>OY728120.1:270959244-275759244 GCA_963277665.1 Viscum album
AAAACCTTTCTTTTAGTACATTAACATCACATAAATTTTGTAGAATATTTAAAACAGTATACAAATAGATACCCAAAGACCATACTAGTCTAGTGCCTTTCGAATCATGGAAACATAAACACCGATACATATTTGAGCAACATTATCTCCCACGGGGTTCTTCATGACTATCACCCTTCTTAGACACATCAAACATAATACATATCTTCATAACCTAGGGAAGGAAACATAAAAATTTGTGAGATCATATGCTCAGTTAGGGTAAACAAGGGGGACATCTAAGCATAAACAAGAGCATAGGGTTATGATAACATGATTATAACATTAGAACATCATACCCTGCATATCATAAGATCAGAAAAAAGAATCATGTCATAAATCATGGAAATTAATAAGACATGAATCATAAGTAAATAAGGAACATAATCCATGAAATCATATCATGAGAATAAGACAAGGAATTTTGGCATACATAAACATGTGATATATCTCCCTATAAGTCAATACGCATTGTTATAACTTATCAAGGCACTTCATAAGAAACACAGCTACTGGTAGGGGCACAACACTATCCCCAGTTGTAGTCATTTCCTTGAAAGGGATCAAGTTTCCCCATATTCCCATAGTGGATTGGGTTTCCCCATCTTCCAGCTTTATGGTGACTACACCTACTAGGCAAGGCACACCACCATCCCCAATCATAGTCATTTACTCATAAGGGATCGGGTTTCCCCATCTTCCCATAGTGGATCGAGCTTGTAGAATTGATTCAAATCATTATCTCATGAGATATAAATCTTTACCCAATTCATTGTAGAGATATATAGGTATCATCCATCTCATAATAAAATCATTCATACATGTTCCATAAGATAATAAAATTTTCATCATATCATGACCCATAAAAAGATAGGGGTTTTATAAGAATTCTATCATAATCCCCGGAAATTAAATGGGTGACAATAAATTTTCATCACATAATTACCTATGGAAAAGATATAGGTTTCATAATCATTTCATCAAAGCATAATCAGTGAAAATAAGTGGGTTTCAAAAGCATATAACTCATGGAAGAGAAATGGGTGTTATAAGCATCATTCCATCAAAAAAACCATTCAATAAAGAATATGAATTAAACCTTTGGATCATATCCTCTAAGGTCATGAGTAACGTCATTAGATATCATCTTAGATTTAAAATAACATGGAATAATATTTTTAAAAAAATATTAATGAAAATATCCTTTCTACTTTAAAAAATTCTATTTTAAAAAAATTAAAAAAAAATTCATGAAAATAAAATTTAAAACATATAATGAAATATTTGAAAACATGTTGGAAATCTTTTTCATTTAAAACATGTAATGAGAGCTCAGAAAAGTTTTGAAACCCATTTTTCTTCAAAACTTATAAAAGATTCTTGAAAATGTTTTGAAAACCATTTCTTTGAAAATACTTGGAAAACCTTTAATGAAATATTGAAAACCAAAAAAAAATTAATTTTTTTTTAATTTAAAATGATGTTAAAATAACATATTCTGAAAAAAAAAATTGAAAACATGGTTCTTGAAGTTCATGTCATGTGTCTCAAAGAATGAAAATTGAGACAAAACTACTTTTTGATTTGGTAACTCTTGAAAAATTAACCCCTTGAAAGAGAGGTAATAAAATGGATATTTAAATACCCATAAAATTTAATACTAAAAACCTAGAATATATTAATCAGAAGTATAATCACCACATAAAATATATAAGTGGTGAATAAGGCATAAATCTCTCAGAAATAAAAGTGAGACTACAAATATGCTTACCTTGTGTCTTGACTCTCATTGTACTCGTTCAAACCTCATTTATAATAGATATAAATTTATTATACAGAACCATATCCTTATATATAATACTATATACATTTTTATTATAACTTTATATCACCCCTCATGTTAACAATTCTATTTTAAGGTTTTACTTTAGGTAATATCTATTTTGTTCTTCACATGTGTCCTAATTTGTTATATCTTTGGTCCTTATACTTATATCATGATTTCCATAATGTAATAAATGATATAAATATAATGTATATTAAATATATTTTTATGATAATAATCAATATAAAATAGAATTACTAAATGGAATACGCCATTCATGGAGACGATAGGTCATACATTCGCATGAATGCTATTTCTTGTTAATTGTCATATTTGAAATGAAGAAAGAAAGTGAAATATAATTATATACATGTATATATATATATAATTATCCTAGTGTAATTATTATATCATATATATCATATAATTTCACTAAACTCATCCTTAATAAATTTCATGTAGTATGTGAACGAATCACGTCGCTTTGAAGGGGAAGAAGTCCACACTTCCTCAAATGAAATTATCGTATTTATAGAAAATGGAATGTAAAAATATATGTGTTTTGAAAAAATTAAATAAGCTTAATGACATAATATATATTATATATATCATATATAAATAGAGTTTATATCATAATTATACAATGAGAAGTTGTTGTTCGAGGTGGAAACTCAAGTGGGGGTGAATTGATTTCCTACATAAAATTTCTATTAAAAACTTTATGATAAAATCCCCCAATCTAAAACAACCCAGTTAATTAAGGCAGTTGAGATGTAAATGTTCAATTTCTCAACAAGTCTCTTAAAGGTAGATTAGTCCCCATTTGAATCAGTGTAAAAACTTATCCAACATTTGAAACGGGTTTACTGAATTAAATACATATACACACCAACCAAAACTAACTATTAGAGTTAATATAAAAAAATTCTATCTTTGAAATTATAAGCAGCAGATAATGGAAAAACAAAGTATTACAAAAATAAGTACATAGAAAGATTAAACAATATGCTCAGTATCAAGTTGAGACTTAATCCTCTCCACTCAGTGATCATCAGCCACTAAGAAGTTTATATTAAAAAACTTGATACAGAGCCTGTATCAGGATTTACAATAATTTTCCCAAATTTTCTAGGTCTCACAACCTCTACCAAAGTTATTCATGGGAAAAAAATGATCGGGCCACACATGTCCTCTTCCACAGTAATAGGTGGGAAATAAAAAGTTAATGAAAGTTTGGTGTGAGGATTTTCAGTATCCTCCAGTTTAAGCACATGACACAATGTGTGTATCAGAAAAACTCACATTGATCAAGAAATTTAAGATAAAGAACACAATAGAGATAAAATTATGATAATTGAGTTTATAAGGATCTATGTGTTTTCAGTCCTTCTCTTGAATCCTTGGACTAAAGAAATTTTAGTTTCATTCCTTCTCTAAAAGTTGTCTCCAAAACAGAGTGTTGCAACTTTAGGTTCTGGTTTCCAGGTACTGAAATGTTCAGCTTCTTGGTTTGAAAGAGATTCTATGAAGTAAAACAAGACATCCTTGAATTTATTCTCCTAAATGATCTTCATGAAGATCTTGGGTTCTCAATGTAACTTCAGGTATGTTCTCCTTATTCTTCAGGTCTGTCGTGTAATATCTCTCACCTTGTATAGTCTTCTCTAGCTCGATCTTCTATTTTTTTCTTGATATCCGACATTAGGAATGATCAAGCCATGTGTAGTCTTCCTCATACCTCGTATGGTCTCCAGATTTTTCTACAATCAACATGAATTAATGTTAGAAGCAATAAATTTACCAAATTTGATTGTTCGAATAATCTTAAGAAAATTAACAAAGTATAGAGTAGAAGAATATAGGTGTCGGTAGACTAGTAGCAGTAGCCTTCTCAATGGTAGGCTTATAAGTTGTAGACTTCGAATAGTAGGCTTCATTGGTAGGCTAATCAGTGGTAGACGCGTTAATTCCAAAGGTTCTTCCATCAGTAACCTTCCATCAGTAGACTTCCAGCAGTAACTTCATAACATAAACCTTGTAGCAGTAAGCTTAAAATGTTAACCTTCTAATAGTAACCTTTTAGTGATGAATTTAGTATGATTCTAGTGGTAGGCATCCCATTAGTGACCTTGTACCAGTAACCTCTAGCAATAGCTCTACAATAGTATCCCTTGAGTGGTAGACTCGTAGCGATGAGCTTGCATTGGTAACTCAGGAGTAAGATTCCTCACCAGTAAACTTCTAGAGGTAACCTTCTAGTTGTAACCTTCAAGTGTTAACCTTATAGTGGTGACCTTATAGCGGTAACCTCTCCCAAATTAGCCACAACTGGTTACTTAAACAAAAGGCTCTTAATAGAGACCCTCATACTAGTGACCTTTTACTTAGAAAATTTTACACTGTAAACTTAATCAAGAAAGAAGTGAGACTAAGAACACATAATTGTTACATGATAAAAACTATAAAAACTAATGAAAACTGATTATCATATATATGAAACATGATTTGGGATTATCACAATAGTTGAGTCCAAAAATCTCCCACTTTTTGATAATCACAAATTATGCCAGTGAAATTTAGAATAAGTATTATTGTATTAGAGTAAAAACCTTTTCAACTAAAATATAAAAATCCAAATGAAAACAAATTGAATCAGATCTAGAATAAATCTGTATTAGAGTAATGATTAAAATAATTACAATGAATCAGAGCTATAATAAAATAAAATTGAACCAGTTTTATTGTTGAAAATATATTAAAGCATAAATTTATAGGAATGTCATATATTCAAGGGCTCCAATCTTAACAAATTATCCCCCTTTGTGATTATCAAAAAAACAAAAGGAGACAAAAATAGATCTTTGTATTAATGAAACAAGGGTAAATTATACAAAAAAGATTACAATGATCCCTATCAAATAAGACAGTAGACAGTCAATCCACTTCAGAGATGTCCAAGTGAGCATTGCCTTTCGGAGGTGGGGAGGCGGGTTCAAAAGATAGAGGTACAGGTCTAGGTATATTAGTAAGAAAGGTTGGAGTATCTATTATAGAAGAATTTGTAGACTGATAATGATTAGATATCTAGGGAATCATAGGAGTCAAGTTTCTGATGGCCTGTGCAGGAATCAAAAAAGTGGCAGCACTGGTAGATCTTGATGCATCTAAAGAAGAAGGAAAGGCTGGAGGGACAATAATAGGAGTACAATCCACATGGAGAAATGTCATAAGGAGGTTCCTGAAATCCATAATGATGTTTCTTCCTCTTTCCATAGCTGTGATTAAATCATCCTTTTTCTCTATGAACTTTTCCAAAGTAGGATTCAACTCTCTAAGCCTGCTAACTTGATCCTTAAAGGACTGAGTGATAGGAGTTATCATCAAGTTCTCTAACCACTTGAATTGACTATCCATCTGATGCTTAGTATAATCCCTTTTATAATAGAAGTCAAACTTCTCTTTGATTGCCTTCTGATCTTGTGTATCCTCCCTCATGTAATCACCTACAAGCTTATGAATTTCTCTAGTAGTGGAAATGACATGAGTCAAAGACTAAGGATCTGAGGTTCTTTTACCAGAGAGTTTCTCTATTTCTTCTCTAACAATGAATCTGAAGGTTGTTAGATCAACAAGAGGAGAGGTAGATGAGGAAGCAGATGCACACAGAGGTTCCAGGGTAAAATCCATTTTCTTGTTAAAAGACATAGTCAATCCACTAATCAACCACTTCACATCACCATCTTGGCCATTCACATGTGCTTCCATAGACTTCATGAAGTCCTCAAACATAGTTACCATCTATTAGACAACACTCTTAACATACCGAATGTATTTTTCCACTTGAGATTGTGAAGCCATATATGAGTCTCAACTCACAACTGACTATTTCACAGTCTCCACAGATTCTTCCAAGGTTCTTACCTGATTTTGGTATTCCTTCACTTCATATAGAATATTTGATTGAATGCTAGACATTATTCTTTCCAAAACTGATGTTATAAGATCTTGATTAATATCTACTATTATCTATATCCAAATGGATATTTCATCAAAGAATCTCATAAAATCAATTTTCAATGACCCAAAGTCTTCCTTCTTTACATAATCTTGATAGAGAAGAACCAATGGTTTCACTATAGCGGTCTCTATAATAAAATGAACTGGAGGTATTTTTTTAGGCTTGTCATCTTCAGAGTCTTCATAGTCTAATCCCAAAAAAATGAATCCAGGATCCTATGAACAACCTTCTATTTCATGAATAATAAAAACTGAACCTGTGGAAACAGGTTCCTCCCCCTCATTTGGAGCTTCCTCCTGTACAACTTCATTCTCCTCTACCATTCTTCTTTGATCAATTGAATCATTAGTTGAGTATACTACTACTTATTCTACATAATCTTTAACAACATCCATTGTTATTCCAACATATTAAACTTTCTCTTCCTTTTCATTATCTACCATTTCCGTACATCATATCAAAGGACTAAGACTTACGAATTCTTCTTCACTTTTATTAGAATTATCTATTTGAGACTTCTCATGATCAGAGTCAACTTCATACTCCTCCTCTGAGGTCTTTATAATAGTAATGTATCTTAAGACATTCTCCTCACATTCTTCTTCAGTGGTTTCCTCATCATCAGTGTCCCTTAGGATAGTCTCTCTTATGGGTAAATTATTTGGTGGACTAGGCACACCAAATGATACAACACCAACATGGGATCTTGATGGAAGGTCAGGATCACTCCTCTCATCTACAGGAGAATCCTCTCTTTCTTTCACAATAGCAACCTCCTCTTCTTCATCTGAAAACATTGGTTCCACTTCATCAGGTTTTAAACCAAGAGTTCTTTTATCTTTTAACCTAGAAGGATTGGAAACAGGGTTTAAGTCTTCATATAGATTAGCCTCGTCATTCACTCATTCCCCTTTCCAAGGGTTCAAGTTTATCCTCATACACATGAAAATTATTTTCTTAATATAAAATTTTTCCTTTATAACTATGGTTTCTTCCTTATTTCCACCATCACCTTTCACTTTCAACATCAATGATATTATCTTAGCATAAAACAAATAATTTTACTTAGAACTAGGCCTAGTCATATCCTCTAACTGAACCATAAAAATCTGTAAAGGTTTGTCCTTTGTTCATGCTTCAACAAATACAAAAAAATATTTCTTGCTATTTCAAACTAGAAAAGTCCCCTCTCCTAGGACTCAATACATGTTGGATAAACCTAAATAGAAATATGTTTTCCCCAACCATCTCAGAAGTAATTACCTTTCTAGGGATTCAACTCCCTGTCAGTTCGACCAAAGCCTCTTCATAGCATAAAATATCACTAGTAGGAGGCACCACTCCAGAATAATAGTCAAATATTCCTTCATGTGAGACTCTTAAACATTCTTCCCATTAAATATAATATAATCTCACACTAACTCCATTTACATTTGAAAGCATTTGGTTCTCATCCTTAGATTTTTTGAAATTTAGAAACTCATAAAACTCCTTTAATAGATTTAGTTAATATGGCCCATTGTTTTTTGCAAAGCATTCTACACAGTATTGAGCTTCGAGTGCCTTCAGCGCTAGATACTTTCTCGATAAAAACCATTCTGAACTTAATTATTTATCAACCATGATTTCCCTCTTCGACAAATGAGGATTGATCAGTTTTTCTATAACTATGCTCCCACCACTAGACTCGGTTCGAGTTCTCTTACGGTTTGGTGCATATCCTTCATCACCAACCATCGGTCTCTTTACTTTTGACATAGCAATTTGATGCAGTTCTAGGGTTTTAGTAGTAGGTTTGGCTCAAGGATTTGGGAGAAAAATGTTCAGGAGTGGATTGAAGTGGATCAAAATGTGACTCAACACTTTGTTTTTATCATTTAGGGATAGAAAAACAAATTGAGTAAATGAAATGAATAAAATTAAAATTTCTCAGATTCCAGAATAAAACACGATTTCTAGAATTTATCTGTAAGGTCGACTAGCGGTAAGGTTCCAACAGTAAGGCCTATCGGTGAGGTCCAATAGTAAGGTTCCCTAATAGTGAGGTCCAACGGCAAGGTGTCCTAATAGTGAGGTTTAGCGGGGAAGTGTCCTAATGGTGAGGTCCAACAGTAAGGTGTCATAAAGGTGAGGTCCAACGATGAGGTGTCCTAACGGTGAGGTCCAATGGTGAGGTGTCCTAACAGTGACGCCCAACGTTAAGGTTTCCTTAACTAAAATTAATCATACCTAACTCATGTTTGATGTAATTTAGCTTCTCATAATTAAAATGCTTTGTGAATATATTATCCAATTGATGTTCAAGGCCAATGAATTCAAGAGTGATATCACCTCTTTAATAATGATCTCTCAAAAATTGATGCCGCACATCAATGTGTTTTGTCTTAGTATGAGATACAGAATTTTTAGAGATGCTAATAGCACTTGTATTATCTAAATTTATAGAGAATTGTTTAAATGGATATTCATAGTCTAGTATAGTTTGTTTCATCAAAATAATTTGATCACAATAACTACCAGCATCTATATATTTAGCTTCGGCAGTGGATAATGCAATAGAATTGTTTTTCTTACTATACCATGATACTAGTGACTTTCGCAAAATGTGACATGTTCCAGAGGTTCTCTTTATATCTAACTTGAAACCAGAAAAGTCATCATCAGAATAGTTTATCAAATCAAATGATTGTCCTCTTGGATAAAATAGTCCTAAGTTGGTATTATACTTGAGATATTCAAAAATTATTTTAACAGTAGTTAAAAAAGATTCTTTGGAATTATCTTGAAAATGAGCACACATACATGCACTAAACATAATATCAGGATGGCTAGCAGTAAGGTAGATAATGCTCCCAATCATACCTCTTTAATTGGTTTGATCCACTGGTTTACCAGTTTCATCATCATCCAACTTAAATGTGGTACTCATAGTTGTATCACTACCTTTATTACTATTCAAACAAAAATGTTTCAAAATATCCTTATTATATTTACTATTATTTAAAATAATATGCTATTTATTTTGAAAATTTTGAAATACAAGGAAAAATTTAAGTTCCCCCATTATGCTTATTTCAAAATCATTTTGTATCATCTTTGAAAAATCAGTATATAAATAATTTTTAGAGGATCCAAAAATAATTACATCTATATAAATATATACTATTAAAACATCTTTAGAAATCCTTTTAATAAAAAGAGTAGGATCAGATATCCCTTTATTAAAACCTTTTTAAATAATAAAGGAACTGATTCTAGTATACCAAGCTCTAGAAGCTTGTTTTAGACCATATAAAGCTTTAGAATTTTTAAAAACATGATTTGAAAAATGGGGATTTGTAAAGATAAGGGTTGTTCTATACACACATCCTCAACTATATACCCATTTAGAAATTCACTTTTAACATCCATTTGATAAATTTTGAAATCCAGATGAGCTAATTAAGAAAGTAGTATCCTAATGGATTCTATTCTAGCTATAGGTGGGAAGGTTTCCTCATAGTCTATTCCTTTTTCTTAACTATATAATTGTGCAACTGATCTAGCCTTGTTTCTACCAATATTTCTAGACTCATCAACTTTGTTTCTAAACACCCATTTAGTGTGTATGGTCAAAGTGTTCTTAGGTATTTCTACTAATTCCAAATATTTGTTTCTTTCAAACTGATATAATTATTCTTGTATAGCTATCACCCAAAATTCATCATTGATAGCATCATTAATATTTTTGGGATCAATCTATGAAAGAAAAACCTTATGTCCAACCTAGTTTCTTAGAGAAGCTATAGTTTGTGTTTGTCTATTTATATCACCAACTATATCATCTAAAGTATGATTCTTGAGAGTTATAATACCACTTGAAAGGGTTGGACTAGACTCCTCATGGTTATCTATAGGTTCATATTCAATAGGCTCAGATTCTGGAAAATTTACAGAACTAGTTGTCTTCACTAGGGGTTTGCTGTCTTTATAATTAAGGTCTAGAATTTACATATATTCTTCAAGATATTCAAGAGAGGTTTTAGGTTCATGTGGATCAGTCTCATAAAATTTTACATGAACTGATTATTCCACACATTTGGTTCTCTTATTGAATACTCTATAGGATTTACTAGAGATAGAGTAACCTAGGAAAATTCCTTCAACACTTTTGGAAGAAAATTTGTAGATATTATCCCTAGTGTTAAGGATAAATACTTTGCAACCAAAAAATCTAAAGTAATTAATATTAGGATTCCTAATATTCCATAGCTCATAAGGGGTCTTATTAAGAAAAGATCTAATTAAAACTCTATTGATGATGTAACAAGCTGTATTAACAGCTTCAACCCAAAAATAGACTGGAGAGTTATACTCATTAAGAATAGTCTAGGAAATCTGTTGAAGTGTCCTATTTCTTCTTTCTATAACTCCATATTGTTGAGTTATTCTAGGAGAAAATAAATTTTGATTATATCCATTATGTGAGAAAAAAGATTCAAACTCCTGCTTTTCAAACTCAGGGCCATGATCACTTCTAAAGGTATTAATTCTAAGTCCACTATGATTTTCCACAGACTTGGAATATTTAATAAAGTAAGAACAGGATTCACTTTTGTGAGCTAGAAAGTATACCCAAGTGTATCTAGAAAAGTCATCTACAAGAACATAGATATAGAGATTCCCATTTAAACTTGAAACTCTAGATAGTCCAATCAAATCCATGTGAACCAACTCAAGCGGTTGAGAAGTTCAAACTTATTTCTTTGGTTTGAAAGAAACATTGTATTGTTTTCACTTTTGACAAGGATTGCAAACTTTTTTAAGTGGGAATTCCAATTTTGTTAAGTCTCTAACTAAACCTTTTTTAGTCAGTTTCCTATGTGAGTGCACATTGTAGTGGCCTATTCTTATGTTCCACAACCAATATTCCTTATGAAAATCATTTAAACAAGAAACATTTTGCTTAGCTAAATAATTTAAATCAATAGTATATACATTTTCATTTCTATAAGAAGTGAATATTAAATCATTTTTGGAATTAAAAACATTGCATGAAACATTTTCAAATTTAACATTAAAACCATAATCACACAACTTAGAGATATTAAGTAGATTTTACATTAACCCATCAACAAAAAGTACTTTTGAAATTAATATAGTATTAGGGTTACCAATTTGGCCTATGTCGATGATCCTTCCATTAGAATTATCACCAAATGCAACATGTCCACCATAAACTTTGATTAAGCTCTTGAAGCATGAATAGTCTTCTTTCATATGTCTTGAACATCCACTATCCATGTACCATACGGTTTTATAGGAACTCTTTACACAATTTTCCTACAAAACAGATTAAGCATTGGGTTACTTTGGTACCCAGATTTTCTTGGGTCCAAAGATGTTAGAAAGTAATGCTTTGGGAACCCATATTTGTCTTATAGGTTTCCTATAATCAATAGACATGTTTTCATACATAAAAACTTTTTTAGGTCCTTTAGAAATGTTTTTCAATAGATGATCCAAAACATTAACTAGTAGTGAAATGTCCAGATTTTGGAACAAATTTTTTTTAATAATATTTCTTTGTCCTGGTTGATATCTTAGACCGGTTGTTTATTTTGGAGAAATTAGTTTCCCTAGAAACTGAGTCAAGGTATCCCTACAAGCATTAAACTTCTCAAGATCTATTTTTAATGGATCATTTTATAATTTCAGTTCATTATTATTTTTAACATCTGAGCGAATTTTTCCTTTTCAATATCCAAATCAGACTAATAATTGGATTTTAAAGAATATTATCTTTTCAATGATTTATATTTATCCTTGATCTCATTAAAGGTATCCTCAATCATTCCATATTATTCAAATAATTTATCCTTATTCATATTTTCATCATTATTTGATTCAATTTCATTCCCATAATAGTAAGTATTATGTATAGGATAATTATATGTTACCCCAGATGTTTCGGTCATGTAACACAGGATTTCATGATTGTTCTATTCAGTATCAGAAGTGGCAGATCCACTGCATCTGTCTTTTGAAGAAAAAAAAGTATCTTTTATAGAATTTTTATATCCATTTCCCTTGTCTTCCTATTTCTTCTTAAATTTTAGCTTGGGGAAATCAACTGTCACATGACCTTTTCATTTACAATCACAGTAGATTATCTCATTTGTGTTGTCATTCCATTTTATATCTTTTTCTAATGTCCTTTACTATCATACCTTCCACTATAGTTTTAATTTCTAAAGAACTTCTTATTTTTGTAGAGATTTTTTAATATTCTAGAAAAATGAGTCATCTCCTCGTCACTATTAGAATCTGAATCTTCACCGGTGGAACTGTCTAGAGGAACTTGAAACTTTTCCTTATCTTTGATCTTCGAGGTTGCAATCTTGAATGCTAGAGACTTCTTTCTGGGTTCTTGATATTCTTCTTGATTCACCTTAATATCTTCTTCATACATCATGAGTTTTCCCACTAGTTCCTTCACTGGTAGCTTGCTTATGTCACATGATTCTCAGATAGAAACATATGTTCCTATACATCTGTCAGGTAGGTATAGAAGAAATCTCATAATTTGACCCTTGTTGTCCACTGGTTTCCCAAGAAGACTCATGGTATTTACTATTTCATTGAACCTAGGATACATTTTAGAGATAGGTTCATCAGGATTCATTTTAAAATTATCATATTTAATAGTATAAGTACTTAATCTCATTTCTTTAACATTGGTTGTTCCCACATGGTAAACAGTCAAAGTATCCCAAATTTCATGTGCAGTTTTACAGGAAGATATTCTATTGAATTCTCCATCACTTAAATAATAGTACAATGCATTCATTTCTTTAAAATAATTTTTATACATAGCTTTAGTTAACTGAGACCATGTTTCCCTAGTAGTAGTAGGTAATGCATATCGTTCTTCAATTGTATCCCAAATTTCAGGACCCATTCTCTCTAGATACAATTTCATTTTCAATTTCCACTGAGCATAGTTATTACTATTAAGGAAATGTGGCATGTTAGTAGATACACCCTCAACTCGGTTATCCATATCTGAATAGAATTTAAAGAACTAGAAATTTTGATATGATAGAAATTTTAAGATATTTAAGATACAACTAAAATCACAGTTGAAAAGAATTTGAAAATCTTGAAAAAAAAATTCTGATGGTATCAATAAACACACCTCTGATACCAAACGTTGGTCGAGGTGGAAACTCAAGAGGGGGTGAACTGAGTTCCTACTTAAAATTCTTGTTAAAAACTTTATGATAAAATACCGCAATTTGAAAGAGCCTAGTTAATTAAGGCAGTAGAGATATAAATGTTCAATTTCTCAAAAAGTCTCTCAATGGTTGATTAGTCCTTAGTTTAATCAGTGTAAAAACTTATCCAACTTTTTAAACAAGTTTATTGGGTTAAACACATATACACACCAACGAAAACTAACTATCAGCATTAATGTAAAATAGTTTTCTGTCATTGAAATTATAAGCAGCGGAAAATAGAAAAATAGAGTTTTACAAAATGAAGTACACAATATAAATAAACAAGAGGTTCAGTCTCAAGATGAGTCTTAATCCTATCAACTTGGTGATCACTTTCCACCATGCAGATTATATTAATAAACCTAATACATAGTCTGTATTGGGCTTTACAACTATTTTCACAATCTTTCCAGGGCTCACAACCTCTACCATAGTTCTTCATGGGAAAAACAAACAACCAGGCCACACATGACCACTTCCATAGTTATACGTGGGAAAAATGTAAGGAATATTTAGTTTGGGGATTTTTAGTATCCTTAAGTTTAAGCATAGGAGACATTGTGTGTGTATCAGACAAACACACACTACTCTAGAAATTTAAGATAAATAACACAATAGATCTAATGTTATGAGGATTGAGTTTAGAAGGCTATATGTGTTTGAAGTTCAGCTCTTGACTCATTGGTGTGAAGAAATTGTAGTTTGAGTCCTTCTATAGAAGTGTTATCCAAAACATAGTCTCGAAACTTCATGTTCTGGCTTCCAGGTACTGAAATTCTCAGCTTCTTTTTTTGAAAGAGATTAAATGAATCACAGTAAGGTAGCCTTGAATGTTTTCTCCCAAACGATCTTCGTGAATCTCTTGGGTTCACAATGTAAGTGCTGGTATGTTCTCCTTGTTCTTTAGGTCTGTTGTGTAATATCTCTCACCCTGAATAGTCTTCTCTATCTCTATCTTCTATTTTATTCATCAGATCTAGCAGTAGGAATGATCAATCCATGTGTGGTCTTCCTCGTACCTCGTACGGTCTCCATATATGTCTATAATCAACATTAATTAATTCCATAAGCATTAATTTTACCAAATATGGCCATTAGAATAATCTTAAGAAAATTGAAAACGTATAGAGTAGAAGAGTATAGGTATTGGTAGAATAGTTGCAGTAGCCTTCTCAATGGTAGGCTTATCAGCTGTAGCCTTGCAATTGTAGGCTTAATCGGTAGGCTTATCAGTGGTAGATGCATTAATTCTAAAGGTTCTTCCAGCAATAACCTTTCATTAGTAGACTTACATCAGTAACTTCATAACATAAACCTTGTAGCAGTAATATTAAAATGGTAACTTTCTAACAGTAACCTTATAGTAGTGAATTTAGTAAGATTCTAGTGGTAGGATTCCCATCAGTGACCTTGTACTAGTAACCTCTAGTGGTAGCTCTAGAACAGTATCCCTTGAGTGGTAGAATCGTAGAAGTGAACTTGAATTGGTAAATCTGTGGTAAGGTTACTCAGTGGTAACCTTCTAGTAGTAAACTTATAGTAGTAACCTTATATCAGTAACCTATACCACAATATCCTCAGTCGATGACTTAAAAAGAAGGCTCTTAACAGAGACCTTCATACCTGTGACCTTTTACTTAGAAAATTTTACATTATAAACTTAATCAAGAAAGAAGTGAGATTAAGAATACACAATTTTTACATGATATAAACTTTAAAAACTAATGAAACGTGATTATAAAATAAATTAATCATTATTTGGGATTATAAAAATAGGTTATTCAAATAGAAGTGGTAATGGAAAATGAACAATCATCGTTTCATGAGATAGTAGTTCACCGAGCACATAAATAGTATGCATGTTACCCACTAGATGGAAGTATGTGTGAGTGTAGGTAGAACCATTATTGTAAAAAAATATCAATATATTTAGGTTATTTTTTTAAAATAATCATGGAATAAGGATAACTAAAAAAGTGGAGAAAGAAAATCAAATAAAGGAACTTGAGGAAGGGTGTTACCTCTTAATCAGGTAACTCCTTTTGGTTTTCACCAAAGGGATTCCTTGGATGGTTTTATTCCTAAATATAGACTTCAATTAGGAATCAAGGGATTTTGGGAAGTTTATTGGGTAGATATTCACCAAAATTAAGAGATTTTATAGGTGAGAAGAATGGGTAGATTTTGTGGCCTTTTATAGGAAAGGAAGGGACATACCTGACATTTTTTAAAATGAGTTAGGTGTAACCACATTTTTAGCTAAAAAATCTATAAAAACACAAATAAATCAATAATAGATGGTTCATGGAATAATAATGTCCATAAATTACGGTTTGTACAATTTTATAGGTTTTTTGGGCCCTTAAGTTCATGTTTTAATCCCTTGTTAAGTTTAATTTTACCTTAATCATTGTAATTAATTTTAATTACTTTCATTAATAAATTTTGTAAAAAATAAAGTTAACCTTATTAGATATTATAAATTATGATTATTAAAAATATGGAATCCATTTTTCAAAATTCTAATCATTTATGTTTTGTAAATTAATTTAATCTTAATCTCATTGACAGGACAACACTGCAGGTTTTTTAAGTAAAAATGATCAAAAGTTTTCTATGTTTTTATATCCAATTTAAATGTGAAATTACTTCCAATTAATTATATTGGATTAATTGATAAAAATATTATATAATTAAACATTTAAACTATAATTTAACCTTATAAATAAATTATATGAAAAACCTGTTTTGAATTAAAATCGAATATTTTCCAGTATTCGTCCAAAAATGAAGTTTACTAGAAAAATATCCAAAATTAACCTTAATATAATTCCAAAATTATAAATCAAAAAATGAATTTTATTTTATAAAATTAAATTTATAAATGTTTTTAAAGTGATTTTTATTTTTTTTCACATAATTACATGAAAAGAAGTTCATTTGAGAAAATATTATTTTTAAACATATAAGGGATTTACCAAAAATTATTTCTTTCATTATCAATATTTTTTATTTATATAGAACCATTATAAAAAATATTTTAAAATTATTTATTACTATTCAAATTTCTATGTTTAATGGTTATGTTATAATTATATAATTTAAATAATTATAACAAAAAAAGATGTTTTATAGAAACTCGGTGTTGCGTGTAACGTATGCCAAGTTGGTGTTCCATGTAACATACACTGAGCTGGTGTTGCGTGTAAGGTATTTTGAGTCTAATACTTGTGAAAGGAATGTTTTACATAATACATTGACATATTTTAAGGAAAATTTAATTCATTCGATAAAAAAAGGTCCATAAAAACTTAGGGTCTTACAAGCTTGGGGCCAGTTCCTTACTTTATTACATTGGTATATATAGAAGTAATTGTATCCCAAAGAACAAAATAGTTTACTAGTATTGTTAAACTAGATAAATATTTTAAATTGAAATTAAATTTTAAACATAAAATAAAAAAGTATTATATTTTATAACACCATTATCTCCCTTAGAATAACCCTACATATCAATCATAATAAACGTCTGGGAAACATAGGTAAATAAAACATAAGAAAAGAGTGAGATCAAATGCTCAGTAAGGGTTAAGTACAGGGGAATCAATAATGGTTCAATGGGTATAATAAATATGGAATGGTAAATAAATGAACACTCATTACATGTAATAAATAAGCTGAGAATGAAAATACATCCATATATTTTTTCAAAGTGAAAAAACGCTTAGATAAAAATAACTGAAAGTTGAATGAAAGAAATTATTAATAATTGGATGTCATGTATCTGGAACTTGAACCACTGCCTTCGATACCTTTCATAGGATAGTTTAATCTATAGGTAAAAACTCATTTAATTTTATCTTAATTTATTCATCCCATGAGACTACTATTTCATCTAGGGGATATATATAACCAGGACCAACCCATATCTTTCTTTCCAAAGCATTCCATATATATCAAATAATTGATTTAATTACAGATTTTTTTATCGAAGTTTCCCATACCACTTTGAAACATTTGAATCATAAGACACATGAAGGAATAGCATTTAAATAAATTAAATAACATGAGAATAAATAAATCTGTGATTTGATATTTCAAATGTATTGTATATACACCTCATAAAATAAGTTGGGTGCATAATATCTAAATATGCCTCAATGAAGTGAAATTGAGACAAAGTCCAATACATATATCATTTCATCAATAAAAATAGATCAATTATGTTTATTCACTATAAATACACATAAAAATTGTAAATTCTCCATGAGATAATAAAAATTCATTTAAAATATTACCTTATAATGACATAATCAATGAAATATAAAGTTAACCTCATGAATGAAAATTGATTTATGAAATCCCTTACCACTTATAAGTTATCGAATTGTATGACCCATAAAAGTAATAATTATAAAAAGAGAAATTTAATACCATAAATATTATTTGATTAATTATATGATATATAAAATGGTAGTACATTAACCACAGATAAGGATTAAGTGTCAAATAAGGCATATATCTCAGAGAAGTAGAAAGTGAGATGAGAAAACTCTTACCTCACACTTTCTTTTAATGTATTTTTATTTAACCTCTTATGTGATAGTTTAAATAATTTTATTAACTCATTACAGAACAATATTAATATTTATAAAACCTTTTGTGAATATTTTATAACATATTATGACCCATTTAATAACAATATTTCATTAATTCGTTGTTTCAAGTGCATTCATTTCATAGTTTCATGATTCATTCATTTGTGTAAAATTTAGGATGATCTTATAAAATGGGATTATAAATCTTGAAAAGGAATGGAATATTATTAATTAACTTCCAAAAGTATTAATGGTCCCATATATCATTTCTTATTTCTTTTATGATGATAATTCATTTGAGAAATTGTAAATGATAATTGTTTAGATAATTTTGGTGGTTTTTCTGAACACCATGGAGTAGTTCATTTTATTTAATATTATGAGTATATATTTTTTATAGAAAGTTAAATAGGTTATAATATACCTATTAAAATATTATTGAACCAAAAAAGTATTTTTATTACCATTCTTTAAGTCTGTAATGGAAAACAAATTAAAACATTGTTTACAGAGGAGATTAACCAGCATAACTTGAGAAATAGTTTTTTTATTTGAATAAGAGGAGGTAATTAAAGGTATGTATATAATATATTTAATAATAAACATAAAATTAAATTATGTACATGATTATGAAATTATTATTTCATTATGGAAGAAGGATTTGAGGTGACTATAGAATAAGAAAAGAAATTAAGAGGGGTATTTTGAGAAAATTACCTCTTAAATATCAACTCCTTGAGAGACCCTTGTGGACCTTGGATTTTCTATTTTGGTGATAAACGAAGCACTTGGACTTGTTTAGAGTGATTAGGAGTGGTTTTAGTAGATATTTTAGAATCTTAATGACATGTGAGTAGAAATGGGGTGGTGAGGGTTGGTATTTATACTTGAGGAAAGCTGGGTTTATGTGATTCAATAATGAATATTTTATAATTAAAGCCAATGAAATTGATATGGATTTAATTTAAATGGATTATATTGTTAATTAATGTTTTGTAGGATTTTTATGGTCTATAAATACATCAAAAAACCATTGAATGTTTTTCGGTAGTAAGCTTTTACCTTTTAACTTTAACCCTTTTCATTATTTTACCAATACTACAGTTTATAATTCATTTACCATGGTATATTTTTTATGTCTAAAAATGAAAATGATCTTAAATATTAACTTGTAACTAATTATTCTATATATTAAATCCATTTTACCAAATTCAATTTACATAATTGGAAAAATTAGATTTAAAATTAATCTCGTATACACAATGAAAATGCAGGTTTTTAATGTGAAAAATTCAAATGTTTGAAATGTTTTTATATCCAATTTCAAGGTTAAATTGATTCCAACAACCAAAATTGGTTTTAATGATATATAAATTAACTAATTATACATTAAAATCAATTTAAAATATAATTTTACAATATAAATAAATTGTACAAAATATCATTTTTAATAAAAATTTAGTATTTTCACTATTCATCAAAAATGAAACTTTGTAAAATACCAAAATTTCACCCAAATATAAGTTTGATATTAGGGTTTAAAAATTAAATTTTATTTTTTCATATAAAATTTATAAATTTATAAACATTTATAATTAAAATAGGTGATCCATCAAAAGGTAGCAAACTGCCTTTAGAAATATATAGCTTTTTGTGATTCAAATTGGATTTATTCTTATCTTAAGACTATAAAACTTGTTGGATTAATTTAAAAATATTTAAATTAATATATAATATATATATTTAATTAATATATTTCAGTAATATTTATTAATTTAATTTATTAGGATAGAATTTTCTTGTGGCCATAAAAACAGTTTTTAATAAAAAAACACAACCTTTATGTTCGATTGGTTTTAATTTTTTATTTCTAATTAATTTGTAACCAATGGATTAATTTTATAAACATATGTAGACTATATTTTCATAATTTCATTAATATCATTCATTCCTTCAATTCCAGTGGATAGGTTATAATTATCATAATACAAAAATAATATTTAATTGTTTGTTTAATCTTGGTGTTCTGTGTAACACAATATATCAAAGAAATTGAATTTTTTGAAGAAAAAACATAACATAAAATCATGTGGCATAAAATATCACATTAAAATAAGGTTTTTATTCATTAACTATAAACAGAATTAATTTAATTCACACCATGTGTCGATCGGGCTAGGCCTAAATGTGTTTTTCTAGTCTACACATCATGTAGTCTATGTGTTTTTCAGACGAAAAATATAGGGTTCAAAGTCATGTCATGTATTTACAACATGAAATATGGATAGATAAACTATGAAACTAAAAGGTAAAATATTGTGTAGTTGCATTATATGTGAAGTTACCTCATACACAACTACATCTAATAAACACACCATATCCCTAGGCATGTATTTTGGACATCTGCGGAAGATATCACATGATGTGTAACCCAATTACATGTTATTTAATATATTTTACCTCATGAAAATAATATAACACAGATAGAAATATTAATTATATAATAAAAAATATTTATATTTATTTCATGTTTAATTTATTGACACTTCATTCTATGTTATGGGATTATTAATTCTATATTAAATTAATTTTTTTCTAAATTCTGAACTGGAAGTTTTGCATGTTCTTTAATTTTATTGTATTTTTCACTTATTAACAGGATTAACTGTTGTGTAATTTAAATAAGATCATGAATTGTTTATTTCAAAATTCATTCCTTGTAATTATATTCCCTAAAATGTATTTTGGGTTCCATGTGAATACACAGAACAAAGAAGATGTCGAGTAGTTTGGATGGTTAAATGTCATTGCCTCCAAGTACACATGTGTACATTATTAATTTTAAATAAAATTAATTCAATTAAATTTTAAAAAAAATATTTATGATGAAAATTTTATGATCATTTAGATTAAATTAATATAAATTTAATTAACCAATTAATTATAATAATTCATAGCTTTTTATATTAATTTAAAAATGAATTGAACTAAATCCTAGAAATATTTCAAATATATATTTTTTTCATGTGTGTAGATGATCATGATCTTAGACCAGACCAGTGTATGTGATTTATTTACTTTTAATTTATTTTTATTACTAAATTATATTGGTGTTTTACATTTTATAACCACTTCTCATTATGTAAAGTTCTTCTTGCTTCTAGTTTATTTTATGAAAACCCCCTAAACCAATCCCTTAGTTCTCCTTAAATTTGGGTGAGTAAATATTATATAATTGATGTAGATCCTAGATAAGTGGATATTGTTCAAGTTTGGAGCCAATGTGAAAACAATCCAGGAAGATCATAGGATCACGGGTGGAATTCTTCAACATAAACCAAGTTATGGTTCAATGTGTTTTCCCCTAGGGTCGATGCTCAATTTATTATCCTATAGATAAATTATCCACTAGAGAATCTTATAATAATATAACTTTTATTTTTTATTTATTTCAAGTTTATTGGTGAGTTTATATTTTTATTCTTTATCATGATCACATAAATGAATAAATTAAAAAACATGCAATATGGAATTGAAATATATTAGGATATACGTAGATTTTATGTTAAACATGGTTAATCAATTAAGTAAAATCCACCAAATATTATCATGGATGTAATAAGATAAAATGGTCAATTTACACATAAATATAAAACTTCCCCAAGTAAAAAAATTAATTCGGTATAACTTTCCAATACAAGAGTAAAAAAATCATGCAATAGTTTAAAGTACTAGACTGGCCCACATTGGGTTGATTTCAATTATCGATGATTTTTAGATTGGGTTTTAGGTTGGCTTAAAAATATTTCACATCAAGGGTTAACTACCCAAGTAGAACATGGTGTAAATAAGACACAACTGTTATAGAAATATTTAACCAGTATTTCGGGATTTGGGAGTCCACTCAATAGAATAAGGAGTTGCATGTTAATGTGGTTGGGAAGTTATTCATACCTAAAAACCTTAAAATAACTTATCAATCCCAAGTATACATTATGATAATGGGAATATGGATCCTTTATGATATAATATACATGTAACAGGATATTCCAAAACCATTAGTGAGGGATATTGGGTTGTGGAGAAATAGTGGGAGATTAATAAATTTTAAATTTATTATATAATTTTAATCCAGATAAAGTACTGATATTACAATATTACTTAATTATAGAAATGTAAACCCAAATGAATTAGACAATATAACTATAATTTATAGTATATAATTATAACCTTTTCATAATCATTAATTTCTAGTATTTTTATTTCCACCTTTATATTATATTATACGGTAAATAGAAATTATATGTGTTTGACACACCACTTCCTCAAATGTTTTCCAAAGAGGCATCTATGGAAGAAGTATATTTATACCTAAAACACATGGATGATTCCATGGATGTCCAATGTTTCATTATATAATCTATGTCTAATGATATTTTATAGTAACAAAGGGATATGTATGTGTATAGAATCATGTCTCGCCTTCAGGATATTTAACAAGAGGAGGAAAGATATGTGGTATACTAGATCTCCAATGCACTATTCATGTAAAATCCAAGATATTTTCAATCAATTGTGCCTCATACGGTTAAGATTATTGGAAACATATAGCACTTATACATATAGGGATTTAATATCGCTGATGAGTTGTGCACATATATCATTCTATCCTCATTACCTACAGTTTTCTCCAGTTTCATTGTGAACTATTGTATAAGGAATAGTGAGAATACTCTTTCATAATTTCTTAATCTTATTCACAAAGATGGTAAATACATGGGATGTGAAAAAATATTTTCCTTATAATTAATAATAAAATGAAACCAAGGAAAAGTTACCCAAGACTCACTCTGAGTCTAAATATCCAAAGTATCATCCTTTTAATAAGTAGAATATCCAATGAATAGAAAATGAACAAAACGTGGTATGTTTTTTATATAGAAATATATGGCACTGGAAGAATAATTGTAGCCATAAGAAGCAAGGGTAAGGTTTAGGTTCATTCATTATCAATTTAAATCTTTCCATATCAACATGTTGGTCATTAGATATTTCTTTTGGTTCTTTCATCTGTATTCAAATATAAAAACAAAGTATATTATATAAAATTTCCAAGGGATGGGTGGGTCTTTGAGCATCCAATGGAGAGTGACTTGCTACTTTGACTATATAATATTACCACCTTCTATTTCCAACATTTATGGGTTTTTTTAATATTATTATTATTTACAAACTGTAACCAAGAATATGTATCTTATTTTGATACAAATGGTTTTATTTTCAATTTTAAAAATATGACTTGTTTCTTTTTCAAATATAAAATAAGTTATGGTATAGTTCATTTAATTTACGGTCTTTATGTATTAAATTATGTGAAAAAAGTTTAGTAAATTGATAAAAAATCAATTTTTCATGACTCATTTATCATCTGATTGTGGAAACATCATATTGGTCATGTCAACTAGAATAATTTTACAAATCACTGTCAAGATGGTTATTTAGAATATTTTTAGTTAAACCCACTAGAATGAATTAAATATTTTTTACAAGGAAAGGTGATTAGACTAACTTTTATGGGTAGTAAAAGGGACAAAAATATTGTATAATTAGTAAACACGAATGTGTGTGGATATTTTCTCAAAGAAGATAGAGGTGAGAATTCTTACTCTATAACATTTACTGGTGACTTTAGTAGATGTGGTTATATTTACTTGATAAGGTATAAGAATGAGTCATTTGAGAAATTAAAATAATTAATGAATTAATTTTATAATCAAATTGTAAATAAGATAAAAAATCATCAATCAGTTCGAGTTGGTGACTATATTAACCAAGTGTTTATCAACCCTTTATGAGAGAATGGGATTATCACTCAACTTACTCTACCTTATACACCATAGGGGAACTGTGATGGTTAATGGAATAATTGTGCCTATCTTGATTGGGTGAGGACAATGTTGAGTCGTACATATATTTATTTATCCTTTTTGTTATATTCATTGCATAGTATGGCATACATACTAAACTAGGTATTAAAAAATAATAAAAAGGCATTCACTTCATATTATGGATTGGATAGAAACTTTTTTTCTCGTATACTCATTCATTGGTATGTGATTAATTTTATAAATACCAATTAGGAAAAAAACTAACACCCTAAGGCATGAAGTGTGTATTTATATTGTATATCAATGGAAAATGGATATTATCTATACAACCCCTCAGAAAATAAGGTTATTATCACAAGAAAATTTATTTTATAGAGAGGGAGAATTTCATCAATAAGGATATTAGTAGTGAGATTTACATTGATGAAATTAATGCTTGAGATACAAAATATTTTGTACAGGAACACATTCCATAGGTCCCCATGGGATATTTTCTTCCTAAAATACTATAAATTCATAGGATCACTAGATATGTTAAAGAATTAAAATGTGTGGAAATCTATTCACTAATGATATTCCATCATTGATTATTGACAATGTGTACCCTATTTCTTAAAAAGAGGACGTAGAGGGATTAGATGCTATAATTTATCATAAATTCATGAATTGTGAGAACAATTTCATGCATAAAAACTAATTTTGGGTTTTCTATAATCCTCTAGTTAAAATAAATCATGTAGGTTGTAAATGGGTATAAAAGAGAAAAATGTAAGTGAAACAGAAATTTAATACCTTTAAAATAAGTAAAATAGATAAAGGGTTTAAATAGCATCAAGGAATTAATGATGATGAAACCTTTTCTCTTGTAGTTATTTTTAAATATATAAAATTATACATTCCATAACAAATTTCCATGACTATGATATTTGGAATATAGATGTAAAAAATCCTTCCTTAAAGGTAACATTTAGGAAGATGTGTATATGAGACAACCAGAAGGGTTTATTAATTCAGGTAATTCCAACGAGGTATAAAATTTGTAGATAAATATTTACGGTTTGAAGAAAGCATCTAGGTCATTAAAAATTTGGTTTTATGAAGTTATAAAATAATTTCGTATCATTGAGAATGAATTTTTTCCATGTGTTTATGGGAGTTTCAATGGGAATGTTGTTATTATCATTATAGTATATGTTCATGAAATATTAATTATTAGACAGACCATTCTTACAGTCAATTAAGTACTGGTTTACTAGGTTCTTCTCTATGGAGTACTTGGGTGAATTATACTACATTATAGGGATCAAGATCATTCATGATAGTTCCAAGAGGCTTCTTAGACTAATTCAAAGTACATATACTAACAAGATAATAAAAATATTTTGTATAGAATAAATCCAGAGAGGATTGGTTTCATTATCACATGGTATACACCTTTCCAATAAAAATTTTCCTTAGACACAATTGGAAAGATGGTGAGTATGTTATCTTAAAATTATAATACAGGGTCATTCATTTATTCCATGTAGTTTACTAGTATTAATATTATATACACCTTGACCATGGTAGGAAGATATCAAGTGGGTTGTGGTGAACAGAATTTGTATCCTTATAAGGATATCCATATGTATTTAAGTTATAATAAAGATATTTTCTTATATATAGAAAAGATGAGGATATAGTCATCAGGGGTTATACTAATGATATCTTTAAGATATATCATAATGATCTGAAGTCATAGTCAAGATATGTATTCAGTCTCAACAGAGGATCAGTGAATCGCAAGAGTTCAAAGAATCCAATTTTCACCGATTTTATAGTGGATTCCAGGTTCATAGACACTTTTTTAGAAGCCAAAGAAACTATTTATATGTGTAAAATGATCTAAGATCTTTATTTGGTTCCTATAAGGGAAGAAATATCTTATTATATTAAGATAATTATATAGTGGGGGCTCTCAAAAAGGAGCTAAGGACACAATAATGGAAAAATAATATACTCCAAAATTATCATCTCGTGATGGAAATTTCTCAGAAGGGTGAAGTTGAGGTGAGAATATTTATCATTCAAGAAATTTGGTGTACCCATAGACTAAATACTTATCTTAGTAAAACCATGGGTATCATGTGAGATCTAAAAAACTAAAATTTGTTAGTGGCTGTCTCCAATTCAAGTGGGAGTCTATTAGAGTTAGTTCCCTAAAACCAACTTCAATATACATAATTATTACCTATATTTATTTTATTAATGATCAATAAACTATTTATCACGTCATTATTGTTCTTCTGCATCACATTGCTTGTGATAATTTCCTAAAGAATAATTATCACATGGATATTTCATCATAGTTCCCTAAAATGATGATAATATTAGAAGGCTCATGAAAATATTCTCTAGATTATGTAGTTGGTTGATATTATTTGATATAATTTAAAATATATAAGAAATAAATGGTGGAGACACATAGTACATTGTGGTACTTTCGTATGGTGTATTCCCTTAGTAATTTATAATGAATTAGATTATGAGAACACAACTTGTCAGTAGGAAATATTCATTTAAATGTTTCATTTGATGTTATTATCTAAAATCATGAATATTTTCCCTTAAACATTAAGATTATTATTCATCGATATCATTTGTCATGTAATTTTATATATTTGATAAAACTGTGATTAAATATGTACACAGTGAAGTGGGATTTTTTGGGTGTAATGGGAGTGATATTTTATTAATGAATAATGCGGGGAGGGATGTGTCCCTTTTGTTCATTAATGGAATCTGATATCTTAGGCCATTTGATTGGAATGGAACAGCCTAAATAAATCCATTTCCATTTTGTTTTATGGGTATGTTAATTTTTATAAATTCAAAGAAAGAGTTATTTACCACAAAGGTTGATGAAACAATCATGAAACCTTCTTTATTATAGATGTCATGATAAATTTATTTTATTACATAGTGAGCATTCATATGGAATTTTATTTCATTGGTACATTTACATGTTTTTATATGGGTTATTTGGCATGTTGCAACATTCCAACCATGTACTTCAAATGTTTCACCTAAAGAAACTGATAAGGGGTCATACATGGTCACACACAATGTGTATACAAAATATGACTAAAATTCTATTTGAATTTATAAATTTAAAATAAATATTACTATCATATTTTTGTTTAATATTTATTCATGATTGGTGGATCTCCATTATTTAATTATGAGTTATTCAAAAGAATAAATATGTGAGTTAAATAATAATATTATATATTTTCAAGATTTAGTGAATATAATATTTGTTATATTTATTAGAGAATAATGCAGTAACATTTAATTATTAAATAAACAGTCGTTATTCAAGTTATAGTAAATAAAAATTAAGATTAATAGGCTAAGAATAATGTTCCAACTTAGAATTAGATATTAACTATTATTTAAATAAACATTTATATATTCATAGGTGGTTCATGTCATAAGAAAGTCATATTATTATTTATTTTATTATTAGACATGGGTTTCACTATAGAATAAAGAATTATATAAGGGCCTATATTAAATTACAAACCCTAATACATCTTTATAAAAATTTGGTTATATAACTTTCTAGGGTAATTTTCCTGTTGTTCACAGTAGACCTAGGGAGAATTCTCTCAAGCCCCAAGGAGAATCCCCTCAATAATACACTCAAGGAGCACCAATCATATTCTAATCTCTCAATCCTTCAAGAGAATGAAAATAATATTTTATATATAAATTGATTCCTGCTAAGATCAATAGTAAATGATGTAAATGGTCATGATAAATCATACTAGCTCTTGGAAATTCTATGATGGAGTTTCTAGATTTTAGAGCAGGTTTGGATCACCACTGGAGGGATTCTTCCATTGGATTTGAAGATGAAACAATGGTATGAAAAGACCAATCAATAAAATCATTAATAATGGTGAAATCACAATATAATTTAATTATCAAACTATATATAAATTAATTTTAAATTATATGTGTTGATCATTTATTCTTGTTTATGGTGTTCTCAATTCAATTAATATTTGATTTAATTCAACTAGTGATGAAATTATTTCTCATGTGCATATATGACTATTCATTGATTATGAAAAAAATTTGATTTAGATATGACCAATAGGTGCTTCTTCATTTCATAGAACTTACACATAGTTTTAACTATATGGCTTATACTTACATCTCAACGCAATAATCTTCTTATTTATAACTCCAACACTTTTATAACTCTTCATGTTATTGACTCCCATGATTTTACAAGTCTAATTCTATTGGGGCAGCATGAATTTCATTTTTTTAGTTTCTTTCCTAGATGGAAATTTCATCTTCATGTATGATAACATAAAATTTTCAATGGTATAATGATTCAATGCTGCTTTCTTGTTATCTCTTATCCACTAATTTTGATCAAGAATCCAATACATACAATTTTTAGCAACTAATCAAGCCTTCTTGAAACTTCCTCACACATATTCATCTAACTTTGAGGATCCCTTCTTTAGAAACCTCTCAAACTTTTCATCAATTGTTTCAACCACCAATACCAACATATTATGTCTCCCATGGATGGATTCTATTTTTAGTTCAAATTTATTCCCTTCTTTTTTTATGTTCATGGACACCTTGAAATGGTCTATGATGTGGCCTTTCCTAATATAATAGAATCATATTCTCCTTTTTGATAATACAGTTTGACCATTATTTTTCTTAGAATTATTTGGAGTAATTTTTCCAACATCCTTCTTCATTGACTTCTTTCCCAAGGAATACATATCATATTTCTTCACTTGTTTTCTTCTATGATGGGGTCTTCTATTATAAGAGTTATAAGAATAATATCGGGATGGTATGTACTTGTATTATTTTTAACAATGACCACCCATGTTTAAATCATCATAGAAAATTACAACTAATTTAAATCCATTTTTATGAGACAAGTTTTTCTTTTTTCTGTGTAGACTTTATATTTCTAATAGGTTCCTTACTTAATATCTACCCCCCTATCTTAGGTCCTTTATTACTTACACATTTTTAAATATTATGCCAAAAGTCTATTTAAATATTAAAAAATCTCTAATAACACCATTTGGAGCCAATAATTCTTTATCTTTTGACTTTTAAAGTAGTTATTCCAAATTTACATGTTTTTAATTTTTAGGTTGGAACCCCACCCTATTGGGTCCATTTTGGGATATTTTTTTCTCACACTTGTCCATATACAACCTTGATATATCGGTGTGTTTAATAGAATTTTTCTCCAGTTAAATGTTTAAGATTTTGACTTTAATCTTTCACTAGTCATCAAGATAGACTTTGTGAAAATGGATTCATTCAGGCATTTGGGTGCCTTTATCCCTAGGAATGAGGTAGATGAATCACCAAATGTTCTTAAGCTCATTTTTCCACCAACATAAGTCAATTTTAAGGGAAATATTCTCTCACAAACTCGAGTGGTAGAGATTATTCTTTCAATATCTTGGGAGAATTCATGTTAGGAGACTACCATATTTCTCAATTTTATTTCTTGCTTAGGTTAATTCAGGTTGACTATGTTCTTTTCATCCCCCACTGATCTCAACCTGTCTTCCCAATTTATCTTTATCTGTTTGATTTAATCAACATGAATTTATCTAATTTCATTTAATGATATTTCAAGTTCTATTGTTTTCTTTTATTCTACTTTAAGTTTTGAATCCTTGACCTTTACAGTGAATTTATATAGATACTATAATTCATGAAGTTCATCAGTAACAAAAAATTTAAACACATCCTTCTCATAAACTATTTTCTGCAATTATTCAACAAACATTGAAATTTATTCATTAAAATTTTAAAAATTTACTCCCTTAGTTTTCAAAAGTCTTGAGAGAGTGTTGGATCCAACTACATGTTACTCTAATTCACTTTTAAAGCCATCATTTTTTTTTCAAATTGTGACTTTTAATTATACAGTACCTTAATATGAATAGGTATGTTTTCAGAAACATTAATGGGAACCATTTCAATATTACCCTTCACATGAGAGTAACACAATCTAAGTGTTTTATCATTCATATATTCTGTATATTCACCATATCATGAACTTGATTTATCATTGGAATGAAAATAAATAAATTTAATAAATAAACACTCACCATTATGACTACATTCAGTTAATTTTTATTCCAAATTCATCATGATATCTTTAATTAGTTTTTTAGATTCACCCATTTTACTATTTTTCAAAGTCTTATTTGAGACCTAAATTTTAGTAGCAAAAAGAATAGACATTATTTATAACACCATATTATATTCTCTAAACATCTCAAATATGATCTTCATATATTCAAATATAAAAAATTGGGCATTCAAAATATATCTAACAATTGGGAACCTAGTTTCTAGGATACCAATTGAAATACCTAATGAATTGGGTGAAAATTACAGGGAGGGGGTGAATCAGGTGCCCCTAAATTTTATCTAGTAATTATCATACAAATAGTTTTACACCCTATAATTCTCCCTTTAAAAATATAAACCCTTGATGATTTTTATGGAATGAATGAATCTATATAACTCTTACCCAAAAATAAATAACCAAATTCTGTATAAAACATAAATTAAAGAAAAATACATGGTATTTTAAAAAAAATTGACTCCTTTATAGGAAACCTACTTTTTTCATGATTGGTTATTCCCACCAATAACATATTCTCTTATCCACCATAAACTCAAGTAAATAAAATGAGACTTCATAACCCCAGAATGATTCACACATTGACACAACTTCTCACATTGATTACAATATATACAACTTCACACTATCATCACAGAGTCAAATTATAATCTAATTGCATACCCAGAATAACTCTAGTTACATATATTCCAACTTTTTATGAAAAATTGATTCATTTTTTTATTTAAAGTTGATCTATAATAAGAATAGGATTTCACAATATCAATATAATTTTATCTCCTTCTTCTCAATATATTATTTGACTAAAAAAATTCTTTAAGAGAATAACATGAAACCACGTCCATATGTTATTATCAAAATAATATATATTCTATAGAGCTATCTCACCCATATTTATCAACTCAAATTTTATATCATACGATTCTAGTAAATATAGAATCTCCTCGATATCTAAAGGGGTCAACATAATTATCTAAATCAGGCATAGAAATGTTAATCTCTACTCATATTATTTTTCTTATTCTTCTCGAGATTATAAAATAATAAATTTTATAGGGTCTTCTTTCTAATTTAGTTGTGATACCTAGATGATGAATCATCTTAAGTATAGTATTAGTTTCTTCTTATTCCCTAAGAGCTTATATCTTCTTTTCTATCAGCACTACAACCCACTCTCGGTTCACTGATCCCTTTTTCCTCATTCTAATTTTCTCTTTCATACATTGGTATCTAGTAAATATATTTTTTTATTTGTAAAATAGAAAATAATTGATCAATTTATGTGCCCCTAATTCTATTTTTTTCTATTTATTTTTATTAATGGTTTTTACATGGGTATCACCAACACTTTTTTTTACTTAACTATTGTCTCCTGTATAATGAAAAGAGTTACCTTTTTATACTTTTCCTCACATTTTATTATCATATGAATATATATTTTAGTTAAAATATAAAAAACTTGGGAAATATTTATTTTGGAATATTAAGAAACTACTAGTAATTCAATAATTCATAATCACTGTACAAAAAATCATATAGCACATCAACCTACGTTGTGTAATATTCTCTTCACTACATTACAGATTTCATAAAAACCAATAAATGTAAAAAACATGAATATATAAATATTAGAAAAAAATCTCATAACTATTATATTACAATTAATTAAAAATCAAAAAACTTGTTTGATCTTTAGAACACTCAAGAACAACTCATGAAACTTCAATTTCACTATTCATTTCTATAATATTTCATTCTGAAATATCTTAAAATCCACTCAATTAATTTCTCAAACATTTGTCTTGGTTTTGATATCATATATTCTCTCACTCATTAAGATCATATTATTATTCTTTCAACTTGAATCTAAAAAAAATTATATTTTATTCTATGAATAACAGTTTAAATTTGAAAATTTTACTTCATAAAATATAAGAATATTGATTCTTAATTAATTATTATTTTTCATCATTATATCATCCTAATATTACACATTTTATCCTTCTTGAGTTTCCATTTTCTATGCTTCCTCAGGAACTTACCCAAAAAATTACACATAGGAATATTATAAAGACTTATCCTTTTATTTTATCTATTTTCATAGAGTAGAATGATTTCTTTGATTATTTTTAGGTTTTAGTTGTACATTACAACAATTTTACACTATAGAGTTATGTACCCTATGAAGGTTATACCTTTTGATTATTATGTACCATATGAAGATCTTATATTTTCAAAAAGGTTTGTACTCTATGAAGATCTTCTGTACTATATGAAGCTCTTGTTCCTTATGGATGTACCCTACATGGAGATGTCTTAGCCTTATGAGCTTTATGTCCCAACCATATGAGGCCTATCTAAATCATAATAGGTGTTGTCTTATCCTTATAGTTGGCTATCTCAACCTTTAAATATGTAGACCAACCTCATGATAATTCCATTACATGGAAAAATTTCAAGTTTAACATTTCATATTTAATATTCTTCATTTAATATTGTAATATATTAAAAACAATTCAAGATTATATCCAGCACTTCAAAAAAACATCAAACACATTCAAAATAATTTTGAGAATTTATAAAAATTTCAAATGTATGTTCATAACTATTCCCAAGTGCATGCAACATATAAAATAATCTTTGATTATTAACATTTTCTTTCACTACCTTTTTAATTTTAACTCCAATATAATTAATTATAACCATCATCCAACTGGTTATTCACAAATTTCAGCATCCAACATTCAAGACAAAAACATATATGGTTTATTTAAGATATCATCCATATTTTAACTTTATTATAGTAGACATTCAATATTTATATATAGTTAGATTACAAACTTGTACAAAACTATTGTTGATAGTACTAGAAACACTTCATCAGCAACTAAAATTATATATCATAAATATAGTCACATAAATTATCTGATTTTAACTACAACCTATAATCCATCCAAATTGGTATTCTAATATATAATACACTTCATACTTTATTACCCAAGTACATGGGATTCACCTTTAGCATCTTTGGTTCGGTGGATAATTATTTGATCACCCAATTCTCTATACTCATTAAAAAATGATTACATGCTTTATTTAATAAAAAAATCATTCATCAAAGGAAAATTAAAAATTAAATATTTCATCACTTATATAACCAATACCTTTTAGGTTTAAAGATTTAGAGGATTAGAAAAAAAATGTACATAATAAATTCGATATTTTTCCACCAAATGGAAATTTTTTACCCGAAGTAAAAATTATTTAAATGATACAGTTTCTTTATTATAGGTTAAAGCTTTAAAATTCATAACATTGACATCATATATGTACCCACTCATACTTAATAACTACAAAAACATTTAAAAACATAGGATGAGATTAAAGATCTCAATGAGGGGTATAAAATAAAGATAAAACTATTTAGGATGATGAAATTCATGAAAATCCTTGAAAAGGTATATCATTCAAACAAAAACTTTTGGATTGTATAAAAATACCTTTCAAAAATGGTAAAAACATATTTGATCAAATAATTTATAAAACTATTTCATAAGTAACCATAAAAACCATGAAATATCCTTAGTAAAATGAGAAACTTATAATAATTATTTTATATGAAAAAACCTTTAATCCTTTAAAGTATTATAGAATGCACATAGAAACATAGCATAGCTAAAATTTCATAATATCTTGGTAAACATGAAATAAAAAAATATTTAAAACAACCATAAAGAATTCTATCATAAACATAGGTCAAGGATCACTACCAATACATCATAACATTATGGATGAGGCTAACTACACCTGGCCCATGCAGGATATTATAGGAAAGGCTTACTACACCAATCCTAAACAAAATATTATATTTGAGGCTAAAAATACCTATCCCATTCATATCAATATGTATAAGGCTAACAAAACATGCCCCACACATAACATTATTAATGAGGCTTACTTCACACAGACCATGCATAGAAATCTCATGAGATATTATGTATTACCCAATATATTGATGGATATATAATTTCTAGAAAACATATCATCATAAAATATCATTCATATTTATTCCAAATGAGTATAAAAACAACCATAAATCTATCAAATATTATAACATGATTATAACACATAGGGCTCAAAATCTTATAAAAAATTATGTTTCAGTCCATAAACATTATAAATTTTAGGTAACCCAATTAAAAAAATTAAAACAATTGGTTAACCAATCATATAATATTAGTAAATATCAATTTATAGTTAAAATTAATAAAGAAAAATTTAATAGAAAAAAATTTGAATAAATTATTTGAAACTTAAAAGTATATTTTTTAAGAAAAAAATTACAAAGATTATAACATGTGAGGTAAGAAGCTATCAAGTAAGTCATTAAGTGATATATATATAAATACTCATAACAATATGTCATAATATATAATTAAATTAAAGGAAAAAATATAAATAATCATATAGGAACATATTATACAAATAAATGATATAACTCAATGTATGGAAATTGAGTTAAAAATCATTATACCTTGACTTCCATAGAAAAATAATATATTTTTTACCACCTTATTGTTGAACCACTAAGGAATTTTCTTTCAACCGAAAGATAAAGAATGAGTAAAATGGTTCAAGGAGAATAAATATGAGTAGAACCTAGATATAAAACCAAGACTTTAATATTTGGGAAAAGGGTGAGACAAGTTCCATTTTAGAGAAAAAAATCAATGGAACTTGAATAAATAAAATTTAAGTATAAAAACAATTTGATCGTAAGGGAAGAGTTTTCAAGATTATCATTCTTGTCACGTGATTCCCAACTATTTATAAAATAAACACTTATTAAATAATACTTTCATATCTTTACTTATAAAATACTCTATGAGGTTTTATAATTGTAAATAATTGGTGAAGATGGATCACATATCCCTTTGTCTATTGTTACTCATTATCCTCCAAAACACAACCCATTCAAAGTGATTAGAATTACTTAACTATACAATATTTGTGTTAAGATTAATTTCATATAACCCCCTTCACGAACAAGATTCTGAGATCCTACTAAAAGTTTCATTCCTTCTGAATTTAACTTTTTTTCTTATAATATACTCTGTGATATTGAATCGACCAAAGGGGAATGGTGGGAATATTTCATATACACCTTATCTATAATGACCCTTAATATACAACATCATTTAATTTAAATCATAATATAATACTTTTTTAACTTTCATACTAATACAATAACCCTTGTAGTACTAATCCTTTTATATTTGAAAATCATAATAATTTTATTATTCTACTATATCAATTAAAACCATTTTTATCTATATCTATCTTGTAATATTCCCAGCTTCTTTATCAGGTTTCATAAGCATGTGTTAACTCAAAAAGGTAATAAATAAAGTTCCATTTAACAAATTTTAAAATTATTAAGTAATAATAATTAAAAATTATTACAACCAGAAGGTTTTGGATCAATTGAATGTAACATTAACATACATGTATTGGTGTGTAAAATGGTTTAGAAGTTATTAAAGGGTGGTTCGAAAGTAGAATTATATAAGTTTTTCTATAAGTATAAAAAATATAATGTGTAAAATAATTCTAAAGTCCTAGAAGTTAGTAGTCCAAAACAGAAAGGTAACTAATATCATGTGTTAGATTTGTCAAGGAAATAATTGATTCAAAAAAGTATTACCTTTGTTGCTAGGTGAAATACACACAGACATGGAGAAATTTTCGATAATAAAATATGATTGGTTATGTGACCAAACATGAATTATGTTATAAATCATATCATAAAATAAATTTGACATGCTAATCACATCCTGGTAGGGGTTTCCACATTATGGGATAATTGGGTCCGAAATATAGAAAAGGACTAATTCACTATGATTCTTAAGGGTAGTATCTTAAAAATGTAAAATTCTTACCTTAGGGAATAAAAATAAATTAAGGTAATAGGGGTACATAAGAGTCAGGATGTGAAGTAAGGGTTAAAAAATAGACAAATTACTTTAAATTGTAAAGGTATTTATATCAATGTGTAAAAGTCACCCTCCGTAGTCAATTTGAAAAATGATAGTCATGAGCCACACTATATATATAATGGTATATTCTCCAATATTTATGTGTCATAATAATTTACAAAAAGGGAAATAAATTCTAAAAATCCATGAATTATCACTAAATATGTAAAGGTACGTTCTTTAATATATATTGGTCATCAATAAATAAAATATAGAATTACATGAAATCATAAGATATTATATTCTCATATCATAGGGGTATCAAGAGTGGAAAATTTTGGCAATAGTATATAATAACTATGATATATAAAAGTAATATAGGATAATATAAAAAATTTAATAGTGTTGATAAAATGAACAAGTATTTAAGTACACTATAATAAATTATGTTAACCCAAGCTAAAACAAAAAAGTAAGCCAAGACCTCAAATGCAGCAAATGTATGAAATCTCATTGTATATTTAGGGATAAATACTAAGTGAGAATTGTAAAAGTTGAATAAATCAAGGAACATAAATAATGGTGATGCTAACCTCATATTTCGGGGTCATCTCCTTTATCAAAAATTTAATACATAATATGATTTTTGACTTTTAAAAAATTTCTCCAATATAAATTATGAGTAACTCAGTATGTAAATTTTAAAATAAAAATTCCTTTAAATGATTAAAAATAATATACATTTATAAAAAAAATTATTAAAAATGGTTTATAATTTTAAGAATAAATTTAAAAATAAAACTCATAACTAGTTTAATATAGTTATTACAAAATATCAAATTATAAAATGTCCTATAATTAAATAGTTCTTTAATTATATAAAAATTTTAAATAAATCATATTTTTATCATTAATGAAATATAATAATTTCAAATGCGTAATTGGCATCTAATTGATTTCATAATTTCCTTTATTTCATGAAATATAAATTTTAAAATATTAATTCATAATATTAACCTTGATAAAACATATTAATGATAATAAAACATTAAATATATTTATTCGAAATTCCTAATCATATATTTATAGATTTCATATTGATTTCCCATAGGGGATACTTTGATTAATATATAATGAATAATTGAAAATTTCATATTTCCCCTTTTAAATAACCACATGAATTATATTATCATTTCAACCTAAAAACGATAACCACATTTTCACTTATTCTCCTTATTTATATAATCATATTTAGTATATCCATCTTCATGGAAGTTCTAGATAATGTTTACTTTAATTTTTGAGTTCTTCTATTTTCTTGTTATTATTTCTTCACTATATTAATAATGATATTATAGAATGAGTTATTTCCTTGGGAGATATTTTTATATAATAATATTCATTATTTTTATTTCATTCCCTCATTTTACTCCAAATTGTAAATTCAATATAAAAAACATTTAATTAATAAAAAATTAATTCATGATAAAAAAATGGGTTGTTAAGAAGTAATCCCTTAAGGAATGAGAATAGCTCTCAATAAAAGGAATATGTATTCCATCATGATTACCCATTATTTATTAAAAAACACTCCTCGAGATTGGTCCTTTAGTTTAGACTATGTGGAGGAAAGAGTGAAGTGTTCTTTCATAATGGTTTTAGGCATCAAAAACCTTAAATGATCTAAATAACCAAATTTAGTCCCCCTTCTTCTCGGTTTTGATTTAAAATTCATCTGAGGAAGGGTTTTTAGAAGGATTATGTGGGTGAACACGGTATTTGTGTGCTCAGATTCTGGGGATCTCATCATAGTATATCTTTATGAAAAAATGGGTGGTTGGGGTCCTTTTATTAGTGAGAAAACATATAATCCTAGTAGATATTATAATTTCTTCAAGAACCTAGGTGTATACAAGGGTTCACATATAGGCATTGAGTAGGGAACATGCCTAAAAATGATAAGGGTTCCCACATGGGTGTTTATAAGGGAATTCACATGAGTGATATAGGTTTCTTTCATGGGTGTTGAATAGGGTATTATATGGGTGAGGGAGGGTTCCAAACCACATTTCCTTCATAAATAATTTATTTAACTATTATTAATACTTTTATTATTTTCTTGAGTGGTATTTGAGAACCAAAAAATACACCCTCATAAATTAAATCTTTTTATAATGAATGAGATTAAATTATAATAAAAATATATATTGGGTGTTAGTTCTATCTTCAAGGATGGTGCATGCACATCCTGGTTTAATGGTATCCACGGGAATATGAATTACCATCAATTAGAGTGTAAATACTACAGGAGATGTGGTAATCAATATTGGATTTGGACCATTGCCACATTTTTCATAAATAAGGGTGGTAGGGTTTATAAACACTAGGGTGAATCTTATAGACTAAGATCTCTCTTTTAACCTTATTATACTTTTGTTTGAACTCTGAATCTATAATTTTAGGATATGCTCCCTCATAAGGCCTTTGTGTGTGTATAGCGTTCTTTGATGGGTGGTCCATGTGAAATAAGATGGGTAAGAAGAGATGAGCACATAAGGAAAGGAAAAAGGATTTGGGTTAAAATTTTATCTTTTTAAAAATTTCACACACAACTTCTCACACATTACTTCATTATTTATTATTCCATAATTTCTAATTTTCCTCAAATTTTGTAACAACGTGGCCAAAACTTTTCCAAAATAATCAAAATAAATGGTCCAACATTCAAACATGATATCTATTGGGGTTGTATTAGCATGTATTCAAGAATTTTTTGAGGCCATTGAGTTTGTAAATTTCTGTAAATGTATGTTATATATGTCTACTCTTGTATAAATTTTGATAGATAATATCCAAAAATACCCATAATTATATTTTTTACCTTGAGTGGATAAGGTCCATTAACTGATTCCTCTATTTCATGACCAGATCATACTCTTTTAAAGTCCAATTTTTTCCAAAACTAAAAATTACAAAGATATTAAATCATGATGGTGGTAAAGTACATTAAAGGATATTTTTTAGATCTTTATTATATCATTTTTTTATGAATACAACTTTGAAAATTATTTGATATGATCCAGATCCTTTTATACACAATTATTCTTCTATTAATCATTATTCTGTTATTGATCATCATTAAGGATGGAATATCAGTTCTCATCTACACCCTAGAGGTGTATTTAAACCTAAGTGGACGTGGACATATTTTAAATGATAAACATATTCTAAATTAGATAATTGGATTAAATTTATGAAAATATATGAAGGTGTTTAGATATCCTAGTTTTGTGTGTACAATAATGGAGACTCGTCCCTATCCTTATAAATTTTTAGATTTTAAAAAACACACATTCCAGCTATTACATAGATAATAGGAAGTTAGTTTTTGAAGATATAGAATATCTCTAGATCGTTAATCCATGGGAATATGTATGATGAATTTCTCCCACTAAATGATATTCAAGTGTATGTTGAACATATTCACTAATTGATATGGGAATTACATAGTAAATTTTAGGATTCCATAAGGATGGAACCTCATCCTAGTACCAATTTCATTTTTTAAACTTTCATGAAGTTATTTTTAGAATTGAATGAGATAGGCCCAGGATCTCAACTCCCTATAGGATTCCCAAAAATGCACAAGTGGGGAACCCTATGACTTACTGGACTCAATATGATCAGGATCAATATGATAAATGGGGTTAGAGAGTCATCCTCGATGTAAATATTTAGGTTTTACACCATGGATTTATATACATGGGTCTATAGAGATATATATTTCATATCCATGATTCATACATTAGGGAGAAACTGAGAACCTTTTCGATGAAAGCACGATAGGTGGAGGGAAATCAAATTTATATTGAACTGTTAATTCTAGTTAAGAAATATATTTGTATACTACAAGTTTATTAATTAAAGTCTCTCCTTTGAATCCTTGAACCATTCCAGATTACAAGGTGATGGGTAGATGCTCACTTCAAGATATACGAATTCTAAAACCCTTTTGAGATTCCCCAGTTCTAGTTTAGGGCATACATATAGTGATATCAAGAATCTAGAAACTTCTAATTAAATATAAATATACTATAAAAACTATGGGGATATCTTCATATTTAAGTTTCTTACCAAAATAAGAGGTCTGAATCAATATAAATATATAATGTAACCATGGGGGATATGAATAGTGTTCGTAAAATATTGATTTGAGATATTGTGTTTTATCTTCATAGAATGATGACATTATCTGTGATTTTTATGCACTATATCAATTTTATTTCAAATTTTAGTTCCTAGATAGGTACGTTCTGGTACAATTTATATATTCAATAATGGTATATAATCCCATGGTGGCCCTATAATTGTGGTATATGATGATGTGGGAGGACACTAATTTTAAAAATTCATTTCTTAGATGTGGGTGTTTGATTATGGATTGATTATTCCACAACTTGGATATCCTATTACACTCATAGAATGTTGAGGGATAGGGTGTAAAAGGATAATAGTTCTTTGGTCATGGACAAGGGAAGATAGGGTACTAATAAACCCTAAAAGGAAAGATCCATGACTAAGGTATAACACCCATAGAATTTAGCAAGTGTTTTAATTTAAATAAAATTTTATAATGAGTATCTTATATCACACACAACACTAAACTCAATTGAACCATGATATATTTTACAATTCAAGATAAAAAATAATATATCTTGGGAATAAGGTGTGGAATATAATTAAGTAAATTTCAAAAAGATTAAAACCTCAAGTAAATAAAAATATATTTAAACTTATTTATTTTATATTTAATAATTATTATTTTACAGAATAATTTGATGTAATATAAGGCAAATGAGTTGAATAAACTCAATAGTTATAAGATAAATAATTTATGGTATGTGAATAAAATAATTTAGTGTTAAAAAGGACAATTTTTTTGAATAATTATATATATATATATATATATATTATATTTTTAAATTAATAAATTAAATTTAATAATTTTAAAGGATTATTATAATGAAATGTTTAAATATAAATAAATATATATTAATACTCATTTAATTTATAATTTACATAAAATCATATTGTGATCACTTAAAGTTTCAATTTTCATTTTCTTTAATAAAAATATTTTTTATTTTATAATATGTTTTCATTTAAACCTTGAATTCATAAATTTTAGAATATTAATAAGAAAAAAAAATAACATCATTTTTTATCAATAATTAATAAATTAGCTTAAGTGTATTTTTTGTAATGTTTTTGAAGAATTTGGATTTTGGTTGAACAGTAAAAATAAAGTTTTTACACATATCGTAACTTTTATGACATCGCAATTGTATAATTATGAAATAAAAATTTATAAAACCTATTTATTTTCCAAAGTTATATTAAATGACTAAAATAATTAATTTAAAAATATTAATTTTAGTTATATACTTATATTTGACATTTTTAAACATACATTATATTTGATCATAATAAAAAAAATTGAGTTCTTTGTATTTAATTGAGTTGTTGGAATGTTCCATTTGGTTTTGGCTTGATATAAATTTAAAATAGCCATATTTTTTAATAATAAAACAAAAAAATGTGGAAATCAATACTATTCAAAATTATTTTTCCTAAATGATTAACTAATCAACATTTCCACCCAAAAACACTTATATCCTCAATTATAAACACACCCAATCCCTTCCCTTGGAAAATTAATTCTTATTCACTTATCAAAGCCTAATATCGAACCAATTCACCAATATTAAGTATCTTAGTAACTTTAGGTACATTTTATATTTACCCATCCCTAAGACTTCAAGGATTTAGAAAAGAAGTAAATCGTCCATGAAGAGGTAATCCCAATTCTCATTCAAATTTTTTTCTCTCTTATTCTTTTCACTCTCCTAATAAATTTTCATTTTAATAACTCTATAAGGTATTTAATATATAATTATATAACATATTAATGTCATTATGATCTCTTTACAACTATTTTAATCTATTTATTTTATATTCACTCTCTCCCCCCTCTTTTGAAACATCATGATAAAGGTTGGTTTCATCCATATATGATGAAATTGCCAATTATTTACTTGTCACCAATAATATGGATGGTAAGTGTATATTATGTAATATTAATTTATTTTAATTTATTCTAATATTATATAAAAAATCATAATGATAAATTATAGTTAATAAAAATCAAGAAACTAAAACAAAACAAGATAATTTTAAAGAAAACACATCCTAAATCAACTATCTCTTCAAATGAAATAGTAATAAATAAATAAAAGTGATTATATCTGATAAATGATGAAAAAAGGGAATATAATTCACTTAAGTATTCATATTTTAATATTCATAATTTAAATATATTAGGGGAAAATGTGATAAATTAAATGGTACTAAAGGTGAGGGTTCTTTGTCTCAATTTCAATTTCATGTGATATGTTTCTTATCATGAACAAATTTACTTTTATGTACTCTAAATACTACAAAATTGAATTATTATATCCTAATTTACTTTTTATTATTATTATTTCCACTTTTATTAAATATATCTATATTATTTATCCTTTAATTAATTTCTTAATTCTTAAGGGTTGTTGTTAATTTCATTTAATCTCATTATGTTGTAACAATTATTCTTGAACATTATAAATCTATGTTTGGTTTCTTCAACCCTTTTATTGTATTATATTTTATTCCCTCTTTATTTTATTGGATTTGAAAATATCATTGAAATTTCAACTCACATTTTTCACAATTCAACTAAATTTTCACTTTTATGTGGGCTCGACCATATCTCTTCTTTATAGATGAAAAATATTTATACTCTATGCCCATATTCTTTATATTATTAAAATAATACTCCTATATATACTCTAATTATTTATTAAGGTAATTTTAAATTTCATATTAATTTCTTTACAAAGGTATACAATGAATATTTTTAACATTTTTTCCATGGGTCATTTTTACTTTCTCCACAAACGTGTGAAAAGAATATCATTTTTAACATTTATGTAGTTATAGATTTTGCTACATTTATGTATGTTATTCACTATCAAGATTCTTATTTAATTTTACATGGTTTTTCAAAGAAACTCGTAATATAATTATTATATGAATTATTCATTTAAAAAAAGGTTAATTTTTTATAAATAAAAGGATTCCATTCCACTATGTATATTTTTTATCTTACAATCCACGTTTCATATTTTCAAATTTAGATATATTTAAGGTTTCAATATTTAGAATTATTTTTAAATTTAAGTTTAAAATGTTTTTTTTCACCCATTTAAGTTAAATTTAATAAATTGACTTATAAGTTTATTTTTACGACCATATTACAAAAGATTTAGCAAAATTATTTCTATAATTTTGATCTTATTTTTATCTCAAACTATAAAAGATATGTCTTATTTGGATTTATGTATTATGTATTACCATCTAAATACTATTATGAGTGTATAGTTACTACCTAAACTAGTTAAAAATGTTTATGTTCTCTATCACTCTTCATCTCTCTCTTGACTTTTCTTTTCTCTTTTATGCGCATATTATTTAATTTCTTAGATATAATTATATCACTTTCACAATTTTTATATTTTATTTTCTAGTATTAACTTAACCATATATGAATTAACATATATGGTGTTATTTTTAATGACTCTTACCAAGAAATATATTCCATTTGTTGACTGGGTAAATATATAAAATCAATATACTTTTTATTTAAATACAGCTGTTTATTGATTACTAAGTCAGGTTGGTTATATATTTTATATTTTATTCATTCCTTGATATAATTAATTCATTGTACTTAATTACTTATGGTTGAGGCCCATACTTACATATCCCCTAGATGCATTAATAGGTATCATGAGGAAAACTATATTGGGTATTTGATGCAAACCATACCCGTTTATGTATGATGTCTTAGAATAAGGCTTTGACGGTATGTTAATGATGTTGGAAATTATGAATTCCATAAATATGAAATTAATTATTTTTATTCATTTGATTATTTAAATTATAATTTTATCCATGGATATTTTACATGATCATGTTATCATTTATATGGAGTTATTTTATTACTATTTATTCCTATCAAATTATTCATGCCTTGTTCAATCCATGATATGTTTTTTTGTTGGCTACCCCTTACTGAGTTTTTAAGCTAACCCTTCTTATATTTTCATTTCCCCATGTTATGAATAAGATTATTAAGCATGATCTTTCTGGATGGGTATCATGATTGGATAATTTTATGGGAAAGTTTGAAGACTTATTTTAAAATAGGAATACTTTTTTAGTGTGAAAAATTATAATTAGATGCGAATGATATGGGTTTTATCATTTAAAAGTTTTTAATAACTCTAAAAAACTATAAATACAAAATTTCATGAGTATGGAAGTGAATTAATATTTTTTATTGATGTCATAATTATGTAAAATAATATTTTTTAGCACCAAATCTAGGAGAGTGGGCATGAGGCATCCCATGAGGTTCAAGTTCATCTTAGCCATAAGAACTTATGGTCTTCATAGAATATCAAGGCTAAAGTGTTAATATAATATGATCTTAGACTGATGTGAACTAGCTAAATGGGATATGGTGATGCCAAGGATGATAGTGAGAACTTATGGTATTCCCTTCAATTTTTCATGCACATACCTTATATCAAACACCAAAAAAAACAAGAAAATATCATGATAAAAAATAATATATTTAAGATTGAAATATATATTAAGGATTTAGAGACATAGGAACATTAAATTGATGATAGGATATCCACTATAAAAATAAGTACAAAATATGATAAACCTTTTAGAGGTTGAATCAATAGTTAATCAATCAGTTTATGTATAATGGTACAAGGTTGAAAATCCTACAAATATAAGATGAAAAATACCTTTTCAATTTTGTTCTATAATATTTCCAATCGAAAATACCATGTTTGATTTTTCTCTTCCTATAGATGATAGAGTTTATAACATCTATTGTATCCCCACAATATACCATAATAGGTACACCACTCTATGGTTCGGCAAGTTGGAGAGCCCAATATAAGATGAATCACCACAAGGTCACAAACTGATATTTGATACAAAGGGGAAAGAATAAATGGATACATTTCCAATTCATATTTAGTATAAATTAGAAGCAAAAACTAATACCTTTACACACAAATATAGACTCCAAATATGTTCTAGGATACTATCCATGAATATTTATATAGGTAAAATGGGTAGGTATTTAAATTAAATTTTTATATTCTATCTTGGATATTGATTTCATGTACATTTATAATTTTATTATCTAGTTTCATCAACAGAGTAGTTTACGAGCCCGATGTAGTGGATTAAGAAGTGGAATAATGGGACCCATAATATAATGAACCCATTTTGGTGAACTGGATCCAAAACCATTTCCAAATATCCCACCACATCACTGCCCTTTTATGAAATGGGACATATCAATGATGGAACATATTTATTTGGGAAATGAATATTGGTTTTTAGTTTTAGTTCTATTTTAATTCTTGTACATTAACACAATATTTATTTATAAATAAAGTGACTTATATATTAAGTGGAAAAGATGAGGAAATGAATCCTCATTGTAGCATCCTTAGTTGGATTCACCAATATTATGACCCATTTGGGCACCATATACCTCAAGTGTGCCTCTTCATAGGTCAGAAGCTACAAACCAATGATGAGGGACTATGTATATCATGGGGATTTTATACCATCTCTAGTATAGATCACTATTAATTATAGTGTAATAAATATGTAAATAGTCACCATAATAAAAAAATCAGTTTAAAGGAATAAAACACATATAAATTTAAATTGTAAGTAAATGAAAACTCAAATTATATAAAAAATGACCCAATATAATTTCACACCTATCATAAATAGATAACTAAGGCTACTAATGGTATTGTAATATATAACATGGTCTAAAAAATAATAAAAATAAGGAGATAGATAGGCCCCAAGTCCAAGACCAATATCATCAGTAATATTCCTCACGTACTACACAACTCGACCACCAAGAGATATTGCGCCCATTCCCATACTTGGTTCATGAACCATAATGTATAATTGGATACTAGAGCACTATAGAAATATGTGAGTACAACTCAACAGGACACCACCAATAGTGTCCCTAAACAAATCCATATTAAATAGGTAAATGCATGAATTGATATATTAGAATAATAAATAAAAACTATAACCATAAATAATTTATTTCCCTTGAGTTCTCAATTATCCTCCCAAGGTGTGACCATACCTATATTGTTAAATGTCGATATTTCTTTAAAAATATCCTAAAAACTATAAGGTTGGTGTGAAAATTCATTTCCATAATTTTAAGGATCTCTCTCCAAATGGAATATTGACACACCCTGTATAATAATGTTAATACAATGGGATAAGTGACCCCATTCCTATTTCAGTCTCATCTCTCAACATCTCGATCATGACTCATAATATCATAAGGGTTATGAAATAAAAAAACCAATAATATCTAATCCTTAGGTAATAGGAATCTTGACCAAAAAAAATATGTTATAAGTTTAAGGTTAAAGTTGGTCGTTGTCTATATGATCTAAACCCTTGGTTATCTTGATCTAAACTCAGAAAAATATAATACCACTGGGAAATTGTCTCATAGTTATAATGAAATCAAACCATGGTATCCTAATCATATAATATTAATATTAATATAAATAGGAAGTGAATCATTTATTTATACAACCTCCCCCATGGTAATCTCAATATCAAAAAGGGATGGAAACTAACCCCTATTTGTATAGTCTCACCCCATGGGAATTGTGACCTCAGATCAGGATAATAGTAATACCAATGGGAAAAGATCTCAAGTCTAGAATCATCTTATCCTTAAGCAATCATGATCCCATCACATATCAATGTAAAGTTAATGGAAAATTTTTCTATATTCCTACAATGATATTATTATAATAACAACTTGATCTTTGAATAATATAATAAAAAGGCAACGGGAAAGTAGTACATGCTAGAAGTGATCCCAACCCTTAATGTATCTTGATCCTAACTCGGAATATAAAAATGAAATGGGAAGTTAGTCCCATGTCTATATTGGTCTAATTATATTTATATCACAACCCCTCCTATTAACCCATCTAGTTTTCTAATATAAATACATTTATAATTAGTTAATTTTGGTAATAACATTCAACACCTATAATGTCCAATAATTTTTTATCACTCACATATCAAACCTTTCTCTATAATTCAACTTTATGGTTTTATCCCCTTAGTACCACTTTGTTATTATGATTAAGTCATTCACCACATTACATTACAAACAATCCAAAGGAGGATATATAAAAATTTCACACTAACTAGTGTTAATCTTGGATATCTATTAGGGTGATTAAACATCTTCAAATTAAGATGGTTAATTATAACCTTACAAGGCTCACAATATTAAAATATAACTCACGAAACCTATCCTTAGGTGATTCGGCCTACTTTGTATCAATCACACTACCTTTGGGGTCTATGACAGTGAATCATAAAAATTAGAGGGTTCACTGTGGACCTAGACATCCTTACCCTACTAATATTGGGTCATGGGAAACAATTTAAAATAGTTTCTGGCCAATTTTACATCATAGATAAGAACACATGTCATACATCATAAGAAAACTTGTACAAAATATTAAGAATAATTAGGGACCACCAACCATGGTACCCTAAGATCTTACTCATTAAGAATTATTAGATGAATCAGATCTAATTGACAGATTCCCAAAAATCGTATTAGACCCATAAATTAGGTAATTAATATTGGAGAATGATATAATAGAAAAATAATCAGAGAAATAATGGTAGATGAGTGATAGTATTACCCACAATGATCCAATAGGATAGACATAATTAAATTATGAGCACAATTCGGGGATAAATCAAATGAGAGGTTATATGTTACCATAAATAATGGATTTTGTGTTTGGGTATTATAAAATGAGTAGAGAAACCATTTATTATGATTTTACATTTTAATAATTTAATTAAAATTTTAAAATAACTTCTATGGATGTGAGTTATGGAATGACCTCATGGGTAACAGTGAAATTCCCCTTCTTAGGGTCACAATTTGATATAGACCATCAAATCATGGCACAATTCTCCTCCCTAAGTTAGATTAAAAAAGTTTGTATCCCTCAATGAAAGATAGGAAGTACCCAATTTTCAGTTGGAATCTCCAACTATGGTGGAGTGGATGTTTTTAGTGGATTTTCTTAATTATTTATTCATCCAAGAGGAAAATCTTATACATATATTATTAAATTTCTGGATAATTTTTTAGAATGATTCTTACAAATTTTTTTATAGTCCTCCAAAAATCATGAAAGAATTAATGAGCTAGCGAATAGGATTTAAGAGATCTTTACAATGGACACTAAATAATTCTTATTATATTTTACTGAATTCCATGACATTAATGATGAATTTTAAGGATATAATCATCCTTTATGAATTATTTTTGTTTTATTCATTTTCTCTATTTCTTAACTTAATCTATATTACTTATTCAGTTTCATTCACATAATGTTTTGGCAGGTTGACTCTCAAACGAGAATCCATGGCCCTTACACCACTTAAAATAGAATTATCTCTCACTTGGGGACTAGCATAGATAAAAAATATCCCTATTTTACATGAAATATTCCTTGATACTCATGAGATAACTTTCATCAGGATAATATCTTAGTCACACCAAATAATTAGATAATAGTATGAGGAGGAAATATCCCCATTTTACATAGAGTGAGATAATGATAGTAGGATAAATCAAAAAACCCCTTAGTGATGGTAAAAATGATAACTAAGGTGCTTAATAATACCCATGGTAAAGAGGATGTAGTAAAAAATGAACTGATAGGACTAAATTGGCATGAAAATAAAAAATATAAAACTATTAATAACTAAACAACTTATCAATATTCACTCTCCAAGTCTAGCCACAGATCCAAAAAATAAAAAGTTGATCATGACATTTTGATATACGGTCTGATGGTAGTATGGGAGATTATGGGAAATCAAATTTATAATAAGATAAATGGGTTGAAGGAATGGATAATGATGATGTCCCCAAGACCCTTGTAGGTATTGATTTAAGGTTACTAATAGAGGGAACATAGAAGGGCCTTGGATTGTTGGTTTTGGGACTGTCATTGGAAGGCCAAAAACTGTAGATTTATTCCCCTCTCATTTCGTGGATAATATAAAAGATTTTTATGAAACATTTTCCAATTCTTTAGAGGATTAATCTAATGGGTGAAATAAATTTGAGATTAAGGGGTCACCAGCTGAGAATATCAAGAATAGAGGTCTAAAAGAGCAGAAAGTCCTTGATAAAAATGGTATTAAATGGTTGTACTAACATAATGAAACTCATATTTTGGTGTTTTAAAATAGAAAGTTTCATCTCAATGGATTTATTTTGGCCTCTAATTTCATATTCAGATCTATAATATACAAATTCTGACTTCATTGTGACTTTGATTTCAAAGACATTATATGGAAATATTGTTATGGAAATGTCTCATTCACTAGAAATAGGTGTTGATGGTGTTAAATTAACGTGAGATGATCAAATAAATATTGTATCCTAACTATTGCTAAAAAAAATTTATCATTTATTGGAACCATATAGTGGTACACATGATTTGTTATTTTTTTCAAAAAATATTGAAGTTGTAGGTTAGATTTGGAGTTCCTCTAGTTTTCTTTATTTTAATTTTGTATTTTTGATGGTGTTTTATGTTTATTCTAGTCTATTTCTTGTGTTATTATTTCTCCTAATGTGTATAGTTACCACTCAACCATAATTTGGTTGGTTTGATATGAAAATTTAAAAATGATATAGCTTTTCTTTGGATTTTATATTTTTAATATACCTCTAGTTCTTGATTATAGTGGATCCACAAAACATATAATATGAATAGATAGATGAGTTTACTATTCCCACATCCAAATCATTATATAGTACATAGGAGACAATTTTTTAGGCATCATATGGCTTAGAGAACATTAAGATCATAGTATTTTCAGTGATCTAGTTATAGAATGTTTCTATATTCCTTAACTGTATTTTGACTAAAATCTAGAATTAATCTCCTTAAATAAGTCCCTATAGAAATAGGTGTGGTGAAGTATAAGAAATATAATCCATGATACCTCCTTGATAAACATTATAACCAATTGTAGAATCATTGACTCATGTTCCATATTTTTGGCCATAGTGGTTTTTACTAACATTAAATCCAAACATCCATAAAGAACATAATCAACAAGAAAATACATGCATGGGTTCTTCAATTGAGTCTTATAATGGATGAATCCACTTCCCAATCTACTAATTATAGAGTTTTGGAACTCTAAGAAAGATCTAGCCATACAGTAGTGATCATTGGTCAAAAAAATAGTTGATTAATTGATGGCCTTGAAAAGAATACTTCATTAATAGTTATCCTCAATTGAAAAGAGAATTGGGAGCACCAAAATATAATTTAAGAGGATAATAGGGTAGAAAAGGATACTTCTATAAGAGACAATAAACTACATCCTAGAGATGAAGTTGAATCTAGAAATTTAGATGTACTACAATAAGCTATTAATTAATTCAAATATTCTAAAATTCAACTTTGGGAGTTGATTAAATGGGATTTATATTGGTTTAAAAGTAAGTTTTACTCTCCTATTTTTTTGATGGTCAAGGATAGACCCCCAATTTTTTGTTCTCTACCCTCTATTATTCAATCAATTATATCATTTTTTTATCTAAAGAACCTATATAGTTGTTTGAAATGACTACATGATTCATGTTCAATAACACGAAATTTATATCACTTTGAATATCCACTTATGATAACTTTTATTGAGTAACATCAATGAAATAAAATCCATTAGAACATTAAATATATGATGGTGTTCATCATGATTTTTAATACTTCAGTCATTAAAGGAAAATAATTTTTAAATCCATTATATTATAAGGTATGTTCTACCATATTTATATGGTTCGGATGTATATATAGAACATGTTTCCTCACTATAGGCCAAGTTTAAATTGTTAGATAAAAGGTATAAGATATTTGATTTCATTCTAGACTTGAGATCTTGGATATTAGAAGGTAGTCTACATATGTAGTGTGTGTTCCATCATCATAATTCAAGGTTAATCAATTATGATATGAGAGTATGAGTAACCCAATATAGATGAAATCATGAAGGTTTTTTATATAAATGATTTAATTTTTATGAATGATTCAAATACCTTGAAATAATATCAGTATGTTCAGGGAACAAATTATCCCAACCAACGTATGTGAGGAACATAAAGATGGTCTAAATTTTACCAATATACATAGATCTATAAAGAATAAATATACTTTCACTTGGTCAAAATTTCATCCCCTATAATAATTGTTCCCTCTCTTATATGATAAAACTTTTTTTGAACACATGAAAGGAATGCCTTGCTGAGAAGACACTAACATATTTCTTATGTATTTTTCTATGGGATTTTAACCTAATAAATTGTGTTCCTATTTTATTATCATTTCTTTTATGGTATAAATTCTTACATATCAAACTAAAGTTGAATTAATTATGTTTAATTTGATACACAATTGAAAAATGGGAATAATGTTTAAGATATTACATATTTGACCATAGATATGTTACTTTCCTATAAATAATGGAAGAGTTTTTTCTGACATGAATGATGGAACCAACAGTAATACAAGTATCCTTAGAAATGAAAATATGCATACATTTAATGGTTATTCTACTTTGAACAAACATGGATCATTTTTTATTTTTATAGATCATGTAACAATGTTTCTCCAATTTACACTCATACAAAAAGGTATAATATTATGAAAGTAGGTCTTATTTCCAATGAACATAATTGACCTGATATAAATTGAAGTTACACTATTATGAATAAAAAGGGGGTGTAATTTAACAAACTAAATGATGGTTGGAGAACCACAAACATTATCATACCTTTGAATAAAGGGTATTGAATAATCTAAATCATAATTTATAGAATTTGAGATGGGAAATTGTCATATTGTAATATATATTCTAGGATAATAGTTGAACACATTTTAATGATAGGTATGTTGTTTTATAGATGGAAAAATATACCAAGGAATATCATTAATTGGGTTCTAATGATGGTTTCCACTTTAATACTATCATAGAAATATTCAATTAGAGGGTCATTTCATTTATAAAGGTGCATTCCATTACTTGGGGATAGGTGGGGTGTATATGTCATGTATATTTCATTACCATTGCAATGGGAATCCCTTAGATTATACATTCTCGTTACCTATGGTATATGGAAGGGTTGTGGTAATAAAATGTTTAAAAAACTATATTTTTATTAAAAAAATAAAGAGGATTGACATGAGGTTTTGGAATGGGGATATAAGTTAATAATAATATATTTTTGGGTTTGAGATATGATATTTTGGTGTCACTATGTGTTTTGTTTTATAATAATCAATCCAAACATGGTTTTAGAATATATCATGGTTTTATCCTAGTGTAAAGTTATTAGAGGGAACCTAATATGAATTTGTAATTCCATAAACTAGGATAGATTTGAAATGGGTTGAAACAGGATGTATTCCAGTGTATGATTAATGAAGAAAACCCCAATGTGGATTACTAATCCAATAATCTAGGATGGTGTGGATGAAGGAATTGGAGTGAATTCTAAGACTGTTCTTGGGATAGGTGATCCAAGAATAACTATGTATCTTGTTAGAATAGGATTCAAGCCATAGGTAGTTCTAGTATATGATATATTTTTTTACCTAGTATAAGCTCATTGAAGGAAACTTGAAGTGAATGAGGAATCCATGAACAATAATCTCTTATATAGATCAGGCTCTTACATCTAGGGATTAGTCCATATAGACCACTCTAAGATAATTTTGTTCATGTGGGATAGATCATGTGTCTTGTAGTTTCAAATCATGTTATGAGGACCATATACCATATGGTATAACTTCATGTGGTAAAGATCATATTTCATGAAGTTTATAGATATATGATAAGGACCTTATACCATATGTAAATCTATGTGAAGTGCTTTGTGAGGAACCTCTCATTATTGGGAGATATGATACATTCTACATAATGGGTAATTATAGAGTAAGAATCATTAAAGTTTTCCTTACTCTTAATTTAATTTTCCTTCAATTTATATTCCAATTTTTTGGGTTTCCTCATTTGTATCATCTACTTTCTCTATGCAAACACCAATTCGACTTGAAAAACGAGAGAATTGAAACCTTTTTGTAGAATTATCATGGAATAAAAATTTGATAAAATTTAAGATATGAAATTCATTAAATATATTATCACCTTGTTTATACAATTAAACCTATAACAGCCCAAGAATTTATGGTATTTCTATTCTTAAATAAATTCAATTTCTTTGATATCTAATGTTGCATGCAACATCCAACTTAACCAAACAATAAATTATTATTACAATCTATTTGTTAAATTAGAAGTAATGAATAGTATTAACCACATTATAAAATTATATATTAAATATATTAAATAAAATGTTTTTGAAATTCATCCAATATATTTTATATCCATAATATGAGAACAAATCCAATTTTACGCATAAAAAGACGAATTTTTTTAAGGAAAGTTTGATGCCTTTTAATGGTGCACTAATTTAAAAACATAATTTTGAAAAATTTATAAATTATATTTCTAAAAATAAATTTCATTTTAGAAATCATAATATAAAAATTCACTTTGGTTGAATTTTTTTCTGATAAGTTTCTTTTTTGATGAATAGTGACAAATACTATATTTTAATTGAAAACTGCTTTTTTGTAATTTATTTATATAGTTATATTATATTTTATATTGGATTTAAAGTATAAATAGTTCAAATATACATCAATAAATCCAATTTGATTCATTTTAATCAATTTCTCATTGAAATTATATATAAAACATTTCAAACTATTGAACATTTTTACTTCAAAACTAGTTGTTTTGTCTCGTATAAGGGATTTAAATTTTAATTAATTTTTAAAACATAAAAATTTATAAAAATGGATTACATATTTGGAATCATAAGTTCCAAACTTACTTAATAGATCCCCTTTATTTTTTTCAATATGAAAAGTAACATTGGTAATTTTTATTACCATGGTAAAGGGTAAAACATGTAAAAATTGAGTAATTAAGGATACAAATAATATAATAAGGACTGTAAAAATACCTTTAAAATTGTTTCAATTTTATTGGATGAATAATTTTTTCAGCAATCACTCAAATTTTTAATATATGGACTTTTCCATTTATAAGTGATTATGACATTTATAATATAATATTTAATGAAAAGACAAATATGTCACAATCATATTCTTAATAATTAAAATATTTTTAATAAGAGGTTATCTAGAGTATATTATTTAATATAAATATTAATATTAAATATTAAATGTTTATCTTCATCATGGTAATTTATTTTCAATTTTTAGTGATGAAATATTTATCTTAAATGCTTTCACACCAATGATGTTGTAATTATTTTACTAATAAAAATATCAAATAAATGATATTAAAAATTTTAAAAATAAATATAATTTGAGATAATTAATGTCATTAAAAAATTATACATTACCATGAAATATTAGGAATTTATTAAAATATTTTTTTCTAATATATATTGTATTGATGATATTTTTAAAAAGTCAAGTAATATATAGTGTCAAAATTGACACTAATGATATTTTAAAATAAAAAATATATTATTAAATGATATAAAAATAATAAATGTCACACCCCAGTCTATCTGTAATTTTTCTTATTATTTTATTATTTTCTTGGTTTTAAAATTTTCTGTCGAGGTTCGGGTTGAACACCGAACAACAATATTTATGTTTTATCGAAAATGTGTGTTTTGGAATTGAAGTCATGGAGCGCACGGGGGGAGCGCGTTTCTGAAACCCCGCGTGGATTCACCTAGGCAACGGCACTGTCTTTCGCTCTTCAGAAAAATTTAAAATGAATAGCTTTTATATTTTATTGCAGTTACGGTTATTAATTTTAATTATTATATTTGTTAAAATTAAGGTTTTTATTTTTATTATTATCATTTGTATTATTATTATAATTATTGATATTGATATTGATATTAATATTATTAATATGGATTAAATTTATTATTATTATTATTATTATTATTGTCGTTTTTTTTCCTTTTGTTTTCTTATATTTTATTTTATTCACTTTTCTTTTATTCTTTTTTTTCTTCTTCTCTTTTCTTTTTTTTCTTCTCTCTTTTGGTTATTCCACGCGGGTGTCCCCCACCATGCAGCTGACTGCCTCATCTCTTTTATTTTTATATTCTCTTTCTTCCTACAGCAGCTTGCTCTGCCTCCTGTTTTCCCAGCCCGTCGCTGCTGCCCTGCGACAGCACCACATGCACCAGCCAGCTTCGGCCTCCTCCCTTCGCTGGAGCGCCATCCTCCCTGTTTTCCCTCTCCATGTGCTAGCCGCTCCCCAGGTCGTCGCCCTTGTCTCACACCCCGGCTGGCCTCGCTCCTACCCTACCGTCGCCCCCTTGCTCTGCCTGCGCCCAATCGCTCCTCCTACCTCTTCACGGCCAGCCCGCACAGTAGCAGTCACCGCTCTAGCATCGGCTCCGCCTCCCATAAGTGTTGTCCTCTTGATCTACCCGCCACCCTGCACCCAACTCCCTGCTGTAGCACCGTAGCGCCACCCCTGCTCCTGCCCAGTAGCCGCTCCTCCCTGCCGACACCTCGCGCAGCGCCCTCGGCCTCCTCTCCTTCTCCCTCACAGCCACTCCCATCTCTCCGATGTGCACCCCTGAAGCCAGCCGGCTCACCTCGGTGCACCATCTCTTGCAGCGCCCTCCAGCATACCCTCCAGCCATAGATCCATGGCGCCCCTGCTTCATCCCCTTGCTGCGCATACCCAGCGGACCTCCCACGCAACCCCCTCCTCTATTCTCCCTTGCAGTGTAAAGATCCTCTTACTCTCTTTACCCCCTTCCTAATCTGACTCCCCACTGCTCTGCTCCTATGCTGCATCAAACCTCGGCCTGCCTGCAGCCAGCGGTGCACCAGCTGCTTGCATGCCGATGGCCCGCACCCCGGCTCTCCCGCACCCGGCATGTCTCCTTTGCAGTGCTCCCCCCAGTCGTGCCTCCTGTAGGCTCCTTCAGAGCACTCGCCGGCACACCTAGTCCCTGGTCGAGACCCCCCTTTTGCCGGGTTTGTGCACAAGCCTGGTCGAGCCTCCGACCGGCCTACGGCGCTGCCCCCTCTATCCGAGCTCATGCCCTGATCGGCGCCGCCACACCCTCCTTACTGGACAGCCCCTGGCTCCTCCTATCCAGCACTGCCCTTTTCCCTTGGACCGACGTGAATCCCTTCAGCACAACCCCTTGTTGGCTAGCCCGAAGCCCCTCGACCGCACGCCCTTCTTTCGACGTAGCTCTGAATAATTGGTGCGGCTCCAGCCACCACCAACCCTCCTTTCCGGTCATCGTGTGCTTTTCCAGCCCGACGCACCCCCTTGCTGAGTTTTTGGCATTGACCCTCAACTTTCTCGCATTGCAACCCCCAGCTGCTTCGACCAGGTCTGTCATCAGCCACACGAGTCTTTGCGCCGTCATTAATGATGTTGGTGACCTTTCTAGTGCACCGCGACACTGCGCCCGACCATTCACCCTTTCGTGCGACCCTGTTGGTCAAGCGCGGCTCCGCGACGAGGTGACGTTTTTTTCTGCTTCTTCGTTGGTTTATTGTGAGTTTGTGTTTTTATTTATTTTTTTGGGTGTTGCAGCACATTGGCGATGTATTTCCGCGGTACTGTAGTCGTCGGCTTGCACGTACTTGTGCGCGAGTGTGAGACGCACCGCATCATCGTCGTAACCGAACTACGAGTCGAGGTAGGTCCCCCACTGCACTTACTTTTAAATTTAGAATTTATTAATTGTTGTCATTTTATTAATTTTAATGAATGATAAATAATATAAGATAATTAATTTTTAAATGATTATTCGGTGTAAAAAAGAGACGTTTATTTTATACACGTCTCTTGAAATATTTTCATGACGAGCGGACACCCAGTTTTGAAAGAATGCCTATTTGGCCTTTAAACATAATTCACGGAATTTCAAATGTTCTTCTGGTTTTAAAGATAAATGATTTCTTTTGAATAAGTGTTTTGGGTTTTCTCGAAAATGAGGTTTTGCTTTAAAATTAGTGAAGTCCCGTTTGGCACTTTAATAAAATAAATTATTTTGGAAAACCCACTCAGAAGTGATCTTTGGTGTGCGTTGATTGCGTGAGATGTGTTTGATGTCTGTGCACCGTGACTGATTCATTTTCATTGTGGACGCACCCCTTTTTATTGCTTGTGTTGACATAGGAACCTGGCATAGTGAGTGAATCTTCTGAGAACGATTGTTGCACTAGTTTAGATTACGCACTGGCTAGTGGCCCCATAGTAGGGGAATACTGAGTTATTGCTGCTATGGGGATTGGGCCCCTCGGTTAGGCCATGCAGGGCTATATCGGGCGTTAGGGCATTATGATGTCATCGAGTTAGGGCATTCCTTCAGGATGAGTCAGATGTATAGTACGTTCTGGATTGTTCACGAACTCCTAGGTTTGACCCATGTTTCCTTTAGTGTTTATTTGTATGTGGCAGAAGATTGAGAGGTCTAGTTTGGTTGCTGGCCCATGTGTGCCACTTTTTCCATTGCCCTTGGTGTGTGTTGTGTATTATGTTTGGTTTCCCCATTTTGGCTAACAACTGAAGTTTGGTCTTCTAAATGGTTCGCATAAAATGTTTTAAAAAGAAATATACATAATCCTTTTATACATTAAACTTGTTTTCAAATTAAAAAGGGCAATGGACTGATACTTGTTTTAGAAATTAAAGTGAGTGTGCGTGTGAAAACCAATATTTTTGTATATTTAGTTCAAACCTGTAATTGGTAAATTCTTCATTTAAAGGTAGTGCATTGGGAATAGTTTGTTGGGCACGCCTACTGAGTTTTAATACTCACGCCTATAGTGTTTTCCTGTTTTTAGTTTTTTTGCAGGCTGGCTTGAGCATGCTCGTCGTGGGTGAGAGTTGGTTGTGGTCTGGTGAGTGACTCTCGGAGTCGCGAGGAGTTTTTGGCCGAGACCAGGTTAGTTTGTTTTTGTTGGTCGTTCTTCCTTTTTCGTTTCATTTTTTTTCCTTCCGCTCCTTTGTTTATTTATTTATTTTTGCTGGGAAAAATCGTTCTCACTTGTCCTTTACTGATGCCCTGGCGCTTGTCGCCAGCCCGGGAGGATCGGGAACGCCTCCCGGGTCATGTCGCGGACCGGCTCAGGTGATCGGTTCAGGGTCGACCCAGGTTGGTTCGTGACAAAATGGTATCAGAGGAGGTCAGCTCCTAATCGGACCTTGTTTTTCAGAGCGCCCATTGTTACTTGGGGTTTTCATGGTAGAAGGTGTATGATTATCGGGACTTGAGGCATATGGACGAGAAGGACGTCATGAACCCTTGCTTGTTCCGAACCTCGGGTTACCATCAGATGTTTGGGTTTTCGATGTCTTTTGATTCTTATGGTTTTTTTGGTATTGGGAAATGAAATGAGAGTTGCGAAAGTGACCTCCGTGAGCTCACATGGTCTGGCAAGCCATGTGGAGCCGGATACTTTACCCTAGAATGCTCTCAGTGACGGTGGTGTGACTGGCGTATGGCCTCCAACCATATGTTTGAGTCACCCATCAGCACTAGTTTCCCTCTAGTGAATCGTCTGGATTTTCCTTATTTCTGAAAAAAAATCATTGTGAAAAGTGTTATTTTGGTATTTGAAATGACAATGACCATGTTTGACCCATCTTTTTGTTTTCTTATTCCTTAGTGTTTTCCCCATGAAGGTTCGATGGATGACCAAGGTGCAGCTTCAAGTGGTGCATCCTTAGAAAATCATCCAGTTGATCATCCTAAAGACTATGTCCCTGAGTTTCGAAAGTTGAACCCTCCCCTATTTTATGGGCAGACAGATCCTCTTGAGGAAGAGTAGTGGTTACGGAAGATTGAGAGGAAGTTCAGTTTCATTGGGTTGCCTGAGTCGTTAAAGGTGAAGTTGGCTACCTTTATGCTCGAAGGCCCAACCGAGAAATTTTAAAGACACGTAAATTTCAAGGAAAATTTTTTCTTAATTTTCTTTGGAATTTTACAAGAATGCAGTTTCTGACGGCGCCTGATTCCGAGGCCCGGTGTGCCCGGAATCATTTTCCGAAGTTTGGCTCGGGTACGTTCAGTGAACGGACGAGTGGGTTTTTCTAACTTTTGAACTGGTGCTCGGAATCGAATTCTGAGGGCACCGATGGAACCGTAGCATCGGTAATTGCTTAGGAACGCCATTTCCGGAGTTGCGTTTTCTCGAGAGAAGTTGATAAAAATTTTGGAAGTTAAAAATAAAAATTTAACAACAATTTTTATTTTACTCTAAGTGTTTAATCCTTTGGAAGGAAGTTGGGTAACTACCCAACCTCCCTTGGGAGGTTATGAGGGTGGTGGGGGCCACACGAACCCCACCCCTTCATATCCTCTAACCCCCTCAACTCACCATTAATATTGTTAACTTAATTTAATAACTTATGACATTAATGTAGTGAGTTTAATGTGAGTTTTTGAAATTCAAACACTTGATTTTCAAAAGCCATGTTGAGTTAATAAATTAAATGTGGATTAATTTATTTTGGTTTAGTTCCTTTGTTGCTTGAGAGTGCATGGGGGAAAAACAAGGTAAGGAGCTTAGAGATCATCTTCTTCATCTTCGACGAAGAACACAAAGAACGAACGATTCCCAACGAAGAATGTTGAGCCCTCGGAGACCGTTTACCGTGACGCCATACCCGCGACATGCCACCCTTCATTCATATTCCCACGTCAAAGGAAGGGAGACGACGTTCCAACTCGGAAAATCTCCATCAACGCCTTCGAATCCTCTTTCTGCGACGTCTCTTCCCGCGACGATTTCTCTGCGATGAATTTCTCCATGACGAAAACCTTGTTCAAGTCGCGCTCGAGGTAGGGGGTTTATGTGTTTTCTATACGTGATTCTCTTCCGTATTTTATCCGCGATATTTAGACCGCATGATATCAGTTAACGGGAGGAGGTCGGACCGCACAAACACGGCCGCCCCCTCCCTTATTTTTTTTCTTGTTGTTACAGATCGAATGAAAATGTTGTGGTGTCGTCGCACCATGCGGGATCAAACAGCAAGTAATGCGCGGCGCCGTCGCGCCGCGCCGTGAAGTTGAACAAGGACGCGATGCTGTCACGCCGCGTCGAAGAAAACCGAAGACACTGCGGCCAGAGAGGGGCCGCGATGGAAGGGAGCGGTGCCGTCGCACCGCGCCGGACGAACCAAGCCGCGGCCGGTTCCGGGTCGCGGCAGAGCAGGGTGACCGGCGGCCGGTTCCGGGCCGCCAGTGTCGGCGAAGAAGGGGACCAGCCGTCGCCTTTCCCATGGAGGCAGAAACCGGCCGTCCGGGGCAGGCCGGCCGGACAGGTGTGCAGCCGGGGGTTCAAACCCCCGGCCGGCCTACAAAAACGGCCCCCATTAAAGGGGGTCGCGGTTACACCAGGGGGGCAGGAGCCCCCCTTGCCAAACGGCTCGGCCGCTGGCCGAGCTGGCCAGCGTGTTGGGCGCGCTGTGCCCAGGCCGGGTCGGCCGCATGGCCGGTCCGCCAGGCCGGGCCGCGCCCAAGCCGGTCCGGGCCGCGCCGCGCCGGTTGGGCCGGGCCACGAAGGGCTGGGCCGCGCCCCGCCGGGCCGGGCCGCGCTGGGCCGGGCCGACCGGGGGGGTCTCGGGCCAGGTCGGTCCGGGCCCGAAACCCCCGTTTTCGGACCCTCTTTGGTCTTTTGCCCATATCTTGAGCTGTAGACCTCTGATCGATGCACCGTCAGCGGCGATGCGATCCTTGGATCGAGACGGTCGTTTTGGTATATCCCACTCAAAGTTTCGGTACACTTTGGGTTCGGCTGGGTTGGTTCGGATACGAAACCAATCGGGCCCTCGAAGCGGAAACGCTTATATCTTGAGCTCCGGACGTCTGATTGACGTGCCGTCAACTTTGATGGATTCCTCTAAGTCAGACGGATCTTTTGGCTTATTCCGCTCATGGTTTGGATGTCGTCGGAGTGTGGTCGGGTTGGTTCGCTCACGAAACCAACCGGGCCCCTGGAACGAAAAAGTCAATAACTCACAGACCGGGCGTCTGATTGACGCGCTGTCTGTCTCATTGAATTCCTCTTGATAAGACGGAACTTTTGGCATACTTCGCCCAAGTTTTGGTTTTTGTTGGATAGTGTCCAGGTTTGATTGTACCCAAAATCCAACAGGGCCCTTGGAATGGAATAGCTGTTATCTTTCAGACCAAACGTCCGTTTGACGAACCATCAGCGGCGTTGGTGATCACGTTGAGAAAAGGACCCTATGAGTATACCCTATGAGATTTTGGGGTACAGTTGAGAAACGGCTGGGTTGGTTCGCTCACGAAACCAACCGGGCACTTGGGACGAAAAGGCTAATAACTCACAGACCGGGCATCTGATTGACGCGTCGTCTGTTGCATTGAGACGCCTATGACGAGGCGGTCCTTTGAGATACTTCTTCTTGGGACTTTTAGATACTTGGAGTATCGACCTATAGCTCGTGGAGCAGACCCTCCCGGAGATGAGTGTATGGAGTACGGAGACCGTGTAGCCGACTGAGACCTGACGACTGCTTAACCGACTCGACTTGGAGTGAGTCGACTAGCCCAGTGGACGGAGCACTACTTTGTTTGGGTGCAGACCCATGGAGGACAGAGCACTACCTGTGTGACAGTGCAGACCCACGGTACTCGTCCGGAGAGTACCTCAGCAGGCTACTAGGGGGTGTGCACTACTGTGTTTGGGTGGTATACCCCGGCGGGAAGCACTACTGTGTTTGGGTGGCTGGCCCATGGTACTCGACAGGAGGAGTACCTCAGCAGTCTTAGGTTAGTGATCAGTACCTCGGAGTCGTGACAGGACCACTGTACACTACAAAGATGGGGCTCTTCAGTAGTTACGGTTTCGATAATGAAAATCCTGGTTTGAGCTGAGTCTTTTCACCTTTGTGTTTTCCTCATGATTGAGATGAGTCACTTGATAACTTAGGTATATGTATGGGCATATAACTGGGTAGTGGTTATCCGTTGATTTCATGATCTTGGTGTTTTCCTCATGATTGAGATGGGTAACTTGATAACTTAGGTATATGCATGATCATATACCTAAGTATAGGTTATCTGTTGAGATCTTATTTGTGGTTATCCAGGTTGGTTTTAGTGAGACCTTGAGGGTCTTGGGGTCCCTACTGAGTATCGTTATACTCACCCCTGCACGGGCTATGCCCGCACCTCATTGTGTTGGTTCCAGACGACGGACAGTGCTGACGGAGGCCGAGTGTTCGAGGACTGGACGGTACCCGGAGGTGGACTACACGATGAGTTAGTATCCGGAGGTGGACTTCCCGACGAGACGACACACGGAGGAGGTTGACGGTAGAGAGTGTTGTGGAGGCTATCTTTACCTACCCTCTAAGTAGGATCTGTGGTGGACGATCCAGGAGCTGCGCCATCTGTACCTACCCTTCAGGTAGGATCCGAGGAGGACGACCCAAGAGCCTCTTCTGTTCTTCTAGCTGTTGTCTTTTTCTGTTGTACTTTGTTCAGTTGTAGTTGTGCTTTCATTTTGGTTTGTATTCTGGACCATTTACCTTTCATCACTTCTCTTTGTACTTAGTGTTTTACTTCCTCTTGTACTCTATGGTGTTTTGTTTACTTTTATAAAGGCAATGCCTTCCCAGTTATCGGGATTTATGCCTTTGGTGCTAGTCTCCAGCCCCTGGCCTATGGAAGGCGGGCTTGGGGTAGTCACGGCACGGGCCCCGAGGATGGGTCGTGACAAATTGGTATCAGAGGAGTCGGTTCTACCGCAGAACTTATAACTCTGATATTTTCTTTCTGTGAAGCAATAGTGTTTAGAGTACCGAGTGTGGTTTTCAGTTCAGGGAGTCCAGTGTTGGTACAGGAGGCCGACGTATCCAAACACCAGGACCCTGACAACTGATTTCCGACTTTGTGTACAAAAACACTGATTGCTTGGGTGTTTTCATAGGAATTCCCTTAAAACAGCTCAAACCAGGTCAGCTCACCAGGTATAATCGTTTAACCGTGTCACGTTGTTTCTTTCAGGATGCCTTTTCATTGACGACCAGCTAGAGCCTAGAGGGATGTGCGTACTGACAGCCTATCGAGCGACGAGGCTTTGGTATAGGGACCTCTTGCAGTTGAGGTACCAGCGGAGGCACCAGCAGTACTACCATACGTTGGGCCACCGATGCCACCAGCCCCAGCAGTAGGCGATGCACGCCACTTGAGTGCGCTGCATGAGTTCCAGCGCCAGAGGCCACCCAGGTTCTGGGGAGAGACGGACCCACAGGCGGCTGAGGTTTGGATGGAGGCTGTGGTAAGATTATTCAGTCTAGTGGGGATGCCTGCAGAATTCATGGTGATCTTTTCTTCCAGCCTTCTTCAGGCAGCAGTAGGCAGGTGGTGGAGCCACTTGTTCCAGTTTTGTGATGGGATGACTTTCGCATGGGAAGACTTCGACACCTTCTTCAGGGTGGAGTTTTTGCCTGTAGCTCTACACCCCGAGCATGTACATGAGCTTCTGCCTTTGTCGTGTCTTTTTTGATCAGTAGCCGAGTCATCTGTGGGTAGTAGACATATGATGCGGAGGTCCAAGAGGACCAGATCCAGTCATACGAGGAGCAGGAAGTGTTATGAATGCGGCGGGAAGGGTCACCTGGCACATGATTGTCCGACTCCTCGTACAGTTGATCTGCAGGCTTTGGAGGAGCCACTGAGGCAGAAGCAGCGGCGGGTGCTTGAGCAATATCCGAGTAGTGGACAAGGCAGTAGAGCTCCGGGAGCAGGTATACAGGAGCGGAACTAGTGGATATGTCCCTTGTACTTCTAGTTCCATGTTGCTGTTGTATCCGTGTCTTTGTACTATGAGCTGCAATAAAAAAAAGACACTTATCTTTCTGATGTTTGCTTTCCTGTCCCTTTGTTTGGTTGATACTGAGTGGTCCCGGTTAAAACTGTTGACTTGACCCTCACTTTTGAGATTTCTACTAGAGGAGATCCAGTGAGCTCACACTGATGCCAATAGTGTGACTCAACCCTTGGAGGTGAGAGTGACAGTTGGATATCTTGGTAGTTACATCGAGGCCTTACGACGTCATCCATGGCATGAATGCATCATTCATGTCAGGAATGACTGTATTAGGCAATGGGAATGGTTCATCCAGGGGATGAGACCGAGTTTCTCTTTTCGGAAAAGGATAAATTTTAGCAGCTCTTCAGATCGTAGGCAAAGAAGGTGAAGATCATCTAAGAGAAGATGAAGACTGCATAGTGTAGTAAGAAACAGGAAACTGGAACCAGTCTTGGAGACTCGGGAATGTTAAATGTTTCCATAAGAGGAAGCTTTAAGGAGATATGAGTCTGTGAAGCAGCAGACGTGGAGGCAAAGCTATGAGAGCAGCATGAGGTGGTGTACATCTTAACATGCTACAACCACCTACCTTAGTTATCCCTGCCAGGCTTAGGGAGCTGAAGGGCGGAGGAAGAGTGCGGCTGCATGCGGTCAAGGAGTGTGACCCAATAGCTGTAAAAATGATTCAAGGGACGGTCTGTGTCCACTACTAGCTGCTGTAGTAACGGAAATTAATATGAATCATCCCTTTCTTTCACGAATCTTGTCCCAGACCTAGAGTTTTCGGTAAGCCGTAGACTTGACCCTCACATCTGGAGATACCTTGGGAGAAGACTCGATAATCACACTTACACCGACAGTGTGGTCATACCCTCGAGGCGAGAGTTTCGGTTGGAATCTCTTGGTGGCAGCGTCGAGGCCTTACGACGTTGGTTTGAGTATGGACTGGGCAATCACAGTTCATACACAGATTTACGGTATTAGGAAAAAAGGTTGTGGTTTAACTACGACGTCAGGTTGGGTTTTCCTTGGTCGGCGAAAAGGAAACCCCAGGCAGCACAGGATAAACTCATGCACAGGAGGGTGTGACCGATCACTCTTAGGTCGGTCAACCATACCCTCGTGGCAGCAGTCATTTGAGTTTCAGTTCTAATAGGAATTGGAGACCTCTAGAGTTCAAGGATGATGATCACGTCCTTATACGGGTCTCACCTCGACGAGGTTTACGGAGATGTGGCTAGGGTGACATGTTATCTCCGAGGTTCAACAAACCTTTATAGTTCCTCAGCTGGGTAGGCGAGGTGGTTTACCGCTTGACCCATCCACCTCAGTTTCACAAGGTGCACGATGTTTTCCAGGTATCTCAACTGAGCAGATACACGCTCGACCCTTCGCATATCATCGACCATGAGGAGCAGGACGATGGTGATGGGGTTACTTCCACGGAGGTTCCAGTGGGAATCGAGGATCGACATGAGCAGATCCTTTGAGGATGGTCAATTCCTAGGGTGCGCTTTCACTGGAAGTACGGGAGTCTCCAGGTGAGCACATGAGAGAGAGAGGCTCAGTTGCGTGCTCAGTACTGCTTTTGTATCCCTAGTTTGTGTTTAAGCTTTATGAGGACATAAAGCCCTGAGGTGGGAGTAATGTAAAGACCCAGAAATTTCAAGGAAATTTTTTTCTTAATTTTATTTGGAATTTTATAAGAATGCTGTTTCTGACGTCTCCTGATTCCGAGGCCCAGTGTGCCCGGAATCATTTTCCAAAGTTTGGCTCGGGTACGTTCAGTGAACGGACGAGCGGGTTTTTCTAACTTTTGAACCGGTGCTCGGAATTGAATTCCGAGGGCACCGATGGAACCGTATCACTGGTAATTGGTTAGGAACGCCATTTTCGGAGTTGTGTTTTCTCGAGAGAAGTTGATAAAAATTGTGGATGTTAAAAATAAAAATTTAACAACAATTTTTATTTTACTCTAAGTGTTTAATCCTTTGGAAGGAAGTTGGGTAACTACCCAACCTCCCTTGGGAGGTTATGAGGGTGGTGGGGCCCACACGAACCCCACCCCTTCATATCCTCTAACCCCCTCAACTCACCATAAATACTGTTAACTTAAGTTAATAACTTATGACATTAATGTAGTGAGTTTAATGTGAGTTTTTGAAATTAAAACACTTGAATTTCAAAAGCCATGTTGAGTTAATAAATTAAGTGTGGCTTAATTTATTTTGGGTTAGTTCCTTTGTTGCTTGAGAGGACTTGGGGGAAAAAGAAGGTAAGGAGCTTAGAGATCATCTTCTTCATCTTCGATGAAGAACGCGAAGAACGAACGATTCCCAACGAAGAACGTTGAGCCCTCGGAGACCGTTTACCGCGACGCCATACCCGCGACGCGCCACCCTTAGTTCTTCTTCCCACGTCAAAGGAAGGGAGACGACGTTCCAACTCGGACAATCTCCGTCAACATCTTTGAATCCTCTTTCTGCAACGTCTCTTCTCGCGACAGTTTCTCTGCGATGAATTTCTCCGCGACGAAAACCCCGTTCAAGCCACGCTCGAGGTAGGGGGTTTACGTTTTTTCTATACGTGATTATCTTCCGTCTTTTATCTGCGATATTTGAACTGCATGATATCAGTTAACGGGAGGAGGCCGGACCGCACAAACACGGCCGCCCCCCTCCCTTATTGTTTTTCTTGTTGTTACGGATCGAATGAAAATGGCATGGTGTCGTCGCACCACGCGGGATCGAAAGGCAAGTAATGTGAGGTGCCGTCGCGCCGCGCCGTGAAGTTGAACAAGGACGCGATGTCGTCGTGCCGCGTCGAAGAAAACCGAAGACACCGCTGCTGGAGCGGGGCCGCGACGGAAGGGCGCGGTGTCGTCGCACCGCGCCGGACGAACCAAGCCACGGCCGGTTCCGGGCCGTGGCAGAGCAGGGTGACCGGCGGCCGGTTCCAGGCCGCCGGTGTCGGCAAAGAAGGGGACTGGCCGTCGCCGGTCCCGTGGAGGCAGAAACCGGCCGGCCGGGGCAGGCCGGCCGGACAGGTGTGCAGCCGGGGGTTCAAACCCCCGGCCGGCCTACAAAAACGGCCCCCATTAAAGGGGGTTATGGTTACACCGGGGGGGCAGCCCCCCCCCCCCCTTGCCAAATGGCTCGGCCGCTGGCCGAGCTGGCCGGCGCGCTGTGCCCAGGCCGGGCCGGCCGCCTGGCCGGTCTGCCAGGCCGGGTCGCGCCTAGGCCGCGCCGGGCCGGGCCACGCCGGTCGGGCCGGGCTGCGATGGGCTGGGCTGCACCAAGACGGGCCGCTCCACGCCGCGCTGGGCCGACCCGGACCCGGGGCGGGTCGACCCGGTTCGGGCCGACCGGGGGGTCTCAGGCCAGGTCGGTCCGGGCCCGAAACCCCCATTTTCATACCCTCTTTGGTCTTTTTCGCATATCATGAGATGTAGACCTCCGATCGACGCACCGTTAGTGGAGATGAGATCCTTGGATCAAGACAGTCGTTTTGGTATATCGCACTCAATGTTTCGGAACACTTTGGGTTCAGCCGGGTTGGTTCGGATACGAAACCAACTGGGCCCTCCGAGTGGAAACGCTTATATCTTGAGCTTCGGACGTCTGATTGACGTGCCGTCGACTTTGATGGATTCCTAAAAGTGAGACAGATCTTTTGTCTTATTCCGCTTGAGGTTTGGATGTTGTCGGAGTGTGGTCGGGTTGGTTCGCTCATGAAACCAACCGGGCTCCTGGAACGAAAAAGCCAATAACTCACAGACTGGGCGTCCGATTGACGCGTCGTCTGTCTCGTTGAATTCCTCTTGATGAGACGGAAGTTTTGGCATACTTATCCCAAGTTTTGGTTGCTGTTGGATAGTGTTCAGGTTGGATTGTACCCAAAATCCAACCGGGCCCTTGGAACGGAATAGCTGTTATCTTTCAGACCAGACGTTTGTTTGACAAACCGTCAGCGGCGTTGGTGATCACATTGAGAAACGGACCCTATGAGTATACCCTATGAGAGTTCGGGGTATAGTTGAGATACAGTCGGGTTGGTTCTCTCACAAAACCAACTGGGCCCTTGGGACGAAAAGGCAAATAACTCACAGACCGGACGTCTGATTGACGCGTCGTCTGTTGCGTTGAGACCCCTATGACGAGGCGGTCCTTTGAGATACTTCTTCGTGGGACTTTTAGATACTTGGAGTATCGACCTATAGATCATGGAGCAGACCCTCCCAGAGACGAGCGTACGGAGTACGGAAACCGTGTATCTGACTGAGACCTGACGACTACTTGACCGACTCGACTTGGAGTGAGTCGACTAGCCCAGTGGACGGAACACTACTTTGTTTGGGTGCAGACCCATGGCGAAAGGAGCACTACCTGTGTGATAGTGCAGACCCGCGGTACTCGTCCGGAGAGTACCTCAGCAGGCTACTAGGGGGTGTGCACTACTGTGTTTGGGTGGCATACCCCGGCGGGAAGCACTACTGTGTTTGGGTGGCTGGCCCACGGTACTCGACAGGAGGAGTACCTCAGCAGTCAAAGGTTAGTGAGCAGTACCTCGGAGTCATGACAGGACCACTGTACACTCCAGAGATGGGGCTCTTCAGCATTTACGGTTTTGATAATGAAAATCCTGGTTTGAGCCGAGTCTTTTGACCTTTGTGTTTTCCTCATGATTGAGATGGGTCACTTGATAACTTAAGTATATGTATGGGCATATGCCTGGGTAGTGGTTATCCGTTGATTTCATGATCTTGGTGTTTTCCTCATGATTGAGATGGGTTACTTGATAACTTAGGTATATGCATGAGCATATAACTAAGTAGAGGTTATCTGTTGAGATCTTCTTTGTGGTTATCCATGTTGGTTTTAGTGAGACCTTGAGGGTCTTGGGGTCCCTACAGAGTATCTTTATACTCACCCCTGCACGGGCTATGCCCGCACCTCGTTGTGTTGGTTGCAGACGACGGACAGTGCTGACAGAGGCCGAGTATTTGAGGACTGGACGGTACCCGGAGGTGGACTACACGACAAGTCAGTATCCGGAGGTGGACTTCGCGACGAGACGACACACGAAGGAGGTTGACGGGAGAGAGCATTGTGGAGGCTATCTGTACCTACCCTTCAGGTAGGATCTGTGGTGGAAGATCCAAGAGCTGCGCCATCTGTACCTACCCTTCATGTAGGATATGAGGAGGACGACCTAGGAGCTGCTTTCGTTCTTCCAGTTGCTGTCTTTTTCTATTGTACTTTGTTTAGTTGTAGTTGTACTTTCATTTGGGTTTGTATTCTAGCCCATTTACTTTTCATCACTTCTCTTTGTACTTAGTGTTTTACTTTTTCTTGTACTCTGTGGTGTTTTTTTTACTTTTATAAAGGCAATGCCTTCCCAGTTATCCGGATTTACGCCTTTGGTGCTAGTCGCCAGCCCCTGGTCTATGGAAGGCGGGCTTGGGGTAGTAACGGCACGGGCCCTGAGGATGGGTCGTTATAGAAATGGTGGAAGTCCGGGTCTCAAAATAAACCTCGGAAAGATCTCACTTGGGAGTTCTTCAAGTCATCATTCATCCAACAGTACTTCCATGAAGTGACAAAGGTGAGGAAGAGGATGGAGTTGTGCGGTCTCCAGAAAGGTGTCAGATCGGTGTTTGAATTCTTTTTTCGTTTCCTGGACCTAGCTCCGTATGAACCGGGGTATGTTGGAAATGATCCTGTGAAAGCTCGGAATTTTGAGCTTGGATTACGTCCCGAGATGCAGTCGAAGGTGGGAGAATTCAACGTGATCACTTTCCCTGATGTAGTGAGACAAGCTTTCCTCGTCGAAGGTGAGTTAGAAGGAGGACATGAGGTGACGAATCCTCCTCCGGCTTTGGGAAACAGTGCAGAAGATAGCGATAAGAAGAATGAGAAGTGACATGATGGTGGTGGAACTACTAGAGGAATCAAGAGGCCTTCAGACCTTCAGTCGTCTTCCTCACAGGACAATGCCTTGATCTGTCACCAGTGCGGTAAGTGGGGGTACAAGAGGCCGATGTGCCTGAATGCTCTGAAACCCTGCCACACCTGTGGACATCTGGTCCACTTACAGCGATTCTGTCGTGGTGTTTTCAAGAAGCATGCTAAAGCCATACCTGGCTCGTTGAAGGTCACCTCAGCCCGTCCATAGGAGTATGATGGTGTTTGGAGATCATTTTGGGGTTTTCTCTTTATAGTGTTTCTTGGATGTAGTAGTCGTCACCTGTACTGTTTTGTAGTGTTTCTTTTCTTTCAGTTGTAAGAATGGTTGTGGTTGAACCTCTTTGAAACCTTTGTTCTAATGGATGTGTGTTTGGTAAAATTCTTGTTCGTGTGTTATGATTGGGAATTTTTTTAATCCTGACTGCGAGGCAGGAGATGCTTCAATCATCAGAGCTCCAGCCATAGGTCCCGGAGTGAAGCTAGCGCGTAGTCAGGTGAACCCCAGCGGTGAAGAAGGGAATTGGCTTAATCTTCATCATTAGTGTGGTATGGTTTGTGTTCTTCTGAGGGTGTGACATCGTTGGATTGATAGTGACGGTAGTTTCGATGCGCTACCCGTAGGGCCCTTCCCTTCTCCCCCTTGTGGTGGGGGCTTTTTGGATAGTGTGGAAAATATTCAAGCTCGGTTACCCTAGTCATTCCTTATGTTTGGGAGAATGATCACGGGTCTCATTGAATTCAGTTGGCTTGTTTCCTATGGTGGGGATTCCGTTCGGGCCTCCCCGTGTCAGTATCAGAGTTTCTTCTCGGGTATCGTTTTGGGTGGTGTTTAAAGTGTTCGTGTTTTGAGGATAAGTTGTGTGTCATGGGTTTTTGGTGTCTACTTGGATCAATCAACTGGAGGTGCTTAAACTTTTGGGGGTGATTGACACATAAAAAGTTTCTTCTTGGGTCTAGGTCTTGTGTTTCTTCCCGGGGACGGGAAGCATTATGGTGGGGAGAATTGTCACGCCCCGATCTCTCTGTAATTTTTTTTATTATTTTATTATTTTTTTGGTTTTAAAATTTTCTGTCGAGGTTCGGGTTGAACACCAAAAAACAATTTTTATGTTTTATCGAAAATGTGTGTTTTGGAATTGACGGCGTGGAGCGCACGGGTGGAGTGCGTTTCTGAAACCCCGCGCGGCTTCGCCTAGGAAACGACATTGTCTTTCGCTCTTCAGAAAAAATTAAAATGAATAAGTTTTATATTTTATTACAGTTACGGTTATTAATTTTAATTATTAGATTTGTTAAAATTAAGGTTATTATTATTATTATCATTTGTATTATTATTATAATTATTGATATTGATATTGATATTAATATTATTAATATGGATTAAATTTATTATTATTATTATTATTATTATTATTATTGTTATTTTTTTTCTTTTCTTATATTTTATTTTATTCAATTTGCTTTTATTATTATTTTTCTTCTTCTCTTTTCTTTTTTTTTCTTCTCTCTTTTGGTTATGCCACGCGGGTGTCCCCCACCATGTAGCGGACTGCCTCCTCTCTTTTATTTTTATATTCTCCTTCTTCCCACAGCAGCTTGCTCTGCCTCCTATTTTCCCAGCCCGCCGCTGCTGCCCTGCGACAGCACCACACGCACCAGCCTGCTTCGGCCTCCTCCATTCGCTGGAGCGCCATCCTCCCTATTTTCCCTCTCCGTGCGCTAGCCTCTCCCCAGGTCGTCGCCCTTGTTTCACACCCCGGCTGGCCTCGCTCCTGCCCTACCATCGCCCCCTTGCTCTGCATGCGCCCAGCCGCTCCTCCTACCTCTTCACGGCTAGCCCGTGTAGTAGCAGTCACCGCTCTAGCATCGGCTCCGCCTCCCATAATCATTGTCCTCCTTATATGCCTGCCACCCTGCACCCAACTCCCTGTTGTAGCGCCGCAGCGCCACCCCTACTCCTGCCCAGTAGCCGCTCCTCCCTGCCGACACCTTGCGCAGCGCCCTCGGCCTCCTCTACTTCTCCCTCACAGCCACTCCCCTCTCTCCGTTGTGCACCCCTGCAGCCAGCCGGCTCACCTCGGTGCACCATCTCTTGCAGCGCCCTTCGGCATACCCTCCATCCATAGATCCACGGTGCCCCTGCTTCAACCCCTTGCTGCGCATGCCCAGCCGACCTCCCATGCAACCCCCTCCTCTCTTCTCCCTTGTAGCATAAATATCCTCTGACTCTCCTTGCCCCCTTACTACTCCGACTCCGCACTACTCTGCTCCTATGCTGCATTAAACCTCGACCTGCCTGCAGCTAGCGGTGCACCAGCTGCTTGCCTGCCGCTGCCCCGCACCCTGTCACTCCCGCACCCAGCCTGTCTCCCTTGCAGTGCTCCCCTCCAGTCGTGCCTCCTGTCGGCTCCTTCAGAGCACCCTCCGGCGCACCTAGTCCCTGGTCGAGACCCCCCTCTTGCCGGGTTAGTGCATAAGCCTGGTCGAGCCTCCGACCAGCCTATGGCACTGCCCCCTCTATCCGAGCTCATGCCCTGATCGGCGCCGCCACACCCTCCCTACTGGCCAGCCCCTTGCTCCTCCTATCCAGCGCTGCCCTTTTCCCTTGGACCGACGCAAATCCCTTCAGCACAATCCCTTGTTGGCCAGCCCGAAGCCCCTCGACTGCACGCCCTTCTTTCGACGTAGCTCTGAAAAATTGGTGCGGCTCTAGCCGCCGCCAACCCTTTTTTCCGGTCATCGTGTGCTTTTCCAGCCCGACGCACCCCCTTGCTGAGTTTTTGGCATTGACCCTCAACTTTCTCGCATCGCAACCCCCAGCTACTTCGACCAGGTCTATCGTCAGCCGCACGAGTCTTTGCGCCGCCGTTGATGACATTGGTGACCTTTCCAGTGCACCGCGACACCGCGCCCGACCATTCACCCTTTCGTGCGACCTTGTTGGTCAAGCGCGTCTTCGCGACGAGGTGAAGTTTTCTTTATGATTCTTCATTGGTTTATTGTGAGTTTGTGTTTTTATTTATTTTTGAGGGTGTTACAGCACATTGACGATGTATTTCCGTGGTACTGTATTTTTCGGCTTGCACGTACTTGTGCACGAGTGTGAGACGCACCGCGTCATCGTCGTAACTGAACTACGAGTCGAGGTAGGTCCCCCACTGCACTTACTTTTAAATTTAGAATTTATTAATTGCTTGTCGTTTTATTAATTTTAATAAATGATAAATAATACAAGATAATTAATTTTTAAATGATTATTCGGTGTAAAAAAGAGCTGTTTATTTTATACACGTCTCTTGAAATATTTTCTTGACGAGCGGACACCCAGTATTGAAAGAATGCCTGTTTGGACTATAAACATAATTCACTGAATTTAAAATGTACTTATGGTTTTAAAGATAAATTATTTCTTCTGAATAAGTGTTTTGGGTTTTCTGGAAAATGAGGTTTTGCTTTAAAATTAGTGAAGGCCCGTTTGGCAATTTAATAAAATAAATTATTTTGGAAAACCCACTCAAGAGTGATATTTGGTGTGCGTTGATTGCGTGAGATCTATTTGATGTTTGTGCATCATGACTGATTGATTTTCATTGTGGACACACCCCTTTTTATTACTTGTGTTGACATGGGAACCTGACATAGTGACTGAATCTTCTGAGAACGATTGCTGCACTTGTTTAGATTACGCACTGGCTAGTGGCCCCATAGTAGGGGAATACTGAGTTTTTGCTGCTATGGGGATTGGGCCCCTCGGTTAGGCCATGCAGGGCTATGTCGGGCGTTAGGGCATTATGGCGTCATCGAGTTAGGGCATGCCTTTTGGATGAGTCAGATGTATAGTACATTCTAGATTGTTCACGAACTCCTAGGTTTGACCCATGTTTCCTTTAGTGTTTATTTGTATGTGGCAGACAATTGAGAGGTCTAGTTTGGTTGCTGGCCCATGTGTTCCACTTTTTCCATTGCCCTTGGTGTGTGTTGTGTATTATGTGTGGTTTCCCCATTTTGGCTAACAACTGAAGTTTGGTCTTCTAAATGGTTCGCATAAAATGTTTTAAAAAGAAATATACATAATCCTTTCATACATTAAACTTGTTTTCAAATTAAAAAGGGCAATAGACTGATACTTGTTTTAGAAATTAAAGTGAGTGTGTGTGTGAAAACCAATATTTTTGTATATTTAGTTCAAACCTGTAATTGGCAAATTCTTCATTTAAAGGTAGTGAATTGGGAATAGTTTGTTGGGCACGCCTACTAAGTTTTAATACTCACGCCTATAGTGTTTTCCTGTTTTTAGTTTTGTTGCAGGCTGGCTTGAGCTTGCTCGCCGTGGGCGAGAGTTGGTTGTGGTTTGCTGAGCGACTCTCGGAGTCGCGAGGAGTTTTTGGCCGAGACCAGGTTAGTGTGTTTTTATTGGTCATTCTTCCTTTTTCGTGTCATTTTTTTCCTTCCGCTCCTTTGTTTATTTATTTATTTTTTCTAGGCAAAATTGTTCCCACTTGTCCTCTATTGATGCCCTGGCGCTTGTCGCCAGCCCGGGAGGATCGGGAACACCTCTCGGGTCATGTCGCGGACCGGCTCGGGTGATCGGTTCAGGGTCGACCCGGGTTGGTTCATGACAATAAAAATCTAAAATTATTCCAAAATAATTTTATGATATTTAATATGTCACACATGATTATTTTATAGTTATTTTGGAATTTTATAGTAACTATATTAACCCTTAAAGAGTAAAAATCCAACTTGTCGTGGTAAGTGTTGAAGTGTTTAAATAAGGGTTAAAAGAATAAGATAAGGGTTATAATGTGACCTAAATTTGTCTAAACATTATTTTATGAGATATTTTGGACCCCTAATCATATTATATTCTAAATAATTTACTTTTAATCAATTTTTAATTGAAACATAATTTATATTAATTTAATATTTTGAGAGTTTCCAAAAGTTCCCCCACCTCAATTATAAAAGGGAACCTCCTCCCTCACTTCATGAAAATTCCATGAGACTTATATATTGACCAAAACCTAACCATTTCTCCTCCCAACATCACTATACAAGTTTTCTATATTCTGTTCTTCCAAAAATACCAACCATAGATCCCTTAATAAGAGATCTAAAGGAAGTATGCTTAAGAAGATGTAATCATTTTTTCTAACTCATCCAAGTTCATTTATTCTCTACTTCATCATCATATGTTGTTCCCATGATAAAGTAATAAATAAAATATCATATATATTATGATATTTTATTGTTATATGGTATAACCATATTCCACATTTTATCAATCCTATGAATAATGAAAATATTGTGTGCGCATGCATATGGCTTATTGTCTCCACTCTGTGGTGTAATCTGTTTTTCATCACCAATTTGCATAGATGGGTATAATAATGTAAATAATGGATATATATGATAATTATGATATGATATTTATTCTGGAAAAATTAATATCTCATCTACTTCCTTACCCTTTCACCAATACGGGAATGATATCCTATATCATGTGTACGTACGACATACCGTCTCCATGATGCAAGGAGAATCATTTTCCATATTCACCATTAAACATTGATTATAAAAATTTATATGATGAATAAATATTATATCTATGAACTTAATATAATTCTTGAGATGAATTAAATATATCTTATGAATATGTAACAGAAATTACAAAATAAAACTTGCGTAGGAAAGTGAAGTAGTTAACACCTAAAAAAATAGTAATAATAAAATATTATTAACAAAACAATAAGAATATCATATATGATAACATAAATATTAATAAGATTATGATATAATTTAATAACATGCATAAAACCATTATATAGAAGGTTAAATCATGTTTTACTAATGTAAGCATAAGGTAAGGGACTTCGTCTCAACCACCTTTAATTGTGGCATAGTTTGATGTTATACACCCACCTTCTTTTATGAGGTGTATATAAATACCATTTGACATATCAAGACATTAATTTATTTATTATCATCTTATTTAATGTTTTTTAAAATTTTATTCATTCATGGGGCTTATGATTTAAATGTTCAAAGTGGTATGCGATTCCTTGAATTTTTAAAGATTTAATTATCATATATTTTTCTACATATTAATATTCTTGATATTATTTTTCACATTTATATAAAAGGGTTACAAAAGACATTTTATGTCTATTTTTAATTTAATTTAAATTCTTTAAAAATTATTCTTTTACTTGTTTTATACAGAATGTTTTGAAAAAAAATGATTAAAGGAGTATTCTATTCTTAATGTACACGGTGAAAACAACTTTCCCACTTCCATTACTCGTATTTAATTTCTAGATTCCTTTGCAAGATTATATTTTTTCTTAAATGAAAAACAATATTACCTTATTTTTGGATATTTAGTATTTAAATGGTTATTTTTAAAAGAAAATGGTATTTTTATATGAAATTGTTCTTCATATGGGTTTAATAAGAGTTTTTCCCCAATAATGTTCTTATTATTTTATTATAGTATTGTTTTCTATGTTGAAACAATTTGTTTAATATTTTTATTAATTGATATTAGTCTATTATGATATCATATAGAATATTTTATTAAATTTTTTATGATAATTTTTACTGTGGATGTGTTATTTTGATACCATTCACTATATTACTTAGAATTGTTTGTGATAATGTTTACTGGTTGGGGAAATTTATTTATGTTTTGTATATATATGTTGTTTATGTTTCACCCCATTCTTATAAGGAATTAATTTCACTTATTAAGTGATGGGTGGTGATCTAAATAGACCATTGATGCATCAGTATGTCTCATGAAACAAACTAGACTAGGTTTTGGCCAAGGCCTTACCCATTTATTAGATTCTTGGTATGAGGTCTTGATAATGTTATATTCTTAGAACAAAGCCTTGATAGTATTAAAATCTTGGTATGAAGCCTCGATAGTATGTTTTAGATATCCAAAATTATTCATTCTATCATTATGAATTTAGTTTTTTGTATTCCATTTGATTATTTGACAAGTAAAATATTTATTGTTAAGTTTCCAAGCCCATGTGATTTTTTAAATGGCATGTATTTTAGTTATTTACCTCACCATATTGTTTATGTCGTATTTACTCATTGTTTTCATTATACGCTTACCCATAATGTGAATTTGATATCACCCCTTTCATGTGATTAATTGGTTCCCAATATACCAAGAATTATATTATGACTTATATGTAGGGTTACACAAAGGTGGAATAATAGCAGACTCAATAAAAAATTTTGTGTATTTTATTTTTTAAATTTTAATGTGTATTTAATATATACATCTAGTTTACGAAGACTAATGAAATATTTGATCCTTGGGATGTGATACCTTATATCTTATGCCAATGTAATAAATTAAGTCACTGCCTTCAAGAAATTGGGTTCAAGGTTTTCACAGTTGGTATAAAAGAAATTTTAGTAGAAACCTTGGTAACTCAATTTCCAAAAAAAAATATATTAGGGAATATAAACTTATGACTATATTTGAGGATAATTATAAATATATTATATCAACTTATAGATTTTTTAATACAATGAATAACCTAGGTTAAACCTAAGGACTCATATATTTGGAAAAATATGTCATGATTTGGATATCCTATAAATTATTCTTTATTACTATATCACTATGATTAGTGCTTGTCACATTGTTTTTTGGGTTTTGGTAAATGGTTAGAATCAGAAAGGTTATGAAATTAATTGTTATATTATTGATGAAGAAGATACTACAAAAGATAAATGAAAGGAATGAGCTATTGAGGAATAAGATGATGAAGCACAGTTAATGGTTTAAAAATAAAGTGGAATGATTAAAGTTCTTATGTATTTTGATTCAAGAATTATTTCATCAATGGTTATCTAGATATAATAATCATGAGATATGTACGAATTGTATTACAATACCTCTTCTTTAAGGATTTGGAAGCATGAATTTTTTCACTAAGGTTTTATAGTGGTCAAGGTATTCATATATGTGGTATCTGATAATAAGAGTTGTGTTATATGGTTTGGGGAATCTAATGTTAAGTTCATTTTGAAATTTAGTGACCTCCATTATTAATTTTTGTTCTTTGAATTTGGACAGATGTATTTTGGATGAGTCTTAAGTTAACTACTTATGGAATGAATTAAGTTGAAATTTGGTTATTATTTTTTAAGGTTAAAGTATGATTTATTATATTGGATAACATGTGATAACAATTTTGGTTTCAATAAAAATTTAAAATATTAAGGAAGGAATAGTTGATTTTATGTTTCATAAACGTGCTTCAGATATGAAAAATTCATCTTGAATATTCATTTCTAGGTGTAAGTGTTGAATTAAAAATAGTTCAAAGCACAACCAAAGGATGAGATTATGATTATCAGATACAAGGAAATCAAGTAAGTTCTTATCTTTATTATAAAATAATCCCTCAACTCTAGGAAAAGGGTTTTGGAAAAAAACATTTTTTGTTCACTTTTCATTATGATAAATCAGTAATCTTTTACCCAATCATAAATTTACAGTTTTTTTATGGTTAACTTTCTAATGATCATGTTATCCATCACTCTCCATCAGAACTTGATAGTTATATTTCTATTCCATGTACAAGTTTTCACTTACCACTAATTTTTCACTATTCAATATCCTAATGTTTTATTGACCTTCTCATTTCTTATTCCCACTTATTAAGATAATGTTTTATTAACCCTATTTCCGATGTGGGTTTCACACAAAGGAATTTTCAAGTATCTACCATTTATTTTTTAAGTGAAATTTAAAATTAATAAAAATAAATTTATTATATGAGGGGATAATTTAACACCACAAGAAGTCATGTTATGTCTCATCTTAAACAACTCAATTTCTACGATAGCTTACATTGCACGTAACACCCTGTTTAATCGTATAATAAAATAGTATAATAACCTAGCCATTAAATTAGAAATAACGAATATAATTAACTATATTATGAAATTATATATTTAATATATTCAATAAAAATATTTTACATTAATCCAATAGATTTTATAGACATAATATGAGAACAAATCCAATTTTACGTAAAAAAGGCTAAATTTTTCTAAAGGCAGTTGTGTCTCCTTTAAATGGTGAACTTATTTTAAAAAAAAAATTGACACTTTTATAAATTATATTTGAAAAATATAACTTCATTTTTCAAATATTAATATAAAATATTTACATTCATTTAATTTTTTGAATTTTTATATTATGTTTCATTTTTTGATGAATAGTTAAAATACAGAATCTTAATTGAAAATTGATTTTTCATTTATTTTATTTTTATAGTAATATTTATATTTTAGATTGTTTTTAAAGTATAAAAAGTTCAAATATAAATAAATAAATCCAATTTGGTTCATTATAGTCAATTTTAAAATGAAATTGGATATAATAACATTTCAAACTTTTGAATATTTTTACTTCAAAACTCATTGTTTCATCTCATCTACGGGATTAAATTTTAATTAATTTTTGAAACTTTTTTGAATTTAATTTTGCACAATTGATTCAATATTTGGAATCATAAGGTATAATTTTAGTAAATAGTCCCCCATTATTTTTTTCTAATATGAATAGTAACTTTAGTAATTTTTGTTAGCACGACAAAGGGTAAATCGAGAAAAAATTGAAAAATTAAGGGTAAAAATAATTTAATAAGAATTATAAAATGACCCATACACTTTTCAAAAAAATTAATGAGTAAAGTTCTTCAATAATCACTCAATGTTCGAATATATGGAATTTTTGTGCTATTTATGAGTGATTATGACATTTATAATATTTAATTTAAAGAAAAGAAAATGATGTCACAATCAAATTCTTAATAAATAAAATATTTTTCATAAGGTGTTATCTAGAGTTTATTATCAACTATAAATAGTCATTTGAATTATAAAATATTTATATTTTTCATTATAAACTATTTTTAATTTTTAGTGAATATATTATTACCTTAAATTTTTTCACAATAATGATATGGTAATTATTGTACTGATGAAAATATCAGATAAATTATATTAAAATAATTAAAATAAATATAATTTAAGATAATTAATTCCATAAAAAATTAAATATTATCTTGACATATTATGGATGTATGAAAATATTTTTTTAAGATGTCTTGTTGTTATGATATTTTAAAAAATTTAAGTAATGAATAATGCCAAAACTGACATTAATGAAATTTTAAAATAAATAATATTTTATTAAATGGTATAAAATTCATAAATATATTAAATTAGGATCAAATATTTGTTTTAAAATTTCACCCATGGTTAATTTATGGTACATTTTCATTCTATTGTAACCATATTAACCTTTAATGAGTAAAATTTCAAGTTGTCACTCTAAGAGTTAAAAGGTTTAAATAAGGGTTAAAACCAAACAGATAAGGGTAATAATTTGATCTAGACTTGTTTAATAATTATTTGATGAGATAATTTATACACATACTCATATTATATTCCAAATAAAACACTTTTTATCCATTGGAAATTAGAAAATAATTTATATTATTTTAATATTTTGAGAGTTTCCAAAAATGACCCACACCTCAATTATAAAAGGGAACCTCCTATATCACTTCTTCACAAAACCTTGAGACTTCTATCTCAACCAAACCCCACCTATTTATCCTCCCAACATATGTATCCAAGTTCTTTAGATCTTTTTATTCCAAAAATACCAACCCTATATCCCTTAAGAATAGATCTAAAGGAAGTTTGTCAAGGAAGAGGTAATCATTTTTACCAACTCATCCAAGTTCATTTCTTCTTCTACTTCCTTATCATGTATTGTTTCTATGATAAATTAATAACTCCAAAATAGTATATATGTTTATATTTTAATATGATTATTGTACAACTATATTCCACCTTTTATTCAACCTATTAAAAATGAAAACATCATGCGCATGCGTTCGTTTTATTGTCTCTATTCAGTGGTGTAATCTATTTTTCATAACCAATTTAATTATAGGAGTATAATGATGGAAATAAGGGATATATATGATAATTGGGACATGATATTGATTCTGGATACCATCCTATTCCATATACTTTCACTAATAAGGGAATAATATCATCGCTTGTGTGTGTGTGTGGCCTACTATCTCTATAACAAGATGGAATTCATTTTACATGTCCACCATTAAATATTGATCATAAAAATTTATATAATAAATAATAATGATACCTATTTTCTTAATATCATTTTTATATGAAATAAATATATCCTACGCATATGAAATGGGACTTACACAACAAAACATGCATAGGAAAGTGAAGTAGTTAACACTCAAAACAAGGGTAATACTGAAATATTGTTAACAAAAAAATATAATAAGATTATATAATATATAATAAATATTAATAAGGTTATTATATAAGTTAATAATATGATTAAAACCATTATAAAATAGTTTAAATCAGGTTCTACTAAACTAATCTTAATATAAGGGACTTCGTCTCAATATCCTTTCATTGAGGCATAGTTTGATGTTATACACCCACTTTATTTTAATAGGTGTATATAAAGATCCTTTGACTTAACATGTCATTAATTTATTTATTATAATGTTATTAAATGTTTTTTAAAATTTTATTATTTCATGGGGATTGTGATTTAAATTTCTAAAAGTGGTATGGGATGCCTTGAATGTTAAAAGATTTAATTATCAAATCATTTTCTCCATGTCAATATTCTTTATATTATTTTTCATATTTATATAAATGGGTTCTAAAGGAATTTTTTTGCCTATTTTTAATTTCACTCAAAGGTTTTAAAAGGGAATCAATTTATGTGTTTTATACGGAACATTTTGACAAATGGGAAAAGGAATGTTTTATTCGTAACATACATTGTGATAATGACTTTCCCACTGGCATGACTATTCTTTAATTTTGAGCTTCCTTTGAAAGATTACAAATTTTCATAAATAATAAACCCTATTCCCTTATTTTTGAGATATTTAGTATTGAAAATGGTTATTTTTAAAATAAAATTGATGTTTATATAAAAGTGTTTCTCATAAGGGTTTAACAATAGTTTTGCTTCAATAAGTTTCCAATGATTTTGTTATAGTTTTTTCATCTATGTCAAAACCCTTTATTGAATCTTATGCTTCATTGAGATTAATATATTATGATATCATCTAACATATTTTATTAAATGGTTTATGATCAGTTTGACTGTGACTATGGTATTTTCATACCATTCACCATATTACTCAGAATGGTTTGTGATTATGTTTACCGATTAGGAGAAGTTATTTAAATTTTGTATGTATATTTTTTATGTCTCATCCAATTTATATGAGGAATCAATTGGAATTGTTAGGTGATGGGTGGGGGTTTCAATATCCCCTCGATACATTGGTAGGTCTTATGACACAAAATGGACTTGGTTTTGGCCATTACCTTACCAATTTATTAGATTCTTGGTACAAAGACTGGATAATGTTATATTCTTATAATAAAGCCTTAATAGTATTGGATTCTTGGTAAAATCCTAGAAAACATGTTTTAAATGTCCAAAATTATGCATTCCAGCATTATGAATTCAGTTATTGATACTTTATGTGACTATTCAACCTGTAGAATATACATTGATAATATTCCTATATCATGTGATTATTTAAATCGAATGTGTTTTAGTTATTTACCTTTCCATATTGTTTATTTGATATTTTATCATAGTTTCCATTGTATTCTTACCCTTACTGGGCATTTGATCTCACCAATTTCATATATTTCATTTTTCACAAGGATTCCAAGTAGTATATTATGTCTAATATGCAGGGTTAAACAAAGGGGAATAATGGCAGAATCAATGAAATTATTTGTGAATTTTATGTTTTAAAATATAATGTGAATTTAAATTATGTATCTAGTCTACCAAGACTACTAAACTATTTGGTCCTTTATAATGTGATTACTTATATCTTATGCCAATATACTAAAGTAAGGCACCAGCTCTAGGCTACTAGGGTAGGGTTTTTAAACAACGAGATGAATTTTTTACTATATATTCTCATTCATTGGGTCAAAAATAGGTAATTTAAGTTAATAGAACTGAATCTTGATAGGTAAAACCACTTTGGTTTTATACACTAACTAATATGGGGTCACTCATGTAGGAGTTTTCAAGGTGGTACAGTAATACCATAATGTATTGAGGACATTTTCAGGCCAATTATTTTTATATTTATCTACCATATTATGGGGGATATTTGATAAAGCCGTATTGAAGGCACCTACTTATCCTTTCATAGCCACATGATGGTGGGGAGAATTATTGGACATGATATTATACTCTACATAAAACTTCCTGAACTCAAATTCACCAAACTTTATACTATTATATCTAATAATGATATGGGTTACTATAAATTTTGTGATGATATTAGACTTATAAAAGCTAATAATATTATTTATTCCTACTACCTTTAGGGGTATATATTAATCCCATTTGTAAAATAAATCGAAAGTGGTCATGATAAATTTGAATTTTATTATGATCTATGGAGGGTATAGACCCATGAAATAATTTCTTATAAAGAAAATGTCTTAAAATACTTTGAATCGTAAAGAAGTTATAGAGGTGTATGAAAAAAATTAGCATGAACAAAACTTACAAAGTACTTCCTTGAGAATTCTGATTACTCATGTATAATGGAAGACCAAAAGTGCCACAAGTCTCTTAATTTGGTGAGAAAAATATGTTTCAGTAGAATATTTCCACCTATTATAGCATGTAATTCCAATATAAAAACAAGGTTCTCTCATCAATAAAATTACCTAAGAAGGGCCCCATAAAATCCTTACTTACAGTAGATTATTTGAGAATATTATCCATCATCGAGGAAAAAATTTTCTTATCACCAAAAAATTTGTTCTTTCTAGACTAGAACCTATGGAAGAACTCTATTTATATTATAATAAACTATTAAAATCATTCAATTGGTTTCCTCATAAACTTTTGGATGTAAGCATATAGCTTAATCCAAATTTTCATTGATTTCATCCACTTCTTCTATTCATTTATTAATAAATAGAAAAAATACTCTCCACTATCCCATATGAATTATAATTTCATCTTCATTAAGATCATCAAGGGATGTTTCTAAATTTTCCAACGCATCCACTTGAGTATTTTATGATAGTGATGCATGAGATATCACTAGTTATAAAGTGATTTGGGCTATAATTCCTATATGTATTCAATAAAATGTATCAAATCCTCTTGAATGATAATGTAATCTCTATTAATATATTTGATCACCAAGTCTAAGTTCACTTTAGCATTCAATCATACAACTATTACCTATAAAGATATCAATAATCATGTGATAAAGAACTTATATTCTTCCTCATTGTTGGTGATTCCATCTTAGAGGAGGAATTAATATGGTAAGAGTGCATTTATTGTATAAATAATAATTATTACTAAATGAAATATGTTGAGTCTTGGGTCCTCTAATATATTTCCAAATAGACTTTGAGAATAATCATCAAAGTACATCTACCATGTTTGGGAGGCTTCCTTAATAGAGAATAAATCTTTTTTGGGAGTTTTGTATCTAAAGGAAATTCCATTAGAGTGAGATGTGTTTCAAGATAATTCTCCAATCCTTTTCCTTTTATTTCATTTTTTGTACAAAAAATTTAAATTGATCGATTATATAATAACAACTCATATTATTAATTATTAAATTAATATTGGTGGCCAAGGATACACATCAATATATTGATATGGGAGATCAACTTAACCTCATGGTGTATAAAATAATGATGTAGATTATGTACCAAAAAATCAAATCTTGGAAATTCTTCTCAATTATATTATATTGGTTCTCAACATTAATCATTGTTTTTTTAGGTAGTAAATTTTATTTTCTTTTATTAAATCATGTTTTTTTGTGCAAGTTATCTCTCTAATGAGGACATATAAAGGATTAGTATCCTTCCTTTAAAAAGAGTAATTATGAAAAGGGGATAGTAAATTTATTATTTAATGTTATTTAAATCAATCTGATAATGTTCATCCCACTAATAGGCTTCACTTTTCTTTATTAGTTTTGTAAAGGGTAAATATTTTCTTATAAGTCTTAAGATTAAATGTATGATATATAAAATCCTTCCATAGAGCCCTATAAGATCTAAAAGGATTTAAAAATGTGTAATTTTAGGTATTTATTTGGTCTTATATAGATCAAAATTGATACCATGATAATATAATGTGATTCCTAGGAATATTCATAACATCACCCGGAATAAAAAATTCAATAGTTTTATCTCCATATTGTTTTACGGATGTTAAAATAATTCCACTTTGATATAAATGAAGTTTTTTGGGCAATGATAAAATTTTGTAACTAGGACATTGATGTATCATTCCACAATCTTCCTAATGAGAGGTTTAGAAATGTGTTTTTCTCCCTTTGGTAAGTGGATCTGTAATTTTTGTGATCGAAAGGCATCACATTATAGTAATAAAATCCTTGAGGTTTACTAGTGGTGGTGGATTATTTATCATTAGGATCCATTATAATCTAATTATAGATATAATATCTATCCATAAATTTGAGGTATTGAAAATAATTAATTTCATTGATCGATAGTTTTGTGACAAGAATTGGGAAAATATCCTTAAGGTAGTGATAGTTGAGATCCTGAATGTCGACATGGGCCATTATTTTTATATTATTCTTCTTAATAGGGATAATATTATCCATCCATTTAGGTTATTAAACCTCTTGAATGAAAATTTATTTTATAATCTTTTCATTCTTAGATTCCACCATTGCACCATGATTCAGATGCATCCTCATTGATGACATTTTGTAACCATAGTGATTAGTTGGTAAGAATAAATGATGAATAGATATCAAAGAATCTAGTCATAGAATCTATTTTTAATTCTATATAAATACAGTCCAATGTTTTTATAGAAGATAAATGTACTTATATTTGTCCTTGGTAGTTCTATTTTTAAAAATTAGAGTAGATCATAGGTTTTATTTGGTACTCAAATTACTTATTTAAGCTCATCAATATTGGTAGAGGCACCTTACTCAAATGAAAGTTTTTTATCCCAAATTTATTATTTCTTATCAAAATTAATATTGGGGCTCAAATCAACCAATTTATTCTTTGAAAATTTTGTTAGACCATCGTTATCCTTTTTAGAATTGTATCGATTAGGCATGGATGGGGATTTTCTTGGATTTATGGATACCATTTGAATGGATACATAAGACAATAATATTTTTCATTTTATTGGAAAAGTATTCTTACCTTATCAATGACCTTTGTCTGTATTGAATGGGTGTCAATTAGTCTTACATGCCGATAGAGTCATTCAAAGTTGTGATCAATGTTAAACGGTTAAAAAATAATATTTATTTCAATTGATCAAGGGGACTAAAAAATTGATTTTTTCCATTATAAGATAAGGTGGAATCTCCTACATTAACCAATAAGACTATATAATTTCCTAAACCCAGCTACACCACCTAAATTTGATTGATGGGCACTAAGAAACTTCCCTCTAAATAATTCTTATGATTAATGGGATAAAATTCTGATCATATAGGGTAGTCAATCTTCATTGAAACATCTATTTATGGATATTTCCCCTCCCTTTTTTAATACATTACATCTATTATCAAACTCCATAACAATTAAAAGGGGAAATTTCATGATAAACGTAATGACCTGGGATTTTGGATCCTTTAAATTAATACAATCTTCAATAGGTTGTGTCACACATAGCACAAATATAACGCAACGCTGACTAAAAATACTGATATATATTGAAATTAAATGAATAATAAAGTCATTAGTAGATAAAAAGATAATAATCAATTAAAATAATTACATATTATTATTTTTCATCAATATTTTAACAAAAGCATGTCTTTCGAAAAACTATTTAAAAAAAGGTATATTATATTAAATTTTAAATTAAATTAATAACATTCAAAAATATTTTATATTAGGTAAGGTTTATATTTTTTAAACAATTATTTAAAAAATATTCTATTTAAAAATTTAAATAAAATAAGATTAAAGAAACATGATGTTTAAGAAGTAATTTTTTAATAAAAATGGAATTCTTTATATTTTGTGTTTTTCATTTAAATAAATTAAGATATAAATTTGAAAATTGTAATCTAATTAAAATAACATAATTATTAAATTTATAATTTCAAAATTACTTAAGGGGTGATTTTTGGGATTTTTGTAAAAATATATTTTTTAGGAAATACTATAAAATACCATTTTAAAAAAATAAAAATTTAAAAAATTATTAGTATATATGTATGAATTTGAAATTAATGAAACCTTTTTCTATGACCAAATATGTATTTTTTATGTCACTATATATCTTTAGAAATGTAGGTTTTAATTTAAAAACCTATATTTGATATTTTGGAATGTATGTTACATTTTTAAAAAATATATTTTTAACACATAATACATTTATTATTTTAAAATAAATTGTTATCACTTTTATAAATTTAAAATTATTAAATGAATTTAATATTTTTAGTTATTTGGTCTAAATTACATAAGAAGTGAATTTTATTTTTTTAGAATAAAGGTTAAATTTCCTAAGTAAAAACCAATTACTGTGGTGAAATAGAAAATTGTAAGAATGGGTAACCTAAGAGTTAAAGGGATAAACATGTCAAAAAAAAATTTCAATTTAGTTTATTAGGTTTTTATCAACCTTTTATCTTACCCAATATATTAGTTTGTAATTTTTTATCCACTTTAATTGAGTCTGACTTCCCATTATTGAAAAGTTTTGGTTATTTTTAATAATTACATCCATTTTCCTTTATAAAAATGGAACCCCTCTCCTCACTTCACCACACCCCAAAACACCCTTATTTCTACAAAAAATATACAAAAAACTTTCTTAAACATTCTTATCCACCTTCTATATATTTTCGTATTCTCAAAATACCATCCCTCAATGTCTTAACCCCCAATGAAAAGGACATAGTCCTTGTAGTGAGGTCTGAGTTTATATCCACTTCTTTCTCATTTCTATTTCTTTATATGCACTATTTATACCTAAAATTCCATTAAACCATATTAGAATGATAATATAAATATAATTATTATATTTTCATTCTATTATGGTGATGTTAAAATCATTAACCACATTTCTCTCTCTTCTATTAAGAAAAATGAAACCGTTAATTATGCATTGTGTGAACTATTGTCTCCATGATGAAACATTTTTCATTCTTCTTAACCACTTTCCAAGGATGATACTAATAGGTAATTTAACATTAAATTATTATATTTATGAAATATTTTATGTTCTTAAATGATAAACCATATTACTCATTCTCCTCATTCTATGGAAAGCAAAATCAGCACCCATGCATACGTACAGACTATGTATTTTGTATTTCATTATTTTCTTTCATGGATGGATATATGAATGGTTTTAAAGAATAAATATTATGTTTATGAAATTATAAAGGTTTTAAAAATACAAATTGTACAAAATATTAACAATATTAGAAATGAGGAATTTTTGTAAATTTCACCATCCAAAAAATCATTCAAAGGGATAAAAATGATTTCTTCATACGATGAAATAACTTTATATAGATTACCTTATTCTTAAAATTATTCCCAATTATAATATAACACTCAAATAAAAAATAAATATTATCATTATTATTCTGCTATAATGATATTACAACTAAACTGCCACATAATCATCCATTAATCATTACATGTTCATGTTTGGGTCAGTTTAACCACCTGCATGAACAATGCTATAATTTTATATCATATATGACAATGAGAATTTAATTTATTATTATATAAGATTAAAAAAGTAAATAATGAGTTGTTTTTTTATGTAATGGTAATATTAAAAATTTAACGCATTATTTTATAAAATTCCCTTTGTTTGCTAATAATCATCAAAACATGTTCATATCCAAATTCATCTATATAGATTTAAAAAAATCTCCTATAAAATGAAATTATATTTCATGACCCCCTCCCTTAAAATATAATACAATCAGGGGAGGTATATAGTTACTATATGAGTCCCACCTCCAGTAGGCCCTCTGTTAGCGACTATCACTGATGGTATAGTAAACATGCATATGGGAGGCATTACCCTCTAAGAGAAACAGGTGGAAAAGAGAGATATAAAAAGGATGAAACAATAAAAACCTACTTAGAAATATATATATATATATAAGAAGTCCCAAGCGAAAAAATGAAATTTTATATAGTTATAAACAACTAAAAGGAAACAACAAGCACAAAAAGGTAAAGATTATAGTGACCACAAATCCCAAACATCTCCTACAAAACCCCAATCTATAAATATCAATCCTAAACACCAACCAACTAAGGATAACCTAAAAAATAGTTTATATAAACATAGGGTTAACATAACTGTATACTTAGTAGGATACTCCCCAAATCTGCTCATGCAAAAGAAAAATAATGAATACTAAATCATAGTGAATAACATTAAAACTAACTCATCACCTAAACATGCATACTAAGTTCCCGGCCTCAAAATAGCTAACTCTCACCAGTTATCACATACAAGAGAGCGTATAATATAATAATTAAACATCAAGGGTACCCTGATCCCACTTCCCCTTGGTTTTCCACTCCTCCCCAACATCGCACATCCTTGAGAATATCTCTCCAAAAGTATGTCATACCGAAAAGACCTAGTCAAGGCATCACAATAAACATCGTGTACATCACATAACCACATCATCCTAGGCACAAAACTATATATAGTAACAAAGTATTTTTTGGGATCCACCATAGCTCGTATGACTTATATCAAACATCGGGTATTATACCTCAATTCATTACATCTCATACACAGTGTAAGTACCTCAAGCCATCACAGCCTATACATGTCATAACTATAATAATCCTTTGGATACTATATCTAGAAATACATGTCTATGAAATAACCACAAGTCATCACAACCCTCTACAAATATGTATGGGAAAACTAAATATCATAAATATCATCATAAGTAACTACTAAGAGGAGAGATTGCGACTAGAGAGGGTAGTCCACAATCCATCCTACCACTGGGATGTTGGCGAAAACACACTCCAAGAGTCCATTAGGTGTCAATTTCCCTAACTACCATGGGTGGGTAAGAGTATGCAATCACAAAACATACATGATATAATATATCACAAAACCACACAATAGGAATAACCTAGTCTTATAATCAACTACATCTAACAATGCTCGGACTACCAACTGCTACTACTAAGACTATATATTTCAATAGAACACAAGCACTTAAATTGCTACATTAATTACTTCTTTCCATTTTTTCATTTTATTCCCTTAATAATTATTTATCCATTAATTAAATATTAATATTATTCTAGATCACATTATATTTAATTAAATTACATTACATTAGTCATCAGATTAAAGTCTATGCCCTTCAAGAATAATTCAAACCAAGTCCATGGTTTATCAAGATTAACATCTTTTAGAATTTTCATTTTATCATCAACTAACCCCGTGGGTTATGATTTTTTCAATTCATTATTAGCGTCATTCCATGTCCAGGTGCTATAAGAAAATCATCCTAAGATACCACCAAGAGGAAACATGCAACCAAGAACATCCATCAACATCAAGTAGTGGGGAAAGGAATGTGGATAAACAAGCAACCCAGCCATCATCCATTAAATGGATTCATAAGTGAGAAAACTATCTCCCAACATCTCATCAATGGGTAAGACCAGCTTCAACCCATTCCCTTACCTGTGGTGCTATTACCAAAACCCACAAGCATATACAAATGCATCCTTTCGTCATAGGTGTCATCTGCTGCCATGTTATTTGGGTCTCCTTTCCCACATATCACAACATCCATCATAGGTTGAGACATCCCATGATCACAACAGATATAGTCCTCCCCAATTCATATCACACATCATCCCTCTAGGCTCATCCATAACAGGCTCATAACACAATGCTCATATACAAAGCACAACACAATGCATCAGGAAACAAACTAGTGATCAACAGAGAAATTGGTCCCTCTAAACAAGGCATTCATCCTTCTCTGAAAATGATCTCTCGTGGATCTAAAACAAGGTACTTGGACTTCTCAAAAAAATGGGAAACTCAGGTCCCAACTAATATCATTATCACAAAATCGGTTCTTATTCCATCTTGAATTAACCAATTCATTATTATTAGGTTCTAAATATGTTGAACCCAAGGAATAAAGCTATTAAAATCTATCAAAAAAACAATCACTTAGAATTTATTCTCATTTCAAAAACCTATAGAAGAACCATTCCCAAATAACATGCATTTTATTTATTATCAAAAACATACATTAACATGCTTCACATTATTTATCAATTCCATTGATTTCATGAAATAACATTTTCAATTACACATGTGAACTGCATCAACTGGATTATCATCAAATTACATCAACCACAAAATTACAAACATTCCTCTTCTTTAATTTCATAATCCAATTAATTATCAATTAATTATAGCTTTGTGTTCTTTACCAATTTCCATCAATAATAATATTCTAATATATACCATAAAAACATTAAACCAAATCATACGGAATAGATATCACACTATCTATCAAAACGAGGGGAAAATCGGTATCATAGTATAAAGAAATAAGATCAGAAACATGAAATCAAACACATTTCATTTAATTTGATACAATAATTATTAGGTCAATTTTATTTCTATCAAAAGGGAAAAAATGATCAATTTATGATTTCATTGTTGGATAAAAATATGTATGTAGATACTCCAATACAAGAGAGAGGTGAATTATAAGTTTAAAAAAATTTGTTTTTAACCTTAAAAAATATTTATTTAACAAAGTTATACAAATTTGATTCATTAAACCCTCTTTTGAAAGGTTAATAAAAATCACCATAGATTTAATAAGAAGTGTAAGAAAAAAATTATACAGGTATACTTAAACAAGATTCTACCTTAAAGCATATAGAATGTTATATCAGAGTTACAACAAAAGAGAAAGTATAAGAAACACTCTCTTATTGTAACAAATTGTAGCAAAAATTTAAAGTACATATAAAAGAGTAAAAATATTTTAACCCAAATAGTAGGGTATCCAAACACCATGGATAAAGTTACCTTGATTTATACTTTTAAGTTATTTTGTCTTTCCCACACCTAGGTAAGCCCTCGATCCCTGAAATATTGGTGTTTGTCTTGCAATCCCCACAATCCCTCAATCTGTAAGGTGATCAGTGCCTCTATATTCCTTAAGCTAGAAGCCCCCAATTGTATACAGCGACAATCATAATCTCACAAAGAAAAGTAAAGATTTTGTAATATTTAAGTTTGTGGAACAAGTTGTTCATAACATAAACTCTTCAAGGATTTCACACTAAGCAATTTTGGCAGAGCTCTCACAAAGTATCAATTCTCCCAAAAGTTCACAGTGTCGATCATGTTCAAATGATTGGTTATTCATAGCTGAGATCACCAATGGTCGAAATTTCCTCCAATGGTCATATTTTTTCTGAAAATTTGTAGGGACCTATATAGTTGGCACTTACAATGGTCATATAATAACATATTAGAGGACATTGTTTAGTATAAAAAAATATCATGAGAAACATTAATTATGTGTGAATCCAATTGTAAAAAAACATTACATTAAGGAAATATAGTAACTTTAAAAAAATTATAAAATTAGATTCTTAAACAAATGAGAAAAATTTATAAAATATATAAAACTGGATCTAGAAATAATTGAGAATCATAATTGAGTAGTATGGAAAATCATATCGAATTTTTGAATGATTTGGAATTTAGGAATATAGAATTGGAATCACAATTCTCAGAGAATCGTAGTCACAATTCTCAAAGAATCATAGTCACAATTCTGGATGATTCGGAATTAAAGAAGTAAATTGGATTCACAAACCTATGAAAATATGAATCACGATTCTAGAAATTTCAGAATTAAAGAAGTGGATCGGATTTGATTTTCTGTGTGATTTGGATTTTAGAGACAAGAATTGGAATCGAGATTTTAAGAGAATCAGATTCATAAATCTGAAGGAATTGAAATTGAGAAACATGAATTAGATTCAACTTTATGGATGATTTGTAATTGAGAAATTGAAAGATTCTGAGTTTTATTTAAGGATCTGATTTATTCAAGTAATCATTCTATCTAATGAAAAATAATGTTAGTCTTAGGTATAAAAGGGTTAAAGAACATTCATATTTAATTTCCTTATAGATAGAAAAAATTATTAAGTAAATTAATATAAATTTTCTTATAGATAAAAAGTACTATTAATAAAATATGTTTGTGATTTCAAAAACATAAAGAAATAATAAAAGTCATAAGGAACCTTTTGTCTCAAAAATTTTCCCCTATTTGGAAATCAAAAACAATAAATTTATGAAAATAATATTAAGACCGAAAGAGTTTATATTTTAACTTAGAAAACTTATCTCCCCATTTGTTTATAACTCAATATCAATACAACTAACTCCAACTTAGGTTAAGAAACCCCCTAAGGACTGTTTTATGCCTTTATATATTTTTCTTCCTTTATTAAGTAAATATCTCCCCCTTATATAAGGATGTCTTCTTTAAGCATTCACCTCTTTACATTTTCCTCCTTAAATTAATATTGTTTTAAGAAAATTCTTCTCCCCCTTTGTGATTTTCAAAAAGGAATGGAAAATGTATAATGTTTCTGAAAATTCAGAAAACAAACTATAAAAAACAAAGAATAATAATACTTTAATATTCAAAAAATTTTGCAACAAAATATAATAAGTAAGAAAAAAACCAATCTTTCTTCGATATTATGGTTTTGAATTTGGCCTTAAAATTATTCAAATCCTTATGATCATCTTGATGCTTTTCTAAAAGAACTTCTTAATCCTAACTCTTCTTCTCAAGGTTCTAAATTTTTTCATTTTGGATTAGAATCTTCTCCTCTTGAGACTTAATATTCTCATCCTGAGATATAAGATTTTTATCCACCTATTCTCTATAATCTTTTACTCTTTTAACTTCTTGAGAAAGATAATTAAATTTCCCATTTGAATCTCTATCTTCTTGCAACGAAATTCCTTGTGCTTCCTTTATCCTTTTTGATAAGTTATTTGAAAGAGTGGTGATTTTGGATTCTAATTAATTGAATCCACCCTTTACTATTTCAAACATATCATTGAAAGATTTAAGATCACTATTGATCTGATTTGACCAATTATTTATCTCTGTAATACTTCCCATGAGAATCATAATTCTACAAAAAGTTTTCGAAATCGGCTTTAAGCTTTAAGAGATTTTCCATGAAAGGTTTTTTTGATTCTAATTTCTAATTTATCAAATCTTGAATAAGATAACATCATGACTCAAGGTTCCGGAAATAAGTAATAGAGTTCACTAGATTCTTTAATGGTTGAACAAAAAAATATTCTCTTATATAGAAGGAATATCTTTCTGATTCTGAATCATCTTGCTTAGATGTGCCAACATCTTCTTTCATTCCTTTTTCATTCATAGATTCCATTTTTCCTGACCTCTAAATTTCTTTCCTATCATTAGAATCTTGAATGATTTTCTCATCATCGGCATCACCATTATCTTCTTGATTTTCATCATTTCCACCATCATCATTATCATTTTAATCAACTTCCCCATCATAAGGTATTTTTTGAACTTATCTTTCAACAACATTGTCTTTCTAAGCTAGGGATTTGTGGGATGATTTTCTTTATGAGGCAAGTTTTGATGAAGAGGCTTGATATTTTCTTAAAGATAACCTGTCATATTTGAACTACCATTGTGTTTCTTCGATTTATTTAATTTCATAATTACTTTATTTCTTTTGGTTTTTAACTTCTTCTTATTCTTCTTATTCTTGAATCTATTCATGAATAATTGGAATTCAGTGAGAAACAACTTCTTTTCATTTTACTAATCGCATATCCTCTACTGTAACTGGTAGAGACTGCTGAGTAAGTTTAGTTTCTTGAAGAAAGGATTTTGTAACTTCAGTTTTTCTAAGGCTTTATTGGTATCTTTCAATAATTCTTGAACTATATCAACTTAAATAAACATTTTCTTAAGCTTCTTCTCTTTTTCTTATTTCTCAAGTTCTTTAGCTTCTCGGATTTTCAATACTTTAGCTTTTGATGGATCAAATCCAAAAACTTAATCTCCTTCTTTCCTTATCTCTTTGTCTTGTGTCTACTTTTCCATAACTTCACCCGAGTAGTATTTCTATTTCTTTTAATTTGGAGGTTTGGAAACTTGAGTTTTCTATGGTTCTGAGGCCTAAGACATTATTTTCTTAGGATCATCTGATTATTTCTTTAAGTTTTCTCTAGCTTATTTTGATTTTCCAGATAAGACAACAAACTTATTTTTCTTATCACTAAAATAATATATCATTCTTATAATTGTATCATCACATAAAATAAGAATCTTGAATTTGTTTGGTTTTTAAATTGGAGGAACTTTGTAGAAGTTCAAACAAATTACGATAAGCTTGGAAAAGATTGTTGGAAACTTCAGAATATGAGATTTTATTAACTCATCCTTAATCCTACTTATATTAATAAAGATGTACTTCATCAGGTGAATATTCCTTAAACTAAAAATAAAATTCATCATGAAGATGTTTGTTATTTTCAAGGTGTCCTTGTCTCCTTTTATTGGTATTATGTATCCATAATAACACGATTATGTAGTTAGCTGAAAGGTTGGAAATTTTTGGCCTCTTTATTCCCTTAAAACCTAAGAGATCAATATCTTTAACTCTATCAAAATATCCTTCTAAATCAGGAAACTTTTGAGAGTAATAATAAGATTCACCATAATATGGTATTTCAAGAATATCATCCGCTTTCTTATTAGAAAAAGAATATGTTTTTCCATAACTCTTAAACTAAAACTTATCCTTTCCACCTTTATTGAAAAACTCAACTGATTGATAGAATTTAATTACCACATATCCATAAATAGGATCTTTTTATCCCTTATTTTTCAAAATGAAAATACTTTTCCATCCTTGAAACTTTATGATCTTTCTTATTAAAGAATCATACTTAAGGAATAAATCATGATCAACTAAACTTTCTCTAAAGATCGACCAATCTTTAAGTTCCTTATTTTTAGGCATTGGAGTCAGAGAGGATATTGATAAAAGACATTCGGAACTTAAGAAAGAAATCTAAAAAATGGAACAGATACTTTAAAGGGTGTAAATAACATGGAAGAAAACTTCATAATTCGATGTGGGACATGAGGTGGTCCCTCCTTTATATAAGCATCAGAGAGAATGGTTCATCTTCCAATATTAATCCAATGGTTGTAAACAAAATAATTTTATTTGATGGATAATATTAAGCTAAACAAAGTTTTATAGATTCTGATCTTTTTTGGTTTTAAATAAACAAAACAGATATAAGGAAAGATGAATCTGTATGAAATTTTTCTTAAAAAAAGACTGAAATACCAACAAACAGAATTGAAACAAAGATATCGGTGTATGTATTTCTATCCCCATTAGCCCTTGATTTATACTTTCAATAAATAATATCTTTCCCACACCTAGTTAAGCCCTCGATCCATAAAATATCAGTGTCTTTATTTCTATCCCCATTAGCCCTTGATCTATAAGGTTATCAGCACCTCAGTCTTCCTTCAACAGGAAGACCTAAATTATATACCAAAACAATCGAAATCGCACAAAGAAAAACAAAGGTTGTTAAATATTTATATATGTCGAACAAGTATTTCACAACTCTTCAAGGATTTCGCTTGAAGAAATTTTGGTAGAGCTCTCACAGAGTATCTATTCTCCCAAAAGTTAATAGCATCGATCACATTCAAATGATTGATTATTTATAGGCAAGATCTCCAATGGTCGAAATTTACTCCAATAATCATATTTTCCACGAAAATTTAGAGGGACCTATATAGTTGGCACTTACAATGGTCATATAATAATAGATTATAATACATTGTTTAGTATAACAAAATATCATGAAAAGCAATAAGTATCTGTGAATATAATTATATGAAAACATTAAATTATTGAAATATAGGAACTTTAATAAAGTGATAAATTTGGATTCTTAAAACAAATTGGAAAACATTAAGAAAGATATAAAATTTGATCTAAAATAAATGAAATTTTTAATTGTGGAATATGGTAAAATGGATTCTAATTTTTGAATTATTCAGGAATAAGGAATGCATAATCTGGATCACAATTTTAAGAGAATAAGAATCACAATTCTAGATGATTTGGAATTAAGGAAGTGAATCGGATTCACAAAACTGAGAGAATAGGAATCACTGTTTAAGAAAATTCAGAATTGAGTAAGTGAATCATTTTTAATTTTCTATGTGATTCATATTTGAGAAACAGGAATCAGAATCGATATTTTAATAGAATTGGATTCATAAATATGAAGGAATCAAAATTGAGAAACATGACTTGGATTCGACTTTCTGAATGATTCGGAATTGAGAAAAGGAAGGATTCTGAGTTTTATTTAGGATCTAATTTAATCCAATAACCATTCTGTCTAAAGAAAAATAATGTTAGACTTAGCTATTAAATTTTTAAAGAACATGCATATTTAATTTCCTTATAGATAGAAAGAATTATTAAGGAATTTCATAAAAATTTCTTATAGATAAAATTATTATTAAGAAAATATGTTAGTGATTTCCAAAACATAAATTAATAATAAAAGTCATACGAAACCTTTTGAATCTGCATTCACATAAATAAATAGAGAAGCAAAGAATCCCCTACTTCAAAGGCATCAACTTTCTTCACATGAGAATGAATCGTGTTACGGTTCCCTGGTCACCTATCTAAAAAGAATTTGCATCCATCTAAGGACATCATAGAACAACCTCACCAAAAAAACCAAGAAAAACCCATTAGAAATATGGTATATCATTCATCATCGCATGGAAAGAAGAAACATAATGAAAATGAGATCAAACTAGGAGATATTTCTTGAAAATGAAGAAGGAATACACCTTGGATCAACTCAGGTCACCACAGATTGAATACAGAAGACTGAGGATTTATTCTCTTCGAAGAGATCTCAAAATGACAATGAAGGGAGTTTTTGGTCACCTTGAATGGGAGTGATGTGTAGCTGGGCATAGGATTTATAGGAAACCTGAGTGATTGAAACATTTAAAGATATGTTACATCAAGGATTTACAAGATGTGTAATCCCCTTTCACATCATGTAATGCATGAGGTTAAGTTTACATCAAAAAACATATTTTTTAATTATTTAACCTCTAAAATTTACACATCATGAACCGGACATGCACTAGTCATGCACTTCACATACACAACGTGACATACTTACTTGCCGTTTATTCTCCCAACTTATATCTTTTCATATCCAAACCCCTCCAGACCACTTCCAAGCCTATTCTAGGATTTCTTATAGCACCAAGATCCTTGGAAACATGCATAGGGTCAATCTACACTGATCTAGGCCCTTACATTAGGTACCTCTCAAAACATCCTCATCCTCGATAATCCAAAACAAAACCAAATAGAAAAAGAAAAAGGGTCATCTGAATATCCACCTTGTGAGATAACTCTCAAAGGTTTCGCAACTACTGGAGTTTAACTACCTCATCAGTGGAACAATCCAAAAACTATAAAACAACCACAACCATCACCTAAACACTATCTCAGGGGAGATACCTCTCAAATGAGAGTAAGTTCATAGCCAGAATAAGAGGAAACCATCTTATAAACTATATAGATCAACATTTATAATAGAACAATGTAACGACCCTGAATTCAATCAATGAAATTTCCCTTCTTATAATTATTTCATATAGTATAAATCACATAAAACCAAAAATATAAACAAAAAAACATTATAAATTTATAATTAATGAAATAAGTGGAATTTTTAGAAATTAAGGAACCAATATCATTGGAATAGTAACTTGACCTTTGAAATAGTAATGTGAGCCTTAGGAATAGTAATCATACCAATAGAATAGTAACCAAACCAATCAAAGTATATATAAAAATTATCCATCTTATAAATTAAAATATGATATAATTATATCATATTATAAGTAAATAAATGTTTTAAAAATGTTAAATTAACTATTTATATATTTTTGAAATATAACTCTTTATTTAAATTTTATCATTATTATATTGATTTAAAAGAAAATTTATTTTCATAAAATAGATTAATAAATTAGTATTTTGTTTTATTTTTATTATAAGATAATTTTATGAGATCTTAATTAATTTTTTAAAGTGTTTTAAAATCAGTTATAATTTTAAAATTGGTATTTTTCAAATAAATGATGATTTTATTTAAAAATTAAATTTATCATTTTATGGAAAATTATTTTAATGAAATGGAGTTCATTTTTGAATTATAAACGTCAAAAATTATGAGGGTGAACTTTTGATATTTTTCAAAAATAGTTTAATTTTTGTGTATAGTAAAATACGGTAATTTATAGTGTAAGTAAATAAATGAATTTTTTACCCATTATTTAGTAATTGATGATGTAAGTGATCTTTGTTTAGAAATAACATGAAATATTTTCTATATTTAGTCACAATAATCAATACTATTTCTTTTCTTGAGAAAAATAACAAAATAATGAAAAGAATAATCAAAAAACACCCCTCTCCTCCACTATAAATATCACCTCTTATACTCACACATCAAAAGCCTTGAAGCTTGTCAAAATTCTGACCAATACTCATCCCAAGTCTATCCCCCATTTCCTGGGTCCTTTGGCCGCAACAAAATAACAAACTCAATTCCCCTAAGGAGGTTCTCAAAGAAAGGAATTCAAGAGGTAATATCGTCTTTCTTTTTCTTTTAATTTCCTTTTAATTTCCTTTATTTTCTTATTATCTTCTCAACACCTTTTATCTATATAACAACCCTACTTTTTATTACACACTAATACATGATTTATTACATAAAATCTTCACTTTATACAACATATAATATCGATAGTCCTAGTGAATTTGGGGCTTAAGAACATTACATAATGACTTAAGACATGAAATACAACATCATTATTGAAAACATTCTTTACATGACCACAACATTCCTTCGTACTTAACATTGCATGAGATAACCTAAGGGCATGCATAAGAAAGGGGTGAGATATAAATCATAGTAAAGGAATAAACATGGAATAACATGAGGAATAAAATACATGTTAGATAATAGGAATATCAATGGAGAACAAGAGAAACATGAACATAAAGGCATGATAAATCATGATAATCAAAACATGGAGATGTGGTGACAACACTTAACATGGTATTAGCATGAGCCAAGGCTCACTGAACATGGAGCATGAGTAAACCCACATTGCACATGAAGCATGAGTAAAACCTTTTCTCACTTGAATTAGAATGAGTCAACACCCATTTCACATGACGTGTCATGATATTATACTTTACCCAATGAATTTGAGCGATATTAGGGTGCACCCTTCATAATCATTTCATCTCATGCATAAGTGTATCACATAGATCGTACAACATGGATTCATTAACATCATAATTCATTCCACATATAATATATTTGGAATAAATAAATTTAATTCCTAAATCAACAAGTACATGTGCATAAATTTTAATACCCTTGTTAGATTATTGGATATGGTATTCACTACACAATGTTTTTGGCATGGAAATTTTGGTGTAATTTCGGCACCATAACGACGTCAAATAGAAATTTGTAAAACTGGTTTATGAGAGCTAAATGGATATCTCATAATTTATAAATTAAATGTAGAGTAATGGAATCATGGGACATAATATACCAAAATATGGAATAGAATTTATATTCATAATATAAAAGAATTACTTGAATGTAAATGAGGAGAGAGAAATTCCTTACGGAATTTCATCATGGTAACGGGTGTACATGGAAGGAATTAATGAGAGAGAAAAGGGATATATAATCATAAAAACATTAATATGGATGTATGGGGGAGGTGATAAATCATACCCCAACATTTTTAATTGAAAATAAAAGGTCATAACAATATAATGAAATTTGGACAAAAAAGAGAAAGGAAGAAAACCCTTACTTGGAAGTGTGATCCCAAAGGCTTGGGAGAGGCTTGAGAGGGGATTATTGGGAGTTAAAGGTGATTTGTAGGATTATATATAGATGATGGTAGTGTTTGGATGAAATACAAGGGCTTTGAGTGAAGATTATGTGGGATCTTGGGCGGGTTTATATAGGAAAGGAGAGGGAATTCTTTATTATTTAGGTTTGGGTCACCACACATTAAACTAATCCAAACCACAAACCAGCCCATGGTTTCTTCCCATGATTTATTCCAAAGGTGAGTGGAAAAATATATTTTATAATTCCAATGGCCGAACTTCTTGAAATAATATGGTTTCTTATGTTGAGGTGAGTCACACTCTCAACAAAATCAATTTAAAAAGATAAAATGTTTTATAAGTATTGGAGGGTCCACTAAGGCTTTTTAAAATAAATCAAAAATAAAAAAAATAAAATTATTTTAATTTTAAAACATATATTGGACTAACATAATGTTTATATTATTTTATTACATCAATATTGGGTCATTATGATGTCATAAAATACATTATATATTTAAACGGTATTTAATTTTCACCCAAAAATTTGACTATCTCAAAAAATTATGAAAAATTCACCATTGGATAATTACAATGTCCTGATTCCAAAAATAATATTAATTTTATCCAAATAATTTTTTAAATATGTGAATTTTCACTTTTAAAATAAAAATTGACATTTATCGAAAATTCATGGGTTTTGACAAAAACAGCTTTCAAACCTTAATAAAAATTGCAATTGTATTCATAAAAATTATACGATCATTTATACTTAATAAAAATTAATTTAATAATAATAATATTTTATTAAAATATTATTTAATTCAAAAATACATTAATTTATTTAAATAGATTCCTTAGTTTAATATTAACTAAAAATACTATTTGTGCTTTAAAATTCCTATTTACAAAGTAATAATAATAAAATGAATGTATATTATTTATTATGTACAAAAATAATGCACATAATTATAGTGATAAGGTCTTGTTACATAACCCCATATAACACCCTCATAAGACAGAAGGGTAACGTGTGTGATGGTGATACACTCCTGGGGTGGCTCGGATATCATCGCTCGAGTAGTAATCTCTATCAACTTCCACTTTTCCCGTAGGCGGCTCTGTTCGAGCTTAAAATGTTGAAGCTCGACTTGGGATTGGTCAAGAGAAAATACCAATGATGCCACCTCATTTTTGAGCTCCAATAAATGGGCTTCGTATTGGGCAAGTCTACTGGATGAGTTCATCGCTTCTTTTGTCTGTGTAAATTGGTTTTGTTAAAGCCCTATATTTATACTAATCATGTGATCACTGTTCAACTGTTGTATTAGCAACGGTCATAATTTTTAACTGTATTTTAAAATCCAAAAACATAAAACCAAGTAAGTGGATACGTTATATAACCATCTTACATAATAATACATTTAATTAGAGCAAGATGAATTTTCATTAATAAAATTTTGGGTCATCACAATCTTCACCCCTTAAAAATTTTCACCTTCGAAATTTCATTTTCTCGCACCAAAACAGATGTGGGTAACTCTACTTCATCACTTCCTTTGATTCCCATGTTTCCTCTTCAAACTTTTGTTTGTTCCACAACACCTTGATGAGGGGAATGTTCTTATTTCATAGAACTTTTTCTCTATGATCTAAGATCTTCACTGGTTTCTCCTCATAAAAAAGATCATCCTCTAATTGTACTACCTATGAAGAGAGTACATGTGAAGGGTATGGTATGTACTTCCTTAATATGGATACATAAAAGACATCATGTACTTCATCCATGGTAGGTGGAAGTGCTAGTCGATAGGCCACATCCGTGACACGATCAAGAATATCGAAGGGACCGATGTACCTAGGACTTGACTTCCATTTCTTTCCAAACCTCATGACCTTCTTCCACAGAGATATGTGTAGAAATACCATGTATCCAACTTTGAACTCAAGGTCTCGTCGACAGTTATCTACATATCTCTTCTGTCAACTTTGGGAGGCCTTGATATGCTGCTTAATGGTTTTCACCTTCTCCACCATTTCTTTGACCATTTCAGGTCCTAGCAGCTTATGCTCACCAACTTCATCCCAACACACCGGTGTTCTGCACCTTTTCCCTTAAAGGGATTCATATGGTTCCATTTGGATGCTTGAGTTGAAACTGTTATTGTAGGATAATTCAACCAATGGAAGATGTTGGTCCCATCCCCCTTTAAATTCCATAGAATACGATCTTAACATATCTTCCAGTTTCTGAATAGTTCGCTCATATTAGCCATCAGTTTGAGGATGATAGGTCATACTAAAGTTTAGTCCCATGCTTAGAGCATGTTGGAGACTTTTTCAAAACTTTGAGGTGAATCTAGGATCATGATCGGATACAATAGATAGTAGTACTCCATGCAGCCTTACCAATTCTTTGATGTAAATCTGTGCAAGTTGATCCAATGAAAATTCATCTCAAATCATGATAAAGTGAGTTGTCTTCAAAAGAAGATCCACAACGACCCATATAGAATTTTTTCCTCTAGATGTCCATGGAAGTCTAGTGACAAAGTCCACGGTAATGTTGTCCCGCTTCCATGTTGATATGGGTAGCGGTTGCATAATACCCTTATACTTTTGACTCTCAGCCTTCACTTGCTGATATACCAGGCACTTTGATGTATATTCATCAATATCCCTTTTCATATTGTCCCACCAAAAGTTTTCTCAGAGATCTCGATACATATTTTTGCTTCCTGGGTGAATAGAGAAGGTTGAGCTATGTGTTTCATTCAGAAGTTCCTTCTTTATCTGTATATCAGGTGGTACACATAATCGTGAACTAAATATCATAATTTTGTCCTTGTCCACCATGAACTCTGAGGATTTCCCTTTTATGATATCTTCCACCCTTTTTATAATTTCCACATCCTTTCTTTGAGCATCCTTTATTTTCTCAATGAGGGACAGTTGAGAAATAATTTGATAAAGGATTGATGATGTTCCTACCCTAATGATTCCCATGTCCATCCTCTACAAATATAAGAAGATTGGATCCTTTTCAATTCTCATCAATGATAATGATGCAGGATACGTTCTACTTAAAGAATATGCCACCGTTTTTCCTTACTAGGATGTTAGTGGACCGATTAGTCATAATACTTGATGAGTTTTATCCATATTTGTTGGCACATATTAACATCTTTTAGTGTGAATATATATTTGAGGCTCTTATGATTAGTATATATCTCACACTTCTCCCAATATAGATAATGCCGCCAGATTTTCAATGCAAAGATCATAGCCGCCAACTCCAGATCATGCGTGGGATAGTTTTTCTCATGAATTTTTAGCTGCCTTGAGGCATAGGCTATAACTTTATCATTCTGAATCAACACACAACCCAAGACCTTCTTCGAAGCATCGTTGAATACCACAAAGGGTTCTCCACTTGTGGGTAAATTGAGCACAGGTGCGGTGATAATCCTACTTTTTAACTCCTTGAAGCTCTCTTCACATTCATCACTCCAAGAAAACATTACTTCCTTCCGAGTTAACTTGGAAAAAGGGTTGGACAATTGTGAGAAATTTCTCACAAATCAGTGATAATATCTAGCTAACCCCAATAAGATATGGATATATGTTATCGATGTTGGCCTCAGCCATCCCTCAATTGCAGTTGTATTGGAGGGATCCATAGATATCTCATTCCTTGTGATGATATGACCCAAGAATGACACCTCCTTCAACTAGAACTCACACTTTATGTACTTTTCATAGAGATTCCACTTCCATAAGGTCTCTAGTATAGTTCATAGATACTCCTCATGATCCTCCATGGTTTTGGAGTATATAAAATATCATTTATAAAGACTACCACAAATTTATAAAGGTAATATCTAAAGACTCTATTCATCAAGTCCATGAATATTTATGGATCATTAGTGAGTCTGAAAGGCACTAATATGAATTCATAGTGCCCGTATCTTGTATGAAAGTCATTCTTGGGGATATTTTCCTTCTTCACCCTTACATGATAATATACCAACCACAAATCTACTTTGAAGAAGTATTGTGCTCCACACATCTGATCGAACAAGTCATCAATTCGTGGTAGAGGATACTTATTCTTTATCATGATTTTGTTAAGCTCACGATAATTAATGCAAACCCACATTGACCCATCCATCTTCTTGATGAAGAAGACTGGTGCACCCCAAGGTGAATCACTTAGACTTATAAACCCTTTATCCATATTCTCCTGTAGTTGTTTCTTCGGCTCCTCAAGATCCACAACATCCATTCTATATAGTGTCTTAGATATTGGAAACTCCCTAGGTTTAAGGTCAATTTGGAATTCAACATCTCTTCTAGGAGTAAGACCAGGAAATTCCTCGGGAAACACTTCAATGAATTCCCTCATAATAGTCAAGTCTTCAAGGATGGTTGTCTCCTTAGACTCAATCATTTGAGATAGATACATGTTCTCATAGTGCAGTAATATCCACGCATGAGATGATAGTGCTAAATAAGATTTATCTTACTCATTTCACTTGTATAGAATCGGGGGTCGATTCTCCATATGGAGAGTTATTTCCCTCTCACAAAAATTTATGTTGGATCTATATAAGGAAATCCAATCCATGCCGAGAATTGCATCAAATTACACTAGAGGGAGTATGATGAGGTTCACTAGGAAGTTCAATCCATAAATTCTCATAGGGGAGGAGTTTTATTCATGGGATTAAATGATTTCACCATTTTATATACTCACCGACATCTTTACTTCCATGATTTTTGGTGGTGTTGGGATTGTTCTACTAAACTTTCTGGATATAAAAGAATTCGTAGAACCAGAATCAAAACGTGTGTTCACCATTATTGAATGAATAACTATCGTACCTGTCACCACTTCATTTTTGGGGTTCACTTTAGCATTAGTGATGGAAAAAGATCTCCCTTTCATTATTTGAGGTTATTGGTTTCCTCTAAAAACCGTTGGATTAGGGAACTAGTTTTCAAGGTGCCCTGGTTCTTTGCAGTGAAAAATGAATTGAGAGTTGAACAGAGTGTTCCTCTCCTCTGTCGTATCCATGGGATTTTATTGTCAGCAGTTAATGGATAGGTTCCCTTCTATTACACACATAAAGCATTTCCTCACCCCCTTTAGGAAATTTCTGAGGTGCTTCTTCCCGCACCTTGGGCAAGTGGGTGAAGGATTTTCTTAGCACTATTGGATTTAATCATTGGACTACACAAATTGATGTCCACCTTACTCTTTGTATCCCTATGATACCCCTGAGATTCTATGATCTCCATTTCGAACTTGAGGGAACATCGTAAAATTTCTTCATAGCTGTCGAAGTCATGGATCGCCCGGGCATTCCGTAGGCTAGGTTTCATCCCACCAAAGAAGTGGTCAACCTTGCATTTGGTGGTAACGATAAAGCCAGAGGCATATCATGAAAGCCTTATGAAGTTTTCCTCATACTCTTTGATGGATTCATCGTATTTTTTCTTAAGGGAAAGGAAGTCTCTTTCCATATTTAGTCAGAGGGTGCATGGAAAATATTAATCAAAAAACATCTTCTGAAAATCCTTCCCTTCCAACACCTCTATCTCATCCTCAGGCTTCGTATTTTATATCAATGTCCACTATTGATAGGATTCACCCTCTATATGATAATAATACAGAATAACCTTCTCTTGTTTGGAACATTGAAGGATATAGAAGATATTTTCAATAGATTTGATCCATTTTTTGGAGATTGAGGGATCAGAAGATCCATTAAAATTAAGAGGCCTTTGTCTCATGAAGCTCTCAATAGTGACTTGTTCTTTATTAGGGGGGTTAAACATTCCTATTGCCCTATGTTTTTATTCAAATCTTGAGTTAACTGATAGAATATCATGACAAATTTGATGATTCTCGCTCTCATTGGGATGGACATCTCATTAGAACAGTCATCACATTGATCTTCACATCAATTGTTAGACTGAGTCCTCTTATTTCCATCCATTGTCTGGAATAAAATTAAATTGAAGGGTAAAACATAAAAGGTAAACCAAGGACGAAAAGGATGACATATAAATTAATTTTATTTCCTTAACTTATGAATTTGTAGGCTTCAATCTATGTTATCCTTGATCTACTTTCTAACATATATTCTTAGGGGAATTTTTTAATTCCCTTAATAATAGTTCGTACTAATATTGTGAATATACCAAATAATATACCCCATGAATTTCATAACCAAGAGAGAATAAAGTCCCATTTTTGTGTACCAGGATACCCTGGGACAAGCCCAAAACTCCTTGTCAACTTTCAATCCTAGGTACATCTGTGCCAGATCCACCTCTACCTTCTCGTATCCAAATAGGGATGTATTTTCTTGATAAACCACTTACTCAATACTCACCAAAATTTAGGTATTTTTATATTATACTTAGTCTTATACCTAGGGATTTAAAAAGGGTTTTCTAATCCTAATACCAAAAATTACTAAACATATCCTCTGATACCAACTATAACAACCCTGCTTTTTATTACACACATAGACGTGATTTATTACATAAAACCTCCACTTGATAAAACATAAAAGATAGAGAGGTATAGTGTATTTGGGTCTTAGGAACAATACATAATCACTTAAAACCAGAAATACAACATCTTTATTGAAAACATCCTTTACATGACCACATCATTCATTCGTACTTAACATTGCATGGGATAACCTGAGCACATACATAATAAAGAAGTGAGCTATAAAGCCCAGTAAGGGACTAAGCAATGAATAACATGAGGAATAGAATACATGTTATAAAATAGGAATATCAATGTATAAAAAGAGAAACATGAAAATAAAGTCATGATAAAGCATGATAATCATAACATGGAGATGTGGAAACAACACTTAACACGGTTTTAGCATGAGCCAAGGCTCATTGCACATAAAGTATGAGTAAACCCTAATTTCACAGGAAGCATGAGTAAACCCTAATTCAAATTGAATTAGCGTGAGTCAACACCCATTTCACATGATGTATCATAATACTATACTTTACCTAATCATTGGAGCTCTATTAGGGTGCACCCTTCATAATCATTTCATTTTATGCATAAGTGTGACACATAGATCATACAACATGGATTCATTAACATCATAATAAATTACATGAATAATAGATGTGGAATAATTAAATTTAATTCCTCAATAAACAATTACATTTGCATAAATTTTAATACCCTTTATAGAAGAGTGGGTATGGTTTTCACTGCATAATGATTTTGGCATGGAAATTTTGGTGTAATTTCGGCATCATAACGATGTCAAATAGAAATTCGTAAAATGGGTTGATGAGAGTAAAAGGGGTATATAATCATTTATAAATTAAATTTACCATAATGTAATCATGTTACATAATATACAAACATATTTAATGGAATTTAGATGCATAATATAAAATAATTTCTTGAATGTAAATGCGTAGAGAGAAATTCCTTACAGAATTTCAGCATAGTAGCGGGTGTACATGGAAGGCATTAATGAGAGATAAAAGGGGTATCTCATCATTAAAACTTTAAGAGGACAGTATGGGGGAGGTGATAAATCATACCCCAACATTTTTAATTGAAAATAAAATGGCACAATAGCATAATGAAATTTGGACAAAAATGAGAAAGGAAGAAATATCTTACGTGGAAGTGTGATCCCAAAGGCTTGGGAGAGGCTTGAGAGAGGAATATTGGGAGCTTGGGGTGCCTTGGGAGGATTATATAGATACGAGGGAAGAGGTTGGAAGAACTCAAAGGGATTTGAATGAATAGTAAGTGGGATCTTAGGTAGATTTATATCGGACAGGAGAGGGAATTCTTTATTATTTATGTTTGGGTCACCACACATTAAACTAATCCAAACCACAAACCATACCATGGTTTTAACCAATGGTTTTTTTCAAAGGGGACTTGAAATCTATATATTTTAATTCCAATGGCTGAAATTCTTAAAATAATAGGGTTTCTTATGTGAAGGTGAGTCACACTCTGAAGGAAATCAATTTAAAAAGTTAAAATGTTTTATAAGTCTTAGAGGGTCCACTTAGGCTTTGTAAAATAAATCATAAAAACCTAATATCACATTATTTTAATGTTAAAAAATATATTGGCCGAAAATAATGTTTATAGTATTTTATTACATCACTATTTGGTCATTATGATGTCATAAAACCCATTATATATTTAAACGGTATTTAATTTTTACCCAAATATTCGACTTTCTCAGAAAATTATGAAACATTCACCATTGGATAAATTCGACATCCTGATTCCAAAAATAATAGTAATTTTATCCAAATAATTTTCTAAATATTTGAATTTTCACTTTTAAAATAAAAACCGATATTTATAGAAAATTCATGGGTTTTAACAAAAAACAGCTTTCAAACCTTAATAAAAATTGAAATTATATTCATAAAAATTATACGATCATTTATAATTAAAAAAATTAATTTAATAATAATAATATTTTATTAAAATATTATTTAATTCAAAAATCCATTAATTTGTCGAAATAGATTCCTTAGTTGAATATTAACTAAAAATACTATTTGTGTTGTAAAAAAACTATTTACAAAGTAACAATAATAAAATGAATGTATATTATTTATTATATAAAAAAATAATGCACATAATAATATTGATAAGGTCTTGTTACACAACCCCTTATAACACCCACATAAGACCGAAGGGTAAGGTGTGCGATGATGACAGACTCTAGGGGTGGTTCGGATAACATCGTTTGGGTGGTAATATCTGTCAGCTTCTACATCTCTCGTAGGTGGTTCTGTTCTAGCTTAACATGTTGAAGCTTAGCTTGGACTTGGTCAAGAGAGAATCCCAATGATTCCACCTCCCTTCCGAGCTCTGACAAATGGGCTTCATATGGGTCAAGTCTACTGGATGAGGTCATTACTTCCTTTGTTTGAGTAAATTGGATTTGTTAAAGCCCTATATTTATACTAATAATGTGATCATTGTTAAATGGATATATTATAAATGGTCATAATTATTAATAGTTTTTTACAATAAAAAAATATAAAATTAAGGAATTTTATACGTTATATAACCATCTTACATAATAAGACATTTAATTACATCAAGAGGAATTTTCATTAATAAAAGTTTGGGTCGTTACAATCTAAGTTACATGATAAATCCAGTCTCTTTTATATACTATAATTTCATTTTGTTAGTGGAAAAACCCATCATCTTTTCTTTTCCCTTCTCCTTTTATTCTAAAAATTAAAACATTGTATTTGAGGTGCTGATCTACCGCCTTCGTGGATGATGGGTTTTTGTTTTTCAATTTTGCCTTTAAGGATGGTCATAAAACAATTTTATGGATAAAAAATATTATAATATATTTATTTCATCCTATTTAATGTTTTGTAACCAATATATATACATGGTATTAAATAATTAAAAAAATTAGTTTTTGATGATCGGCAAACTTCCAATGAATCATCCTCACATATGTAAAAAATGATATATAAGACCATTTAATATTCTTAAAGTTCATTTATAACACATAATTTTAATTCTGGAAAAATATCCTCATTTACATGATCTTCCATACATGTATACAAGTAATCCAATAATGAAAACCAAGAAAACAAACACTCCTGGACGATGAAATTGTGTCTTATAACTCACCAAAAAGGCTATTAATTAACTGAATAAAATTATGTCAAAAAAATAAATTTACAAAAGGTTATAAATTAATTAATTAATTAATTTAATATTATTATTTAGGACATTAATTACAAGTGAAAAACACTTTCAGACATAAGGTAAGGGATTCTACACAAACCTCCTTTTTTCCTTCAGGTTACTATTTCACTCTATTTACACCGATATAATTCTTAATTATTTTTATTTAATTCTTATAAAGTATGTTTATATTTTTCAAAATCATATATCTAGAATATATTATCCTTATTTGTTGGGGAAATACATGTTTTGAAAAGGTTCCCTTCTCAATTATTCCGGATAAGCAATATCGATTAAAGGGAACTTCCTGACTTCTTGCCCATTTTCAAGTTCCATCCATAATCACTTTTAAGACACCATTATTTTTATAAAATTAATCATTTAATCATGAAAATGATCTCAGTTCATTTATGGTTTTATATAAATTATTTTTCCTTTTCCAATTTAAATTCTCTTTAATATTTTCCTTAAACCGCACTAAAATGTTTTGTTTCTAATGTTTCTTAAACACTCCTTTTACATGTTTTCACTTTATTTTGACATCACTAAAAATGATCTATGCCTATTTTACCTTATAAATGTCCATGTATTATTTAAATCCATTCTTTCATGTAACTTTTAACGATATGCCCATTAATTATGCTTTATGACATGATTTTGATACTCATTTCTTTCTATGGGTAACCCTTATGTTTATTTTTCATATGGAACACATATTCATGAACATTTTATGATCGTTGTGCCTATATAGAACTCTAATTAATTGGGTAATTTTTAGTCTCATGATATTTCATGTGCAGTGGTCTTGGTGGTAAACCTTGATTCATGCTCCTTGTGAAACGGTCTTGGTGTTTAGCATTGAATCATGCTCCATGCGAAACAATCTTGGTGGTTCACCTTAACTCATGCTCCTCCATGTGAACTGAACCTTGAATAATGCATATTTCATGTTTTATATTTTTCAACGTCTCCTATGATACCATGATTACATATTTTATTCTTTCTTATGTATATTCATGCCTTTTTATGCCATCATGTTATGCCTTCTAACCCATGTGTTATGCTTTATTCATTTGATTATTCCCTTAATGGGATTTTTAGCTCATCTATTTATTCATGTATTCCCCAGGTTTTCCTATGAAGATGTAAGGGCTTAAAGGAAGTTAGGAGATCATTATGGAGTTTAAATAAAAAACATTTCCCTATGTTTTCAGTTTTATATACCTAATCTTCAAAAGATACTAGACTTTACGATCATTGGTTATATATGATGGTTAAAATAATATAATAATATTTGTAAAAGGATAGGGTCACTGTAGTTGGTATTATAGGGAGGTTTTAGTTATTTTTGGAGATTAGTACTAGATAAATTTAGTAAAAACCCAAGGGATAATTCTATCACCATGATTAACCTATATTGAAACCTATGGAAGCATAAGTTAGTATATATATTTCCTTTAAAATTTTATACTTTTATGTTCAATGTTACCTTTTTATACACTTATTATCCATGTATTATATCCCCCCTAATTATATTTTTTTTATTAGTTCATGGATTGAAATTGGAGAACTCATTCCAACATTCAGTGTGATATGAAAAGTGATGATTTTCCTAATAAAATGCCAAATATGATGGGAACGGGTTCTCAAAAAGTAATAAAAGTACTTTCTCAACTGGATCAAGTTATGAATAATATCTTGAATCATGTGGAATGTCCTCCTTATCCAAATAAAGATAAATTTGTTATAGAATCCTTCATGTGACAAAGGAATCCCATATTTATTGGATCTTATGATCCCCTCATCGTAGAACAATGGATTAACTCCATTGATAAGTTATTCTATGTTCTCCAGTGCTCAGAAGAATAGAAAGTTCTATTAGTAGTCTATTGTTTTGATGGGGAATCTGATTAGTGCTAGAGACTGATCAATAACATAATGTCCAAGGAATAAATTGACTCCATGGAATGGGAAGATTTCAAAAAAATATTTTTCAACAATTATTTTCCATTAACTCTTTGTCTTAAGATGGAAAGGGAATTCCTTGGAATGAAGCAAAAGGAAGAAGATTCTATCAATGCATATGAGGAAAACTTCACAAGGCTTACACGGTATGCCTCCATCATTGTCTTGAACACCAAAATCAAGGTGTATCACTTCTTTATCAGAACAAAGCTGAGTCTATGAAAATCATTAGCAATTTGAGGCTTTCAAAACTATGAATAGATTGTCCATTTTTACCTCAAAGTTGAAATGGAGATCTAAGACTCTCAGTGGTCTCATGGAACCAGTGATAAAAAGTGGGAAATGGATTTTAATAGGGGAGTATCAACAGATAAATCCCATGATGGAGATAAAACCCAACATCTCATGTGTCAAAATTATGGGAATAATCATCCTAAAAACTATCTAAAGGGAACCAATAGATGCTTAAAATGTGGAAGAGATGGGCATAATTATATTAACTATTGAAGTGATATGAATAATCCCATAAATATGGAAGAAGAAAGGAAGGCTTAGATCAACACTCAACACATAGTGTAGTGTTTTAAAAGTAATGAAAATTGGTATTATGAAAACCATTTCCCTAAACCAATCGTGGTAAGAGGAAATCAACAATAACCTACAAGGCTGCAAGAAAGGGCGTATGTTATCACTATTACTGAGGTGGAACTTGATAATGATGTGTAGATAAATATGCTGGTTATTAATTCAAGAATCATGAACCTACTATTTGATTCTGGTTCTATACATTGTTTCATATCTTTCAAGTTTAGTAGAATTATTCAAACACCACCTCAAAATATGGAGGTTGTGTTATTTGTGAGAACATAAAATGGTAAAATTATTGAATCCAAAGTATATAACTCCTCCCAAGTTTGTTTTTTTGGGTTGAACATCCTAGTAAATCTTGTTTTACTTCATTTGGTGGAGTTAGATTCTATATTGGTCATGGATTGGATATATTTATATAAATCCATCATCAACTGTCGAGAAAGGGAGATCACTCATCACATCCCAAGGCATCCAAAAATTCTTTACAACTATAAGCAAGATGATGAAACTCCTTCAGAATCATTATCCCAAATATGGATATTATTTCCTTATGAGAATGCATATATAGCTCAAACTATTGAGACAAAGTAGATAATTAGGCTCAAATACATTCCCATTTTGAGGGACTACACTAATGTGTTCCATGAATAGTTTCATGGTCTTCCTCTTGACCGAGAATTTGAGTTCTTAATTGAACATATTCCTAGATCTCTGCCTATATCAAAGATAACTTATAGAGTGGACATCGTCGAGCTAGAAGAACTGAAGAAGTAGTTACAGGATAATCTAGACAAGGGTTTTATATGCCTAAGTGCTTCATCATGGGATTCACCAATCCTCTTTGTCAAGAAAGGGGTTGGATTAATGTGCCTATGAATCAATTATTGTTATATTAATAAAATAAAAATAAAGAAAAAGTATCATCTTCCATGGATAGATGGCTTGTTCAATCATATGTGTGGGGTCAGTTATTTCTCTAAGGTGGACCATTAGTTAGGATATCAACAATTAAAGGTGAAGAGAGAAGATATTACCAAGACTGCCTTTAAAACAAGATATAGACACTCTGATTTTATATTAATTCCCTTTGGACTCACTAATTATCCATTAAAATTCATTGATTAATGAATAGAGTCTTTAGAGATTACCTTGAAAAAAATTTGGTCATCTTTATCAATGATATTCAAATATACTCTAAAAGTAAGGGGGCATGGGGAGAATTTGAATACAGTTCTGAAGACATAGAAAAGGTAGAAACTCTATTAAAAGTACATTAAATGTGATTTCTATATGGAATAAGTATCATTATTGGGGAATGTAATCACAAGAAAGGGAATATCTATGGACCCTTCCAAGAAAAAGGTAGTCAAAGAGTGTCCCAGTAAAACTTATGTTACATAAATAAAATGTTTCCTTGGTCTAGCTGGATATTACCAATGATTTTTGAATAAATTATCACAATTTTCAAACCCACTGACCAACATGAATCATAAGAGAGTAAAGTTTTTCTAGACTAGTGAATGTGAAGACAGTTTCAGTGAGTTGAAAAATAGTCTAATCATTCTGTCAGTACTCACACTCCCGACAAGTGGGGAACTCTTTATGGTGTACATAAATACTTCAAAGAATGTTTTAGGCTGTGTAATAATGTAAAACTTTAAAGTGATAGCCTACACCTCAAGGAAGTTAAAAATTCATGAAAAAAACTATCTTGCGCGTGATCTGGATTTGGAAGCTATAATCATTGCACTAAAAATCCGGTGGCATTATCTCTATGGGAAGAATTGTGAGATATATATTGATCATAAGAGACTAAAATATATATTCACATAGAAGGATATTAATATGTTCCACCAAATAAGGTTAAATATCATCCAAGATTATGACTTATGAAACCACTACAATCCTAGTAAAGAAAATAAGGGGGTGGATGCTCTAAGTATAAAGGATCCTACATCTTTTCAATAATGATAATTGAGAATGATACATTATTCTTAGACCTTTATAGGATTGACATGGGAATCGATAGGGAAGGAAAATCATAAATCCTTTCTCAAATGATTACTCAACCATCCCTCATAAAGAAAATAAAGGATGATCAAAGTAAGGATGTGGAAATTTAGAAAAGGGTAGAAGTGATCAAAAATTGGAAATCCATTCAGTTCAAGGTCAATGATGATGGATTCATAAGATTTGGGTCACAAGTATATGTATCATCCAATTCAGAGACAAAAAAAGATCTTCTGAATGATTCACATAGCTCATCCTTCTCTATTCACCTAGGGAGCACCAAGATGTATTGATATCTTCGAGAGAACAATTGGTGGGACAATATGAATAAATATATCACTAAGTATAAATAAAATTTCTTGGTATGTTAATAAGTGAAGTTTGAAAGGAAACATTATAAGGAGATTAAGAAATCATTACCCATACCAATATGGAAGTTGGAAAACATCACTAGAGACCTTTTCACTAGACTTCTAAAGACATCCAAAGGAAGCAATGCTATATGGGTTGTTATGGATCATCTTACAAAGACATATCACTTTATCTCAATTATAGAGGACTTATTATTTGATAAAATTACATTAATATACATTAGATAAGTGTTAAGTATTCATGGAGTACCACTATCGATTGTATCTAATCGAGATCCAAGACTCACCTCTATGTTTTGGAAAAGTCTCCAACATTCTCTAAAAAATAAGATGAACTTCGGTCTGGACTATCATCCATAAACTGAAGGTCAGTCTGAGTGGACTATTCAGACATTGGAAGATATGTTGAGGGCATGTTCTATGGACTTCAAGAGAGTATGAGACCAATATCAACCTTTGTTTGAGTTCTCTTACAACAATAGTTTCAAATAAAACATCAAAATGGCCCCTTATACAGACCTTTGTGGGAAAAGATACATAACGCAGACATGTTGGGATTAAGTCAGCAAATGTAAACTTCTGGGACCTAAAATGGTCAAAGAAATGGTAGAAAAAGTGAAACCCATTTGGCATCACATCAAGATAGCCCAAAGTCGAAAAAAGATATATACATAAAATAATCAATGAGACGAGGATTTTATGGTTAGAGACATGGTATTCCTCTATATATCTCCATGGAATAGGATCATGAGATTTCATAAGAAAGTAAATCTAATTCCTAGGTACATCAGTACCTTCGATATTATTGATCATGTTAGAGCTCTGGCATATCGACTAGCACTTCCTCCAACCATGTCTCAAGTACACGATGTATTCCATGTATCCCTCTTCAAAAAGTACATATCGGATCCCTCACATGTACTAAATTCAGAGGTGGTATAGTTATAGAATGATCTCTCTTATGAGGAGCATCTAGTGAAGATCTTAGAACATATAGATAAAGTTCTACACAAAAAGACCCTTCACCTAGTCAAATTACTATGGAGAAACCATAATTAAAAGATGTAACATGGGAACTAAAGTAATCAATGAAAGAGAATTACCCTCGCCTATTTTCCCTTAGTTTGTAAAATCAAATTTTAATGGAAAAATTTCATAAGGGGGAAGAATGTAACAACCCATAATTATATCAATGAAATTTCCCTTCTTATAATGATTTCATATAGTATAAATCATACCAAACCACATAGATAAAACAACACTAACATTATTAATGAATAATGAATGAGATAAGTGACATTTTTATAAATTAAAGAATCTATATTGATGGAATAGTAACCCGAACTTTGGAATAGAAATGTGACCCTTAGGAATATTATTCCTACCAATAGAATACAAACCTCACCAATGAAAGTATATATAAAACTTAACCATATTATAAATGAAAATATTATATAATTGTAACATAGTATAAGTAAATAAATGTTTTAAGAAAGTTAAATGAAGTATTGATATTTTTGTGAAATATAAATGTTTATTTGGAATTTTATCATTATCATAACGATTTAATGAAAATTTATTTTAATAAAATATTTTCATTAATTATTATTTTTATGTATTATTATTATAATATAATTTTAAGAGACCACAATTTATTTTTCAAAGAGTTGTAAAAAAAGTTATAATTTTAAAAATGGTATTTTTCAAATAAATGATGATTTTATTTAAAAATTAAATTTATCATATTTAGAAAATTATTTTCAGAAAATGGAGTTAATATTTTAATTCTACACATCAAAAAATTATTAGGGTTAATTTTTGGGATTTTTCTAAAGTAGTTGAATTTTTGGTGAATAGTTAAATACAGTAATGTACTATATAAGTAAATAAATGAATGTTTTAGTCATTCTGGAGTCATTGATGATGTAAGTGGACTTTAGTTTGAAATCACATGAAATTTTTTCTATATTTAGTTTCAATAATCAATACAATTTTTTTCTTGATAAAAATAATAAAATAATGAATAAAATAATCAAAAAACACCTCTCTCCTCCACTATAAATATCACCCCTCACCACCTCTTATCCTCACAAATCAAAAGCCTTAAATCTTGTAAAACTTCTGCCCAATAATCCTCCCAAGTCTCTACCCCATTTCTAGGATCCTTTGATCTCAAAAAAAGACCAAACTTAATTCCCCTAAGGAGGGTCTCAAGGAGAGGAATTCAAGAGATAAAAACCTATTTCTTTTCCTTTTAATTTATTTTCAATTTATTTTATTTTATTATTCTCTACTCAACACCCCTTATCTAAGTTAAATTATAACTCCAGTATCTTTATAAACTATAAATTAATTTTTTTAATGTAACAACCCATGATATTTTCTTTTACACTCTTCTTTTATTCTAAAAATGAAAACATTGTCTGTGAGGTGCTGATATACTACCTTTGTGGATGATGTGTTTTTTTTTCAATTATGCCTTTAAGGATGGTCATAAAACCATTTTTAATGTTAAAATGGATATTAATATATGTATTACAACCTATTTAATGTTTTCTAACCATTATATATACATTATATTAAATAATGAAACAAAACTTGTTCGTGATGATTGAAAAACTACCAAATTAATCAAAACCATTATCATTAATGTTTTATCCAATGAATCATCCTCACATATAGAAAAAACCTATATATAAGAACATTAAATAATATTAATGTTAATTTATAACATATAATTTCAATTTTGGACAAATAATCTCATTTTATATTTTTTTCCTTACATGTGTGAACCAATCATGAAAACCAAGAAAATGAACACTTCTGAATGATGAAATTGTGTTTAATAACTCACTGAAAAGGCCATAAATTATCTGAATAAAATTATACTAAAAAACTAAATGTAGAAAAGGTTATAAATAAATTAATTAATTAATTTAATATTATTATTTTAGACATTAAGAAAAAGTGCATAACCCATTCGGACATAAGGTAAGGGATTTTACCCGAACCTCCATTTTTACTTCGGGTTACTCTTTCTCTCTATTTAACCTGATGTTATTCTTATTTATTTTTATTTAATTCTTATGAATTATTTTTATATTTTCCAAAATCATTTATCCATATCATATCATCCTTATTTTATGAGTAAATACATGTTTTAAAAAGGTTCCATTCTCAATTCTTCCTGATAAGCAAGCTCGGTTAAAGGTAACTTCCTAACTTTTACCCATTTTTAAGTTCCATCCATAATATATTTTAAGCCACCATTATTTTTATCAAATAAATAATTTTATCATGAAAACTATCTTGGTTCATTTATGGTTTTATATAAATTATTGTGCATTTTTTGATTTAAATTCTCTTTAATATTTTCCTTAAACCGTACTAAAATGTTTTGTTTCTAAAGTTTCTTAAATTCTCTTTTTATATGTTTTCACTTCATTTTGACAACACTAAAAATGATCTATGCCTATTTTACCTTATTAATGTCCATGTACTATTTAAATCCATTCTTTCATGGAACCCTTTTATGATATGCCCGTTAATTATTCTTTAGGACATTATTATGATACCCATTTCTACCAATGGGTAACCTTTATATTTATTTTTCATGGGGAACACATGTTCATGAACATGTTGTGATGGGTGTGCTTAAATATAACTCTATTTCATTAGGTAATGTTTAGTCTTGTGATATTCCATGTGCAATGGTCTTGGGGGTTAACCTTGATTCATGCTCCAAGTGCAATGGTCTTGGTGGTTAACCTTGATTCATGCTCCAAGTGCAATGGTCTTGGTGGTTAGCCTTGGCTCATGCTCTCTGTGCAACAATCTTGGTGGTTAGCCTTGACTCATGCTACTACGTATGAAATAAACCTTGAATCATTTTTATGTCATGTTTTAAGTGGTTTCTATATCTCCTATGATACCATGATTACATATTTTATGCATCCTTGGTATATTTATGCCTTTTTATTCCATCATGTTATGTATTCTAACCCATGTGATATGATTTATTCCTATGATAATTCCCTTATTGGTATTTTAAGCTCATCTATTTATTCATGTATTCCCCAGGTTATCCTATGTAGATTTAAGGGCTCAAATAAAGTTATTAGATCATTATGGAGTTTAAATAGAATTTTTTTCTCCACATGTTTTCAGTTTTAGGTACCTAATCATCTAAATACACTAGACTTTACAATATTTGGTAGTATGAAATGGTTAAAATCCTATAATAATTTTTGTAAAAAGATAGGGTCACTATAGTTGGTATTAGAGGGTGGTTCTAGTAATTTTTTTACATTTGGACTAGAGAACTTTATCAATAAGTCTATGGATATTTCTATCACTGTGATTAACCTAGATTAAAACCTATGGAATCACAATTTAGGACAGAGATTTTCTTTATAATTTTATACTTTTATGTTCAATTTTTCCATTTTATATAATTATTATCCATGTATTTTATCCCCCTAATTATACTAAATTTTTCTTAGTTTATGGATTGAAATAGGATAACTCATGCCAATAGTCAATGTGATAGGAAATGTGATGATTTTCCTAATAAAATGCCAAATATTATGGGAACAGGTGATTAAAACATCATGAAAGTACTTTCTTAACTATCTCAAGTTATGAATAATAAATTTAATCATGTGAAAATTCCTCCTTATCTAAAGAAAGAGAATTTTTTCATCAAGTCCTTCATATAATAAAGGCCTCCCAAGTTTATTGGATCTTATGATCCCCTCATCACAGAACAATGGATTAACTCCATTGAAAAGCTATTCTTTATCCTCGAGTTCTCAGAAGATGAGAAAGTTGTATTGGAGATCTATTATTTGGATAGGGAAGTTGATAAATGGTAGCTACTGATCAAGAACATGAAGTCCAATGAGGAAATTGATTCCATGTAATGGGAATTTTTCAACAAAATATTTTCAATAAATATTTTCCACAAACTCTCCATCTTTAGATGGAAAGGGAGTTCCTCATATTGAATAAAAAGGAAGACAGGTCTATTAAATCATTTGAGGAAAACTTCTCAAGTTTTTCACGGTACACCTCCATATTTTTCTTGTACACCAAAATCAAGGTGGATCACTTATTTAGAAGAATAAATTTGAGTCTATTAAAATTATTAGCAATTTGAGAATTTCACAGCTATGAAGTGATTGTCTGTTTTTTCCTCAAGGTTGAAATGGAGAACAGAGACTCTTAGTGGTCTCATGGACCCAATGATAAAAAGTGGAAAATGGAGTCTAATATAGGAGGATTAATATATAAATCCCAAGATGGAAATAAAACCCAACATCTCATGTGTCAAAATTGTGGGAAGAATTGTCCTAGGAACTATCTAAAGGGAACCAAAAGATGCTTAAAATGTGGAAGAGGTGGGAAAAGGTTATTAACTATAGAAGGGATGTGATTAATCCCACAAATGTGGAATAAGAAAGGAAGGCTTAGATCAACACTCAACACATAGTGAAGTGTTTTAATAGTAAAAATCATGGGTATTAAGAAAATAATTTCCCTAAGCCAAGGGTGGTTGGAGGCAATCAATAAAAACCTAAAAGGTATAAAGGAAGTTCATATGTTATCACTAATACTAATGTTTAACCTGATAATGATGTGCTAATAGGTATTCTGGTTATTAATCCATGAATGGTGAATGTACTATTTGATTCTAGTTCTACGCATTATTTCATATCTTGAAACTTTAGTATAACTATTCAAACACCACCTCAAAATATGGAGGTTGAGTTATCTATGAGAATATAAAATAAGGAAATTATTGAATCCAAAGTATATAACTCTTCTTAGGTTTGTGTTTGTGTATTGATCCTCCCAATAAATCTTTTTTTACTTCCTCTGGTAGATTTTGATTCTATATTTTTCATATATTGGTTATCTTTATATAAATCCAACATCGACTGTCAAGAAAGGGAGATCACTCTTCACATCCCGACATCCTTCAATTATTTTCAACTATAAGGAGGAAGATGAAACTCCTTTAGAATCATCATCTCAACTTTGGATATTATTTCATTATGAGAAAGCATATATAGCTCAAATGATTAAGACAATGTAGATAATCATGATCAAATACATACCCATTGTGAGGGATTACACTAATGTGTTCCCCAAATAGTTCCATGGACTTCGTCATGATCGATAAGTTGAGTTCTCAATTGAAATTATTCCTAGATATCTACCTATATCAAAAACACCTTATAGAATGTCCACCGTTAAGCTAGAAGAACTGAAAAAGAAGTTACAGGAGAATATTGACAAGGGTTTTATATGCTCGAGTGCTTCACCGTGGGCTGCACCATTCCTATTTGTTAAGAAGAAGGTTGGATTAATGCACCTATGCATCGATTATATTGATATAATAAAATCAAAATAAATAAAAATTGTCCTCTTACATGGATAGATGACTTGTTCGATCACCTATGAGGGTCCATTTATTTCTTTAAGGTGGACCTTCGGTCGAGATATCACCAATTAAAGGTTAAGAGAGAAGATATTCCCAACACCGCCTTTCGAAAAAGTTATGGAGGTTATGAGTTCATATTTATTCCCTTTAGACTCACTAATTCTCTAGTTATATTCATGGATTAATTAATAGAGTCTTTAGATATTACCTTGAAACATTTGTGGTAGTATTTATCAATGATATTTTGATATACTCCAAAATAAAAGAGGAGCATGGGGAGCATTTTAATACAGTGCTGAAGACATTACGAAGGGAGAAACTCTATGAGAAGTACAGTAAATTTTATTTCTAGATGGAATAAGTATCATTATTGGGGAATGTAATCACTAGAAAGGGAATATCTGTGGACCCTTCCAAGAAAAAGGTAGTCGAAGAGTAGCCCAGGCCAACATATGTAATAGATATCCAAAGTTTCCTTGTTCTATCTAGATATTACCAATATTCGTGGATAACTTCTCATGATTTTCAAACCCACTAACCAAGATGAATCGGAAGGGAGTAATGTTTTTCTAGACTATTGAATATGAATATTGTTTCAAAGAGTTGAAAAATAGCCTTTTCACTGTGTTAGTACTCACACTCCTGACAAGTAGGGAACTCTTTGTGGTGTACAATGATACATAAAAGAAGGGTTTATCCTATGTACTAATTTAATATAATAAAGTGAGAACCTACTAGTCAAGGAAGTTGAAAATTCATGATCAAAACTATCTTATGCATGATCTGGAGTTGGCAGCTATAATCATTACATTGAAAATCTGGTGGAATTGTCTCTATGGGGAGAAGTGTGAGATATATAGTCACCATAAGAGACTCAAATATATATTCACATAGAAGGAGATAAATATGCACCGTCAAAGATGGTTACATATCATCAAAGGTTAGGAATTCTCAATATACTACCATCCCGGTAAAGCAAATAAGGTGGAAGATTCTCTATATAGAAAGGATCTTGCTTCTTTATTAATAATGATAATTGAGAATGATAAAATATTCTAAGGAATTTAAAGGATGGTAATGGGATTAGTTAAGGAAGTAACATCATCAATCCTTTCTCAAATTATTACTCAACCATCCCTCGTGGAGAAAATAAAGGATGATCCAAGTAATGATGTGGAAATTTAGAAAAGGTTGGAAGCTATCAAAAATGGGAAATCTTCCAAGTTCAAGATCAATGAGGATAGATTCATAATATTTGGGTCATGAATATATGTATCATACAATTTAGAGATAAAAAATATCCACTGAATGACGCACATAGCTCAACCATCTCTATTCACCCAGGGATCACCAAGGTGTATTGATATCTCCGAGAGAACTGTTGGTGGGACAATATGAATAAAGATATCAATGAGTATACATCAAATTTCTTGGTATGTCCGAAAGTTAAGGTCAAAAGGAAAAAAAACTAAGCGAATGAAGAAACTATTACCTATTCCAATATGGAAGTGGGAAAATATCACCATAGACTTTTTCACGCAAATTCTAAAGACATCCAGATGAAAAAATGCTATATTGGTTGTTATGGATCATCTTAAAAATACGGATAACTTTATCAAAATTATATAGGACTTCTTGTTGGATCAATATGCATGTATATACATTATAAAAGTGGTAAGGCTTAATAGAGTACCACTTTCAATTGTATCTGATCAAGATCCAAGAATCACCACTAAGTTCTAGAAAAGTATCCAATATTCTCTAAACATTGATTTGAACTTAAGTATGTCCTCTCATCCTCAAACTAATGGATAATCTGAGTAGACTATTCATATATTGGAAGATATGTTTAAGGAATGTTATGTGGACTTTAAGGGAGGAAAGGACAGAAATCTACCTCTGGTCGAGTTATCCTACAAAAACAGCTTCCACTCAAACATCCAAATGGCCCCTTATGAATCCCTTTATGGGAAAAGGTGCAGAACACTGACATACTGGGATGAATTCAGTTAACATAATCTTCTAGGACCTAAAATGGTTGAAGAATTGGTGGAAAATATGAAAACCATTCAACAGCACATCAAGATAGCCTAGAGTCGACAAAAGAGTTATGAAGATAAACATTGATGATACATGGGTTTTATGGATGGATACATGGTATTCTTACACATATCTCCATGGAAGAGTATTATTAGATTTTGGATGAAAGGAAAGGTAAGTCCAAGGTACATCGGAACCTTCGAGATTGTTGATCATGTTGGAGGTATGGAATATCGACTAGCACTTCCTCCAACCATATCTCAAGTACATGATGTATTCCACAAAACCCTCTTGAGGAAGAACATATTGGATCCCTCACATTTAATAAATTCATAGTAGGTACAGTTTTAGAATGATCTCTCATATGAGCAGCTAGTGAAGATCTTAGATCATAGAGATAAAGTTTTATTCTACAAGGCCACTCACATGGTCAAAGTACTATAGATAAACCATAAGTTGGAAGAGGTAACATGGGCATTGGAGGAAGTTATGAAATATAAGTGCCCTCAACTATTTTCCTCAATTTCTATAAAATGAAATTTCAAGGCAAAATTTTCATAAGGGGGAAGAATGTAATGACCCAGAATTCTATAAATGAAATTTCCTTTATTATAATTATTTCATATAGTATAAATCATATAAAATCATGTAGAGAAAATAATACAAACATTATAAATGAATAATTAATTAAATAAGTGTCATTTTCATAAATTAAGGAAATTTTACTGATTGAATAGTGACTTTAACATTAGAATAGAAATGTGACCCTTAGGAATATTAACTCTACCAATAGAATAGTAACCTCACCAATGAAAGCATATATAAATCTTACCCATATTATAAATTAAAATATTATATAATTATATTATATTATAATTAAATAAATGTTTTAAAATGTTAAATTAAGTATTGATATTTTTTTGAAACATGATTGTTTGTTTAGAATTTTATCATTATTATAATGATTTAAAAGAAAATTTATTTTCATACAATAGATTCATGAATTATTATTTTTATTATTATTATAAGATAATTTTATGAGACCTCAATTTATTTTTCAAAGTGTTGTAAAAAAAGTTATAATTTCAAAAATGGTATTTTTTTTAAATAAATGATGATTTTAATTAAAAATTAAATTTATCATATTTATAAAATTATTTTAATAAAATTGAGTTCATTTTTTAATTCTACATGTTAAAAGAATTTAGGTTGAATTCTTGGTATTTTTTCTAAAATAGTTGAATTTTTATGACTAGTGAAATACAGTAATTTATAGTATAAGTAAATAAAAGAATTTTTGAGTCATGCTTGAGTCATGGATGATTTAAGTGGACTTTGGTTAGTACTCACATTAACTAGATAATTTATTTATTCAAAATAATTAACACTATTTCTTTTCTTGAGTAAATAAAATAAAATAATGAATAGAATAACCAAAAAACACCTCTCTCCTATACTATAAATAACACCCTACCATCTCTTATCCTTGCACCTCAAAAGCCTTAAATCATGTAAAAATTATATCCAATAATTCCCCCAAGTCTCTCCCCCACATCCAAGATCCTTTGGTCTCAAAAAAATACCAAAATCAATTCCCCTAAGTAGGTTCTCAAGCATAGAAATTCAAGAGGTAAAAACATCTTTGTTTTTCTTTTAATTTCTTTTCAATTTATTTTATTTTTTTATTCTATCCTAAACTACAATTATACAAGTCACATGATAACTCTATTAAATTTTATTTTATTTTATTTTATTTTTTTAATGGAATAACCAATCATATTTTCTCTTCCCCGCTTCTTTTATTCTAAAAATGAAAACATTGTCTATGTGGTGTCAATTTACCACCTTCGTGGATGACGTGTTTTCATTTTTCAATTCCACATTCAAGGATGGTCATAAATACATTTTTATGGTTAAAATATATTATAATAAATTTATTATAACCTATTTAATGTTATATAACTATTATATATACATGATATTATATAATTAAACAAAACTAGTTCGTGATGATCGAAAAAATACCAAATTAATCCAAATGATTATCATTAAAGTTTTATCTAAGGAATCATCCTAAAATATAGGAAAAATGATATATAAGATAATTTAATATTATTTGAGTTCATTAATAACATATTATTTCAATTATATACAAATATTCTAATTTTACAAGATTTTCCATACATGTATACAAGTGAACCAATCATGGGAACCAAGGAAACGAGCACTCCGGAATGATTAAATTGTGTCTTATAACTCACTAAAAAGGCCATAATTGAACTAAATAACATTATAATAAATAAAATAAATGTATAAAATGTTATTAATTAATTAATTAATGGATTTAATTTGATTACCCAGGACATTAAGTATAAGTGTATAACACTTTCAGACATAAGGTAAGGGATTCTACTCAAACCTCCATTTTTCCTTCAGGTTGCACATTCTATCTATTTAACACCATAAAATTATTATTTATTTTTATTTAATTCTTATATATTATTTTTATATGTTTCAAAATCATGTATATAAATCATATCATCCTTATCTTATGGGGAAATACATGTTTTTAAAAGGTTCCCTTCACAATTAATCCTGATAAGCAAGCCTGATTAAAGAGAACTTTCCAACTTATTACCCATTTTCAAGTACCATCCATAATCTATTTTAAGCTGACATTTTTTTCCAAAATCACTCAATTTATTATAAAAATATATCTTGGTTCATTTCTAATTTTATATAAATTATTCTTCCTTTTCTGGTTTAAATTCTCTTTAATATTTTCCTTAAACCGCACTAAAATGTTTTATTTTAAAAGTTTCTTAAACAATATTTTTACATGTTTTAACTTTAGATTGATATAAATTATAATTATATAGGCCTATTTTCCCTTTATTAGTGTCCATGTTTTATTTAAATCCATTCTTTCATGGACACTTTTATGATATGCCCATTTATTATGCTTTATAACATTATTATGATACCCATTTCTTTCCCCAGGTAACCCTTATGTTTATTTTTCATTTGGAACACATATTCATGAACATGTTATGATGGGTTCACCTAGATAGTGCTCCAATTAATTGGGTAATGGTTAGTCTCATGATATTTCATGTGTTATGTTCTTGATGGTTAACATTGATTCATGCTCTATGTGCAATGGTCTTGGTGGTTAGCATTGACTCATGCTCTATGTCCAATTGTCTTGGTGGTTAGAATTGACTTGTTCTCCTCTATGTGAAATGAGACTTTAATCATGCTTATTTCTTGTTTTATGTTGTTTCCACATCTCCCATGATACCATTATTACTTATGTTATAATTCCTTATGTATATTCATGCCTTTTTATGCCATCATGTTATGCCTTCTAACTCGTGTGCTATGATTTATTCATATAATTATTCCCTTAATAGGATGTTTTGATCATGACTTTGTTCTTGTATTATATAGGTTATCCTATGTAGTTATAAGGGATTAAAGGAAGTTAGGATCACATTATGGAGTTTAAATAAAATATGATTTTTCCCATGTTTTCAGTTTTATGTACCTAATCTTCCAATGACACTAGACTTTATGATACTTGGTTGTATTTCATGGTTAAAATCATGTAATAATATGTGTAAATGTATACGGTCGCTATAATAAACATTATAATAGAAGAGATAAACATAAAATAGATATTAGTACTGATTTCGGATCTACAACTCATGTTCACAGGTACTCTCATGTACACCATTGTGCCACTATAAGACTCAAACCAAGGGAATATAACACTCATGACCAAACCTTCACTTCCCATAATGAGGATTACCCTTTATGAACATGTGATCTCCAACATCAAAATACAGAGGTCTCCTCTTGTGAACATCATAGGATTTACGATAATCATGTTCTGCCTTCATCCTTTCCTAAATTACCTGAACCATCTCTATCATATTCTATACCAGTTATGGCACATGAAATGCTACATATCGGACCCTAGTCCATCATAATGGAGAACAAAAAGTTCATCCATACAAGGATTCAAATGGTATCATACCAATGGTTGAGTGAAAACAGTTATTAAAATAAAACTCGACTAAGGGAAGGTGAATCATCCATGAACCTCCAAAATCCAGGACATAGGAGAGTAACATTTCCTTAAGAGCCTGGATGGTCCATTCTTTCTGACCATCTATCTATGGATGAAAAGTAGTGCTAAGGCATAAGTGAGAACCAAAAGAACACTAGAGACCTCTCCACTTACTGGATGTAAAATGAGGATCTTAATAAAAAAAATGATCATCCTTGAGACTTTGTGGAGTCACATCACCTCCTCCAGATACTTCCTCAACAAAACCTCTTCTGATATTGAATCCCTAATTACTATAATGTGGTATAATTTCATCAAATGATCCATTATCTCCCATACAGCATTGTATCCTTCTGAATCTTGAGGTAAAATAGTAACGAAGTCTATTTAGAGGCCCTCCCACTTCCATTGGGGAATATCTAATGGCTAGAGAAAACCTCCAGGAACACGATGCTCAACCTTCACCTTATGGAAGACAAAACATCAAAAAAACTCTACAACTAAATTCTTCAACCCAAGCCACCAGAACTAACCTCTCAAAGCTTGATACATCTTTTTAAGACTAGGATGTACTGCCAGAGTTGAACTATGGAACTCCCAAAGAACTATCTCATGCATCATAGAAGGAATGAAAATCATTCCCTAGAATAACACCCGGTGTTGTCCATCATTATAACAACCATCAAGGGCATCACCAAAAACAACATGGTGTCTCTATACCTCCACCTCATAATCCACTCAACAAGGAATCCTCCTCCTTCTACACCAAATATGACTTCACTTTCATCTATAAAAGATAACATCTAGCTCTAACCTCCCTCATACCAAGGTGAATCACTGAGATCTCTTCCATCACTCTCTTAGAATCCCTAGATTCACACATGGTAACACTACATGACTTCCTACTTAGTGAATCAGCTACAACATTTCAATTTTCGGGTACATACAAAGTCTTGAAGTCATAATCCTATAAGAATAACATCCAAAGACATTGATACAAGTTCAATTCATGATTTTAGAATACATGCCTCAGGCTCTTATGGTCGGTAAAAACCAAAAAATTCTTACAAGTGAGGTAATGTCATCACAACTTCAAAGAAACACAATTGAAGCCAACTCAAGATCATGGGTGGAATAGTTACACTCATGGGTATGTAACTACCTAGAAATATAAGAATAAACTTATATATATTGCATCTGAATGTATCCTAATCCAATATAAGAAGTGTCATAGAAAACCTGAAACTAAACTCCCATAGTAGGTAAACGAGGAACTAGAGCATTGAACAAATTCTCCTTCTGGTACTCGAAAGATGACCAAAACTGTTCATTCAACAATAATTCCTGATCCTTTCTAGTAAAATATGTCATAGGAGTCACAACCTGAGAAAAATCAGTTATGAAACTAATGTAATACACTGTAAGACTAAGGAAACTCCACACCTCTTACAATATCTTGGGGGCTATCTAAGACACAAGTACATCTATCTTCGAAGGGTCCATAGTTACTCCCTAATGGGATACCACGTTCCCTAAAAAATGGAATTAATGAACCTAAAAATCACACTTCGAAAACTTCCCATATAGCTACTTACAACCAAGAACTCCCAAAATGGCACATAGATTCTCTGCATGTTCCTCCTTGGATATGGAGTGTACACGGATGTTGTCTATGAAAACCACCATGAAATTATAAAATAAGTCTCTGAAAACTAAATTCATCAACCCCATGAACACAGCTGGAGAATTCATCACACCGAATGGAATCATAATAGACTCATAACTCTCATGATGATAATGAAAATTATTCTTCTAAATATCATCATCCTTCACCCACATCTGATGATATCCTGACCTCAAATTAATCTTTGAGAACCAAATTTCTCCCTTTAATTGATCAAATAAATAATAAATACATGAAGGAGGGTAGATATTATTCATTGTCACTTGGTTCAAGCGACGTTAATTGATACAAAGCCACAAACTACCATCATCCTTCTTCATGAACAAAACTAGTGTACCCCAAGGCTACACACTCAGTCGAGAAAAACCTCATTGTAATAGGTCAACAAGTTGTACCCACATCTCTGACAACTCAAATGGTTCCATACTATGTAGAGAAATTAATATAGGAGACATGTCAGGTTATAGCTCTATCCAAAAGTAGATCTCCTATCAAGGGGGTAATGCTAAACTCAAATCTATAAATACATCATGGAACTCTTCCAAAACCCAAGTAAACACCAACTATGAAACCTCTAATGTGCATTTCATCAACTTAGCAATCAAAGATGTAAAAAAAGAAACACACCTTTAACCCATCTGTGGGTATCACTCCCTAAGGAACATAATTGGATCTCCATAAGTATCATAAAACACAACTTAATTCCTGAATAAATCCATGATATCTTTTACTTAAGACAACCAATACATGTCGAGGATGATGTCATATGGTTGTATCAGTAAACATTGAAAATCTCCCCATGAGTGGTGATTCCCCAGTACTAGATCACATTATCTACATACATTATATAATTCAACTCAATCTCTAACTTTCATAATCAATACTAAAGTTGATGTAATCATCTCTACCTCGGTACTAAATCTTGGATGAGGGTAGGTGATATAAAGGAGTGTGACTCTCCTAAATCAAACAAAGCATGCACCCATGTGGAACAAAAAGAGTACCTCAAACGATGTCTGGCTTGCCTGGAGCTGGAAACGCAAAAGTATGAAATTGGACATGACCTACTCCACAGCTCGTTGGTCCTATTAACCACCACCTCCCATATTGTGGTCTTCTCTCTGAGGATGAGGAGCATATCACGGTTGTCCCCAACCTGCCCCATCTCCTCACTACTGATCCCAAAAATGGAGAACCCTACTAATGTTACCTCACTCGAAATTGCCTCAATGTAGGGACCTGAAGCAGCCTTGAACATGATAAAAGCATAGAAATTTTGGGCACTCTCACCACTAATGATATTCTCCTTCATAATAAAAACATTTTTATGGTCCCTTGGTATAGGTCTGAGAGCCACCGCCCCTAGAGAAACAAGATGACGAGGGTTTGGAATTACCCCCAGCTGACCGAAAACACTTATGTCCTAAAAAATGGGAACCCCAAACCATATCTCTACTTCATGAGTAATCTTATTGATTCCCATATTTTGAAGACCCAGTTCTGGCTAGCATCCTCTCAGAAAAATCTTCTCTCATCAGCACCTTGAGATATGTCTTTAGCATAAATAGGGTAACCTATTGTTGGATATTTGGATCCAAAGCCTCCTAAAAATGCCTCTCCCTAGCCTCCTCGTCTAGAAATAGGCCTAAAGTATATCCTAGTAGGGTCTTGAAATGTATCCTCAGCTCTTGAACATTGTAACTCCCATGATGAAGGGTAAGAATCTCCTGGATATTTTCTGCTTTCGCAGTCAAAGAAAGATACTCTGCTCTGAACTGGTCTTGGAACTTCTCCCATGAGACTACTAAATCCTCATGATCCTTAAGTAATAAGAACCACCACTACATAAGTGCTCCATATAGCATAATCATCTCCAATAAAACCTAGTTCTCCTTCTGAGCATGGATCAAACTAAATGTTATCTCAACCTCCTCCAACCATTCTCCTATGATTGAATCTAAAACAGATCACTAATAGTTGTAAAAACTCTATCACTGAAACTCTAAGAGTGTCCTTCTCCATGGTTCATCATCATAGACCTTTAATATGTGGTGATATTCTGGCACAACTTTCTGAACATATTTAGCATGATCCTGATGAGGACGTCAACCTAGATCCAAGCCTACAAAAAGAAAAAATTGTTAGATCTCCTAAACCTATAATATAGAATATTTGACATTAATTATTTATTTATTTTATTATCTTTTTAAGGTTTTAACCTATCCCAAGGTCTATCCATTTTAAACATTGGCATAAAGAAGAATGATTCATGATTATTTCCTAGGCCTCTACCCTAAAACTAGTATCACTGCATTTAGAAGGCTCAGTAAACTTAAAGATTTATACATCATATCATAGGGGGACCTAAATACCTATATCTCAGCTGGTATACTGTTTTTATATTTCTTACTAGACTTATATGATACCATTTCCCTACCAACCCATGTAATATCACCTATGTATAACTCCAAACTCCATCTAATCCCTCAAACCTGAAACTCTGATACAACTCTGTCATGACCCCCTCCCCCAAAAGATACCATAATGAGGGAAGATAGATAGTGATTTCCTGAGTCCCACCTCCAGTAGGCCCTAGGTTGGAGACTAAAAACAAGGGTATAATAAACATGCATATGGTAGGCATTACTCTCTAAGAGAAACATGAAAACGAGAGAGATATAATAAGGATACAACAACCAAAACCTCCTTAGACATATATATATATAATGAATCCCAAGTGAAAACATGAAATGTAATACTATACTAAACAACTGAAAAGAGACTACAAGTACCAAAAATGTAAAGATGATAGTGACCATCAAGCCCAAATAGCTCCTACTAAACCCTGAGATAGAAATATCCAACTCAATCACCAACCTACTTTGGTAGACATAAAAAACGTTTATATATATGTAGGGTGAGAATAATAATATACTCAGTAGGATACTCCTCAGATCCTCTCATGAAAAAGATAATGAAATCATGCTAAAGCATAGTGAACAACAATAAAACTAAATCATCACCTAAATAGGCATACTAATTTCCCATCCTCACCATGACTAACTCTCACCAAGTATCCCATGCAAGAGATAGTATAATATAATAATGAAAAATCAAGGGTACCCAACTCCCGCTTCCCTAATTATTTTCCACTCTACCCCAACATCTCACATCCTAAGTATCTCTCTCCAAAAGTAAGCCATCCCAAAAATAAATGGGCAAGGCATCACAAAATGCACCTCATTCATCACATAACCACATTATCCCATCCACAGAATCATATATAATAAACAATTTGTTTCTAAGATCCACCACAACCCATATGATGTATATCAAACATTGGGTATTATACTTCAAGCCATTATAACCCACACACTAAGTAAGTACCTCAAGCCATCACAACCTATACATGTCATACCTATGATAATACTTTGAATATAATATCTAATAATACATTTGTGTAAAATAACAACAATCCATCACAAATCTCTACGCACATATATTGTAAAACTAACAATTGTGCATACCAGTATATGTAACTACCAAGAGAAGATAGTGGATCCAAAGCGTGGAGTCATCCATCCATACTCTCACAGGGATGTTTTGGAAAACACCCACCCAGATTCCACTAGATTTAAGTTTCCCTAATCGACATGGGTGGGGAAGCATATGAAATCAAAAAATATACATGATACAATATATCTCACAACCATTTTATAGCTATAACCTAATATTAGACACAACTTCATCTAACATCATTGAGACTCCCTACTTCCTCTGCTAATACCAGATATCCAAATAGCACATAAGAATTTAAATAGATATATTAATTACTTATTTTCTTTTTATCATTTACTTCCATTAATTAATTCATTACCAATTAATTATTCATTAATATTATTCCATATTGAATTATATTACATTACATTAATCATCAAAGTAAATTACATGTCATCTAGGAATAATCCAAACCAAGTCCATGGTTTGTAAAGATTAACATATTTTAGCATTTTCATTCCATCATCAACCAACCCCATGGTTTAAGATTTATTCAATTCATTATTAGAATCATTCCATATCCAGGTACTCTGGGAAAACCATCATAAGCTACCACCGAGAGAAAATATGAAACCAAGAACAACCAAATGCCTCAAATAGTGGGGAAAAGAATATAGATAAACAAAAAACATATCCATTGGCCATCAAATAGATTCATAAGAGAGCATAAAAACTCTCAGCATCTCATCAATTGGTAATCCCAACTTCAACCCATTCCATCACCTCTGGTGACATTCCTGACACCCACATTCATATACCAATGTATCTCTATATTATAAGTGTTATCTTCTTCCACATAATCATGGCCTCCCAACACACATATCCCAACATCCATTCTAGGAATATCCATCCCAGGATCACAACACATTTGGGCCTTCCTACCCAATATCACACATCATCCCTCTAGGATCATCCATACCAGGCTCATAAAACAAGGATCATATCTCGATAACATTATAAGGCAGTAGTAAACAAGAAAATCAAAAAGGAAAATGGGCCTTCAAAATAAGGCATTCAACCTTCTTAGGAAAATGATATCTCATGTCTCCATAACAAGGCACTCAGACTTCTCAAGAAAATAAGAAACTCAGGCCCTAGTAGATATATTTGTCGCACAATTGGTTCTTATTCAATATTTAATTAACCAATTAATTATAAATAGGTTACAACTATGGGAAACCTAAGGCATCAAGCTATAATAAGATATCAAAGGAAAAACATGCTCTTAGTATTTATTTTAATTTCAATATACCTAGAGAAGTACCATTCACAATTAACATTCCATTTATTTATTATCAAAAACAAGAATAAACAAGATTCAAATTATTTATCAATTCCATAAATTTCACTAAAGATCATTTTCAATTAAAAATTCACACTACATCAATTTTATTTTCATAAAATTACATTAACTGTCATATTAAAAACATGCCTCTTATATAATTTCCTAACCCAATTAATTATCAATTAATTACAACTTTAAATTCTTTAACAATTTACATCAAGAAAAACATGTTAATCCATTTTATGAACAAACATTCCAAAAAATCATACAGCATAGATATCACACTATCTAGAAAAAAGTGGAAATCTATAATCACTTTATAAAGCAACAACATCAGCAACAAGCGATTTCAACCAGTTTCTTTAATCTAATTCAATAATTATTTGGTCAATTTAATTTAAATAAAAAGGGTTAAATCATGATCAATTTATGATTTCATGTAAATAAATATAGAAGTAACTAATCTCATACTTCAAAGGTTTAAATGTTCTTCACATGATAATAGATCATATTACAAACCTCCAATCACCCCTCCTATAAGAATTTGAATCCATCCAATGTTGCCTCAGCACAACTACAACAACAAAAAACCATGAAAATCCCATTAGAAACATGGGATATCATTCTCCATTTAATTTATATAACAAATGGGAGTAATATGAGATTGAATGGAGAGAACCCTCTATAAAGTGAAGAAGGAACACACCTTGGTTCAACTTGGGTCACCACACATCAAGGATAGAATCACGAGGATTGATTCCCATAAAAGGGATCTCAAAATGACAAGGAAGGGATCCAATGGTTTCCTAGAATTAGATAGAGGTTTGGATTGACATAGTTTTTGGAGAAAACCTGAGAGACTAAAACATTTAAAGATGTGATGCATTGTGGTTTTTCAAGATGTGTAATCCCCTTTCATGTCATATAATACTCATGGTTATGTTTATGCCTAAAAATGCATCACTTTTTATTATTTAACACTGGAAATTTAAACATCGTGAATTAGAACTAAAAAATTCAAGAACTACACATACAATATTTAATAGACTTACACGCCATGTATTCTCCCTACTTCCATATTTTCACATACAAACCTCTCTAGAACACTTCTAATCGAACTCTAGGATTCCATAGAGAATTGTGAACCTCAAAAACATGAAAAGGGTTGGTCCACATGGATTTTAACTCTTACATTATAAAATTATAAAAAATTATAAATTTTTTATTACTATACATTTTATTATTTTGGAATGAGGAAATTTGGGAGAATAATGAACAAAAATTCCATGATTATGAAACTAGTTCAAAACAACCAAGGTTACTAAAACCCAATAATGAAAATGAAAAATGAACTAACTAATATACATGAAAAGAAAAATTATAAATGAATTTTTGAAAATGTTTTCTATATTAATATGATTTTAAAATGTGAAATTAATATATTTATGTTTGTTATACATGATCTTAGAGTACATTCTACTAACAGGAGAAACATTATAAGGGTTTCTTTGTCTCATTTTCAACTCCATGGGACATATTTAAAATTATACACCATAATTTAGTTAATATAGTTTATTCACTACCAAATTTATTTAACACATGAAAATATCTTCTATTTCATTATATTTTAATTTATATTTCATTATATTTCTCTCAAGAACATTTTATTCATATGTTACCAATTTCATAAAGAGTTTCATTAACTCAATTTTTGATTCATCGGCTCATAGTCATTCCTTAATTAATATACCTTTAAATATGTCATTAATCATACTATTTCTCTATTTTATATGGGTTTTGCTTTTTTTATTTGATGGAATTAATTCTCATCATCACTAAACACTTCATTGAAAACAAAATCAAATCTAAAATCGTACCATTGGTAAGAATAACTCTCTTTCATACTAATGCATAATTTCTGACATGTTAATAATTTTCATCCCATCAATATTTTCCTCTATTTTTATGAAAGATAATATGGATTATTTTCTATGATTCTCATAATTATTTCTAACCCTTTTTAAAAGTAAAATTTAAAACTCTTTTTTATTATGTGGGTTTTAAAACAAAGGAATTTAAAAATATTAAAAAGGGTTCTCCATCATTTAAAAATAAATTTTTTTATCATACAACCCAAATTTATTTGATAACCATTATATATTTTTAAGGATGTGATATTTAATTTTCATTATTAAAATTAAATTTTTTCAATACACCTTTTTTTAAAATAACTTTTAATAGTGACATGTAACATCATTTTTTAGGATAATGTTAAACTATGTTCTAAAATTGATGTTTAAGTATCCTTATATTTGAACACATCCTTCCACCTTCTTTTTCTTCCCTATAAAACTTCATATCTTAGTTTTCATGGTATCTATAAGAAATTATTTTTTCTCCTAGTTTTATAAAATATTTATTTTAAATTTTTTTCAAAATAATAAGAACATTTATTATTTCAAAATTGGATATTCTAAAAAATATAAATTTTCTTTTCATTTTATTCATTACTTAATTAAAGGATATTATTCAAATATCCTCATCCAGCTTCTTTCTCTATATGAATGATATAAAAATATTGTCTATCAAAGATATGATCCATCACTTCATTTTTCTCGGTTAACCATCCACTATGAATAGGCATAACTTTTATTTAAATTCCTTTCCTTTTTGAATACCTTATTTTCTATTTCTTTGATTGGAGAGTGTTTTCCTATATTTAAAACATATATTGATTGGGAAGATTATTGAATTAACTTTATTCCTTTTATATACATGGTTTAAATTCCACATGATCTATTATCTTGATTGAATGGTATTTTCCTAAAATGTTACCTAATATATTTGGTTACACATTTACTTTTCATAAGTATGTCATGTTACCAAAATTGATAGAATTATAAATTCTTTACTTATTATTTACATGGATTATATATGATATAATGTTTTTTAAATGGCACACACATGTATGGATGATGATGGGTAGGATCATATATGTCCCTCAAATGTATTTTTTAAGTTTATATCTCATGATAGAAATAGTAATTGACATAATTTGTTTGTTCACACAAGCCTGGGCATAATGTTTTTACTCCCATTTTTAGGTGGTGACATAATGAGTTTTTTTACATAGGAATGGTCATAATATATTTTCTCACTAAGTTTTGTGTATGGTTATGGTTGTTCTATATTTTCATGTTTTTTCAGGATATTCCATACTTTTATGTGTTTTATTATATATTTTTTATCCTCTCATGGATCATGTTTATTAACTCATGCTACCAAACTCTATGGATTCATGTATTATGATATGACAACCCTTACGAAATAATTTATGATCTATGATTTTTTTGTTATAATTCTCTTATGTGTCCCAATAATACTCATATGTTCATCTTATTATCACTTATGATCTTTGATTGTTTTTTATTATATTTACCGTTAATGAGTACTTGAGAAGACTCATTTTCTTAGGTTTTCTTTTTACCAAGGTTATATAAGATGTGTATAAAAGGATTTTTTATGCGAATAATTTATAGGAGATATTGAATACTTGTGATGGATTAATTAGTTGTTTATATAGTGGGAAAAATATTCCATTGGTTGAAAAATAAATAAGTTTTTTTGTAAATGCCTTATCCTAATTATATAAAACTCTAAACCTAAAAGGTATTAGGCATTTATTGTAATGAAATATCGTCTTTATGTAGTGTAATTTAGATGGTCAAGTATGTGGGTCGCTATTTTTTATACCAGATTAGGTTTTAGATAACTTTAGAGATTATGATATCAATTGAGGATAATTTAAGGGTTGATAAGTAATGATTAATGATAATTTTAAATTTATATATAAACCTTTAGGTTAATTGAGGTTATACTGAATATTTTATGTATTATGAAAAGTTAACTTTATAAAGTATAAGGGATAATTCTAAGTTTATGATAAGATTCTAAAATTTTGGTAAAGTATATATTGTGTGGTTCTCCTAGAAATTACTTCTCAGTCTAGATACTAGTTAGTGGATGTGGTTGTGTAATAGAAACAACTTATAATGACCCAAACTTTTATAAATTAATTTCCCTTTTCAATGAATATATTCCTTATTATGAAGTGTAGTTATCAAAAACACATTAATTATATTTCATTTATTCTTTTGGAACATTATAAAATATAACCACAATTTTTATATCAATCTTAAAAGACCATTAATAATCATAATCGTTGATAATTTATTCATTATACAGATACTTTTAATATTAGTTTATTAAGGGTTATGATAAGGTCTAATTGAAATAGGAGGAATGAGAAATAGACTCAACCAGTAGGATCATACCCTATGAATCACATTTTTCGTAGCTTCTAATTGAGATGGAATCACTAGGATTTTCCCTTGATTAATACAAATCTAATAATAAACAACTAAAACATGGAAAAAATCTTTTATGGTATAATTTAAGTCTTATATATATCACCACTCGAACCATATTTGTCGAAACACTCCAAAAAAGTACTACCATCACACACCTACACTTTAGGGAGTGTGTTGGTGTAGTAAGGGGTTAGTATTTAGACCCTAGTAGTATTGATTTTTTATTTTTTATGTTAATAAAATAATGATTACATTTATCCTTTTTTCATTATTATTTTATTTGTGTGTGTGTGTGTGATCATATAATGGGTTTGATGAAATTTGGTTTTGATACGAAGAAACTAAAATTGTATTTTTGGGAAAAATTTAGTTTCAATTAAAACACTCTTTTTGATGAATTAAAAAAATTAAATTAATTTTTTTTAACGAAATATATTCATTAAAAAATATTTATTTTAATATTAAATTTTATATAATTTAATCCATTTTAATTTTTATAAGGCTCAAAGAGTTGTTTGTGTCATGAAACTCATACTTTTTAATAAATAAATATTTTTAATTAAATGTAATAATTAAAATATTTAGAAAATTATTTTTTAAAAATAAATATCACTTTTTAAATCATAATTCCAAAATTATCCAACAGTGAATGTTTCATTATTTTCTAAGAGAGACAAATTTTTGGGTACAAATTAAATACACTATAAATATACTATATGTATCGTGACATCATAATAACCCAATATTTTTGTAATAAATATTAAAGGATTAAGTGGGAAAAATAGATTTCCTCATTAAAATAATGTTTTTTTTAGTTATTTTATTAATTTTATAAACCTATAATGAATCTTTCAGAACCTATATTATATTTTATGGTTATAAAAATAATTCTTTAAGAACATGATCACTTCCATGTCATGAATGGTATTGTTTTAATGATTTATATTATTATCCTAATAACATATTCAAAACCACTCCACTTTGGTAGAAACCATTGGAAAAAATCATTGAAAGGTTTGTGGTTTTGATTATTTTATTAAATAGAGTCCAAAACCTACATTTTGAAATTAATAAATAAGTCCCCACACTTTTTCTATAAATACCCATCCAACCTATAATTCATCTTCACTCAAACCCCATTGATCAATAATTTCATCTCCCTATCCATATCTAAATCTTTCCCAAGGTGTTCCCAAGCACATAAGAGGTGCCTCCTGAGACTTTAGAAGGACCCTCTCAAGGTAAGGAATTTTCTTCCTCTTCCTTCTTATTCATGTACTTTCTTTGAATAAAACCGTTTTTATTTCTAATTTTTTATGCTGTGATGTATTTTGACACAAAAATTTAAAATCCTTATTATTACCAAGTAAGTATTTACAACCTTTCACTCTCATTAAACCCTTCCATGAACCTTTATGCACACCTGTTATGCTACCTAAATTATCTCATGATTTTCCATGCCAAACTTTTATTTTGTAAATACTTATCCCCATTCCCAATCAAGGGTATTATTCAAGATGTAACTATCATTTATTGATTTTGTAATCACATTTAAGTGACCCACACTCCTTAATCATAGGATTAAAATTTATTAATAAATTCTTATATATTATAATCTATGTTCCACACAAATGTATGTACATGATATAAATGTGATGAGTGATCCTATAATTAAATAGTACTCTAATGAATTGGGTAATGTATTTACCTCATGATATACTATGTATGTTTCATGAGTGGCCAGACTAAGTATACTATTTTATGATTTCCCTACAGTTATCCTTGACTTATGCTTATGATGCCATGTTTTATGTTATTTGTATATTCCTATGATGTCAAGATGTTATCATCATAAGACATTATTCAATATTCATGGTTATGATTATCATATTCTTTTATCACCATGTTATTCCCCTTGATTCAAATGTACTACTTTACATCATGTTATGTTTTGATTATTCCCTTATTGGGAGTCATAGCTCACCCTTTTCTTATGTATATCCACAGGTTATCCCGTGCAGTATTAGTAGATTAATGGAATATAAGGGAATGTTATATAGTTTTTTAAATATTTTAATTGCATCATTGTTTCATGTTATTGTTATATTTATCTAATTACCCAATGAAACTAGGTCTCATGTGTATATTTATGCAAAAAATCATGAAATAAAGTGTATAAAAAATATTGGATATCATAGTTGGTATCAGAGAAAGGAATAGTTATTTTTTATGGATTGGGATTATAAATAAAATTTAAAACCATAGGGATAAGACTAAACGTAGTAAAAAATCCCAAAAAAATTAGAAAGTATAGATTGATTGTTTTTTCAAGAAAATTAATCCCAATCTTGATACTGGAAAGTAGAAGAAGTAGTGGAATATGTGTACCTAGGGGTACTCACTTTGAAAAGGATCATTTGGTATTAACTCAACAAGTAAATGGTTCATAGTAAATAATCCTAAGACTATACAATAGGTATAACACTCCAGGTGGATATGATTGGGTTGATCATGTGCTTTTTACCATCCATTATGAAGGGAAAAAAAATTCCTATGAAATTAAATGTTTGGAAATATACTGTGGAAAACTTATATTGAAACCTATAAATTCATAGATTAAGGAATATATGTCATTGTTTAGTTATCCCTTAAATGTTAATAGTTTATCTTTTATGTGTTTAATATTTGTAAAATTAACATCCCTAGTTTTTCTTTTATTTTAGTCAATGGAGAGAAATAGGAGGAACCAAGTCAACAACCAATGTTATGGGAAATGTGATGGTTATCCAAGTGATGTCTCTGTCCTGTTGGGAGTAGGAGTTTGGAAATTTATGAAAATACTTACTTAATTAAGTAATGTTTTTAATATAAACAAGAATGAGTTGGAACACCCATATCCCACAAGGAAAGTTTGAGATTCAATTGATAACATTATATCGAAAAGGACTCTAAGTATTTATAGATATTTTGATCCATTAATCATGTAATAATGGATCAAATCCATTAAAAGGGTCTTAATTTTCAATAAATTCTCTAATAAATAGAATTTTATGCTGGTTTTTTATTTCATTGTGGGAGAATTTGATCAGTGATAGATGTGGATCATGAATACAAACACCAAGGAAGATATTGAAGTGATGGAGTAGAATAATTCAAGAAAATGTTTTCATATAAATATTTTCCTTACACTATCCAGCCTAAAATAGAGTGGGTGTTCCTTGTACTAAATAAAAAGTATGAAAAATCCATCAGGGCATATAAGGAAAACTTCACAATATTTTTACAGTATGCCTCTAGCTTTGTCATTGATCCTAATAGTATTATTGACCGCTTCTTTAGTATACTACAAACGAATCTATGAAAATCCATCGAAATTTGATGTTTTAAAATCTAGGAATAAATTTTTTCATGTTCCCTCAAATTCAAAATAGTGATAGGTGAATATCAAGGGTATCATGGGTCTAGAAAAAGGAAGTGGAGAATTGGGTTTAATACTGGTGGAAATATGGATAAATCTCATTGTGGTATGAAATTCAAGCACACCACTTGTCAAAAGTGTGGGAAGAGGAATCCCAGAAATGACCTAAAGGGGGTTTGGAACTTCTTTATGTGTGTTAATTAAGTGAACCAATCATGAAAATATTTATGGGATAAACCCACAAATGTAATGGAATAAAGGAATTTTATTGTCAAGCCTTATCCAATTGTATAATATTTTAACTATAAGGAACATGGAAACTATGAGAACCAATTCACTAAGCCAAGGGTTGTTGAAGATAACTAGTGATAATAACCTCCAAGACCTAGATATAATGGTAAATAATATTCCCTCACATTTATTGAGGTAAATCAGGAAAATGATTTGGGGACATGTATAATAGTTATTCATTTTATAATAGTGAATGTATTATTTGATTCTAGTTCTATGAATTATTTCCTATCACACAAGTTTAATAGATCTATTCAAACACCGCCTAAAAAATGGAAGTTGAGTTATCAGTGAAAATGGAAAATTGATAAATTATTGCATTCCGAGTATATAACTTCTCCCCATTAAAATTTATGGGCTGAAATTTCCAATGAACCTTATGAAACTACCTTTAGTAGAATCAAATGATATCCTAGGTATGGATTGGTTTTCTTTTTATAGATCAAACATAAATTACCATGACAAGGAAATCACCCTCCATGTCAAAAATAATCCTCTTATTCTATAAAAGTGTAAGGTGGAAGATGGATCTAAATTTTAATCATCATATCAAGAATGGATAATATTGCATTATGAGAAAACATATCTAGCTAAAATTATTTACAAAAAGGAAAATATCACCCCTAATGACATGCCAATTGTAATAGAATATTATGATGTGTTTCTTAAATAATTATATAGTATTCCTCCAAGATAAGAGTTTGAGTTCCTAATCAAGCATTACCTGAAGCTTTTCCAATATCTAAGACTCTATACAAAATCGCCACTATTAAACTTGAAGAGCTGAATAAGTGACTAAAAAATAATCTGGATAAAGAGTTTATAAGCACAAATGTTTCATTATGGGGTGTGATAATCCTTTTCATCTAAAATAAGAATGATTCAATTCACCTCTCCATTTATTATCCTGAGATCAATAAGATCATTATAAATAACAAGTATCATCTACCATGAATTAATGAATTGTTTAATCTGCCCCATGGATCCCAATACCTCTGTAAGGTGGATATTTATTTGGGATATTAAAAATTAAAGGTTAAAAGGAATATATCCCAAATAATACTTTTCATAAAAGGTACAATAACTATGAGTTAATAGTGATTCCATTTTGACTCACTAATAATCTATCTATCTTCGTGTTCTTAATGAATAGTGTGTTTAGTGATTATATTTAAAAATTTCTGGTAGTCTTTATAGAAGATATTATTGTCTACTCTAAAAGTAATGAGGACTATGAGTAGTATTTGGTTATTTTACTAAAGACCTTACAAAAGGAAAATTTATATGTGAATTATAGTAAATGTTAGTTCTTGTTGAAGCAAGTAACATTATTGGGGCATGTTATCACTAGAAAAGGGATATATATACATCCTTCAAAGATAGATACAATTTAATTATGGCCCAAATCACACTCTATAATGTATATCCATAGTTTTATTTCATTATCCGAGTACTATCCTTGATTTTTTACAAACTTATCACTATTTCTAAACCCTCTAACCAAGATAACTCAAAAGGGATTGAATTTTTTCTTGACTGAATAATTCAAGAAGATACTTAAAGAGTTAAAAAATAGGATAATCACTACACCTATTCATGCATTAACAACTAGGGGAACGATTCATGATCAATAAATATTTGAATAAAAAGTTCTTGGGTTTTATACTCATACAAAATTACACAGTTATATCTTATTATTTCTTCCAATTAATCATCCCTGAGCATAACTACTCAATACATGATTTGGAATTGGTTGTAGTGATCTATTCATTGAATATTTATAAAAATTATCTCTATGGAGAGAAGTGTGAAATATATATGGATAATAAAATACTCAAGTATATATTACCATAAAATGAGGTCAATATTCACAAATGAAGGTGGATAGAAATAATCAAGTATGATAACTATTCAAATAATTACCATAATAGTAGTGAAAAAGTGACATATGCTCTTAGTATATTGGATCAAGTAACCCTATCCATGATGATAATTTAAAGTGGTCCAATATTTTTGTGCATTAAAAGGATAGAAATTAAAATAATAAAATGAAATTTATCCTAATTTACTCAAAAAAATGATCAACCATTCATTCCTGATAGGATTAAGGTGGCCCAAAAGATAATGAGTAGCTACAGAGAAAGGTATCGAATATTTTGGAGTTAATATTTTCTAAATATGGAGTTATAATATTTTTAACCTAGATATGTGTCCCCTAAAAACCAAAACTAAAGAGGGAAATCCTAGATGATTCATATAGCTCATCCTTATCTATTAATCCATGAATTACTAAGATATATAGAGATATGAAGCAAAACTCCTTGTGGGATAACATATCGAGGGAGATTGCATAATTTATAGTTTGATTCTTGGTATTCGAGCTAGTCGTGTATGAATGATAGAAGTCTAAGAGTATGATAAATTCATTTAATATTCTAGTACGGAAATGGGAAAACATAACCATGGATTTCATCATACGAATCCCCAATACATCTAAAGGAAATAAGGCCATTAGGGTGGTATTCGATCACTATATAAAGTTAGGGAATTTTATTACTATCAAGGAATATTTATCTCTTGAAAAACTCACCAAGATATACATAAGATAAGTTGTAATACTACATGGATTACTACTCACCATTGTATCTAACCGATATATCATCATGTGAAATCTATTTCCAGGGATGTTGGTATCAGCACCTTCCCCTAGGGAAGTTATCATATAAAAATAATTTACATTCAATAATTAAAATAGTACCTTATGAGGCTCTATGTGGGAAGTGGTGTCAAACTCCATAATTATTGAATTAAGTTGGAGAGAATAATCTAATGGGACATTATCTTATCCAGGAGATGATAGAGAAGGTTCAAACCATTCAACATCATATGGAATTCATGTAAATTCATATGAAAATATCTACAGATAATCATCGATGAGACCTAGAGTTTGAGGTTGGAGATAAGTCCATCCTTCTTATATCACCATATAAGAAAGTCATGAGATTTGGGATAAAGTTAAACCTTAGTCAAAAATACATCGGCTCCTTTTAGACTGTTGATTACATAGAATTTATGTCCTATCAACTATCACTCCCACCAAATCTATCCCATGTAAATTATGTGTTCTATGTATTCCAATTAAGGATATATATACCAGACCCCTCATATTTATAGGATCCATAGGTGGTTCCTTTAGATAATTATCATTCATATGAGGAGTTTTTGGTTAGGATAATATACCATAGATATAAAGTTCTATAAAATAATATTGTTCATCGGGTCAAAGTGTTGTAGTGCAACCATCAGTTTGAGGAGGTGTCATGGGAACTACAAGATGTGATGAAACAAAAGTAACCTTATCTATTTTAGTATACAAAATTAAATTTTAGGAAGGAAATTTCTAAAGGGGAGAATAATGTAACAATCCAAACTTTTATAAATTAAATTCCATTCTAAATGAATAAATTCATTATTAAGTTACATAGTTATAAAAAATGCATTATATTTTATTTTTTATTTTATACTATTATAAAATATTGGGAAAAATTTCTTGTGGTCCTAAAATATCTTTAATCATCCAAACCATTGATAATATAGTCATTATATAGTGACCATTAAAATTATTATATTAAGGGTCTTTATAAGATCTAATTTATATATAAGAAATAATATATAGTCATAAATAATATAATAATACACTATGAAGTGCATTTATCGAAGATTCAGAATGATATGAAATTGCTGGGATTTTCCCTTGACCATGCCCAATCAAAGATTCAATAAATAACTTATGATAAAAAACCATTTATGGGAGAAATTTAATCTCATAGAGATAACTTCCCAAATAATTTTCATTAAACCACCCAAAGAAATTACCACCATCTCAAACTTTACCCTTAGGGACTATGCCAGTGTAATAAGGGGGTATGTATCTAGACTCAAGTAATATGAATTTTACTTTTTTTATTTTAATAAAAAATTATTACATTTTTTTTCTTTTCATTATTAATTTATATATATATATACATGATTATATAATGTGTTTTATAAAATTTTATTTTGATATGGAGAAACCAAAATTGTATTCTTGGGAAATATTTAGTTTTAATTAAAATAATTTTTTTAATGAATTCAAAAAAAATTAAATAATTTTTATATTCATGAAATATTTTTATTAAATAAAATTTATTTAAATATAAATGATAATATAATTTAATCCAATATAAAATTTATAAAGGTCTTAAGGTTGTTTGTGTCTTAAAAACTAGTATTTTAAAATAAATAAATATTTTTATTTAAAAGTATAAATTTACATATTTAGAAATTTATTTTATAAAAATAAATATCATTTTTGAAATTATCACATTGTAATTATCCAATGGTTAATTTTTCATAATTTTATGAGACATCAAAATTTGTGGGAAAAATTTTAATACAGTATAAATATACATTATGTATTATGACTTCATAAAAGAAAATACTTTATTTAATAAATAACATAAAAGGTATCCACGACCAAAAATATATTTCACCTTTAAAATGATTTTTTCTTGAAGTTTTTTTGATTAATTTTACAACCTATAATGAATAATACAAAACCTATATTGTATTTTAATGTTTTAAAAAAATTAATTTTGAACATGAATCACCTAAACAACATGAATGGTATTATTTAAATTATTTAGGTTATTTTCCAAATAAAATATTTTAAAATATCCTCTTTGGTAGAAACCATGTGAAAATACCATTATAAGTTTTGTGGTTTTGATTATTTTATTACTTATAGTCCAATACATAAGTTTAGAAATTAATAAATAATTCTCCCTATTTTACAATAAATACCCACCCAACCTCTCATTCCTCTTCATTAAAAACTCATTAAGAAGAAATTTTCACTTATTATTCTTATTCAAATCCCTCCCAAGGTGTTACTAAACTCTTAAGAAGCTCCTACCAAACCTTTAGAAGTACCCTCTCAAGGTAAGGGATTCTCTTTCTCTTCCTTTTTTTCAAGTACTTTCTTTGTATTAATCCTTTATTATTTTATATTTTACATATTTTAATGTTATTTTACATGTTCCTTTAATATTCATATAATTACAAAATAATGATAGGCCACATTTCACTCTCATTAAACCCTTCTATGAATCTTTATCTATACCCATTATGCAATCAAAATTATCCTATGATTTTCCATGCCAAATATTTATGTCATGCATCATGGGTAATTATCCTAAGGACACTTAGTTATGATTTCTCAATGGTTATCCATGACTTATGCTTATGATGTCAAGTATGATATTTTTTCCAAATTCATATGATGCCTTAATGTTATCATCTTATGTCATGCTTCAATATTCATGATTATGATTATCACCATTTTATGTCACCATTGTTGGACTCCTCATGTTTTAATCTTGTTTTAACGATCAAAAATCTTATACATCCTATAAATCTTGTTATTACTATTTAATTTGTCTCAAATCATGTGTAGAGATGGTTGGTTTCTTTATGCTTTAAATAAACTTCCACTAGATACTGTTAATCCTAAACCATGTTTGATTATTTTAAATTATGCTTAACTTTATTCTATAATGATTTCTTATATAAATGATTTAGTCTAATTCATTCTGTGAATATAACTTCTTAAGTATGTATACAACTATTTGGCTAAGTCTAAGAAACCATGAGTTTCCCACCGGTTCTACTTTTTCTGGAAAAGGACCCAGACACCGTGACCCAGACACCAGGACCCAGAAACCATGACCCAAATACCATGATCTAGACACCGTGACCCAAACACTGTGACCCAAACACCGTGACTAGTTTCAAATCTCGTGAAGTCTGTGACATCAGTTCCTTACCACCATCACTAAGACGTTATTAGAATTTTGTCAAAGCACCAGACACCATGATTATAACACCTCATTTGTGCTACCGGTTCCTAATCTTAACAGAAGTATTCCATCATGACTGTATCACCGCTCAAATCCAAATAAGAAGACATTGTTTCGTGATGACACAGTTTCCAAGTGACACCATTTCTAGACAGACAGTGACACTGTTCATTAATCTGTTTTGTTGTTTTCAATTTAATTTCTAACAGTCGTATTTGAGTCATTTAAAGGCACTGACATAATTAATGTTTCTTTATAGACATGTCACCTGAAAGTACGAGGTATGAGGTATAGAATACATGCATCCTTTCAGCCCCAAAATTTGAACCTAAAATTAAATAGTAAGATAAGACATGTAACACCCCCAAGCTTCTACGGTATGCTTCTCTTTGAATAATGCAATAGCGTGTGTTGTACGGAACATCGAGTTCTAACACACCACAACCAATCAAACTAGCCTTTATGAATAGTAATACCTACTTTTTGAAATTTTATAAATTTTATTTTTCAAAATGGACTTCATTTTTGGATTCGGAATATCAAAATTAGCCTAGGGTGAATTTTTTGTATTTTTCTGAAAAACTTTATTTTTTGATGAATAGTGAAACTACTACATGATAGTTAAAAAACTGAATTTTTCATAAAACTTAATTTTACCGCTTCTGTGATTGAAATTTATAAAATCCAAGAGATACGGTTAATATCAAGGAGTAAAATTTGGTTCATTGAGATGAAAATAATTTTGGTGAATAGTAACTTTTTACTTTTATTTACCACGGTTAAAAGTAAATAGGGTAATTAAGGGTAAAAATGATAATAATATTACCCTAACACATGTCCTAATTCTATTGTACAAGTTTATCTAGACCAAAAACAACCTTAGGAATAAAATATTATCATTTAGGTCCACTTGGATTAGATTAGTACATTTATTATTATTTAATTCAAAGAAGAGTTAAAAGAGTTAAAATCAAAGTTTATTTACTAAAACATTTTTAATATAGGGTTATACATAAGATAAATTCGATTGTAAATATTCATTAGAAATATAAAAATATTTCCTACATAATTATAGTTTATTTATAATTTTTAGACATTAAATAGTTTAATTTATTTATTACACAATGATGATGCAGTAATTACCATAATCGTGAAAAATTAAACTAATTGATATTATAAATACCCAAATAAATATAATTTGAGACTTTTTATGAATTAAAATAATTTTCTAGGTTAATATGACATTTTAGTATTGACTTAATTAACTTTTTTCGAAGTAATCATTCTGTTATGATTTTCAAAAAAATCAATTATTGAATAGTGTCAAAATTGACATAAAAGAGTTTTTAAAACAAATATTATATTATTAATTGATATTAAATTCATAAAAATATATGGTTCGGCCAAGAGACTTATATAATGATAGTTGTATCATTAGTGGACCACTTGGGGGTCTCTTGGTTGTATATAGTAAGTTTATTAACTATATAATATAAAAATACAAAGTGACATGGTAAGTGTCAAACTAATTAACTAAGAGTTAAAAATAAAAGATAAGGTTAATATAATGACCCAAACCTATCTAAATTCTATTGGTTGAGTGGTTTTCGACACATCCCCACCTTAAAATTTAAATAATACACTGTGGAGCCATTATAAACCTAATATGAATTTATTATAAAATAATATTTCTAGCTTTTCCAAAGGTGCCCCTCACCCCTCTTATAAAAGGGCACTCCCCCTTCTCATTAATTCACACCTTCAAAGCCTTTTTGTTCGGCCAAACCCTGCCCAAATACTATATAAACTTCCCTCAATACAACCTAGAGTCCTTAGTTTTATCATAAAGCCAACCTAAGGAGCCCTTTTGATCAAATCAAAAGGAAGAACCTGAAGAAGAGGTAATGTTTTCACCACCCTTTTTCAAATTCATTTCTTCTTCAACTTATTCTTTCTTTGTTATTACCATTATAAAATAATGAATCCAGTATCTCATATATACTGTAATATTATTATAAATATGGTACAACCATATTCAGTATTCTATCCATCCTTTGATTGACATTTCACCATACGTGCGTACGTTCGGCTTACCCTCTCCACGTCGTGATGTAATTGTTATTCAATATATTATTATTCGGATGGGTATAATAATGATTTTTAATTCATGTAAATAATAAATATAACATGATAATTATTCTTTATATATGATATAATATCCAATTAGATATAATTTTAACATCAAAAGAAGGATATTTTCACTCGTACGTACGTACGGACTACCGTCTCCACGAACGCGATGAGATTCATTCTCCATCGTATCCATTCAAGTATAATTATCATTTGATGATTAATAATAGTATTTAAGGACTTTATATCATTCTGAATATGAATAATATACAACCTATCCATAAAAAACACGGCTTATGTAACAAAACATATAAAATAAAACGAGTAAGTTAACACCCGAAACAACGATAATACTAAGATATTATTAACAAATCAATGTTAAAAGATAATATATGATATCATATTAATTTATATGATTCTTGTATAATTTAATAACAATTATTTCAACATTATACGGGAGGTTAACCTACCCCCAACCAAGGAAAATTATAATGTAAGGGTTTATTTCGCAATCTCTTCATTATCTGAGGTTGTTTATACGTAATAGTCTACTGTGATTTCTTTATCATCCACATCCATATTTCTTTAAAATGTATTTCCAAACATTTTTACTATTTACAAGAATATGGGTTAAAGTCATTTATACCCTTTTTTGACTTTTAATAAGAGGTTTATAAAATAATCTTTCCGTCATTTTCCAAACAAGGTGATTTTTAACCTTTTCGACAGAATTAAGGTAAAAATGATTTTTTTAACTTATACGGCGGGTGAGGCTATTTTCCGCCATTATAAAATATTCGAAGCTTCCCTTAAAAGCTTATAAGAATATTTTCAAATAAAATGTTATATTTTATAAATATATTACTCTTAAATTATTTCAAAATAAAAAGAGATATTACTCTAAAAAGAGTTTTGATTTCATCTATGTCAACATCCTTTGATGGATTTTACGCTTATTTGAAGTTGATTTATTATGATACAAAACTTCCATATTGTATTGAAGGTTTTGTGATATGTTTGACTATGGATATGTTATTTTTATACCCTTCATGGTTTATGGTGAAAGTATTGATATTTCGTATGCTATTTTTAATATGAATGTTTATGTTATGTTTAAACCTTTTCATATGGGAATGCATTGGACATAATATGTGATGGGTGGAGCCCGCTATAGCTCCTCGATGCATCGGTAGGTCTCATGAGACAAAATAGTGTCTTGGCACAAGGCCTTGGAAAAATCTTATTTGTAGTCTTGGCATGAGGCCTTGGCTATGTGGTTATGATAGTCTGGCATTATGCATTCCATCATTATGAAAGTGGTTACTGATATTGCATGTGATTATTCGATTAGTATAATATCCATGTGAATAAGTAAATGGAATTATTTCATTTTATTTTTTGACATACTATGTTGAATTTCAAGTTTAAAAGGCTTTTGTTTTAGTTATACATTGCCTTAAATGTTTATTCTTATTTATGAAAGTTTCTACTATATTGTTATCCTTACTGGGAATTTGAGCTCACCCCTTTTCTATGTTTTATTTTTTCCAGGATGTGAAGAAGTAAATTATGAATGACCTGCAGGGATAATATGAGGGGATAAGAGTGTGGACTATGGATGCTATGTTGTTGTAGTTTTCATTTTATGATGTAATGTAAACCTTATGAATATATCTAGTGTTTCCAAGGCTACTAAACGAATCGGTCTTTCAAGATTTGATCTTTCTTGTGATCATACCAATGTTATGTAATAATGCACTGACTCTGGGTAACTGGGGTCAGGGAGTTACAGTTGGTATCAGAGGAAGTTTACTACAAACCTTGGAAGCTAGATTTAGATAAACTCTGATTAGAGCACATAGATTTAAGATGGAATTTGAGGATTAGTATAGAAGAACTTCCTAGAATTTTGGTATTGTAGAGATTTTGTGAGTTTTCTGAGCAATACATCCTTGTCTGGATACGAGCAGGTAGAGGCGGATCTGGCATAGATGTACCTAGGGTTAAAACCTGAAAACACCGCTTTGAGATGGATTCGAACAGGAACTGGTGCACGACAACGGGTCTTGCTGCACTCTTGGTTACGACACTCCCAGAGGGTATTCTTAGGATAACTCTCATTTTCTTTACAAATAATTATAAAGGGTTTATGAGTATATACTTCCTCAAAGAAAACATTTTTATGATTATGGATTATACCCATAAATAGTTCAATTTATGTTAAGTGTTTTATAAGTATGGAATTATGTATTTTGATTCATAAACTAATCTTGTTTATGCCATTGTTTAGAAATGGCACCTAGTGTAAGAAATGGAAACCATATCAATGCACGCACTCCATGTAGGCATTTCCCTCCTACTCAAGATAATTATAGTGGAGCTAGTGACGCAACTGGTGTCGATCAGCTAATCACCATACTGGGACAAATCACTCAGGTTATGAATAATAACCTTACCCGTATGGAGCACCCTGATCCGCAGCGTGGAGGGTCAATGTTAGATTGATTCATGAGGCAAAAACCACCAACATTCAATGGGAGTACAAATACCTTAGTAGCTGAGCAATGGATAAATTCCCTAGAGAAAATATTTCAGGATTTGGGGAGTAGTGAAAGGGAAAAAGTTATCATGGCAGTTTACCGCCTCACTGGAGATGCTGATCAATGGTGGTCATTGATTAAAAACATGAAGGAAGATGATGAAGTATCAAATATGGAATGGAGGGAGTTCAAAGATCTATTTTTAGAAAAATACTTTCCTCACGACCATCGAGCAGATATGGAAAGGCAATTTCTAAGTCTGAGACAAAAGGAGGATGAGAATATCACAAAGTATGAGGCTAAATTTACAAGGTTAGCAAGGTATACTGGATATTATATACGTAACCCAATAAGTAATATTTATCGTTTCTTTTATGGGTTAAAACTATTTCTCCATCGAGCATTAGTCTCACAATCCTTCTCGTCATACGAAGACATTGTCTCATGTGCTATCAAGATAGAAAAGGAATTCTCTAAGTCTTATGACTTTAAAGAAAAGAAAGAGAAGAAGAGATCTGCTGATCAATCTGGGAATGGAAATAAGGGGAAGAAGGGAAAGGTTGAATATCCATCCTATGGTAAATGTGGGAAGAAACACCCCAGTACTTGCTTGAAGGGAATGGGTGTCTGTTACAAGTGTGGTGAAAAAGGCCACCAAACTTGTGATTGAAAAGGGAAGAAGGAAGCTACCGATGTTTAGTGCTACAATTGCAGGGTGATGGGACATTATGCAAATGAATGTCCTAAGCGTCAGGGGAACTTACCTCAGAAAAGGCCAAGGGATCAAGGCCAAGATTATGCTATCACTACTGCTGAGGTAGAAGCTTCGAAAGACTTAGTGGCAGGTAATTTAATGGTTTCCTCAAGTTTAGAAAATGCATTATTTGATTCTGGATCATCGCATTGTTTCATATCTTCCCAGTTTTCTAGGAAAATTAGATATTTCCAATTTGATTTAACAAAAGAGTTGTCAGTTAAAACTCCTAAGGGAAGTATCATTGCAACAATGTTTTGTGAATCATTCCCCATTAGATCACATAAATGTTCCTTATCCACTGATCTAATCGTCATACCTATGATTGAGTTTGACATAATCCTCGGTATGGATTGTCTTTCAGACCATGATGCGAAGATTTATTTTAAGAAGAAGGAGGTTATGATTTTTGAGGATGATGATAAGGAACACCTTATCTTTAGAGCAGAATCGTCACCACCTAATTCTTATCTAGATCCACCCCCAGTAGCTCAACTAAATTCAATTATTGGGGAGGAAGAGAATGAAATGACTATGGGTGAGGAAAGGAATGCTCGAATAGAGGATGTACCTGTTGTGAAAGAATATGTAGATTTGTTTCCGGATGATTTACCTAGACATCCTCCATAATGAGAAGTTGAGTTTTCCATTGATTTAATTCCTGGATTAAGGCCTATATCGAAGGCCCCTTATAGAATGTCCACTATAGAATTAGTTGAACTAAAGAAACAACTAGAGGAATTGAGTAATAAGGGATTTATTCTCCCTAGTGTTTCTCCATGGGGATCCCCTGTTCTTTTTGTTAAAAAGAAAGATGGATCGATGAGGTTATGTATCGACTACAGGGACATCAATGCTATAACAATAAATAAGAAGTATCCCCTACCTCGCATTGATGATTTATTTGACCAACTGCATGGAGCTCAATACTTTTCAAAGATTGACCTTCGATCTGGATACCATCAGTTGTGTGTGAAGAAGGAAGACATTCTGAAGACACCATTTTGAACCAGGTGCGGGCATTATGAGTTTACAATAATGCCTTTTGGATTGATTAATTCACCCTCTGTATTCATGGATCTGATGAATAGAGTTTTCAAGGAATATCTCGATGAATTTGTGGTGGTATTTATTGATGATATCTTGGTATACTCCAAAAGCTATGAAGATCATGAAAATAACTTGTGCATTATACTGAAGACTCTGAGAAGACATGAATTATATGGGAAGTTTAGCAAGTGTGAATTTTGGATTCAGGAGATTACTTTTCTTGGCCATATTGTCTCTAAATATGGAATCTATGTTGATCCTTCTAAGACCAAGGCAATCCAAGAATGGCATGAACTGACGAGTATAACTGAGGCACGTAGTTTTATTGGTTTAGCAGGTTATTATCGACGTTTCGTCCAGAATTTTTCCTGGTTGGCTAACCCATTAACAAAGCTCACGCGTAAAGGGGTTAAATTTGTTTGGACAAAAGAGTGTGAAGAATGTTTTGAAGAACTGAAGAGAAGATTAGTCAATTCTCCTATATTGACTCTACCATCGGGGAATGATGGGTCCGTTATTTATAGTGATGCATCGAAGAAAGGACTTGGTTGTGTCCTTATGCGGAAGGATAGGGTTATTGCCTATGCATCACGACAGTTGAAAATTCATGAACAATACTATCCTACTCATGATCTCGAGTTAGCAGTTGTGATCTTTACTTTGAAGATATGGAGGCACTACCTCTATGGTGAAAAATGTGAGATTTATACTGATCACAAGAGTTTGAAGTATATTTTCTCACAAAAAGAACTCAACATGAGGCAAAGGAGATGGCTTGAATTACTCAAGGATTATGATTGTACGATACACTACCACCCGGGGAAAGAAAACAAGGTGGCAGATGCTTTGTTTAGAAAAGACCATGGAGTTTTGAACAATATGATAATTGAAAGGGATCCAATTTTCATCGATCTAGTGAAGATGGACATGGGAATAACCATGGAAGGTGAAACATCAATTCTTTTTCAAATGGTTTCCAAACCATCTTTACTAGAAAGTATTAAGATTTCTTAGACCGATGATGAAGAATTTTAAAAAAAGATTAAAGCTGTCAATGATGGGATATTGAGAGACTTTGTGTTTGAAGATGGAATTTTGAAATTCGGGAAGAGACTTTGTGTTCCCGATATACCTGATCTAAAAAGGGAATTGCTGGATGATGCTCATAGTTCCAATTTCTCTATAAACCCTGGTAGCACCAAAATGTATAGAGACTTGAAGGAACATTTTTGGTGGGACAACATGAAGAGGGAGATTGTTGATTTTGTGTCAAGATGTATGGTTTTCCAACAAGTGAAAGCTGGAAGGCAAAAGCCTGGAGGAGTCATGCATCCTCTTCCCATACCGGAGTGGAAATGGGACAATATCACGATGGACTTTGTCATGGGACTACCAAAGACTCCTATAAGAAACGATGCAATATGGGTTATTTGTTATCATCTTACCAAGTCAGCACATTTTCTTGCTATAAGAGAAGATCTACCACTGGAAAGTCTAGCAAGACTATATATTGATGAAGTTGTGAGACTTCATGGAGTACCCCTATCGATTGTTTCTGATCTTGATCCCCATTTTACTTCAAGATTCTGGAAAAGTATTCAGAAGTCCTTGGATACTGAACTTCATTTGAGCACTGCCTACCACCCTCAAACAGATGGAAAATCAGAATGAACTATTCAAACCTTAGAAGACATGTTGAGATCATGCTCACTTTACTTTCAGGGTATGTGGGATCAATATTTACCTCTGGTAGAATTTTCCTATAACAATAGCTTCCATTAGAGTATTCAAATGGCACCATATGAAGAGTTATATGGAAAGAGATGTCGCACACCAACCTATTGGGATGACGTTGGTGAAAGAAAACTTGTAGTCCCAGAACTGGTGGAGGAAACGATGGAAAAGGTGAAGGTAATCCAAAACTATATCAAGGAAGCTCAAAGTAGGCAGAAGAGCAATGCTGATAATCGAAGGAAGTATTTGGAATTTCAAGTCAGTGATCATGTTTTCCTAAAGGTATCTCCATGGAAGGGAGTCATACGTTTTGGTAAGAAAGGTAAATTGAGTCCCAGGTACATCGGACCTTTCGAAATTCTAGAACGAATTGGGGTTGTAGCTTACTGATTAGCAATGCCGCCAAGTCTCTCCAAAGTTCACGATGTGTTCCACGTATCTCTGTTGAGGAAATACATGTCTGACCCAACGCATGTACTCACCTATGAGGAGTTAGAACTGGAACCCGATCTGTCTTATTGCAAAGAGCCCGTCAAGATTCTTGATACGAGAGAACAAGTACTGAGAAACCGGACGACGCGTCTGGTAAAAGTTTTGTGGATAAACCATAAGATGGAAGAGGCAATGTGGGAACCCGAGGAACTTATGATGAAGAACCATCCGAGTCTTTTCATGCAGTAGTATTCTAGAAATTTCAAGGATGAAATTATTTGAAGGAGGGGAGAATGTAACACCCCAAGCTTCTACGGTACGCTTCTCTTTGAATAATGCAATAGCGTGTGTTGTACGGAACATCGAGTTCTAACACACCACAACCAATAAAACTAGCCGTTATGAATAGTAATACATACTTTTTGAAATTTTATAAATTTTATTTTTCAAAATGGACTTCATTTTTGGATTCGGAATATCGAAATTATCCTAGGGTGAATTTTTGGTATTTTTCTGATAAACTTTATTTTTTGATAAATAGTGAAACTACTAGGTGGTAGTTAAAAAACTGAATTTTTCATAAAACTCAATTTTACCACTTCTGTGATTGGAATTTCGAAAATCCGAGAGACACGGTTAATATCAAGGAGTAAAATGTGGTTCATTGAGATGAAAATAATTTTTGGTGAATAGTAACTTTTTACTTTTATTTACCACGGTTAAAAGTAAATAGGGTAATTAAGGGTAAAAATGATATTAATATTACCCTAACACATGTCCTAATTCTATTGGACAAGTGTATCTCGACCAAAAACAACCTTAGGAATAAAATATTATCATTTAGGTCCACTTGGATTAGATTAGGACATTTATTATTATTTAATTCAAAGAAGAGTTAAAAGAGTTAAAATCAAAGTTTATTTAATAAAACATTTTTAATATAGGGTTATACATAAGATAAATTCGATTGTAAATATTAATTATAAATATAAAAAGATTTCCTACGTAATTATATTTTATTTATAATTTTTAGACGCAAAATAATTTACTTTATTTATGACACAATGATGATGCAGTAATTACCATAATAGTGAAAAAATAAAATAATTGATATTATAAATACCCAAATAAATATAATTTTAGACTTTTTATGAATTAAACTAATTTTATAGGTTAATAAGACATGTTATTATTGACTTAATTAACTTTGTTCGAAGTAATCATTCTGTTATGATTTTCAAAAAAATCAATTATTGAATAGTGTCAAAATTGACATAAAAGAGTTTTTAAAACAAATATTATATTATTAATTGATATTAAATTCCTAAAAATATATGGTTGGTCCAAGAGACTTATATCATGATATTTTTATCATTAATGGACCACTTGGGGGTCTCTTAGATATATATTGTAAGTTTATTAACTATATAATATAAAAATACAAAGTGACATGGGAATTATCAAACTAATTAACTAAGAGTTAAAAATAAAATATAAGGTTAATATAATGACCCAAACCTATCTAAATTATATTGGTTGAGTGGTTTTCGAACCATCTCCACCTTAACATTTAAATAATAAACTTTTGAGCCATTATAAATCGAATATGAATTTATTATAAAATAATATTTCTAGATTTTCCAAAGGTGCCCCTCACCCCTCTTATAAAAGGGCACTCCCCCTTATCATTAATTCACACCTTAAAAGCCTTTTGGATCGGCCAAACCCTGCCCAAATACTCTCTCAAGTTCCCTCACTACAACCTAGAGGACTTATTTTGATCAGAAAGCCAACCTAAGTAGACCTTTTGATCAAATCAAAAGGAAGAACCCGAAGAAGAGGTAATGTTTCCACCACCCTTTTTCAAATTCATTTCTTCTTCAACTTCTTCTTTATTTGTTATTCCCATTATAAAATAATGAATCCAGTATCTCCTATATAATTTAATATTATTATAAATATGGTACAACCATATTCAGTATTATATCCATCCTTTGAATGACATGTCACCAGACGTGCGTACGTACGGCTTACCGTCTCCATGTCGTGGTGTAATTGTTATTCAATATATTTTTATTTGGATGGGTATAATAATGATTTTTAATTCATGTAAATAATAAATATAACATGATAATGATTATTTATATATGATATATCATCCAATTAGATATTATTTTAATATCAAAAGAATGATATTTTCGCTCGTGCGTACGTACGGACTACCGTCTCCACGAACGTGATGAGATTCATTCTCCATCGTATCCATTTAAGTATAATTATCATTTTATGATTAATAATAGTATTTAAGGACTTGATATCATTTTGGATATGAATAATATACAACCTATCCATAACAAACACATCTTATGTAACAAAACATATAAAATAAAACAAGTAAGTTAACACCCAAAACAACGATAATACTAAGATATTATTAACAAATCAATGTTAAAAGATCATATATGATATCATAATAATGTATATGATTCTTGTATAATTTAATAACAATTATTTAACCATTATACGGGAGGTTAACCTACCCCCAACCAAGGAAAAGTATAAGGTAAGGGTTTATTTCGCAATCTCTTCATTATCTGAGGTTGTTTATACGTAATAATCTACTGGGATTTGTTTATCATCTACATCCATGTTTCTTTAAAATGTATTTCAAAACATTTTTAATATTTACAAGAATATGGGTTAAATTCATTTATACCCTTGTTTGACTTTTAATAAGAGGTTTATAAAGGAATCTTTTCGTCGTTTTCCAAACAAGGTGCTTTTTAACCTTTTCGACAGAATTAAGGTAAGAATGTTTTTTTTAACTTATACGGCGGGTGCGGCTATTTTCCGCCGTTATAAAATCTTCGAAGCTTCCCTTACAAGCTTATAAGAATATTTTCAAAGAAAATTTTATATTTTATTAATATATTACTCTTAAATTATTTCAAAATAAAAAATCGATATTACTCTAAAAAGAGTTTTGATTTCATCTATGTCAACATCCTTTGATGGATTTTACGCTCATTTGAAGTTGATTTATTATGATACAAAACTTCCATATTGTATTAAGGGTTTTGTGATATGTTTGACAATGTTTATTTCATTTTTATACCCTTCATGGTTTATGGTTAAAGTATTGACATTTCGTATTCTAGTTTTAATACGAATGTTTATGTTATGTTTAAACCTTTTCATATGGGAATGCATTGGACTTAATATGTGACGGGTGGAGCCCACTATAGCTCCTCGATGAATCGGTAGGTCTCATGAGATAAACTAGTGTCTTGGCACAAGGCCTTGGAAAAATCTTATTTGTAGTCTTGGCATGAGGCTTTGTCTATGTGGTTATGATAGTCTGGCATTATGCATTCCATCATTATGAAAGTGGTTACTGATATTGTATGTGATTATTCAATTAGTATAATATCCATGTGAATAAGTAAATGTCATTATTTCATTTTATTTTTTTCCATACTATGTTGAAGTTAAAGTTTAAAAGGCTTTTGTTTTAGTTATACATTTCCTTAAATGTTTATTCTTATTTATGAAAGTTTATGCTATATTGTTATCCTTACTGGGCATTTGAGCTCACCCCTTTTCTATGTTTTATTTTTTCCAGGATGTGAAGAAGTAAATTATGAATGACCTTCAGGGATAGTATGAGGGGATAAGAGTGTGGAATATGGAGACTATGTTGTTGTAGTTTTCATTTTATGATGTAATGTAAACCTTATGAATATATCTAGTGTTTCCAAGGCTACTAAACGAATCGGTCTTTCGAGATTTAATCTTTCTTGTGATCATGTCAATGTTATGTAATAATGCACTGACTCTGGGTAACTGGGGTCGGGGCGTTACAAGCCAAGCTGCTCATAAAAAAATATAAGTAGAGCAGTATATGTGTGAGAATTTATTTTAAAAGAGTGAACCAATACTTGAAACAAGATAAAAATGAAGAACAAACGAAGTAATGTCGATCAAAAGGATGGACTAATGTAGATTAGAATAAAAATCATATTCGCAACACCAACTCCATGAAGAAAATTCTCTAGATATAACTAGAAACCAGAGCACCAGACTTGTGATACTCTGTTTCTCACAATATGACTCAATACTTTCATATGATTTATCCTACAAGTCCAGAGTTGCATAGAATAACACTCAGATCACTTCTAACCTTATCTAATCATCTTTGCTCTGTTGTGTTCTGTTTTTAGCTTTCGAGCAGTGCATGTGTGTGTGTGTCTCTATATCAAAACACACATTGTCTCCTTCACTAAACTGAAGGATACAAGATATCCTTTCTCTCATATCTTTTTACATTTATTTACTCCCACAGATAAGTGTGGAAGAGGTCCTTGTGTGACATAGTACTTTATACCCACGAAGAATGCTGGAAGAGGTCGTGTGACTTGGATAGTCCAATTCACTTTTATTTACCCTGATCCAGGGTGTGGATCATGTTTATTAATATAAACTACTTGGTGGCAGGTGATCACCAAGTTGTGTGGATTTGGTCTCCTCTTGAGACTAAACCACTTGTTTTATCCGCCGTGTCTTTGAATTTATTTTTTCTCTTCTTTATTGTATATTATAGAAAACACTAGATTTTACTTGGATAGTTAGTCTTGGATAGAAGTTATAATTGTTTTTACTTATTATAGTATCTTCAAAATTAGTATCAATAACTCATAATGATATTAATGATAATTAATCAATCTTCTGATAGGTTATTTGAATATTAAACTTTTATAATCGTATTACCTTGATTAACTGGATTGTATTCATTTTTATTGGGGAACCTTTTTAAAAAAACTTTTTAATAGAAATTTTTTATAGATACCCAATTCACCCCCCTCTTGAGTACTCTACTCTGACAAAAACTTGGTATTATAGGAGTTTTTATTCCTATTAGGACTCCGTTTTTAAATCTATTCAACTGTGATTTTAGTTGTACTTTAAATATCTATAAATTTCTGTTAATTCTAAATTTATAGTTCTTTAAAATTATTTCTTTATTATGGAAAATATACAGGAAGGTGCTGCAAAAAATAGACCATCATTATTCAATGGAACAAATTATTCCTAATGGAAAATTAAAATGAAAATGCATTTAGAAAGTATGGTCTTTTAAATTTAGTCATCAATTATAGATGAGTATAAAATTTATGCTACTGATAGAATTACTTGGGATGACCCAAAATAGACTTCCTATAAAAAAATTGAAAATCCGTGAATGATTTATACTGTTCTTTAGGATATGAGTAATTTAATAGAATTTCTGCATGTAAAACTACCCATGAAATTTGGGATACTTTATCTATTTCACATGAAGGAACTTCTAGTGTGAAAGAAATGAGACTCAATACAAATACTATTAAATATGATAACTTCAAAATGAATCCTGATGATCCTATTTCTGACATGTATCTTAGGTTCAATGAAATTTTCAATATAATGATTTCTCTTGGAAGAGAATTCACTACCAAAGAACAAATCATGAGGATTCTCAGATGCCTATCAGATAGATGGATAGGAACCTCTGTCTCTATTAGAGAGTCATATAATATTAGCAAATTATCTCTCAAAGAACTCATTGGAAAACTAATGATGTATGAAGAGGATATTAATGTCAACAAGGAAGAAGAGGATGAACCCAAAGGAAAATTTATGGCATTCAAGACCCCCACCTCTAAGCACAAAGAAATAGAGAAACTGCAATTCTCTATAGAAATTTCCATCAGTGAACAATCATCACATGATAGTGATGAGGAGATGGCTCAATTAGATAGAAGAAATATAAGGACAAATAAATATGAGCCAAATCTGATGAAAGTAACTTGGAGTGATTCTAAGGACAGTTCAAGTGACTCAGAATCTTCACATGATGAATAGGATAACAAAGCTAATATGTGTTTCATGAAAAATAGATATGATTCAACACATGAATAACCTGTACACAATTCCTATTATTCTAGAGATGAAAGTGATTGTGAAAATATGTCTAATGAAGAACTGTTTGATTATTTCAATATTCTTAAAGAGACATGTAATGAACTAAAAGATAAATACAAGTCTTTAAAGAAACAGTATACTCTTACCTCAACTGTTAAATCTAAACTTACTATAGAAAGAGATAAAAATGTTCAATTAATCAAAGAAAAAAATGAACTAAATCTATCTAATGAGAAATTAAAAAAGTAACTTTAAAGGTTTACTAGTGGTAAATATACCTTGGTACAAATTCTAGGTAAACAAATTTCCCCTAAATACACTACTGGTTTTGGTTATCAACTTGGTAAAAGAAATTTTGGAAGATCCAATTTTGTTTCTAAATCTAGAAAATAAATATTTACTCCAAGTTCTGTAAAAAATTCCGCTAGTTCAAATCATGATACACTCTCTACTATTTCATGATTTTCTGGACCAAACAGAGTTTATTTTTCAATAACTTTACATAATGCCTATAGGAAACCTATGAGGAATATGTGGGTTCCAAAAGCACTAGTCACTAATATTACTAGACCCAATCAAATATGGGTACCAAAGTCTGTTTTCAGTTGAATATTTTGTAGGAAAATTATTTAAAGAGATCATGTAAAAGCTTATGGTACTTGGAAAGTGGGTGTTCAAGACACACGATATGAGACTATTCATGCTTTAAGAACTTAATAAAAATTGATGGTGGACATGTCACCTTTGGTGAAAATGCTAATGTAAAAATCGTTAGCTTTGGCCAAATCGGTAACTCTAACTCAGTTTTAATTTCCAAAGTACTTTTTGTTGATGGACTGAAATATAATCTTCTTAGTATTTCATAATTATGTGAATATGGACTTCATGTTAAATTTGAAAATGATGCTTGAAATGTTTTTAATTATAAAAATGAATTAATATTTTATGCATTGAGAAATGAAAATGTATACTCTGTTAACTTTGATTCATTAGTTTCTCAAAATGCTTCATGTTTAAGTGTATTTCACAAAGAATCATGGATTTGGAATAGAAGACTAGGACACATTAATATTCACTCCCTTAGAAAGATAACTAGAAAAATTTTAGTCAAATACCTACCCAAACATGAGTTTCCAAATGATAAAGTGTGTAATCCTTGTCAAAAGGGAAAGAAATACAAAATTTCCTTCAAACCAGAGAAATAAGTGTCAACTTCTCAACCTCTCGAGTTGGTTCACATGGATTTGTTTGAACCATCTTGAGTTTCTAGTATAAATGGGAAGCACTATGTTTATGTTCTTGTAGATGACTTTTCTAGATATACTTGGACTTTATTTTTGGCTCACAAAAGTGAAGCCTGCTCTCATTTCACCAAATAAGCTAAAATGTAGAAAACATTAGTGGACTTACAATAAAATCCTTAAGAATTGATCATGGACGTGATTTTGAATCTTTTTTCTCACAAAATGGCTATAATCATAATTTCTCTTCCCCTAGAACACCTCAAAAAAAATGGGGTTGTAGAAAGATGAAATAGGACCTTGCAAGAAATTTCAAGAACCATGATTAGTGAATATGAAGTACCCATTTATTTCTGGGTGGAAGTTATAAATACATCAGTCTATATTATTAATAGAGTGTTGATTAGACTAATTCTTAAAAGAACTCCATTTGAGTTATGGAACAATAGAAAACCCAAAGTGAGCTACTTCAAAGTTTTTGTTGCAAAGTCTATATCCTTAATACTAAGGAAAATCTTGACAAGTTTTCATCCAAGAGTGATAAAGGAATTTTTCTAGGATATTAAATCTCTAGTAAATCCTATATAGTGTTTAAAAAAAGAACTAAATGTGTGGAATAATATGTCCATGTAAAGTTTGATGAGGCAAATCCACATGAGCCTAAGACCTCTCTAGAGAACTTGGAGGATGATATGACAAATCTGGACATTAATGCTAAATCCTCCAACCATCCTATAAAGAAATATGTGAAGACATCTAGTTCTATAAATTCTCTAGATTCAAGTCAAAATGAACTTGAACTTGTTGAAAAACCTGAAATCACTAGCCCCTCTTTTTCTAAAGATGTTAGAACCCTTAAAAACAATCATTTAGATGCTATTTTTGGAGATTTAGATAAATGAACTCAAACTAAAGATTCTCTCAGAAATCAAGTTGAACATCAAGTTTTCTTGTCACAACTTGAACCAAAAAACATTAATGATGCTATCAATGATGAATTTTGGGTGATGGATATGCAAGAAGAACTAAATTAGTTTGAAAGGAACAAATTTTTGGAAACTTTTTGACAGACCCAAATACATATTTACCATAGTTATTAAGAGGGTGTTTAGAAATAAAGTATATGAAGCTGTTAATATAGTTATAAACAAGGCTAGATTGGTTGCACAAGGCCATAGTCAAGAAGAAGTAATTGACTATGAGAATAAATTTTCACCTGCTACTAGACTTGAAGCTATCAAAATCTTGATTTCTTATGTTGACCATCTGGATTTCAAACTATATCAAATGGATGTCAAGAGTGCACTACTAAATGTGTATATAGATGAGGATGTTTTTGGTTGAACAACCTCCTGGTTTCAAAAATCCTCACTTTCCAAATCATGTTTTCAATTTATCAAAAGCTTTGTATGGTTTAAAACAAGATCCAAGATCTTGGTATGATAGATTAAGTACTTTTCTTATTTCCAAAGGTTTTTAAAATGGTATAGATGATCCTACCCATTTTATAAAACGAATTTCCAATGATGTTTTAGTAGTTAAAATTTATGTAGATGATATTATTTTTGGATCTTCAAAAAATTATTTATGAATTGAATTTTTAAATTGATGCCGAATGAATTTGAAATGGGTTTAATGGGTCAACTAAAATTTTTTCTTGGATTTCAAATATTTCAAAATAAAGATGGTATTATTTTAAATCAAAGAAAATATACTAAAGATCTTCTAAAACATTTTGGTTTGGATATCACTAAAAGTAGTGATACTCCAATGATTACTACTTATAAGTTGGATCTTAATGAAGATGGAAAATCTGTTGATCAAACCACTTATAGAGGAATGATTGGAAGCTTACTCTACTTAACAACTAACCAACCTGACATTATGTTTAGTGTATATATGTGTGATTGTTTTCAAGAAAACCCTAGGGAATCTCATTTAAATTTTGTTAAAAGGATTTTCAAATACCTCAAGCATACACCCAATCTAGGACTGTTCTATCCTAGAGGATAATCATTTTAGTTAGTTAGCTATTTTGATTCTGATTTTTGTGGTTTTAATTTAGATTAAAAAAGAACCTCTAGAAAATGTCACTTTTTATGAAAGTCTCTAGTATCATGGTGTTGTAAGAAACAAAACTTTGTTGCATTATCTACTGCCAAAGATGAATACATAGTTGCGGGTAGTTGTTGTCCACAAATATTGTGGATAAAACATACATTAATAGATTATGGATATCAATTAAGTCATTTACCTATAAATTGTGACAATACAAGTGCTATTAACATATCAAAAAATCATGTTTCACACAACAGGAAAAAACATATTAATGTAAGACATCACTTTTTGAGAGGCCATTATCAAAAAGGTGATATCACTTTGGAATTCATTGGAATTGAATATCAGCTTGCGGATATATTCACTAAACCATTAAATTATGAAAGGATATATTACATCATATGTGAATTAGTAATGATAAATATTAAGTAGAAAGTGTACTATTTCACAACTTACTGTTTCATAGTTTACAGCTTCACAAGTCACTGTCTTAAGATTACTATCTAACTCTCACAGTTCTATTGTTTACTATCTTGAAGTTGTTGTTTCATGTTTACGGTCTCACAGTTACTGTCTCTCAGTTACTATCCTGAACTTACTTCTCAAGTATTATGGTCGCACTCTGTGGAGACACACCGTAAAGGTGACACCGTGAAAAATTGTTCTGGTCTCACTGTGATGACCTGTTTTGGTCTCTCCATAATGAAACTTTTTCATTTTATTTTTATTTTATTACCCATATCATTATGTTGATTATTTTACTATATTCATCATGTTCTTTTTAATTTTCAATGCTTGATATCCCTAAATGATAAAAATGAAATAGGTTTCAATCTTTTCTTCACTCGAGTTCTCGTTTCTCAAAACTGAAACCCTTCTCTCTCAAACTGTAAGACCTCCTTCGTATCTCTGTCTCTCTCTGGAGCCCCTCGTTGAATTCCCATAATGAACCACCCATCTTATTCAACTCCTGAGAAGTGCAGATATAAGAATAAATTGAAAGAGCACCGAAGGTAGCGCCTGAAGGACCACAGATCCCAAACATTGTTGAAATAATAGTGGTACCAGAAAAGGAAATATGCCCTAAATGGTTTCTATCAAGTAATAATTTTTTTTTGAAAGTACTGAAAGAGTAGGGATGGCTGGATTGGTTCACAAATGAGACAAGGCTGATTTATCCAAATCTTATTGCTTAGTTCTATTAGTTTGTCTATTTCTCATTGGATACATAAGATGGTTTTGTTGTGAGAAGTTGGATTAATGGGAAAATATGCACCCTTTCTTGGAGGTTATGGGATGCATGACTAGGTATACCTTATGAAGTAATTTTTTAGGAAAACTAGAGAGTTCCTCCTCCTCCTAGTGAAATTTTTTTTTGGAAGAGGCCTTGGCAAGCATGACTGGAAACAAAAAGAAAAGAAGAGCTATTTCTGTGGATTTAGATGATGAAACCAGATTGTTGTTTAAGTTTATTCAAAATCTGATTAGTCCAAGAAAATGAGATTTTTCTACCATTAAATATCATTATTTATTTTTGATACATCTTATGAGGAATGGATACAAGATTAACCTATTCAAGTGTGTTATACTTCATATGTGTGAGTTGATTAAGACAACCTCAAAGTATACATCCTTTTTCTACCCAAGGTTAATCTCTATTATTCTATATGCTAAAGGAATTGTTGGATTGAATGAAGAAGTCATCAAGTAATTGGAATTATGTATCTCAGAGGTTACAGTCAAAAGAATAAAAATTAGTTGGAATCCGTGGAAAAGGGATTGGGTGGAGGATAATGAAAGGTTATATGAAAATTTTAATATGGTTGAGCATCCTACAAAACCTAAGAACATATATGATCCTGGTTTGGAACCAGATGAAATTATTTACTATCCTATTTAAGAGGAAGAAGAGTCAGTTGTTTCACCTACATAAGAAATTGTCCTAGATAACGAAGATAGTGAACATGTTCCACAATACATAGTTAAAAAGGAATAATCTGTTACTAAAAGAAGTATTGATTTGGAAGAAGAACCTTCTTGTGAAAATATTTTTTTGTTAGTGTAAAATAGAAGGTTGTTCATGACGATCATCTAGAAGAATAGCTTTCTCTTGAGAAAGAAGCTTAGGTTGAAGAACATTTGGAATAACAATTTAATACTAAAATTATCCTTTATTATGAGGAAAAAATGGAACAAGCCTTCCATTTGTATAGAAAAGAAATGGGTGAGAGTATTAGAGATGATCTTTTAAAATTGGATCAAGGAACTGAATCTCTAAGGTCCTATGAGAGATGCACTTGTTGCGGGGGAGTTGAACCCTAGTCTAGAAAGTGTTCAAATTCCTAATCTAGTTGATCAAAGCACTATGGATACCTGGTATAAGTTCCATATCTACTTTGATGTGAATGACTCCTAGGAAGCCTCAGTTAAAGGCATAGACCTGTCTACTGTGTTTCAATTGAATCTTGTTTCTACTCTAGAAGTAATCTCAAGAAAGGAACCTGAACCTTTCTCAGATCATGTTCCTGAAGCTTCACAATAACCTCCTTCTTTCATGAGTCTGGATGATTTGATAGCCTTTGGAGCTACATTATTAGATGGAGTTGAAAATCTCATGAACACCCAATGTGATCCTATAACAAACCTAAGTAAAATATATGTTTCCCTAATGTTAGAGAAGATCGTATGGAAGATTCAGACAAAAATGCTTCATGAAATTCAAGAGTTCATAATTGAGAACAAATATCTAAGTGATGAAGTGAAGTATCTCAGAGCTATGGTTGAAGATAAGTTAAAATTATTACAATCAGGACAAGCTCATGTTGCTCATCCTATTGAGGATGTTAGTGGTCAAATTCCACAGCAATTTGTCTCTCTGATTCAACCAAACTTGACTTCATTAGTTGAAAAAGTGTATGATAGAAACAAGAAAATAGTTCAAGAGATGTGTGAGATTGTTATTGGTCTCAAAAAAATAACTAATGAGTATAAGGGATGTCTATAGAAAGTTATGAATCAACTTAAGTCCCTCACTTTAGCGGTTACATCCTCTAGTGCCTCTAGACAGTCATCTCAATTCATTGACAGTGATCTTCTCAGAATTGTGGTTAAGGAAGAACTTCATTCAGGGTTTAGTGGTTTTGACAAGGAGATTCTATCTACTTTTGTCAAGAATAGTGATAGAGTACTTGATTTGGTGAGGATTCATTCAAATATTTCAAATGATTCTCAGGAAGAAATTAATAAGAAAGTGGATTTCTACTTTAATAGGATTTTCTCTAATCATGATATGACCAATCATTTCAAATATCTTGTACAGAATTTGAAAATCCCTCATGTCACTCAAGCATTTAAGAATCAAGTTCAAAAGATGAAATATTTCACTCCTCTATTGGATAAGTTTATGGATAACAAAGATGATTTTGAGAATTCAATGTTGTATGGTGGTGATATTATTACTGAATTCATTCAGTTGTTGAAGCCTTATCTTCATGTGTAGAGCACTGATATTGTGGCTCCTACAGCTTCACCCTTACGGTCTGTTTTACTTCCTTCCTCATCCAATATCTTTTTCTCTACCTCAATGTCTCTATCTCAGGCTCTAATTCATATCAAACCTGTTATCCTTGACAAAAACTTGCCTCGGTCTTCCACCAAACCTACTTTGGAACCTTTTGTTTTTTAGAGACTCCCTCTTCCTTCTCTGACCATTGGCTCACTCCCTTCTTCAACTTCTACTTCTGCTCCTGTGGCTCCTTTTGATGCTACTTTCAAAGGCAAAGAGAAGACAGATAGTGCTGAAGAAAAGTGAAAATTGTGTCTTGATAGGGATATTTTTTACTTTTTCCTACTATTTTTAATGACACATCTTTTTCAATCTAATGAAATGTGAACTATTGTTGTCTATTCTCTTATTTATCTTCAATTTTTTTCTTGTACTCTTTTTGATAATACCAAAAGGGGGATAACAGAATACTAAGAATAGATATCTCATTCACATGATTTGTGATCATCAAAAAGGGGGAGATTGTTGGACTCCTCATGTTTTAATAATGTTTTAATGATCAAAAATCTTGTACATACTGTAAATCTTGTTAATATTATTTAATCTATCTCAAATAATGTATAGAGATGGTTGTTTTCTTAATGATTTAAATAAACTTCCACTATATCCTATTAATCCTAAACAATGTTTGATTATTGTAACATATGATTAACTTTGTTCTATAATGATTTTTTATATGAATTATTAAGTCTAATTCATTCTGTGAATATTACTTCTTAAGTATGTATATAGATATTTGGCTATGTCTGAGAAACTGTGAGTTTTCCACCAGTTCTAGTTTTCTAGAAAAGGACCCAGACACCGTGACCCAGACACCGTGACTCAGACACCGTGGCCCAGACACTGTGACCAAAACACCGTGACCCAGACCCTGTGACCCAGTCACCATGACCTAGACACTGTGACCCAGACACCGTGACCCAGACACTATGACCAGTTTTAGATCTCATGAAGTCTATGACACTAGTTCTATTCTACCGTCACTAAGACGTCATTCGATGTTTATCAAAGCACAAAACATTGTGACTCTAACACCACATATGTGCTATCGGTTCCTGATCTTAACAAAACTATGCCATCATGACTATCTCACCGCTCAAAGGAAAATAAGAAGACATCATTTCATGATGACACTATTTCCAAGTGACACCATTTCTAGAGAGACTATGACACTATTCTTTAATCTATTTTTTCATTTTCAATTTAATTTCTAACAGTCATATTTGATTCATTTAAAGGCACTGACATAATTAATGTTTCTTTGTAGACATGTCAGCTAACAGTACGAGATATGAGGTGTAGAATACATGCATCATGTCAGCCCCAACGTGTGCAACCTCAATTAAAAAGGAAGATAAGACAAGTTGTACATAGACACATAGAAGTATATAAGCAAACACGTGAGAATTTTTTTAGAAGATTGAACCAATACATGCAACAAGATACAACTGAAGAACACACTAAGCACTCTTGATCAAAAGGTTGGACTGCTATAGATCATAATCAAAATCATCTTTACAGCACCAACTCCATGAAGAACATGAGCTAGATATAACTAAAAACTAGAGCACCAGACTTGCGATACTCTATTTCTCACAAGAGGACTCGATACTTTCATCTAATTTATCGTACAAATCTAGAGCTTCATAGAATAACACTCAGATCACTTCTAGACTTATCTCATCATCTTTTCTATGTTGTGTACTATTTTTAGCTTTCGAGTAGTGTGTGTGTGTGTGTGTGTGTGTGTCTATATGAAAACACACATTGTCTCCTGTACTAAACTGAAGGATATAATATATCCTTATATCATATCTTTTTACATGTGTTTACTACTAAGGATAAGTGTGGAAGATGTCATTGTGTGACCTGGTATTCTATACCCACAAAGAACTGTGGAAGAGGTCATGTGACCTGGACAGTCCTATGCACAGTTGTTTACCCCGATCTAGGGTTTGGATCAATTTTATTAATATAAACTGCTTGGTGGTAGGTGATCACCAAGTGGAGTGTATTAGGTCTCTTCTTGAGACTGAGCCACTTGTTTTATCTGTTGTATCTTTGAATTTAGTTTTTCTATGATTTACTATATATTTCAGAAACACCTAGATTTTACTTTGATAGTTACTCTTGGATAGAATTTATAATTTTTTTACCTTATTAGAATAGATTCAAAAGGAGTATCAATAACTCATATTAATATTACTGAGAATTAATCAATCTTATGAGAGGTTATTTGAACAGTCAAATGTTTATAACCATATTACCATAATTAATTGGGTTGTATTCATTTTTATTGTGGATCCTTTTTAAGAAAACGTTTTAACAAAAATGTTTAATAGATACTCAATTCACCCCCCCTCATAGTACTCTACTCTGACCAACAACCTTGTTATAGCCCATAAATCACATGTAATACATTACTTTTTATTTTTCTTTGATGATTCTCATATAGGGATTTATAACTCACCCATTGTTTTAGTATGTCCCCAAGTTATCACATGAAGTATTAACATATCAATGGAATATAATGGCATGATATCGAGTTTTTAACTGATATCATTATACCCTTATTTCATGTTATAGTGATATTTATCTAATTTCCCAAATAAATAATGAATTTCAATATTTTTTGGATGGTTTTATCTATATATTTATGTAAAAAGTCATGAAATAAAGTGTATAAAAGATATGATTTTTCATACACTTAGGGGTAATCACTTCAAAAAAGGATGGTTTGGAATTGATCTTATCTTCACTCTTGTGAATGATGAGTGGACCTAAGAATACACACTTAGATATATTCTCTCCAGGGATATGTTATGGTGATATGCTCTTTATGAACCATTATGAAGGATTTATTTTCTAATTACTTCAAAGGATTATGTTAATAAGTACAAGAGAACCTAACTTAAAGAAAATAATATTAAACTTAAAGTATAAAAGTATGAAATGAAGGTGTTATTAGATAACACATCTTATGATTATTTTTTCATATTCACAAGATCTTTTACTCTAATTTTATTGATAACCATTTTGGGTTTTAGTATTTGGTTGAAACGATATCATGGAAATGAAGCTGAGAAAAATATGTATCTAGAAACCACCATATTTTATAATATAAGGAGGGATAATTATTAAAGGGTTTAGAATATTTTTATATTGTTATTAGAATGAAAAATATGAGTTTCCTTATCTTACCTAAGGTAGTGGGGTTGATATCTTAATAGAAATTAAATCTTGATACACTTATTTATTTTCATTATTGATTGATATTTATCAATGATATTCTAACATATTATAAATTTTATTAGGATTATATAAAACATCTATGGTTTTTTTTTTATTAGTTTGTCTTTAAATTTATGGAAACATATATTAAATTGTATCAATTAACTTGAAAATTTATTTTATAACAAGGTCATCTTTTTTGGTATAATTGTTGGAGAACACATGATTGAGGTTTGAACAAATATTAGGTTTAATATATTCTTGAGGTTGAGGTAATAAAGTGTTGAAAATTTAGTTAAATTGTACGGATAGCCTTATAATTGATTATTGATTTAATTAAAAATTAATTCATGATATTTTTGGTGAATCTTTTCTTATTTTTGGAATCATGGTATATATAGAATACTGTGTGACTTTATGAACTTGTGGAAGAAGATAAGAGTTAATTTTTTAAGGAATATATTATTTATATATGGTTTAATTTCTTATAAATTCAAATTGTTTTGGTAACGGTAAATAATTGAGAATATATGATTGATGTATATACGTACTTGGGTATATTATTGTATGAAAGATTAATATTTTTTGAGGAAGGATAAGTAAGTTTATATAGCCTAATAGATTAATTTAGTTTTCATATTATAAGATGGATCATGGATGATTCATATGTTAAGATTACCCTCATATACATTCATTAGTGAGTAATATTTATAATTGTTAGGAAACATATTATTTATTATGGTAGAATGCAATGACTCGTTATTTAAGATCTATTAAATTAATACTATATTCAAAATTTTGTGCCACACACAGCAAGGATCAAACACAAAACTTGACTAAAATGAACTAGGACATATTAAAATTTCCTGAAGAATACAATCATTAATATATAAAAATATAAGAATAAATTAAAATCCTTATAAATTTTTATTTTTCTTTAATATTTTCAAAAAAAAGTTGTCTTTCGAAGAACCATTTAAAAAATGGTATAGTATATTACCTTAATAGATTAAATTTATAAAATTTATGTCGCGACCCGTCCTCGGGGCCTGTGTCATAACTACCCCAAGCCCGCCTTCCATAGGCCAGGGGCTAGCGACTAGCACCAAAGGCGAATCCCTAATAAAAAAGGGAAGACATTTCCTTTAAACCTTTAACACACACAGTCTGAACACAAGCAGTAGAGGCAACAAGTACTAAAATAGAAAAGTAAGGTGTGCTGAAAGTAAGTGGGCCAGTATACAAACTCATCTAAACAACAAGTACAACTACCTGTAAGAAGGGAAACCAGATCCTAGATCGTCCACCGAGGAATCCTACCTGAAGGGTAGGTACAGAACTCGAACAAATCTTCCCTGTGGAACATCCTGTCTATTCCAGCTCCGATCAGTCTCTCGTATGTCACCCTTATCCTCGATCACTGCTGTCTGTCGTCTTCACACAACACAATAAGGTGCGGGCGAAGCCCGTGTAGGGGTGAGTATAACAATACTCAGTAGGGGACCCCAAGACCCCTGAAGATCTACCATAATCCACAAAGGATAAACCATATAAGAAATATACAATCAAGAAGTATAAACCAACCCTACTTAGGTATATGCCCATACATATACCAAAGTTACCAATCATGGTTCAGCTCCAACTCTCGAGCCCAAGCACAACCCATTCCACACAGGAAGTAAAATTAATCACCTTGAAGATAAATTATTGAAATTCAGGACTTAGCTCACATAGGTATACATCTTTAATAGAGTGATAGAGATGATCAGATGTAGTCACTGATTCATCTAAGTTGTCAGACCCACACAGGATACAGGACCAGCTAAGTTGTCGGACCCACACAGGATATAGGATCAGTTATTATGTCGGACCCACATAGGATATAGGAACAAAAGTCAGAAATTTCAGACTCAGAGAGGATCCCGGTATAGTAGTCATCATTGTCGAACCCACAGAGGATTCTGGTATAGTATTCATCGTTGTCGAACCCACGTAGGATTCTGGTATACTAGTCGTCGCAGCCAGCCCTAGGGTTCCCGCAAATAGCACGCTCGATTCCGGGAGGGCCCTCTCCTCGAGGCAAGTGTTGATACATCAAATTCCATGAAGTTCTATGTTTATATATCTCATAGTTCCGTCTCATCAACAATAACCCAACAAGACAGATGACGTGTTAATCAAACGGCCGGACTGAGAGTTATTGGCATTTCCGTTCCAGGGGCCCGGTTGGATTTACGCTCGATCCAAACCCAGACTTTTTCCAAATTTTTCCAAAACTCACTTATAGTATCCCAAAATGACCTCCTCGTCTCAAGGGTCCTAGTTCTGCAGATGGCGCATCTATCGGACGTGCGGTCTAAGAGATATTCGCATTTAAGCGAAGACGGGCTCGGGCCGTCAGGCTAGGTGGGCTGGCGGGTCAGCTCGACCCGGTTCGGTGGGTCCGACCCAGCTGGAGGTCGGCCCGGCCCATCTTGGAGAGTCCGAACCGGCTGGGGGTTGGCCTGGCCCGAGCCCGTCTTCGCTTAAATGCAGCGCGGGCCGGGTCTGCAGGCGGCGCCGCCTCCTCCTCTGGCTGGCCGGTTCGGTCTGGTGCACGTGGCCCGCACTGCAGGCCACGATTCTTCCCATGCGATGCCTGCGGGTGCTGCAGTTCTCCAGCTTGGCCGGTAGTCGGCCGGCCAGTTCACCCAGCTGAGCAGCCCGCGGATGCGGGCCGCATCCTCCTCCGCGCGGCGCCTGCGAGCGTCGCTGTTCTCCAGCCTGGCCGGCAGGCGGCTGGCCAGTTCATCCAGCCGAGCAGCCCATGGATGCGGGCCGCGGTCTCCCTCCACATGGCGCCTTCGTGCCCCATGGTTCCTACACACGGACCGGCCAGATCGGCCGGCCGGTTGTCCCGCGGTCTGGGCGGCCTGAGCGGTTTCCGGTCTCTTCTGTCCGCTGCGGCCCGCATGGCCACGGCCCCTCCCTTCCTCTGGCGCAGTGTGACGGCACCGCACCATATCGGCTCCACCTCCTTCGTCAAGACAATGATAACAACAACAAAGGGGGGGAAGGGTCGGACTGTGTTCGTGCGGTCCGAACCCTCCTCGTTATGTTGCTAACATTCGGCATCAAGAGCACCACACACAAAGAGGAATGAAGAGTATAACTCATACATAAAAAACAAAAATCCAATTTCCCCTACCTCGTATTTGTCGTTGTACGTTGATGAGTCGCAGAAGACAGGCGTCGCAGAAGACGGACGTCATTCCGTCAACGTTAGAGGGAGTATAACTCAGTGAAGTCGAGTCGAGACGATGCCCTCAGTGTACTTCATGGGCAGCGGGGCTTCCCTTCCTTGCTCCGGTTGAAGAAGGTAGAAGATGTTTCTTCACGTTCTTCGGAGATGTGGAGCATTCTTCGTCGAGAGGATGGTGTTCTTCCAAGAGTTCTCCCAAGCTCTCCAACGATTATGCCAACCCAAAATAAAAGATTATGTTAATTTATTTTAATTTTGGAATAATGAATTCAAAAGAATTCAAACACTCAAATTAATTAATTAATTCATTAATTAATTGTGTTGGCACCATTAATGGGGAAGTCCAAGAGTTTCCCTTATTAATGGGGAGCTCAAGGGGTTCAAAAGGGGGGTTTAAGGGGGTTGAGCTTGTGTGGGACCCACCACATAATATCCTCCCATGGGAGGTTATGTGGGGGTGATCCCCACCTCCAAATTCTTTTTGGAGGATTAAACTTCCATCCAAATAAAATTATGTCACACATAATTTTTATTTAATTTATTAAGAATCCCCAAAAATTAACTTCCGCTCTCGATAAAACACAACTATGGTAAAGGCCCCCTTCAGCGAATATCAGCGCTGCGAGTTCATCAGTGTCCTAAGATTTCATTTCCGAGCATCGGTTTAAAAGATATAAAATCCCTCTCGAACGTTTACTAAACTTACCCGAACAAAACTTCAAAAATTAATTCCGAGCACACCGGGCCTCGGAATCAAGCGTCGTTAGAAACTACGGACTCGTAAAATTCCCATGTATTTAAGAAAACAATTTCCACAGAATATTTGGGTCTTTAAAATTTATAGCTGTGTTATAATATATAATATTTATATTTTTAAACCATTATTTCAATATTTAATTATTTTTAAATATATATCAAATAATATTAAAGACACTTGAAGTTTAAAAAGTTGTTTTTCAATAAAAATATTTTTCTTTATTTTTTTTAAATAACTAGATATATAAATTTTACAATTTTAATTTGGTATAAATAAATTTATTTTTTAATTTATAATTTCAAAATTATTTTAAGTTTAATTTTTGGGATTTTCTAAAAATATAGTTTTTTATATAAACAGTGAAAAATACAGGTTTTGAAAATAAAATGAATTTTTTGACATTATTAGTATATAAGTTAGAATTTAAAATTAATTAAACCTTTTTGTAAGACCAAATAAGTATTTTATATGTTATTTTGTAAATTTCAAAATGTTTTTTCAATTTACAAACTCATATCTGACATTTTAGAATATAAGTTATATTTCTCAAAAAATTGTTTTTGATAAAATATACATTTATTATTATAAAATAAATTTATATCACTTTTATAAATTTAATATTATTAAATGGATTTAATATTTTTATTTATTAGGTCTAAATTAAATTGTAAGGACCATTTTATTTTTGGGCATTAAGGATAAATTACCTAGGTAAAAACTAGTTACCGTTATGAAAATGAAAATGGGAAGAATGGGTAACCTAAGAGGTAAAGGATGAAACATGTTAAAAACAAGTTTTAATTGTATTTTGAGGTTTTTATCTACCATATATCATCCCCAATATATTATTTGTCAATTTTTTATCCACTTTCCTTGAGAGTGACTTCCTATTTTGGAAATATTTTGGGTATTTACAAAAATGTCATCCCTTTTCACTTATAAAAGGGGAACTCATATCCTAAATTATCCTCAGTGAAAATCCCATTTAGTTAAAAAAGAATCTTCCCAATAATATCCTAAAAACTCTTATCCACCATCAAGAGGTTCTTTTCTTCTCAAAACACCATCCCTCAAAGGCTTAACCCCATTTGTAAAAGAGATAATCCAAGGAATAGGGTATAAATTTCTAACAACTTATTTCTCATTTATATTTATTTATGTTAACTAATTATTCCTAAAATTGAATTAAATATCTTAAAATTATAACATAAATATCATTAGTATACTTTTATTTTATTATAATTATGGTACTATCACTGACCACCTTTCACCCTTTTCTATTAAGAAAAACAAAATAATTAATCGTGCATTTTGTGGACCACCACTTCCACAACACAACATGTTTAATATTCATTCACGACCATTAAAGGATATTCCTAAGAGTTAATTTAACATATAATTATTACATGTATGAAATATTTTATATTTAAAAATGAAAAATCATATTAATCTTTTTCCATATTCTATCAAAAAATAAATAATCCCCAATTCATGTGTGTGGATTACCACCTCAATGGATTAGTATTGTTTAATTTTCATCGACTCAATTAATGTATGATTATAAGAATGGTTTTAAAGAATAAATATTATTTTTATAAGAAATTTAAGTTTCTTAAAATAAAAATTGGATATCATATTAACAATATGAGTTATTAACAATCATAGGAAATACAACCATCCAAAAGACCTTTCTAAGACAAAAAAAGCATTTATCATACGATGAAATTACGTTATATAGGGTAACATTTTCTTATAATTATATAAAATTTTGATATAAAATATTACTAAACATTAAATATGATCATTATTCTTCTGGTATAATTATATTACAATTAGACCACTACATAATCATCCATTTATCATGGCATGATCATGTTGGGATCGGTTTGGCCAATTACTTGAAAAATAGTTTAAATGTATATCATATATGAAAATAAGAATTTAAATTTTCATAATATATTATATAAATAATTAAATTATTATTATTTTATAATTATAATATAAAAAATTAACTCATTATTTAAGAAAACACACTTCTTTCTCTAGTAATCATCAAAAAATGCTCCTCGCCAAATTCATCTTTAATGATCATAACAAAAACTCCTATAATATAAAATTATAACATTATAAATAATTATAAAACATGAATTCCATTACCTTTTATTGTTTTTTAATGGTGAAATTTTGGATAATAATGAATAACAACATCATCATTATGAAACCAGTTCAAAACGACCAAGGTTACTCACTCCCGATAATGAAAATTTATAACAAAATAACTATTATATATGAAGAGAATAATTATAAATAAAGTTTATAAAATTTTATTTATATAAATATGGTTCTAAAATAGGTTATCAAGGTATTTTTTTATATGGTATCACAGATTATACTCGACTAATATAGGAAACAAGGAAAGGTTTTTTGCCTCATTTTCAACTCTATGGTACATGTTTGATATTATGAACCATAATTTATTTTATATGGTGTATCCATTACCCAATTTATTTAATTTATGAAAATATGTTCTATTTCATTATAATTTAATTTCCATTTCATGATCTTCCTCTCAATATCCTTAGATTCTTAAGTTACTAATTCTCTAAGAGTTTCATTGATTCGATGTCTGATTCCTTGGTTCGTAGTATTTCTTACATGAATATAACTTTTAAGTTTTCATTGATTGTAAAATTACCCTATTTTATATGTTATGTCATTTTTAATCTTGTATAATTACTCTTCATCAACAATAAACACCTATTTGAAACATTTTTTTTCCTAAATAAAAGTGTAACATTGCAAACAATAACCCTTATTCTTACCATTGAATATTTTCTTCCATGTCCATAATTTCATTTATTCCAAATTTATCCTATATTTTTGGGAATGATGATATGGATAATTTTCTATGATTATTTTAATTCTCTTTACCACTTATAAAATTTAAAACTTAATACTCTTTTTGTGACGTGGGTTTTTAAATAAATGTATTTCCAAATATTAAAAATGGGTTTTCATCATTTCAAAATAAAATGTTTTATCTTCCACCCCAAATTCATTTGATAACCATTATGTATTTTCAAATATCCATTATTGATATTTATTATTCAAAATTAAATTTCTTCAATGTTTTCAATTCACCTATTTTGAAAATAAATTTTGATAGTGATGCATAAAATATTATTTTTATGATAATATTATAAATATTTTTTAAAATTTATTTTTATGTTTCCATTTATTTGAACACATAATTTCTCTATCTTTTTACTCTATATGAAACTTCCTCACTCCATTTTCATGGTATCTAGAAGAAATTATTTTTTCTCCTAGTTTTATAAAATATTTCTTTTAAAATTATTTCAAAATATCAAGGACATTTATTATTTAAAAAGTGGGTTTTCTAAAACTCCTTAAAAGTTTTTTTATTTAATTAATTCCTTGATTAGAGGATATTATTCAAATATTACCATTTTTTATTATTTATCTTGATAGCTTATGTGATGTTATTTTCTATCAAATATATGATCCATCACTACCTCTTTCATGCCTAACATCCAATGTGAATAGGTATGACTTTTATTCCAATTCTTTTTCTTTGTTAATACCATGTTTTCTATTTCTTTGATTGAAGTGTGTTCACTTATATTCCATACATCAATTGATTGGGAAATTATTATCTTAATAATGCACCATTTATTTATATAGTTTAAATACCAAATTCTCTATTATCTTGATTGAATGGTATTTACATATAAAGTTACTGGATATCTTTGGATACCACTTTACATTCCATGGGTATATCATGTTATGATAATTGATAGAATTTTGAATGTTTTCCTTATTCCTTCCATGGATTAATTATTATAAGATTGAATTTTCATGGCACGCATATGTATATATGTTGACGAGTGGGGTACTATATCACCTTACAATGTAATGGTTTAAGTTTATATCCAATGAGATATTCAATATTATACATAATGAGTTTGTTCACATAGGAGTGGGCATAATGTATTTGATCAAAAAAATCATATACTTATGGTTTTCAGATATTTATATGTTGTTTTCGATGATATTCAATTAATTTATTCTTATTCTTATTCCAATGTTATGGTATCATGGATCATGTTTATTGAATCATGTTTCCACACTCTTTTTACTCATAAATTATGATATTCCAAGAATTATTTCATAATTTATGATCAATGCTTTGTTAGGTAGAACTCTCTTATGTTTTTTATTATACCCATCCTTGTGTGGTAGTTTCTTGATTATTCTCCATGAAGTAGATGACTACATGAACATCAGTTAATACTGTATTAGCATGATATATTTTATCATATAACAATCTAGTCTCAAATTCTTGAAGATTTTAAAAAGGGTTATATAAGGGATTCTTTTATATTATCAGAGAGATGAAGAGAATAAAAAATTAGTCATTCTAAAATAATGGAGATTTAATTTAACACGCCATAAGTTTGATATAGAGTCTTTTGTTTTTTGTTATACACTTACACTCAAGATTGGGTTTAAGGGACTAAGCTAGTTGTAATGATGATATTGTTCTTCTTGAGATAGAATTTGGAGGAATGTTTTGTCTAGGATAAACCTATAACACCCCATATATCCAAAAATATGTAATTGATTAATTTTTTTTCAAACCATATGTCATTTATTAGTTTTCAACTATTAGAGGTTCTTGTGGAAGAAATGAGTTTGTATTTAGGAATTTAACCTAGGGTTTAAATATAATTCTAGGGTAGGTAATGATTACTCCATGTTGAGGAAGATCATGAGATAAATTTTTTCAGGAGTCTAGATACGTCATGATACAATATAGGGTATAGTGTAATTGTGAGATTTTATATAAGGTAAAGGATTTTAGAGAAGGTGTTCAGTTACACCACAATGTGTGAGTTTTTCACGATGAGACTCCTATATAAAAATGAATATGTGCTATCAGAGAGAGACTTCAACCTTGATGGTAAAGGATCACACCATGATTTCCCAATGTAAAATTAAGTTATCATTGTAGGTGTAATGTTACTCCACATTGAGAAACATTGTATTGTGGTAGGGAGTTTATAAGGAATCAATATTCCAGGATCATAGGTAAGTGTCAGGCTATAGTAAGAGGGTAATTTTTCCTAGTGATTCCAGTGTAATATTATTTTTTATATGTATATAGAGATAATTTCATAGAATAATAATATTCAGTGTGGTGAAGGCTATAAAGGAGTAACTCTAGGGATAGTTATGATTAATATTTTTCTATGTAAGATTAATATTTTTCAGTGGGTGGTGGATTTCATTACAAACCTTGGGTTGTGACATGATGTTTTCTTGAGGGGTAAGGATCACACTACAGTGGGTGAGTAGTGTCATTGAGGGTTCGAAGAAGGCATTGGTGTCGAGATTCTCTAGGTGGTTGGTTGTTCCATGAATCATGGGGATACACCGCAATAAGTGGTCAGAGGGTAACATTGTGATAAGTACGTAAAAATTTAGGGAAACCTTATATGAAGGGAATTTCACTATGACCCACTTGTATCACACCACAATGGGCCTCAAGATTAGTTTTTAAAATAGGGGCATAACAATATTTTCTAGGCCATACCCTTTTTCAATATTAAGGAAATGGGGGCTTGGGAGAGGGCTATTTGATTGGATCTTTCCATCCTCCTTCCTTATTTGGTTCCCCCTTAATGGGGTGGTGATTTATGATGCTTTTTATAGAATTTTAGAGTTATGATTTAATAATTCTCCCTCATTTATTCCTCTTCTCTATGAGCTACTAATTTTGGTGTTGTTGTGCTAAGGTTTGTGTGATGATTCCATAGGAGCATGGGGAATCTTTCCAAATGTTGGGGATTTTTATGAAATGGATAAAGGATTTCCTTGGATGATAAGAACATTACAGTTTTTATTATTTCAATTTAGGTTGGTTAAACAATGAATCTATTTAGGTATTTCAATTTAATTTCATTAAATTGATGATTTATCAGATATTAGTTTATGGGAATTCTTCTCAATATAATTACATGTGCATTGTGAACCACACACATGCTATTGGTCAAAGTTCTAATGGGATGGGGTGGATCATTGAGATTTTATGAGTTATTCCTATAATGTACTGGCCCAGGGTTTCATCTAACCTAGTTCTTGTCCCAGACCTCCAAAAGTCCTAAAGGTAATTCTTGATCCCCATGGGCTAGAAACTAGTTCCCATGCTTCATGGAATGAACCTGAGGAATGATTTATCCCTCATGAATCGATATAAATATGAAGAAAAAAAAAAGAAAAATATAAACCCATTAGAAGGAAACAAACATAAATGAACATTAAATAAAAATCATACAACTTATATAAAATAATCAACAAAGGAAGTAGATAGATAAAAATAAAAAATGAATATAAAACAGGCCCGAGAGGTTGATATAAAACCCCAAGATAAAGAAAATACCCAAAAAAATATCTATGGTACTCCATGTGACCAATGGTTTCCTTTTAATTGGGAATCTCCCCTGAAAGATCAAAATTGGTGAATCAACCTAAAAAAACATAGTCTAGTAAAAAACATAGGTGTGAGCTAAACATCCTTATATTTCACCACCCACCAAATCTAAGCACTTGTATTTATATTACATCCTAAAAATGTCAGTTTGATATAAAATAGAGAAAATATACATTTTTCATAAGGATTTACATAAGAAAAAAAGAAACAAATCATAACTGTGTTAGATATCTTTTTCATTATTTTTTATTTATTGAAAGAAATAACTCTGAAATTCTTTTCCCTATCCAACACCTATTGTCCAAAACACCATTTTAAATTCCCAATTCAAAAAAATCTTGTAAAAACTTCTTTAAAAACACACATTTCAAATGTAAAATTTGTTTCTTATCTTCACACAGTTTTCTAATACATATTTAAAAAATCTATTTCCTAGTTAAACTATACATTACAGCCTAAAAATACATTTCCAAAACACACATACACCAGAGCTTCAAAAAAAAACATTTCCACTTTCTCTTCAAAAACACTCCAAACCTATTTGAGAAAACATGTTTTCATATTTAAATAACACAATATTCAAACCTATAAATAAAAAAAGTTTTAAAGCACACTAAAAACACAATTTCCCCTTCATTCAAATACATTTCTCAAATATCTTCTCAAAACATTTTAAAGGTAATCTAAAATGTAAATAAATAAGTAATCATAAAAGTCAGAACAATTATGTTAAATCCCAAAGCAAGGGTAATTAAATAATAGGTATATATGTGAAAGAAAACCAAGAATAAGGTATGAAATTGAAAAAAATGATAAATCCCCTAAATAAATCCAAAATGGGATCTTGGTGTCATGGGATATAACCAATGGGGTCAAATAAAAGTTCTCCAACATTACATAATAACTCAATATTGTAACACCACTACCCAAAACACTAGTTATGATCTGGAATTCCACACAACCTCGTGTGTGCCTCCTCATATGCTAGAGGTTGCTGACTAGTGGAGAGGTCCAAATGAGAATCATAGGGAGGTTATTCCCTTAGTACTAGGTAAACATCATAGCACAATAAAGGGAGAAATACAAATAAATCAATAATTAATTAATTAATTTATAATCATCATAATATCACCATAAACAAAAGGTACCAACCCATGAAGCATCAATATCACATGTTAGACACATAAACCAAAACCAAAAATGGTATCCCCATAGGTGGTGGATCAATATATGAAGTAATGAAACCAGAAAAATGGAAGTAAACATCCATCTTGAGGTCCATCTTTCAATGATGTATCCTCCTACTAACCTTCTCAACCATCCACCATAGGACCTTTTCCCTTCACCTGGTCCCTGGCCATGAAATCTACAAATGCACCGAAATTCCAATGTATGATGTGAGTACAAGACTCAGAAGGAGACCATGAATATCCCTTAACATAAGTGCATAAACAACTAGTGAATTTATGAAAGAAAACATAAAATAATAAGTCTATAAGTATATCACTCAAGCATAAAACATATTTCAGGTCCTTGGAGACTGGATCTACCTGTTTCGATGCCATATCTGATAGAACATCAACCATCCATTTCTGGTACATCTCCTTCCTCAATTGGATAGTTCAGAGAACTTGTTTGAAACATCCCACTAGAAGGGATACCCCATATACACACTGATAAATATCCCACACATCCCTCTCAGGGGGGTAGTCCATATAGAAAAAACCTACATAAACTATAGATGATAGAGAAAATGGAATGTGAAAAACATGTATATAGGATGACATATCAAACATTATGTCATAATAAGAAATATTAACATCCATAAAAAATTTATGAAGAAAAACATCAAACATAAGTTTCACAGGGATACACATGAAATCCAAAAAAAAATATGCCAAGTACTTTTATAACATGAACAAATGTCAAGGACTTACTACCTTATATACAATGATGTTGGATAAAAAGGGTTATCTTATGAGTCCAAAATCACCACTAAAACCAAGAAACAAACTTGACTTGTCATTATTTAGAAATATAGAATCACCCATCCATACAACGGCCCGAAGGCCTTCAAATATTTTTATTATTGATAAAGCCCCCTTTTAAGGGAAGAAGGGGGAAACCCAAAGGTCTTCATAGACATATGATAATCACACCTAAAGTACAAAAGGAGTGAAAACCAAACTGAAAACTAGAACATCCCCTCCCAGCATAAAATCATGTTGAAGCACTCCAATGTTGCAAGGATAATCGGGAAGCAAGTGTCATGTGTCAAAACATAGTCCTGATCCGATGGCTGATGCCATACCCTCTCAAACAACCAAATCTGAAAACCACTGCAAAGGTGAACCGCCAGCTCTGAATCCTCCTATGGGCCTATTCCAAGTGATCGAGTACGGCTACAATAACTTCCCACCTCCAGGAATAAACCAAACAAACAAAACAACTTCCATTGAACACACCAAAACCTTCACAGATAAATTCACCATGAAACCTTCATGGACATATGTGCCTCAACCAAATATAATAAGAAGCCCTTCCATGTTCTCACTACCACCATTGCTGCAGAAGCATTTGGAAGATGATCCAAGGAACTTAAGGTTGAGCTATCGTCACCTAGGCCGGAATGAACCAACACCACACCGAAAGGGCATCACCGATGAATAAATTCAGGCTGATCTGAACAATAAATGCCCCTTTGGGCATATAAATGCTTAGATATGAACTGTGAAACCACCCTCACTAGTCCCTGAAATAGGTAGACCATATACTGCAGGGAGAGGCTAGCAGGGAGCGATACAAACAATGTGACGCCACAAAACACACCCAAAATACCTCCAATTTCATCACCAATACATAAAATCAAACATCAAACCTTCAAGTGTTTCATAGACACTAGAGGAAAATAGATCCTCCCCCTCTGGACCACTCGAAAGCTGTCAGTAGGCCACCCATGAAGTCCATGCCAGAGTCGTCACAGATCTATTCTGTCTCCAAACAGAGAAAGCCCGAGACCACCTCATCCACACCTGAAGCATGATGAGGTCATCGATCCATGCTAAAACTGCCAAGCCACACTAGATTAAGATAAAATACACCCTAAATGTAGTTAAAGATCACACATACCCAATAAGATCTAATACTGAAAATGATCAAGGTCTGATTGATGCGCAGATGCTAATTCTTAGAATCTGGGTTCTTATTCTAGAAATGATCGATAAAAACCTTTTTTGACCATTTTAAACCACCTAGATATGATCAATAAATCTAACATATAATTGTTTTTTATCAAGTAGAAGAAAAAGTGATAGATCTATAATGGAGAATAACTCACTAAATTTGAAACACAGGATCGATCTATTGGGCATCGAATGGTAGATTAAAAAGGAAGGAGAGGGCTCAAAAATCACTGAAGATAGATCTTAGGTCACTGGGAATTGAATATTATGAGATAGAATGATATAAAAAAGTTTGAATTTCAGGTTTTAAAAAATAAAATATAAATATGTAGGCTTTACTGGGGCATAAATGACCCCACTGACTATCTGGTGGCTTTTAGGTAGAACCACTTCTCCTTAGAAGCCCAACTGGCTGGATAGTGGCTTTAGAAAATAATTTCCTCTTCCTAAGAGCCTCATCAAAGGGAAAGTAGGACTTTTGTTGCTTGAATATCTATATTAATTCCACCTTCTAATCCTCTTCTTGGTTCAACCACCCAAATTCCTCTAACCCACCTGAAAAAGAAATAAAAAAAACTCCAAAGATAGATACAATTTGAAAAGGTGAGAGTTAAAATAGAGGTGTTATAAATATTCCCCTATTTTGACTTCTCATCCTCAAGAAGTATTCTCAGGGGTCTTCTCAAACAACTCAGGTCACTACAGCTAAATTTCTATTTCTCACTCCCATGTATCTTCCTGAATACACTTGTGATATCATACATCCAGAACAACAGGAATGGTATTTCCTCATAACACATTCTCACTTCAGTCCACTATCCAAATAGGATACTTCATATAAATGTATCTGGATCTAGATCAGCATCCTCATAGTCAAGATAATGTGGAATATTGGTCTCATTACTTTGAAGCTATGATATGTGGAACACATTATACATACCTTAGTACAATAGAGGAATATTCATTATACAGACCACCATCTTGGTGTGTTTAACGATCTCAAATGGGCCAACATACTATGGTGACAACTTTCCCAAATTCCTAGAATTCTTACTACATAACTAAGGGGATAATTGAAAGAAGACCTTGTCCCTGATAAGGGGCTCCAAGTGTCATCTCCTTTGGTCAGCATAAAATCTATTCCTATTATGATCCATAACCATCCATTTCTAAATCAAATTCGCCAACTCTGAGGTATCCTATTCCATACTCATCCCAAAAACTAAATATTCTCTCACCTCATACCAGTATATTGGTGAATGGAATAGTCGACCATAAGAAGCCTCAAATGGAGCAGTCTGAATCAAGGAATGAATGTTTTTATTGTAGGAAAACTCCAATAGATGCAAGTGATCAAACCAATATCCTCTTAAATATATAACATGTTCTCTAAGTATATCCTCTAAATTTTAGATCATTCTCTATGAATTCTCATCAATATAAGGTTAAAATGATATAATAAACTTCAATTGAGTACCCATATCCTTCTATAAGACTTTCCAAAACTGTGATGTGGACCAAGAGTCCCTATCAGATACAACACTAAAAGTAACTCCATGATGTTACATGATCTCCCGAATGTATATATTGTATATCTCATCTATTGAGTTATTATATCAGATCGATATGAAGTGATCCACCTTTTTCAACAGATCTACTACCACCCAAACGGTATCTCAACCTCTTGAGTTCCTAGGAAACCCTAACACAAAGTCTATTGATACCTCATATCACTCCTACATAAGCACTGGAAGTGGTTGGAGTAACCCTAAAGTTATCTAATGAGTTTCCATAATCCTCTAGCAAGTTATCCAATGAGAGACAAATCTTGTAATGTCTCTCTTCATGTTAGGCCACCAGATTTTTTTTTGACATCATGATACATCTTGGTCAATACTAATTGCACTGATCACTATGAATCATGAGAGTATCTCATAAACTCCTTTCTCATGAAATATGGACCCATCACCCTACCATGAACAAGAATCACTTAGAGTCTGTTCAAATCCCAACATGGAATGGGACCATTCTCTACTAATCTATCACGTATCACTACACACTCCAGATCAAGCTCCTAACTTGCATTCACTCATTATAAAAATGAGGATTTTATTACTAAGGGTGCACAATCCATTTTCCTTCAATCCTCATCTATTACCACTTACCCATATTGCAACAAATCCATTATCTTCCATGCTTTCATAATTTCCATTCCCCTAATTCTTGAATCTTCTCACTTAGTTCATATACAACTACATTACCTTTCCCAAGAGCATACACTATATCAAAGTTTATAATCTCCAAGTACTCTACCTAATTCCTCTAATGGAGATTAAATTCACACTGGTAATATATATAACACATAGTATTCTGGTCCATATACATGAAAAATCTCTCTCCAATGTGGTATTTTAACCAATATTTCAATGCATGAACCACCCCTACCAACTATAATTTATAGGTTGGGTAGTTCCACTCATGGTGTCATAGATAAAGAGACCCATAAGAAACTACCTTATAATCATGAATTATAAAAACTCCCAATCCAATTCTAGATGATTCGCAATACTCTTTACACCCAAATCCAAGCTCAGGAAGAATCGGGATTAGAGACAACATCAATATTTTTTTCAACTCTAATTGGACTTCTTCACAAATCTATATACATTAAAATATGACTCTGTTATTAGTCATCACGGTCATGGGTGATTCTAGGATATAAAATACATTGATGAACCACCTATAATACCCATACAATTTGAGGATACTCTAAATCTAAAACACATTCATTGGTTATTCCCGAGACATTATTTCATCTACCATATCCAGATCAACTGATATTCCTGAATGAGAAACCATATATCTAAGAAAGTGAAAATATTATATCCAATATTTACACTTCAAATACTTGGTGTAAATTCTATGTTCTCAAAATGTACTAGACATGATCTTAAACTATCTATAATGTGATTCTAACATCTTATAATACATTCAGATGTCATAAATGAACACAGTGATAAAGGAGTACAAGTATGGGTGGAATATATTATTCATTATATCAATGAACATTATTAAAGAATTATTAATTCCAAATGGTATAATGAGATTCTCATACAACAGGTACCTTCTCCTAAACATTATATTTGGTATGTATTACACTTTGACCTAAAGTGGATGGTACCCAGAATGTAGATCAATCTTAGAAACCCATTAGGATCTCCTTGATTTGTATAATAGGTCAATAATTCTTAGAATCATGTTCTTATTCTTCAAAGTGATTGATTTTAACATCTGATACTCTACAAAAATCTGAATACTACCATTTGTCTTCTTGGTGAACAATATCTGATCACCCCATGGGGAAGTTCTTGATCTGATGAAGCCTTTATCCTCAAACATCATCCAGTTGTACCCTAAAGAATAAATGTAACAAGATTTATCTTTAGATCCTTTGGGTTATTTTCTAGGTCGAAGACCCTCTTGATGACTCCTATCTAGACCTCCACATCCTGGGGGCCTCTAGTACCCTAGAAGGATGGGGTGTTGGTGTAGAAAGTCAAGATCTTAATCAACCATCATTGGCCTACCCATGTGTGGTCCTATTCCCTGAAGAGGCAAAATATAAAATATTCCAAGATAGATTTTTTCTATATCTTGACCCATTGGATCAACCAATGGACCATGCTCAGTTTCATCCTCCTACACAATAGGTGGTGCAACTAGATACGCAATTCATTTATAAGGTGGCATTCTTTAAAAATCCAGATCAAAATAATATTTATAGAAAACAAGAAAATTCAATGGTATACATCAAGTTTCAACCTAAGATGTAACAAAAAAGAAAATTTCATAACCCCCTAAGCACTAAACACAACCCAAGACAAGCCTCCAGTACTTGCAGATTAATCATAACCATATATTTTCACTAAAACATAGAATGATCTGGATCAAATAAAATAATGAAATAAATGATGCACCAAAATCATATATCATAATTTCAATATACATTTAATTATTTGGGATCTATATAATTCAAGAAATAGGTATATGGAATGTGATCATATGTACCTCAACATGAAACAAGATCACCCACCAAATTCCATGAATTAGTAAACCAACATCATGTGTGTCACCTAGGGTAAATTAAATAAAAGGTAACATCAAACAACAAGAGCATAAATCCCACTTTCATGGTAACTTGTAGGTCCCTTATCTAGTGTAGGATAGTAATTTACTTAGTTCCCTTTTCAGAGTCCCAAACATACTATCTCTTTTCTACCCTATACCAAATCAAGGTAAAGATAAGAAACAAGTTAGTGATCTTGGTTCTCTAGTACCAATTTTTAACACCCTAACCTAAAATACTAGGTATAATCTATAATTCCACAAAACCTCATGTGTGGCTCCCCATATGAAATAGTTTGATGACTAGCAGAGAGGGTCATAAAATAATCATGGGGAAACTATGCCCATGGTACTAGGTAATTAACATAATACAATAAGGGGAGTGATAAAAATAAATAAAAAAATAATGAATAAATAAAAAATCATCAAATTATCACCATAAAATAAGTTATCAACCCATACAGTATCATTATGGAATGTCAAACACATAATCAAAAACTAGAAAAGGGATACCTATAGGTGGTGGATCAATATATGAACTAAAAAATATAAACAAATCTGACATTAAACATCCTTCCCAACATCCATCCTATAATGTTTCATCCTCCTTCTAAACTTCTCAACAACCCACTATAGAGACTTTTCCATTTAGCAGATCCCTAGTCATGAAATCTACAATCACATTGAAATACCTGAGTATGGTGTGAATACAAGACTCAATAGGACACCATGAATGTCCTTTAATATAATTTTATAATAAATATTGGTTCATTCATGAATGTAAATATAACACAAGAAGTCTACAAGTATACCTCACAAGCATAAAACATGTTTCAGGTCCTTAGAGATTAGATCTACCAATTTCAATACCATGTTTAATGAAATATCAACCAACCATGTTAGACACATCTCCCTCCTTTATGAGATATTTCACAAAACATGTTTGACGCATACTATTGGAAGGGATAGGCCATGTAAATTCTTGTTAATATCTCATACATCCCCCTTAGTGGGGGAAAGTCTATATGGAATAACTTATATCTATTGTAAAATACATAGAGAAAAGAACACGCAAAAACATTATATAGGATGACATATCAAACATCAAGTCATAATAAGAAATATTCATAGCCATAACAACCCATATGTGAGAAAATATCAAAAATAGGTTTCATAAGGCTATACACTCATGCCAAACAATCATTCTAAGTAATCATATAACATGGACTAATATCAAGGATTTCCTACCTTAGGTATAATAAAGGTTGATAGAAAGGGTTTTTCATCGAGTCCAAAATCAACATTGAAACCTAGATCCAACCTCGAATCATCATGATTTAGAAATCTAGAATCAAGGCTGAGGAGAAACCATGCCCTAAAGGTAGTTCAATATCAAAAATACCCAATAAGATCCACTTCCAACAATGAACTAGGTCTGATTGATGCACAAATGTTGATTCCATGAATTTAGTTATCGATTCTATCAACGATTGAAAAAAACTTGTTATACCATTTCAAACCCCCTCGATTTCATCAATAAATCTAAGATATAGTTGGTTCATATCAAGGAGAAGATAAGGGGATTGATCTAGAATAAAGAAAAACTCATTGGATTTGAAAAACATGATTGATCTATTTGTTGGGTGTCAAATAGAGGAGTTAAAAATGGATGAGATGGCTCTAGAATTTCTTGATAGGTATCTTGAATTTTAGGAATCAAATGGGGAAATATAGAATGATAGAAAAATTAGTTTAGGTTAGGTTTTAAAAAATATCCACATAAAGCAGTGGGCCTTACAAGGCCCTAAACAACTCCACTTGTTTGCTAGTGGATTTTGGGTATAATTTCCTCTTCATAGGAGCCTCACAGGGGTGGATGGTGGCTTCCCACCGGCTAGCTAGTGGGACTGTTATAGCCTAAAAATCTACAGTAAGTCCACCATCCTAGCATCTTCTTGGTTTCAGCCTCCCAACAACCACTAACCTATCTCAAATAATATAAAAACATAACTCAAAAGCTATATACATGATTAAATGATGCATAACCTAAAACAGAGGAGTCACATAGGTTCACTAAACACCATGTGTGTACAAAACTATTGAAATTTCTCTTAGTCTTCTCTTAGTTATCCTAGTCCCAATGGGATCTCTCAGTCCCAACCTCTCATGAGATCTCTCGATCCAATGGAAAATGTTCCCACTGTAGGCTCTCTAAACCCTATGGAAAACATCCCTAATCAAGTTTGAAACCAAAATCAAGGCTTCAACTGTATAAGTTTCCTACACTGATTCCATAAGGATTCCCATAAAAAGTCAAATAGTGGTAAGAACAAATAAACCATCAGATAGATCCAATATAAAGAACTTGAAATAAATCTCACAACACCTCTTACACCCTAACAAACAATAATTCCCATTTACATAAAAACACAAGAAGTATATTTGAATGTATCAATATATAACATCCCCTCACAAGATCACAAGCCACTATAGACATAACAAAATCATACAGGGATAATAGGACTTCACAACTTTTATAAAAACCCATTTTTTATAAAATTACAAATATTCATTTTCAAAAACAAGCTTGGAATTCCAATCCAACACAAGAATTTCAAATTCCATCTTGATCTACTCTTGAGACAAATTCTATTAAAACACCTTTGAAACTCAAGTGGGGAATGACACTTCCCTTTAAATCATATTTGAAAATATTTAAAGTTTCCAATGAGTTTCAAAGTATAATTCATGTGGGATAACACAACCCTTTAAAACCATATAACCTATTTTTATTATATAAATCACTTTAAACATCTCAAACCACTTATTTAGAAATCAAAAAAGGTTGTAAAAAGATTTCCAATATAACACAAAAGGGTTAACATACCCTTTTCAAAAAAAAAACCATAAAAAAATATTTAAACACTTTAAAATACTCAAATAATTTTTTTTGAAAATCATTATATAACAAAATTCCAAATATAAATCCAATATGAAATCAATATACAATTTTAAAAACACTCACAAGATTTAAAAACCCACTTGGTCATTTTTACAGACACTTACCATGGAACTCCATTCTATGAAAATTGTAAAAATCATTTGAAAACATATTTGGAACCTCATAGGTCATAAAAATAGGAATATATTTGGAAAATAAACATTTTTAAATCAACAAGAATCCAATTCTTGTAATATAATGGGACAAAAAAGAAACAACTACCTCAGTTCAACGACATACAAGCCGGATGGTTTCACTTATGTTGAATAATTCTCAAGTGATCCTTGTGAGGTCCTTATCCTACCTTAACAATAAAAAAACCTAAAAATTAATTCCACCCTACCCTAATTTTGAACCCTATGTATCCTAGTGTTCATGGGAGAATCTATAATCAAGATTAAAGGGAAGATATAAGGAGGAAAACATAAGAAAATAGGAATACTGGAGATGAATCCCACGTGAATTAAATAAGGAAACCATCAAAATAAAAAGAGAGTAAAAGGGATAAGATCCCCATGCACTAAGGAGGTTTTTTTGAGAGTGAGAGGAGGAATAGGGGGCTCTAATTCCTAAAACTCAATAGGATAATTTGGGTAAATTCAAAAAAAATAAGTGACTAGGCAGATGGATCAATTTGGCAGCATAGTTTTCTAAACCATGAGCCAACTGTGTATATTTCACTACCTAGACTAAAACCCATCCACATATTTTACCTAAAAAATAACTATGATTGTAAAACCCATACAGCAATCACGAAAAATGGAACTATCAAATTGAAAAGATGATTCATACACTTATTATGTGATTTACTAAATAGTGTGTATGTCATGTGCCATAACCCTTACATAACACAAGACTCACACATTTCCACCCAGGATCCACATGGTTTGGATTCAACCATGAACCACTCATGAAGACTAACCCTAAATAAAACAAAATGAAGTAAAAAATTGCATTGTGTAATGGTAACCACAAGGTTTCCTCTAAACCATGTTTACAAAATGTGCGCAAAAAGAAAAGATCGAAAATTTCCATAATTTGTACTTAAAATTATTAGGAACATAAAAATGACACCAAATCATCAAGTAATATAAAATACACACCATTGTGAAATAGTGGGTGTCAAAATTCTCCCCACTATACAACTTTATTCCCTTGAATGTCTCAGGTCCAAGTAGTGTTCAAGAGAAAATAGATTCTAAAATGAACCCTTAGGGAAAAAGTAAAGTCCTCAAAAAATAGTATGGATCGTCAATAGAGACTTAAAATCATTAATATAAAACAATAAACAACTGATTAAATAAAAACTCTAGGGATATAGAGACTGAGAATAGGTCTCCCAACATGTAGAATTAATTTAAATTATGGAATAATCGATGACCGCTTTTTTATTAAATGAGAATATGTCTCTGTATAACCTCATTCATGAAATCTCCAAAAGTATAATATCCAAAACTCTACAAGAAAAAACCCAATATAAAACACAAGAAAACCCCCCCCAAAAATAAGGCAATAAACCATAAAACATCCCAAAGGACCACAAAACTTAATCACTAAACCTATGGTGTCCTAAAACCAAGGATCACATCAACTTGAAACATATAGGTTAATAAAAAACATATATCTAAACTAAGGGTCACATATATAATATGGGGGTGTTTAGATCTAAATACATGGAATATCATCCCATGGTGATTATAATAGAAAAAAAACCTAGCAGAATCCATAGTCCAACCATAAATAAAACTACACCTCCAATTATCCATACTAGTACCCTAGGTTCTTCCCAATTCCAAATTAAAAAAACAAAAACCATCATATGGTATCAACCAAGAAATGGAAATGACAAAAATCATCAAGAAATTAGGATCAAATTTTCCAAATAAAGCATCTCTCATGTAGAGAAACAAAAGAGGCATTCAAGAAAGAAATAGGAAAAACTTCCTCAAGATTAAACTACTCCACACTAAATGAGTTTAAATACCAAGAATGGTACATCATATAAAATATACACTACAAAAAACCCAAATTATACACCAAATTATTTCCACTCCATCAATCTCAAGCATCTCCAATCTCATACAAACCAACATCCCAAAATAAATCCCATATAAGAGTCTCAAAACAACTGACCCTCACTAGTCCAACCATCAAACCAAGGCTCGCAGCCTAAGACACTTTTCATACATAATTACCAAACAAAATCTATAAACTAACACATCCTTGAATATCTCCAATACATTATACTAATTGTATAAGACAATATAGGCCACTCTATTTTGGAGCCTAGGTATCATTAAAATAAGAAAGTGGAAATACCCCCAAGACAAACACTCTACTTCCACACTAAACCTTTTGGGGATACTTATACTAAACAAAATGATAGATGAGATCAACCTAGTAAAATCTTCTAACTCATATCAATAAGTCCCAAAAATCACATGAAGGACTAATAAAATCACATATTTTTCTAAAATAAGAAAAAATAATTCAAAATAGACCACTTTTCAAATTAAGAACATCATAAAAAAGTATCCCAAAATCCATTTTGAAGACCAAGTAACCATTTAATTTAGGACTTCTTTCAATAAAAATAAAATGGAAGAAAGTTTAAAATTTCAACCCCAAGACCTAACTCGGATTGGTCAATTTAAAATGTTTCCAAAATTGATTTCAAAAAAAAGTAACTAGTTTTAAGACCAAATCACCATCCATATTTCACCATAAAAACAAAAAAATCCAATTTAATAAATTTCAAATAATTTTTCATTTTTAAATACATTTGAAGGGTAAAAAACCAAAATACCCCAATATACCCATTTTTGAAATCACCAAACTACCTAAAAATATGAAACCCTGCTTTCAAAACATTATCTACACTTGATTAAAAAATTTATCACACTTAAAACAATTTCAAAGTTTAAAAATAAAATAAAACATTTCAAAACATTTCATGAAACTAATCTCAAATTAAAAACAAGACATTATGACTTATTTTAATTCCAAAAACATTTTCCTCGTGAAATCCATTTTTCACACACACCAAAATAATTTCACATCACACATGAAATCTTATAAACAAATTCATAATACAAGCCGCAACCAAAAACTGATCTAATGATGATAATATATCACAAGACCCACCATGAATCCCTTCACAATTTCCTAACACACTAGGTAATCCAAGCATCATGGGGTTTAAATATAAGAAACAACAGTGATGAAGATCCATGCTTGAATTGGAAACAAGGTTGATTCCCACATTCCAAACATGCATTAGTCCCTACAATGTATCGGGAATCAAGTTTTTTTGTGCCATATGGTTTGTTAAACCAAATAAGATAACCTTATTCTTTCATCCCCTTTTCAATATCTATCCCAAACACCAAAAACTATCCCTTAAGTCCACTCTTGTTATTCCATTGAGGATTAAGGCACCATCACAATAGGCATCATACCATAATCCAACATTTCTAACAAATGGTAGTCCAAAAGCAAAGAAAAAATCTCAAGTACCCATTGAAACTCGAGGATTAGGATGAGAAAGATCTCATGACACTCTCCTTTCACCTACCTATTAAGTACAGATATCGTTATCTCCACACTTCCAACTCCCCCAAATAATAATAGGGAATTCTAAAACCTAGGTCCCACAAAGAACATACCTCTGATAAAATTTTTTAATGAAGTCACATGGGTTTCCATCTAACCCAACTCCTGACCCAGTCCTCCACAAGGCCTGAAGGTCATTATTGATCCTCGTGGCCTGAAAACTAGTTCCTGAGAATCATGGAACATACCTTTGAAATGATTTATTCCTCATAAAATCATATAAATAAGAAGTAGAAAAAAAACTATAAACCAATAAGTAGTATAAAATAATAGTAGAACGTCTAATAAAAAGGATACAAATGATATAAAATAATCAAAAACAAAAGAATATATAAAAAATGACAAACATAAAATACAAGAGGTCCAAGAGGCTGATAAAAACAAAAGGCTGAATAAAAACCCAAACTAGCTCCACAAGCCTTTATTTGACCCACATTCACCATCCAACCAGACATCTCCACTAGAAGGTTAAAAGAGGTGAATAAAACTAGAATAGACCTGGACCAAAAAAAATATAGGTGTGATCTAAAATCCCAATAGGTCACCACCCTCTGAATATGAGTAATCAATTTCACACTATATCCAAACAATATTAGTTTGAGATATAATAGAAAAATATACATTTTCCATATGCCTTTACATAAGGAAATAAGATACACATTATAACTTTGTTGAAACTATTTTCCTTTGTTTTTCATTAAATGAATACAATCACTTTGAAATATTTTTCTATAAACAACAAAACATGTCCAAACCAATATTTTAAAGTCACACTTTAAACCTATTTCATAAACACCAATTTGAAAACACACATTACAAAAGTCAAAGATGTTCCGATTTTCACACAGTTTTCTAATAGATCTTTGAAAAACTATTTTCCAAGTAAAATTAATCATGATGTCCTAAAAACACATTTCCAAACCCCACACACATTGGATTTTGAAAAACCATTTCCACTTTCTCATCTAAAACACTCCAAAAATCTTGGAAAAAGGAAAGTTATAATATTAAAATAACACACCTCTAAAACTCATAAAATATTGCTTGAAAGCACACTAAAACATACTTTTACCTTCCTTAAATAAAAACACTTTCTCAAATACCTTTTAAAAATATTTTAAAGGTAATCCATAAGTTAAATAATGTGAAAAGAACACAAACTGGAACCACTATATCAAAACCCAAAGTGAGTGTAAATAAATATAAAGTACAGAGGTGATAGAAAATAATCCAATAAGTAGGGGATACAATTAAAATTAAAGAATAAATCCCCTAAAATGATCCTAAATAGGATCCTAGTTTCATGGGATCTAACCAATGGTATCAAATCAAAGGTCACTAACATTACTTAAGTAACTCTAGGTTCACTAGACACCATGTGTAAACAAAAAAACATTGGAAGCTATATCAGTCTTCCCTGGGATCTATCGATCCCAATCGGATCTCTCAGTCCCAAAATCCATTGATCTCTCTGAGTCTAGTAGATAATGTTCCCTCCATGGGCTCTCTCGGTTACATGGAAAATGTCCTTAAGAAATTTAGTAACCTAAGTTAGGTATTCAATTGACTAAGTCACATACCCTAATTCCCCAAGGTTTCCCATGGAATATCACATATTGGTAAGAATAAACCATAAAATAGATCAAATATGAATCATTTTAAATAAATCATGCCTCACCTCCTACACCCTCACAAATAAGCATCCCCATTTACATCAAAACACAAGAATCGGATATGAATGCATCAATAGAGAGTATCCACTCATAGGTTCACAACCACCATAGTTATAGAAAAATAATATAAGCTAAAGAGGGTCTCACACATTTTTTGAAAACTCATATTTAATAAAATTACAAATGAAAATTTTCTAAAAAAATCTTTGAATACAATCAAACACACCATTTACAAAACATATCTCTATCTACTCTCGAGACCAATTTTATCAAAACAAATTTAAAACTAGAGTGTGAACTCATAATTCCCAATAAATTATCCTTCAAAACATTCAATTCCACCAAAAAGATTCAAAATATAATTCAAATGGGGTAACACACCCATTTGAAACTAATTAACACATATTTATTATCTCAAAATCTTTAAACACCTCAAACCTTCGATTTAAAAATCAACTAAGGTTACAAAAAGGTTTCAATTATAACACACAAGGTTTAACCCACTCTTTTCAAAAAAAACCATGTCAAACATCTTTGTTGAGCCCTATGGAAGATTGTTGATTTCATGTCTATGTTTGGTGTTTTAATAATCACAAATCATCACATACCATTAATGCTTAATCTGGTTTGATTTCTCATAAACTTAATTACAATCTTTAAATGAATCTGTTATCATGTTTTTGTCTATGCTTATTGACTTACAAAGTATGTTGGAAGTCTTCTGGTTTCAACATCCATCAGACTCACCGATCCATCAGACTCACCGATCCATCAGACTCACCGATCCATCAGACTCACCGATCCATCAGACTCACCGATCCATCAGACTCACCGATGCAAATGAGTCACTGATGGAAATGAGTCACCGATGCAAATGAGTCACCGATGCAAATGAGTCACCGATCCAAGGACTCACCGATGCAAATGAGTCACCGATGGAATAAGAGTCACCGATGGACGAAGCTACTGACAGACTCACAGCTACCGATACCGACGCATGAAGCTACCAACGCATGGAGCTACCGACGCATAAAGCTATCGACGCATGGAGCTACCGATAAACAAAGTCACCAATACAAGCATGTACCAACCGACGCATAGAGCCACTGATAGAGTCAAAGCAACTAATGACATTGAGCTACCGATGTCCAAGCTACTAATGCGGATGACCTACCGATCACTTGATTCTTCAATAGTCATAAAAAACTATTTGAATTTATTTATCTTTATCTTTATTTAATCTAACCAAAGGTCATATTAGGTATATTTTAATGCTCTGTCAAATTATTAATAAAGGTTGTCGGATGTCAGGAAACCGTACCTCGTACCTGCGGAAAGGAAACTTTTTCTGTCTTCCGAAGCACGTGACATAAATATAAGAAGACTCTGCTGAAGAGAAAAGAGAGAGTTGATGGAAGAACACAAGATATACAGAGAAAAAGAAAGAGGAGGAAGAACCAATCAGAACAGAACCTCATACTCAATCAAGCCTACTCAAGAAGAGTTCTATGCATACAGAAGAACATTGAAGAACTTCATCGACTACATCTCACTGCTTTTGAGCCTGAAGCATACGACACTCTTCCTCTCAAACAAAAACGAGAAAAGGACTCAGAATAAATTCTGATCAAATACAAAAGAGTCCAGAGCTACACTGAAATCACCAGAGCCATTTCTAAACTCAACATCTCTGCTCTGTGATACATTTGTTTTACATTTCGAGCAGTGTGTGTTATCTGCTGTATTAAACACGCACACTGACTCCTGTACTTTCACTGGAGGATCTGTAAATCCTCATCAAACCTTTTTTCACTTCATTTCCCACTGTGGATAGTGGTAGAGGTCGTGTGTGACCTGGACAGCTAGTTGTTGTTGTACTGTTTCCCACGAATAACAGTGGTAGAGGTCTTGTGACCTGGACAGTGTGTTCACTGTTGTTAACCCCGATCCAGGGTGTGGATCATTTTTATATAAACTTTTGAGAGGACTAAGTCTCGGCTTGAGACTAAACCTCTTGGTTAATTCTCTGTGTTTGTAGCTACATACTTTATCCATACCACATATTTATTTCATATTCCGCTGTTATTACTTTGAAATATAATTTATTTTCAAAGCTACTTTGATAGTTAAACTCGCAAGTGTTTATATTTATTATAGACCAGTAAGTTAGTTTCAAAGGTTAATTTAATCATAAGATTAAGTTAACTGAGAACTAATCAATCTTTGAGAAGCTAATTGAACCTTTATAATCTGTATAAATTCACTACAGTTTAATCTGTTTTTGAAATAGGGGGATTTTTAATCCACATTGTTTTTAACAGAAAATTTTAATTGGAACTCAATTCACCCCCCTCTTGAGTATCCACTCCGACCAACACTTGGTATCAGAGGATTGAAAATACTTTCTAAAATTACTCTGCTTTTGAACTGTGATTTTAGTTGTATTTTAAAGTTCTTAAAATTTCTGTTATACCTAAATTTTTATCTCTTTAAAATTCTTTTGGTAATATCATGGATAATAGACTTGAGGGTGATGCTACTAACCGGCCACCTTTCTTCAATGGAACTAATTATGCTCAGTGGAAACTGAAAATGAAAATTCATCTAGAAAGCATAGGTTTTGATATTTGGACTGCTATTGAATCAGAATACAAAATTCCCACTACTGCTAGATCTACTTGGGATGAACCTACAAAGACTGCTTACAATAACAATTGTAAATCTATGAATGCTCTGTACTGTGCTCTAGGAGATGAAGAATTTAATAGAATTTCTTCATGTAAAACTGCATATGAAATTTGGGATACCTTAGCTGTTTCTCATGAAGGAACAACTAATGTTAAGGAGATGAGATTGAATACCTATAATATTAAGTATGATAATTTTAAGATGAAGCCTGATGAACCCATTTCTGATATGTATCTCAGGTTCAATGAAATTGTCAACACAATGACTTCTCTGGGAAAGGATGTTCCAGCAAAGGAGAAAATCATGAGAATTTTGAGATGTCTACCTGAAAGATGGAGAGGAACCTCTGTCTCCATTAGAGAATCCTGTGACATTGGAACACTGCCTGTCAAGGAATTAATTGGTAAGCTAATGATGTATGAAGAAGAGCTTCAAGTAAATAAAGAAGATGATGATGAACCTAAAAGGAAGTCTATTGCCTTCAAGACTACAACCTCAAAGAATAAGGATAAGGAAAAGCCTCAAGCTATCAATGAAAGTTCAAGCTGTGAAGACAGTGAAAGTGATTCTGACAGTGATGCTGAGATGGCTCACATTGCTAGAAGATTTAAGAAATTTTATAAGAAAAAGAAGTTCTTCAGAAAAACAAATTATAAGGGTAAGTATGATCACCAAGGTAAATGGAAAAAGGATTGAAAGAAGAATGACAAATCAGATGATGTTGTCTGCTATGAGTGCAAGAGAAAAGGACACATTAAAGCCGACTGTCCAAAGCTGAAGTATAAAAAGAAATATGAATACAAGGATAACAAGTACAAGAAAGCCATGAAGGCTACTTGGAGTGATTCAGAAGACAGCACAAGTGAAGCTGAATCTTCAGACTCTGAAAGTAATCGAGCCAACATGTGTTTTATGACAAACACTTCTGAGGTAACATTAGAAACTCCTGCTTCAAATTCATATTATTCTGGAGATGATTCTGAAGGTGATAACATGTCTAAATCTGAACTGTTTGAATATTGTGATATGCTTTAAGAGACATGTAATGAACTTAAGGATAAATACAAGTCATTAAAGAAACAGCATGCTCTCACCACTACAGTTAACACCGAACTTACTATTGAAAAAGAGAAAAATGATCAACTGTTAAAAGAAAACACTGAACTAAAATTGTCTAATGAACAACTCAGAAAAGACTTAGAGAAGTTCACAAATGGAAAGAATACTCTAACACAGATGCTAGGAAAGCAAGTTGCACCTAGATATACTACTGGTATAGGATACCAACCTGGACAAAGAAAAGTTGCCAAAACTAGATTCATTCCTAAATCTGGACAGAAGATAGTTAATTCTGGAACTTCATATGCCTCAACCAGTTATATTCATAGTTATGGATCTAATAAGGTTTATCTTTCAAAGAATGTCAATTCTACAAACTATATGAGACCCATTAAACAAATATGGGTACCTAAAGTGTTATTGGCTAACCTGTCTGGACCCAAGAAGATTTGGGTACCAAAATCATCTTCCATCTAAATCTGTTTTGTAGGAGACCTTCTTGAAGAGTTTTCACAAGAAGATATGGTACTTAGACAGTGGATGTTAAAGACATATGTCAGGAGACTTTTCATGTTTCAAGAGCTTAGTAAAATTTGATGGAGGCTTTGTCACTTTTGGTGATAATTCAAAAGGAAAAATCATCGGCTTAGGCCAGATTGGTAACACTGATTCAATCTTGGTTTCTGAAGTTTTATTTGTCGATGGACTTAAATATAACTTGTTAAGAATTTCTCAATTGTGTGATGATGGTTTTTATGTGAAATTTAAAAATGATTATTGCAATGTTTTTAACTCTAAAAATGTTTTAGTATTTTCTGCTTTAAGAAATGAAAATGTTTATGCTGTTGATTTAGATTCCTTAGATAAGCAGAATATTCCTTGCTTAAAAGCTTTTCATAAAGAGTCTTGGCTTTGGCACAGAAGATTAGGACACTGCAATGTACACTCACTTAGAAAACTTTCTAGGAAGAACTTAGTTAGAGACTTACCCAAACTTGAATTTCCAGCAGACAAATTTTGCAATCCCTGTCAAAAGGGAAAGCAACATAAAGTTTCTTTTAAATCAAAGAAAGAAGTGTCATCTTCTCAACCTCTCGAGTTGGTTCACATGGATTTGTTTGGACCATCAAGAGTTTCTAGTTTAAATGGGAAGCACTATGTTTATGTTCTTGTAGATGATTTTTCTAGATATACTTGGGTATATTTTCTAGCTCACAAAAGTGAAGCTTGTTCTTATTTTGTTAAATACTCCAAGTCTGTAGAAAATCTTAGTGGACTTAAGATTAAAACTTTGAGAAGTGATCATGGTCGTGAGTTTGAAAATCAAGATTTTGAATCTTATTGCTCACACAATGGCTATAGTCACAATTTCTCTGCCCCTAGGACACCCCAACAAAATGGTGTAGTAGAGAGAAGGAATAGAACCCTGCAAGAAATAGCTAGAACCATGCTCAATGAATATGAACTGCCTATTTACTTTTGGGCTGAAGCTGTTAATACATCTTGCTATGTCATTAATAGAGTTTTGATCAGACCAGTTCTTAAGAGGACCCCTTATGAGTTGTGGAACCATAGAAAGCCTAAGGTTAATTACTTTAAAGTTTTTGGTTGTAAAGTATTTATTCTGAATACTAAAGATAATCTGGATAAGTTTGCTTCCAAAAGTGATGAAGGAATTTTTCTAGGTTACTCTATTTCAAGTAAAGCCTATAGAGTTTTCAATAAGAAAACTAAATATGTGGAAGAATCTGTTCACATCAAGTTTGATGAAACTGATCCACATGAGTCTAAAACCTCTCTTGAAAATATTGACAAAGATTTATCTGTTCTGGACATTAATGATAAATCTAAAGAACCTGTTATCAAAACATCCAGTTCTGGACTTTTTCCAGAATCTGCTTCTGTTGAACCCGAACCTATAGATGAACCTGAAATTTCTAGTCCAACCTTTACCAGATCAACGAGGATTCTAAAGAATCATCCTTTAGAAGCTGTTGTTGGTAATCTTGATAGAGGAACAAAAACTAGAGCTTCTCTAAGAAATCAGGTTGAACATCAAGCCTTTCTTTCACAGTCAGAACCTAAAAATATCAATGATGCTATCAATGATGAGTTTTGGGTAATGGCTATGCAAGAAGAATTAAATCAGTTTGAAAGAAACAAAGTCTGGGAATTATTTGACAGACCTAAGGACACCTTGACAATAGGCACAAAATGGGTTTTTAGAAATAAAGTAGATGAATCTGGAAATATAGTTAGAAATAAAGCTAGGCTAGTTGCACAAGGATATAGTCAAGAAGAAGGAATTGACTATGAGGAAACCTTTGAACCTGTAGCTAGATTAGAGGCTATTAGGATCTTACTTGCCTATGCATCACATCTGAATTTCAAGCTATATCAAATGGATGTCAAAAGTGCGTTTCTAAATGGTTTTATTATTGAAGATGTTTTTGTAGAACAACCACCTGGTTTTTTAAATCCTCATTTTCCAAATCATGTTTTTAAACTTTCTAAAGCTTTATATGGTTTAAAACAAGCTCTAAGAGCTTGGTATGAAAGGCTTTCAAACTTTCTTATCTCAAAAGGATTTACAAAAGGAGTAGTCGATCCCACTCTTTTTATAAAAAGGATTTCAAAAGATGTACTAATAGTACAAATCTATGTTGATGATATTATTTTTGGATCTTCTAAAAATTCCTTATGTACTGATTTTTAAAAAAGTATGCAAAATGAATTTGAAATGAGCTTAATGGGAGAACTTAAGTACTTTCTTGGATTTCAAGTATTTCAAAATGAAGATGGAATTATTTTAAATCAAAGTAAATATACAAAAGATCTTTTAAAACGTTTTGGTCTGGATAGTATCAAGGAAAGTGAAACTCCTATGAGTACTACCTGTAAATTGGACGCAGATGAAACTGGGAAACCAGTTGATCAAACAAATTATAGAGGTATGATTGGTAGTTTACTTTATCTTACTGCTAGTTGACTTGATATTATGTTTAGTGTATGTATGTGTGCTAGATTTCAAGCTAATCCAAAAGAATCTCATTTTCTTGCTGTTAAAAGAATTTTTAAATATCTCAAACACACGGTTAACTTAGGTTTGTTTTACCCAAAAGGACAATCCTTTGATTTAATGAGTTATTCAGATGCTGACTTTGCTGGTTGTAAGTTAAATAGGAAGAGCACATCTGGAACATGTCATTTTCTTGGAAAATCCCTAGTATCATGGTGTAGTAAGAAACAGAACTCAGTTGCATTGTCTACTGCCGAAGCAGAATACATAGCTGCTGGTAGTTGCTGTGCACAAATTCTATGGATGAAACACACTCTATTGGATTATGGATTTGATCTTAAAAATGTTTCAATTAACTGTGACAATACTAGTCCAATAAATATATCTAAGAACCCTGTGTCTCACTCTATAACTAAGCACATTGATGTCAGACATCACTTTCTAAGAAATCATTATCAAAAAGGTGATGTTTCTTTGAAATTTATTAGCTCTGAACATCAATTAGTTGATATCTTCACAAAGCCTTTATGCTCTAAAAGAATGAAATTTATTAAACAAGAGTTGTGTATGATTGATCTGTGAAACTGATCTATGAAACTGATCTGTGAAACTGATCTGTGAAACTAATCTGTGAAACTGATCTGTGAAACTGATCTATGAAACTGATCTGTGAAACTGATCTGTGAAACTGATCTGTGAAACCGATCTGTCACACCGATTTTTATATATATATATTGTAATAAATTAGTAAATTTCTTGTATACTTTTTATGGGAACCCTAAATGATAAAATAAATGATACGCGGCTATTTATCCTCCCTAAACCTTTGACCTTTCATTTCCCGCCGAACCTTTCAACTTCTCTTCCCCTCTACTTTGAACCTTCGAACTCCTGCCTTCTCAAAACCCTCGAATGGCTAAGTAGAAGAGACCGAGCAAAGGACCGGATACCCCTGTACCTTCAAAGCGTACTCGAGGCGAGTCGAGTAGTACCTCTCAACTATCAGTAAATCCAAACCTGGAAACTCGGATTGTTGTTGTAGAAAAAGAAGTAAACTCTGCCTGGATTTTGTCAAGTAAGTCACTGTTGCTGCAAGTTCTTGAATCGCAAGGATGGATAGACTGGTTTTCTGACAACACTCGAATAGACTACCCGAAGCTGGTACATGAGTTCTATATGAATCTGGAAATCACTTTAGATGGTGTGGAGGCTGCCAGGATGTCGTCTGTGGTAAAAGGAAAGAAAATATCCTTCTCATCTAAGCAGTGGGTTGAGTGCTTGAACGTACCTCATGAAGGTCGGTATGAGGATTATGCTGGGAATATTCCTCCAACATCTGATTACTTCTCTTATGAATTAGCTCTGGAGCTTCTGACAGGAAACAGAGAGTCACGAAGAATCACAGCTTCAGAATTAGATGGTGAGTGCAGACTTCTTTTCAAGTTTATTCAGCACCAGCTTTGCCCTAGGAGAGGATATTTTGCTGCTGTAAAGTACCAGGATGTTTTCCTGTTGTTTCTTATGAAAACACATGAGAAGATCAATTTGTGTAGATATGTGATGGTACACATAGCTGGAATGATAAAACTGTCCAAGAAAGTCGCTGCCTTGTTTTATTCAAAGATGATATCTACCATGCTCAAGAATCTAGATTGTATTGATGAAGATGATGAAGTTAATGAAACAGATCATACCTTCTGTCTTAACAAAGAGATCTGCAAGAGGATGAAAATAAATTGGAATACATGGAAGAAGTGCTGGGTTGCAGATGAAGATAAATTGTATGAAGCCTACAATCCCATAGATCATGGCAAGAGGCCAAAGGATTTGAGAGACCCTGGATTGAAACCAAATGAGGAACCAGTTTATTCTGATGATGATGAGCAAGAAGAAGGAAAGGATGAGGCCACCGAAACCCAAGAGCAGGAAGAAGCTGCGACTGAGGAAGGAAGTATGTCATCTCCGGATGATAGGAGTGATCCTGACACTGCCAGTCCCAAAAGAAGAATAGAATTTGGACCTGCTAGTCCACCCTTATCCCTACCAGAATCAGAACCTATTCTTGGTGATGAAGAAGATTTTGACACTGAAGAATATCACAGTGAAGCTTCTGAGAAGAGTGATGATGGACGTGCTGATGAAGTTGAGGCTGTTGCTGATGGTTATAACAGACCAGTGGATGGTCTTTCTGAAGATCAAATGGCATCACCTCAATCAGTACAAGAAATACATATCAGTGGCAAGGATGATTCACCAAAAATCAGTGGAACAGAAAGCTATGAGAAACCAAAATACACCCTGTGTGCTGCTGTTTGGGATGACTACCCTGGTTATGCTGTGTTGGGATTAGAATATTCTGAAGATGAAGAAGCAATGCCAAAATCTGCTGCAGCTGTGAAGAGGAACCTCCCACGAGAAGCAAGGTCTGTTCCTACTGTTGATCCTACCAATAATAATTTACCTGGTTCAGGAATCTCTCAGGATGATCTTGATAAGTTTAAGTTTGAATTGCTAACTGCTGTGAGAACCATAGTTAGAGAAGAAGTTTCTAATGCTCTTACTCAAGTGTCTCTACAAGTTTCTGAAAATTCATTGGAAGCCTTCTCACAGAGATTATCTAATGTTGTGAAGCCAGACCTATCCAATACTGGTGAACTTATTGGCAGGCAAATAGCCTTTTTGAATCAGACTATGAAGGATCTTCACACCGGCCTGGTATCTCTATCAAGCGAATTCCGATCAACCATCTCTGGTATGATGGAAGTTTTGAGAAATTTGATTGAACATCTCAACAAGTCTGACCTGAGGAAGTTGAAAGCTGAGTTAACTCACATAGTTAGCCAAGCCAGTACAGGAAAGGTCACCAAGATCACTACCCGTTAGATATAAGCTCTAAGAGAAGTTGTGCATGATGAGTTAGCTGTTGTTAGACAAATTCTTGACTTAGAATCTTTGAGGAAGATGAAATAGCTCTGTGATAACAGTCATAAGATGGATTTGGTATATTCAGCAGATGCTAAGAAAGCCCTGCAAGAGATCAAAGAGAAAGTTGATAATTACTTTTCTAAGATTTATACAAAACACGAGATGACTGCAAGCTTCAAGGTATTGGCAGAGAATCTGAAATTACCTCCAGTCACTCAGGCCTTCAAAACTCAAGTTCATCAGTTGCAAGATTTTGTCCCTTCCTTGGCACAGTTCATGGAGAATAAAGATGATTTTGAAAAAGCTATGAAGTATGGAGCAGAAGTCATTCAGGACTTTATTCATCTTTTGAAGCCCTATTTGCATGCACAGGCCACTGCCATAGTACTTCCTACTTCTAAACCTCTCAGTGACTCTGATGTAGCTCCAAATCAGCTATCTGTTGCTCAAGCTCTCTCTCAGTTAAGACCAGTCCCTCAACAAGCTTCTCAATCAGCTCCTGTTTCTCAACAACAACCTTCTGTGGTACCTGCTCCTACAACTGCCCGAGTTGTCCTACCACCTTTTCAGATTCGCCAAAACCAGCATACCTCCAAGCCTTCAAACTTACCCACTATTGATCCCAACGACAAAGGAAAATCACCTTTGTATCCCACCAAATAGTTGTGTATTGTTTTGGATGGGGTGAACAATGTGCTACTTGTAATAATCTGTACTTTATCATTTTTTTTATCTCTACTCTCTCCTGACTGCTTTTACTTTCACTTTCACTTATATGTTTTCCCTCCTTTTTTATTATCCCAAAGGGGGAGAATAAAAAGAATGATATATGGGGAAAGAAGGGGAGAAGAACAAGAATACTTTATGGGAGAAAAGATGTATATATCTCAGGGGGAGAAATCTGTATAATATATATGGGAAATTTAAATTAAAGGGGAGATTTATATTTTTCTTTGTATTTATTCTCTTTATGGTTTAATTCAGATTTGTGATTATCAAAAAGGGGGAGATTGTTGAGCCCTCTGGAAGATTGTAGATTTCATGTCTATGTTTGGTGTTTTAATAATCACAAATCATCACATACCATTAATGCTTAATCTGGTTTGATTTCTCATAAACTTAATTACAATCTGTAAATGAATCTGTTATCATGTTTTTGTCTATGCTTATTGACTTACAAAGTATGTTGGAAGTCTTCTGGTTTCAACATCCATCAGACTCACCGATCCATCAGACTCACCGATCCATCAGACTCACCGATCCATCAGACTCACCGATCCATCAGACTCACCGATCCATCAGACTCACCGATCCATCAGACTCACCGATCCATCAGACTCACCGATCCATCAGACTCACCAATCCATCAGACTCACCGATGCAAATGAGTCACCGATGCAAATGAGTCACCGATGCAAATGAGTCACCGATGCAAATGAGTCACCGATCCAAGGACTCACCGATGCAAATGAGTCACCGATGGAATAAGAGTCACCGATGGACGAAGCTACTGACAGACTCACAGCTACCGATACCGACGCATGAAGCTACCGACGCATGGAGCTACCGACGCATAAAGCTACCGACGCATGGAGCTACCGATAAACAAAGTCACCGATACAAGCATGTACCAACCGACGCATAGAGCCACCGATAGAGTCAAAGCAACTAATGACATTGAGCTACCGATGTCCAAGCTACTAATGCTGATGACCTACCGATCACTTGATTCTTCAATAGTCATAAACAACTGTTTGAATTTCTTTATCTTTATCTTTTTTTAATCTAACCAATGGTCATATTAGGTATATTTTAATGCTCTGTCAAATTATTAATAAAGGTTGTCGGATGTCAGGAAACCGTACCTCGTACCTGCGGAAAGGAAACTTTTTCTGTCTTCCGAAGCACGTTACATAAATATAAGAAGACTCTGCTGAAGAGAAAAGAGAGAGTTGATGGAAGAACACAAGATATACAGAGAAAAAGAAAGAGGAGGAAGAACCAATCAGAACAGAACCTCATACTCAATCAAGCCTACTCAAGAGGAGTTCTATGCATACAGAAGAACATTGAAGAACTTCATCGACTACATCTCACTACTTTTGAGCCTGAAGCATATGACACTCTTCCTCTCAAACAAAAACGAGAAAAGGACTCAGAATAAATTCTGATCAAATACAAAAGAGTCCAGAGCTACACTGAAATCACCAGAGCCATTTCTAAACTCTACATCTCTGCTCTATGATACATTTGTTTTACATTTCGAGCAGTGTGTGTTATCTGTTGTATTAAACACACACACTGACTCCTGTACTTTCACTGGAGTATCTGTAAATCCTCAGAAAACCTTTTTTCACTTCATTTCCCACTGTGGATAGTGGTAGAGGTCGTGTGTGACCTGGACAGCTAGTTGCTGTTGTACTGTTTCCCACGAATAACAGTGGTAGAGGTCTTGTGACCTGGACAGTGTGTTCACTGTTGTTAACCCCGATCCAGGGTGTGGATCATTTTTATATAAACTTTTGAGAGGACTAAGTCTCGGCTTGAGACTGAACCTCTTGGTTAATTCTCTGTGTTTGTAGCTACATACTTTATCCATACTACATATTTATTTCATATTCCGCTGCTATTACTTTGAAATATAATTTATTTTCAAAGCTACTTTGATTGTTAAACTCGCAAGTGTTTATATTTATTATAGACCAGTAAGTTAGTTTCAAAGGTTAATTTAATCATAAGATTAAGTTAACTGAGAACTAATCAATCTTTGAGAAGCTAATTGAACCTTTATAATCTATATAAATTCACTATAGTTTAATCTGTTTTTGAAATAAGGGTATTTTTAATCCACATTGTTTTTAACAGAAAATTTTAATTGGAACTCAATTCACCCCCCTCTTGAGTATCCACTCCGACCAAAAATCTTGAACCACTTTAAAACAATGAAAAAAGTGGTTTGAAAATCATTAAATACCAAATTCACAATTATAAATCCAATTTATAATCAATATCCACTTTTAAAAACACACACATTCTTTAAAAACCATTTGGGAATTTTTAAAAACATCGGGCATTGAATCCCATTATATTTCAATGGTAAAAACCATTTTAGAAAAACTTTGTCCCCTCATGGGTCTTAAACATATCAATATATTTAGTAAAGAAAAAAATTCAAATCAATAAGCATCTAAAATCAAATAATATAAAGTGAAAAAAAGAAACACATACCTATGTTCAATGGAACACAAGCTAAAAGTTGTAGCCTATGATGATGGATTCTCAAACAATACTCAATAGGTCCTTTACAAACCCTAAAAATCAAAATTACTCAAAATTAAATCCAACTTTCCGTAATTTGAATCCCCTTGGATCCTAGGGTTCATGGGAGAAACTAAAATCAAGATTAAAGGGAAGATAAAAGGAGTAAACCATAAGAAAAGAGGCATACTAAAGAAGGAACGCACTTGAATTAGGGGAGGAAACAACCAAAATAGAGGAGGGGAAGGGTGATAATTCCCACATACACCAATGTGTTGGATGAGAGTGAGGGGAGGAAGAGGGAGATCCAAATCCTAAAACTTGGTATGGGTGTTTGGGTAAATTCTCAAATATTAAGTGATGGGGAAGACTTCATGTTTTGGCTATATGGTTTGCTAAACTGTATTCCAACCATGAATTGTTCACTACCTAGATCAAAACCCTCTCACCCAATTTACTTGGAAATTAACATGATTATACAAACTATTCACCAAGCAAACCAAATGGAACTATCAAATTACAGATCTAATTTGAATTCTTGTTTCATGGTTAACCTAATTATGCATAAGTCATGCACCCTCAGTCCTATATACGAAAGGTCCCACAAACATTCCCTGAGGATCTTAATTTTTTGGGATCAATTGTGAACCACCCATATAGATTAATCATGTGTAGAACAAAATGAGCTGAAAATTCCACCATGTATAGGTTACCTTATATTTCCTCTAAAAAGTTTCTACATACCATGCACAGCAATAAAAACACTAAAATTTATAGGTTTCCAATTGAAACCTCTTGGGAACCTAAAATTATAGTCAAACTCTTCAAATATCATAAAATAAACACCACATTGACATAGTGGGTGTTATGATTCCCCTTTGTTTTAAATAGTTAGATTAATTATAAATTTTTTTCATTTAAATGTATAATTGATGAAGTTAGGGCCTCATGTTATTAAAAGATGGTCGATATAGCTTTATAGAGATTGGATGAGCTTAGGTGATAATGGTTAAACTTGAATAAGGAGTTAATTCATGTTTGAGGTAGGTGGTACCTATCATTACCCAATAGTTTATGGATTGTTTCATATGGCATGTGATATGTGGTCTCATTGTTCATGTGTGATTGATCATAAATTAAATTAATTTTTTTTCCTATAAACTTTATGAGTGGGTAAAAGACATCAAGGGACATTATGAACCATTCTGTTGTTATTTCTTGAAGCCTTTAACACTGATGGTCGTATTATTAAATTAGTGTGTTGAACTTTATACTTGGGACCCCAGAGGGATTCCCTTAAATTGTGTAATAATGTAGAGGAAAATTTTCAGGTGATCTTAACCTCCTTGGTTGTAAGAGTGGTGTGTAAGTGAGGGTCTCGGTGTGATCTATTAATTTAAATGTTTTATTCGCCACTTTAAAGAGTGTATATTCTATGAGGGATATGTTTATCCTCTCATTTGATATATCTTGAGACCCTGGACACTAAGGGTCATAGGGAGGTGCATAATTTTTTTGGAAGTGTAGCACTAGAATTAAGTGGGATGACCCTTTGGTAGAACATTATTTAGTTAACCACGAATAGGTTCTATTATCCTCCTTTTAGTATGATATATGTGTGAATTATGTGGGGTATTCTTGAGGTTTTAACCAAATATATCTTTAGTACTTATTTGTATCTTTTTTTATTACATGACTAAAATATGGGGTGAGTGTTCCTCCCCCTAGGGCTTGTGGTAACATAGTGGGTTATACCCTAGTTTTGTGTGAGGATATTGGTTGGGCATGTGAGGACCCACCTAGCTTAGACTTAAAGTGATTTTGTCATTAACCAAACCCATTTATTATTTTATTATTTATATTTTTATAAGTTTTTTATTAATCAATTATGTTTTTTGTTTATATGGTTAGATGTTATTCTTAGTTGTAATTTCTATGTAGCAAACATATTTTCCACCATTATTAAAATATTTTTTCAAGTGTGGGGTGACCCTATCAATCACTCTGATGTGGCCTTTGGCCCAAGATGATATGCCCATTTTTATAATGATGCCTATGATTTGGGGATAACAAGATCACTATGTTATTGGATAAGGTATGGGATACAATTCCCATGTTACTATGTGACATAATCCCCACCAGGTCATGAACATAATTCCAATATGGCCCTGATAATGTTGATGAGGGGAATCTATGCCCAATAATTTTATATTACACTTAAAAGTGGGATGTATTACCCATTTTGAGATCCTTCTATGGAATAGGATGTGATTCCTATGTGAGTGTAGATGCATATGGGACATAAGGCCCTTAAATTAATGTTATACCTAAGATTAAATTCCCATTTATTTGTTATTTTACTTTGGTATTATACATATTTCCTATATTATGATAGTTCAAAGGAAGGGTAGAAGATGATCAGGATGAAATTCATAGTTATTTTTTATTCCCATTGGGAGTGGTATTTACTACCTATGTTATGATACTTCTAAGGAATATGATAAGATGATCAAGGTGATATTCCCAATTATTTTTTATTTTCATTGGGATTGGGATGTACATCCCATGTTATGGTACTTCCATGGAAGGAGATGATATTCCTAGGAAGAAGTCCCCATAATTTTATTATTTTCATTTGGAGTGGGATAGAATTCCTATGATGGGATTCTTCTAAGGAATGAGATCCTCATGAGTAATTATTTTTTAAGGTATATTGTTCACCTTATTATGATGTGGCATGGGACTAGGTATGCTTCCCCTCTTGTGTTTATTCCTGTGTATAAAGAAATTATTCCCTATCTTGAAAATGTATTCAGTACATGATGCCCACTTATATAGAATATATAAGGATGCTATGTTGACATGTCCATTTCATGTATACATTTTTTATTTTAAAATGCATTTTTATTTAATTTAATTGCATAATTGTTGTGTGAATATTTGATGGAATTTTTCAAATTTGTAAGGATGAAATGTTTTATGGGAAATGTGAAAAAAGAGACAAAAAGGAAATTAATTACATCAAAATACAGATTTCCATGAAAAAAGATACACATAGAAGCTTCTTGAGACTTGAAAGTGAAGAAACGGAGTGAACCAAAGATTGTAGGACTAGAAAAATATCATTTATATCATAAATATTCAATTTATGATGTAAAAAAACATGATAAAGGATTCATGAATACAATGCATGTAGAGAAAATGAACTTAGAATTAGAAACACATGTTTCACAGTATGACACATATATGTCATGCCATGACACACCTCAAAATTTTCAAGACTTCATTATGTATCAAAAATTAAATTATGGGAGGTTTAACAAGAAATAAATATGGATTAAGAACATTTTTATCAATGTAAATAAGTCCATACTTTCCCAAAAATTATAGATTCAATGATGGTTTTAGTTAGAGACTCACCATTATGAATCGAGACCACCATTGATAACCCAAAACCATTTATAAGTGTAGTTTTGGGTAATTTTATGAAAATAAGAGCACCCTGAAGATCTATAAATTGAGATATTATGTGTCATTTTCAATGATATATCTAGAAACCAAATCTTGGGTAGAGAAACTACACTATGCAGGGTCCTCACCATTCTTCTTCTTTGGTTTTTCTTTCATGATTTCTTTTGTTTTATTCCTTCCCCATTACTATCTCATCACTATGATATGGGGATAACTCCCACCATGTTCTAGGGTGATACAGAAAAAGGGAGAAGGTTCATTGGATTGTATTTATTTATTTTATTCATATATTTGGGTTTTCATAGTTTTTAATTAAAATTGAAATCTCTTTCTCTTTCATAAAATAATGATCATTGATTTTTGAATCTAAAAGGAACTTTTATAATTTCACAACAAGTTGTCTTAGATTGCATCATGACTATTGGTTAACGTAGGTAAATTAGGTTTAAATATGGTGTCATGATAAACTTAGTGCATTAAAATCCTAAATTACCAAACCAAGAGAAATATTTTATTTTTTTACTAAGGAGGGGATACCTAGACCACCAGATCTTCCTAATCCTGAATCTAACACTAATATTGAACATAAAATATAATTTCTTAATTAAATTGTACTTAAACCCTAAAATATAAAAAACCCTTGCATGATTTTATCAATTAATTTCAAAGACTAAATCTAATTCTTCTCTCTGTATTTCTTTCTAGAATAACCAAAATTTATTTTCCCTCTCTTCCCATTTCATCATTCCATTTAATAAGATCATTTTATTTTAAAAATAAAATTAATTAATTGCATTGCCTCATGGTTTTGACCATGAATCACTGTTATTTACTATTTTAATTAATTAATTTCACTTGTCTGAGTTTTATAAATTTTTATTTTGATTATCCCTATATGGAATATACAATGTTCTCACAGACTATCAAACTTGCACCATTGTCAGGTACTGTTTAATTTTATTTTTTAGGTTTTAAATTTTTAATTTTGTTGTTTTATTTAATTTTCATTATTATGATAGGTATTTAATGCTAAAATTTATGATTCCAAACAATTAATGCACAATCACCATACCCTGGCCAAAGGAAAAGTAAATCTTGAGTTTAAAACTAACATTGATAAGCCTTTGAGGAAGAACATATCCACAACCATGGAAGGTATAGAGAATAACCATGTTTTCAGGATATGAGCAAAATATCCTAGATTGAAAGAATTGGAGGACGACGATAGACCACAAAACATCATAGATTATCTGAGAATACTTATACCACTAGTAAATTCTATGAATTTTGATATTAATTCAGTAATAATTCAAATGATTTCCAATATGGTGCTCTTTTTTGGACTCACCCATGAAGATCCAAAATCACTTCTTGGGAGTTTCCTCAACCTCTATGATATATTTTAATTCTATAATGTTTCATGTGATGAGGTAAGGCTTTATTTGTTTTGATTTTATTTATAGAAATGATCTTGAGAATGGATTCAGAGCTTTTTATCCCATTTTTTAACTACATTGGATGATTTTAAAAGAAATTTCTTAACCTGGTTCTTTTCACCTTCAAAATAAATGGGTATCTAAGTAAGTATTTTAAACTTATATCAGTTTGAAGATGAATCCCTTTACTCTTCTTGGGAATGTTTTAAAAAATTAATAAGAAAAAATCATCATCATGTCATAGAGACCTAGCTACTAATCTAAACTTTTTATAAAGTTATTATACAGGGAAACAATATGATTTTAGATGTTGTGGATATAGGATCATTAATGAATAAATCACTAGAGGAAAGTTACAATATGATGGAAGAAATAGAGAGAAACATATTTCAATGGAAAAATGGATGCACACAAATAAAAGTAGTGCACATGATTGACAACAACAGCTAGATGGTGGAACAAATGGAATCACAGACAAAGAAGATGGTTGCAATGATGGGCCATTAAGAAGAACCTAGAGGTATGTATTTAGAATAGTTAATTACACTAACTATAACTATCAAAATAATTTTATGGGTTGGTGTCCACAATGACCACAAGGGTAGGGGTACTAGCAATAAGAACCCTAAGGTCCTTTAATCACAAGCCAGGTCCATACATTATACAAGAAACTAGCCACATTCATGAGCATGACCAAGGTGGTAATTAAAGAGATGAACGAATACTAAATAAACCAGAAGGAAACACTAAAAAATATAGAGATTCAATTTATCCAGTTCACTATGAAACTTAGATATATACTATAAGGATCACTGCTATGATGGATAGAATTACATTCTTGTCCATATTTAAAATGTTTTCTTTATAAACTAGAAAAGTAACCAAGGATCGGCCTAAATCATATAAGAGAAAACAAGAAGAATAAGTTGAAAATCAATTTGAATAGCTAGAGAAGAGTGAGGAATAAGTAACTGAATAAGAACCACTATAGTATGAGCCAAGACTTTCATTTCTAGAATAACTGACACAAGTGAATATTAATGCATAAAAACATAACTTTTTGGAGAACTTTAAAAAATTAAATATTAATATCCCCTTTATAGAGGCTCTCAATAACATGACAATGTATGAAAAAATTATGAAAGATATGGTGACCTATAAAAAAAATCTAGTGGAGATCATCACCATTCCACTCACACGAGAGTGTTAGCGATGGTATCAAAAGACCTACCTAAGAAGCAACAAGATCCGAGTAGTTTTACATCCCTATATTTATTAAAGATAATAAATTTGTAAATTATTTATGTAACTTAGGTTTGAGTTTCAACATCATGTCATACACCACTTTCAAAAGTCTAAGACAGGAAGGGCTGAATCTTATAAGATTTTCACATCAATTAGTAGATTCAATAGTAAAATTTCCATGTGTAATGTTCTAATACATCCAAATTGAAGTTGAAAAATTATACTTCCCAATAGAATTATTAGTGATAGACATGTAAGAGAAGCAGGCACACCTCATTTTGGGGAGACCATTTCTGGCTACAAGGTGTGTGCTGATAGATGTACAAAGTAAAGAACACTATCTAAGAATTTTTAATATGCAAGTAAGTTTCAATATCCATTGAGCAATGAAGAATTTTTACGTGATAGAAGATGATTATTTTGAAGAGTACTAAATACCTAAAGTTGAGGATGCTACTAAAGTTGAAGAAGTACATGAGGTAACTATTGTTCTGCAAGAAAATACTAAAAAAATAGTGATAAGTAGAGTCATAATTTGATAAGAAAGTACATAGATATTGGAAGAGTGACTACCTCCACCAAGTTTGAGAAGGGAAAATAGGTATGGATGGTATATGAACTTCCATTTAATTTTTTAGTATTAAAGACTAAATGTTGGATCAGGCCACTGGAAATCAATAAAGTGTTGACATCAAGAAGAGTTAAGTTATTTACAAATGAGGGAAAAGGATAGACCTATGTATAGAGGTCATAACTAATACCATTCATTGACCCTGTCCACGTAAAACAATTTAAATCATCCATCACCTGAGATAAATATGAAGGAGGTAGGGTCAATACAAATAAATTAAAAAAAGTTATCCTGGGAGGCAACCAGAGTTTTTAAGATTTTTCTTTATTTTTTTTAGACATTCATGCACTCACCCCAAAATATTTCAAAATACATTTATAATTTTCTATGATTTCACATTTTTTTATTTTATAGGACCATCAAGACACTGATAGGCAACATGACAAGGAGTAGTAGGGATTATTCACATTATAAACCGAGTGTAGGTAAAACCTATGAAGTCCAAGTTAAAATCATCATTAAAAGGATACTAATCAATTTAATTATATGTTTTTTCAATTGTATTCCCCATATTTAAATGTTTTAGACTCTAAACTACCAATTATATGTACTACCATGATTCTTGGATTAATCAACTAAACTAGGAGACATAAACTAGTTAAGAAACATGTCATGACATGATTTAAACTTTATTTTCAATAAATTTGAATGAGAAAAATGGGTAAAATTATTAGTGGATATAAGAATGTGGTTTTGGATTTGGAAATCATTATTTAGGGGATCATACTAATTTTTGTAAATGATATTTTTCTAATATTTTTCCTGTAATGTATTTCTGATATTTTAATTAATTGATTTAATTATACATATGAATTACGATGAATGATTGTCCCAACCATTCATCTCATTCTCAAGACATCCTCATAGACAAATATTTCTGATTATTTATATAGTATATTTCTTGTGAGAATAAAGTATGTTCTCCTATAGAAATTTCTTAGAATCTTATCAAAGTTATGACTAAAAAGAATCACTTTTAATATGACTGAGGAATATTTTTTTAACCATTTATCCTTGGATCGACCCTAAATTGTTCATTTTTAATCTTGTATAATCCATGAATATCCTTGTTAGGAAATAAAATGATTTATAATTCTATTTTATCCATTCTTACCCCACTCATAGTATATTTCATGGTATCAAAAAGAATAAGTGTGGTAAGAGACTTTCTATGGTGTACAAGGATATACTTCATTTAGGATATTTTGTTAGGGGTTTTTCATTTTTATTTGGGGAGTGACCAAGATATATTTCCTTGTATGAAATTATTCACCTCTCCTACTAAAAAAATATATTCAAAAAATGGAGTGCTTCTTAGGAGGTTCAAAATCACCATTTTTAGACTAGTGGTCTTTTTCTCATATGTGGTTAGGTGGTGTATGTGAGATTTTCCTTAAGCATAGATTTCAAAAAAAAAAAAAATTAAAAATTAAAAAAAATAGGTTATGTATTATGAGGGTCAATAATCACCATTTCTATATCGATGATCTTATAATCATTTATGGGCTGTTGGATGTGATATTTTTATTAGACATAATTTTTAAAAAAGACAAAAAAATGAAGAAGAAAGCAATAGAGGATGATTCATTCATTGTGCATACTTTTATCATGAACCCACTTTGATATTTTTTAGGGGAAGGGAGAGACTACATCTATAAAGGAATATTTTTATTGAGATTATCTTTTGATATAATACACTATTATTTAGAGTCCAATATCATTTTTAGATTTAATTTTTTTTATATAATTTACCTACATTCCCTAATCCTCAGAGTCATTTGATCCTAACGATGAAGCCCTCATAATTATTTTAGATTATGTCTTTAAATGGTGAAGATGATAGAAGTATTTTAAGCCTATGGTAAGTGACATGTTTTTGTGGTATGTGTGTGACTATTTTTATAATTGAACCTTCATATTGAATGGAAAATTGAAGTGAGGAAAATTGTGAATGACATGCATATTAATAATAAATTGAAAAATTAAAATGGATGAATGAAAATGATTGATGGTTTCAAAAGGAGAAAAGTAAAATACCTGGTTGATTTATTTCTTTGAAAATTGAGGCTTTGATGAATTTACCTATGTGATGATTAAAATTTTAATTTCCCATTTTATCAATTACTTTTTTTAACATTGAGTTGTAAGTATGGTAGGATAAGCATCATTTGTAGTATGTTGAGATTCCATCCTTGATAAAAATTCTGAATTTAAGTGTGGGGGATTTGATACATCCATTTCATGCATACATTTTTTATATAAAAATTCATTGATTTTTTTTTAAATTATTAATTTTTTCCTAAATATTTAATGTAATTCTTAATTTTTTTTCAGGATGCAATATTTTTAGGGAAATTGAACAAAAGGATCCAAAATATTAATGAATTCCATAAAAAAGGATTTCCATGACAAAGGATACACATATAAGCTTCCCAATAATTTTAAATAAATAAAAAGAGTGAACCATAGCTTTTAGAACTATAAAAACATCATTTAAATCATAAATATTTAATTTATTATGTAAAAGGTATGGGAAAAAAAGTCATGACTACAATACATGAGGAGAAAAGGAACCCAAGGTGAGAAGAACATGTGTCATGGCATGACACATATGTACCACGACTCGAAACATCTCAAAATTTTCTTGAATTTGTTTTAAATCACAAATAAACTTTTTTTATGCTGAAACACAAATAATGGTGGAGTAAAAACATTGTTCATGACATAAGATGATTTAGACTTTCCATGAAATAGAAGATTCAAGAAGGATTTTAGTGGGGGACTCTCCATTATGACTCAGGACCTCCATTGATGGACCAAGACCATTTATGAGTGCATTTATGAGTGAATTTATGATAAAGAGATAACCTTGAATATATATAAATATAGATATATTATTCTGATCTAAAAAATCGATCCGAAGACTAATACTTGGGGTGAGAACATGCATTGTGTGGGGTCCTCACCATTCTCCTTCTATGGAGTTTATTTCATGTTTTCTTTTGTTTTATCCCTTCCCTCTTAATCCCACATAATATGGATGATAGGTTAATTCCCACCATTTATTAGGGTGATTTATAAAAGTGGAAGAGGTGTGTTTGATTGTATTTTTATATTTTATTCATGTACATGCGATTCCATAGGTTTCAATAAAATTTACAATCTCTTTATCTTTATTAAATTCATGACCATTTATTTTTTAATCAGAAAAAAAAATTAATTATGAAACTAGTTTCCTTAGAATAAACCATGACCATTGGGTATTATAGGTCAATTAGGATTAAATATGGTATTAGTATAAACTCAGTGCATTAAAAACATAACGTATTGGACAAAGAGAAAAAAGGTATTTTTGTACTAAGTAGGGGTTACCCAAACCATAGGATACTCCTCATCCCAAATCTGACACCAATACTAAACTTTAAATTTAATTTCTTAATCTAATTGAACCTAAACCCTAAAAACTACAAAACCTTGGCATAATTTTCCCCATTAATTTAGAAACCCAAATATGCCTCTGTTCTCTTTCCCACTTTCCAAAACAAAAAAAATTGTTTTACCTATTTTTTTCCTTTATTTAGTAAATTTAATAAAATCATTATCTATTAAAAACCTAAAAAATTAATTATTCTATATTGTGGGTTCAACCACGAAACACAAATATTTACTATTTTAATTAATTAATTTCACTCGTCTTACTATTATAAATTTGTATTTTGGTAATCCCTTCTTGGAATTAACAATTCCCTCATGGTCCTGTCATATGCCCATTGTTTTGATTTAGTAATAAGTATTTTTTACCCATATTTTAATTCTTATGATATCTCAGGGACGTTATTCCCACTTTCTAGTTATATTATTGGGGTGTATTTCCTATATATTGGTCATGATTTTATGACAAGGATTTATGCCCATTTATTTTGACATGGGATGTGATGCCTAGTTAATGATTATGTGATATGTTTTGAGACACCTTGGCACTGGACAAAGTAGGTAATCATCACACAGGATGATTTTATATCATCCATGGGTGTGACATATCTATTATTATTACCAATTCCTATTTAGTTTTATTTATGATAATATCACACTATACATTTACTTTCTTATATTGTATATGTTTAGAGACACCATTTGTGTTGTCCTAATGAGTTTAACTTATACCCTACTCCAGTAGTCTTGTACCCAATATGAATTCCTAGTTGCAGGCATAGGTAAAGGTAGTCACCCGGATTTGGATGGTTGAGCAAGTGGGTTTGGATAGTGTCATTATACAGAATAAGGTAGAATTTATTTTCTTACTAACTGCTTTACTTTATTTATTTTTAGTAGCCTATTTATGGTTGGTCTATGGGTAAACCTTTTCATTCATATATTCATAAATGAATTTATTGTTACTCATCTTATTATAGCATGGGAGATATTTTTTATTATTGTATTTTAGTTGTGATGTATTCTTTTATTTATTTTATTATTATGAAAGTTGATTTCTATTACTTCCACTGTGTTTTATAGTTATCTATTCCATAGGGTATAGTCTCCCAAATATCACCTATAGACCCTCACCATTGGTCGGTATACTCTAGCGTATGGGGAGGAGAACTTGAGTTATGTGGAACTTTGTTTTATCAAGATTAATTAAACCGAGGATGCTACGAAGTGCTATTAGTGCCCTATTTATCTTTGTATTACTATTTGGGACATGGTATATGGGGATAGGACTTGTCAGATCTTAGTATGTGCATTTTTTCTTGTTCCAACTATCACATGCATAAGATGAAATCCAAGTTTCTAGGCAGTTAGAATTGTTGTTTAGACTTACATAATTATAAATGAGCTTATTTTTTTATTGAATATGGGGCTTTTAGATATTGATTTATATTTTATTAGTTATAACTATTGGAATGGGGTGTAAATAGAGTGTAAGTTCATGAATAATATTATCACACAGGATTCATCTAATATTTTTTTGATAATTTATGGTTAAGCACCTTAATTTTTTTGTGTGGTTCTAATTATTTAATGTGTTAGAAGAAACTTATATAAATATTTCCTATATGCCTTGATAGTGATGTTATACTTAAATGGTATTCTATATTTATTATGTTATTATTTTTTAGTAATTGAGGAGGTGAATCCTATCTAAATTTTATTCCTATCCCAAAATTGGTTAGGCTGGTGTAGGTATAAAGATGTAAATATTAATAAAGGCCTAGATTGGGGTGATGTAATGTAAGTTTCCTTGGATATTTAAACCTAAATTAAAAAAGTTTCTTTGTGAATTTTGACTCTTATAAGATATGATGTCTAGAGTAGGTTGGGAAGCCAAGTTATGATATTCCATCTCAATATCATATGAAGTCAAATCATTTACATGTGGTATGGTGTTTCTCTTACTTATACCCAATATGGACTGTAATAATTCAAGGGTAACCTGAGAGAGGGGTGAGACCTTGGAATGTGGATGCCTTTTTGATAAAATCATGGGTAGATTATTATATGATATGTATTATGTCAATGACACATGAGGGGAATGTAGTTGAATATATTCTCAACATAAGGGATTTCATTGAGGTATATTGATATGGAAGCCTGAGTGGTTCTCTATGCGGGGATATGACCAATATGCATGTGAGGCATGGTCAGCTACTGATTAGGCTCATATGACTTAAATAATTGTGATGTAACCCTTTATTATGTAATTTATGTTATCAATATGGTATAACTAGGGTGTGAACTGATTTAGTTATTTATTTTTAATAACCATAGTGGTCATTCACACCATTATAGGTATATTTTTATGACTCCTCTCTTGTTATTATTTATGAGGATAGTCTTTATGTTATGTGTGTTGATTTTATTATGGGTGATGTCTAAGATCAGCCTCTAAATGGTGATCTTAGTTTTTTGATAGGCATGATCGGCCTTGTATGGACTGTGAGATATGTGTAAATATAGATTTGGAAACTATTTAGGAAAAGGAGAGTCTATATATAGGTCAGGTGGCTCCTAGTGTTATGTCATGTAGGCCTTTCTGATGAATGGTGACTCCTTTTGATGCATTCCTCGTATGTGGTTAAATTTATAGAGATGTATGTTTAGTCCTTTGAGACCTTTATAGGCTATAGGACCTTGTGAGGTGCTTGCATGTTGTGATGGGGTATAAGACTCCTTAGCCTTTATGACTAATTATATATAATTAGAGGAATTTTTATGGTTTTAGGGATGATCACACTTTTAGTGTGATTAGGTATGATATGTGGATGTAAAGTTTTCAAACACCTTTTATCAACTATGGATTATGAACCCCAATGTTATTTTTTTATTAACCAAAAAAATTATGTTAAATACAACCTCTTACATGATGTAGAAATCATTGAGACACTAATGGATTTATTGTAATGTTGAGGATTTGAGTTGATTTACTTGGTTGATGTTGTTTTGGGTGGTGTCATAACTGTATTTGTAGGAAGTTGGGACCCCGTGGAATTGTGATGATCTTGAGGAACTGAATGTGGATCTTTAGGGATTAGAACATGGTAATTGTGTGGTAGTGAGAATGATTTCTAGTTTTGGGATTATGAACATCAAGACTAAGTAAGTGATAGGGAACCTTAAGTGTTTTTTAATAGAAGTTTCAGGGAGAAGCGTGTTTTCATAGACCCTAGATAAAATCTCATGGTGTGATTCTATCTAGATGTGATGTTTTGATTCTTATGTATAATATTTTTTAGCTGATTACATAATATTAGGATGTCAATATATTTTATTGGTGATCTAGAATATTATATGGTGGGGATCCACCATTGAGACTACTACTCTTTGGACTTGTGTTCGAGTGGGGTGTAGCGAGCATCAGTTGTGACGCATGTGATAGACCTAGATAATTAGTTGTAGGGGTTTTGTGTTGGTGCTTGGATATAAGAAGCCTGTATATATAGGTTTATATATATTTTTAGTTGGATAGAACCAAATTCTGGTACCAAATCATGGTGATGGAGAAGGTTTGTGAGTTCGGTGACTAATTGTGGGGATTCATAAGTTTAAATGGTTTGAAAACCATATATGTGGATCTCTGTACTCACAAGGGGAAAATGGAATATTTAGTGTAGTGAGGCTTTAAGTTTTTGTTCGAGTCTTGAGATTGAGACTATGGGGTTTTGGTCTAGTTTTTTTAAAGTTGTTTGAGTGTGATGTCAATCATGTGGTGTTTTAGAATGTACAAGTGATTTCAACCATAGGTTCATGACATTAGTGATTTGAGAATCCATGGGTGTCACCAGAATTGGGGAATCATTTTAGATTTATTGGATTAGATGGTACTATAGTGCTTAAACCGTTAGTTCTTTCAGGGATAGTAAGTGAAGTGAGGTATCGGCTAGAAATTTTCACATGAAATTGGGAACAATAACTTAGATAAGGATCTACACATGTTGTTTGGGAGACATATAACATTTATGATGGAAGTGTGATTCATATGGGGATTTTTGTTGTTTCATTGGTTCTAGAGTGGTTTCATCATGATCATAATCATTGAGGGGTATGAATTCAAACCATGTATCATGTTCCAATGAAAATTGTGATTCTTTTGAGATGCATGTAGAGACTTCTCGAGGATGATAAGTGTTATGGTGGTAAGTTTGTAACACCCCATATATTATGAGGAATATAATTGTTTAAAAAAAATTCAAAAATTATGTTATTTGATGTTTATGGTTATTGGAGATGCTAGTGCAGGCCGAGAGTTAGTATTTCATAATTTGGCCTACTGTTTGGGATGATATTATACTAAAGGTCAAGGTTCATGTTGAAACCCTAATGGGTTGTTCTATAATAAGGACATACATGAGATTAATTTATTTGAGATTCTAGAGAGACCATTCCATGATGTAGGGTATTATGGTTTTATGAATGTCTATGTATGGTAAATACTTTCGGAGTAGGTTGACTTTCATCACACAATAAGAGAGTTGTGCACTATGAATCACCGATGTAAAAATAAACATAGTTTATTAGGGAGGGTATTTCACTATGATAGTATAGGATCACACTCTGATTTCCCTATGTAAAATTAATTTTCTAGCGGAGGTGGTATGTCCTGCCACAATGAGAGTCATCATGTCATGGCATGCAGTTTTTGTGAAATCAATATTTTTGGTCATGGGGAGGTTTCATGCTATAGTAAGAGGGTGTTGTGCTATGTTTAGGCATACATAAGTTTATTTTTTCTGATTCTTGATAAACCATGTCACAACATAAGGTTTTTTGTGTGGAGAAGGCTATATAAAAGTAACTTTATGTATACATAAGATTCATATTTAGTTGTGTAATATTAGATTTTCTCTCTAGGTGGCAGGTTGTTTTGAAACCCCTAAGTTGCACTGTGAGGTTTTCCTAAAAGGTAAGTATTTAATCGTAGTGGGTAGGTTGATCCATGGAGTGTTCTAAATAGGTAGTGGTATTGAGCTACTCTATTTGGTCAGTCATGTCATATATCCTGAGTCTATGTCACCATGGGTATTCAGGGTTACGTGTTATGTCACAACTTAGTGGGTCATGCCATAATGAAACCCTGAATGAAGGGAGTTTCACCATTACTCCTTAATTCATGAAACAATGGACCTATAGAAAAAAAATATAAAAATTGTAGATCCATCTTTTCTGGGTTATCCCCTATCATGTTTTTAAGGAAAAGAGGGATTATAAGAGGTCCATTTGGTCATTTCCTTCCCTCATTCTTACTTATTTGGTTCCCCCTTAATGGGGGTTAGTTTATAATGGGTTTCCATGAAATTTTAGAGGTATTATTTCTTCCTTCAACCAAAATTCTTCTAATCCTTTTTAGTTTTAAATTTTAGTGTCTCTAAGATAGTTTTTAAGTGATGATTCAACCCAATTACGGTGGAATAATCCTGGATATTGGGTATATTACATGAAATGGATATAAAATGTATTTGGATGATAAATTCATGCTTATGTTATCCATTTTTAGTTGAGGTAGGTTTCTCATTAAATTTATTTAGGTATTTAAATTTAATTTTATTAAATTGATTATTGATCATGTATTAGTTGATGGGTTTTTTTCTCATAAAGATGACATGGTGTATTGTGGACATTACACACACCTTTGGTCATAGTGCTAATTTAGTGGGGCCGCTTAGTGAGGTTTTGATAATTATACATCTTTTTTAAATTTTTTAAATTATTACAAATTTTTATAATTCATTTAAATATAAATTTAATGGAGTTATAGCCTCATGTGGTTGGATGATGTATGATGGATCTTGATCGAGCTTGGGTGATATTAAGAGGCCCATATATTTCCCTAATGGTTTATTCATTGTTTCATCTAACATGTGATATGTGTTCTCACTACCCATGTGTGGTTTATTTTAAATTTAATTAAATTTTTTTACTCTATCATGTATGAGTATGATAAATAATTATAGGGACATGATGGACCCTTATATTAATATGTCATGATTCATTGACTTTTTGATGGTCATTGGATGATATTAAAGTGTGTTTAAATTTATAATTGGAACCCTTGGGGGCTTCCCTTGAGTTTTTTTATAATTTATAGGACCATTTTTAGGTTCTTTTAGCCTCCTTGGTTTTAGGAGATCTGTATAAATGGGGGTGGTCAACATGATTCATTACTTGAGATGTTCCCTTCAATGCTTGATAAATTTTATGTTCTATGAAGTGATATGTTTGGCCTCTCATTTTATGTAGCTTTAGAATGGCCATTGAGGTCCATGGGGAGGTAATTAAAGTATTGTTAAGTATAGATTTAATGCTAATAGGGATAATACCTTGGTATTCCATACTGTAGTGGATTGAGAATTGGTGCCCTCAGCCTACTATGAGTATGAGATGTGTTATAACGATGTGGTTTTAACATATGGTCTGACCATAATGAAGCATTAGTGTTTCCTTGTGTCTTCTTAGCTTACAAGACTAACATGTGGGTTGGGTGCCCCATCACCCCAGCCCTACCCCCTTGTATTATGGTAATTGAGTGAGTTATACCCCATTTTTAGTAAGTATATGGGTTGGGCAAGTTAGGACCTACCATGCATACACTTAATGTAAGTTGGGTGTTATTCTAACCCAATTATGATATTCTTATTTATCTTTTCTTATACTTTTTTTACTATTATGTGTTGTTTTTACATAGTGGGATGATGTGACCATTTTTAATGTTAGTATTATGTGGTGGAAAAGTTTCCCCCTTTAAAAATATATTGTTTATATCACTATATCTTGGTCAATGGACTAGGATGATATGATCACATGTACAATTATGTTTATAGAATGTAAATACATGTACATTCTATTGTTGAATAAGGTAGTGGAAGATATTCCAAAATTACTATGGGACACAATTCCCACAAAACCATGGAACGTAATGCCCATGTAGCATTGATAATATTGATGAGGGAACACTATACCTAATAATCTACTATTACCCATAAAAGTGGGACATAATTATCATGGTGAGATACTTACAAGGAATAATACATGATGCCTACACATGTATAGATTCATATGGTACATGAGGCCCTTCCACTTATGTTATTCCCAGGTTAAAACTCATAGTTTTTGTTATTTTCCCTAGGGAGTGGGATGTACTACTCATGTTTTGATGCTTCTAAAAAAGGGGATGAGATGTCTAAGATGTGATGATTGGTCATTTTCTATTTTCCTTAGTAATGGTATGTATTTCCCATGATGTGATAATTCTAGGTAAAGGGATGATATGCCCATGGTGAAATGCCTAGTTGTTTATTATTTCCCCTAGGATTGTGATGTACTACCCAATTTTTGATACTTCCAAATAAGGGTATGTGGTGCCCGAGATGAAATTACTGGGATGAAATGCCCGGTTATTTTTTATTTCCATTTAGAGTGTAATGGACTTCCCATGATTTGATGCTTTTAAGGAATGGGATGATATGACTGGGTGGTATTTGTTATTATAGGATGTGGTTTCCTCTCTTATATTGGGGAAAGGTACTAGGGATATTTTCCATCTTATTTTTATGCCCATGGATAGGGAAGTTATACCCTCTCTTGATAAAGTATTTTGGATGTGATACCTTCTTGTATATGATTACTAGGGATGTTGCTCCCATTATTTTGATTTCATTATCAGGACATACTTCCCATGTATTAATTCTTGTGATATATCAGGTACATTATTCCCATTGTATGGATATATTATTAAGATTTATTACCCATGTATCGGTCATGATATTATGATGGGGTGTAGTTACCATTAATGTTGACTTGAGACATGATTCCTAGTTAACTGTTATATGATATATTTAAAGATACACTAGAACTATATAAAGTAGTTATTCATCATACTAGGTGACCATGTATCACCCATGGTTGTGACATAACTATTATTATTTCCAATGTCATATTACTTTTATTTATGATCATAAAACATTGTATATACACCTACTTATATTGTATTTGTTTAGGGATTGAATTAGTGGAGGCCTACTAAGTTATACTCACACCCTTCTTGGGTGTATTCGTACCTGAGCAGACTTCTTGGTTGCAGGAATAGTAAGATTAGGCGCCCTACTTTGGATGGTTGAGTAGGTGGGTCAATATGGATTCAAGTGAGAGGACTGTGAAAAGATGTGGGAGTAAATTTTTTTGAATACTTCTTTGCATTGTATATTTATTTTTTGTATCATTCTCATGGTTAACCTATGGGTGACCCTTTTATTTTATGTTTTCCTGTATGAATTTTCTTCTACTCATTTAATTATATAATTGGAGTCATTTTTTTATTATTGGTATGTTGTTTGGATATATTCTTTTATCCATTTTACTGTGATGATATTTGATTATTATTTATTACATTATGTTTTATAGTTATATATACTATACAGTATAGTCTCCCTATTATCACCTATAGACCCTCACTACTAGTTTATGGCTTATGGTATACAAGGGGTATGATTGAGGTATATGGAACCCTGTTTGGTAATTATAGTAGTGAAATTGAATGGGGATGCTACAAAAAAAATTATCTCATTATGTTATTGACCAAGTGGTTTTACATTAGCCAATATATTGACTAATCTAATCAGAGTGATTTAAATCTTGGAGGATTCAAGATTAGGCCGGTTCTCTTGTTGGGATCAATAAATTTCATTTAACCTATTTTTTTAGGCATGTGTAATTATGGTAGGGATGACACCAAGGCTCCAAGTCCATCCTCATGTTTTTCTTCCTCTACCATGTCATCCTCCTCCATAATTGTTAATTAAAAACTTTGTTTAATTATAATATTATCTATCAGTATACAGGTTTGTTATATAGATAACATTGATATAGCCATACTATGATTCTTTATTAAAGGGAAGTTCTATTTAGTGTTTCGGTAACTGTCCTCCTTGTCAAGACCCGTCCCCCGAGACCCGTGTCGTGACTGTAACACCCCGAGATTTTATGAAAAATATTCTTTTTAATTTCATTGATGTCTTCTATTGTATGCTACACCAAGATTATCTTTCGCTGTATGCAACATCGTATTATCTTGCAGTATACGCAACCCTGACTTGCCTTGCATTACACGTAATCGCGACCCTCCTCGATAGTGTGTGTTGTACGCAATACGGGGTTTCACTAAACAACGATATATGGTTATAATATTATTATGAACTAGCCGTTATGAATATTATTAACTACATTTTGAATATTATAACATTATTATTTCATATTACACATTTTCTATAACATGGTATGTGAACAAAATAAATTTTTCAGGTAAATGAGTATTTTTCAAAAAATGCAGTTTTGCCGCCTTTTGATGGAACACCCACTTTAAATATAGTTTTTGACATGTTTATAAGTTAAATTTGACAAAATAAAATTCTTCTTTGGAATCATTATTTAAAAATTTACTTTGGATAAATTTTTCATATTATTCTGATAACTTTCATATTTTAATGATTAGTAAAAGCACGCTATATTTTAATTAAAAACAACTTTTTTCATCGTAATAATTTATATGGTTAAATTATAATAATAAATAATTTTAAAGTATAAATAGAATATATTTTTACCTTTTAATATAATTTTTTTCATTATCATTGATTTTACATTGAATTCATAGGTAAAATCATTTCAATCTTTTGCAATGTTTTAACTTTTAAAACTCGTTTTCTTAATAGTGGGATTAATTTTAAATTAATTACTACAACTAATGTGTTTTGAATTTTGAAAAATGGATTCCATATTTGGAATCATTACATCCAAATTATGTTAATAGGATACTTTTTATTTTTGGGCACTATGAATAGTAACTACGGTAATTTTTATTTACTTCAGTTAAAGATAAATCGGGTAATTAAGGGTAAACCTAAGGTTATAAAATTATCCTAACACAAGCCAAAATTATATTGGATGACTAAAAGTAGACCCATATCACCTAAGGGTCGGATTATATTCTTTTTATGGACTTTAGACCATAAAAATAATTTAATTATTATTAAAACCAAAGAAAGTGACAACATGTCACTCTCTTAAATCTTATAAGTATAATAATTTTAATTTAGTGATAAACTTCATGAAACTTCGAACATGAATAGTATCCAGAAATATAACACAATTTTATACATCATTAGAATTTATTTAGAATTTTTAGAGATTAAATAATTGTCATTAATGGTGACACAATAGTGATGCAGAAATTGTTTATTTAGTGAAAAATCAATAATATAGTTTTTATTAAAATAACAATACCTATCAAAAGGACCATAAATTTGACCAAAAATTATTTTTCGATTATATATATACCCTAATCATCCAAGGGTAGATTTGTGGACCATTTGGAGCCTTATAAAACCGATTATGACCTTTATATTAGTTTATTTTAAATGATGTCAAAGATGTCACCTTCATAATTTAATAAATATAACAATTTAAATGTTGTGATTTTAAGATGATAAATTAAAGTAAGAATATTATTATAAAAGGTATTATATTTATCTTCATCTTAGTATTTTATTTTAAATATTTATGCAACAAATAAGTATATTAAATAATTATAAAAAAACGTTGTAGTAATTACTTTATTAAGAGATATATCAAATAAAAGGTTTTAAAAATATTAAAATAAATATTATATGAACTATTTAATGTGATCCACTAATTTTCTAGATAAATATGACATGTTATGAATCTATTAAAGCTTTTAGTTGGAACATATCTTCTCTGATGAGTTTATTTAAATTCAAATAAATGAATAGTGTCAAAATTGACACTATTGTTATTTTATAAAAATTACATATTATTAAATTGTTTAAAAATAAAAAAAATATTTAAAAATTATAAAATAAAATTTATATGGTCTAAAATTTAATAAATAATAAAATTAAGGACAATTCACAACAAATAAGTATTTATTTATAAGGATTTAAAATTTAGAATATTATTACCACAAATAAAATTAAATAGATTATATAAGGATAAATCAAGTTGATAATGTTTAAAATAAATTCCCAAATTGTCTAAATTTTATTGGTTGATGATATTAAAACCCTATATCATCTAATATTTGTATTTGAGTAATTCTGGAGGTTTTTAAGTGGGTTTGTAATTTATTATAAATTAATATTTCTTATAATTCCAAAGGTGCCCCTCTCCTCCATTATAAAAGGGCACCTCCTCCCTCTCCTCCTCACACCTTTTTTAGCCTTAAATCTCAGCCAACATCTACCCATTTCCCTTATCAACCTTCTTAGAAACATACTAGAGGTCCTGGTCTTCTTCAAAGACCAATTTTAGTTCCCTAAGAGGAGGTTTCAGAGAGGCGTGTCGAAGAAGAGGGAATATCCGTTACCGATTCTTTCAAGTTTATTTCTTATTCTACTTCCTATTCATTAGTTGTTTCATTATAAATTAATAACATCAGTATTAATAATATACTGATATGTTATTATAAATATGAAACAACCATATTTCACCTTCTATCCATCCTACGGAAAATGAAATCACCGCGCGTGCGTACGTACGGAATATCGTCTTCACGCCATGGTGCAATCCGTTTTTCCACCACCACCTTACTTGGATGAGTATAATGGTGTAAAGAATATCTATATATGGTTATTATAACATCATATTGATTCTAAGATATTATATCATCCACTCCAATTCCATTCAATAAATATGGGAACGATATCATCACTCGTGCGTACGTACGGATTACTGTCTCCACGATGCGATGAGATTCATTTTCCATGATAACAATTCGAGAATGATTATAAAGTATATATAATAAGTAATCATGAAATATATAAAATAATAATTATACTGTATTTATGTATATATATATATATGTGTGTGTATGTCATCTACTTAATTCCACTCAATTCAATAAGGAAACGAAAACAGCGTTCATGCGTACGTATGGCCTACCGTCTCCATGAACGGTGTATTTATTTCCCTTGATTTATCTATTATATATATGTATATTCTTAATATATATTATATATAAATAATGTTTTAAATTTTTTAATTAAGTAATCATGATCTAAGTAATCATATTAATAATTACAAGTCAAAACACGGACGATAAATGAAACCATTTTACCCAAAACGCTACTTTACCTGAATTTACAAAAGAACAGGTAATATAAAGTCATAAGTGAACCATATATGATATCATAACAATGAATATGATTCTTTAATAATTCAATGACATTATTTAAATCATTATACAGGAGTTTCAGATACATACGAAGCATATCGGACCTAAGGTAAGGGATAACTATTCCAATCTTGCTCTTATCCGAGATTGTTTATTTGTAAGTATTTACTGGGGGTTTTGTTTTCATCCATGTCCCTATTTTCTAAAAAAAATTCATGTATGTTTAATGTACTTTTTACCCATTTTTTAATTTTACAACATGTTATGAAAGGAATCTTACTTTTGTTTACCACATGAGGAACTTTTTGACTTTTTTGACAAAAGTACGAGGAGAATGTTATTTTTAACTTATACGGCGTGAACGGATTTTTACGATTTCATAATGCATAATTTTTATGAAACTTCCTCAACAATATTGCATGATTATTTTCAACAAAACCCTTTTATTTTAAAATTTCATGGCATTTTTTGAAAAGAAAATTATTTTGAAGAAGAAATGATATTTTCCTCAAGAATTCATTTCAAGTGTTTTATCAAAACAATTTTCCATCTAAAATGACATTATTTAATATGTTTATGTTTCAAGTATAATGTATCCATTATTTACATGGTTTGATTCTTCTTATGATGAAATGATATCCATTTTTATATGGATTATGTTATGATGGCATGATGTTTAAGAATCGCATTCTATTACATGGGTTATGCTATGATTTATGATTTATGATTTTGTGGCACACGAAAGAATGATTTCATTATGAGATGGGTGGGACCTATATCTCCCTCCAATTCATTGGGTAATAATTTATATCTCATGAGATATACATGGATGGAATGGTATGTTAATCGGGTTCAGTGTTACAAGACTGAAATGAGGAGTGAACTCGATTCAGAAAGGAACTTTGTCCACTAAGATGGTCTTGGCAGTAATGCCTTGGCTACTATGGAAATCATAACATGTGTTGAATGGTTACCACAATTACATGTTTTATTCCCATTATATTTTATCATGGTTGATGTTCCATTATGATATATTCCTTATGTACTTCCATGATTTATGTCTTTGCTCAAGATTTTGATGTTTAAATTTCATGTTCAAGTTTTTTCTTTCAAATGTTTATGGATTGTTTTGTGTTCTCTATGTTTGCACTTACTGAGCATTCGAGATCACCCTTTTTATGTTTTCTTTTCCACAGGATACAAAGAAAGGTTTTAGGTAAAAAAAAATAGGAAGATCTTTATGGTAAATGTTGAGGATCTTTCACCAAGATTAGAAGATTATGTTCCAATTTTCCAAAGGCACTAAACTATTACGGTCCTTTGGTGTCTGTTTTTGTTATGTATTAAGTATTATGAAAAATTAATGTAATTTACATGTACATAAATCTTTGGGTATCTACAGTTGGTATCAGAGGAAAGTTTTAGTTAACCTTTGGAAACTAGGATGCGAAAACTTTAGTGAGATCCCTAGAGATAATTCTAAGGTATGTCTAGGGATGTCCCTAAGGATAAGTATACGTATAGGTTATAGTTATAGAATTACAGTAATGATATTAGAATTAAACCTAATATTTTATATATTGAAGTTACTCCCCCTTGATAATTATTTTTTCCTCTCACACTATTCTTTTTGGGTTTTAGAAAATGGCTGGAAATCGGAAGATTCGTGATAATGGAGGATATGATGGACAATGGAGTGATATTCTTCATGAACAACCAAATGAAATGGGATTTGGAAGTCAAAACATCATTATTATGCCTAATCATCAATCTCACAATATGATCAATAATATCAACTTTGTTAAGTATCCCGACTCATCTAATAAGAGAAAGATGGAGTTTCATGATGATCATAGAGGAAATAAAGTTCAATTTCCCTCATGTAAATCATGTGGGAAGAGGCATCAAGGAGAATGCTTCAAATGAACTATTAGATGCTTTGGGTGTGGAAAGGAAGGACACAAATCCAGTAAGTTTAAATGAAAAGGTTCAGTTAACACCATGGACAAGGATAATGGTATTGCTACGACATCAACAACGATTAAATGTTTTAATGTGGAATGTACGGGCATTATGAAAACCAATGCCCTAAGGGAAAGTCTCATGAAGAGAATCATCATGGTCATATGGGTAGTATTTATATTGATGATGATGAAAATACTACAAATGATATGTGAGATGAAATAATTGTTCAAGATCAGTCAATGGTTTAAGAAGGTAGTGGAATGATTGCATGTTTATCAAGAGTAATGTTGTATAAGTAATCTCATGGTACTATGGAATAATGAGACATATAAGGATCGTTACACTATTTTTTTTCCTTATGTTTTTTAAAGTATATTTTGAATGGTACTGGTAACCATGAAAGGTTATTCAGATATATATATTTTTTGTAAAGAAGATGATTTGCACATAATGAAGGGATAAGGAGAAAATAATATGTTTGATAGTATTCATGAGATCATGGCTGATAAAAGGACAAAGTGATATCATGATTTGAGTATATAGATTTTTTTGGGATTTTGGTATGTGGAAAGAGTTAACTTTTGACAGAATTCATGTTTTTGCTAAGGTTCTATGGTAATTCATGTTTCAAAAGAATACATGATTAAGGTATTCACATGTTTGGAATGTGACCAACAAGATATATCTTATGATATATGGGGGACAAATGAAGGAATTCACATGCTCGGTAGATGAAATTTCTAGTAATCGGACAGAAGTATTTTCGATAAGCCTAAAGGTTGGAATGGACATCATATAGTATTGGTTGAGGATATAAATTTTTATTTCTGAAATGTTATGATAGTATAGTTTTAGAAAAAGGATAACCTGCAGAACGGACAACAACCCATCGCGTCGGACAAGGTTGAGGGAATCGAACCCACAACCGAAGTGCGATAGGCCTTTATCGCCTACCTCTGGCCTACAGAAAGTCCCTGGTTAGTAGAAACTAGTTTTATTATATTAAGCAGTATGATAGATGTAGTATAAGTCCATTTTTTGGAATCATATACGATTAACCTCACCATAGATGGACTTATGTATATTTGATAACTTTTTCTAACCTTTTGTTTGAGACATATGGAATGACCCATCATTCTGTCACATGATCTGCTAACACCTCACGAATGAAAAATTCAACTTCATTTCTTTAAGATATGAAGTGGAAATCATTCAAGGCACGAACCACGGTGATATTATACCGAAGTAAAGTAAGTATTTCTTCTAATTCAAATTCCTAAACTTTAGGGAAATGATCTTGAAAACCAAAAATGTTGTCCTAGTGACCTTATATCCGATGAATCAGATGGTACTTTAGATCATCACAAATTTATGGCTTTTTGATTGTTGTCTTTTTTATATCCATGTTCTTTACCACTCACCATTAGAACATGATGGTTATATTTCTCTTCCATATCCATATTTTCACCTATGTTTTCATATGTGGAAACCCAGTGATTAGTTAATTTGGGTAACTGTTACGTTTCATACATTAGTTATTAAATATAAGTTTTGGTATTCCTTTTTACAATGTGGGTTTCTATTAAAGAAGCTTTCGAGTAGTAAACCATTTATAACCCCGATGAATTTCGAGGGCGAAATTAATTTTAAGGGGGGGTAGAATGTAACACCCCGAGATTTTATGAAAATATTATTTTAAATTTCATTGATGTCTTCTATTGTACGCTACACCAATATTATCTTTTGCTATACTCAACACCGTATTAGCTTTCAGTATACACAACCCTGAATTGGCTTTCATTACACGCAATCGCGACCTTTCTCGATAGTGTGTGTTGTACGCAATATCGGGTTTCACTAAACAATGATATATAGTTATAATATTATTATGAACTATCCATTATGAATAGTATTAACTAAATTTTGAATATTATGACATTATTATTTCATCTTACACATTTTCTAGAACATTGTATGTGAACAAAATAAATTTTTCGGGTAAAATGAGTATTTTTCAAAAAATGCAGTTTTTCCACCTTTTGATGGCACACCCACTTTAAATATAGTTTTTTACATGTTTATAAGTTCAATTTGACAAAATAAAATTCTTATTTGGAATCAGGAAATAAAAATTTACTTTGGATAAATTTTTCATATTATTCTGATAACTTTTATATTTTAATGAATAGTAAAAACACGGTATATTTTAATTAAAACAACTTTTTTCATCGTAATAATTTATATGGTTAAATTATATTATTTAATGATTTTAAAGTATAAATAGAATATATTTTTACCATTTAATATAATGTTTGTCATTATCATTTATTTTACATTGAATTCATAGGTAAAATCATTTCAATCTTTTGCAATGTTTTAACTTTTAAAACTCATTTTCTTAATAGCGGGATTAATTTTAAATTAATTACTGCAACTAATGTGTTTTGAATTTTGAAAAATGGATTCCATATTTGGAATCATTATGTCCAAATTATGTTAATAGGATACTTTTTATTTTTGGGCACTATGAATAGTAACTACGGTAATTTTTATTTACTTCAGTTAAAGATAAATCGGGTAATTAAGGGTAAACCTAAGATTATAAAATTATAATAACACATGCCAAAATTATATTGGATGACTAAAATTATACCCATATCACCTAAGGGTCGGATTATATTCATTTTAAGGACTTCTGACCATGAAAATAATTTAATTATTATTAAAACCAAAGAAAGTGACAACATGTCACTCTCTTAAATCTTATAAGTATAATAGTTTTAATATAGTGATAAACTTCATTAAACTTAGAAAATGAATAGTATCCAGAAAGGTAACACAATTATCTACATCATGAGAATTTATTTATAATTTTTAGGGATTAAATAATTGTCATTAATGGTGACACAATAGTGATGCATAAATTGTTTATTTAGTGAAAAATCAATAATATAGTTTTTATTAAAATAACAATACCTATCAAAAGGACCAGAAATTTGACCAAACATTATTGGTAGAGTATATATATACCCTAAGCATCCAAGGGTATATTTTTGTACCATCTTAAGCCTTATAAAACCGATTATGACTTTTATATTATTTTATATTAAATGATGTCAAAGATGTCACCTTCATAATTTAATAAATATAACAATTTAAATGTTGTGATTTTAAGATGATAAATTCAAGTAATAATATTATTATGAAATTTATTATATTTATCTTCATCATAGGATTTTATTTTAAATTTTTATTCAACAAATAAGTATATTAAATAATTATACAAAAACGTTGTAGTAATTATTTTATTAAGAGATATACCAAATAAAAGGTTTTAAAAATTTTGAAATAAATATTATATGAACTATTTAATGTTATACACTAATTTTATAGATAAATATGACATGTTATGAATATATTAAAGCTTTTATTTCTAATATATCTTCTGTGAGTATTTTATTTAAATTCAAATAAATGAATAGTGTCAAAATTGATACTATTGTTATTTTATAAAAATTTCATATTATAAAATTGTTTAAAAATCCAAAAAAATATTTAAAAATTATAAAATAAAATTTATATGGTCTAAAATGTAATAAATCATAAAATTATGGACAATTCACAACATATAAGTAATTATTTATAATTATTTAAAATTTAGAATATTATTACCACAAATAAAATTAAATAGATTATATAAGGATAAATCAAGTTGATAATGTTTAAAATAAATTTCCAACTTGTCTAAATTTTATTGGTTGATGTGATTACAACCCTATATCATCTAATCTTCATATGTGAGTAATTTTGGAGGTTTTTAAGTGGAGTTGGAATTTATTATAAATTAATATTTCTTATAATTCCAAAGGTGCCCCTCTCCTCCCTTATAAAAGGGCACCTCCTCCCTCTCATCCTCACACCTTTTTGAGCCTTAAATCTTGGTCAAACTCTTCCCATTTCCCTTCTCAACCTCCTTAGAAACATACTAGAGGTCCTGGTCTTATTCAAAGACCAATTTTAGTGCCCTAAGAGTAGGTTTCAAAGAGGCGTGTCGAAGAAGAGGTAATATCCGTTACCGATTCTTTCAAGTTTCTTTCTTCTTATACTTCCTCTTCATTAGTTGTTTAATTATAAAGTAATAAAATAAGTATTAATTATATACTGATATGTTATTATAAATATGAAACAACCCTCTTTCACCTTCTATCCATCCTATGGAAAACAAAATCACCACGCGTGCGTACGTACGGAATACCGTCTCCACGTCGTGGTGTAATCTGTTTTTCCACCAACACCTTACTTGGATGAGTATAATGGTGTAAATAATAACTATATATGGTTATTATAACATCATACTGATTCTAAGATATTATATCATCCACTCCAATTCCATTCAATAAATATGGGAACGATATCATCGCTCGTGCGTACGTACGGATTACCGTCTCCATGACGCGATGAGATTCATTTTCCATGATAAAAATTCAAGAATGATTATAAAGTATATATAATAATTAATCATGAAATATATGAAATAATAATTATACTGGATTTATGTATATATATTTGTTTGTCATCAACTTAATTCCATTCAATTTAATAAGGAAACGAAGACAGCGTTCATCCGTACGTACGGCCTACTGTCTCCATGAATGGTGTATTTCTTTCCCTTTATAAATCTATTATATATATGTATATTATGAATATATATTATATATAAATCATGTTTTAAATTCTGTAATTAAGTAATCATGATCTAAGTAATCATATTAATAATTACAGGTCAAAACACGGATGATAAATGAAACGATTTTACGCAAAACGCTACTTTAACATGAATTTACAATAGAACGGGTAATATAAAGTCCTAAGTGAACCATATATGATATCATAACAATGAATATGATTCTTTAATAATTAAATGAAATTATTTAAATCATTATACAGGAGGTTCGGATACGTACGAAGGATATCGGACCTAAGGTAAGGGATAACTATTTCAATCTCGCTCTTATCCGAGTTTGTTTATTCGTAAGTATTTACAGGGGTTTTTGTTGTCATCCATGTCCCTATTTTCTAAAAATGTTTTCATGTATTTTTAATGGCCTTTTTACCCATTTTTAAATTTTACAAAATTTTATTAAATGAATCTTAATTTTGTTTACCACATGAGGAACTTTTGACTTTTCTGACAAAAGTACGAGGAGAATGTTATTTTTAACTTATACGGTGTGAATGGATTTTTAGGGTTTCATAATGCCTCATTTTTATGAAGCTTACTCTACAAGATTTCATGATTATTTTCAACAAAACCCTTTTCTTTTAAAATTTCATGGCATTTTTTGAAAAGAAAATTATTTTGAAGAAGAAAGGATATTTTCCTCAAGAATTCATTTCAAGTGTTTTATCAAAATAGTTTTCCATCTAAAATGACATTATTTAATATGTTTATGTTTCAAGTATAATGTCTCCATTATTTACATGGTTTTATTCTTCTTATGATGAAATTATATCCATTTTTTTATATGGATTATGTTATGGTGGCATGATGTTTAAGAATCTCGTTCTGTTACATGGGTTATGCTATGATGTATGATTTATGATTTTGTGGCACACGAAAGAATGATTTAATTATGAGATGGGTGGGACCTATATCTCCCTTCAATGCATTGGGTAATGATTTATATCTCATGATATAGACATGGATGGAACAGCAAGTTAATCTGGTTCAGTGTTACAGGACTGAAACGAGGAGTGTACTCGATTCAGAAAGGGACTTTGTCCACTAAGATGGTCTTGGCAGAAATGCCTTGGCTACTATGGAAATAATAACATGTGTTGAATGGTTTCCAAAATTACATGTTTTATTCCCATTATATTTTATCATGGTTGATGTTTCATTATGATATATTCCTTACATACTTCCACGATTTATGTCTTTTCTCAAGATTTTGATGTTTAAATTTCATGTTCAAGTTTTTGCTTTCAAATGTTTATGGATTGTTTTATGTTCTCTATGTTTGCCCTTACTGAGCATTTGATATCACCCTTTTTATGTTTTCTTTTCCCCAGGATACAAAGAAAGGTTTTAGGTAAAAAAAAGAGGAAGATCTTTATAGGAAATGTTGAGGATCTTTCACCAAGATTAGAAGATTATGTTCCAAGTTTCCAAAGGTACTAAACTATTACGGTCCTTTGGTATCTGATTTTGTTATGTATTAAGTATTCTGCAAAAGTAATGTAATGTCCATGTACGTCAAGCTTTGGGTCTCTACAGTGACTACCCCAAGCCCGCCTTCCATAGTCCAAGGGCTGGAGACTAGCACCAAAAGGCGTATTCCCTAAAACCGGTAAGGCATTGCCTTTATACCAGTAAACTCACACAACTAAGAACAAAGCAGGATACAAGCACAAAGTAAAATATATAGTAAATAGGGTGTGAACAGAAAAGTAAAGGGTCCAGAATACAAGCCCTCGAATGATCTTGGAAAGTACAAGTAAAACTGAGTACAGCTCCAGTACACCTGTCAAGGTTCCTAACCGAAGGGTAGGTACAGCTCTCGAACGATCGCCTCTACAGATCACCTCGTTAATGGTCCACCTCTTTGTAGTCTCCAGGCTAGGTACTCTTGTCCTCAGTCAGTGTTGTCCATTGTCTGCACTAGACACAATAAGGTGCAGGCGAAGCCCGTGCAGGGGTGAGTATAACAATACTTAGTAGGGACCCCGAGACCCCTAAAGGTCTCTCAAATCCACAAAGGATAAACCAAAAAACATAGAAATAACATTCAACCTTACTTAGGTATATACTCATACATATACCAAAGTTATCAGAATATACCCACCTCACACTGGAGGGAAGAATACCGCACAGGTAATACCACGAGGGTAGGAGTACCACATAGGTATCACCACCAAGATAAAGTACCACACAGGTAAACCATGAAGGCATAAGACTCAGGTCAAACCAGGTATATAGTTCTGAGAAATAGGATTATGATGTTGACCCACATATGATCACTATGAAAGCTGATAGCCAGCCACAAGATTCTCTTGGGGCAATGATAAGTAACATCCCTAGCCACAACGTCGAACACCTGGGCTACTGGAGAACTCATCCTCTAATGAGTACAGTGGGTCTGCCGAATCACATAGAGGCGCTTCCCACTAATCTTGGATTACTGAGGTACTCCTCTGGTCGAGAACTGTAGGTTTTCCGCGTCACACAGAGGCGCTTCCCACCATGGGTCTGTCGCGTCACACAGAGGCGCTCCCCCTCGTGGCCTGCTGAGGTGCCCCTCCTGTCGAGTACCATGGGTCTGCCACATCACATAGAGGTGCTCCCCACCGTGGGTCTTCCTCATCACATAGAGGCGCTCCCCACTGGACCTGTCGAGTCACTCAGAGTCGAAATGGTCAACAGTCATCAAATCTCAGCCAGTCGTAGGGTTCCGTACGTAGTGAGCTTGGGAGAACCGCTCCCCAAGCCATCGGTCATACCTCAACCACACCTAAGTCCCACAAATAAGTATCCCAAAGGTCCTTCACATCATAAGGGGCCCAACGCAATAGATGGCACGTCAATCGGATGCCCAGTCTGTAAGTTATTAGTGTTTCTGCTCCGAGGGACCGGTTGGATTTGGAGTCCGATCCAACCCAACAGAACTCCAACCATATCCAAAACTCAAGTGTAGTATACCAAAATGAACCTCTCGATCAAAGGATTCTGGTGTCGTAGACGGTTCATCAAACGGATTCTCAGTTCACAAGTTATGACCATAAAGGCAAAAAATGGGTCTGGATGGGCCCGGGTCCGATCTGACCCGGTCGGACTAACCCGTTTTGGGTCACCCGGCCCAACATGGGTCCGGACCAGATGGATTGGGCTTTGGTGGGCCCTACCCCCTGGGCCGTTGTCTGGACCAACCCACGTAGGGGGTGGCCCAGCCCAGCCCGCTGAGCATGGCCCACTACGGCGTGGCCCGCTCGGCTGGTGGTCCGCCGATGCGGGGTTCGTCGTGACTGACACTCAGGGGGAGGCGCCCCCAGTCTTCCCGAATGTTCTATAGATTGTTCGGATACTAGAATTCAGGACTCGTAGGAGGGGTCCCGCTCGATGCAGCGCAGCTGGTCGGAAGGTCGGCAGGTCTTCCTCCCAGCGGTGCGGTCACGCGCCACTGCTCTACCGCGGTCGACCGGATGTCGGCCGCTTTCGGCATCCGTCGAGGCCAAGCAGAATCTACCTCCTGCTCCACCGGCAGTGTGGACGCACGCCGCCACTCTGACATGTTTTTGGCTGGATGTTGGCCTCCACCCTCCTCTACCACGGCCGATGGGTTGCGGCCTCTTGCTCAACTGGCGGCGTAGACGCGCGCCGCCCCACCTTCCTCACGGCCGACCGGGTACCGACTGCCGACTTCTTCTGTGAGCCATCGTGGCTTCGTTCCAAGCCCAAAAAATTAAACGATTGCATATTCACGATCCTTGTGCTGAGGGTCCCACGTCCATATATTTCACTCAGCAAAACTTCGTGTTTCCAGCATCAATAAATATGTGGCGTTGAAGAATGGATGAAGAACGCACAGTGAATAAAAAAAGAGAGCAAGGTTTATGTGTGGGATGATGGCCATGTTTGTTTGGCCATCATTGTCATGAATTTAGGACATGAAGAATCAATAAAATAAATTCAAACATAAATATAAAACCCCTACCTTTATTGTATGTTGGAGGTGGCACGAGGAAGAAGACAAGTCGAAGAAGATGTTGACCTCAGCATTCGTCACTCCCGCAAGACACTTCTGATCTGGCTCGACGTCGGTTCTTCATTCTTCATTGGGGGTGGTTCTTCGTTGGAGGATATTCTCTCTAATTCTCCAAGGCTATCCTCTTTTTCCAATGATTCTCCCGAGATAGTTGTGGTGCAAATTTAATGAGTTAAGGATTAATGTTGGCACATCAAATTTGGCACTCTAAATTGCCACAATAAATTGGCATAATAAATTTAAATAATAAATTGAAAAGATCCCAAGGGTTTTCCCCAAATTAAATAAGGGTCTGGGTGGTCCCCACCATCATAATTCCAAAAGTAGGTTTCAAAAAAAAGTTGTTTTATTTTATTTTATTTTCATTCTTCCACAAAAAACTGAAGAACTAACTTCTACCATCGACCTACTGCGGTCGAGGTGAAGGTCTCCTTAAGTGAATATCAGCGCTGTGAGTTCAATGGTGTCCTTAGATTTCAATTCTAATCATAGGTTCAAAAGTTACAAAACACTGCTTGTGCATTTACTAAACATACTTGAAAAAAAGTTCAAAAATTCATTCTGGGCACTCCGGGCCTCGGAATCACGCGCCGTTAATTTTTGAGGACTCTTAAAATTATCATATAATAAAAAAATTACATGGAAAATTGCGGGTCTTTACATTCTCCCCACCTCAGTACTTTTCATCCCTGAAAGCCAAAAAAAAACTAGGGAAACAAGTGGGGGTACTGATCACGAATCCGAGCCTCCCACTCCCATGTGCTCTCCTGGAGGTTCACATGCTGCCAACGAATGCGCACTAGAGGTATCGACCGCCAACGAATGACCCACTCTTAGTGATCCTCAATCTCCAATGGAACCTATGAAAATGTCACCCCATCGTTGATGTCCAGCTCGCCCCAGTCAATGATGTGTGAAGGAAGGGTCATGCATGTATCTCCTCAGCTAGGATACGTGGAAGATGTCGTGCACCCGGTGAAACTGAGGTGGAAGAGCTAAGCGGTAAGCCACCTCACCAACTCTACTGAGGACCTGAAAGGGTATGATGAATCTCAGAGATAACTTGTCACCTCGGCCAAATATCCTCAAACCTCATTATGGTGAGACCTGTATAAAGACATAGTCACCATCCTCGAACTCAAGAGGTCTCTGTCTCTTGTCAGCATAGGATTTCTGCCTGCTCTGTGCAGTCTTCATTTGATCCTGGATGATTTGTACTTTCTCCGTGGAAGCCCATACCATCTCTGGTCCCATGAGTGCTGACTCTCCTGGGTCAGTCTAGCACAGTGTTGATCAGCAAGGTTGCCCGTACAACACCTCAAATGGTGTCATACCAATAGTTGAGTGATAGCTGTTGTTGTACGCAAACCCCACCAATGTCAAGTAATCCTCCCAACTGCGGTCAAAATCAAGGACACAAGCATGTAGCATTTCCTCGAGGGTTTGAATGGTCCACTCCATCTGACCATCCATCTGAGGATGGAAGGCGGTGCTCAACCGAAGCTGTTTCCCGAATGCCTCCTACAACCCCTTCCATAGCTGGGAAGTAAAACTTGGATCAAGATCGGAGACAATCATAGATGGAACTCCATGAATACATAAAATTTTATGCACATAGAGGCATCTCAAGATATCTATTGATCCCTGCTCTCTGATAGGTAGGAAGTGGGCCGACTTGGTGAGTCAGTCAAAGATCACCCCATATAGAATCATGACGCTTGGATGTGCGTGGAAGTCCAGTCATTAAGTCCATGGAAATTCCATCCCACTTCCACTCTGTCACCTCTAATGGCAGAACTAAGCCTCCTAGAACTTGATGCTCTGCCTTCACTTGCTGACAAGTGAGGCACCGAGAGACAAACTCTACTATAGCTTACTTCATTCCCATCCACCAGTGCTAATGTCGAAGGTTCTGGTACATCTTCGCCACTCTTGGATGTACTTCTAGAGGGGATGTATAGAACTCCCTCAACACTTCCTCCATAAGCGCCATTGGTACCATAGTACACCCTCTGAATAGTATGACATGCTCCCTACCTTCATAAAATACATTATGTGCATGTCCTATGGATATCTGAGCACATCAAGCCTCGCAGTCCAAGTTCACAAGTTGTGCCTCCCTAACTTGCTAAAGGATTGGGGGAGTGACTATCAGAGACTGAAGGTAAGCTTCTCCATATCGATCAATGTAGGATAACTGCAAAGTGGCTAACTGCTCTGTCACATCACTCAGAAACTGTATACCAGATCTCCTACTGAGTGCATCTGCTACTACATTCTCCTTCCCAAGAGTATATACTATCTTGAAATTATAGTCCTGTAGGAACTCAAGACAACATCATTGTTTAGGTTCAGGTCCTTTTGAGAGAAGATATACCTGAGACTCTTTTGATCAGAGTAGACTGTAAAACGTTCTCCCATCAAGTAATATCACCACATCTTCAAGGCGAAGACCGATACTTCTAACTCCATTTCATGGGTAGCATAGTTATTCTCGTGTAGCCTCAGGTGTCAATAACCATATGCGATCACTACTCGCTCCTGCATCAGGACACATCCAAGCTCGTTCCCTGATGCGTCGCAATAGACTATGTACCCAACGCCCTCCTCTAGTAGCCTCAAGATGGGGGCACTTGTCAGGATCTACCTCAGCTCCTAGAAACTCCTTTTGAATCTCTATGACCACACGAATGGTTGCCCCTTCTTCATAAAGGATGATAAGGGTGCTTCAACTCTGGAAAAGTCAGGCACAAACCTCTGGTAGTAACCAGCCAAACCCAGAAAACTTTGCACCACTATCACACTCCTAGGTGGCTCCTAAGCTAGCACAACCTCAATCTTCACTGGATCCACCACAACTCTAACCTCGGAGATAATGTGTCCTATAAATTGGACTTCTCATATCCAGAACTAACACTTCAAGAGCTTACCATAAAGCTGGTGCTCTTGGAGTGTGTCCAGAAATATCTGCATATGATAGGCATGCTCCTCCTCCGTCGCTAAGTATATCAGGATGTCATCAATGAAGACTACCATAAAGAGATCGAGGTATGGATGGAAGATCCTATTTATGAGTCCCATGAACACTTCTGGGGCGTTGGTCATTCCAGGTGTCATAACCAATAACTCATAGTGGACATACCGAAATCTAAAGGCCATCTTCTGCATATCCTCATCTCGTACCCTGGACTGGTGATATCCTGATCTGAGGTCTATCTTCTAAAACCATCATGCTCCCTTTATCTGATCAAAGATATCATCAATCCTTGGTAGGGGGTACTTGATCTTCATAGTCACCTGGTTCAGGCGCCGATAGTCCACACAGAGTCTCAAACTCCCATCTACCTTCTTGGCGAACAAAATCGGGGCTGCCCAAGGAGAAACACTGGGCCTAATGAACCCCTTGCTTTGTAAGACCTCTATCTATACTCATAGCTCTCGAAGTTCTACGAGAGCCATCTGATATGCTGGGGTAGAGATCGATGTCATCCCAGGGTACAAGTCGATGTAAAAGTCCACCTCTCTGCGAGGAGGTAGACCTAGAACATCATCAGGGAAAATATCATCGTACTGGTCCACCACTACAGGATAGCTTGGACTCTCAACATCAACCTCTATGAGGGTAAGGATAGCCAACTGATGTGTGATCATCTGCACCCTCCTCCGGGTAAGTCCATCTTGTGCTCCAACGGTTCCCTTCTCACCGGTGAAGGAAAACCTGGTCCCATACATACAGAAACATCGCACTTTGTTCCTAATATAGTTGATCTGGGCATGGAATGTGGATAACCATTCCATAACCAATATGACATCATAATGCCTTGACGCCACTATAAGAAGATCCCAGCCAAAGCTCTCTCCTCCTAGAGTAAGCTCACACTGCTGGCACTAGTGCGTAATCATCGAATCTTCTCCTGTAAGAGTCTCTAGCTCTAAGGATCAATCCAACGACTCCGTCAGAATCTCCGAGATCTGAATGAGGGTCGTGGAAATAAAATAATGACTGGAACCTATGTCTATAAGTATTGTATCTAGAGTGTAGTAGAAACAGATCGTACCTTGTATCATCTCTAAAGTGCCATGGTCGTAGACCATAGTTGCCTGGAGATAAGCTTGACCATATCCACCTGCTCTCTATGGTCGAGGTTGACCTCCTGTTGGTGGTGGCGGCAGAACCTCAAATCGCCACCCACTGCCAGCTGCACGGCCTGCTCCTCTTCCATGTCTGTGTCCTGCCTGCGGACCTCCTCGACCGAATCTTTATCTCATCCCAGGTGGTCCTTCAACCATCTACCAGTCATCTGTATGGCGGTTCGGGCCATCATGAGCCATGTGACCCTATCCACCACACGAGTAACACTGTATCGCCTATCCTACTCTTCCTTGAGAGCCCCGCACCATCGACCCTATATCCCGGAGTCATCCACCTGTAGGTTTGGTCCTATTGGACCTCTGTGTCATCTATCTGTTGCTATCTACCGATGACTCTTCTACGTGTCATCCAGTGGTGGGTCTCGCTGTCAGTGACTGCTCAGCAAAGAAACTCTCCACAAAGAGAGCTCTCTCTAAAACCCCTGCCTGCATCAGGATACTGAGAGAAACCATCGAAGCTCTAATCTCCCATCTGAACACCTGCTCTAAGGTCTGGGCCCTGAAGAAAGGGTCTCGCACTATGTTAGTGGCGTAGCGTGAGAGGTCAGTGAACCTCGCCGAATATTGATCCACAGTCATGCTACCCTGCTGTAAGTGGAGAAGCTTCTGTATACGTACTGAGCATAGGGTCACTAGGATGAAATCTACCCTAAAAATTCTCTCAAAGTACACCCAGAAAAGAGTTACCTCATTTTGAACCTGGAGCATCAAGATCCACCATCTACTCGTTTCTTCCTAAAGAAGACTGGTGGAAAGGATCACCATGAGATCAGCTGGTGTCCCTACCAGTTAGAACACTCTAACCACAGCCTCCAGCCAATCCTCAGCTGCCTGTGGATCTGTCTCGCCCCAGAACCTCAGTGGCCTCTAGCACTAGAACTCATGAAACGCGCTCATGCGGCGTGCACCCTCTGCTACTGGGGATGGGGGAATCGTCTTCCCAACAGGTAGTGGTGCTACTTGTACACCACTCGCTAGTACAACTGTCGTAAGGGGGCCCTGTACTGAAGCCTCATCACTCAGTGGGTTGTTATCATGTACTCTAATTGGAATCCTGGTTGGTTGTCTGCGTGGAGGCATCCTAAAAAGAAACAGGTGCTCCATGGTCATTAAGTTTATACCTAGTGAGCTGACTCAAAGAGATCGTGAAGAAAACTTTTCAAAAACACACACGCAAACAGTGTTTTAATGTACTGAGTCGGAAATCAAAAGTCAGGGTCCTGGTGTATGGATACTTCGGCCGCCGCACCAATACTAGACTCCCCGAACAGAAAACCACACTCAAAACACTTAACACTATTTCTTCACATAGAAAAGATTAGAGTCCTAGTTATTCGGTAGAACAGAACTCCTCTAATACCAATTTGTCATGACCTATCCCCCGGGGCCCGTGTCATGACTACCCCAAGCCCGCCTTCCATAGGCCAGGGGCTGGCGACTAGCACCAAAAGGTGTGTTCCCCAAAACCGATAAGACATTTCCTTTATGCCTGTAAACTCACACAACTAAGCACAAAGTAGGATACATGCACAAAGTAAACTATATAGTAAACAGGGTGTAAACAGAAAAGTAAAGGGGCCAGAATACAAGCCCAACTAGAAAGTACAAGAAAAACTAGAAAGTACAAGTAAAACTGAGTATAGATCCTGTGAACACCCACCAAGGTTCCTACCTGAAGGGTAGGTACAACTCTCAAATGATCGCCTCTGCAGATCACCTCGCCAATGGTCCACCTTTGAGTAGTCTCCAGTCCAGGTACTCTCGTCCTTAGTCAGCATTGTCTGTCGTCTACACCAGACACAACAAGGTGCGGGCGAATCCTGTGCAGGGGTGAGTATAACAATCCTCTGTAGGTACCCCAAGACCCCTGAAGGTCTCTCAAATCCACAAAGGATAAACCAAAAAACATAGAAAAAATAGTCAACCTTACTTAGGTATATGGCCATACATATACCTAAGTTATCAGAATATACCCACCTCACATGGGAGGGAAGAATACCGCACAAGTAATACCACGAGGGTAGGAGTACCACACATGATTAACCAAAAAGATAAAGTACCACATAGGTACACCATGAAGGTATAAGACTCGGCTCAAACCAGGTATACAGTTCTGAAAAACGGGATTATAATGCTGACCCACATAGGATCGCTATGAAAGCTAATAGTCAACCATAGGATTCTCTAGGGATAATGATAAGTAACATCCCCATACACAGCGTCAAACACCTCGGATGCTAGATAAATCCTCCTATAATGAGTACAGTGGGCCTGCCATGTCATATAGAGGCACTTCCCACTAATCTTGGACTGCTGAGGTACTCCTCTGGTCGAGTACCGTGGGTCTGTCGCATCACACAGAGGTGCTCCCCACCATGGGTCTGTCGCATCACACAGAGGTACTCCCCCTCATGGACTACTGAGTTACTCCTCCTGTCAAGTATCGTGGGTTTTCTGCATTACACAGAGTCACTCCCTACTGTGGTTCTGCCGCGTCACATAGAGGCGCTCCCCACTGGGCCTGTCGAGTCACTCCAAGTTTAAATGGTCAGCAGTCATCAAATCTCAGCTAGTCGCAGGGTTCCGTACGTAGCGTGCTTTGGAGAACCGCTCCCCATGCCATTGATCATACCTCAACCACCCTGAAGCCCCACTAAGTAGTATCCCAAATGTCTGTCACGTCATAAGGGACCCAATGCAATAGATGGCGCGTCAATCGGACGCCCGGTCTGTAAGTTATTAACAGTTCTGCTCCGAGGGCCCAGTTGGATTCGGGGTCCGATCCAACCTGACAGTACTCTAACCATATCCAAAACTCATGTGGAGTATACCAAAAGGACCGTCTCAATCCAAGGATTCTGTTTTCATATACGGTTCGTTAAACGGATGCCTGGTTCACAAGTTATGGCCATAAAGGTGAAAAATGGGTCTGGATGGGCCCGAGTCCGGTCCGACCCGGTCGGACCGACCCGGCCTGCATGGCCTGGGCCTTGGCGGGCCCGGACCGCTGGGACGTGGTCCAGACCGGCCCTCATAGGTGGAGGCCCGGTCAAGCCCATTGGTGTGGCCCGCTGGGCATGGACCACTGTGGTGCGGCCGGCCAGAAGGTCAGCCGGTCTTCCTCCCAGTGGCACGCCGCTACTCCACTACGGCCAGCAGGATACCAGCCACTTTCGGCCTCCACCGCGGCCAAGAGGCCGCAGCCTCCTTCTCCAACAGTGGCACGGACGCATTTCGCTGCTCCGCCACGTGGCCGACCGGATGCCAGCCGCCACCCTACTCAGTCGCGGCTGATGGGTTGCGGCCACTTGCTCAACCGGCGGCGTAGATGCGCGCTGCCCCACCTTCCTTGCGGTCGACCGGGTGTCAGCCACTGACTTTTTTCATGAGCCATCGCATCTTCATTCCAAGCTCGAAAAATTAAACGATCGCATATTCGTGATCCTAATGTCGATGGCTTCGTATCCATATATCGCGCTCAGAAAAACTCTGTGTTTCTTGCGTCAATAAATATTTGGTATTGAAGAACGGATAAAGAACGTGTGGAGAATAAAAAGAAAAAGGATCAAGGTTTATGTGTGGGACAATGGTCATGTTCGTTTGGCCATCGTCGTCGTGAATTTAGGACATGAAGAATCAATAAAATAAATTAAAACATCTAGATAAAACCCCTACCTCGATTGTTCGTTGTAGGTGGCATGAGGAAGAAGACAAGTCGAAGAATATGGTGATGTCAGTGTTCATCACTCCCACAAGACGCTTTCGATGCGGCTCAGCGTTGGTTACTCGTTATTCATTTGGGGTGGTTCTTCATTGTAGAATGTTCTCTCTAATTCTCCAAGGCTCTCTTCTTTTTCCAAATATTCTCCCGAGAGAGGTGTGGTGCCAATTTAACGAGTTAAGGATTAATGTTGGCACATCAAAGTTGGCACAATAAATTGGCACAAAAAAATTGGCACAATAAATTGAAAGGATCCCAAGGGTTTTCCCCACATTAAAGAAGGGTTTGGGAGTTCCCCACCACCAGAATTCAAAAAGGAGGTTTCAAAAAAAATAAATTAAAAGTTGTTTTATTTTATTTTATTTTCATTCTGCCACAAAAATTTGAAGAACCAAATTCTACCCTCAACCTACTGTGGTCAGGGTGAAGGTCTACTTAAGAAAATATCGGCGATGTGAGTTCAACGGTGTCCTCATATTTAAATTCTGAGCAACGGTTCAAAATTTACAAAATTTCGCTTGTGCGTTTACTGAACATACCCAAAAAAAATTCATAAATTCATTTCGGGCACTTCGGGCCTCGGAATCACACGCTGTCAATTTTTGCAAACTCGTAAAATTCCCATATAATAAAAAAATTACATGGAAAATTATGTGTCTTTACACTCCTAGTGATAGAGGTATAAATTATATAAGGGTTTATACTAGTTTAGGTTCCCTCTTGAGTTTTTCTTCTTGAACTACGATTCATTAACAATAGTTGTTATCGTATATGAGAGGTTGCAAAGAAGCTATTTTAAGTGTTATGGGGTAAATTGGGGTTGTGATTTATTGGTTCATCCATGCCCTGATGATTTCAAGTTTCTTATTCATTGACTTTCAAGTCATCCAATAATCAAAGATTTTCACATTTGTATTTGAAACTTTTTACCATTCATGTTCTTCTTTTAGTGGAGTAACACACGTGTTAGATATATATTAGTTATATCTAGGGTTACCCTCAATTTATCAACCGTATTTTCTATCAAATCATTGAATAAAATTAAATCCTAAATTGATCCAAAACATATAGTGATATGGATAATAATTAGGACTGACTTTCAAACCTTATTTATTTAAGATTCTTGATATATCTCAATATAATAAATCTATTTTCAAATATTTTGATTAATTACCTAGGTAATTGATCAATACTCAATAAATAGACGGTGTTCCTCATATTTTAAAAATCTCTATTACTCTTCTACTTGTTCACATCCTGTGTGATCATATTAAGATATAGTCATTGTTATTTTTATATAATATGATCCTCTATATTAAATGTGGATGTCTTAAGGGATGAATCCTAGATCATTTATGTTTTAAGAGTGATAATTGTGGTTTATTCCTTCCCAAAAATTATTTCCTATGATGATGGTGTTTTATAATATTTGGTTCTGTTATATCTAATTACATCTTCGAAACAATGTGTTGTTATTGAAAACTCTTGAAAACCATTGGGTATTTTTTTGGAATGAGAATGTTTTCTAGATCATCGTAGATATTCTCGATGAAAATATCTAATAATTTTTATTATGGATGTTTTTTATCAATAGAATTGGTAATAAATTTCCTTCTTATAATGAAATTCATGTCTCCCATTTTCAAATTTCTTGTAATTAGATAGATCATGAATTCTAGTATTCCTTGGTGTGTAGATAAGCTAATTGAGTAATTATCAATGGAGATCTTCTCAATTGTAAATTAATTAGACTGGTAAATTTATATAGCATAAAAATGTGGGACTATCCAGAGTCTTCATGAAATATTAGAGATTTGTTGATTCCTATTGTTAGGATGTCCCTAATATTAGCTCACTCCAGAATGAAAAGCAGGTGAGGTGTTCCTCTAGATCACCTCTTCCATAGAATGGTCAGAAAAGTTTATTCCAAAAGTTAAGATGAGTATGAACCTAATCTAACCATTTTAGGTATGTATTTCTCTTCAACAATACTAGTGTACATTATCCCTTAATATATTCTAACCAAGTGCTGGTAGAATCCAAATTCTTTGCCAATGATGGTACTTACTATGCTAAATTTCTCACCTGATAGCTTACATGTTCATGGATCGAATGAATCACTTGATCCTATTCCTAATGACATACCAATAGTGAAAAATCTTGGTAAACAACTAATTTTTTAATTAACTAAATAGGTTGATGAAATGTTTGGTCATATAAATGAATTGATTAAAAAAATTTGGGTTGATCAATCTCTTTCTATTGAGGGATATAAATTAACTTAGTTATGGAAACTTCATCCAAGAAAATCACACTTAGAAAGTATACTTCCCTTAAATAATTTAGTATTATTTCTATTGATTTTCTCAATCCCAGCCTCATACTAGTCATATTGTTATTCTATTGAGGTGGTCTCAACATCTTTGGGTGGTAGGTGGGATATATATATATATATATATATAGTCAAACCTTCCCCTTTTTATTTGGAACTATTTTTCCAACAATTTAGAAATGTGATTTCAAGAGGAGTTTATAAATCATCATTTCTCCTATGATTTCAAGTATATACACTTTTTTCCCATACTTTATTATAAATTAAATTCTTGATAGATTATTTTTCATTATCTTTTTCCTTATAAATACCATTCTCCATGGCATCGATATAACTTTATTGAAAAATATTCATTTATGAAAACACCAAGATAAGAACTAATACCACATCTGTATGTATGAAATAGAGTTCCTCATCATCCTATGAATAAACTTCATGGTTTAAATTGTAATTCTCCTTTATTTATACTTTAAAGGATTATATCATATATTTGAGGCCCCTAATAGGCTTCAATCACTTATTTTTGTTCTTTGATTAAGGTGATATAGGAAGCCATGTGTAAAGGGGGATTTTTATTGAATCACTTATAGCCTATAATGAATGTGATACTAGAGGAGTGGTTGACTCGTGGATTATAAATAGAATTGATTATTGGGTTTCCTTTGGAATTTATCCCAATATTGAAAAAATTAATATCCTCAAAGGTGGTGTGTCATCGTTATGGGTATGCCCCTCCCCGATTGTTGATACCAAGGGTGGTGGTGTGGGTAAAATTTCCTTCATCCCCACAATATGGGTTGTAACTATGTTTTTGAAGTTACAGTGGTACCATTTTTTACTTTAAGACCTAATATCCTTACAAATGATAAATACAACATATCATTTGATTATTTTGGATAGGAAGTTTTGTGGTTTTGTCTTAATGGATTTTTATTACCTCAAGTTCACCAAATATTTTACTTTTTGAGATCTTGTTGAGGAATCCTATCAATTTTACATTCCCACTGAGTAGGTATTTTTTATGCTCTAAGGGAAATAAAATTTCATTAAATTACCCAAATTAAATACGTATATCTTAGATCTAGAGCAAGATCTTTGGAGATTACATTGAAAAATATATTATAGGAAAGTCCTTATTAACCATGAGTGGGGAAAAATATAAATCCCTAAATTAAACCTATCCATTGATTCACATGTGTAAGGAAGCTTCAAAAATGATTTGATAAAGTGCATTTAGGATGTTATGGAAATACTTGTGGATACATTTATGTTGTTTATTGGATTTAGGATTCCATACTACTGAGAGGGTGGTAAGTTTGAATTTGATAAATTTTTTGTTTAATACCTTTAAATGATTAGTGTATCCCTTGTAAGGTAAGAGTTTTCACTTAATTTAATGTAATTTAACCTGGAGAGTTTAGGAATGTATGATACGAATTTCCCATCAAAATTATTGGGGATGATATATTGGGATATAGGGAAAGTATATAACATAAAAAGTACTTTCTTAGTTGAAAATAATTTCCCCATGAGTTTAATATCTTATTAATACTCAATTAATAGATCATCAACTTAATCTAACAATAAAGGTAACTTTTTTTATTTTTTCCAATAAAATGGAATCATTTTGGAAATTTCCAACTATATTCATACTTTATTAGTCCAAAAAAATCATAGATGATGACCACTATCTCAACTAACTACTTGGTTGGTTGGAGACATAACTATTATACAATATATAATCTGGTGTAGTTGACCTTGGTATTATAAGCATACCTTGATAAGAGGAAATATTTGGAATAATTTTATATTTTTGAATGATGTTTGGTGGAATTTTTTTGAACTTACCCTGATATTTCATAATATAAATTTAAATTCAAAAACTTATAAATATCTAAATTTTAAAAAACAAAATAAGTGAAAAAAATGTGAAGATAAGAAAGAAAGAGTACATGGATAAGAGAGTAACATTCAATATTATTTAACAAAATCTCAAAGTGTGAATCTCAAAAAGGCGCCACCGGACTAAGGGTGATAAATGATTTATTTCAATGAAAATGAGATAACTAACATTAGTGATTGATTCACTGTTATCATCCAATTTACCCAATAATATCTAAGCTTCCTCATTTCAACCTAAATATTTATCATTTAACACACACAACTTCAACCCTAGGATATCCATAAAAATCCCTAGATATTGGCATAAAACTAGACTCAATGGTGTTTATATTTAGAAAATAATAAATCATATGGTGACTCTTACATGAGTTATATTTGATAGAAAAAAAGTTTAAAAACATAATGAGTGAGAGAGAAACCATTCCAAGAAGATAAGTATAAGTAATCATAGGTGGACACAAGGAGTGGAGTAAAATGAAGCAAATAAAGATAATTAAATTAAAATAAAATAACTTATAAATCATGATAATTCCTATTTAAATAATATTGAAAAACAAAATAGCTATGGTAGATGTTCTAAACTAGTTTTAGATCATATTTTTGTTCTTACCTAGGATTATAAGTTGATATGTTTTAGAGGAGTGATTATTGAATTTTATAAAATAAATTTAAATTTATTTTTACTAAATTTTCCCCTCAAACTTGAATTATTTTGGTCTATTTTATTTTCAATTGGAATTATTTTATTTTATTTTATTCAAGTAATATTTCATTAATTTTCAACCTATAATCTAGATTAAATTGTTTCATAAAATGTTTGGAATATATTTGAGTGTTGATATATTTATTTTAAAATGGTTTGATCTATAAAAGGAGGAGAATACAAGTTGTGGAATATTGATTATAAGGTTAGTTGGGCCTTGAAATAATAACCACCACTTATTTATGAGTAACTCCGTGCTCACATAAGAATAATTGAACAACCATGTAAGATTAACCCATGTCATTTTGAGACTATGTTAGCATTTTTCCTTTTCCATAGATCTAAGGGAATGTCTTTCCCACATAAGAAAAATATGTAAGCTTTGAATGATTATAAAATATTTGGATCCATTCATGTAATAATAAAATAAATTTATGTAAGAGTAGAAAGGATAATATAAGATCTGCATAATTATTTCTACTTCACATTGGAATTGAAGGATTTAGGGTATTGTTTCAGATTAAACAAATATTTTTCTTTCCCATGTATAATAAAAAGGATTTTTTGTAAGATTAATTGAAAGTTACATTGGATTAAATCAAAGGCACAGGGGATTTTATATGATTAACTAAAACCTATTTAAGATTAATTAAAAATCTTAAAAGTCTATATGAGGTTTTTTACATCACTAAAATCAGGTCGATAATTCTACTAAGGCTTAGATTACATCAAAAATAACATAATGAATAATTCAGAATCAATGAAAACTCAAAATAAATATGGGGATTCATTTATGAATGAGATGGTATATGCCCAAGATGTACAACACCATGGGGTAAAATTTTAATCCCCATGAATTTATGCCTAAATAAATCTAGTAATGAAATAACATCTAATACATATGGTATTTGATCCAAGTGAGAGAAATAAATATCCATGTAGGAAAGGCTATTGTTGATTAAAGGATGGAAATTGAGATATTATGTATGAGAAATGAATTTGGAGTAATACCATTGTATATGCTGACATGGGATGATCACATTGATTTAATACAATTAAAAATGAAGAAACCCATTCATAATAGGGGGTTTGGAATTTTTTTCAAGTCGAGCTAGGAGAGGAGGAGGATGACTATGAGTCAAAGAAGAAGAAGGTTCTAGAGAGATAGATACACACTAGAGAATATATTCTTACACATTATTTATTATTATTAATCATGAGTTTTTATTTTATAATAGTATGGGTGAAGGAGATGTAACTTCCATTGTTTTACACGTAGTAAAATCCTAGATTTATGTTATTCAAACTCTTGAACTTAAAGCTTTAATTTCTAGATAAATAATTAAATGAAATTTGGGTGAAAGTGGTGGATTTAAGTGGAATCTTGATTCAAGTTATGAATTGTGGGAAATTTATTTTTGAGTAAAAAATGTTCTAAGGAAATCATTGGTGAAATTACCATAAATAAATATTTTATTCACTACTTTTAAAAGAAGATATTGACCTTGTGGGGACTCTTTATTCTAGGAGTAAGTATAAGGTCACTCTAAGGGGATCATCCTTGGAGTATGTGATGTTTTTATTATGTTTCTATTGTTAATTAAACTAATTTTAATTGTAATTTATTATTAATACCTAAATATCCCCATTTCCTTTTCTCATTATTTTAACTCAACTCACTCTTGTTATTGATTTTGACATTCACACACGTTCATTTATAGTATAATAAAAATATGTTTACTTTTCTTTCATGTTACACAAAATACACCTTATTCATTTTATTCTCATTTTATCTAATTCTTAAGAAAATCAATGGATTTACCTTTGGATAATCCCTGTAGATATGACCTAAAATATCACTATTACTTTTTATTTAATTTCTATGCTGAATGAAAATAGTATTGTTTATCTCACACTACACAAATACAACAATCAATATCTTTTTGATGTAGTGGACACCATTTACAAATTACCTTTGGTAAGGTAGGTAAGTATTATCTCTCTCTGGTAAGAGACTCTCAAAGTTTTTTGTGGTTGTAATAGTGAAAAACTTGCCCCTACTAGATTGTCACCAAACTGATGGTCATCATGGATTCAATTCTTCTAAACTGGAATGATATATATCCAAATATAGAACAATTCCATTTTTTTGATATTCATCCAATATGTAATTCATCACTTGGTGTTGAAATTACAGACTAGGTTATGGTGATCATTGAGGATTTAGAACTGATGAAGTCATTTTAGTATTAGTAGCATTTTTTAGGGGTGTTTCTGATTAGTTTTTCATTGAAATCCTATAAATCCTATAATTTTCCACCACTTATCTAAGGATCTTGAATTCAATATTCCAATTAGATTTTTAGGGAGATTAAAAAATTAAAAACCTTTCATTACAGTATCACAAATAATAATGCTTGTTCAGTCAACCACATAATAGCTTATTATATAGTCTAAGGCTCCCTCGTATATTTAAGATTATTCATGAAATCCTTCTTAGTAACAATTAATATTACCCTTTTATAAAATATATTGATTGATTCCAATAATTTATATAAACACTACGTAATAGGCTCTATATTATCCCACATTAAATATTCCTCCTATATTTTAAAGACATATAGGAAGTCACTTTAGAATTTTTCATTATCTAGGGAGGTGAAATATGTTGGATGGATTGGGTGATTGGACCCATGAAATGGGATTCCTATGTAAAAAGGGGAATAAAATGTCATGTATTTTGATTCCATGTAGCAGGGAATATAATAATATTTAAGGTCATGTGATTAAGATTTAAGTGTATCCATTAATGGTATTTCATCTATAAACAGTGTTTGTGTGTTTTGACATCATGAAAATAGAACCATCATTTGTGCCTTTTAAGGTTTTACAACTAGTACCATTGTGTCTTGAAGTTTATGTTCATATGAGTGGGATCTATTCTATGTAGTGTATAGTCGTTAAAGGTGGGATACAAGGTGAAAGTTACCTAGAAATGGTCTGGTTTGGGGCTTATTCATGAGTATTCCTTTTTGGTTTAACCTAACTGATAAGTAAAGTGAAGTAATGGATGGGATTACATCAAAATGGTTGTCTATTTACATCTATAGTCCATAAATTAGACACAAGGGGGTGGATAGATGTATAGAAGATATGAATATGGTTTATAATATAGATTTTGGGATATTTAGGACAAGGTGGATGCCACTATTTTTCTGGAGAAAAGGGGAACTCATTATGAAAGGAATAAATGATTGGTTATACTCTTAGGATCCAAAGTTAGGGAGGAAAACAAGGGTATAATTTGTGCAGGATACTAGACTCCCTTTATCCAAGGAATACATTATCATAAGGGCCACATGAATGTGGTTTTGGGGGAACTTTTTTTATGAGATTTTATTTGTTTTTAATGGGTTTCAATGGGTGTCAAGATGATCAACATGAAGAAAGGAACTCTCCTAAGTGAAATGGAGAATGGAAATTAAGATGATTAATGTACTAATCAAGAGTTCCAAAGTCATGTATTAGGGGTGATTATACACAATAATTAAGGATGGTTGAAGTTTACTTTGTAATTCTTATTCCAAAAGGAGTGAAGGAAAAGAAGAATAATGGGGTGCGTAAGAGGCTTGGAATTCTAGGGTGGCCATTCATGCTTTTTAAGACAAAGGGTGGCCATGCATATGTTTTATGTTTAACATTTTTTGTGTGGCCTTACTTAAAAATTGGGCCAACCCACAAGCTAGCAATCCATCCTCAACCCAAGCCACATGTGGGACCACTAGGGTCAACCATAGCCTAGGGAAGTCAGAAAAGGCCATCCCACAAGCGGAAGGGCCGTGCAAAGGGCTCGGAGGAGCACAATAGTCGAATCTCGCACATTATTTTGGGTCTTAGCCCACATAGGGTGGACGCAAAGCACGCCTGTGCATTATGTAAATGCATGCATACACGTATGACCATTCTTCATTCCTTTTTATCCATTCCTTTCCAATAATGAAGAAATATCAGGCTTGTAAAGTAAAGAGTAGATGGATCAAGTTCCACCAAAAACATGGATTCTAGCACAAGTGGTGATGTTGATCAAACTTTTACATCACATGAGCTTGAAATTGAGAAATTAAGAAAATATCTACATGATATTCCTGAGGAAAGGACTTCCTTTGTTTGTATAATGTTTCAATATATGCAGGCTAAGATCACCCAATTGGAAAGAGAAGCTGATAAAATGGATTAGAAGGAAAAAATCTTGAATGTTTAAATCTCTCCAGATAGATTGAAGCCTTTGAAAAGAAATAAGGAGTTAATAAGACTCTGGAAGAAAAGATCCATGAACTTGAAGATGAGCTGAAGAAGATCAATGAATTCAAGGGGTTATATTTTGAAGAAACTTCCAAAAAGATCAAGTAACATGACACTTTGTTACAAAACAAAGTTAAGATGCATGAAATGAGTTTTAAAGATTGAAAAAGACATGTGAAGAGAAGATTATCATGATTGAAGATCAGAAGATCATCCTCAATATTGAATGTCTAAAATTGGAAGCCTAGTTGACCCCTCTTGAGAAGACACATATTGAGCCTTTATAAAAGAAGGAAATAGTTTCTACTAGTATTTAATGTTCAATGGAGTATTATATTATCAAATTAACTTCAACATGTGATTATAATATCATGACTTCACTCAATGATCTATCACAAGTAGCGGAGAAATAAAAGGTACCATTTATACCAACTTTTAATAATTTTTCTAAATTTGTTTCTAAAAAAAGTTCAAGTTGGAAGAAAAATTATAAACAATTGTGGATAAGGAATGGTGATGAGATACCTACCACCATGTCTAGGGTGGATAAGAAAAATAATAAGTAAGGTGGTTCCCTAGATAGAGCACAAAAAATAAAGAAGAAGGCCCAACAACCTTATTCATAAGATATCAAAAAGTCAAGATTTTTTTGCCAATGTTGGAGTTGTAATAGGTTTGGGAATTGTGAATTAAATTTCTAGTACAATCTTAAAAATATAAAAGCACGAAGGAAGACCATTTCAAGGGGGAGTGAGCCAGAGGGGAAGAAGAAACATCCAGAGTTCCATAAGCATCATTATACTGCAAACAGATTTGGAATGATTGAAAAATGCAATGGAAGTGGTCACAAGGTTAGTACATTCTCATATCAACATGAATTAAATGCTGATAAGAAGAGAATACCACAAAATTTGGATAAGAAATAATTAGTTTCCAAGGGAAGTAATTAGAAGAATGTTGTAAAAAAAATCCTTCCAAGAAGATTCCAAGAAGGAAAGGCGATAATTCCTTGGATTCTAAATCCAAGAATTTGAAGGGTGGTGCATCCAAAATAACTACCAAGAAAGATGATAATTATAATAATTCATGTATAAAATCCAAACATGATTCCACAATCTCTAATGAAATATTGGTTATCTTTCCAGATGATTTGGAAAGAATAAGGAAAATGGAAGTAGTCAAAACCACACAAGCACAACTAGAATTGAAGATCAAATGTGCAAGTGTGAAGAGTGGATCAAATAGAGCATCTTGGTTGAGAAAACCACCTCAAACAAGATGTTCACATTGATAAATTAATGTGGATCCACCTTAGTCCCTTGAATATTTTTTTATTGTATTTTTTCTTATAATACGGGGAATTAAAGGTAAAGAAAGCTCTCAGGGGATGAACCTAAGAAGTGTTCCCTTGAGGGGGATACAGATGAAGAAGCTGCTAGAGTTATTATTTACATTAGTATCAAATTCAGTTGGTATCAAATTAAATTACACTAAAGATTGTTTAAAGATCATGTCACTAGAAAAGGTATGTCATTTCTTTATCTCTCATCCTTAGTTACTCAAAATAAAGATCATTCTACAAAGGGGGAGTAACTAAACTAATCAGTGACATAAGAAGAATGGAAGTGAAGCAAGGTCACTTATCCTTCCAATTACCCTTGAATGTTTTTGATCCATTTATTGAAGTGAGTTCAAGAGTTTCAGGTTGATTATTCCTAGAAAGATTCATCTCACAGCTTGGAGTGAAAGTGTAAAACCCTTAAAGACAAGTATATCAGTTCTCATCTCATGTGGTACCATGATTAGTGGATAATGGATAGATTTTTTGTCTAAATATAATCTTCTTGTACATTGAGCATAGCTCAAGTATCCTTATAGTGAAATGATTGATGGCACATTGCTTAAGTAAGGACTAATATCCTCCCTTCACGAGATTTTTATTTCTTGTCAATAAGGGGGAGAGAAAGTGAAATGAAATTTTTTGATGGAGAGAAAGAAGAAAATGAGAGAGAGAGAAAATTTTCACTTTGATATTGACACATTCATTTGAACAAATATGAAGTATTGACAACAAAATACAAAGGGGGAGATTGTTGGGACCACTTTCGTATGATATTGTATTTGTTTTCAATGGGTTTCAATGGATGTCAATATGATCAACATGAAGAAGAAAAATCTCCTCAGTGAGATGGAGAATGGAAATTCAGATGATTAATGCACTAATTATAAGTTCAAAATCCATGTATCAGGAGTGATTGTCTACAACAATTAAGGATGGTTGAATTTTACATTGTAATTCTTATTCAAAAATGAGTAAAATAAAAGGAGAATAAGAGGGTGTGTAAGAGGCTTGTAATTCTAGGGTGGCCATGCATGTGTTTTGAGATAAATGGCGGCCATGCATATGTTTTATGTTTAACATTTTTTGTGTGGCCTTACATAAAAATTGGGATAACCCACAAGCTAGCCATCCAGCCTCAAACTAAGACACATACACGACCATAGGGATAAACCGCAGCCTAAGGAATCTGGACAAGTCCATCTCGGAAGCAGAAAGTCTATGTGAAGGGCCTGGAGGAGCGCATGAACCAAAGACCGCGCATTATTTTGGGTCGTAGCCCACAGAGGGTGGGTGTAGAGCACGCCCGTAGAACATGGTACAGGGTGGTACTATGTAAGTATGAGGATTAATCTAGAAATTGAGCGCATCATCTTGATACTTAAACCATTCTCAACCTGCATTTCCGATTCGATGTGGGATGAATTTTAAAAAACTAGAATGCAATCTCATCCATCCATTTAATCTCATGTCTCACTCGACTATCTGATCACCCATGGTAGATGGATCTAATCATGGCCACTCATCCATCCCATGTCATGAATATATGAATAAGGATTGTCTAATATCCTTTTGTTTATGGTTTAAATTGTGTCATATTCTTCCTCCGCCACTACACACCAGTGTCATTGTTACTCGTCGGAGTAGATGACCTGATCGCCTTGGATGACCACTAGACTACATATGAGGATCATGTTGGTCACTGAATTGAAATGATATCATAGATTAAATTTCATTTCCATACATGCAATGATATGGTGAAGTTCAAAGAAGTCATAGGCAAACGAAGGTTCCTAGTCCACGTGGATTCGTGTGTGGATTTAAATAAATATTACATGTGATATTTATCGCATGAACATGATTCATTCACCGTAGATGAGGTGCTCATTTGAAAAGGAAACACCCAAGTTTCACAGAATATCTTTTTACAGGTTTAAAGATCTTAAACATTCAGAGGATATCAGCTATTTGAAGAAGAGATTTGGATGGCAGTTCGAATGATATTGTAATGGGAAAAAGATCTCACCTATGCCTATAAATAGAGAAGCCCCAAGGTGGTGAAGGGGTTACCTCACAAATACCTAAGATATTCTTATGTGAAAACAGAGCACTCCCTAGTTAAACTTTCTACATAAAGGAGAAATCTATGCACATAAATCCTTCAACAAGTGTTATGCACTCTTGTAGTGTCTTGTGAAGGAGAACTATACATTTGTGCGAAGAAGGAACCAAGATCACGTGATAGGTTTTCCAAACCCTCGCTATGTTTTGTGAAGGGGATCTCATGGGTACACAACTGGTGCACACACACCCTTGTTGTTCCTTGCAAAGATAGAGCCACAAACCTCCCTAGTTCTGTAAAGAAGAACTGCACATACTATGCAAAGAAGACTTCTGCACCTCTTGCATGAAGAGGAAGACCCATGAGCCTCTTGGTTTCACGAATATAAGGATAACTCCATAATGTTTTCATGATACATCTATTATATTTTGTAGGGGTTTTATTTTTAAGAAGAAGGAATGAATATGGATCAAATGTGTATGCATGCATGTGCATAATTTGAAGAATCCTGATACTTGGTGTGGTTGTGAGAAGAAGAAGAATCATGAGGAAAGGGATAGTGAATGCACACATGTACTCATAAGTGAGAAGAAGAGAAGTTAGTATGTTTCCAAAGTCTTATACCCATTATGGTTTGTGTACAAGAAAATAGGAAGTGGATATATTGTGTTTAGAATCACTTTCATGAAAAGGTAAAGAGATACGAAGACTGAGAAAGATTAATTGTGCCAAGAAGAATAGAATATGAGAGAAAGAAGTGGAAAATTTCACTTGAATTCCACATGCATGATCTCATGAATATATGAAAACAAGTGATGATAATTGATTCTGATAATTCCCAGTGAACTGACCTTCATTTCTTGATTAATCACATGGGTACTGGTGATTCTGGCTGAGAAAAATAAGAATTTTTTAGTGCATTTAGTTATTGAACTAAAGTTTAATATTGAATATAAAAGGGAATAAATTATGGAGTTTGATGCAAGAAAAGTCTCATGTTGAAAAAGAGACAAAGACTTGAATGCCTATCTGTTAGGGAGAACTTCAAGTCAATAAACTGAGTGAGACCTCTCCCAAGAAAATGAGATAGGGGGAGTCAATGGAAGTGATCTAAGGGAAGTAGTGAGCTATCCATGAACCTTTAGGCAGTGTATCTAGGATAGAGTGATTGTGTCTGAACCTTTTTAATCTATAGCTAGTGAAGATTAGTGGAATTAGGTATGACCATAAACCTGTCATCATATGCTCCTTGGATGTAGCCCTTAGTAGTGAACCAAGTAAAGGTGTTGTGTTTTCCTTATGGATGTAAATGTTTTAATTACTGCACATATCCATCATATAGGTTTAAAAAAGTTATACCAATGTGGGAACAAGATCCAGTAAATAAGAGAAAAAGTTGACACCGAAATTCACCACTCTCCGAGGGTGGTCTAGGGTCCTTCATGTGGAATATGACTCATTCATGTATATAAAGAGGTTAAGGTTTAAGCATGGGTAAATTGGTCATTATAAGGGTTTTAACTAGGAAAAATGGTGTTAATTGGGTTTTGGAATCCACTATGGGGATATTTTTAACTTCACCAATGTAGGTGACCTGGGTGATTGAATTTCCCAACTAAGCCCTTAAGGGATAGGTGTGGCTCTAAATAGAAGGAACTTGGGTGAGTGAGGTGTCTAAGTAGGAATTTAGGGTTTGGTAATTCTCCAAATAGATAGAATTAAGGTTCCATCATTCTTCACACATCCTGGTTAAAGACTAACCTCAAGATTGGTCCATCACCCTAACATATGTAGAGTCATGGGTGAAGTTGTCTTTCTTGTGGTTATAGACATAAAAACACTTACATAACCCAACTATCCCAATTTTCCATCACTTATCGATGTCTTTGATTCAAAAATCACCAGAGTGAGAGTTTTTTGGAATTAAAATGTGGACTAGCTATCTATGTGCACACATGAATAGGGTATCTATATGTTAACTCATAGTGTCAAAAAATGGGAGATTAGGGGGATCCTTTGATAGGACAAGAAATATGGATTTCCAAAAATCTATTATAACTAATTTGGGCACCTGGGTGATCATAAGGGGTTGTGTAGAAATTAAAAAACATGCATGTATGGGCGTTAAGGAGGGCACACAGGTAGGTGATAAAGGGAATGTGTGGTGGTTTTGAGTACAAAAAGTGTAGGGATATGGTAGCCTGTCTAACCTCCCTTACTCAAAAAATTATTTAATAATTATTGTGAACTTATAATAATTTATTAATTAACATTTGAGTGCCAACAATCCCTTTTTAACTAGTAAACATTATATTTTCAACATTTTATAGTTTTTCAATTATATGTTGTATAATAAGTATTAAATTTAATGTTTTCATTGATATTTTTTGTGCTTGGGTATCAATCAATAAGATATTTATAGAAAATGAACAACAAAAAGATACTAATAGACTACTATATATGACAGTCTATTATGGTATATATACTCAAAGTATAGTATTGGAACATATCTCATGAAACATATATTGTAATTTTTAATGTTCTCATAGTGTAAAAAGTATCCAAATGGATACGACTACAGCTAAAATGATAGTAACTTTGTAGAAAATATTGTATCCTATGGAATAATTAAAGTCCCCTCAAGGGTATTTATTATATTTGTTTATGTTTTAATATAGAAACTTTTAGTTTACATATTTGGTAATCATTACTTTATTTATATATTTTCAGTATTATTTAGTTAGTGAATTTAAAACATTTATAAATGATCATATAGATTCATTTAGGTGTGAATGAGATAGTTTTTTAATCCCACAATATTAAGAAAAATATTTAAAAGGTATTTATCTACATCTCATTTTTTTAATTTTCTTATCTAAAAATGTATTTCAATGTTGAGTACATAAAAAATATTGAAAAATTAATTTCACTAAAAAATATATCAAAAGATGAGAAAACAAGTGAGATAATAGTTTTGGGAAAATGAACATTTAGTTTTCTTATTCCTTATTTATATAATTTAATCATGATATTTGTTATATTATTCTTATTAAAGCCCATACTTAAGGGATATGGATATCTTTAATTGAAAAAATCTAAAATACTGGATTTTTATAGTTTCTTAACTCTCATATTTAGTGTAATATATTTTAGTTCCTTGTGATGAAAGTAAAAGTTTGCAATTCAAAAGATATATTTTAGTTCAAAATGTGTTCCACATGCCCAAAAACCATACAAAAAACCTCATATTATCATGAAATCAAAGGCAATGATTATTAATTTAATTGTTATGCATATAAAAAATCCATGAATAATTCTAAAACATAGTGTTTTCATAATGAAATAATGTGTTTTTTCCAATATAAGTGTTCAATAAGTTCAAAACATGCGTCACAAGATTAAAACCAAGAAAATGAATTAATATTGTCTTAAAAATACATGATAATGATAGTTGATTAATTTTTGACATATAGGAATGAACCGCACTTTATTTTGATGCACAGTATGGTTGGAATGACTGACTGAATGAAAATTAATTTTTTATTATTATCATAAACCCCCTTTTAAGGGATGAGGGGGAACCCAACATAGCATCACAACTAAGATAGCAACCAAGCCTTCACAGTCAGTTCAAGAACAAAAACAAATCATTCAAAACTACAAAGAAAGGCTCTTACCCACACCATAACCATGAAGACTAGCTTTCACCTACACATCACTGCTCAGCAAGCTGTCATGTTCATGAATGCACGGGCTGGGTACCGATGGCGATGTCATACCCTCTCAAACCTCTAAATACAAATAGAAATGCAAGGTGGAAACTCTATGCTCTAAACCTCCTATGGAACACCCTCTTATAGGTGAACTGATTTCAAATTCCCTTAACTATAAACCGCAAACCACAATGCAAACATTTCCACAAACAGCAATCCACAAAGCAAAAAAATCATCAACATCATGCGATAAACCTACACAAAACCAGTTCACAGATTGCAGCTCCTCTATCCATACTGCAAAACCTTCAAAAAAGTGATCAAACATCAACATGTATCCTTCACACTCCACCATTGACAAAATAAAAAAACCCCAAAAAGACATCAACGAATGTCGTTGATACAACGCCGCCACCACAACTCCAGAATAGACCAACTACAGAACACGTACCCATATCCAAACCCCAATCCAGAATCACATCCAAATCACACATCCAAAAAAAATGCAAACCATGAAGCAAGAAATAAAAACCACCACTGAAAAACGATAACCTGAATTCCAGAAAAATCCGGAAGATAACCCGCTATAAACCTAAATCACAATCTCGCTGCCGTTTTCAAGACCGCACACGGCAACCAGATCCACCCAATGCACCCACAATCGATGCAGAAACGTGAGTACAACCTCACCACAACAGCTAGAAACTCAAACATTGAACCCTCACCACGTTTCCATGTGATCCCTATCCATATCGATAGGTAGGATGTGAAAAAAGGCCAGAAAACGATGAGATTCGTTGAGTTATTCGAGCCCACGGAGTCGACGATGCCACCACAGGAAGAGATCGTAGGGCCGAGGCATCGAGGATAGGGAAGTCGATATGCAGTGGGGGAGAGGAAGGCGGTGGTGAGGGGAAACCCTAGAGTGGATCCCCTTACGGGTGCATGATCTATGGGAGGAGTCATAAATTCTATTTGGAATGACTGAGAGTGTTTGTTTTCAAATTAAAAGTGATATTTTGGTTCAAAAAATGTTTCATATAATCAAACCTAAGAAAATAAATTTGGATTATCATTAAACACTAGGAAAAAATCTTGGATTCATATCTCCTATAAGAATAAATCACATGTAATTATAATTCATGGTGTGTTTGGAATGACTAAAAGTGTGTGTTTACAATTTAAAAGTGATATATTAGTTCAAAACATGAATCACATGATCAAAAATTTTAAATTGACCTCATATTTTCATCCAAGTAAATGGAAATGATTGATGTATCATTTTTGACTTGTAGGAATGAATTGAATATCATCCCAATGTGTAGTGTAGTTTGAATGATTAAAAGTGTATATTTTCATTTTATGTGTTAAATAAGTTAAAAATGCATGTCATGTTATAAGATCTAATAAAATATACTATAGTAGTCATGAAACTCTACAATAATGATCATTGATTCATTTGTAACATGTTGGAACAAACTGTACATCATTTTGATGCACAATGTGATAAGTATGACTAAAAGTGAATGTTTTCAATTTAAAAGTATTATTTTAGTTTAAAATATCATAAAAAATCAAGAAAACTTAATTGTATTGTCATTAAAATCTTATAAAATAATCAATGATTTATTTATTACCAATAATAATAAACCACGCTTTATTATGATACACAGTGTGCTTGAAATGACAGAAATTGCATGCTTTCAATTTAAAAATGATATGTCAGGTCAAAACATGAATCACCTACTCAAAATGTGCATTTTATACTCAAAACTGATAAAAAGATCTCTTTTTTTGTGACGCTCTACAACAATGATTTTTTATTCATTTATGACATGTATCAATTGATCACACATCACTCTGACATGAAGTATGGTCAAAATGAACTAATCTACTTTTTTCTATTAAGTTTTTAATTTATTAATCGTTATTGATAAAGTATATATTTTTTATTCTTAATTATATATTAATGGTTTCAATTACTAGTATATTTTCTTGGTTGGTTAAAATTAAATGGATTGTTGATTTTTCATCACATTCTTATGAACATTTTCTTGTTATATTAATATTGAATTTATAAATATTGTGATTATAAATGAATTTAAAAATATATTTTAAAATAATGAAATTTATATATTATTTGTATTTTATTGATTTTGGTATTTTCATGTTGATTATAGTCATGATTGTAGTGCATACCTATATTTTTTTTGGGTGATGCAGCTAAATAGTGCATGAAGTAGCCAATTGGGGCTTTTCTTAGTGCTAAAAACACTCAGAAATGCCTCTTTTATCAGTACCATAATTATTATCAATTTTTTAGCACTACGAAATACCTTTTGAGTGATAAAAAAGGGGGATCCTAATGTAGTGATGTGAATTTATTCATTCAATATTCCCATTAGTAAATGTAAAGTCTATTCAAGTTCTGATTAGTTAACCAAAAGGAGAAACTCTGGAAGACATGAATCATCATAATAAATATAGTGGTAGTGGAAATCCATTTGAGTTAGTCGTTTTGAATGATAATTTCTTGAAATGAGTTTCTAAAAGATCATGTTTCATATATTGTGTGCAGTGGTTAGGGTTTCATATGATGATAGTGGAACTTAAATATATAAGAGTCTTTCTGATGGTTATGTTGAAGTATTCCGAGTATATTTTGTGGAAAATTATAAGGTTCATCAGAGTGGAACATAAGTCAATGCAACTGAATGACTGATTGTGCCCCCACTATAAAGGTTATATAGGACCAATTGTACACATTTTAGTGTTCTTGATAATTTTTATTAGTTATATATGATTATTCAAATTGATTGTAATATTTTTAACTTCCAAAAGTGATGAAAATGCATTAGTGTTCTCCTGTGGACATGGGACTTAATGCACGAACCACATAAATACATTATTTTCTTTACTTTTATTTTAATTTAAGATTTAATTTTTATTTCAGTGTGTGTGAGGTTCAAATTAATTTAGTGATTTATGGTGAAGTTTTTCTTCATATTTTTTGGTATATTTAGATCATGAGGTTTATTCTGGTTAGGGGAGTTCCATAACTTTATTTTTTCCTTCATATGTTTTGGTGATGTGCCATAAAATAGATTAGTGGTTGAGGTTCAACATCAATATGTGGTATCAGAGCTAGTTTCATAGATTGATAACCACTAACATAATATTCACACATTTTTATTAACATTATTTTGATTCAATGAGATAAATTTTATCAAAAGGTATGGCATCTAAATAAGGAACAGTCTAGATAAAAATATTTAATGGGTCAGACTTTAGCTTCTGGAGGATGTGGATTGAAATCTACATAATTAATAAGGATCATGAAATTATATTTAAGGGATTCAAACTAGAAACCATGGAAAAAAATAATGGGAAATTATGGATATAAATAAACTTGGGTTTATTCAAAAGTTATTAGATAGAAATGATGATTTTAACATTCTAGATAAGAAGACCACAACTGAGATGAGGGATGATTTGGAGGAAATGTATGAGAAGAAGAAATACTTGAAAAAGTTTATCATGTTTTGGAGGTTATTTTGCATGATATTTTCAAAAGGAATACAAGAGTATGATTATTTGAATAACTTTAACATTATTTGGGGTCAGCTCAGATTAGATAATGTTGATTTTTGGATGATGTGTGGGTATTGTTTTTGTTATAATCACTTCTAGGATCATGGGATGTTATGGTAATTATCATAAGTAATTATTGTGGTAAAACCAACTTTGTGTATAATTATTTCATAAATATTATACTAAATTAAGATCTTGGACAAAGAGAATTCTAAACACCTATCAGAATAGTATTGAATGTGGAAGATATAGGATGTTCTCCTTATAAAATTGGTCCGAAGAAATTGAATGATATGTATAGAGAGAGAATTTTAACTAAATAAACCAAACCTGAACTTATATATTGGAACTATGGTAAGAGAGGTAATCTTGGAAAATATTGTAAGGATCACAAAAGAACAAATTTTGTATGTTCGAGTTCTGTTAATTCGGCTAATGGTTATAGCTGTTTATTTTCAAGGTTAATGTTTCATTGGAGTCTTGGATCATATATTTTAGGGCTTTGTTCCACTCAAATGATAAGAAGATATGAATGGAAAATTATGTATCTAGAAAGTTCATCAAGGTTCACCTAGAATATTTTGAATCCTTTTAAGTTGATGGAAATGTTGATGTCAAGGTTCGAATGAAAAATGTAAGTTACCTTGATTTGAAGGAATTGTGACACATACTAGGTTTACAGAAGAACTTAATTTTATTTGGTTGGTTGGCTAAGTCATGATTAAAATCTAGCTTCGTGAATAGATTTTAGAAAATAAATTAGGGTTCCATGGTCATATCCAATGGTGCAAAGGATGGAATGTTTCATTTGACCAGAATTTTAGATGGATTAACAATTTCTGGGGAATCGTGTTTCAAAATTTCGGATTTGTGGAATTATCTTCTTAGGTACCTCATTGAGAATAACATGTTATTTCTAGAGGAAATTGGTATACTGAATCTCAATCACGTAGAATTTATAAGTTATTGGAGTTGTTTACTCGAAATTTAGAGAAAGGTTCCATTTAAATTGAATGAAAGAAAGCCTAGATATAAGTTGTTAGAACTTGTTAATAAGGATATTTGGGGTCTAGAACCAGTTCATTCTCATGGTGGTTCATTTTACATTGTGAATTTCATCAATGATGAAACAAGAAAAGTATGAGTTTACTTCATAAAACACAAATCATTGGTGTTGTGAGTGTTTATTTAATGTAAATTCATAGAGGAAAAGGAGACCAGAAGAAAGATTAAATGTTAATGTTTTGATGGTGGTGGTGAATAAAATTGCATGAATTTATGGAACTTTTTCAAGTAAAAAGGAATCTGAACTGAGAAAACTATATCTATAGAACATGATAAGAATAGTGTGGTTTAGTGGATAAATTGTAAATTAATAGAGAAGATATAGAGTATGAGACTATATTCTATAATTTCCAAGTAAATTTTGGTTAAAATAGTCAACATCGCAGCATACATCGTTATCTTGATTCCCTTCACATCAATGGTCTACAATATTCTAGAATAGATTTTTTTTCTGAAAACCATTAGAATTTGACCACTTCAAAGTTCTCAAATGTTTATCCTATTTATATGTCAATGAAAAGGATTGGTAAAAACATGAAGCTAGGTATAAGACATATTTATTTGTGGGATATGATAATGATAGCTTTGGATTTCAACTTTGGGATGATGAAAAATGGATGTTTATTAAAATTTGAAATGTTATATCTAATGAGACAGTCTTGTTGAAAGAAAAGAAATTAGTTGAAAATAAAGTTGAGATCAAAGAAAAAACTGGCCAATTATAAGTTGATATAAATAGATGTTATAAAAGGATATAGATTCTAGAAAATTCATGGGGTGTGGAATATTTGAAAGTTAAGATAGTGAAATATATACTTGAATGTTATAGGACTATGAAAAATTGATTTAGAGTGTCAGAAGGTGATTTTTTGTAATCCACGGTTCCAAAAATTGAATAATTACAGGTTTAATTCTAAATATCTACCAGAGTTATAAGGCTAATATAGAGTTTCAAATCTGATGAGAACTGCTCATTTGTAAAAAATGGAGGTGAACCCAAGATCCTAGAAGAATCATATCATCTCATTAATTTTAGAAATAGGTAATTAGATATGAAATATGGATTGTATTTATTATATTAGAATTAAACCTAGGAGCTAACATATTTACCAAAGGGGAAGAAAGTACTTGAGAAAAAATGGGCCTTTCATTTAAAAGAAGATTCTAATGATAGAAAATAGGTAAAGGGATAATTTTTTTGTGAAAGGGTTTCATCATAAAGGATTGTAATTTTTAGATATTTTTTCATTGGTAGATAAACACACTAGTATACGGATAGCGATGAGTCTCATTTCTTATGATATAATGCATCTGGAGTATATGGATGTTAAAACAACATTCCTTTATGGTGAATTCAAGTAGGAAATCTACATGAAGTACCCAAATGGTTTCAAGGATAATTAGATGAAGGAATTTGTTTGTAAGATGAAGAGGAATATTTATGGCTTCAAATAAACACTAAATTACTGGAACCATAAGTTTGATGATTTCATGGAAAATAATGGTTTCATGCAGATCAACATGGATCATTGGTGCTACTATAAGGAATTTGAGGATGTAAGTTTCATCCATCATATGTTTTAAGTCAATGAAATTCTCCTGTAAGGTCCAAAAATTAGGAGGGTTTAGAAGGTGAATAATGATTTTCTAGAATATTCAAGATAAAAGATCTTGAGAAGGACAATAAAATCATGGGGATGTGGATTGTGAGAGATAAAAAGACTAGATCTTGGTTTTTTATCAGAGGTAATACATCCAAAATAAAATTTAAAGGTATGGTATTTTCAGATGTAAATTGTTCTCAACCCTATTGATCAAACACTTAAAATTGTCTAAGGAGTAAGCATTGAAAATGGAAGATTTTGTGAAGTATATGAGGAAATTTTTATTTTCATAAGTGGTGGGTAGTCTGATGTACTCTATGGTATGTACTCACCTGGTCATTTCATTTTTAGTGGGATTCATTAGTTGTTTCATGTTAAATCTAGGGAAATAACACTAGGAGGCTATGAAATGGATTCTCATACATTTTAAAGGATTGGAATATATAGCTATGTGCTTCGAGATGAATTATATGTTGTATGTTTATGTGGATTTAGGATTTGAGGGAGACTCATATTATCATAAGAGTATAACAGGATTTTTGTTCACATTTGGAGGAATAACAGTTAGTTGGATGTCAAGTATATAGCTGGTGGTAGCATTGTCCACATTGGAAGCTAAGTATATGGTTGTCACAAAAGTAAGGAATGATCTGATATGGTTGAGGTGTTTGTTAAAGTAACTCATATAATATTGGGAATTTGTATTTTCATTCTATTATATTCATAGTGTGATCCATTTTTACAAGAATTTGGTGTTTCATTGTCAGAAAAAACACATCAACCTGAAATACCACTTCATTTGTAAGATTCTAGAATAAATAATGTTAGAGTTATAGAATAGATCTAGAATACAAAATATGACTGGCATTTTCACCAAGGTTCTATTCTTGGAGAGTCTAAGGAAACATTGTGCCTCAGTGGGACTATGTTAATTAGAAGGTGGAAGAGATGTTTTTTCTCTTTCAGGAATAGATGGATTTCTATTTTTCCTTAGTGTTATAGGTTTCAATATTTTTTGCTTGAAGTAGCATTAGGGTGGAAAATTATTAATATATGTGAACTTTATTCATGTTTTAATTATTTGAGTGGAAGGAGAAATACTAAATGATGTGACCCAACCTGATGAAGACAGTGGTAGTAGAAATCCAGCAGAGGCGAGCGGTTTGAATGATACATTTCAGAACTGGTTGTCCAAAAGATCATGTACTAGATATTGTGTACAGTGGTCAAAGTTCTAAATTATTTGAATGGAAAATATGTTAAGAGTATTTTTTATAGTTATATGGAATTATTCTTAATATATTTTGAAAAAAAAAATGTATAAATTTAAGGGTCCTCAGAGTGGAATGTAAGAGTAACTTGCATTGTTCACTGAATATCGGTAATCTGGGGCAGATTGATTCATGTGATCAGAGGTTACCATGTTCAATAGATGGAATCCTACAAATATTAAAAGTTAGTTCAACTATATAAATAGTTTTGTTCTGCTATAAATGTGGGTTGGGACAACTTTTACTTGTGTTTATATTATTTCTTATAGTGATTAGTGATCTATATGGATGGTTATTCAAAGTGATTAAAATCTTTGTAACTTTTGAAAGTAATGAAAATGATGAAATGTTCTCCTATGGACATTGAACTTAATTTATAAACCAATTAAATTTGTTATGTTCTTTACTTTTCTTTTAATTTCCAATTGAATTTTTTTTGAGTGTGTGTGATTTTTGACTTGGTGTAGTGATCTTGGGTGAGGTTCTTGTTCCTAATTTTTGGTATATTCAGATCATGGGGTTCCTTATTTTTGGGGAATTTAAAGAAAATTGTTTCTCCCTTCATCAGTTATGGTGGTGAACATTATACTAGATTGGTGTTAGAGGTTCAACCCTAAAAATTCACATACTTAGGATGAAACCTAAGTATGGTTCCCACAATTATTCTAGCTCTCCTTCATGGATTATGGTAAGGGTACCATATTACATTTTTAAAAAGGGAAAAAATAAAAAATAGATACAAAGTAGCAGGAATTTGAGCCTATACGTCAATCAAAAATTGTAAATCATGCCAGAAAAATTAAATTATTAGACTTGGGGTCCTATTTCAAGCACCAAGAAATGTGAATATTTCCCCAATCTTGAACATCGTGAATGAGTTCTTCAATGTGATAAGTTATTTTTTCCTAGGTATTAATATATTCTTCCATATTTATCTTTCTGACATTGATACCTTTAACAATGATACAATCATGAGAATCTGTTAACTTAGATTTATTATTATTATTATCAATTTGGATTGCACATTCAAACATTATGTTGAGGTCTTTTTAGAGATATGGACATGAAGAGCCTTTTCCACCACCTCTTTAGAGTGGATTATTAGATCCATTGAGATTTATTGATCTAATTCATCTCTGATTTTTCTTCTTATGACCACTTAATTTTTTTTATTATCCATATTCTTGGTTTTCATAGGTGTTGATCTTGTACTTATAATCCTTTAAAAACATGAATAGTCCATGTGAGGGTGACTTTTCCTTTCTCAAAATGATGTGAATCCATCAAAATGAACAATATAATTTTTCCATTTGTGGTTAATTAAATGATAAAAATCATACATTAAATATTTTATTAGGGATATATGGGAATATAGAGGTGATCCCACATCCCCCTCATCCTCCAATTCAACCATTTTCCCCTCCTCGTCCAAAGGGGGATACACTTGTATAGAAATAAATCTGGTCTAATCCTTGTCTGCAATTCTACCTATCTGAATTTTACCTTGATCGTTAGTTCTAGATGAAATATAATCCCCGTTTAAAACATTAATATTTTCATAATTCCTTGTCTTTATGCCTATCTGATCCTTGTCTTCTTTATGCCATGAGGTGAACAGTGTATTCATTAGATAAATAGTGTAGGTTCCGGGTGTAGTGGAAGCGCGTTGGTGGGTTTTCCCAAATTTAATTTTATTGTTAACAATGATCAATCTGAGATCTGTCATGATGTAATATGTTAGATCTTTAGAATAGAATGAAGAACTAAAAACAAAAGAGGGATTCCCTGAACCATAGAGATAGGATCATCATATGCTGGTTATAATTAATTTAATTAATTGACAAGAATTACCTTGATGGAATTCTTTCTTCGTTGATGTCTCCGGTCACGATCCAGTGTGATCCGTCATTGTGTTGTAGAATCCAAGTGTAGGATTCCTCTAGCGGTGATCCAAACGTGCTCCACATATCTATGGATGTCGCTAAATGGATCTCCAGGTGCTAGCTGGGAAGAACCTTCACTTGCGATGTCCGCCTTCGATCGCCTTGATCCGGTGGTGGTGGATCTCTCTCGGTATTGAGAGTGTTCATGGAGGAAGGAGTTATTTCGGCCTTGAGAGAACTCTCCAGAATTGTTGTGCACAACAATTTGGAAAAAGTATTGGGGTTGTGAGGATATTTATAATCAGGTTTGAGGTTATAGAGTTATGACAATAAATAAACGCGTTACGCGTTTTATTTATTTCATTAACTCTTATTGAAAACCCCCATGTCGAATCATTAATTACTTGACATGCGCCCACACTGGTTATAATAAATATCATTTAATAAAACAATATTATTTCCTCAAAATCCTGACTAAAAAACTATACGGTGTGTAATCATTAATACATGGTGTGTACCTGTTTTTATTTCCTTTATTTCCTCCACCACATTTATTAGATCTTGAATAATGGCTATTTATTTCTGAAATAAATGTAAATGCATTAATTGCTAATAAATATATATTATTTCTCCCATAATGTATTCTCTCAAATAACTAGTGTCAAAATAAATGTGATCAAGCATCCTTAAATAATTATTAAACCATAGTCAGGAATAATAATTATTTAACTTGTTAAATTAATATTTAACTGAGATACATGGACACACTTAGTGTGTGACCCTCTAGGCCTCTTTATCAGTGGCATTAGGCGGAGTCTGCCTAAAGTCCAAGGTTAGAGTATAGCAACACGCCAAGGTAACCATAGAGAAAGAAGTTAATTCTACAATGACATGTCACATCATACGAATGTTTACCGTGTAATATTACTCCTTTGTCTTGATATCTCTAATCAAGTGGGTTGAATGCTAGTGTCATCAACCCATGTGCTCGATTATTCTTTCTTTGACTTCTCGAAATTGAACTTTCCCATTCCTTACCATGGCCATGGATTTACTTAGACTATATCAATTTCATAAAAGGGCATGAGATATCTACTTCCGTTATGGAACATAATGGACAAATCCTTTCTCACATTATCTATTAATGCACTATTACTCATGACACACCCAACGTATCCTACCTCACTGTGAACAGTGTGTCGTCATAGTTTTTGTCAATACATCTAAGTGTGCGAGTTGTAATACCCATTAATAATAATCTTAAAGTATAAGGACCAATACACAAGTCCACAGATAGGAACATCCAATGACACAATGAAATGTGGATTTCCTACTGGAAGGTCTCTTTCTCATTATATCCTCCTGGATATTACCAAGGGCACACACCATGAGAAGGTGCCTCAAAGTTTTATGAGTCCTTACCCCTAATGGCCTATATTATTTATATCCCTCAAATAACATCATCTATTCATAGAACATATATTCAAGAACAGTGTTATGGAACTTCTGGGTTCTCATCATAGCAGGGAACCACTAGGAACCTTTAATGCAACAGTTATCCTTGGGACATTATCACATGCATTGTCACGCAGAAGAACAATCAAGATGTGATAAGGGGTTTATTTAATAAATAAAGTACAATGTAGTTGGTTCTAGGCCACCAACTCCAACATAATCCCACTTGGACTAGAGCCAACTGCTAACAACCTTTAACCTGCTATCTCTCACATGATATTCATGCTTCTGCTGAGATAGGCATTTAGTCACGGGGTTTGCCACGTTCTCTTTCGTGGACACTCTACTCACTGCAACTTCACCCCTTTTATAGAAATCCCTTAAGAGGTGATATTTCCAGAGTATGTTCTTTGTCCGTTGATGTGACCTTGGTTCTTTTGCAAGATCCACCGCTGTAGTATTATCACAATACAATGTGACAGGGTCTTTACTGCTAGGCACCACATCAGGATCCTGGAAAAAGTTCTGAATCCAGATGGCTTCCTTGGCTGCATCAGAAGCCGCTATATATTCTGAATCCACTATAGAATCAGCGATAACTGGATGCTTTGAACTCTTCCAGCTCACAGCTCCTCCATTGAGACAGAAAACATATCCAGACTGTGACTCTAGATTGTTCTGATCTGTCTGAAAACCAGCATCAGTATACCCTCTGATGACAAGCTCCTCGTCTCCTCCATAGACCAGGAACATATCTTTAGTTATTCTCATATACTTAAGGATGGTCTTAATAACAGTCCAATTTTGTTCTCCTGGATCTGCTTGATATCTGCCTACCATGCTCAATACATAGGCAACATCAATCCTGATACATAACATGGCATACATGATAGATCCTATAGCTGAAGCGTATGGGATCTTACTCATTCTATCTTTCTCCTGTTGTGTCTGTGGACACATTTTCTTAGAAAGATGTAGGCCATGTGACACTGGAACTGTAACACCCCAAGATTTCATAGTACGTTATTTCTTCTAAGTAATTCAATAACTTGCATTACACGCAACATTGAGTTCAAGCGCACCATGACTTAACAAACTAGCCGTTCAAAAGCGGTTATCAATAGTATTAACTGAATTTTGAACTTTATGTAATCCTTATAATTTTAGAATCCATATTATGAGTTTCCTAGACATAATGTAAGAACAAATACATTTTTTTCAGATAAAAGAAGTATTTTTCAAAAAATGCAATTTTACTACCTTTTAATGGCGAACCATTTTTAAATCCAATATTTGAAACTTTTATATATTAAATTTGACAAAATAAACTTCTTCTTTAGAATCAGGACAAAATAATTTAGTTTCAATAAATTTTTGGTGTTTTCGGATAACTTTCATATTTGGGTGAATAGTGAAAAATACTATATTTTAACTGAAAACAACTTTTTTAATCAAAATAATTTATAGTGTTGAATTATACATTTTATTGGTTTGAAAGTATAATTAGATTATATTTTTACAATTTAATCCAATGATGGTCATTGTAAGTAATTTCGCTTTGAAATTGGACATAAACAAGTGTCAATCTTTTGATAGTTATTATTTCTTAAAAATACGCTTCTTGGTTTTGACAACGGGAATTGATTTTAAATTAATTAATGAAACTTATATGTTTTGAAATTTGTAAAATAGAATTCATTTTTGAATTAGTAATATAAAATATAGCTTAGGCTGAATTTTTGGTATTTTTCTGACAAACATCAATTTTTGATGAATAGTGAAAACACTGAGTTATTGATTAAAACCGAATTTTTATTTAAATAATTATTTATTTTATTTAAATTTATTTTAAGTAAAAATAGATACATAATACCTATATAAATTTAATGTAATTCATTAGATTCAGTTTATAATAATTTTAGATATATAAAAATTTTAGCGAACTTTTTACTGTCTTTTACCCACCTCCTAGAAGCATTTGCAAATTTACAAAAAAACATAATTTTACCACTTCTATGAGTTGAATTTCGAAAATCTGAGAGACACGGTCAATATCAAGGAGTAAAATGTGGTTCAATAAGATGAAAATAATTTTTGGTGAATAGTAACTTTTGACTTTTATTTACCGCGGTTAAAGGTAAATAGGGTAATTCAAGGAAAAAATAAAATTGTAATAATTCAAAATTACCCTAAAACATGTCCTAACCCTATTAGTTGATACATGTCCGAATATGGTCATCTTTGAGTCGATTTTGGGACCCCATGGAACCACTTGTAAGTGATAATGACACTTTATATTAAATAAGTTAAAGTAAATACAAAAATGACATAAGCATATATCTTTTAGAAAAACAATTTTTACATAGGGTTATATATGTTATATTTTAGACTATAAATATTTATTAGAAATCTAAAAAGATTTTATACCTAATTGGATTTTATTTATAATTTTTAGACATTGAATAATTAAATTTATTTATGACACAATAATGATGCAGTATTTTCCTTATTAATGAAAGAATCAAATAATTGGTATTATAAATGTTAAAATAAATATAATTTTAAAGTTTTGATGGCATACACAAATTTTTTTGGTTAATATTACATGTTAGGATTACTTAAATGAATTTTTTTCGAATTAATAAAGTTTTTAATACTTTAACAAAAATCAATTATTAAATAGTGTCAAAATTGACATAAAGGAGTTTTTAAAAAAAATTATATTATTAATTGATATTCTATTTATAAAAATCTAAGGTTCGGCCAAAGTAATTATATAATTATATGTGTATCATTAATTGACCACTTTGGGGTCGATTGGAAGTATATAATAAGTTTATTAACTATATAATATAAAAATACAAAGAGACATGGTAAATGTCAAACTATTTATCTAAGAGTTAAATCAAAAAGATAAAGTTAATATACTGACCCAAACATGTCTAAAACCTATTGGTTGAGTGGTTGTCGACCTATCCCCACATTAAACTTTAAATAATCCACTTTGGAGCCATTATAAACCTAATATTAATTTATTATAAAATAATATTTCTAGCTTTTCCTAAGGTGCCCCTCACCCCTCTTATAAAAGGGCACTCCCCCTTCTCTCTAATTAACACCTTTAAAACCTTTTGGCTCGACCAAAACCTACCCAAATATTCTATAAACTTCCCTCACTTCAACCTAGATGCCTTATTTTGATCAGAAATCCAACCTAAGGATCCCTTTTGATCAAATCAAAATGAAGAACCTGAAGAAGAGGTAATGTTTCCACCACCCCCTTTTAAGTTCCTTTCTTCTTCCACTTCTTCTATCATTGTTATTTCCATTATAAAATAATAAATCCATTATCTTCTATATACTGTGATATTATTATAAATATGGTACAACCATATTCAGTATTCTATCCATCATTTGAATGACATGTCACCATACGTGCGTACGTACGGCTTACCGTCTCCACGCCGTGGTGTAATTGTTATTCAAAACATTATTATTTGGATGGGTATGATAATGATGTGTAATTTAAGTAAATAATAAATATAAAATTATAATTATTCTGTATATATGATATACCATCCAATTATATATGATTTTAATATCAAAATAATGATATTGTCGCTCGGGCGTATATACGGACTACCGTCTCCACGAACACGGTGAGATTCATTCCTCATCATATCCATTCAAGACTAATTATCATTTGATAATTAAAAGTAATGTTTAAATACTTGATATTATTCTATATATTAATAAGATACAACTTATCCATAACAAACATAGCTTATGTAACAAATCATATAAAGGAAAACGAATCAGTTAACACCCGAAACAACGATAATACTAAGATATTATTAACAAAGCAATGTTAAAAGGTAATATATGATATAATATTAATGTATATGATTCTTGTATAATTTAATAATAATTATTTTAACATTATAAAGGAGGTAAACCAAACCTCGACCAAGGAAAAGTACAAGGTAAGGGTTCATTTCACAATCTCTTCATTATCTGAGGTTGCTTATACGTAATTATCTACTAGGACCTCTTTATCTTCCACATCCATGTTTCTTAAAAATGTATTTCAAAACATTCTTACTATTTTATAGAATATGGTTTAAAGTAATTTATACCATTTTTTTACTTTTTATAAGATATTTATAAAGGAATCTTTCCGTCATTTTCCAAACAATGTCCTTTTTAACCTTTTCGAAAGAATTAAGGTAAGAATGTTTTTTTAACTTATACGGTGGGTGCGGCTATTTTCCACCATTATAAAATCGTCGAATCTTCCCTTACAAGCTTATAAGAATATTTTCAAAGTAAATTTTTTAATTATGTGGCTTTTAAATGATTTTAAAAAAAGAGATATTTCTCTCAAATAGTTTTGATTTCATCTATGTTAACATCCTTTGATGGATTTTAAGCTTATTTGAAGTTGATTTATTATGATACAAAACTTCCATATAGTATTGAAGGTTTTGTGATATGTTTGTCTGTGGATGTGTTATTTTTATACCATTAATGGTTTATGGAGAAAGTATTGACATTTCGTATTCTAGTTTTAATACAAATGTTTATGTTATGTTTAAACCTGTTCATATGAGGAATGAATTAGACTTAACAAGTGACGAGTGGAGCCCACTAGAGCTCCTTGATGCATCGGTAGGTCTCATGAGACAAACTAGTGTCTTGTAACAAGGCCTTGACAAAATCTTATTTGTATTCTTGGCACAAGGCCTTGACTATGTGGTTATGATACTCTGGAATTATGCATTCCATCATTATGAAAGTGGTTATTGATATTGCATGTGATTATTCGATTAGTATAATATCCATATGAATAAGTAAATGGAATTATTTCATTTTATTTCTGCCATATTATGCTGAAGTTCATGTTTAAAAGGATTTTGTTTTAGTTATACATTGCCTTAAATGTTTATGCTTATTAATGAATGTTTCTGCTATATTGTTATCCTTACTGGGCATCTGAGCTCGCCCCTTTCTATGTTTTATTTTTCCCATGATGTGAAGAAGTATTTTATGAATGGCTAGTACGGATAGTATGAGGGGATATGAGTGTCTTCTATAGAGAAAATATGTTGTTGTAGTTTTTCACTTTATGATGTAATGTAAACTTTATGAATGTATCTAGTGATTCCAATGCTACTAAACTAATCGGTCTTTCGAGACTTGATCTTTTGTTCTCATGCCAATGTTATGTAATAATGCACCGAATCTGGGTAATTGGGGTCGGGGTGTTATAGTTGGTTTCTGAGGAAGTTTAGTAAAAAAAATGGAAGATAGATTTAGATAAACTCTGATTAGATCACATATCCCTAAGATAGACTTTGAGGATTAGTATAGAAGAAATTCCTATAATTATGGTATTGTAGAGATTTTGTGAGTTTTCCGAGAAATACATACATGTCTGGATATGAGCAGGTAGAGGCAGCTCTGGCACAGATGTACCTAGGGGTAAAACCCAAAAACACCGCTTTGAGCTAGACTCGAACGAGAACTGGTGCACGAAAACGGGCCTTGCTGCACTCTTGGTTACGACACTCCCGGGAGATATGGTTAGGATAATTCTCATTTTATTTACAAATCATTATGAAGGTTTTATGAGTATATACTTCCTCAAAGAAAACATTTTTATGATTATGGATTATATCCACAAACTATTCAATTTATTTTAAGTGTTTTACAAGTTTGGAATTATGTATTTCGATTCATAGACTAATCTAGTTTATAACATTGTATAGAAATGGCACCCAGTAGAAGGAATGTGAACTCCAGAAATATGTATGATCCAAAGATTAAGAAGGATCATATCTTTCACAGTATTAAGCCAACATTTAAAAGGGAAATAGTCTCCCATGTATTCTCAACATATGAAGAAATATTATCATGTGTTAATAAGATAAGTAAAGAATTATCTGATTCCTATTGGTTTGAAGGGAAGACAGAGAAGAAAATGATGGCAGAGAGAAATATGGATAAAGGGAAGAAGGGAAAGAAGGATTTTCCCATATGTGATAATTGTGGAAAGAATCACCATGGTAAATTCTTGAAGGTAATGAAATTTTGTTATGAGTGTGGAGAAAAAGGACACCATGTACATGATTGCAAGGATAAGAAAAAGGTTTCATGTGTACAAAGCTTCATTTGTAAGGAGTTGGGTCACTACGTGAATCAATGTCCAAATAATCAGAGTACACCCCAAATGCTGCTATTGGATAATAATAAAGCTATGATACTACCAAAGATGAAGAGGAATGATTAGATTTATTATTTTTTTATTAAAGTATTGTGTCATTTGAGTATTGTATTAATTATGTACATGTTGTAAGAATTATAGAGTATATATGGATTGTACTTCAGTGCTATTTTATTGAGGATTTGAGATTATATGGTTCTAAGAAAAGTGACTTGACAGTAAGATACACTTTCTGGAAAATATATGGTTGAAGTAAAGTTAATCCTTAATATGGTCCTGATAATGAGGTAGTTATTTTGGAATAAGAGATGGTTGATTTAGATAAATTATATTGAATATTCTTGACTTCCTTGAAACTGATTAATGATTTTTATATTCCATCGTTGTTGGAGTTTACAACTTTTTTGTATAGAAGGATTATATCCAGTATTCTATAAGTAAAAATGGAGCATGAATGTAATCAATAAGGTTTTATGGTAATTCAGGATGTTGTGGTGTTTTAAAAAAATACATGATGAAGGGATTCACATGTTATTACCTGGAAAAAAGGATGTTTATTGTTTTTAACTTCCTTATAAATTTTGGGCTGAGAGTTTGGATATAAGTATTTTGGATAATTTTAAAGGTTGGAATGGATTAAGTTTAAAATTGGATGCTATTGTTAATGTTATTTTTGGATTGTTATAAAAAGGGAAACCCAGAGGTCGGGAGACAACTAGTTGTGTCTGGAAAGGCTGCGAGACTTGAACCCGCAACTGAAGAGCGACAAAGGTTCATCACCTACGACGGGACTATGTGATGTACTGGTTTTTATAATTTAGTTTTTTTTTAAATAGTATAACAAATGAATTATAAATTCATTATTTTTAAAACCTTATACGATTTGGATAAATAGATTTTTTTTTTTTTGAAATCATTTGGAGTGAAAGATAAGTTTATGGTAGGAATTAGTTGAAGGATGAAACTCTACTTGTCAAGTATATATATATATATATAATTTTTTTCCTCTTATTAAGACTAAATTTTATTAACCCAATTTCCGATGTGGGTTTTCCCAAAAAGGTATTTTCTATTTTCAAACTTTTAATTTCAAAGAACAATTTCAAATTGCGAGGACACAATTTATAGAAGTAGGGAAGAATGTAACACCCCAAGATTTCATAGTACGTTATTTCTTCCAAGTAATTCAATAACTTGCACTACACGCAACAATGAGTTCAAGCACACCAAGACTTACCAAACTAGCCGCTCAAAAGCGATTATGAATAGTATTAACTGAATTTTGAACTTTATATAATCCTTATAATTTTACAATCCATATTCTGAGTTTCTTAGAGATAATTTAAGAACAAATACATTTTTTCAGATAAAAGAAGTATTTTTCAAAAAATGAAATTTTACCCCCTTTTAATGGAGAACCCTTTTTAAATCCAATATTTGAAACTTTTATATATTAAATTTGAAAAAATAAACTTCTTATTTAGAATCGGTATATAATAATTTAGTTTCAATAAATTTTTGGTATTTTTCTGATAACTTTCATATTTGGGTGAATAATGAAAAATACTATATTTTAACTGAAAACATCTTTTTTAATCATAATAATTTATAGTGTTTAATTATACATTTTAATGGTTCAGAAGTATAATTAGATTATATTTTTACCATTTAATCCAATGATGGTCATTGTAAGTAATTTCACTTTGAAATTGGACATAAACAAGTGTCAATCTTTTAATAATAATTATTTCTTAAAAATACGCTTCTTGGTTTTGACAACGGGAATTGATTTTAAATTAATTAATGCAACTTATATGTTTTGAAATTTGTAAAATATAATTCATTTTTGAATTTGGAATATCAAATATTGCTTAGGATTAATTTTTGGTATTTTTCTGAGAAACATCAATTTTTGATGAATAGTGAAAAACACTAAGTTGTTGATTAAAACCGACTTTTTATTTAAATAATTATTTATTTTATTTAAATTTATTTTAAGTCAAAATAGATATATAATACCTATATAAATTCAATTTAATTCATTGGATTCAATTTATAATAATTTTAGATATATAAAAATTTTATCGAACTTTTTACTATCTTTTACCCACCTCCTAGGAGCATTTGCAAATTTACAAAAAACATAATTTTACCACTTCTGTGAGTTGAATTTTAAAAATCCAAGAGACACAGTTAATATCAAGGATTAAAATTTGGTTCAATAAGATGAAAATATTTTTTGGTGATTAGTAACTTTTGACTTTTATTTACCACGGTTAAAGGTAAATAGGGTAATTCAAGGAAAAAAGAAAATTGTAATAATTCAAAATTACCCTAAAATGTGTCCTAACCATATTGGTTGATACATTTCCGACCATGGGAATCTTTGAGTCGATTTTGGGACCCCATGTAACCACTTTTAAGTGATAATGACACTTTATACTAATTAAGTTAAAGTAAATACAAAAATGACATAAGCATATATCTTTTAGCAAAAAAATTTTACATAGGTTTATATAAGTTATATTTTCAACTATAAATATTAATTAGAAATATAAAAGTATTTCCTAAATAATGGTATTTTATTTATAATTTTTATACACTGAATAATTAAATTTATTTATGACACAATAATGATGCAGTATTTTCCTTATTAATGAAAAAATAAAATAATTGGTATTATAAATGTTAAAATAAATATAATTTGAAAGTTTTGATGACATAAAAAAAATTTATTGGTTAATATTACATGTTAGGATTACTTAAATGAATTTATTTTTAATTAATAAAGTTTTTAAGACTTTAACAAAAATCAATTATTAAATAGTGTCAAAATTGACATAAAGGAGTTTTTAAAACAAATATTATATTATTAATTGATATTATATTCCTAAAAATCTAATGTTCTTCCAAAGGAATTATATAATTATTTTTGTATCATTAATGGACCACTTGGGGGTCTCTTGGAAGTATATAGTAAGTTTATTAACTATATAATATAAAAGTACAAAGATACATGGTAAATGTCAAACTATTTAACTAAGAGTTAAATCAAAAAGATAAAGTTAATATAGTGACCCAAACCTATTTAAAACATATTGGTTGAGTGTTTTTAGACCTATCACCACCTTAAACTTTAAATAATCCACTTTGAGCCATTATAAACCTAATATGAATTTATTATAAAATAATATTTCTAGCTTTTCCTAAGGTTCCCCTCACCCCTCTTATAAAAGGGCACCCCCCCCCTTCTCTCTAATTCACACCTTCAAATCCTTTTGGATCATCCAACCCCTGCCCAAATATTCTCTCAACTTTACTCACTTCAACATAGAGGCCTTATTTTGATCATAAATCCAACCTAAGGAGACCTTTTGATCAAATCAAAAGGAAGAACGCGAAGAAGAGGTAATGTTTCCACCACCCTCTTTCAAGTTCCTTTCTTCTTCCACCTCTTCTTTCATTGTTATTTACATTCTAAAATAATAACTCCAGTATCTTCTATGTACTTTGATATTATTATAAATATGGTGAAACCATATTCAGTATTATATCCATCCTTTGAATGACATGTCACCATACGTGCGTACGTACGGCTTTCCGTCTCCACGTCGTGGTGTAATTGTTATTCAAAACATTATTATTTGGATGGATATAATAATGATGTGTAATTGAAGTAAATAATAAATATAACATTATAATGATTCTGTATATATGATATACCATCCAATTATATATGATTTTAATATCAAAAGAATGATATTGTCGCTCGTGCGTATGTACGGACTACCGTCTCCACGAACGCGATGGGATTCATTCCCCATCGTATCCATTCAAGAATAATTATCATTTGATAATTAAAAGTAATGTTTAAGGACTTGATATCATTCTGGATATGAATAAGATACAACCTATCTGTAACAAACAGGGCTTACGTTACAAAGAATATAAAGGAAAACAAATCATTTAACACCAGAAACAACGATAATACTAAGATATTGTTAACAAATCAATGTTAAAAGATCGTATATAATATCATATTAATGTATATGATTTTTTTATAATTTAATAACAATTATTTCACCATTATACATGAGGTAAACCAACCCTCGACCAAGTAAAAGTACAAGGTAAGGGTTTATTTCACAATCTCTTCATTATCTAAGGTTGTTTATACGTAATTATCTACTGGGACCTCTTTATCATCCACATCCATGTTTCTTAAAAATTTATTTCAAAACATTATTACTATTTTATATAATATGGGTTAAATTCATTTATACCCTTGTTTGACTTTTTATAAGATGTTTATAAAGTAATATTTCCGTCATTTTCCAAACAATGTCCTTTTTAACCTTTTCGACAAAATTAAGGTAAGAATGTTTTTTTAACTTATACGGCGGGTGTGGCTATTTTCTGCCATTATAAAATCTTCAAAGTTTCCCTTAAAAGCTTATAATAATATTTTCAAAGTAAATTTTTTAATGACGTGGCTTTTAAATGATTTCAAAAAAAGAGATATTTCTCTCAAATAGTTTTGATTTCATCTATGTTAACATCCTTTGATGGATTTTAAGCTTATTTGAAGTTGATTTATTATGATACAAAACTTCCATATAGTATTGAAGGTTTTGTGATATATTTGACTATGGATGTTTTATTTTTATACCATTCATGGTTTATGGAGAAAGTATTGATGTTTTTTATGCTAGTTTTAATACGAATGTTTATGTTATGTTTAAACCTGTTCATATGAGGAATGCATTGGACTTAACAAGTGACGGGTGGAGCCTGCTATAGCTCCTCGATGCATCGGTAGGTCTCATGAGACAAACTAGTGTCTTGTCATAAGGCCTTGACAAAATATTATTTGTAGTCTTGGCACAAGGCCTTGACTATGTGGTAATGATGGTCTGAAATTATGCATTCCATCATTATGAAAGTGGTTATTGATATTGCATGTGATTATTCGATTAGTAGAATATCCATGTGAATAAGTAAATGGAATTATTTCATTTTATTTCTGCCATATTATGTTTAATTTCAAGTTTAAAAGACTTTTGTTTTTGTTATACATTGCCTTAAATATTTATGCTTATTTAATAAAGTTTCTACTATATTGTTATCCATACTAGATATCTGAGCTCACCCCTTTCTATATTTTATTTTTCCCAGGATGTGAAGAAATATTTTATGAATCACCTACAGGGATAGTATGAGGGGATATGAGTGTAGTCTATGGAGACAAGATTTTTTTGTAGTTTTTCACTTTATGATGTAATGTAAACTTTATGAATGTATCTAGTGATTCCAAGGATACTAAACTAATCAGTCTTTCGAGACTTGATCTTTTGTGATCATGCCAATGTTATGTAATAATGCATTGACTATGGGTAACTGGGTTCAGGGTGTTACAGGAACTAATCCCCTCTTGGATTGTTTCATACTAAATATCTTTAGTATCTGGTCAATGTATATACCCTGACTTAGTCCGAGTAGCCTCTTGGATCTATCACGAATGATCTTTATCCCTAGAATGTAAGCTACTTCACCCAAGTCCTTCATGGAGAAAAACTTATTCAACCAGTCCTTAACTGACTATAAGACTGGTACATCATTTCCAATAAGCAATATGTCGTCAACATATACTACTAGGATAATGATCACATTCCCATTAAACTGCTTGTAAACACATGGCTAACATTCGTTCTTAATGAACCCAAATTTCTTTATGGCTTCATCAAATAGAATGTTCCATGACCTGGATGCTTTTTTTAATCCATAAATGGATTTCTGCAACTTGTAAACCTGTTTGGCTTCACCTGGTGTCACAAACCCTTCGGGTTGTGTCATATAGACATCTTCCTGAAGGTTCCCATTAAGTAATGCTATTTTGACATTAATTTGACAAATCTCGTAGTCATGGTAAGCTGCTATGGAAAGTATGATTCTTATGGATTTAAACATGGAAAATGGTGAGAAGGTTTCATCATAGTCAATTCCTTGACGCTGTCTGAATCCTTTAGCCTATAGACTTTCTTTTTAGGTGCTAAATTGACCTTCCATGTCCAGTTTTCTCTTGAATACCCATTTGCATCCAACAGTCTTTGCGTCAACTGTCTCATCGACCATAACCCATACTTGGTTCTGATACATGGAATCCATCTCAGAATTCATAGCTTCTATCCATCTTGCAGCTTCTGAGCTTTCTACTGCTTCCTTGTAGGAGAGAGGTTCATCATTGTCCAACAATAATGATTCACCATCCTCTGTGACTAGGAAACCAAATCTCTCTAGTTCCCTTACCTCTCTTAAGCTCCTACGCAGTACTTGTGTTTCTAGAACCTCTTCCACGGGGACCTATAGAACTTGTTCCAGTACCAACTCTTATGTATCTTGAGCATCAACTTCGTCGAAGTCAATCTTTCCCCCACTATCCTTTTTGATTATGTGCTCCCTCTAAAGAAAGATGGTGTGTCTGGTGATAATCACTTTCTTGTCTGAAGGGTTATATAGGTAATATCCTTTCGTTTCCTTGGGATATCCTATAAAGATATACTTCATGCCCCGGGGTGCTAGTTTGTTGCCTGAGAAGGCCTTAACAAATTCCTCTCATACCCATACACGTGTGTGCGAAAAAAATGGGTTTATTTCCATTCCATAACTCATATGGAATTCCATTTGCCGCCTTAGTTGGTACTCAATTTAATGTGTATGCTACAGTTTGTAATGCATATCCCCAAAAGTATAATGGAATATCTGCATGACTCATCATCAATCTCACCATGCCCAACAAGGTGTGGTTCCTCATTTCACTAACACCATTCCACTGTGGTGTATAAGGAGTAGTGAGTTGAGATATAATCACAGACTCCCATAGTAGATCAATGAACTCTTAGTTCAGATATTCTACACCTTTATCCGATCGAAGTTTCTTTATCTTCTTACCAATCTGATTCTCTACTTAATTCTTTAATTCCTTAAATTTCTCTAAGGACTCTGAGTTATACCTCATTAAGTATACATAGACATATCTACTCAAATCATCAGTAAAAGTAATGAAGTAAGAATATCCACCTCTAGCTTCTATTGGAAATGGTCCACATACATCCGTGCGTACCAATCCTAGAACCTCTATGGCCCTTTCACCTTGTCCACCAAAAGGCGGCTTGATCATTTTACCTTGTAAACAAGCATGACATCTATCAAGTGGTTTTATCTTAGTAGAGTTTAAATATCCATCTTAGCATAGCTTTGTCAAGTGCTTCACATTTACATGACTGAGATGATGATGCCACAACTGGGTGATGTATGAGTCATGTGAGTTTGTTTCGTTATCGATTTCCAACACTTGGTTTTCATAATTTAATACATACAAACCATTATTTAAATGTGTCATACCATAACATACGTTGTTCTTATAAAAGAGAAAACCCTTATTTCCAAACTAGAAAATAAATCCATCCATATCCAAACAAGATACTGAAATTATTTCCTTGGTAACAGTAGGCACATAATAACAGTTATGTAAAACCAAAATCATCTCAATCGGCAATGAGAGGTGGTAATCTCCAATAGCCAAAGCATCCATCCTTTTTCCATTGGCAGCTCAAAGATCCACCTCTCCTCTGGAAATCTTTCTAAATCTACTTGGTTCCTGCATTTGAATATAGATGTGAGCCCCACAAGTTGTATCTAATACCCAATGTGTATATATGTAAAGATTACACTCAACAATGAACACACCTTTAGTGTCCCCATGCTTCTGAGTGAAGTTCCTCTTCCAGTGGCCTTTCTTTCCACATGAAAAACATATTGGATACCGTTCCATGCCCTACCTCTGGATATTCCCCTTATTGGAGGGACGGCGCTCAGGGGCTTCAGACCATTTATAAGTCTTTGGCCCCTTTTTCTTGTCCTTCCTTTTCTTATTCACCATAAGGACTGTGGGTTTGTCACGCCCCATGTCCTTATCTACCTAGAGAATAAAGGTCAGAAGTTCCGATAGACTCTTCTCATTATTGCTCATGTTGTAGTTTACAATAAAGCTTGATAAGGTCTTGGTTAGTGATGATAGGATGAGATCTGTACGCAAATCATCCGGGAATTTAATCCCTAAGATGTCCAAGCGTTCAATGTAGCCAATAAGCTTGACTACATAAGGCCCATCTAGCACAGACTCTCAAAGATTAGTTGAAAAAAAGCATTGGAGATCTCATATCTCTCTTGTATCACCTTCTCTTGGTAGAGATCCTTAAGGTGAGACGTCATGCTATACGCGTCCATGTTTTCATGTTGCTTCAAGATCTCATTAGACATGGATGACAGCATGAAACACTGGACATATGTGGCATCATCCATGTGTTTCATTATAGAGATATTTCCTCATCATTTTCCTCCTTTCCAAGCGCAACTGGAATAGGCTCTTCCAGCACATAAGATTTCCTTTCGTGGCGAAGGATGATGCGTAAACACCTCTGCCACTCTTGGAAATTGGTTCTAGTGAGAAGGTTTTCCTTCTCGAGTATAGTTCACAATGATATGTTTGAATTCATTTTTCTTGTCATTTCTAAAAATTAAGATGATAAAAGGTTTAGTACTTTATTACAAAACTGAGACAAATAAATATATTAATACTTATTAGTCTCCCACTATTTTATTGAAATCCAATAGCCCTCACCATTGACTTCGGAATATTTTGTTTCTTGAATATTCTAGTGGAAAGGATCCATATTTCCCTTCACATTACACCAACTTGGGTTGGTTAAGAAAATTTAAGGGTTTTATGTAGGCATTCAAAATTCCAACTGCATTAACTCGCAGCTCCTTGATCTTCTGAGTGGACTCCCCAATCCTGAAATCCTTTTATTTTGGATTTCCTCAAACTTTGACTCTTGGACACATAAATTCCTGTTGTAGCAGTCAACCCTTGATGCGAACCAAGTCAAGTCAACCCAAAACCTTAAATTAGAATTCCCCGATAATTGAAAGCACCCCAACTAGGGTTGGTCAAACACTTTGAACTATGGATTGATTCCAACCAAGATTATGGAAGGCTATACCGACTTAATATTTTATTGAGGGATTTTATCCTTATACGTAAATTTCCATTTTATTATCTTTGATTACATGATTTTTAATATTAATTGGGATATACTTAAGTGATTAACCATGTCTTAGATAATATTTACGCATAAGCCGGTCTTATTTTAGTTCTATCTTGCATGCTTGTTAAATTCATTAATTGTGTGATCGTGACAACACACCCATAATAAAAATAAACCATGCAACTGACAGAAATAAAATAAATGGTATGATCATGAGCTTTTTCTATTGGTTAGTTTATCTAGCGGTTGATAAACTAACCCAATACCTAGGGGAGAAAACACCTTGAACCTTTCGGGTTCGTGTTTATAGCTTTCCACCTGTCCACCTTTGTATCTCCTTGGATTGGTTTCACCTTGGCTCCTAACTTGAGCCACCTCCACTAGCTTGGGAGCTCTATTCATTACATATGCATTTATCTCACACATAGGTGAGGGGTAAAAGGGGGGTTTTACATAAAATAATCCTTGGGCACGTAGGCCCTACATATTAATGAGGAGAATGCTCGTAGGCCAACAAATTTAATTTAAATAAATTAATTAAAAGAAACCATTCACATACAAAGGTCTTGGTCTATCTCATGATCATCCATACATACAATGATATTACGCATTAATAAAACTAGAATTCAATTATTTAATAATTCTTGTTTAAGATAAATCATGCTCAAATCAATTAATTATCTTTAATTAATCAATTATTTTATCTTAAACCCTTTTCTGAATTTCCTTGAGATTATCATCCATCATAATTTTAAAAAAAAATCATTTAAAATTATCCTTGTATGTAACTTGTACCTTGGAGACAACCCGGTGAATTCCCGTTCATAACTACCCAATGAGTAAAATAAACATTACGTAGATTGTTAAATTAAACACACACACATATATATATATATATAACACTTATCACGTGTTGTGCCTCAGCTTTAAGCATGCACTATGGTACACGTCTCAAGGGTTTGTTTAATATAATAATAAATTATAATAAATCTGCGTAATTTGGATGAGTACATGGCGTGTAGTTCCGACTACACTATATATACTTTTGTTCACCGTCTATCTGAAGTACATGCCTGGGGACATGGCGTGTTGATGTACTTTGGAAATTTTTAGAGTAAACAGCATGTTCAGTGGGACACATGTCGTGTAGTATCCGCATTACACAGTTTCTAACCGGGAAAGTCGTGTACAGAGTACATGGTCCAACCCTAACCCGAAGGGACTACACGCTGTGTTCAGTGGACCACATGGTGTGTAATACAGAAATCGCGTGCCACCTGTTCCTAGTCAACACACGGTGTCATAAATGACTTACATAGGATCCAATACAAGAGCTTATTTGGCAGACCAATCCAATGCATTGAACCTAGACTACACGGCGTGTACTTATGAATACATGCTGTGTATTATGGTGTTGTAGGGCCAGGAACTTTTGGCACCTCCGAATGAGATCCTCTATATTATTTTAATCAAAATTAAAAAAAATCTGTAAGGTGAATGAGAAATGAGAGAGGAGGAACAGATCTCGAGATTCATATTTTAAAGAACGATTAACTTGAATTGAAACAACTAACTAATTAAATGCGTAAATCACAAACGAAAAAATAAATAATTATAATCAATGATATGACCGCTCTGATACCACTTGTAGGTTCCAAGCGTAGCGGAAGAACGTTGGTGGGTTTTCCCAACTTTAAGTTTATCGTTAACAATGATCAATCTAATATCTATCATGATGTAATACTCCAGATCTTCAAAATAGAACGAAGAAAAAAAAAAGAGGGAGTCCCAGAACCATATAGATAGGATCATCATATGTTGGTTATAATTAATTTAATTAATTGACAAGGATTACCTTGATGGAATTCTTTCTTCTTTTATGTCTTCGGTCATGATCTGGTGTGATCTGTCATTGCATCATAGAATCCAAGTGTAGTATTCATCTTGTGGTTATCCACACATGCTCCACGTATCTCTAGATGTCACCGAAGGGATCTACGGGTGCTAGCGTGGAAGAACCTTCGCTTGTGATGTCCGCTTTCGATCACCTTGATCCGGTGGTGGTGGATCTCTCTCAGTCTTGAGAGCATTCTTGGAGGAAGGAGTTCTTTTGGCCTTGAGAGAACTCTCCAGAATTGTTGTGCACAACGATTCAGGAAAAGTGTTGGGGTTGTGAGGATATTTATAATCGGGTTTGAGGTTATAGAGTTATGATAATAAATATACATGTTATGTGTTTTATTTATTTCATTAACTCTTATTGAAAACCCCCATGTTGAATCATTAATTCCTTGACATGCGCCCACGCTGATTATAATAAATATCATTTAATAAAACAATATTATTTCCTCAAAATCCTGACTAAAAAACTACACAACGTGTAATCATTAATACATGGCGTGTACTTGTTTTTATTTCCTTTATTTCCTCCACCACATTTATTAGACCTTGAATAATAGCTATTTATTTCTAAAATAAATGTAACTGCATTACTCACTAATAAATGTATATTATTTCACCCACAATATATTCTCTCGAATAACTAGTTTCAAAATAAATGTGATCAATCATCCTTAAATAATTATTAAACCATAGTCGGGAATAATATTTATTTTACTTGTTAAATTAATATTTAACTGAGATACATGGACACACTTAGTGCGTGACCCTCTAGGCCTCTTTCTCAGTGGCATTAAGTGGAGCCTTTCGAAAGTCCAAGGTTAGAATCTAGCAACACTCCAAGGCACCCATAGAGAAATAAGTTAATTCCACAATGACGTGTCACCTCATACGAACGTTTATCGTGTAATATAATCCCTTTTTCTTGATAACTCTAATCAAGTAGGTTGCATGCTAGTGCCATCAACCCATGTGCTCAATTATTCTTTCTTTGACTTCTGGAATTGAACTTGCCCATTTCTTACCATGTCCATGGATTTACTTAGGCTTTATCAATTCCATCAAATGCCCTGAGATATCTACTTCCATTATGGAACAAAAAGGACAAATCATTTCTCACATTATCTATTAATGTAATATTACTCATGATGCCCCCAACGTATCCTACCTCACTGCGAATAGTGTGTCATCACAGTTTTCTTCAATACATCTAATTGCGCAAGTTGTATTACTCATTAATAATAATCTTAAAGTATAAGGACCAATACACACATCCGCAAATAGGAACATCCAATGACACTATGAACTATGTATTTCCTACCGGCGGGTCTCGTTCTCATAATATCCTCCTAGATATTACCAAGGGCACACACCATGAGAAGGTGCGTCAAAGTTTTATGAGTCCTCCCCCCTAATGGCATGTATTATTTGTGTCCCTCAAATAACATCATCTGTCCATAGAACATATATTCAAGAATAGTGTTATGGAACTTCTAGGTTCTCATCATAGCAGGGATCAGCTATGACCCTTTAATGCAACAGCTATCCTTGGGAAATTATCACATGCATTGTCACGTAGAAGAACAATCAAGATGTGATAAGGGGTTTATTTAATGAATAAATTACAAAAGGAAACCAACTCCAACAAATAGAACTTACTTAAAACATTACCTTTTTGAGTTCTTACTCATATATCAAACTCTATAGGTTCTATCTACATTATTAAATTAGTCCCAAAATCATTAGATTCATATGGGATCATAGCACTTGAGTTATCCTATAGAAGAACTAAAACTTCCTGATTAGATCCAAATGAAGAAGCAGACACAAGGTGAACCTCATCCCTAACCCAAATGCCTAACCTTTCTATGATTTTAGAGCCAAAAATTTATTTAATCATTTTCTATACCCTTGTAGAAATAAAAAATCATTCACCTTCATCTAACTAAGATCATTCAATTTTTTTAGGGCTTAAAAACCTTCTATTGGGATTGTGAATCTAGTTTAAATTTTCATTTGTTTTTTATAGTGTGAGAAAATACCATAAGATAAGTTCATATTGTATGTGGGTATAGTGGTAGTAAAACTACTTTCATTGGAAGGTTGATCAAAAAGTTCTATTTTATTGATGAATGTATGTGAACTGGTCAGACCAAAGAAAAGGGATTTGTGAGCAGACTAGTTGAGCATGAAAGGATGGTGAGTTCTTCTGCCATTAGTCAGTGGTCATACTGAGGAATGTTATCAGATATTTTCTATCATATCAACCCAATGGAAAAATAACCATGAAATCATAAGGTCATAGCTGCCAAAATATTGATTAGAATTCTCTATAAAAGAGAGGTGGGACCATATACATAGTAGTACATTCAATTAATTGTGTGTTTAGTGATCTAAGTGGAGATAAATTAATAATGATTATAGACTCTTATATATTCTAGATAAGAGTAATAAACATGTAGTATTATTATCCCATAGATGTAGGAAACATTATTCAAACCATGTAAAATCAAAGTGTCCTTTTACATTGTTGTTTTTTGGTTCATTATTTTGAATGCTTGTTTGTGTATGATAAGTTGGAAGACTTAGTGTGGTTATCAAATATGTTATCAGGATACCAAATTTTTAGTTCACTAGTATCAATGGACAAGTTATTCCACTACATGTTATGTATAGTTATTAATGTTCTGGTGGATTGAATAATCTTATGCTGGTGAAGTAACTTCTGTTGGACTCATATTTTTTATTTTTCTTCCCAACATGTGGTATCAGAGCTCTTGTTCAATAAACAAGTACACTTTTAGCATAATCATTTTTATTTATTAACTATTTCCTTGGAATTATTTATTTTTTAGGGGGAGTTTATTATTATCAAAAATAATGTAATTGGATAATAGTGATGTTTGAGTTGATAAGTTCAATAGAACAAACTATGGATTCTAGAGGATGCAGATGGAAGGTTATCTCGTCCAAAAGGACTTGGATATTCCATTGATTGAAATCATACTAAAAAATCTAGATAAGGAATAATGGGAATGGATGGATAGTAAGGAAATTGGATTGATTTCAATGAATTTAGTTAAAAATTTCTACTTCATCATCTAAGAAAAGAAAATTATTATTGAGTGATTGAAGACCCTAATAGAAATGTATGAAAAAATATTTCTTTAAATAAATTTTCCATGATGTAGAGGTTTTTAATAATGTAGTTTCCATAAGTAATACTAGTGGTGTACCATGTTAATAATTTCAACATGATATAGACCAGTTTGAGTTAATAACTGTAAATTGTGTGGAAGATGTTTGGGTATTTCTCTTTTTTTCATCGCTATTAGAGAGTTGGGAGGTGATGTTAACTAATGTCAGTAATTCATGAAAGAAAAAAAACTTAGTGTTTGATTATGTTAGGAACATAATCCTAAAAAATGACCTCGTATGAAGGTTAGTTCAAGTACCTATCATAAATTCATTGAATGCATAAGGTATAGGATGTTCAGTTAATGGGAAAACAATCCAGATGAAAGTGAAAGATAAGTCTAGATACATGAGTAGAGGTAAGTATACCAAAACAATTCCCACATAACATCACTATAGTAAAATGGGAATCTAAATAAGGACTTTAAAGGTCATAGTATAAACTCTAGAAGGACAAATTCAGGAATTTTTAGTACTATAAATTTAGTATAAGGGAATAATTTTTATCTAGTGAGTGTAAATATTTTGGTGGAATCATGGGTAGTTGATTTAGGGGAATAGTTTTATTCTAGGGGAAAGTAATGGTGCATGAGGAATTATGTTCCTAGAAGAATTTACATGGTTCACTTAGAGGATAATGGGGCTCATGGAGTTTTTGTAATGAGGTATTTCAATGTCTGGATGCCTAAAGGAAGTTTCCTATAGTTGAAGGAGTTTCAACACATCCCTAGGTTGAGGTAAAATTTTATTTATATTGAACAGATAGATAAATATGGTTATAGAATGATAATTTCTAATAGAGTGTGTAAAGTTACTTATGGATCCATAGTGGTGTATATAGGATTAAAGGATGGTACCTTTTATTAGACTCTAAGGTCAAATTATTTGATGTTGGATAGAACAACAACTTCTATATGTCTAGAATTATGGATTGATTGACTTAGTCATATTAGTGAGAAGAATATGAAGATTTTAGTAGCATAGTTTTTATTTAATCTTTATTATACTGACTTTAGAAATTTTTAATGTTTTATACTTGGGAAGAAGATGAAGGTTTTGTTTAATTTGAATTGAAGGAATCCTTGGATATGAAAATTAGAACTTATTCACTTGAATGTCAAGACACTAGACCCAGTGAGATATCATAGAGGATCCTTGAACTTTATCCCATTTATTAATGATTCAACTAGGAATGTGTGGTTATACTTATAGAAACACAAGTTGGATGTGTTTTTTTCATTCATTCATTTGAAATCCATGGTGTAAATGGAATTCGGGCGGAAGATAAAATGACTAAGGTTCAATAACAGAGGTGAGTATAGTGGAAGGGACTTTGAAGACTACTACGGGAAGAAATAAACAAAAAATGATAAAATTTTATAGAGAACACTTGAAAAAAGTGGTATGGTTAATAGGATAAACATCACATTAATATAAAAGGATCATTTCAAGAGATTTCACTCTAGTACCACTATATAAATTTGGGTGGCAGAACTTAATTGTGAGATATACCTAGTTAAAATAAGTACTTTAGTACCAATAGAGTAGTAGATTACTTAAAAATTATGGTCTGATAAACTAGATTACATAATTCACCTGATTTTTTTTAAATCTTTGAATATGTTCACATTTATTCCAAATATAGGTACAAACTAAATTCTATGTCTCGTGTATTATTATTTATGGGATATGGAGACAAAAACTTTTATGTTTGACTCTAGGATGATGATCATTGAAAAATATTTAGGGAATGAAAAGTTATTTTCAATGAGATTTTCTTATACAAAGAACAAAACTTGGTGGATTTTAAATATGAGGTTATAGAATCAATAGGCCATGTTCAAGTTGATCTTAACAGAAGCATCATAAGAAATTTATGGAAGGTTCAAATTATGGAACAATTTTTTTGGTAATTAAGACAGTGGAGGAAGTACCTAAATTGTCATGGGATGCATCGGTACAAGGTAGATTTATAAAATATATAACTCTAAAAGAAAGAGCACCAAAAGACATAGTACTAGAAAGAGAAGAATCCAGGTTGAGTTGTGAAGATCTTCTAGAATCAAATAACTAATATATTGGTTTTTTCATAAATTTTCCTACTTAATTTTAATTTATAGGAGATAACCTAAAATCCTAGAAGAAGTAACTACACTTAGTGATTCTAGAAAGTCGGAGTTATCTATGAAAGAGGAATTAGATTCATTGCATTCCAATGAAACCTGGGAGCTAAGAAATTTACCACAGGGGAAGAATTAGTGGGTCTTCATGTTAAAAAAGTTTTTATAATTAATAGTTATAAGGCTACGATAGTGTTGAAATTATTCCTATATAAATAAGAAGTTTATTTCTTAGAAATATTTTCACCAGTAGATAAAAACATTATAAACTAGAATTTTTAAGAATGGTTTCTACTAATGATTTGTACTTGGGACAAATGGATGTAAAAAACTGCATTCATCCTTGGTAATTTAGAGGATGAAATTTATATCAAGAAAACAACTGGTTTTGAGGTTGATCAGAATAAGAACTTAGTGTATAAGAAAAAAGTGTTGTCATTATGGATTGAAACAAGCTCAATGATAATGGAATCAAAAATTCAATGCATTTATGATTGGAAATATTTTCATTAAAAGAAAATAAGGTCATTGTTTCTGTCAAAAAGTGATCAAAGATGATTTCTTTATTATACAACTTCTTTATGTTAATGAAATGATCTTGGTAGGTCAAAACATTCAATGGGTTCAGGGGCTGAAATGCGAGTTTTCTAGAAGTTTTGAAATGAAAGATATTATAAAAACTAAAAAATCATAGGATAAGGATTGAAAGAGAAAAGAAATTGTATTGTTTAGTTTTGTCTCAAATGGATTAAATATGGAATTTCATCAAGTGGCTTTAAATTATGGGGTGTAAGGAAGTTTCAAATCATATGGATAGACATTTGAAACAATCAAAGGGTAAAGCACCGTTATTGGAATATGTGACGAGATACATGTAAAATTTTATGTTTTCTTCATTAGTTAGAATCTTAATATATTTAATGGTATGGCCTCACCTAGAAATCACCTATTCAGTGTGATTCATTAAATGGTACATGGAAAATTTATGGAAAGTACATTGGGATGTTGTGAAATGGACTATCACATATCTCAAAGAAATGGAAGATATAGCCTTATACTTTGGGTCACTTGAACCATTTCAAGGGTATGTTGGCACTGGCTTTGGAGGTGATTTTGGTACTTATAACAGTATAAAGAGTTATATGTTTACATTAATAGAAAAAATAGTGATCTGAATGTCAAGGATATATTCAATGGTAATACTCTCTACCATGTAATCATAATATATGGTAGAAACAGAAGCAGTGAAGGAGTTGGTATGGTTGATGCATATTTTGGTGGAATGTGGAAAGGGCCATGAAATTTTGTTACTCTACTATGATAGTCCAAGTTAAATTCACATGAAAAATAATATAATGTTTTATTTTAAGACAAAATATATCTACCTAAAAAACAACTAGTTTTAGAAGATGTTGTAGGATGGAGATTTATAGATATAAAAGATAGTTGGGAAGTAGAATTAGGCTGGTATATACACCAAGGTATTAGTCAAAGAAATCCTAAGGGAAACTCTACCTCAATGGGACTAGTGAAATCATAAGGTAGTGGAGAGAACTATGTTCTATGGAAGGAGAATTGATGTTCTAACTTTCCTAAGTGTTATAGGATTCTAGAGTTTCCTTAAAATATCATCAAGTGGAAGTTTGTTAGGATTGTGAATTCAGTTTTAGTTTCAGTTATTTTTAACTGGTAGTAGAGAAGACAAAAAGATAAGGAGGCATTTGATGTGTGTCTATTTGTATCGTAACTACTTATAGTGGTAGGTTAATCAGTAGGTTCTATTTTTTTAATGAATGTGGGTGGACCAGTCATACCAGTGGAATGTAATTTGTGAGCAAATCAGCTCAATGGGAGATGGTAGAAATTTCTTCTATCAATAGTCAATGGTCATGTAGAGGAATATAGTAGGAGATTGGTAGTTATCTCATCCTAGTGGAAATACCCCCATGAAAGGATGAGGTGAGTGTTATCATATAATTAGATGGAATTCTCTATAAAAGAGATATGGGACCACATGCATAGTAGATCTTGAGATTATTTAATGTTTAGTTATCTATGTGGTGGTAAAGTCATAGTGATTTTCAACACTTGAATCTTCTGTATAATGGTAATAAACATGCATCAGTGTTCTCCCATGAATGTAGTACATATTTTCTAAACCACATAAAATCAAAGAGTCATTTTATGTTTTTATTTTTTATTTTTTATTTTTTATTCCTATGTGTATATGATAAGTTGGTAGACTTAGTGTGGTGATATAGGGTGTTATTAAGCTCCCTATTCTCGGGTTCACTAAGATCAATGGATGAGGTGTCCTGCTATGCATGACATCTAGTTCTTGAAGTTTTAGTGAATTGAAGAATCCTATACTGATGAAGTAACTTCTGATGAAGTCATGGTTCTACATTTCTCTTCCCAAACACCTTATTCCCATTGGTTTCCTAGACTAGTCCCATTACATCAAAAAAAATCTTACCTAATATTTATCTGATTTATCATTGATTCACTACCCCACATGATCCCCAACATGATCAATGGGTTCACTATATCTCTTGATCCCATTACCATTTCTCATCTCGTCTATACGACCAAAAGCTAATGTGAAGTGTTTGCATCACTTAAATTTTCTACAGAATTGTGGAAGGTCCTTATAGTGAACTTCTTAAAATAAACCCTCCATTTTAGTCTTAATCCACATAAATATAGTTAATTCCCCTACAATATCAAGTACAATAAAAAAATGGTCTACATAGGGGTGATAAATATTGAGAGTTGATTAATCAATTTTTATTGGTGAACGAATAACACCAAAAGTTTCTAGAATAGATTTAGGTTGAAATTGGAATAAAGTTAAACCAAATAATACCACTCAAATCCTATAAGTTTATATTCTTACCCCTATAAAGAAAGGGGATATATTTTTATATCTCCATGTAAAAGCCTGTGATTATTCATACTCATCATCTCTAACATCTCTAATATTATTCTCGATCCAAAATAAGGAAAATGGTCTATTTAGAAACCCAAATTACCTATATTATAAGTCATATTGAAGATATTGAGGGCCTCCCACCATGGATAACCCTGATCATGGAAAGGGAAAATTCATCTGCCAAAACCCTATTTTCATCCTCTTTGAATGATTCCTTTAGGATTCCTTTGTATTAGAATACAGGAGATAAAGGAAACATAATATTTATCAAAGAGAATATAAAATCATCTTCATCCATAAATCATTTCATCAAGGATTTTTTTAGGGTTAGGTTTGAATGAGAGATCATTCAACATCGATGTTATCTCCGATGATGTAGTGATATGACTTTTTCTTCAATTCCAAGTAAATTTATTTTGTAGGGTAAAATTAAAAGGATTGATGATAATGTCTTCTTCATATTTTCTTTTATGTAAATATTTTATTTATAATTTTTGAAACAATAAATGATAGTTTTGATATAAAATTTTTTTTTCATATAATGAAATGTATTTATTATTTTTGTTTAACTAATTTTTGTTTCCATTTTGTTGATTTCAGTTGTTATTTATTAAAATTGTGGTTTATTTTTGTTTTTTTGTTATTATAGAACAAAAAAATAACTATAAAAATCTGCAAAACCATTTATTAATGATAAACTACCATTGAGAAAGATATGATATTTCTCAATTCATTTTTAGTGATGAAAATGGATCTATATTTTCCCCATAATAGTAGTCTCAATGATTTTTAAATATTGAGAAAATAATTTTCTAGATTTTAGAAATGGAATTTTTATTACAGTGATTTCACTCTAAAATCATTAAATCCATAGAGTTGTTAACTTACCCTCATCAAAAATTCTAATGTGTTACTCTACCCCACACCATGAATACAAATCCATGATTTTTTTTATGTATTATATTTTTCAAAACCATGATTACAAAAATGAATACCTTTATGAAAAAGTTTTACGAGCCCTTGTATTTTCATGTTCTTTCAAATCCAACTCATCACCAAAATCATTTCTTAAACTTATAAATATTTATTAATTTTATATACCTCTATGGAAAGACAAAAATTGTTAATAAACACCATTGAATATGTGCACTAAATCCATATTAATTATGTGCTTGTATCTTCCCATGCGGCTTTATTTATTATGAATGGTTTGAATGGATTTCATATTCATTTGAATAGGATTAAATGAATAAATGAAAATGGGAATAAATGTATATATAAACATGTAATATAGTCAACATGTTTCATTAAATTAAATGAATCAATAATTGATATATAAAGGGATATGATCCCTCTTGTTATTTACAACAATTTCTTGCAAACCACCCAATGATTTCTTCTTCCTGAACCTCATTCATCTTTCCCATAGAAGGCACTAGCACCCCTACAATAGATTTGGGTATCCTACCATAGAGATTGGGTTCCAAGGATGGTGTAATCCCTCAAAGTTAGGAAGTATTTATTTACTGCTCTGCTAACCTTCATTAATTATACTTCATGAAAGAGTAAAGATTGAGGCTACAACATCAGCTATTCAGGTATGCATGTTTTTTTTTCATTTATATTACATGTTGACTCTACTAAGGATAGATCATACATTTGGGTTTTTATTTCATTACCAAGGTTCATATGATGAACCCCTAAAACCCAACAGTGGTATCAGAGTAAGGATTCTTTGATGAATCAATGTATTCATTTTATTGTTTAATAAAGACCATATTTTACAAATTGAAAAATGAGATATTTCAAGACAAAAGTTTAAATATGAAAATTTAATATTTATTTATACTAATAAATAAAGTATTTATTTAATATAAATGAGAATTAAAATATTTATTAATAGTTTATAAATAATGAAAATATTTTTTAGAATATTTATAAAAACTATAAAAGGTTTTTTATAAATTTATTAAATATAAAAATTTTGTGGTTAATTGATTAAATGTGTTTGAAACATTTATTATAAATATTCCATGATATTTTTGAGTTGATATATATTTTTAAAATTTATATGGTTTATAAAAGGGTTTATAAATCATAGTAAAAAGTATTTTGGGATTATTTTAATTTATAAAGTGTTTATAAATTAAATAATTATTAAAGTGTTTATAATTTATTAAACAAATTTTTATGAAAGATTTATTAATGAGAATACTCTGGAATAATAAATGTTAATATTTGAAATATATATTACCTATTGTGTGGCATAACTTGTAATAATATAAATAAAGTTTTTATTAAGACATCATAAGGGTAATTTGTAAAGTGTTCATAAATTTCAAAAATAGGAAAAAATATAAATTGGTTATATTTAAATTATAAATTTTCATAATTATTAATTTTAAATTGATCAAATTAAAATGGTTCTTATTTTTAGAAATTATTTAAACCACATTAAAAATATTTTTGATGGTTAATTTAATCTTAGTTTAAATAATATTTAAATATAACATATTTGGATTGTGTAAAATGTTTATATAATATAAATTATATTATAAATTTTTTATAATTTATAATAAGTTGTGTCATATAATGTATAATATGAAAATTTCACATTATGGAATGAATATAAATATTTTTATTTATAATTTGATTGCAAATTATTATTTTACTTTATAATTTTTCTTATTTTCTAATGAGTTATTATTTATTTAAATCATTAATTAAATTAGATTATTTATAAATGGTTTATAAATAATGAAAAAAAAATTGGAATGTTTATGAAATTTATAAAAGTTGTTTTATAAATTTATTAACAATAAAATGTTTGTGGTTAATGTATTAAATGTTTTGAAACATTTATCAAAAAAATTATTTAAATATTAAAGAGTTAATATTAATAATATCACTACTAAATCATAATTAATAGATTTTGACATCTAGTCAAATTATATGGAAAATTTTTAATCTTTAAATAAAATTTTTGTTTTTGAACTTACAATGATAGTTTATTTTGAGAATATAATTACATAAATAAGGATTAAATATAACAGTGTGTATTTATAATTATTAATTTTTCATTATTAATTTTTCATTATTAATTTGAAATTGTTCGAATTAAAAGGAATGCCTTATTTAAAGGTGTTATTTAGACCACATTAAAAAAATGATGATTAATATGATTAAAGGATTAAATAATATTATATATATATGATATGTAAATTATGTAAAATGGTTTACATAATAGAAAATGAATTATAAATTAATTCATGAAATTTCATATATATATATTTTTTATATAATATAAAATATGAAAATTTTCATATTGAAATTTGATATAAGTTTTTATATCTAAATTTTTAGAATAACCATAATGTTTAGATTAAATATAAAATGTTTATAACAAACTTTTATTTTTGAAATGATTCATAAATTGTTCTCTTGTTTGAGTATTTGAAATGTTCATTTTTTATAAGTTATTCCTTTCTTTATTATTTTATATAAAATTTATTATATTTTGAATATTGTGTATCATTTATTTATGTTGAAAATTGATTTTGAGATATTAATCCTTTCATTTCATGTTAGGTTGGACTCCATAAAATTTAGTTTTCACACTACTGGAAATTCGAGCTATAGCCACGGTTTTAAACCGTGGCTATAGGTCCTCAAACTGTGGCTATAGGTAATAGCCACGGTTTGAGGAACCATGGCTAAGTTTGGCGTGGCTATAGGCCTAGACCTATAGCCATGGTTTGAAATTGTGGCTATAGATCTATATCCACGGTTTGAACCGTGGCTATAGGTATACATCCATGGTTCAAACCGTGGTAATATCACTATAGCCACGGTTTAGAACCGTGGCTATACAAGAGGACAGACAACATTTATTGCCACGGTTTCAAACCGTGGCATTAGGCTTATATCCACGGTTAAGAACCGTGGCAATATTCCAATAGCCACGGTTTCAAACCGTGTCTATAGGGTCTAAAAATCAATAAAAAAATACCCCCCAACCCCACTACACAGCCCCCCACCCCCCACTCCCCTTGCAGCCCCCCTCCCCCCTGCAGCCCCCCACCCCCGGTAAAGCCCCCCTGGACAGCCCCCCCCCCCCCCCCACTCCCCTTTCAGGGGACAACCCCCCCTGCAGCCCCCCTCCCCCCTGCAAATCACTCAAACTACTGATCTTATTGAAAACTGCACACTAGAAAAAAACAATACTGCACACTGGAAAAAATAAGCAATTTGGAAACAAAAATACAAGTGACAGGAAAACAACTTAAACAAGTGACAGGAAATCACTTGATAAGTGATAGGAAATCACTTGAAACACAAATACAGCAGCCCAGTCATAATACAGTAGCCCTTATCATAATTGATAAGTGTTATAAGCGGTTTTCAAAACGCCCAGTCAGACGAATCCTAAAAATTTCAAAGCAATCAAACTACTAACATTCAATACTGCTTTGTTTTAATCAGGTACTCAACTTTTGCTGGCCAGCACACTGGTCACAAATGCATGTGTTTCTAGATATTTTTAGAATGAATATGTTTTCATTTGAATGGGTGTTTTTTGCTTTTGAGGCTTCTGTTGAGAAATTTGGCTGTTGTGCAAATGCAGAATATCCTCCACCTTCCCTGCTTGATCTCATACAACATGTGTGGCGTCATTTAATTCTTTAGGAATAAATAGTCAATGAATATTAACATCAAAAACCAACATGATTTCTTGTTTTGGTTTTATTCAATGTAGTGAAACCCAACCTTCCAAATATTATGATTTAATTGTTCACTATTCGTAGTTTATTGATGTAGCTTGTTTATTAGGAATGTGGTGGGGGCTGTCGAGTGGGAGGGGAGCTTCTTATTATATTTCTCCATTTTCTTCTTCTCTACTTCTTGTGGATTGTACAGTGAAGTTGGTGTTGCTGGTTACATACTACCAATAGAATTTCTCTCTTTACCTCACTCTAGCACCAACGTTTCTTATCAATTGGTACTTTAATTGAGAAGTTTTATTGTTTGAGTGAGGATCATAGAAAGTAGAGTAACTTGGTGTTGTTTTGGATTTCAACTAGCATGGCAACGCACGTCGCTTCAGTGGAGTCGAATCTGAAATAGTCGTTGCAAGAACTAGCAGCCGAAATGGAGGAACATGCTAAGGTAAATGTGGAGTTCCTGAAGCAGCATCATATGCTGATGACTCTACTGCAAGACTGGAAGGAAGATCCAGCAAGGAAGAAAGCAGAGAGGTATGATCCTAGTATGAGTCTGGGCAAACACCATAAACAGCAAGTGGAAACACAGGCGGCCAATGCACTTTGATAAATAGAGAGACATAAAAGCTTTGAAGGTCGCATGCATACACAAACACAGGTTCTAGCTGAGTATTCCACTTGACAATATCCTTCTATTCCTTTGAAACTTATGTCTGTGGAGATTGTGAGTCTGAGTCAACACAATAGTGGGCCGCGAACCGTTCCTGCTCAGGATGTTCGACTTGCAAGAGTAAGGAGCGTGGCCAGAGTAGGCAGTGATGCCCGCAGCACGAGTCAAGGCAGTTCGGCACACCAGCCTAAAGTGACCACTTCTGGATTTTCAAAACCAGCCCTCCCCTGGACAGCCCCCCCCTCCTCCCCCTGCAAAGCCCCCTCTGGACACCCCCCCTCCAATTTAATAATAGTTAAATCATATTATTCCAACATGGGAGATTGATGAGTGGTTGTACAAAGTTAAATTCATAATGATATTAATGTTACAGTGGAGCTGAATAGAACTATGGTTCCCAAAAATTGTGATGTACTGATTGATGTTGAATGAAGAGATATATATGATGTCATTAAAACAATCAATATGTGTAGCAAAGAAGTTATTTTGAATTTAATGAAGAAATAATCTAATGTGGTAGCCCACCCCCCTCCCTACAGCACCCCCCCCCCCCCTCCTGGACACCCCCCCCCCCACTCCCCTTGTAGTAGCCCCCCCTACAGCCCCCCTTCCCCCTAGACACTGGACACCCCCCCTTCCTGGACAGCACCCCACTCCCCTTGCAGTAGCCCAACCCCCTTCCCCCTGGACACCCCTCCCCCATGGACACTGGACACCCCCCCTTCCTGGACAGCAACCCCCCACCCCCCCCCCCCCCGGACACCCCTCCCCCCTAGAAACTGGACACCCCCCTCCCTCCCTCCTGGACACCTCCCCCCCTGCTTGGACACCCCCCCCCCCACTCCTGGACACCTCCCCCCTGCCTGGACAGCCCCCCCTCCCTCCTGGACACCTCTCCCCCCTACCTGGACAGCCCCCCCCCCCTCCTGGACACCTCTCCCCCCTAGACCCCCCCCCCCCCTCCTGGACAGCACCCCCCACCTCCCTGTTGGACACCTCTCCCCCCTGCCTGGACAGCACCCCCCCTGGAAGATTCAGAACTGGTTACACGAGAGACCTTATTTTTGCAAGACTTCTGGCTCAGAGAAGGAAAACTGTGGGGAAGCTGGGGACTGACGACTTCTTCAAGCAACACAGCGTTCAGAAAAATCTTGATATCACTTTTGATGAAACGAACAGGGGGGGAAAATACAGCAGATTACAACCATGTAGAACAAGATTTTCCAGTGGACGAGCTGTCCAGATCATCTTCTTGGATTCACCTTGAGTATAAGGTGTTTTTTTTAAGTGGGTGGGAATTATAGGGTGTTAGGGGTATGTTGTGTCGTGGAGTGTGGTTTATATGTGGGGTATGACTAATAAATGCCTGAGAGCAGAATTGTAATTATAGTAGGAAGTTGTTAGCTAAGCTGTTGGAGTTGTTGATAATATTAATAGGGGCTGGTGGGGAGATCGGGAAATATTATTTTGTTTGGATTTCCTGTACAGTAGGATTGAGGAGGCCCTACCTCGGCCTTGGCTTCGAGCAGCGCTTCAGAGAGATTCTCATCCCTTCTTACTTCTTCTTCTTCTTTTTCTTTTTGTTTTCTATTGTAATCCTTTTGTTGATAATAGAAGTCTACCAAATTATCATTTTTATCACCTAGGAACCTATCACCCCCTACTAGACACCCCTCCCTCCTGTTCTTATTCCTGAAGAAAGGCTAATTGTGAAGGAAGAGCTAAACTGGAGGTGGAGCGGATCCAATTATCCTTAGATCACTTGCTGATGAAGATCGAACTAATGATGTGGTTATGAAAACTGTTGATCATTCTCATACACCACCTATACCATCACCACCTCCTATTGTGCATGAGAAATCTCCCTCTATTAGTAAGATCTCATAAAGTTATAAAATGTAATATTTTGCATCTGATATTCTAAATGAGTTTGATAATATTTGAGGAGATTATAATGACTTGAAAGAGAAGTTAAAATAAACTAATGATGAGATTAGAGAACTTAAGAAGAAGTCCTCTACTCCCAAGGATTATTTTGACAAGTTGGTTGGGTTAACGACTACCCAAACAAAGTTGATTAAGAATCTCCAATCATTCCCTCCTATTCAAAAATTTGTTTCTAAAGTAAGTTTCAAAGAGCTTAAGGATGTGAATAGTCTAGTTAGATATTTGAAGGGTGTTTATACTACCAAGTCTGAGTTCAATGATCTTGGTGAATGGTTGTATCTCAAAGGTACATGTTCCAAAATCTTTCAATGGTGCAATTAGACATGTCTAGAGATGTTCTTGACGAGGTTAAGTCTTTCGGGACTGAAATGAAGGGAATCCTACACACTTTATAAAGTGTTGTATTAAGCTAGTTTGAGTTCATCAAAAGGTTTCAACCCTATATAACTTCCGCCTCAGAACCTTTAGTTCCAGATTTTTAGAGTGGAGTTGGTCAATTTCTCCCAAAATTGAATTATGTATCCTTACAGATTTAGTCCCTAAACTTTTTTATCTACCATATAAACATGATTAAGATATCATAAATCAAACAAAAACATGTGAAAACCACTATGCCCTGCAGACCCCCCCCCCCCCTGCACCCCTCCCATATGCCCTGCAGACCCACCCCCCTTGCACCCCCTCCCCACTGCCCTGTAGACCCCCCCCCCCCCTGACCTCCTGCACCCCTCCCCTATGCCTTGCAGACCCCCCACCCCCCACCCTCTTTCACCAGTCCCCCATGCCCCTGCAAATTCCCCCCACCAGTCCCCCCTGCCTGGACAGCACCCCCCCCCCCCCCCCCTCCCTCCTGGACACCTCTCCCCCTACCTGGATAGCACCCCCCCCCCCCCTCCCGCCTTCTTGGACAGCACCCCCCCCCCCCCCTCCCTCCCTCCTGGACACCTCTCCCCCCTGCCTGGACAGCACCACCCCTGGTGGACACCCCTCCCCCTGCCTGGACAGCACCCCCCCTCCCTCCCTCCTGGACACCTCTCCCCCCTTCCTGGACAGCACCACCCCTGCTGGACACCCCTCCCCCCTGCCTGGATAGCACCCCCCCTGCCTGGACAGCCCCCCTACCTTTTTTTTAAATGTTCTCAATTCAAAAGGTAATTATATACTCACTATGAATATACTTTGTGCATTATGTCTGAGATTATTTTTTGACATTATTTTTTTGTTTCATTCAGGTATGATGTATCAAGAAGAAACTTGGTAAAGGATGTACCTCAGCAAAGAAAGATTCTTAATCATAGGTATTGAATACATAAGTTTTACCTTTAATTTTTGTTTGGACTTATGATCTAAGATTCATTGTTGTCACATAGATTTATGTGTTAATCCAAGAAATATTGTGTAGGTACTACCTTGTGGAAAAAGCAAAGGATGCCAACATTGCTGTGATTTTGGTAGGAACCCTCGGTGTAGGTATGTTTATCAGATGCTTGGTATTTTTTTAAGACTAAAAAAGATGGAATGAATAATGAAAACTCTAGGGATGTCAGGTTGGTTTCATAGGAGAAAGGATGAAATTAACAGGTCTATTTTTTTCATCCACTTTAAAATGTCTTTTATTTTAAATCAGGGTTATAATTGACATTAAAAAATTTTGTTTGGAAAGAAACCAAATAAATTTTCATTCCATCCCATTCCATTCTTCCCCATCCATTTCAGTCCAGTTCATTCTATTTTGTCTTATTCCATTCGGATTCTTTGAACCAAATGGGCTACAAGTGACAAGTGTTTTCACAAAGAAAAGATAAGACCACCAACTATGAAAGAAATTCTATGGTATGTTTTATGTCTAATCTGGGATTTATTTTAATAATTATTTACTGCAGGTATCATTATTTTGTTTTATATGCTATGTTAGCACCCTATCCATCAATTTATACTCACTCCAAAGCTTCTTAGCATAGTTATTTCATTTCCTCTCTCAAATCTCTCTTCCAGTGTTCCCAAGTCCCATTCTGATGTGTTGGGAGCCTCCCTAATATATCATCTTATTGAATCACTTTAGTATGTGACATTCATTGATGAATCAACATGAAATTTAAAAAATCTTTTTTTTTCTATATTCTAGTAGAACAATGCTGGTTGAACACAAAATTTTAAAATTCTTTTGGATAGAAGTTGTTTCTACTACAGTGCATATTCAGAATAGATGATTGTAAGGACTAATTCTAATAAAATATCTTACGAGTTTTGAAACAGCTATATACCCTGTTTTTATTCTTTAAGTAGGAATGACCTTAACATAAATGTATCATACGCGCTTTCACACATGATAAAGTTTCATCACATGACTTAGCCTATCCGTATAAACCATAACCATACTAACTATAGCCATCATAACTCTTAATACAACCTGTATGTATTCTTGGGACCTTTAAGGGATTTCCATTGTTTTTGAAACTTTGTGATGGCTTCTGAATTTTTGATGTATTCTCAGTTTTCTTTTTGAAACAAACTTTTCTGTGTTTCTCATGCAACCACTTTTTGACTTTGTCACTAATATTGTAGCTGGTTATCTTAGTATGATTTTCTAGCTGAAAGAGTTGATATCAGGAGCAGGAAATAAGGCCTATACCTTTGTCATGGGAAGGCCTAATCCAGCAAAGCTTGCAAACTTTCCCGAGGTACCCTTTTACTGATGAATTGTCTAATTGTATTTTTTTCCATGGCTGGATTTTGAGAGATTTCAACTTATGTTTTGATTTTCTGTGTTTGGCAGTGTGATGTGTTCATTTATGTTTCTTGTGCTCAAACGGCTATGTTGGATAGTAAAGAGTACTTGGATCCAGTTATTACTCCTTTCTAATCTTTGCTAGCCTTTACCAGGTACTGCTTAGAACTTAGAACACAAACTTTGTTTATTCTTTGGTCTTCACACATGAACGTCTCTTTCAGACATTGATCATACCGTTAAACAGTGTCTGTTATTACTAAAATAATGAACTTTTCAACGTTCTCCAGAGGAAGACAGTGGACGGTTGAATACGTGATGGAATTTAGAGATCTAATAACCCCTCTTTCGGTTCAAGACATGAACCATCCTGAAGAAGCGCGATTTTCTTTCTTGAAAGGCGGATATGTTGAAGGTTTTGACATTAGAGGTATTCTCTACCCATTTGTTAATAGTAGAATGGTTATGAAGATGATGCGTTTGATCTTTTATATTGATCTTTGTTTCTCTTTTGGACCCCTCTAAAGGTAATAAAGCACATCACATTTATAATGATATTTTTAATGGTATAAAGATTGACAATGGTCAATCTTCATACCCTTATTCTTTGGGATGTGAATCAAAACAGGTTGGCACACTACTTGAAAGACAAGATGACCAGACCAAGAGCAACCGAACCTGGTGGACACACCATAGATTCCCCCAGGTTCTAGAAAAAAGCTAGAAAAACATTCAGGTACTTCACATGACAACCTTGCTACAAATATTTCAGGTACATCTCCTCCCCTTTTTTCAATCATACTATTGGTATTTCTCATACTTCAGATAACATTAATATTCCTACTGAATCTGAGAAGGAGCATACAGCAATGCCTTTTCATGGCCTCTGATAGTGTTAACCTCATGCGAAGGAAGTCAATGGAAGGGAAATTTTCTCTTAAGATTGACATCTCTAAGGCTTTTGATACCCATAAATGGAGTTTTCCCATTGAGATACTTCGCAGGCATGCCTGGAGTAGGGCCAAATCACGGCATTACCACGATGTGACCGCGGCGTGACTGCGGTGCGACCGTGGCGTGACCGCGGCGTGACCGCGGCATGACCGCAGCATGTTGGCCCAGTCCAGCGACATCCGTGGGGAAACATCTTCCACTTTGTTTCAAATAGGATGATATGGATGGAATGAGAGGATGTTTTCTCAGAATATTTAAAGAAATTAACGCTAATCTATGATGACTAGAGGATTGGATGACCCATGATATACCTAATTCGGTGAGGGCTCAAATTCTGGTGGAAGGGGGATGGTTGTAGGTGCTGGGGGATGGTGTGGGCTGATTCGATGGTGGAGGGGGGCTATTGCGGGCTGGAATGCTGGTGGCAACGGGCTGAAATGAAGGTGTAAGGGGGCTGGTGTGGGCTGGATGTGGCTGGAGTAGGGCCAAATCATGGCATTACCGCGGCGTGACTGCGGCGTGACCGCGGCGTGACCGTAGCGTGACCGCGGTGTGACCGCGGCGTGACCACGGTGTGACCGCGGCGTGACTGCGGCGTGTTGGTCCATTCCAGCGACATCTGCGGGGCAGTATCTTCCACTTAGTTTCAAATAGGATGATATGGATGTCATGAGAGGATGTTTTCTCAGAATATTTAAAGAAATGAATGCTAATCTGTGATGACTAGAGGATTGTATGACCCCTGATATACCTAATTCGGTGAGGGTTCGAATGCAGGTGGAAGGGGGTTGGTTGCAGGTGTTGGGGGGGATGGTGCGGGCTGATTCGAAGGTGGCAGGGGGGCTGTTGCAGGCTGGAATACTGGTGGTAGTGGGATGAAATGAAGGTGGAAGGGGGCTGGTGTGGGCTGGATATGGCTGGAGCAGGGCCAAATCACGGCATTACCACGGCGTGACCGCGGCGTGACCGCGGCGTGACCGCAGCGTGTTGGCCCATTCCAGTGACGTCTGCGGGGCAGCATCTTCCACTTAGTTTCAAATAGGATGACATGGATGGCATGAGAGGATGTTTTCTCGGAATATTTAAATAAATGAATGCTAATTTGTGATGACTAGAGGATTGGATGACCCCTGATATACCTAATTCGGTGAGGGCTCGAATGCAGGTTGAAGGGGGCTGGTTGCAGGTGTTGGGGGGATGGTGCGGGCTGATTCGAAGGTGGCAGGGGTGCTGTTGCGGGTTGGAATGCTGGTGGCAGTGGGCTAAAATGAAGGTGGAAGGGGGCTGGTGTGGGCTGGATGTGGCTGGAGTAGGGACAAATCACTACATTACTGCGGCGTGACCGCGGTGTGACCGTGGCGTGACCGTGGCGTGACCGCGATGTGTTGGCCCGGTCCAGCGACATCCGCGGGGCATCATCTTCCACTTAGTTTCAAATAGGATGATATGGATGGCATGAGAGGATGTTTTCTCATAATATTTAAAGAAATGAATGCCAATTTGTGATGACTAGAGGATTGGATAACCCCTGATATACCTAATTCGGTGAGTTTTGGAGATCTAGCATTGTGTAGGAATACCTAGAAGAATTAATACCCCATGGGATCAGGAAAATCACAGGTTACATAACATGTAATCTGACATTACTGGTACTGTGGTACCCCTGGGCTGTGGAACTGGGATTTTGGTTGGATTTAAATATCACATGCCATGTGACATGGTCACACAACATGGGACCCATCTTAAAAGTCTAACAGCACTTAAAGAGTGTCTTGGTTCAAACAATCGCTTTAATAAAAAGAGGGAACCCCCTACAGGGATATAAAAAGGTTCAAGTACGATGTGTGCTTTATGACTAACAACGACATCAAGTATAAGGAAAATACCAATGCAATAATGTTAAGCAAGGTATACCACTGTGAGTTTTTGCAGACATCGCACCTCCGTTGGAGGGCTTTTATTACAAAACCATGACTTATTTATCAAACGAAACAATTATCTTAACTAAAACTTATTCAAGAATTGAAATTTAATATAAACATGCAGAATTAAGAAGTCAAATAAATTCAATTGAAAACATTATTGAATTAAATAGGCTAGGAGAGGGACCCTACGTCAACCTCAAGGCGTGTTTGCTTTTGACGACGACCACTCGAATCTTCCTTTTTTCCACTTGCACGCATATGAAACTTCACATATATATAATTTCACGAACCAACCTGGGTCAACCCTGAACTGTTCACCCAAGCCGGTCTGTGAAATGACCCGAGAGGCGTTCTCGATCCTCCCGGGCTGGCAACAAGCGTCAGGGAATCAACAGTAAGCAAGTGGGAACGATTTCTCCCAATAAAAATAAATAATTAAAGCAGCAGAAAATAAACAGACCAATGAAAAATAAATAAACAAAGTAAATTAACTAACAAGAACGAAAGAAAATAAAACTAACCGAAAGAGACAACCACTATCTTCGTGTGACCTCATGGGTCACTCTCCAACTCATGACCAAACGTCACCCAAGGCGAACGCACCCAAGATGTAACCTGCACAAACACTAAAAACAGAAAAGAACTATAGGCATGAGTATTAAAAATCAGTAGGCTAGCCCGATATCTATTCCCAATGCACTACCTTTAAATAAATAAATTTACCAATTACAGGTTTGAACTAAATATATAAAAATATTGGTTTTCACACACATGCAATTCCATTTCTAAAACAAGTATCAGTCCATTGCCCTTTTTAATTTTAAAACAAGTTTAATGTCTGAAAGGAATAGTTTTATTTCTTTTTAAAACATTTTCTGTGATCCATTTAGAAATCCAAACTTTAGTTATTATCCAAAAATGAAAAACCACACATATCACACAACACACGCCAAGGGCAATGGAAAAAGTGGCACATAGGGGCCAGTAATCGAACTAGACCTCTCAACTGTCCGCCATATATAAAAAAACACTAAAAGAAACATGGGTAGAACCTAGGAGATCGTGAACAATCCAGAACATACTATACATTTGACTCATCCTGAAGGCATGCCCTAACTCGATGACGTCATAACTCCCTAACGCTCAGTATAGCCCTATATGGCCTAACCGAGGGGCCCAATCCCCATAGCAGCAATAACTTAGTATTCCCCTGCTATGGGGTCACTAGACAGTGCGTAATCTAAACTAGTGCAGTAATCATTCTTAGAAGATTCACTCACTATGTCAGGTTCCCATGTCAACACAAGCAATACACAGGGGTGCATCCACAATGTAAATCAATCAGTCACGATGCACAAACATCACATACAGATCACACAATCAACGCACACCAAAAGTCACCCCTGAGTGGGTTTTCCAAAATAATTTATTTTATTAAAGTGCCAAACAGGCCTTCACCAATTTTAAAGAAAAACCTCATTTCTCAAGAAAACCTGAAACACTTGTTCAGAAGAAATAATTTATCTTTAAAACTATAACCACATTTAAAATTTCGTAAATTATGTTTAAAGGCCAAACTGACATTCTTTCACTACTGGGTGTCTGCTCGCCAAGAAAATATTTCAAGAGTTTGGTATAAAACAAACAGCTCTTTTTACAACAAATAATCATTTAAAAATTAATTATCTTATATTATTTTCTATTTATTAAAATTAATAAAACATCAAGAAATTAATAAATTCTAAATTTAAAGGTGAGTGCAGTGGGGGGGCCTACCTCAAGACCAAGGCGTGACGACGACGCAAGCTCGGAAACCAGGCGCGACGACGGCACTCACTCAGAAACAGGCGCGACGACGGCGCTCACTTGGAAACAGGTGCGATGACAGCGCTCACTCGGAAGCAGGCGAGACGACGACGCTCACTTGGAAACAGGAGCGACGACGACACAACCTCAGAAACAAAGCGCGGCGATGGCGCTCACTCAGAAACGCCTCGCGCGGGTCCTAGAACGTCAAGCCGACCCAAATAAAAATTAATTAATAAAAACTCTAATCAACCCAAGGCATATATATATGTATATAAAATATAAATATAAAACGGGCATAAAATAATAGGGGTTTCAATGGGGAGGGTCGCGACAAGAAATGAACCGTCGGAGGGCGTCACGCCGGAACAGCGGAAGGCGTCCGCGCGGCTGGACACGGTCCGACCAGGGGGTGCGGAGAGGGCCGCCGAACAGTGGCAATGAGAGGCAGTGCCGCTGGGCCTGGATCGCGGCAGGGGGCTGCAGAGGGCGCGCGACGGGGCGGATGAGTGGGGTGCGTGACAAAGGCAGCCATCCCGAAGGAAGGGGGCGGTCGGGATGAGGCCGGACCAGGGTATCAAGAGGGTGGCGCGGGGTCCCAGACAAGGAGGTAGCGAGGTCAGGACATGGGCGCGCCGCCGAGGGGGAGCCAGAGCTGGCAGAGGCCTGGCGGAGGCGAGCAGGCTGGAGGCGCGGGCTGGTCGAGGTAACGCCGACAAGGTAGTTGCTATGCACATGGGTAGGCCACTGGGGTTGTGCGCACGTCGGACTAGAGGTCACCACGACGGGAGGAGGTGGGTCACTAATGTAGATCGGACGGGGAGCCGAGGCGGGCTGGCTGCTTTGTGCAGCGGCTATCGTGCGAGGGAGTAAGAGGCAGGCTACAGACGCAGGACGCAACGGGGTCTCTGGGATGGGATGACAAGCAAGAGCACGGGCCGGCCACGGACTGCTGTACGGGGAGAAGATCAGGGTGCCGCTGGAGGTGGTCAGCGGGATCTCAGGCGCTTCCGGAAGAGGATGAGCCGAACAGGGGCACGGGGTAGCAGGCATGCAGGAGGAGTCGGCCGTTGGAGAAGGAGAACCAGGCGGGGATGCAGTGCGTCAGCCAGAGGAGCTGCTGGGCAGTGTGCCAGGGGTGAGGAGATGCGCTGTGCGGTGGAAGGGGAAGGTCGGGCAGGCGCTGCTGGGTGCAGCAGGTGATGTGCATTGCAAGGGGAGCGAGCTTCCGCCAGTGGGTCGCGCCAAGCAAGGAGGAGGGCGGCTGGAGGAAGGCAGAGCGAGGGTGGTGCGCAGGTGCTGGGGCTGGTGTGCGCATGGCAGGGGGCTCAGGCTGAGCAGGTAACAGAGGAGAGGAGGGGTGCGCAAAGGGAGAAGTAGGAGGGCCTAATGGGGGGAGAAGCAGCATGAAGCAGAGGGTGACCAGAGGGGGGAAGCCGGACGCGGCAGGGGATAGATCACAGGGGAGGATGCCCTGCTGGATGGAGCGTGAGGGAGAGGGGAGACCCGAGGGAAGACCTCGGGTGTGGCGTGCGCAGAAACAGGGAGCAGCACCACGTGGAAAGAAAGAGAAAAAAGAGAGAATGAGAAGAAAGTAGGGAAAAAAAGATAGAATAAAAAAAAAGTAAATGAATAATAATAATAATAAAAATATTATAAATTATTTTTATCGTTATTATTAAACATTTTATAAAAATTATTTTCAATTTAATTTATTCTTTTAATTTTTATCATTTATCTAAACAGTTGGTCAACCGCGCACTCACCGGGTCTGAATGCATGACCCCCGTTAGCGGTGCGGTGACTGCGCACTATCCTGAAACCCACCGAAAACGTCAATGCTTCAAAGAAAGTTCCAACTTGGACCCAACACAACTCTGCCCAACGTCGCGGGACCGAGAAAAGAATAAAAAAAACATGGGTTTCCGTGGGTGGGGTGTGACAATTATCCCTACCACAGACACTTTCTGCCCCCAGAAAGTCACCAAGCCAACAGTTGACACAACTTGCATTCATTCCCAGACAAAATCATAGAGGACCGAGAGCTTCAGGGTAACCACTCCCAACAAACGTCACACCTGACCAAATCAAGAAAAACCACCGCCCGAGATTGAGGGGAGAACATGAGGGGGTTCTCCCCACCACAAGAATTCACTAATACAAAACCCTTGAAACCTGAAAAAACCATCCCCTGGGGGGGAACAAGGGAACTACCAAACCAAACTCATTCATTTTCCCCGCATGCAGTAAACAACACACCTGAGACTTGACGAAAATTTTGTTACAGAACAATCCAACAACTTGCGGATGAGAAATTAACTCAACACCTCCCATCAACTTTACAAAATGAACATTCCCCTATCGAACACAGTTGAGACCAACTCAAAGACAGAACAGGTCTGTTTATTCATGGTCCCACACCATTCAGAGAGACCAAACAACTTAAAAACCACACTGAGGGTAGACAAGACCGCTTGTATTGTGGGGAAATGAGCTCATCACGCCACCGCGACAAAGGATGAGCTTACGACAGTGACGAGAATAGAACAAGGGAAATTTTTGGATATTTCCATTCCAAAGCTGAAGACATTATCTAGACTGAGGTTCCACACACCCTCGGCAACTCATGACTGCGCGCGAGCTTCACCCCGAGACCTGTGGTTGGGGCCCTGATGGCTGAAGCATCTCCTGCCACACAGTTAGGCATTTTCATCTCCTGGTTTCTAACTCCTTCCGTTCGATGATTCCATCAACCACGATGGTCATACATTTTTAAAGGGATGCAACATGATGACTTAGAATGTCCGGACAGGCCATACTGGTGGCGCACAAGAGAGCGGTCCGAAGAACTAGGAGCCGGTACCGACGATGATAGTTTCTTATTGACAGGTTCCACCAGCCCGCACTCATTTCCAGATGAGGAACCTTCGTGGAAGCCGACCACCGTTAATCACACCCAAAACTCTAACGATGATGAGACATTTCATCTTTACTAGTCCAAAACTGAACCCTCAAATAACTCTAGGGCGGTACGAACCTTAACTATCCTGGGAGTTCCCGAGAACCTGAAGACACACTATCTTTCAGAACTATACAACTACCTCTAATAGACTTCGTCTACCTCGATAAGAAAGAAACACAAAAAAGGAACTGAGAACTGAGAATAACTTATTGAAAACTTTGGGAGGCTTTCTGGGCAGCATACTCATGACAACACCAAAAACACCATCGAAAATGGCATCAAGCCAAAACTCAATCAAAGCAAAAACTTGAGCTAAGGGAAACAGGCCCATAATCCAAACATATACAACACAAGGAGAAATCACTTTTCCAAAACCATTATCTCTTTAAAATTTTAAAAACTCACCTATAGCACCTTATGAACTATCACATGTGAATTTATTCAATCTCGCTCACATCTTCTTCGAACAAGTGCCTCCACGCACTTTCCACAAATACCCACGCATGTGTGACCCTCAATAAGGAGTGCCAAGGTTCAAACACTTATTTTCCTTACCAAATCCAAACACATACCAAGTTTTTTCAAAACAATACACTTTCTCATTGAAAACCCGCTTTACTAATTTCAAAAACAATTTGGAAGAAACACCCTTTTTTTCGAAATCACTTTCATTTTCAACATACACACATATCAACCGAGTTCAAAACGAAACACAACCAACAACAAACCACCGGAACAAGGAACTAGTGCGTATACCTAACTCGACGACATGGTGGTGAGCTATATCCCAAGTAAGGTATATCACTGAAAGGACCTTGAACTGGACATTTAGACTCTACATGGGTCACCACCCCATGTGAGGCCAAAACATGAACCAGTTCACCTTCATTATCATCCCTCAAACTATAACAATCAAAGGCAAAAGACTCAAAACCTAGACTACCCCTAGTAACTCAGGTCTCTTCATGGGCGGTGGTGATCAAGCACCAACCCGCAACATACCTCCTGAGTCCCGACAGTCCTAATCTTCTTCTACCAGACATCCCAAATAACAAAGGGCGCTCTGAAAAGAGAGGTCCGCTAAGAGCCGACCTCCTCTGATACCATCTTTTCATGAACCAACCTGGGTCAACCCTGAACCGGTCACCCGAGCCGGTCCGCGACATGACCCGAGAGGCGTTCCCGATCCTCCCGAGCTGGCGACAAGCGCCAGGGCATCAACAGTGAGAAAGTGGGGACGATTTCTCCCAATAAAAATAAATAATTAAAGAAGTAGAAAATAAACAGAGCAGTGAAAAATAAATAAACAAAGTAAAGTAACTAACAAGAACGAAAGAAAATAAAACTAACCGAAAGAGACAACCACTATCTTTGTGTGACCTCGTGGGTCACTCTCCAACTCATGACCAAACGTCACCCAAGGAGAATGCACCCAAGCTGTAACCTACACAAACACTAAAAACAGAAAATAACTATAGGCGTGAGTATTAAAACTCAGTAGGCTAGCCCGATATCTATTCCCAATGCACTACCTTTAAATAAAGAAATTTACCAATTATAGGTTTGAACTAAATATACAAAAATATTGTTTTTCACACACACGCACTTCCATTTCTAAAAAAAGTATCAGTCCATTTCCCTTTTTTATTTTAAAACAAGTTTAATGTCTAGAAGGAATAGTTTTATTTCTTTTTAAAACATTTTCTGCGATCCATTTAGAAATCCAAACTTTAGTTATTAGCCAAAAAGGAAAAATCACACATATCACACAACACATGCCAAGGGCAATGGAAAAAGTGGCACACAGGGGCCAACAACCGAACTAGACCTCTCAACTGTCCACTATATATAAAAAAACACTAAAAGAAACATGGGCTAAACCTAGGAGATCGTGAACAATCCAGAACGTACGATACATCTGACTCATCCTGAAGGCATGCCCTAACTCGATGACGTCATAACGCCCTAACGCTCGACATAGCCCTACATGTCCTAACCGAGGAGACCAATCCCCATAGTAGTAATAACTTATTATTCCCCTACTATGGGGCCACTAGCTAGTGCATAATCTAAACTAGTGCAGAAATAGTTCTCAGAAGATTCACTCACTATGCCAGGTTCCCATGTCAACACAAGCAATACACAGGGGTGCGTCCACAATGTAAATCAATCAGTCACGATGCACAAACATCACATACAGATCACACAATCAACGCACACCAAAAGTCACCCCTAAGTGGGTTTTCCAAAATAATTTATTTTATTAAAGTGCCAAACGGTCCTTCACCAATTTTAAATAAAAACCTCATTTCTCAAGAAAAACTAAAACACTTGTTCAGAAGAAATCATTTATCTTTAAAACCAGAACCACATTTGAAATTCTGTAAATTATGTTTAAAGGCCAAACTGACATTTTTTCACTATTGGGTGTCTGCTCGCCAAGAAAATATTTCAAGAGTTCGGTAAAAAATAAATGGCTCTTTTTACATTAAATAATCATTTAAAAATTAATTATGTTATATTATTTTCTATTTATTAAAATTAATAAAACATCAAGAAATTAATAAATTCTAAATTTAAAGGTGAGTGCAGTGGGGGGACCTACCTCAAGACCAAGGCGCGACGATGACGCAAGCTCGGAAACCAGGCGCGATGACGGCGCTCACTCGGAAACAGGCGCGACGACGGCGCTCACTCGGAAATAGGCACGATGACGGTGCTCACTTGGAAGAAGGCGAGATGACGGTGCTCACTCGGAAACAGGCGCGACGACGACGCAACCTCATAAACAAAGCGCGGCGATGGAACTCACTCAGAAACGCCTCGCGCGGGTCCTAGAACGTCAAGCCGACACAAATAAAAATTAATTAATAAAAACTCTAATCAACCCAAGGAATATATATATGTATATAAAATATAAATATCAAACGGGCATAAAATAATAGGGGTGCCAACAGGGAGGGTCGCGATAGGAAACGAACCGCCAGAGGGCGTCGCGCCGGAACAGCGGAAGGCGTTCACGCGGCTGGACACGGTCCGACCAGGGGGTGCAGCGAGGGCCGCCGAATAGTGGCAATGAGAGGAAGTTCTTCTGGGGATGGATCGTGGTAGGGGGCTGTAGAGGGCACGTGACAGGGCGGCTGAGCGGGGTGTACGACAAAGGTAGCCAGCCCGATGGAAGGGGGCGGTCGGGATGAGGTCAGACCAGGGTAGCAAGAGGGTGGCGCGGGGTCCCGGACAAGGAGGCAGCGAGGTCAGGACACGGGCGCACCGCCGAGGGGGAGCCAGAGCTGGCAGAGGCCTGGCGGAGGCGAGCAGGCTGGAGGTGCGGGCTGGTCAAGGTAACGCTGACAAGGTAGTTGCTGTGCACATGGGTAGGCCACTGGGGTTGTTCGCGCGTCGAACTGGAGGTCACCGCGACATGAGGAGGTGAGTCGCTAATGTAGATCAGACGGGGAGCCGAGGTAGGCTGGCTGCTTTGTGCAGCGGCTATCGTGCGAGGGAGTAAGAGGCAGGCTGGAGACGCAGGATGCAATGGGGTCACTGGGTTGGGACGACAAGCAAGAGCATGGGCCGGCCACGGACTGCTGTATGGGGAGCAGATCAGGGTGCCGCTGGAGGTGGTCAGCGGGAGCTCAGGTGCTGCTAGAAGAGGATGAGCCGAACAGGGGCACGGGGTAGTAGGCATGCAGGAGGAGTCGGCCGCTGGAGAAGGAGAATCAGGCGGGGGTGCAGTGCGTCGGCCAGAGGAGCTGTTGGGAAGCGTGCCAGGGGCGAGGAGATGCATTGTGCGGAGGAAGGGGAAGGCCGGGCAGGCGCTGCTGGGTGCAGCGGGTGCTATGCGTTGCAAGGGGAGAGGGCCGCCGCCGGTAGGTCATGCCAAGCAAGGAGGAGGGCGGCTGGAGGAAGGCGGAGCGAGGGTGGTGCACCGGTGCTGGGGCTGGTGTGTGCATGGCAGGGGGCTCAGGCCGAGCAGGGAAGAGAGGAGGGGTGCGCAAAGGGAGAAGCAGGAGGGCCTGCTGGGGAGAGAAGCAGCATGAAGCGGAGGGCGACCAGAGGGGGGAAGTCGGACGCGGGAGGGGCGAGATCACAGGGGAGGATTCCCTGTCGGATGGAGCGCGGGGGAGAGGGGAGACCCGAGGGAAGACCTCGGGTGTGGCGTACACAGAAATAGGGAGCAGCACCGCGTGGAAAGAAATAAAAAAAAAGAGAGAAGGAGAAGAAAGTAGGGAAAGAAATATAGAATAAAATAAAAAAATAAAGTAAATGAATAATAAAAAAATAATAATAATAATAATAATAACAATATTATAAATTATTGTTATCATTATTATTGAACATTTTATAAAAAATCTTTTCAATTTAATTTATTCTTTTAATTTTTATCATTTATCTAAACAGTTGGTCAACCGCGCACTCACCAGGTCTGAACGCATGACCGCCGCTAGCGGTGCGGTGACTGTGTACTATCCTGAAACCCACCGAAAATGTCAATGCTTCAAATAAAGTTCCAACTTGGACCCAACACAACTCTGCCCAACGTCGCGGGGCCAAGAAAAGAATAAAAAAAACATGGGTGTCCGTGGGCGGGGTGTGACATATAAGGACACCTAGCCCCTATATACATATTTGCATGGCCAAATAAGCACAGGGGGGTCCTTAGATATATATTTATACTTGTATATACCCATTTACACTTACACATGTATTCATTTTTCATATCCATATATAAGCACACCTAGCCCCAATATATATATTCATACTTCCATGAGTGAATATATATAAAGGGGAACTTATATATGCATATGCCTACCTATGGATACACATGTAATCCTTCGTCAACGAAGACTCGAATCCACCTCAACAAAATCCAAAATGCACTACAAAAATATAAGGAACCCAAAAATCAGAAATGCCCTAATTAAAATTGGACCAAAGAATAAAAACAGAATAAACCTTACCCAAATCCGATGTTGAACTCATTGTAATCGATGGTGGTGGATAGAACCGACCTCATCATAAGAAACCACCTTTAAGAAAATAGTGGGAAAAATGAGATATAACAACTTCTTATATATATGTGATCAGTGTGTCAACTGTAGACAGAAAAAAAAAATGACACATTTTACACGCTTTAGGTAATTATACAGATTTTCCAAAGATTAAATCATCTTAAAAAATGAAGAAAAATGGATTCTTGAAGCTACTAGATTGAACAACCTTCAATTAAAGGAAATACCTTACTATAGAGACTTTGAGAGAGCTTCCCAAGCAGGATTTTCAGCATGAAAAAATAATAGGGACCATCCTCAATCAGGAACGTTCCTAAAACCGATGAAGAGTGTAGCCCATAACTTCTGCAATACCATAAACTACTTAATAACTAGACAATTCATAACTAAATATAAGAATAATACATGAATGATTGAAGAAAGGGACAGAAAAAAAGAGGCAAAAACACTTACATAACATTGTTTGGTTCCAAGTGTAGAAGTAAAGAAAATAGATGACATGAGAACTCATCCAGCCATTCAAAAAATTGGATCATTGGCATGAATGATAAACCATCATTGTCATCTTCTAGGGTAGCTATCTGTAACAATTCTCAAATGAAACAGAAGTTTTCTTCTCCATGTAAAAGCACATATATCATGTTTTTTTTCTGAAAGCAAGTTCTTACATTGGAAAATGTGGAACCAATAAATTTCATGGTTGCCAATGTTTTTGGAGGATCATTGGCATCCATACCAAGTAAGGAATTGGATAATGAAATTGTCAAGAGATCAATGTATGCATCAGCAACAACAGAATCATCTAACTTTGCATAATAATTAGACAAGGAAGAGAAGAAATATGATCTCCCAAAAAAGTCCACTGATGTTACATGAGTTTTCAACTAGTGTGTGGTTGTAATATGTGAGAAGCTATATGGCTATGATTTCCAACATATGGTTTTAAAATAACATGAAAAACTCATTTAACTCTTCAATAATTGAATATGGAAGAAGTATTACTAACCAACTCAAGATCCATATAGAAGCCAGATGCCAAAATTGGAAGAACCAAAGAGGGATCTATATGAGAAAAATTTGAAAAACAAAACAAGATGTGCTATAGAACTTTCTCAGAATGTACTAATGACCAAAGAAACTTACCTAGAGAAAAGGATAAGGGGATAATATAGGGTAGATATTTCGGAATTTAGAGCAACCAAAAAATAATAAAGTTCTATATTGTTAGACTCCAATCAATTCGACCATCTTGAGCAACAATTTCCAAAAATGATAGCATGGATTGCCGCTAATGTTGTATGCATAGAACCAAACCAGCATAAAAACAATTTGCAACACCATTCGTGAAAAAATAAATAATGCATGGAATCCAGAGGCATAATAAATAATTTTAAAAAAGGTGGTGACAAAAATGAACAATCAATCCGATAAAAAAGTAGCAATGACAGTCTTCCCAAAAGTAGTCTCAACAGAAGTGCCTCCATCCTGTAATTGGTTAATGTTAGGGGAATTTAATTCAATTCTTAGTCTTGATGAAATAAAGGTATATAATTTTTTTCATGTCGTAGACATATACTTTTAGATATTAATTGATCATGGACTCTTTTACGAAATTTATTCTTAAGGAGTTGAGTTCACATGGACCAGATACACTGTTAATAGAAGGCAGTCTAGTAGGATTGATAAGGAATTTATTTACCTTAATGGCCTTGATATGGATTCTATCTTATCCTGTATAGATCTTCACAATGTTTACTCAGATCACCACCCACTTCTATTGTGTTTATCCACTAATGAAATGATACATGCTATCCCTTTTAAATTTAGTAATGTTTGGCTCCATTTTAAGGAATGCAGTGAAATTATACAATAGAAATGGATGAGGAGATTTGAAGGAAATGCTTTCCAAAGGATCATGTTAAATAATAAAGATACTAAATATTCTATCAAAGGATAGACCAGGATAAATTCACCAAATTGAATGAGTATATCAAGTAGTTTGTGGATGATATTTTGAAATGTCAAAATAGTTCTTCTAACCTTGATACCCCCTTATTTGAGGAATTTCTACTGAAATTTGAGATTAACGAGCTCATTCTTACACATAATAGGATTCTTATAAAGTATATTCATTTAATATGGTTAAAATAGGGTCATAGAAACACTCGATTTTTTCACATCATGAATAAGAAAATAAGAATATAAAAAATTTCACCATAATTAAGGTGAATAGAGATACTCTTAATAATTAGGGGAGTATATCCAATGCCTTGTTTAGTCACTTTGAACCTCTATTTAATATTGCAAGTCTTGAGTAAGAATTCCTTTCTCACTGCCTTACCTACTAAGGATGAAATTAAATAGGTACTTTTATCTCATAATAAGGATAGTGCAGCTGAACTGGATATATTCTCTAATCACTTCTTAATTCAATTTTGGGATGTGACTCATTTGGAACTTGTACAGGTTGTTCAATAATTTTTTAGACTAGAATTTCTTCCTTTAGGTAACAACTCTCAATTAATAACCATCATTCCAAAGGTTGAACATTACCTTGATTTTGGAGACTATAAGCCTATCATTGTGAAAAATAATCTTCATAATCTCATCAGTAAGGTGACTAATATAAGTTTGGGGGATATTGTAAGTTCCATTGTTTCTCTAAATTAGTTGGTACTTATACATGGAAGTGAAGGATTATTTATATACTAACTCTGAATGTGTGAATATATTATAGAGGAGATCCAAGCCTAGAAATATTGATTTAAATATTGACATCTCTAAAGATTTTGACACTCTTAGCTAGGATTTCACTTTTTAAGTACTTGACAGTTTTGGTTTCTCAACCATATTTATTAATCTTATTCAATACCTTATCTACAGATCAAGACTCTCTTTCATTATTAGTGGGTCTCACAAAAGATACTTCGGTCATACCCAATGGGTGAGATAGGGGGATCCTCCCTCAACTTTTTTATTTGGAATTATCAGGGATTAACATAGAAAATGCCTCCTAAAAGCTACAGATTATGGGGCTTTATCACCAGTTAAGGCCACTAGAAAGATAAGAGCACCCACCCACTTGTTTTATGTTGATGAAATTCTCATTTTTTGTCAAAATGATGACCGATCACTTTCTTTCATCAAGGGGATTTTCGAGCATTATGAATCTGTCTCAAGATAAGCCATTAGTTAGAGGAAATATAAGCTTTATTGTAGCAAGGAAATGCATGTTTCCAGGAGGAATCAAATTGATAAATAAAAAACGCAATAATGTTTTTATCCTTAATATGTATACAAAACACAGTAAGAGAATTATTGACCTATTTGTAAACAAAATACAATAAGGTTTAATTCAGTATACTTACTCATTCAAACCCTAGGAATTGAATAGTAGTGTGAGTAATACTGGAAAAGAAATACCTATACAGAAAAACATGAACACAGTTATTAATATGAAATAAATGTATTTTTAGAAATTGAAACGTTCGTAGTAGGGGTAATAACCTTGAAAATCATTATCGACTGTAGAGGTATGGCAGAACGATCACTGGAGATAGTATGAATTGCTTTTGAAAGCAGCTTTCATGAAGGAGTAACTGCATTAATCTTCACATAAAGTGTAGGGGTCAACTCGCATGGATCCTACTCATGGAAGGTGTCGGTTCGGCCGATGCACCAATTGGAGGAGGAACTCCAGATGAAGGTAGTGGATGAGAAGGACGCGCGATGAAGGGGATGGGAGGGATTGCATGAGGGATGGAGGAACCAAATGGAGAATCCAACGAGGATTGGCCGAGGGAGAATCGATCGGTCGATGACGAGGGAGGATGGTTTCGAGGGTGGGAGATGAGTTGCGATGAGGGAGGGGATTACAGGTGGGAGATGAGATGAGTCTCAACGAGGGGGGGATTGCGGGTGGGAGATGAGTCGTGATGAGAGAGATGAGTTGTGATGAGGGAGGAATCACTGTTTCCACAGGATCTTTTTTACCGTGGCTTTATCTATTTTAAAACTACGGTTTTCTAATAATCGTGTCTATATATTAACCTATAGACATGGACCAACTAAACTATGGCTATAGGTTATTTTTCTAGTAGTGTCATCTACCTTAAATTCATTTTTTATCTGAAGTTATTAGATTTAATTTAGTTGTTGGGTATAGTTTATGAATATTAGGTTTTAGAGATATCATGAATTGAATTCTCTCTTGAGTAAAGTTTCCTCAAGGAGACTTGATTGGGGCTATTCTGAAGGTTTTGGGCATAGTAGAAGCGCTAGATGGGGTATTCCTAACTCATCTTTTTCCATAATTGATTATTAATCATATATTTACACAATGATAAATGTTACGATCAATATAATTGAATCAAATATTAATTAATGATTAAAAATTGGAACCAAGATGTAAGATCATTACATATTATTTATAATTAATTTAAACAATTAATAATTACCTTGAAATGAATTCTTTTTTATTTGATGGATTCGAAAACATATCTCTATATTACCATCATTGTGTTATAGGTTTCAAGAGTAGATTCCCTCCAACGGTGATCTAAATGTGTTCCACAAACATATAAATGTTGATGTAGGAATCTCTAGGTGCTAGCACGATAGATCCTAACGCTTTAGTTAATCACCTTTTATCACCTTGAGAACCACTTAAAAAGGATTCTCTTTGATCTCCCAAGACTCAAGAGTAGTGGTGGTGGAGGATCGTACTCTATTCTTGAGAGTGATATTAGAGAACGGAGCTCTCTAGGGACTTGAGAGACTTTCTTTGGATGTTGTTTCACACAAAAAAATGAAATGGTGACCCTTAAGAAAATAATATAATTTGGTTTATATACTTCTAGGGTTAAAAAATAATAATTGCACAAGTTCCCCCAATTATTTATTTAATCCATATAGAACCCCATGTCTATAATAATATTATTATTATTATTATTTCATGACATGTGAAAATCTAGAAAATTAAATTAAATATTATTTCTTTAAATAATATTTAATATATATATTATTTCTCACTGGACCATTATTCTTGGTTTACCATTCCTCCGCAAAATTTATCAGACCTTGAATAATGACTATTTATTTATTAAATAGGTATCATTGTGTTATTTGATAATAAATAAATAATATTATATTAACTCAATCAAAAATAAATATTTTTTATATATTCTTCTCACAAAATATTATATGAAATAATTGATGATAGAATATATGTGATCAAGAAAACATGAATAATTATTAAACCATGTGTGGGAATAATATTTATTCAACTTGTTAAAAAATAAATAATATTATTATCTAATTGAGATTTTGGATACATTTAGTGTGTGGCCCTCTAATCCTCTTTCTAAGTGGCATTGGGAAAATCATCCTAAAGTCTAAGGTTTGCATCTAGAAACATGCCAAGGACCACATAGAGATAGAATTTAATGCCGCAATGACATAAAACCACTTACAAATTCTTATCATATAATATAATCCCTTTATCATGATATCTCTAATCAAGTAAGTTGCATGTTAGTGCCATCAATATATGTGCTTGATGTCTCTTTCTTTGAATTTATAAAAATTTAAACTTACCTATAGAACACCATGGACATGGATTTATGTATGATATATCATTTCCATCAAAGGGCTTGAGATATCATCTTTTTTTAAAGAATAGAGGGGTAAAATCCTTTCTCACATTATTCATTAATGAATTATTACTCGTGATGCACTCAACATATCCTACTTCACCACAAATATCTTTCATCATGGTTTTCATCAATACATCAATTTATGTGACTCATAATATCCATTATGAATAATCTTTATTTCTAATGAACAATACACATTTCCATAGATAAGAACATCCAATGGAATATATAAATATGGATTCCCTACTAGAATTACTTCTTCTCATAATCTCCTAAAATGAGAATTACCAAGGATGTACACCATTACAAGGTGCCTCAAAATCCTATGAGTCTCCACCCCTAATAGCATATATCATTTGTGTCCCTAAAATGATTTCTTCTAGATATAGAATATATATTTAATAATACTGTCATTCCACTTAAGGGTTCTCATCATAGTGGGGAACTACTATAACCTTTCAATATGACAGCTACTCTTAGGACATTATCACATGCTATGTTACATATAATAATAATCATGATGTGATAATTATTTTATTAATATTCAAAACTATGAATATAGTTAATCATAAAGTACATAAAATTTGGTTTTCTAGAGAAACAACTCCAACAAACTCCCACTTGCATAAGATCCAAATGTTAATAACCTTCATTTTGTTACCTCTCACATGATACTCATGCTTCTACTGCAATAATTATTTAGTCAAAGGGTCTACCATGTTTTCATCCATGTAAACTGCATTTACTACAGCTTCACCCATCTAAGAAAAATCCCTCAAAATATGATACTTTTGGAGTATGTTCTTTATCCGTTGGTGTGACATTGGCTTTTTTTCAAGATCCAATTTTTTAGTATTTTCACAATACAATGTGATAGGGTCTTTACTATTAGGTACCACATCAAAATCATAGAAAAAAATAAATAACCAAATGTATTCTTTGGCTACATCAAAATCCTCTATATACTCATACTCCACTATAGAATTGGCAACACTTGGCTACTTTGAACTCTTCTAGCTCAAAGCTCCTTTGTTGAGAATGAAAACATATAATAACTACAAATTCAGATAATTATGATTATTTTTAAAACTAAATCAGTGTAACACATGATTATTTTCTCCTTATCTCCTCCATACACTAGGAATATATCCATAGTTCTTCTCAGATACTTAATTATATCCTTAACAGCTGACCGATTTTGTTCTCCTAGATCATCTTGATATCTTCTGATCATGTTCAATGCATAGGAAACATCAAGTCTAGTACATAACATGGAATATATGACTAATATTATCATCTAATCATATAGGATCCTATTCATTCTTGATTTCTCCTATTGTGTTTGATGTCACATTTTCTTGGAAAGTTGTATACCATGTGACACTGGAACCAATCCCCTATTGGATTATTCTATACTAAAAATATTTATTATCTGGTCAATGTATTTACCTTAACTTAGTCTAAGAAACCTCTTGGATATATCATGAATGATCTTTATCCTTATAATTTAGGCTACTTCACCTAAGTCCATTATGGAGAAACACTTGTTTAACCAATCCTTAATAGACTATAAGACTGGTATGTCATTTCTAATAAGTAATATTTCATCAACATATACTACTGGGATAATGACTGCATTCTCACTAAATAAATTGTAAACTCATGGATCACATACATTATTAGTGAAAATAGTTCTTTTATAGCTTCATTTAACTGAATGTTCCATAACCTAGATGATTACTTTAATACATAAATCGATATCTACAACTTTCATATTCTCTTAGAATCACTTAGAGTCGCAAACCCTTATAGTTGTATCATATATACATCTTCCTAAAGTTTCATGTTAAGTAAATCTATTTTGATATCTATCTTACAAATTTCATAGTCATGGTATACTTCTATATAAAGTAGAATTAAGATAGATTTAAACATGAAAACTAGAGAAAAGGTTTCATCATATTCAATTTCTTGATGTTTTTTAAACCCTTTAGCAACAAGAATTTATTTATAGATACTTAATTTAACTTCCATGTCCAATTTTCTCTTGAATAATCATTTTCAACCTAAAGGATTTACATCAATTGATGGATTTTCCAGAACCCATAATTGGTTCTAATATATGGAATCCATTTCAGAATTCATGGAATCTTTCCATCTCAAATATTTTGATCTCTTTACTATCTCTTTATATGAGTAAGTTTCACTATTATTGACCATTAATGAGTCACTATCTTCAATGACTTGAAAACCATATCTCTTTGGTTCTCTTACCTCTCTAGTTCCCCTATGTGGTACTTGTTTTTTAGGAATAACTTCTTCTATGGAGACTTGTGGAATATCTTCATGTACTAACTCTTGTGTATCTTAAGCATAAACTTCATCAAAGTTAATCTTTATCCCATTATCCTTCTTGAGGTTGTTCTCTCTATCAAGAAAGATAGATTGTATGGAAATAGACACATTTATTTTTTAGGGGTTTTATAAATAGTTTCCCTTTGTTTCCTTAGGACACCCTATAAAGATACACTTTGTTCCATGGGGTGATAGCTTTTTTCCTGAGAATCCATTAAAAATTACTTCACAACCCCATACACATGTTTTCAATAAAATTATTTTCTTTCCACTCCATAGCTCAAAGGTAATTTTTCTTGCCTCTTTAGTTGGTACTTAGTTTAGTTTGTATGTCACAGTTTTTAATACATGTCTCTAAAAGGATAACGGAAGATAAATATGACTCGACATCAACCTTTCCATGTTTGGAAAGGTACGGTTCCTCCTTTCACTAACCCTATTCCACTATAGTGCATAAGGTGGAGTGATTTGATATTGTATCTCAAAACTCCCATAGAAAGTCAATAAACTCTTTTTTAAGATATTCACCACCTTGATCTGATTGAATTTTCATTATCTTATTTCCAATTTTATTATTTATTTAATTCTTGAATTATTTGAATTTATTAAATGACTCGTACTTAAAACTCATCAAGTAGACATATCCATAGCTACTCAATTCATCAATAAAATTTATGAAGTAGGAATACCCACCTCAAGATTTTACTAGAAATGGTTCACACACATTAGTGTGTACCAATACTATAAGCTTTATGTCCCTTTCACCATTTCCACCGAATTTTAGTTTGGTCATTTTTTCTTGTAAACAACCATGACATATTTCATGTTTTTTTAACTAAAAAGAGTCTAAATAACCATCTTAACAGAGATTTTTCAAAAGATTCATATTTATATGACCAAGACAAAGATGTAATAGTTGGGTGTTATATGATTCATGCGAATATGATTCACTATCAATTATAAGTACTTGGTTTTCATAATTTAATACATAAAGATCATTATTTAAATGTTTCATACTATAACATATGTTGTGTTTATAAAATAAACAACTTTTATTTAAAAATTTGAAAATAAAACCATCGATATATAGGCTGGATACATAAATTATGTTCTTAAAAATAGTTAGTACATAATAAATATCTATTAAACCCAATATCATTCATATTGGAAATGAAATGTTGTAGTCTCTAATGGTTAAAGAATCCATCATCACGCCATTAGTAGCTCACAAATCCACCTCTCCTCAAGAAATATTCTAGAATCTAATTGGTTCCTATATTTGGATATAAATTTTAGCACCACAAGTTGTATCCAAAACCCAATGTGTAGATATTGAAAGATTTCACTTGATAAAAAATTCACCTTTAGCTTACCCTTTCTTCTAGGTTAAGTTCCTCTTCTAGTGGACTTTCTTTCCACATGAAAAACATACCACTTATATTTCCTTTCCTACCTCTGGATCTTCATCTTCTTAGAAGGATGGTGCTCAGGAGATTTAGACCTATTATGATTCTTGGGCCCTTTTTCCTTTTTCTTCCTTTTCTTATTCACCATAAGGACTACAATTTTTTCACACCTCGTGTCCATGTCCACTTAGTGGATTAAAGTAATAAGTTCCTAAAAACACTTCTCATTATTGATCAGGTTATAATTAACAATAAAATTGTAGAAGGACTTGGGTAGTGAGGAATTTATGATATTTGTGCCCAAATCATCTAGGAATTTAATCCCTAAGATGTTAGAGCATTCAATATAGCCAATAATATTTACTATATGAGGCCTAGTACCACGACCTGTCCCCTGGGACCAGTGTTGTGACTACCCCAAGCCCACCTCCCATAGGCCAGGGGCAGGTGACTAACTTCGAGTAGTCATATCCCACAAGTGGGAGGCATTTTCCTTAGTACTTGTATGCACACACCCATATCCAAGAAAAAGCTGAAACTGAAAACAATAAGTAAACATGGATAAAAACCACTAAGGAAACTCACTCATAGTAAGGTACAAAACTGAAAGAAAAGGGGCTAGAATAAAATCCCAACTAAAAAATGAAAAGTACATGCTCCTGGATCTCATATGCAGAAAACCCTACCTGAATGGTAGGTACAGTAAGATTTATGAATGTCGCTAAAGCATACCACATCCATCAGGTAACCCTAAAGCACCCCTATCTCTGGTCCACCAAGGACACTGTGAAAGCTTCTGATCGTCTTCACAATACATGACACATGCGGCCAAATCCCATATAGGGGTGAGTAAAAAAATACACAGTAGGAAAACCAAACAAGAAAGGTATCACTAATAAATATACCACAAAGGAATCAAATGAAGTATACCAAAATGGAATCACATGAAGTATACCACAAAATAATCACTAAGAAATGCACCTAGCAGACTACCAAAAAGGTACATAAAGTGTATCCTCTGAGAAGTATAATCAAGAGAGTCACTAGAGTCAGATCACACCAAGTATAGGTCTATGGTGCGTAAACAGTATTATTGTAAGAATCCACAGTACCCTCAAGTAGTAACACACAGAGTTTAGGTAACACACGGAGTGTCGGTAACACATGGAGTGTCTTCAAATACTAGAGGACCCGCACCCCAGTGGGATAGGGAAGTACCGACTCAATCTAGGTAAGACACACAATCTAAGTAAGATACATAGTCTAGGTAAGATACCCATTATAGGTAAGACACATAGTCTAGGTAAGACACACAATCTAGGTAATCATGTAGCTTCTAAGTCATAGTCAGATGTAGGATTTTTTCCTTAAAACGCTCATCCCAAGAGCACCTACTCCTTGAGCCAATAGGTCATACGCCAACTTCAACAGAAACTTGCTTAGAGTATCTCAAAAGGGCCACCTCATCACGAGGGTCCCAATACTGAAAATGTCTCATAAAATAGACACACAGTTTGAATGATATGTAAATTTTAGTGAAAAGGGGCCAGTTGGGTCCAGATCTGGTCTGAATTAGTTGGACTGACCCAACCCGGGGTCCGCCAACCTGACCCGTTGGGTCTGGTCCAACCTGACCCGCTGGGCCACTTGGGGTGTCCAAGTTTCTTCAGCCCGGCATCCTGGAGTGGGCTGGTTTGTTCTACCCAGGATGTGGTGGTTTTCGTATCCCCTCTGCATCATGTGGATAGCCGATGAGTCAGCTGCACCTCCTACACACAGCCCACAGGACCACATGCCACTCAGTCCGGCATGGAAGGAGGCCGTATCACCATTCTATTCCACCACGGTCCCCATCTCCACCCAAGTCCACACCATCGTGGGATCCTCCACCGACAGCAGCCTTTCATGAGGTGGTCATTCTGCCACACGCTACCACCTTGGTGGTTCCTCCTTCCATGGGCTACCACCATCGCTATGGGGGTCCATTTTTTGAACCGAAAGGTTCACCACGATCCTCGGGTCACGAAATCATCTTCTATGGGCTTTAAACCATATTTTCATCACTTTGGGGGTCTGACTTCATTCGGGACCTCATGGAAATTTCACAGTGTGACCTTGGGGGTCCACTGATGAAGAATGTATGAATAGGGGAAATAAGAAGCACAAGAACACCCCTTGGAACGACTTATGCCTTTGTTTGTGTTTCCCTTAGTTCATTGTTTTTAAAAGAATCGTGAAGAATGAGACAAGAATCACGTAGATCTAATTCTCATTTAATCACAAATAATGAAAGGAGAATCACCAAGATCTAATCCCCTTTTTAATCCTTGCAAGATAAATCCCAACCCACAAGAACCATCGACCCACGGATCAACCTATTAGTGGGTTGATCCGCATTATTTGTTTAGAAAGGAATAATAGAGAAAGGAAATCACATTGAAAAAAACCCCTACCTGGGATAGGATCATCTTATATTGTGGATTCATTGTTGACAATCCATTGAAGAGTGATCTCAATTCGTGCCTCCTTTATCATTGGTGATATCCTTTAAAGAGGAGGGGGTGTTCGTTGTCGTGGGTGATCATTTTTCATCAATGTTATTCCTCCAGAGCCATAGGGAATTTACCAGGATCGTTCCTCTGATACTATATCTATGTCAGGATATTAATTGAAGAAACACATTTCAACATTTCTGTTACACTGAGTTGTAGCATTTCCATGCTATTTAATTTAATAAGTGAAACAGATGACTCGTCGCTGCATTGTAGCATTGTTGTGGGATGATTAAAATAAAATAAAATAAACTTCATAAGTTTTATTTTATTTTCTTCTTTTAAAACTTCAAAAATTAACTTTTTCCCTCAACCTAATTTGGTTGACGTAGTACCCTCCTAAGGTAAATTCGTCGTTCTGGAAGCAAAGGTGCCCTTAGATTGTTTATCTATCCATCAGTTTAGAAGTTACTAAAATCGTGCACACATTCTTAAAAAAAGTTCTGTCACGACCCGTCCTCGGGGCCCGTGCCGTGACTACCCCAAGCCCGCCTTCCATAGGTTAGGGGCTAGCGACTAGCACCAAGGCGTAAATCTCGGTAAAAGGGAAGGCATTGACTTTGTAAAGTAAACAAGCACCTCAGAGTAAGCAAGCGGAAAAAGTAAACACTAAGTAAAAACAGAGTACAACTGCAAGTGCGGAAAGTAGGTGGGCCAGAATACAAACCCAAACTGAAAGTAAAATACAACTTGAAAGGGAAAACAGAAACTGAAAAGTAAAAGCCGCTACGCCGAGATTTCCACTGGAAATCCCACCTGAAGGGTGGGTACAGATAGCTCCACTGCTCCTCGGGTCCCGCCGTCCGCTCTGAGTACGTCCCGCCCAGTGGTCCTCCTCCAGGTACCGTCCTGCTCTGCAAGCCTCAACCACGATCAACGTTGTCCGTCGTCTGCAACCAACACAACGTAGTGCGGGCATAGCCCGTGCAGGGGTGAGTATAAGCTACTCAGTAGGGACCTTGAGACCCCCGAAGGTCTCCCAAAATCCACAAAGGATAAACCACAAAGGAAAGATACAATCATGAAGTAACAACCAACACTGCTTAGGTATATGCCCATACATATACCTAAGTCAACAATTCCAAAACGCTCCAACCTCCGAGCCCAAGTACAACTCAGTCCACACAGGAAAGTATACGTATTCCACACAGGAAAGCAAAACGTAATCCACACAGGATAGCACAACACAATCCACACAGGAAAGCAAACAGGATTCAGCTCACACAGGTATACATCATCGAAAAGGTGAAAGAGATGATCAGACATAGATACTGAATCATCTAGTTGGGACCCACATAGGATACAAAACCAGTTATCTTCATTGTTTCATCTATGCTGGGAACCACATAGGATACAAGACCAGCACTGAATCATCAAAGCTGGGACTCACATAGGATACAAGACCAGCACAGCTAGGACCCACATAGGATACAAGACCAGCTGTCTTCATTGATTCATTTATACTGGGACCCACATAGGATACAAGACCAGTATTGAATCATCTAAGCTGGGACCCACATAGGATACAAGACCAGCACAGCTAGGACCCACATAGGATACAAGACCAGCTGTCTTCATTGATTCATCTATACTGGGACCCACATAGGATACAAGACCAGTATTGAATCATCTAAGCTGGGACCCACATAGGATACAAGACCAGCACAGTTAGGACCCACATAGGATACAAGACCAGTTGTCTTCATTGATTCATCTATACTGGGACCCACATAAGATACAAGACCAGTATTGAATCATCTAAGCTGGGACCCACATAGGATACAAGACCAGCACAGCTAGGACCCACATAGGATACAAGACCAGCTGTCAGATCCACAAGGATCGATAGGTACTAATCCCCGCAAAGGCCCACACAGGATCGGACCCACACAGGATATGTAGCATTGATCCCCATAGGATCACTGAGTGTTGTAGTCTTCGTCGTCGAATCCACTGAGGATCTCTGCACAATCGTTGTCGAAGTCGCAGTCGCAGCCAGCACTAGGGTTCCCGCACACAGCAAGCTCGTTCGGGAGGGTCCGCTCCACGAGCCGAGAGGCTGATACATCAATTGTCACATAGTCCGAAGTTGATGTATCCAAAAGTTCTGTATCGTCAACAGCAACTCAACGCAACAGACGGCGCGTCAATCGGATGCCCGGTCTGAGAGTTATTGGTTTTTTCATTCCATGGGTCCGGTTGATTTTTAAGGCAAAACCAACCCGACCGTACTCCACCTGCATCCAAACCTCGGGCGGAGTATGCCAAAAGATCCTTCTCACTAAGAGGAACTCAACCAAGTCGACGGCACGTCAATCGGACGTCCGGAGTTCAAGATATGAGTGTTTCCACTCCAAGGGCCCGGTTGGTTTCGTGTACGAACCAACCCGGACGAACTCAAAGTATTCCGAAACCTTGAGTGCGATATACCGAAACGACCGTCTCTTTCTAAGGATCTCTACGCAACTGACGGTGCATCGATCGGAGGTCCGTAGCCCAATATATGGGCATTTGACCGAATTTGGTCCGAAATCGGGGGGGTCTGGGCCCGGGCCGACCCGACTCGGGTCCGACCCGGCCCGGCCCGGCTCGGTCCGGTTCGGTCCGGCCCGACCGGCCGGCCGTGACTCGGCCAGCGTGGCCGAGCCGAATCGCGGAGCGGGGTGCGCGACTCCCCCGCCCGCCGCTAATTGAGGCCGGTGGCGGATCCGCCGGCCGCCAACCCTCTGGTGGTGCGCCGCCGCCGCCTTCCGCGGACCACCGGACGCGTTCCGGTGGTCCGTTTCTCCTGTCGTCTTCACCTATGGTCCCCCTGGGACCCGACCTTCACTTCGAAGGAATTAAAACGCCAAAGCGGCCTGTTTCGTCGTCGCCCGTCAATCCGCACGTCAAAACGAATAGCGTCGTCTTTGTAGTTTTCCAGCGTGACCCGATGGCGTCGCGCCCCTTCGCCGCGGCCTGACTCCGACCGCGGTTCTTTTGTGGTTTTTCGGCGCGACGTGACGGCGCCGCAGAATTGATTCAAAAAATTAATTGATTGCGTGGCGTGACGACGTCGCGCATTCTTGCCACACGATTCTGCGCGGTTCGACGGCACCGCGTCACTTCCATTCCATCCGCAACAACAAGAAATAAATAATAAGGGAGGGGGCGGCTGTGTTTTTGCAGTCCGACCTCCTCCCGTTAATCGATATCAAGCGGTCCGAAAATACGCGGATAAAATACAGAAGAGAAATCATGTAAAGAAATACATAAACCCCCTACAACCTCATAAATAAAAAGAATCATAACAATAATCCCAACCCGCAAATTAATCTTCGTGGATCAACATAATATTTAGTTGATCCGCGTTCTTAGATTTAGAAGGGAGTAAATGAGGGTTCACCAACAATCACAATTTAAATTCCCTACCTCAAATTCGTCGATGAATGTCGACGAGTTGTGGAAGTTGGTTGTTGCGGTTGACGGACGTCATTCCGTCAACGTCGGAGGGATTGATGTTGTCGTTGGCGACGTTCTTCACGGATGGCGTCTTCCATTTCCTGCTCCGATTGGAAGGAAAGAGACGTGTTGTTGTTCTTTGGTGGGAACGGCATTCTTCGTCGAGAAGATATCGTTCCTCCAAGCGTTCTTCCAAAACTCCACTCTTTCTCCCAATAAAAAGTTTAGCCAAAATAATAGAGACAGTCCTCTATTATTTTTATGGCACAACAACTCAAGAGTTGTCCTTCATTAATTGCGACAACACACTTGATTAAATGCGGAGATATGGATTCAAAATTCAAACAAGGGAGGTGGAGAGTTTCAACATTAAATTGGGAGAGTTAGAATATTAAGAGACTCCACAATTAAATGTGAGTTACATGGGGGATTAAGAAATATGAAGGGGTGGGGTTCATGTGGGCCCCACCACCCTCATAACCTCCAAAGGGAAGTTGGGTAGTTACCCAACTTCCACCCAAGGATAAAAAAACACTAAAGGAAGAATAAAAATTGGTGTTAAATTTATATTCTAACTTTCACAATTTTTTAACAACTTCCCTCGTGTAAACGCAACTCCGGAATAGGCGTTCCTAAGCAAATATCGGCGTTTTGGTTCCATCGGTGCCCTTGGAATTAGATTCCGAGCACCGGTTGAAAAGATAGAAAAACCCGCTCGTTCGTTCACTGAACGTACCCGAGCCAAACTTCGGAAATTGATTCCGGGCACACCGGGCCTCGGAATCAGGCGTCGTCAAAAACTGCGTTCTTGTAAAATTCCAAAGAAAATTAAGAAAAAAAATTCCTTGAAATTTCCGGGTCTTTACATTACTCCCACCACAGGGCTTTACGTCCCCGTAAATCTTCAACACAAACTAGGGATACAAAGGCGATAGAGCTAGGCGGTAAGCCACCTCGCCAATCCTGCTGAGGACCTGGAAGGGTCCGATGAGGCATGGAGACAACTTGCCACCTTGGACAAATCTCCGTAATCCACATCGAGGTGAGACCCGCATGAAGACGTGATCGTCATCCTCGAACTCCAGAGGTTTCCAATTCCTGTTAGAACTGGAACTCAAACGACTGTTGTCACGAGGGTAAGGTTGGCCGACTCAAGATTGATCGGTCGCACCCTCCCGTGCATGAGTTTAACTTGTGCTGCCCAGGGTTTCCTTTTCGCTGACCAAGGAAAACCCATCCCGACGTTTGCCTAATACCGTCAATTTGAGTATGAACAGTGATTGCCAAATCCATACTCAAACTAACGTCATAAGGCCTCGACGCTGCCACCAAGAGGTCCCAACTGAGACTCTCGCCTCAAGGGTCAGATCACACTGTCGGCATAAGTGTGACTATCGAGTCTCCTCCCAAAGGTATCTCCAGACGTGAGGGTCAAGTCAACAGCTTAACCGGAAACTCTAGGTCTGGGACTAGATTCATGGAATGAAGGGATGATTTGTATCGATGTCTGTGGTTACGGCAGCTAGTAGAAGACAAAGTCCGCACTTCGAATCATCCTTAGAGCCCTTTTTGGTCGAACTCCATGACCGCAAGCAGCTAATCTCTTCCCCTTCTCTCCAACTCCCTGAGTCTAGTGGGGACTACAAAGGCGGGTGATAGTGACATGTTGAAATGTACACCACCACAAGCTGCTCTCCTAGCTCTACCTCCATGTCTGCTGCTCTGCAGATTCATCTGTCCTTAACATTTCCTCTTCTTGAAACATTTTACGCGCCCAAGTCCCCGAGACTGGCGCCAGTTTCCTACTTTCCAAACTTCTATCATTCTCTGGCTGTATTTGTTCAGCAAAGAATTCTCAACCACAAAGGTTCCTTCTATCACCCTAGCCTAAGTAGGAATGCATAGAGAAAAGGTGCTAGCTCGGAAGCCCTTAAACATACCATGCTCAGAGGTCCGACCTCTATTGCACTGATAAAAATGCATCCATCGAGTACCCGGTATGTTCGGTATGCCTCGATGAATTCTCAGCTATCAACACGTCGTCCCGCCGAAACTGTATAAGCTCTAGAAAACTCTCTGCCACCCCCTCAAGCCAGTCCTCAGCCGCCTATGAGTCAGGTTCGCCTCGGAACTTGAGGATATCTGATGTTAGAACACATGTAAGGCAGTAAGCTTACATGTGTCACCTACCGGTACCGCCGGTTGTAACTGCTGACAAACAGGTAGTGATGTATAGCTGACACACTACCCAAAGGTACTATCTCAGGCATCGGTCCGTGTACCGAAGCCTCATCACTATGGGGACCATCCTCATGGTCATTCACTGGAAAACACTAGTGGCCAAGTCCACCATCCACTCTACTGATGTCTCAACTAGGCGGAAAACCCAAGCAATCGCCTCCAGCCGCTGCTCTGCTGTCTGGGAATCTATCTCGCCTCGTAACCTCGGAGGCCGCTGCTGCTGGAACTCGTGCAACGTGCTCTGCCAGCGTGCACAGTTTTCTAGTATAGTTGTTGGCATCTTCTGCCCAACAGGTGGTGGTGCTGCTGGTACACCACCCTAGGGTGCCAACATAGTAAAAAGGGACCTGCACCAGAGCCTCGTCACTCGGTGAGCCGTCATCGAGTACTCTCTCGGAACTCCAACTGACTGTCTGCGTGGAGACATCCTGAACAGATGCGTCATGGTCAACGTTTATACCTGGTGAGTTGACATAAGTAATCACAAAGAAAACTTGAAACACACACGCAATCAATGTTTTCGTGCATTAATTCGGAAATCAGAAGTCAGGGCCCTGGTGTACGGATACGTCGGTCGCCGCACCAACACTGGACTCCCTGGACTGATAACCACACCCAATACGCTAAACACTATTGCTTCACATAGAAGAAAGATCAGAGTCTGCAGTAGAACCGAACTCCTCTGATACCAATTTGTCACGACCCGTCCTCGGGGCCCGTGTCGTGACTACCCCAAGCCCGCCTTCCATAGGTCAGGGGCTGGAAACTAGCACCAAGGCGTAAATCCCGGTAAAAGGGAAGGCATTTCCTTTGTAAAGTAAACAAGCACCTCAGAGTAAGCAAGCGGAAAAAGTAAACACTAAGTAAAAACAGAGTACAACTGCAAGTGCGGAAAGTAGGTGGGCCAGAATACAAACCCAAACTGAAAGTAAAATACAACTCGAAAGGGAAAACAGCAACTGAAAAGTAAAAGCCGCTACGCCGAGCTGTCCACTGGAAATCCCACCTGAAGGGTGGGTACAGATAGCTCCACTGCTCCTCGGGTCCCGCCGTCCGCTCCGAGTACGTCCCGCCCAGTGGTCCTCCTCCAGGTACCGTCCTGCTCTGCAAGCCTCAACCACGATCAACGTTGTCCATCGTCTACAACCAACACAACGTAGTGCGGGCATAGCCCGTGTAGGGGTGAGTATAAGCTACTCAGTAGGGACCTCGAGACCCCCGAAGGTCTCCCAAAATCCACAAAGGATAAACCACAAAGGAAAGATACAATCACGAAGTAACAACCAACACTTCTTAGGTATATGCCCATACATATACCTAAGTCAACAATTCCAAAACACTCCAACCTCAGAGCCCAAGTACAACTCAGTCCACACAGGAAAGTATACGTATTCCACACAGGAAAGCAAAACGTAATCCACACGGGATAGCACAACACAATCCACACAGGAAAGCAAACAGGATTCATCTCACACAGGTATACATCATCGAAAAGGTGAAAGAGATGATCAGACATAGATACTGAATCATCTAGCTGGGAACCACATAGGATACAAGACCAGCTGTCTTCATTGTTTCATCTATGCTGGGACCCACATAGGATACAAGACCAGCACTGAATCATCAAAGCTGGGACCCACATAGGATACAAGACCAGCACAGCTAGGACCCACATAGGATACAAGACCAGCTATCTTCATTGATTCATCTATACTGGGACCCACATAGGATACAAGACCAGTATTGAATCATCTAAGCTGGGACCCACATAGGATACAAGACCAGCACAGCTAGGACCCACATAGGATACAAGACCAGCTGTCTTCATTGATTCATCTATACTGGGACCCACATAGGATACAAGACCAGTATTGAATCATCTAAGCTGGGACCCACATAGGATACAAGACCAGCATAGTTAGGACCCACATAGGATACAAGACCAGTTGTCTTCATTGATTCATCTATACTAGGACCCACATAGGATACAAGACCAGTATTGAATCATCTAAGCTGGGACCCACATAGGATACAAGACCAGCACAGCTAGGACCCACATAGGATACAAGACCAGCTGTCAGATCCACAAGGATCGATAGGTACTAATCCCCGCAAAGGCCCACACAGGATCTGTAGCACTGATCCCCGTAGGATCGCTGAGTGTTGTAGTCTTCGCCGTCGAATCCACTGAGGATCTCTACACAGTCATCGTCGAAGTCGCAGTCGCAGCCAGCACTAGGGTTCCCGCACACAGCAAGCTCGTTCGGGAGGGTCCGCTCCACGAGCCGAGAGGCTGATACATCAACTGTCACATAGTCCGAAGTTGATGTATCCAAAAGTTCCGTATCGTCAACAGGAACTCAACGCAATAGACGGCGCGTCAATCGAACGCCCGGTCTGAGAGTTATTGGCTTTTTCGTTCCAGGGGTCCGGTTGATTTTTAAGGCAAAACCAACCCGACCGTACTCCACCTGCGTCCAAACCTCGGGCGGAGTATGACAAAAGATCAGTCTCACTAAGAGGAACTCAACCAAGTTGACGGCACGTCAATCGGACGTCCGGAGTTCAAGATATGAGTGTTTCCGCTCCGAGGGCCCGGTTGGTTTCGTGTACGAACCAACCCGGACGAACTCAAAGTATTCTGAAACCTTGAGTGCAATATACCAAAACGACCGTCTCTTTCCGAGGATCGCTACACAACTGACGGTGCATCGATCGAAGGTCCTTAGCCCAAGATATGGGCATTTGACCGAATTTGGTCCGAAATCGGGGGGTCTGGGCCCGGGCCGACCCGACCCGGGTCCGACCCGGCCCGGCCCGGCTCGGTCCGGTTCGGTCCAGCTGGACCGGCCGGCCGTGACTCGGCCAGCGTGCTCGAGCTGAATCGTGGATCGGGGTGTGCGACTCCCCCGCCCGCCGCTAATTGAGGCCGGTGGCGGATCCGCCAGCCGCCAACCCTCCGGCGGCGCGCCGCCGCCGCCTTCCGTGGACCACCGGATGCGTTCCGGTGGTCCGTTTCTCCTTCCGTCTTTTCGTATGGTCCCCCCGGGACCCGACCTTCACTACGAAGTAATTAAAACGCCAAAGCGGCCTGCTTCGTCATCGCCCGTCAATCCGCACGTCAAAACGAATAGCGTCGTCTTTGTAGTTTTCCAGCGTGACCCGATGGCGTCGCGCCCCTTCGTCGCGGCCCGACTCTGATCGCGGTTCTTTTGCGGTTTTTCGAAGCGACGCGACGATGCCGCGGAATTGATTCAAAAAATTAATTGATTGCGTGGCGTGATGACGTCGCGCATTCTTGCCACACGATTCCGCGCGGTGCGACGGCACCGCGTCACTTCCATTCCATCCGCAACAACAAGAAATAAATAATAAGGGAGGGGGCGGCCGTGTTTGTGCGGTCCGACCTCCTCCCATTAATCGATATCAAGCGGTCCGAAAATACGCGGATAAAAGACGGAAGAGAAATCACGTAAAGAAATACATAAACCCCCTACAACCTCATAAATAAAAAGAATCATAACAATAATCCCAACCCGCAAATTAATCTTCGCGGATCAACATAATATTTAGTTGATCCGCATTCTTAGATTTATAAGGGAGTAAACGAGGGTTCACCAACAATCACAATTTAAATTCCCTACCTCAAATTCGTCGATGAATGTCGACGAGTTGCGGAAGTTGGTCGTTGCGGTTGACGGACGTCGTTCCGTCAACGTCGGAGGGATTGATGTTGTCGTTGGCGACGTTCTTCACGGATGGCGCCTTCCATTTCCTGCTCCGATTGGAAGTAAAGAGACGTGTTGTTGTTCTTCGGTGGGAATGGCATTCTTCGTCGAGAAGATATCGTTCCTCCAAGCGTTCTTCCAAAACTCCACTCTTTCTCCCAATAAAAAGTTTAACCAAAATAATAGAGACAGCCCTCTATTATTTTTATGGCACAACAACTCAAGAGTTGTCCTTCATTAATTGCGACAACACACTTGATTAAATGCGGAGATATGGATTCAAAATTCAAACAAGGGAGGTGGAGAGTTTCAACATTAAATTGGGAGAGTTAGAATATTAAGAGAATCCACAATTAAATGTGAGTTACATGGGGGATTAAGAAATGTGAAGGGGTGGGGTTCGTGTGGGCCCCACCACCCTCATAACCTCCAAAGGGAAGTTGGGTAGTTACCCAACTTCCACCCAAGGATAAAAAAACACTAAAGGAAGAATAAAAATTGGTGTTAAATTTATATTCTAACTTTCACAATTTTTTAACAACTTCCCTCATGTAAACGCAACTCCAGAATAGGCGTTCCTAAGAAAATACCGGCGTTGCGGTTCCATCGGTGCCCTCAGAATTAGATTCCGAGCGCCGGTTGAAAAGATAGAAAAACCCGCTCGTTCGTTCACTGAACGTACCCAAGCCAAACTTTGGAAATTGATTCCGGGCACACCGGGCCTCAGAATCAGGCGTCGTCAGAAACTGCGTTCTTGTAAAATTCCAAAGAAAATTAAGAAAAAAAATTCCTTGAAATTTCCGGGTCTTTACAAGTTCAAACATTTATTTCAAGCACCCCAAACCTCAGAATCACATGTCATCTCAATGCCTAGTTTTTAATTAATCCATATAATTTTTAAAAAAAATAATAGAAATTCTAGGGCATTACATTCTTCACATATTAGGGCTTTGCGTCCTCAAAATCCAAAATAAGGGATAAACAAACAAATGGTGGTACTGAACACGAATTTGATCCTCCCACTCCCAAGTGCTCTCCTGGAGATTCTCATGTTGCCACCAAACATGCACCATAGGAATCGATCATCCATGAAGGACCTACTTCTATCGATCCTCTATCTCCACCAGGAACTCCGAAAAAGTTTCTCCATCATCAACATCCAGCTCTCCCTAGTATATGATGTGAGATGGGTCATGTACGTATATCCTCAGATTGGATACATGAAAGATTTCATGCACCTACTCTAACTGTGAAGGTAGATCCAAGTGGTATGCCACCTCACCTACTCTACATAGTATCAGAAAAGGTTTGATGAACCTCAAAGATAACTTACCACCCCAGCCAAATATTTGTATCCCACATCGAGGATAGACTCAAAGGAACACATGGTCTACCTCCTTGTACTCCAAGGGTCTCTATTTCCTATCATCATAGGACTTATGAAAACTATGTGCAGTCTTCATCTACTCCTAGATGACCTATGCCTTCTCTATAATAGCCTTTACCAACTCCATTCCCATGAGCACTGACTCTCTGGGGTCAGTCCAGCAAAGTGGCGACCTGTAGGGTCTCCCAAACAAGGCATCAAACGGTGTCATACCGATGGTGGAGTGGTAGCTACTATTGTATGAAAACTCCACCAGTGTTAGGTGATCCTCCCAACTATAGCCAAAATTCAGGATGCAAGCACGTACCATGTCCTCTAGGACCTAAATGGTCTACTCTATCTGACCATCTGTCTGTGGGTGGAAAGATGGGATAAAGTGCAGCTAAGCCCCAAACACCTCCTACAATCCCTTCCAAAACCATGATGTAAAGTTTGTATCATGATCTGAGACTATCATTGATGGGACTCCATGTAATTGAACTATCTCCTACACATAGAGGCATCCCAAGCTCTCTATTGAACCATGTTCTCTAATCTCTAGGAAGTGGGCCGACATGGTGATTCATTCAATGATCACACAGATAGTATCATTCCCCCTAGATGTATATGGTAAACCTACCTCGAAGTCCATAGATATTCCATCCCACTTCCACTTAGAAACCTCAAGGGGTTAATTCAAACCCGATGGAACCTAGTGATCGGCCTTCACTTGCTGACAAGTGAGGCATCTAGAGACAAACTTTTTCACTGCCTTCTTCATACTTGGCCACTAAAACTAATGTTGGAGGTCTTGGTACATCTTTTCCACACTTGGATGTACCAACAAAGGGGATGTATGGAACTCCCTCAACACCTCCTCCCATAATGTTGTTGGTACAACTGTGTATCCTCTGAAAAGGATAATGTTCTCCCCACCTTTTGAATATCCATCAGTGGAATTCCCTGTGGAAATTTGAGCACGTGTAGTTTCATAGATGATATCTCTGAGTTGTGCCTCCCTAACTTGATCTAAGAGTGGAGGGGTAACCACCATCTACTAAAGATATGCTGCTTCATCTCCATCCATGAAGGATATCTAAAGAAAGAAAAACTGCTCTTAGGACTCATTCAGTAGATGTGAACTCAATCTCCGGATGGTAGAATCTACCACCACGTTCCCCTTCCCAGGAGTATAGACTATCTTAATGTCATAGTCCTGGGGGAACTCTAGCCAAAGTTTTTCTCTCAGGTTCAGATCCTTCTGAGAAAAGATAAACCTGGGACTTTTTTTCTGAATAGATGATAAACTTCTTGCCCATAAGGTAGTGTCACCACATATTCAATGTGAAGACTACAACCTCCAACTCTAGATCGTGGGTTGCATAGTACTACTCATGTGGTATGAATTTTTGTGAACCATAAGAAATCATTGCTTTCCCCTGCATCAGGACACAACTGAGTTAAGTTCCTAACGCATCGCAGAACACCACATACTCGACTCCCTCCTCTAGAAATCTCAGGATGGGAGAACTTTTCAAACTCTACCTCAGCTGCTGAAAGCTCTCCTGGAACTTATCTATCCACACGAAGGGTTTCCCCTTTCATTTCAAGGTTTTCATGGATTCTTCTAATCTAGAAAAGTTAGGTACAAACCGTTGATAGTACCCAGCCAACCCAAGGAAACTCTGCACCTTAGTAATGTTCTTGGGTAGCTCCCAAGAAAGAACCGCCTCTATCTTTATTGGATCTATTTCAAATACAGCCTCTAAAATGACGTGTCCTAGAAAGTGGACCTCTCATATCCAGAAATTACACTTCAAGAGATTCCCATAAAGTTTGTTCTCTCAGATTAAGTCTAGGACTGTCCTCAAGTGTATCATGTTCTCCTCCTCGGACACTGAGTACACTAGGATTTCATCAATAAAGACCACTACAAACCAGTATTGGTAGGGTTGGAAGATCCTGTTCATGATCCCCATAAACATTGTTGGGGAATTCTTCATGCCAAATAGAATCACTAAGTATTCATAGTGGCTGTAGTGACATCTAAAATTCACCTTCATGATGTCCTCATACTGCACCCAAATATGATAATAACCTGATCTAAGGTCTATCTTGGAGAACCATCTCTCTCCCTTTAGTTGATTGAAGAGGTCATAAATCCTCTGTAGTGGATAATTATTCTTCACGATCACCCGTTTTAGGTGCCAGAATTCCAAACATAACCTCAATATCTCATCTTCCTTCTTGGAAAACAAAACTGGGGCTACCCATGGTGAAACACTAGGTCTCATGAAGCCCTTCCTCTGCAAGTCCTCCAACTATACCCTCAATTTGTGAAGCTTTTTTGGATCCATATGATATTTCGGTGTGGATATCAGTTTCATATTAGGGTTCTGGTCAATGCAAAATTATGTCTCTCTAGAAGTAGGTAGTCCTCAAACATCTTCTAGAAATATGTCCTCTTACTCATCCACCACTGCAGGAAACTAAGGACTCATCTCACCCACTAAACCGAGAGTCATGTTAGCCAACTGATGTGTGATTGGGTTTACCCTCCTACATGAAAGTCCATCCTACGATGCTCCGGTTTCATTCTCACTGATAAAGGAAAACTTGGTCCCATCTCTGTAGACACATTGTACTATGCACCTAAAACAGTCGATATGAGCATGAACTGTGGATAACCATTAAATATCCAGAATAAAGTTGTAAGGCCTCGACACTACCACTAATAGATCCCAACAAAAACTCTCACCCCCAAGAGTAATGGTACATTGTCGGCACTAGTGTGTGATCATCAAATCTTCTCCCATAGAAGCCTCTAAGTGTAGGGATCGAGCCAATGGTTCCACTAGAATCTTTGTGCCTCAAACAAGGGTCGTGGTGAGAAAAGAGTGGCTGGAACCTGTGTTTATCAAAAATGTAGATAGCGTAATGACCCAAACTTTTAATAATTTGTGTTTCCTAATTTTGTTTGTTACTTTATTTTATACTCAAAAAAAACTAATTCATTTAATAAAATTAGTATAATTAAAATGAGACTGTTGGGTTTCTACTGTTATATGACCATTGGTCAATATGACCATTGGAAAATAAATGTTACAATTATTTTATATAAATACAAGTGATATTAGTTAATACAGAAAGAAGATTTGACGGGCCCATCCTGTAGTCTCAGGATGATCGAAGCCAATCTGATGGAACTTGGGAAAGAGGTAGCACCACTGGGCTTTGTTTTGGACCAAACCCAAGCCGAACTTCATCGTGTGAAGCTGGAATGGAATCACCTTCACGGGAAGTTCAAGCTGATAAAAATCTCCACTCGGGCAATGTTGGCCGAGTCGCCCCAATATTTTATCACCTTAGCACACCTTACACTTAGGTTCTATGCTGGTGTTATAAGGGGCTATGTAATGAGACTGTAATGGCCTTATGTAATCCTTTGATATAAATAAAAATTGTGATTTTTTCTTATGGTGAAGTTTGTGAATTTTCAAATGTCCGGATAAATATAGGATGTATATTATTGATGTTTAGAAAAAAAAGGATATTTTAAAATATTTATGTAAACCTTAAATAATTAATAATGTGTAATGATTTTCAAAAAATGGTCTTCTATAGTTATGTTCAGTAAAAAATCTAGAGTCTAATAAGATCAACTTAATTTTTGGTGAATAGTAAATTAAGAATAGTGATTTTACGCTTATGATTATTAATGTGACCAAATGGATGAAGTAACCTCGCTTAAGAAAGTATTGATATAATTTAGGTACCTTTATTAAATAATTTTATTCAATAAAATAGGTAAATAATTGTTTCATAAATAATTGTTTCATAAATTATTAGTCAAGTATTAGTTTTTTCGGGTGAATAATTAAATTAAAAATATTTAGATTTTTTTTTATAAAATGGAGTTCATTTTTGAATTCAGAGCATTGATCTTAAGTTAAGGTGATTTTTGGGGATTTTTCTGAAAAAATTGAATTTTCGGTGAATAGTGAAAATACAGTTTTTTAGTTTCAGATGTTTAATGACATCATTAAGGATGTAATAATTATGTAATCATTATAGTCTAATTATGAATAGTAATATAAGGTATTAGGTGTCCCAAGTGGCCAATACCATGGGCAAATACCATGGGCAAGCCCATGGTTTTTCCAATACCACCGATGAGGTGTCCCTTGGCCATTAATGACTTGTCCCCTCACTTCTCCTATAAATACCAAGCCATTCCCTCATTCATTTCATTTCCAAATCCTCATCAACGAAGTTATGGTCTCCTTACCTCTCAAGGAGTCCTCCCAAGGTTCCATCAAGCCTCCCAAGGTCATGAACATCAAGCTTTCAAAGTTACTCTTCAAGGTAAGGGAATCTTTCACCCTACTCTTTTAAGCCATGACTTCCTTAATGTTGTGTCTTCTATTTTCCATCTATTTTTGTTGAGGGTATGTTCATATATGTTCTAATTACTTTCCATTTCATATCTAATTGTTGAGATACCCTTTTCTCTCTCATCAAATTGTTTTCTGAATTTTTATGTGATGCCGTTAGGCTGCCAAATTTTTCGTAAAAGGAATCACGTCTTCTCTTTTCTTTCATGTTTCCTTTTCATGTGGTATGTCATTAAAATTTCCATACCATGTTCTTATCTCAATTTTATTCTATATTTATACTATATTATAAGTTATCTATGAGTGGTTTACTCTTGTACCCTCTCTTTTCAATGTTTTCTAAAACCATGTTATATAGTCGTTATGCTGCAGAAATTTCACCTCAAAATTTCTATCTCTTTCTATCCAGAAATTATCTTGTTTTATTTATGTGAATAACCATAACTATTTCATTTCTTTGGGTGTTCATAAATATATAAATATGATGTATTTTATTATTTAATTGACATACATATAACCCTCACTCCCTTTCCATGGGTTATAAATGACATAATGATCTTATTTTTTTAAGAACTTTTAAAACGTCACGGTCTTGAAATGAAACCCATTTATTTTATTCTCCATAATGTTTTATTATGATATATGTGGATCACATTAAAGTAAATACATATTAAGGGTGCTCCCTGATATCACTCCAATGCATTGGGTAAAGAATTAATCTCTAGAGATGACAAGTTTCACGATACCTTGGTGAATAACCTTCGTAATTTTTATGAAACCTTGGGGATAGACCTTGGTGATATGTTCATGAATGTCTACATGAAATTTGGAAGCCACATATTCAAGTAATTTTCTAAGTTATTTTCGTTATGATATTCCTATAATTCCATTGCTCATGTCTTTATATTGTTATTTGAGTTCTTATTGTTAACACAAGTAAACTGATTCCCTTGTTTACCCTTACTGGGCCTTCTGCTCACCCTTTCCTTTTATGTATGTATCCAGGATATGAGATGAAGTAGTTGTATGTAGGATGAACCTATGATGAAGCCCTACAAGTGGTTTATAAGAATTTTTTATGTTGTATTCAAGTTTTTTTGTTCCTGATTTTCAAGACACTAGACTTTAAAGATCCTATGTATGTAAAATGTAATGAAAAGTTATGTATTAAAAAGATGGGATGTCATAGTTGGTATCAAAGGATAGTTTAGTTATTTATGGAAATTAGGATATGATATTTTTAGGAAGAACCTTATAGAAAAGTTTAAATATAGTAAAACATCCTGGTATTTTAGTGAGTATTGAGTAACTGGTTTATCAAGAAAATACATCCCTATCTGGATACGAGCAGGTAGAGGTTGCTCTGGCACAGATGTACATAGGGTTAAAACCAAAAAACACCACTTTGAGCTAGACTCGAATGGGAACTGGTACATGACAATAGGCCTTACTGGACTCTTGGTTACGACACTCCTGTGGGATATGTTTGGTTAATCGCAAGCTTTTTATGAATCATTATGAAGGAATTATAGAGAAATGTGATTGTTTAAGCATGAAGTTTTAAGACATAGAATCCTTTATAGTTAAAATATTTTTAAATGAAATAAGTTTCTCACTAAGATTTTATTCTTTTAGAAAATGGAAGGAAATAGGAGTAACCATGCAAATGGTGACTACAATGGACCGTGCGTTGACGGCCCTCCGATGGAAGCCAGAATGGAAACATTCATGTGAATGATGAACCAACTGACTCAAGTTATGGGAAATAACTTGTATCAAGCTGAGAGATCGATATCACTGCGAAGGGAAGAACATTCTGTTAAGTCCTTTATGCATCAACGACCACCGACCTTCAGTGGATCGACTGGCCCATTGATTTCTGAGTAGTGGATCAGCTCTATCGACAAGATCTTTTCTGTGCTCTGCTGTTCATAGAAAGAGAAGGTCACCCTGGCTGTCTATCGCTTAGAAGGATAAGTTGATCAGTGGTGGTAACTGATTAAAAACACAAGGACAAGCGTGTTAGTTGAATCTATGGAGTGGGAATAGTTCAGAGGGATATTTTTCAGTAAGTATTTCCCCCGTTCCATGAGAACAAGAATGAAGAAGGAGTTTCTCGAGCTGAAGCAGAAGGAGAATGAATCTGTGGGAAGCTATGAAATGAACTTCACAAGGCTTTCACAATATACCTCAAGCTTTGTCATGGATCTAAATGGTAAGGTTTATAGATTTTTTGGTGGACTAAGACCTCATCTGCGGAAGAATCTAGCCAACCGAGACTATGATAGCTATGAGGAGATCGTGCAGAGTGTGATGAAAGTTGAGCTGGAGTTTGGTGAGACACAGTGGTCTCATAAATCCAATGACAAGAAGAGATCGATGGATCCCATATTAGGGAGGACCTTTGATCAAGGAAGAGGAGGCAAGAAAGTGCAACTTTCCATGTGTAATAAATGTGGGAGGAAGCATTTGGGGAATTTCCTTCTCAGGAGCGGGAAATGCTACAAGTGTGGAAGAGATGTCCATATTGCGAGGAATTATCATAGTGAGGTGAAACCTAAAATTCCAAACACTAAAAATAAGGGGAATATGGTGCAGTCCCTACCTGATGTCCAGTGCTTTAAGTGTGGACAACGTGGTCACTTTTCCAATCACTATTCAAATATGAGGGCAGTGGAGGGGAACCACCATCAGTCTCAGCAAAGGCCAAGGGATCAAGGTCGTGATTTTTCCATCACGACAACTAAAGTCGGATCTTCGAATGATGTGGCAGCAGGTACTCTTGTTGTTCTCTCAAATCTAGCAAGTACTTTGTTTGATTCGGGTTCTATGCATTCCTTTATTTCCTCCAAGTTTGCAAAGAATTTAGAATTAAACCCTGATTTTCTAAAAGTAGAGTTATCAGTCAAGACACCTGGGGGGATTATCTGAGCATCATCAGTGTTTAGAAACTCTAGTATTTACTTTAGAGAGCACAATCTTATCGCAAATCTATTAGTCATTCCCACGATGGAATTCGACATTATACTAGGGATGGACTGGCTCTCAAAGTATAATGTTAAGATCAAATGCAAAAGCAAGGAAATATCAGTAGTATTAAATGGAAAACCTACAGTTATCTTCAAAGTAGATATATCTCAACCTGATCTTTGTCTAGAGAAACCCCCTATATCCTTCTTTATAGAGTTGATCAGTGAAGAAGAAGAAGGAGATGAGAGTTTAAGGATAGGAATTGTCCCCATCGTCCAGGAATATGTTGATGTATTTCCTGAGGAGTTGCATGGACCTCCCTCGGAAAGATATGTAGAGTTCTCAATTGAACTCGTACCTGGATCTCATCCGATATCAAAGACCCCGTATAAGATGGAAAATGTGGAGCTTGAATAATTAAAGAAACAACTCCAAGATCTTTTGGAGAAGGGGTTTATCCGACTGCGTGTGTCTCCTTGAGGAGAACCTGTTCTCTTTGTAAGGAAGAAGGATGGATCGATGTAGCTATGAATTGATTATAGAGAACTGAATGGGATCATAGTAAATAACAAATACCCTCTTCCAATAATTTATGACTTATTTAACCAACTTCGTGGGGCTCAATTCTTCTCTAAGATTGATCTTTGATCTGGTTATCATCAATTGAGGGTGAAGAAAGAAGATATTCCAAGAACTGCCTTTCGATCAAGATATGGGCATTATGAGTTTGTTTTTATGCCATTCGGACTGACTAATGCACCTTCTATTTTTATGGATCTGATGAATAGAGACTTTAAGGACTACCTTGATAACTTTGCGGTAGTTTTTATTGATGATATTTTGATATATTACAAAAGTCACGAGGAGCTTGAGGATCATCTAAGGGATATTTTGAAAACTCTGTGGAAGGAGAGGCTTTTTGGAAAGTTTAGAAAATGTGAATTTTGGTTACAACAAGTTTCTTTCTTGGGGCACATTGTAACCAATGAAGGAATCACAGTTGACCCTGAAAAGATAAAAGTTATAGAGGAGTGGCCTCAACATACAAAAATAACTGAGATTCATAGTTTTCTTGGATTATCAGGATATTATAGGAGGTTTGTGAAAAACTTTTCATTACTTTCTAATCCATTAACCAAGTTAACTCGAAAAGGGGTCAAGTTCATCTAGACAAAGGAGTGTGAGGAAAGTTTCCAAGAGCTGAAGAATAGATTGGTTACTACACCCATGTTAACTCTACCATCAAGTGGAGAAGGATTCGTTATTTTTAGTGATCCATCTCTAAAAGGGCTTGGGTGCATTCTCATGCAAAATGACAAGGTCATTGCTTATTCATCTCGATAGTTGAATACTCATGAGCATAATTATCTTGTATATGATATGGAGCTGGCTGCGGTTGTTTTTTCTCTGAAGATATGGAGGCACTATCTTTATGGGTAGAAATGTGATATATACATAGACCATCAGAGTTTGAAGTATATTTCCACACAAAAGTAATTGAACATGAGAAATAGGTGATGGTTGGAACTTCTTAAAGATTATGATTGTTCAATTCATTATCATCCTGGAAGAGCAAACAAATTTGCTGATGCATTAAGTAGGAAAGACCCAGTTGTTCTTTCCATGATGCGGATTTAAAGAGATCCATTGATCAATGACCTAGTAAAGTTGGACATAGGAATTATAAGGGAAGGTACATCATCAACCCTAACCCAAATTATTTCTCAACCATCATTACTAGAGAATATTAAGAAAGCACATAAATAAGATCTTTTGTTGTAGAAAAAGTTTGAGGCTATAAAGGATGGGAAGCTTCCTGAGTTCAATATTGATCAAGAATGTGTACTAAAATTTCATACAAAACTATGTGTTCCATCTATTCCATAAATAAAGACGGAGCTGATGAATGAAGCTCATAGATCTACTTTCTCTATACATCCTGGAAGCACAAAAATGTATAGGGACCTTCGTGGTCATTATTGGTGGGATAATATGAAAAGGGAGATTTTTTACTACACTTCAAGGTGCCTAGTATGTCAGCAAGTGATGTCAGAGCGACAACTTCCTAAAGGGGTATTACAACCACTATCCATATCAGCAAGGAAGTGGGACAATATCACTTTGGACTTTGTCACTGGTCTTTCGAGAACTTCCAAAGGAAACAATGCGATATGGGTTATTGTGGACCGTCTCACCAAGACTACCCATTTTATCTCCATTTGGGAAGATTTCTCTCTTGATCAACTTTCTAGGATTTACGTGAAGGAAGTGGTAAGGCTGCATGGAGTTCCACTTTCTATCGTATCTGATTGTGATCCGAGGTTCACATCAAAATTCTGGAGAATTCTTCAACATGCTCTGAGCACTGAATTGAATTTCAATACGGCCTATCACCCCCAAACTGATGGAAAATCTAAAATTACTATTCAAACACTCGAGTACATGCTGAGAATGTGCTCAATGGAATTTAAGGGTGGATGGGATCAACATCTCCATTTAGTTGAGTTCTCTTACAATAATATCTTCCACTCGAGCATTCAAATGGAACCCTATAAAGCTCTATATGGGAAGCGATGTAGAACTCCTACTTATTGGGATGAAGCTGGTGAGAGAAATCTTCTTGGGCCTGATCTTGTGCAAGAGTTGACAGAAAAAGTTCATGCCATCCAACAACACATTAAGGCTGCTCAGAGTCGGAAAAAGAGCTATGCCGACAACCGTCAAAGGGACTTGGAGTTTGATTTCGGTGACAAGGTCTTTCTTTGAATTTCACATTGGAAGAGAGTCATGAGGTTTGGGAAGAAAGGGAATCTCATCCCTAGGTACATTGGCCCCTATGAAATCCTTGATCGTATGAGATCACTGGCCTATCGGCTTGCACTTCCTCCAAATCTAGTACAATTTCATGACATCTTCCATGTATCCATCTTGAGGAAGTACATACCTAACCCTTCACATGTACTAAACCTAGAGGTGGTACAACTGGAACATGACCTCTCTTATGAGGAGCAGCTAGTGGAGATCCTGGATCATAGAGAAAAGGTTCTACGCAACAAGACTACCCACCTTGTTAAGGTGTTGTGGAGGAACCAAAACTATGAAGAAGCCACGTGAGAACTAGAGGAGTCTATGAGGTAGAAGTACCCACACCTTTTCACCTATAAGGTTATGAGTTAAAAATTCCAGGGATGAAATTTCTTAAGGGGGGAAGAATGTAATGACCCAAACATTTTAATAATTTTTGTTTCCTAATTTTGTGTGTTATTTTATTTTATACTCAACAAAACTATTTCATTTAATAAAATGAGTATAATTAAAATGAGACCATTGGGTTTCTACTGTTATATGACCGTTGGTCAATATGACTGTAGGAAACTAAATGTTACAATTATTTTCTATAAATACAAGTGATCTTGGTTAATACAGAAAGAATATTTGATAGCCTCATCCAGTAGTCTCGGGCTGATCGAAGCCCGTCTGATGGAACTTGGGAAGGAGGTAGCACCACTAAGATTTTCTCAGGACCAAACACAAGTCGAACTTCATCGTGTGAAGCTGGAATGGAATCACCTTCGCGAGAAGTTCAAGCTGATAGAAATCACCACTCAGGAAATGTTGGCCGAGCTGCCCCAAGATTATATCACCTTATCACACCTTACACTTAGGTCCTATACTGGTGTTATAAGGGGCTATGTAATGAGACCATAATTGCCTTATGTAATCCTTTTATATAAATAAAAGTTGTCATTTCTTCTTATGGTGAAGTTTGTGAATTTTCAAATGTCCAGATAAATATAGGATGTATATTATTGATGTTTAGAAAAAAAGCATATTTTAAAATATTTATGTAAACCTTAAATAATTAATAATGTGTAATGATTTTCAAAAAATGGTCTTCTACAGTTATGTTCAGTAAAAAATTTAGAGTCTAATAAGATCAACATAATTTTTGGTGAATAGTAAATTATGAATAGTGATTTTATGCTTATGATTAGTAATGTGACCAAATGGATTATGTAACCTCACTTAAGAAATTATTGATATAATTTAGGCACCTTGATTAAGTAATGTGATTCAATAAAATAGGTAAATAACTGTTTCAGAAATTATTAGTCAAGTATAAGTTTTTTTGGGTGAATAATTAAATTAAAAATATTTAGAAAATTAGTTTTATAAAATGGAGTTCATTTTTGAATTCAGAGAATCGATATTAGGTTAAGGTGATTTTTGGGGATTTTTCTGAAAAAAAATGAATGTTCAGTGAATAGTGAAAATACAGTTTTTTAGTTTCGGATGTTTAATGACATCATTAAGGTTGTAATAATTATTTAATAATTCTGGTAGACTTATGAATAGTAATATAAGGTATTAGGTGTCTGAAGTGGCCAATACCATGGGCAAATACCATGGACAACCCCATGGTTTTTCCAATACCACCGATGAGGTGTCCCTTGGCCATTAATGACTTGTCCCCTCACTTCTCCTATAAATACCAAGCCATTCCCTCATTAATTTCATTTACAAATCCTCCTCAACGATGTTCTAGTCTCCTTACCTCCCAAGGAGTCCTCCCAAGGTTCCCTCAAGCCTCCCAAGGTCCCGAACATCAAGCTTTCGAAGTTACTCTTCAAGGTAAGGGAATCTTTCACCCTCCTCTTTTAAGCCATGACTTCCTTTATGTTGTGTCTTCTAGTTTCCATCTCTTTTTGTTGAGGGTATATTAATATATGTTCTAATTACTATCCATTTCATGTCTAATTTTTGAGAGACCCTTTCCACTCTCATCAAATTGTTTTCTGAATTTTAATGTGATGTCGTTAGGCAGCCAAATTTTTTGTAAAAGGAATCGCGTCTTCTCTTTTATTTCATGTTTACTTTTCATGTGGTATGTCAATAAAATTTTCATACCATGTTCTTATCTCCATGTTATTATATATTTATACTGTATTATAAGTTATCTATGAGTTGGTTACTCTTGTACCCTCTCTTTTCAATGTTTTCTAAAACCATGTTATATAGCCGTTATGCTGCTGAAATTTCACCTCAAAATTTCTATCTCTTTCTCTCCATAAATTCTCTTGTTTTATTTTTGTGAATAACCAGACCTATTTCGTTTCTTTGGGTGTTCATAAATATATAAAGATGATTTATTTGATTCTGTAATTGACATACATATAACCCTCACTCCCTTTCCATGGGTTATAAATGACATAATGATCTTATTTTTTTAAGAACTTTTAAAACGTCACGATCTTGAAATGAAACCCATTTATTTTATTCTCCATAATGTTTTATTATGATATATGTGGATCACATGAAAGTAAATACATATTAAAGGTTCACCCTGATAGCGCTCCAATGCATTGGGTAAATAATTAATCTCTAGAGATGACAAGTTTCAGGATACCTTGGTGAATAACCTTGGTAATTTTTATGAAACCTTGGGGATGGACCTTGGTGATATGTTCATGAATGTCTAAATGAAATGTTGAAGCCACATATTCAAGTTATTTTCCATGTTCTTTTCATTATTATATTTTTATACTTCCATTTCTCATGTCTTTATGTTGTTATTCAAGTTCTTATTGTTAACACAAGTAAACTGATTCCCTTGTTTACCCTTACTGGGCCTTCTGCTCACCCTTTCCTTTGATGTATGTCTCCAAGATATGATATAGAGTAGTTGTACGTAGTATGAACCTATGATTAAGCCCTAAAAGTGGTTTAGAAGAATGTTTTATGTTGTATTCAAGTTTTTTTGTTCCTTATTTCCAAGACACTAGACTTTAAAGATCCTCTGTATGTAAAATGTAATGAAAAGTTATGTATTAAAAAGGCGGGATTCCATAGATAGGGTAGAAAAGACAAAGATCATATCTATAATCATCCCAGGATTCTCGGGATCATAAGACTCCATCGCCTGAGCTTTCCTCTCCCTAGTCCACCAGCTCCTTGAGCTTGGGGTGGACCACCTGGGGTGGTGGTGGTGGTCCCTTAAACCTCCCTCCACCTCCTGCCACCCATCATGATCCTCTACCACATTCGTCTCATGGAGTATCACCTTGTTCCTACCTCCAATGCTGCCTCAACAGTCCCTCAAATGTCTCCTGATCAGTCATATGGATGGTCAGATAATATCTATCTAGATGCTTTCGACCACCACACGAGTAGCACAGTTTGACCTTCGGCTAACTTGATCTTCTCTTGGAGCCTAGCACTGCTGATCCCATGTCCTAGGGCCATCCCCTGGACTGCTCGACCCACTAGGGTTCCAATTTCATCTGTCTGCTACCTTCTACCAAAGACTCCTCTACCTTTCGCCCGGTGGTAGCTCCCACTACCAGTTCCTGCTCTGTAGGAAATATCCATACTAGTAGATCTCACTCTAGCACCCTAGCATGCATTGGGATGCTAAGGGATATCATCGAAATCCTAATCTCCCAGTGTATTTCCTACTCAAAGGTATGGTCCCTAAAGAATGGTTCATGCACCATGTCTATGTAGTAGTGAGAAATATCCATGAATCTCATCGAGTACTCTATTACTAACTAGCTTCCCTATTACAGGTGTTGTAGCTCCTGTATACGCACAGAGCGTAACGTCTTTGCAAAGAACTTATCCTTGAAAAGGCACTTGAAGTCTTACCAGGATTGCATCGCCTCCTCATGTATCTGAGTAATCAGGCTCCAACATCTCCCTATCAATCCCTGATGAAGGAATGCAGCTAGGACTTCCAACTGGTCAGGAGTCATCCTCACTAAGTAGAAGACTCGCATCATCAAATCCATCCAGTCCTTAACTACCTGAGGATTCGTCTCACCTTACAACCTAAAATTTTTCTGCCTTTGGAACTCATGCAATTCACTAAGCCTGTGTGAATCCTCTACCGGTAGTGATATTATGAATTGCTTCTCTTTGGGTAGTGGTATCATTGGTACACCACCGATAGGTTCTATCTCAAGAAAAAATTCCTACATCGATGCCTCATCGTTCAACGTACCATCATCATGGTTTCAAAACAGAATCTTGGATGGCTGGATTCGTGGAGGCATCTTGAAACAAAACAAGATGTACCATGGTCAATAAAGTATACATGGTGAGCTAACTCTAACTCAATAAAGACATGATAACATACTCAATTCATATATGATGCATAAACCATTGATTTCCCCTACAACTATTGTTCTCATGTACCGATTCAGAAAGTAGAATTTGAGGTTCTAGTGTATGGATATGTCACCCGTCGGACCAACACTGGGTTCCCTGGCCTGAAATCTGAACTCAAAACACTTAACATTGTTTCCCCAAAACAATAGTAAAACCAACCACCCTCTAATACCACTATGTTACAACCCGTCCCCCAAGACCCATGTCATGACTACCCCAATCCCGCCTCCCATAGGCCAGGGGCTGGATACTAGTGCCAAGTAGGCATATCCCACAAGTGGGAGGCATTTTCCCAAGTACCTGTATGCACGCACCCCTCTCTAAGAAAAATCTGAAACTAAAAACACTAAGTAAACGTGGATGAAAACCACTAAGGAAACCCACTCAGAGTAAGGTACAAAACTGGAAGAAAAGGGTCCAGAATACAATACCAACTAAAAAAGGAAAATTACATGCTCCTGGATCTCATCTGCAAAAACTCTTACCTGAAGGGTAGGTACAGTAAGTTGTCTAAATGTCACTGAGTGTACCACGTCCATCGGGTCACCCGGAAGAACCCCTATCTCTGATCCACCAAGGAATCCGTTAAAGTTGTCGATCGTCTCCACAAGACACAACACGTGCGGGAGAAGACCTTGCAGAGGTGAGTAAAACAATACTCATAAGGGACCCCAAACCACAAAGGTATCACTAAGAAATATACCGTAAAGTAATCGTATGAAGTATACCAAAAAGGAATCACGCAAAGTATACCATAATGGAATCACTAAGAAATACACCTAGCAGACTACCAAAGAGGTACAATAAGTGTAGCCTCAAATAGGTATAATCAATAGATTCACTAGATTCATCTCACAAAAAGTATAGGTATATGGTACATAAATAGGATTTTCTCAAGAATCCATAGTACCCTCTGTTTCGGTGTGGATGTGCGTCGGGTTTCTGTTCCGACTTTGTTCTGCCAGGACGCGTTCGCGCATGCGCCCGTCGACCCGAGGGGATGGGTGCGCGGCTTGTGGCCCCGCAGACCCGCTTTCCAAAGGCGGGCAGCATCTGTCCCTTATTCAGGGGCGTCTGCTCCTTGATCGAAACCGGGATGATGGGATGTCAGCTCCTCCTTCCATGGACGTCTCCTTGGAACTCATTGCCTAATCCGGGTCTCCCTCACAGATTTAAGAATGTTCGTGAATCTCGTTCCGGGCGCCATGTCTCCATGGACACCGGTTAATTACGCTGCTTCCGCCTGGACGCTCCAAGGAGTCTGGTCGGGGCAGAAACCTGCGGTGAGGAGACCAGGTAGCTCTGGGTGTTGGGGACGTGTCTTAACACTGCGACTCTGCATGTCTGCCTTTCGTCCCTAATAGGGCTTCTCGAAGGCATAATGGCCTGAGGCATCCCGCGCTGGGTGCGGGGAACTGTGTTACCTGACGTTTTCCTCAGCTTCCCATGTTTAACACGGGGTATTCCGCGAGTTTAACGTCCAATGGGGACGGCATCGGACTGATCAACACGAGAAGTGGATCAGATGACAGAACCCCTTGCGGGGAACCTCCGATGCTGGGGCCAGCACATGGGCGGCTTCCCAAGTGAAGTGGAGTGGAATGAAATGGCATGACCCCACCGGGATGTGGCGGCCCGGGTAAGGGTCAGGATGGATGATGGAGTAAAGAGCTTGGACCCCGTAGGGGCTTCCTACGTACCGCGCGTTAGCGCGGATCAAAGTCAGCGTAGTTCGGATATACAGTTTAACGTCGTGCCGGACGTTGGCAAGCCGACTCACGAAGAGGTCGAGGCTGCCGGGTGGAGGATTGAACCGAACCACCTCGCACAGAGGGGGATGGAACGGCCGGGTGGATCAACGCGAATGTGAACCCGGGAGGGGTCCACTGATGGACGAGCCGACGTGAATACGACCGGGACGACTAGGTGGTGGGCTTGAACCTCAGAGAGTCTTCCTACGTACCCTGTTTAGGGGACAGGGATCAAAGTCCACGTAGTTCGTTCTGTCTGTAATACTCTACCCCCGTGGGCGAAGGCCACTCCAATCCCGACATCCCTGCAGAGACGAGCGGGTGGGGGGCCACATCCAAACCGAGAGGGGTACCCTGCGTGCGAGGCACGGGATCAGGCGATTCGAACGGTTAAAAATGGTTTAATGTCTTGCCGGACGAAGTACAGTTTAACGTCGTGTGTTGAGGACGAAGCGGACGGTTTAACGTCTTGCCGGACGAAGTACAGTTTAACGTCGTGTGTTGAGGACGAAGATGCTTGGCAGTTTAACGTCTTGCAGCGCGGACGTGGTGCAGTTTAGCGTCCTGCAGGACGAATGCTGAACAGTTTAACGTCTTGTAGCTCGGACGATATGCTAGGCAGTTTAACGTCGTGCAGCTTGGACGTGGTACAGTTTAACGTCATGTTGGACGAAACACTTGGCAGTTTAACGTCTTGCAGCGCGGACGAATGTGATGCCGCCGATGGGTTCGTGTCACTTCGCGCGAGCCTGGAGGGCCGCACGGGAAGACAACGCACGGTGCGGGCACCCGGGATAAAGATTATCGGGCGCCACGCAGGCGGGTACCCTCAGGGGGTCAAAGGGGGCGACCCCGGTGGATTGTGCGCAAAAGAGAAGCTTGGCGCGCAATACTGCGGGTCGGTGCGCAAATGGGCAGGCTGGCGCGCAATTGGGCCAGCGCTTTGCGCGCGGAAGATGGAGATTGCGCGCACCGGGATTCGGATAGCGCGCGGGGGCAACGGCTCATTCTTTAACGAATGGCCTCTTAGAAAAAAAGGGGGTGCGCGCAATCAGGCTGGATTGCGCGCACCCGGGGGGGCAATTGCGCGCAAGAGGGTTCCTTTGCACGCGAAAGCCTTTGGGTGAAGAGTTGTTCAAAGGAAAGGAGCCAAAGGGATTGTGCGCGAAGGCGAACCCCGAGGCTTTCTTGCGCGAAAGAAAGGAGGTTACCTGAAGATCGGCATTACGCGCGGAGGGGGTTGGATTGCACGAACGAGCGACTCTTCGAATTCCGGCCACCACCAAAACGTCGGGGGTCGCCTTATATTTATAGGCAACCCCGGGCGCGGAATCCGGTTCGCGGGCGCGCAATTTCCTTCGCGGGCGCGGAATCGGGCCAGGCGCGCAAGAGAGTCGCGCGGGCCACGGGCGCGCAAAATTGCGCGCCGGCCCAGCGCATTGCGCGCATCCCGGGAGGTTTGCGCGCCTTACTTCAACTTTGTGCGCGGGCCTCCAAAATTCCGCGCAAGGCCTCCGGGCCCTCCGAAACATGCTTCTGACTCGAAATATGACCTCGCTTTCCGCATCCGGAGCTTCGTTTGGGAACAACGGACTTTTCCGGCGTCTACACCCTCAAGTAGTAACACATAGAGTGTAGGTAACACATGGATGTTGGTAACGCATGGAGTGTTGTAAAAGACTAGAGGACTCGCACCCTGGTGGTATAGGGGAGTACAGACTCGATCTAGGTAAGACACATAGTCTATGTAAGACACACAGTCTAGGTAAGCCACATAGTATAGGTAAGACACGTAGTCTAGGTAGTCACATAGCTTCTAAGTTGCAGCCAGCCACAGGATTTTATCCTTAGCATGCTCGTCCCATGATCACCTACTCCTCAACCCAATAGGTAATACTCTAACTTTCATAGAAACTCACTTAGAGTAACTTAAAAGTACTGCTTCGTCGTGAGGGTCCAAACACCGTAAACTTCTCATTAAACAGACATACAATTTGAAAGATATGAATGTTTTAGTGAAAAGGGGTCAGTTGGGTCCGGGTCCGGACTGACTCAGGGTCCGCCGACCCAACTTACCAGGTCCGACCCAACACTCACAGTCCAACCCGACCCACCTGATCTGACCCGAACTGTCGGGTCCAACCTGACCCACCGGGCCTGGCCCACCTTGGTTGGGCCCCCCGGGGCGGCCTGGTTTCTTCATCCCAACCCACTGGAGTGAACTGGTTTACTCCACCTAGGATGTGGTGGCTACCGCGTCCCCTCCACATCATGAAACTGGCTAATTAATTATTGATGATCCATTGAAGAGTGATCTCAATCGATGCCTTTGTCGTCGTTGGCGAGATCCTTTGAAGAGGAGTGGGTGTTCATTGTCGTTAGAGATCGTCGTTCATCAACATTATTCCTCCAGAGCCTCCGGAAATTTACCAATATCATTCCTATGATCCCGTATCCATGTCAGGCTATTAATTGAAGAAACACATTTTAGCATTTCTGTTAAATTGAGTTGCAGCGTCGCCATGTTTTTTCATTTAAGAAGTGAAACAGATGACTCATATCTACGTTGCAGCGTCGCTGTGGGTAGTTTAAAATAAAATAAAATAAACTTTATAAGTTTTACTTTATTTCCTTCTTTTAAAATGTCAAAAATTAACTTTTTCCCTCTACCTACGTCGGTCGAGGTCAGGCCTTACTAATGTAAATTCGTCGTTTCCGACACAACAGTGACCTCATATTTTTTATCTGGGCACTAGTTTATAAGTTACTAAAACCACACACGAGTGCTTAAAAAAAGTTAAAACACTTATTTCGGGCACCCCGGGCCTCAGAATCAGGTGCCATATGAGTGCTTGGTTTCGAATTAATCCATGTAATTTTAAAAAAAAATCATAGAAATTCTAGGCCATTACACCTAGCTGTTGAAAACTCTCTAATATTGGTTGTAAAAAAAATTATTTGAGATATTGTATCTCTCTTATGTCACCATATATTAATAGAGATCTTGAAGGTGATGCATCATAAAATATGAATCCATGTCCTCATGTTGCTTTAGAAACTCATTGGTCATGGATGATAGCACGAAACACTGAAAATTTGTGGCATCATTCAAATTTTTCTCATAGAGATACAACTATTCCTCACTATCCTCTTTATCAGGTGATTTAGGATTAGGTCTTTCCACTACATACAATTTCCTTTCATGGTATAGGATAATGTGTAATCACCTTTGACACTCTTGTAAATTTATGCTAGTGATAAGGTTATCCTTCTCAAGTATGGATTTTAGTGATATGTTTGAAGTCATGTTTATTATCATTTCTACAAATAATATGAAAAAAAATTAGTACTTTAACTGATAAAAGGTAGATAAATAAATATCATATTATATTTATTAATATCTCACTATTTTATCAAAACCTAATAGAATTAATAATTTGCTTTATAAAATATTATTTCTTGGAAATTCTAGTGGCAAGGACCCATATTCCATTTCTCATCACCCTGACTTTGGTCAGTCTAGAAATTTGAAGGGTTTTAGGTTGGAATTCCAAATTTCAACTATATTAACTCACAGTTCCTTGATATATTTCATGGAATTCCCAATCTGAAATCCTTAAATAGGATTTCTTCATTATTTTCCTCTTAGTTACACCATGTCCTACTTTGGGACCCAACCCTTTATGTGAACAAAATTAAGTCAATACAAAACTTTAAATTAGAATTCCCTGATAATTAAAATCACCCTAAATGTGACCATTATTGTTCGATATTAACATAAGTAGTGGAAGGATTTACCAATGTAATAAATAAAATTGATGGATTTTTAATCTTTATGTGTAAATTCCCCATTTTCAACTTTATTGACTACTTTTTAATATTAAGTGGGTTTACTTAAGTGATTAAATATGTCTTAGATAAAGTTTATGCATAATCTAATTTATTTTAGTTCCATATTCCATGCTTGTTAGTTCATTAATTCATGTGCTCGTAAAAAACTTACATAATGAAATTAACCATGCACTTTATAGAAATGAAATAATAAATTGGTATGATCAGAAGATTTTACCAATTGGTATTTTATCAAAAAGATGATAAACTAACCATCGACCTAGGGGAAAAGCATCTTGAACCATGAAATGGTTTGTGTTTCATATTTCCACTTTCCCACCCATGTACCTCCTATATTACTTTTACCTCAACTCCAAACGTGAACTACATTCACTAGCATGGGAGCTCCATTCAATACAAATTATTTTACTCACATGCAGGTGAGGGGAACCAAAGGATTAGTTAAGGTGTTTACATAAAAAACTCATGGTCTGGCAGGTCCTTACATAATGAGAGGAGGAATGACGTGCAGGACATAAATTTAATTTAATGATAAATTAAAAGGAAACAAATTACATAAAAAGTTCTATTCTATGTTCATGATCATTCACATAAATACAAGAAATTAAATTTTTAATAAAAATAACATTCAATTCTAATAGTTATTATTTAAGATAAATCACGTTGGCATAAATTAATTATCTTATATAATTAATCAATTCTTTTATCTTAAATCTCATCCAAACTTTATTAGGATCCTCATAAATCACAATTTTAAACAAATTAAATAAATTTATTTAAAATTAACAATGTACAATATATGTACCTTAGAGGAAAAACTGTGAGTACTCGTCTAAACTACCCAATGTGTATTATATATTTATACAATTTACTCATGTGACATGTATCATACATGAATTAACATTTAATTTCATATCATGTACTATCAACTTAATGAACACATGGAACACATGGTTTTTACATAGCGTGTTATGTTTCAATGCACACAGAGTAATGATTGTATTATGACTTATACATGATATTTTGTTTCAAACATTACACAAAAATTAATTATACATTTAATATGTATATAAAAATAATTACTCAGAGTCTACTATCAACTTAATGAACACGCATAACATATGTTGGTAAGCTTTAAGTAGTATAATAAGTTAATTTTTAATTCTTTATAATTTGGTAATATACACGCCGTATACAAACCATCTACATGGAATGTATATTTCTCAACATCTATCTATGGAACATTCATAATCATTCCATAAAAATAATGGAGTACATGGAATGTACATGGGATAAAATTCATGTAGTCTTCAAGTTACATGGTCACCAGTCATGTAAGCCCTGTAAGAGAATACATGATCCATCTTTGACTAATGGACTACACATCATGTTTGGATGTTAAAGGCTATATAATTTGTTTGGTCATACGCCACCCTAACTTGATCAATAAATGGTGTATTTAAATACATATATCATATAATAAATTTACATAGATCAAATTAATTCTGAATTAATTCTTGGTGCATTGAACAAGCGTATATGGTGTGTACCAACAGGTTACATGATGTGTATCCATGTGTTAACCAGCCAGAATCCTCGACACCTCTGGATGAGTTATTCAAATTTATTTCATTCAAAAAATTAATAAATTTTATTATATTTGAGATAAATAATAGGAAGAAGATCAAATATCATGATTTTTATTAAAGAATTATTAAAATGGAATTGAAATCAAATGATAAATGTGTAAATCAATCAACGATCTTTAAATAATTATAAATATTTATAAAACTACTCTGATACCACTTGAAGGTTTTGAGCATAGTGGAAGCGCCAAATGGGGCATGCCCAACTCATATTTTTTTTAATCGATGATTAATATGAGATTTACATGACGATAAATGCAGCAATTAGTGGAATTGAATCAAATATTAATTGATGGTTGAAAGTCGGAACCAAGATGTAGGATCATTGCATATTATTTATAATTAAATTAAACAATTAAGAATTGCCTTTTGGTGAATTATTTCTTCATTGATGGATATGATAATTCCTCTACATCATACCATCATTTTTTTTTGTTTCAAGAGTAGATTCCCTCCAATGGTGATCCACACATGTTCCACAAACCTCTAAACATCGTTGTAGGAATCTCTGGGTGCTAGCATGGTAGATCTTGTTGCTTTTGTCGTTCACCTTTGATCACCCTGATAATCTCTTGAAAAGGATTATCTTTGATCTCTATAGAATCGATAGTGGTGGTGGAGGAGGATCCTTATCCATTCTTGAGATCATTCTTAGAGAATAGATCTCTATATAGCGTTGAGAGACTTTCTTCGAATGTTGTTGTGCACATAAAAAATGAAATGGAAACCCTTAAGAAAATAATATAATTTGGGTTTACATACTACTAGGGTTAGAAAATAATAATTTCACAAGTGAAAATTTATTATTTATTTAATCCCTGGGGAACCCCATGTCTATAATAATATTATTATTATTATTCTTTTGTGACATGCGTAAAGCTATAAATTTAAATTAAATATTATTTATTTAAATAATATTTAATATATATTATTTCTCATTGAACAATTATTATCGGTCTTCTATTCATTCTAAATATTTATTGAGCCTTGAATAATGACTATTTCTTTATTAAATAAATAACACTACATTATTCTCTAATAAATAAATAAATATTATATTCACTAAATAGAAAATAAATATTTATTAAATATTCTTTTCACAAAATATTCTCCTGAATAATTGTTGATGAAATATATGAGATCAACTAATCATGAATAATTATTAAACCGTATATGGGAATAATATTTATTCAACTTGTTAAATGATAAATAATATTATTATTTAATTGAGATTCTAGATAAAATCAGTGTGTGACCTTCTAGGCTACTTTCTCAGTGGCATTAGATAAAGCAGTCTGAAGTCCAAGGTTATCATCTAGTAACCTTCCAAGGCCCCTATAGAGAAGAAGTTAATTTTTTAATGACATAAAACCTCATATAAACATTTACCATGTAATATAATATCTTTATCACAATATCTTTAATTAGGTAGGTTTCATGCTGGTTTCATCAACCTATATGCTTGATGTCTCTTTCTTTGAATTTATAGAAATTGAACTTGCCTATAAAACACCATGTACATGGATTTATTTAGGCTATGTCACTTCTATTAAAGGGCCTATGATATCAAATTCTATTAAAGAACATATGGTGAAAATTATTTCTCACATTATTCATTAATGATGTCTCATGACACACCCAACATATCTTACTTCTCCATGAACATATGTCATCATAGTTTTTTATCAATACATCAAATTACATGAATCGTAATATCTATTAATAATATTATTAAATTACAAGGACCAATACACATGTCCTCATATAGGAACATCCAATAACATATATAAATGTGGATTTCCTACTAGTGGGCCTCATTCTCATAATCTCATGCCCTAGAAATTACAAAGGGAATATATCATGAGATGGTTTCTAAAATTCCTATGAGTATACACCCCTAATAAATTGTATCATTTGTGTCCCTAAAATGATTTCTTCTAGATATAGAACATATATTTAAGAATATTATCATGTCACTTCTGGGTTTTCATCATAGTAGGTAAATTTTATGAAATTTCAGTGTGATAATTACTTACCAACAAGCATGTACTTGAGTTGTGGAGGCTCCTAATTGGCATCAAAGAGACCTAGAATCAAATCCAAGTGGGGGTGAATTTCTATGTTACTATAGTATTACAATAGAAATTACTGTAGTATGTATTTTGTGTTACTTTATCAGCCATAAATATTCATCTGATTGGGGCCTTCGAGCCAACGGTTTGGGCCTACAGGTCTTAGGGCCTTCGGGACCCAAAGGTCTTCGGGACATAGGGATTTGGGTCCATAAAGGCCTTTGGGACACATGAATTTTAGGCCAATAAAGTCCTTCATGCCATAGGGACTTTGGGATACCAGGACTCCATGCCACATAAGGACCAAGAAGCAGTCCAAGAAGACCACACAGAAGTAGGCCCCAAAAGATGATTTAGAGCAAGTAGCATCCACCAGAGTAGAGCTGACTAGATTAGAAGAACAATATGGTATGGAACATTCCATCAGTACCAGGCATCATGCAGCTATGCATGGGAAAATGCTAGTTCGTCAACCAGGTGAGGTGGGGATCTAGGCACCTTTAAGATGGGGATGCTGAGGAGGGGTAGTTCCAAAGTGTACTCAGGTCTTAGGTCTTAAAAGGTCATATATTGGGACTTGTGACCCTGGTCCTTCCATTCATTTATGTACCTTATGCCTCTAGTCCAATATATCATGTAAGGGTTCCCCCTCAACCCTTAAAGGGGGGATTATCCAAAAATCAATAAAAATATAAGGCCTTTAGGCTCTCTGAGTGTGATAACTAATCTTAGGATATTATCACATGCTATGTTTCATAGAATAATAATCATTATATGATAAGGATCCTATTAATATTCAAAACTATCAATACAGGTAATCATAATGTACAAATAATTTGGTTCTAGGATACCAACTCTAACACAGACCATCTACTGGCCTAGAGGATTATTCTTTTTTCAAGAAAGGTAAATGAGGTTTTCTATTTGTCACTCTAGGATTACTCATGTGAAGATTATCAAAATCATATCACTCACTCCAATGGCCCGAAGGCCTTCATTTTTTATTGATTTTTGATAATCCACCTTTCAAGGGGTGAGTTGGAAGCCTTACAAGGCCCATAGGCGTAAGTATTACATGGCCCATAGGCATTAGAGGAATTCATTTTCCCGTAGGCTTCAAACATTGCATACAACCCAGACTAACTACTTGGAACTACTCCTCCCCAACATCTCCATCATGAAATCAGCTCTCTACCTTCGCATGGTTGTTCGGCTAGGCATTCCTATGCATGCACAGGCTTGGCCTGATAGCAGGTGTCATACCCTCTCATTCTTGCAATCCGTTTAGCTTCAGCTGTGGTGAAAGCTCCTTGATCATCCTCCTTGTAGATCTTGTTCCTCATAGGTCGTCTGGTTTGCATCAGCACTTAAGGTGGCCCGAAGGCCTTGAGGTGGCCCAAAGGCCTTACTGACCCGAAGTCCTGGGTGGCCCGAAGGCCTTAAAGGACTCGGGGACCAAATCAGTGGCCTGAAGGCCCAAACGGGGGCATATTCCCAGCTATTATAGTGTCAAATAGTACCTGCTATAGTTCTCGCTACAGTACCTACTACAGTACTGCATAGTTCCCGCTACAGTTCCTGCTACAGTACTGCTACAGTACCCCGGAAATAATGTCTCTGCCTGGATTTGATCTCGGGTCTCTCGGATGCACTTGCAGATTCTTTACCAACTGGGCTAAGGCTCATGTGCATCAATATCATATAACTTAATGTATTTACATGAAAATTTCATGTACCTTATTCATATAATTAATTTAAATATATATATGAATATGTTTTTATTCTATTTGGTTGAGTAACACAAACTTTCTAGTTGTGTAAAAGTTACACATTAATGTGGTGTGAACACATTGATTTGGTATCTGGAATTAGGATTATAAAAGATAAATCATTGGAAGAATGCATACATAAAAGAGGAATAAAAATATGATAAAATAAATGTCACGACCCACCTTCACCAAGATGAGGGAAGGGACACCAAACTGCCAGGCCCTTCCTTCTTCAAGTTGAAGGAGAGATAATGACCCCCGAGTCCCGCCTTCAATAGGACCCAGAGTGGCGACTAGCACCAAGGGTATAAAATCATATGTTATATGGAAGGCGTTACCCTTTTTTTAAAAAGGATCAGGAGATAAGATAGTAAATCCCAAACAATTCCAAAATCGGAAGTAAAATTAAAGCCAAAAATAATCCATTTCCCATATGCATGTTCCAATATAAAGTGCTACAAGTACAAGAAAACTCCAAAGGGAAGTACCAAAAGAAAAGAAAAGCAGCAACACTAACAGTCCCAGTATCCGAGTTAATACGGTCCTGCACGGTTCCCGAAGTCCTCCTAGAAACCTGAAAACATTTTTATATACATAGGGTGAGTATATAGATATACTTAGTAGGGAAGAACAAAAGATCTCATGCATAAGTTGGGATGCATTCTAATGACCCGTGAGAAAATGAGATAACCAAAGCACCTAGAAAGGAAACTATCTACCCAAACCTCACCAAGGCACACCCCTCAAATAACACAAGTCAAGTAAAGTAATAGTAATAATACATTGATTTTTGGGTACCCCAAACCACTTTCTCACTGGTTATTGAAGACATCCTATGCATCAGACCTTCCCCTCCATTTTCACTGCAGTCTCACTGTCATCCCAACAACAACCTTTTGGGCCACCACAACCACACATCCCGCCCACAGACACCTGGGCCACAACAACTACCACCATTCCCAAAGACACATGGTCCAGAACAACTACCGCCACTCCCGAAGACACCTGGGCCTCATCCCAAAGACACTTGGGAAACAAATTGCCCACACACACCTAGGCCAACCACAAAAACTACCCTTTCCAAAGAATATTGGGATATAATGAACCTCAGCCCATCACAAACTACCCGAAGAGTCTTGGTCTACTCAGGAAATGGATTAGAAAAGGATCTAATAACCATCCACTCATAAGAGTGTTGGAAAAAACAACCTCCCCCATGAAATGGGGGTGTTCTAAACGAAGTGCTCAACTTGATTGGGGCGCGAATAAGAAACATAAGAAATAAATTATAAATATAGGTAAACAAGCACTCATCCCAACCTAGGGGTTCCAAAACTAGCCCATACACAAATACCCTTGTTACTATTCATTTATAAAAAGCACAACAGCCACAACCAAGTCACAACTCATTCCCGGAAAACAATTCCCCATTGAACCCATTATTGTTATCACATTCAAGTGGTTCCATTTAAATAATTCCTCACTACCAGGAAACTAATAGGAATAGCCATAAGCCATGGAAGGAAAAACATCCAAGCAGTAAATTAAGCATTCAAACCCAGTTCCCTTGTAAAGTCACAACAACAAAAGGGATCTGTGAGATCCCTCGAAGTACTGGAACCAAACCAAGACCCAACATACGGCCCCACATGGCCCCAAATCCACAAACTAACAACTACACAATAGGGGATCTCATCCCCATCCATGTCACCTCACAAGCATCAAGAAGAACAACTATACACATCACTAGAACAGAGAAAGGAAGTTTTCAGATTTAAACATACCATTACTTTAGTTCTATCTTTCCGTTTGGTTAACCAGGGTGACCACACAAGGATTCTTATTCATTGGGAATCCATTTAATCAACCGAGTTTACTTTATTAACCAGTTTCCATGTTACATCCATTCAATCACAGAATTATCCAGAAAATAGAGGTTCATTAGTGTGAAATAAAGGACCACCAACAGCCATGATTTTCAATGGACATAAGCCCATACAATTCACAGTATATAAGCAAATGTAAAAGAGTACAGAAGCATCATAAAAAAAAACCCCTTCATTCTTTAAAAACTATTTATTATCTTCGTTAACATTTGGTTTCATCCATCCCCATAGGAACATTATCATACCCACCCTGCATGATACACAGTAAAGAGATATGAAGGAAAAACCCTACTTGGATTATCAATGATCGAAGTTTTTCTCCACACGCCAAGAACTGGGGATGCACGACTTGTAGGGGAGGAACTCTGAGGACTCCAAGAGTGAGAAGGAAAGGCTCCAGCACAGGCACACCACTAGCCTCGGGAAGGGGGACTCCAAATGCACCAAGGAAAGGAAAGATACCAACCAAGAAGAAGAAATAATCCTCGTGCGATAAAAGGTGAGATCTTGGAGTTATGGTGTATGAATTATTGAACCACTTTAAAGACGGATCATGGTTTCTTCACATGGTTGGGTGGTTACACATGATGTAATTAATTGTAATTTAATAATTCTCATCAGAGAGGTGTCCATAATGGCTATGAGTTAAAGGTTTTCCTTTAAACAGAGTAAAAAACATAACAGGGGTGGACTGGAAAGTAAGGGAAAAGGGTGTGACACTGAGAAAAAATCCACACGTTTTGGTAAGTCAAGGGTCGCCCAACTCTTGGGGGGGTTTAGATATCATTTTTGGTATTTTAATGGTTTGAAAGGGGTATTAAAATACTTTTATGTCAAAAGATACGTTGTAGGAGCGGAACTAGAAAAAGTCGAAAACTGGGAAAAAAACAAAGGGTAGGACACCATTTGGTGAGACACCATAACGGTGCCACTGGTTCGGTGGATCACCATAAGTGGTTCCACTGTTTTGGTGTGAGACTGTGATGGTATGACCGCTATGGTTCCATGATAATGGTGCTGCCATGATCGGTGCCCCTATCACGGTGCTGTCGTGACTGGTTCCACCATCACGCTTCCACCATGACCATTGCCACCGTGACCGGTGCCACCATTTCGGTGGAATCGAGTTTTTGGAAAACTCCTTAATAAGTCACACCCCAAACACCATAAATTTGTAAAATGGACCAAGAAGTTTCGGTCCATTACATCAGATACCTCTCAATCTATTCTTGTCCTCAAGAATCAAAACTATACCTGAAGAAAAGAGAGGGGTCTGAACAACCACCTTGAAGATACCTCTCATGAGTAAACCTCCTTGACATCGAGGAACACCTCTCCCTCATCTATCTTCTGAACAGCCACTTATACACTACCGCTCATCTCCCCCATGTAACCACACAAACATGTAAAGGTCATACTGTCCAGTTATATAGATTAGGGAGTCCCTTCCTCCATGTCAAGATACTATCCACTTTGGGTGGCACTGACTCGCCCGCACGGGTTTAACCGCATCCACTTTAATGCATCTTGATTAGGTATCAAGTCCTACCCTCCCCACAGTCATGACTATTCACACACATTTATAGAACAAGGAAAACAACGCATTTAATAGTTAACAAGCTCAATAAATACATCCCAATCAAGTAAGAAACAAAACAAAACAAAAATCACAACAACTCTGGGTACTAGGCGTGCATCTATGCCTCTCGTTCCTAGGTACTCTCCTTGAGGCCACCATTCCTCCATAACATATGAACCAAGGGTATGGTTCATCCATGAAGCACCTTCTCCTAACGATCCTCGATCTTCACTGGTCGCTCTATAAACGTTGCATCATCCTCGATATCCAGCTCCCCCCAGTCGAGTATGTGCGAATCATCATGTAGATACTGATAAAGCTGAGACACATGGAAGACGTTGTGCACCCTCAGTAGCGGTGGTGGTAGCACCAGTTGATAATCCACTTTTCCGACCTTCCGCAACACCTTGAAGGGTCCTAAGAGCCTGGGAGAAAGCTTACTTACCCTTCCAAACCTCTATTTCCCACACCGAGGGGAGACCTTAAAGAACACATGGTCCTCGGCCTAGAACTCCAAGGGTCTCCTCCTATAATCAGCATACGACTTCTACTGGTCCTGAGCCGCCTTCATCATCTCCCGTGTAAGATGAACCTTCTCCATCATGCTCTGTACCACCTCTGGGACAAGAACACCTGCTTCCCCGACCTCTGTCCAGCACATGGGTGAGAAACATGGACTCCTGTACAAGGATTCAAATAGATCCATGCCAATGGTAGAGTGATAGATATTGTTGTAGGAAAACTCTACCAGAGGTAAGTGTCACACCCACGATCCCTTTAAGTCTAAAACACATGCTCATAGAATATCCTACAACATTTGGATGGTCCACTCTATCTTCCCATCTGTCTGGGGATAGAAAGTAGTGTTGAGGCATAGATAAGTGCCAAAAGCATGTTTCAATCCTTTCCAGACCCGTAAGTTAAACTTTTTATCCCGATCTGAGACTATGGATCTAATAAATCCATGCAACAACACCACCTCATCCACATACCTTTGTGTTAAGGCATCAACCGCACTCAAATCCTTAATTTCTAGGAAGTGAGCTGATTTCGTCAGCTGGTCCACCACTACCCAGAGAGCATCACAACCCCCGTGAAATCTGGGTAGTCCCGTGATGAAATCCATCAAGATGTCGTCCCACTTCCACTCGGTGACATCTAAAGGTTGTAACAGACCTTCTGGGATGCAGTGTTCAGCCTTCACCTGCTGAAAAATGAGGCAATTTTCCACAAACTATACTACTGTCCACTTTACCCCAAGCCACCAAAATTGACCCATCAAACCTTGGTACATCTTGGAAACTCCTGGGTGCACCACCAGGGGTGAGTTTTGGAACTCACCAAGAACTCTCTCGTGTATTTTCACTGGGACAAACAAATTCCCATGAAACAGAATCCTATTTTAGCCATCTTCTGACCATCCTTCTGGAGCATTTCTCTGGCCAACACGATCATGCATCACTTCAGCCTCTAAGTCCCCCCACTGAGACTCCTCCACCTATTTCGACAGAGATTATTTTACTTCCATATGAAACATATAGCCTCTACTATCCTCCAGCCTTGCATCCAGGTGTAGGGAATCCAATTCTTCCATCACCTTCCAAGAATACGTCAATTCTCGAACCGCATACTTCTGTGACTTTCGGCACAATGCATCAGCCACCACCTTCCCCTTACCTTCAGTGTAAGACATTTAAAATTCATAGTTCAGAAGAAACTTTATCCACCTATGCTGCCGTAAATTCAGGTCCTGCTGGGAGAAGATATACCTCAAGATCTTGTGATCCGTGAATACCACGAAGTGCTCCCCGATGAGGTAATGCTACCACAACTTTAGTGTGAACACGACCGCTGAAATTTCCAGATCGTGGGTGGCATAGTTACTCTCATGGGGAAGTAACTTTCTAAACCCATAAGATATCACCCCCTGTTGTTGCATTAGAACACACCCCAATCCTTGGCTTGAAGCATCACATAACACCTCAAACGTCAACCCTTATTATAGAAAACTCAGTACTGGGGAACTAACCAACTTCCCCTTTAGATAACTGAAGGTTTCCTGGAACTTCTCACTCCATATAAAATCCTGGTCTTTCTTGGTCAAGGCTGTCAAGGGTGCTGTAACTCGGGAGAAGTTGAGCACGAATCTTTGGTAGTAACACGCTAGACCCAGGACACTATGAACCTCTACCATGTTCTTGGGTGCTGCCCAAGACTCAACCTCTTCGACCTTTGACGGATCCATTTCCATCCCCTTCTCAGACACCATGTGTCCAAGGAAGTGCACTTCTCATGTCCAGAACTTTCACTTGGAAAACTTCCCATAGATCTAGTGTTGTTAGAGGACCTCTAAAACCATACTCAGATTCTCGATTTGATCCTCCTCTGATCTTTAGTAGATCAGAATGTCATCAATAAACATGACTATGAAACGGTCCAGATATTCCTGGAAGACGGAGTTCGTGAGCCCCATGAACACGTCTGGTGCATTCATAATGATGAACGGCATGACCATGAACCCAAAGTGACCATATCTACACCTGAAGGTAGTATTAGATATGTCACCCTACTTCACCCTCAACTGGTGATATCCTAACCATAGGTAGATATTGGAGAACCATCTTACCCCCTTCAATTGATCAAAAAGGTTTTTGATCCTCAGGAGGGGGTAACGGTTCTTGACTGTTACCTGGTTCAGCCTGTTGTAGTCTATGCACAGCCTAAAACCACCATCTTCCTTCTTTATGAACAAGAATGGATAACCCCATAGTGATGTGATTGGTTGAACAAAACCCTTCTTCATCAATTTGTCAATCGGAATTTGTAACTCCCGCAACTCAGAAGGCGTCATCCGATAGGGATCCATCGAAATCGGATGAGCACCGGGTTGTAAGTCTATCCCGAACTCGACATCACGTCGAGGGGGTAGAGCACCACCTCTCTAGGGAATATTTCTAGGAACTCACTAATGATACCCAGAACTTCCACTATCTCTGTATCAGTTGACTCCACTAACAGCTCGTCTAACAAGGAAAAAAGGGGCTCCACTCTTCAGCTTCCTTCCTAGCAACCCCATTCGCTGACGAAAGTCACATGTTTTCCTCCCATATCTGAAAAACACAACCCTTTTTCGGAAGTAGTCGATAATGGCTCACACAGATAATAGCCAGTTGATGCCTATAATGACAACATATGGCTGCATCTGCATTAAAAGAAGGTCCCCACTTGACTGATGCAATCCCAACGTCAGCCTACATCCCCGGAAAACATGATACAAACTATTCTGACCTCTGAATGGCATACTCAAAACTAGGGGCATAGGAAGTATAACTGCATATAGACCCAAATAATGGTCTATACTGGGTTCAACAAAGGAGTGTGAAGCTCCTAAATCAAATAAGGTGCAATCAAGAGTGATAAAAAAGTTGATCGTACCTTGAATGACCTTTGGACCTGCTAGAACTGTTGCCTCTATAGCATGAAACTGCCTACACCAAGCTCATCTGCCCCCCATCTTTCGGCTGCCTCCCCAACCACACCCTAGTCAAGGTCCCTGAGGAGCGCCCTGAGGTTGGGCTCCTCCTACAACATTTTCTCTCAGAGGATCGGGAGCTCACTGTCCCTGTTGCTACTACTGAAAGGGCCTGGCTGGAAACTACTACTGCTGAGGTGGGCACTAAACCTGCCCACCCCCACTATAATGAACTTGGTTCGGGCACTAATTTTGAAGGTTCCCATGAATTCCATAGATGAATCATCTCGGTCCTAGGCCCACAAAGAAGGGGCGATGACCAGGAGATCGAAATTGGAACTGCTGGGGCCTACTCCCCACTGTCAGAAACCTAGAAGGACCTGATGCTGGAGGTCTGCTGCTGACAGCCTTCCCCTTTGACAAGCCCAACTGGATCCCCTCTCGAGGCACACCTCACAATGTGTGAATCCTCTCCACCACTCCTTCCTTCTTCTGGACCTCCAAATACGTCAATAGAGTGAAGAGAGTAACATCATACTGAAGAGAAGGTCGGAGTGCCTCCTAAAAACGTATCACCTGAGACTCCTCATCTAGAAAGAGGTCCAGATAAAAGCGAAGGAGATCCTTGAAATTGATCCCCAACTCCCTCACTAACATGCTCCTCTGTTGAAGGGATATTATCTCCTGTATCTTCTCCGTATTCATTGTGGAAGAGAGGAATTACTCCCAGAACTCCCTCTCAAAATCAACCAACGAAACCTTGGCCTCCCTCTTCTACCCAAGATAGAGAATCCACTACTGATGTGTTTCTCCCCACATCTGGATTACATACTGAGGAACCCAGTACTCCATCGGAGCTCGGATCAAGCTGAAAGCTATCACTAGCTCCTTGAGCCAGCTCTATGTCTCCATGTCCGAGATGTTGTCCTCATACTTCCCAAGGGTATTACGCTAAAAGGAACGAAGCATCCTATTCCACTGTCCATCCTCCTCCTCTCAATAAGCCCTCTTTTGATCAGACAAATCAGTCACTTGGGTGTCGATCTCCCGTACTATCAGTGGTCATCGTCCGGGTGCCATAGCTGCAAGGTAAACAAGGAATTTCTAAACCCGAGTAGTGTAGAATATTGATTTTAAATTTTTCTTAGACTTTTTATTTATTTTAAATCCCCAAAATACCCAATATACAAAATAACACATGTCATTTTGATGCATGTACCTTTCCTAGGGTCTCTACCTTGTAATTAGTGTAGCATCACTTCATCGTTCAGTAGGTACAGAGTCCTTGCATCATATCATAAGGGGGACTAAAATCCCATGTCCTAACCGGACTTCCCTGGCCTATTTCACGTACCAAGATTTCCTAACATTTTTTCCCTACCATCCCATGCAATCCTCACTATGCCTAACCCCAGACTCCATCCTATCTCTCAACCATCACCTCTGATACCATTCTGTCAGGACCTGCTTTCACCAAGATGAGGGAAGGGACAGCAAACTGCCAGACCCTTCCTTATTCAAGTCGAAGGAGAGATAATGAACCCTGAGTCCCGCCTTCAATAGGCCCTGGAGTTGCGACTAGAACCAAGGGTATAAAATCATATGTGATATAGAAGTAATTACCCCTTTTTTGAAAAAGTATTGGGAGATAAGATAGTAAATCCCAAACAAAACCAAAAATGGAAGTAAAAGTAAAGAAAAAAACAATTCATTCCCATATGCATGTTTCGATATAAAGTGCTACAAGTAAAAGAAAACTCCAAAGGGATTTACCAAAACAAAACAAAAGTAGCAACACTAACGGTCCCATCATCCAAGCTAATACAGTCCTGCACGGTCCCCGAAGTCCTCCTGAAAACCTAAAAACATATTTATATACATAGGGTGAGTATACAGGTATACTCAGTAGAGAAGACCAAAAGCTATCGTGCACAAGTGGGGAGGAATTCTAATTCGCAATAAGAAAATGAGATAACCAAAGCACCTAGCAAGGAAACTATCCACCCAAACCTCACCAAGGCACACTCCCAAAATAATTCAAGTCAAGTAAAATAACAGTAATAACACATCGATGTTTGGGTACCCTGCACCACTTTCCCACTGGTTATTGAAGACATCCTATGCGTCAGACCTTCCCCTCCATTTTCACTACAGTCTCATTGTCGCCCCAATAACAACCTTTTAGGCCACCACAACCATGCATCCCACCCGCAGACACCTGGGCCACAACAACTATCTTCGTTCCTGAAGACACCTGGTCCAAAACAACTACCTCCATGCCCAAAGACACATGGGCCTCATCCCGAAGACACTTGGGAAAAAAACTGACCATACACACCTGGACCAACCACCACAAATACCCTTCCCAAATAATCTTGTGATATAATAGACCTCAGGCCATCATAGCCTGCTTGAAGAGTCTTGGGATACTCAGGAAAGGGAGAAAAAAGAAGCTAATAACGAGCCACTCATAGGAGTTTTGGGAAAAACGCCCTCCCCCATGAAATGGGGGTGTTCGGTACGAATTGCTCAACTTGGGTAGGGCGCGAATAATAAACATAAGGACTAAATTATACATATAAGTAAAAAAGCACTCATCCCAACATAGAGGTTTCAAAACTAGACCATACACAAATACCCTCATTACTATTCATTCCTAAAAAGAAAAACACCCACAAACAAGTCACAACTCATTCCTGGAAAACAATTCCCCATTAAACTCATTCTTGTTATCACATTCAAGTGGTTCAATTTAAATAATTATTCACTACTAGGCAACTAACAGGCATAGCCACAAGCCAAAGAAGGAAAAACAGCCAAGCAGCAAATTAAGCATTCACACTCAGTTCTCTTGTAAATTCACAACAATAAAAGGGATCTGTGAGATCCCTCGAAGTACTGGAACCAAAGAATCCCCAAACTATGGCCCCACATGGCCCTAAATCCAAAAACTAACAACTGCACAATAGGGGATCCCATCCCCATCCATGTCACCTCACAAGCATCAAGCAGAATAACCATACACATCACCATAACAGAGCAAGGGAGTTTTCATATTTAAACACACCATTCCTTTAGTTCTGTCTTTCTATTTGGTTAATCGGGGTGACCACGCAAGGATTTTTATTCATTGTACATCCATTTAATCAACTGAGTTTACGTGATTAACTAGTTTTCTTGTTACAGCCATTCAATCATAGAATTAACCAGAAAATAGAGGTTCATTAGTGTGTAATAAAGGACCACCAATGGACACAATTTTTAGTGTACATAAGCCCATACAATTCACAATATATAAGCAAAGGTAAAAAAGTAAAGCAGCATCATCAAACACACCCCCTTTATTCTTTAAAAACCATTTATTATCTTCGTTAAGGTTGGGTTTTATCCATCCCCATAAGAAAATTATTATACCCAACCCTCATGATACACAATAAAGAGAGATGAAGGGAAAAACTCTGCTTGGATGATCAACAATCGAAGTTTTTCTCCACACGCTAAGAACTGTGGATGTGTGAATTTCAAGGGAGGAACTCTAAGGACTCCAAGAGTGAGCAAGAAAGGCTCCAGCATAGGTGCACCACTAACCTTGGTAAGGGGGACTCCAAATGCACCAAGGAAAGGAAAGAGACCATCCAAGAAGAAGAATGAATCCTCATGCGATAAAACGTGAGATCCTGGAGTTACGGGATATGAATTCTTGAACCTCTTTAAAGGCGGATCGTGGTTTATCCACATGTTTAGGTGGTTACACATGATGGAATTAATTTTCCTTTAATAATTTTCATCAAAGAGGTGTCCATAGCGGTTGTGAGTTAAAGGGTTTCCTTTAAATAGAATAAAACACGTAACAAGGGTGGACTGGAAAGTATGGGAAAAGGGTGTGACACTGAGAAAAAAGCCACACTTTTTGGTAAGTCAAGGGTCTCTCGGATCTGAGGGGATTTTAGATATCATCTATGGACTTTTAATGGCTTTGAAAGGGGTATTAAAACACTTTTATATCAAAAGATACGTTATGGGAGCGGAACTAGAAAAATTCATAAACTGGGAAAAAAAAGTGTGGGACACCGTAACGGTGCCACTGTAATAGTTCCACCATCACGATGCCACCTTCATGGTGCCACCGGTTCAGTGGAACACCAGTTATGTAGAACACCACTTCTGTAGAACACCGTAAGCAATTCCACCATTTCGGTGTGTGATCGTGACGATGCGACTGCTATGGTGCCACCTTCACGGTGTTGTCGTGACGGGTGCCACTGTTTCGGTGGAACTGAGTTTTTGGAAAACTCTTTAATGAGTCACACCCCAAACATCAGAAATTTGGAAAAGTAATGGACCAGGAGGGTCCGGGAAATTACAATAAAGATTATATATTATGTAATGGTTAGGAATTTAATATGCATATAATGTATATTAAATTAGAGAGACATTAAAATAAAACCCCTTAAATAATATTTGTGAGATTCCAAAAAAATGGCACTTTTCAAGAACTCGATCATCCAAATAGGTAGTTCATGCCAAAGTTGGGTGCCCTAGATTATCTTGTGTATGGTAAGAAATTTATGATTAAATCTAGATTGTCCTATTGGGTTGGTAATGATAAATATTGGTGGCCCTTGATCATGCTTTGTTATATTATTCTTTATGTTTTGTTTGAGTTGTTATAGTTGGGAGACCCTAATAGGATTAGGTTATTAAAGGAATAGAGTTGAGTATTATTAATATGATGGATTTAGATAAAGAGTTATCCACTAAATTACCCAAGAGTCGCAACTTTTTTGATTGGGATGATTCCATACCTAAATAACTAAGTTATTAGAGAAACACAAAAGTAGAATCATTACTTATTGAAATATAGATCTTAGATCACTAAATGGATATAATTTTTGGGTCATCAATTTTAGTGGAATAATTATCATTAAAATTCCTTGATGAAAAGATAAATTACATGATACTTATCTGATAAAAAAATGTATTGTATATAAATATAATCATCATCAACTAGATAAACATTGAAATTAATCCTTAAAAAGAGAAAGTTAAATATAAAAAACAACGGAGACTTGTGAATTAAGAAAGGTTCTTAAGTAAAATTCTACGTGTTAAATCAATAGATTTCTAACTAACCAGCTGATAAATTATTCAACAAGTGAACTTATATGATTATAGAGCATAGAAAGAATCACTAGAGGTTTTAAAGACATTAAATGAAAAATGAACTAAGGTTTTTTTACTCTTTGATCATATAATTAATATGATTGAGTATGATAATAACTTTATAAGACTAGAGGATTTCTTATGGCTTGTTTTGGTTAAGTAATTCATTTTTTTCGTCTATGGAAGTGTTCTGAATAGATAAATGAATACTTGAAAAGTTTACCCAATGTTCTCAAGTGATGAGATTAAATGAATGGGAATATTATGCTTAAGTTTTAGTACTATAAAAATAGTATAAGGAGGTAAAATTTCAATTCTAAATAATAAAATATAGAAAATACAAAAAGGTTTATTCAAGAATCAAGTTATGGCCATTTGAAAATTGAGGGTACTATTAGGAAGGTGTAATGATTCCATATGACAGAATTATCTAAAATACCTAAAGGGGTTTGGGAAACTATATGGAATTTCCATTCTAGGGTATTAGTGTTAAATAAATTTATTATTCAATTTTTAAGGGTGTATAGTACCAAATGTATATTTTACAAATGTTTTAAATATAGGGGAGTTCAAAATAAATGGAAGAATTAATAGTGATTTTAGTTTTCATATAAGTGATTAATCAAATAGCCGCAACATTATAGATATAAATATAAAAGAATTTATCAATCTTAGATGAATCTAAGTAAAGTGTGTGTATCTTCATCTCAAATCTCTTATATGATAAGAGGTGTTGTTTGTTAAGAAATAGTTATTATGTGATAACTAATTGAATACACATGGTTTGTGATTAATTGGATTCTATAACATATTTTGAGAAGAAGATACAGATAAAAAATTTTATCCAGGATAAATTTTTTATCCATCTATTTATTAAAATATGATGGAATGTGATTCCCACCCAGTAGTGGTGTATTTAATGAATAAAATATTATTTTTCAAGAAAATATTTCAAACACTTATAATACCGTATGTGATATGGAAACAATAGTTTATTTGTAAAATATTTATACTAAAAGGATATAATTGTTATTTCCTAAACATGGAGAAGGTTTTTTAGAATCTTAGTAAGTTCATCTAAGAAGATTTTAGTATCTAAGAGGCTACTGGGACACTACTACAAAAACAGCCTTTAATAGCACTAGAATAGGTCTTTATCAGCACTAAAAAAGCACTGATAACTTTAGTGTGGTTAAAATCCAGAAGTTTTTATCAGTGCAAAGAAAATGTTGTTAAAGTCCCCCTTTAATAGCGCTAAAAAATCAATATTAAAATGCTCATTTAACAGCGCTAAAAAAGCATTGATAAACGCCCTGCTGATAAAGGGTATATTTTTTTTCCACACACCACCAGCCCCCCCCCCCCATCAATGATCCCCCCCCCCTTATCAGTTCTTCTCAACCCCTTTATTAAGGCTTTATATAATCTAACCCTCCCATGTGCGCCCTGCTTCCAACAAGTTTCAAACCTAAGACCTCCAGCTTATAAACCAACGACTTTTCCACTCCCCTGTACTGTTTTGTTTTACATTTTATGATATATCTATATATTTATATATATTTCATTACATTTTTTATACATATATTTATATATATGTTTTTATATTAATAAAAATATTTTATATGTAAATATGTTTAATTATTTATTTATAAAATTAAATTTTTATGTTTGAATATATAAACAATATGTATATATTGTTATATATTTGTTTATAAATAATAGTAAATTATGAAAAATGATAAAATTTAAAATCCATAATATCAATATGAATGTAATCCAAAGGAATAAATTTTTTCCCCACTGAAAAATGGAAAAAAGACCCCCATAAATGCGGTAGAAAATCCATCGAATGTTAAAAAATTGGGGTACCCCGACTAAAAACTCAATTTTGGAGGCCTTATGGGACTTTTTTGGCCTATAAAAATGAAAATGGTTTCCTCCCTGGTTTCTATGGCATAGATCTCATCAAAAGATTCAATTTGATATGTGATAGAGCTCAAACAGACACTTGAATCGAAATTTATGGTCGTTTGAACTTCGAGATACATTTTTAACTTATTTTAGATATTTTATTGATTTTTTGATATTTTTTAATCTTAAAATTGATATTAAATGACTATTACTTAGTAATAATAATAAAATTTTTAATTAAAAATATTTTTTCAATTATTTTATAAGCTATTTTCACTAAATATCTTATATATTAAGTGTAAATTTCTATTTACCTTATCCAAAAATATTTTAAAAAACATATATTATATTTATATCAATATAAATATATTTATATATTAATATTATATTTTTAATGAAATATTTTTTTTAAATTATACTTTTATCAGTGGTTGTAAAAAACATTGATAAAGGACCCCCTTTAGCAGCACTTTTTTTAGCACTGTTAAAGAGCACCTTTAACAACCCTAAAAAGCACTGTTAAAGACCCCCATTAATAGTGCTTTTTTTAGCACTGAAAAAGGGGATATTTAACAGCGCTTTTAGCTAGCGCTGGATAAACCCAATTTTTTAGTAATGGGAATACGTTTTAACTTAGTAAATTTCAAAGTTAATTAATAAAGGATTATTCCAGTCTAAGATTATAGTGATTATTCACTTAATATCCTAAGGAGTTTAGAATATATAATGGTAAAGAGAAATGAAAAGAGTTATATTTAGTTATCATGAATAATTTAATATCTCAACATCATTAATGATTGTAACTATTGAATTGTAAAGTATATTACACTTAATGTACTAAAAAATTTGGAGTGTGATAGTAAAAAGAAATGTAAATAGTTACATTTTAAGTTACTGTAACAAAGTGGATATCACTTTATCCTAAGATGTGTTCAGGATATTCTCGTAAAATTATAATGTAAATAGTTACATTATTTATAGAAGGATATTAATAAAAAAATAATGGAAATTTTTCAAATAATTGTGATGATAAAGGAATTTTAAGTGGACAAAAAAAAGATGACATCGTAATATTTAGTTGTTATGGAATTAAGGAGTTTTAATATAAATGTTCCAAGAGTTGAATGTTATGAATACGATTCCTAAGACTCACTATTATTTAAACTATATTCATAAATATTAATCATTAAAATAGTTTAGTGGGGATAATTGATTAGATGGTCACATAGATATGTGACATGAATTATATATAAATGTAATGTTTTTCCAAAATATTTATCCCAACAAAAGCTTGAGGGTCATATAGAATTTTTTGGTATATTATACATGAGATATTGATATAATTGTTGTAAAATAAAGGCAATATTCATTTATTATTCATTCATCTGTGGTGAAATTTTCTTTACATGAAAGGTTGAATGATAAATATCCCCTCAAAGTATAAAACTCTGAGTTGTCCCTAATCGATGATCATCACAGAGTATTATGGGTTATGATGATATGTTAATATTAGCTTGAATAGATTCTTAAACTCATTACAAAGGGTTATATAAATTATATTAATAATAGATTCATGAGGTGATAAGTAGCAACTTATTACTGGGATTAACCCAAAAAATTATATCTCATGGAATTTCATATGATCATTGATATACTTAGGGGTGTATTCTTATTATTAGTTCTTCTTACCTAAGGTTGATGAGATACCTAGAATGAGAAAATTCATATTTAAATATTATACTTATTCAAGTCAAAATATGAAGTTAGTTAGTCAGTGGTGGTTGGGTATGTTGTTGATCATGTTGTCGGTTGGAGTGTGACCAACACTACTAGAAAATGAGGCTACTGCCACGGACCTATAGCCACAGTTTTAAAACTATGGATATAGGTGGCTATATCTAGGTTTTTAAAACCGTGGTTATAGTATGGTTTTCCGTGGCCTATTTCCAAGGTTTTGAAAACCATGGCTATAGCCATGGTTTTGTGTCTTATAGCCACGGTTTTCCAAAACCGTGGCAATAGGGTTCCCGTGCTTCCACGGAAAAAACATTTCCTGCCAAAAATATGGCGGGAAGACCTACCGCCATGGTTTTGAGGCTATTGTCATATTTTATATTAATATATATATCATAATATATATTTATACTCGAAGTGTCATGCGGTGTAGTGGTAAGTACGCTAGTTTGTAAAGGGGAGGTATAGGGATCAAAACTTGCTAGTGACATTTTGTATTTAGGCTATTTCCAAAGTTTACTAAGGCTATAACCACAGTTTTAACCATGGAAATAGATTCCTACAGCCACAGTTTAAACTATGGCTATAGGTCAACTTCCACAGTGGTGGTTTTTTAGGCCTATTGCCACTGTTTTCAAAACCATGGCAATAGGAAGCTATTGCCACAGTTAAAATTGTGGCAGTAGGTTGGGACCTACTGCCATGGCGATAGCGACCACAGTTGGCCAAAACCGTGGTCGTAGGCTATAGCCATGTTTTTTGGACCTATATCCATGGTTTTGAACCATGGAAATAGGCTTTTCTCTAGTTTTTCAAGATTTTATTTTTCCACTTATATGATAAGAAAATAAATATGGCCCTTGATTGAATTAGAATTAGGAAATGTTGTTGGAGCTAGTGCCCTAGAACCAATGTATGTGTACTTTTAAGATAAACTGAATTCATAGTTTTGAATATTAATAAACTCCTTATCATATTATGAATGTTATTATGAATAACATAGTATGTGATAATTTCCTAAGAGTAGTTATCACACTGAAAGTTCATAGTTGTTCTCTATTATGATGAGAACCTAGAATTACCACAATGGTATTATTAAATATATAGGTTCTATAGTCTAATGAAATCATTTGAAGGACACAAATGATAAATGCTATCAGGGGTTGGTACTAATAATACGTTTAGGTTCCTTCTCATTGTGTATTCCCTTGGTAATATCTAGTATAGGATATTATGAGAACGAGACCTGCCAGTAGGAAATCTACATTTATATGTTTCATTGGATGGACATATCTACATATGTGGGTATTGATCCTTATACTTTAATATTATTATTAATGAGTATTAAAAGTTTCATACATTGATGTATTGATGAAAATTGTGATAACATATGTTCGTGGTGAGGTAGGATGTGTTGGGTGCTTCACAAGTAATATTGCATTAATGAATAATGTAAGAAAGGATTTTTCCCTTATATTTTTTAAAGGAATTTGATATCTCAGGCCCTTTTATGGAAATTATATAGCCTAAATAATTCTATGTCCATAGTGTTCTATAGGGAAGTTCGATTTATGAAAATTCATACAAAGAGACATCGAGCACATAGGTTTATGGCACTAACATAAAACCTGCTTGAATAGAGATATCATGATAAAGGGATTATATTACATAGTAAGCATATGTATGAGGTATTATGTCATTGCGGCTTTAACTTCTTTCTCTATGGGTGTTTTGGAATATTATTATACTCTAACCTTAGACATTAGGTTGATTTGCTTTATACCATTGAGAAAGTGGCCTTGAGGGTAACATATACTAAGTGTATCCAGAATCTCAGTTAAATAATATATTATTATTTATTATTTAATAAGATGAATAAATATTATTCTCTTATGTGGTTTAATAATTATTCATGTTTTCTTGATCACATATATTAAGTCACTAGTTATTTAAGAGAATATTATATGAGTGTAATATTTAATAAATATTTATTTTATATTTAGTAAATATAATATTTATTTATTTATTGGAGAATAATATAGTGATATTTATTTATTAAATAAATATTCATTATTCGAGGACCGATAAATATTGTGAAGGAATGGCGGACCATGTTTATAGGTCCAGTGATAAATAATATATATATTGAATATTATTTAATTAAATAATATTTAATTTATTTTTCAAGTTAAGTGCATGTCAAGAAATATTATTATTATTATTATATACATGGGAATCCGTAAGGATTAAATAAATATAAAATGGAAATTGTGCAATTATTTATTTTGAACCCTGGCATTATATAAACTCAATTATATTATTTTTCAAGAGAGCCAATTCATTTGTTTTTTTTGTGCACAACGAATCCAGAGAATCCTCTTGAAGCCTTAGAGAGCCACCTTCTCCAAGAATTTCCCCAAGAATGGAGATAGATCTTCCTCGACCTCCCACTCTTGAGTATATAGAGATCAAGAAGAATCCTTTGGAAGTGATTCCTGAGGCGATCAAAATGAAAAACTCAAGTATGAGGATCTACCATGCTGGAACCTAGAGATTCATATGGTGATGTTCGAAGATTTTTGGAACATGTGTGGATCACCATTAGAGGGAATATACCCTTTATTATTGTAAGTAAATGATGGTACAACATAGATACGTTGTCAGATCCATCAACGAAGAAATAATTTCTCACAAGGTGGTTCTTTATTTTCTTAAATTAATTATAAATAATATGTGATTATTAGGCGCTTTGGTTCTGGTGCTTATCCATTATTTGTATTCATTGTTTCAAATATGTTTATCACAGCTCTTATAATCATGTAAATCTAGGATTGAACGTCGATCATGAAAAAAGAAATATTAGGTATGAACCATCACATACTTTCGTTGTACCTGGAACCTACAAGTGGTGTCAGAACAGGGTCACATCATTATTTATAATTATTTAAAGATCATCTGTTTATTTACACATTTTTAATTTAGTTTTCAATTCCAGTTCAATTTTTCTTAAATATTAATTTCCAGATCTTCTTCTTCCTCTTTGTTTCTCATAAATATAATCAAATTGATTAATTTTATGGATGAAATGAATTCTATGATCTCATCCAGAGGTGCTGAGGAATCTGGATTGATAACACAAGAGTACACATCGTGTAACCCAAAGGTTCATGATGTGTACTAGTGTTTCATGAAACAATAAATAATTCATAATTAATTCAAGACATGTGAATTTATTACACATAATGCATTTAATTATACACTACATGTTGGATAGGCTAGCCTAGAGCACAGTCGGATGGATCACATGTCATATAACTGGTGTACATGGTGTGTAGTCCTTTAGTTATAGACGGGATGTGTATCTTCTTACACAACCTACCTAACTTGTGACCATGTAACTCAGAGACCACACGACGTGTATCCCATGTACATGTCATGTACTCCAACTTTTTTTGATACAAGGTTACATGACGAGTCCCTAGCCGTGTGCCTTGGATAGACGGTGAGATTAGTAAATGTCATGTAGCTAGCTTGTACACGCCATGTAATTATAACAAATTGTGTAGAATTAAAATTAATTTTTTATACTATTTAAACCTTATCAACATGTGATTGTGTGTGTTTTTTAAGTTTATAGGACACACCATGTGATGTTTTTTAATATATATAAATATTTAATTAATTTTTTTGTAATGTTTGGATCTATATATCATGTATGATTCATATTGTAGTTATTACACTGTGTGCATTTAAGTGTAAAACAATGTAATCCTTGTAATCATTAATTTTATAGTACATGTCATGAAAGTACATGATAAGTCATGTATGCCACATGTTTCAAGAGTAAATAGTATATGAGTATAATACATGTCGAGTAGTTTGGATGGGTACTCACCATGTTGCCTCCAATGTACATTTATGTACACAGTTAATTTTAAATAAATTTATTTAATTTTTTTAAAATTATTATGGATTAGAATCTCAAGGAAATTTGGATGAGAATTTAGATAAAATAATTGATTAATTAAAGAAGATAATTAATTAATTCGAGCATGATTTATCTTAAATAAGAATGATTATAATTAAATTATAATTTTATTAAATGTGTAATTCATTACATTTGGATGATCATGAGCTTATATTGGAGATTTTTATGTGATTGGTTTTTTAAAATTTATTATTAAATTTATTTTTTGGCTTGTGTTCCATATCTTCTATTATTATGTAAGGGTATGTGTGCTCATGGTTTCTTTTATGTAAACTCTTTCCCCTCACCTTCATGTGATTAAAATCATATATAATGGATAGAGCTCCCAAGTTAGTGGAGATGGTTCATGTTTGGATTCATGGTGAAACCAATCATAGATAGATACATAGGTGGACAGGTGAAAAGCTTTAACACAAACCATAAATGGTTCAAGGTGTTTTTACATTAGGTCAAATATTAGTTTATCATCCACTAGATAAACTAACCATTAGTAAAATCTCATGATCATACCACTTTAATATTTTATTTTATTCAAGTGGTATGGTTATTTCATTATGGATGTTTTTTGTGATCACATGAATTTGTGATTTAACAATAATGCAATATAGAACTAAAATAATTTGGATTATGCATAAATATTATCTAAGACATGGTAAATCACTTAATTAAATCCAATTATTATTAAAAATCATGTAATAAAGATAATAATTATAAATTTACACTTAAAAGATAAAATCCCTCAATTATATATTAAGTTGGTATAGTCTTCCACTACTTCAGTTAAAATCAAACCATAGTTCAAAGTGCTTGACCAGCCAAAATTGGGGTGTTTTCAATAATTAGGGAATTATAAATTGAATTTTTTGGTTGACTTAACTTAGTTCATGTCAAGGGTTGACTACCAAAACAAGACTTGTGTAACTAGGAGGTAAGGGTTGAGGAAATCCAATTTAAAGATTTTGGGATTGGGGAGTCCACTCAATAGATCAAGGAACTGTGAGTTAATACAGTTGAAATTTTTAATGCATAGCTAAAAACCTTAAAATTACTTGACCAACCAAAGTTAGGGTGATGATAAGAGGAATATGGATCCTTGAAACTAGAATTCCCAAGCAACTGGATATTCTAAAACCAATGGTGAGGGATATTGGGTTTTGATAAAATATTGGGAGACTAATAAATATAATATTTATTTATTTGTATAATTTTATCATATAAAGTACTAAAATTATTTTCATATTATTTATAAAAAAACAATAAAATGACTTCAAACCTATCACTATTATCTACCTGAGATGGATAACCATCTAATTGACAAAAAAATCCAATAATTGCAAAGGAACTTACGTGTTATCCTATGCCATGAAAGGAAATTGTATGTGTTGGAAGAACCTATTCCTGGTTCACTTAGTAATGAGGTTAGTGTGGAAGAGTAATCTATCTATGGGAAACATTTTAATGATGCTACATATATCAGTGTTCTATTCTATCATCCATGAATAATGAAATTTTGAAGCAACATGAGTACATGGATGCATATAGCATGATGTATCACCTTCGAGCTCTCTATCAAGAGAAGGAGAGACATGAGAGATATAAGATCCCTAACACTCTATTTACAACTAATCATTGATAGTATACACTAGTTGGACCTCATTTAGTCAAGATTATTGGCTATATTAAATGCTTAGACATCTTAGGGATTAAATTCCTAGAATATTTGCACACATATCTCGCACTTTCTTCACTACCCAATACCTTCTCTAGTTTTATTTTTAATTATAATATGAGAAATAATGATAATAGTATTTTGGAACTTCTTACTTTGATTTTCCAAGTGGATAAGGACATGGGTCATGATAAACTCACAGTATTTATGGTGAATAAGAAAAGGAAGAAAAAGGAGAAGGGGTCCAAGACTCATAACAAGTCCAAATCCCCCATGCACCGTCCTTCCAAGAAGAGGAAGATCCATAGTTAAGGAAGGAAAGGGAGGAAATATGTTTTTTATGTGGAAATAATGGCCACTGGTAGAAGAACTGCACCCATAAGAAATGGTTATCTAAAGGTATGTTCGTTATCGAGTGTAATATTTCAATATATAAAAATTGGGTATTAAATACAGCTTGTGGTTCTCACATCTGTATCCAAATGTAGGAACCAAGTAAATTCTGAAATATTGCTAGAGGAGAGGTGGATTTCTGAGCTATAAATGGTGTGAGGATTCATTCTCTAGCCATTGGTGACTACCACCTTTCATTTCCAACAAGAATGATATTGATTTTAAAGGATTGTTATAATGTATCAATTGTTACCAAGAACATAATTTTTGGGTCATGCCTAGATATAGATGGTTTTATTTTCAAGTTTTTAAATAAAGGTTATTTCATTTATAAAGACAACATAAGTTATGGTATGTATTATTTAAATAACTTTCTTTATGTATTAAATTATGAAAACCAAGTATTAGAAATGGATAATGAATCATGTTTAGATGACTCATATAAAACCTTGTTATGGCATCACCATATCGAACATATAAATGTGAAGAATTTGACAAAGATCTATCAAGATGGTTATTTAGACTCTTCTAATCTAAAACCAATTGAAAGATGTCATGCTTTTTTACAAGGAAAAATTACCAAACCACCATTAGGTGGATAGGGTGAATGGCCACAAATCCTCTAGGATTGGTACACACTAATGTGTGTGGACCATTTCCAATAAAAGATAGAGGTGGATATTCTTACTTCATAACTTTCACTGATTACTTGAGTAGATATGGATATATTAACTTAATGAAGTATAATTCTGAGTCCTTTGATAAATTCAAATAATTAAAGAATGAAGTATATAATCAACTTGGAATGAATATACAGATGCTTCGATCGGATCTAAGTGGTGAATATCTTTACCAAGAGTTCATCAACTTTCTACAGTATTTTGGGATTCTATCTCGACTCACTCCACATGACACGCCACAGTGTAATGGTGTTAGTGAAAGTAGAAATTTTACCTTGTTATACATGGTAAGATCAACGATGAGTCATGAAGATATTCCACTATCCTTTTGGGGATATGCATTACAAACTGTACCATACAGACTAAACCAAGTACCAATTTAGTAGAAAATGGAATTCCTTTCGAGTTATAAAATGGAAAGAAACTTTTTTTTCACTTACACATGTATGGGCTTGAAAGGCATTTGTTAAGGACTTATAAGGTAAAAAACTAGCACCTAAAATCACAAAGTGTATCTTTATAGGGTATCCTATAGAAACAAAGGGATACTTCCTATACAACCCCTCAGAAAATAAAGTGGTTATCTCCAAAAAATATGTCTTTATTGAAAGGGAGCACATACTCAAAAAGGATAGTGGGATCAAGATTAACTTCGATGAAGTTGATGCTCAAGATATATAAGATTTTTTAAGGGAAAAGATTCTAAAGGTCCCCGTAGAAAAAGTGGTTCCTAAAACACAAGTATTGCGTAGGATTACAAGAGAGGTAATAGAACCAGAGAGATATGGTTTTCTAGTCACTAAATATGGTGAATCATTGTTGGTTGACAATGATGAACCTATATCCTACAAAGAGGCAGTAGAGATCTCATAATATGTTAGTTTTCAAGAGGCCGTGAATTTTTAAATGGATTCCATGTATCTGAACCATGTTTGGGTTTTGGTCGATGCGCCAGTGGATGTAAATCCCATAGGGTTTAAAAGAGTATTCAAGAGAAAAATGGATATAGAAGGTAAAGTAAATACCTATAAAGAAAGGATAGTCACTAAAGGTTTTAAACAGAATCAAGGAATTGACTATAATGAAACCTTTTCACTAGTTTTCATGTTTAAATCCATAAAAAATCTACTTGTTATAGAAGTTTACCATGACTATGAAATTTGGAAAATGGATTTCAAAATATATTTCCTTAATGGGAACCTTCAAGAATATGTCTATATTACACAACCAAAAGAGTTTGTGACTCTAGGTGATGCCAAAAAGATTTTCAAGTTTCAAAGATCCATTTAAGGATTGAAGTAAGCATCCAAGTCATGGAAAATTGGATTCGATGAAGCTATAAAAGAAATTTCTTTCATTAAGAATGAATGTGATCCATGTTAATACAAAAGTTTTAGTGGGGATGTGGTAATTATCATAGCAATATATGTTAATGACATATTACTTATTGGAAATGACATACCAATATTACACTATAATAAGGATTGGTTAAACAAGTGTTTCTCCATAAAGGACATAGGTGAAGAAACCTATATTCTAAGGATCAAGATCATTCTTAATAGATCCAAGAGGCTTCTTGGACTAAGTCAAAATACATGCATTTTATAGATAAAAAATATCCTTAGTATGGAAAAATCCAAGGGGGGGATTGGTTCTAGTGTCACATGGTATAGATCTTTATAAGAAAATGTTTCCTATGACATAATAAGAGAAATATAGAATGAGTAAGATCTCACATTCTTCGTTGATAGGATCAATAATGTATTCCATGTTATGTACTATACTTAATTTTTTCTATGCATTGATCATGGTAGGTAGATATCAAGAAGATCTAGGAGAGAAATATTGGTCTTATGTTAAGGTTATCCTCAAGTATTTGAGAAGAACTAAGGATATGTTCCTGGTGTATGGAGGAGATGAGAAGCTAGTCATCAGGGGTTATACAGATGCTAGTTTTCAAACAGATCATAATGATTTAAAGTCACATTCAGGATAAGTTTTCTGTCTTAACGAAGGAGTTGTGAGCTGGAAGAGTTCAAAGTATCCAGTTTTTACTAATTCTACAATGGAGTCTGAGTATATATAGACTTCTGATGGAGCTAATAAATCCATTTGGATATGGAACTTTATCCAGGATCTTAAGGTGGTACCTAGTAGTAAAGACCATATCACGTTTTATTGTGATAATACTGCAGCGGTGGATCTTGCAAAAGAGTCAAGGTCACACCAACAGACAAATCACATACTACAGAAGTATCACCTCTTGATAGATTTTTATCAAGGGTTGAAGTTTCAGTAAACATAGTTCCCATAGAAGAAAATGTGGTGGACCCCTTGACTAAAGGCCCATCTCAGCAGAAAGCATGAGTATCATGTGAGAGCTAGTGGACTAAAGGTCGTTAGTTGTTGGATCTAGTGTAAGTGGGAGTCCATTAGATTTGGTGCCCTAGAACCAACTTTTATATACTTTATGATAACATTTTTTCACAGTTTTTAATATTAAAAAACTTCTTATCACATCATGATTGTACTTATATGTAACATAATATGTGATAATGTCCTAATAGTAGTTGTCACAATAAAAATTCAAAGAAATTCCATGCTATGATGAGAACCTAGAAGTGCGATGAAGGTATTCATAAATATATATTTTCTATAGATGGATGAAATAATTTGGGGGACACAAATGATACATGATATCAGGGGTGGAGACTCATAGGACTTTGAGGAACCTTCTCACGGTGTATTTTCTTGGTAATATCTAGTGTAGGATATTATGAGAATGAGACTCACCAATAATAAATCCATATTTTTATGTGTCATTGGATGTTCCTATATGTAGGCATGTGTATTGTTCCTTAAACATTAATATTATTATTAATGAGTATTAAAAGTTTTATACTTTGATGTATTGATGAAAATCGTGATGACAAATGTTCACGATGAGGTAGGATACGTTGGGTGCATCACGAGTAATATTACATTAATGAATAATGTGAGAAAAGATTTTTCCATTATGTTCTTCAATGGAAGTTGATATCTTAGGTCCTTTGATAGAAATGATATAGCCTAAATAAATCCATGGTCATAGTGTTCTATAGGCAAGTTTGATTTCCAGAAAGTCAAATAAAGAGACATCGAGCACATAGGTTGATGGCACTTGCATGTAACGTATTTGATTAGAGATATCATGATAAAGGGATTATATTATATGGTAAGCATTCATATGAGGTATTATGTTATTGTGGCATTAACTTTTTTTATCTATGGATGCCTTGACGTGTTGTTAGATGCTAACCTTGGACTTCAGATTGCTTCACCTAATGCCACTAAGAAAGAGGCCTAGAGGGTCACACGCTAAGTGTATCCAGAATCTTAGTTGAATAATATATTATTATTTATTATTTAACAAGTTGAATAAATATTATTCTCACACATGGTTTAATAATTATTCATGTTTTCTTGATTGCATATATTTAGACACCTTTTATTTGATAGAATATTATGTGAGTGGGATATTTAATAAATATTTATTTTTTATTTAGTAAATATAATATTTATTTATTTATTAGTGAATAATTTAGTGATATTTATTTATTAAATAAATACTCATTATTCAAAGACCAATAAATATTGTGGAGGAATGGAGGACCAAGTTTATTGGTCTAGTGAGAAATAATATATATATATATTGAATATTATTTGATTGAATAATATTTAATTTAATTAGTAAGTTAAGAGCATGTTGAGAAATAATATAATTATTATTATTATAGATATGGAGTTCTATAGGGATTAAATAAATATTAAATAGAATTTATGCAATTATTTTTTTCTAACCCTATAAGTATATAAAACCAATTATATTGTTTTTCAAGAGAGTCAATTTATTTGTTTAGTTGTGCACAACGAATCCATAGAATCCTCTTGAAGCCCTAGATAGTTCTATTCTCCAAGAACACTTCCAAGAATATAGAGCAATCTTATTTTACCTTCCACTCTAGAGTTTAGAGAGATCAAGAAGAATACTTTGGAAGCAATTCTTAAGGAGATCAAAGATGAATGACACAAGCATCAGGATCCGTCACACTAGCACTTGGAGATTCCTACGGTGATGTTCAGAGATTTGTGGAACACATTTGGATCACTGCTAGAGGGAATCTACCATTAATTCCTACAACACAATGATAGTACAACGTAGATCCATTTTCAGATCCATCAACGAAGTAATAATTTCTCATAAGGTAACTCTTTATTTGCTTAAATTAATTATAAATAATATGTGATGATTTGATTCTTTGGTTCCAGCATTTATCCATTGTAAGTATTCTTTGATTCAAATTTTTTTTTCATAGCGTTTATCGTCATATAAATCTCAGAATGATCATCGATCATGAAAAAAACAATGTTGAGCATGACCCATCACACGCTTTTGTTGCACCCAGAACCAACAAATGCATGGTCATGCTTAGTTGGAACACTTTTGGTGTCTTCAGCTACTTGGATAAGAGACATGTGATGTGATTATCTATAAGATGAATGATATGTGATGTATTCATTAACTTGGTCAGTTTATTTCATAGAATCAAGAAAATATGAGTTTTTCTCTACTATATTGAAATGTTTAATGTCTAGTGGTCAATCGATGTCATGAAAAAAGGATTATATAGGTATACATAAGATGTATATGATACATCTAGTGGTGGACATGCTCATATAGATATTTGAATAAGTTTGCAAGAGATCACACCAGACCCCTCTGTAGCTTGAGTAACACTGATGCTTTGCTAGATGTCGCTCTTTGCTTACATCTATGAAATATAGATATTATATATTTTTTAACGCTCGCTAATATTGATTATGCAATATTAAGCGTTACCCATTATCAGAACTAGATAAAAGCACTGATAAAGGGGGTTCCTTTATCAGTACTAGAAAAAAACATTGATAAAGGGTAATTTTATCAGCATTAAAAAACACTGATAAAAGTGTCCATTTATCAGCGTTTTTAGCTAGCACCGATAAAGGTCACCCTTTATCAACACTAAAAATACTGATAAATGTGCCCCTTTTTCAGCACTTTTTTTACCACTGATAAAATGTATATTTCATAAAAAAATATATCATTAAAATATATATATTGATATATCAATATATTTATATTGATATAAATATAATATATTTTACTAAATATGATTTATACATGACTAAATATGCATTTACACTTAATATATAAGATATTTAGTGAAAATGACTGATAAAATAATTAAAAATTAATATTAATTAATAAATTACTAATTATTATTGATTAATAGTCATTTAATAAAAATTGGATGACATTTATCTGAGTGTTTGTTTGAGCTCTTCCACATATCAAATCGAATATTGCAAAAAAATCTATGACACGGTGATCTTAGGGAACCCCATTTATCATTTTTTTAATGTCAAAAAAGGCTTGAAAGGACTCCAAAACTAAGTTTTTTGTCAGGGTGCCTTAATTTTTAAACATTTTGATGGAATTTCAGCCTCGTTTGAGGGATTCTTCTTGTCTTTTTTTAGAAGACGCTAAATTCATTCATAGTTATTACAAACATATGGATATTATAGTTTTTAAATTTTACCATTTTTCATATTGTAGTGTTATTTATAATTATATATATATATATATATATTTGCATGTATTTGCATATAATAAATCGATTGTACAAATACATATTTAAACATATTTATGTAAAAATATATTTTTAAATATATAAACCATATGAAAATAAATATTTATTATTAATTTTATTTAAAATAAAACATTATCCATTTTATTTACCTCATAAAAATGTGTTAATACACACACACACACACACAGATACCTATACTAGTAACGTATATATACAAATATGTGTGTTAATAAAAAAATATTTATGTTTATATTTTAATATATGTAAATATTTGTGCTTATATCTGCGAAATATAAATGTATACATGTGTATAATATATGTGTATGTGTGTATCAATATTGTGTAGATACATCATATATAAATGTATTTTTATAAATATATCATTATCATTAAATATAGTATATAAACGTATTTACAATAAATATTTATAAGTACATTATAAAAAAAATCTAAATATACAATTATATGTTAATATGTGTAAATATATATGTAAATATAGAGACATAAAAATATATATGTAAATATGTATAAAATCTATATCTAAATATACAGTTTATAGACATATTTTTAAAATGTATTTAAAAATAATTATATAAATGTATATGATTATATAAATAAATATATAAATAAAAATTAATTATATATATATATATCATAAAATATTATAAAAATCTTAATGGTGTTGTGGAAAGACATTGGGACTTGAAGGAAGGGGTCAAGAGTTTGATTCCAGACATGAGCAACGTTGAAGGGCATGAAAAGCACTGATAAAGGGCTTCGAAATCATTGATAAAGGGAGTGGGCTGGAGCAAAGATGGTTGGGTGTGATGGGGGGACATAGCACTGATAAAGGGTGGTCATGTTAGGGAGGAAGTAGATCGATTCTAGAATAAAAAATCAGTTGCGACAAATAAATTGTGAGAATCTACAACAAAAATGGAAGCGCATAAATAAAAGAATAAAATAAATGGAAACACATAAATTTAATGTGGAAAACCCCTTCAATGTAGAAGATTAAAAAACCATGGGGAAACTCAGAGAAAATCCAATAATAATCAGATAGTACACAGAATCCAAGTAGAAGCCCGAAACATGGATTGCAAATTTAGTGTAGAAAACCTATGTGAAAATCCACACCTCGATACACCTCTATCGCCTCTCTGATAATTGTCTCATGATAAGACATCACCCTTTGAAGGTCAAAACCGAACACGTGGTGTCGTTGCAGCACCTCATTGTGCAACCCAATTTACCATTGTTCGCGGTTGTCCCCACCAAAAACAATCACCCGTAAATTTATTATCTGTTGGGTGCATGCTCTCGTATCTTCCCCATTGCAAATCCCTAAGCGGCACCGCCCCCAATTTATAGGCCCGTAAAGCCTCACATAAAAACAAAGATAGGTCGCCCATTTTTCAAAAACCAAATAAACAACCCCTCACGTGAGCGATCAAAAAAGGATATTCATTTTTCAAATATAAAAAAATAGATATTATCTTCATATCTAAAAATCCCCACGATTTGGGCTGAACTCCAACAATATCCCCTTCAACCTATCAAAGAAAGAGTTCCCTTTCAAAAAAACTCAGTTGGAAAGCAAACTGGTTGGTATCATACCAACTGTCGTCCTCTGTAGAAAATATGACATCCATCTTTTGCATCTCTGACGAAAACCTGAAAGCTTCCCCTGCAATAGAAATCCAAATGTCGAATTCTTATTCATACTTGTGTTTGCACTGACCTACTGAACAAGACTGGAACCAACACTTGGCTCCCTTGATCGTGATATAATCTAGAGCACCTGTAGGAATTAATTTCTCCCTCTGTTCAACATCCTTCGAGTAGTCATAAACTTTCAGTGCATCACCTCGATCTTTGATTTTAATTCTTTCTACATTAGTGACACTCTGAAGAAAACAAATTATGTGTAAGACCTGAAACACTTGATCAGACCTGCTTCGGCTTCCAAACCTTCTTCTTCCTAGTCAATGGTCTTCGACTCATGCACGTCGATCACTTGTGCCACAAATCTGATGAAGTCCTCTTTTCAACTGCATTCATCACATCTCTGCACACCTTTACATATGTCCTGTAAAGCATGTCATTCATTTTGTCTCACGCATATATCGTCGATCCTATGGATAAGAACCATCTTCCATTATCAAATGAACTCTTGAACCCATCATTATCAATAGTACAAGCAGATAACAAATTATAGCATATACCTGACACATGTCGCACATCCCTCAACGTCAGCATACAACCTGCATTTGTAGTGATATAAATATCACCAACACCAATGACATCAACAGAATCTTTATTTCTCATCTTCAATATACCAAAGTTTTATTCTCCATATGAAGAAAATAATTCCCTCTTCGGTGTAATATGACATGATGTTGCTTGAATCAACCACTCATTCGGTGTACAGATCTGACCTACAGCAATCAACGCCAACTGAAAGTAAATCTACTTCACCCAAAATAAGACTTGCATCGATATCCTCAAAATCGGTGTTGTGCACCTTATTTTCTTCATTAAGCTTTTTTAATGCATAGCAGTTTCCCTACACATGACCCTCCATGTCACAAAAGGAGCAATTTACTTTTCTTCTTGTTTTTGAACAACTTCTCTGATTACCCCGTCCATCTGTCACATTCAGAATATAATTATTACCTGATTATTCGTCGTCATTGGTCTTTCACCGAGTCTCATTCATCAGTAATGATGAAATAACATCATCCAACTTCAGTGTGTCTTTCCCCAACAACAATGTGGTGACAAGATTATCATATGAGTCAAGTAACGAACCTAAAGGTAGAAAAACATTGTCTTCTTCTTCCATTTCAATAGGTATTGTGTTACCTTTATCATAGATATTGACCGTCATCAAAGACAGCTCCATCGAAAGTATGGTGAACTTGTCCAGATGGTTACCTAAATCTTCATTCTCTTGTATTCGTAAACAATACAATCATTTTTTCATCACTTCTCACAAGTATTATCACCCAAATACATCTCCGGTTTATCTTATTTTTTCTTCAGTGCCTTCATTGCATTCTCGTAGACCAAAATGTTTTTAACTCGTTGCTTCCATAAAGTAAAATCATTTTTCCCGTTGAACAATTTGATGTGGGCAGAAATCTCATGGCGTGAATCACCCATATTCAATCAGCAAGAAACATTGATAACCTCCTCTGATACCAGATGCTGGGAGGAAGCGAATCAGTTTCTGAATAAAAACCCAGTTGCGAAAAATATATTGTGACAACCTCCAATGAAAACAGAAGCGCTGAAATAAAAACAGAAAATAAATGGGGACACAAAAATTTAACGTGGAAAACTCATCCAATGGTGAGGATTAAAAACCCACGGGGCAACTTTGAGAAAATTCACTAATAATCAGAGAGCACGCAGAATTAAGTAGAATCCTGAAACTTAAATTGGAAATATAGTGTAGAAAACCTATGTGAAAATTCACACCTCGATATGCATTTGTCGCCTCTCTGATAATTGTCTCGTGACAAGTCGACACCCTTCAGAGGTCAAAACCGAACACGCGGCGTCGTTGCAGAACCTCGCTGCACAACCCGAATTATCGATGCTTGTTGCTGCCCACACCACAAATTGTACCCACGAATGTCATATTTGATGGGTGTGTGTGCCCTTATCTTCTTTGATGTGTATCCCTAAGCGACATTGCCCCCTTTTTATAGGCCCATAAAGCCTCGCGTAAAAACAAAGATAGGCCACCCGGTTTTCAAAAAGCAAATAAACATCTCCTCACCTGTGCAATCAAAAAACAAGATTCCTTTTTCAAATATGAAAAAAATAGATATTATCTTCATATCTAAAAATCCGCAAGATTCGGGCTAAACTCTAGCAGGTCGAAGCATTGATAAAAGTGTTGGGTTGAACGGAAAAAAAATATATATTTTGTTTAAATATTTATCAGCGCTAAACAAAAGCACTGATAAAGATCATCTTTATCAGTCCTAAAAAAGCACTGATAAAGCTCAACTTAATCAATGCTTTAGCAAAAGTCAAAGGTTCGATTCCAGGCGCAAACAAGGGTGGAGGGCTTGAAAAGCGGTGATAAATGGCTTGGAGAGTGTTGATAAAGTGGGTGGGCTCGAGCAAAGCTGGTTGGGCGTAGCGTTGATAAAAGGTGGTCGGAGCGTTGATAAAAGTGTTGGGTTGAATGATTTGTTTTTATTTTTTTAGAATCTTATCGGTGCTAAACAAAAGCATTGATAAATTCCATCTTTATCATCATCACTCAAAAAAAATGATGATAACGATCACCTTTATCAGTGATTTTGTAGGGGTCAGAGGTCCAATTCTAGGTGCGAGCAAGGCTGAAGGGCGTGAAAATTGATGATAAAGGGATTGTAAAACACTGATAAAGGGGGTGGGCTCGAGCAAAGTCGGTTGGGCGTGCACGGTGTAAATAAAGTGTGGTTGGAGCGCTAATAAAAGTTCTGGGTTAAACCAAAAAATTTCAAATTTTTTTTTAGATTTTTATCAACGTTAAAATAAAATCGCTAATCAAAATATCATTTATCAGCACTAAAAAAACGTTGATAAAAGACGAAAATTTTAAAGGTGCTTAGCTTGTCAGTGATTTTTTAGCGTTAGACAAATCTCATTTATCACTCTTCTAAAAGTGTGATTTATAATAATGGTTCCTAAGGTCCGTAGGGTCACACGGCTAAACTCTTGGATAAGGATTAAGTATTGGACAAAAATATTTGTTATAGAATGAAGAAAGTTTGATAAAATTGTATCCAAAAGAGTTTTGAATGAAATCACAAAAAGGTTGTGAAGTTTGACACAAAGTTTATGGATTTGAGTGCAAGTGGGTGATTGTTGGATATATGCACTAAAACCATTTTAATTAGGTGCATGTATCTTCCCATCCAGTTTTATGAATTATAAATGGTTTAAATAATATGTATATTCACTTGAATAGAATTTAATGAATAAATGAAAACATAAACAACTATATACACATACAAATATATACACATACATTGAATATGGTAGACAGGTTTGAATAAATGAAACACATCAATAATTGCACATACAAATATACACCTATATAAATGGATATGATTTCTCATGTTGTTTACAACGATTGTTTGCACACCTCCCAAAACTTTCTTTTTCTGGAGCTTTGTTCATCTTTCCCAGAGTAAGCACCAACACCCCCTTCAAACGCTTTAGATATCCACTTATAGAGATTGGTATCCAAGACTTTACAAATATTTTATGTTCTTCATTTATATCCCACGTTGAATCTGTGAAGGATAGATCGTGGAGTTTTGCTGCTGTCAAGGTTGATATGATGTACCCCTAAAACCCAACGGACAACCCCAACATTATCATCATTTTCTTCGCATTAAAATAAATACATAGTTCCAACAATAACACTTATCAACCTCCATAAATGGAAATTGATAACTATACAAGATTTTGGTCTCACATCACCACAGTCCGGAGACATCTCATAAACAAAATCGAGCGAGTTATCTTTTATTCTTGGTCTTCTTCTATCTCAACTCGAAACTGACAGCCTGCACACAAAACACATCATCAACTCACCCACTCCAAAACCCTAATTAAATGAAAACGAAGACTCAGGACAAACTCAGGAGAACAGATCGAGGATGGCGAGCATGTACCCCAATTTAAGTGACGTATCAGATACATCACCCTCATGCATATTCACGGCCATTGACTCGGATGACGGACCTTCCCCATGCACAGAGAAGTCACCACCTGCTGCCACTCTATCTTTGGACGCCATACCCAACCGCAACAGCTTTTGTTTCAAGTTTCAATGCAACAACTAACGCATAAATAAACCATATAAAAATGCAAGCCACAACTGAGGTTTTGGTTTTACTTGGTGTTTCAGCTGCTTGTTCTCTTCCACCATGCGTCCTGCCTGCATTTTTTCCCATAAAAATTCAAGCCCTATATTTTTCGTTGATTTGATAGTGTCCATTATTGCCGAAAAATAGCTTACTTTTTCCTTCAGCAGACGGCAGAGTCCAACTTGAAGGACTTTTTCTAATTGCTGCAATTCCTCCATATTCAAGCCTTCCAGATCCTCCCCCCTCATCCTCCTGTTGAGTGTAGAAGAATATTCAAAATTATGAGGGTAAAGATTTATGAATTTAATAAATTAGAAACAGACCTCAATTGCTGGCTCTTGGCAGCAATCTCTTCGCCCAGCCCCATGTGGCTGCAATCCTCAAGCTGTAACATCAACCATGTCATCAGCATTCAAACAATCCCAGGTTACATGAATCTTCTTAGGGTTTGATGGTTAAAAAGATTTTTGAAAAATACTTAGAGCACTTGTAACTTAGAACCAATACGTTAAAAAATAACTGTTACTTGTTAGATGAATTTGTTTTTAGAAAATAATTAAAGTTAAAATCCTAAATATTGTAAATTACACAGCTGATGGAAATGTATTTTTTCAATAGGTAATTTGGAAACATCTTTACTTATTATAATTTACAACCGGTCAGAGATAGGGAAGAAATACAATGAAACACCACAGACGTGCATATATTACCTGATGAAATTGGACAGATGGCTCATCAAGCTGGTCAATGATGTTTCCATGCCGTCTGCGCCGTTCAAGTATATCAGTCATGCTAAGTGATGGGGAAAATGGAAAAAAAAGGCAGTTATTCAAGTGACAACCAGTAATGACAGATCCAACAAAAATCCAAAATTCAAGCAAGAATTAATGATATGCCCGTCAAAAAAATGGGGAAAACCTGAAAGGGCCAAGAATTGGATGATCCATAAAGGTGCTTTTCTTCTAATACTACTTTTTTTACTTGAGGGATCCATATTGATCAGCCTCATCTAATGCTTTATTTTGGACTTCTTTTGCTGATCAAATATAAATATAGAATTGGAGGTTGAGTAAATGACACACTAAGGGCTTACAAGTTCAAAGCCACAGCTGTTGTAATGGAACTAATCACTGGATGCTGAATTTTGATTACCACTGGTTGCAATTGTGGAAAAAAATGAGAACTTCAGCTTGCGACTATACAGTGGATGTCTGCTCTTCAGAGAAGAAGATTATGTCATATCAATCTTAAAAAAGCTATCCAGGGTTCCAGGACATTTTATCTTAACATTTAGTCCAAGTTCAAGTTTTGAGTAGCTTATTTCGAGACAATATATGTGTTTTGTTGATATGTGAGTTGCTGTGTGTGCATACACACATATGCACATTATGTATTACACTTGGTTTCCTATATCAAATAGGGTAATTCGTGCAGAAATGATCCATATTTCAATTCGTATTGGAGTATAGAAAATGAAAAAATTGAACAAAGTAAAAACATCAGATGGTCAGTATGCCAACATAATATATGTGAGTGTGGGTAATAATTATGGATATGTGAAAGATAACTATTAGGTGACATACAATTCATATCTCAATCAAAATGACCAAAATAAATGCAGCATTGGTTAAGCTAAATGATCCAATGGTTTTTTGTTTCAACATTAAAAGTGTGGATTACCCCAACTGGGGCGGCTTCTTTTCAATTTTACCAAAACACATTCGCCCAATGCAACAAAAAATCAAAACACATTCACACCAACCACGTATATTGAGCTAAATAAAAAATGACACCATTTCTAAGGAAGTGGATTGGTTTGTTTAATTCAATTCTTCCCATATGAGTATGTACAATGGCTAATCACAATCTAAAGGATTACTTAGTTCTTGCCTTGGGAATATAGAAAAAATGATAAGAAGCATATAATAGATGACTCGATTCATTCCAATGTTGCACCAAATGAGTGCATTACACAATAATGAAATAAAATGCTACCTTAACTAACAGATGGTCGAATAATAGATTTTAAATCAAGGGCACAGAAGATTAAAGTTCAATATAATCCTTCACAAAATGCAGTATCATTATTCCTTTTTCATTTTGTCATTTTACTCTATACTTTAAATTTGGGCTCGGTGGTGAGAGGATCTAAAAAGTTACAAAAAAAACACGCAAACACATACATGTAGAAAGTCAGGAAGACTCCAACCCGAGATCTACTAACACCCCTCGAGGCCCTTTGCCACTAAGCTAAGCCTGGGGGCCAGTGGTGCTTTATTGTATATGCTGTTCAGCTTATTCTGTCAGTTTGACATGACCACAAAATTATCTGCAAAATCGGTGGCCATGTTGGATTGAATTATTTGAAATATTATTACTTTCTATAACCTTGTCATTCAATCCCATAATTGAAGGGGAAAAAAGCAATGTTTTCACACACGAAGAAAAAAACCCTAAACAAAACTTAAACAAATAAGGCCGAGATAAGAAAAACTGAATTATTATCATCATCGTTGTTTATTATTAGAAAAATACAGAGAAATAAGTAATGAGGAAATGGAGGCATGCCTGGAACTGGAGCGCTCGAAGAGCTTGCCTGTGGAGGAGAAGACGATGACTGCCACGTCGGCATCGCACAGAATGGAAAGCTCGTCGGCCTTCTTAAACAGCCCTCGCCGCCGCTTGGAGAATGTAACCTGCCTAGCCGTCACGTTGTCGATCTTGCGTATCTTTATCTTCGCCCTCACCATTCCGATCGAGGAAAATCACTGTCGCGGGAGAAGAAGAAAGGAAAACCTAACGATCATGAAGAAGGCACCATGTTGGATAGTCTTGTTTATTTTATTTATTAATCTATTATGAAGGTAGTGGATGGGAAACCCTTTCTCTTCTCAGACCCAGTTTTATGGGAACTGAATTTTTGGGGGGAGGAACCCAAAAACCCCACCAATCGGAGCTCACCAGCATGCAAACCCCATTGGTGGGTTCGTGGAAAAGAGAAGCCAGCGGACGGATGAAGAGAGATAGGAAGAGAAACAGACCAAACGATGAAAAGAAATGGTGAGAAATAGAGAGGAATAGTGAGTGAGAGACCTACGATTGCCTCCACTTTCTTCTTCTTCCTCCTCGTTCTTGTCGCTGTTATTCTTCATCTCTGATCCATAGATCGTGGTCTCCTTCATCGAAAAGGCAAAAAGGAAAGCCAGGCGACAGTGACCGGCTGCAACTTGCAAGTGGGTGCGTTTTAGTGGTGCAAAAATTGAAAGAGTGTTGTGTGGGGGAATGATGGCCCCTCTACCCATTTCTGAGTTTTTTTTTTTAAAATACGTTTTTCGAAAAAAAAAATGAAAAACAACTGAAGTTAATTTTTTTAAAAAAAATACGCTACAAAGACGGCATCTGCGATACCGCCTTTCTATTAGTGCGCAAAGATGGCATCGGGGATGCCGTCTTTGCTCCTCTGCGCCGCCTTTGACCCGGATCGATGACATGGCAAAGGCGACCGGGGGGAGGCCGCCTTTCGCATCTGGGTAAGGTGAAAGACGGCTTCTGCGATGCCGCATTTGGCCTTACGCAGATGCAAAAGGCGACTTTCGCGATACCGCCTTGGCTAGAACTCCCTATAAAAGGGCGGTCACCCCCCCCTCTCCTCACTTGATCTTTGCCTTCATCTCTCCTAAATACTCACTCTCTCTCTAAAAATTCATTTGTTGTGCGGGTTTTTACGAAGCTTCATTTAGAGGTATGTTTCTTTATTTAATTTAATGTTTTTATTTAATTAATTTATTTTATTTTAGTTTTCAATATTTCATTTTTTAAGTAGTTTAGGTAGTTCTTAATATTTGGTTATTTAGTTTGTATAATTAGTTATATATAGTTTGAAATAATTATTGTTAGGTAGTATAGATTAAGTATAGATTAACTTAGGATTAAGTATTTTGAAATTTTGGTAGGTTAAAGATTGTGTGGTTATCTAAGCAATTAAATTCATGTCTGGATACAAACAAGTGGATGTGACTCTGACACAGATGTACATAGGGGTAAAACCCGAAAGCACCGCTTTGAGCTAGACTCGAACGAGAACTGGTGCACGATAACGGGTCTTGCTGCATCCTGATTTGACACTCCTGTGGAATATGCTTAAGATGATTCATATTTTCTTTATAAACTACTAAAATATCTAAGAGAAGAAAAATCAAATAAGTATATTTACCAATGATAAAATGATAAATATAATGTTATAGAATCAAATAAGGACATAAGCATTAACAAATTAAAGTTATTATTAGTTAATTATAATTAACTAATGAATATAATATGATTAACGATTAAAGAATAAATAATTAACGAATAACTTAATAATGATAAAATAGTGATTAAAGAATGATTGATTAGTTAAAAACTGTGTGAAGAAAATCAGTTAAAAATGATAATTATAATTATTTAAAATGAAATGGAGAAGAAAATGTTTTAAAATGTAAAGATTATATCGTTTAGAAATAATAGTTACTATTAGACATAATTAATTATAGAATAATTAATAAATAACATTGGATTAAAACATGGATCCATATAATGATTAACTAACAATACTGATGAACATATAAAATAAAATGAAGAAGAACAAACACATTAAATAAATAGGCGCCCTAAAATTACATTCTAATAAATATCATATGGTCAAACATCAGTAGCTTAGTTTAGGGTATATAAAGGCGCCCTAAAATTACATTCTAATAGACATCATATGGTCAAACAAAATTGTTAATATTTGTTACACTATTACAATTTTGATGAAAGAAGCATATTTGACGTAGAGAGTCATGTTTGCCTGTGTGTACTGCTATGTGGAGATTATTCAAACTGAGCAAGGAGCTTCTTACAGTACACAACCAATTACGGTGGTTAGTACAACTGATTGTGTAACCATTAGTGACCTTCAAAAGAGAATTTGCGTTTCCTTAAATCTGGGACCCGATCAAGAGATCATGTCTATGAGCTATAGACAATTACAATTTCCGACAACTCTGTGACATCTAGCTTGTCCATTGGTTGCTGATGCGCAGTGGGTCCAAGCAATTAGTTTATTTTCTCAACAGTCACATGGTATCATGATGGAGTTATACGTTGATGTTGCTACTGTACAACAACATCGTCCACCTGTACGAAGACGCAGAATTACAAGAGTGGTTGAAGACAGTCCACCCCATGAAATTGAGCGTATTCCAAATGATGCAGCAGAAGAGGACAAACAATTAGTTTACATGTTTTATGTCTACTGAAATCAAAATACAATTATTACTTGTTGGTCAGAGTGAAATCATAAGAGGGGGGTGAATTGAGTTCCAATTTAAGCAATGTTTAAAATTTCATTCATATCGGCCTTATAGTTTATATTATATTGGTAAGCAAAATCACGTACTTGAAACATTTTTAAGTTTCAAGTAGGTGGATATGATAGGTTATAAATAAATTTTCACCAAGATTTTTTAAGAAATTATTTTTATTTTGGACTACTAGTTATATGTTTAAGCAATGTTTAAAATTTTATTCATATCGCTCTTATAGTTTATCTTATATAGGCCAATAAAGTTACGTACTTGAAACATTTTTAAGTTTCAAATAGGTGGATATGATAGGTTATAAATAATTTTTCACCAAGATTTTTTAAGAAATTATTTTTATTTTAGACTATTAGTTATATGTTTAAGCAATCTTTAAAATTTCATTCATATTAGTCTTATAGTTTATATTATATAGGTCAGAAAAGTCACGTACTTGAAACTTTTTTAAGTTTCAAGTAGGTGGATATGATAGGTTATAAATAAATTTTCACCAAGTAACTAATTAATTATTAAATGGTTAATAATTATATTACCAATTAACTAATTATATTACTATTTAAGTAATTAATTATTATATAATTAATTATTAATAATTACTAATTAAGTAACTAATTATTATACAAATAATACTTATATAATTAATAATTATATTATTAATTAATAATTAGTAATTAATAATTGATAATTAATAATTATAATTAGTAATTATAATGAATAATTATAATTAATAATTATAATGAATAATGATAATTTATAATTATATTACTAATTAACTAATTAACTATTATATAATTAATAATTATATTACCAATTAACTAATTAATTATCATATAATAATTTTTAATAATTTATAATTATTTCAACGTCACATACTTGAATCATTTTTAAGTTTCAAGTAGGTGGTTTTGAAAGCTTATAAATTATTTTCCTTGAACATTTTTTACGATAATCTTTTTATTTTCAACTATTTGTTATATGTTCAATCCATGTTTTAAGTTTCATTTATATCGGTTTTATAGTTTATATTTTATAGGCTTTCAAAGTCACGTGCTTGAAACATTTTTAAGTTTCATGTAGGTGTCTTTGAAAACTTATAAATTATTTTCCATCAACATTTTTTACGAAATTCTTTTTATTTTCAGAAATTTGTTATATGTTTAATTCATGTATTAAGTTTTATTTATATTGGCCTTGTAGTTTATATTTTATAGGCTTTTAAAGTTACATACTTGAAACTTTTTAAGCTTCAAGTGTGTGGTTTTGAAAGCTTATAAATTATTTTTTATCATCATTTTTTATGAAATTATTTTTGTTTTCAACTATTTTTAATATTTTTAAACCATGTTTCAAGTTTCATTTATATTGATCTTATAGTTTATATTTTATATTCTTCCAAAGTCACGTGCTTGAAACAGAATCTCACATCGGAAATGCAGAATGTTCTCCGAAGAAAATCCACATCTTTCTTGGCATGTTTATGGTGATGTGGGGTTTACCGGTGATCGTGATTGGCCTACTTGTAGGAATTTTTGGTTAGTTATGGTCCTTAGTCCTTGTTGTCATGTAACCATTTCGAGTGTTTTGATAGAATAACAAGTTTTGTGTTTTATATTGCAGGCATAACTTATAAAAAGGAAACTAATCCAAAAGTAATAATTAAAACTATTATTACTATAGAAATTATGTTCGGGATGTCACATTATCCCCTCCTTCAAAGAATTGTGCCCTCGCAATTCTATTACACCCGTAAACAACTACCCGAAAACTAGAGAGTCTTTATGCTTGAGGACCCCTCCTCGAGGTCCACCATTGCGGATAATCCGCTGATGTTTCTAGGTGGATACCCAGGTTAGTTCTCAGTTCCTCAATCTCCTTGGCCCATATACACCATGAGCAGTTAGGGTCAAACCTATGCATAAAGCATTCGGTCCTCCAAAGAGTGGAATGAGCGGTGTGGATGTTAGAAATTTGGGAGAGAGCTACCTCTCTATAAATCTCTCGGACCACCTCTTGTTTGAACACTTCGAATTCATAAAGCATCACATACATACTGAAACTTAGGACCTGGAACAGATAGGTCGCTCGGGTGTCGCCTTCCAAGGCAGCTTCATGAAACTTCTCCCGGGCTAGGTGGTTCTCAAACAAGGTGAAGTAAAGGAAGAGACCTTCACGGTACTCTCCTCTCCGCATGTACTCTACTAGTTGTGCAGTTGCTATGTGGCGATAAACATGACCATTTCCTTGGTAGGTCCGAAGGATGTTGGGGCTAAGGGATACTTTATAAAGACGTTTGCAAGACAAGCGCATGTTGGAAAAAGGGTAGTAGTATTCTGAACATGTCTTAGTGATTATGGATTCTAGCAATTCAGTAGGAAGTGATAAAAGGTTGATCGATGAACTCACGTTTTCCATCTGAAAAACAAGAGACATATTTTACTTAGTAAATCATAACTAGATTACAATAGAGACATTACTTTTCTAGAAGCATAATAAGATACCAACACATAAAACATAACATGATTCATTTAGAAAAGTTCATAAACTCGAGGTGTTACATAATCCTGAGTTAATCTATACTTAATCCATACTACCTAACAATAATTATTTCAAACTATATATAACTAATTATACAAACTAAATAACCAAATATTAAGAACTACCTAAACTACTTAAAAAATGAAATATTGAAAACTAAAATAAAATAAATTAATTAAATAAAAACATTAAATTAAATAAAGAAACATACCTCTAAATGAAGCTTCGTAAAAACCCGCACAACAAATGAATTTTTAGAGAGAGAGAGAGATAAAGTATTTAGGAGAGATGGTGGCAAGGATCAAGTGAGGAGGGGGGGGGGGGGGGTGACCGCCCTTTTATAGGGAGTTCAGGCCAAGGCGGCATCGCGGAGGCGGCCTTTCGCCTCTGCGTAAGGCCAAAGGCGGCATCGCAGAAGCCGCCTTTTTTCCTTACCCAGATGCGAATGGCGGCCTCCCCCCGGCCGCCTTTGCCATGTCATCGATCCAGGCCAATGGCGGCTTGGGGGGGGGGGGCAAAGGCGGCATCGCAGATGCCGCTGTTGTAGCGTGCTTTTTAAAAAAAATTTAACCTAAGCTATTTTTCAATTTTTTTTCAAAAAAATTATTTAAAAACAAACACCCCATTCCCACGCTCCAATGGGCTCGTCAGGGAAATTATAAGAACCTCTCTTTTTATGGAATATTATTACTTTTTCAAAAAAGGTGATCGAATCGTAAAATTTTAAAGTGGCATTATAAGAATTTTAGTTTTAAATATCCATTATAAATAATTCAGGGATTGCTGTTGTGAATATTTAAATCATGAAAGATCATTTAATAACATAACTATTAATTAAAAAAAAATAAATATTAAAAAATAAATTTAAAATATCTGGATGAGCTACATCAATTTCAATATGTTTAAAAACCATGATATTCAATTTTTTTTAAATATATTTATAATTATGTATTCAATTATTGGTTTTTCCCCCAATGGGTATGGTTTATTTATACCTATGGATGGATAAAATTTTGACTGGGATTGTCGTCTTATTTTCAGCAGAGTATCTTTGTCCGTACAGATCCTCATGATGCCCCCACCCCCACCGACCTCGCTGCTCTACATGCATTTATTATTTGATGCCCCATACATAGCCATCATTGCCTACTTGCTTACACATGGCTTCACATATTATGTATAAACTGCATTTATATAAAATCATCGTGTAAAAATAAATGTATGATGGATTTTAAGCTCCGCCTCATCCTTTTATCTCCTTTCCACCCCACCCCAGAACTAGTGTAATTATAGTAGTTTTTAATAAAATTTATCCTATATAATGATTTTGAAAATTTAAAATTTAATGTAGTTTTATATGATTTCTTTTTTAAGAAATCATCATAGATTTATATACATTACAGTTTCTTTTATCAAAAGTTGTCATATATAGTCAATGACGTGTATATGGAGTTTTTTTAAATGGAATTTACGAATTTCTTAAAAAAAGTGGAATAAGGCTACAAGTATTATTAAAAGTGGGGTTGGAAAGGCATGAACTGCATTTACTATTATCAATTTGGGTGATAACCATGAACAAGGTTCATGATTCTTTTTCTGTCATCAAGGAAGTATTAATGGGGTTCACCATTCCTTAAGGCACGACATTAAGCGTGAACAGGGTTTACATCCCATCCCGAAAAAAATTATACACATCCTCCCCCCCTATTTCAATTGTTCTCGTTGATATTTTGGTGTCAAGCACTGTTAATTTTTTTTCACAACATATATTTCTGGATTTTAAGAAGTTAAATTTTCCATTTAAAAATTTTAATTGTCTAATTGTTTTTTTTATTTGATTCATATGATTTATTTATTTAATATGTATGGATGTATAAATGTATAAATTATCATTCTTTGTATGATTTATTTTCTATATAAATTATTGTTCTTTATATGATTGAATTTAAATTTAATGATTTATGAAATTTAAATATGATGTTTGTATAATTTAAATTTTTATGTATAAAATATAATTTATATCTAGGAAAGTATTATTGATTAAAAAATGTATACATTTATAATTTAAAGGGTGAATAATTTGATTTGAATATATTTATATGCATATATTATCAGACATTATATCTAAAGCAACATATATTGAAATTACAATATTTGATACACATAGGTAAATAAAGTGAATCTAGTCAAATATTTTATTAAATTTGTATTATGAATAATTATTTATAAAAAATACTAGTTATATTATGTATCATATTTAAATTTATTTAAATATATAATATATTATTCGAGATATATATATATAATATTATTTTTGTTGGCAGTATTAAAAAAGTTTGCAATATTTTAATGGTTATTTAAGTGTAAATTATATTACCTTAGTTAATTAAATTTAACAAAATTTACTATTAATAATATTTTCAGTAGTTATGTATAAAATAATAATATTTTAATTTTGGTCACTATAATTGTTTGCAAAAATATATATTTATATTTTAAAATATTAATAAATAAAGTTGAATATATTTTAATGTGTGTATATATATATATTGTATTATTTGAATATAATATTTGAAAATGTATATATTTGTAATTTAACTTGTGAGTAATTAGATTTGAATATATTTATATGTATATATTATTGTATATTATATATAGAGTAAAATAAATTTAAATTTTAATATCCGATACACATAGGTAAATAAAGTCAATCAACCTATATATATACATTGAAAAGTTTAAATTTCATAAAGTTTAATTACTTCAAAAATTATATATATACTTATCTAAATTTATTATATTGAAAGTAACATAAGTTTGCAATATTTTAATGGTTATTTAAGTATAAATTGAATTATTTTGTTAATTAAATTTAACAAAACTTACTATTAATAATATGTTCAATAGTTATTTCTGTATATATATATGTGTGTGTGTTACATTATTTAAATATAATACTTGAAAATGTATATTAGACATTTTTTTAAGACGTCATTAAATACAATAAATGTACACACACATATATAAATATTGATATTTAAAAGAAGATAATATAAATATATGAATATATATATAGATATTTATTATTTATTAGTTACAGTTATAGGTGATGTTATAATATGTCGAACATAATAAGTATATCAAAAAACATGTTAAAAGTATCGTGTGATGAATGATCTTGAGATGACTGGTCAATGTATGATTGAAATTATATGTTTTTTTTGTAAACGATTATATAATTTGTAATAATTGCATTTTTTTTCTCTTTGATGACTTGTGTGTCATCCCTCTTTCTATGTATGTAAGAACCTGTGTGTCTGTGTAAAAATGTTAGGCATCTCAAAATCTCGGTCCCCCTCACATGCATGTGAATAATATTGTAATAAAAGGGTGTTCGACAAGAGACGTGTTGGATCGATTTTAAGATAGATATGATACTGATTGTAGTATCAAACTATGGTGTAAATAATCAATATACAAGAGGGGGGGGGGGTGAATTGTATGCTTAAAAAATCCTTAAGGAAATTTTGTATAAACAAAATTCACAACACCTCTAAGTTCTACTAATTTTCTTGATTCCGGAAAAGTGATTCTGGAAATGAAACATAACAAAAGTTTATAACAACTAAGATTCTACCTTAAAGCGTATAGAATCCTATTTAATCAGAGTAAAAGTCTAAGGAAGTATTAAATAGTTATAATTTCCTCAACAACCAAAATTACATTGGAAAACAAAATTGAAACACTACAAGTATCAAGTAGTAAATCTTTTAACCCAAAGAGAAGGGTATCCAACAACCTTTGATAAAAGCCCCTTGATTTATACTTTCAAGAAAGTCTGTCTTACCCAAACCCAGGTAATCCCTCAATCCGAAGATCAGTATCTATCTTGCTATTCTCGCAAGGCCTTGATTTGTAAGGAAATCGGTACCTCTGACTTCACAACCCGAAGTCTCTGATTTTAAGGAAATCACACCTCTACACAAAACAATTCTGCACGAAGCAAAGTTTTAACAAGCCGTTCAAACTTTCTGCACGAAGCCTGAGAGTTTATAAGAGCCTCTCTCTCTCTATAAATCACTTCAACAACATGTATGTAAGTTCTACCAAAAGTAAAGTCTTTCAGTACAGATCTCATTCAAATGAGCTCCTATTTATAGGCACGACTTCAATGGTCAGCTCCCTCCTACAACGATCATATTTTTCCTTGAAATTCGGAGGGACATATACACGTGACACTCAAACAATGGTTAGTTAATAACTGAAAGAACGACATCATTTTATAACCAAAACACGAGTAAACAAAAATATGGCTACTTCAGGAAATTCATTTTTTGGAGTGTAAGCAAAAATGAAAGTTCGGAGTCTAACCAAAAACTATTCGGAGTCTGTAATAAATGGATATTCAGATTCTGTTTATCAGAAAAATTCAGAGTTAGAATTCTATAGAATTATGGAGTATGAATTTCAAGGAAATTCAGAGTCTTGAATTCAGTAGAATTCGAAGTCTGAATTCATAAGAGTTCGGAGTCTGAACTTACAAAAGTTTGGAGTCTGAATTAATAAGAGTTCGGAGTCCGAACTAACAAAGTTTGGAGTCTGAATTCATAAGAGTTTGGAGTTTGAACTAACAAAGTTCAAAGTCTGAATTCAGAGAACTCGGAGTCAGAACTCAGAAGAGTTCGGAGTCTGAATTCAGAGAACTTGGAGTCAGAACTCAAAAGAGTTCAGAGTCTGAATTCAGAGAACTCAGAGTCAGTACTCAGAAGAGTTCAGAACCTGAATTCGGATCCGAAAAAAAAATGCTTTATATCTAAGTATATATATGATTATGAGGTTTTAGATACGAAACCAAATTTTATACTTAGAGACAAAATGATCAATGAAAAACACGGTAAGGATAAATTTCATTGGGGAAGGAAATTTTTCTTATGAAAGCAAAGCATAGGGTAAAATAAAAATTTCCTTAAGATAAGGTGTTTGTGATTTTCAAAACAATAAGGAATGATAAATTCATAAGGAAACCTTATTTACTCAACAATCTCCCCAAACATGAATGAATGGAAAATTCATAAGGAAACCTTATTGACTCAACAATCTCCCCATTTTTGGAAAGCATAAACATCCTTACGAAAAATAATATAAGGACTTAGAAAATATTTTTCTATACTTTGAAATAAAACTTATCTCCATTCTCCCAAGGGAAATGATGAATACAACTAACTCCCACTTAGGATTTGGAACACTAAGGATCATATTATAGATTTCTGAAATGAGATTTTTCATTATCTTGAATACAGAAATCTTTGTAATGTAAACTCCCCCTTAGATGAACACTCCCTTACTTAGGAACATTTCTTCTTTACTCAATATTCTTTTTTTCATTTCTCCCCCTTTGTGATTTTCAAAAAGGAATTTGAGGGAATATTAAAGAAATTATGGTACCTGAAATATTAGTACAACACATCCAAAAGACAAGCAACCATACATTTCATTATGATAAGAAAAATTTGTACAAGGAAATGAATGCAACAAAAGATCAGATTTAAGCAAGATCATCCTTCCTTTTCCTTGGGAATCAGTTTATTAACTATTGTATTCAGCTTCTTGAGCTGCTTATGATCTTCCTCTGCTCTCTTAAGAATCTTTTCCTGATCCTCAGCTTTCTTCTCTAAGGCTTTGATTCTATCTTCCTGATCCTTGAGAAATTCTGCCTGAGCCTTCAGGACTTCTTCCTTCTTAAAAAGATTTTCTTCAATCTCATTCCAAATATCTCTTTCTCTATTTCAGATTTGAGTTACTGAATACAACTTTCCATTTAAATCCTTCACTTCTTGAATCTGAGAATTTTGTTCTAGAGTCATATTTTCTTCAAAACTGGTTGTAAGATCCTTGATCTTACCATATTCAATGTCAAAAGCCTCCTTGACACCATCTTGGAACTCATCAAGTTCTCTAAAATCTTCAACTATCTTCTTTGAACAGCCAACCATTTTATTACAAGACCTTTTGTGAGCATCGTAGTTAATGATGAAATTCTTGAAATCAGCCTCAAGCTTTACACACTTATCCATCACCAGGGATACTAAATCCAATTTATGATTTAGTGTGTGTTGAAGCATCTGGAATCTGGAGTCTATGCTTGGAAAAATTGGAATGGTCCCAACAAAATTCTTTAATGATTGAACAATGAAATCATCTCCAAGGGATGATGATTCTGAATCTAAAATTTTGCTTGGAGAGGACTCTTTCTCTAGCTTAGCAAATTTCCTCTTTGAGTATCCACCAACTTCCTTCTCCTTTATAACAACTTTAGTAGGTGTATCAAAAACCACCTATTTACCCTTATTGATTTTCAGAATAGCTTCCTCATCCGGAGATTTATGTTCACTGTCAGATAACTGAACAATTTTATCTTCATCTATCTTTTCTTTCTCAGCTCTTGACTCAACATCGTCAGGGTGTATGAAATGATGATTAAAACTTTCTTCCTCAGACAGCTTGTTCACTTCTTCTTCACCCTTCTTATCCTCTCCTTTCTTATCTTTCCCAGGTGTAGCCAACTTTGAAGATTCTGCTTCAGAAATTCAGATTGACAGATTCTTGAATGGACTTTCCTTATCATGAAAGTCTTCCACTTTCTTAATCAAATCTTCGATATCACCACTACTCTTAACTTCTTTTTCAACTTCTTGTACTACTTCTTTTTCTCTTTCTTTGACTATTTTCGGATTGACAAACTTTTTCCCAGGGGTTTCTGGTAAAGCTTCTACCAGGAAGGATTTTGGTACCGGGATATTTTCAGATGGTTTCTTAGTATCCCTCAGAAGGGATTTCCCAATCTCTGCTTCATTCATCTTCTTCTTTAACTTCTTTTCTTTAGATTACTTTTCAAGCTCATCAGTAGTCTTCTCTCTTAAGGCTTTTGCTTCAGCATGATCCAAACCAAAACTAGGCTCCCCTGCTTTCCTTTTTTCCTTGTCTTACTTCCACTTAGCTAATACCTCATCTAGATAGTCTTTTTGCTTCTTAGGCTTTGGAGGTGTGTATTGGGCTTACTTAGCTTTTGGGGTTTTCCTTCCTCTTCTACTTCCTTAAACTTCATCTTCTTTCCTTCCTTTTTGGACGGTTCAACCACTTCTTGTTTCTTCGGAACAGCTTCAGCTTCTTCCTCTGCTAAGTCATAAAATTCTCCTGAGTCTGTAGAAAAACCAATGTTCATCCTCTTCAGGGTATCATCACTAACTAACATGACTTTGTAATTCCTTGGCTTCGAGCTGCAAGGAATTTTAAAAGATTCTAGGCACCGAACAATTAACTTGGAAGGAATGGCTGGATACATGATTATTTGAGCCTCCAAGTTTCCATTCTTAATATTCTCAATCGTAATGAGAATATTCTAAACCAAGTTGATTTTCCTTTGGTTCACCAAGAAATCCAAAATATACATGTCACTCTTCTTCAACGTGTCCTTGTCCCCTTTTCTCATAATTATGAAACCTTGAACCCATAATTCGAGAATTTGATAGTTTGTTGTGAGATGAGAAATCTTCAGAGTCTTGACATCTGTAAGACTGAGGAACTCCATAGATTTTAACTTAACAAAGCTTCCTTTGATATCTAGCAACTTATGAGAACAGTACCCAGCTTCCCCTTCGTATGGAATACCAATCAAACTTGCTACCTTAGTATATGAAGAGCCTAAGTATTTCCATAGATTTTGAATGAAAACCTCTCTCTGCCTTCTTCCTTAAAGAAACCGACTGATTCATAAAACTCAGTTAGCAGAGCCAGATACACCAAATCTTGCGCACCTGGCTTTGATATGCAAACACTCTCCCATCTATTCAACTTAATGTTTTTCGAGATAATCGAATCATACTTGTTGAAGAAGTTCGAATGCACCAACCTTTCTCTATATACCTGCCACTCTGAGATTGAATTAACAGTAGACATATCTTTCTGAAAGGATTCTTCTATAGACATTCTGAATTGAGAAACCTTTGAAAATTCAGAATGAGCTTATATAAAAGGGCAGAACTTCAGCACGCGAGAGCTTGAGAATCGATGTGAGACAAACATCAGGGGGTCCTTTATCTAAGCAATTAAGTTCCTGTCAGGATACAAACAAGTGGATGTGGCTCTGGAACAGATGTACATAGGGGTAAAACCCGAAAACACCACTTTGAGCTGGACTCGAATGGGAACTGGTGCACGATAATGGGCCTTACTGCATCCTGGTTTGACACTCCCAGGGAATATGATTAAGATGATTCATATTTTCTTTATAAACTACTAAAATATCTAAGAGAATAAAAATCAAATAAGTATATTTACCAATGATAAAATGATAAATATAATGTTATAGAATCAAATAAGGACATAAGAATTAACGAATTAAAGTTATTATTAGTTAATTATAATTAACTAATGAATATAATATGATTAACAATTAAAGAATAAATAATTAAATAATAACTTAATAATGATAAAATTGTGATTAAAGAATGATTGATTAGTTAAAAACAGTATGAAGAAAACCATTTAAAAATGATAATTATAATTATTTAAAATGAAATGGAGAAGAAAATGTTTTAAAATGTAAAGATTATATCGTTTAGAAATAATAGTTACTATTAGACATAATTAATTATAGAATAATTAATAAATAACATAGGATTAAAACATGGATCCATATAATGATTAGCTAATGATACTGGTAAACATATAAAGTAAAATGAAGAAGAACAAACACATTAAATAAATAGGTTCCCTAAAATTACATTCTAATAAATATCATACAGTCAAACATCAGTAGCTTAGTTTAGGGTATAGAAAGGGGCCCTAAAATTACATTCTAATAAACATCATATGGTCAAAAAAATTATTAATATTTGTTACACTATCACAATTTTGATGAAAGAAACATATTTGACGTAGAGAGTCATGTTTTCATGTGTGTACTGCTATGAGGAGATTATTCAAACAGAGCAAGGAGATTCTTACAGTACACAACCAATTACGGTGGTTAGTACAGCTGATTGTGTAACCATTAGTGACCTTCAAGAGAGAATTCATGTTTCCTTAAATCTGGGACCCGATCAAGAGATCATGTCTATGAGCTATAGACATTTGCAATTTCAAACAACTCTGTGGAATCTAGCTTTTCCATTGGTTGCTGATACGCAGTGGTTCCAAGCAATTAGTTTATTTTCTCAACAGTCAGATGGTACCATGATGGAGTTATATGTTGATATTTCTACTGTACAACAACATCGACCACCTGTACGAAGACATAAAATTACAAGAGTGGTTGAAGACAGTCCACCCCATGAAATTGAGCATATTCCAAATGATGTAGCAGAAGAGGAAAAGCAATTATTTTACATGTTTCATGTCTATTGAAATCAAAATACTATTTTTACTTGTTGGTTGGAGTGGAATCTTAATAGGGGTGAATTGAGTTCCAATTTAAGAAATGTTTAAAATTTCATTCATATCGGTATTATAGTTTATATTATATTGGTAAGAAAAATCACGTACTTGAAACAATTTTAAGTTTCAAGTAGGTGGATATGATAGGATATAAATAAATTTTCACCAAGATTTTTTAAGATTTTTTTTTATTTTTGGACTAAAAGTTATATGTTTAAGCAATGTTTAAAATTTCATTCATATCGCTCTTATAGTTTATATTATATAGGCCAGAAAAGTCACGTACTTGAAACATTTTTAAGTTTCAAATAGGTGGATATGATAGGTTATAAATATTTTTTCACCAAGTTTTTTTAAGAAATTATTTTTACTTTGGACTATTAGTTATATTTTTAAGTAATATTTAAAATTTCATTCATATTAGTCTTATAGTTTATATTATATAGGCCAGAAAAGTCACATACTTGAAACTTTTTTAAGTTTCAAGTAGGTGGATATGATAGGTTATAAATAAATTTTCACCAAGTAACTAATTAATTATTAAATAGTTAATAATTAATTACCAATTAACTAATTATATTACTATTTAAGTAATTAATTATTATATAATTAATTATTAATAATTACAAATTAAGTAACTAATTATTATACAAATAATACTTATATAATTAATACTTATATTATTAATTAGTAATTAATAATTATAATTATAATTAGTAATTATAATGAATAATTATAATTATTAATTACAATGAATAATTAGAATTAATAAATATAATCAATAATGTAATTTTTAATTATATTACTAATTAACTAATTAACTATTATATAATTAATAATTATATTACCAATTAACTAATTAATTATCATATAATAGTTTTTAATAATTTATAATTATTTCAACGTCACATACTTGAATCATTTTTAAGTTTCAAGTTGGTGGTTTTGAAATCTTATAAATTATTTTCCTTGAACATTTTTTATGACAATATTTTTATTTTAAAATATTTGTTATATGTTTAATACATGTTTTAAGTTTCATTTATATCGGTTTTATAGTTTATATTTTATAGGTTTTCAAAGTCAGGTGCTTGAAACATTTTTAAGTTTCATGTAGGTGTCTTTGAAAACTTATAAATTATTTTCCATCAACATTTTTTACGAAATTCTTTTTATTTTCAGCAATTTGTTATATGTTAAATTCATGTATTAAGTTTTATTTATATTGGTCTTGTAGTTTATATTTTATAGGCTTCTAAAGTCACGTACTTGAAACTTTTTAAGTTTCAAGTGTGTGGTTTTGAAAGCTTATAAATTATTTTTTATCATCATTTTTTATGAAATTATTTTTGTTTTCAACTATTTTTTATATATTCAATCCATGTTTCAAGTTTCATTTATATTGGTCTTATATTTTATATTTTATATTCTTTCAAATTCACGTACTTGAAACAGAATCTCACATCGGAAATGCAGAATGTTCTACGAAGGAAATCCACTTCTTTCTTGGAATGTTTGTGGTGATGTGGGGTTTACCGGTGATCGTGATTGGACTAATTGTAGTAATTTTTTGTTAGTTATGGTCCTTAGGCCTTTTTGTCATGTAACCATTTCCAGTGTTTTTATAGAATAACAAGTTTTGTGTCTTATTTTGCGGGCATTGCTTATAAAAAGGAAACTAATCCAAAAGTAATAATTAAAACAATTATTACTACATAAATTAAGTTTGGGGTGTCACATTATCCCATCCTTCACAGAATTGCGCCCTCACAATTCTATTACACCCGTAAGCAACTACCCAAAAACTAGAGAGTCTTTATGTTCGAGGACCCCTCCTTGAGGTCCACCATTACGGATAATCCACTGATGTTTCCAGGTGGATCCCCAGGTTAGTTCCAAGTTCTTCGATCTCCTTGGCCCATATACACCATGAGCAGTTAGGGTCAAACCTATGCATAAAGCATTCGGTCCTCCAAAGAGTGGAATTAGCGGTGTGGAGGTTAGCAATTTGGGATAGAGCTACCACTCTATAAATCTCCCGGACCACCTCTCGTTTGAACACTTAAAATTCATAAAGCATCCCATACATACTGAAACTTAGGACCTGGAACAGATAGGTCGCTCGGGTGTCACCTTCCAAGGCAGCTTCATGAAACTTCTCCAGGGCTAGGTGGTTCTCGGACAAGGTGAAGTAAAGGAAGAGACCTTCATGGTACTCTCCTCTCCGCCTGTACTCTGCTAGTTGTGAATTTGCTATGCGGCGATAAACATGACCATTTCCTTGGTAGGTCTGAAGGATGTTCGGGCTAAGAGATACTTTATAAAGGCATTTTCAAGACAAGCACATGTTGGCAAAAGGGTAGTAGTATTCTGAACATGTCTTGGTGATTATGGATTCTAGAAATTCAGTAGAAAGTGATAAAAGGTTGATCGATGAACCCAATTTTTCCATTTGAAAAACAAGATACATGTTTTAATTAGTAAAGTATAAATATATTACAATAGAGAAATTACTTTTGTTGAATCATAATAAGACACCAACACATAAAACATAACATGATTCATTTAGAAAAGTTCATAAACTCGAGGTGTTACATAACCCTAAGTTAATATATTCTTAATCTATACTACCTAACAGTAATTATTTCAAACTATATATAACTAATTATAGAAACTAAATAACCAAATATTAAGAACTACCTAAACTAATTAAAAAATGAAATATTGAAAACTAAACTAAAATAAATTAATTAAATAAAAACATTAAATTAAATAAAGAAACATACCTCTAAATGAAGCTTCGTAAAAACCCGCACAACAAACGAATTTTTATAGAGAGAGAGAGTATTTAGGATAGATGGAGGCAAGGATCAAGTGAGGATGGGGGGGGGGGTGGCCGCCCTTTTATAGGGAGTTTAAGCCAAGGCGACATCATAGAGGCTGCCTTTCACCTTTTCATAAGGCCAAAGGCGGCATCGCAAAAGCTGCCTTTTGCTTTACCCAGATGTGAAAGGTGGCCTTCCCCCAGCCGCCTTTGCCATGTCATCGATCCAGGCCAAAGGTGGGGGGGTGGCGAAGGTGGCATTCCTGATTCTGCCTTTATGCACTAATACAAAGGCGACATCGTAGATGCCACCTTTGTAGCGTGTTTTTTTTAAAAAATTAACCTAAGTTGTTTTTCAATTTTTTTTTTCAAAATTAGTATTTTAAAAAAACTCCCCATTCCCATGCTCCAATGGGCTCATCGGGGAAATTATAAGAACCTCTCTATTTATGGCATATTATTACTTTTTCAAAAAATGTGACCAAATCGTAAAATATTAAAGTGTAATTATAAGAATTTTAGTTTAAAATATCCATTATAAATAATTCAGGGATTGCTATTATGAATATTTAAATCATGAAAGATCATTTAATAACATAACTATTAATTAAAAAAAATTATTCAAAAATAAATTTAAAATATCTGGATTGGCTACATCAATTTCAATATGTTTAAAAACCATGATATTAATTTTTTTTAAATATATTTATAATTATGTATTCAATTATTGGGTTTTCCCCAATGGGTATGGTTCATTTATACCTATGGACGGATAAAATTTTGACTGTGATTGCCGGCTTATTTTTAACAGAGTATCTTTGTCCATACAGATCCCCATGATTCCCCCCACCCCCACCAACCTCGCTACTCTATGGGCATTTATTATTTGATGCCCCATACATAGCCATCATTGCCTACTTGCTTACACGTGGCTTCACATATTATGTATAAACTGCATTTATATAAAATCATCATGTAAATATAAATGTATGATGGATTTTAAGCTCCTCCTCAGCCTTTTATCTTCTTTCTACCCCACCCCAGAACTAGTGTAATAATAGTAGTTTTTAATAAAATTTATCCTATCTAATGATTTTGCAAATTTAAAACTTAATGTAGTTTTATATGATTTCTTTTTTAAGAAATCATCATAGATTTATATACATTACAGTTTTTTTTATCAAAAGTTTTCATATATAGCCAATGAACTGTATATGGAGTTTTTTTAAATGGAATTTACGAATTTCTTAAAAAAATGGAATAAGGTTACAGGTATTATTTAAAGTGGGGTCAGAAAGGCATGGACCATGTTTACTATTGTCAATTTGGGTGATAACCATGAACAAGGTTCATGATCTTCATTCTGTCATCAAGGAAGTATGAACGAGGTTCACCATTCCTTAAGGCATGACATTAAGCATGAACAGGGTTTACATCCCATCCCGAAAAAAATTATACACATTATCCCCCTCTATTTCAATTGTTCTCGTTGATATTTTGGTGTCAAGCACTGTTAATTTTTTTTCACAACATATATTTTTGGATTTTAAGAAGTTAAAATTTTAATTTAAAAATTTTAATTGTCTAATTGTTTTTATTTATTTAATTCATATGATCTATTTATTTAATATGTATGGATTTATAAATGTATAAATTATCATTCTTTTTTTGATTTATTTTCTATATAAATTATTGTTCTTTATATGATTGAATTTAAATTGAATGATTTATGAAATTTAAATATGATGTTTGTATAATTTAAATTTTTATGTATAAAATATAATTTATATCTAGGAAAGTATTATTGATTAAAAAATGTATATATTTATAATTTAAAGGGTGAATAATTTGATTTGAATATATTTATATGTATATATTATCAGACATTATATCTAAATCAACATATATTGAAATTACAATATTTGATACACATAGGTAAATAAAGTGAATCTAGTCAAATATTTTATTAAATTTGTATTATGAATAATTATTTATAAAAAATACTAGTTATATTATGTATCATATTTAAATTTATTTAAATATATAATATATTATTCGATATATATATAATATTATATTTGTTGGCAGTATTAAAAAAGTTTACAATATTTTAATGGTTATTTAAGTGTAAATTATATTACCTTTGTAAATTAAATTTAACAGAATTTACTATTAATAATAATTTCAATAGTTATGTATAAAATAATAATATTTTAATTTTGGTCACTATAATTGTTTACAAATATATATATATATATATATATATATTTTAAAATATTAATAAATTAAGTTGAATATATTTTAATGTGTGTATATATATATTGTATTATTTGAATATAATTTTTGAAAATTTATATATTGTAATTTAACTTGTGAGTAATTAGATTTGAATATATTTATATGTATATATTATTGTATATTATATATAAAGTAAAATAAATTTAAATTTTAATATCCGATACACATAGGTAAATAAAGTAAATCTACCTATATATATATATACATTGAAAAGTTTAAATTTCTTAAAGTTTAATTACTGTAAAAATTATATATATACTTATCGAAATTTATTATATTGAAAGTTACAGAAGTTTGCAATATTTTAATGGTTATTTAAGTATAAATTGAATTAATTTTGTTAATTAAATTTAACAAAACTTACTATTAATAATATTTTCAATAGTTATTTCTTTATATATATGTGTGTGTGTGTTACATCATTTAAATATAATACTTTAAAATGTATATTAGGCATTTTTTTAAGACGTCGTTAAATACAAAAAATGCACACACACATATATAAATATTGATATTTAAAATCAGATAATATAAATATATGAATATATATGTAGATATTTATTATTTATTAGCTATAGTTATAGGTGATGTTATAATATGTCGAACGTAATAAGTATATCAAAAAACATGTTAAGAGTATCGTGTGACGAATGATCTTGAGATGACTGGTCAATGTATGATTCAAATTATATGTTTTTTTGTACACGATTATATAATTTTTAATAATTGCATTTTTTTTCTCGTTGATGACTTGTGTGTCATCCCTCTTTCTATGTATGTAAGAACCTGTGTGTCTGTGTAAAAATGTTAGGCATCTCAAACTCTCAGTCCCCCTCACATGCATGTGAGTAATATTTTAATAATAGGGTGTTCGACAAGAGACATGTTGGATCGATTGTAAGATAGATATGATACTGATTGTAGTATCAAATTATGGTGTAAATACTCAATATACAAGAGGGGGGGGGGGTGAATTGTATACTTAAAAAATCCTTAAGGAAATTTTGTATAAACAAAATTCACAACACCTCTAAGTTCTACTAATTTTCTTGATTCCAGAAAAGTGATTCTGGAAATGAAACTTAACAAAAGTTTATAACAACTAAGACTCTACCTTAAAGTGTATAGAATCCTATTTGATCAGAGTACAAGTATAAGGAAGTATAAGATAGTTATACTTTCCTTAAGAAGCAAAATTACAGCGGAAAAAAAATTGAAATACTACAAGTATCAAGTAGTAAATATTTTAAACCAAAGAGAATGGTATCCAACAACCTTGGATAAAGGTCCCTTGATTTATACTTTCAAGAAAGTCTATCTCACCCAAACCCAGGTAAGCCCTCAATCCAAAGATCAGTATCTGTCTTGCTATCCTCCAAAGCCCTTGATTTGTAAGGAAATCGGCACCTCTGACTTCACAACCCAAAGTCTTTGATTTTAAGGAAATCAAACCTCTACACAAAGAAATTCCGCACGAAGAAAAGTTTGAACAAGTCATTCAAACTTTCTGCATGAATCCTGAGAGTTTATAAGAGCCTCTCTCTCTCTAGAAATCACTTCAACAACATGTAAGTAAGTTATGCCAAAGGTAAATTCTTTCAGTACTAAGCTCATTCAAATGAGATCCTATTTATAGGCATGACTTCAATAGTCGGCTCCCTCCTCCAATGATCATATTTTTCCTTGAATTTCAGAGGGACCTATACACATGTCACTCAAAAAATGGTTAGTTAATAACTGAATGCACGGCATCATTTTATAACCAAAAAATGAGTAAACAAAAATATGGTTACTTAATAAAATTCATTTTTCCGAGTGTAAGCAAAAATTAAAGTTCGGAGTCTAACCAAAAACTATTCGAAGTCTGTAATACATGGATATTCAGATTCTGTTTATCAGAAGAATTCAGCGTGAGAATTCTACAAAATTATGGAGTCTGAATTTCAAGGAAATTCAGAGTCTTGAATTCAGTAGAATTCAGAGTCTGAATTCATAAGAGTTTGGAGTCTGAACTTACAAAAGTTTGGAGTCTGAATTCATAAGAGTTTGGAGTCCGAACTAAAAAATTTTGGAGTCTGAATTCATAAGAGTTCAGAGTTTGAACTAACAAAGTTCAGAGTCTGAATGTAGAGAACTCAAAGTCAGAACTCAGAAGAGTTCGAAGTCTAAATTCAGAGAACTCGGAGTCAGAACTCAGAAGAGTTCGGAGTATGAATTTAGAGAACTCGGAGTCAGAACTCAGAAGAGTTCGAAGTCTGAATTCTGAGAACTCTGAGTCAGTACTCAAAAGAGTTCGGAACCTAAATTCAGATCCAGAAAACAGAATGATTTATATCTAAGTATATATATGATTCCAAGTTTTTGGATACAAAATTGAATTTTATACTTATATACAAAATGATCAATGAAAAACATGGTAAGGATAAATTTCCTTGGGGAAGGAAATTTTCCTTATAAAAGCAAAGCATAGGGTAAAATGAAATTTTCCTTAAGATAAGGTGTTTGTGATTTTCAAAACAAGAAGGAATGGTAAAGTCATAAGGAAACCTTATTGACTCAACAATCTCCCCAAACATGAAGGAATGAAAAAGTCATAAGGAAACCTTATTGACTCAACAATCTCCTCCTTTTTAGAAAGCACAAACATCCTTACAAAAAAGAATATAAGGACTTAAAAAATATTTTTCTATACTTTGAAATAAAACTTATCTCCCTTATCTCATCAGCAATTATGAATACGACTAAATCCACCTTAGGCTTTGGAACACTAAGGATCATATTCTAGATTTCCGAAATGAGATTTTTCATTATCTTGAATACATAAATCTTTGTAATGAAACCCCCCCCTTAGATGAACACTCCCTTAAGAACATTTCTTCTTTACTCAGTATTATTTTTCCTTTCTCCCCCCTTTTGATTTTTAAAAATGAATTTGAGGGAATGGAAAAGAAATTATGGTACCTGAAATATTAGTAAAACACATCCAAAAGACAAGAAACCATACATTTCATTATGATAAGAAAAATTTGTACAAGGAAAGGAGTGCAACAAAAGATCAGATTTAAGCAAGTTCATCCTTCCTTTTCCTTGGGCATCAGCTTCTTCACTATTTTCTTCAGCTTCTTGAGTTGCTTATGATCTTTCTCTTCTCTCTTAAGAATCTATTCCTGATCCTCAACTTTCTTCTCTAAGGCTTTGATTCTATCTTCCTGATCCTTGAAAACTTCTGCCTAAGCCTTCAAGACTTCTTCCTTCCTGACAAGATTTTCTTCAATCTCATTCTGAATATCTCTTTCTCTCTTTCAGCTTTGGGCTACTGAATACAACTTTCCATTCAAATCCTTCACTTCTTGAATCTGATAATTTTGTTTTAGAGTCAGCTTTTCTTCAAACCTGGTTGTGAGATCCTTGATCTTACCATCTTTAATGTCAAAAGCCTCCTTAACACCATCTTGGAACTCATCAAGTTCTCTCAAATCTTCTACTGTCTTCTTTGACTAGCCAAACATTTTCTTAGAGGACCCTTTGTGAGTATCGTAGTTAATGAAGAAATTCTTGAAATTATCCTCAATCTTTACACACTTATCCATCACCATGGATACTGAATCCGATTTCTGATTTAATGTGTGTTAAAGCATCTGGAATCTTGAGTCTATGCTTCGAAAAATAGGAATGGTCCCAACAAGCTTATTTAATGATTGAACAATGAAATCATGTCCAAGGGATGATGATTCCAAATCTGAAATTTTGCTTGGAGAGGACTTTCTCTAGCTCAGCAAGTTTCCTCTTTGAGGATCTACCAACTTCCTTCTTCTTTATAACTACTTTAGTAGGTGTATCAACAACCACCTGTTTACCCTTATCGGTTTTCGAAATAGCTTCCTCATCCGAAGATTTATGTTCACTGTTAGGAAACTAAACAATTTTATCTTTATCTATCTTTTCTTTCTCAGCTCTTGCCTCAGCATCGTCAAGGTGTATGAAATGATGATTAAAAATTTCTTCCTCAGACAGCTTGTTCACTTCTTCTTCGCCCTTCTTATCCTATCCTTTCTCATATTTCCTAGGTATAACCAACTTTGAAGATTCTGCTTCAGACGTTCAGATTGACAACTTCTAGGATGGAATTTCCTTCTCATGAAAGTATTCCACTTGCTTTATCAAATATTCGGTATCACCACTACTCTCAACTTCTTTTTCAACTTCTTGTACTACTTCTTTTTCTCTTTCTTTGACTATTTTCGGAGTGACAAAATTCTTCCCAGGGGTTTCTGGTAAAGCTTCTACCAGGAAGGATTTTGGTACCAGGATATTTTCAGATGCTTTCTCAGGATCCCTCAGAAGTTATTTCACAATCTCTGCTTCATTCATATTCTTCTTTAACTTCATTTCTTTAGATTGCTTTTCAATCTCATCAACAATCTTCTCTCTTAAGGCTTTTGCTTCAGCAGAATCTAAACCAAAACTAGGCTCCCCCGCTTTCCTTTTTTCCTTATCTTACCTCCACTTAGATACTACCTCATCTGAATAAGATTTTTGATTCTTAGGCTTTGGAGGTGCGGATTGGGCTTCCTTAGCTTTTGGGGGTTTCATTCCTCTTCTACTTCCTTTAAATTCCTCTTCTTTCCTTCCTTTTTGGATGGTTCAACCACTTCTTGTTTTTTCGGAACAACTTCAGCTTCTTCCTATGCTAAGTCATAAAATTATCCTGAGTCTATAGAAAATCCAATGTTCATCCTCTTCAGGGTATCATCACTAACTAACATGACTTTGTAATTCCTTGGCTTTGAGCTGCAAGAAATTTTAAAAGATTCTAGGCACTGGACAATTAACTTGGAAAGAATGGCTGGATACATGATTATCTGAGCCTTCAAGTTTCCATTCTTAATATTCTCAATCATAATGAGAATGTGCTTAACCAAGTTGATTTTCCTTTGGTTAACCAAGAAATCCAAAATATACATGTCACTCTTCATCAACGTGCCCTTGTCCCCTTTTCTCAGAATTATGAAACCTTGAACCCATAATTCGATAATCCGATAGTTTGTAGTGAGATGAGAAATATTCAGAGTCTTGACATCTATAAGACCGAGGTACTCTATATATTTCACCTTAACAAAGCTTCTTTTGACATCTGGAAACTTATGAGAACAGAACTCAGCTTCCCCTTCGTATGGAATACCAATCAAACTTGCTGCCTTAGTATATGAAAGAGCATAAGTCTTTCCATAGCTTTTGAATGAAAACTTCTCTTTGCCTTCTTCCTTAAAGAAACTGACTGATTCATAAAACTCAGTTAGAAGATCCGGATACACCAAATCTTGAGCACCTGGATTTGATATGAAAACACTCTCCCATCAATCTAGCTTAATGTTTTTTGAGATAATCGAATCATACTTGTTGAAGAAGTTCTGATGCACCATCCTTTCTCTTTATACCTACCACTCCGAGATTAGCTTGACAGTAGACATATCTTTTTGAGAGAATTCTTCTATAGACATTCAGAATTGAGAAACCTTTGAAAATTCGGAATGAGCTTATGTATAAGGGAAGAACTTCAGCACGCGAGAGCTTGAGAATCTATTTGGGACAATCATCCGGGGGTCCTTTATATAGGTGTTTGATGCGATGATTCATCTTCCAAACTCAATCCAATGGCTTAAAATCCTTCTGATCAGATCTGATGGTTGATATGATATCCATTAGGAAATCTTAGATTCGATATTTTGGGGTTTTTTTTAATAAAAACATTCAGATTTAAGGAAAAGAGAATCTGAAAAATTTAAAAACAAAAGAAACTACCAGTAAATAAAGGATGATTATGAAAAATTAGGAAAGGAAACATACCTTTCAGATTTCCAGGAAGATTATTCATATTAAGGAATTTTTTTTTCTTGAAGAACATTAGATTCCGGAAAAAATTGATTACAAAAAATTTTGAATACGAAATTATTCATTTTGAAAATTTTGAGTACGAAAATATTCATTACAAAAATTTTGAGTACGAAAATATTTATTACAAAAATTTTGAGTATGAAAATCTTCATTATGAAAATTTTAAGACTACAAAAAAATTTTAGACTATGAAAAGTTTCATTACGAAAGATTTGAAAAAATATGACTACGAAAATTTCCACTACGAAAGATTTTGAAAAATATGACTATGAAAATTTTCATTACGAAAGATTTTGAAAAATCTAACTATGAAAATTTCCATTACGAAAGATTCGAAAAATTTGACTACGAAAATTTTCATTACGAAAGATTTTGAAAAATCTATCTATGAATTTTTTTAGAAAATCTTCATGATGAAAACTTTTGATCTATTTAACAAGAAAATGTACTCCCCCTATGAAAAGGAGTTTATTACTGTAAGGATATTGGTTTCAATAGAAAGTTAACAAGGAAGATTACCTTATGGTTATCATTTCTATCTTTTGTTTAATGTATTCAAAACTATTGAAGGGTAAAGATTTTGTGAAAATATCAGCAAGTTGATCTTGTGTTCTGATAAATTGAAGAATGATATCCCCTTTTTGTGTGTGATTCCTAAGAAAGTGATGCCTAATATCTATGTGTTTTTCACGAGAGTGATGTGCATGGTTTTTACTTAGGGAAATGACACTAGTATTATCACACAAAATTTGTGTTTTGGTAAAACTCATACCATAGTCTATGACTGTGTGTTGCATCCACAACACTTGAGCACAAAAACTTCCAGCTGCTACATATTCAGCTTCAACAGTGGAAAGTGCTACTGAGTGTTGCTTCTTGCACGACCATGAAACTAATGAATCTCCTAAGAAATAACACGTTCTGAATGTACTATTTCTATCCATTCTACATCCACCAAATTCAGCATCCGAAAAACTATTTAAAATAAAATCATTTCCAGAAGTATAAAAGAGTCCTAAATCCATGATTCCCTTTAAGTAGAGAAAAATTATTTTCACTACCTTTAAATGAGATTCCTTAGGATTGGATTGATATCTTGCAGATAAGAATACTGAAAACATTAATTCTGGACGACTAGCTATCAAGTAAATTAAACTTCCTATCATACCTCTAAAAGATGTTTGATCTATTGGTTTCCCAGGTTCATCAAGATCAAGTGTGTTTGAGGTACCAATGAGAGTACTAATACTCTTAGTGTTGTCATATCCATACCTTTTAAGAAGATATTTAATATACTTATTTTGGTATATATAGATTCCTTCTGGTTTTTGAGAAATTTGAAAACCAAGAAAAAATGTTAACTCACCCATCATACTCATTTAAAACTCATATTTCATTAGATATTTAAAGGAATCAGTTATAGATTGCGGAGTTGAACCAAATATAATGTCATCAACATAAATTTGAACAATCAAAACATTTTTCTTATCTTTCTTTATAAAAAGGGTTGGATATGGATTTCCCTTAACATAATTATTTTGAATAAAAAATCCTATAAGTCTATCATACCAAGATCGAGGGGCTTGATTAAGTCCATACAAAGCTTTGGTAAGTTTTTAAACATGTTCAAGATGTTTTGTATCTTCAAAACTAGGAGGTTGTTCAAAAAAAAACTTCCTCTTGAATATAACCATTAAGGAAAGCACATTTCACATCCATTTGGAAAAGTTTAAAATTGAATAATGCTACAAAGGAAAGTAGAATACGAATAGATTCAAGTCTAGATACTGGAGAATATGTTTCTTCATAGTCTATTCCTTCTTGTTGATTATAGCCTTTAGCAACCAATCTAGCTTTATTTCTTACTATGATTCCATTTTCATCACACTTATTTCTGAAGACCCTTTTTACTCTAATAACAGAAGTTTCCTTAGGTATTTTAACCAAGGTCCAGACTTTATTCCTTTAGAATTCATTTAGCTCATCTTGCATAGCTTTTATCCAATCATCATCACCTAAATCTTCATCAGTGATTTTTGGTTCTAATTGGGAAAGGAATGCTAGATGTTATACTTCATTACTTATGAAACTTCTAGTCCTTACATGTTTATTTACATCACCAATGATACTATAACTTGGATGATTCTTGAGAAACAACTGATTTGGGTTTTTTAAAACCTTTTCATCAACATAGGATAGGAAATATTCTGAGGTAAATGTTTTAGAAATTTCTTCTTGGAAATTTTCCTTATCAGAAGGATATTCTAACAAAGGTTGATAATTATTTTTTGAAAACAAATCCGAAGATGTAGGTTGGGGTTGTTTAAAAACAAAGGGATCAGTTTCATCAAATTTGACATGTACTATCTCTTCAAAAGTACAAGTGTTTTTATTGAAAACTCTATAATCCTTAGAAGTTGGAGAGTAGCCTAAGAAAATTCCTTCATCAGATTTTGGTGTGAATTTGTGTAAGTTATCTTTAGTATTCAAAATGAATACCTTGCAACCAAAAACCTTGAAGTAGGAAAGTCTAGGTTTTCTACCATTCCATAACTCATAAGGGGTTTTATTAAGAAAAGGTCCAATCAAAACACGATTTATAGTATAACAAGTAGTACTTACCGCTTCAGCCCAAAAATGTTTAGCTATAGAATATTCACTCAACATGGTTCTTGTTATCTCTTGAAGAATTCTATTTCTTCTTTCAACAACACCATTTTGTTGAGGTGTTGTAGGTGCTAAGAAGTTTTGAGTAATTCCTTTTCTACTACAAAAAGTTTCAAAATCATAAATTTGAAATTATCCTCTATGATCACTATGAATAGTTATCAATGGAAGGTTTTTCTCATTTTTAACTTGGGCTCTAAAACTTTTGAAATAAGAAAAAGCTTCAGATTTCTTTTCTAGAAAATAGACCCATGTAAATCTAGTGTAATCATCAACTAAGACAAATACATAATATTTTCCTCCAATGCTTCTAGTTTGTGTTGGTCCAAAAAGATCCATATTCACTAACTGTAATGCATCAGTGGTTGAGACTTCACCTACTGATTTAAAACTAGATTTATGTTGCTTTTCCATATTTACATGGATCAAAAAATTTTGAAGAATCAAATCTAAGTTCTGGTAGATCCTTAACTAGTTTTTTCTTAGAGATTTTCATAGGTTCCTAAGGTTACAGTGACCTAACCTTCTATTCCATAACCAAGAGTGATCTTCCATTACACTAAGGAAAGGTAGGTATTTGCTTCTAAGGTCTTATAAGTCTAGTGTATAAACATTCTCTTGCCTATTGGTAGAAAGAACAAACTCTTCCTTGGAATTGTAAACTAATCACTTGTAATTCCTAAAATTCACATGGTAACCTTCATCACACAATTGACTTATGATAATGAGGTTGTGCTTAAGAACCTTGACAAATAAAACATTTGAAATCAAAGTTTTTCCAAGAATAATGATGTTACCTATACCAATAATTTCTCCCTTAGCATTATATCCTAAAGTTACTTTTCCTCCTTTAGTCTTGATAATCTTTTCAAAGAAGTTTTTGTTACTAGAAATATGCCAAGAACTTCCACTACCCATGTACCAAGTATTGTTGTTGGTACTTTCATTATTTTCCTGAAAATAAGAATGTTAGACTTTCAGAATCCAAACTTTCTTGGATCCGGAATTTTTAGACAATAAAATTTTGGGTATCCACATTTTTTTATAAAAATAAGCTTTATGAAACCTAAGAGATTGAACTTTATTCAGAGAAATTTTTTTCTTCCAATGCCCACCACTTTGACATTTAGTAAAAAGGGGCTCTGGATAGAATAAAATAGTTGTTTTTGAAAACAGGTTTTCTGTGAGTATAACCTACTCCAGTAGTATTTCCTTGAGGTTTTATTTGAGAATAAATATTTTCAAAATTTTCTTTACCAAAATTAAAGTTTTCAAGAAGTTTCTTTAGAGAATATATTTCAGATTTTAGTCTTATGACTAAATTCCTATCCTCAAGAATTATTTCCTTAGAGTTAGATTTTTCATAAAAAACATTTATTTTTAAAATATCATTCTTAAGATCTTTAGAAAGTTTTTCCTTTTCAGAATTTACTTCCTTAAGGTCTTTAGAATTTTTTTCTAGAAGATCATCCTTATCTTTAAGATCTCTAGAGAGGTCTGAAATCTCTTTTGTAAGAACTTCTTCCCTTGTATTTTCCTTGTCTAGTTTCTTATAAATTTTACAATTTCTTGCTTCTAACAAATTAGAAAATCTAGATAATTCTTCATATGAAGGTATTTCTTCATTATCTGAACATGAAGTATCTTCATTAGAAGTAACATCTTCAGAATAGTGATTCTTATCAAGAGATAAATTTGTTAATGCCTCGACAGAGCGTACCTTGTCTATAAGACATGTATTTGGGAAAGAAGTAGTAGATATGAATCCAATATTTTTCTATGTTGATGATTAATATTTAGAAGATTCAATTACCGAAGAGTCTCCACAGATAGCACTATAAGTATCATTTTCTTTAAGATTTTTCTTGTGCTTCGAACGATATAACTCCTTCTTGTTTCTCTCGGAATTCCTTTCCTTCTTTTCCTTCTTTTTCAACAGAGGGAAATCAGGTCTGATATGACTTTTTCTTCTACATTCATAACAACTAACTTCCCCATCTTTCTTATCTCTGTAGTCTCTCTTCTTGAACTTATTTTTACAGTTCTTATAAGCTACTATCTTGTTCATTCTCCAAGAAAGATTAGCTAATTCATTCTCAGACTTTTCTGTATCACTAGATTCTGACTGAATAGTGACTTTCTTTGACTTTGATCTAGTTACTCTTTCTGGAGTCTTGGATTTCATATGTTTTGAAGTAGTTGTAAAAGAAAATCCTCCATTTCCATTCTTCTATTTAGCATTATCAGCATCTCTCTTCATTCTAGTCTCATGCTGAAGAAGAGTTCCAAACAGCTCATCTAAGGAAATCTGGGTGACTTTCCTGTTTTCATCAATTGCCATCCTCTTGGACTCCCACTCATTTGGCATGATGTCTATGATCTTATCTACAAGGGCCTCATCATCCAAACCTTTTTCTCCCATAGAATGTAAGCTATTCATAATAGTTATAAACCTTTGTTGAAATTTGCTTATAGGTTCTCCATAAGTAAAGTTAAATCCATGGTATTCAGCTCTCAACATAGCTCTTCTTATCTCTATAACTTTAGACATACCAAAATGTTTAACTTCAAGTTTCTTCCAGATACTGTTTGCAGCTTCACATGAAGATATTTTACTATAGATGTTCCTAGTCATGGAACATAGCAATGTATTTCTGACTCTGAAATATTCTTGATATTCTGATTTCTCCTGATTAGTAAAAGCTCTCAATTTCTTATCAGGAATCTTATAGTCTCATGTCAGCATCAGGTAGTTATCAACTCTAGTGTTAATAATGAAAGTCTTCATCCTATCTCTCCAGTACTCATAATAATTTCCATAAAAAATAGGAGGTCTGGTAGGATTTAGATTGTTGATAGAACCAACATTTAAACCTGCCATCTTAAGGAAAATCTTTCCACACAAATTTTTTAGTAATAAAAGTTTGTAAATATCCTAAGCAAGGAAAATAGAACTAGAGTATCTCTAAGAAAAATAAGAATCCAAACTTTATGAGTATGAAAATCTGATTCTGAAAAAGTGAAGAAGAAGATTTATCTTCTGAATATAATCATGAGATTAATTCAGATTTAACCAATCCTATGAAGCAAATTATAGAATTGGTTTACGGTACAAGGTCACCTGCTCTGATACCAGTTGTTAGATCAATTGTAAGATAGATATGATACTGATTGTAGTATCAAACTATGGTGTAGATACTCAATATACAAGAGGGGGGGGGGGGGGTGAATTGTATACTTAAAAAATCCTTAAGGAAATTTTGTATAAACAAAATTCACAACACCTCTAAGTTCTACTAATTTGCTTGATTTCAGAAAAGTGATTCTGGAAATGAAACTTAACCAAAGTTTATAACAAATAAGATTCTACCTTAAAGTGTATAGAATCCTATTTAATTAGAGTACAAGTATAAGGAATTATAAGATAATTATAATTTCCTAAACAACCAAAATTACAGTGGAAAACAAAATTGAAACACTACAAGTATCAAGTAGTAAATCTTTTAACCCAAAGAGAAGGGTATCCAAAAACCTTGGATAAAGGTCCCTTGATTTATACTTTCAAGAAAGTATGTCTTACCCAAACCTTGGTAAGCCCTCAATCCGAAGATCGGTATCTGTCTTGCTATCATCGCAAGACCTCGATTTGTAAGGAAATCAGCACCTCTGACTTCACAACCCGAAGTCTCTGATTTTAAGGAAATCGCACCTCTGCACAAAGTAATTCTACACGAAGCAAAGTTTGAACAAGTCATTCAAACTTTCTGCATGAAGCCTGAGAGTTTATAAGAGCCTCTCTCTCTCTAGAAATCACTTCAACAACATGTAAGTAAGTTCTTCCAAAAGTAAAGTCTTTCAGTACTGAGCTCGTTCAAATGAGCTTCTATTTATAGGCAAGACTTCAATGGTTAACTCCCTCTTACAACAGTAATATTTTTCCTTGAATTTCAGAGGGACCTGTACATGTGTCACTCAAACAATGGTTAGTTAATAACTAAATGCATGACATCATTTTATAACCAAAACATGAGTAAACAAATAGATGGTTACTTAAGAAAATTCATCTTTTAGAGTGTAAGAAAAAATAAAAGTTCGGAGTCTAACCAAAAACTATTCGAAGTCTTTAATATATGGATATTCACATTCTGTTTATCAAAAAAATTCGGAGTTAGAATTCTATAGAATTCTAGAGTTTGAATTTCAAGAAAATTTAGAGTCTTGAATTTAGTAGAATTTGGAGTCTGAATTTATAAGAGTTTGGAGTCTGAACTTACAACATTTTGGAGTATGAATTCATAAGAGTTCGGAGTTTGAACTAAAAAAGTTTGGATTCTGAATTCATAAGATTTTGGAGTTCGAACTAACAAAGTTTAGAGTATGAATTCAGAGAACTCAGAGTCAGAAATCAGAAGAGTTCGAAGTCTGAATTCAGAGAACTCGGAGTCAGAACTCATAAGAGTTCGGAGTCTGAATTCATAGAACTCGGAGTTAGAACTCAGAAGAGTTCAGAGTCTGAATTTAGAGAACTCAAATTCAGAACTCAGAAGACTTCGAAGTCTGAATTCAGAGAACTTGGAGTCAGAACTCAGAAGAGTTCGGAGTCTGAATTTAGAGAACTCAAAGTTAGTACTTAGAAGAGTTCATAACCTGAATTCGGATCCTGAAAATAGAATGCTTTATATCTAAGTATATATATGATTCTGAGGTTTTGGATACGAAACCGAATTTTACACTTAAAGACAAAATGATCAATGAAAAACATGGTAAGGATAAATTTCCTTGGGGAAGGAAATTTTCCTTATGATAGCAAAGCATAGGGTAAAATGAAATTTTCCTTAAGAAAAGGTGTTTGTGATTTTCAAAACAAGAAGGAATGATAAAGTTATAAGGAAACCTTATTGACTCAACAATCTCCCCAAACATGAAGGAATGTAAAAGTCATAAGGAAACCTTATTGACTCAATAAGACATTGTTTAAAGCTGGATTTTTACACCATGATTGAAAATGAGACTGATGGTTGCTGAAATTTGAGGTAATATAGGCTCAAGGAGTTACCCCCTATGTTTTGGTTGGTTTATCGAATAATGACAAATGAATCCATAGAAATAGATTCAAGATCAAGTCACAAATATTTAATTACAACTAATTAAAAAATATTTAACATTTGATAATGTATTATAAATATATATAACATTTTATTAAATTTACTTTCTAAGTAATCATGCCAGCTTCAATAGTATAGTTATTTATATCGATCAAAGTTTTAGCTATAGTTTTAATGGTCATTTAAGTGTCAATTATATTCCTTTTGTTAATTAAATTTAACAAGATTTAATATTAATAATATTTTTAGTAGTTATGTATAAAATAATAATTTTTTTTATTCTGGTCACTATAATTGTTTTCAAAAATATATATTTATATTTTAAAATATTAGTAAATAAATTTGAATATATTTTAATTTGTGTATATATATGTTGTATTATTTGAATATAATATTTGAAAATGTATATATTTTTAATTTAACTTGTGAGTAATTTGATTTGAATATATTTATATGTATATATTATTGTATATTATACATAAAGTAAAATAAATTTTAATTTTAATATCCGATACACATAGGAAAATAAATTGAATCTACCTATATATATACATACATTGAAAAGTTTAAATTTCATAAAGTTTAATTAATTCAAAAATTATGTATATACTTATCTAAATTTATTATATTGAAAGTAACATAAGTTTTCAATATTTTAATGGTTATTTAAGTGTAAATTTCATTGCTTTTGTTAATTAAATTTAACAAAACTTACTGTTAATAATATTTTCAGTAGTTATGTGTGTATATATATGTGCGTTTGTTATATTATTTAAATATAATACTTGAAAATTTATATTAGGCATTTTTTTAAAAGACATCATTAAATACAAAAAATGAATACACACATATATAATTATTGATATTTAAAAACAGATAATATAAATGTATGAATATATATGTAGATATTTATTATTTATCAGTTATGGTTATAGGTGATGTTATAATATGTCGAACATAATAACTATCTCGAAAAACATGTTAAGATTATTGTGTGATAAATGATCTTAATATGGCTGGTCAATGTATGATTGAAATTATATGTTTTTTTTGTACACGATTATATAATTTGTAATTATTGTATTTTATTTTCCTCAATGATGACCTGTGTTTCATCTCTCTTTATACGTATGTAAGTTCCTATGTGTCCATGTAAAAATGTTAGGCATCTCAAACCCCTAGTCCCCCTCACTTCATGTGAGTAACATTGTAATAAAAGGGTGTTTGACAATAGGCATTGTTTAAAGATGAATTTTTACACAATGATGGAAAAGGAGACTGATGGTTGCAGAAATTTGAGGTAATATAGGCTCCAGTATTTTGTCCTAGGTTTTGGTTGGTTTATCAAATAATGATAAATCAATCCATAGAAAAAACATCAAAATCAATTCACAATTATTTAATTACAACAATTAAAAAATGTTTAACATTTGATGATGTATTATAAATATATATAAAATTTTATTAAATTTACTTTATAGGTAATCATGTCAGATTCAATAGTATGGTTATTTATATCGATCAAGGTTTTAGCTATAGTTTTTCACCTAAAAGAGTGTCAAATATTCATGAAATTCTGAATATAAATAGATGCGTGCACGCACACACACACACATATATATTATCTATTAAATATTGTTATAGGTAAAGTTAAAATATGTAGAACATAATAAGTATCCTAAAAAACATGTTATCAGTATTGTATGATGACTTATCTTGAGATGACTGACTAATGTATGATTGAAACTTCACGTCATATATTTTTTGTATTTAATTATTTAATTTGTAATAATTGATTGATCTTGAGATAACCGACTAATGTATGATTGAAATTGCATGTCATATTTTTTTGTATTTGATTATTTAATTCGTAATAATTGATTGATCTTGGGATGATCGACCAATGTCTGAAATTGCATGTCTTGTTTTTTTGCGGTTATATAATTTGTAATAATTGCATTCTCAATTCCTCATTGATGGTCTGCGTGTCATCCCTCTCTCTAAGTATGTAAGGACCTGTGTGTTTGTGTAAAAATATAATGTATTTCAAACTCTTTTCCCCCCTCAATTACATGCGAGTAACATTGTAATAAAAATACATTCGATAAGAGGCATTGCTATTTGAAGTTTAATTTTTACACCATGACTGAAATGAGACTGATGATTGCTGAAATTTTTGGTAATAAAGACTCTAGGAGTTCCCCACTAGGTTTTGGTTTGTTTATAAAATAATGATAAACCAATCTATAGAAAAATTCTCAAAATCAAGTTATAATTATTTAATCATAACTAATTAAAACATGTTAAACATTTGATGTTGTTGTATGTAACATATTTTTAATAATTTTTTTATAGGTAATCATGTCTTCATCAATATAATTCAATGATGGAGTAATTTAAACTGATTAGATTTTATCTATAGTTTTCCACATGAAAGAGTGTAAAATATTCGTGAATGTGTGACATTGGATGAAGTTCATAAGAAGATTCATAGTCATTTAAAATTGAGGGCTGATCAATCAGTTACTTCAATTACATATCATCATCTTCAATATCCCAAGCGTCTATGACACATTGAATATCCTCTATTTGATGATGACGATTGAGTGATGCATCATCGTTGTTACAAAAACAGTACAATAATGGTTTAATGGAATTATATGTGGTTATTTATCATATTAATGAGGTCTGACCTGCTAGTACAGAACCATGTTATGTGAGCTCTGTTGAAGTTGGTCCTTCACAACATTCTCATTTATTGTAATATCATATGAATTCGGTAATAGAATCAAATCACGATGAAAATGATCAGTATTTCTAGGGACATCCCCATCAAGGCTTCTAATTTAATAAATGACACTTTATCTGATGCGAAAGTATCTGATGATGCAACAGGAGATAATTTAGGTGAGGATGATGTGGGAAATGAACCTCATGAGGTTCCTTTGATAGATAGGCAACAAAAAATAAATGACAATCATCATACATTATTGACTTCCATAGTTAAAGGAATATCCCATGCATACAATTTTGATAGGGATGTCATTACACAAACTACCGAATTCCCTAACATTATAGGCAATAGATCTGCATTAAATGATAATTCCTTGTATGTTGGGTGGGATCTTGAAAGTAAAAGTGCATTGAAAATGAGCTATAGAAATACCACATAGAGTAAAATTTTTCATTTGTGGTTGACGATTCTAAGAAGAAAAAATATTTCATTAGGTGTGAAAAATATGGGCCAAAATGTAATTTTTGAATGAAGAAAATGTATGATAATTTTTTTGCATGTTGGAAGATAACTAAATTAGAATCCCACATACCTATGTACATCTAAGCTTGTCGTAATATCACTCTTCACTTGATGCATAGTTTATGTTGACTGTTATCGTAGAGATGATATGAATGTGTTATAATGTTCCTAGGTCCCTTGTTCAGGAACGAATACAATAATTGTTCAAATATAAGATATCCTATGACAAAGCTTAGAATTCAAAACAAAATGCAATTATGAATTTTTTTAGTTATTGGGATGAATCATATGCAGTGTTTCTATAGCTAATGAGATTGTTGTATCTCAAAAATCAGGTTATTTATCATTTTGAAACTGTTGAGTATGTCTCCCTATATCATCGAGTTGATCAAACAAAGGTGAAGTTCCACAGACTTTTTTTGGGCATTCAGGCCATGTATCACTACTTTTACTTATTATAAACAATTCATTCAAGTTGACAGAACTTTTATTTACAACAAGTATACAAGTGTTATACTTATTCCCACCACACAAGATGGTAATCATTCTCCTTTACCAATTGCATTTTACATTGTTGAAAAAGAAAAGTTTGAATCTTAAAGTTGGGTTTTGGCATGTATATGCATTCATGTTACAAAAATCCAAGGAGTGTTTTTGATATCTTATTTCCATCGAGAAATTATAGAGGTCGTTAATAGTGATGAAGTTTCATGGTGAGAACCAAATACTTATCATCACTATTACATTATACATATTGCAAGTAATATTCATAAACATTTCAAAGATGAGTCAATAAAGAAGATGATCATCAAGTTGGGTATGTTTTATTAAACTTATATTTGTTGGAAAAAATTGTAATATCCTTTTAAAGACATTGTTCTCTTTTGGTTTCATCTTATGAGCCCCAAAAAGGAAAGTTTGATCAATGACATGAAGAAATTTTAAGGGCTAATCAAGATGTATATGATTATATAAAGTGGATTTCAAAGGAAAAATGGTGAGGAGTGGTTTGATCAAGTTTAGAGACTACTAGGCGCTAAGGCCCGAGATAATGGTAGGTCCATCTTTAGGAGTTGATTACACATGTCATGGATAGAAAATCACTCATCTGATCTAGCTAATGATGCTGATGAGATCACGATGCTAAGATTTTCACATACATATATTCTGAGACTTATTAGTGGCATGATCTTCATCAATCATTCAACTATATTTGTCTATTTGATGCATTTACCATTATTGGAGGGTTTGGATCTAACATGGAGGTATAACTGGGGGTTTTCATGTCTTGTATATACATATAGAGTGCTATAAAACACATGTCACATCGGTAAGTTACATATTATAGTATGTGTTATTCTTATCCAGATATGGATATGGGAGTGCATCCCTCACATAGCTCTACATGCCTGCATACCACTACGAGCTGATATTTTATGGGAGTCATCATGTGGATGATGATATGTTTTTACTTCCTTCTTATGTGAAAGTAAAATGTATAAGTTTCTATTATTAAATATAACTATAAAAATGTTATCTATAGGTGGAGTCAGACACATCGATATTAAGATACCATCATACATGATGTCCACTCTTACGGACTTATGTTGGAAAATCTTCAACCGGATGACATATGTGATTATTAATTATATAGTTAAATTATTATGGTTAATAATATATGGTTTCATTTATTAATTCATAAATCATTTTTTGATATTTCAGGTTTCATGGATACCATATATTGAGGCTATCATCCAGAGTCTCCCACCTTACTATTCGACGATGCTTGATGTTGGCTCATGAGTCATACTTATGATTCATTTTCATATTGTTGAGTGGTATCATGATGATAGAGTAATGAGCCAGTTTAGCTTCTATCATCCCATTCCTACACTACTCAGTCAATTACCTTCACTTCATTCTCTAAAGATGTAATAGAAGTGAGATTACGACTAGAAGTAATATCATGCATGATATATTGAGATGTGGACATATGACATGTGTCCCGATTATGAGGGGACAACATAGTATGTATGCATCTATCAAATCATTTGGATTATGGGCCCTGGTACCGCATGTCCCCAGTGAGATATCTTACGTGACACAGACAATGCCTTCATGAGTTGGTAATAATTCCTCCTTCCACTGTTCAATAGTTTTTTATTAACTTTAGTTAATTGCATAATTTATTTTTGAAATATGCTCATATCACCCAAATCATTCACACCTATGATCCAACAAAGGGAGGAACCTTTGACGAGATCTATTTTCATAGAGCGGTGACAGAGTTACTTCTTCCCATGAATGATATTTATTATGAGATTTTCTCGGATGTGTTAGGCAATGTTGAGGGTGCTGATCCTGATGTAGATATGACAGGGGGTGACGATCTTGTTATGGATATATATGTGGCATAAGAGGAGGGTTTCATCATGATCAGCCATATGATCCTCTAGTTCCTTTTTCATATGAGCCACAACCATAGACACAACCAGAATCATATGCACAATCTGTTAGTGTGTCATATTTTGTTGTAGTGATAGATGTTTACCGGTCCATGTTGGATTCTTTATTATCCTCTTGTCCTCAAATATCCATTACATAGTATATATCATCTTTACATGTTGGGGAGAGTTCTGTCAGCAACCACTATCCTTAGAGTTAGGACATGGTACAAGCTGAGAGACTATAGATCTACCACTTGTTACACAGGATGATGTGCTTGTAGGTGAAAGAGATTATATACAGGAGTTACGTACATCAGAGCATATACATCAACAAGAAAAGCGTGAACACATTATATATACACTTGGTTGGGGCATGAAGAAGCACTGAGGACACTGATGTAGATTAGGCTGATACAAGTTATATGTTTTTTAAATCATTACTTGTATATTATTTAGAAACCTACTAATATATTATATTTTGTTGCATAAAACAACAAATTGATATAATTGGAAAATCATAAAAATATTTTTTAACAATTAATAAATATTATTATTAGTAACTACATTTATAATCATTATAATCATTATTTTTTATCTGTACTAATGCTTCTTAGTATTATTATCTTTATTATGTATAATAAGTAACCATCTTAAATTCATTATTAAATATTCAAAATATTATTATTTTGAATTCTACAAATATAAGTTTTATTAATAATAAATATTATTTTATTTGTGATGATGTTTTTAAAATAAATGTCACAATACTTAAATTTAACATATTCAATCACAACCAACTTCTTAAACATTTAAAACCGTAGCATTCATCTTTAGCGAGTGAATCCTTAAACAATATTCACTTCTCTTATTATTTTGATCATGAACATAATTGTTCATCATTTCCTCCACTACTTTTTTAGGACCTATTGTCGCAATGATCATTGAATTTCATGAGAAGAATTAATATAGAGTTCAAACAATTTCAAATGGAAATTGTTTTACAAAATGATTATTTTTTATCATTATATACATTAAATATTTATGCATGTTTATAATGCACCTAGAGATGAATATTATACTGATAATATGAGTTAGTATTTTTATATCATAGAAAAGATTATACCGTACTTTAAAATTTTATATTTCATATAAAAATTTATTTATTTATATTATGCACTCATTGAGTAAAAGTAAAATAATGCATGTTCATCACTAATCCCTTTATATCTTAATTCAATTATATATAAAAATAAAATTACATGTGAAAAAAAATTTGGTCATTTCCAAAATGTAATTTTTAATATATTAAAAGAAATGAGAATTTTAGAAATTATTTTCAAAATATATTATATTAACTTTTTTTTAAATTTATTTAGCCATTAATCAAATTTGTTTCCATAAATGTTTGATATGCTGAAATAATTGTTATGTGATGAAAATATGTTAATCGATTGGAACACTAACATTTGTTTGGAGTGAAATAATTTATTTAATTTTTTACTCGAGCATATGAAATACCAAGACAACATTGCATTCTCTTGTATGTAATATGGTCTCTTAAGCAGTTAAAATTTAAGAGTTAGGGTATTGTTTAATTTGTCATGGAATTGATCAAAACACTAAAGAAAAATACATATTTAACATCTGTTACTTTTTAGTATATTTTTTAACTATCACTAAATGTTAAAATCTTGATTTTATTATATTATTGTAAATTATTTATAAATGGTTTAAGTAAACATTTCTAATTTATACATTTTTTTTATGAATCTAATATAACCACCATTAAAAATTTAAAAACAAAAATTATAATCTTATCCCCTGATTGATTCTCCCTATTAAATATTATAGTGATTTTTAAAATATTTAAATTGTTTTGTTTTTAGGTTTTAAAAAGGTAAAGACTTTTTTGAAATCTCACATTGTAAATTGGGTTAGAATTGACATGTTTAATCATTAGCATACATGTTAGTTCACTAACAGGTGCGATCTAGTCCACTTATTCGATTGGGTGTAATCCAATAAAAAAAATTAAATTTGGAAAAGGCATGACTTTTTAGGAAAGGTATCAACCTAATTCCAAGGGGTATGATGCATTATTTGAATGGGTGCTTCCATGCCTCTAAAATGGAGTCCCCATTGGATGGGAAAATTAATTTCAACCACTCTCAAGCACTCTAATCCTCCTACAATTGAGATCCCTCTAAAATCCTTTAGCAAATATTTAAGTAATTATTTTATTACACAAAAAAAATATTTTTATTAATATATTGTTTCCAAAGTTCCTTTAGTGGCTATTCTCTAAATAGTAAAAGAGTGGAGTGGTGAGCCACCGTTGTACCCTAAAGAGGATTCACCGATAACCCATTTTACTACTAATTTGGTGGGGGGAAATATACTCTCACGAATAACGATAATGTAATGTGCCTCGATGATCTCATTCCACTATCATCCAAGAAAAATCCATTTCATTACTCACCAATATATCCCTAAAAATCTTAAGAGTATATTTCTATCAGTATGGATATAGCGATGCTAAAAAATTTCATGAAGGTAGAGAAATTTGGTGGAAAAAATTTTGAGGGGTGAAAAAAAAGAATGTACTTGATACTTTTAATGATCAAAGTGGTGTATGTACGCTCAAATCCAAATCCCCCACATCCAAAGATGTGATGCTTTAAGTTTCCTACATAAGGAAAAAATTGAGAAAATAATGATCTCATGCGTCGAAGACACATACTCAATTCATTGGAAGGTAATATCTTCCACACATATAATCATCTTCCAATTGTAAAGAAGATATGAGATTCCTTAGAGAAAAATTGCATCATCGATGATGTAACAAGAAAAAAATTCCTAGTAAGCAAGTTTATTTCATACAAAATGGTATATTGTAACACATGACCCTCCTTATTATCTTGAGAAGAGGTAGAATTCCACTAAACTTAGGTGACATCCCCAAGAAAAAAATGATGAAAATAAATTCCAAGGTCTTAAGAGAACATTGGGGGGGGGGGTATTTTCCCTATGAACCCATACATCGTGACAACACTGAAAAATAAATATCCAATCCCCCAAATGAAGAATGAACAATAATCACATTTCTCAATGAAATACCAATAAAAAATAATATTAGAGCATAATAGAAAAATAAATTAGAGATCACGGATTAGACTCAAAATAAAAATACATTTTCACCAAAGTGGCACCATCCTAAACCAAGATGCATAAACTCCCCAACTCTAACTTCAGCAACCAAACCATGATGTCAAGGATCACCATTAGTGAAGTATGACACATGACCCTTCCCTATATCTTGGTAAAATAAAATTTTAAATGAATAAAAGTTCCCTAGTAGGGGCACTTAGTATGATTTTTCCAAATACATCCCATCACACACCACTAGAATAGAAAAAATATAGCACATCCTATATAAAATAGAGGGTGATAAGATCAAAATAGTTTATAAAAGGAAAATAGTTAAAGAAAGAAATTTTAAAAAAACCAATCCTTCCAATTTCTCTTTAAATTTACACTTGGCATACCCAATCCATGTTCCATAACCACACACACATATGCATTCCATGAAAATCCCAACACTCATGAGTATCAATCCTTCTTTCACTAAGTCATCACTAGGTGATATCCCCTCGTGCATTTTTAGTTGGCACTGAGCACCAAATGTTTTTCAACAATGCCTTGTAAAATGAAATATGAACACACAACACCATGTATTCTAAGACCATATTACATTAATCATTTATTTACACACAAATTTCATCTTTCAAAACGCACCCCTTTGAAATAACATCAAACTAGGATTTTCTAAATCAGGTCCATAAGGATTTTCATTAAGGCATAATAATTTTTTTAAAAAGTTCAATTCAACAAGTTCTAGAATAGTAGAGTGAGAGAGAATCCACCTACCTTGATTATTTTTACACAAAGGATCTTAAATGATTCCACAGATCAACCTCTTCCTTTCATTCCTCTATCAAAATATAAGAATATATCATCACCACAAATACAAACCCATAAATCTAGGTATCACTCACTAATTTATGGTTTCGATCAAGACAACAGAAAGAGATCCAAAATAAGAAGGATGAATGAAACGCTAACATTTTATTTTAATAAATGAACACTCAAATATTTGTTGTCTAAGGAGTCTGAACATTAAATATCATTGGAAATCACCTAGGGTAAGCTTGGGAACTGAGAGGAATAAATTACCAACATATGATAAAATTACAATCGCCAGCCAATGCAATATTTTTTAGGACAAAATGATTTACATTGTAAATTTAGAATTTATATCATAAATACATTGAGGGTCAATTATGCCGAAATAAACATCTCCTTAGTTATTTTTATAGAAAAACACATATTATGGTGTAAATTCATTTTACAGTGTAAATGGTTTTTATGCCCTGAAAGGAAAAACCATTTATGTTTTGAATATTCTTACGACATCTGTCCCAAAACATTTACATTGTAAAACCATAATTTATGGTATAAATTGCTCCTGTTGATTTTCTAGCTCCCAGACTATGGTTCTTCTCCTATTTCACCAATCCAGGAACTAACCCATCGACTCTAAACTCAAAACAAAAACCTAAAAACAATGAATACCTCAAACTAGTGGTGATACATAGATGATATATCTATCACAGAGAAACTCTATGAAATATATTTCATCTTATAAAAAATTAAGAAAAATAAGATGAAAATGGATGATGTTATCATTGTTACATGAATTATTGATAAGCTACCCCCTTTTGGAAGAATGTTAAAAGTCCTCTAAAGCACTAGAAATATATATTTACTTCAACTAGTTACTCAAATACCTATAAATTGAGGTGGAATATAAAAACCATGAGGAAACAAATGAGCCTAAGGATGATAAATCCAAGGATCTCATAGTGGAGGGAGTGGATCCTTCCGGGTTCTCAAAGGGGACAAACATCAAAACCATCCTTCAAAAGGAAATGTGCAATTCCAAAAGAACAAAGAGGCATGCTACTTCTGTGTCAAGTCATGAAACATAAAATATGACTATCATCTTTGTAAGAAGAAATATGTAAATGATAATACTCCTAAGGAGAACCTTTCAACCATGGTATTCAAAGATCATGTTATTAGGGATATCACTTCTTAGAGGATTGATTCTAAAACCACATGAAACATGCACAATAACTAAACTCTCTTTAAGAGGCTAAAATCAGTCAATGATGGGATGTTTCTATTTATGAGGAACTATAACATAATAAACATACAAGGGAAGGGAGTGGTTGAACTTGACTTTACCTGAATAAATATCCTCACCTTAAATGATGTTTTGTATGTTCCCAATGTTTTTAGGAACTTAGTCTTAGGAATCTTTTTAAATAATCATGGGTTTAAAATTGTATTTGAAGCAAATAATTTTACTTTATCCAAGGGTGGGATCTTTTTTAGAAACGTACACTTATATGATGAATTGTTCAACTTAAATATGAATATTGTTTCTTTTTTAATTTCTAGAGTCTTTTGATTTATGGAATTACGGTTTAGGTCACATAAATTTTAAGAAAATTAATGACATGTCAAAAAATGGAATTAATACTTAGAATGGATAAAAAAGATCATAAATGGGTGACTTACATGCAAAATAAAATAATAAGGGAACCATTTCCAACTATATAGAGGTAATGTAATATGTTAGAATTAATATATAGTGATATATATGATTTTAATGTTAAACCCATCATAGGTAATAAAATGTAATTTATAACTTTTATTGATCATTATTTAAGATTTTTCCATGTCGATATTTTACATGATAAAGATGATGTTATAAATAAATTTATTATCTATAAAAATGAGTTTGAAAACCAATGTGGTATTATAATTAAATTCCAAAAATTTTATAGGAGAGGACAATACTGTAGTATTTTATTATTTGAATCTCAATAAATGATATAGTTGAGAGAAATAATAGAAAATTAATGGAAATAGATAATTCCATGATGTCTATCTTGGGTATATCAAAAGGATTTGGGGGATATACATTATTAACTACTTGTCACATCCTAAATAAGGTTCCCACAAAAGGGAAGGATATGACTCTGTATGAATTATAGGAGCATAGGAAACCAAACCTTAATTATTTATAGGTTTGGGGTTGTCACACAATTATAAGAGTACCTGAACCTAAAAGGGAAAAGTTGGGTAAAATAGGTATTGACAACATATTTCTTAGATATGTGGAGTATTTAAAACCTCATAGATTCCTGTTTTTAGAATCAAATGATTTAGTGGTAGTTAATATAATTATTGAATCAAGATATTCTATCTTTGATGAATCTAGGTTTACCTATTTACCTAAGAAAGACCAAATAGAGGAATCAATATCAAATAAAGTGTATCTCAAGAAGATACTGTGGAGTACGTTTGTAGAAGTAAACAATATCAGACACCCAAGAAATATGGATCTAATTTCTATATGTAAATGTTAAAAGAAATGAATGATAATATTGTTTTAAAAAAATCTCATTTTTAAAATATAGAGTCCGGTCCAAAAAAAATCAAAGAAGCTTTGTTATTTTTGATGCAATATTTATAAGGAATCCAAAATCGATGAAATAGACTCTATACCTTGGAAAAATACATGAATATTAGTTGAACATCCTCAAGGTTCACAACTTATAGGTTGTAAATGGTTATTTAGAAGAAAATTAAAAGGTGATTATACAATTGAAAAATATAAATTCAGATTTGTAGGCAAGGGGTTTACATAAAAGGAAAAAATCAATTATTTTGATAATTATGATCCTATGGCTAGGAATAATTTAATTATATTTATTATTTACTTAGATTCCATATATAATTTGTAAATTCACCAAAATGGATGTTAAAACAACATTATTAAATAGAGAATTAGATTAATAAATATATATGGAACAACCTAAAGGATTTATAGTACTTAGTTAAGAAAATAAGGTTTGAAAATTTGTACTGTCCCTATATGGTTTAAAACAAACACCAAAACAATGGCATGATAAATTTAAGGAATTAATTTTATCAAATGATTTTGTAGTTAACCAGGTTGATAAATGTGTTTATAGTAGAATCCAAAATAATCATGTAATACTTACTTGTTTATATATTTATGGCACACTAATATTTGGAATTGATATGAATCAATTAAATGATCCCAAGTTTATTTAATCTAGAAAATTTGATATGAAATATGTAGGTTAATCTGATGTTATTTTGTGAATCAAAATTGTAAGAAATAATAATTTTATTATACTTTATAAATATCATTATAATGAAAAGGTATTAAAGGGGTTTAAACAATTTGATTATTCACTGGTTTATACTATAGTGACCCTAGCCTTTTACACATAACAATACATGATTTTAAGCTTAATTATACATCAGATTACAAGCCAAGAATCGTTAAGTCTAGTATCTTTGGAAAATAGGTACATAACACCGATAACATCGGGCTAAAAAACTTCTTTATTTAATCTCCATAAAGAGCTGCTAACTTCCCTTGAGATCTTACATCTGCATAGGTTACCCTGGGGAACACATGAAAAAAGGGATGAGATAAAAAGTCTGGTAATGGAAAGAACATAAGAATAAACTTTAAGCACATGAATTAGGAGGCTTGACATAATGATATTAGAAGCATGGAACATATGGAATCATAACATATAAACATGGGATTATAAAAACATGGAATAAAATAAGCATGGGATCATATAATCATGAGATTATATAAGCATAGTTTCATAGGGAGGTGGCAGAAACTTTAAACATGACTTTAGTACGAGTCAAGGCTAACCGCCAATCTCGTTTCCCATAGTAGCACAAGCCAAGGCTAACCGCCCAGACTGTTTTCCCATAATCTTCTCATGAGACATTAACTTTACCCAATGCATTGGAGCACTATCTGGGCGCACCCATCTAAGATTATTCATGTATATTCTTGCCACATAAATAATCTCATATAATCAATCATACATAAACATAAGAGTACCCAAGGAAAGAAATGGGCACACAATCATGTCATGAAGCATAATAAAAAGGGACGTAACATACAAGCATCTATGAAAGAAAGGAATTAAATCATAAATAGACATTAATAATTTATAAAGTCATAAATCATGACAAAGATAACAAACTAAAGTGATAACATGTATTAATAGTTTTTAGGAATTTTTGAGTCAATACATTTTAGCGCGGTTTAAGAAAACATCGAATATCTCTTAAAACGAAAAGTGACATAATATTTTTTTATAAAACCAGAAGTAAACCAGGAGGGTTTTCGTAATAAAAATACTGATTTTATAAAGACAAATTTGACTTAAAACATAGGATATAGTACACTTGATAATAGGAAAGAATTTGGGAAGTTCCCTTAAAACGGGTTCACTTATCGAGAAGTAATGAGGAGAGAATCACTTAAAAGCATGCATATCCCCGAAAGAGAGTGATTAAAGAGTCTTCATAAATAAAATTCGAACATGTAAACAAAATTTAGAGTATTCACATGAAAAGATAAGATAACATCATTTTGGTAGAAAGGTAGATAAGACAACCCGAAGGAATAAAAGAGGTTCGGGTAGAATTCTTTACGGATTATGGGCATGGTATCAGAAGTACTTAAGGGGGATTAGTGAGAGAGGAAAGGGAATTATCATAACTTATGAATAAATAGGGCAGTATGGGGTAGGTGTGAAATCATACACCATAATTAATAATTACACAAAACATGTCCTAATATAGTGAACAATCTTGAATAAGGGTGAAATTGAGAGGATCCCTTACCTTAGGTCTGTTGGTGTTCTCCACTTGATATTAATGAAATGAATAGTCAAATTAGGTTTATTAATAAATAGTTCCATAACATTATCTAAATGTAAAATATTCAGTATAACATTTTTAAGTTCATTTATACCCATTTTGATTGATTACAATGTTCAATTTCATTGTTCGGGTCCATTTGTTTCATTTGTTTTAGTGATCGGTTCAATTGTATTTAGGTTCAAATAAATTTTAAGATGAAAGTGGTTGTCCAGAATTGAAGTTATATAACATTAGTGGAAATCAATTAGGATACATGGTTACAAAATTCATTTGTTTAATTAGAGTGAAATAGAACCTTTAAATTAAACATTAATGATAAACACTTGAATTAATTTTAACGATTTTCCCATAATTGACTTGTTTTGTATTATTGTTTTATATCATGAGTGTAAGAGGATTACATAACCTTAAATAGGACATATAAAATATATAATAATCTGGTTTAACCACAACATAAATGGTTTTATGACCAGAAACAACATGATAAAATAATTTGAAAACACATTATCCATGATGTCGGTAATTTGACACATCACGGACGATGTTTTAATTCTAGAATGTGAGGGAGAGGGGGGGAAGCATGATGCTTGAAATTTTCCATAAACATGATTATAATCCAGAATATATGAGATTATGGAGCTTTCATTCATTTTGGATAAGGGAAGGGGAAGAGGGTATAAGAAAAGAAAGAAAATGAAAACAAAACACTTGAAAATGAAAGAGGGTTCTTACCCTTTGATCTCCTCTCTTTGAGACTCCTCTTAGGGGATTTGATTTTGGTATTTTGGAAAGAACGGAAAGCCTTGGACGTGGGGAAGGAGTTTGGGAGGGTATTTGGGTAGAAATTTGGCCAGGCACAAGGCTTGAGAGGTGTGAGGGAAAGAGGTAAGGGGAGGGTGTATTTATAGTGAGGAAGGAGAGGGTTTTCCCAATTGTTTATTCAACAGTTTATTAATTTCCCTCAAGACAAGGAATAGTGATAATTCATTGAAAAAAATAGTAAATTTATCATGTGAATCCGAAACAAATGGGATTACATCATCATAACATCATCATGACTTCATAATTAATGTATTTTGCTTATTTTGTGAATTATCGTATTTCACTATTCATCAAAATTTCAAGTATTTCAAAAAAATCCCAAAAAGTTACCCTAACCATTTTTTGACGTGTAGAATCAAAAAATGAAGTAAATTTTTCAAAAATAATTTTCTAAATATGATTATTTTAATATTTAATTAAAATCATTATTTATTATCAAAAACCAGTTTTAATACATTCATTAACTTATTCTAAAATATAGGTTTGTCGTACTTTCAACCTCAATATTATTTTTATACTATAATAGGTGAGGTTACTATTAATTAGGGTATATCACTATTCATAAGGGTATTTTACTATTCATTAGGGTATGTTACTATTCACCAAAAATTAAGTTTTTCTTATCGGACTCCAAATAACTTACTGATTTCAACCGTGTATGTCGTATTTTCTAAATTCCAAACATAGAAGTGACAAACTTATGTTTAAAGGTCACTTAGCACTTATTAGTTCACTGTGTTGTGTTTTCAAGTGATTTTATGACATACTTATGAGAAGAGAATTTTCATTAAAAAAAACATCGGGTCATTACAATCTTCCCCCCTTAAGAAATTTCACCCTCAAAATTTAATTTTACATTCTAGGACAAAAAACGATGTGGGTACTTTTACATCATTACTTCCTCCAAATCCCATGTCGCCTCTTTGTACTTATGGTTTCTCCATAGTACCTTTACCAGATGAGTAGTCTTATTGCGTGGAACTTTGTCTCTACGATCTAAGATCTTCACTGGCTGCTTCTCATAGGAAAGATCATCCTCAAACTGTACCACCTCTGAAGAGAGTTCATGTGAAGGGTCTGGTATGTACTTCCTTAATAGGGATACATGAAAGACATCATGTACTTTTGACATGGTTGGTGGAAGTGCCAGTCGATAGGCCACAGCTCCGACTCGATCAAGGATCTCGAAGGGGCCGATGTACCTGAGACTTAACTTCCATTTCTTCCCAAACCTCATGACCTTCTTCCATGGAGGTATGCGTAGAAATACCATGTATCCAAATTTGAATTCAAGGTCTCATCGATGGTTATCTGCATAACTCTTCTGTCGACTTTGGGCTGCCTTGATATGCTGCTGAATGGTTTTCACCTTCTCCACAATTTCTTCGACCATTTAAGGTCCTAGCAACTTACGCTCACTGACTTCATCCCAACATTCCAGTGTTCCACACCTTTTCCCATAAAGGGATTCATATGGTGCCATTTGGATGCTCGAGTGGAAACTATTATTGTAGGAGAATTCAACTAGTGGAAGATGTTGGTACCATCCTCCTTTGAATTCCATAGAATATGCTCTCTACATATCTTCCAGTGTCTGAATAGTTTGCACAGACTGGCCATCATTTTGAGGATGATAGGCCGTACTGAAGTTCAGTTCAGTGCTCAGAGCATGCTGGAGACTTTTCCAAAACATTGAGGTGATTCTTGGACCACGGTCGGATACAATAGATAGCGGTACTCCATGCATCCTTACCACTTCTTTGATGTAAATCCGTGCAAGTTGATCTAATGAGAAGTCCTCTAGAATCGCGATAAAGTGAGTTGTCTTCGTAAGATGATCCACAACGACCCATATAACATTGTTTGCTATATATTTCCTTGGAAGTCCAGTGAAAAAGTCCATGGTAACGTTCTCCCACTTCCATGATGGTATGGGTAGTGGTTGCATCATCCCCGTAGAATTTTGTCTCTCATATTTCACTTGCTGACATACGAGGCACTTTGATGTATATTCGACAATCTCTCTTTTCATATTGTCCCACCAAAAGTTTTCTCGGAGATCTTGATACATCTCTGTGCTCCCTGAGTGGATAGAGAAGGTTGAGCTATGTGCATCATTCAATAGCTACTTCTTTATATCTAGATCGGATGGTACACATAATCGTGTCCCAAATATTACAACTCCTTCCTCATCAATTTTGAAATCGGAGGATTTCCCATTTTTAACAGCTTCTACCCTTTTCTGAATTTCCACATCCTTTCTTTGAGAAACCTTTATTTTCTCCAAAAGGGATGGTTGAGAAATCATTTGAGAAAGAATTGATGATGTTCCTCCCTTAAGGATTCCCATGTCCATCCTTTGCAAATCTAAGAAGATCAGATCCTTTTCAATTCTCATAATTGATAAAGATACAAGATCCTTTCTACTTAGAGCATCTGCCACCTTGTTTGCCTTACCAGGATGGTAGTGTATTGAGAAGTCATAATCCTTGATGATCTCTATCTATATTCGCTGGTGCATATTAAGCTCTTTCTATGTGAATATATATTTGAGATTCTTGTGGTCCGTATATATCTCACATTTTCCCCATAGAGATAATGCCGCCAGATTTTCAAGGCAAAAATCACATCTGCTAACTCCAGATCATGCGTTGGATAGTTTTGCTCATGGATTTTCAGCTGCCTTGAGGCATAGGCTATCACTTTATCATTTTTCATCAGCACACAGCCTAAGCCCTTCTTAGAAGCATCACTATACACCACAAATAGTTCCCCACTGGTAAGGAGTGTGAGTACTAGCGTAGTGATAAGCCTCTTTTTCAACTCCTTGAAACAGTCTTCACACTCCTGTGTCCAGAAAAAATTTACTCCCTTCCATGTCAGCTTGGTCATTGGGTTTTACAATCATGAAAAGTTCTTCACAAATCGTTGATAATACACAGCTAGACCCAAAAAGCTGTAAATCTCCATTACAAAAGTTGGTTTGGGCCACTCTTCAATTGCCTTCATCTTGGAAGGGTCCACAGATATCCCTTTGCTGGTGACAACATGCCCCAAGAATGATACTTCCTCCATCCAGAACTCACATTTACTGTACTTTGCATACAACTTCTCCCTTCACAAAGTCTTTAACACAATTTCCAAATACTCCTCATGTTCCTCCTTGCTCTTGGATTATATCAGAATGTCATCAATAAGGACTACCACAAATTTGTTGATGTAATCTCTAAAGACTCTATTCATTAAATCCATGAAAATTACTGGAGTATTAGTGAGTTCGAAGGGCATCACTATAAACTTATAGTGTCCATACCTCATTCGAAAGGCAGTCTTGGGAATATCTTCCTTCATCACCTTTAGTTGGTGATATCCTAACCGAAGGTCCAACTTAGAGAAATAAATGGCCCCGTATAGCTGATTGAACAAGTCATATATCCGTGGAAGGGGATACTTGTTCTTTATTTTGATTTTATTGAGCTCACGATAATCAATGCAGAGGTGCATTGATCCATCCTTCTTCTTGACGAAGAGGACTGGAGCACCCCATGATGAACCACTTGGGCGTATAAAACCCTTCTCCATATTCTCATGTAACTGCTTCTTCAACTCTTCTAGCTCTACAGTGGACATTCTGTAAGGTGTCTTTGAGATTGGCAGAGATCCAGGGATAAGTTCAATTGAGAACTCAACCTCTCGGTCAGGGGGAAGACCAGGAAACTCTTCTGGGAATACATCAGTGTAATCCCTCATGATGGGCATGTCTTCAAGCATGATTCTCTCCTTCGTCTCAATCATTTGATCTAGAAATTCATGCTCATAATGAATCAATATCCACACTTGAGACGATGATTCTAAAGGAGATTCATCTTCCTCCTTGCACTTGTAAAGAATAGGAGGATGCTTCGGGATGTGAAGAGTAATCTCCCTTTCCCGACAGTTGATGTTGGCCTTGTACAAAGATAACCAATCCATGCCCAAGATTGCATCAAATTCCACTAAAGGAAGTATGAAAATATTTACTGGGAGGTTTAGTCCACAAAAATTAACTGGGGAGGAGTTATAAACCATATATGCAATAATTTCCCCATTCGCTGTTCTCACAGATAACTTTTCCTCCAAATTTTGAGGTGCCTGAATGGCCCGAAGGCCTTCATTTTTTATTGATTTTTGATAACCCCTCTTTCAAGGGATGAGAGGGAACCCTTACAAGGCCCGTAGGCTCAGAGATTACATGGCCCGTAGGATTGATAGATTACATGACCCGAAGGTCTTAGGGAATTCAACCAGACTATCTATAAGGAACTGCCCCTCCCCAGCATCTGCATCTTTGATAGTAACTCTCCACCTTTGCATGACCGTCTGGCTAGGCTTCCCGTACAAGCACAGGCTGGTACCGATGGCATAGCCATACCCTCTCATTCTGACAATCCATTTGGCTCTGCTCTGGTGAGTGTACCTTGCTCTGAATCCTCTTTTGGGGCAAATCCTTTTTTGTAGTGTGTCTGGGCCTGCATTCATATGGCCCGAAGGCCTTGGGGTGGCCCTAAGGCCTTAAAGTGTCCCAAAGGCCTTGAGAATCAACTGGCCCGAAGGCCTTGGGTGGCCAGAAAGCCTTTCAGGACCCGAGAACCAAACCAGTGGCCCGAAGGCCCAGATGGATGAATAGTTCCGGCTGCTACAGTACCGAACAGTGCCTGCTACAGTGCCTGCTACAGTACTGCTACAGTACCCCAGAAATATGCCTCCACCAGTATTTGATCCTAGGTCTCTTGGATTCACCTAGCGTGTCCTCACCAACTGGGCTGAGGCTCTTGTGCCCAAATTTTGAGGTGGTGTTTGAATAGTTATACTAAACTTGCAAGATATGAAAAAATGCGTAGAACCAGAATCAAATAGTACATTCGCTATTATTTAATTAATAACAAGCGTACCTTTCACCACATCATTTTCCGGCTCCACCTTAGCAGTAGTGATAGCATAAGCCCTTCCTTGTTTCCTTGGAGGTTGTTACTGATTGCCTCTAACAACCCTTGAATTATGGTAATTGTTCGCATAATTCCCAAGCTCCTTGTAGTTATAACACTGCACCGCAGGCTGAGTGTTGATCTGAACCTTCCTTTCTTCTTCAACATTAGCGGGATTTTTCATACCCCTTTGGCAGTTCTTGGCTAGATGACCAAACTTTCTGCATTTGAAGCAATTCTTGGTTCCCTTCAAACAGTTACTAGGATGCTTCTTCCCACAATTTTTGCAAAGGGGAAAGTTGGGATTATTTCCATTATGGGATTTGTTTGATGGAACACCCATGTTGTTTTCCATTTTCTGCTTCTTGTCACTGGGCCCATTAGACCACTGAGAGTCTCCAATCTCTATTTCTACCTTGAGGGCACAACGGACAATGTCCTAATAACTTTCGAAGTATCGAATCGCCAATGCTTTTCGTAGACTCAGCTTTCATACTCTAAAGAAGCGATCCACTTTAATTTCAGTTTTCATGACAAAGCCAGAGGCATACCTTACAAGCCTTGTAAAGTTTGCTTTATACACCCTGATGGACTCATCTTCCTTCTTCTTGAGTTCGAGGAACTCTCTTTCCATCTTTAGACGAATGGTTTAAGGAAAATATTTGTTGAAAAACGTCCTCTTGAATTCCTCCCAATCTATGGAATTGATTTCCTCTTGGGACTTTGTATTCTTGATCAGTGTCCACCACTGATCAGTTTCCCCATCAAAACGATAGACTGCTAGTACCACCTTCTCTTCTTCCGAGCACTGGAGGACGGAGAATATCTTTTCAATGGAGTGAATCCATTGTTCCACGACGAGGGGATCAGAAGATCCGGTAAACATGGGAGGCCTTTTTCTCATGAAGGATTCCATGGAAACTTGCTCTTTCCTTAGAGGAGGAGGACGTTCCACCTGATTCAAGTTATTATTCATAACTCGAGCCAGTTGAGTAAGTACTGCCATGAAGTTTTGAGCATCCGCTTTCATCACATCAGGCATATCATTAGGGAAATCATCACATTTCCTATCACATTGGTTGTTGGAACACGTTCTTCTATTTCCCTCTATTAACTATGAAAAAAAATGTATAATTAGAGGTCTTGACTACTTAGCTATTGATCATAAAAAGGGAACTTTGAACATAAAAGTATAAACTTATAAAGAAGAAGTATGCCCTAACTTGTGATTCCTTAGGTTTATATCTAGGTTATCCTCAATCTATTTCTTAACTTATATTCTTATGGTCTTTTTCCCTTAATAATGGTTTGTACTAAGCTCATGAATCTACCAAAGCATATCTCCTAGGAGTGTCGTAACCAAGAGTGCAGCAATGCCCGTTGTCATGCACCCGTTCCCATTAGAGTCTAGCTCAAAGCGGTGTTTTTGGGTTTTAACCCTAGGATACATTTGTGCCAGAGCCGCCTCTACCTGCTCGTATCCAGACATGGATATTTTTTCTTGATAAACCACTTACTCAGTACTCACCAAGATTTGGGAATGTTTTCTAATACTTAGTCTCATCCTTAAGGTTCTCACTAATGTGCTCTATTACTAATCTCCAAAAATAACTAAACCTCCCTCTGATACCAAATATAGCAAACCTAGCCTTTTACACATAACAATACATGATTTTACGCTTAATTATACATCAGAGTACAATCCAAGGATCGTTAAGTCTAGTCTCTTTGGAAACTAGGTATATAACACCGATACCATGGGGCTAAAAAAAATTCTTTATTTAATCTCCATAAAGAGATCCTAACTTCCCTTGAGCTCTTAAATCCGCATAGGGTACCCTGTGGAACACATGAAAAAAGGGATGAGCTAAAAAGCCCAGTAAGGTAAAGAACATAAGAATACACTTTAAGCACATGAATTAGGAGGCTTGACATAATGATATTGGAAGCATGGAACAAATGGAATCATAACATATAAACATGGGATCATAAATACATGGAATAAAATAAGCATGGGATCATATAAGCATGAGATTATATAATCATAGTTTCATAGGGAGGTGGCAGAAACTTTAAACATGACTTTAGTACAAGTCAAGGCTAACCGCCAATCTCGTTTCCCATAGTAGCACAAGCCAAGGCTAACCGCCCGGACCGTTTGCCCATAATCTTCTCATGAGACATTAACTTTACCCAATACATTATAACACTATTTGGGTGAACCCATCTAAGATTATTCATATATATGCTTTCCACATAAAGAATCTCACATAATCAATCATACATAAACATAAGAGTACCCAAGGAAAGAAATGGGAACACAATCACGTCATGAAGCATAATAAAAAGGGATGTAACATACAAGCATCCATGAAATAAAGGAATTAAATCATAAATAGAAATTAATAATGTATAAATTCATAAATCATGACAAAGATAACAAACTGAAGTGATAACATGGAAAAATAGTTTTTAGGAATCTTTGAGTCAAAACATTTTAGTGCGGTTTAAGAAAACATCGAATATCTCTTAAAATGAAAAGCGACATAATATTTTTTATAAAACCAGAAGTAAACCAGGAGGGTTTTCATAATAAAAATACTGATTTTATAAAGACAAAGGTGACTTAAAATAGAGGATAGAGTACACTTGATAATAGGAAAGAATTCAGGATGTTCCCTTAAAACGGGTTCACTTATCGGGAAGTAATGAGGAGAGAATCACTTAAAAGCATGCATATCCCAGAAAGAGAGTGATGAAAGAGTCTTGATAAATAAACTTGGAACATGTACACAACATTTAGAGTATTCACATGAAAAGATAAGATAACATCATTTTGGTAGAAAGGTAGATAAGACAACCTGAAGGAATAAAAGAGGTTAGGGTAGAATTCTTTACGGATTATCGGCATGGTATCAGGAGTACTTAAGGGGGATTAGTGAGAGAGGAAAGGGAATTATAATCACTTATACATAAATTGTGAAGTATGGGGGAGGTGAAAAATCATACCCCATAATTAATAATTACACACAACATGTCCAAACATAGTGAACAATCTTGAATAAGGGTGAAATTGAGAGGATCCCTTACCTTAGGCCTGTTGGTGTTCTCCACTTGATATTAATGACCTAAATAGTCAAATTAGGTTTATTAATCAATAGTTAAAGAACCTTATCTAAATGTAAAATATTCAGTATAACCTTTTTAAGTTCTTTTATACCCATTTTGATTGATTACTAGGTTCAATTTCATTGTCTGGGTCCGTTAGTTTCATTTGTTTTAGTGATCGGTTCAATTGTATTTAGGTTCAAATAAATTGTAAGATGAAAGTGGTTGTCTAGAATTGAAGTTATATAACATTAGTTGACATCCATTAGGTTACATGGTTACAAAATTCATTTGGTTAATTAGAGTTAAATAGAACCTTTACATTAAACATTAATGATAAACACTTGAATTAATTTTAACGTTTTTTCCCATAATTGACTTGTTTTGTGTTATTGATTTATATTATGAGTGTAAAAGGATTACAGAACCTTAAATAGGAAATATAACATATATAATAATCTGTTTTAACCATAACATAAATGTTTTCATGACCAGAAACAAAATGAAAAAATAATTTGAAAACACATTATCCATGATGTCAGTAATTTGACACATCACGGATGCTGTTTTAATTATAGAATGTGAGGGAGAGGAGGAGAAGCATGATGCTTGAAATTTTCCATAAACATGATTAGAATCCAGAATATATGAGATTATATATCTTTCATGCCTTTTGGATAAGGGAAGGGGAAGAGGGTATAAGAAAAGAAAGAAAATGAAAACAAAACACTTGAAAATGAAAGAGGGTTCTTACCCTTTGATCTCCTCTCTTTGAGACTCCTCTTAGGAGATTTTATTTTGGTCTTTTGGAAAGACCAGAAAGCCTTGGACGTGGGGAAGGAGCTTGGGAGGGTATTTGGGCAGAAATTTGGGCTAGGCACAAGGCTTGAGAGGTGTGAGGGAAAGAGGTATAGAGAGGGGGTATTTATAGTGAGGGAGGAGAGGGTTTTCCCAATTGTTTATTCAATAGTTTATTAATTTCCCTCAAGACAAGGAATAATGATGATTCCTTGACCAAAAATAGTAAATTTAGCATGTGAATTCAAACGAAATGGGATTACATCAACAGAACATCATCATGACTTCATAATTAATGTATTTTTCTTATTTTGTAAATTATCGTATTTCACTATTCATCAAAATTTCAAGTATTTCAGAAAAATCCCAAAAATTTACCCTAACCGTTTTTCGACATGTAGAATCCAAAAATAAAGTCTATGTTTCAAAAATAATTTTCTAAATATGATATTTTAATATTTAATTAAAATCATTATTTATTATCAAAAACTAGTTTTAATACATTCATTAACTTATTCTAAAATATAAGTATGTCGTACTTTCAACCGCAATACTATTTTTATACTATCATAGGTGAGGTTACTATTAATTAGGGTATATCACTATTCATAAGGTTATTTTATTATTCATTAGGGTAGGTTACTATTCACCAAAAATTAATTTTTCCTTATCAGACTCCAAATAACTTACTGATTTCAACCGTGTATGTCGTATTTTCTAAATTCCAAACACAGAAGTGACAAACTTATGTTTAAAGGTCACTTAGCACTTAATAGTTCATTGTGTTGTGTTTTCAAGTGATTTTATGACATACTTATGAGAAGGGAATTTTCATTAAAAAAAACATTGGGTCGTTACATATACCCCATATGCTTATGGGGGTAGGATTCTATAAAATATTGGAAGGGAATTTTTTTAATTATAATATGCAAGGGTGATCAGGTGTCTCATATATGCCATGATATGCACAAGACCTGAAATTTCATATGTTATGGGAAAATTGGGCAGGTTTACGAGTAATCCAGTTTATGCAATATAACACCCCAATATTTTAGTTTATATTCCATTAAAAATAATACTATATTCTATTATGTGTACCACATGCAATACCAAGCTTAAAAGTAACTACAATGAACTATTTAAATATTAATTAAATATGACCGTTGTAACTTAGCCATTGAATTGAAAGGTATAAATAAGATTAACCAAATCATGAAATATATTTAGATAGTTATCCATTAATAAAATTAATAATTATTCATATATTGATCTTAAATTGGTTAGAAATGAAGATAAAACCATTTGAATGTAAAAGAGATATTTTTTATAAAACTATTTTTATGTACACAATGTATTGTTATCAATGTAAATTAAGTTAATTATTATAGATGAATTATTTTAATGAAATTTATATATCATATATTTGATAAAATAAATTAACATTCATCTAATTTTATTGTCAAATAAGGAAGGAGTATAAATTCATTTTGTACTTTAAAAATACATTTTCTTCAAAAATAGTTTTTGGTCATTTTATACGATGATATTTTGATTAATTTCCTCAAAATTTAGCAACTATATTTGATAAAATGGAAATAATTTTTGAAATCATCAAGTCAAAATAATTTTAAGATAAATTTTTGAGATTTTTCAAAAAAGGCTTATTTTTTGGTGAATAGTAAAAAATACTAATTTTTCAAAAGCTATCATTTCTTTACTTTTAATAAAAGTAATATAAATGTTCCATTTTGTTTTAGATTTATTTTCAAGTCACATAAGTTTAATTTTATTGAAAATAATCTAATTAATTCCATGTAAGTCAACATTATACCTAATTTTGGTATAATATTATTTTTATCCTTAAAACAAGTATTTTTGTAAAAACTTTTTTCATTATGTTTCATGCACTTATATTAAAATCATTTTTTACCACTTATAGAAATTAAATCATAGGAAATGGATTCTATATTTTTAATCATTATATTTAAATTATTTAATAAGTTCAATTTCATTTTTAGCTATAATGAATAGTAACCATGATAAAATTTTATCACCCCAATAAATGGTAAAATGGGCTAAAAAGGGTTAAAACAATGGTAAAAGATATAAAAATGAATTAGAAACCTGTATTTATTTCTCTGGATGAGTGTATTTCAGCTAGAATCATCATATATTTGAAAATAAGTCATTTTGGTTCCACTTGACTCTGATTGAAACCTTTAAATAATATTAAGTAAAAATAATTACAAAAATGAATTTTGTATAATATCATTTTAATACTTAAAAAAATAATTTTGTAAGAAACTATTTTTCATTTCGTTTCATGAACTTATATTAAAATTAATTTTCACCACTTATGGAAATAAAATATTATAAAATGGATTCCTTATTTGGAATTGGCATATTCAAACTATTTAATAAGTTCAATTTCACTTTTAGTCATAATGAATAGTAACCATGATAAAAGTTTATCACCCCGATAAAGGGTAAAATATGTTTAATGTACAATTAAATTTATTTCAATGGATGAGTGGATTTCAACCAGTATCATCCTAGATTAAAAAATAATCCATTTTGGCACAACTTGACTTTGATTATAATATTTATATTATTTTAAGTAAAGGATAATTATAAAATGTCACTCTCTTTATTTTAATATCTCTAATATGTTTTCATAGAGATAAAAATAAGTTATGAGTGGTTAAAAATGTTTGTTTTGAATATTAATAAATTATTTTTATGATAGTAATTTGACTTTAATTTTTAGTGATGATATAATTACCTTGAACGCTTATGCAACGCTGATGCATCACTTGTGCAATCATTATAAAAATAAATTAAATGATTTTAAAAACAATAAATGTAATATTTTTTTGATGAATAATGAAGTTTCATGAATTTATTGGATAATTATAATTTATAAGTTATTTTAAAGAGTTTATATTTAAATTCCATTTATTATTGATTTCTTTAAATTCAAATTTTGTGAATAGTCTCAAAAATGACTATTAATGTAATTTAATGTTTAAAAATAATTTTTAAATAATTAGAGAATCATAAAAAACCTATATTAACTCAAATGGATATGAATTTGTATATCCTATATTTAATGGTTCATTTATGTTCCACTTTTCATTTTAATAATTGTTTCCATGAGCCTTAAGATTGAAAAATTTGTTACAACGGTTAAGGTTAAACATGGTTAATGAGGGAGATAAACCAAAATATAAGGTTTAAAATGTAACATAATCTTGTATAAATTTTATTTTTTTAAATTTTTTTATACCTTATCCTACTTATATTTTAATATATGACACTTTGGATCCATTTTACATGAGTTAGACACATATTATATATTAATATTTCATGTATTTACAATATTTCCACCCACCTCACTTATAAAAGGGCACCTCCACTCATCTCTTCCTCACACTTATTGATCCATTTATCTAGCCCAATATCTACCCAAATCCATTCCCAATATTCCTCCCCATGCACGAGAGGTTCTGGTCTCACCAAAATACCAACCTAGTGTAACACCCCAATAATTTATAAATAGATTTAATATAGAATGTATGAAACACTAAGTCTCTACAAAACACCATTTTGTTATAACCTAGCCAATTAAACATAATTTTTCCACCTCTGTGATTTGAATTTCGAAAAACTAACATACATAGTTGCATTTAGTAAGATATTTAGAGTCTGATAAGACAAAATTAATTTTTGGTGAATAGTAACATACCCTTATGAATAGTAGCATACCCTTATGAATAGTAATGAATAGTAAATTGGCCAAAAAAATATAAACTTCACCCATGAATGTATAAATACAATTTAGACATGTTAAAAGTAAAAAAACGATCATAGTATAAGTATTGGTATTTTTGTATGTCATAAATATTTTAATTACAATTTTATGATTAATTTAATAATTTAAAATGGAAACTTATTTTCATAAAATGAAATCATAAAATGTTATTTTATTTTCTCATTGTTATAAGATAATTTTATGGTACCTTGATTAAATTTTCAAGGTGTTATAAAACGAGTTATAGTTTTAATGTTTTTTTTTTCAAATAAATCATGATTTCATTTAAAAATTAAATTAAAAATATTTATAAAAATATTTTCGAAAAATGGAATTAATTTTTTAATTCTACACATCGAAAAATTTTTAGGGTGATTTTTTGTAATTTTTCTGAAATTCTTGAATTTTTGATGAATAGTGAAATACGACAAAATATCATATATTCAAATTATCAGTTAAATACACTATTTATGACATCATAAGTGATGTAATACCACTTTTTTATAACTAACATTCCATTATTACTATTTTGGGTCACATTAATTAAGACTATTTATAGTCTTGAGCAAAAATATTATAATTATAATTAAAATAATGAAAAATACCCCCTCTCCTCCACTATAAATACCACCCTCATTTCCCTCTTCATCCCACACCTCTGAAGCCTTGAACCTTAACTAAGTTCTACCCAATACCCCTCCCAAGGCTCTTCCCCACATCCTAGATCTTTTGGTCTCACCAAAAGGCCAAAACCAAAGGCCTTAAGAAGGATCTCAAGGAGAAGAGGTTAAGAGGTAAACATCCTCTTGTTTTCTTTCTTTTCTTTTCATTTACTTTTCTATTATTATTATTTCCTCACCCCCTTATCCAAGAGGCATGAATGATCCAGTATCTTACATATTATAAATTTCATAATGTTTATGGATGTCTCACGATTATACTTCTTCTCCTCTCCCACTTATTCAAGAAATTAAAATACTGTCCGTGATGTGTTGATTTACCGACATCGTGGACGATGTGATTTCAATTCCTTTTACTTCCTTCAAGACTGGTCATGAAACCATTTTTATGGTTGAACCAGATTATAATTTATGTATTATATCTTATATAAGGTTCTGTAATCATTTTTTACACATGTTATTAATTTATAAATCAAAATGAGTTCATTGTGATCGAAAACCACCAATTAACCCAAACAATTATCATTAAAGTTTTATATAATGATTCATCTTCAATCCAAATAACCAAATGAATTTTATAACAATGTAATCTTCTGGTTTTTAACTAATAACATACATATTCTATTCTAGACATCCATTCTCATTATACATGTTTATCCGTACATAAATATAAGTAAACCGATCATGAAATCCAAAGAAGAAAACACTCCCAAACAATGAAATTGGATCTCTAAACCCATCAAGAAGGACATGAATGTACTTTATAAGGTTATAATTAATCAATTAAATAAATAATAGGTTATATAAATATTAATTAATGAATTTAATTTGGTTATCCAGGACACTAATATCAAGTGAAGAACACCATCAAACTTAAGGTAAGGGGTTTCTTCATCCCACTTCCATCTTTGTGAGATATTCCGTATTCACTACTATTACTTGTGTATGATGTATGTATACTTCCAATTTATGTTTTATATCATAAATCTATTTATTATCATGTTATTCAATTTATCATTTTAATATTATTAATTTTGGGTCATTCGAATCGATTGATTAAAAAGTGGTAAGGGTTTTCCACCCAAACCTCCATTTTCATTCGGGTTAATTTAATTATTTAATTACCTCAATAAAATTCTTATGTATTATTATGTACTCATAATAAATTAGGTGTGAGTGTTATATATATGTTTACCAACTATAATCCTTTCTTATTTTATGGGGAGTTACACGTTTTAATAGGAACTTTCAAAATTATTTCTGAAATACAAGCCTGATTCAAGGGAATTTCTCAAATTCTTATATAATTTCAAGGAAACTCTATAATTTATTTTTAGAAACCATTATATTTCTAAAATCACTCATTTTATTATTAAAATACTATCTTACTTAATTTCCGATTTTATACAAATACTTTTTCAAAAGAACTATTCTTTTCAAAATAAAAGAGTATTTATCTCAAGAATTACTCAATGATTTTATAAGAGTATTTTCATCTGTTTCAACACTCTTGTTGATTATTATGTATTATTTGGATCAATATTTTATGATATCATCTACCATATTTAATTTTATGGTTTATGAATAGTTTTATTGTGGATGTGCTATCCTAAAACCATTCTCCAATTTACTCTGAATGGTTAGTGTTTAAGCTTAATGTTCGGGGAAAGTAATTTACATTTCATATGATAGTTTCAATATCAATGTATATATTGTTTATGTTTATCCCCACTAATATGAGGAATTAATTAGACTTATTATGTGACATGTGGGGCCCACTATATCCCCTCGATACATCGGTAGGTCACATGAGACAAATAGATGTGGACTTGGCCGAGGGCTTTACCATTTTGTGATGTGGTTTTGGCCGAGACCTTAATAATTTTTAGACATCTTGGCCGAGGCCTTGAAGATATGTTTTAGAATATTCTGCATATGAATTTCCCTCATTATGAAAATAGTATTGATAGTTCATGTGGTTATTTGACTATTATAATACCCATGATTGTGTTTTATTATGGAATTATTTATTTAGCTCTTATTCATGCCATAATGTGTTCAAGTTTATTATTTTTAAAGGCATGTGTTTTTAGTGATTCAACATAAATAATGTTGGTGTTTATGATATATTATACTTTATTTATTACCCCTACTGAGCATCTGAGATCACCCATTTTTTATGTTTCATTTTCTCAGGACATGAAGAACTTTATTATGAATAACCTGCAGGGATAAACTTAGAGTTGTGGATATTCCCAATAAAAATTATATGTTGTATTTATTTTCAAGTTGTAATGTTGAACCTATATATGTATCTGGTTTTTCAAAACTACTAAACTACTAAATCCTTCAGGATTTGATTCATTGTAATCATGTGAATGTATTAAAATAATGCACCGGCTCCGAGCTTCTAGGGTTGGGGCGTTACAATTTGTATCAAAGGAAGTTTAGTAGAAAACTTAGAAACTAGATATAGAAAAAGTATATTAGTAAACAAAACCCTAAGATAAACTTTTGGGATAATAATACAAGTACATCCTATAATTTTGGTAAGTAATAGATTATGGGGTTTATCAAGAAAATAAATCCCTGTCTGGATATGAACAAGTAGAGGTGGATCTGGCACAGATGTATCTAGTGGTAAAACCCAAAAACACCACTTTGAGCTAGACTTGAATGAGAACTGGTGTACAACAACAATCCTTGTTTTACTCTTGGTTCAACACTCCCAGGTGATATTCTTTGGTAAATTCATAAGCTTATTACAAACAATTATGAAGTATTTATATCCCCAAAGTAACCAAAGTATATGGTTCTAGGATTTATGATGCATAAATTTATGTTATGAGTTATACCATGTTAAGAGTTATAGAGAGTTCATAATTTTATGAGCTAATATATAATATATAATTGATTAGAAATGGTTCCTAGCAAAAGGAATTAGATTTTCACCAATGCATGTGATATGAAGAGTAAGATGGATCATATCTCTAATGGTTTGAATCCATCATTTCAAAGGAACATTGTCTCCCAAGTATCCTCATCATATGAGGAAATAATATAATGTGTTAACAAGGTATGTAAATAATTCTATGAGTACTATAGGTTTGATGGGAAACAAAAGAAGAAGAGTATGGTAGAGAAAAACATGGATAAAAGGAATAATAGAAAGATGTATTTTCCCACTTGTGATAATTGTGGAAGGAAACACCTTGGTATATGCTTAAGAGGAAAAGGGGTTTGCTTCAAGTGTAGAGAAAAAATCCACCATGCTCATAATTTCAAGACAAGGAATGAATATTCCTATATTCAATGCTTCAACTATAAGGATATTCATGGGGCACTACACAAATGAAAGTCCCAAGTGCCATGGAAACATAGCTCTAAAAAAGAAAAGGGATCAAGGTAAAGTTTATGATGTTACTATGGTTGAATTAGAATAAATAATTTATTTTTGTTTTTGGATTCAAGAACTATGTTATGATATTCTTGTTATAAGAATTATAAGATATATAAGGATTGTACTGAAATAACATTTAATTAAGGATTTGAGGTCATATGATGAATGGTACAAAGGAAAAGTGATTCAGTAGAAAGATAAACTTTTTAGAAAAAAACACGATCGAGGGAAAGATAACCCTTACTATATATCTGATGTTGAGATAATGATAAAGAAATGATTGATTCAGATAAGTACTGACTACCTTAGAACTGATTATTGACTTGTTGAGAAGTGTTCTTTTCTATCATCTATGTAGTTTACAACACTTTTGGATTTAAGGAATATATCCAATAACATGTATCTTACTTAAGGAATACAGAAGAATGCATGTTTCCAATATTATTTTTATGGTAATTCAAGTTATTACCATATTTCAAGAGGATACATGATGAATTTATTCACATGTTTGGAATGTGAATTTTAAAGATGCTTCTTGTTGATTAAGGGTTAATGATAAGTTCATCTTGGAAATTTAGGGACCTTCATTATAATGTGTTGAATCATTATATTTTGTAATTTTTAACCATTTATGAAATGGTTTAAGTTGATCATTGTATGGGGTTTTAGAGTTTAATGTCACTACATGCTGGTTTGATTATTCTTCTATGACCATGTTATCCGATTAGAATGAGTTTTCTTGTAGTAACTGATGCATTTCCCTTTCCTATTATTAATAGGATATTTTAACCATATTCTTGATGTGGGCTTCCCATAAGGGAATTTTCAAGTATCAACCATTAACTTTATAAGTTCAATTTCAAATTTCGAGGACAAATTTTTTTGTAAGGAGGGGATAATGTAACACCCCAATAATTTACAAATAGATTTAATATAGAATTCATGAAACACTAAGTCTCTAAAAAACACCACTTTGTTATAACCTATCCAAGTAATCATAATTTTTCCACCTCTGTGATTTGAATTTCAAAAAACTGAAATACACAGTTGCGTTCAAGAAGATATTTAGAGTCTGATAAGACAAACTTAATTTTTGGTGAATAGTAACATACCCTTATGAATAACATCATACCCTTATGAATAGTAATGAATAGTAAATCGGCCAAAAAAAAAAAGAAACTTCACCCATGAATGTATAAATACAATTTAGACATGTTAAAAGTGAAAAAATGATCATAGTATAAGTATTGGTATTTTTGTATGTCATAAATATTTTAATTACAATTTTATGTTTAATTTAATAATTTAAAATGGAAATTTATTTTCATAAAATGTAATCATAAAATGTTATTTTATTGTATCATGGTTATAATATAATTTTATGGGACCTTGATTAATTTTTCATGGTGTTATAAAATGAGTTATAGTTTTAATGTTGTTTTTTTTCCGAATAAATCATGATTTTATTTAAAAATTAAATAAAAAACATTTAGAAAAATATTTTCAAAAAAATTAATTCATTTTTGAATTATACACATCAAAAAATATTTAGGGTGATTTTTTGTGATTTTTCTAAAATTCTTGAATTTTTGATTAATAGCAAAATACGGTAAAATACCGTATATTCAAATTACCAGTTAAATACACTATTTATGATGCCATAAGTGATGTAATACCACTTGTTTCGAACTCAAATTCCCCTCTTACTATTTTTGGTCAAATTAATTAAGAATATTTATTGTCTTGAGCAAAAATATAATAATAATAATTAAAATAATAAAAAATACCTCCTCTCCTCCACTATAAATACCACCCTTATTTCCCTCTTCCTACCACACCTCTAAAGCCTTAATCCTTACCTAAGTTCTACCCAATATTCCTCCCAAGGATCTTCCCTACTTCCTAGAGCTTATGGTCTCATGAAATGCCAAAAGCAAAGGCCTTAAGAAGGATCTCAAGGAGAAGAGGTCAAGAGGTAAACATCCTCTTTTGTTTTCTTTCTTTTCTTTTCATTTTATTTTCTATTCTTATTCTTTACTCAAATCCCATTATAAAATAGGAATGAATGATATAGTATCTTAAATATTCTGGATTTAATCATGTTTATGGAAGACTCACCATTATACTTCTTTTCCTCTCCCACTTATTCATGAAATTAAAACACCGTCCATGATGAGTCGATTTACCGACACCGTGGACGATGTGATTTTGATTCCTTTTAATTACTTCAATACTACTCATGAAACCATTTTTATGGTTGAAACAGATTATAATTTATTTATTATATCTTATATAAGTTTCTGGAATAAATTTATACACATTTTATTAATTTATAAATCAAAATGAGTTCGCTGTGTTCAAAAACCACCAATTAACCCAAACAATTATCATTAAAGTTTTATATAATGATTCATCTTCACCCCCAATAACCAAATGAATTTTATGAAAATTTAATAATATTATTTTTCACTAATAACATACAACTTCTATTCTAGAAAACAATTCCCATTCTACATGTTTATCTATAAATAAATATAGGTAAACCAATCATGAAAACCAAGGAAGAAAACACTCCCAAATAATGAAATTGGATCTCTAAACCCATCAAGATGGCCATGAATGTACTTAATAATGTTAAAATTAATCAATTTAATAAATAATAGGTTCTATAAATATTAATTAATTAATTAATTTTTTTATCTAGGACACTAAGATCAAGTGAAGAACACCATCAGACTTAAGGTAAGGGGTTTCTTCATCCCACTTCCATCTTTGTGAGATATTCTGTATTCACTACTATTACTTGTATATAGTGTATGTATACTGCCAATTTATGTTTCATATAATGAATATATTTATTATCATGGTATTAAATTTATCATTTGAAGATTATTAATTTTGGGGCATTCGAATTGATTGTTTACAAAGTGGTAAGGGTTTTCCACCCAAACCTCCATTTTCATTTGGGATACTTTTATTGTTTAATTACCTCAATGAAATTATTATGTATTATTATGTACTCCTAATAAATTATGTGTGAGTGTTATAAATATTTTTACCAACCATAATCATTCCTTATTTTATGGGGAGTTATACATTTTAAAAGGAACTTTCAAAATTATTTCCGAAATACAAGCCCGATTCAAGGGAATTTCTCAAATTCTTACCTAATTTCAAGGGAACTCTATAATCTATTTTTAGAAACCATCATATTTATAAAATCACTAATTTTATTATGAAAATACTATATTACTTATTTTCTAGTTTTATACAAATACTTTTCCAAAATAACTCTCTTTTTAAAAATAAAAGAGTATTTATCTTAAGAATTACTCAATGATTTTATAAGAGTATTTTCATCTGTTTCAACACCGCCTCTATGAAGTGATGTGTTTTGTTTTTCATCACAAACTCAAAAGGATTGTTATTAAGACATATTTAAGGAATATATAAGATATTAATGATATATTATAATTCTATAAATATAAGATATTATTTACCTTTTAACCCTTTCATTCATTGGAAAATAATAACATTGTTCAAAAATACGAGTGGACTACCACCTCGACGAAGAGATGCAATTTTTTTTCATGTCCGCCTTTCACATATGATTATAATATTGTATTTAATTTATAAAAATGATAATTATTTAATTATTAATATTATGTATATGATATAAAAATTTCCCCTTTATCCATGGTCAACCTATTGATTTTGTTTTAGGATTATGAACTAAACATCCTCAAAATGTTTGAAATTAACTTAATTGATTTTTTAGTAATAAAAGGCATGGTAATAAATGAAATAAAGATAATAATTATAATATAATTAACATAAAAAAGGTTTGTATTCAAGTGGAAACTAATATAATTTTATTATTCATGATTTTTAGAATGTATAAATCTATATAGGACTTTAAGGTAAGAGATATTTATTTTAAAAATCTCATTTTAAAGTTTACCCTCCAACTCTTTTTCTTCCATGTCAAGGTTATTTTAATGTTTAAAAAATGTTCTTATTTATTCTTATAAGGATGATAAATTTAAATCTATACTATATTTTAATTTCTTTACAAAATTTTAAAAATGAATCTTTTCAGTGTTTCTCGTTTGGGTTATTGTCAATTTTTTTACAATAGTGTAAGAAACTGTTTTTTAATTTGTATTGATTGACATAATTTTCCTAACATCATATAATTTATTTATTATCATGATTACTATAAAATATAACATTTAATTTAAATATATATACTATTCCCACTTTTTTAGGAATTTTTATTTTTTAAGAGTTTTCAAATAAAAAAGATATTTCTCCTTATGATTATGTGAAAATGAAAAGTGTTTTACTTATGGGTTCAAATGAGTTTTGAACGTTTTTTATGATGAAAAAGTAACATATTAAATTTTTTTGTTCATGATATGATACTTCAAAATTTTATATGATAATAGGTGAACTTGATATAGCTCATGATGATGGGTGAGCCCAATATAGATCTATAATGCCTTAGATAACGATTTAGTCATTATAAGAGAAAATTTGGGATATAATTAGGTTCGTTACTCTTGTGGAATTATCTTGGATGTAGTTATTTTGACATGGGTTAAACACAAGTGAACTTGGGTTATGAATATGATTCTATAAGATACCAATTTTATGATTTCAAATGATTTTTATGGATTTTTTTATTTCATGAGGTAAGTAAAGATTATAAACTTTTAAAGGAAAAGAGTTTGTTTTTAAAATAAATGTTTTCATGAGTTATCATGTTATTCATAATGAAATTATGATTTTCTTATGATTTATAATGGTATTTGAAGGTTTTATTTTCAAAAAGGCTGATTTTATAATATAGTTATGTTTTATTTATGTGTTAAAAGTTTTATTTTGAAAAAGGATAAACATTTTCACAGGTTTTCATGTTTTCACTATACTAATGAGTTTCCATTATTTTTATATCCCTTAATGATATTTGTTTTCTTATACCAAGTTTTGAAAAGTTTTCACAATACCTAAGGATAAGTGGGAAGTATTATGAATTCTATCTTGGAATAAAAGAAAATTTCCTTAAAAGAAGCAAGCGTGTTATGAATAAAATGAAACTATGAACTTAAAAATCCAATTTTTTGTAGAAAAAATAGACACCCTATGTTAGTGTTCCTTGTGTAATGTAATATTTTTCCCAATTATCTATAAATATAAACCTAAAAGATCATGGGAATGGAAAATTATGAAATAGTTGATATTAAACTCATAATTACAGTATATTAAAGGCACTTGTTGTGATATGTACTATGGGATACAGTTAAAGGAGTAATCAAGTATCTGAAGGGTACTATGAATTACTCTATATATGTTATACTAAAAACCAAAGGGTATTTGAAGGTTTTTACAATGTGATATGGATAAATAATCTAGAGGATCAATATTTTATGATTAGTTGAGTTCATACACTTGGGTGCAGAGATATCTCTTAGGGTTTGAAGAAACAAACCTGTATAAAAGAATACACAATGCCTTCTGAGTTTTTTTCTTTAACAGTTATTGGAAAATAAGAAAAATGAACCATATCTCTTTTATTAGATCTACCATTAGGGCCTATGATTATGTCTCTAGTTTCTATACACTATAATATTCATGATATATTATCTTGGGAATACAATAATAATTATAATTTAAAATTGAGACACATTGGTCACATACATAGTTATGTGAGGAAATTGATATGGGATAGTATCATGACTGTGGAATTTATTAGATCAAGTGAAAATTTGAAATATCCACTAACAAAGGAACTTTTAAGGGATTTGGTATACAAAACTTCCTTAGAGATGGGTTTAAAATCCTTGTAAAAAATTCAATAATGATGGGAACTCAACTTAATATGTGATAACTTTATATGTATAAGTTCAATGTAGGAAATTATATCATATGCATGAGGGAAACACCAAATGTATATTAAATCCAAGGAAAATAGTGTTTTATGGACATGAGAAAATGAGGGCGAGTTTAAAACTCTTAATAAACCAAGGAAAACAAACAAGTGTTGAAACATGGGAACACTTTTTAGTTCACCTTTGTGAATATAAGAGTGGGGAAACTCCAAAGAACTTATGAATTTAGCTATCAAACATTCATGAAATGATAAGTGACACATGAACCTAATTTTGTCTAGGAATATATGAAAAACAAATAAATTAGAATGGAATTGTGTAGGATGAATCCATATGATAACAAGAGTTACATTTTCAAGGTAGTTTCCACCTATTTCTCTATTTAACATTTATTTTTATCCATTATTTAAAGGTTTAGATCGAGATATACCTTTATTTATGCAATTTATTTCCAAGAGATTATGATTCTTGTTCTTAAAAATGTGTTTTTAATTATTTTAAAATGGCCTGGGATTGTTGGAATTTAAAGTGATTTTTAAAATATATTTTTTAAGTTTATAAAAGGGGAAGGCTTTGTTGGAATCCCACATTATAAAATGGGTTATAATGGACATGTATATTCATTAGTGGGAATATCCCTTCACTAGTAGGTGTGATTTGGTCCACTTATTAAATTAGGTACAATCTAATAGAAAAGATTAAATCAAGAAAAGACATACCTTTCTATGAAATGTATCAACCTAATTAGTTATGATTCCTTTTCTTAATGGGTGTTTCTATGCTTATAAAATAGAGTACCCATTGGATAGGAAAATTAATTCCATCCATTCCCAAACACACCATTAACTCCCACAGTTTGAGATTTATTTTAAATCCTTCAAAAAGAATTAAATGATTTTTATCAGCACAGAATAATAAAAACATTTTATTATACTGTTATTTACAAAGTCCCTTTAAGGGCTATTATCTACTTAGGACAAGTGTAGAGTAGTAATCCAAAGTTGTATCCTAAAGATGACTCCTCGATAACCCATTGTACTACCAATTTGATGAGGGAGAATCTACTCTCAAGGAGAGAAATAATGTAACATTACTCGATGAGATCCTTCTAACATCATCCAAGAAAAATCCATTCCAACACCCATCTATATATCCCTAAAACCCTTGAGATCAAGTCATGCGTGACACTTTTCACTTCATTGAGATCTTTTTGAAACATTAAATTTCCCTGAGATACCTAATTCTGTTAAATCCATTCTTTAACAATGATTTATTCCCTCTTCTTTAATATGCAATTTGTTCCTCTCCTCTCAAATTACCTTTATATTTATTTTTAAGGATAACCCTTAACTGAAATATTATTCTAACCTAAAAAGGGTATTCGTACATTGAAATAACTTGGTGTTCAAAATCAACTAGTTACACTGCCCAATATGAGGTATATATGGACTCCCCCTAAAACTAATAACATAAAATTTAAACTAATTGATATATAATATATGTTTTTCATAGTGTTTTTGAATTATTTTATTTTACTTATTTACTGTTTATTAATTATTGTATAGAAATTTTATACTCAAAATCTTCTATCAATTTCTTAGGATCTAACTTGTTATGTTTAATAGGAGTCAATTTTTTTATGTATATTTTTACTGTAAATTCAATTAAATGGATATATCATATAGTATAATATACCCCAAGTCGTAGCCTGTGATATTCATGGGTTGTTTATCTATAAAAAAACAGCCCAGGATGACCTGAAACTTTACCCAACCTAGCTCTCCACTATGCCTGAAGGCTTGTCCCAATCCCTATGGAATGGAATCTAGTGCCCAGGTCTAAAAAATGCACAATTGGGAACAATTTCACCGTTTATAAGGATATAATCGCATAGTGGGAACTAATGAGATTCCAGTACAGCCTATCTAGGAATTGGACGTTCATGCATATAAAATAGCTATAATGAAAGTATAAAGGAACCAAAAATGGAATAATAATTAAAAATCTATAAAAAATATACAAGTGAAATAAATACAATGGAATTATATACAAATAAATATCCTAGTTCAACTTGGTTGATACATCATCCCAAATTAAAAGAGAATAGGACCCAAACAACTCCAACATGACCACTAGTGATCCCTGGTAACTCACCACATCCATTTGTCCATCCATATACTGATGAACATCCCCTGAACTGAAATAGACTAGGAAACTAAGATAAAAATGAATAAATTGCATACAAACCCCAACACGTGAGAAAAACATGTCTAGTATGATTACACCAAGGAGTTAATGAAATTTTCTCTCTAAAATAGTTTATAAAATGCTAGTTTGAACATAAAGTCTAAAATAGGTTTTGTCATGAAAGTATAATGAAAACTAATATAAATCCATAATCATACATTTAAAAAACAATACCCATTTTTAAGTAAAACAAGGGTGGTCAAACACTTTAGTTAATGATTTTAAAAATAGTAGAAAGAGGGATTTAAAACTATTAAAAACTATTTTCAATAAAAGGTGTAGCAAAATTAAATGGCCCAACAGGAACCATACAATCTATTGTTTTATATTCATTAAAGGGTTAATATAGTTTAAAGGTTTTACATTGGGTTCTCCATTTATGTTTCTGATGGAAACTCCCAATAGTTCCCATATCTGTAACTATCTATGAGCTTTCTTTCTAAAGGTAGGTGGTTATTTGGGGTTTCAACCTTAATAAAACTTATAATCTCACATTGGTCGAGAGGATGGGAGGTTGAGCTCATCACACCCTTTTTTGGGGGAATTATTTAATACTCTAGGACACTCTTATAGATTTATGATATGTCTACGAATCTCACCCAAATCCCAATACATGATAGGTTACCCTAATAAAATGACCAGGTATTGACTTCTTGTACATAAAATAACGTGTTCTATTAATGACACTCAACTGTATGTATCAATGGTTCTCCATCCATTTCCTTTCATTTCTTAACAATGAGGGATTGTTTATGTTTTGAATCTATATGTCCAAGAAATCTAGATTTTACCATAGTATAGGAAGGTGATTGGTATTTTGAGATTGGGAGTGAAGCTTCAAGAGGTGTCTTATTTATCCTATGAGAATAGGAATCAAAACTCATGTAGTTTATTTATGAACACACCATGTAGTTTAACTTCATATAGAAAAGGCATATATGAGGTCATTTTATCATTGGGTATGGAACTTGGGACTTAGGAAGGTGTCCTAAGTATCCTATGTATAATCGGAATAAGATTCCTTGTAGTTAACTTGTGGGTATTGCAAAATGAGGCTACCCTAATATTTTAGTAGGGCTTACACACTAAGGTTTCCTTGATCATGGTTTTTTATTATGATAGTGGAATGATCATTGAAAATACCTAATCTCACATGAGTCATGATCAGTGTAAGAAACAAGATATAAAAAGGGATCATGTGCACTTCCTATAGGCATAAGACTTACATATTTAATTTTCCCTGATGGAATATTATTAGAATCCTTTTGAATTATATTAACCCACAAGTGAAGGTATAATATTCATGTTTTATAGGGAACTCTAGCCTTAGGATGGAATCCTACATATCCTTTTTATAACAAGAATCAAAGTACTTATAGTTCACTCTAGTTCCTAATCTACTGAAGGATGAGGAAAGGTGAGAGATCCATAGGAGGTGGGCCTTATGAGTAAGAGTAATTGGAATATTGATGGAATGAAACCAAGGTGTATTTCAATATCACATATCAAACCCTTATCCTATGACAAACAAAATTGGGTACCATGAGAGTTATGTTGAGTGGGTTTGGATGGCATGAGGAATCCTTTCAAGGAAATGGCATGCATAAGGATACATGAGTATGTCACCTTAGACCATTATGGACATTATCCACATAAAAGGGGTATACAACGAAATACTCATAGTTGAGGGTTCACATAGCTCAAGTGGATGTATCCAAGTATACCTTCTTGATAAGGCTGATATGTTTGAGGATTTATATTTGAAAAGAATGAAATGTATGAGGATGTATACCTGATAAGGATGACATGTATGAGGATTTCTACCTAACAAGGTTGACATGTATGGAGTCCTTCGTGTGAACCTGGATGAAATATCCATAGGTTATTGTATGATCTAGCTGTCATGTTCAAAGGATTTTGTATGAAACAAACTAAAATGTGTGAGGGATATTGTGTTAAATTTATAAAATTTATAGGGGTTGTCGCATGAATGTGGAAGACATGTCTGAAGTTAACTGCATGAACTAGGTTGACAAGTCTATAGGTTATTTCATGATCAAGGATGACATGTTAGGGCATCTTCGCATGGTCTGGATGACATGTACGGAGCCTTTCACATTAACCAAGATGACATATCTGAGGGATATAATGTGAACTTGTTGAAATGTATGGAGGTTATCGCATGATCAATAATTACATGTTTTGTGTCTTCACATGATTTGAATGACCTATCTGGAGGATTTCACATGAACTGGCTGGAATGTCCAGGGGCTATCACTTGATTAAGGCTAACATTTTCGGGGGCCTTCGCATGATCTGGATGACATATTTGGAGGATTTCACATGAACCAAGTCAACATGCCCAGAGGTCATCACATGATCAATTTAAAAATCATGCGAAATGAATGACCCCTTTAGATGAAAATTAGTATATCTTCCTTTGTATGAAGATTTCATCATTTTTAGCTTTCATCACATGAAAGCCTCAATGTTTTTCAGGATCTTTCCTATTGGGGAATCACGTTATCATTATAAAACACTAAAGGACCTTCACATGATCTATATTACATGATATATATCCTTTATATGATTAATTAAATAATCACATAAAGTGCATAACCCCACCACACAATCCCTTAAAGTTACTCATTGGACTTTTCATGTGGGAGACTATTGAGACTACTTATTTCCTCACTCCATAAAGTCTACCCTTGCCTCCATATCTCTTGGTGAGTGTTTTTCTTGAGTTAAGGGGGGGGGGGGATTTTATAGGCATCAAAACCCCATATCTATACTTATTTATACAATGATTAAGTCTCATATCTGGACTTGAGTCAGTGGAGGGAATGTTTAAAAAATTCAATAATTTATCATGCGCTTCACATGATTGAGCTGCATGAAATACATAAAATCATCCTTGTGACACATGATAAATAGAGATTTCATGATCAACTCCATCATTACCAGCTTCATCGAACCCATTAATTTCCAAATGTATTTCATGTGATCAAACTAATATATCTAAAAACCATCATGAGATTAGGCCAACATGTCTGAGAGCCTTCAAGAGATCATGATGCATGTCCGCAGGCCTTTGTGAGATCTAGGTTGGCATTTTAAAGGTATCTCACATGATCTAGCTATCATGTCATAGGACCTACTTCATGATCAACGTACCGATCATGAAAAGTGTGTAAGACCATCTCATAAAAAATAGCTTAACTCCCATTGGATAAGGATCCCATCATTTTTAGATTTCTGTACATGATCCCTTTGGATATTGTCAAATGTTTTTCTAATGGTTGTTCACCAAAGCATTGCATGATCGTGTTGACATATACAAGGTCTTTTACAAGATGAGACCAAAACATATGGGGGTTTTCATGTGACCAATGAACTGATCACATGGAGTTCATGATCCTTTCACATGAATATCAACATAACTCACTTCGCATAAAGATCCCATCATTTTTAGCTTTTTTTACATGGATGATTATACAGTTTATAGGATTTTATCCATTGACACATCACATGACCATAAAGACTTCTATGAGTTTTTTTCATGACCAGGAAGACTCATATGAGGGGATTCACATGATTATGAGGGTTTGTTTAGTGGGGTTTCACATGATCATCGAACAGATCACATGGAGTGCATATCCCCTTCACATGATATTCCTAAATTCCTTAAATAAAAAGTCTTATTTAATGTCACATGATTCATGTGACCTAGACACTTGATCTTTATATAGTCATGCTTGTTTATTTTTTAATTTATGAGAAAATAATACTTATGCTTTGGGTGTTTCTTCAACCCCAAATTTTTCGATGCTCATTTATCGGGTGTCAAAAAATGACCCCCTCAGAAGTTAAGTCTAGAGGGAGTAAGGAACAAGGACTCAATTCTAAGGATGTAAATGACCACCTGGGTCCATTTTCCTTCATCTGTTTGGTATTTTGAGTATCTATTTGTATCCCAAGAGGCCTTCTATATTTCATGAGGTACTCTATGTAACAACCCAAAATTTTATCAATGGAAACTCCCTTATTATAATTATTCCATATAGTATAAATCACATAAAATCACATAGAGAACATAATACAAACTTTATAAATGATGAATAAATGAAATAAGAGGTATTTCTAGAAGTTAAGGAAACTATATCAATGGAATAGTAACTTGACATTTGGAATAGTAATGTGACCATTAGGAATAATAATCCATCCAATAGAATAGTAACCTAACCTATGAAATTATAAACAAAATTTAGGTACCTTACGAATGAAAATATGATATATTTATTTCATGGTATAAGTAAATAAACATTTTAGAAATGATAAATCATGTGTTGGTATTTTTGTAAGTTATAAATATTTATTTATAATTTTATAATTAATATAATTATTTAAAATAAAATTTATTTTCATAAAATAGATTCATAAACTAAAATTTTTCTTTCATATGATTATAAGATAATTTTATGAGACCTTAATTAATTTTTCAAAGTGTTATAGAATCAGTTTTAATTTTAAAATCGGTATTTTCCATGTAAATGATGATTTTAATTAAAAATAACATTTATCATATTTAGAAAATTAATTTCATAAAATGGATTTCATTTTTATATTATATACATTTAAAAATGGTTAGGGTGAATTTTTTGGATTTTTCTAAAATACATGAATTTTTGGTGAATAGTAAAATATGATAATTTATGATAAAAGGTAAATACATGAATTATTGAGTCATAGATGATGTATGGATTATTTTAGACCAAAATATAGAACTCTCCTTCAATATTTTAATATATTTAGTGATAATTTTCAAACTAAACATAGTCTTGAGCCAAAATAATAAACTAATGAATAAAATAATGAGAAAACACCCCTCTCCTCCCCTATAAATACCACCCCTAACCAACTCTTCTCCTAACAACTCCAAAGCCTTGAATATTATCCATTTTATAAAACATAATCTTCCCAATCCCATCCTCCACATCCAATATCCTTTGGTCTCAACAAAATACCCAAACCAATCTCTGTAAGGAGGTTCTAAAGGAGGAGAATTCAAGAGGTAAAATCCTCTTTTTTTTAAATTTCTTTTCATTTTCTTTCCTTTTCTTATTCTATACTCATTAAACCTTATCCAAGTTTCATTATAACTCCAGTTTATTAAATATAATATAATTTTATTATGTTAATGGAATAATCCATCATCAAACCCCTTCTCCTCTCCCTTTTATTCTTAAATGAAAACACTCTATGTGACGTGTCGATTTACTACCATCGTGGATGATGCACTTTCATTTTACTATAATGCCTTAAAGGATGGTCATAAAACCATTATAATGGTTGAAAAATACTTTAAAATTTATTTTATAACATTTTTTATGTTCTATAACTAACATATATACAGAATATTAAATAATAAAACAAAACGAGTTCTTTATGATCGAAAACCGCCAAAATTAATCTAAACGATTATTATTAACATTATATCTAATGATTCACCATAATATTTGAAAAAAATAATATATAACACCATTTAAAATTCTAAAATATCATTAATAATATATAATCTCAATTCTTGAAAATTATCCTCATTTTATATGAACTACCATACATGTATACAAACTGATCATGAAAACCAAGAAAATGAACACTCCTAAACAATGAAATTGAACACTATAACTCATAAAAATGTCCATAAATGAAATTAATAAAATTATAATTAATCAAATACATGTATAAAAGGTTATTTATTTATTAATTAATGAATCTAATTTTATTATTTTGTATATTAAAGTGAAGAAATCATTCAGACATATGGTAAGGGGATTCTCAAACCCAATTTTCTTTCTTTGGGTTATTCCTCTTTCATGCCAAATTTTAGTATGGATGTTATTTTAATATTACTAAAATATAATTTATTTGTCCTTAAATTTTCTTTTCTGGGATATACATTCTTCCAATCTGATTTTGTGACAAATTAAATGGTTTTTCAAAAATAATTATTCTTTCTAAAAACACATCTTTTACTTCTTTTGATATTGTTTATTCTTCACTCAAGATTTATGATTCCTATACCAGTATGCTATTCCATTTTTGAAACCCCAATTTTCTTTCATGAATTTATACTTTATGTAAATAAACCCATTAATTTACATTGGTTATTTTATGTCCATAATTGATATAAGTTCTATGTGGCATGCATGATTATATAAATGTTATGATGTGATTGGTGTTCCCAGAATTATATAGCTCTCCAATGCATTGGGTAAAGTGGTGTATCTCATGATATGATGTACAATATGTGTGAACATGATTCTATCTTTATTCACAATGATTAATATATGTTGATGCACATATGTTATGTGTGAACATGATGCTAGATTTGTTCAGAACTATGTGTGGTATTTGACCACTAAGACATGATGCTTCATTTTTATGCAATGGAACATTCCATGAATTTATCTAATGCTTCATATCATGATTATGATCATGATCCTATGATTATGATGATTATTCTCACCCATGTTTCATGTCTCTTATTCATCCTCTTATTATGCTTTTAGATCTCCCCTTCTTTTGATGTGTATCCTCAGGTGAATAATTGTTCAAAGAAGAATACGAGGGTCAATAAGAATCTAGAGAAGAAGGAACTAAATAATTTTTTATGTTTTATTATGTAAAAGTTATGTATGGTCCTAATTTTCCCAAGACACTAAACCTTTGGATCCTGGTTTGTAACACTATTATTTTTTTTATCTTTAAAATGATTAATAGTAATATAAGAAAAAGAAGGGTCTATATAGTTGGTATCAGATCCAAGTTTAGTTAATTTTGGGATTAGGATTAGATAACATTAGTGAAAAACCTTAGTACGAGACTAAGTATATGAAAGAACCCAAGAGGCTTTATTTTATAAAAAAATACTATACATAGGGACCCTAAAAGACACAACTTCAAGGTTAACTGCATAAAGGAATAATTTATTTATTGATGACTTTTTGAATTATGTTTTGTTTAAACCTTTTATATTTTAGAAAATGGTTGGAAATAGGAGAAACCATGCCAATAATCCATGTGAGGGACAATGCAGCGATTTACCGAATGACATCCCCAATGCCTTGGGAGGTGGATTTCAAAATTTCATGGTGATGCTTACCTATATATGTCAGGATATGAACAACAACTAGAATAATGTGTAACATAATACTTTACCTAATAGGTATCAATTATATATCAAGTATTTTATGTGGAAACAAACACCAACATTTAGTGGATCTTCCAATCCACTAGTCGCCGAACGGTGGGTCAACTCAATGGAGAAGATATTTTTTACGCTTCACTATTCTGAGACGAAGAAGGTGACTCTGGCCATTTATCATTTAGATAGAGAGGAAAATCAATGGTTGGATTTGATTAATAACACCAAGCATAAGGATGAAATTTAAGAGATGGAGTGGGAATACTTTAAGATAATGTTTATTAACAAGTATTTCCCTGGAACTCTTCATATAAATATAGAGAGAAAATTTATAGAGCTGAAGCAAAAGGAAGGTAAATCTTTCATGGCCTACAAAGAAAATTTTACAAGGATTATAGGGTATGATTTGGGTTTTGTTATCAATAATGATAGAAAAATTGATATATTATTTAGTGGTTTAAAACCACACCTTCAAAAGGCTCTAGTAATTAGAGACTTTGGGAGTTATGAAGAAGTTGTTCGATGTGCTCTCAAAGTGGAGATGGAGTTTGGAGAATGGTCCCATGTATATGGTGATAAGAAATGAAATATAGAGTTTCAAGATGGTGGATCTAATGAAAAAGGTGGTAAAAAAACTAAACCAGTCACCTGTAAAAAATGTGGGAAGAAGAATCATGGGAATTACCTCAAAGGGATGGGTAAATAATTCAAGTGTGGGAGAGATGGTCAAAAAACTCATAAATATCAAAGATACACGAGGAAGATGGAAACCATGGTGGAGTAAAGAAGATCACCACCTATGGTTTATTTATTCAACTGTAGGGAGTATGGGAACTATGCAAGTTAGTGCACTAAACCTTGATTCCTTGAGGGAAATCAGCATCATCATCCACCAAAGAAAAAAGAGTGAGGGAAATATTATTCCATCACTACTTCTAAGGTGGATCCCAGCAGTAATTCAGTGAAAAGTACGCTGGTTATTCATTCAAGAATAGTAAACATACTATTTTATTATTGTTCTACACATTCTTTCATATCTTTCAAGTTTAGTAGAACAATTCCAACACCACCTTAAAATTTAGAGGTCGAGTTATCTATGAGAACAAAAAATTGGAAACTTATTGCATACAAAGTATATAACTCTTCCCTAGTTAATGTTTGTGGATTAAAACTCCCATAAAATCTTGTATTACTTCATTTGGTGGATTTTTTTTTCTATTTTGGGCATGGATTGGCTATATTTATAAAAATCCAACATCGATTGTTGGGATAGGGAGATCACTCTTCACATCTCATGGAATCCTACAATTCTGTTCAAGTGTAATGAGGAGGATGAATCTCCTTCAGAATCATAATCTCAAGTGTGGATATTATTGCATTATTAGCAATCATATTTATCTCAAATAATTAATAAAAAGGAGAAAATCAAGCTCGAAGACATGGCTATTGTAAGGGACAACACTAATTTGTTCCTTGAATAATTTTCTAGTCTTCCTCCTGACTGATAGTTTGACTTCTCAATTGAGCTTATTCATGAATCTCTGACTATATCAAATACACCTTATAGAATGGCCACCATTGAGTTGGAGAAACTGAAGAAGAAATTACAATAGAATCTGGACATGGGTTTTAAACGCCCGAGTGCTTCACTATGGGGTGCACAAGTCCTATTTGTTTAAAAGAAGAATGAATAAATTTACCTCTACATTTATTATCATGAGATTAACAAAACTATGATAGATAAAAATTATCCCCTACCATAGATAGATGACTTGTTAGATCAAATTTGCAGGACCATGTCTTTCTCTAAGGTGGACATTCAACCAGAATGTCACCAATTAAAGGTGAGGAAGGAATATATTCCCAAGTCTTTATTTTGAATGAGGTATGAAAACTATGAGTTCATAGTGATTCCCTTAAAACTCACTAATTCTACAATATTACTCATGGAATTAATGAATAGAGTATTTAGATATTACCTAGAAAAATTTATAATAGTCTTTATTGTTGATATTCTGATATACTCTATGAGCATGGAGGAACATGAGGAGTATTTGAATACTGTGCTAAAGAATTTTCAAAGGGAGAAAATTTATTAAAATTACATTAAATGTGAGTTATGGATGGAGGAAGTATCATTCTTAGGGCATGTCATCACCAACGAAAGAATATCTGTGGACCCTTCCAAGAAAAAGGCAATCAAAGAGTGGCCTGAGGAGACATTTGTAATGGAGATACATAGTTTCCTTGGTCTAGCTGGGTATTACCAGATATTTTTGAATAACTTCTCACAATTGTAAAACCCACTAACCAAGATAAATCAGAAGGGGGTAAAGTTTGACTGGACCATTGAATGTGAAGATTGCATTAAATATTTAAAAAAGAGGCTTATCAATATGCCATTACTCACACTTACGACAAGTGGAGAACTCTTTTTGGTATATAATGATGATTAAAATAAGGTATTATGTTGTGTAATGATGCAAAATGATAAAGTGATAACCTACACCTCAGGAAAATTGAAAATTAATTTGCAAAACTATCCCATGCATGATTTGGAGTTGGAATATGTGATTTTTACATTGAAAATATGGAGGCATTATCTATATGGGGAGAAGTGTGAAATATATAATGATCATAAGAAACTAAAAAATATATTCACATATAAGGAGATTAATATTCACCAATAAAGATAGTTAGAGATCATCAAGGATTATGACTATTCAATCCACTACCATCCTGGAAAAGTAAATAAAGTGGCAGATGCTCTAAGTAGAAAGAATGTTGCAACATTATCAATGATGAAAATTGAGAAGGATCCAATATTCTTTTATTTTAAAAGCATGTACAAGGGAATCATTAAGGAAGGATTATCACCAATCCATTCTCAAATGATTTCTCAACCACCCCTCATGGAGAAAATAAAGGATGCTCAAAGAAATGATGTGAAAATTAAGAAGAAGGTGAAAGCAATGAGAAAGGGGAAATCCTTATAGTTTAAAATTTATGAGGAATGAATTGTAAGATTTGGGTCCCAACTATGTGTACCATTCAATCCAAAGATAAAGAAGGATATTCTAAATAACACACATAACTCGACCTTCTCTATTTATCCAAGGAGCACAAAGATGTATCAAGATCTCCAAGAGATCTGTTAATTAGACAATATGAAGAAAGAGATCAATGAATATACATAAAAATTCCTATTATATTATAAATTTAAGGATGAATGGAAAAAATCTAAGGGGATGATACAACCATTACCCATACCAATTTGAAAATGGGAAAACATCACCAAGGACTTTGTCACCAGACTTATGAAGACATCCAGAGGAAATAATGCTATATGAGTTGTTGTGGATCATCTTATAAATATAGCTCAATTGATCTCAATTATAGATGACTTCTCAATAGATTAGCTTTCATGGATATACATTAGAGAAGTAGTAAGGCTGCATAGAGTACCATTATCAATTGCATTCAATCGAGATCCATGATTCACATCCATGTTTTGGAAAAGTCTCCAATATGCTCTAAACACAAAGTTGAGCTTTAACATGGCCAATCATCCCCAAACTAATGGAAAATCTAAGCAGACTATTAAGACACTAGAATAAATGTTGAGGTCATGTTCTATGGACTTCAAAGGATGATGGGACCAATATATTCCTATGGTCGAGTTCTCTTACAACAACAATTTATACTCGAGCATCCAAATGGATCCATATGAATCCATTTATGGGAAAATATATAGAACACTGAAATGATGGGATGATGTCAGTGAACATAAGCTTCTAGGACCTAAAATTCTCTAAGAAATGGTATAAAAGGTGAAAACCATTTAGTGGCACATAAAGTTAGCCCAAAGTTGACAGGAGAGATATATAGACAATCATCAACGAGGCCTAGAGTTTAATGCCAGAGACATGGTATTACTCCACATATCTCCATGGAATAGGATTATGAGATTTGGGAAGAAAATAAAGATGAGTCCTAGGTACATCGATCCCTTAGAGATTCTTGATCGTGTCGGAGCTGTGGCCTATTGACTGGAACTTACACCAACAATTTCCAAAGTACATGATGTATTCCATGTTTCCTTATTATGGAAGTAAATACCAGATCCCTCACATGTATTAAATTCATAGGTGGTATAGTTAGAAAATGATCTCTCTTACAAGGACCTTCTAGTGAATATATTGGACCGTAGGCATAAACTCCTACGCAACAAGACTACTCACCGGGTCAAAGTACTATAGAGGAACCATAAGTATGAATAGACAACAAGGGAACCAAAGGAAGAAATAAAGAATAAGTAACCTCACTTTTTTTCACTATAGTACGTGAAACAAAATTTTGAGGGTGAAATTTCATAAGGGGGGAAGAATGTAACGACCCAAAATTTTATCAATGGAAACTCCCATCTTATAATTATTACATATAGTACAAATCACATAAAATCATATAGAGAACATAATAAAAAATTTATAAATAATTAATGAATGAAATAAGAGGTATTTCTAGAAGACAAGGAACCTATACCAATGGAATAGTAACTTCAACTTTGGAATAATAATGTGACCATTAGGAATAGTAATTCAGCCAGTAGAATAGAAACCTCACCTATTAAAGTATAAATAAAATTTAGGTATTTTATGAATGAATATATTATATATTTATTGCATGGTATAAGTAAATAAAAGTTTTATAAATGATAAATTAAGTGTTGGTACTTTTCTAAGTTATATATATTTATTTATAATTTTAGAATTAATATAATTATTTAAAATAAAATTAATTTTTATAAAATAGATTCATAAACTAATATTTAGTTTTCTTATTATTATAATATAATTTTATTAGACCTTAATTAATTTTTCAAAGTGTTATAAAATGAGTATTAATTTTAAAATCAATATTTTCTAAGTAAATGATGATTTTAATTAAAAATTAAATTTCTCAAATTTATAAACTCATTTTTATAGAATGGAGTTCATTTTTAAATTCTAAACATTGAAAAATGGTTAGGGTGAATTTTTGGGATTTTTCTAAAATACATGATTTTTGGTGAATAGTAAAAAATGATTATTTATAATAAAAGATAAATACACGAATTATTGAGTTATGATGATGTATAGATGATGTAAGTACAAAATCTCAAACTCTCATACATTATTTTAATTATTTAGTGATAGGGTTCAACTATTCATAGTCTCGATCCAAAATAATAAACTAATTAATAAAATAATGGGAAAACACCCCATCCTTCCCTATAAAAACCACTCCTCACCACCTCTTCCCCTCACAACTCCAAATAATTGAAGCTTGTACAATTTCTTACCAATACTCTTCCCAATACCCCCACATCTAGGAGGTTTTATTCCCAACAAAAAACCAAAACCAATTCCCCTAAGAAGGTTCTAGAGGAGGAGAATTCAAGAGGTAAAATATTCTTTCTTTTCTTTTAATTTATTTTAATTTTATTTTATTATCTTATTCTATCCTAATATTAACTTATCAAAGTTACATAATAACTCTATTATCTTAAATATACTATAATTTTATTATTTTAATGGAATAATCCATCATCAAAATACTTCTCCTCTCCATTTTATTCTAAAATGAAAACATCGTCTGTGATGTGTCAATTTATCACCATCGTGGACGATGCAATTTCATTTTCCTATACCATCTTCAAGTCTGGTCATAAAACCATTATAATGGTTAAAATAGATTATAAAATTTATTTTATAAGCTTTTTTGTCTTTAATTTCTAACATATATACAAACTATTAAATAATAAAAAAACAAATTCTTTGTGATTGAAAACTGCCAAAATTAATCTAAACGATCATCACTAACATTATATCTAATGATTAATCCTAATATCTGAAAAAAGCAACATATAACACCATTTAAACTTCTATAAGATCATTAATAACATATAATCTCAATTCTGGAAAATTATCCTCATTTTACATGAATTCCATACATTTATACAAGTGAATCGATCATGAAAACCAAGAAACCGAACACTCCCAAATGATGAAATTGAACACTATAACCCACCAAAATGTCCATAAATGAACTTAATAAAATTATAATGAATCAAATACATGTATAATAAGTTTTTTATTTATTAATTAATGAATATAATTTTATTATTTATAATATTAAAGTGAATAGATCTTTCAGATATAAGCTAAGGGGATTCTCAAACCTAATTTCCTTTATTTGGGTTATTCCTCTTTCATGACAAATTTTAGTATTGATGTTCTTGTAATATTCATAAAATATAATTTATTTCTTCTTACCTTTTATTTTCTATGATATAAATACTTAAAATATGATTTTGTGACAAATTCAATGATTTTTCCAAAAGAACGCTTCTTTCTAAAAACACATCTTTTAATTCTCTTGTGATTGTTTCTTATTCACTAAATTTTGATGATTCCTATAATAGTATTCTATTCCATTTTTGGAACCCCAAAGTTTGTTCTTGAATGTATTATTTATGAAAATACACCCATTACTTTCCCTGGTTTTTTTATTTCTAAGATTTATATACATTCTATGTGGAATGCATGATTTTGTAAATATTATAATGTGATGGGTGCACCCAGAATTATATACTGCTCCAATACTTTGGGTAAAGTTATGTATCTCATGAGATTATGTGAAATATGAATGAACATGATTCTATATTTTTTCACAATAATTATGATATTATGATGCACATATGTTATGTGTGAACATGATTCTAGATTTGTTTACAAATATGTGTGGTATTTGAACACTAAGACATGATGTTTCATTTTTATACAATGCCACATTACATGCCTTTATCTAATGACTCCTATGATGATTATGATGAATATACAATGATTGTTTTATGATTTTTATGATTATGCTCACCCATGTTTCATGTCTCTTATTCATACTATTATTGGGATTTTAGTTCACCCCTTCTTTTGATGTATATCCTCAGGTGAATACTTGTACTAAGGAGAACAAAAGGGCCAATAAGAATCTAGATAAGAAGGAATTAAATAAATTTTTATTTTTTATTATGTAAAATTTATGTATGGACTAATTTTTCCTAGTCACTAAACCTTTTGATCCTGGTTTTGTAACACTATTATATTGTTTATCTTTAAAATTATGTAATAGTAATGTAAGACAAATAAGGGTCACTATACTCTATAAATATGAGGTCATATGGTAAGCCATTTCACTTATGGATCAAACCTACAGAGCTCCTGATTTTTTCCTTCTATGTGATCACTTTGTGAGACTGTGTTTCATAACCTCATTACATGAACCATTCATGGGATTAAATTGTGAGAGCTGGTCATGTGATTCGAATCGTACAAATACTTTTTCTGGATAACTCTCACAACCCAGCTTCTACTAATCATTGATATGTTTTCTCAAATCGCTTCACATGTCTTTGGTTATAGGGATGCTTCAAATTATGTACTTGGGAATCATGCATCCACATAATTATTTATGTGATTTGTATGAACTTACCATGGGAATGAGATCGTGAGTCTTGGAAGGGATCATGAGATCAAAAGACATTATATTGGTCGTTCAATCATGATACCCAGAATGGTTCTTGTGATCTGTGTGATGCTATTCAAGTCACACCCATTCAGTTTACCATTTTTATGATTCCAACCTTGTTTTTATGCATGATTGTTGCATGTATTGTCCTAGATGGATTCAATCTCATAGAATTTATCCAATACAGGAGCCTAGAGGGATATAGTCTCTATGAACAAATATACTAATCCCTGACATCAGGTCTCCTGTAAAAATAAGATTCTAAAGGTTATCCTTTCAATTAGTCTTCAGAACAATCCTATGTCGCATAGACTACCTCTACATATATTCAACCTTCTAGATGATGTTTCCATCCCTTCTACCAACCAGAATCTTCTGACTTGTTGGTTTTCATCTTCCTTCGATTGTATCCATGTGATTTTTTCTTAACATAGTCAACTGATTTAGGCACCGTTCTATGGGTCATCTTACTCATTGAATCACTCCTCTATGATCTTGGATGGTTGTGATGTTTCTCATCAACTGATTTCCTAGAGTAATTCAAACATACATGAAGATGTATATAATTTTAGGATCAACTATACACGATCCAACTCTTTGAGGAAACATGGATTTCTCAATTCAATGTGTATTGTTAATTGGAACTCCTTAGAGAGTTGATCATTTATTGGTGTCCTAACACTAACTCTTTTCATCAGACCCATGGATAGGTAGGAATCATCATATGGTATATCTATTACATAGGGGAATAATTCCTCTTGGGGGTGATGTATAATGAATCCCACCCAACCAAAAATTCTTGGGATGAACATGAACAAACTCTAACCATGGCACAAGATATGCTCACTATTATGAAGGAGATGTTAAAGAAGGACCTGAACCTATACTCTTTAATTTCTTTCAATGATTGGATCAACATATTTCTTTGTCAAAGCGGGGCCCAACCAACTATGATACATCCACATCGTTTCCCTTATCGATAGGTCTAGGATAGTATAGGTTCTTATTGGTCCACTTTGGAGTTTGGGGAATATATTTCATGGGGCTATAAGGTGAAACCTAGAATGTATTCATGTCTCATGGTGGAAGAGTTTTTAGCCATGTTTCAAAATGGATGGTTTTTCCCCATAGAGGATGCACGCCTTGAAATTTGGATCAACACATTGGTGATGACGACTTGATTGGAAGAAGTGAGGCCTCTCTGTAACACCCCGAGATTTTATGAAAAATATTCTTTTAATTTAATTGATGTCTTCTATTATACACTATACCAAGTTTAGCTTGTACTATACGCAACACTGTATTAGCTTGCTGTATACGCAACACTATTCTTGGCTCGTGTTACACACAATTTCAAGTTCGTTTTGTGGAAATTATTCTACGCAACATTAAGTATAGATTTTTTTTAATGTATAAATTAAATAAGTTTTGATTATGTTATACGCAACACCAAATGGTGCTTTCACTACATTCAGCCCTAACTTGGATTGCATTACATGCAATCAAGACCTTCCTCGATAGTGTGTGTAGTACGCAATACCGAGTTTCACTAAACGAGATATTATTATAATATTATTATGAACTAGCCGTTATGAATAGTAATACCCAATTTTTGAAATTTTATAAATTTTATTTTTCAAAATGGAATTCATTTTTGGATTCGAAATATCGAAATTAGCCTAGGGTGAATTTTTGGTATTTTTCTGAAAACATTCAATTTTTGATGAATAGTGAAAACACTGGGTTACTATTTAAAAACCAACTTTTTATTTAAATAATTATTTATTTTATTTAAATTTATTTTAGGTCAAAATTGATACATAATACCTATATAAGTTCAATGTAATTAATTAGAGTCATTTTATAATAATTTTCGATATATGAAAATTTTATTGCACTTTTCACTGTCTTTTACCTTCCTCCTAGGAGCTTTTTGCAAACTTACATAAAACTTAATTTTACCGCTTCTGTGAGTGGAATTTCAAAAATCCGAGAGACATGGTTAATATCAAGGACTGAAATTTGGTTCAATGAGATGAAAATAATTTTTTTTGTGAATAGTAACTTTTTTACTTTTATTTACCACGGTTAAAAGTAAATAGGGTAATTAAGGGTAAAAATGATATTATAATTACCCTAACACATGTCCTAATTCTATTGGATAAGTGTAATTCGACCAAAAAAAATCTTAGGAATAAAATATGATCATTTAGGTCCACATGGATTAGATTAGGACATTTATTATTAATTTATTTAAAGAAGGGTTAAAATAGTTAAAATCAAAGTTTAATAACTAAATCATTTTTAATATAGGGATATACATAAGATAAATTCAACTATAAATATTCATTAAAAAGCTAAAAATATTTCCTACATAATGGTATTTTATTTATAATTTTTAGACATTAAATAATTTAATTTATTTATGACACAATGATGATGCAGTAATTACCTTATTAATGAAATATTAACATAATTGATGTTATAAATACCAAAATAAATGTAATTTTAGACTTTTTATGAATTCCACTAATTTTCTAGGTTAATATGACATGTTAGTATTTATTTAATTAACTCTTTTCTAACTAATCACGCTGTTATGATTTTCAAAAAAATAAAGTACCAAATAGTGTCAAAATTGACATAGAATAGTTTTTAAAACAAATATTATATTATTAATTGTTATTTTATTTATAAAAATCTATGGTTATGAAAAAGGACTTAGATAAGGATATATATATTAATAATGAACCACTTGGGGTTCTTTTTGCTTGTTATAATATGTTTATTAACCATATAGTGTAAGAAAATAAGAAGACACGGTAAAAGTTAAATTATTTAACTTAGAGTTAAATCTAAAAGATAAGGTTAAAATAGTAACCTAAACTTGTCTAAAACCTATTGGTTGAGATTATTTCGACCCATACCCACTTTATATTTTAAATAAATCAATTTGGATCTATTATAAACCGAATATGACTTTATTATAAAATAATATTTTAAGTTTTCCTAAGGTGCCCCTCTCCTCCCTTATAAAAGGGCACCCCTTCCCTCTTCTCCTCACACCCTTGTGAGCCTTGAAGATCGGACAAACCCTGAAAATTTCTCTTATCCACTTCCCTAGAAACATTTTGGAGGTTCTGGTATTCTCAAAAGACCAACTATACTTCCTTAAGAGGAAGCTTAAAGGAGGTGCGTCGAAGAATAGGTAATCTCTTCTTCTGATTCTTTCAAGTTTCTTTCTTCTTCAACTTATTATTCTTTATTTGTTTAATTATAAAGTAATAAAATCAGTATTAAATATATACTAATATGTTATTATAAATATGAAACAACCCCATTTCACCTTCTATCCATCCTACGGAAAACTAAATCACCGCACGTGCGTACGTACAGAATACCGTCTCCACGCCGTGGTGTAATCTGTTTTCGACCACCACCTTACTTGGATGGGTATAATGGTGTAAATAAATAACTATATATGATTATTTTAAAGTGATATTGATTCTTAAATATTATTCATACACTTCAATACAATTCCACGATCATGATAATGATATCATCGCTCGTGCGTACGTACGGACTACCGTCTCCACGACGCGATGAGATTCATTCTCCATGTTAACCATTCATGAATGATTATAAAGTATATATAATGAATAATAATGAAATATATGACATAATAATGATACTGTATTTATGTATATTAATATTCATGTCATCTACTTAATTCCATTCAATTCAATAAGGAAACGAAAACAACGTTGATGCGTACGTACGACCTTCCGTCTCCATGAACGGTGTATTTCATTCCATTTATCGATATATCATATATATATATATGTATATGATGAATATATATTATATATAAATCATGTTTTACATTATTGAATTAAGTAAATCAGGATATAAGTAATAATATCAAGAACAACAAGTCGAAACACTTACAATAAATGAAACGATTTTACCCAAATCGCTGCTTTTACATCGAATTTACAAAAGGGTAATATAAAGTCATAATTAAACTATATATGATATCATAACAATGAATATGATTCTGTAATAAGTCAATAACATTATTTAAATCATTATACAGGAGGTTCGGATACATACGAGGCATATTATACATAAGGTAAGGGATAACTTTTCCAATCTCGTTTTTATCCGAGATTGGTTATTCGTAAGTATTTACTAGGGTTATATTTATTATACATGTACCTCTTTTCTAAAAATGGTTTCATGTATGTTTAAATTATTTTTTACCCTTTTTTGACTTTTACTACATGGTATGTAATGAATCTTTCTTTTGATTACCAGACGAGGTATTTTTTGACTTTTTCGACAAAAGTACGAGAAGAATGTTATTTTTAACTTATACGGTGTGAATGGATTTTTACGGTTTCATAACGCCTCTTTTTCATGAAGCTTACTCTACAAGATTTTATGACTATTTTCAACAAAATACTTTTCTTTTAAAATTGCATGGAATTTTGTGAAAAGAAAATGATTTTGAAGAAGAAAGGATATTTTCCTCAAAAATTCATTTCAAGTGTTTTATCAAAACCATTTTCCATCTAAGATGACATTATTTCATATGTGGATGTTTCAAGTATAATTTATCTATGATTTATATGGTTTAACTATTCTTATGATGAAATATCCATTTGTTTTATATGGATTATGTGATGATGGTATGATGTTTATGAAACCCATTTTATTCTTTGGGTTATGATGAATATTTTAAGTTTATTTTGTGGAATAAGTAAGAATGATTTCATTATTAGATGGGTGGGACCTATATCTCCCTCAAATTCATTGGGTAAAGATTTATATCTCATGAGATAGATATGACTGGAACTGTAAGTTAATTTGGTTTAGTGTTACAGGACTGGAACGAGGAGTGAACTCGATTCAGAAAGGGACTTTGTCCACTAAGATGGTCTTGGCAGCAATGCCTTGGCTACTATAGAAATCATATCATGTGATTAATGGTTTGACACAATTACATGCTTTATTCCCTTGATATTTTATCATGATTGATGATCCATTATGATATATTCCTTACGTACTTCCAAGATTTATGTCTTTGCTCAAGATTTTGATGTTTAGATTCTATGTTCAAGTTTTTGCATTCAAATGTTTATGGATTGTTTTATGTTCTCTATGTTTACCCTTACTGGGAATTTGAGCTCACCCTTTTTTATGTTTTCTTTTCCCTAGGATTTAAAGAAAGGTTTTAGGTAAGAAAATAAAAGGGGAAGATCTTTATGGGAGATGTTGAAGATCTTTCACCAAGATTAGAAGATTATATTCCGAGTTTCCAAAGACGCTAAACTATTACGGTTATTTGGTGGTTGTTTTTGTTATGTATTAAGTATTCCACAAAAGTAATGTAATGTCCATGTACGTCATGCTTTGGGTCTCTACACTCTCAACCTTGTTGTGCCAACCCTTGATCATCTTTATCAACTTATCTGTCATATTCATCAAGTTAATACCCCTTAGTGGATTAGTGGGCCCTTACAGTTCTTATTTGGATGGATATGAGTGTAATTTGGGTGTTATGGGTACTAGAATACCCTTGAAATTCCTCATTCCCTATTCCACCCTTAGCTACTAAATGTATTTGGGGTTGAATAAACACCATTAAACATCCATGATGCTACCAACATATTAACTAAACATAATTTTTTCAATTTCATTCCATACCCTACACCTTCTTGGTTGATCATCAATGATGGAAGTGGCTCTCTTGATGATAGGTAATACAAAGTTTCCTTTCAGGATAGAGTTCTTACAACCCATTTAGACAAGCTAATAATCTACGATCCACCCACACCTTACATATTTTCTCATTAGTTCAACTGTATTCAACACATGTATTCTCTCCCTTTTGTTGGCATGTAAGGGGAACAATATCCTAGGCTCATATATCAATTTTGAATGATGTTGACATGTGAAGATACTAATACCAAGATTTACCTACCACCTTCTGATGCTTCTAGTTATTTATCTTGAGATTATGCCCTATCTTGGATAGAATCTTACCCAGCTGGAGTTCTGAGCCAACTAGTTTAATGGGTAAATACTCCTTATGACTACATGAACCCCTTGTTAGTGTCCTCAATGTAACTATTTCAAGACTCAAGAATCCTTTCAAATAAAAACCGTCATCATGAAAAAGAGTCCTCTAATGATGAGGCATAGTTTTCTACAGAAACCGACCCCTCAATACCAATAACAACTGATGTACTGATCATAGGAGGGTCAAAGCATGTCATTGGTGATGGGCGGGTGGTCCAATCCACCCATTTTACATCTTCATCAACTGGTTTGGTCCTTCCTTTGATGGATCTGATACCTGAATATGTACTGACCTTGAATTCCTATTCCAACACACCCTCTACGATAACCATCGAAAGTGGGACTTTGTAAAGACTATTTTGGAACCAAATTAACACCTTAATTGTCAATATTCCCTTGGAGGGACTTCATGGTCAATGGGAGTGTCTCTACCAGATCTTCCACAACCCAAGAAAGACAAATTTAATTATGGAGATTATATGAAATCATACTATGGATTTTCCTAGAAAGGAAAAAACTATCTGATTATGAGAAAGAGCTATGTGACTTTGACAATAATAATTTCATACTTAAATCCAAGAGGGATGACTCAGAGGTGTTGGATTAAAAACATCATACAATCTCCCAATTGTGTAATTAGATGTGTGAATTTTCCATAAATATAGTAGAATTTGATACAATCATAGCTTGTGTGAAGGATGATTTGAAAAAAGTATCTACTTTATTTTATTCCACTCGAAAAGTGGACCATGAGTTATCCTCCTCTATTGAGGATCTTCATCCACTAGAGGTAGTAGAGTAAATAGAGCAGATGATGCTTCAACATTCAATTTATGCCTCCTACTATATTATTTTTGACATGGAAAACTCAACCGACCAATTTTTACAATGATCTTTCTGTATACCCTCCATGGGACCCTATGACAGGCTCTATACTGTGGATATTACTCCCACCTTTTCATTATTAATGAAAAAATCTTTCAAATTACACATGTTTCTATTCAGGATTTTTTTTCATCTTGTGAATTACATTTCATTAGCTCTGTATCATATAGATTTTAAAATACATTACTATTTTTTTAATACCAAGTGTACCCAAACAATAACTCAAGTGATCAAATGATAACAGAACTTCCATGATAATTTCCCATGAATGAGTAATGAAATAATCATCCTCATTAATGTATCTGCACACGTCCTTTTGAGATTACCTGATTCAAAACGGATGATTTGGTTAAATATTAACCAGAGGGAGAGTTCTCTAATTTTTACCTAATTTAACAGACCTAGAGAACATGTTTGATTTTTTATGGACAAATAAAGGTCCCTAGAAGTTTTTTATCACTTATTTTCATCCCTAACTATTCCCCAAGAAATTAATGGAAAGACATCATGGATTTGGACTCAGATATTTCTTAAGATTACCTTTATGGGTTTTCATCCTGAAAAGTTTCATGCCTTTTACATTTCATAAGTGCTTAATTTTTCCTAGATCACACAAGGTGCATGTCTAGAGACCAGATACTCAACTTTTTCCTAGGGTTCTCTTTACAGTTTTTCAATATGGAAAGTATTATTTTACATAAAATTGAGAGTTTAAGGTCTTTCAAGTCGGACCAATGATGTTCTATAGTTTAAGGCTTTCTAGCTTATACTTTCTATTACTTTAGTTTAGGGTCTCCTATATCGGGATTATGTTTATTTTGTTTAGGTTTTTCTATCTCAAACATTCTATTTATATAGTTTAGGGTCTTCTGGACTGGACCTTTTGTTGTTGTAGTCTAGGGACTTGTAGCATGGACATGTTGTTGCTATAGTTTTGGGTCTTATAGCTTAGACCTGATGTTACTATAGTTTAGGGTCTTCTATATTAGAACTTCAGTTGATATATTTTAGGGTCTTCTAGATTAGACCTGATGTTTCTATTTTTTAGGGTCTTCTATCTCGGTCCTTCTGAAACTATAGTTTAGGGTATTCTAGCTTGGACCTACTGTTTCTGTAGTTTAGGGTCTTCTAGATCATACCTTCTTTTCCTATAGTTTAGGATCTTCAAGACTGGACGTTTTGTTTTTGTTGTTTAGGGTCTTCTAGATTGGAACTTTTATTAATGTAGTTTAAGGTCTTTTAGATCATAACTTCAATTGATTTAGTTTATGGTCTTCTAACTTAGACAATCTATTGCTATATTTTATTGTCTTATATCTCAGACCTTTTGTTTCCATAGTTTAGGGTCATCTAGATAAGACTTTTTATTATACTAGTTTAAGGTATTCTAGATTAGACCAGCTATTACTATAGTTAAGGGTATTCTAGATTAGACCTTCTGTAGATATAGTTTAGGGTCTTCTAGATTGGATATGATGTTGTTTTAGTTTAGGATCATTAATCTTAGACCTTATGTTTTTTTAGTTTAGGGACTTCTTGCTCGGACCTCATATTGCAATAGTTTAGGGTCTTCTAACTCAGACCTATTATTACTGTAGTTTAGGGTCTACTAGATCATATCTATTATTTCTATAGTTTAAGTTCTTCTAGATATGACCCTTTTTTGCTGTAGTTTAGGGTATTCTAGATTGGACCTTATATTACTGTAGTTTAGGGACTTCTAGTACAAACCTTCTATTACTATAGTTTAAGGCCATCTAGCTCAAACCTTCTATTGTTTTAGTTTAAGGTCTTCTAGATCAGACTTTCTTCTACTGTAGTTTAGGGTCTTCTTGCTCAAACCTGCAGTTGGGGATTGTAAAGGATGGGTATTCATGAAGGGTTCAGACACCCTGAATCCTTGCTAAGAATAGGTTGATATATGGCGGAACAATGTGAAGGATGCTTAAGCTACTTGGATATTTGGATTATGCAATGTGAAAATCACACCTTACAGAGTTTGAACCACGAGTTATGAGATGAGAAGACATGCCAGGGATGATTTCAAAAAACTTTGAGGTGTTGAGTTCCACTGTGATGTTACTAGGGATCATGAGGATTGGAGGTCCTTTTCTTTAATAAGGCTACACCTCTAGTTAATGGGTCTAGGGCCATTATGCATGAGCCTAGATGGGTTTACATGTATGGTCTACCATAAGGGTCCTTACTTCTTTCCAAGGGATATAAGAGATTTATGAAGATTCAAACATTTGGATGATTAAGTTAGATATGGGGATAAGGCTATCTAAGAAGGGTTCTAGCACCTTGGGGGGTAATTCAGCTTCATGTTTGTGAAGCTTGGGCCATAGTATCAGGTCACATGATAAGGGATTCTAAAAGTTTCAAGAATGAAGTATCATATTATTTATTTGAGAATGGGTACCATACATGGAGACGTAATGTCAAGGATGTCTAATACAGTTGAATAGTTTGGTCACAGGATTAGTAAATCACGGTCTGGGAATGTTTGAGCCAATGGGGAATGGAGGCTGGTGTGTACTAGTCAAAACCAGTGTCTCACATATCTAGGTAAATAACTCAGGGATTTAAGGGGGACCTTTACTCTAGGACCAAAACATCCACTGGGTGAAAGCTCCGAGGAATTGCGTTATTCACCAGCGAATCATAGTAGGGTCCATTCAGAGCAGTTATTCCCTATTACTAATACACTATAGGTAAGAACCAATAGGAATAAATCATGGTTATGGGGTTCTAAGAGAATAATGTCAACTCAAGGAACTGGGGGGTATCAACTCAAATATCCAAGAAATGAATGTGGTTTATGGAAAATGTAATATTCAAGAAGGGTTCAAACTCCCTAAAGGTTGCATCACCACCTAATGAATATGTTATCTTGGAAAGGGGATGTGATAAATAATTTCTCTAACTTTTTCCTAGACAAGAGGGGTCCAACGAGCACAACTTGGATTTTAATAGGGCCATAATATTGTCCCTACAAGATTTTTCCTTTTATTTACACTATAATTTTTTCCTAAACTCTAGAGATGAAGAGTTTATCAACTAGAGAACTGAATTTTTCTCCGACTTACCTTTTTAGGTTTTCATCCAAATAAGTTTTATGTCTCTTTCACTAGTTTTTTGGGTCTTGTGATTTAAACCATCGAGGGATAAAATTTAAGATCATGCAGCTTAGATCGAAGTCCATATGGTTTAAATTCATGATTCATGCAGACCTATTATCAAGGGAGTGTTAAGAAATAGATTAATTATGATTCTTAAGGTCAAGAGCACTCCAAAACCCTTTTGAATAGGATATGAGAATGTTGTAAATCATAAATTAAGGTTCCCAGATCTTGAGTAATTGTATGATATAGTCATTCCAAGGATGATCATGAATTAGTATGAGGTGATGAGTTCCACTATGATGATTTTAGGGATTACAAGGATCAAAAGGCCCTTCTTATAAGACTAAAATACCTATTATTGATAGATCTAAGGATCTTATGTAGACCCAACTTGTACATAATCAAACATAGGGATCTTTTCTCATTTTTAAGGGCCATGGAAGATTTGAGACAACCCAAGATACTCAAGACATGAAGTGTGATTTATGGACTGAGGTGCTTAAAAAACGATGGAAGCACCCCAAACTTTGGTTTACCAAGGTTAGGCTCTTATGGTCCTTTGATAAGGAGTGATGATCGATGATGGTTTTCATATTTTAACATCATGTAGTGAATACATGCCTTCCTTACAGTTTAACATCATGCAACAAGGACATCTTGATTTCAATTTAACATCATGAGATAAGGATGTGAGAACCAATGATAAATTGTAAAATATAACCCTAGATACACCTTGTATTGGCCGAGGGAATTTGAATATAATAGAAATTATTTGTCTTTTTATAGTCTTACCAGTGGTTGGGAATATGTTGGGGTCCCTTTTGTGTAGATAAGATTCATGCACAAAAAATCTATATATAGATCTAATTCATGAATAAGTGAAGAATTCTTATACAAATATACAATGCTTAAGTAGTTTAAGGTCCTGAAAGGTAGACCAAATCTTAGGGTAATATAAAACTTCCAAGGCTGGGATTCCATGGGTTTCCCTATAAATTCTGTAAGTGCATGAATCATGCCATAACCAGCTCCTTAAAAAAGATACCCCTATGTAGATCTGGCTCATACACAAAAGGTGGAAGGATATTTTTTTGTTTGATCTTGTGGATAGCTATAGGTTTGAAATATCTCAGGCATCACTACATATCTTGTGATAAAAGGAATTAGGGAACACATATTTCTAGAGAAATTAAGAGTCCCCTTACATATACCTAACTCATATATAGGGGAGAGGGTCATGTTTCCCCTGAAGAATAATTCACCAACTATTTCCCGGGTGCATGATCTATAAGCATCGATGATACCATCAAGGCAAAGGGATCTCATATTGGGAGAGGCTTTTACTAGTGGGGGAAACATTACATCATTGTGACAAAAAATGATTAACATCTTTTGTAACACCCCGAGATTTTATGAAAAATATTCTTTCATTAATGTCTTGTGTTGTACGCTACACCAAAAGAAGCTTGCAAAACATGCATCCTTGAATTTCCTTTCATTACACGCAATCACGACCTTTCTCGATAGCGTGTGTAGTACGCAATACCGAGTTTCAATAAACAACGATATGCTATTAAAATATTATTAAAACTAGCCGTTATGAATAGTAATAACAACTTTTTTAAATTTTGTAAATTTTATTTTTTAAAATGGACTTCATTTTTGGATTCGGAATATCGAAATTAGCTTAGGATGAAATTTTGGTACTTTTCAGATAACTTTCATATTCTGATGAATAGTGAAAATTACTAAATTTTAATTAAAAACAACCTTTTTAATCGAAATAATTAATAGTGATAAATTATTAAATTTAGTGGTTTTAATGTATATTTAGAATATATTTTTACAATTTAATAAAATGTTGGTCATTGGATGAAATTTCACATTTAAACCAGACATAAACAAGTGTCAATCTTTTGATAGTTATTATCTCTTAAGAACACGCTATTTGTTTTGACGACGGGAATTAATTTTTAAATTAATTAATGAAACTGATATGTTTTGAATTTGATAAAATAGACATCATTTTTGAGTTCATAATATCAAATATAGCTTAGGCCTAATTTTTGGTATTTTTCTGGAAACTTTCATTTTTTTTGATGAATAGTGAAACCACTAAGTGGTAGTTAAAAAAAATGATTTTTTCATAAAACTTAATTTTACCGCTTCTGTGAGTGGAATTTCAAAAATAAGAGAGACACGGTTGATGTCAGTAAGTAAAATGTGGTTCAATGAGATGAAAATAATTTTTGGTGAATAGTAACTTTTTACTTTTTTTTACCACGATTAAAAGTAAATAGGGTAATTAAGGGTGAAAATGACATTATTATTACCCTAACACATGTCCTAATTATATTGGATAAGTTTAATTCGACCAAAAACAATATTAGGAATAAAATATGACCATTTAGGCCCACTTGGATTAGATTAGGACATTTATTATTATTTAATTCAAAGAAGAGTTAAAAGAGTTAAAATCAAAGTTTAATTACTAATTTTTTTTAATATGGGGTTATACATAAGATAAATTAGATTGTAAATATTAATTATAAATCTAATAAGATTTCCTACATAATAATATTTTATTTATAATTTTTAGACATTAAATAATTTAATTTATTTATGACACAATGATGATGCAGTAATTACCATAATAGTGAAAAAAATAGAATAATTGATATTATAAATACCCAAATAAAAATAATTTGAGACTTTTTATGAATTACACTAATTTTATAGGTTAATATGACATGTTAGGATTGATTTAATTAACTTTGGTCGAAGTAATCATTCTGTTATGAGTTTCACAAAAATCAACTATTGAATAGTGTCAAAATTGACATAAAATAGTTTTTAAACCAAATATTATATTATTGATTGTTATTTTATTCCTAAAAATATAATGTTCAGAAAATATACTTATATCATGATAGGTGTATCATTAATGGACCACTTGGGGGCCTCTTGGATGTATATGGTAAGTTTATTAACTATATAATATAAAAATACAAAGTGACATGGTAAATGTCAATCTAATTAACTAAGAGTTAAAACTAAAAGATAAGGTTAATATAATGACCTAAACTTGTCTAAATTCTATTTTATGGGAGTATTTCGACCCATACCCACCTTAGCTTCGAAATAAATCAATTTGGAGCTATTAAAAACCGAATATGACTTTATAATAAAATAATATTTTTAGTTATTCCAAAGGTGCCCCTCACCTCCCTTATAAAAGGGAACCTTCTCCCTCTCTTCCTCACACCACTTTGAGCCTTCAATCTCGGAAAAACCCTACAAAATTATCTTATCCACTTCCTTAGAGACATCCTAGAGGTCCTGGTCTTCTTCAAAGACCAAATTTAGTGCCCTAAGAGGAGGACTCAAAGAGGTGCTTCAAAGAAGAGGTAATGTCCGTTACTGATTCTTTCATCTTTATTTCTTCTTCCACTTATTCTTCTTAGGTTGTTTCATTATGAAGTAATAACATCAGTATCACTAATATACTGATATGTTATTATAAGTATGAAACAACCCTATTTCACCATCTATCCATCCTACGGAAAAGGAAATCACCGCGCGTGCGTATGTACGGAATACCGTCTCCATGCCGTGGTGTAATCTATTTTCCACCACCACCTTACTTGGATGGGTATAATGGTGTACATAATAACTATATATGATTATTTTAAAGTGATATTTATTCTGAAATTGTATACCTACACTCCAATACAATTCCACAATCATGAGAATGATATCATCGCTCGTGCGTACGTACGGACTACCGTCTCCACGACGCGATGAGATTCATTCTCCACGTTAACCATTCATGACTGATTATAAAGTATATATAATAAGTAATCATGAAATATATGGCATAATAATGACACTGGATTTATGTGTATATATATGTATGTCATCTACTTAATTCCATTCAACTCAATAAGGAAATGAAAACAGCGTTCATGCGTACGTACGGACTACCGTCTCCATGAACGGTGTATTTCTTTCCATTTACTGATCTATTATATATATATATATATTCTGAATATATATTATATATAAATAATGTTTTATATTCTGGAATTAAGTAATCATGATCTAAGTAATCATATGAATAATTACAAGTCAAAACACGGACGACAAATAAAACGATTTTACCCAAAACGCTCTTTAACATGGAATTTACAAAAGAACGGGTGAAATAAAGTCATAATTGAACCATATATGATATCATAACAATGAGTATGATTCTGGAATAAGTCAATGAAATTATTTAAATCATTATACAGGAGGTTCAGACACTTACGAATCAAATCGGACCTAAGGTAAGGGAAAATATCACAATCTCATTTTTATCCGAGATTGTTTATACTTTGGTATTTCTGGGGTGTATTTTATCATCGACATCCATGTTTCCTCAATATGTAATATTATTTCCATCCACCTACAATTGTTTAAATCCAATTTTACTCTTTGGTGAGTTTTTAGTAAAAGATATGAAAAGAATATTTTGTCATTTTTCATACGAGGTACTTTTTGTCTTTTCCGACAAAAGTACGAGAAGAATGTTTTTTTAACTTATATGGCATGAAAGGATTTTTACGGTTTTATAAAGCCATATTTTCATGAAGCTTCCTCAAAAGGATTTCATGAGTATTTTCAAGAAAATCCTTTTCATTTAAAAATTCATGACATTTTGTGAAAAGAAAATGATTTTAAAGAAGAAAGGATATTTTCCTCAAGAATTCATTTCAAGTGTTTTATCAAAACCATTTTCCATATAAAATGAAATTATTTCATATGTGTATGTTTTAAGTATAATGTCTCTTTTATTTACATGGTTTCACTTTTCTTATTATAAAATTATATCCATTTCTTTTATATGGATTATGTTATGATGGGATGATGTTTATGAAACCCATTTTATTCATTGGGTTATTATGAATGATGTATGTTTATTTTGTGGCACAAGTAAGAATGATTTAATTATGAGATGGGTGGGACTTATATCTCCCTCCAATGCATTGGGTAAATATTTTATATCTCATGAGATAGACATGGATGGAACGGTAAGTTAATCCGGTTCAGTGTTACAGGACTGAAACGATGAGTGAAATCGATTCATAAAGGGACTTTGTCCACTAAGATGGTCTTGGCAGCAATTCCTTGGCTACTATAGAAATCATGACATGTGCCGAATGGTTTCCACAATTACATGTTTTACTCCCATGCTATTTTATCATGATTAATGTTTCTTTATGATATATGCCTTACGTACTTCCATGTTTTATGTCATTGTTCAAGCTTTTAAACATTATGTTCATGTTTTTAAGATCAAATGTATATGATTTGTTTTATTTTATCCATGCTTACCCTTACTGAGCATTTGAGCTCACCCATTATATGTTTTATTTTCCCGAGGATATAAAGAAAGCATTTAGGTAAGAAAACAAAAAGGGGAAGATAGATATGGGAGATGTTGAAGATCTTTCAACAGGATTAGATGTTTATATTCCGAGTTTCCAAAGACACTAAACTATTACGGTCCTTGTGTGTCTATTTTTGTTATGTATTAAGTATTATGAAAAATTAAGGTAATGTTCACGTATGTCACGCTTCGGGTCTCTACAGTTGGTATCAGAGGAAAGGTTTAGTCAACCTTTGGAAACTAAGATGCGAGAACTTTAGTGAGATCCCTAGATATATTTCTAAGGTATGTCTAGGGATGTCCCTAAGATTAAGTATAAGTATAGGTTATAGTCCAAGAATTGCGCTAACGATCTTAGAATTTAAACCTAATATGTTAGATATTGAGGGTACTCCCCCTTTACTATGTTGTTTTCTCTAGCATGATTTTTTCCTCTCACAGAATTCTTTTTGTGTTTTAGTTAATGGAGGGAACCAGAAGGAATTCGGTTAACATTGAATCCAATGAAAAAATTGGTGACTATGAGCAAATAAATTGTGTAATTCCTAGAGATAAAGGTATTGTGATTATGCCGAATTAGTCATCGCGATATAAGATTAACAAGGTGAAATTTAGTGGTATTCCTAATTCATCAAAGAAGAGGAAGATAGACTATTATGCATGTTCGCATGTTGAGGAGCATAAAGAAAGGAATATTGAGATTTCTAAAGAAGGTAAGAAGAACCCTGAGGAATACCTCAAATGGAGGGACCGATGTTATCTGTGTGGAGAAAAGGGTCATAGAGTGACAGACTGTTATGGAGTTCAATGTATTATTTGTGGAGAACATGGGCATTACCCAACTCAATGCCCTGACCTAAAAAGTTACTTCTAAATCAATGAAGGAATTATTCCAAGACAATAATTGAAGTGGATGGATTGAAGTGTTTATGTAGTGGTATTAAAGAATAATGTTGTTGAGGTACTTTTATTGTGTATTAGAATATTTTTGTATTATTCTATTGTGGTTTTCAATAATTTTAAGGTACCGGTAACCATGAAAAGTGATTCAAATATTTTGGAAAGCAGATGATATGCGCATATTGATGGGATAAGGAGAAAATTAAATGTTTGACAGTATTCATGAGCTCATGATTGATATAATGACTAAGTGATATCATGGATTGAGTATTTATAATATTGAGGATTTTGGTATGTGGAAAGTGTTAACTTTTAACTGCATTCATGTTTTCACTATGGTTCAATTAATGGTTATTCATTCTTCAAGAGAATACATGATTAAGGTATTCAAATGTTTGTAATTTGACCAACAAGATATATCTTATTATATATGGGGGATAAATGATGGCATTCACGTGATTGTTATGTGACATTTCAAGTAATCATTTTCTTTATATTATGAGCTTGGACTGAAGTATTTTAGATAAGCCTAAAGATTGGAATGGATTATGTTGGACATAAGTTAGGATAGAACTTTTTTTGATATTATTGACGGGATGTTATAGTAATATATCTTTAGAAAAAGGTAAACCTGCAGGATGGGCGACAGCCCATCGCGTCGGACAAGGCTGTGGGAATCGAACCCACAACCGAAGTGCGACTGGCCTTTATCGCCTACCACTGGCCTACAGGAAGTCCCTAGTTAGTAGAAACTAGTTTTATTTTATTACGCGGTATGATATATGAAGTATAAGTTCATTTTTGGAATCGTATATGATTAAACTCACCATAGATGGACTTATGTATATTTGATAACTTTTGCTAACCTTTTGTTTGAAATAGATGGAATGACCCATCATTATATCACATGATCTATTAACACTTCATGAATAACAAATTCAACTTCATTTCTTTAATAGATGAATTGGAAATTGTTCAAATCACGAACAACGGTGAGATTGTACCAAAATAAAGTAAGTATTTATTCTAATTCAAAATCTTTAGCTTTAGGGAAATTATCTTGAAAACCAAAAAATGTTATCCTAGTGCCCTTATATCTGATGAATCAGATGGTACCCTAGATCATCACAAATTTATGGCTTTGTGATTGCTGGATTTTCCATAGCCATGTTCTCTACCACTCTCCATCAGAACATGATGATTAGATTTCCCTCCCATATCCATATTTTCACCTATGTGGAAACCCAGTGATTAGTTTATTTGGGTAACCGTTATGTTTCATAATTTTGTTTTTAAATATTGGTTTTGGTATTAATTTTTATGATGTGGGTTTCTATTAAAGAAACTTTCGAGTAGTAAACCATTTATAACTCCGACGAATTTCGAGGGCGAAATTTATTTTAAGGGGGGTAGAATGTAACACCCCGAGATTTTATGAAAAATATTCTTTCATTAATGTATTGTGTTGTACGATACACCAAAAGAAGCTTTCAAAACATGCATCCTTGACTTTCCTTTCATTACACGCAATCACGACCTTCCTCGATAGCGTGTGTAGTACGCAATACCGAGTTTCACTAAACAACGATATGCTATTAAAATATTATTAAAACTAGCCGTTATGAATATTAATAACCACCTTTTGAAATTTTGTAAATTTTATTTTTCAAAATGGACTTCATTTTTGGATTCGGAATATCGAAATTAGCTTAGGATGAAATTTTGGTACTTTTCGGATAATTTTCATATTCTGATGAATAGTAAAAATTACTAAATTTTAATTAAAAACATCCTTTTTAATCGAAATAATTAATAGTGATAAATTATTAATTTTAGTGGTTTTAAAGTATATTTAGAATATATTTTTACAATTTAATACAATGTTGGTCATTGGATGTAATTTCACATTTAAACCAGACATAAACAAGTGTCAATCTTTTGATAGTTATTATCTCTTAAGAACACGCTATTTGTTTTGACGACGAGAATTAATTTTTAAATTAATTAATGAAACTGATATGTTTTGAATTTGGTAAAATAGACATCATTTTTGAGTTCATAATATCAAATATAGCTTAGGCCTAATTTTTGGTATTTTTCTGGAAACTTTCATTTTTATGATTAATAGTGAAACCACTAAGTGGTAGTTAAAAAAATGAATTTTTCATAAATCTTAATTTTACCGCTTCTGTGAGTGGAATTTCAAAAATCCGAGAAACACGGTTGATTTCAGTAAGTAAAATGTGGTTCAATGAGATGAAAATAATTTTTGGTGAATAGTAACTTTTTACTTTTTTTTACCACGGTTAAAAGTAAATAGGGTAATTAAGGGTAAAAATGAAATTATTATTACACTAAAACATGTCCTAATTCTATTGGATAAGTGTAATTCGACCAAAAACAACATTAGGAATAAAATATGACCATTTAGGCCCACTTGGATTAGATTAGGGCATTTATTATTATTTAATTCAAAGAAGAGTTAAAAGAGTTAAAATCAAAGTTTATTTACTAAAACATTTTTAATATGGGGTTGTACATAAGATAAATTCAATTGTAAATATTAATTAGAAAGATAATAAGATTTTCTACATAATAATATTTTATTTATAATTTTTAGACATTAAATAATTTAATTTATTTATGACACAATGATGATGAAGTAATTACCATAATAGTTAACAAATTAGAATAATTGATTTTATAAATACCCAAATAAATATAATTTGAGACTTTTTATGAATTAAAATAATTTTCTAGGTTAATATGACATGTTAGGATTTATTTAATTAACTTTGGTTGAAGTAATAATTCTGTTATGAGTTTCACAAAAATCAACTATTGAATAGTGTCAAAATTGACATAAAATAGTTTTTAAAACAAATATTATATTATTGATTGTTATTTTATTCGTAAAAATCTAAGGTTCGGCCAAGATACTTATATCATGATAGGTTTATCATTAATGGACCACTTGGGGGTCTCTTGGATGTATATGGTAAGTTTAGTAACTATATAATATAAAAATACAGAGTGACATGGTAAATGTCAATCTAATTAACTAAGAGTTAAAACTAAAAGATAAGGTTAATATAATGACCTAAACTTGTCTAAATTCTATTGGATGGGAGGATTTAGACCCATCCCCACCTTATCTTCTAAATAACTCAATTTGGAGATATTAAAAACCGAATATTACTTTATAATAAAATAATATTTTTATTTATTCCAAAGGTGCCCCTCTCCTCCCTTATAAAAGGGCACCTCCTCCCTCTCTTCCTCACACCACTTTGAGCGTTCAAGCTCGGAAAAACCCTGCCAAATTCTCTTATCCACTTACCTAGAAACATCCGAGAGGTCATGGGATTCTTCAAATACCAATTTTAGTGCCCTAAGAGGAGGACTCAAAGAGGCGCTTCAAAGAAGAGGTAATGTCCGTTACCGATTCTTTCATCTTTATTTCTTCTTCCACTTCTTCTTCTTAGGTTGTTTGATTATGAAGTAATAACATCAGTATAAATAATATAATGATATGTTATTATAAGTATGAAACAACACTATTTCACCATCTATCCATCCTACGGAAAATGAAATCACCGCGCGTGCGTACGTACGGAATACCGTCTCCACGCCGTGGTGTAATCTATTTTCCACCACCACCTTACTTGGATGGGTATAATGGTGTACATAATAACTATATATGATTATTGTAAAGTGATATTGATTCTGAAATAGTATACCTACACTCCAATACAATTCCACGATCATGAGAATGATATCATCGCTCGTGCGTACGTACGGACTACCGTCTCCACGACGCGATGAGATTCATTCTCCACGTTAATCATTAATGAATGATAAAGTATATATAATAAGTAATCATGAAATATATGACATAATAATGATACTGTATTTATGTGTATATATATGTATGTCATCTACATAATTCCATTCAACTCAATAAGGAAACGAAAACAGCGTTCATGCGTACGTACAACCTACCATCTCCATGAACGGTGTATTTCTTTCCATTTACTGATCTATTATATATATATATATTCTGAATATATATTATATACAAATAATGTTTTATATTCTGTAATTAAGTAATCATGATCTATGTAATCATATGAATAATTACAAGTCAAAACACGGACGACAAATAAAACGATTTTACCCAAAACGCTCTTTAACATGGAATTTACAAAAGAACAGGTGAAATAAAGTCATAAGTGAACCATATATGATATCATAACAATTATTATGATTCTGGAATAAGTCAATGACATTATTTAAATCATTATACAGGAGGTTCAGACACTTACGAAGCAAATCGGACCTAAGGTAAGGGAAAATATCACAATCTCAATTTTATCCGAGATTGTTTATACTTTGGTATTTACTGGGGTGTATTTTATCATCCACATCCATATTTCCTCGATATGTAATATTATTTACATCCACCTACAATTGTTTAAATCAAATTTTACTCTTTGGTGAGTTTTTAGTAAAAGATATGAAATGAATCTTTTTTCGTTTTTCGTACGAGGTACTTTTTGACTTTTCCGACAAAAGTACGAGAAAAATGTTTTTTTAACTTATACAGCATGAAAGGATTTTTACAGTTTTATAAAGCCATATTTTCATGAAGATTACTCAAAAATATTTCATGACTATTTTCAAGAAAATCCATTTCATTTAAAAATTCATGACATTTTTTGAAAATAAAATGATTTTAAAGAAGAAAGGATATTTTCCTCAAGAATTCATTTCAAGTGTTTTATCAAAACCATTTTCCATATAAAATGAAATTATTTAATATGTGTATGTTTTAAGTATAATGTCTCTTTTATTTACATGGTTTCAATTTTCTTATTATGAAATTATATCCATTTCTTTTATATGGATTATGTTATGATGGGATGATGTTTATGAAACCCATTTTATTCGTTGGGTTATTATGAATGATGTATGTTTATTTTGTGGCACAAGTAAGAATGATTTCATTATGAGATGGGTGGGACCTATATCTCCCTCCAATGTATTGGGTAAAGATTTTATATCTCATGAGATAGACATGGCTGGAACGGTAAGTTAATCCGGTTCAGTGTTACAGAACTGAAACGAGGAGTGAACTCGATTCAGAAAGGGACTTTGTCCACTAAGATAGTCTTGGCAGCAATGCCTTGGCTACTATGGAAATCATGTCATGTGCCGAATGGTTTCCACAATTACATGTTTTACTCCCATGATATTTTATCATGACTAATGTTTCTTTATGATATATGCCTTACGTACTTCCATGTTTTATGTCATTGCTCAAGCTTTTAAACATTATGTTCATGTTTTTAAGCTCAAATGTATATGATTTGTTTTATTTTATCCATGATTACCCTTAATGAGCATTTGAGCTGACCCTTTATATGTTTTCTTTTCCCCAGGATATAAAGAAAGCATTTCGGTAAGAAAAAAAAGGGGAAGATAGATATGGGAGATGTTGAAGATCTTTCAACAAGATTAGATGTTTAGATTCCGAGTTTCCAAAGACACTAAACTATTACGGTCCTTGTGTGTCTATTTTTGTTATGTATTAAGTATTCCGCAAAAGTAAGGTAATGTCCATGTACGTCAAGCTTCGGGTCTCTACAGTTGGTATCAGAGGAAAGGTTTAGTCAACCTTTGGAAACTAGGATGCGAGAACTTTAGTGAGATCCCTAGAGATATTTTTAAGGTATGTCTAGGGATATCCCTAAGGTTAAGTATAAGTATAGGCTATTGTCCAAGAATTGCGATAACTATCTTAGAATTTAAACCTAAGATGTTAGATATTGTGGGTACGCCCCCTTTACTATGTTGTTTTCTCTAGCATGATATTTTCCTCTCACAAAATTCTTTTTGTGTTTTAGTTAATGGAGGGAACCAGAAGGAATTCAGTTAACATTGAATCCAATGGAAAAATTGGTGACTATGAGCAAAACAATTGTGTAATGCCTAGAGAGAAAGGTATTGTGATTATGCCGAATCAGTCATCGCGATATATGATTAACAAGGTGAAATTTAGTGGTATTCCTAATTCATAAAAGAAGAGGAAGATAGACTATTATGCATGTTCAAATGTTGAGGAGCATAAAGAAAGGAAGATTGAGATTTATAAAGAAGGTAAGAAGAACCTTGAGGAATACCTAAAATGGAGGGACCGATGTTATCTGTGTGGAGAAAAGGGTCATAGAGTGACAGACTGTTATGGAGTTCAATGTATTATTTGTGGAGAACATGGGCATTACCCAACTCAATGCCCTGACCTAAAAAGTTACTTCTAAATCAAGGAAGGACTTATTCCAGGATAATAATTGAAGAGGATGGATTGAAGTGTTTATGTAGTGGTATTCAAGAATAATGTTGTTGAGGTACTTTTATTGTGTATTAGAATATTTTTGTATTATTCTATTGTCGTTTTCAATAATTTTAAGGTACCGGTAACCACGAAAAGTGATTCAAATATTTTGGAAAGAAGATGATATGCGCATATTGAAGGGATAAGGAGAAAATGAAATGTTTGACAGTATTCATGATCTCATTATTGATATAAGGACTAAGTGATATCATGGTTTGAGTATATAGATTATTGAGGATTTTGGTATGTGGAAAGTGTTAACTTTTAACTGCATTCATGTTTTCACTATGGTTCAAATAATGGGTATTCATTCTTCAAGAGAATACATGATTAAGGTATTCACATGTTTGTAATTTGAACAACAAGATATATCTTATGATATATGGGGGATAAATGGTGGAATTCACGTGATTGTTATGTGACATTTCAAGTAATCATTTTCTTTAGACTATGAGCTTGGGCCGAAGTATTTTAGATAAGGCTAAAGATTGGAATGGATTATGTTGGACATAAGTTAGGATATAAATTTTTTCGATATTTTTGATGGGATGTTATAGTAATATAGCTTTAGAAAAAGGACAACCTACAGGACGGGCGACAACCCATCGCGTCGGACAAGGATATGGGAATCGAACCCACAACTGAAGTGCGACTGGCCTTTATCGCCTACCACTGGCCTACAGGAAGTCCCTGGTTAGTAGAAACTAGTTTTATTTTATTACGCGGTATGATATATGAAGTATAAGTTCATTTTTGGAATCGTATACGATTAACCTCACCATAGATGGACTTATGTATATTTGATAACTTTTTTCTATCCTTTTGTTTGAAACAGATGGAATGACCCATCATTCTATCACATGATCTATTAACACTTCATGAATAACAAATTCAACTTCATTTCTTTAAGAGATGAAGTGGAAATTATTCAAAGTATGAAAAATAGTGAGATTGTACCAAAATAAAGTAAGTATTTATTCTAATTCAAAATCTTTAGCTTTAGGGAAATGATCTTGAAAACCAAAAAATGTTATCCTAGTGCCCTTATATCCGATGAATCAGATGGTACCCTAGATCATCACAAATTTATGTCTTTGTGATTTCTGGATTTTCTATAGCCATGTTCTCTACCACTCTCCATTAGAACATGATGATTAGATTTCTCTCCCATATCCATATTTTCACCTATGTGGAAACCCAATGATTAGTTTATTTGGGTAACCATTACATTTCATACTTTTGTTTTTAAAGATTGGTTTTGGTATTCTTTTTTACGATGTGGGTTTCTATTAAAGACACTTTCAAGTAGTAAACCATTTATAACCCTGACGAATTTCGAGGGCGAAATTCATTTTAAGGGGGGTAGAATGTAACACCCCGAGATTTTATGAAAAATATTCTTTCATTAATGTCTTGTGTTGTTCGCTACACCAAAAGAAGCTTGCACAACACGCATCCTTGACTTGCCTTTCATTACACACAATCACGACCTTCCTCGATAGCGTGTGTAGTACGCAATACCGAGTTTCACTGAACAACGACATGCTATTAAAATATTATTAAAACTAGCCGTTATGAACAGTAATAACCACTTTTTGAAATTTTTTAAATTTTATTTTTAAAAATGGACTTCATTTTTGGATTCGAAATATTGAAATTAGCTTAGGATGAAATTTTGGTACTTTTCGGATAACTTTCATATTCTGATGAATAGTGAAAATTACTAAATTTTAATTAAAAACAACCTTTTTAATCGAAATAATTAATAGTGATAAATTATTAATTTTAGTGGTTTTAAAGTATATTTAGAATATATTTTTACAATTTAATACAATATTGGTCATTGGATGTAATTTCACATTTAAACCAGACATAAACAAGTGTCAATCTTTTGATAGTTATTATCTCTTAAGAACACGCTATTTGTTTTGACGACGGGAATTAATTTTTAAATTAATTAATGCAACTGATATGTTTTGAATTTGGTAAAATAGACATCATTTTTGAGTTCATAATATCAAATATAGCTTAGGCCTAATTTTTGGTATTTTTCTGGAAACTTTCATTTTTTTGATGAATAGTGAAACCACTAAGTGGTAGTTAAAAAAAATGAATTTTTCATAAAACTTAATTTTACCGCTTATGTGAGTGGAATTACAAAAATCCTAGAGACACGGTTGATGTCAGTAAGTAAAATGTGGTTCAATGAGATGAAAATAATTTTTGGTGAATAGTAACTTTTTACTTTTTTTACCACGATTAAAAGTAAATAGGGTAATTAAGGGTAAAAATGATATTATTATTACCCTAACACATGTCCTAATTCTATTGGATAAGTTTAATTCGACCAAAAACAACCTTAGGAATAAAATATGATCATTTAGGCCCACTTGGATTAGATTAGGACATTTATTATTATTTAATTCTAAGAAGAGTTAAAAGAGTTAAAAGCAAAGTTTATTTACTAAAACATTTTTAATATGAAGTTATACATAAGATAAATTCGATTGTAAATATTCATTAGAAATATAATTATAGTTCCTACATAATAATATTTTATTTATAATTTTTAGACATTAAAAAATTTAATTTATTTATGACACAATGATGATGAAGTAATTACCATAATAGTGAAAAAATTAGAATAATTGATATTATAAATACCAAAATAAATATAATTTGAGACTTTTTATGAATTAAACTAATTTTCTAGGTTAATATGACATGTTAGTATTGATTTAATTAACTTTTGTCGAAGTAATAATTCTGTTATGAGTTTCAAAAAAATCAACTATTGAATAGTTTCAAAATTGACATAAAATAGTTTTTAAAACAAATATTATATTATTGATTGTTATTTTATTCCTAAAAATATAAGGTTAGGCCAAGATACTTATATCATGATAGGTGTATCATTAATGGACCACTTGGGGGTCGATTGGATGTATATGTTAAGTTTATTAACTATATAATATAAAAATACAAAGTGACATGGTAAATGTCAATCTAATTAACTAAGAGTTAAAACTCAAAGATAAGGTTAATATAATGACCTAAACTTGTCTAAATTCTATTTTATGGGAGTATTTCAACCCATACCTACCTTAGCTTCTAAATAAATCAATTTGGAGCTATTAAAAACCGAATATGACTTTATAATAAAATAATATTTTTAGTTATTCCAAAGGTGCCCCTCACCTCCCTTATAAAAGGGAACCTCCTCCCTCTCTTCCTCACACCACTTTGAGCCTTCAAGCTCGGGAAAACCCTACAAAATTATCTTATCCACTTCCCTAGAGACATCCTAGAGGTCCTGGTCTTCTTCAAAGACCAAATTTAGTGCCCTAAGAGGAGGACTCAAAGAGGCGCTTCAAAGAAGAGGTAATGTCCGTTACCGATTCTTTCATCTTTATTTCTTCTTCCACTTCTTCTTCTTATGTTGTTTCATTATGAAGTAATAAAATCAGTCTCAATAATATACTGATATGTTATTATATGTATGAAACAACCCTATTTCACCATCTATCCATCCTACGGAAAACGAAATCACCGCGCGTGCGTACGTACGGAATACCGTCTCCACGCCGTGGTGTAATCTATTTTCCACCACCACCTTACTTGGATGGGTATAATGGTGTACATAATAAATATATATGATTATTTTAAATTTATATTTATTCTGAAATATTATACCTATACTCCAATACAATTCCACGATCATGAGATCGATATCATCGCTCCTGCGTACGTACGGACTACCGTCTCCACGATGCGATGAGATTCATTCTCCACGTTAACCATTCAGGAATGATTATAAAGTATATATAATAAGTAATCATGAAATATATTACATAATAATGATACTGGATTTATGTGTATATATATGTATGTCATCTACTTAATTCCATTCAACTCAATAAAGAAACGAAAACAGCGTTCATGCGTACGTACGACCTACCGTCTCCATGAACGGTGTATTTCTTTCCATTTACTGATCTATTATATATATATATATTCTGAATATATATTATATATAAATCATGTTTTATATTCTGGAATTAAGTAATCATGATCTAAGTAATCATATGAATAATTACAAGTCAAAACACGGACGACAAATAAAACGATTTTACCCAAAACGCTCTTTAACATGGAATTTACAAAAGAACGGGTGAAATAAAGTCATAAGTGAACCATATATGATATAATAACAATGAGTATGATTCTGGAATAAGTCAATTACATTATTTAAATCATTATACAGGAGGTTTGGACACTTACGAAGCAAATCAGACCTAAGGTAAGGGAAAATATCACAATATCATTTTTATCCAAGATTGTTTATACTTTGGTATTTACTGGGGTGTATTTTATCATCCACATCCATATTTCCTCGATATGTAATATTATTTACATCCACCTAAAATTGTTTAAATCAAATTTTACTCTTTGGTGAGTTTTTAGTAAAAGATATGAAAGGAATCTTTTGTCGTTTTTCGTACGAGGTACTTTTTAACTTTTCCAACAAAAGTACGAGAAGAATGTTTTTTAACTTATACGGCATGAAAGGATTTTTACAGTTTTATAAAGCCATATTTTCATGAAGCTTCCTCAAAATGATTTCCTGACTATTTTCAAGAAAATCCATTTCATTTAAAAATTCATGACATTTTGTGAAAATAAAATGATTTTAAAGAAGAAAGGATATTTTCCTCAAGAATTCATTTCAAGTCTTTTATCAAAACCATTTTCCATAAAAAATGAAATTATTTCGTATGTGTATGTTTTAAGTATAATGTCTCTTTTATTTACATGGTTTCACTTTTCTTATTATGAAATTATATCCATTTCTTTTATACAGATTATGTTATGATGGGATGATGTTTATGAAACAGATTTTATTCGTTGGGTTATTATGAATGATGTATGTTTATTTTGTGGCACAAGTAAGAATGATTTCATTATGATATGGGTGGGACCTATATCTCCCTCTAATAAATTGGGTAAATATTTTATATCTCATGAGATAGACAAGGCCGGAACGGTAAGTTAATCCGTTTCAGTGTTACAGGACTGGAACAAGGAGTGAATTCGATTCAGAAAGGGACTTTGTCCACTAAGATAGTCTTGGCATCAATGCCTTGGCTACTATGGAAATCATGACATGTGACGAATGGTTTCCACAATTACATGTTTTACTCCCATGCTATTTTATCATGATTAATGTTTCTTTATGATATATGCCTTATGTACTTCCATGTTTTATGTCATTGCTCAAGCTTTTAAACATTATGTTCATGTTTTTAAGCTCAAATGTATATGATTTGTTTTATTTTATCCATGCTTACCCTTACTGAGCATTTGAGCTCACCCTTTATATGTTTTCTTTTCCCCAGGATATAAAGAAATCATTTAGGTAAGAAAAAAAAGGGGGAAGATAGATATGGAAGATGTTGAAGATCTTTCAACAGGATTAGATGTTTATATTCTGAGTTTCCAAAGACACTAAAATATTATGGTCCTTGTGTGTCTATTTTTGTTATGTATTAAGTATTCCGCAAAATTAAGGTAATTTCCATGTACGTCAAACTTCGGGTCTCTACAGTTGGTATCAGAGGAAAGGTTTATTAAACATTTGGAAACTAGGATGCGAGAACTTTAGTGAGATCCCTAGAGATATTTCTAAGGTATGTCTAGGGATGTCCCTAAGGTTAAGTATAAGTATAGGTTATAGTCCAAGAATTGCGCTAACGATCTTAGAATTTAAACCTAAGATGTTAGATATTGAGGGTACTCCCCCTTTACTATATTGTTTTCTCTAGCATGATTTTTCCTCTCACAGAATTCTTTTTGTGTTTTAGTTAATGGAGGGAACCAGAAGGAATTCGGTTAACATTGAATCCAATGAAAAAATTGGTGACTATGAGTAAAAAAATTGTGTAATGCCTAGAGAGAAAGGTATTGTGATTATTCTGAATCAGTCATCGTGATATATGATTAACAAGGTGAAATTTAGCGGTATTCCTAATTCATCAAAGAAGAGGAAGATAGACTATTATGAATGTTCGCATGTTGAGGAGAATAAATAAAGGAAGATTTAGATTTCTAAAGAAGGTAAGAAGAACCTTGAGAAATACCTCAAATGGGGGGACCAATGTTATCTTTGTGGAGAAAAAGGTCATAGAGTGACAGACTGTTATGGAGTTCAATGTATTATTTGTGGAGAACATGGGCATTACCTAACTCAATGCCCTGACCTAAAAAGTTACTTCTAAATCAAGGAAGGACTTATTCCAGGACCATAATTGAAGAGGATGGATTGAAGTGTTTATGTAGTGGTATTCAAGAATAATGTTGTTGAGGTACTTTTATTGTGTATTAGAATATTTTTGTATTATTCTATTGTGGTTTTCAATAATTTTAAGGTACCGGTATCCATGAAAAGTGATTCAAATATTTTGTAAAGTAGATGATATGCATATATTGAAGGGATAAGGAGAAAATGAAATGTTTGACAGTATTCATGAGCTCATGATTGATATAAGGACTAAGTGATATCATGCTTTGATTATATAGATTATTGAGGATTTTGGTATGTTCGAAAGTGTTAACTTTTAACTGCATTCATGTTTTCACTATGGTTCAATTAATGGGTATTCATTCTTCAAGAGAATACGTTATTAAGGTATTCACATGTTTGTAATTTGACCAACAAGATATATCTTATGATATATGGGGGATAAATGATGGCATTCACGTGATTGTTATGTGACATTTCAAGTAATCATTTTCTTTATACTATGAGCTTGGGCCGAAGTATTTTAGATAAGCCTAAAGATTGGAATGGATTATGTTGTACATAAGTTAGGATATAAATTTTTTCGATATTATTGATGGGATGTTACAATAATATAGCTTTAGAAAAAGGAAGACTTGCAGGACGGATGACAACCCATCGCGTCGGACAAGGCTATGGGAATCAAACCCACAACCGAAGTGCGACTGGCCTTTATCGCCTACCACTGGCCTACAAGAAGTCCCTGGTTAGTAGAAACTAGTTTTATTTCATTACGCGGTATGATATATGAAGTATAAGTTCATTTTTGGAATCGTATACGATTAACCTCACCATAGATGGACTTATGTATATTTGATAACTTTTTCTAACCTTTTGTTTGAAACAGATGGAATGACCCATCATTCTATCACATGATCTATTAACACTTCATTAATAACAAATTAAATTTCATTTCTTTAAGAGATGAAGTGGAAAATTTTCAAAGCATGAAAAACAGTGAGATTGTACCAAAATAAAGTAAGTATTTATTCTAATTGAAAATCTTCAGCTTTAGGGAAATGATCTTGAAAACCAAAAAATGTTATCCTAGTGCCCTTATATCCGATGAATCAGATGGTACCCTAGATCATCACAAATTTATGGCTTTTTGATTGCTGGATTTTCCATAGCCATGTTCTCTACCACTCTCCATCAGAACATGATGATTAGATTTCTCTCCCATATCCATATTTTCACCTATGTGGAAACCCAGTGATTTGTTTATTTGGGTAACCGTTACCTTTCATACTTTTGTTTTTAAAGATTGGTTTTGGTATTCCTTTTTACGATGTCGGTTTCTATTAAAGAAACTTTCGAGTAGTAAACCATTTATAACCCCGACAAATTTCGAGGGATAAATTCATTTTAAGGGGGGTAGAATGTAACACCCTGAGATTTTATGAAAAATATTCTTTAATTAATGTCTTGTGTTGTACGCTATACCAAAAGAAGCTTTCACAACACGCATCCTTGAATTTCTTTTCATTACACGCAATCACGACCTTCCTCGATAGCATGTGTAGTACGCAATACCGAGTTTCACTAAACAATGATATGCTATTAAAATATTATTAAAACTAGCCGTTATGAATAGTAATAACCAATTTTTGAAATTTTGTAAATTTTATTTTTCAAAATGGACTTCGTTTTTGGATTCGGAATATCGAAATTATCTTAGGATGAAATTTTGGTACTTTTCGGATAACTTTCATATTCTGATGAATAGTGAAAATTACTAAATTTTAATTAAAAACAACATTTTTAATCGAAATAATTAATAGTGATAAATTATTAATTTTAGTGGTTTTAAAGTATATTTAGAATATATTTTTACAATTTAATACAATTTTAGTCATTGGATGTAATTTCACATTTAAACCAGACATAAATAAGTGTCAATCTTTTGATAGTTATTATCTCTTAAGAACACGCTATTTGTTTTGACGACGAGAATTAATTTTTAAATTAATTAATGCAACTGATATGATTTGAATTTGGTAAAATAGACATCATTTTTGAGTTCATAATATAAAATATAGCTTAGGCCTAATTTTTGGTATTTTTCTGGAAACTTTCATTTTTTTGATGAATAGTGAAACCACTAAGTGGTAGTTAAAAAAAATGATTTTTTCATAAAACATAATTTTACCACTTCTGTGAGTGAAATTGCAAGAATCCGAGAGACGCGGTTGATGTCAGTAAGTAAAATGTGGTTCAATGAGATGAAAATAATTTTTGGTGAATAGTAACTTTTTACTTTTTTTACCACGGTTAAAAGTAAATAGGGTAATTAAGAGTAAAAATGATATTATTATTACCCTAACACATGTCCTAATTCTATTGGATAAGTTTAATTCGACCAAAAAAAAACATTAGGAATAAAATATGACCATTTAGGCCCACTTGGATTAGATTAGGACATTTATTATTATTTAATTCAAAGAAGAGTTAAAAGAGTTAAAATCAAAGTTTATTTACTAAAACATTTTTAATATGGGGTAATACATAAGATAAATTCGATTGTAAATATTCATTAGAAAGCTAATAATATTTCATACATAATAATATTTTATTTATAATTTTTAGACATTAAATAATTTAATTTATTTATGACACAATGATGATGCAGTAATTACCATAATAGTGAAAAAATTAGAATAATTGGTATTATAAATACCCAAATAAATATAATTTGAGACTTTTTTATGAATTAAACTAATTTTCTAGGTTAATATGACATGTTAGGATTTATTTAATTAACTTTTGTTGAAGTAATAATTCTGTTATGAGTTTCACAAAAATCAACTATTGAATAGTGTCAAAATTGACATAAATTAGTTTTTAAAACAAATATTATATTATTGATTGTTATTTAATTCCTAAAAATATAAGGTACGGCCAAGATACTTATATCATGATAGGTGTATCATTAATGGACCACTTGGGGGTCTCTTGGATGTATATGGTAAGTTTATTAACTATATAATATAAAAATACAAAGTGACATGGTAAATGTCAACCAAATTAACTAAGAGTTAAAACTAAAAATAAGGTTACTATAATGACCTAAACTTGTATAAATTATATTGGATGGGAGGATTTCGACCCATCCCCACCTTAGCTTCTAAATAAATCAATTTGGAGCTATTAAAAACCGAATATGACTTTATAATAAAATAATATTTTTTAGTTATTCCAAAGGTGCCCCTCTCCTCCCTTATAAAAGGGCACCTCCTCCCTCTCTTCCTCACACCACTTTGAGCCTTCAAGCTCGGCCAAACCCTGCCAAATTATCTTATCCAATTCCCTAGAAACATCCTAGAGGTCCTGGTCTTCTTTAAAGACCAATTTTAGTGCCCTAAGAGGAGGACTCAAAGAGGCGCTTCAAAGAAGAGGTATTGTCTGTTACCGATTCTTTCATATTTATTTCTTCTTCCACTTCTTATTCTTAGGTTGTTTCATTATGAAGTAATAAAATTAGTATCACTAATATAATGATATGTTATTATAAGTATTAAACAACCCTATTTCACCATCTATCCATCCTACGGAAAACGAAATCACCGCGCGTGCGTACGTACGAAATACCGTCTCCACGCCGTGGTGTAATCTATTTTCCACCAACACCTTAATTGGATGGGTATAATGGTGTACATAATAACTATATATGATTATTGTAAAGTGATATTGATTCTGAAATTGTATACCTACACTCCAATACAATTCCACGATCATGAGAATGATATCATCGCTCGTGCGTACGTACGGACTACCGTCTCCACGACGCGATGAGATTCATTCTCCACGTTAACCATTAATGAATGATTATAAAGTATATATAATAAGTAATCATGAAATATATGAAATAATAATGATACTGGATTTATGTGTATATATATGTATTTCATCTACTTAATTCCATTCAATTCAATAATGAAACGAAAACAGTGTTCATGCGTACGTACGACCTACCGTCTCCATGAATGGTGTATTTATTTCCATTTACTGATCTATTATATATATATATATATATATATATATTCTGAATATATATTATATATAAATCATGTTTTATATTCTGGAATTAATTAATCATGATCTAAGTAATCATATGAATAATTACAAGTCAAAACACGAACGACAAATAAAATGATTTTACCCAAAACGCTCTTTAACATGGAATTTACCAAAGAACCGGTGAAATAAAGTCATAAGTGAACCATATATGATATCATAACAATGAGTATGATTCTAGAATAAGTCAATGACATTATTTAAATCATTATATAGGAGGTTCGGACACTTAAGAAGCAAATCGGACCTAAGGTAAGGGAAAATATCACAATCTCATTTTTATCCGAGATTGTTTATACTTTGGTATTTACTGGGGTGTATTTTATCATCCACATCCATGTTTCCTCAATATGTAATATTATTTCCATCCACCTACAATTGTTTAAATCCAATTTTACTCTTTGGTGCGTTTTTAGTAAAAGATATGAAAGGAATCTTTTGTCGTTTTTCGTACGAGGTACTTTTTGACTTTTTTGACAAAAGTACGAGAAGAATGTTTTTTTAACTTATACGGCATGAAAGGATTTTTACGGTTTTATAAATACATATTTTAATGAAGGTTCCTAAAAAATATTTCATGACTATTTTCAAGAAAATCCATTTCATTTAAAAATTCATGACATTTTGTGAAAAGAAAATGATTTTAAAGAATAAAGGATATTTTCCTCAAGAATTCATTTCAAGTGTTTTATCAATACCATTTTCCATATAGAATGAAATTATTTCATATGTGTATGTTTTAAGTATAATGTCTCTTTTATTTACATAGTTTCACTTTTCTTATTATGAAATTATATCCATTTCTTTTATATGGATTATGTTATGATGGGATGATGTTTATGAAACCCATTTTATTCGTTGGGTTATTATGAATGATGTATGTTTATTTTCTGGCACAAGTAAGAATGATTTCATTATGAGATGGGTGGGACCTATATCTCCCTCCAATGCATTGGGTAAAGATTTTATATCTCATGATATAGACATGAATGGAACGGTAAGTTAATCAGGTTCAGTGTTACAGGACTGAAATGAGGAGTGAACTCGATTCAGAAGGGGAATTTGTCCACTAAGATGGTCTTGGCAGCAATGGCTTGGCTACTATGGAAATCATGAAATGTGCCGAATGGTTTCCACAATTACATGTTTTACTCCCATGCTATTTTATCATGATTAATGTTTCTTTATGATATATGCCTTACGTACTTCCATGTTTTATGTCATTTCTCAAGATTTTAAACATTATGTTCATGTTTTTAAGCTCAAATGTATATGATTTGTTTTATTTTATCCATGCTTACCCTTAATGAGCATTTCAGCTCACCCTTTATATGTTTTCTTTTCCCCAGGATATAAAGAAAGCATTTAGGTAAGAAAACAAAAAGGGAAAGATAGATATGGGAGATGTTGAAGATCTTTCAAAAGGATTTGATGTTTATATTCTGAGTTTCCAAAGACACTAAACTATTACGGTCCTTGTGTGTCTAATTTTTTTATGTATTAAGTATTATACAAAAGTAAGGTAATGTCCATGTACATTAAGCTTCGGGTCTCTACATCTTTCAATACAGATCAAACACCAGGGAAGGTTGTGATAGTGGAGAAAATGCAGCTGGGCTTAGGACAATATACCTGGGCATCACTACATATCCTACCATGTTAGGAATCAAGCCACATGTAGTTATTATAAGAGAAGTTTCCCTTCATCGATCAAGATTATATGCAATATATGGGGAAACATTGTTTTAGGTGTTGTAGTTGGGACTAGGATTAGGGAACATGGGCATCACTATGTTTCCTATGAAAATAGGAATCAAGCTACACATAGTTATCACAAGGAAGACTCCCCACATAGATTTGACTCATATGAAGAGAGGGGGTGGTTTTTATCTTCTCTTAGTAAGCCTTTACATTGTATTTGGATGAAGGATCCTCTACAAATATTGATCTCATACATAGATAAATGGTGATTCTATAACCTATCCTAGTATAGAGTTGAATCATTCATACTTAGGATAGATTTATGGATAGGAATGACAACGATGACCAATTTTAGGTCTTTCAGGATAGACCATATGCCATGTAGTTTAACATTATGTGATTGAGACATATCACCAAGAGTAATGACTAACTCAAGGAGTTTGGGTCATCACAAGGGATGAATAACCTAATATGTAATGGTACAAGAATATAATGTTATAATCTTGATTTTAAGTTGGGTATGATGCACAAATGAGTAACATAGAGGGTTTTCGAATCCACTTGAATATTTGGATTATGGGAAGTGTAAATCATAGTACAAGAATATATAAGTTAATAAGAGTTGTATTCTGGTGGGTATAAGGAAACTATTTATAATTTTTGAATCCAATATCACACATATTCAGGACAATAGCTCCTAGATTTAAGGGGGACCTTTCATCTAGGAACAAAATATCCACTAGGAACAAGCTCTAAGTCACTGTGTTATTCATTAGTGAATCTTAACAGGGTCCCTAAATTATCCAGTCCTAGTTACCAATTTTCTATAGGGTAGAACTAAGAGTGTGTGGGATCAAGGTCCATGGGGTTCTAAGACAAATGTATCAAATCAAGGAATTGGTTGGTATTAACGCAGTTATCGAAGGTATGAAGTTTGGTCATGGAGAACATAAGATTAAAGAATGGTTCAATATAAAAAAATAATATGACAACATGTATTGAAAAAATTATATGGGAAAAGTGATAAAACATGTAATTCTTGAGTACTCAGTCATTATAGGAATGATCTGTTCAATTTGAAGACCTATTTTCATGAATTTTAAAGTCATGTGACTAGGTCATGATCATGCGGTTTAATATCATGTGACCAGGACATGTTTCTCTGTCTTTAAATAGAACACACCTTAATTAAACTGGTTAGATTGGATTTATAGGGTTCGTAATCTCACAAGATTCATATTTTACATGAGCCATTAGAGACAAATGGGTAGTAGATTGATCCCTATAAGAGTGCATGATAGGGAATATATGGGGGAATTTATATTTCAGTTTGAGTAGGAATCCCCACAAAAATATGTTCTTATCAAGGAACATAGGTAAAAGTAATGAAGATCTATGATTGGTCCTAAAATAAATGATCCAGGCATCACTATGTATCATGTGATGATAGGAATAAATCCATATGTAGTTATCATAAGGAAGAAATCCATGCAAAGGCCTAAACCATATACAGAGAGGGGATATATATTACTATTTTTTATATATTGCATATGGGCCTAGGATTTGAGATTCAGATGTCACTACGTATCCTATGGTAATAGGAATCATGCTGCACATAGTTCTAATATATGGTATCTAGGAAGATATGATTCTTACATAGTACTAAGGGATATATATATATATGTATGTATATTTAACATTGAAACTTAGTCCAAGATTAGAGGAATTGGTAATCCCTATGTACACCATAGTATGGGAATCAAGCCACACATAGTTCTTATAGAGAAAAATCCCTACACAAGACTAATCCATATGCAGGGAGAGATCATTTTGTTTTTACCATTTGGACAAAATATAACTATCATACTAGTCATGGGACACATAGGGTAACCCATTCAAAGAATTTTATATCCTTACAGAATGAACCATATGTTACATAGTTTAATATCACATGAATATGATATAAGTTTGAAACAATTTAAGTTCATGTGATGAGGACCTCAACATGATACAATTTATGGTATTTCTAAAAAGAATTATAATACAAAGGAAGAAGCTTTGAGATGTTGTGTTAATAACCAAATAATCCTAGAGGGGTATCTTTAGGGACCCAAACATACCCTAGGTACAAGATCTAAGGTGTTGTGTTATCCACTAGTGAATCCTAGTGGGGTACCTTCAGAATTGTTCAATCCCCATTACTCATATGCTGCAAGGGAAAACCAGGAGGATGTGGGCTCAAGTTTCATGAGGTGTCAAGAGACTATGTTCTTGAGGTATTTTGTGCTTTAGACATGAAAAGGGGACATGAATTTTGTTTGGTGGAAAAGGGGGTGTCTAAATTGATTTATAGATTCAATGAAATTGGTTCTTTATTGGATATACATGACCTGGAATGAAAGGGTACAATAATTTAATGTTATAATCTTACTTTTATAATGAGTTGGATACATGGATGGGAACACAAATCCACTTAAATAGTTGGGATATGGGAAGTGTAAACCATAACCCAAGAATATTTAAGTCATTAAAAGATGAAGCTCGATGGGTATATGCCAACCACTAATAATGATAGAAGCCTGTATCACGCCCAATTAGGGAAATAACTTCTAGATTTAAGGGTGGCATTTCCTGTAGGACCAAAATATCTATTAGGAATAAGCTTTGAGGTGTTGTGTAATTTACCAGTGAATCCTAGAAGGGTCCCTTAAGATCAACCATTCCCTATTACTAGTTCACTATAGGGGGAACCAAGAGTATGTCGGATCAAGGTCTATGGGGTTCCAAGAGACATGTATCAACTCAAGTAATAGGTTGGTATTAACTCATATATGAAGGATATGGAGCTGTTTCATGGATAACATAAGATTAAATAAGGGTTTGAGTACCCAAAATGATATTACAATGTGTATTTAACCCATTTTCATGGTTAAGGGATAAAAATTTAATTCTTGAGTACATGGTCATCAGGGGGATGACCTTCTTAATGTGAAGACCTCTTATTGTGCAGTTTAACATAATGTGACTAGGACATGGTTGTGAAGTTTAACATCATGCGACTAGGATGTATTTTCCTATATTTGAATAGTACACACCTTGATCACACTGTCTAGAGTGACTTTACATGGCCCCTAAGCTCACATGATTCATGTTCGACATGAGAAACAAGAGACAACTGGGTAGTCAATTGAGCTGTATGAGAGTGCATAATAGGGATTTTTTGGGTGTTCACATTTTAATGTATACTAGTTTACACAGATCTGATTCTCATAGAGGGACATGGTTGAAAGGGACGATAACTTTTGTTTGGGCTTGAAGTGGAAGATCTAGTCACCACCACATATCCTACAACAATCATAATAAAGACACTCATAGTTTTTATTGGGGAATCCCTTACATTGGTTTGATCCATACACAATATAAGGGATTTTTTTTGTATTGTGGGTGGAAATAGGATTTTATATTTGAGCTTCACTCTATATCCTGTGGTAATAGGAATAAATCAACATGTAGTTCTTGAGAAATCTCCCTAAATAGGTTTGGACCATAAGAAAATAGAGGGAGTTTCTTTCTCTTTTTTCTTTTATATCATGTATGGGCCTAGGATTTGTGATATGGGTGTCACTACATATCCTGTGATAATAAAAATCAAGACACACACAGTTTTGATATATAAAAATCATCTGTACAGTTTTAACCCATATTCAAGGAGGGGGTATTTTTTTCTTTTACATATTGTGGATGGACCCAAGATTTGATATTTGGGAATTACTACATATCCTGTGGTAACATGAATCAAGACACACTTAGTTCTTATATGTGATCCCTTATGTAGATCTGACTCACACATAGGGATAGGGTCACTTCAACATTTTATTTTACTTCTGCATTGAACAAACTTGTGTACATTGAATGTCCAATAAAGTGATGTCCTATATTTAGGAAGAATGAAACCCAATGAATGAGGTTTTTATGTTAGGGTCAAGTGAAACTACCTTATACTCATGTGGGATTATGGAAATGACTCAGTGTGATCTAGAAAACACATACCCATGAAACTATATTCCTAGATCTAGCTTATGTGTAAAATGAAGAGGTAGATCCCACAAAACAACCACATGCTGTGCAATTTAACATCATGAAACTATGATGTACACTATGTATTTTAACATTATGTGGTAAGGAAGTCTTCCATACAGTTTAATGTTATGCGGTAAGGACGTATTACATGCAATTTAATTTCATACAGTAAGGAAATTGAGATGTTGTGTAGTTTAAAGTATTTCTTATAAGAATCGTGCCATGTAGCTTAATGTCATGTAGTAAAGATATATTCCATGAAATCTAACATCTTGTGATAAGGATTCAAAATATTGTGAAGTTTAAATTATTTCCTATAGGACTCTATTTATCATGGTTACATTTACACAAAGTATTTCTTAAGAAACCTTGTGTTCGTGGGGGGTGTAATACGTTCCCCATCTATTTCATTCAATGAGTAGACCTCATTGGAGTAGATATTATGTATGAAGTAAGGACCTCCCCACTATTATTCTAGTTTTGAGGGTTTCTTCCTTGGTATCAATGGTGTTCAGAGAAACAATACCAATTCTACTTAGAGAAATGAGAGGAGGTGAACCATTTTGTTAAAGGCTCTCCCAATCTGATTCTAATGGACTTAGAGTTTGTACAGTGTACACAAACTGTTATCATCAAGTTTTTCTAACTCATTTGGCCATTTTTGTGATTGTTTTTCATTTGAGATTTGTCCATAGATAACTATTCATAGTTAGAGAAGCTAGAATTAAATGGTCAATGCTTCCTCTATTCCATAAACCGGTGAATATGAGATTTCATGCGTGGTAGTGTGGGTTGTGGTATGGTAGGCCCATAAAGCCTGAAGGATCTTATCTGGACAATACCTCTTGTCTTTTTCCACCATTTTCTAGAGTATATTTAGAAAATACTTATTAAAGGCCTCTCTATATCCATTTTATACTATATGATAGTAGTATTAATGGTTGAACTTGATATTATACTCATAATACAGTCTCTTTAACTTGAAAGAATAAAAGTTAGTGCCATTGTCCATCAATATCACACGAGGGACACCAAATCTGGTGACAATGTTGGAATTCATGAAGTTGATGATACTTTGTCCTGAATTCCTTGAGGGATATAGCCTGAATCCATTTATAAAATAATTCAATAGTATTAAGGATGTATTTGAACTGCTTAAATATAGATGGGGGATATGGACCTACAAAATCCATTCCACATATGAAAAACAACCAAGAATACTTAGTTGTGTATAGGAATTAGAGTGAATGATGGATGAATATTTCATGAATCTAACATGTGTGACACCTCTTGGTGAATTCTACATAGTCATACATAATTGCCTTCTAGTAGTAACCAAGCCTTCTAATTTGATGGGGGATCCTTGTTCTAGACTAGTGATAACTACAAGAGCCTGCATGGACCTCCTTTATAATTATGAGAGTCTCTCTTTCTACAATGCATATGAGGATGAATACATAAAATCATCATTTATAGAGGTATTTATCCTTATTTATCCAATACTAAAGGGTGAAGTTTTCTACCTATCATCCAATATGTTCCCTTTTGGATCAATCTGATAGAAGGGTCCTATTTTGGGGGCAATATATTATGGGATCCATCCATCCAAGGGTGGATATCGACTCATCATGATCTGGGGTAATGTTGATCTAATTAACTTCCTCCATGTCATAGATGATGACTGGTGACACTACCCTTCAATGTGTGATGCATAAGAATACCTTGTCCTAACTAGGATTGGCCAAGACTATGGTTTCATTAGACAATACATCGATATGAGCATTATGTGATCAAGGTATATGATGCAGTATTGGATGAAAAGGTAATTTATCCATTAAACCTCTCAAATAACTGATGAATGGGGCTAATTATTCCTTCTTGTTAGCCCAACTATGTTAAATACCCTAAGGGAGGAGGGGGGAAAATCAGGGTATGATAGATTAAAAAAACCATCTCTTTGGATCTTGTTTCGTCATTAAATAAAAATCACTTATCTCTCATTCTCATAGCATAAAATAAATGGGAATTAAAACATGAATAGGGAATTTTTTTTTTACCAGATTCACCCTCATTTTCTATGTCTAAATATCATAAAAAGACAATGTGCCAATGTACCAAATAAACTAAAGTGAACTGCTATTACATGGTTTAGAAAAAACTCATTGTCCCTCCTGGTCTACATCCATTCAAAATTCAAAATCTCACTACTCTATCTACTTAAGTGAACACACTGATCCTCTAGTAAAATCTTCTGATAATAAATTCTATTTTGATTCAAACTTTTGTGTGTCTTTATGATCTTTTTTAACCAAGGATATGATAAACACCTTTGCGATAAAACTCCTTCACAAGACCACTTTGGGAGACCCCTCCGCAAGACCTCTCTATGAGACCCCTTTGAGAGACCCCTTTGTGAGACCTCTCCATGAGAAACCTTTGCGAGAATCCCCTACAAGATATTATTCTTATCAATTTCATATTGTCTCTTTAGTTTATTTATAGGTTTATTCCAATCATCATTTAAATCTTTTTCTAAATCCACCTTAGTTACTTTCACTTCCCCTGAGCTAATCACTTCTTCATCACTATCCTCATGATACTATTCATATATTCATTGAAGATTATACTCATTTTCCAGTACACCAACATCATTTATATCTATTAATTTTCTCATACACTTATTAAATAACTTATATGTTTTTATTTTTCTTTAGTAATTAAGAAATATAATTTCATCTCCATGAGGTTCAAACTTTCAGTATTTCTCCTTATTGAGAATGAAACAATTACTTTTGATGACTCTAAATTAATTCAATTCTAGAATCTTTCCATTCCATATCTCATATAGAGTCTTCTCTTTCATTGGATTCAATAAAGATCTATTATAAATTTAGACCAATGACAACACTACTTCTTTCCAAAATTTATCTGGAAGGTCTTTGTCAATAATCATCATTCTGGTCATGATATTGATAATCTAATTTCTTATCTCAACCATTTCATTTTTCTATAGATTTTTTACTATTGAAACCTGGTGCCTTATCTTATGTTTCTCAAGGTAATATTCCACATGACTATTTTTAAACTCTGTTCCATTATCAGTTTGTAACTTCCAATTTTTTTAACCTAATAACTGTTCAACTTCCCTATGATAACATGTTATGAAATTAAACACCTTATACTTGTGGGTGATAATTGAAACCCATTCCATTATATTGAAATCCTCAATGAAAATGACATAATATCACTTCCCATCAAAATATCTTAGTGAAATTGGTCCACAAACATCAATATACCCCAGTTTAAGCACTCTTGTTGACCTTTGATCATTTTCCTTATATGAATTTCTAGTAATATCTACTTTTTGGAAAGTGTCACACATATGAGTATGATTAGGTGATAACTTAGGGATATCTCAAGAATTATGAAATTTCACCAAATCTTCAAAGAATTTTTGGCTCAGATGAACATGATTTTTATAACACAAACTATATTCTTATTCTTTATATGGAAAGAAAATGTATTATTCTCCACTAACAAGGTATAGATTCCACTTTGTGAAATTTATTTTAAAAAATGAACTATTTTTCCCTTGATGATGCACAAATTATTAGTAAATAATATAGCATTTCTTAAGTCACATAGTTGATTCACACTTAGCAAGTTGTGAATAAGACCTTCAACAACCAAGACAACTTCACATCTCATTTATTTTCTCCCGAAGTTGGATTTTTCTAAGACAATAATATTTAGGAATTCTTCATTACCAAATCTTATGAAACCATCATTGTTATACCTAATTACTATCACTATATTCTTATTTTCTATCACATGGGAGGTGTATCCACTATTAATGATGCATGTTCTAGTACAATGTTATGCTTTGAAGGAAATCTCTACAATCACTACCTACCTATCTATTTTCTTTCTGATCCATTTATTGGACTTCATACTTAATGATAACTGATATCTTGATCTTTCTCAAAGTATGATAGTACAACATCATATTGAAATGATATAAATTGTTTTTGCATTATCAACTCATTTGATGATCCCTTGATCCATTGCATGAAAATTCTTTGGTTCTACTTTGGTATATTCCTCTACATTGTCGATGAGTAATATCTGGCCATGTGACTAAATCCTCCACACCAAAAAACAATGAATATCAAAATCATTCTTAGAATATTAGACTTTGTATGTATGCATTGATTTCTCTTGCAACTGTTGGTACCTATTGGATATAAAACATATATTTTGAGAATGTCCCATCACTCCATAATAATAACACCTAATATAGGGTGTATTCTTGTGTGTCATTGCTACAGTAATAGTTATCTCTTGAGTTATATGAATCTTTTGATTATAATATATAACCAAATAAATATTCAACCATAGAGTGGGTGCTTGTGGTCTGAAACCAATCATTACTAATTTCTATTTGTGATCAATCCCCATACTAGCTATGTAATTATGATATGTCATTTTATTCTCATAACATTCCATTGATTGTTTTTATGGACCTCCAACTCTAATTTCCCTTTTTCTATCACATTTGTGAGCTTTTTTACCAATATCATATTGGGAGTGAAGAGTTTCTCCTGATCTTCTATATTTATTCATAGGCCCGTAACTTTATCCTCAGGTTCTTCGATATGTTTTACTTGATTATTTATTTTGTTAGTTATAAAATTGATAACTCTAGTCTGTTCTCCAGCCTTTATCTTGAAATCAATGACTTTATCTATTTTTTTGTATTTTTAGATCTAAGATTCTCAATTACAGCATTTATATCAAACATATCTTATTCATACTACCACGTATAGAGTTTTTAATCAAGAACCACTTTGTTGGCATTCTTCTTTTTATCTCTCAAAATGTCTATCTCCTCAAGAGAAACTTCTAATTAAATTGAAGGTAAATTCTTCCTTCAACTTATCCTTCATTATCATTGTTTTAGTACCCTCTCTTGGAGTTACCTATAACTACCACCATAACATTTTATCCATGATACTTTGCATTATTATATCTCATATGCCTCAGATTATTATGAAGAATCATTTTCTTATAAAATAAGACTATTCTTTCTGAGGAAATTTCACTTAGTATTCTTCCTGCCATTCACACTAGCGAAAGTCTTGTTCTTAGGAGTTTCATTATAATCCATATTATCATATTTAAACTTATTTGGAGCATTTTTCTATAAGATATCTATCCTTTTCATAATGAAATCATGCAATAGGAAGTATCCCTTTAAAATTTACTTTTACAATTTATATATTTTATGAAAGTAATACCATAAAAGAATCCACAATATCTTCATCCTAAATATCTCCTATAGTGAGATTATTTATGTTCTTGAATTCCACATCTTTAGAATTCCCTTTTTCTATAAACTCATTATCATCATTTCTCATATTTTATGTGAAAAGTGTACCATGTAATCTATCCAATGTCAAATCCTTTGGATATTTATATTCTAATATAAAAATATTCAGATTGAATCAAGGTGAATGAATTTTCAAGATGTTATTAATGATCTTTAAATCATAAATAATTTCTCTATGACTGTATATATCTTCCACAATAACATTCAATCAATCAAACAATGTATCTACAGACTTATTGGGAGTGTATTCTCAAGTCCTCATATTTATTCCACATAACCTACAATTTAGCTTATCAAAATTTTGATTCACATTCATAGATATTTAGAAACTTTTCCCACATATAATGTGATGAATTACATGACATAACCTTCATATAGATTTTATTGGATAATTATCCCCCTAAGGCATTGATTCCTTTATCATCAACATCTAATTATCTTTGATCTACTTATGATAATGGACCCCTATCCATTATAGTATAAATACCATGCATTTCTGCTGTAAACATATCCATACCTAATGATTAGAAGTAGTGTTATGTATGATTATTCCATAGTTTAAAATTTTTTACATAAAATATCATAATCCCTTTATGATTAACAACTTCTATTGCTTCAAGTGAGAGAGAAAATTTGACTTTAACCCTTTTTTATGATACCAATTGTTATGCCAATAAGGTTAAATACCCTGAGGTGGGGTGAATCAAGGCAAGTCAGATTAAATGAACTAACTATTTGGATCTTGTTTATTAATTAAACAAAACTCAGATCTATCTCCTTACCATATCATATAATAAATGGGAATTAAAACTTTAAAAGGAAACACCAATTTTACTTGGGTCACCCTATCTAGGTTAAGTCCAAGGGGAATAAAAAGGTAATGTGCCGATGTACCAAACCCACTAAAGAACACTATTATCACAAGTTTTTGAGCTAACTCACTATCCCACCTAGTTTAAAACAATTCAAAATATTTACCTCTTTGGGTCACTCCCTCAATAATTTGTTCTTCAATAGGTTTCACTTCCCACTATGGGGCTCACTACCGACCCTTATCTAAAAAGGAATTATGTTGGAGAGGGGGATTGCTGGTTCTTATATACTTTTCCCAACACCATTATAGTCATTGATGTGGGAGAAGTACATAGGTGTCACAGTGTGACAACCATATGTCATAGTGTGACAACCATATGTCACAGTGTGACAACCATATGTCACAGTGTGACAACCACATGTCACAACATGACACCCCTACATCTAGAAACCCTCACCCTGGGGCACACAAGATCATTCATTTGGGGAAAAAAATACTTCCTGATGTTATATTTTCCTTTGATCTATTTGATCACTAGCTTTGAATCACCTTTTACATTTAGGTAAGATATTTATATCTATAGGGATAGCTCCAAGCCAGTGATAAGGTATTGGTATTCTGTCTCATTATTAGTGCATCCTTTAGATAATGAGGAGTGAGGAAAAATGTTCTTGTTGGGGAAATAAATATATTCTCTAAACCAGCCTGATTAAATTTTGGTTTTCAATTTTCTTAACATTAAATATTTTTGAAGAACCGTTAAAATATATCTCCCACATTTAGGTAGTCTCATGGGTATATAAAACTTCTTCATTTGGAAGTTTAGTGTGTACTGGAATGTTTTTCTATGGAGTATGTTCCACAAGGAAATCAACCAGTGCTTACCCTTTTATTACCTTTTGTGACACGAATTGAATGTTATGATATTATAGAATAATCACCCCTGAAGCCAAATGAATAGTTAACATAGGGAGGCCAAGAATATACTTGAGTAGGTCGATACAAGAGATTAGGTGAACTTTGTGATGTTTCAAGTAATTCCTTAGCTTTTATACTATGAATATGAGCACAATGCAATTATTTTAGATATTAAAATATTGAGTCTCAGTATCTATCATTGTTTGGTTGAGATAGTAGTTATTTTTTTTCGTTTTTCACTTCATTTTTCTATTTGAGGAGGGTTTCGAGTGATCGTTCTATGGTGGCCATGTATAAGATAATTATATTTCATTCTAACAAAGACATTAATTCCTGTGGATGCAATATGTATTGCTTAAGGGTCTAGAAAGCTTCTTGGAAGTCCTCATCCTACTGGTAGGTGACTACCTTTTTCATTAACTTAGTGAAAGGGAGAGATTTTTTAGCTAAGTTAGCTATGAAAAGTTTGATATATTCAAGTCACCATTAGATCCCCATAAATTCTTTATGATTTCAAGGTGGTGAAATTTTTAGGATTGTGCTAGTCTTTTATAAATTAATCTTGATGCAACAGTTTCATTCAACAAAACATGTAAGTTTCACGACGTTACTCTAAAAGCACACTTCAGATGGTTCATCTTCAAATTTTGATACTGTAATTTGTCAAATATTATTTGAAGACCAATGAGGTGATCACAACACTGTTGATATTTAACCACCAGGTCATTGGTGTAGTACTTTACAATTCAACCTAAAAAGAGTTTGAAGATATGATGCATAACACATTGATAAGTAGTTCCAGTGTTCTTTAAGCCAAAGGGAATGACCTGGTAGAAAAATATCCCTTATGGTGATCCTAATTTCATGGATTTTTAATCTTTATAGGCCATATTGATCTAGTTATACCTTGAATACTAATTAATAAAGGAAAGGGATTGGAAGACAATATTTGCATAGATCAAAAGTTCTATGATCGGTACCTAGAAATCATCCTTTGGACAATGTTGATTAAGGTCCTTAAAATCGATATATACCATGATCATCCCATTCTTCTTCTTTAAATGGACAATGTTGGCAATACATTTAGGGTACTAAACCTCTCAATAAAAGTTGTATTTAATGAATTCAACCACTCCAGATTCTACCTTGGAAGCATGAGATGGGTGAATTCTCCTAGATCTCTACTTATAACCTCAATGATCATCTGGAAAGCCTAGATGATGATTGGCCACATTAGGTTTCAGCTTTGGAATCTCTGTGTATTTACAAGTGAACACATATCAATACTTATTTATAATGTAATTATACATCAACTATTCTTAGAGAGGAATGATGACACTAATCAACATATGCCACATGTCTTATGATATTCCCATATCTACATACCTAAGCTCATAGATAGTGGTGGAATTACTTCCTCAAATGTTGGATGGGTGTTCCTAAGGTCATCCCCTTCCCCTTCCATATCTGTATCTATGATGGAATATTTAGGCATGGTGGATAATTTGGGGGAATCTCTATCCCTATAGAGGTATGAGAGGCCAGAAGGAGAGACAATTACTTCATAAACTACTAGAGACACTTTGGGGCGATTCTAGGGATGATTATATTCCTTTATATAGATATTGATCATAGGAGAGGCATTGAAATCCTGAATTTTAGGGGATTCCTTGGGGAATTTTTAATTTATACAAATTTCATGAATGGATTTTCAAATCCTAATAGGGAATTAGTTTTTCTACCCTTTGATGAACCCACCTGAGCTAGTGTGATCACTTTCATGTAGAAATAGGACAATGAAGTTTGTGGTTCATAACATCTTGCTGGGATCGAGTATACAACCCCGATCAGGTTTATGGGCATTTCATAATCACTGCTAAGCACACCCTAGAGATTTCTAGGGGTAGTTCCCAATCCACTGGGAGTGGTAACCTACATCACATCCTCCACCATCAGTTTTTTTTTCATTCCATTTTATAGAAACTTTCCTCAACATATACAGAATCACATGATTGAAAGGGGACATTGTAACCTTATAATATGATGGAATTTCCATTCAGGTGACTTCTTATGACTTGATTAACCTGTTAAAATGATTTTTCATCAAGTTGAAGACATGTATAGGGGATGTCTCATGATAAAGGACGACAAGTTCAAGTGACTTCGTATGATATGAATAACATGTTTGAAGGATTTCACATGAACCAGGATGACATTCCCAATGGTATTGATGTGATAAACAAACATATCATGCAAAAATCAAGACCCCTTCACATGAAAATTAGCATATCTACCTTCTCATTAAGATTCTATCATTTTTATCTCTCATTGTGTGGAAACCACAATTTTTGTCAAGCATCTGCTTATTGAGGCATCACGTGATCAAGCTGACACACTGAAGGTACTTCACGTGATCTGACTAAAATTCTGACTATCCATCATGTTATCAATGAAATAATAATATGAAGTGCATAAACCTATTGTGCAATTCCTTAAGTTTCTGACCAGAATTTTCAGGTGTGAGAATCTTGAGATTACGTAGTCCCTCACTCCGAGAAGTCCTCTCTTGCCTCTGTCTCTATGTGTTTTTTTGTGTCAATGGGGGATTTTATAGGCATTAAAACCCCATATCTAAGACTATTTTTACTATGATTAAGTCTAATATCTTGGATTTAGTCGGCGGAGGGAACATTCACATAAGTTGATAATGTATAATGTGCTTCACATGATCAAACTACACGATGTCAATGAAGTCATCCTTGAGTCACATGATAAACAATGAATTCATAATCACTCCATCATTACCAGCTTCCTTGAAATCATGGATCATCAAAGGGACTCCATGTGCTGAATAAAACATGTCTGAGAGCCTTCGCAAGATCAAGTTACATGTTAGATGACCTTTGCAAGATCTAGGTTGTCATATCTAAGGGATTTTGAAGGATCAAGATGAAATATCAGAGGGTCTCCTACATGATCAATGAAATGATCATGTGAAGCACATAATCCAATAATGTGAGAAATTTCATAACTTCCATCGCATAAGGATTTCATCATTTTCATATTTCTCCACATGATCCCTTTGGTGATTTTTAAATGGTTGTTTTCTAGTTGTCTACTAAGGCACTACATGGAAAAGTTGACATGTCCAAGGCCTTTTCATGATGAAATTGACATATATGGGGGATTTCTCATGATTGATGAAATTATCACACTAAACTCATGATAATTTCACATGAAGATCGATGTAACTCGCTTCACATAAGGATCCTATCATTTTCATCTTTTGTCACATGGATGATTAAATAGTTTCTAGTAATTTTTCCACTGAAATGTAAGATAATTAGAAATACTTTATCAGGTCATTTTCATGATCAGGAAAACTAATTTGAGAATATTTGTGTCATTAGAAGGTATTGTGTGATGAGGCTTCAAGTGATCAATGAAAAGATCACACGAATCACATATCCCTTTTTCGTGTTATTCCAAGGGTTATGCAATCATGAGTATTATTTAATGTCATGTGATTCATGTGACCTTGGTTCTTGATCATCATGTATTCATTCTTTCTTCTTCTTTCCTTTTTGGTAAAATAATACTTTTTTCTTTAGGTGTTTCTTCAACCCCAAATTTTCTGGTTCTCATTTGGCAGGTGTCAACAAAAACAAATTGAGTTCACTATTTATCCCTATTTTAAAACATTTTTTGAAAATGGAATATTCAAGAATAACCTCATTCAAAATAACTTTATTAAAACTATGTTAATAAAAATCCATTCCTTTAATTTAAAAAAAATCTAAACCATTTTATAAATCAATTTGAAAGTAAACCAAAATAAGAACTAAAATAAAACACAACCACAACAAGCATCAAGACATCCATGAATTAAAATAAAATTACCACAACCAAGTAATTCTGTCATGTGATCAAATAAATATAGTAAAATGAAAATTATACAAGATATGGAATCCCCTAAAACTTCTTAAAAAGGAATTAATCATCATGGGTAGCTTCTTGGGACTCATGTAACATGATTTGAACTAGAAACACAATCCTTAGTCCAACACTAAAGATACATAATGTCCTGATATCCCATCAAACCATATGGGCCCTATAGTCTATCCCAGGAGTGAAAGTTACCATTGAAACATAATCCATCCCTGTAGCATTCAGTATCCATTGGAAATGACCCCCTAGTAAGAGAAAAATCCACACTAGGTGTGAACTTATCCATACCCATCCTTAAATGTCTAGGACTCCCATGACATGTAAAATATAGGAGAGTAATTAAATAAGTAATCTTGAGTAAAAAATATAAATAATTATAAATAAAACTCATATTAACTCTTAGAACTTTTCATGAAAAATCCCCTTTCACATTGTAATACCCGAGAATGTTAAAGGGTTAAAAGGTTAAATGATATGACTTATATTAACAAGGTGAACCTTTATTTTCAAGAGCATACCTAATTATAACTAAAAAGTTAAGAGTACTTGGCCTAGATTAGTGATAAAGTTGGGTGACAATATGGGAAGCTTTATAGGGTGTGTGAAAGTGAGGAAAAATCACACTATAAAGAACATGCATTAGCATGTGGGGACAATCCTTAGTCTGATGACCCGTTTAGGCACATGGGTGGGACCTAGGTAGGGGAACACATGTTTTATGGGCAACTGGTGGTGTCTGGTGGGCCATGACCCAATGAACATGTTAGGGCAGGGTGTCTATCATACCCATGGGGCCTAGTTGTTACATTTATATCAGAGGAGGAACCCAACCTTAAGTATGGTGGAACAACCTGATTTGAGATACATGGTGCACAATAAGGAAAATGTTCTCTTAAGGGGGATGAATGTAACACCCTAGAATGTTAAAGGGTTCAAATACTAAATAATATGACTCATTTCAATAAAGTGAACCTTTATTTTTTAGATCCTACCTGATTAAAACTCCAAAGTTAAGGGTGATTGTCTTGGAGTAGTGATCAGGATGTGTGACCTTTTGGGAAGTTTTACTGTGTGCATGTGAGGAAAAAAAAAACAATATAAATAATATGTTTTGGCCTATGTGGATAGTCATTAGTCTATGTTTCCATTAGGTTCTAGTTGTTACATTGGCATCGGAGGAGGAACCCATCCTTAAGTATGGTGGCACTACTTGGGTTGAGATATAGGGTCTATAACAAGGATCTTGTGCTCTAAATGGGGGTGAATGTAACACTCTAGAATGTTAAAGGGTTAAAAGTATAAATGATATGAATGATGTCGACAAGGTACATCTTTCTTTTAAGAAGCCTACCTTATTAGAACTCCAATGTTAAGTGTGATTGTCCTGGAGTAGTGATCTGGATGGGTGACCTTATGGGAGGTTTCCTAGGGTGTGTGCGAGTGAGGACATAACACATTGGAAATAAATAGTATTGGATTGTGAGGATAATCATTATTCTTATGACCTACTCCAGCATGTAGGTGGGCCCCAGGTAGGAGACCATGTGTCTTTGGGGAAACTAGTGGTTTCTAGCAGGCCAAGACCAGATGATCATGTTATGGTAGGGTGTCTGTGCTGCCAGTGGGGACCAATTGTTACACACATACATGCATAGGCATCATATAAAGTTATAGAAATATTAAATATCCCCAAAGGGGACACAAACTATAACAATAATGATAATAACATGGGCTCAATTGAGGGTTCCACTCACTTTACAAAATAAGTTCTTTAAAATTTCAAACCAGGATTTCAAAAGAATCTTGAGATTCTAATCCATTTAAACCATTTAAAATCACATTTCAAAACATCCCTTGAAATAATTTTTTTCAAACAATGCTTGAAATTAATTTATAAACCTAACCATTTCCATAATTACCTTTTTAAAGAATTTCAAAACACCATTGAGAGTTAACAGCCCCAAAATAATTAAAATGAGGGAAAACTAATTCATTTTTATAAATTTCCCCCATAAAACACCAAACATACACTAAAAAATGAAAATGGTATCAAAAAATATTTCAAAACATTTAAATTATTTTAAAAGAGCCACTCGATTATTTTTAGGAACACTTGGCTTGTGTCATGTCAATGACATGTGTTGAAAACATTTGAAATCCATTTCCAACCCATAAATGGTATTCCATAGACATATAATTTTATAAAAAACAAATTTAAAACATAAAAAATAATTCATAACATGTATTAAAATAGAATTCCAAAGAAACAAATACATGTCCAAGTATAAGATCAATCGAAACACGTCTCCTTTGGTGGTGAATGCATAACCGAGTAAGGAGAAGCACTCACAAACCGTTAAACACCCAAATCACTTACATTATAACCATTCTGTACCTTAATCCAAAACCAAAAAATGTTTAGGGTACATGGAATAAAGAAACCAAAGTGAGTGTAACACCCCAAGCTTCCACGGTACGTTTCCCTTTGAATAATACAATAGCTTGTGTTGTATGTAATTTCGAGTTCAAACACACTACAACCAATCAAAATAGCCATTATGAATAGTAATACACAATTTTTGAAATTTTATAAATTTTATCTTTCAAAATGGACTTCATTTTTGGATTCGGAATATCGAAATTATTTTAGGGTAAATTTTTGGTAGTTTTCTGAAAAATTTCAATTTTTGATGAATAGTGAAAAAACACTGCGTTATTGGTTAAAAATGAATTTTTATTTAAATAATTAGTTATTTTATTTTAATTTATTTTAGGTCAAAATAGATACATAATACCTATATATTTTCAACATAATTAACTGGATTCATTTTATAATAAGTTTAGATACATAAAATTTTATCGAACTTTTTACCCTCTTTTACCCACCTCCTAGGAGGATTTGCAAATTTGTATAAAACTTAATTTTACTGCTTATATGAGTTGAATTTCAAAAATTATAGAGACATGGTTAATATAAGTAAGTAAAATGTGGTTCAATAAGATGAAAATAATTTTTGGTGAATAGTAACTTTTGACATTTATTTACCACGGTTAAAAGTAAATAGGGTAATTAAGGGTAAAAATGATGTCATAATTACCCTAACACATGTCCTAATTCTATTGGATAATTATAATTCGACCGAAAACAAACTTAGGAATAAAATATTATCCCATTTGGTCCACTTGGATTAGATTAGGACATTTATTATTATTTTATTTAAAGAAGAGTTAAAAGAGTTAAAATCAAAGTTTAATAACTAAACCATTTTTAATATTGGGTTACACACAATATAAATTAGAATATAAATATTAATTATAAAGATAAAAATATTCCCTACATAATGGTATTTTATTTATAATTTTTATACATTATATAGTTTAATTTATTTATGACACAATGATGATGAAATAATTACCTTATTAATGAAATATTAAAATAATTGATATTATAAATATCCAATTAAATATAAATTGAGACTTATTATGAATTGAACTAATTTTATAGGTTAATATGACATTTTAGAGTTGGTTAAATAAATTTTATTCAAAGTGATAGAGTTTTTATGGCTTAAAAAAATCAAATACTAAATAGCGTCGAAATTGACATAATTGAGTTTTTAAAACAAATATTATATTATTAATTGATATAATATTACTAAAAATATAAGGTTTGGAAAAATGACTTATATAAGGTTATATATATTAATAATAAACCACATGGGGTTCTCTTGTCTTGTTATAGTAATTTTATTAACCATATAATATAAAAATAAAAAGAGACATGGTAAATGTCAAACTATTTAACTAAGAGTTAAATCTAAAAGATAAGGTTAATATGATGACCTAAACCAGTCTAAATCTTATTCGTTGAGAGGGTTTCTACCCATACCTAAATTATAATTTTAATAATTCATTTTCGGTCCATTATAAACTGAAAATTATTTTGTTATAAAATAATATTTCAAGCTTTTCCTAAAGTGACCCTCACCTCTCTTATAAAAGGGAACTTCCCCTTATCTTAATTTCACACCTCCAAAGCCTTTTGTATTGACCAAGACATGCTCAAATATCCTCCCAACTTTCCTCCTTTCATCCTATAGGCATTACGTTTCTCATAAAGGCAACCTAAGGAGCCCTTTTGATCAAATCAAAAGGAAGAACCTGAAGAAGAGGTAAATATTTCATCACCTCTTTCAAGTTATTTTCTTCTTCCACTCCCTCTTTATTTGTTGTTTCTATTCTAAAATATTAACTCCAATATATTATATATACTGTGATTTTATTATCAAAATGTTACAACCATATTCATTATTCTATCCATCCCATAAATGACAAAGTCACCATACGTGCGTACGTACGGATTACCGTCTCCACGTCGTGGTGTAATTTGTCATTCAAACACTTAATTATTTGGATGAGTATAATAATGAGTATAACTAATGTAAGTAATAAATATAACATGTTAATGATTCTGTATATATGATACAACATCCAATTACATACGATTTATCCATCAATATAATGATATTATTGCTCGTGCGTACGTACAGATTACCGTCTCCATGAACGTGATGAGATTCATTCCCCATCGTAATCATTCAAGAATAATTTTAATTTTATGAATAAAAATAATGTTTATGAACATAATATCATTCTGTATATGAATCAAATATATCCTATCCATAACAAACATGGCTTACATAACCAAGTATATAAAGGAAAATGAATCAGTTAACACCCGAAACGATGATACTACTAAAATATTATTAACAAAGAAATATTATAAGATCATATATGATATCATATTTATGTATATAGTTCCTTTATAATTTAATAACAATGTTTTAAATATTATATATGATGTTAACATACCATTTACTAATAAAAAGTACAAGTTAAGGGTTAATTTCACAATCTCTTTATTATCCGAGGTTGTTTTTACGTAAGTATCTATTGGGACCTCTTTATCATCCACATATGTGTTTTCTTAAAAATGTATTTCAAAACATTTTTTACTATTTACTAGACAATGGATTAAAGTCATTTATACCCTTATTTGATCTTATATGTAATCTTTTCGTCATTTTCCAAACAAGGTACTTTATGACCTTTTCGACAAAATTAAGGTAAGAATGTTTTTTAACTTATACGGTGGGTGCGGCTATTTTACACCATTATAACATCATTGAAGCTTACCTTACAAGATTATAAGAATATTTTAAAAATAAATGTTTTATTTTATAATTATATGACTTTTAAATTATTTCAAAATAGAAAGTGATATTTCTCTAATTTTTTTTGATTTCATCAATGTCAACATCCTTTGATGGATTTTAAGATTGTTTGAAGTTGATTTATTATGGTACAAAACGTCCATATTGTATTTAAGGTTTTGTGGTATGTTTGACTATGGATGTGTTATTTTTATACCCTTCATGGTTTATAGATAAAGTATTGACATTCCGTATGCTAGTTTTAATACGAATGTTTATATTATGTTTAAAGATTTTCATATGAGGAATACATTGGAATTAGTAAGTGACTGGTGGAGCTCGCTATATCTCCTCAATGAATTGGTAGGTATCATGAGACAAATTATTGTCTTTGCACAAGGCCTTGAAAAAATATTATTTGTAGTCTTGGCACAAGGTCTTGACCTTGTGGTTATGAAGTCTGACATTATGCATTCCATCATTATGAAAGTGGCTATTGATATTGCATGTGATTATTTGACTAGTATAATATCCATGTGAATAAGTAAATGGAATTATTTAATTTTATATTTTCCATATTATTCTGAAGTTTAAGTTTAAAAGGCTTTTGTTTTAGGCTTATACATTGCCTTAAATGATTATACTTATTTATGAAAGTTTCCGTTATATTGTTATCCTTACTGAGCATCTGAACTCACCCCTTTCTATGTTTTATTTTTCCGAGGATGTGAAGAAGTATTTTATGGTCGACCTATAGGGATAGGCTAAGGATATAAGTGTGTTCAAAAGGGTACAAAATTTTGTTGATGTTTTTATTTCATGATGTAATGTAAAACTTATGAATGTGTCTAGTACTTCCAAAGATACTAAACTGATCGGTCTTTCGGGACATGATTCCTTGTATCATGACAATGTTATGTAATAATGCACCAAATCTAGGTAAATAGGGTCGGGGCATTATAGTTGGTATCAAAGGAAGTTTAGTACAAACCTTGGAAGCTATATTTCGAAAAACTCTGATTAGATAACATTACCCTATGATAGACTTTGATGATTAGTATAGAAGAACTTCCTAGAATTTTGGTACTGTAGTTATTTTGTGAGTTGTCCAAGAAATATATCCTTGTCTGGATATGATCAGGTAGAGGCGGCTCTGGCACAGATGTAGCTAGGGGTAAAACCTAAAAACACCGCTTTGAGCTAGACTCGAATGGGAACTGGTGCACGACAACGAGACTTACTGCATTCTTGGTTACGACACTCCTGGGGGATATGGTTAGGATAATTCTCATTTTATTTACAAAAAATTATGAAGGGTTTATGAGTATATACTTCCTCAATGAAAACATTTTTATGATTATGGATTATATCCATAAACTATTCAATTTATGTTAACTATTTTACAAGTTTGGAATTATGTATTGTGATTCATAAACTAATCTAGTGTATGCCATTGTTTAGAAATGATTCCTAGTGAAAGGAATGGAAAGCATATTAATGAACATAGTAAATGTTGGTATTTCCCTCCTACTCAAGATAATTATAGTGGAGCTGGTGAAGCAACTAGTGCTGATCAGTTTATCACCATACTGGGACAACTCACTCAGGTTATGAATAATAACCGTACCCATATGGAGCACCTTGATCCATAATGTGGAGAATCAATGTTAGACCGATTCATGAGACAATAGCCACCAACATTCAATGGGAGTACAAATACATTAGTAGCTGAGAAATGGATAAATTTCTTAGAGAAAATATTTCAAGCTTTGGGGAGTAGCGAAAGGGAAAAAGTTTTCATGGCAGTCTATCGCCTCACGGGAGACGCAGATCAGTGGTGGTCATTGATTCAAAACACAAAGGAATATGATGAAGTATCAAATATGTAATGGATGGAGTTTAGAGATATTTTATTTGAAAAATACTTTCCTCGTGACCATCGAGTGGATATGGAAAGACAATTTTTGAGTCTGAGACAAAAGGAGGATGAGAATGTCGCAAAATATAAGGCTAACTTTACAGGGTTAGAAAGGAATGCTTCAGATTATATACGTAACCCAAGGAGTAAGATTGATTGATTCTTTGATGGGTTAAAACCATTTCTCCGGTGAGCATTAGTCTTACAATCCTTCTTATCATACGAAGATATTATCTCATGTGTTATCAAGACAGAAAAAGAATTCTATAAGTCTTACGACTTTAAAGAAAAGTTAGAGAAGAGGAGATCTAATGAACACTCTGAAAATGGAAATAAGGGGAAGAAGGGAAAATTTGAATATCCATCCTGCAGTAAATGTGGGAAGAAACACCCCGGTACATTCCTAAAGGGAATAGGAGTCTATTATATGTGTGGTGAAAAAGGCCACCAAGATCATGATTGCAAGGTAAAAAAAGAGGCTATCAATGTTGAATGCTACACTTGTAGAGAAAAGGGGAATTATGCAAATGAATTTTCTAAGCACCAAGGAAACTTACCTAAAAAAAGGACAAGGGAGCAGGTCCAAGCTTATGCGATCACTACTGCCGAGGTTGAAGCTCCGAAAGACATGGTGGCAGGTAATTTAATGGTTTCCTCAAGTTTAACCAATGCTTTATTTGACTCTGGATCATCTCATTGTTTCATATCTTCCCAGTTTGCTAAGAAAATTAGATATTTTCAATTTGTCTTAACAAGGGAGTTTTTAGTCAAAACACCTAAGGGAAGTATCATTGTAACAAATTTTTTTGAACCAATTCCCATTAGGGCATATAAATGTTTTTTATCTGCCGATCTCATCGTTATACCCATGACTGAATTTTATATAATCCTTGTAATGGATTGGATTTTGGACCATGATGTGAAAATTTATTGTAAGAAGAAGGAGGTTACAATTCTTGATGATGATAAGGAGTAACTTATCTTTTGAGCAGAAATGTCACCACTTGATTCTTATCTAGATCCACCCCAATATCTCAAAAAAATTCAATTATTGGGGAGGAAGAGAATGAAATAACTATGGGTGAGGAAAAGAATATTTGAATAGAGGATGTACCTATTGTGAAAGAATATGATGATGTGTTTCCAGAGGATTTACCTGGACATCCTCTAGAAAGATAAATTTAGTTTTCCATTGACTTAATTCCTGGTTCAAGGCCCATATCAAAGACCCCTTATAAAATGACCACTATGGAATTAGTGGGACTAAAGAAACAACTAGATGAATTGAGTAATAAGGGATTTATTCTCCCTAGTGTTTCTCCATGGGGATCCCCTGTCCTTTTTTTAAGAAGAAAGACGGATCTATGAGGTTGTGCATTGACTATAGGGAGATCAATGCAATAATAATAAAGAAAAATTATCTTCTACCTATCATTGATGATTTATTCGACCAAATTCATAGAGATCAATATTTTTCAAAGATTGAACTTCAATCGGTATATCATCAGTTGTGTGTGAAGAAGGAAGACATTCCAAAAACAACATTTCAAACCAGGTACGAGCATTACGAGTTTACAGTAATTCCTTTTTTTTTCTAACTAATGCACCCTCTTATTTCATGGATCTAATGAAAAGAGTTTTAAAGGAATATATTGATGAATTTGTAGTGGTATTTATTGATGATCTCTTGGTATACTCAAAAAGAAATGAAGATCATGAAAATCATTTGCGCATTATCCTAAAGACTCTTAGAAGAAATGAATTATATGGGAAGTTTAGAAAGTGTGAATTCTGGCTTCAAGAGACTTCTTTTCTTGGACATATTGTCTCTAAGGATGGAATCTCTGTTGATCCTTCTAAGAAAAATTCAATCCAAGAATGGCCAGCACTGACGAATATAACTGAGGTACATAATTTTATTGGTTTAGCAGGTTATTATCGATTTTTTGTCCATAATTTTTCCTGATTGGATAACACATTAACCAAGCTCACACGTAAAGGGGTTAAATTTGTTCAGAAAAAAGAGTGTGAAGAATGTTTTGACGAACTGAAGAGAAGATTAGTTAATGATCCTATCTTGAATTTACCATTGAGGAATGATGGATTTGTTATTTATAGTGATGCTTCAAAGAACGTACTTGGTTGTATCTTTATGCTGAATGATAGAGTTATTGCCTATGCATCATGATGGCTAAAAATTCATGAGAAAAACTATCCCACTCATGATCTTGAGTTAGAAACTGTAATCTTTTCATTGAATATATGGAGAAACTATCTCTATGGTGAAAAATGTGAGATTTATACTGATCACAAGAGTTTTAAGTATATTTCCTCATAAGAAGAACTCAACATGAGGAAAAGGAGATGGATTGAACTACTCAAGGATTACGGTTTCACAATACACTATCACCCGGGGAAGGAAAATAAGGTGGCAGATGATTTGAGCAGAAAGGATCATGGAGTTTTGAACAAGATGAGAGTTGAAGGGGATCCTATTTTCATAGATCTAGTAAAGATGGATATGAGAATAATCATGGAAGGTGAAACATCAATAATTTTTCAAATTATTGCCAAACCATTTTTTCTAGAAAGGATAAAGAGTTCTCAGACTGATGATGAAGAGTTTCAAAAGAAGATTAAAGCTGTGAATGATGGGAGATTGAATGACTTCATATATGAAGTTGGAATTTTGAAATTTGGGAAGAGACTTTATGTTCCTAACATACCTGATCTGAAAAGGGAATTGTTAGATGATGCTCATAGCTCCAATTTCTCTATACACCCTGATAACACTAAGATGTAGAGATATTTGAAAGAACATTTTTGGTGGGACAACATGAAGAGAGAGATTACTGATTTTGTGTTGAGGTGTATGGTTTTTCAATAAGTGAAAGTTGGAAGACAACATCCTGGAGGAGTCATACAACCTCTTCCCATACCTGAGTGGAAATGGGATGATATTATGATGGACTTTGTCATGGGACTACCATAGACTCCTAGAAAGAATGATTCAATATGGGTCATTGTTGATCGCCTTACCAAGTCATCACATTTTGTTTCTATAAGATAAGATTTAACACTTGAACGTTTAGAAAGACTGTATATTAATGAAGTTGTAAGACTTCATGAAGTACCCATATCAATTGTTTCTGATCGTGATCCCTGTTTTTCATCAAGATTCTAGAAAAATACTCAGAAATCCTGAGATACTGAACTTAGTTTGAGCATTGCCTACCACTCTCAAACAGATGGGAAATCAGAATGGACTATTCAAACCTTTGAAGACATGTTGAGATCTTTATCACTTGACTTTCAAGGTATGTGGGATCAATATTTACCTCTTGTAGAATTTTTATATAACAATAGATTCCATTCAAGTATTCAGATGGCACCATATGAAGCGTTATATGGAAAGAGATGTTTCACACCAACTTGTTGGGATGTTGTTGGTGAAAGAAAACTCGTAGGCCCATAACTTGTTGAGGAAATGATGGAAAAGGTAAAGTTTATCCAAACCCACTTCAAATTAGCTCAAATTAGGTAGAAGAGCTATGTCGATAACTAAAGGAAGGATTTGGAATTTCATGTAGGATCATGTTTTCTTGAAGGTATTTCCATGGAAGGGAGTTATACGATTCTATAAGAAGGGTAAATTGAGTCCCATGTACATCGGACCTTTGGAAATTCTAGAACGAATTGGGGATATGGATTACCGTTTGGCAATGCCGCCAAGTCTCTCCAAATTTCACGATGTGTTCCACATATCCCTGATGAGAAAATACATGCCTGACCCAATGCATGTACTCACCTATGAGGAAATTGAACTGGAACCTGATCTGTCTTATTGTAAAGAGCCTGTCAAGATTCTTGATACAAGAGAACAAGTGTTGAGAAACTGGACGGCTCGTCAGGTAAAAGTTCTATGGAGAAACCATAAGATGGAAGAGGCAACGTGGGAACCCGATGAACTTATGATGAAGAAGCACCCGAATCTTTCTATGCAGTAATATTCTATAAATTTCGAGGACAAAATTATTTTAAGGAGGGGAGAATGTAACACCCCAAGCTTCCACAATATGTTTTCTTTTGAATAATACAATATCTTGTGTTGTACGCAACTTTGAGTTCAAACACACCACAACCAATCAAACTAGCCGTTATGAATAGTAATACCCGCTTTTTGAAATTTTATAAATTTTATATTTCAAAATGGACTTAATTTTTGGATTCTTAATATTGAAATTATCTTAGGGTGAATTTTTGGTATTTTTTTTGAAAACTTTCAATTTTTGATGAATAGTGAAAAATCACTGCATTATTAGTTAAAACTGACATTTTATTTAAATAATTAGTTATTTTATTTTAATTTATTTTAGGTCAAAATAGATACATAATACCTATATATGTTTAATGCAATTCATTGGAGTCATTTTATAATAAATTTAGATAATTAAAATTTTATAGAACTTTTTACCGTCTTTTACCCACCTCTAGGAGCATTTGAAAATTTGTATAAAACTTAATTTTACCACTTCTGTGAGTTGAATTTCAAAAATCCAAGATACACGGTTAATATCAGTAAGTAAAATGTGGTTCAATAAGATGAAAATAATTTTTTGTGAATAGTAACTTTTGACTTTTATTTACCACGGTTAAAAGTAAATAGGGTAATTAAGGGTAAAAATGATATCATAATTACCCTAACACATGTCCTAACTATATTGGATAAGTACAATTCGACCAAAAACAACCTTAGGAATAAAATATGATCCCATTTGGTCCACTTGGATTAGATTAGGACATTTATTATTATTTTATTTAAAGAAGAGTTAAAAGAGTTAAAATCAATGTTTAATAACTAAACCATTTTTAATATAGGGTTACATAGAATATAAATTCGACTATAAATATTCATTAGAAAGATAAAAATATTTCCTACATAATGGTATTTTATTTATAATTTTTATACATTATTTAATTTAATTTATTTATGATACAATGATGATGCAGTAATTAACTTATTAATGAAATATTAAAATAATTGAAATTATAAATATCCAAATAAATGTAAATTGGGACTTATGATGAATTAAAATAATTTTATAGGTTAATATGACATGTTAGGGTTGGTTAATAAATTTTATTTGAATTGATAAAGTTTTTATAGCTTTCAAAAAAATCAAATACTAAATAGTGTCAAAATTAACATAATTGAGTTTTTAAAAAAAATATTATATTATTAATTGATATAATAATCTTAAAAATTTAGGGTGTAGAAAAAGGACTTATATAAGGTTATATATATTAATAATGAACCACATTGGGTTCTATTGTCTTGTTATAGTAAGTTTATTAACCATATAATATAAAAATACAAAGAGACATGGTAAATGTCAAACTATTTAACTAAGTGTTAAATCTAAAAGATAAGGTTATTATGATGACCTAAACCTGTCTAAAACCTATTGGTTGAGAGTTTTTCAACCCATACCCACCTTATCCTTTAAATAATTCATTTTTGAGCCATTAGAAACTGAAAATTGTTTTATTATAAAATAATATTTCAAACTTTTCTGAAAGTGACCCTCACCTCTCTTATAAAAGGCCACTTTCCCTTTTCTTAATTTCACACCACCAAAGCCTTTTAAATTGACCAAACCCAGCCCCAATATCCTCCCAACTTTCCTCCCTTAATCCTATAGGCCTTAATTTGGTCATAAATCCAACCTAAGGATCCTTTTTGATCAAATAAAAAGGAACAATCCGAACAAGAGGTAAATATTTCATCACCTCTTTCAAGGTCTTTTCTTCTTCCACTTCCTATTTCTTTGTTGTTTCCATTATAAAATAATAAATCAAGTATCTTCTATATACTATTATGTTTTTATAAAAATGTTACAACCATATTCATTATTCTATCCATCCTATAAATGAAAAAGTCACCATACGTGTGTACGTAGGGATTACCGTCTCCACGTCGTGGTGTAGTTTGTTATTCAAAAACTTCATTATTTGGATGGGTATAATAATGAGTATAAATATTATAAAAAATAAATATAACATGTTAATGATTCAGTATATATGATATACCATCCAATTAAATACAATTTCTCCATCAATATAATGATATTGTCGCTCATGCGTACGTACGGATTACCGTCTCCATGAACGCGATGAGATTCATTCCCCATCGTAATCATTCTAGAATAATTTTCCTTTTATGATTACAAATAATGTTTATGAACATAATATAATTATTTATATGAATCAAATACATCCTATCCATAACAAACATGGCTTATGTAACCAAGCATATAAAGGAAAACGAATCAGTTAACACCCGAAATGATGATACTACTAAAATATTATTAACAAAGAAATATTATAAGATCATATATGATATCATATTTATGTACATAGTTCTTATATAATTTAATAACAATGTTTTAACTATTATAAATGAGGTTAACATACCATATACTAAGGAAAAGTACAAGGTAAGGGGTGAATTTCACAATCTCTTTATTATCCGAGATTATTTTTACGTAAGTATCTACTGGGACCTCTTTATCATCCACATCTGTGTTTTCTTAAAAATGTATTTCAATTTTTTTACTATTTAATAAAAAACGGGTTAAAGTAATTTATACCTTTATTTGAATTTATATTTTTTTAAAGTAATCTTTCGATCGTTTCTCAGACAAGGTACTTTATGACCTTTTCGACAAAATTAAGGTAAGAATGTTTTTTTAACTTATACGGCGGGGCATCTATTTTCTGCAGTTATAACATCGTCGAAGCTTCCCTTACAATATTATAAGAATATTTTCAAAATAAATGTTTTCTTTTATAATTATATTAATTTTAAATGATTTCAAAATAGAAAGAGATATTTCTCTATTTTTTTTATTTCATCTATGTCAACATTCTTTGATGGATTTTAAGCTTTTTTGATGTTGATTTATTATGATACAAAACTTCCATATTTTATTGAAGGTTTTGTTATATTTTTGACTGTGGATGTATTTTTTTACACCATTCATGGTTTATGGATAATTTATTTACATTTCGTATGATAGTTTTAATACGAATGTTTATGTTATGTTTAAACTTTTTCATATAAGGAATGTATTTGACTTAGTAAGTGACTGGTGGAGCCCGCTATAGATCCTCGATGCATCGGTAGGTATCATGAGACAAACTAGTGTATTGTAACAAGGCCTTGACAAAATCTTATTTATAGTCTTGGCATAAGGGCTTTACTATTTGGTTATGAAGTCCGACATTATGCATTCCATCATTATGAAAGTGACAATTGATATTGCATGTGATTATTCGACTAGTAGAACATCCATGTGAATAAGTAAATGGAATTATATGATTTTATATTTTCCATATCATGATTAAGTTAAAGTTTAAAAGGATTTTTTTAGTCTTATACATTGCCTTAAATGTTTATGTTTATTTATGAAAGTTTCTGCTATGTTTTTATCCTTACTGAGCATCTGAGCTCACCCCTTTCTATGTTTAATTTTTACAAGATGTGCAGAAGTATTTTATGGTTGATATATTGGGATAGGCTAAGGATATAAGTGTGGTAAAAAGGGGACAAAATGTTTTTGATGTTTTTATTTCATGATGTAATGTAAAACTTATGAATATATCTAGTAATTCCAAGGCTACTAAACTGATCGGTCTTTCGAGACATGATTCATTGTATCATGCCAATGTTATGTAATAATGCACCGAATCTAGGTAACTGGGGTCGGGAAGTTACAGTGAGTGAGAAAGGAAAGAATATAAGAAGTGTAATGGAGGATAAATACCCTGAGAATCTATTTGAAACCAAGAAAATAAGGCTTGAAATCCATGGAGAAGGGAGGGGAGAATATTCCATGCACACCCTAGCCTCAACTAACTAGGAGAGGAAGAGGAGGAGGGCCTTAGTCCTTAAAATATAGGAGGTAAAACATGTGAATTTACCTTTAAATGAAAACTTGGAAACTCACATGATTTGGATATAAAATTTTGAAAAACATGTGCCAACCATGTGGAAGTCACTAGAAAAGACAAAAAACAGTCACATGACTAGATTGGAGACCTTATAATTTTGAAAAACAGAATTTTAAACCAGAAAAAATTCATTGTTAATATTTGAAGAACTCCACATGTTTGTCCCATGGTTTATGTTATCTATTACTAAGTTGTGCACTAGATAATTCCCATGGAAATTAAGCCACATTATTTTAATTAAGGACTAACATGATTTAGACCAAACTGAGAACTTCCCATGTAGAATAAACCATATAAGTTTAAAATGAACTAAAAAGGACCCCTATGTAAAGGTAACCATACCATATATGAAAAGGTAACTTTGTATGGTTCACCAAAACATTCATAGAAGTAAATATAAACCTAAAGTTCATCTACATGGTTTACCAAACAATACAATGATATTGCACAAACTATGGAACAAATGAAATTTTCCAAAACATTTAAAATTTCAACCAAAACTCTCCAAAAAATTTAACTTATCTAAGAATAAGTTAAAATAATATAAAATATAATGTAATTGTGACATGAAGGTGTTAAAATTATAACCATCATGCTAACTTCTTCCCCTATAAATTCATTGACAAAAGTATAAGAAAAGGGAAACTAAAAACCTCATCATCTATATCAATGGTGTTAGTCTAAAAAAAATCACAATTAATCTGAGACCAAGAAAACACTGAAAAAAATATATCCTCCTATGACATGTAAAAATACCCTACCAAACATTAAGAAACCTTGATAAAAAACTATGAAACAATCACATAGTAAGAACTAAAGAATATGAATACCCAATATGAGTATCCCATCAATTTAGAATTGACCTAAAATGATGAAGAAATGAAAAAAAACCTGTAAAGGGAGAGTTCCACCACCACAACCACGATTCCATAAAAAAATAAAACAACTAGATTATACTAACCAAAACCATCCACAAAGGGTAGCTCTGCTTAAAAAAAGGAAGTACTATACAAGAGACACCTGAAGGACCACAAAACCAAGAAACATCCAAGAACACAGGATCAAGTAACCAAAACCGTCATATTAAAAAACATATAAATTACATAGTAGATAAAAAATGCCCCAATAAAAAAAATGGCATGAGCTATAACCTTGGGTTTCAAAACTATGTGGAAGGGGTGATATAGGGCTTAATTATTAGGTTATAATCACAAGGTGATCCCAACCATATCTAAACCGACACCAGATAGTGCATAATCTCAACCAAAACCATTATTTTCTTAGTCACCCGAAACATCATTCCAAGGTCCTACCATTCCCAAATAAAAGAATAAATACCCATGAATGGATCTCTCTATGAATCCAAAATCATATGGTCAATTAAAATTCATAATAAAACACTAAGTCATGAACATTTCAAAGAAACCACCACTCACATAAGAGAAATAAAAAATGAACACCCAAAGAGTACACCAACAAAATCCACCTCAAGGAAACCATGGATATAAAACCATAAAACAAAAACCCAAAATAGACCGTAATCCAAAACAAGTCTTATAGATGAAATTTCAAGAAGATTAATCCACCTAAATAATTCAACCATTCAATGAAGTCCCACTGGTCTACTCTTTTAAAAAAACTGATAGATCACATCTCACTACACCACCAAAAAGGAAAAACAACAATTTACACTCCATATAGAGTTTGTGAAAGTTCCATAAATAGGAAAATAAACACCCTTAGAGATAAACACCATACAATTACATAAGACCTTTCTAGGAGGAATACATTGAACCACATGAAACATCAACTTAACAAGTTCATGTTTCTTAAAATAAATCCACATTACCTTAGTGAAATAAGGGAAAAATCCAAATATACAATACAATAAAGGAACACAATTTATAAAATTTATATTCACTTTTAAACCACCTGGTTTCAATGTCCCCAAAATTTTCATTATAAAAGTGATTTTTTGGTAAATCAACTTCCACTATAAAACATTTTCCCATATTTTACTTTCAAAACCAACCAATATTGAGAAATATGTACTAGGGGGGTTAAAATATATTCTAATTAAAATAACCAACTACTTTTAAAATCAACACTTTTAATGAAAAACCAATCCATTTTTCAGACAGGCCCTAAGATCTCATTTTAAACCAAAATAATTTCCATGAAATCCACCTTTCACAAAAAAAAAAAATCCAAAACATGTTCATAAGTGTATAATACTAAAAAAATCCATGAAAAAATAAATTCACATCCTCAACATATCATAAGGACTCCCTTGGTGCGTCCCCCAATACTATGAATCCATCAAGAGTAATCAATCAATAAGCTAATTGGAATGTGTGACCATACTTGACTTGACCACGTGGATTGATGGGACATGGGCCTATCATGAAATAATTTTTGAACCATTTACAAGACCAATAATTTGGTTGTGGGAAGATTTATTAGGCAGTGTAATCCAACCTCAAAACACTGATCCTTTTTCCATTTCACCCCAAAATCCAATGAAAAACCCCAAGGAAACTCATGCCGCATCATTGAAAATAAAAAACACTGCCTCCAATATCAATCTAATAGAAATAACGATAAAAAAAATAAAAACTCAACTTTACATAGAAACTCAACATCCATTCTGAACAGTGGTGACCAAGAACCCACTCATGACTAACCTGCTAAGTCTCTATTAAAATCCAAACTCAATCTTACCATGACACACCCAAATAAAAAGCACATGATATTAAAAACCTAGGACCTTACTAAGAAACATAGGTTATGATACCATTTGTAAGGAACCAGCTTGGGCTAACTCGACACATTTCCCAAATCAGTTTGGAATTAGGCCCAAAGGGAGTTCTTGATTACCATTATCTAGAAACTAGTGTCTCGGTGTGAGAAATTCACACTTTGGAAGCATTTCATCCTATATAATAATATAAGTAAGAAGTATAAATAACTAATATTCCAATTTGACCTATCTAGGAATTGGACATCCATGCATATGAAATAGGTAGAAAAAATGTATAAATAAATAAAACATGGAATAATAATTAAAAATACATTAAAAACATACAATTTAAATAAACATAGTGAAATATTGTAAACATAAATATCCTAGGCCAAATTGGATGATAAAGCATCCCAAAAGAAAAGATAATGAAACCTGAATGGATTCGACGTCACTACTAATATTCCCCATTCACTCACCACATCCACTCATCCATCTAGGGTCCAATGAACATCCCATGAACTAAAACAAACTGGGAACCTAATAATGAAATAAGGAAACTACATACACCCCTAGACACCAGTTCATATACAAGGTGTTAGATAAACATATCTAGTAGGGTCTCGCCAAGGAGTATATGAAACTCACTTTACAAAAAGGTTAATAAAATTATAGTTTGAACATAAGGTATGAAATAGGTTTTTATATTAAAGAAAAATAAAATCTAAAGTAATCCATAATAATAACTTTTAAAAAATGCAAATCATTTTTTAAGTAAAAAAGGGTGAATAAACACTTTAGTTAAACCTTTCCAAAACTATAAAAATAGTGGCTTTAAAACTATTTAAAAAAATTAAGTTAACTATTTATACCCCTTTCTAATAAATTTCCTAAAAATATCATTTTCATGAGAAACCTCATTCATTTTTTTTCTTAAATTCCATTTAAGAAAAACCTAACCTTACCATTCAAACCACACTTTCCAAAAAAAAAAAAATTAGAAATTAATTCTGAAACTAATCCAAAAGCATAATTAAAATAAAACACAACCATAATTGGAACTAAGAAATTAGTAAACCAAATAAAACCACCACAACCAAGTAATGGTGCTAGGTAATCAAAGTAATCTAGGGGAATAAAAATGATTCAGGAGGTGGAATCCCCTAAAATTTCCTAAAAGGACCTAAGCATTATGGGAATCTTCCAAGGACTTAGGTAAAATGACCCATACTGGAGAAACAATACCTAGTATAACACTAAAAAACCCATATGTCATGATAGTACCATCAAAATACCTAGGCCTAATAATCCATCATTAGAGCACAAATATACTATGGGCTTGGAATCCATCCCTAGAGAACTTGACATCTATTGTAATGGCCCGGACCTCTCTGGTCCATTCCTTTATGAAAATGTGGTGCTGGAGGTGTTCCGGAAGGTCAAGGTTACTTGGAGTGCGTTTGGGTGGAATTATTAGGAAATCTAAAGGGTTATGGTCTTCGCACGGGAGGCGCACAGTTTTCCTAAACCGTGCGGCCAAACTGTGCAAGGCCGGTCTTGGAGGTAGTGGCTAACGCACAGTTAGCACATGGTTTGTCTAACCGTGCGGACTAACCGTGCGAGGAGTGGTTTTCGAGGCAGAAGCTAACACACGGTTAGCATATGGTTTGTTAAACCATGCAGATTAACTGTGCGGGCACTTAAAGTTATATCCTAAAATTGTGGATCTAACTCGTTTTTCCATTAATCACCTCGTTTAAGCCCCTAAGTAGCTATAACTCGGGATTACTCTCCCTTGAGGGTTATAAAACCTCTCCCAAGCATTTTGGAGGCGATCCGAAGGCTTCTCTACACGAATCGAAGCTGGTTTCTCGAGGTATGTGATCCTTTTTGTTTGGTTCTTAGATTTACCTAGATCTACTCCTCCTCTTCTCTCAGGATCTTAGATCTAGGGCTGTTATGGGCAGATCTAAGTGTGTGGATGTTGTTTATGGTGAGATTTGGTCTTGGTTGTGTTAGGAGAAGAGATCTAGGGAGGATCCTTGGTGAATCAACCCGGTCTTCTTGGGAATTCTCCGACTGTTGTGGTTTCCTTCAAAACTATTGAGGTAGGGGATTAATGGATTCTCTAATTTTTTATGTGAAATCGTAGAGTTATCATGATTTAGCCCTTTGGATCACAATGAAATTGACCTAATTAAATACTTGAACCAGATTAAAAGAATTGGTTTGATCACATGTTGTTTCTTTGTATCGTGATAATAGTTCACCTCTTGATTTGCTAGATAGTGTGATATCTATGCCTTGCTTGTTATCATGTTGCTCTTTATGAAATTGTTAAAGAACATAAAGCAGGAATTAATTGATAATTAATTAGATAAAGATAAAGAGGCATGTAAATGAATCCGGTTTTTGTTGTTGTGGATGTTGTTCCAAATTGATGTTAATAAAATTGATGCTGATGTACATGATTAACTTAGTTAGTTGGTAAACCTGAAACCTGTTGGTGCTTGTTGTTTGAAGGCTAGATGCATTGTTAAAGGGCCAAGAGCCCAATTTGATGTGATGTTTGTTTCCTGCTTCTTGTGCTGTGATGTGACCCTAGAGGGGTGTTGTGATATCTTGTGCTGTGATGTGACCCTAGGAGGGTGTTGTGCTATGTGGAGGCATGGAGGCCTTGTGGTTGTGGCAGCGAATGACGCCTAGAGTGGTGAGATGCATTGGTTTATGCATGTGGGTGTTGGGGAGGACACCAGGAATGATGGAATGAGATGGATGTGGTTGTTGGATGCTTGGTTATTTGATTAAATGTTTATCTGCTTTACTTTTCACCACTGCTCAAGGTAGATGGTCTTGCTTACCCTTCTTCTGAAGGTGGCGAAGACGCACATGGTATTCCATGTGCTTTCCATGTCTATATTCTCAAGGGATGATGGGTCTACGCTCTTGATATAGGTGGAAAAGACTCGACGAGTAGTACATCTACTCACCGTGTTGAGCCCCCTTGTGTTTAGTAGCATAGGTTTCTTTTCTAGAATGCCTGGGAATATGGGAAATTAATTTCTATTATGAAATATTGATTAAATAGTGATAATCCAATGGGATGGAGATGCTGGGATTTAAAGGTGATGTTGAATATTTAAAGGAATAGTTGATTTTGAATGTGATGCCAATGAAGTTTAATGCGGTTGTGTTCATAGTTAATTAATGTGCAAAGAATTAATTAACATAAAGTGGAACTGATGAAAAAGGGAATTAAGTAACCTAATGAAGTTCTTTAATTGGTTGTGTGCTTATAGGATACCTAGTCTTAGAAATAGCATCTTGGAGTCCGAGAGACGTTAGCTGTTGTTTAGACTAAGACTAGGTTATGCCCATAGTGTGGTTGTGAGTTATAATATATTCTGTACTTTTGTGTTTCTATACACTACTCCACCCTACTAGTAATGGAAATTGGCACCCCGAGGATTCTGAGCCCTGGGAGGGTGTTTTCCCTAACATTCCGATGGGAGGGTGAATGGCTGACTACCCCCTTTGACCCCGCTCTCTTCTCTTGGTAGATACTAGTTCCATTAGGCACATTGGTTAGTTTCCCCATATATGTGTGTAGAGGGCTGTATTGGCTTGTGGTTATTCACACACATATATTCTGGATATAATATCCTATGGACTACTATAGGTGTAACATGTATAGGCTGTGATGGCTTGAGGATCCTTACTCAGCGTATGGGCTGTAATGGCTTGAGGTGTAATACCTGATGTATAATACACGTTATGTGGGCTGTGGTGGCTCTCGGAAACTACCTGATTACTTTTGGTTGTGAGTATGGTGTGGTGCTTAGCCCATGTGTCTGTGGGAAAGCCTTTGTGGTGCACATGGTGCAGATTGTGAAGCTTAGCCCAGGTGTATATGGGCAAGCCTTTGGAGAGAGATGCACAGGATGTATGTCGTTTGGGAAAAGTGGAAAACCAGTGGAGAAGTAGTAGCGGGGTACCCTTGATATTGTTTTCTATATGATATATTCTTTTATGCATTACTTGGTGAGAGTAGCCATGGTGAGGTTGGGAATATAGTATACCTATCTAGGTGACGAGTTAGTTTCACTATTGTTCACTGTGCTTTAGCATGTTTTCTTTACTTTTGCATGAGAGGATTCGAGGAGGATCCTAATGAGTATGCCGTTATACTCACCCTACGTATATATAAACTCTTTTTCAGGTCACTTGGAGTAGGTTGGAGGTCAGGCTGGTTACTAATAGCTTGTGGTTGCAGGAGCTGTTCGGGCTTGTGGTCACTGCCATTTTACTTTCTTTTGGGTACTTGTAGTTTCCCTTTCAGTTTTAGTACTTTTGCATGGAATTTCATTTATGTAATTGGGTTTCTTTTATATTTCAGTCCTGAGTTAGAGTTGGTTGGTGTATGTCTTATCTCTCTCTTCCGCATGTGTTCTCTTAGAGGGTAATGCCTCACATTTGTGTGTTTATTATACCCTCGGTGCTAGTTGCTAACCCGGGGCCTACTGGAGGTGGGACTCGGGGGTCATTATCTCCCTTTTCACATTGCCGGCCCAGGAGGGGTACACATTGTGGGGAGGGGGTCGTGACATCTATGGGAAATGACCCCCTAGATAGAGCACAATCCACATTTGGGGTTCCACTCATCCAAACCCCAACTTAAATGCCCAGGGCTCCCATTACATGTAAAATAGAGGTGATAGAGTAAACTAGAAATCATAAGTAACAAATATTAAGCTTTAAAAATAAACCTCATCTATCCTCCTACACCATTACATAAAATAACCCTTTTCACATCAATGGATTGACATCATATAAAGCGATAGAAATATTAAACATACCCTAAGGGGTTACTAACCACAACAAACACAAAAATCACACGGGGATCAATTGATAGTTTTAATCACTTTAGTAAATAACTTCTTTAAAAGTACCAATCGAGAATTGATAAGAATATTTGGATACCAAGCCATTTTACACCATTTAAAATATCATTTCCAAATATCATTTTAAATTAAATTCTTCAATTATACTTGAAATTCATTTAGAAACCAAACCATTTTCACAATTCAATTTTAAATAATTTTAAACACCACTGAGACGTAACAGTCTCAAAATAATTAAAACGAGAGAAAAATCCATCATTTTTATAAAAAATCCCTTAAAAACACCATAAATCACCTAAACAATGAAACAACTAATAAAAATAATTTTAAAAATTTAAATACTTTTAAAATAAAAACTCATGTATTTTGGAAAACACTTGTTTTACAACATGTTCATACTATGTTTTGAAACCATTTTAAAACACTTATAACTTATAAAGGGTATTCTATAAACATATAATTTTATAAGAAATAATTTTAAACAATCCAAGAAATTCCTAGCATTCATTATTAGGGAATTTTATATAAACAAAAACCTCTTCAAGAGCAAGATCATTCGAAACCCATCTCCTTAAAGTTATAATGCCTAATAAAGCATGGAGGATCCTTTACAAACCCTTAAACACCTAAATTATTCTCATTAAAAATATATCAAACCCCAATAAAAAAATAAATAGTGGTTAGGGTTCTCGGGATAAAAAAATAGAAATGGGGAGTAAGGGAATAATAGAGGTAGAGGAAAATAAGAGAAATACCTTGAGAATTTGATTTAAACCAAGAAAATAAGGCTTTGAATCCAAGGAGAAGGGAGGGAATAATCTCCCACACACACCCTAGACATGGGCAAATGAGAGAGGAAGAGGATTAAGGAATTATAATATAAAATTGCAGAGGGAAACATGTAAAATAACCATTAAATGAAAACTTGGAAGCTCACTGAGTTTTATTGCATGATTTAGTAAATAATGTGCCAACTACGTGAGAGACACTTGATAAGCCAAAGCACACCCAAATAGATAGCTCAAATACCTCACACAGTTTGAAAAATCATGAAATAAATATCCCAAAATTCACTGTTAAAAACTAAAGAACTCAACATGATTGTCACACAACTACTCTTAACTATGTGCAATACATTCACAAGACAACTCCCAAAAAAATGTATGACATATAATTCTCTCTAGGACTCACATGATTTATACCAAACCGTGCGTTTCACATGAGTACCAACCTATGAACGTTCAACATGAACTAAAAAGGACCCATATGTAAAGGTAACCATAACATATATGTAAAAGTAACTCTAAAAAGTTTACTAAACTATTAAAATAATGAAATCCCAACATATTTTTCATCTTCAAGGTTTACCAAACCACGTAGTACCATGTACAAATTGTGAAATAGAGGAAAATTTACATAAACTTTAAAATTTCAACTATAACTCTACAAAAATTTAACTTAACCAAGAATATGTTTAAATATTATAAAATATAAATTAACAGTGCCATAAAGGTCTTAAAATATCATTAATTAAAATATGATTATATAATATAAGGAATAAGATACCTTAATTATAGTTTATTATTGGATTTTGATATGGGTACTGAGAGCATTGACACTTTCATGTTTACCACATGGTTTACTTTGGTTTTGAATCAATGGATTGATTTATTTATGGCTACAAATACATTTAATAATCATTTGAAACCTTTAAATGATTATGAATCCCAAATGATACATATGTTATCATAATCCATGTATGCTACCATGTGATGACAAATAATGCACAAATCCCTTCACATTATAAAGGGAGACTATATAATGGAATATTATTGCCTTGTGGAGATATGTGATAATTTTAATCCATATCCAATATTCTATTATTCTCATTTATCCTATTTCCTTAATAGAAAAGGTTATAACACACTATAGGAGATCACAAGGTCCTATTATTATCAATGAGGATTCTATTAGCTAGTGGATCCATATGGCGGTGATAGTCTGTTGGGTTTCACAAGGTGATTATGATCATAAAAACACATTTGAGTACATTAGAGATAGATCTTGATGCATTTTAGGAATACTTGTCTATTTTAGGTTCTTCAGTACATGTTGTTTTGTTGATGATAGATCAAGAATATATATATATATATGGGTTTCTTCAACTACTTTGATCATAAGATGATCTTCTAAAACTCATTAATGGTATCAAATATAGATTCATCAATGAATCAATATGTTATTTTATTATTTTATGGAGAAAATGTATATCATAATCTGTTTGGGTATATTTCCCAACTAATGATATATCATGGATGAATATCAGCCATTGGATTTCATGAATTTATGATATTGGATATCATAATTATATTTTCCTTATTTATATTGTATGATTGGAGTGCATAATAAGTCACGATACATTGAAAAACCTAGTTTTTGTTATGTGTTGTAAGCTATGATATGTGATATCATAGGCTATGACTGAAACTAAGGTTTCTTTTAAATAGAGTATTGAGTCCTATTTATGATATTACATATATCATAAGCTATAACTGGCTCATACATAAGGGTTTATACAGTACTCTTATGCATGGGTTACCTGATATTCAAAGGATTCTATATTATGTTGACATATGTGTTACCTAATAAGTATGGACCCTCTATTGTGTGATTGAATATTACGTTTGAGTTACTCCATAAATAAGGGTCATTTAATTTTCCATAAAATTAATACAAAAGGGTTATTTCTGACTCCTATCACAGATTATGATAGATAATTCCTCCTACTATCATAAAATATGATATAATCCTAAAATAATACTTTTTTGGAATTTATTATAGTTTATGAATTATTTATAAAAGATAAGTGTTAGGCATTATCAATAGGTTATTTTCATGACTAAATAAAATATGAATTTTTTATATTAATATCACATGTTTGGAAAATAAATAAAATGTTTATTTATTTGTTTATTCCTTTTGAATATTCATTTAAATAAATTGTTAATGAAATTTTAATATTATATATGCTTTAATTTATGTGATAAATTGTTTATTTTAAATTGTAAAGTATTTCATTACATGATAGGTGTGATAACATAAGATTTAGTTTTCTTCTAGCATTACCCCATTTTGAAATTAATATTTTTATCTTTAATTTAGTTATTAAATATAGTTTATAAATATTCTATTTTAGAGTGATAATGAATTTGAATATCTATTGATTAAAGTATCCCTTGGCAGCGAGAGTTTGGATCAGACTTTTCTATAGCCTATAGGATTATGCCTTATTCTAGAAATGCAAGGTCGGATATATATTGGTTTAGACTTACTCATTTTTAGAATATCATTTTCAGGTAATTTGATACCTTTATATGAAAAGTTCATAGAACTTATTCACAAGATGTATTTAGACATTTGTAAAAAATTTAACATCTATTTTAAGGTGTGTAACAAAAACCATGGATTGTGTAAAGAGTTTCACATTAATATGGTGTAAACATATTAAGTTGGTAGATGGAATATGGATTCCAAAACTAAATCATCATAATAATGCATGAATATATAAATTAAACATGATATAATATAGATTTCATATGATGTAATAGTTATAGATTTAATATGAATGCTATGTATATGAAATTGGTGATATATTGAAAGAAAAACTCTCTATACTAAATGTGTCATTACATATAAAGAATAACTTTTTAATACCTAGATGATCCAACCAGGTAGGTTATGCTGAATTTGGATGCCTCTGGATTATCTTGTATAAGGAAAGAAAGTAATGGGTGACCCCAATAAGATTAGAAGCCTATTATTGGCATTTTATTTCGGTTAAAATTATACAGGGACCCTAATGGGATTAGGATATCATATGAATAGATTTTATTTTATCCATATTATATATTTATATAAATATTTATCTTCTATACTGTCCAAGAGTCATATATGATATTATTTGGATGATTCCATCCTTAAATAACTATGTTGTGATAGAAACACCAAATTTGACTAATTACTTTGTGGAATATATATTTTGGATCACTAAATGGGTATAATTTATGGAGAAATCAATATTAGTGGGAGTATTTTCTTAAAAAAACTTTATGAAAAGATATAAAACATGATACTGGTCTTACTCAATATAAATGGGTGACACACAACACTAAGCCTAAACAAACCGTGAAATATTATTATTTAAATATGACTGTTATGTCCTATACATTAAATTAGAAAGTATGAATATGAGTAAATTATTTATGAAAAAAATATAATGGTCCTACTCAATATAAATTTATTGATAAATTCTAATTAAAGAATCACTCATTTTTTAGTAATGTGATTTTATTCTTCAAAAATAGTTTTTCTTAAAAAATAATTTTTATTGTTATTTTTATAATTAATTTATAGAACCTTTAGAAAAATTATTTTATAAAATAAACATCATTTTATAAATAATCATATCAAAATTAACTTAGGGTGAAATTTTTGGAATTTTCTAAAATGATTGATTTTTCATTGATTAATGAAAATTACTGATTTTTCAAATACTGTAATTTATTTCCCTTAAATAAAGTAATTTAAAATTAAAATTATATTTTATACTTGGTCTTAAAGTTAAACAAAAAAAATTTTATTTAGAATAATCTAATTAATTTCATTTTAATGAGTAATTTTCATGATTTTTGTATAAGTATATTTTTATGCTTAAAACACAGTTTTTTGAAAAATGTTTTTCAGTGCATAAAATTTAACCATTTTTAATAATTAAAATAACCCCTAATAAGGAAATTTTTAAATTAAAATTTTATATTATCAATATATTTATATTAATTTAAATTAATATAATGATTATTTCTAGTCATAGAGTTAATATAAGATCATTTTCTTCTTGAAAAATGCATTTTTCCGAAGAACCATTTTTCATAATATTTTGTGGGTATAATTTTAAATTAAATACTGAAACTTTTTTGTTTTTAAACTTGAAGAAATGGAATAAATATTTTAAATTAATAGTTCCAAATTTGGTAAATAGGCCCCTTTTAGTTTTGCTATTATGAATAGTAACTGTAGTAAATATTTTTTACCATGGTAAAGATTAAATGAGTTAATTAAGGGTAAAAATAATTTTGTAAGGACTCAAAAGTAACCCCAACACTTTCCTTAATTTTATAGGATTATTATATTTCATTACTAATCATTAAAACTTTTAATATATGACCTTTTGTTTCCATATAGACATTATTGTGACCTTTATAATACTTATGTAAAGAAAAGTAATAAATGTCATTTTCTAGGTTTTTTTATATTTAAAATTTTGAAATAGGGATAAAAAGAATGTATGTTATTTTATAAATGTGAATTTGAAATATAGATGATTTTTTTATCCTGGTAATTTATTTATAATTTTTATTAATGTAATAATTACCTTAAATTCTTATGTAACAGTGACACAATATTTATTCAATTATTAGAAAAATAAAATACATGATTTTAAAAATAATATAAGTATTATAATTTGGACTAATTATTGTGTTCCATGAATTTTATAGATAAATTTAAAATTTTAGAGAGGTTTTAATGTAAGGTATTCAAATTAATTTTCTTTCATGTTTCTTTAAAAGTCAAATTAAATGAATATTTCAAAAAATGACATTAATTTTATTTTAAATTAAATAATATTTTATTAAATGATTTAAAAATACTAAAAATAAAATATTCATCCAACCTATTGGTATATATTTTTTAAAATATAATCTATGTTCCATTTATGGTCTAAATTTTCTTTTATAGTAACTATCCTGACCCTTAAAGAGTAAAAACTCTATAATCATGGTAATTGTCAAAAAGGGTAAACATAGGTTAAAGAAAAAATATAAGGGTAAACAAGTCACATTAACTTGACAAATTTTTATTATATGATATTATTTAAACTCACCCTCATATTAGATTATAATATTATCTATTTGGATCCATTTGAATAAGAAAATTAATTTATATTAATTTAATAATTTATGAAATTCAAAGAATACCCCTCACCCTCTCTTATAAAATGTAACCTCCTCTCCTCTTTTATTCACACTTAAAAAACATTTTTTTTTCAAAAAATACCCGAAACAATCCATTTTTTACTCCATTAACATTTACTATAGTCCATTTTTTATTATAAACCCCTATAGGAATGATTTTAGTGTATAACTAAAGAGGTTGTTAAAAGAATATGAATCGTCCTTAACTAAGTATTTTTTTCTTCTTATATATATTTTAATTATTATTCAAATAAGATAAAATAGTAAAGAAATTATCTTCCATATACTAAGATGTTTTTGTGTTAATGGAATAACCTATATCTATCTCCTCCTTCATCAATTAGGTAACGAAACCATCATTCACGTGTACAGAGCACTACCGCATCATGAACTGATGTAATTCATTTTACATCGCTACCTCTCATGACTGGTTATAATGAAAAATTTAATATATATATATATGTTATATTCATGAAATATTGATCATTTTGGATAAGTCATATATAATCTATTTTATTACCTTTTCATTTACTGAAAAATGATAAAATCGTCTATGGGTATGTGCGGACTACCACATCCAGGAAGTGATGTGATTAATTTTTGATAACTATATCACATGGATGATATATATAAGTATATTTAAAGAAATAATGTGTTATTTATGATATTAATATAATTATGGAAGGATAAAATATTACTTACCTTTTTCTATAATGATCATTGAAAAATGGATATGTTACTCATGCGTATGTACGACCTATAGTCTCCTTGATTGAAACATAGTTCATTTTTCATAACCATATTTCATGTTTTTTTAAAAGTATAATTTACCCATAAAAATAAAAGTAATTTCATGATTTTTATTCTAGATATTATGAAATAATGATCACTTTTACCATGGTCAAGCTACTGAATTCATTTTGCACATATGAATTGAATGTCATCAAAACAACCTACGTGAACTTAATTTATTATGTAATTAAATATAACATATTAATAAATATAATAAAAGGAATAATAAACTTGAAAATGTTTCTTAAGAAATTAAATAATTAAAATAAGTTTATTATTAAGAAATATAAGAAACATATGTGACGAGTCAGACATGATGTGGGATTTCATCTTAATTTTGCTTCATTGAGACATATTTTATTGTTATACACCTAATTTATTTAATATGATTTATATAAAAAACCTTTGAAATGATATATCAGGATTATAATTATTTACATGATATTTATAGTATTATTTTAATTTTTTCTTTAATTATGATTAAGATTCAAAAGTTATCAAAGTTTTAAGAGTTTATTTCACAATCTCATCACTATTTGGGATTATTTATGTTTATGTATTCACTTAGATAATATAAGGAACCGACCTTAAACCTTAAATAATCTTGAGTTTTAAGTTAATAATTCATTATCTTACATTTGGGGATCCTTTTTATGTTTATAGTTATAAATAATTTGTTTATAACTCATAGATAATAATCACATATATTAAAAAGTAGACACTTTTGATTGTATCCTTTTCCCCATAATATAAGGCTCTAAAAATAAAACATGTTTTATTTTTATGAAACATCTTCATGAATTTCCAAATGAATTCCTACTTTACCCATACTAAAACCCTATGAAATAAATTATAAAAACATGGTATTAGTTGAAAAATTTCAGTAAGGGACATAAAAAGAAGAAATCCATTAGTTTAGTGAAAAAAATGAAAACCAATGAATAACATTTTCTTCTAAACATATTTTTTACCCAAAAGGGAATCATTTTTTTCTTTAAAAAGATCATCATATTACCTTTAAAAATCAAACTATTTCCTTGAAAACTCATTAGAAAACCTAAAAAAGTCATGTAGGTACCTTGCAGAATCATCTTCATAGAGTCCTAACAGAACAATTATAGAACCCTTACAAATTTGAATAACCATACTATCGACTTCCAATTTAACTCTTTAAAGAGCATAATAATTACCCAATTAATTGAAGCACTATATGGGAACACCCAACATATAAGCTATATCAAGATCACCTATGAGATATAATGGGGCTCAAATCATCATATAACCAATTTCCAAGGACTATAATATGAATAAAATAATTTAATCTTTCAACTTTTCATTACAAAATCCTTGAAAACAACTTTTACACCCGTATGAAAAATATTTCGGATATAAAAATAGCCTTTTATTTTAAAATCCCATTTTAAATACCAAAATAACCAAAAAAAGTGATAGATTTATTTTCTTTTAATAAAATATAAAATCTTATAATGTAATCCAAACTTCGATCATTGCTACCGTATACATTAAAATAAAACATTCATTTTTTCTTTTGTAAAGAAAGTCAAAATTTTCATAAAAATATTCCATTTTGAAAACCTTTTAAATAAAGTAAAAGATATTTAAAATTTCATTTTTATATATTTTATTTCCATATAAAAATTTCCATAAAATAATTTTAAAAATATGTGGAAAATAAATCTTTAATAGAAGATATTTTTAAATGAGTCCCTTCCCCTAAGTCCAAATCATCTCGTATGTTTTTTATCTTCTAGAATAATAAAATTATGTAAATTATTCTCCTTATTATGAAATTTTTAAATTTTATTATTCCTTTTATCTTATATCTTAAAATGAAATAAATAATTAGTTAATTATTTAAGTTCACATTAGAAGTTTTGACGATATTCGACTTATATGTCAAAAATGATTTTGGTAGGTTGAATATAGTAAAAGGGTCATTATTCTAACATATATAGAATAATAATCATGAAATATTTATCATATTTATACATCAATTATAATTTTAAAACCAATCATGAATTATTGTTATAAAAAATGAACAACGTTACACTCATGGAGACGGTAGGTCATGCGTATACATGAGTAACGTTTCTATTTTTCAACAATCATTATTGAAAGTCGGTAAGTATTATTTTATATTTAAATAATTATAATAATATCATAAATAACATATTATTTCTTTAAATAAACTTATATATATCATCCATATGATGCGGTGATGAATAAATAATCACATCGCTTCATGGAGGCGGTAGTCTACACGTACACACGAATGATGATATCATTTTTCAGTGAAGGGAAAGGTAAAAAGTAAAGACAAATTATATTTTAATAATGATAAATATTTAATTAAAATCATATATAAACATAATTCCATCATTATAACCATCTATGATAGGTGATTGTGGAAAATGAATTACATCGGTTTGTGAGGTGGTAGTCCACTGTACAAATGAATGATGGTTTCATTTCCCATTTGGTTGAAGCGAAGATGGATGTATGTTATTAAATTAAAAAAACAACATCTCAGTATTTGGTAGATGATTATTTTATTATATCATCATGTTTAAATAATATTTTCATGAGGTAAAATAAGAAATAAAACAAAGTGCTCAGTTAAGAATGATACCTCTTCTTCAGATGACCTCTTTAGGTTTTCACCACAATCCTTCCTAAGAGGGATTCATAACAAAAAAATGGATTATATGAAGTGGGTAGGGAATTGAGGAATGTATTTGGGTAGGTATTTTCATTACCAAAATGATTTTTAAGTGTAAAGTGGAGAGGAGAGGGGGTGGCCTTTTATAAGTGGAGAGGAGTGACATTTTTTGTAAATTCCCAAAATTATTCACTAATGGGGAGTCACTCTTAAACTAAGTGCATCCAAAATTTAAAAAATAATATAATAGATAAAATATATGTTTGATCCAAAACTTCAAAAAAAAATATAAACATTTTTTAAACATGTTATTTCTTAACCTCTAAGGTTACTCACTTGTACCATTTTAGTTTTCACCTATGATAACTGGGTTTTTTACTCTTTAAAGGTCACAATAGTTAATATAAAAGGAAAATTGTCACCTGATTGGAACATGGATGATATTATAAACCATATAATAATAATTTGGAATAATATACATTTTTAAATTTTTTTAAATTATTTAATAAAATATTATTTATTGTAAATTATCATTAATATCAATTTTAACACTATTTATTAATTTGACTTTTAAAAAATAAAGATTAGGATGTAATATATATATACACATTTAAAAATTAGCCAAAATGTTATAAATATCTAAAAAATTTATGAAACATAATAATTCATTCAATTTATATTACATTTAATTTATTTAAAATCATTTATTTTAATTTTCATTTAATTAAATAAGCTCAACGTTCGTGTTGCATAAAAATTTAAGGAAATTATTTAATCAATAAAAATTAGAAATAAATTACCATGATGAAACATATTAATTTATATTTAAAATTAATATTTATTACAAATTTTTCATTGTTTTTATCCCTGATATAAAATAGTATATAAATTAAAAGCAAGAAAGTGACATTTTTTGACTTTTCTTTATGTAAAATAATATGAAGGTCATAATCACAGAAATATGAAAAAAAAGATCAAATATTAAATTATTAGATGAATACTAATGAAATATACTCATCTAATAAAATTTATCCAGGTTTTATGGCCATTTTTAGTCCTTATATTTTTTAACCTTAATTAACCTTTTTTTACTTTTACCATGGTAACACATATTTACTACAATTACTATTCATAATGACCAAAACATTAGTTGAAGTAATTAACTAATATTAATTATTCTGTTTCTAAATATTGAATCTATTTTATAAAATTTAATTCACATAAGTGGAACAATTTAATTTGAAATGAAACCCACATACACGATGAAAAAGTGTTTTTTCAAGAAATGTATTTTTCAAGCATAAGATGATTTTATATTAACACTATAACTAGTAATTATCAATATATGAATTTAAATTATTATTTACAGATATATAATATATAAATTTTAATTAAATAATTATCCATTATGGGTTTTTAATTAATTAAAATAGAGAAACATTATGCACTTTACAACAGTTTTCAGAAAAATGTGTTTTTATGAAAAACAAAACTTATACTAAAATATAGTATAAAGAGGATTAAAATATAATTATTACATTAAATATACATAAATAAAACTTATGTTAATTGAAATCATATTAAACGTATAACATGAATTTTAAATTACTCAATTTATTAAAATTAAATGACTGTATTTGAAAAGTTAGTATTTTTCACTATTCCCTGAAAAATAAACATTTTTCAAAAAATAGAAAAATTTCACCATAAGTCAATTTTGATATGATGATTTCAAAAATTAATTTAATTTTATAAAATAAAATTTCTAAAATATATATAAATTAATTATAATATTTGATCCAAAAAAAAAACATTTTTGAAGAAAACATATTTTTGAATAATAAAATCAATTTACTATAAATTGATTGATTATTTACCAAGAATTTATAAATAAATTTATATTTATTAGGATATTTGTAATTCTAAGACCCCAGTTACTGAGATTCAGTGCATTATTACTTAACATTGGAATTATCACAAGAGATCAAGTCTCGAAAGACCGATTAGTTTAGTAGCCTTAGAAGTACTAGATATATACATAAGTTTTACATTACATTATGAAATAAAAAAACAACAACATTGTATCACCTTTGAACACACTCATATCCCTTAGACTATTCTTTCAGGTTAATCATAATATACTTCTTCACATCTTGGAAAAAATAAAACCTAATAAAGGGGTGAGCTCAGATGCTTAGTAAAGATAAAAATATACCAGAAACTATCGTAAATAAGCATAAACATTTAAGGCAATGTATAAGACTAAAAAAATCCTTTTAAACTAAAACTTCAGCATAATATGGAAAAGATAAATATAATAATTCCATTTACTTATTCTCATGGATATTCTACTAGTTGAATAATCACATGTAATATCAATACCTAATTTCATAATGATGGAATGCATAATGTCGGACATCATAACCACATAGTCAAGGTCTCGTGCCAAGAATACAAATAAGATTTTTTCAAGTCCTTGTGCCAAGATACTAGTTTTAATCATGATACCTATCGATTCATTAAGGCTCTATAACAGGCTCCACCTGTCACTTACTATGTCCAATGCATTCCTCATATAAAAAGGTTAAAACATAACATAAACATTTGTATTAAAACTAGCATACGAAATGTTAATTATTTAACCATAAACCATGAATGGTATAAAAATAATACATCCATAGTCAAACATATCAAAAAACCTTCAATATAATATGGATGATTATATCATAATAAATCAACTTCAAACAAGAGTAAAATCCATCAAAGGATGTAGATATAGATGAAATCAAAACTATTTTAGAGAAATATCTCTTTCTATTTTGAAATCATTTAAAAGTCACGTATTTACAAAAGAAAAAATTTATTTTGAAAATATTATTATAATATTGTGAGGTAATCTTTGAAGGTGTTATAACAGTGGAAAATATCTTCACCCACCATATAAGTTAAAAAAACATTCTTACCTTAAATTTTTGAAAAGGTAATAACGTACCTTATTTGGAAAACGACAAAAAGATTCCTTTAAAAACATTTTTTAAAAATTTTAAAAAGGGTATAAATGAATTTAACCAATATTATAGGAAATATTAATAATGTTTTGAAATACATTTTTAAGAAACACAAATGTTGATGATAAAGAAGTCTCAATAGATACTTACGTATAAACAACCTCAGATAAATAAAAAGATTTTAAAATTAAACCTTACCTTTTACTTTTCCTTGGTAGAGGGTATGTTAAACTCCTATATAATATTTAAATCATTTTTATTAAATTATACATGAACCACATACATTAGTATGATATCATATATGATCTTCTAATATTTCTTTGTCAATAATATTTTAGTAGTATCACTGTTTCAGGTGTTAACTGATTCATTTTCCTTTATATGTTTTATTATGTAAGTCATGTTTTTTATAGATAGGATGTATTTTATTCATATAAATAATGATATTAAGTTATTAAACATTATTTTTAATCATAAAATGAAAATTATTCTTGAATGGTTACGATGGGGAATGAATCTCTTCGCGTTCATGGAGACGGTAATCCGTACATATGCATGGGTGACAATATCATTATATTGATAGTGAAATCATATGTAATTGTATGGTATATCATATATAAATAATCATTAAAATGTTATATTTATTATTTAAATTAATTATACTCATTATTATACCCATCCAACTAATGAAGTGTTGAATAACAATCTACACCACAACATGGAGATGGTAAGCCGTACGTACGCACGTATGGTGATTTTTTTCATTCATAGGATGGATAGAATAATGAATATGGTTGTACCATATTTATAATAACATCACAGTATGTAAAAGGTACCAGATTTGTTATTTTGGTATGGAAACAAGAAATAAAGGGGAAGTTGAAGAAAAAAATAACTTTGAAAGAGTTGATGAAGTAAACACCTCTTCTTCGGGTTCTTCCTTTTGATTTGAACAAAAGGGCTCCTTAGGTTGTCTTTAAGATAAATTTAAGGCCTCTAGGTTTATGTGAGAGTATTTGAGAGGATATGTGAGCAGGGTTTGGCCAATAAAAATGGCTTTGTAGGTGTGAAATTAAGAGAAGGGGAAGTACCATTTTATAAGATATGTGAGGGTCACTTTAGGAAAAGCTTGAAATATTATTTTATTATAAAATAATTTTCGGTTTCTAATGGATAAAAATGGATTTATTTTTAGGATAAGGTGGGTATGGGTCTAAATCCTCTCAAACAATATGTTTTAGACATGTTTAGGTCACTATATTAACCTTATCGTTTAGATTTAACTCTTAGTTAAATAGTTTAATGTTTACCATGTCTTCCTGTATCATTATAATACATGGTTAATAAACTTACTATAAAATGAAACGAGAACCTAAAGTGGTTCATTAATGAAACATATATAATTTTATAAGTCTTTTGGCCTAACCTTATATTTTTATGACTATTATATAATTTAATAAAGTAGTATTTGTTTTAAAAACTCATTTATTTCAATTTTGACACTATTTGGTATTTGGTTTTTGTAAAAGTCATAAAAAATTTATCACTTCTAAAAAATTTATTTAATAAAACATAACATGTCATATTAACCTATAAAATTCTTTTAATTCATTAAAAGTATCAATTTACATTTATTTTAAAATTTAATATATCAATTATTTTAATGTCTCATTAATAAGGTAATTACTACATCATCATTGTGTCATAAATTATTTTACTTATATAATGTCTAAAAATTATAAATAAAATAAAATTATGTAGGAAATATTTTTATCTTTCTAAGGAATATTTATAGTCAAATTTATATTATTTATAATCCTATATTAAAAATGATTTAGTTATTAAACTTTGAATTTTAAAATTTTAACTCTTCTTTAAATAAAATAATAATAAATGTTCTAATCTAGTCCATGTGAATCAAAGTGGATAATATTTTATTACTAAGGTTTATTTTGGTCTAAAAACACTTATATATTAGAATCAGGTCATGTTTTAGTGTAATTATAATATCATTTTTACCTTTAATTACTCTATTTACTTTTAACCGTTGTAAATAAAATTCAAAAGTTACTATTCACTAAAAATTATTTTCATCCTATGAAACCAAATTTTACTTACTGATGTCAATCGTGTCTCTCAGATTTTTGAAATTCAAATCACAGAAGTGGTAAAATTATGTTTTATGCAAATTTACAAATGTTCCTTAAAGGTGGGTAAAAGGTGTTAAATAGTTCAACAAATTTTATATATCTAATCTTATTATAAAATGAATCAAATGAATTAAATTTAACTTATATAGGTATTATGTATCTATTTTGACTTAAAATAAATTTGAATAAAATAAATAATTATTTAAATAAAATGTTTGGTTTAAACAATAATGTAGTGTTTTTCACTATTCATCAAAAATTGAAAGTTTTTAGAAAAATACAAAAAATTCACCCTAAGCTAATTTTGATATTCCAAATCCAAAAATGAAGTCCATTTTGAAAAATAAAATTTGTAAAATTTAAAAAAGTGGGTATTTCTATTCATATTTTCTTTTTTAAACGGCTAGTTTGATTGGTCGTGGTGTGCTAGAACTCGAAGTTGCATACATCGCAAGCTATTATATTATTCAAAGAGAAAAATACCGTGGAAGATTGGAGTGTTACATTCTCACCTCCTTCAAAGAATTTTGTCCTATATATTTCTAGAATATTACTGCATAAAAAGATTCAGGTGGTTCTTCATTATAAATTCCTCAGGCTCCCATGTTGCCTCTTCCATTTTATGGTTTCTCCAAAGAAATTTTATAAGACGTGTCATCCAGTTTCTCAACACTTGTTCTCTAATATCAAGAATCCTGATAGGCTCTTCAGAGTAAGACATATTAGGTTCCATTTTTATTTCTTCATAGGTGAGTACATGCATTGGTCCAGGCTTGTTTTTTCAACAATGATACGTAGAACAAATCATGAACTTTGGAGAGACTTAGAGGCATTTCCAAATGGTAAGATACAACTCCAATTTGTTCTAGAATTTCGAAAGGTCAGATGTACCTCATAATTAATTTACCCTTCTTACCAAATTGTATAACACCCTTCCATAGAGATACCTTCAAGAAAACATGACCTCCTAATTGAAATTACAAATCCTTCCTTCGGTTATCAACACAAATATTTTTCTTAATTTGAGCTACTTTGATGTGGGTTTCAATATTCTTCACCTTTTCCATTGTTTCCTCAACAAGTTCTAGGCCTACGAGTTTTCTTTCACCCAAATCATCCCAACAAATTGGTGTGCGACATCACTTTCCATATAATGCTTCATATGGTTCCATATGAATACTTGAATGGAAGATATTATTATAAGAAAATTATACCAGAGGTAAATATAGATCCCACATACCTTTAAAGTCAAGTGAGAAAAATCTCATCATGTATTCTAAGGTTTTAATAGTCCGTTCTGATTTTCCATCAGTTTGAGGGTGGTAGGCAGTGCTTAAATGAAGTTCAGTATCCAGGGATTTCTGAAGGCTTTTCCAGAATCTTTATGTAAAATGGGGATCAAAATCAGAAACAATCGATAGGGGTACACCATGAAGTCTTAAAATTTAATTAATATATATTTTTGCTAAAAATTCAAGTGGTAAATCTTCTCTTATAGAAAGAAAATGTGCTGACTTGGTAAGACGATAAACAATGAACCATATTGCATCATTCCTTATAAGTGTCTTTGGTATCCCCATGAAAAAGTCTATTATAATATTATCCCATTTCCACTTAGGTATGGGAAGAGGTTGCATGACTCCTCCAGGATGTTGTCTTCCAGCCTTTACCTGTTGACAAACCATACATCTTGACACATAATTAATAATCTCCCTCTTCATGTTGTCCCACCAAAAATGTTCCTTCAAATATCTATACATCTTAGTGCTACCAGGGTGTATAGAGAAATTGGAGCTATGATCATCATCCAACAATTCCCTTTTTAGATAAGGTATATCGGGAACACAAAGTCTCTTCCAAAATTTAAAAATTCTATATTCATAAACGAAGTCGATCAATCTCCCATCGTTCACATATTTAATTTTCTTTTGAAAATCCTCATCATCAGTCTGAGAACTTTTTATCCTTTCTAGTAAATATGGTTTGGAAACCATTTGAAAAAGTATTGATGTTTCACCTTCCTTGGTTATTCACATATCTATCTTTACTAGATCCATGTATATAAGATCCTTTTCAACTCTCATCTTGTTCATAACTCCATGATCCCTTCTACTCAAAGCATATGCCACCTTATTTGCCTTCCCCAGGTGGTAGTGTATAGTGAAATCATAATACTTGAGTTGTTAGAGCCATCACCTTTACCTCATGTTGAGTTCTTTTCTTGAGAAAATATACTTCAAAATCTTGTGATCATTATAAATCTCACATGTTTACCCATAGAGATAGTGTTTCCATATCTTCAGAGAAAATATTATAGCTGCTAACTCAAGATAATGAGTGGGATAGTTTTTTTAATGAATTTTTAGCCTTGTGATACATAGGTAATAACCCTATCATTCTGTATAATGACATAACCCAATCCTTTCTTTGAAGCATCACTATAAAAACCAAACCCATCATTCCCTGATGGTAGAGTCAATATAAGAGAATTGACTAATATTATCTTCAATTATCCAAAACATTCTCCACACTCTTTTGTCTAAACAAATTTAACCCCTTTACGTGTGACCATGGTTAATGGGTTAGCCAATTGAGGAAAATTCTGGATGAAGTGCCGATAATATCCTACTAAACCAATAAAACTAAGTACCTTAGTTATACTCATATGTTTTGTTCATTATTGTATTTCTCTTATATTAGAAGGATCAATAAAGATTCCATCCTTAGAGATAATATGTCCAAAAGAAGAAATCCCCTGAATCCATAATTCACACTTCCTAAACTTCCCATATAATTCATTTCTTTTAAGAAATCTTTAGAATAGTGCACAAGTGATTTTCATGATCTTCATAGCTTTTGGAGTATACCAAGATATCATCAATAAATACCACTAAAAAGTCATCAAGATATTCCTTGAAAACTCTATTCATTAGATCTATGAAAATAGAGGGTGCATTAGTCAGTCCAAAAGGCATTAATGTAAACTCGTAATGCCCATACCTGGTTCAAAATGCTGTCTTTGGAATGTCTTCCTTCTTCACGCACAACTGATGATATCCAGATCGAAGGTCAATATTTGAAAAATATTGATCTCTATGAAGTTGATCAAATAAATCACCAATGCAAGGTAGGGGATACTTTTTCTTTATTGTTATAGAATTGATCTCCCTATAGTCAATGCATAACCTCATAGATCCATCTTTTTTCTTAACAAAAAGAATAGGGACTCCCCATAGAGAAACATTAGGGCCAATAAATCCTTTATTACTCAATTATTCTATTTGTTTCTTTAGTTCCACTAATTCCACAGTGGCCATTCTATAAGGGGTCTTCGACATGGGCCTTGAGCTAGGAATTAAATCAACGGAAAACTAAATTTCTCATTTTGGAGGATATCTAAGTAAATCATTTGGAAGCACATCAACATATTCTTGGAAAATAGGTAATTTCTCTATTTGAACATTCCTTTTCTCACCCATAGTTATTTCACTCTCTTACTCCCAAATAATTAAAATTAGTAGAGCTACTGGGGGTGGATCTAGATAAAAATTAGATGGTGATGTTTCTGCTCTAAACATAAGGTATTCCTTATCATTATCGAAAATTGTAACCTCCTTCTTCTTACAATAAATTTTCACATCATGGTCTGAAATCCAATCCATACCAAGGATTATATAAAATTCAATCATGAGTATGACAATGAGATCAGAAGATAAAGAATGTTTATATTCCTTAATGGGAACTGATTCACAAAAATTTGTTGCAATGATACTTACATTAGGAGTTTTGATTGAAAAATCCATTGTTAAATAAAATTGGAAATATCTAATTTTCTTAGAAAAATAGGAAGATATGAAATAATGAGATGATCTAGAATCAAATAAAGCATTGGATAAATTTGAGGAAACCATTAAATTACCTACCACCATGTCAGTCAGAGCTTCAACCTTAGTAGTAGAGATTGCATAAGCTTGGCCTTGCTCCCTTGTCCTTTTCTAAGGTAAGTTTCCCTGATGATTAGAAAATTTATTTGTTTAATGCCCCATTTTTCTACAATTGTAGCATTCAACATTGAAAACCTCTTTATTTCCCTTGGAATCATGAGTTTAGTGGCCTTTTTTAGCACACTTGTAACAGACTCCCATTCCCTTCAGGAAAGTACTGGGGTTTTTCTTCCCACATTTACTGTAGGATGGTAATTAAACTTTTACCTTATTCCACTTATTTTTATTTCCAGAGTGTTCAGTAGATATATTATTCTCTTGCTTTGCTTTAAAGTCATAAGACTTAGATAATTCCTTTTCTATCTTGATAGCACATAAGAAAATATTTTCATACGATGATAAGGATTGTAAGACTAATACTCGACGGATAAATGGTTTTAACCCAACAAATAATTGATCAATATTACTACTTGGGTTACATATATAATCTGTTTCATGCCTTTATAACCTTGTAAAGTTAGCCTCATACTTTACAACATTCTCATCCTCATTTTTCCTCAGACTCAGAAATTGTCTTTCCATATCCGCTCGATGGTCACAAGGAAAATATTTTTCAAAGAAATGCTCTTTAAAATCCCTCCATTTCATATTTGATACTTCTTTATCCTACTTTGTGTTTTGAATTAAGGAAAACCATTTATTTTCATCTCCTATGAGGCAATAAACTGCCATGACAACTTTTTCCCTTTTGCTACTCCCCAAATCATGAAATATTTTCTCTAAGGAACTTATCCATTACTCAGCTAAAAATGGATTTATAGTCCCATTGAATGTTGGTGGTTGTTGCTTCATGAAGCGGTCTAACATTGATCCAATGCATTTTGGATTAGGGTGGTCCATACGGGTAAGGTTATTATTCATAACCAGAGTGAGTTGTCCTAGTATAGTTATAAGTTGTTCAGCACCGGTTGCATCACTAGATCCACTATAATTATCTTAATTAGGAGGTAAATCCCTACATGGATTATGTGTGTTGATACGGTTTCCATTCCTTCCACTAGGTTCCATTTATAAAAAATAGAATACACTATATTATTTTATGAATCACAATACATAATTCCACACAAGTAAAATACCTAACATAACTTGTACAGTTTATGCATATAATCCATAATCATAAAAAAACGTTTTCTTTGAGGAAGTATTTACTTATAAATCCTTCATAATGGTTTGTAAAGAAAATGTGAATTATCCTAAGAATATCCCCCTGGAGTGTCATAACCAAGAGTGCAATAAGGCCCGTTGTCGTGTACCAGGATACCCTAGGTCAAGCCCGAAACTCCTTGTCAGAGTTTTCACTACTAGGCACATCTATGCCAGATCCACCTATACCTGCTCTTATTCAGATAGTGATTTATTTCATGGAAAATATACAAAATCTATACATTACCAAAATTCTAGGAAGTTCTTCTATACTAATCTACATAGTCTATCTTAGGGTAATGTTTTTTAATCAGAGTTTTTCTAAATCTAGCTTCTAAGGTTTGTACTAAACTTCCTTTGATACTAACTGTAATGCCCTGACCCCAGTTACCCAGAGTCGGTGCATTATTAAATAACATTAGCATGGTCACAAGAGATCAAGTTTCTAAAGAACGATTAATTTAGTAGCCTTGGAAGTACTAGATAAAAACATAAGTTTTACATTACAATATGAAATGAAAAAACAACAACATTATGTCCCATTTAAACACAATCATATCCCTTAGACTATTCCTGCAGGTTAATCATAATATACTTCTTTACATCCTGGAAAAAATAAAACATAATAAAGGGGTGATCTCAGATGCTCAGTAAGGATAACAATATAGTGGAAACTGTTATAAATAAGCATAAACATTTAATGCAATGTATAAGACTAAAACACAAGCCTTTTAAACTCAAACTTCAGCATAATATGGAAAAGATAAATCAAATAATTCCATTTAATTATTCACATGGATATTCTACTAGTCTAATAATCACATGTAATATCAATATCGAATTTCATAATGATGGAATGCATAATTCCGAACATCATAACCACACAGTCAAGGCCTCATTCCAAGAATACAAATAAAATTTTATCAAGGCCTTATTCCAAGAAACCAGTTTGTCTCATGAGAGATACTGATGCATCGAGGAGCTATAGCAGGCTCCACCCATCACTTACTAATTCCAATGCATTCCACATATGAAAAGGTTGAAACATAACATAAAAATTCATATTAAAACTAGAATAAAAATGTTAATACTTTAACCATAAATCATGAATGGTATAAAAATAAAACATCCACAGTCAAACTTATCAAAAAACCTTCAATACAATATGGAAGATTTTATCATAATAAATCAACTTCAAACAAGTGTAAAATCTATCAAAAGATGTAGACATAGATGAAATCAAAACTATTTTAGAGAAATATCTATTTCTATTTTGAAATCATTTAAAAGTAACTTAATTATAAAATAAAACATTTATTTTAAAAATATTCTTATAATGTTGTGAGGGAAGCTTTTAATATGTTATAACGATAGAAAATAGCCGCACCCACCGTATAAGTTAAAAAAACATTCTTACCTTAATTTGTCGAAAAGGTAATAAAGTACCTTGTTTGGAAAAAGGAAAAAAGATTCCTTTCAAAACATTTTATAAAAATAAAAAAAAGGGTATAAATGAATTTAACCCATATTCTAGGAAATATTAATAATTTTTTGAAATACATTTTTAAGAAACATGGATGTGGATGATAAAGAAGTCCTAGTAGGTACTTACGTATAAACAATCTCAGCTAAATAAAGAGATTGTAAAATTAACCTTTACCTTGTAATTTTCCTTGGTCGAGGGTAAATTAACCACCTATATAATAGTAAAATAATTTTTATTATATTATTCAATAACCACATACATAAATATTATATCATATATGATCTTCTAATATTTCTTTGTTAATAATATTTCAGTAGTATTATTATTTTAGGTGTTAACTGATTCATTTTCCTTTATATGTTTTGTTAAATAAGGAGTGTTTGTTATTTATAGGATGTATTTGATTAATATAAAGTGATATTAAGTTATTAAACATTACTTTTAATCATAAAATGAAAATTATTCTTGAATGGTTATGATGGAGAATGAATCTCATTGTGTTCGTGGAGACGGTAATTCGTACGTACACATGAGTGAAAATATCATTCTATTGATGGTGAAATCATATGTAATTGGATAGTATATCATATATAAAGAATAATTAAAATGTTATATTTATTATTTACATCAATTATACTCATTATTATTCCCATCAAAATAATGAAGTGTTGAATAACAAACTACACCATGACGTGGAGACGGTAAGCTGTACATATGCATATTTGGTGACTTTGTGATTCATAGGATGGATAGAATAATGAATATGGTTTTACCATATTTATAATATCATCATAGTATGTAAAAGTTACTAGAGTTATTATTTTGGTATGGAAACAATAAAGAAAGGGGAAGTGGAAGAAGAAAATAACTTTGAAAGAGTTGATGAAGTAATTAACTCTTCTTTAGGTTCTTCCTTTTGATTGGAACAAAAAGGATTCTGGGGTTGGATTTTTGATCACTGTAAGGCCTCTAGTTTTAATTGAGGGTAGTTTTGAGGATATTTTATCAGGTTTTGGACAAGAAAAATGGCTTTGGAGGTGTTAAATAAAATAAGGGGAAGTACCCTTTTATAAGAGAGGTGATGGTCACTTTAGGAAAAGCTTGAAATATTATTTTATTATAAAATCATTTTTGGTTTCTAATTGCTCAAAATGGATTTATTTCTAGTATAAGGTGGGGATTGGTCGAAATAATCTTAACCAATTTGTTTTTGACAATTTTAGGTCACTATATTAAACTTATCTTTTACATTTAACTCTTAGTTAAATAGTTTAATGTTTACCATCTCTTCTTGTATTATTATAATACAAGGTTAATAAACTTACTATAAAATGCCAAGAGAACCTCAAGTGATTCATTAATAAAATATCTATAATTATATAAGTTCATTGGATGAACCTTAGGTTTTTAGGACTGTTATATAATTTAATAAAATAGTATTTGTTTTAAAAACTCATTTATGTCAATTTTGACACTATTTGGTATTTGGTTTTTGTGAAAGTCATAAAAACTTTATCACTTTGAAAAAAAATTATGTAATAAAATTTAAAATGTAATATTAACCAATAAAATTTGTGTAATTCATCAAAAATCTCAATTTACATTTATTTTAATATTTAAAAAATCAATTATTTTAATATTTCATTAATAAGGTAATTACTACATCATCATTGTGTCATAAATAAATTTACTTATATAATGTCTAAAAATTATAAATAAAATACCATTATGTTGGAAATATTTTTATATTTCTAATGAATACTTATAGTCATATTTATCTTATGTATAAATGTATATTACAAATGGTTTAGTTATTAAACTTTGAATTTTACACTTTTAACTCTTCTTTAAATAAAATAATAATAAATGTCCTAATCTAATACTAGTGTATCAAAGTGGATCATATTTTATTAATATGGTTTATTTTGGTCGAAAAAAACTTATCCAAAATAATTAAGACATGTGTTAGGGTAATTATAATATCATTTTACCTTTAATTACCCTATATACTTTTGATCGTGGTAAATAAAATCGAAAAGTTACTATTCAAAAAAAAAATTATTTTTATCCTATTGAACCAAATTTTACTTACTGATGTCTACCGTGTCTCTAGAATTTTTGAAATTCAAATAATAGAAGTGGTAAAATTATGGTTTATTCTAATTTCAAAATGTGCCTAGAAGGTGGGTAAAAGGCGTTAAATAGTTCAATAAAATTATATATATATATATATATAATATTATTATAAAATGACTCCAATTAATTACATTGAAATTATATAGGTATTATGTATATATTTTTAATTAAAATAAATTTGAATAAAATAAATAATTATTTAAATAAAAAGGTGGTTTTACACAATGACGCAGTGTTTTTCACTATTCATCAAAAATTGAAAGTTTTTAGGAAAATACCAAATATTTACCCTAAGTTAATTTTGATATTCTAAATATAAAAATGAAGTCCATTTTGAAAAATAAAATTTATAAAATTTAAAATAGTATGTATTACCATTCATAACTTCTTTTTAAATGACTAGTTTGATTGGTCGTGGTGTGCTAGAACTCAAAGTTGTGTACATCGCAAGCTATTGTATTATTCAAAGAGAAATGTACCATAGAAGCTGGAGGTGTTAGAATATATATATATATATATATATTTCATAAATTAATTAATAATATTAATACCCACCATTTTAATGGCTTGGTTATAACGATCATATTTAAATAAAAATATTTCATAGTATGTTTAAGTTCAGTGTTGTGTATCTTTTATGCTATCAAACATATTTTTATTTTATAAAATATTAATATGTTACATTATCCCAAGTTTAATAAAATTAATCATATTAATTTTAATTTTATCTCAATAATCAATAGTTTTAAATTTAAAAATACATTTCTTGAAATACCACATTGTAAAAAGGGTTAATGAATCTTCCTCTTGATAAGAGAGAAAATAAAATACAAAGGTCATATGGAATAACAAATAACTAGGTTTAAATGTAGGAATACATTAGAGGGAATTGAAAATATAGACATGGAGAAAAGTTTAATGCCTAAATAATTATGGGGAGTGATATAGATCATTGTTCACAAGAATGTGAATGATCATGAGAATGTCAATAACCACAAAACTATAAACCAAATATGTGTGAAGAAGTCCATAAATTTCATTAGAAATGATGGTAATAAGATATAATTTTGTTTCGATATTATTTTAACAGAGTTTATAAATTAATTTAACTTCTTAAATAATAATATAAGGAAATATACTTACTTGATTAGTAGAATCAAATTCCACCACAATCCCATATTTTGATCTAAAAGATGAGTATTCAAGATGAAATTTTTATGCATGAAGAACTAAAATCCACTTCAAACAAGTCATATATCTTAAAAAAGATTAAAAATATATTCCTCCTATATTTATACATTATCCAAAACAAAAATGGTTAGCATATGGTATAATAATTCTCAAAATGAATAAACCTTCATATCATTAATCTCCAAAATTCAACAATGATACCCAAAGTTGAAACTAAATCATTACATAAATAACCTTATTTAATGTTCTTAAAAATATTTCTAACTAAGATTTAAACCCAAAATTTATTAGTGTTTGATCACATATTCTTCCATTATTGATTTAATATTTATTTAAAAATATCACTTATTACTTTTAAATTTTTATGTCAAAAAATGTATATGGAATAATCATATAACATCCAAGATATACTAATAATTTCATAAATAAATTTAATCACCAAAAATCCATTGTAAAATCTTAAATTATTCCAAAAGACAATTCATCCTTTATTACTCAAATAAAATCCCATAATGTTTATTCTACCTTAATCATATAAGGTTACCAAAACCATGAAATTCTTCCAAAATAACATTAATCATCTAATCACCAAATCACTTTTCTATCCCGTAGTTATCTATATGATAAATAATATGTTCTGAAAATAAACCTAATCATTATCTTTTAAATATTTTAACTAAAAAAATTATTTTATACTAACCAATTCATAACATAGGCCAATGGTAGGCACTGCACCCTTATTTCCCTTCAGTTGTGGGTTCAAGCCCCATAACCTTTCTAGATGTGACATGTTTTCTTTTTTCTGAAACTATACTAAAATAACTTTTATAACATTCCCATAAATATGATGAATATCCTAAAAAATAATCTTAATCATCAAAGATCATATAAACCCTAAAGGATATCAATACCTTTAAAATTATGTCCACAAAACAAAAAGAGCATTCTCCCTTAAATTACATTTTCACACATTATACCTAGTGTTACATATAACTTAAAAATATGTAAAAACTCAATAAATGTATCCAAAATTACTCCCATCACATAAAACATCAAAAGAGTATTAATGAATTTAAACTTATGATCATCCTTAAATCTACCACTACATCATAACTCTTTAATTAAACACCTTAACCACTCAACATTCTACATAATACATTAACCATGTTTTCCCATATTATTCCCAAATAGTTCCTTCTTAAAAAAAAACACGAATCATGTACTATGATTCAAAAACTTCAAAACATAGTCCAAGATATAAATCATACCTTTCATATGTCATTTATACCTTCCTCATCTTTAATTATAATGGAATTATTAATTGATAGAATTTATCTTCATAGTCTTGGTGATCTAGTTATTTAGCTTCACCCCTTGGATATCAATTTTAATAATTCCCATTCTCCCCATATTTAAAAAATTCAATTAATACCTTAAGAATTTTTTTTCCTCTTCACAAATTTAACAAAAAGATTCTTTTTTTTCTTGATATATTGATGATTTATACACTCATTTACCACATAAAAAACATATTCTCATCCTTTGAAGACATTTTCTTTGGTGTTTCTTACCACATTATTGGAATATAGGTTTTTGAATATTTTTATATTTATTATCATCTTCTAAAATTCCATAGAGATCCAGTTATCTCCTATTTTGTACATTAATTAACTCACTTAGATTCATGTGGTTAACCATAACTCATGATAGATGGTTAATAATAACCATAGTAGTATTCAATAAATCTTCCATTTTATTCTTTTTCTCATTCATACAACCAACACATTTTCCTTAACATCCATTATTAATTTGGTTCATGATGGATCTAAACATTATTAAGAAAATGGTTAGTGTAAGCACATCAAAAAAAATATAATATACCATCTGATGTGTAAGATAAATACTAGGACATACTTAACCATGCCATCACCTATTTTAATTTTTATATTTGTCCAAAATAACAATAATTTTCCTTAGGATAATAACCTTTATGGTTATATAGGATTGTAACCCAATTTCAAAATAAATCCTACCCTCTAAAGTTATCTAAACCTTTCCTATGATACCAAATATAAGGACACAACCTTAAACATTACACAATTTTAATTTTTAATCCTAAAATTCATTCTACAACCTTTTAGTATATTTTCATGTTTAGTGTTTTAGATAATTTGTTCATAACTCCTAGATAAAAATCCCCCATATTAAAAAGTGAACACTTATGATCAGTATCTATTTTTCCCATAATATATGACTTTAAAAATAAAAATCATTTTATTTTCACGAGAAGTATTCATGACCTTCAAATTGAATTATTCATTACCTTTACCCATCCTTAAACCATATGAAAAACATTTTAAAAACATGTGATGAGAAAAAAATCTATAAGGGATATAAGAAGAAGGAATCCACTAGTCTAGTGAAAAAAATGAAAACCCATGAATGGACCTTTCTTCAAAAATACATTTTTACCCAAAGGGCATCATTTTTCTTTTCAAGGATCATTATATTAACTTTTGAAATCAAATTATTTCCATGAAAACTCATTATAAAATATAGAAAAGTAATGTAGGTGAATTGGAACATCATCTTCATATAACCCTTATAGAACCCTTACAAATTGAAATAACCATATGACTGGCTTTCAATAAAATTCTCCAGGGAAAATAATCATTACCCAATGCATTAGAGAACTATTTCGGTGCACCCATCATATATGATATATCGATCTCACCCATGAACTATAATTGGGAAAAACCTGTCATATAAAAAATTTAAGAGGACTATAAACTGAATAAAAAAATTTATAATTGCAACATTTCATCATAAAATCCTTGAAAATATCTTTTAAATAAGTATGCAAAACCTTTGGATATAAAAACATTATTTTTTAATCCAATTTCAATACCAAAATATGTTGAAAAAGGTATATAGTGGTTTTTTTGAATAGAACATAAAATATTGTAAAGGAATCCAAAATTTAAATAATGGTTATGATGCTGGGAAAAGTTTTTATCACTGTAAATGTTAAAATAGAACATTCGTTTTGTCTTTTGTCATGAAATTCAAACATTTTGTAAAAATATTACTTTTTAAAAACATTTAAAATAAAGTAAAAAGTGACATAAAATTTAATTTATAAATATCTTATGTCCATATAAAAACATATATAAGATAATTTTAAAAATATGCACATATAAGAAAAATATTTGGAAAATAAATCTTAAAGGAAGATTTTTTTTAAAAGAAAGTACCATACCTTGAGTCCAAATCATCTCGCATGTTTTTGATCTTCTGGAATAATTAACCCATTTTAATTATTTATTTACTTATAAAAAATTTTCAAGTTTATTATTCCTTTGTTTTAACTTTTACCATTCTATACACAATTAGTTAATCATTTAAGTTCACATCATTAGTTTTGACGATATTCTTCTTATATGTCAAAAATGAATTTGTTAGGTTGAATATGGTCAAATAGGTCATTACTTTAACATATATAGAATAATAAACATGAAAAATTTATCATATTTATACATAAATTATACTTTTAAAACTAACCAAGAAATATGGTTATGGAAAATGAACTATGTTACAATCATGGGGATGGTAGGAAATGCGTATACATCAGTAACATTTCCATTTTTCAATGATCATTATAAAAAGAAGGTAAGTATTATTTTATCTTTATATAATTATCTTTATATAATAAATACCATATTTTTTATTTAAATACACTTATATATATCATTCATGTGATGTGGTGATGAAAAAAAGAATCACATCACTTCATAGAGGCCGTAGTCCACACGTACACATGGACGATGTTGTAATTTTTTAGTGAATGTAAAGGTAAAAAATAAATTATATATTATATTTTTAGAATTATAGATATATCATAAATATAATATATAAACACTTATATCATCATTATAACCATCCATTATTGGTGATGATGGAAAATTAATTACATAGGCTCGCGAGAGGTAGTCCACTATACACATGAATGATGGTTTCATTTCCCATTTAATGAAAGAGTAGATGTATGTATGTTATTACATTAACATAATAAAATATTAGTATATGGGAGATAATTATTTTACTATATAGTCATGTTTGAAGAATATTTCAAGGAGGTTAAATTATAAATAAAAAAACACCCAGTTAAGAATATTACCTCTTATTCAGACGGTCTCTTTATGTTTATAAAAAGATACTTTCTAGGAGGGTTTTATAATAATAAAAGGTTTATAAAACATTGGGAGAGAATTAAAGAAGGTATTAGGGTAGGTATTTTCAGAAATAATAGGATTTGGAAGTATGAAGTGGAGAGAAGAGGTGGTGGCCTTTTATAAGTGGTGAGGAGTGACATGTTTATAAATGCCCAAAAATATTCAATAATGGGGACTCACTCTGAAACCAAGATCCACCAAAATTGAAAAATAATCGAGCGTATTGAAGATAATTTAGATACACACCTCTACCATAAAAAAGAAACATGTTATTCCTTAACCTCTAAGGTTACTCAATTTTATTATTTTATTTTTCTCATACGGTAACTAGTTTTTTACTCTTTAGGGGTCAAGATAGTTACTATAAAAGACAAATTGGAAAATAATTAGAAAATATTATATATTTTTAATCATATAATAATTAATTATATATATATATATAGAATTTTTATAAATTTTAAATCAATTAATAAAACATTACTTATTATAAATCATCATTAATGTCAAATTTGACACTATTTATTTAATTTGACTTTAAAAATATAAAGATAAAGATGGAATTAAAATATAAACCTTTAAAAAATACCCAAAATGATATAAATATATTAAAAATTTATGGAACACGATAATTCATTCAATTTATATTTATTTAAATTTTTTAAAAACATTTATTTTATTTTCTATTTAATTTAATAATAACTCCATCATCATTTCGTAAGAATTTAAAGAAATTATTTAATCACTAAAAATTATAATTAAATTACAATGATGAATTAAAATAATTTATATTTTATATTAATATTTATAATTTAACATAGGTTATTTTTATCCATATCATAAAATATTATAGTAATTAAAATCATGAATGTGATATTTTTGACTTTTCTTTATATAAAGTAATATAAAGTCATAATCATATACATATGACAAAAAAGGAAATATATTCGATTTATGGATGCATATGGATTAAATATACTCATTAAATAAAATTTATTCAAGTGTTGTGGTCATTTTTTATCCTTATCAAATTATTTTTGTCCTTAATTAGCCCATTTTACATTTACCGTGGAAACAAATATTTACTATGGTTACTATTAAAATGGCCAAAAAATAAGTTACAATTATAAATTAATATTAATTTTTATAATTAAAAATATGGCATCCATTTTATCAAATTAAATTTGTTTAAGTTATAGATTTTAATTTAAAATTAAACCGAGTGATGCGATGAAAAAACGGGTTTTCAAGAAATGTAAGATGATTTTATATTAAATCAATGAACAATAATTATCATTACATGAAATTAAATTTAAATTTATAGATATATAATCTATAAATTTAATTTAAATAAATCATAATTAGGGTTTTTTAATTAATTTAAATTTGAAAACATTATGCACTCTAAAACAGTTTTAAGAAAAATCCGTTTTAAGCCCAAAAATAAATTTATACTGAAATGTAGTATAAATATGATCCAAATATAATTTATTGGATTAAATATAAATAAATAAAAATTATGTTAGTTTAAATAAAATTTATATCATAATGGGACTTTTAAATTACATAATTTATTGAAAATAAATGTTCGTATTTGAAAAATTTGTATTTTCACTATTCACTAAAAAATCAACATTTTCTGAAAAATACCAAAATTTATCCCTAAGTTAATTTTGATATTATAATTTAAAAACTGAATGTAATTTGATAAAATAAATTTTATAATATCTCTTGAAATTAATTATAATATTTCCTCACAAAAAACAATAAAAAACATTTTCGAAAAAATATATTTTTGAAAAATAATGTTACTTTACTAAAAATTTAATGTTTATTTACCAAGAATTTATAAATAAATTTATATTTTGTATGAAATATATATATATACTTAATAAATTAGTTAATACTATTCAAGCCCTCCAATTTAATGGCTAAGTTATAATGATCATATTTAAATAATAATATATCATGGTTTATTTAAGTTCGGTGATGCGTATCATATACACTGTATAAAATTGTTTTATTTTATAAAATCTCACCATGTTATAGAGAATTATTTTTTATTTCCATATTAAACAAATTTTTTTTCTTAATCACTCATTATTTATGAAAATGATAAGTTTTCGTTTTATTTTCCACTTCTAAATACTCAATCAATCAAATTTTTTTAAGGGAAAACAAATTTGTTTCTCTACTTGATCAAGAATATTTTTAATCCTCATCCATATTTTCCTTAATTTTTTTAAATAATTATTTTAGTATTCACCAATTATTTATTAAATACATTTTACCCATGTTTTACTTTTTATAATTTGTTATAAAATAAATCTTCTTATCATTTTCTGAACAAGGTACATTTTTACTTTTTACCAAAAATGTGAAAGTAGTCTTTGTTTTAATGTACTATACATGAGAGAAATTTCCCAAAATAATTAATTCTCAATTATTTTAAACTTAATTTAAATGTTTCCATGTTTATTTTGAATGAAAAATATTTCTCCTAATATTTTGGGAATATTTAGTTTTCAAAATAGATTTTCAAAGTAAAATCGTATCTTCCTCAAGAATTTTCTTAATGATATTTTTATGATATTTCTATTGATTAATGAAAATAAAACTCTATTTTACTTATAATACATTGGGGATATATTTTAATGATACCATCCTTATTCTTTATTTGAATGGTTTATGATTAGTTTTACTTGAGAAATATAAATATTTAGTATTCTAGTTTTATAACACAAATGTTTATATTTATTATGTATTGAATTGTTATTATACCATTTCATATGATAAATTAATTAGACTTTTTAAGCGATGGGTGGGGACCTATATATACCCTTGATGCATCATTAGGTCTCCTGAAACGAACTAAATTGGGTATTTGGATGAGGCCCTACCCAATTTTGTAGTATGTCATAGCACAAGACCTTGACGATATGTTTATGTTGTCTAGAATTATGAATTCCATAATTATAAGATTAATTATTAATGTAAATATGATTATTTTAATAGTTATGATATATATGGATATGTTTCAAGCTCATTTGTTTAGTTATATTAATTTATTTTATAACCATTTATTCCATCTATATTATTATTCATGCTCAAGTTATTGATTAAATGAAATATGTTTTCAGTTATTTACCTTGACATATTGATTGTCCATTATTTTTTCATGATAGATTCTATTATATGTAACCCTTACCGAGCATTTTATCTCACCCCTTATTTTTTTCCTTTTCCCAGGATATAAAGAAAGAATATTTGAATGAGTTCAAGGATGAAAATATTTACTTTTACTATGTTATATTTTTATGTTTTCAAATGTAATATGATTTTCAACTATATATTACTAATATTATTAAAATATTATTTCCATTGGGATGCTATCACTTGTATCATATGGAAATGTAATAATATAACCCCTAACTTTGGGCTACTAAGGTTGGGGTATTTACGGTTTTTAATAGACCAAGTTTAGTAGAAACCTTGGGAACTAGATTTAAGAAAAATAGATTAGTAAATTTAAAACTATGACTAACTTTGAAGATATGTCTATGTATAGGATAACATCCTATAATTATGATAATGTAGAGAAAATGTGGTTTTCCAACTAATATATTTGTATCAGGATACTATCAATGGACATGGTTTTGATACAAATTCATATAGGGGTAACAACCCTAAAAAATTTGGTTGAGTATATATCATCCACAATTCTTGTGCATGATGATTGTCCCTTTACCATGAACATGTTTTGAAACTCATAGGGGATATTCTTAGGTTATCTCATATTTTATTTATGAACCATTATTATGAATAAATGAGTAGAAAACATGGAATCCTATGATATGTAATAGTGATATGGGATAAACTGAAAGTGCCTTGGGTTAATAATTCTAATGTTGATCATAAGTTTAATGTCATTGATACCCCTTTTGAGGTTTTATGTGATGTGACTTTAAGATGATTAAGGATATTTTTTGGGACTTTTAAAGTATAAAACCCTTTGGTTTAGTTTGTGTTTTAGCATTAAGGTTATTTGAGGAAGAATGATTTTATATTTTGTGGATACATGTTTAATGTTATTGAAAACCTTTAGGGTTAATATGTTCATTAATGTTAAGGTAGTAATAGTTAATTAATATTATTTAATTTTGTCATAAAAATAAGATATATAGAAAATATTATTTGTTAAAAAGTAATTATAATTAATATTTTTTAGGATGTTTATCATATTTTTGGGATTTTTTTAGTAATTATATTAATATAGTTTTAGAAAAAAGGAAAACTTGTATGTCAGGTGATAACTCTCGCATATGGAAATACCATAGGGCTTGAACCCACAACCGAAAGGCAAAAAGGGTGAAATGCCTACCATTGGAATTTGTGATGTATTGGTTAGTATGAAATGGGTTTTTCTTAAATGATTTTATAGATAAATACTAAGTTTATTTTGTGGAAACATATTATAAGATCAAATATTTTTTAGTTTTTTTGATTTTGAGGTGATTAATGATATTTTAGGAGGAATTTTATTATGTTGAGGTACATAAAACCATTAGGTTTAACTGAAAGTATTATTTAGGAATAATTTTATTATGTTTTTTTTATATTTATGATGAAGGATATGAGATAACATTTAATGTTAAAACTTTCTTTAATGTTGTGGTTATTGAAGTTATTTGGGATATATGTTTATTTATTTATGGAATGATCTAAGTTAAACATTTGGTTTTATTGTTGAATTTTGCAGATTAATGTAATATTTATTCATATTAATGTTTATTAATTTTGGGTATTATATTAAATTGTGCTAACTATTTTGGTTTTATAAGAGTAATAACTTGTTATTATTTTTTGTATTACGTGATCTATTAGAAGATGATTTTAGTGCACCAGGTATAAAAAAATCATCTTGAGTACTAATAATTTAGATAAAAAGATAATATTGTGGTGGAAATTGGTTAAAGGATGAAATTATAATTTTTATGAAATTATATTTACGTATATTATTATGAATTCCTCAAATCTAGGAAAATAATCTTGAAATTAAAATGTCATCATATTATGATTATTTTTGAGGAATTGATGGTATTTTCACCCATCTGTGATTTATAGTTTTGTGGTTATTAACATTCTCAAAAAGATTTCCTCTATCACTTGATATTAGTCTTTAGATATTAGTATTATATTCAATGTCTATATTTTAACTTCCCACTATTTGTTTCCTTATTTAGGAACCCAGATACAAGATATTTCTTGTAATCTTTATGATTTCCACTTTATTGATAAGAATTTTTAGTATCCCTATATACGATGTGGGTTTTTAATAAATTATAGACCTTTGTTGAAAAAAATATAATTTAGAGGATTCAATTTATTAAATGGTTGATAATTCAACAACCCTATATTTTAAAAATAAAACTATGTTCAATAGTGTATATATCACACAACACCAAGCCTAAACAAACAATGAATTATTATTATTTAAATAAGGTTATTATATCCTAGCCATTAAATTTGCGGGTATGAATATGATTATTTTTTTTGAAGTATATTTAAATTCACTACTTAATATAAATGTATTGATAAATTCTTAGTAAGTAATCACTCAATTTTTAGTAAAGTAATTTTATTCTTCAAAAATATATTTTCTTCAAAAATGATTTTTATTACTTATTTTGGGAAAATATTATTATAAATTTATAGAAATTTTATAAAAGTTAATTTTAAAAAAATATTATTATTTTAAATTAAAATAAAAAAAATTAACTTTGGTTGAAATTTTTGAGATTTTTCTCAAATGATTGTTTTTTAGTTAATAGTGAAAATTAATGACTTTTGAAATACTATCATTTCTTTGCATTAAATCAAGTAATTTAAAAGTACAGTTATATTTTGGATTTGGTATTAAAGTGAAATATGAACCATTTAATTAATACTATTATAATTAATTTCATTTTAATATATAATTTTCATGATTTTGGTATAAGATTATTTTTATTTTTAAAAACATAGTTTTATGCCTCCAAACCACCCAAAGGCCTTTATTTTTCTTATTTTTGATAATCCCCTTTCAATGGTTGAGGGGGAACAATAAATGGCCTATAGAATATGTATCCTTTGAACCTAACCCTAAAGGATTAGAAGAATATGATACAACAAGAACAGACCCACCCAAAATATATTTATTTTCATACTCCTCAAACATTGTAAGGTTGCACAACAAACATTTCCTTATAAAATACTGCACAATGCTTGGTCCTGATGGCAATGACATACCCTCTTGATTGTCCAATATGATAACCTTGAAAAGCTGGGAAGAGATTATATAAGCCCCATTTGGATCTAAACATGGATTAACATTTATTTTCTTATAATTATGAATTCTATTCTTAGAGTTAATATAACACCATCTATTGCTTAAAAAAATGAATTTTCTGTATTAACCACTTTTCATCATGTTTTGTGAGTATAATTATAAATTAAATTATAAAAATTCTATGTTTTGAATTTTGAAAAATAGATTCCATTTTTTTAATTTGGAGGTCCAAATTTGGTAAATATTTCCCTTTTATTTTTATTCATTATGAATAATAACTGTAGTAAATATTTATCACCACAGTAAAGGTAAAATGGGTTAATTATGGGTAGAAATAATTTGATAATGACTATAAAGTAACCATAAAACATGGCTAAATTTTATTAGATGAGTATTTTTCTCCATAATTATCCAAACATTGAATTTATTAGCTTTTCACCATATAGTCATGATTGTGATCTTTATAATACTTTATTTAAAGAAAAGTAAAAAAGTCATTTTCTTTGATTTTTTATTTGAAATTTTTTAACATAAGGATAAAAAGAATTTATATCCATTTATAAATGGTTATATAAAAGATAAATTATTTTTTATTAAGGTAATTTTTTTTTAATTTTTAGTTATTAAATAATTACCTTAAATTCATTTGAAATGCTTATATAGAATTTATTCAATCAATAGAAAAATAAAATAAATGATTTAAACAATATTAAAAGTAACTTAATTTTAAAGAATTATTATCTTATAAGAATTTTTAAATAAATATTAAATTTTAGATAAGATTTAATGGAATATATTATAATTATTTAGATGTCATGCTTCATTCAAAGTGAATTTAAATGAATAATTAAAAAATGACATTAATTTTATTTTATAATAAATAATATTTTATTAAATGATTCAAAATTCCTAAAAATTATATCTTCATCCATTTGTTTTTTATAAATTTAAATATATCATATATATTAAATTAATGGTACAATTATTCTTTTATAGTAACTATCTTTACCCCTAAATAGTAAAAACTTTATTACCATGATAATTTTCAAAAAGGGTTAAAACAAAAAATAAGTGTGAAAACATCATGTAAAATTATAAAATTTTCAAGGGATGGTATTGTTTTGAATCAATATCATCATATATTTAAATATTAACATTTTTTATCCATTTTAATGTGAAAATTAATTTATATTAATTTAATAACTTAGAAAATTCCCGGAGTTCCCATACACTCTCTTATAAAAGGGAACCTCTTATACACTTTCTTCTCACTTCAGATGTAGTTATATCGACCCGATTAACCTGAAAATAGTGTCTAATTTTTTAAAATGGTATAAGATACAAGGAATTATATCCCTAAGGACCAAATAGTTTAGTAGTCTTCGTAAAATATATACATACTTGAATCTTGCATTACATTGGAATACAAAAATTACAAATTATTTTGAATAATATTATTATTACCTCTAGAATATCCTTTTATATCATTCATAGTACACTTCCTAGATTTTTAGTAAAGGAAAAAAATAAGGATGATATCATATTCTTAGTAAGGTTTACGTAAAGTGGAAGCTATCACAAGTTATTAAGCATAATCAACATGGAAAGGTAAATAACTGAATACAGATTCCATTTTAACAACTTAAAAATCATGAATAGATAATGATTAATCAGTATGGAAAGGTAAATATATGAACACACATTCAATTTAATAAATAACTTAACTAAGATGATTAGAAAAGTAATAATCAATTTTGGAAAGGTAAATAACTAAACACACATTCCATTTAAATAAATTGACTATCATAAATAGATAAGTATTAATCAATATAGAAAGGTAAATAACTGAAAAAACATACCATTTAATCAATAAAATAATAATGAAATGCATCTAGAGATTATGTCATTTTGAAAATCTCATAGATAATAATAATTTAATTCTTAATAAAGGAAATTCTTACTCATTGGACGTCATGTTCTCAGGAACATGATACCTCTACCGTCAAGAACTTTCAAAAGATGTTTTAAAAATACTGGTAGAGAAATGTTTAATGCTATCATAATGATTCTACTAATGATAATTCCTATGCATCAAGGGAATATATAATTTTAGTCCCCACCCATCACTGTACGTCCAAAGTATTCCTTATATATTGAATAATAATTTTAATTCATAAACACCATGTCTAATCATCAAATATACATATTGTGTATATGATAGAAATTTATCAATATTTCTCCAGATAAATAAATAAATATAAATATAGAACACCATATGTAAAAATTATATATAGTTTAATTAATAAACATATCCATGATAAATAATATGGATATTATGGGAAATTTAATGTTTAATGATCATAGGAAAGTAAATATTTCAAGGGAAAGTTAATGACTTCAAAAATGAATCATGAAAGTGAATGTTAATATATTACATGGTCAAATTGATCATAAAAAATCCATAAAATGAATAACTATGGTATCAATACAACATATCCCCAGTGGAGTATAAGTAGAATAAGGGTTGTTTTCTTTGATGAATATAAATTCCAAGAAAATATCATTTAAAAAATTCTTGATGAAAATAACCTTTTCACTTTGAAAATAATCTTTTAAAACTAAAAGTACTACATTTTTTTGAAAATAATTTTATTTTAAAATAACCTTTGAAACTTATAAAATAATCTTTAAAACATTGAGTGGTTATAATGGATATAAATTCTATTCATGTAATACATGTTAAAATAGATATTCCATTCACTTTTTTTGGTAAAAGACAAATGTTTCTTGTTTTGAAAATGACTTGAATATTACTTTTATTTTTTAAAAAAAGTAAAAATGGGTAATTTTTTTAATAAATCATTTGTAAAAGGTTTTAATTTTTTTTGTAGTCATTTTTATAAGACATGGTTTTGGAAGAAAAAATATTTTTGACCAAAGAGTGAAATGAATTATGATTTTATTAAAACATATTCTCATTTTAAGTAAAAAAGAGTGTAAAAATGGAACTATTACTTGAAAAATTCATTAATAACCAGAGTGGAAGAAAATTAAATGGTTTTATTATCTAATGGTTAATTAATTTCCTTTCATGGGAATTCAATCATAAATAATACTGATTAAAATGATATTGTGAAGTAATCCCTTATGAAGATTATTTTGTTAAAGTGAAAATTAACTAATGAATTGACTATATTTATAAAATTTAAATCAACATAAAACAATTGGAAATAAAACATAACATATTAAAAAGACATTACACACATAATCTTATAATATAAAAGACAATGACGAAGTATTTTAATACAATGAAAAAAAATTGTGTTATAAAATTCTTTACCACTTTGTAACTTTTAAATCAAATACCCTTGGATGGAAGAATTCAAATTGAAACTTAAAATATCATAAATTATTAACGAATCATGATATTTTATGTCAAATTTTCTATATATACAACATATAAAATAAATTAGGTGCATAACATTACAATATGCCTCAATAAAAAGAAATTAAGATGAAGTCCCTTACCTCATGCTTATTTTTGGTTGAACATTTTTTAACCTCATGAATAATGGTTTTAAGAATTTTATTAAATTATAAAATAATCATAAAAATATTTATAATATCATATAAATCCTATTATATAATTTTACCACCCATTTTCTAATAATATTAGATTATTTCCATTGTTTTGGGTGTTAATTGCCTTATTTTCTCATAGGCATTTTGTCATGGAAGTTCCATTTATTGTGAATAGGATATATATAAATCATCTTTAAGATTATATTAATGATATAAATATTATATTTATTCATTATATACATTTTTAGAAACATTTATTAAACTTGGATATGGAAAATAAATCTCATCGCTTCGTAGAGATGGTATGTCATATGTATGCATGAGCAATGATATCATTACCCCAATGAGTAAAAGGGGTAAAGAATTGGATGATGTAATAAATTTAAATAATTAATATAATGTCACTTATATCATATATATCCACTATTTACATCATTATTACTATATATGCGAGTCATTGATGGAAAAAAATGACATCGGTTCACGAGTTGGTAGTCTTCCATACAAATTTGCAATAGATTCGTTTTCTATTTGATGGAGAGAGAGGTGGTTAAATATTATTTAATTAACATAATAACATATCATTATATTATGGATAATGGTTTTATTATATTTTAAGTGTTATTATATAATTTAATGTTGTAATGAATAAAGAAAAATAATGATCTTAGTGAACACAATTACCTTCTGTTAGAGAATCCTCCTTTGGATCTCTTCTTAAGGACCCTAGGTCTGGTTTTGTTGGAAGTAAAGAATAAATATAATGTTTATAATTATTTTTGGGATGGATTTTGGTAGGTTTTGGGTGAAATATATGGTTTTTTGGTGTGAATAAGTGAAGGTATGGAGTTCTCTTTTAGAGGTGGGGAAAGGGGACCCTCTTGGAAATTACTTGGAAATTTCCCAAATGACTTCATAATGATAAATTCATCAAAATGAAAAAATGTTCAGAATGTACATATATTAAATGTTGTGAAGGATAATATGGAAATAAATCCATATAATAGTAATTAGATAATTATTTAGGTCACTTTAACCCTTATCTTCTTAGTTTAACCCTTGGTAAATTAGTTTTTACATTAACCGTGGTAATTAAGTTTTACTGATTTTTCTATTAATAATTGTAAAAAATTAAGTTGATCTTATTAGATAAAATATATTATTATTATTAAAAATATGGAATCTATTTTTCCAAATTCAATTCATGGAAGTGAATGAATTCAATTTAAAATTATACCCACAGATGTGAAGAAAAATTAGGGTTTCAAAGAGAACATTATCATAAGTATATATGGTTTTAGTATCAAAATTCAATAAGAAATAGATTAAAATGAACTAAATTAGTTAAATTTTAATATAATTGAACTAATTTTTCTTTAAAACCAAATTAATATATAATGTAACCTTCTAAATTATTTAAATTAAAAGGCAGTTTTCAATAAAAATCATCATTTTCACTATTCATCAAAAAATGAAACATTTCAAAAAATACAAAAAATTCAATAAAAGATAATTTTGATATTATTATTTAAAAAATAAAGTTAATTTTATCAAATAAATTTACTAAAAGTGGTAAAAAATAATTTTATATTATGTGTGAAAAGCGCGACTAAACCATCTTTAAGAAAATATATAGTTTTTCAGAAAACATTTATTTTTATTTTAAATGATCATTATTTTATTTATAATCATCATGTAATGAATGAATTTGTTTTTACATGTGTAAAAAATTATTTTTTATAATTTAGTTATTACTATTCATACCCTCTAATTTAACGGCTAGGTTATAACTATATACTATATTACGGTTTATTTAATCTTGGGGTTGCATGTTTGGAAAACTATTGAAGAGATTAAATTTAAAGAAAAATATTTTTTTGGGTTGTTTAATATCCATGTTGCATGTGTCGTAATATATCTAATAAAATTTTATTCTTTTAAAATCTTATGGTGTTATATTCTCTCTACCCACAATAAATTGCATCCTCACAATTTAAACTTGAAATCAGTAATCAAGGGTTTGATATTTTAAAACACCCTTTTTGAAAAACACACATTCTAAAAGGGTTAATAACACATCCAATTGATTAGAGAGAAAGTGAAATATTAATATAATCCTGAATAACACATAACTAGGTTTCTAATTAGTAGAACATTTAAGGGAATTAAAGATATGAAAATGTAAGAAAATCATACATAATTATAGAGAGATATAGAGGTCATTGATCACAAGAAAGTGAATTATAAATGGAATTTTATGGACCTCAAAACCATAAATCTATGATGATTTAAAAGGACGTTTGATTCCTAATATATGATGGTAATAAGAGAATTTTTTTTATTTCAGGATCATTTTACTAAATTTGAGGAGTTTGTTTACTTTCTAAACCAAACCAATTTTTTTTGTATTCTCCTAAAGAATCACTTTTGGGTTAAGTGAGAACTGAACAAGAAAAACATGCTAAGGAAGCATGACCAAAGGGATCCACCATTATTAACACTAGCAAAACCAACCCAAAAAAACATGAACATTTTTTAAAAAACCAGCAATGACTACAATTGTAGATGGAAAATAATCATAGGATTTTATTATTTATTACATAATAATCAGAAATGTTAAAAACAACAATAACAACAAAAAAAAAAACAAAAACAAAAACAAAAACAACAATAATAATAATAATCATGTGCTTGATTATCAATTGGAATAATTTTCAATAAAATACCATGCAGATAGAATATTCATACCTTGCTCAAAATTATGTTTTCCTTATTGCCTCATAGTTTTTCATTCTTCTTAAGAGTTGTAGAATCTGGTACATATACTTACTTGATATATTTATATTTTATAAGCACAATTTCATCCTTTGATTTTGACTCAATAAATTTCCAATTCATCACTTACTCTAGTAAATTACAATCCGAAAACGAATTTTTATTCCTGATGAACTAAAATTAACTTTTAACGGATTGTAAGATCTATAAAAGAGTGAAAAGTCTTTATATATGTCTCTAACTATTTTACAAAACCAATATGGTTAACACAATTTATCCAATATAATACATTAATGACTAAAACTCAACCGTAACAACATTGGTTCATCATTAATATTTATTTATAAAATTATTTAAGTAAAAACAATGAAATATCAACCAGAACATCACATTGGCTAGTGGAAAGCATTAAACCCTTATAACCCTTCAGTTATGAGTTCAAGACCCAAGGGATTGCTGGATGTGATGGGTTGTCACCCGGTATGTGATTTTTCCTTTTTCTAAAACCATATTAATATAATTCCTATGACATCCCCTAATTGGGATGACCCATGATTACTACAATACCAAAGATAAGATAAACCTTAAAGTTTACCAATAACTTTAAAATTATTCCCAAAATAGTGATAGAATTATTCCCTAAATATTTTTTTTCACAATCATTCATACTAAACCAGTGGGTTTAATTTCCATAATTGTATCTAAAAATATCTTTAATATTAGATCACATAAAAACTAAAAAGGTATTTTTAAAACATTGAACTTATAATCAATCTTAAACTCCTAAATCCATTATAGTATCCATAAGTCTTAAGTTAATGGAGACCTACATGATTCCAAAATTTAAAACAATCCTTAGATGTTTCATGAAACATACCATTGGTAAAAATACCTCTATAATATAATTTTGGAATCCCAAAACATAATTTCTTCAATTGTTTTATTTCAACATAGGTTTTTCCTTGGTGTAGGGTTTAAACTTTAGAATAGGTCGTTGAATCAGATAATTCCTATGTTCCCCACATTTAAGATAGTAAACTATAAATAGATCCCTAGGATGAGATTTATTTACTTCTATCATACCAATAAAGCGTGGGAGCTGAAGAAATTTAGACCTATAGAAATATATAAGGAAAAAAGAGAAAAATAGAGCCATATTTACAAGGGGTTATTACATATCCTAGAGTGAATCACACCACACATATCAGTATTCACCATTTCTTCACACCAATTAGGAATTATAAAAGACCAAAACATTCTCGTCTCACTGATAGCCTTCTTGGACAGCACATTTGCAACTTGATTTGATTCTCGATATGTGTGGGAGACTTCCAAATTGAGATGAGCTCTCTTGTTGAGACACTCAACCCAAAGAGGTAGAATTTTACATGGTACATCCCGTGTCCTTGCATTTAAAGCTTTCATAGAAACCTTAGAGTCATATTCAAGCCACAATAGTGTCTAATTGTACTGAGTAACATAATAAATTGCATATATCATGGCCAATAACTCAGCCTCATACACCATTTTAATTCCAGTGGAGTGATAAAAACACCACTTGACTAATCCACGATGAGTACGAAAGACACCTCCCCATCCCGAGGGGCTGAGTGTTTCTATCACATCCCCATATACATTAACTTTTACTGGGTATCACTTTCCACATTTTTAACATGAAGGAAATTGTGCCTTCTTTACTCCATGGTCTCCATCACTCAAGCTCTTAGTGAACTCCATACTTCCATTATTTGGTGAGTTTATGAGTTGGTTAAGGTATAAGTTATTAATCATATTTACAAAAAACTAATTAGGTATAATCATGATATCTTTGACTCCTATCGTCATCCCATTTGGTTTCTCATTATCATAACATTATCCTTCATATTCAATGTTAACACCATCACTTTGGGTTCCAACCATTGAATAAAAAAAAATAATAGTGTTAGAAATAATAATCATAGTGGTAAAAACATATAATAATTTATATGGTATATAAATCATGACACATTATTTTCAATATAAGATACCTTAGGTTTAACCTAGGTCATTAATTATCCCTATATATTCAAATCCTTCATAATGGTTCGCAAAGAAAATGTGTACTATCCAAAGAATATCACATGGGAGTATCAAACTAGGTGCACATTAAGGCTCATTATCATGTACCAGGTAATTCTCAAGTCAAGACTAATGTGCTCTTTTCAGAGTTATTACCCCTAGGTAGATCTATTTCCAGACCACATCAACTTGTAGTATCTAAACATGGATGCATTTCTAGGAAAACCTCATATTTTATTCCTTACCAAAACTTTTGGATGTTCTTATATACTTATCCTTAAAGTATATTATAGGGTTATGTTCCATAATAATTGTTTTCTTAAATATAGTTTTTAATGTTTATACTAAAATTACTCTGATACCAAATATAGTTACCCAAACCCTAGTAACATAGATCCCTTTTCCACTTTATTACATTGGCATAAGATTTAAGGAATTTCATCTCGAAGGAAAGAATATTGTAGTAGTCTTGTTAATCTAGATACATACTCAAGTCTTGCGTTAAATTTTCATAAAAAAATTATAACATATTTTTTTCAAGGATATCATTATTCCATTTAGCATATCCTAGAATATCATTCATAGTACACTTATTAGATTCATTATAATGGAAACAAAATAAGGATGAGCCCACATTCTCAGTAATATTTACATAAAGTAAAATCTATTATGAATTAATAAAAATAATAAACATGGAAATGTATATATCTAAACACACATTCCATCTAAAAAACTTGAATAACATGTATTGATAAGTCTTAATCAATTTGTAAATGTAAATATCGAAACACACATTACATTTAATCAATAACCTGACTATAAAAATTAGATAAGGAATAATCAATATGGAAAGCTAAATAATAGAACACACATTCCATTAAAATAACTTAAATGTCATGAATAAATAAGGCTTAATTAATATTTCAAGGTAAATAAACGAACACAAATTCCATTTAAATAACATTAATATCATCAATATATAAGACTTAATTAATTTGGATAGATAAATAACGGAAAACACATTCCATTTAATCAATAAACCAAGAATGAAATGCATCCAGAGATAATATCATTACAAAAATCTTTTAGATAATAATTCTTAATGAAATAAGTGATTAATCATTGAATTTAATGTTCTCAAACACATGATACCTCTACTTTCAAGACCTTTCATAAGACAGTTTGAAACTACACATAGAAACCCATTTAATTCTAGAATACTTATTAGAATCACAAGACTGCTGATGCATCAAGGGGATATATAATTTCAGGTCCCACATATCACTATATATCCAAATCATTCCTCAAATATCGAATAATTGATTTAATTCATGAACAATGTTCCTTATAATAAAATATCTGTATTGAATAAAGGAAACAAATTTATCAATATTTCCCTACATAGACAAATAAATTTCAATTTTGAACTCCATATGTAAAAATGATATATTATTTAAGTAATAAACATATCCATGAAAAATAATATGTAAATTTAGGGGAAATTTAATTTCAAATGATCACAGGAAAGTGAATATTTCAAGGGAAAGTTAATGAATATAAAAATAAATCAAGAAAGTGAATTTCAATAATTTTATTATTAAAAAATGATCACAAAAAATCTATAGAATTAATAAGTATGGTATCAATACTACATGTCACTAATGGAGAATAATTATAATAAGGGTTTTTGTTGTTAATGTATATAAATTCCATGAAATGATCTGTTAAAACTTTCTTGAGGAAAATAAACATTTCACTTTGAAAATAATTTTTTAAAACTAAAAGTTCATAAAAAATTTTGAAAATAATTTTATTTAAAATAAACCTTGAAACTTATAAAATAATATTTAAAACACTTATTGGTCATGATGGTTGTAAATTCCATTAATTCCGTACATGTTAAAACAATGTTTCCTTTTACTTATTTCGTAAAATAAAAATGAGAAATGTTTTTCAAAACAACATGAAGATTCATTTCAAAAAAAATTTTAAAAATTAAAAATGGGTAAAAATGTTTTTAATAAATAAATATTAAAAAATGTTAAAAATATGTTTGAAAATATTTTTAGAAAACATGGTTTTGGAAGAAAAATGATTTTAGATCGAAGAGAGAAATGAAGTCCAATTTTATTAAAACATTTTCAAAATAATTTTAACTAGTAAATAGTGGGAAAATGGTAATGTTACTTCAAAAATTCCCAAATAATCAGAGTATAATAAAATTAGATGGTTTTTTTATCCAATGGTTATATAATTTCTTTCAATTTAAATTAAATCATAAACAATCCCGATTAAAATGAGATTGTGAAGTGAACCCTTACAAAGATCATAACATTATAGTGAAAATTAACCAATGAGTAGATTATGTGTATGAAATGTAAATACACATAATAAAATTGGAAATATGATATAATATATTCAAAATTAATTACACACATAACCCTCGAATATCAAATACAATGAAAAAGTAATATAACCTAATGAAAAGAAATTGAATTATAAAATTATTTACCACCTCGTAACTTTTAAATAAAATCATATTTCATAGAATAATTAAAATTGAAACTTAAAATACCATGAATTATTAATTAATCTTGATATTTAATGTTAAATTGGAAAGTATATACATCATATATAATAAATTAGGTGCATAACATTATAATATTCCTCAATGAAGGGAAATTGAGATGAATTCCCTTACCTCACATTTAATTTTGGTTTAATGTTATTTAACCTATTATATAGTATTTTTAATCATGTTATTAATTTATAAAAGAACCATATTCATATTTATAATATCATATATGATCCTATTATATCATTTACCACCCATTTATTAATAATATTTCAACATTTTCATTATTTTGGGTGTTAATTGCCTTGTTTTATCTTGCATATTTTGTCATAAAAGTTCTAGTTATTATGAATAGGATATATATCCATCATCTACAAAATTATATTAATTATATAAATATAATATTTATTCATTATATACATTTTTATATACATTTATTAAATTTGTACATGAAAAATGAATCGCATCTCTTTGAGGAGACGGTAGGCCGTACACATACACGAGCGACGTTATGATCCCCTTAACGAGTGAAAAGGGTATGGATATGGATGATATATTAACTTTTAATAATTAATATAATTTTATATGTATCATATATATCCATTATTTCAATTATTATTACTATACATGTGAGTTGTTTATGAAACATAATGACATCGATTCCTGAGGCGACAATCCGCTGTACACACGAGCAATGTATTTGTTTTCCATTTGATGGAGTGGGAGATGGTTAAATATGATTTCATTAACATAATAACATATAATTATATGTGTTATAATGGTGATATAATATTGGATATATTAAGAAATAATTAAATTTTGTAAAATAATAGATAAAAACAATGAGTCTAGTGAAGACAATTACCTTATCTTAGAGAAACCTTATTGGAATCTCTTCTTAAAGACTATAGGGTTGGATTTTTGGGAATAAAATAAGCTTCTAAATTAATATAAGGATGTTTGGGAGGGGTATTTTCTAGTGTTTTACAAACTATATGAATTTATAGGTGTGAATAAGTTAAGGGTGTGAGTTCCCTTTTAAAAGTGGGAAAGGAGTCCTTCATTCAAATTACTTGGAAATTTCCCAAAATATTCCAAAATGATAAGATAATTCATAGGAAAAAAGATTTAAAATGGTTTTAGATTAATAATTGAGAAGGATAAAATGGAAATATTTCTAGAAAATTGGAATTATACAAGTTTTTAGGTCATTTAAACCCTTATCTTCTTAGTCTAACCCCTGATAAATCTGGTTTTACATTAACCATGGTAATTAATTTTTACTGATTTTACTATTCATAAGGGTAAAAAATTAAGTTGAACTTATTATATAATATAAATTATTATTATTCCAAATATGGAATCTATTTTTCAAAATTAAATTCACATAAGTGGAGGAATTAAATTGAAATTATATCCACAGATGCGACGAAAAAGTGTGTTTTCAAAGAGAAAATTATCATAAGTATAGAAGGTTTTAATATAAAAATTCAATAAGAAATTGATTAAAATGAACTATATTAGTTAAATTTTAATATAATTAAACTAATTTTACTTTAAAAATAATTTAAAATATAATTTATCCTTATAAATTATTTAAATTAAAAGACAATTTTCAATAAAAATTAATATTTTTCACTATTTATCCAAAAAATAAAATAGTTTAGAAAAATAAAAACAATTCACCCTAATTTATTTTTGATATGGTGATTTAAAAAATGAAGTTAATTTTATCAAATTAATTTTCCAAAATTGGTAAAAATTAATTTTAAATTATGTGCACAAAGTTCGACTAAACCGTCTTTTAGAAAAAATACATTTTTTTAGAAAAAATTTATCTTTTTGAAAAGATTTGTATTTTATGCCTAGTAAATAGATAACCAATAAATTTGTACTTATATGTTTAAAAAATATAATTTTCATAATTTAGTTAGTACTATTCATACCCACATATTAAACAATTTGGTTATAATGGTATACTATAATACAATTCATTTTGATTCGGGGTTGCATGTTACAAACGCTATAAAAGAGATTAAATTTAAAGAAATATATTTTATTGGTTGTTTAATATTAGTGTTGTGTGTCACAAATGCCATCGAATACAATTTTATGCTTATAAAATATTAGGGTGTTACCTTAATTTTTTTTTTCATTTTTCAAATCCATAACCAAAAACATTCCTTAGCCCCCTTACTATATCACATAGGCATTAATTTGATTAGAAATCCATCCTAATAAGGATTTTGGTGTAAAAATAATGTGCTTGTCTGAAGAATAGATATACTTATTAATCAATCAATTTTGATTTATTTCTTCTTAAACCTCATTAAAATATTATTTAAAGAAGATAAAATAATAAATATAGTATTTTCCATATTTCGAGATATTTTTATGTTAATGGGATAACCTATTTCCATCTTCTCCTTTATCAAATGGGAAATTAAACCTTCATTCTTTTGTATGGTTGAATACCACCTCGTGAACCGATGTAATTAATTTTACATAACTACCTTTCATGTATGGTTATAATAATGGGTTTATTATATATATATATATATAACATTAATGAAATATTTATCATTCTAGAGAAGTAATATAGGATCTATTTTCTTAAATTTTAATTCACTGAAAAATCATAACGTTGTTTATGTGTACGTATGGAATTCCACCAACATGAATTGATACAATTGATTTTTCATCACCACATAACATATATGATATATATAAGTATATTTAAAGAAATAATATAGTATTTATAATATGAAGATAATTATGGAAAGATAAAATAATAGTTACCTTCTTTCCATATTGACCGTTGATGAATCAAAATGTTACTTATGCAAACATATGGCCTACCATCTCCATGATCGTAACGTAGTTCATTTTTTAAAACCATCATTAATTATTGATTTTAAAATTATTATGTATAAAAATTATAATTATGTCATTGTTATTATTCTATAGATTATGTAATAATGACCTATTTTACCATAGTCAACCTACCAAAGTCAATTTGGACATATGAATCGAATATTATAAAAATCTCTAATATAAAATTAATTAATTAAGTAATTAAATAGAACATGGTAATAAATAAAATAAATAGAATAATACACTTTAAATTTTTTTTTAAGTAAGTAAATAATTAACATAAGTTTATTATTCAGGAAGATAAAGAATGTGTATGATGAGTCATGCGTGAGTTAAGGGTTTTCATCTAAATTTTCATTCATTATGACATATTTTATTATTATGCTCCTAATTCATTTTATATGATGTATATAGTGCCACTTTGACTTTTTATATAATTATTATCCTTATGTTCATGATATTTAAAGTTTCATTTGAATTTTTTTCTCAAAGTGTTAATGGTTTATTTCACAATCTCATCATTATTTAGGATTGTTTATGTTTAAGTTTCCATTGGGATAATTATTTGATATTTCTAACTTAAAAACAATTTTTTTCTTCTACACTTTTTATTTCTAAAAATTATATGCTTTCATTTCATTTTCCTCTTTTAGATACTAAAGAGATTGAAAATTGTTTTTAACGGAAAACAGAATTGTTTTCCTACTTAGATTGTTATCTTTTTCTTACATGTCCATATTTTCACTAAAATGTTTTAAAAAATGTTTTAATTTAAAAAAATGATTTATTAAATTTTTTTACCCATGTTTGACTTTTTAAAAAATGATTTAATTTGAATATTCTTATCATTTTCCGAATGTGGTATTTTTTGATTTTTTATCAAAAAATGTGAAAGGAATATTTGTTTTAACATAACATACTTGAGTGGAATTTTCCACCATCATGATAACTCAATGGTTTCATGATTACATTAAAAGAATCTATGGTTATTTTCAAAGAAAATATTTCTCATAATATTTTGTAAATTTTTTGTTTTTAAAAGTGATTTTCAAATTAAAAAGGGTATTTTGCTCAAGAATTTTTTAATGAAATTTTTATGGGATTTATATTCATAAATGATAATTAACATTTATTTTAATTATACTCTACTAGTGATATGTTGTAATGATACCATCCCTGTTTTTTATTTGGATCTGTTTTGATTATTTTGACTGCTGAAATACCAATATTTCGTATTCTAGTTTTATAATATGAATGTTTATGTCTATTATGTTTTGAATTGTTATTCTCTAATTTAATATTATGAATTAATTTTAATTAGTAAGTGATAATTGGGGCCCTCTATAGCCCCTAGATGCATTGGTAGGCAACATGAGACAAATTAGTTTGGGTATTTGGTTGAGGCTTAACCCATTTATGTAATATGTCTTAGAATGAGGCCTCAATAGTTTTTTTATGATGTCTAAAATTATAAATTACATTATTATGAGATTTGTTATTAATATCCATGTAATTATTTTAATATTTATGATATCAATGGATAAGTTTTAAGCTCATATTATTTGTTATATTAAATTATTTTATCATCATGTATTCCTGCCATATTATTATTATTTCTTAAGTTATTTATTAAATGATATGTTTATTTAGTTATTTAACTTTCCATATTGATTATTACTTATTTATTAATGATATCATCCATTATAAAAAAACATTACTAGGAATTTTATCTCACCCCTTATTTTGTTTTCTTTATCCATGTTATAAAGAAGGAATATTTGAATGAGTTCAATGATACATCATATTTAGTTTTACTTTGTTGTGTTGTTATGATTTCAAATGTAATTCGAGTTTAAAGTATGCATTTTGTTTACCAATAATACTAAAATATTCTGCAATTTGGGATGAGATCACTTGTATCTGATGCCAATTTAATAATGTAACCATTGGCTCTGGGCTAGTGGGGTCAAGGTCTTTACAATTTATTTTTTCAATAATGGTTCAATTTTGGATTGGGTCTCTATATTATTTCAAATATTTAAATTTTTTTTGTTAGTTACCTTGAAAAACCAGCAATGATAGATGATCCTACCACACATTTAGATTCATGAAATCATATGGGAAATGTAGATTTTCTATTTCTTATTCCCAGCCATAATACCAATCAAAAAATATGATTGGAACTTATATCCAAACAAACTGTGTTTTAAATTATAATATGGGATATTATAAGCAATGAATTAGTAAAAATCATATAAATTTATATTAGTCATAACATATAAATCTAAGTATATCATATCTTATGGTATTTCTACCATAAGTTTCAAAAAAGAGTATCATATCACCTTTAAGATATCTCTTTGAATTGTAAAATATGATATGTAATATCATAGAGGTAAATTGGACTATTAGTCATAAAATATTGATGATAGAATATAATGAGTTTATGAAATATTGTCCTATAATTCATATTCTATGAGTCCCCTTATATTGTAGAATATTATTGGTAAAGAAAAATTTATCTATTTTTTTTAATTCAGGAATGAAATGAATTATATCATTTATTATTATTTTTTAAATAATTATTGAACACATTTCTAAGATATTTTTTTAAATTATAAAGTGTTAATAAATTAATAAATTAATAAATTTTATAAATATTATAATTAATTAATTATATTTTTATGAAAATGTATTAATAAATATTCAATAATATTAAATGTTAATAATAAAACTCCTTTTACAATATTATAAGGAATGACTTATGATTAAGAAATTAAGAACTTATTTAGAAATCATAATGTTTATTTATAAAGTTTTTATAAATTAAAAAATAAGGCTAAATATGAATTCTTTATATTTTTAGATATTATGATTTTTTTCATAATACTTAATTTAAATTACTCAACTTAAGTAGTCTTATTTGATATATTATTTTAACCACATTAAAAGAGTTTTGATAATTTATTTGATCAAATCTTAAATAATTTCAAGTATGTGGTATTCATATTATGTAAAATGTTTATGTTATTTATATTAGATTATAAAATGTTTATAATTTATTAAATATAATATATTTAAAAGAAATTCTATATAATGAAAATTTTGGTTTTATATTATGAGATAAAGAAAAATATTTTATATTCAAGATTATGTAATTTCCATAATAAATAGATAATTTATAAAGTGTTTATAATTAGATTTTATTTATAAATTTTTTATAAATGTTTATCTCTTGTTTAAATCTATAAATTGTTCATTTATTTAAAATTATTCCCCTTGTTTATTATTATTATATATAAATTTTTTATATTGTGAATATATTTATTATTTATTTTAAATTGTTAAACTCATTCTAAAGATTATCATACATGCATCTAAGGATCTATAAACTAGGTATAGTGGTAGATTTAATTTCCTTATACCTCTAATTCAGTTTGTAATTAAAGTTATTATCTTGAATTTAGTTATTGAATATGGTATATATATATATGTATATTATTTATTAGTTTTATGATGAATTGGTAATCCTATTGAAGAAAGTATACATGGATATAGAGACTTTGGTTCAGACATCCCACTATCCTGAAGGCTTATTCTTTGTTATTGAAAGCTATGGGTTTGCTATATATGGTTTCAATGTTACTAATAATGGTACTGGAAATATCATATAATTATAAACCTTTACAAAAAAGGTTCATGTACCTTATGGATATGATGTATTTGGATATGTGTAAATATGTTTGGCTTCTATTTTGGGTGAGTAACAAAAAATGTGGGTTTTGAAAAGAGTTATAGATAAATATGGTTTAAATATATTAATTTGTTAGATCGAATAGAATTCCAAAAATAAATTGTTCGAAGCAAGCATACATGTAATGTGAATAAAATGAGGTAAAAATGAGATAAAATAGTGAGATTAAAACCCCTAAAAAATACTATGTTTTAGATTCCATCCAAATCATCACTTGTCAAGAACTCAATCAATAAGGATGGGTGACCCCAAATATTATGTTCCCATGATTTTTGTGTGTGTAAAGAAAGAAATAAACGAGGTTAACCTAACTGTTAGAGGCCTTATTATTGGAATTTTATTTTGGTTACACTTAGATATAAAACCCTAACCTTTGGGATACTAAAATAATATAGTTGTGTTTATATTCATATGATAGATTTGGATACAGATTTATACACCCTATTATCTAAGATTCATTTATGATATAATTTATAATATTTTAATACCATATATAGTCACAACTTATTTATGTGATACACGATGTAAGTCATGATGAAATATGAATATTGTCCCACTAACGAGTGTGATTATTTTAAAAGGCATCATAATTTTCATGGGATCCAATTTAATAAAATTTCTTATTAAATTTTTGAATTATATGATTGTCATCTAATAAAAGATTCTATTATAGATAAATTGCATCATCATCATCAAACATATGTTTGAGATCAATCCATAAAAAGATATGTTTAATGTAAGAAAATCCTAAGATCATTAACTCAATAAAAGTTCTCAAGATTAAATTAAATGTTCTATTGAAACTAATTTCTCAGAAATAAAGTGTTGAAGTTTTTCAAAAATTGAATATTGATTCTTTTTAGAAGCATAAAATGATTACTTTTGTGATTCAAAGGAATCATATGCAAAATAACCCTAGTAATTTTAGTCTCATATACTAAATATGATTGGGTATGTCAATGATACACAGTTTGATTGAGTGTACTAATGATATTGTAAAACTGTAGGCTTATTTAATGCTTGTTATGGTTAAGAAATTCATCATGTTGTCATAAATGGAAATGTTCCAACAATGTGAATTAATTTAAGAAATTTTTCCCAATATTCTTAATGTATTGAGAATATATGAAATTGTCATATAATATCTATCATTTTTTGTTTTATAGATAATACAAGTGGATAAAAATTAACATTAAAGAATAAAAGTTATTTGGAGTGACCAATAATGTTTTTTCAGGTATCCAGTCAAGTTTATTTAAATTTAAAGGTGTCATCAGGAAGGAGTAATGCTTCCATATGATGGAATTGTCTAGGATACATAAATAGGGTTGTGAAACTCCTTGGAATGTAAATTTAAAGTATCAGTGTTATAGAAACGAATTCATTGATTTTTAGGAGTATGTAATACCAACTATATGTTTTAAAATTGTTATAAAAAAACTATATTTAAAAATCTTGGGAAAAATTGATAGAGATTGTTGTTTTCATTCATGTGATGAAATAAAGAGTTATTACATCAATTATTTTAATGTAAATAAACATATCAATATAAAATAAATTTAAATAAAATGTGTGTATTGTTATCACGTTACAGTTATATGATTATATGATTTGTTTGTCAACAATGATTTATTATAAATAATATGAGATAATTAATTCAATACAAATGTTTTTTTATTCCTTAGATTATAGAATATGTTATAATAAGAATACATGGATAATTTATTTTAACTTGGGTAAAAATATCTTATCTATATATTTGTTAATGTAAGAGGGAAGATATTCCCAACACATTTCAATGGGTTATTTTAATGAAAAAAATATTATTTTAAGAAGGAAAATTTTCTAAACACATAGAATACCATATATGATATAGAAACAATGGGTTATTTTTTTAATATTCTAAATGAAAATAAATAAAAGATATTTCCTAATATAAAGAAGTTTTTTAATCTTAGCATGATATCCTGAAGAGAATATAGTGCCTAAAAGGCCAGTGAGAGTATGTTGAAATTTAGAGAAATTAAAATTTAACAAATATAATATTATACTAGTTAAAACATTAAAGTTATTTTAACTTAATATCCTAAGAAGGATATAATATATGATAGTAAAGAAAAATTTAAATCTTTTTACTTATTTATCCTGAGAATGTTAATATGACTATTTCCTAAAGTATTATACCAGTCAACATACAAATGGAATTTCAATTAATCTCCTAAAAGAGTTTTAGGGTGTGGTGGTAAAGAGAAATGTAAGGAGTTACATTTATCTATCACAAAAAAGTGAATTTCACTTTATCCTAAATGAGTTTATGATTTGATGTTATGTAAAAATATAAATAGTTACATTAATTATCATAATATCTCAATAAAAAAGTTTGATTAAATGGGTTATAAGGATGATACTAAACTTATGAGTCCAAATTATATAATAGAATTTTACATTATAATATTTGAATTTTTGGAGTTAAGGAGTTTATATATATTCAAGGATTTGAAAATTAGGAATATTATTCCTAAAGCTCAGTTTTATTCACAATTTTTTTCTATATAGATGTTACTCACTAATGAGTTTTGTGTGAGGATTTTATCAATTTATCATATAGAGATGTGACAAGAATTAAATATAGATATAACAAGTTAAAAAACCCTAGAATATGAAAAAAAACATAAGGCTAATACAAATGTCTAACAAATATTATATGCTAGATAGGTGATTATGTAGGGTTTTGTCAAATATTTTTAAAAGAGTTTAAGAATATAAAATGTGTCATATAGATGGAAATGTATTCATCTTTATTATTTCATGTTTAGTTTATATATATATATATAGATATATATTTCATGACATGAAATGATTATTGAGCCATCAAAGTGTAACTTTGAGTTATACTTAACCGATGTTCACAATGGAGTATTATGGGTTATGATGAAATGTTAAGATTTTCATGTGTATGATTCTTGTATAATGTTGTAGAATATACTCATGAGGCACAAAAATGGTTTTTATGCATTGGATGACCCACTAATTATAACTCATAGAGTGTCATGCACTATTTATTTTGTATAATAGGGGTGAATGATCATATTTGGAGTCCCCACTAACTAAGGATAGAGAGATACTTAGCATGAGAACCTTTATACTTTGATACATTTATTATGTAATCCTTGAGGATTAGCTAATTAATATGTGGTTGGATGTGTTGTTTACCATATCGTTAGTTAGAGAAAAACCAAGATAAGATTTTCCCTCATATATGATGAGTATGACATATAGTCCAACAATTGAGATTGATTGAGGACTTTATGGCCACACATGGATAGTAAATATGATTTATTATCTATTCAGATTAGGGGTATCCATTTCTATCATCCATAAAGTTGAATGAAATATGATGTATTAATATTTTGGTAATTCTATAATCATATATTCGAGAAAAAATGTGTTAGAAAAATGGAACGTATGATAATTAATGCTATCATGTGATGAAATTAGTAGACATAGGTATAGAGATACACATTTTTTTATAGAGATCATAATCGATCCTTTTGTAGTTTGAGTAACATTGATGCTTTTATAGAGTCCTCTCTTTACATAAATTTATAGATCCATAGTGTGATGCCCTAAACTTGCACTCCCATATCAAGTGATAAAAAAAATGTTCTTTTCAAACTAACTTTGAATCCAAATGAAGCAACACAAGCTAATATTTCTATAATTACAATGTTATTAAAAAATATAGAGTAACTATATACCGAAGATATTTTTTATTTTTATATATTTATAGATTTATGAATTCTTTTACATATCATAACTTGTACTGTTTCTCTTAAATGTGTATTTTTCCTAATAATAAAAACTCTTTGAATACCACTCCAGCTTCACATAGGCTAAACCTCATAATCAAGACATGACTCCATAATAACTCTTACTCATTAATAAGACCTATGAAAAATAATTTAAAACATGTTGTGAGAAACAAATCATAAAAATGGGGTTTTAAAGAACAAAAAATCCCATTTGGGTTTTGAAATTATTGAAAAATTCTTAAAATTATTTTCTTTAAAATGAAATACTTTGAGAATAATAATTTGTTTTATAAAAATCACCGTTTAAAATTAAAAGGGTATTCAAAAAATGAATTCATGAACTTGTATAAAGTAAAATAATACTTTTGGAAACATGATTTCATAATAAATAAAAATATTTTTGACCGAATTATTTGAAATAAAAACATTTAAATTATTATAAAATCATGAATTCACTATTTAAATAATTTTTTTAATTTTTACAAGTATAAAAATATTTTATTTTAAAATTAAATCTAATTATTTTTAATAAAACACTTTGAAATCTTAGAAAAATCCCTGAGGTGAACTATAACATTGAGAGATATACAAGGCCCACCCATCACATAGTGGAAAAATCCCCTTAAGGTTTTAGGTTCACTCCTAATACCACATTATCATTTATAATTCAATTGTTCCATATTTTAACAAAACACTTAGTCGATTGATTTTTATTATAATAAATTCCATTAAAATTTCCTTTTGAACATTTTGACATCAATGTTAAAAAATAATTCATTAAATTGAATGAATATAAATAAATTCTTGGTTAGTTGATGAGAATTCAATTTTTTTGGTATAAAATACACATAAAATAAAGGTATTGATTAGAAGTAATATACAATTCATTGAAAAATCCTTTAAATAAATATTTAAAATGAATTATGAAGTGAATTATTTTCAAAATGATCATGTTTTATTGATGAATATATAGAAAAAGAGTGTCTCTCCTTGATATATTTTATATATGAGAGATAAATGTGAAATAAACTAATGAAGATAAATTATTTTAAAGATAAAATGGTTTAACAAAAACATATCAAGGGTGGGATTTCATAGAATAATTTTTTTTAAAACTAAAAAAATAATTTTTAAATAAAAATATTTAAATATAAAATGGTAATTTTGAAAGGAGTGATCCCTTAACTCATGGACATAAACTAATTCTAACTAAACTTTATTGAACTATAAATCTATCTATCTCTCTATAATAGTATACCAGGTCAAATACACAAATTCATGGTGAAATAATATTAGAAGAGAGTAATTTCATGTATAATCAAAAAGGAATATCTACTTTTATAAGAAAACCTCCACTATGTATCTATTATATTACTGAATAATGCTTATTTAACAATATTATCCGTGATCAAGAAAGAGACATGAAACAACCTTCATACAAAAATGATTTCTTATGCTATTGATCTATATCCAATATAACTTACAGATCCTTTAAATTCATTGGCATAACATATTAAATTTTCTTAACCTACTCATACTACCATATTTTAACCATTAATAAGTATTAATATCTATGTAAAATATTAATATGTATGGTTCTCATGAGGCAATATATATATATATATCCAATAACTACACAATAATTTCATGGAAGGAGGAAGACTATAATGTATTACGTAATCATTTACAGGTTGGATTTCTATTTCATTCATCCTATAATTATATGAAGATACCACTAACTCATTTTTAATATCACACACACACAAAACTTGAAGACAATACCACTATAGTCACACATATAAGAATAAGATGATGACTACAATGGTTAAATTTTAAAAAATATTCATTTTTTGAGTTTTGAACAATACCCCTGAAAATGTGATCCCACTTTGGTTTCTTAGGTAACGTCACACTCCTTCAAATATGGGGATGTAGTATGAAAAGACATTGAAATATGGATGAAGCTAGTAATCTCTTATGGTCATCTATGCTACCCCACACAAGAAAAACTAACCACCCTTCCACCCACATGTGTTCTTATATTCCACTAATCTACTTGCCTAGAAATGACTTCCCAGGACCTCTCTCAAACATACCCATGCTATTGACCTTAACCTATGGTCATCGATTGGCTGGCCACCTAGGTAATTATCATGATCTCATATAGTGCTAGAATAGATGACCATTTTATTATACTAAGAATTATATATATATATATTCCTTTACTAAATGAATTATAAAAGTCAGTTAACAAAAGGCAAGTTAAATCTAATCCTATCATAACCTTCATATTATATACAAAAAATATTATAATCTTTATAATCCTTTTATTTCTTCCCATTATTAATAATTTCTTATTTACCACATTCATTTATTATTTACTAGTATATTTTATATATTCTTATTATTTTTACATATATATTAATATTAAATACATTCTATTATATATATATATATATATATATATATATATTTTAGTTTATTATAATTATATTATATATTCATTTAAAATTGGAATTTTTTATACTATAATATTTATATTTCTTAATAAATATTGTATTAATAATAGAATATATGAGTATTATCCACATATATTTATCATTATTTATCAAATAATTCAAAGTTAACTAAATTTATTAGTTATGTTACCCCCTATGTTTATAAACATTACACTACAATATATTCTTTCAATTATAACATAAATACAAATGTAGTTAAAGTATAAAATTTTCATTGTGAATTTATTAAATATAAATTTATATATAATAAATATCTATCTAACTATTACTTATAAAATAATTAAAAACAAAGATGAAGTAGTACTTTTATAACATAAATATTTAAAATTAATTTATTCAAAATTTATCCCTTATTTGAAAAGATCCCATAATTATTTCCTTATAATAGCTATTTTCTTATCAATACCACAACCTCATGAAACATTCACATTATCTACCTTTAAGTACACACTTATTATCTCCTATATTCATTATTAAAAATGATTCTCATATATTCACCCCTATACTGTCTTTTTATAATCATCATTAGAGGAGTTATATTCACTACCGATCACAAAGATCCATTCTAAAATTTTGATATTTTTATTCAATTACTATCCTACTAGGATTGTAGCTATTATTTTCAATATTTCATTTATATATACTTATAAATGATTGAATTTTGATTCTATGAATATTTATTATATATCTTAATCTTGGTTTTCTTATTTTATTTATAAATTAATTCTGTAAACTATCACAATATTTATTTAAAAAAAATATACTTAAACTTGGAATGTTACATTCTACTCTACTTAAATAAATTTCATTATTATAATTTTAATTAACCTTACATTGAAAAAGATAGAGATTAATGTTTTAATCTATGATTCAATGTTTTATTTTATAATTTTTATTCCCTTCATGGAAAAATGAAATTATATCAAACATAATCCAATTGAGCTCTCTATAAAATCTAAAAAACCATTATCTAACGGATCACCAGAAAATCGAATCATAAAAACTTAAAAAGGGAGTTTATAACTCTTAAATTATCCTCATCCAATGAAATCCTAATCTAAAAAGTTATATAAACCCTACTCTAATAAAAACTATGAAAACCCTAGACCCATACACCTAGATCTAGTATTAACAAACATAATCTTTACATACTATCTTTGATACCAATAGTGGAAGCCTCATACTCATACACCTAGATCTGGTGCTAAAAAACACACTCTTTTCATACCTGATTTTATATCTAATCAAGTGACCCAAATTTAATCTTCTATAATTATAATGTCAATAAAAAATACTGAGTCACTACATACCCAATATATTTTTATGTTTCAAACATTAGATATTTAGGAATTCTATTATATATCAGAACCCATATTATTTCTATTAAATGTGAATTTTTTCTATTAATAACAAATCTTTAAATACAAATCCTGGTACACTTAGGATAAACCTCATAGTTGAAACATTACTCCATAATATCTCCTATTCATCAATAATCAATTTGAAAAAAATTGGAAACTTGGTGTAAAAATGAATGCTCAATAATGGGGTTTTAAAGAACAGAAAACCCATTTGGTTTATGAAATTCTTGAAAACGTATTTAAATTATTATCTTTAAAATAAAATACTTTAATCATAATAAAAATTTATTTAAAAATTAACCATTAAAATCAAGAAGGGTTTTCCGAATTTTTTTCATAAACCCGTATAAATGAAAATGATTCTTTTGGAAACTTTCATTAAGAAGTCATAAAAATATCAATTACCTATTTTTTAAATACAAAAACTTTTAAATCTTATAAAATCATGAATTCCATTTTTAAATACAAACTTTTTCTTTTGATAAATATCACAATATTTACTTTTAAAATGAAATACAACTATTTTTAATAAAACAATTTATAAAATTTGGAAAATCCTTGGGGAAACATGAAACATTTGGGGCTATATAGGTCCCACCCATAACTTTCTAAATAAATTACCTTGGGGGTTTGGGTTCACTATTTATATCTCATAATAATTTATAATTCCCAAGTGATTTATTTTAACAAAACACTTAGTAACTTTCTTTGTATTTTCATAAATTCCATTAAACAATTCTTTTTTAAATTCCTTAAAAATCTATAATAAATTTTAATCCCTAAAAAATGAAGTTATATAAATAATTCATGGTTAGTGGATGATAATTAAAAAAAACATTTTTCAATAAATACATATAAAATAAAGGCATTGATCAGAAGAAACTTAAAATCCATGGAAAAATCATTTGAATAAATCTTAAAATTGAATAATGAATAGAATGAATTTCAAAATGATCATGGTTTATTAATGAATATTAATAGAAAAAGAGTTATTCACAATTATATATTTAAAATATGAGTGATACCTATGAAATAAGATAATTAAGAGAAATTATTTTCAATTGAAGCATGGTTTAACGAACACTTATAGAAACATGGTTTAGTACCTTATAACATACATAAAAATAGATGTTAATCATACCTTAAAAAATATCCTCCCCTCACTCCATCCGTCTCTATAACCACAGAATTGTGAAAATATGCATATTCTTAGAGAAGGAATCTTAAAAGAGTGTCGTTCCATGTAAACATAAAAAGGAATAGATCCAAGAAAACCTCACCTATGTGTCCATTATATTATGGAATTTTCTTTATTTAAAAATATGATTAGTGATGGAGAAATAGAAATTCAAAAACCTTTATATAGGAATGATTCCTTCAGATAATGATCTATGTTCATGATAGAATACATATCCTTTAAATAAATTAATATAAAATCCTAAAATATTTCACCCTACTCATACTATCATATTACAACCATTAACTTATATTATTATCTCTATACTATATTAAATTTTTTGGATCTTGTAATGGAAAGTATATATATATATATCCTACCCATTACTACATAAAAATTTCATTCCAGGAGTAATATAACGACATCATATAGTGTTAGTTATAGTTTTGAATTATATTTCATTTATCCCATAATTTCATAAAGATCATTCTTCTTCATTATTAATTATATATATATAACTTGTAGATAATTCCGTTATAGTTATGCATGGAGGAAGAATATAATGACTATAATGTTAATTTTTTTAAAATATGCATGTTGTTTGGAGTTATTAATAGTTACCATGAAAATATGATCCCACATAGGTTTTTAGGTGACACCATGCTCGTTCATATATGGGAATATGATATATCAGGTCATTGAATTCGGAAGGGATTTGGTGGTACCCTATGTTCATTTGTGTTTCCTATCACAAGTGAAGATAACTTCCCTTTCTCTTGTATATGTGTTTCTATCCCACTACTCTACTAGCTTCAAGCCTAACCTCTAGGACCTCCTTCAAAATTACCTATACCGTTAGACTTGACTTATGTTAAATGATTGGATGGCCACCTAGGGGGTTGGTAAAGTCTCCCATAGTGCTAGGTTTGAAAAATATTTTTATATTAATCATTTTATATGTAATTCTTTACTAAAAGAATTATAAAAATATATTATCTAAATACCACTAAAATATAATCATACCATAAACTAAATCTTTTATACTAAAAAAATATATTATAATCCCTAAAATCCATTTATTTCTTTCCATTAATCGTAATTTATTATTAACCACTATCATCTACTCGTTACTATCATATTTTCTATATTCTAATTATTCTTACATATATATTAACATTAAATACATTCCATTTAATAAATATTTATAAATTTTAATTAATTAACATTACCTTATTTATTCATTTTAAATTAGTTATTTTATATACTATAATATTTATATTTATCAATAGTTATTATATTAAAAATATAATTTTTATATATTATATACTTATATTTGTCATTATTCATCAAATAATTCAAAGTTAACCAATTTTATTAACCATATTTTTCCATAAGTTTATAAACATTCCACTGAATTATATTTTTTCTATCATGACATAAAAAATATGGTTAAATTATAAATTTTATAGCATAAACTTATTATATATAACTTTATATGTAATCAATATCTATCTATCTATATTTTTAAAATAAATAAAAATATAGCTAATGTAGTAATTTTATAACATGGACACACTACTGGGAAGTTGGGTTTTCCCAACACGTGTTTGCCAATGGTTCTGCTGAACCGTTGGCATAGATGTATAAAACAAGTATTTCCCAACGGTTTGAAGAAACCGTTGGGAAATCTAAATTTTTTTCTCCGTTGAGGAAGGATTTCCCAATGGTTTGTGTAAACCGTTGTTAAAGCTCACCTTTCCCAATGGTTTTATCAAAATGTTGGGAAAGTTTTCCCCTAAAATCCCAGTGAACCTGAGATCCCATCCATGCGATTGAACTGCTAAAATTGAGACCTAAGATCTCTCTTGTGTGGAAAATCATTCCACCAGATCCATACTCAATCACAAGGTTGTTTTGTTCTACACTTCAAATCTGTAAGTAGTACATTATGTTTAATGTTTTGCATCTAATTTTTTTTCTTTTCTGTTTTGATTTGGCTTAAACCTAAGGTTCTTGCAGTATGGTATACCCAATAATTTCAATTCGATTTGTTATTTGTTTTCTATTTTTGTTCTGATGTCATGTGTGAATCAATTTTTTGTTCTATTTTTGTTTTATGTTTTTGTTCTGGTGGGAGGTGCTGGGGGTGCAGTAAGTGGGGGGAGGGTGTGTATTGGTGGGGTGTTTAGGTGGGGGTATGGGGTGTTCTGGTGGGGTGTTGAGGTGGGGGGTTGTATAGGTGGGGGTGGGGGTGGGTTGTGCAGGTGGGGGTGGGGGGAGGGGTGGGTTGTGCAGGTGGGGTTGCAAGTAGAGGGGGTTGTTTTGCAAGTGGGTGGGGGGGGGAGGGGAGTGTGTAGGTTGGGGGGGGGGGGGCTGGGCAGGTCAGAGTCTTGGGGGGGGGTGAGGTGGGGGTTGTACATGTGGGGGGTGGGGGTGGGTTGTGCAAGTGGGTGTGGGGGAGGGGGGCTGTTCAAGTGGAGGGTGAAAGTGAAGGGGGGTGCTGTGCAAGTAGGTGGGGGGAGGGGAGTGTGCAGGTTGGGGGGGGGGGGTGGTCTGGGTAGGTGGGAGTCTGTTGGGGGTGAGGTGGGGGTGGGGTGTATAGGTGGTGGTGGGGGGAGGGGGGCTGTGCAGGTGGGGGTGGGGGGAGGGGGGTTGTGCAAGTGGGGGGGGGGGGGTGTAGGTGGGGGTGGCTGTGCAAGTGGTTGGGGGGAGTGTGTAGGTTGGAGGTGGGATGGGTAGGTGGGAGTATGTTGGGGGGGTGAGGTGGGGGGGTGTGTGCAGTGGGTGGATGGGAGGAGGTTGTGTAGGTGGGAGTGGGGAAGGGGGGGGGGGGGTTCTGCAGTCGGTAGATGGGAGGGGGGTTGTGTAGGGGGAGTCTGTTGGGGGTGAGGTGGGGAGGGGGGGGGGCTGTGTAGGTGGGAAGTCATCACTTCCATAGTTCACCAATAAGCATGAGGAATTCATCACTTCTAGAGATTTGGATAGTTTTGAGGCCTCTTTGGTTTTGGTTCTTGTCTAGTCATCTTGATGAGTAAGGCATCACATGATCTAAAAGTGACATCAACTATATAGGATGAATTCCTTATCGCATAACACATTTTTCTAGAAATAATATATCCTTGGAAGGTTGTGGGAGCCTTTTAGAATCCAATTACCCAACATTTTCCCAATTTAAAACTTGATAGCATCATGTTATCAAGTCACTAATCCTACCAAATTGGATTTTCACTAAAAAATACTATTCTAATCCTTAACACCCATCTTTTGTTTTTCATAACATGAATGACAACCCAACTAAATCTCATATCTCTCATTCACACCCCTGTGGATAGCTCACCCACCCCCTGGACACCCCCTACCCTTGGACAGCCCTGCCACCCTCGTGGACAGTCTTCCCACCCCCTGGACACCTTGTACCCCCCTGGACAACCCCTCCACCCCAGTGGAAAGCCTGCCCACCCCCTGAACACCCCCTACTCCCTGGAAAACCCCCCAACCCCGTAGACAACTCGCCCACCCCCTAGACACTCCCGCCCACCCCCTGGACACCCCCTCCCCCCTAAACAGTCCTGCCACCCTCGTGGACAGCCCTCTTACCCCCTGGACACCCCGTACCCCCTGGACAACCCCGCCACCCCCGTGGACAGCCTTCCCCTGATTACACAGAAGAAAATAACTCTGCATTTCCCCCGATTTCCAGAAGCCCCCGTGCAGGTGAAACCTAACCTGAGGTCTTCCATCTAATCAACTGCAACTCCCCTATCCAGGTTAGACTCCTTCAACCTCTTCCCAAATACAGATATAGAAGCCCTCATTGAGGTAATTGATATGGTTGGGGTAGTGGGGTAGGTGGTTTTCCTTTTTTTAGTGGGGTGATATGGTACTTTCTGTGGACTCTAGTTTGGGTGTTATGAAATGTACTAACTTTTCACAATATTTCCATTTTTTAGAATCAATAACTTATTTAAAAAACTCTCTTTACACATTCTGTATCTTTCATGAAAAGACTTCACTTTGTAATATCTTTAACAATGTTTTATTAGGTCTATGGTGTCTTCTTGGTATGTGATAAATGAAAAAATTACAAAACACATCTCACCTCAAATCTAGGCACACATAACTGAATTAATTAGTATATCTTTACATTGTTTTAATAGTTCACTACATCAACTAGAAACTCCTTCCTTTATCGTTTACTTAAATATATTTTCTATTAAAGTTCAATACTATTGAATTTTTTTATGACAAAATGACTTATATAAATTCTTTTTACAGAATGGAAATAAGTTGGATGTATGAAACCAATCGGATCTCAAGTGATTTTCAAAACAATTTGGAGATATTTATAGATTTTTCATTTCACAATGCTTCAGATAGTGGTCGCATACACTGCCCATGTTCCAATTGTATTGGTAGACCTTGGTTGATCCATGAATAAGTCTGCTACCACATAACCAAAAATGGTTTTCAAGAAAACTACTTTGCGTGGTATCAGAATGGGGAGAAAATGAAATCTCAAATTGGCGATGATCGAAATGAAAGGACTGGAATGGAGAATTTGTTAGATGATCGGTTTCCGTTTATTCGTCATCATGAAAAAGAAAGGATTTTGACTCAAGAAGACTTTGATATGAGGACAGCTGATGCATCTAGTGAAAATGATGATATTGATAGGGTAAAAAAATTGAATGATGCTGCCACGACTCCAGTATATCGACAATGCGATATAATGAAAAACCTGGAATTTTTAATCCGATTGTTTCATGGGAAAACTATGTATGAGATTTCTAATACAGAAATCGATTACATTCTTACCCTCTTGAAGGATTTACTTCTAGATGATGCAGATATTCCCTCAAACCACTATATGGCATGGAAGTTAGTTGAGGAACTTGGATTTTCAAGAAACAAAATTCATGCTTGCCCGAAAGATTGCAGTTTATTCTACGAGGAAACCACTGAACGAAATGATTGTATAAAATGTGGCACATCCTGCTGGAAGTCAAAATCTGATGGAACACCATATCGCGTTCCACAAAAAGTAATGTGGAACTTTCCATTGATCCACAGACTCCAGAATCTTTTTATGTCTGATGACATATCAATAAAAATGAGATGGCATGATACCGAGAGAAAGAAGACTAATGATGAGTTGGTTCATCCTGCAGATGGATTTTCATGGCAGAGATTTGATGCTCGACATCCTGATTTTCTAGCTGACGTGCGTAATGTGAGGCTGGGTCTTTCATGTGACGATTTTAATCCTTTTGGGAAGATTCTTACTTCGCACAACACATGGATAGTTTTTATACACATTTATAATCTTCCCCTATGGTTGTGTATGAAAAAACCTTTCACTTTCATGAGTATAGTCATATCTGGTCCTTCTGATCCCGACATTGATATTGATGTATACGTGCAACCTTTATTAAAAGAGTTGAAAATTCTTTGGGATGTGGGTGTGCGCACATACGATGCATGTTCGAAAGATATATTTCAGATGCGTGCTGCGCTTATGTGGATGATCAATGATTTTCTGGCTTATGCATTGATGTCTGGATGGAGCACGAAGGGAAAACTATCATGTCTAGTTTGTATGAATAATACACAATCCATAAGACTGATACATCACTGTAGTTTCAGTTTTATGGGACATCGATGATTATTGCCAAAGGATCATCCATATAGAATGAATCATCGAAGATTTGATAATACCATAGAGACTGATGATCCACCTCAGCGTATGTCTGGAACTTACATGCTTAATGAATTGAAAGATTTCAGTTTTTCATTCGGGAAGGGTCAAATGAAATCTTGAAAGAGAAAGAATGTTTCCATTGAAACCTGTTACAATTGGGGGAAGAGGAGTATCTTTTTTGATTTGCCTTATTGGTCAACCAATTTGTTACTTCATTGCTTAGACGTAATTCATATTGAAAATAATATATGTGAAATGTTGCTTTAGGTTCTTCTAAATGTCAAGGTGAAAACAAAAGATGATTTATGATCTCGGCGTGACTTGGTGGATTGGGGCATCAGACCGGAATTGCATCCTGTGCATATCAGTGAAAATAAATGGCAACTTCCATGTGCTTCTTATGTGATGACACCTATGGAAAAAAAAACAATTTTTGGAAGTATTAGAGACTATTAGAGTTCCTGATGGCTATTCAAGAAACATATCTAAACTGGTCAACAGAAGAGAGTTGAAGCTAAAATCTTTGAAGAATCATGATTATCACATTCTACTGCATTAGTTGCTTCCAATAGCAATCTGTCATCTTTTTTCCAATAATGTAAGGGTGGATGTTATTCAGTTGTGCCATTTGTTTAGATATCTTTGTGCTAAGAAGTTGTCCAAGTCTTTCTTGCAAAAAATGTTGACAAATGCTCCATTAATTTTGTGTGAGTTGGAGAAAATATTTCCTCCATCATTTTTCACATGCATGCTACATCTGACTGTCCATATTCCCACTGAAATAATTCTCGGAGGACCTATTTCTTTTCATTGGATGTATCCAACTGAAAGAAATATGTTCACATTAAAGTCTTATGTCCGAAAGAGAAATCATCCCGAAGGTTCTATAGTGAACAGTTACTTGGCTCAAGAATGTATGGATCTCTGCTCGATGTATTTGTCTGATCTTACTACAAGATTGAATAGACTAATGAGAAATGAAGTAGAACAGTATAAGCAAATTGAACCCAGTTTTCCATCACTTCCTCAAACAGAAGGAATTCCTGGATTATATACATTGAATACATTAAGCCATGAAGAGCGGGAGAGGGCACATCACACATTTTTGTTCAGCTGTGATTTGTTCGATGACTATAACAGTTAACTAAATTGATTATGTATATCTTACATATATATCTGTTAAAATATTCATATTTTTTATCTACAGGGAACATAAAACAATGATAAATAGGAAGCATCATTCTTTATCTTTGAGAAGGAGATAGACTTTGCATAACAAAGAGTTTTCTGCTTGGTTAAAATTGAAGTTATTAAAAAATTAATGTTTAAAATAATTATATCAATATTTAATTAAGTTTAATAGTCATTTATATTGCAGGTATTGAGTGTGTATGCGGACTCTGTCTCTGAGAAAATAAGATCTTTAGATCTTGGTCCTAATACCATGGTTCGTGACTGTAAATCAATTGTTATAAATGGGTACAAATTTATTGTCACTGAACGAGAAAAGAACATGAGAACACAACATTATGGTGTTATGGTTACTTCCACAACAGATTTTTATGCTAGTGCATCAGATAGTAGACCGCGATTTGAAAATGTGGGTTATTATGGAGTTGTTGAGAAAATAATAATATTGGATTATTACTCTCATGGATGAGTCACAATGATGAAATTCCATTTCTTTGATTCGATGATGAGACATGGCACATTTATTGATGATTGTGGATTTCGAGTAATTAATATGACTCACACTCTTGCTACCGAAGAACCATATGTGTTGGCATCAATGGCTAAACAAGTTTTTTATGTCAAAGACCAACTTCGACCTGAATTTGGTTTCATAGTTGAAGTAATTCCAAGACATATTTCTGATGATGGTGATGATGGTGATGATGGAATTGACACTGTCCCTAGTGCCATTGGAACCAATCCATTCATTTATTTTGATGACTCAAATAGCTCAATTGTCAGAGTTGATTGTGAACCTGAAGTTGTGGTTGAAAATATATAGAATCATTCATCCATTTTCTCAATTCTTTTGGTTTACCTCAAGTTGGGTTGTTAAGGTTGGTAATATTCAAATTGATTTAGTATTGATCACAGATATGTTTTAGCTGACTTGACCGTTATGTGAATTTTCTATGTTTATTGGTTGTAGTTTTATTTGAATTTCATTTTCTAATTTGGAATCGAACTGTATTCAAACATAGTCAAAAAATATTTCTAACTTTGTGAACATTAAAACTTGTATGATTTATTGAATCCATTCACGCTCTTCTAAAACAATTGATAGCTGACTTGACTGTTATGTGAATTTTCAATGTTTATTGGTTGCAGTTTTATTTGAATTGAATTTTCTAATTTGGAATTGAACTATATTCAAACATAGTCAAACAATATTTATAGCTTGGTGAACATTACAACTTGTATGATTTATTAAATTCATTCAAGATCTTATAAAACAATTGATAGCTGACTTGACCATTATGTGAATTTTCAATGTTTATTGGTTGCAGTTTTATTTGAATTGCATTTTCTAAATTGGAATTGAACTGTATTCAAACATAGTCAAACGATATTTCTAACTTGGTGAAAATTACAACTTGTATGATTTATTAAATCCATTCAAGATCTTCTAAAACAATTGATAACTGACTTGACCATTATGTGAATTTTCAATGTTTATTGGTTGCAGTTTTATTTGAATTGCATTTTCTAATTTGGAATTGAACTGTATTCAAACATAGTCAAACAATATTTCTAACTTGGTGAACATTACAACTTGTATGATTTATTAAATCCATTCAAGCTATTCTAAAATAATTAATAGCTAAATTACCCATGAATCCCCCTATTCCCTCATATATTTTGTTTTTTGGGTTATACATTAGTTTTCTTTTTCTAATTAATTACATATTTGTTTTCAAAATCAGGAAATGATTCCAACTGAAGAGAGACGAAGGAAAAAAATGATGGAGAACAATCGTCGAATGAAGGATATGGGCGTTCCACCATTAGTGCCTACAATGAGTACTTTATTTCAAATATATATATATATATTTAAATAATATATAATGTCATGTGATTAATTTTTTTGTAAACATTTTTGTAGGATCCACCTATACGTCGACAGTTATTCGACGAGGAGCCTAGTACTGGTCCTAGTACTCAGGCCGGTGGTATGAGGAGGGTTCGTACCAGAGGTGGACAAGCAGCTGCGCGTACCCAACAAGACCATGCCCCTCCCACTGACATGTCATCCTTCCCACATTCTGATCCCAGTCTATCGTTAGAGACACACAGGATATTTATTCCTCCCATGTTTTCCCTACCTTCGGCATCTTCTGGCCCATCATTTTCACATCCCATGATGATTCCCACTCCCCAGTCAGCATTCGGTCATACAGATGTCCCATCTTCTTTTCCTTCTACTTCTATCTCTCCGAGCTTCTATATTCCATCGTCCTCGACTCCTATTCCACCACAGGGTGTTCCATCAGTTTTTGTGGATCCAGCGGTGCTCAGTGATCAGACCGACACATGTATATTTATAGAAACCAAACAAATTTTTATAGAAATATTTATTTTCATTATAACATGTTTTGATAAAATATTTGTTTTTCTTTCATGATAGATACATCTACTGACAGGAGGCGTGGGCGGGGGCGTACACGCATGCATTCAGTGTGGAACCGCCGCACACAGGTTATGGAAAATTATAATGAAGACAACCAAATGGTTGAGAAAACAGGGTAGCAATGTCGGAGTTTTTTGGCGACGCTTTCCAAATACTCCGACATCATTCCTGTCAGCCCGCTATCATGGAGACATTTGATACATGAGGTCAAGGATAGATCTTGGACAAAGATATGGGTAAAAAAATATGTTCTATTTAATTCCATGAATTATTTTTGTATTTATATGAATTAATATTTTGATTTCAACTTCTATTTAATTTTCCCGATGGTGAGGGTGCATGACCGGAATGTCTAAAGGATTTAGGCGAGATTTGGAGAGACTACAAGCATGAGTTGTATATTGGATGGGTTTCTAGAGTTGGCACTGAGTTAGAGGCGGTACCAGTGGTGGATTATTGTCCTATAACACAGTATTGTCAGATGATTACTCATTGGATGAGTACCCAGTTTAAGGTATTAATAACATTTGAGGTATTTAAATAATAACTTTCATGTTTTTCATTAATACTATATATTTCATTTTTGAATTTTATTTAGGAATCATCTGAAAAAAATAAAAATAACATTGATGCAAAAAAATACCTCCACACACTGGGACGCACTACGATGCCTGATCATGAGAGGAAGCAGATATGACAATTGTTTATAAGTTTTCTTTACGTCTTACACTTTCTTTTGTTTCTTCAATTATTTAATATTTTGCTAAAGTTTTCATATAACTTTAGTTTTCAATGTCATTTTAGATGCAAATACAAAATATTGAAGGACATGTGCCTCGAGCAAAACTGTTTTGCTCGAGTAGACGGAAAAAGGATGGAAGTGCCGTCAACGAAGCGACTCAGCAGCTGATTGTAAGTTTTAATCTATTGAATTTATTTTTTAATATCTATTTTTGTAACTTAATGATATATTTATATTTGTAACAGGATGATTTAGAGTCCCTCGATGCCCAAGAACTAGACAATTTTGGGCCAACATATCACTTACATAAGGTGTTGGGAGATGAGCATTCTGGAAGAGTATACTGCTGACCTAGGATAGCCCCGACGAGGTATTGGCCCTCCTTAGGTATGAGCTGTAGTGCCACCGAGCTGCAGTAAATTAGGGAACAGACATAACAGGCTGAGAAAAGGGCCACAGAGATGGCAGAACAGTCTGCTAGGGAAAACAGTGCATTTATGAAATTTATTGAAGTTCTACATCCTACACTTACAGCAGAGGCCAACCCAGATTTTGGTAAGTATATTTCGTCGATACATTCTATATACGGTGCACCAGGTGGCAGTTCTAGTGGTGGTCAGGACGATGTCCAGCTTGATGATGATGATGGCAAGGAGTCTGATGCAGAAGAGGAGGGAGAGGAGGAGGGCGAGGCGGGTGGCGAGGGCGAGGACGACGAGGAGGGAGAGGGCGAGGAGGGCGGGGAAGATGATGGGGACGAGGATGAGGGTGATGATGATGATGGTGATGATGGTGATGGTGATGTGGGACAAGTTGATCCATTACATTTTTGACTGATATTACTGAGATTTGATATTTAATCTATTCAAGTTGTTGGTTTTATCTAGACTCGTAGTATAGTATTGGAGTTGAGTTATTTTTATATATTATCTATTTTTATGGATGTTGTTGTCTTTTAGTGGTTGTGTGTTTGGGAACCCCCTCCTTCCTGGACCCTGGACAACCCCCCACCCTCCTCCCTGGACCCTAGACAGTTCCGCCAGACAGCCCCCCAGACAGCCCCCCAGACATTTCCCCCACCCTCTTCCTTGGACCCCGGACAACCCCCCAAACACCCCCCAGACAGCCCCCAGACAGCCCCCCGAACAGCCCCCCGGATAGACCCCCCACCCTCCTCCATGGACCCCGGACAACCCCCCAGATTTCCCCCCAGACAACCCCCCAGACAGCCCCCCACCCTCTTCCTTGGACCCCAGACAACCCCCCAAACACCCCCGGATAGCCCCCGGACAGCCCCCCGAACAGCCACCCGGACAGCCCCCCCACCCTCCTCCCTGGACCCCGGAAAACCCCCATACATCCCCCCAAACAACCCCCACACTCTTCCTTGGACCCCAGACAACCCCCGAACAACCCCGTACAGCCCCCAGACAGCCCCCCAAACAACCCCCCAGACAACCCCCCCACCCTCCTCCCTGGACCCCAGACAACCCCCTTGACAGCCCCTCGGACACCCCCTAGATAGCCCCCACCCTCCTCCCAGGACTCCAGACAACCCCCCGGACTGCCCCCCATACAGCCCCCCGGATAGCCCCCCACCCTCTTCCTTGGACCCCAGAACCCCCCCCCCCCCCCGCACAGCCCCCCCACCCTCCTCCTTGGTCCCCTGACAGCCCCCCGGACACCCACCAGACAACCCCCCGGATAGCCCCGCCGGACGGCCCCCCCACCCTTCTTGATTTCATTAAATACTAGAAAATCTATAATATATATTTTATTTATTTTCATCATGATAACCAATGTAAATCACATTTACACGTCTAATCAATATCATAGATTCTTGGTGTGTTATAAAAGAGATGTATTCATTGGGCATGACATTGTTAGCTCCGAAATGTTTCATAGCATTATAAACTAAAATCTAATCCATACTAAGAATGATATAAAAATATTTTATATAAATATCCACAAGATTTTAAGTAAATACCATTCCACTAATAGACACATGAGGATTCTCATAAAATGGACAACATTTTAAGTACATACGGAAAACTGACCAAACGCATTTGGTTTCCATTGAAACTTTAGGAAAACGATCCATGGGTCATATGTGATGTGTATGAATCAACCTTGCCTGAATCCGAGGCGCGGTGTGGCCGCCACCACTCAAAGTGTTTGCCTTTTGTTTCAAAAGGACGCCATTTTAATTAAAAAATACATCAATTGGCATACAGAAAACTGACCTAACGCATTCAGATTGTGTCGATACTTTAGTAAAACGATCCATTGGTCATATGTGAAGTGTACGTGTCAACCCCGCCTAAATCTGAGGCACGGTGTGGCCGCCACCACTCAAAGTGTCTGTCTTTTGTTTCAAAAGGACGTCATTTGAAGTGAAAAACATCAACTGACATACGGAAAACCAACCAAACGCATTTTTATTGTGTCAATACTTTAGAAAAACGATCCATGGGTCATATGTGAAGTGTACGAGTCAAACCCGCCTTAATATGAGGCACGTTGTGGATGGAACCACTCTAAGTGGCTCTCTTTTGTTTAAAATGGACAACATTTTAATTACATACGGAAAACCGACCAAACGCATTCGGTTTCCATTGAAACTTTAGGAGAACAATCCATGGGTAATATGTGACGTGTACGAGTCAACCTTGTCTCAATCCGAGGCGCGGTGTATCCAAAACCACTGAAAGTGTCTGCCTTTTATTTCAAAAGGACGTCATTATAATTGAAAAACATCAACTGGCATATGGAAAACCGATCAAACACATTCAGATTTTGTCGATACTTTAGAACAACGATCCATAGGTCATATGTGACATGTATGAGTCAACCCTGCCTCAATCTGAGGTGCGGTGTGGCCGGAACCACTCAAAGTGTTTGCCTTTTGTTTCAAAAGGACGTCATTTTAATTGAAAAACATCAACTGGCATATAGAAAAGCGACCAAATGCATTCGTATTGTGTCGATACATTATAAAAATGATCCATGGGTCATATGTGATGTGTACGAGTCAACCCCGCTTCAATCCGAGGCGCGGTGTGGCCGCTACCACTCAAAGTGACTGTCTTTTGTTTCAAAAGGACGTCATTTGAAGTGAAAAACATCATCTGGCATACAAAAAACCGACCAAACGCATTCAGATTATTTCGATACTTTAGAAAAACTATCCACGGGTCATATGTGATGTGTACGAGTCAACCCCACCTTAATCTGAGGCACGGTGTGGCCGAAATCACTCTAAGTGGCTCTCTTTTGTTTAAAATGGACAACATTTTAATTACATACGGAAAACCGACCAAACGCATTCAGTTTCCATTGAAACCTCAGGAGAACGATCGATGGGTCATATGTAATGCGTACGAGTCAACCCCACCTAAATCTGAGATGTGGTGTGGCTAGCACCACTCAAAGTGTCTGCCTTTTGTTTCAAAAGGACGTCATTTTAATTGAAAAACATAAACTGGCATACAGAAAACCGACCAAATGCATTCAGATTGTGTTGATATTTTAGCACAATGATCCATGGGTCATATGTGACGTGTACGAGTCAACCCCGCCTCAATACGAGGTGCGGTGTGGCCAGAACCACTCAAAGTGTCTGCCTTTTATTTCAAAAGGATGCCATTTTAATTGAAAAACATCAACTGACATACAGAAAACCGACCAAACGCATTTGGATTGTGTCAATAATTTAGAAAAATGATCCATGGGTCATATGTGATGTGTAAAAGTCTACCCCACCTCAATTCGAGGTGTGGTGTGGCCGACACCACTCAAAGTGTCTGCCTTTTGTTTTAAAAGGACGCCATTTTAATTGAAAAACATCAACTGGCTTACGGAAAAGCGACCAAACGCATTCGTATTGTGTCGATACTTTAGAAAAACGATCCATGGGTCATATGTGACATGTACGAGTCAACCCCGCCTCAATCCAAGGCGCGGTGTGGCCAACGCCACTCAAAGTGTCTGCCTTTTGTTTCAAAAGGACGTCATTTTAATTGAAATACATCAACTGGCATAAGGAAAACTGAAAAACGCATTTGGATTGTGTCAATACCTTAGAAAAACGATCCATGGGTCATATGTGACGTGTACGAGTAAACCCCGCCTCAATCCGAGGCGTGGTGTGGCCAACACCACTCAAAGTGTCTGTCTTTTGTTTCAAAAGGACTTCATTTTAAGTGAAAAACATCAACTGACATATGGAAAACTGACCAAATGCATTATTATTATGTCGATACTTTAGCAAAACAATCCATGGGTCATATGTGATGTGTACGAGTCAACCTCACCTTAATATGAGGCACGGTGTGGCCGAAATCACTCTAAGTGTCTCTCTTTTGTTTAAAATGGACAACATTTTAAGTACATACGGAAAACCAACCAAACGCATTTGGTTTCCATTGAAACTTTAGGAGAACTATCCATGGGTCATATGTGACGTATACAAGTCAACTCTGCCTCAATCCGAGGTGTGGTGTGGCCGACACCACTCAAAGTGTCTGCCTTTTATTTCAAAAGGACGTCATTTTAATTGAAAAAATCAACTGGCATACGGAAAACCTACTGAATGCATTCTGATTGTGTCGATACATTAGCACAATGATCTATGGGTCATATGCGACGTGTACGAGTCAACCCCACCTCAATCCGATGTGCAGTGTGGCTGCCACCACTCAAAGTTTCTGCCTTTTGTTTCAGAAGGACATCATTTTAATTGAAAAACATCAACTGGCATACAGAAAACTGACCAAACGCATTCGGATTGTGTCGATACATTAGCACAACGATCCATGGGTCATATGTGACATGTACGAGTCAACCCCGCCTCAATCCGAGGCGCGATGTAGCCTCCACCACTCAAAGTGTCTGTCTTTTGTTTCAAAAGGACGTCATTTAAAGTGAAAAACATCAACTGGCATACAGAAAACCGACCAAACGCATTCGGATTGTGTCGATAATTTAGTACAATGATCCATGGGTCATATTTGACGTGTATGAGTCAACCCCGCCTTAATATGAGGCACGGTGTGGCCAGAATCACTCCAAGTGGATCTCTTTTGCTTAAAATGGAAAACAATTTAAGTACATACGGAAAACTGACCAAACGCATTCGGTTTCCATTGAAACTTTAGGAGAACGATCCATGGGTCATATGTGACGTGTATGAGTCAAATCTGCCTCAATCTGAGGCGTGGTGTGGCTGGCACCACTCAAAGTGTGCCTTTTGTTTCAAAAGGACGTCATTTTGATTGAAAAACATCAACTGGCATACGGAAAACTGACCAAACGCATTCGGATTGTGTCAATACATTAGAACAACAATCCATGGGTCATATGTGACATTTAAGAATCAACCTCGCCTCAATTCGATGTGTGGTGTGGCAGCCACTACTCAGAGTGTCTGTCTTTTGTTTCAAAAGGATGTCATTTGAAGTGAAAAACATCAACTGACATACGGAAAACCGACCAAACGCATTCAGATTGTGTCGATACTTTAGAACAATGATCCATGGGTCATATTTGACGTGTACGAGTCAACCCCTCCTTAATAGGAGGCATAGTGTGACCAGAATCACTCTAAGTGGCTCTCTTTTGTTTAAAATGGACAACATGTTAAGTACATAAGGAAAACCGACCAAACACATTCGGTTTCCATTGAAACTTTAAGAGAATGATCCATGGGTCATATATGACATGTACGAATCAACCCCGCCTCAATAGGAGATGTGGTGTGGCTGGCACCACTCAAAGTGTCTGCCTTTTGTTTCAAAATGACGTCATTTTAATTGAAAAACATCAACTGGCATACGGAAAACCGACCAAACGCATCTGGATTGTGTCGATACTTTAGCACAACGATCCATGGGTCATATGTGATGTGTACGAGTCAACTATGCCTCAATCTGAGGCGCGGTGTGGCAGACACCACTCAAAGTGTCTGTCTTTTGTTTCAAAAGGACGTCATTTGAAGTGAAAAACATCAACTGGCATACGGAAAACCGACCAAATTCATTCGGATTGTGTCGATACTTTAGCAAAATGACCCATGGGTCATATGTGATGTGTAAGAGTTAACCCCACCTTAATCAGAGGCATAGTGTGACTATCATCACTCTAAGTGTCTCTCTTTTGTTTAAAATGGACAATATTTTAAGTACATTTGGAAAACCGACCAAACGCATTCGGTTTCCGTTGAAACTTTAGGAGAACAATCCATGGGTCATATGTGAAATGTAAGAATCAACCCCGCCTCAATATGAGATGCGGTGTGGCTGGCACCACTCAAAGTGTATGCCTTTTGTTTCAAAAAGATGTCATTTTAATTGAAAAACATCAACTGACATATGGAAAACTGACCAAACGCATTCGGATTGTGTCGATACTTTAGAACAATGATCCATGGGTCATATGTGATGTGTACGAGTCAACTTCAACTCAATACGTGGCGCGGTGTGGCCGGTAGCACTCCAGGTGTATGTATTATGTTTAAAATGGACATCATTTCAGGTAAAAATATATGGTATACAAAAAACCGATCAAATTATGAATTGACTTCCGGATTCCACATATAATTGTCATATAAATTTTAAATTGAATTATAAATGAATTATGTATGTTTATAATTACGTTATGAATTCTAATTTAATTATGGATGTGTATAGTTCCACCATTATATGTTAAATGTGTATGAATTTGTTCTCTATATGTAAGTGTTAGTTGGTTATTGTAGGTAAAATAATTGTATATGTATGTGTTAGTTTATTGCAGGTACAATAATTGGATTGAAAATGAGAGGGAAGCCATAAAATGAGAGATGGTGGGCAAATTGGAGAGCTTGTGGGAAAATTGGAGAGCTGCTGGGCAAATTGCAGAGCTGCTGTGCAATTTTCCCCAGCAGAGGCTATGCCAACGGTTTGAAACCATTGGCATACCATGTCTGGGTTTTGTTTTACCAGCGGTTCTGAACCGTTGGTAAAACACTTTTCCCAACGTTTTAAAAACCGTTGGGAAAGAGGAGATTTTGGGTTTTTCCCAACGGTTTGGCTAAACCGTTGGAAAAAACATGGTATTTTTCAGCACTCTATCCCAATGGAAACCGTTGGAAAAAATCTTTCCCAATTTTTTTCCAGAACCGTTGGGACAGAGTAATTTTTCTCCACCCTATCCCAATGGTTCAATATAAACCATTGGGAAAAGATTTTCCCAAAGACTTACTTCCCTACGGTTTGCAGAACCGTTGGTATAACATATACCAATGGTTCTTCAGCCTTTCCCAAAAGTTCTAAACCGTTGGGAAATCCTACATTTCCAATAGTGACATTTTAAATAAATTTATTCCATATTTTATCCCTATTTTTAAAAGATCCCATAATGATTTCCCAACAATGACTATTTTCTTAATAATGTACCAACCACATAAAATATTAACATTTTATTTCTTTAAATACCTATTAATCCTATCCTATCACATCACATGTTAAAAATATTCTTATATTTCAACTTTTATGCATATTTTTATATAGTCAATGTTAGAGGAATTATCTTCACGGTCGGTTGTGATTATTCATTCCACAATTTTTCTATCTTTTTAACTTCATTTCCTATTATATTGTTATTATAGCTATTATTTTCAAATTTTTATTCCCATATCCTTACTAATAATAGTATCTTGACTCCAAGAAGAGACGTTATATTTTTAAATCATGGTTTTAATATTATCTTTATAAAATATTTCTTAGATAATTTGATAAACTATCATAGTATGTATTTTAAGAAAAAATATATACTAAAATTCATGATGTTATATAGAGATTAATATTTTTTTAATTATAAGAAGTCCCATTGGGTGTTTATTTTTCATTGACCGAATAAGGACTGAGTTAGGCATAGTGAGCCACTGTAAATATGTTTTGGAGTTAATCCAAAATTATTTTTGATGTATATTCACAAGTTTTTACATATGATATGATACATGGTGAAGTTGATGATTTCTTTTGAAATTGTTTTGGAAGATTTCCAAAAGGAATTTTGGATATTCTTTCATAAGTTATTTTATATGATACAATATAAGGTGAAATGACACAAAGTCTTTATGAATTTAGTGTGAGTGGGAGCTTAAAAGAGATATTCCCTAATGAAATTTATGCATGTGTTATGTATGTATATATCATATTTAATGATAAGGTATAATTAAACCATGTGAAATATTCCAATACACATGAAATCATGAATTATATCCATTTCATATAGAATATGCATGCCACTATCTATGACCGTAACAACGACCAAATATTAAGTGTTTACATTTGAGAGAGTCTTCCTTGTTTTCTATCATTGAATATGAAATTTCATAAAACGAAAAACATTAGAAATACATTCATGTTATAATGAATGAACTGGTCATGTAATTTATTGATTCATTATAATGCATGAGTAAATGATATCTTTGTCGATAAGCATCCTAAAGGATGATACAAAGGGAAATTAATCCTGATATGGAATGTTTGATCCTTTTCCCATGTCCTTTCTAAATATTCCCTATATGAACTACTATTCTAGTGCCTCCATTACACCGTGAGGTGATCACACACTAGGGAAGGTGGATAATTATTCTTGAGCATCGATCAATTTAGTAGTTCATTGATATTTCATAGAGAGGGGATGTCATTTAGATGACCTTTTTGTGTTCTTCATCAAACTTATATGATGTTGGATATAATGTGGTAAAACTACACCACTGATCCACTGGATAAAATCTATAGAATTATTATAGAAAAACTCAATATGCCTTATGAATTAGATATTACATTCTATACTATATGTAATGGATGATAAGAAGAAAAAGTAACCTATTCTATACACCAAGTCTCACACTTTATATAGAAACTTCATACAACTCAACATAAGAATTCAAATATTGTAAAAAGGAAAATAAATAACACTTCTATTATATGAAATTCAAACAATTAATACCTATGTATACATGAGAAATCTTCTTATATATCATTATTAATAGGATGGTACAATGTTCTACAATAAAAATTGGTAAGTACAACTAATATCAAAATAATTTGATTCCTCATCACAAAAACACATGTATAGGTGGGGCCACCCCACATTTATAATGGGGCCTATCCAGCCCTCTGGCTGCAACACTATTAGATATTCATGGATGAACCATTATCTGAACCTAGTGACCACTGTACTTATGTATAATTTGATAACATACCTATGATGTTGATGAACATTTCAAGTTAACTAGAACATGTAACTTCTATTCATATTTTTTCATAGAGGTGATCACTACACCATATGAAACCATTAGTAAAGTCACCCATTGATATACCATATTACTACTAAATATATTCCACTACCACTACACTAATCATCAGTTTGAACCATCATCCTAAGTTTCCTCTTTTGCGAATTGAAATCTGGAAAACTAAAACATACTTTTAATCCCAAAAAATTTCCTAATTGAGGACTCCTTTTGAAAACCTCTATAAAATCTCCAAAATTTAAGAAAAATATACATACTCCTATGCATCTATGTATCCTACTCCATCTATTAACCTAAGTCTCACTAAGGCATAATGTTGCCCCAAAATTTATTTGACTATCAGTTTGGTGAAAATTTATATTGGATTTTTCTTCCCATCCATATTATGTAAAATAAAAATCTCATCCTCCAACAACTTCTGGATGAAATGATATTTTAGGTTGTTGGTATTTATACATTCTTGGGAAACTGGATTTTGAGGAAGGTGAACTGTAATATTTCTATTATCGAATAAATAATTCACCTTCATTCTTTCTTTTGAGTTCCTCTAAAAGTTAACTCAACTATATTAGTAATTTCACCTTTTGCACAATTGCCACATATTCAGCTTCTATTCTAGATAATGCGGCTACTGGTTTCAACCTTGATATAATGTTCACTACTTTTTCACCAAATATGAACACCAAACCAGTTATAATCTTCCAAGTATTTGAATCTTCCCCAAAATCCTCATCAACATACCTGTATATAAAATTCTCTATCCTAAAGAATAAGGCTTTATATTTACTTAATTTGGGATATTGGATGTTCCATTTCATAGGTTCCTATTTTTATTTCTTGGGATTGGACACGAAATAGTTGGAAACTCTCACAACATGGTCATTTTTTAAGTGAGTTCACACTGTGGAATACATCATAATTACAACCACAGATGCAGAGAATACCTTTTACATGTATTAACCTCATAATTAATCTCAAGTGACTTATATTTGAAAAACATAAAGTGTATATCAAGTGGTATTGAGATTGACTTGTATCTAGACATACCACATATCTTAATAATCTATCAAATGCAATCTATCTAAGAAGACACCAAACATCCAAATTTCATTTTTGTTCAATCCTTATCTACAAAATATTCTTTGATTCAACGAGATACTTCATCTCAAAGATTATAAAAATATATATCTTTATTTATTGAATAATTTTAATTTCCAAACCAACTAGAAGCATTTCATCATGTTTTAGATCCATAAGATGAAACTCCCTTCTTTATATTCTTTCTTAAAGAAAAAATTGTCCAATTTTTTCACTAAACCTTTTTCTGCTATAAATGCATCAAACATTGGGTTACATTATCTTATTCCCCATTATAATCTATATACACTTCTATTAAAAATGTAAAAAAATCCTTGTTCCCCTAATCCTTGAAACCCATTAGGTGATTTATGTAAATTTTCTCTTCGAAATATCTATAGTGAAATACCATATTTACATCCATTTGATCTATGTTAAATTCACCATAGGAAACCATGCTCATCACCATCCAAATAGTTGTATATTAAACTATTAATAAATTTCCATATAGAAATAAATTTATTTTTACTAATGAAACCCATTTAATACAAGACATTCCTTAAACCACTTCTTTCCACTAGATTCTTCCATTAACCTAAAGACACACTTGTTCTCTAGAGACTCGATTCCTCATGGTAAGTCAATTAGCTCCTATGTTTTCTCCACATGCATTAAATCCAAATCATCCTTTATAGATAACTCCTAAATGTCATAATTTCGAAGTCTAAAATATTCTTTTGGTATCTAAGTTTACTCTATACCCATTAAAAGTAAGAAGTGTAAATAAACCCCATACATATAAAAAGGTTATCAAATAATAGTAGAAATCTAAGAATTATATTTCTATTATGATAAATATAGTATTTCTTCTTCCGATTGTCTAATTTATAGAACCATAACATCTGGTTTTCCCACTCAAGCCTCAACATCCCTTGATCTCTCAAGTATATATTCCATTATTTAACTATCTATACTTTTAGTGCTACTATCTAAACTCTTTGAAACTTGTTACTATCCAAAGTCTCTATTTAGATCAAATTGAATCTATTTAGTTGAATTATTTTCTTCAAATTCCTTATCCATTAAGTTATATACTTTTTAAAAGACTGTCTCATTAAAGACAAAATTATATCTTCTGATGATTTTTTCCTGTCATATTTCCAAATTAAAAGTGAAATGTTTTTATCATCATATAAAATAAGTTTAAATTCCATGTATTTTATATTAATTTTGTGAAGATATTTATTATCCATATGGACATATTATTTAATAATGAAAAATTTTAGGTTGTTAATTTTTCCTAGTTTACCAGACCATAGTACTTCTACAATTTCCTAACCCATCAGTCTTGATGGAGATAAATTTACTATGTTCACAACATAATTGAACAATTATTCCCAAATATCATTAGAAATTATATAATGAAACTTCATGCTCCATTAATTTTCTATCAATTTCCAATTAATTATTTCATCCACACTATTTTGTTCTGAAATTCCAGGTATTGTCTTCTAATGATTTATCCCTATATGCTTGTAGAGGTTCTAAAAGATCTTTATCCTATACTAACCAATTTTTTTAGGCCTTAAGAACTTCATATTTATTCTAATATCACTACCCACCATTTCCTTCCACTTAAAAAACACTTCAAATACATCAATTTTTAGTGTTTTAGGAAGTAAAACTATACCTTCCTCATTGAATCATCAATGAATTTGAAAAATAATTGTGACCCAATATGAAATTAGATAAGGGAAGGTACCCAAATGGTGATGTGAACTAATTACATCTTACATCACTTGGGTGTCCACCCACTAATGTCGAATGAATCTTTACATTAGTTCCCCAATATACAACTCTCACAATTTATACAGTCTGTATGATCCATCTTCAACATGACCTTTACTACTATAAATTTTAGGTACTTCTTATAAATATTCCTAAGCATAAACTGACATAAATATAAACTATCAAATATTATATTCTAGTAGTTTTTGTTCCATATGATCATTTTTTCAGATTTAGGGTTCCATACTTTATCCATATAGTCACAACCATTGAACCTTGAGTGATCTTACAAACTCTTTTGGTGAAATTAATTCTAAACCCTATCTAATCTAGCTAACACTTGAAAATAAAATTATTCCAGAAAACTGTTATGTATTGAACTACCTTGAGACCAAATTAACTTCTATACTTCATCTAAACCTTCACATCACCCTTACCGACTATTTCTATAGCCTCATCATTCACCAAGTGTACCTTAGAAAACTTTCTATACACATAATTTTACATGTATCCATTCTCTGATGTGGAGTGGAATGATTCTCTATAATTAGTGATCTATAATTCCACTAGAACATTCAAAATCAATAGAAAACTACAAAACCCTTTATCTACCAAATAATTAATAGAACATGTGCTTCAAGATGCTACTAATCCAAAATTTACCCTTATTCTCCTTCAGTATTTCTTGAAATTAACCCTATTTGAGTAGTACCAACATGCTGGGCCTGAACCAACCGATTTACTTCAGCTTCTTCTATGTGTCTTCTCACTTGATCTCCACTGGCTTATATTCTAACGAGGTGAATATCATATTATATATTGATTAGGAGAACAACAAGATAGTGATTTAACTTCTTTATTTTTGAGATCTTTATTCAAGATATATACCCAAATATATTTAAACACAAATCCATACATCCTATAAGGATTTTTCATGACAATTACCATCTCTTCCCAACTTTCTGGAAGTGAAGATTATAACAGAAGCAACCATATATCTTCTATGAACTTCACATTAAAATATTCAATATGAATTTGAATGTTGTTAAAATCATTTATATGGTCGACCACAAAACGATATTTTCAAAACCTCATACCAAATAGTCTCTATATCATAAACACTTTGTTTATTGCTGTGGGTTTGTCATATATATCCACTAGAGCTTTCATTAACACAAATGATTTATCCAACCCAAGGATGTTAAATATCATTTTTGATCCAATTAAAACCAAATGATTTAGAGTGAATTTTTATAAAGCATATCCCATTCCACTTTATCTATCTTCTCTGGATTCACTAAAATCAATGAAAGATCCAAGTCTTTCAAATGAGATAATATAATATTTATATCCTTCAAAAGTTAATGACTTTCACATTGAAATTATCAACCCATACCTTAATATATTTTTAATCCATCCTTTTGATACTCGTAAACTCCCATTCAAATGAAAATTTAAAATGAAATTTAATTCCTTATTATTTTAAAATAAAAACATTATGTTCGATAGCATATTCGACACACAACACCAAGCTTAAACGACCCAAAAAATGCATGATCATTATAACCTAGCCGTTAAATTAGTGGTAATAATATTATTAAATAATTTATAATATATATATATATATATATATTTCCAATTAAATATAATTTTTAGACAAATTGTTATAATATAATTACATAATTTCTTGTAAATCCATTTTAATAATTAAAAGTATTTTTTCATCAAAAGTGATTTTTATTAATTTTTGTGAGAAAAATTTATAATTAATTTTAGAAATTTTATAAAATTTATTTTATATATTAAAATTAATTTTTTAAATCATAATATTAAAATAAATTTTTGGTGAATTTTTTTAATTTTATCGAAAATATTTATTTTTTATTGAATAGTGAAAAATACTGATTTTTCTAAAATGATCACTTCTTTTCAATAAATTAATAAATTTAAAAGTACCATTACAATTTGAATTTGATTCTAAGGAAAATAAGTATTATTTAATTATATTTAATACTTTTAATTATGTTTTAACTATCTTTATAATATATTTTAGTATAAGTATATTTTTATGTTAAAAAACAATTTTTTTTCTGAAAACTATTTTAAAGTGCATAATGTTTCTCTTTTTTAATTAATTAAAATAAACCATAATGAGGAATTATTTAAATTAAATTTATATATAATATATCTATAAATATTAATTTAAATTTATATAATGATTATTTTTAATACTAGAGTTAATATAAAATAATTTTTTCTTGAAAAATTCACTTCATGAAAAACTACTCTTTCATCACGTCTGTGAGTATAATTTCAAATTAAAATATGCCATTTATGTGGGTTGAATTTTCTTAAAATGGATTAAATATTTGAAATAATAATTATTTATATTATATTATAAGGTCAAATTATTTATTGGTCATAATGAATAGTGAAAAATGTAAAAATATTTTACCACGATTAAGATGAAAATAATTCTACAGTGTGTTAAAATAACAAGATATGGGTTAAAATGACATAAAAAATTGTCTAAAAATTATTATATTGCCATATTTTGACCTTATTTTATCAAATTCTTAATAATGGTCTAATTTTGATCCTTTTTTATAAGAAAAATGTGGGTATAACTTTTTCTTTTCTAGAATACCAAGTGTGTTCTCTCCTCTACTTATAAAAGGCCTCCCCCTCTTCTCTCCTCTTCACACAATAAATGTAACACCACAAGGATTTACAAATAATTTTAATATATAATTCCTAAATCATTGAGTCTCTACAAAAAAAAACAATTATTTATAACCTATTCATTAAACATAATTTTCCCACTTCAGGGTTTTAAATTTCGGAAAATAGACATATATGATTGCGATCCGTAAGATATTTAGAGTATGATAGGAACAACTTAAATTTTTAGTGTATAGTAACTTGAAACTTTAGAATAGGAATGTACCCTTAGGAAAAGTAATATGAACCTTATGAATAGTAAATCAGACAATTGAATAGTAACCTCACTCATGAATATATAAATTAAATTTAGGCACCTCATGAATGAAAGTATGATATAATCATAGTACAAGTATGTGAGTATTAACTGTTGGTAGTTTTGGGAGTACTAAATATTTGACAATTAATAAATAGATTCAAATGAAAATTAATTTTCGTAAAATGTTTTATAAATAAATATTTTGTTGGCCTATGATTTTATGATAATTTAATAAGACCTAAGTTATTTTTTACGGTGTTCCAAAATCAGTTTTAATTTTAAAAACTATTTTTTTTGAGTAAATGATGATTTGAATTAAAATTAAATTTATTATATTTAGACAATAATTTTAATAAAATGGAGTTCATTTTTTAATTATACATGTCAAAAAATGGTTGGGTTTAATTTTTGGGATTTTTGTGAAATACTTGAATTTTTAAGTGAATAGTAAAATACAGTAATTTACATTATAAATAAATTATAATATAAATACACAATTCATTGAGTCATAGATGATGTAATAACCCTTAGTTTGAACTCAAAATAACTTATAAATATATTTATAAAAAAAATCAACACTATTTGTTTTCTTGAGAAAAATAATAAAATAATGAATAAAATAATGAATAAAAGTATGATAAATTACCCATCTCCTCCACTATAAAAATCATCCCTCACCCCCTCTTCTCTTCACACATTCCAAACTTTTATCCTTATAAAACTTCTACTCAATAATATTCCCAAGATCCTACCAGAAGTCCTGAATCTCTTGGTCTCATCAAAATACCAAAATCAACCCCCTTAAGGAGATTCTCAATGAGAAGTATTCAAGAGGTAAAATCCTCTTCCTTTTCCTTTCATTTCCTTTTGATGTTATTTTTTTATTATACTATCCTAAACTCCTCTATCAAAATATTCATGATTACTCCAGTATCATCTATATAATATGATATTATCATGTTAATTTAAGATCCATAATCAATCTCTTTACTCTCTCTCTTTTATTTTAAAAACAAAATCATCGTCTGAGAGGTGCTGATTTACAACCTTCATGGACGAAGAACCTTCATTATACAATTTCTCCTTCAAGGATGGTCATGAAACCATTTTTATGGTTGAAAAAGGTTATAAAATATGTATTATGTCTCATTTAATGTTCTATAACAAGTATATATATATAATACTAATTCATATGATAAAACTGTTTTGTGATTATCAAAATACCGTTGTAATAATCTAAATGATTATCACTAGTGTTTTATCTAATAAATAATCCTCATAACATATAAAAAAATTAATTTTATAAACCATTATTGTTTTTTATGTTCATTAGTATCATATATATTCAATTTTGTAGAATTATATCCTTACTAAATTAACTTCATTACTCATATACAAGCATAAAAATCGTGAAAACCAAGGAAACAAACGCTCACGAGCAATAAAATTTTATCTTATAACTTATCTAAAAGGATATAAATGAAATTAATGAAATTATAATAAATAAAATACATGTATATTATGTTATTAATTAATTAATTAGTGGATTTAATTTTATTATATAGGACATTAAGGTCAAGTGCATAACTCATTCAGACATAAGGAAAGAGTATTCTACCCAAACCTCTAATTGATTTTGGGTTACTCATTTTCTCTTTTTACCCCATTTAAATTATAAATAATTCTTGTTTAATCCTAAAAAATTATTTTTAAATTTTCTATACATATATGTACCAATCAGAATCATTTTTTCTTTTATGGGGAGTTAAATGTTTTAAAAGGACCTTTCTCAGATTCTTCTCTATAAACAAGCCCAATTCAAGGGAACTTATCGAATTATTACCTATTTTCATGTGCACTATATAATATGTTTTAAGCCACCATTATTTTTATAAAATCACTCATTTTATTATGAAAAAACTATATTAGTTCACTTTTGGTTTTATATAAAGATTTTTCTAAAAGAACTATTCTTTGCAAAGTATAAGAGTATTTCTCTCAAGTATTACTCAATGATTTTATAAGAGTATTTCCATCTATTTCAAAACTATTATTGATTATTATGTTTAATTGGGATTAATATTTTATGATATAATCAAAAATATTTTATTTAATGGTTTATGATTAGATTAACTGTGGATGTACTGTCTTAATACCATTCACCATATTACTCTGAATGGTTAGTGTTTATGTTTACTGATTCTGGAAAGTTATTTAAATTTCATTCATCAATTTAAATAAAAATGTGTATTTTGATTATGTTTCTCACATTTCATATGAGGAATTAATTGGAATTAGTAAGTGAGATGTGGGGCCTGCTATATCCTCTCAATGCATCGATAGGTATCATGAGACAAACTGTCTTAGGTTTTTACCCACTATGAATGGTGTCTTGGTTGAGGCCTGGACAATATGATTATGATGTATGACATTATGCATTCCTTCATTATGATACTAGTAATTGATATTCCATGTGATTATTAGACTAGTATAATATCCATGATTAGGTTTTATTGTGGCATTATCTATTCAGATTTTATTCCGTCCATATTATGCTCAATTTTAATTCTAATGGCTTGTGTATTTTTATTTATTCACCATGAATTATTACTTATGCTTCTACTATGTTATTTATAATTACTGATCACCAGATATCACCACTTTATAATGTTTCATTATTTCCCAGGATGTTAAGATGAATATTATAAATTACTTGTAGGGATTATCTAAGAGTTATGGATGTTTCTAATGAGATCTATATATTGTATTTAATTTGAAGTTGTAATGTTGAACAGATGTATGTATCTTGTTTTCCAAATCTACTAAACTATTCCATCCTTAAGGATGCGTATTCCTTGTTTGTATACCAATGTAATATAATGAGGCACTTACTCTAGGAAATTGTTGTTGAGGTCTTTACAGTTGGTATCAAAGTAATTTTGATAGAATCTTTGGAAACTAGATTTAGAAAATGTATATTAGGGAACAAAAACCTGAGATAGACTTTGAGGATAAGAATATAAGAATACAGTATAATTTTGGTAAGGTATATATTATGTGTATATTTCAATAAAATACATATTTTCTTGGATACTACAAGTGGATGTGGTTCTGGCATAGATGTACCCAGGAGTAACAACTTCGATAAGGTGTTCGAGGCCTGACTCGAGGTAACTTGGTACACAATAAAAAGCCTTACTACACACCTAGTTTGACACTCCTGAGGGACATTCATAGGATAGTTCACATTTTCTTTGTAAACCATTATGAAGTATTTAATTTTAAATATGTCCCCAATGAAACCATTCTTACGATTATGAGATTTCACATGCATAAAATTAAAATTTATGTTAGGTATTTTTCTATTTCAACATTATATATTATGGTTCATATCCTAATTTACTATATTCCATTATTTAGAAATGGTGCCTATTAGAAGGAATTTAAACCACATAAATGAACATATCCTATATAGGTATTTCCATCTTATGAAAGAAATTGATATTGGGTTTGGTGTCGTGACTGGTGCTGATAGACTTCTAACTATACTAGGATAAATCACTCAGGTTTTGAATAATAACCTTACCCTTATGGAGAATCCTAATCCACAATTTAGAGGGGAAATGTTAGACCAATTTATGCGACAACAACCTCCATAATTTATTGTGAATACAAACCCATTCAAAGTATAGAAATGGATAAGTTCCTTAGAGAATATATTTATCACTTTGGGAAGTAATAAAAGGGAGAAGGTTATCATGGAAGTTTATCATTTATCTGGAGATACTGATCAATGGTAGTAATTGATTCAAAACACAAAGGAGTAGGAAGATATTGAAAATATTAAATGTTGGTATTTAAATGAAATTTTCCTAGAAAAATATTTTCCTTGTGAACAATGAGCGGATATGGAAGAATGAAAGAATTGATTTTTCATCATGTGATAATTGTAAGAAGAAACACCTTGGTACTTGCCTAAAGGGTATGGGTGTTTGTTACAAGTGTGGAGAAAAATTACACTAAGCCTGTGAATTTAATATAAATAAAGAAGCTACCAAATTTCAATTCTATAATTTAAAAGAGATAGGAAATTATAAAAATGATTGTTCTAAGCACCAAGGAATGTTTCCCCAAAGAAGGATAAGGGATCAAGTCCAAGCTTATGCGATTAAAACATTGGAGGTTGAAGTTTCTAATGATGTGGTTATAGGTCCATTAATCATATACTCAAATTTAGATAATGCCTTATTTGATTCTTGATCATCACATTCCTTTATATCTTCCCAGTTTTCATTAAAAATTAGACATTTCCAATTTTATTTAATAAGGTAGTTTTCAATCAAAAACCCTAAGGGAAGTCTCATTACAACAAAGATATGTTAGGAAGTTCAAATTATGGCATATAAATGTGTTTTATCTACTGATTTTATCATCATAACTATGGTTGAATTTGACAAAATCCTCAGTATGGATCATATTTCCAAATATAATGAGAAAATATATTGCAAGAAGAAGGAAATTACGATTTATGAGGATGATGTAGAATCCCTTATCTTTAGAGAAGAAACATAATTATCTGATTTTTATCTAGTTCCACCCCCAGTATCTCTGCTGAGTTCAACTCTTGGGGAAGAAGAAAATGAAATATCTCTAGGTGAGGAAATAAATCTTCAAATTGAGGGTGTACCTATTTTACAATATTACATTGATGTATTTCCAGAGGATTTACTTAGACATCCTCCAGAACAGGAAGATGAGTTCTCTATTGATTTAATTCCTGGTTCAAGACCTATATCAAAGAATCCTTATAGAATGGTCATAGCGGAGTTAGTAGAAATAAAGAAAAAGATAGAGGAATTTAGTGATAAAGTATTTATCCACCGTATTGTTTCTCTATGGGGAGCTCTCATTATTTTTGTTTAGAAGAAATATGAATCTATGAGGCTATGAATTGACTACAGCTAGATCAATGATATTATGATAAAGAAAAAGTATCCTCTTCCTTGCATTGATGATTTATTTGATCAAATTCATGAATCCAAATATTTTTTGAATATTGAACTTCTATCTTGATATATTCCATTTCATGAGAGGAATGAAGATATTCCAAAGACAATATTTTGAACGAGGTATGGGAATTACAAGTTTACAGTAATTCCTTTTGGACTGACTAATGAATCCTCAATTTTCATGGATATAATGAATAGGGTTTTAAAGGAATATCTTGACGAATTCATTGTGGTATTTATTGATGATATATTTATATACTCCAAAATATATGAAGATCATGAGAATCACTTGTTCATTTTTCTGAAGACTCTTAAAAAAATGAGTTATATGAGAAGTTTAGAAAGTGTGAATTCTAGATTCAAACAATTTATTTTCTTGGCCATATTGTCTCTAAGGATAGAATCTTGGTTGATCCTGTAAAGAAAAAGGCATTTCAAGAATGAACTACTCCAACAAATATAACTAAGGTACATAGTTTTATTGGATTAACAGGTTATTATCAGTGTTTCATTCAAAAATTCACTCGATTAGCTAACCCATTAAGGGATATTACTTGTAAAGTGGTTAAGTTTTTATGGAATAAATAATGTGAAGAATGTTTTGGATAATTGAAGATGATATTAGTGAATTATCCGATCCTAACTAAACCATCGATAAATAGAGGATTTGTGATTTATAGAAATTCATCAAATAAAAGACTTGGATGTATACTTATGGAGAATGATAGTGTTATTTACTATGCATAAATGCAATTAAAAACTCATGAAAAAAGCAATATAACTCATAATCTCGAGTTTGTAACTCTAATATTTTCCCTGAAGATATGGAGACATTATCTTCATGGTGAAATATGTCAGATATATATAGATCACAAGATCTTGAAATATATATTCTCACAAAAATAACTCAACATGAGGAAAAGGCGATGGCTCGAGAAACTCAAGGATTATTATTGTTCTATAAACTACCACATAGGGAAATAAAATAAGGTGGAAGATACATTGACCATGAAGGATCATGGAGTTATAAACAAAATGAGGATTTAAAGTGATCCTGTGTTTATGGATCTAGTAAGGATGGATATGGTAATTATCAAGTAAGGTGAAGACTCATTTCATTTTCAATTAGTTTCCAAACTATATTTATTAGAAATAATTAAAAGTTATTAGTGTGATGGTGAGAATATTCAAAATAAAATTAATGTTGTGAATGATGGGAAATTTTTAGAGTTTGTATGTGGGGATGGAATTCTGAAATTTGGGAGGAGGCTATGTGTTCCCTCAATGCTCGAGCTAAAAATAGATGTATTTGATGATTCTAATAGATCAAATTTATCTATACATCATCGTAGCACTAATATGTATAGTGATCTTAAGGAAAATTTCTGGTGGGATAATATGAACTGAGAAATTACTAATTATGCATCAAGATATCTAGTCTGTCAATAGGTGAAGGCTAAAATACAACATCCTAGAAGTGTCATGCAACCCCAAACAATTACTACATTGAAATGGAGTGACATAACTATGTATTTTGTCAATGTATTACCAAAAAACACCAAGAAAAAATGATGCAATATGGTTAATTGCTGATCAACTTACCAAATCTGTACATTTCCTCACTTTAGTGGAGGATTTTCCAATGGAGTGCCTTGCAAGACTCAATATTAATGAAGTTTTAAGACTTCATGGATCACCTCTCTCAATTGTGTCTAATCATGATCTAATAATTACATCAAAATTCTAGAAAGTATCTAGAAATATTTGGATACTGAGCTTCATTTGAATTCTTATTATCATCCTCAAACTGACGGGTAGTCCAAAAAGATGATCCAAACTTTAGAAGACATGTTGAGATTATGCTCACTTTATTTTCAAGGTATGTGGGATCTGTATTTACCTTTGGTAGATTTTTCCTATAATAATAGTTTCTATTCTAGTATTCAAATGGCGCCATATGAAGAATTGTTTGGAAAGAGATGTTGTACCCTAACATGTTGGGATGAAGTTGGTGAAAGGAAGCTTGTAGGCCTAGATCTTGTGGAGGAAACAACAATGAAGGTAAAGACTATTCAAACCCATATCAAAGCAACTCAAAGTAGGAAAAAGAGATATACCGATAATCAAAGGAAGGATTTGGAATTTCAAGTGGGAGATCGTGTTTTCTTGAAAGTATATCCATGGAAGGGTGTTATACGATTTGGGAAGAAAGGGAAATTGACCCCCAGGTACATTGGTCCTTTTGAAATAGTAGATATAATTGGATATTTGGTTTATTATTTGGAAATTACACCTCGACTTTCGAAGGTATACAATGTGTTCCACATCTCTTTATTAAGAAAGTACATTCCATACCCAACACATGTCCACACTTCTGAAGGAATGGAATTGGGACCCGACTTATCTTACTGTGAAGAGACTTTCCAAATCTTGGACACTAAATAATAGGTGTTGAGTAATCAGACAACTTGGCTGGTATATGTACATTGAAAAAATTATAAAATTGAAGAGGCGATATGGGAGCCTGAGGAACTTATGATGAAGACTTACCCAAATATTTTTATGAAGTAACATTCTAGAAATTTCGAGGAACTTTTTTTAAGGGGGGAGAATTTAACACCCCAATGATAAAAAAAAATTAATATAGAATGCATAAAACTCTGAGTCTCTAAAAAAAACTTTTTTTATAACCTAGCCATTAAACAATATTTTCCCGCTTCTATGTTTTGAATTTCAAAAAACGTACATGAACGGTTGAGATTAGTCAGATATTTAGAGCCTGATAGGATCAAATTATATTTTTAGTGAATAGTAACTTGACCCTTCAGAATAGTAATGTACCCTTTTGAATAGTAAATTGCCCAAATAAATAGTAACCTCACTCATGAATGTATAAATAAAATTTAGGCACCTCATAAGTGAAACTATGATATAATTATAGTACAAGTAAGTGAATATTAAGTGTTGGTAATTTTGGGAGTAATAAATATTTAATAATTAATAAATTGATTTAAATGAAAATTCATTTTCATAAAATGTATTCATAAATAAATATTTTATTATCCTATTATTTTAGGATTTTAATAAGACCTAATTTATTTTTTTCTGGGTGTCAGAAAATCAATTTTAATTTTAAAAACTATATATTTTGAGTAAATGATGACTTTAATTAAAAATTAAATTTATCATATTTAGAAAATTATTTTCATAAAATGGTGTTTATTTTTTAATTCTACATATTGAAAAGTGTTTAGGGTGAATTGTTGGGATTTTTTCTGAAATACTTGAATTTTTAAGTGAATAGTAAAATATGGTAATTTACCGTATAAATACGTTAAAAGATAAATAAACTATTCTTTTTGTCATGGTTAATTTAAGAACCATTGGTTATAAATCACAAGAACTTATTACTGTATTTAGTAACAATAATCAATACTATTGGTTGTCTTGAGAAAAATAATGAAATAATGAATAAAATAATGAGAAATTACCCATTTCCTCCAATAGGAAAATCACCCCTCACCCCCTCCTCTTATCACACTATAAAATCTTTGATCCATGGAAAATTTATACTCAATACTCTTCCCAAGATCCTCCCCCACATCCAAAAGCTCTTGGTCTCATCAAAAGACCAAAATCAATCCCCTTAATGAGATTCTCAAAGAGGAGTATTGAAGATGTTAAGTCCTCTTCCTTTTCCTTTTATTTTCTTTTTAAGTTCTTTATTTTATTATACTATCCTAACCTCCTTTGTCCAAATTATCATGATAAATACCTTATTATCTATATAATATAATGATATCAAGTTAATGGAATATCCATAATCAATCTCAATGTCCGGGAGGTGCCGATTTACAACCTTCATGGACGATGAACCTTCGTTATTTAGTTTATCCTTCAAGGCTAGTCATGAAATAATTTTTTTGGTTAATATAGATTATAAAATATTTATTATGTCTCATATAATGTTTTGGAACAATAATATATACATAATACTAATTCATATGATAAAACTGGTTCGTGTCAATCAAAATACCACCATAATAATCTTAATGATTGTCACTAATGTTTTATCTAATAACCTATCATCATAACATATAGAAAAATTAATTATATAACCATTTATTATTATGGATGTTCATTAGTAACATATAAATTTAAATCTGGAGAATTATATCCTTTCTCCATGAACTTTGTTACTCATATACAAGCATACCAATCGTGAAAACCAAGGAAACAAACACTCCCGAGCAATAAAATTGTATCTTATAACTCATCAAAAAGGCTATAAATAAACTTAATAAAATTATAATAAATAAAATACATGTAGACGAGGTTATTAATTAATTTATTTAATTTTATTATCCAGGAAATTGAGGTCAAGTGAAGAACTCATTCAGACATAAGGTATGGTTTTTCTACTCGAACCTCCAATTTCTTTCAGATTACTATTTTTCTCTCTTTACCACATTTAAATTATAAATTATTCTTATTTAATACCCATAAATTATGTTTTAATGTTCTATATATATATTTAAAAATTATAATCTTTTTTTCTTATATGAGTATTTAAATTTTTTAAAAGGATCTTTCTCAAATTATTCCCAATAAACAATTCCGATTCAAGGGAACTTCTTGAATTCTTAACTATTTCCAAGTGCACTATATAATTGGTTTTAATACACCATTATTTTTCTAAAATCACTCATTTTATTATAATATATCTATATTAGATCACTTATGGTTTTATACATAGAGTTTTACAAAATAACTCTTCTTTTTAAAGTAAAAGTGTATTTCTCTCAAGTGTTACTCAATGAACTTATAAGAGTATTTCCATCTATTTCAACACAATAGTTGATTCTTATGTTTAATTGGGATTAATATTTTATGTTATAATCCACCATATTTTATTGAATTTTTTATTATTTGTTTGATTATGGATGTTCTATCTTGATACCATTAACCATATTACTCAGAATGGTCTGTGTTTAAGTTTACTTATTGGCAAAAGTCATTTATATTTCATATGTTAGTTTGAATATTAATGTATATGATGATTATGTTTCTTCAATTTCATATTAATAATTCATTAGAATTATTAAGTGATGGTTGGGGCCTGATATCGCCCCTCAATCCATCTGTAGGTCTCATGAGACGAACTAGCCATAGTTTTTACCCATTATGTATGGTGTCATGGACTAGGACATGATGTTATGATTATGATGTCTGACATTATGCATTACCTCATTATGAAACTAGTAATTTATAGTCCATGTGATTATTTTACTAGTAGAATATCTATGGTTATGTTTTATTATGGAATTATATTTTCAACTTTTATTCCTACAATATTATGCTCAATTTTAATTTTAATGGAATGAGTACTTTTATTTATTCACCTTGCCTTATTACTTATTCTTCCACTATATTATTTACCCTTACTGATTACCTAATCTCACCCCTTTCTTATTCTTCATTTTCCCCCAGGATGTAAACATGAATATTATGAATGACTTTCAAGGATAATCTTGGAGTTATGGATGTTTCTAATGGAATATATATATATATATATATATATTGTTTTATTTAATGTTTTAATGTTGAACTTATGGATGTATATTTTTTTCCAAAGCTACTAAAATATTCGGTCCTTCGGGATGCGTCTTCTTTGTTTATATACCAATGTAATAGAATAAAGCAACAATAATGGGAAACTGGGGTTGGGGTCTTTACAATAAAAACCTTTTGGTTTAGCCAATAACTACCCAAATAACTTCCTTAATTCCCTCTCAATTACCTAGAGACCTTTTTTTTGATAAAAAATCCATCCTAATAAGGCTTTTTGTCCTAACCTATGAAGGTTTTCTGAAAAAGTGGTATCATACTTAATTGATAATTTTTATTTTATTTGTTATTATACCTCCTTAAAATTTTATTCAATTATGGTGATATAATAAAAATATTATATACTATATAATTATATGTTTTTATGTTAATTTAATAACTTACATCAATCTCCTCTTTCATCAAATGGGAAATGAAACCATTGTTTGTGTGTACAGTGAACTATCACCACACAAATCGATGTAATTCATTTCTCATCATCACCTCTAAAGTATTATTATAGTGATGGATTTAAAGTATATATATGATATTTATAATATAATTATACTTTTTGAATTATTATATAACATATACCTTACTTTCTATTCTGTGGGGGATATGATAATGTTACTCATGTTTACGGTGGACTACTGCCTCACGAAGTGATGCGATTCATTTTTCTTATATGATTTACATGGAAGGTAATAAGGATAATTTTAATAAATATATGTGATATATATGAAATAATTATTATATTTATGACATATTTATCCTTATGAAAATTTAATATATCATTTCCTTTTTTCACACTAAAAGAATGCTAATATCGTCCATACGTATGTGTAGACTACCATCTCCAAGAAGCGATGCGATTATTTTTTTATCCCCAAATAACATGGATGAAATATATATATTTAAATAAATAATATGATTTTTTTATATGATTATTATTATTTAATTATAAAATATTACTTACCTTCTTTAAATAATGATCACCGAAAAATGGAAACATTATTCATGCGTAGGTTCGACTTACCATCTCCATGATCGCAACATAGTTCATTTTTTAACCATATTTCATGATTGGTTTTAAAATTATAATTAATGTATAAAAATTATAATTATTTAATGATTATTATTCTGTATATTTTTGAATAATGACCACTTTTACCATAGTCAACCAATTGAGGTTATTCTGTACATATAAGCCAAATATCGTCAAAACATCCGACATAAACTTAATTTATTAATTAAATGTATAAAAAATGTTAATAAGGGAAATAAAAGTAATAATAAACTTTAAAAAGATTCATAAGAAAGTAAATGATTAACATAATTTTATTATTCAGGAATATAAAAAATGTATGTGATGAATGAAACTTGAGGTAAGGGACCCTTTTTCTTAAAACCACTTTTTAAATTTTTTTAAATATTTAATTTCAATTTTTTTTATTCTAAATCCTTATAAATGTATCAATTAAATTATAATTTATGTTTTAATGGATGATAAAGGTCATTTTTACCATATTTTACTTTCTTTAAAATGTTTTAAAAATATAAGCAGTCTTTTTAAGGTTTTATGTAAGGGACACTTTACATTAAATACTTTGTTTGAAAATGTTATAATGTTTTTTAAGTATTTTTCTTCCATATCCATATTATTAAACTTTTTATGGATTTATTTATATGGATATAAAATAATTATAAAGGAAATTTTAAGTCTCTTTGGATTTCTTCTAGTGGTTTTCAAAAGGAATATTTTTTACGTGTTTTATATAGAAAGTTTTGACAAAAAGGAAAAAGGATTGTTCTATTTTATCATATATGGTGACAATGAATTTTCCTACCTCCATACCCATTATTTTATTTTTATGTTTCTTTACATGATTTCATGTTTTTTTCAAATTAAACCCTCTTTAATTTTTCCTCGATATTTTGGTATAGAAAATGTGGTTTTAAAAGAAAAAGATATTTTGATATCTAAAAGAGTTTTGGATATAGGTTTAAAGAGTTTTTTCAGGGGTTTTATGATTAAAAATCACATGATTAATTTTTTTATTAATTTTATAGTCCTCACAATTTTTTTACGAAGTTATAAGCCCTATTATAGCTCACAGGAGAGACTGATATATCCTATATGATGAGTTTACCGAGACAACGCTCCAATGTAGCAGTCAATGATTATTTTCTCTATATAATTATATTTAAGTCACCCATATGGTTATTCCAATTTTTAAGGGTTATTATAAGGGTTCTGTAAGGGTTATATGATGATGATGTCCCAAGTCACCTGTATGAATTTTATTTCTTCAAATCATTTTTCATGGAAATCATTTTTTTTCAAAAGGAAAGATAAATTATATTTTTTTAGAAATAACGATAATTCCCTTTTTGTGTAAAATGTTAAATTTTTAATAAATTTTTTTCATTGGTTTTCATGTTTTCAAATAATAATTTATGAGTTTTATTCTACCTTTAAGTTTTCAAAAGAAATTTTTATGAAAATATTTTGGAATAGAAGGTGATTTCATGGGTAATAAAATGTTTATTAAGCCCAAAGCATACTTCGAAATGGATAATTTTTATAAGTATTAATAGACTAATGAGTTTATTTATTTTATTTTATGTCCCTTACTAAGATTGTTTTCTTATAACATGTTTTTTTTTCAATGGGTGTAAATATGGGTGAGGGGTAATATGAAGTCAATTTGAAAGTGGTGAGAATTTTTTATGAAAAGAAGAATTGTATTATTTTAAAAGTTTTACATATTGAGATTAGTTGATACTGATCGATAGTGTACACTTTTTAAATATATGGTTCTGTTATGTATGATTTATGAAAAAATTCTCTAAAACTCTAAACCTAAAAGATATTTGGGAAAAGAAAGTGAATAATAGCCTAAAGACTACAAACTATGAATGGTTTAAGTCTATGTCCTTATATGGATTGAGAATTGTACATGAATTTTTACTGAGTGTTAACCAAAAATATATAATAACCCATATTGGTGTAAAAACACACCATTGATCCACCAAATTCACTCCTCAGGATTATATGTGCATAAGAATGAAAAGCTTCGAGCACCTTCTAAATTGGAAGTTATCTCAAGAACTTTATTTATCGGTATATAGGAAGACAAAGCAGCCTACTAACCACACCATGTTTCAAACTGTAAACAACCACTCCATTCAACTCAATACAAGAATTAAAATTAAAATAAAATTTATATAAAGAACAATTTAACTTTAAATGGTTCATACAATTAATTATTACGTCTATGATATAATGTTTCTTATATCATTTTATTAATCTAGTGGTACTTTGTTTTGAAAAATAATTGATAAGTACAAACTATTATTAGAATTATTTAATTCCTCTTCACAAAAAATCATTTACAAGTTGTGTGATACCAAATATATAGTGGGACCTAGTTAGTTATATAGTTACACTACCACCTGAGATTCACGAATGACCCACTATTTAAACCTAGTGACCTCTGATCTCCAGTAGCATTTTTCACCTGACTGCTAAAGCTGGTAAACATTTCAAGTTACCAATAACTTGTAACTTCCTTTCATATGTTCTGTTGAACTAACTACTACCCAATAAACATATGTTCATCAATTAACCATCTGACCAACTCTACCCCCATGAAATATCTTCTGCTACCACTACATTGATCATTAAGCCAAACTATTTTCTAGAGCTCCTTTTAAGAGACCGTGTATGGTAATTTTAAATAAACTTCACATCCTAAAAGGGTTAAGATTTATTATATTACAAAAAATAGTGGATGGTACACTAGTTTCTTCAATTTTCATTTATAGTTTTCATTGTTTTGAATATTCTATCTTAGTTTGATATTGGATTGGGCTTATATATTTCTTCTAATGGTTTAACAAGTGTTGTCATATCCCTTAAAACCCCCAAAATGTTCAATTTATATTACTATGAATCATGGGTATTAGATAAAAACTTTACATCACACATTTGTTCTGATAAACACATACTCAGAGATAGAATAGAATTAAAAAATTGGGAAGTATATTTATGACTTTTCAATAGATCAAGAGCTACTACAATGGTGGTCAAACCTTATGGTTAAAGTTTACCTAGTTGATTAGTTATTAAATTAGAAAACTATTATTATGTTCCAACCATAAAATAAAATTTGATATATATATTTTTTGGACATAATGTAAACATACATTATTAATGAAAAAAATTAATTCTACATACAATAATGAAATGTTTTATGTAATTGAGAATATAGTAAATAGTTCATATATTATGGATATGGATAATCATATCTATAATATTGAGAATAATATGGTGAAAGTTGATTCTAATTCCACATACCTTTAACATTGCCTCTTTGGACATATAATTGAGAAATTAATTCAAAGACTCTCTATATATGGAATGAAAGAATCCTTTTCTTAATATCCATTTAACCATTTTGAGTCTTATTTGTCAGGGAAAATTACTAAAGTACCTTTTTGTGGAAATGGTGAAAGTGATAGTGGATTGTTGAATTTTATAAATAGTGATATATATAGATCAATGAGTATACAAGAATTTTATGAGTTTAGATATTTTGTAACTTTTACGAAGAAATTTATTCTATATGGTTATGTGTTTTCTATGAGACAAAATTATGAATCGTTTGAAAATTTAAAAGCGTTTTAGGGTGAGGTATGAAATCATCTTGGAAAAAGTACAAAAATTCTATGATCACATAGGGTTAGTGAATACTTAAGACATGAATTCATTTATCATCAAAGAGATTGTAAAATTATTCCACAACTCACTCCCCCTAGAATACCGTAGTGGAATGGTGTATTTGATTGGATGAATTGTACCATGTTTGAAATGGTTTGATTAATGATGTGTCATTATGACCTTACTCTTTTTTCTTGGGGATATAATCCAGAAACTACTACATTTCTAATTAACCACATTCTATCTAAAGTGGTCATAAATACACCAAATGAGATATTGATTGGGAAAGGTCCCAATATATATTTTATAAATATTTGGGATTGTGAATAACACATATGATGTTTTAATTCTAACAGCCTGACCCTAATTCAAAAAAATTATTATTTGTTGGTTATTCCGGGGAAAACAAGATATATTATTTCTATAGTCCCACTGATCACAATGTGTTTATGGCCTATAATAGTATATTTTTTGAGAAGGAATATATAAATGAAGGACTCAGTTGAAAGAATATTGAACTTGGAGAAGTTTAGGACTAACAAACATGAAATTTTCCCATTAAGTAAGTTGATTCGGTTAAACGGAGTTTTTAAAGGATAACTAACTTAGTTTACACAAGAACAATAATGGTTTGGTATGATACATTAGGATCTCAAGATATATGGATTTCTTATGAAAAAATATGGTGATGTAATGTTTATTGTTGATGAACCTACTACATACTGAGAGGCCATTCGGTGATCTAATTCTAGGAGATGGATAAAATACATGGAATTTGAAATGGATTCAAAGTATGAAAACCATGTTTTAAAGTTTATTGATGCACCCAAAGGGTTTATACCCATATGGTGAAACTATTTTTTCTACAAAAAAATTAAAATGGATGGTAGAGTGTATCCCTATAAATAATGTCTAGTGTAAAAGGGTTATAAATATATTCATGGTATTTAAAATGAAGATAAATTTTCAATAGTTATGTTGATAAAGTCTATTTGTATATTTCTTTCCATTATAGATCATTTTTATTATTAGATATATTAAATGGATATCAAAACCACTTTACTCAATGGAAATTTATTCAAATATCAATATATAACACAACTGAGAGGTTTTGAAGTTCCAAATGAGTATGCTAAGGTGTGAAAGTTTCCATGATCTATTTATGTATTGAAGAAAGATTCATAGAGTTGGAATATTAAGTTTGTTGATATGATCAAAGAGTGTAGTTTCATCAAGAACATATATTATTAATGTGTATACAAGAAAATTAGAGGGAGTGTGTTGGTATTTATTATAATGTGTGTGAATGACAAAATTCTTTTAAAAAATGATTTCATGAATTTATATTATATGAAAATGATGTTGGGAAAATGATTCTTGATAAAATACATGGGTGAAGTAACCTATATGTATGGTATAAATATATATAGAGATACATGTAAGAGGTTTCTTGGATTTATTCAAAACACATATATTGATAATGTGATAAAGTGATTTATCATGGGGAACTCTATAAAGAGGTTTTTACAAATGTTTCATGGCATGAATCTTAAGAAGATTCATTTTTTTCAAGAGTTATAAAGGATGGATATAATTATTTATGTCCTCCATAGGATCTATCATATATTCCTTGTTATTTACTTGACCCGATTTAATATATGATTTGATTATAACTAGTAAATACCAATCTGACCATGATGAGATTCATTAGATTATAGTCAATAACATCCTAAATTACATAAGTAGAAGTAAGGATATGCTATTGGTCTTTAGTGGTTAGGATGGGTTTAGTATATGGGGCTACACTAATGATAGTTTCCAATTAAAAAAAGATGATATGATATCTCAATATTGTATTTTATTTTTCATTATAAGTGGAGATATTAGTTGTAATATTTTAAAACAAGTCAATGTAGTGGAATAAAAAATTGATGTAATGTACATCACTACATCAGATTTAGTAAAGTAAGATGTCTGTATTATAATATCATCACTAAAATTGGGGTAGTTACTAGTATTGATGGAGTAATTGAGATTTACTATGAAAATAATAGAGCTATTACTTAGGGAAAGGAACCCCAGCCCCACCAAAGGACTAAACGCATTTTCCAAAAGTACCATATCACTTAGGATATCTTTGTGATGAGTGATATAAATATATATTGAGTTGATTATATATGAAATATAGTAGATCCATTGATGAAAACTTCAATGTAGAGAAAGCATGGGGGTTATTTTGAATATCTTGGTATAAGATACATGTGAGAATGAATGGAATTGTTGTAATATGTATCATGATTTTAAACCAATATAAATCTATATTGATCATTTATTCATTTTTTCTGAAATTATTTTACATGAATAATGGAATGATAATATAATCTCAATGTATGAATTTCAGTTATCCCTAAACAATGATTATCATAGAGTATTATGGGTTTTGATGATATTTTAATATTATCATGTGTAAAATTATTAATCAATAAAAGAGTTGAACATGATATACAAATAATAAACTCATGAGATAATAAGTCAAGAAAAAATATTTGGATTAGCATACCAAAGTATATCACATGGAATTTCATAAAGTTATTGATATACTTAGGGGTGTATTATTATTATTAATCCCAACTTCATGATGTTTGTAGTATACTTAACATGAGAACCTTTATAATTTGATAATTTTCTTGTGCAATAATTATCTCCAAGATAATATAGGGTGTTTGAGTATTTTTTTGATCATGTCATTGGTTAATGCTCAACCAAGAAAGGATTTTTCTACTTGTATGACAAGAAAATAAATTTGGTCTCTTAATTGAATGAGACTATATAAATTCATGTCAATGCTCAGTTGAGTGACATGTGATGTTATTAGATACTTGGATGAGGGAAATGTTATGTGTTCATCTACAAGATTAATGAAATATGATTTATTCATTAACTTAGATAGTCTATTTCGATGAATCATTAATGTATGAGATGGAATATACTAGATGGCATGTTTTTTTCTAGTGTTAACTAGATGTCATATAAAAAGGGATTATATGTGTATACATAAGAAGTATATGATACATATTATGGTGTAAATGTTCATATGGAGATATTAGTATGTTTGATCGAGAGTAGAAATGACCCATTTATATATTGACTAGTATTGATGTTTTTCTAGAGGATACTCTTTGCTTATATTTATGGAATTTGGATTTAATTTTTCTTGTTCTTAATATAAATTATTATACTGAAAAAACCAACCCACCAGGGTCTTGACCAGACCATTTATATGTAATAGTGCCACCCAATCCTACCTTTAATCTTTATGAACCTGGTGACTAACACTGAGTAGGAATATCCCACAATATGAGAGACCTTATCCCATATCAAACTAAAATTGAAACATATATACATTACATAAAACAATAAACAAAATCAGAAGGATATATAAATTTTTAATCAACTGAACTGTATATAAAACATGAATGTGACATTAGGTATAAATACATGACCATAATGAAAACAAAAAGGACTCATACAAAAAAACCTCTAAGCCTGGTAGACACTAGTCAAAATAAATATCCTTATCATCGCATGTACTTCTAAATCAGTCTCCAGCTGCAACAATATCCAACATAATCAAAGACCATCATTCTTTATCAAGTTTTATAGAAAATTTCTTCCAAATCAGCATAAATGCTTAAATATCTCACCTAATGAGTAGGTAAAGATTCTTAGAGAACTTAAAATACCACATAGTCCACAATTAAAAGCCCATATGTATATAATATATTGAATGAATAGAGGTTTAAAAGGAGGAACAAGACTCAATTTAACTAATATGATCCACCTCTCCAACTCCCACATCATCATTGGCAATCATAAAATGGGTACATGCTTCTTACTGAAGTAAGTACTTCAATTGAGGAAATAATTTACCATACCACCCACCATATTCACATCACTAATAATGAAACCCATATGGAATACAATCCATTATTGTTAATATGCCACAATTAGGGGAACACTGACCCCTTTTATCATAACCAACCATGTAAGAAAAAACCACATCACCTAAATAGAATCATAAAGGGGAACTCATGCCTCGCTAGAAGTAATATCAGTTGAGGGAGTATGGAACTCGTATAAAATATCCCATTCCCCAAGGAAATGTGGAGAATACCTTACCCTAACTATAGAATGAGATTCAGGATTTCGGACCCCAAGTATATGGGGGGAATATATGACTTTATCTAAAAATCGACCCATAGATAGTGGATCCATTACCCTAGGTATATAGGGGAATACTAGAACTTACATGAAGAATGATATAGAGAATATTGTGCTTAGAGTATATGAGGGAATAATTAAATTTATTAGTAAAATGACATATAGATAGACAATCCCACACCCAAGGTATACATGGGGAATACTTGGATCCATCTGAGTGAAGGGAATGCTCTAATATTTTTTCCCAAACCCCATCATATTCCCTATATATAAAAATACTAAATATTACTATCATGCATCAAAAATGTCCTCTAATATTAAATAATCCTATGTTATAGTGTTCTACATGAAAACAATTACCCATGGTAGGATATTTACATTTCCAAAATGGACGTATAGTGAAAGAGATAGAAAAAACATGCCTGGTAGGCATTGAATGAGAGACATGGAATTCTAGGTGCATGGGAACATGTTTCCATATTCATAGTACGCTAGTTAGATTAAGGAATACTTAACCCAGTTATTCTGATTAGACCAATTTATATATGATCTGGGTTCTGGGACTACATTGGTTCATCCATGTTATTCGAATTACATCCCTATTTTTGAATGAGTGAGTGAGGCACCTCATCCTATCCACCTAACATCTATAGATATCTATAGGTAGATTATGAGGGGTGGTTTTCAACCTACCCCTCCATGTACCATGATATTCACATAATTCCATGAATGTTGTTTCCATGATTCCCTCCCTATGGACCCTTTATGCATCATAGTATCCACCATCACCATCACATAGTCATGAAAGAATTCACTATGGTGCCTTGTCCACTGCCACTGTGACACCACTAGAATCCTAGCTCCATACTATTCCATGGCTACTGCCACAACATCATCCCTCCTGGTGCTCTAGCCTTCCACTATCAACTCACCTCAATGTTCTGCCTCCTCCAACTTCCCTGTGTCTCTGATCATAATCAACCCTTCACTAATTTCTTCTCATTTCCATTGGCCACTAATACTGATTAAAATCTATTTATTAGAATGTGATGAAAAATGAGAGAAAAGTTGTGAGAAACTACAAAAAACTAGAATTTAGCGTTGTTTTTAGCGATGTTTTTTTAAAAACAATGATAATTTTAAATTAAGTGACGTTTTCAGGAAACATTGATAATTTAGCATGTTCTTAAGGAAAAATCTCTAATTTAGCAATATTTTTCAGGAAATTTTTCTAATTTATTGAAGTTTTTAGGAAACATTGCAAATTTAGCCACATTTTTAAGAAAACATCACTTATTTAGCGCAATTTTCAGTAAGCATCTCTAAATTGGCCATATTTTTAAAACATGTGGCTAAATTCATAATATTTCATAAAAAACATCATTAATTTAGAAAAAATTGGAGGAAACATCACTAATTCAGCAATATTTTTAGGAAACATTTCTCATTTAGCCATATTTTTAAGGAAAATACACTAATTTGGCGATGTTTTTCAAAAAAAATCATTAAATTCGGGATGTTTTTTAGGGAACATCATTAAAAATATAAATATTTATATATCCCAATTCCTCATGTCAATGTAAATATATATTTAGATATATATATATATATATTAATATATATAAACACAGACACACACACATATAAAATTATATATCAGTATATATATTTATATATATATATATATTAACACACACACACAAATATATATATATATTTATATATATAGAAACACACATATATTTTGAATCTATTCACATTTTTTAAGAAAACATGGCTATTTTTGTGTCATTTTTACCAGTGTTTTAAAATGTGGCTAATTATATATATATATATATATATGTATATTTATTATTATATATATGTAGTCATATACATATATATCTATAAACACACACAAACATATCTAAACACACACACACACATGTCAATATAAACATTGAATATAAAAAAATATAAACATATATATATATATATATATATATATATAAACACACACAAATATACATAATATAAACACACACATATATATATATATATATATAATATAATCATATATATAAATATAAATTATAAACATATATATATATATATATATATTATTAACATAAAATATAAGCGCGCGCACACACACACATATAAAATATAAAATATAAACAGATATATATAATATAAACAAAAACATATATATAATATAAAATATAGACATATATCTAAAATATAAATATATATATAAATACATATAATATTATATAAACATATATAAATATATATAAACACAAAATATAAAATATAAAACATAAACACACACATATATATTAATATATGCATATTAATATATATATATATATAATATTAAATTTTAAATAATTAAATGTATATATATATAAATATAAAATAATAAAATTAAATATTTTAATTTTAGTCATGTTTTTAAGAAAACATGGCTATTTTATTTTAATTTTTACGAGTATTTTAAAACGTGTCTAATTATGTATATATATATATACATACACATATATATATTTACACACACACACACACATACATATAAACACACACAGACACACACACACACACACACATATCTAAAGATATAATATATATAAAATAAATACATAGATATATATAAATACACACACACACACACATATAAATAAACATAAAATATAAACATAAAATATAAACATATATATATAATATAAAATATAGGCGTATATATTAAATATAAACATATATATATATATACACGAAATATTAATTTTTTAAATACTAATATATATATATATATATATATATATAAATATAACATAATACATTTATATAATCAAAATCCTAATAGTTGAGTTGGTTTGCTTCTTTGTTTTGATGCTGGAGGTTCAAGGATCAACTTCTAGCAGTGACTGTTTTCTTCAGGATTTAGGTGTGAGTAATATTGCATGGGTTGAGGTAGTGTACGAGATGGGGCATGGGGGTAGGAATTGGAGGTGCAGTGTACTGGTGGTGGGGTGGGTTAGGAATTGGGTAAGGCACCATACGGGATAGGGCGTGGGTGGGGGGTATGAGAGGTGGGGTGAGGGAATAGAGGGTGAGGTAGTGCGGAGGCGGGGGGTTATATATTATATTTTTATTGTAAAGAAACTATAAATTCCAAAAAAAAATACTGTAGTTTTTTAGAAACATTGGTAAATAAAAATTATAAATATATATAAAAAATATTTTTTTTTAAAAAATTATCGACATTTTTTAGAAACATTTGGAAATGAATTAAATACTTTTTAAAACATCACTAATGCAAATTTTTTTTTCTAAATAGTGTTTTTAATGAGAAGTTAAATAATAGGGGAGTGAATAACAAAAAATTTGGAACATTAGACATATTTTTCATCAATCACCATAAATATTGCACAACTAAAAAAAAGTTAAGGATAATTCAATCCACCCTCTATAAATATTTTAATACCTGGGATTTAGGTGTTTTATGGTGAGGAAAACCAAATATTTATAAATATTTCAAACATAATATTGTTTTCCTTGAGGAGAAAATTTAGGTTTTATGATTTTAACAAATTTAGGAAACATGTTTAAAAACAAATTGATAATAATATTGAAATTGAAGAATTCCAATGAAGAGCATGAAGAACAAAACAATCACTGAAATAAAAATCCTTGAATTAATGTAAAATCTTCGTCACATCAATACATTATCAAAACCATATGTTTTTTTATTATTAGTCATGTAATTTGTTCATCAATATAATCAAAAATTTGATCCCACTCCCCTGATCCAATGACATTACCACCTAGGGTTAATTTCATCCACCAATTGCTAACCCTTGAAAAAATATGTGATTGGTATATAAATTGACTAATTTTATAGTTTTTTCCAACCATTATTATATTTTAATTTTTTAAATTAAATGATTCAATCGTGACAGTCCATCCCAAGAATCAAAATGTGAACTCCAATTATAGAATTCTTATAGTAAAACCCCATAACATAAGAAAGTGCAGACTCGGATTCCTCATTAGAGACTAGATGTGGAAGGAAAATCATGATTCATAATAATGTATGTGTTGGGGATAACAATGGTATTTTCATACTCAATATATTTTTATTAACACCCTATCATACTTAAAATTCCCTACCAGCTCATTCCACAGGTAAGTTCCATATCCTGGAATCAATTGAACCATTATATAATTTTTTTGAGGTCATCTACTATGGTGAATTTATTATTTTAACCCTAGAGAGGTCCCAAAACTCCAAAAACAAAAAATCGAGTTATCTCTAAACAATGAAAAACCTAGACGACCACATCCTACCACAATTATGACCTTTTCATCATTGAAAGGAAAAAAATAATTTTTATTACAAGGAAACTCATGAAACAACCCCATATAGAAATTAACCAACCATCGCATGAAATTCCTTCATATCATAGGTTTGATCTCTAAACAAACTTGGTAAACGGCCATATAGGAAGGAAAATTACTCTTTCACCCATGAAGATACTAGATCAAACCCATATCCAAACAAGAACTAAGCATATAATTTCATCCTCTCTAGGAGAGTATTGCCACGCCTCTCCAAAAAAATTCTTAAATGATGGTTTCCTTAACACATGGGATGGAAATGATCCATGTATAACTATCATATATCTTAAAATGGTTTCTTACAAAAATAATCACCTATATAAGTGCCTACCTCCCCATATATTTGATAATTTTATATGGTTATTTAATGATAAAAATCCATCCACACCACACTCCAACATTGATTGATTCACCCAACTCCACAATAATATCAGAAGTGCAACCAGAGCACATGATCTTTAGGATCTACATCAACTTCTTATCCTTTCTCTCAAAAATTTTTCTAACACCAATGTTTCTGACTTGTGGCTTGAGAGAAAGATGGCCCTTCCACTTCAACCTTAACACACCACTCATGGGTATTCCTCATCCACTTCTTGACTTATTATAGGCTCAAACCTACAATAAAAGATAATCTAGTTGAGTTGTATTCACTATTTCATGAAGTCAACCATCAAGAATAACATGAAAAATAGAAATCTTTCAAACTAATCAATAAAAAATCACTATGCATCAGGTATCCCAATATCCCATAAGTCCATGAAGATGGTCTCAAATTCTCAAATGAACCAACTCTGTCACCTCCAAACCCCACGATAACACTTATTTGAGCAACCAAAATATATATCCTCAAATGAAAATCTCATCCTCCATTGTATATGAAGAATTCCCTTTGTATGGGTTCTCCCATAAAGATCTAAGAACAATTCTCCATAAGGGTGGTATATACATTATATATCCACTATGATATTCAATATAAACTTCAAGGGAAAACCACTATTTTCTTGGGTAATTGGGTAATGTGATCCCCACATTCAAGAAAACCCGTTAAGTCTATCCCTTGAGAAACATCTAGTCACACTAGAAAAAAATTCAAAATCACTATTGTGGGATTTTATCACACAAGGGATAAGTGTGGGGACACCCCTATCAATCAAAGGTTAACACATCTCCCTCTTTCGATGAAAAAATCACTACACCGAACTAGCTTCTTACGTGCCTCCTCTATCACTAGGATGAATAGTCCTTGCTAGAAACATCAACCACTATTCTACTACTACTCTACTAATAGTTTATTAAATACCATAACATAAACTTTATGAACACTAATTCTACACCATGAATCAAGATCCCATATGATGAGAGTTTAGTGAACAGTAGTAAATCTCATGGAAAGACAAGGTAAGATTCCTAAAACACCTAACATGATCCTATAAAAACTAATTCTTAGAAGGTTTCATTCCATATTCCCATAAATTCTATATGGGAGCTCATTATTCAATATAAAACACCCAAACAATATATTTGAAATGTAAAATTATATACTCATCACACTCTCATCTAGGCTCAACCATGGTTAACCCTTCAAAAGAAATCACACATTCATAAAAATACACTGAAAGAGAATTTCTCATTGACACACTTAACACATAAATCCAAGTTCATCAACATAGATATCCAAATTCTACCTGAAAGAGGGATGGATCTTCTTTCCACACTATAGGGGGGTCTCACTTACTACTAAAGGTGGAACCTACCTAATTATCCACTTGAAAATTTCTCATGATAAAATTAATGGGTAACCAGTTTATACCATCATGGGTACCACAACAACTCACCTCTTCTACAAAATAATCTCTTGTAACTAATGATAACCTCACTTCTCCAAAAGTAGTGAGTTTAATACAATCTACTTTTTTAGAAACTCACTAGATTTCAAGGATATATCTATAGATTTTATTAAAATCTATCACTCCAAAAAAATTTAATGTAGAGAGAATAAATCACACATAATCCATCAAATAAGAGGGTCCCTGAAAAGATAACATAATTCATACTCCAAATTGTATACTTTGATTCCTAACCATGGTCATCTAATTGATGCATCATCCGACAACATTAACTATTAGTATCCCATGAATGATAGGAACTAATCATGGGTTGTGATTGTGTGAGTGGATCAATTAATTGTCCATCATTAAATACTATCACACGACCAGCTCTTCCGTCAATGAATCCTCAATAGCCAATGAGGACCAACAAAAAATAAATGACTGATTTAATTAAAATGTATAATGTTGAGGTCTATCCTTGAAAATACTCTGGATTTCAGTAAGTGAAATGTTAACTTATACCCACAACCAGTGTGCATATTCTCTAAGAATATCCAACCATCAATGCTCGCTCAGAAAAATCCAGCACAAGTGGTGGTGGATGATAACACAACCACATCTCAAAAACCCTCCCTATGGTGTCCCTAAATAACCCCTCATAGTGAAAAATTCAACTAAAAAATATTCCCACTAAATATGTTGTAAGGTCTTTGGGAATTGACATACAGTCAAATATAGTCACACTACCTTGTGGAGGTTCCAAAACCATTAGATAATACTCCATATCTGATTGGAGCTTCTTATCTAGACATGATAGAGTAGGCCCTCATGATTTTAATAAAAACATCATTCACTAATGGCTCATCATGTTGTGTAGGAATCTCAAAATAATATTTGGAATATGGTCAATAAAATATTGAACCATATAGTAACATGAGTCTAAAATCTTCCCAAACCTCTACCACCGAAGGTTAAGCTTCAACTGAGAAACCCATGAGGTCTTTATAGCTGTAATTCATAGAGAAAACCTAACATATAGGAAGTCTTATACAACTTAGCATGAAAATCCATATGATCTATAAGAACGATCTTTATTAAGAACAAAGGTGAGATAAAACTACCTCAAATCATGGGATAGGAATTTCTCATAACCAAGCCTCCAAAAAATTATTTATAACCCATCAGACACTGATGAGATGACCAAAAATATGAATGGGCTCATCAGGACCCTAGATGTACTCTCAATATGTCTATTAGCGGGTAAAATTTGTCATTTGACTGAATTAATAAAAAATGATTAGAGCATATCTTGATGATTTGAAATATAAAGGGAATGAATGATCATAAATGGCTGCTATATGATCCATGTACCTACTTTCTTATACCCCTCAATGTTGTCTCAAAGAAATGTGTTGACTAACATGTTATTAGAGTCTTGGAGAAATGATATATTGGCCACCAAAACTAATCCAGTCTCCCAAGTCTAATAACTAAACTCAAGTCCCCATTAACATTATTTCCATATTATTACCAAACCAATCCTCACATGACTAGTAATTAAAAACTCTAACCCTTGTAAAAACCTTCATTTATACTATAATGAACCGACGCATGATGATTTGAAATGTCACATGAACCATATTATCACTAGGACCAAAGGTAATTCTTGATCCCCATGAGTTGGAAACTAGTTCTTGAACATCAAAATTGTACGGTTTGGGAATTATTTCACTCTCTATATCCAATTAACCACATCAATTATCCCACTTAAGGAAAAAATATATATAAAAATGAGTCTCATCCCCACTCATAAAATAAACAGTTTCAATATAAAATAAAAAACCAATCAGTGTAAGACATATAAATAATAAAGTGAAAAAGTGGAAGTCACATAATAACAAAAAAATGCCCAATAAATTCCAAGTACAATGGAAACATAAAATAAGGAAAACATCTGGCTGAAATATAACCATCCCAAAAAGTTAAAAACTACATCCAAGACTACCACCCACTAACTCTATATGACCCTTGACCACTCACCATGTCCCATTCCATATGTCAGTATACAAATCAAATTCCAACCTTCAATGAAACTAGAACCTGGGCACCTAAAAGAAAACATACCAGCTACATACACCCAATAGTGTATTCATGCTGTGAGCTCAAAATTCCAAGCAATATTTTATCAGAGATTTTGTGCAATTTCCTTTCAAAATCCAATTCATAAATTATAATTTGAATTATAATTTAAAAAATTAGTTTTCCATATGGAAGTTTAACAAAACCAAATAATATACCATGAATAAATTTTTATAAAAGACCAACCTTATTAAAGTGTATAGGGAAAACCAAAACCTTTTTATTAAAATTACTTTAAAACATACAAAAAGGATCTTTCAAAAAAATTTAAAAAACATGATCAAATTCATTTCCTTTTTCCAAAATATTTCCCAAATACCTTTTATAAAATACAAATAACATTTCTTTTTAAAAACACATTTTCCAAAAAAAATTTTAAAATCAATTTGAAAGTAAACCACAAACATATCTAAAATGAAACAAAATATAATAGTTACCAACACACAAATGGAAATTCACAAAAATAATCAACAAGGGGAACAATTCTATACAATAAACACAAGTGTTAATGGTATACCAATGTGGAATATAATAGAATACAATAAATAATCCTCAAGTACAAGGTATCATGATCCACTCCTTAAGACTAAAGTAATAGTAACCCAAACTATAGACTAGAACCCTATGAAGAAACTAAAGAATATGTAAACATCCCAGTAGTCCTATATAACTAGTGGGGAAACAAATTCCATCCCATGAGTGATCAAAATTCATGGGACACAAACAATATAGGAGTGTTAAACATCTTTATCCCAAATAAACTAGCCATAACATACAATAAACTAAGGTGGCACACTCATCCAGGTCTTTTAACAACTCTTAGAACACCAATGATATGTCATGGTGGAGGTGAGTAGAAAAATATGGTAGAATCATCATAGGATCAAAAGAAAAAAATAGTAAATAAATCCCATATCTACCCTCCAAATCCATCATAAAAAATAACCCATTTTTACATGCATAAGAATCAATAAATATAAAAATGTAAAACAACCCCATTAGGGTCTACTGTAGAGACCTAGTTTTTTTATTTTATGACTTTGAAATATTTTTGCGTATATTTTCGGAGTCATGCACTGATAAAAAAAGAAATTCCAAAGCCCGATGGGCCCAAAATTAATTTTATAAAAATATTAAATATATTTTATATTATGTTCCTTTAGTTTATTAAATAAAATGGGATAAATATTATTTGGAATATCAGATCTAAAATCTGAGACTACAGTTGAGTCTGGAGCGTGCTTTTTATCCTAGGCATGACCTAAAATCAGTCAGTGTAGGGAGGTCAGAAATTGAGACTATTGGGGGGGGGGGTGTTTTATTAAAATAAATAATTAAATTGATTTATTTTAATATAATTAACCTAATATAATTCCTATAAAATATCCATTATGCTAAATTCTTCAGGGTTTGCTGCTTTCACCTAGGATAATTGAGACAATCTTCTTCCTATCCTTTCGTTGGAGAATCGAATCAGACGATGAAAAGACTCTTGATCGAAGCTGATCAAAGCGCAATGAATTCAAAAAATGATCAAAATCATTGGTGAGCACATTATTTGAAAAAAATCTCTAGGTAGGACTTTAAAATTTATGGATAACACCATATTTGATTAAATTGATTGAGAATGATCTTCCATTTCTTGATCTGTGCTAATTGTGTACAATTTCATGTACTTGCAAACTAAAATTAAATGGAATTGTTTACTTTTCTCACCCCAAATTATCCATGTTTGTATTTTTTATCCAAGAATTCTTGGAAAAATATTGTAAAACCTTTTTTATTATGCCTTTCTCTAATAAATTATTCAATTTATTCACCGATCGGACTATGAGGTACTAGTTTGATATTTCAAAGTGGGACCGAGCCTGATCAGACCCCTTAATTTGAGACAAATTTGCATGTGAGGGATGAATCCATAAATAAGGTATGAATTCATTTGGATTGAGGGTTTTGGGTGATCGTTTTCATGATCATAATCTAAATCATTGAGTGAAAAAGAATTAGATATGTATGTAGTGTGAGGTGGTTTGTGCATTGTAACAAGAATCGATTCTGGCCCCCAGAGGTCCAAAAAAAGATGACCAGAGCTAGATTGTTCAATTTGAGGTGGACATGAGGCTAGATACTAAGGTGAGGATGATGGATCTGAAGTGAGGTAGCCATATCTAACTTTCTAAAAACCATGATTATATTCCATGAAGTCTGAAGAACACACGACATGCTGGGTCTTGGCTATGATGACTTGGGTTTTGGGTGAGATAAGTATCACATGATGTGTGGTACTCTCACATGCCTTGTGACCTTGTGCTGGTGGTACAAACTTTACTACATGAGTACATAGTCATGGGAACATCCTAGGACATGACATGTTATGAGATACGTGGGCAAGGGCAGAGATAGGAGTGACACCCCTTGTGAAGAGGAACACTGTGTACCAAAGTACACAAACACGACCAAAGAGCATGGGCAAGATCCTGGGTGGCTCAAACACACTATATAGACCCTTTACATGTCGTGTATGGTTATAATTAAGCTATCCATGTGCCGATAGGGACATGAATGGGTGAAGTAGCAGTACCACATATTGTGTGGGTCCCCTCACAAATAGTGTACCCCTTGTTCCCTTTTGAAAAAGCATTAAACTCTCATATCTCCATTGTTTAGAATCAGATATTGGTGAGTGAGTATCCTATACTAAGTGTTTTTCTATGTAGAAAAAGATGGAGGAATTCTTAATGGATTTATAGTTATAATAAAATATGTTCTGAGCATGATGAATATTTATGAATTGCTTGAAGAAAATAGTGATTAGGCAGGATCACCATAGGCTTTCAAGTGGCACCCTCCAGATAGGCTGGGCATGGGTCCTCGATCATCTGAGTGGAACCCAGCTATGAGGAAGGTCATGGGTCCTCAAAAATAGTAGTGAAACCATCCAACTGGGCTATGCATGGGTCCTCTACCAATCTTGAGTGGCACCCTCCAACTGGGCCGGACATGGGTCCTCGACTACTAGAGTTTCACCCTCTATCTGGACTGGGAATGGTTCCTCTACTGATCCCAAGTGGCACCCCCTAGCTAGGTTCAACATGGGTCCTTGATGAGAAGAGTGGCACCCTCTAGCTAGACTGAGCATGGGTCCTCTATAGGCACCTAGAGTGGCATCATCCATCTAGGCTGGGCATGGGTCCTTCACTATTAGAGTTTAACCCAACTACAAAGATAGGTTATGGGTCCCCGACTACTAGAGTGTCACCCTTTAGCTGAGTTGGACAAGGGTCCTCTATAATCACCTAGAGTGGCACCCTCTACTGTGCTGGGGATGGTTCCTCCACCATTAGAGTGACATCCTCCTATTGTACTACGTCATCAGTCCTCTACCTTTAGATTGTGTCCCCCAACTGTACGGTATAGTGAAAAGGTTAGGGTTGGCTTGGATGTTTTGTACTAGGAATATGTGCAACATGTTTTACATCAAAGACAAACTTCAATAACTATTGGCACTTCCTGGGATGGGATGTGAGATGGAGATCCCGTTTCTCTATTTTTCGGGATTATTTTACTGAGAATATATATATATATATATATATATATCTGTATCCATGTTTTTTTATCTTGTTACTCTCCTCCTATGTTTGGAAAATACTAGACATATAGTCCTCCTACACAAAATGTTGAGTTCCCTGTGACTGGATAATGCTAAATTATTTCTTTGGGTTGATCTGTTTAATATTTTTCTATCTATTCCTGTCGTGTCTCTTACTACCCCCTTCAAATTTTAGGGCATCCAGCTGGGTATGTACATACTCACCCCTACATGGGATTTTACAACATTTGTCGTGTCTTATGCAGACAACAGATAGGTCAGAGGTGACTACATAGGAGGTTAGGGATACCTTGGTGCATTGAATGCATATGGTGGTCGAAGCTTGGAGATCAAAATATGGGCTCTCTTAGTAATTTGAATTTATAGTTTTATTAGGTTGAGACATAGTTTTGGTTGGGCATATGTTTTTCCCCATTAATTTTCAGTTTTCACTATCATACTCCTGTACACACTCGAGGTTTTTTATGTTTGGTTACATTCTAGATGTTACATCTTTTTATTATTATTCCTCTACACCTTTGCATTGAGATGGTCAGTGTGTGCATACATGTACATTATATAAAGGACTCCCAATGTTATATATTACTTTGGAAACTTTTCCCCAACCCCTAGCCTAGGGAGGTTGGATTGAGGTAGTTGGGACTTGATCCCCAGTAACACCACCCCCAGGCATCCCATGTCAGGCTTAGGGAACTAGCGGTTAGGGGCACAAACAGATGCAGACTTTGAATGCTTATAACACAGTGGCACACGGGATGATTAGAGGTATGATATGTGTTTATTATACTCTATCCTTAGTATTAGTAGACAAAGGTTCTAGTCATTCCTTTATATCTAAAATCCTAGTATGAGATTTGGAGCTCCTAGTAGGGTATTTGTCCTATTAACTTCATCTTTAGTTTCCTATAATAAATTATTCTTCTATACCATTTATCATCTGGTAGTGAGAGCTATTGTTTGGTGGTTAGAGGTTCATGTTGGACCTTTTGGTCATCATGATGGAACCCTATGATTTAATCTTGGGTATTTATTAGTTTTCCATGGTCCAAGACTAGATTTACTATCACTTAAGATAAGTTAGATTCATTCGTACTGATGGGACATGATTCTACTTTGTGGGAGAGAGAGATCTCATGGATGACAAGAGGATTCAATGAGTAGGAGGCTATATTCCATCATCCATCAGCTGGTGAGTGTATCTCTTGGTGTAGTAGAATATTCAGGAATCTAGATTCCTTTAGTTGTGGATTATTTCATGGAAATATTCCCCAAAAACATTCTGGGACTACCTCTGATATAAGGCCCCAGCCTTAAACCTTACTTAATCTTGAGTTGTTACAAGATTACACTTTGAGGATCTTTTTAGGTTTAGAGTTTTAGAGAATTAGATCTTAAAACTTGCATTACATTCCACATTTAAACGCAGTGGTTACATAAAAGATAATATTCATTTTTCCAATCAACGGAAACATATTTAAAATAAAACATGGATTCTTTCTTGACACTTCCTTGACACTATCATCATATCATGCACCATTCCCTTGACCTGTGGAAAACATTTCAAAAACATGGGATGAGAATAAAAAGCTCAGTAAGGGTTATAAAAATATGGAAAGGAAACATGAGTACATTTTTTTATAAGGAAAAAGCCCAGGATTATTATTAAAAAGAAAGTCCAAAAGAGGTACAAAAAACGGAATAAAAACAGATTAACTTATCACCCATTTTCAGGGTCGCCAAGATTTTTCCTCAGCTTGTCCCCAATGATTCGTTCTTTATTTCACATCTCGTTCCAAAGGCTGCTGTTATTACGTCCTCTTCCTCTTTCTCTTCCTCCACAATAGGTTTCATCAATCTCCCTGGCTTGCTGTAGGAGCGATTCTACATCTTCATCAGAGCTGTCCACTTGAGCTTCTTCCTTCCTCTTCATTTGCTCTTTCCTTTCTCTCTTCTTTTGGCTTTGAGTTCTAGCATGTTTCCATTCGTCATCAGAGCCTTTCTTTTTCTGATCTTCTTTTCCTAAGGATTCCTGCACACAAGAAGCATTCTGCAAAGTAGGGGTATTTGAATCCTTACTCACCTTTACATCCGGATGTTTCATCAATAAATATGGTGTTCCAGCCATGTCAGATGACTCTAGATGAGTAGACACAGTAATACTATCAGTCATTCCAGTTTCCCTATGTAACTCAGGAACATCAGGACATCTTTTTGTGAGAACATTCATAGCAGGGGAAGCCATCAAAGCAACATTGTTCTGGACTGAACAATCCAAAACCTTCAAGACAGGAGACTGTTCTATTCTTTCAGCAGGATCATGAAAAACAGCAGATGAAACAGTTGTAGAATCAACATAAGAGCCACCAACAAATTTAGTAATAGAAGTACCAGGTAGTGAAGACACCTGGATTCTGTCAGCCAAAGCAGGCTGTTCTGGAAAAATTAAATCGGATTCAACCCCAGAAACAGAAGCAGGAACATAAACAGTTTTATGCATTTAATCAGAGTTGGTGTTTTGGGTATGATCCACATCACCAGTACAATAAGGCTACAATTCTGGGAGATTAGAAGGGCCATCCTCTACAATGGCCACCCATGATTTTTTGGGAAGTGGCACTGTGGAACAGCCTTGAACAGTCAATCCAGAAGATTTCTTGGGTGAAGAAATCTTTTTCTGTTCAAGTGGCAGGTCTTTCAGATTGGGGCATGAGTTAATATCGTGCCCCTTCACAGAACAATTTGAGCAATAAATAGTCTTCCTACAATTAGAGGAGTCATGTCCTAATACTTTGCAATCGAAACAGAATTTAGGCAGGCTTTCATACTCAATCCTCAAGCTAATTTCCTCCTCATCAGTAGATAAAAATATTTTATCAATTAAGGTAGATGAAAGATCTACCTCAACTAAACATCTGGAAAAATGCCCATATCTGGCCAGTTCAGTTTCTTTATCCATTCTAATGGGAACTCCTATAGCTAGAGAGATGTCATATAAGATCCTGGGATGCCAAAGAAGCCAGTTCAAACCAAAGATTTTGATCCATACTTGTGCAACCGATCTACCCATCTCCAAAGGGTTAAAAGATCTATCCCACTCATGTATATGCAATGCCCCAGGCTTGAAATAAATGGAGCCAAACCCCCAGGCTCTCAATTTAATCTCCTCTGAAGGAAAGAACAAATGATAAAATCCCTTACCCAAAGAGACGCAGTTCCAGGCATCAAAGCCCCAGATATTAGTTAATCGAGATTTGAGATAATCTAACCTCCAGGGCTGCGAGCCCTTTGGAAAAATCAGCCTAGAAATGATGGAATGATCCCCTAACTTCAATCTCTTAGCAACCGCATCGCCATCAGATTTTACATGTGCTATCGAACCCTTCTACCTAATCCCTGCATGCGTATCCTTGAAATTAGAAAAAGAAGAGTTATTTTGACCAACCTCAACCGTATCTCGCATGCGGGGCTCTTTCCCTTGTGCTTTCCCCTCAGACGCTAACTTCTGTTGCAGAGGATTAGAATCCTTAGGGTTATTGAGGACCAGCTCATTCACGGATCTGGTCTCCCAAGCAGGATCAAAGCTTGCCATAACCGAAGAAGCCAAGAATCACAAACAAATCACGACCTAGGGTTAGGTATCAGCCGAGAGTGCCGAGAGTGCGCGTCGAGAGCGCTCCCCCATCCGTTTTAACCCCCAGGAAACATGAGTACCTATATACATAAGAATGAATGAAATCATACTTTACTCATAAAATATAATCACTTTAACATACCTCATCAAATCATGAATAAATCATTGAAATCATAAGACATAAAGGTAACTTGATGCATTCATAACATTATTACGTAGGGAGTAACCATCTTGGTTACGTTTGGAATACCCATCAAAGTATATTACCTAAATATCTTCCGAGAAACCTTAACGTTTAACTCCTTCGTGTTACCCAATTCATTGGAGAGATATATTGGGCTCACCCGCCCTTAGTTTATCACGGAACCACCCGTCTTCATAACAATGCCCAAGAACCATAACATAATCGTATCACATAAAACATGCATAAAGGAAACATAAAATTTCCACATTTCAATTACAAGATATCAATACAACACATTGATATAATAAAAACATTATGAAAACCATTTTAAATACTAAAATAAAAGAAAAGTAAAACATTGTATTTATTTTTTCATTTAAAAAAAGGTATGTCTTGTAGAGGAAGCCGAAACTCAAATAATGGTCATGGCGGCGGAGAAGTCGTTGTCGCCGCATACACACGAAAAAAAATTCCTTTTGTCATTTAGTAAACTCTTCATATAAAAAAATATTCCTTTTGAATAAGATAAAAAGTCAAATGGTTTTATACACCGTATACAAGAAAGTTGTGTATAAAAAAAATATGCCTCAATGAATGGAGATTGAGACGAAGTCCCTTACAAAGATCATTTTTTAAATAAAATAGATCTATTATGTGTATTCACTATAAGTACCTATAAAGAAAGTAATAATACAAGATAGGACATAATAATATCATGGCATAATTTTAAAGTAGGAGATTAACCCAAAGAATAGAAATTGGGTTAAGAAGTCCCCTTACCTCATGTCCGAGTTGACTCTATCATTATTTAATCTCCTGAATAATAAACTTGAGTTAATTTATACTTGCTTAAGAACCTTTTTCAAGTTCATTATTTCTTTTATATCACTTATTACCATGTTATGAACATTATTTAATCATTTAAGTTAATAACGGTCGTTTTAACGATCATTGGTACTTGAGTGAAAAATAAACTCTTTATAATTACAAGTTGTTCATGTATCCATTATATCCAGAGTTATATTCATTATGTAGATATAATATATATCATATATATCCAGTATATACATGAATTTATAATATTACATAATCATTTAGAGGTAAGAAATTAAATGCACCGTTCATGGAAACGGTAAGCCTTATGTACACATGAACGCTACTTTCATTTCTATGTCATATTAATGGAATTAAAACTAAATGAGAGATATGTATATTTTAATTCCATAATTATATTCATCATTTAGATTTAACATACATCATATATATATCCATTATATATATTTACTTATAATAGTACATTACATTTGGGGATAAGAAATGAAATGCACCGTTCATGGAGACAGTAAGCCGTACGTACGCATGAACGCTACTTTCATTTCTATCTCATAATTTAATGGAATTAAAACATAATGATACATAATAGTGTTATAATTAAATTATGGAATCATATATAATATCATTAAATCTATCCTTTATACGTACCATATATGGTATTGATGAATCAAATCACTTTGAGGGGGCGGTAGTCCGCACTTCCTCAAATGAAGATATCGCGTATACCCATAATGGAAGCCATAAAGGTATGCCATAAATGAAAAATACAGAATCTTAAGGAAAACATAAACATATTATATATCATATATAAATATAGTGACATATTAATGTCCACCTTTGAAGGTGTTAAAATAATATTGAACAATCATCATTTCGTGAGGCAGAAATTCACCATCCAGAGAAACAATATGTTCTTTAACCATTAGATGTAGGTGTGTGTAAGTTTAGCTCGAATACTTCTTATAAAAACATCCTAGTATATTTAAGATACTATATTTGTTACAAAAGAAATGAATAAAAAGAGTTTAGGGGGTTGGAGAAGCAAAATTAAACAAAAGAACACAAGTGAAGACATTACCTTAAAATTGGGTAACTCTTTTTGATTTGAGCTCAAAGGATTCCTTGTGAAGACTCATGCCAAAAGTGAGGCTTCAAGGAGTAATAGAGGGATGTGGAGAGACAAAATGGTCAGGGGTTGGCAAATCCAAAGGCTTGAGAAGTGTGGGTAAGGTGGTAGAGGTGGGGGCCTTTTATAAGGGGAGAGGAGGGGCACTCTTGGAAAGGTATAAATGGTTACTTTATTTTCAAATGAGTTTCGGATTTTAAAGGTCCCACATTGATGTATTTATAGGATAAGGTGATAAGGGTTCTAAATATACTCATTCAATAGGTCTTTTACAAGTGTAGGTCTTAGATTTTATATTATCTTTTTATTTTATTTAAATCGTTAAATAATGAGGTAATCACTGCATCAACATGATGTCATAAATAATTTAATTTATTTAATATCTAAAAATTATAAAAAAATACTATGATGTAGGAAATATTTTTAGATTTTCAATGAATATTTATAGTTCAAGATATCATTTATGTATAAAAAATTAAAAATGTTTTACTCAGGTGATACATTCTTTGTTATATTTACTTTCTTTAAAAAATTAAAAGATAAAAAGTCATTATCACAAAAAATTGATTCCATGGGGTCCCCAAGGTTGAAAAAAGGCATCCCACAGTCAGCCATGACACAAACAGTAGTATTAGGACACATGTTGGTGTCATTTTTTATTATTATGATATTATTTTATTATCCTTAACTACCCGATTACTAATTAATCAAGATAATTAACGATAATTACCGTCGTTACTATTCAAAAAGTCCAAAAAAAAGAGTCTTAATTACATAATTTGGAAATTATGATTCCAAATATGGAATCCATTTTACCAAATTCCCAACATAGAAATTGAAATAATTAATTTAAAAATAATTCCCGTTGTCAAAACAAATAGCGGGTTTTTACAAACAATATTTATGAAAAGTTTGGCACTTGTTTATGCCCAATTCCAAAGTAAAATTAATTATAATGACCACCATTGGATTAGATGGTAAAAATATATTCAAATTACACTTTAAGACCAATTAAAAAGATAATATAACCATATAATTAAATTATATGAAAAAGCAGATGGATGTAAAATGTAGTATTTTTCGCTATTCATTAAAAATTGAACATGGTCAGAAAAATACCAAAAATTTACCCAAGGTAAATTTCAATGTCCCAATAATAAATAATAAGTTTATTTTGAAAAATATATATTATAAAAGTGTCAAAAGTTAGATTTAAAAATATTTCTCCATCAAAAGGCGGTAAAACAATCTTTTAAAAATATTAGAGTATTCCATTCTTAAGATTGGATTTATTCTCATTTTAAGCCTCTAAAACACTATCTAATTCATAAATAGACATAGATAAGAATAACTATTATTAATTACTTACTTGGGATGTTACATCCTTCCCCCTTTAGAAAATTGCGTCCCCGCAATTTATTTACTTATCGAATAAGTGGGGGTATTTATCCCTCATTGCATTTTCAGATTCCCATGTTGCCTCTTCACTCATGTGGTTCTTCCACAAAACCTTTACATGATGAATCACCTTATTCCGCAACACTTTCTCCCTGTGATCAAGAATCTGAACCGGTTGTTCCACATAAGATAGATTCTCTTCCAACTGAACAACCTCTGGACTCAAAACATGAGATGGATCTGGCATGTACTTCCTTAACATTGAAACATGAAAAACATTGTGTACCTGAGATAAAATCGGAGGTAAAGCCACTCAGTATGAAACTGATCCAACTCTCTCCAGAATTTTATATGGTCTGATGAACCTTGGACTCAGTTTCCCTTTCTTACCAAATCACATCACACTTTTCCATGGTGAGACTTTGAGGAAGACATGATCACCTACCTTAAAAGAGAGATCCTTCCTCCCATTGTCCGCATAACACTTCTGCCTGCTCTGAGCTATTCTCATGTGTTTCTGTATCAGCTGAACTTTTTCTACCAAATCTTCTACCAATTCTGGTCCCATCAGCTTCCTTTGACCCACTTCATCCAAGAAAGCTAGAGTTCGACACCGCTTCCCATATAATTCCTCAAATGGTGCCATCTGTATACTGGAATGAAAACTGTTATTATATGAAAACTCAACCAAAGAAAGATGTTGGTCCCAACTTCCCTAATAATTCATTGAACAAACACGTAGCATATATTCCAAAGTATGAATTGTTCGTTCTGACTTCCCATCTGATTGAGGATGAAAAGCTGTACTAAAATTTAATTCAGTACCCAACGACTTCTGAAGGCCTTTCCAAAAGTTAGAAGTAAACATGGGATCACGATCAGATACAATGGAGAGGGGAACTCCATTTAACCTGACTATCTCTTTAAGATAAAAACGAGAAATTTGATCTAGGGAAAAAGTATCTCGTATAGAAAGGAAATGAGTAGATTTAGTCAAGTGATCAACAATAACCCAGATTTCATTATTACCTCGAGGTGTCTTCGGCAATCCCACAACGAAGTCCATGGATATATTTTCCCATTTCCACTCTGGCACTTGTAAAGGCTGAAGCATCCCTTTCGATAAATGCTGCTCTGCTTTAACCTGTTGACATGTCAAACACTTCAAAGTAAAATCAACAATATCTCTTTTCATTCCATTCCACCAGTAATACTCCCGAAGATCTCTATACATCTTAGTACTGCCATGATGAACTAAAAACGGAGAACTAAGAGCTTCACATAACAACTTTCTCTTCATCTGTGACTAAAAAAGCACACACAATCTCTTCCCAAATCTCAAAACAAAATCATTATCAATGTTGAATTCAGGCAACATACCCTTCTAAACCAGCTCTACCTTTTTCTGCAACTCACTGTCTTGCTTCTGTGCTTGCATAATTCTGTCTGATAGAGAAGTTTTCACTGATACCTGAAACAAAACAGAAGGACATCCTGCACCAAAAAATTCTATACCAAAGTTAATCAAATTTTTAAACAAAGGATCATATTCCAAACACAACATTGTTAATGAAGCATTACTTTTTCGACTCAAAGCATCAACCACTTTATTTGATTTTCCCAGATGGTAATGAATTGTACAATCATAATCCTTGATTAATTCTAGCCATCTCCTCTTTCTCATGTTCAATTCTTTCTGAGTGAATATATACTTTAAAATTACGTGATAGGTATATATTTTAAACTTTACTCCATACAAATGATGCCTTCAAATTTTTAAAGAGAAAACAATAGCAGCTAATTCCAAATCAAGTGTAGGGTAATTTACCTCATGAATTTTCAACTGACGTGAAGCATAAACAATTACATGATCATTCTGCATAAGGAAACAACCAAGTCCTTTCAATGAAGAATCACTGTAGATAACAAACTCACCATTCCTGGAAGGTAGTTCCAAAACTGGAGCATTCACCAATATTCTTTTCAATTCCTGAAAACAATCATCACATTCTTTTTTCCAGATAAACTTAACACCCTTCCGAGTTATCTTAGTCATTGGACTAGATAACCATGAAAAATTTCTAACAAAACTTTGGTAATAGCCTTCCAAAACCAAGAAAACTACGGATATCGGTTACATTTGTTGGTCTTGGCCATTCTTCAACAACCTTTGTTTTTGTAATATCAATAGTTATCCCATCTTTAGAAACAATATGACCAAGGAAAGAAATTTGTTGCAACCAGAACTTACACTTGCTGAATTTCCCATACAATTTCTTTTCTTTTATGGTTTGCAAAATATCCCTTAAATGTCTTTCATGATCCTCTTTACTTTTAGAAAACACCAAAATATCATCAATAAACACAACCAACATTTTTCACCTGAGTCAACTGAGCCATCACTACAACAAACTGTTTAGTTCTGATTCTGACCATCTCAGGATACTGATTTGAAAGGTCATTTCCCTCTGTATGCCTTCCCCGAAAATATATTCTATTTCCTCCATGAAAAACCATTCTAAACAAACATGTCTTAGATGAAGCAACATGGTATTCTTCAAATGATATATCATTTTCAATTTGACCATAAAAAAAATATTTTCGGATAATAATTTAAAATACTTTTAACTCCTAAAGTTATCTAAACAGACCTCTAATACCAACTATAAGGCCCCATCCTTAAACCTTACTTAATCTTGAGTTATTACAAGATTAAACATTGAGGATCTTTTCAGGTTTAGAGTTTTAGAGAATTAGATCATAAAACTTGCATTACATTCCACATTTAAACACAATGGTTACATAAAAGATAATATTCATTTTCCCCATCAACAGAAACATATTTAAAATAAAACATGGATTCTTTCTTGAAACTTCCTTGACACTATCATCATATCATGTACCACTCCATTGACCTGTGAAAAACATTTCAAAAACTTGGGATGAGCATAAAAAGCTCAGTAATGGTTATAAAAATATGGAAAGGAAACATGAGTACATATATACATAAGAATGAATGAAATCATACTTTACTCATAAAACATAAGCACTTTAACATAGCTCATCAAATCATAAATAAATCATAGAAATCATAAGAAATAAAGGTAACTTGAGGCATTCATAACATTCTTACGTAGGGAGTAACCCTCTTTGTTACGTTTGAAATACCCATCACATTATATTCTCTAAATCTCTTCGGAGAAACCATAACGTTTAACTACTTCACGTTACCCAATGCATTGGAGAGCTATATCGGGCTCACCCACCCTTAGTTTATCGCGAAACCACCCGTCTTCATAACAATTCCCAAGAACCATAACATAATCATATCACATAAAACATGCATAAAGGAAACATAACATTTCCACATTTCAATCAGAAGATATCAATACAACACATTGATATAATAAAAACATTATGAAGAAAAATTTTCAATACCAAAATAAAAGAAAAGTAAAAAATGGTATTTATTTTTTCATTTAAAAAAAATGTATGGCTTGTAGAGGAAGTAAAAACTCAAATAATGGTCACGGCGGTGGAGAAGTCGTTGTCACCGCATAAGCCCAACAAAAAAACATTCCTTTTGTCATTTAGTAAACACTTCGTATAAAAAAAGATTCCTTTTGAATAAGTGAAAAAGTCAAAGAGGTTTATACACTGTATAAAAGAATGTTGTGTATAAAACAAAATATGCCTCAATGAATGGAGATTGAGACGAAGTCCCTTACAAAGATCATTTTTTAAATAAAATAGATCTATTATGTGTATTCACTATATGTAAACATAATGAATGTAAGAATACAAGATAGGAAATAATAATATCATGGCATAATTTCAAATTAATAGATTAACCCAATGAGAAGAAATTGGGTTAAGAAGTTCCCTTACCTCATGTCCGACTTGACTCGATCATTCTTTAATCTCCTGAATAATAAACTTGAGTTAATTTATAATTTCTTAAGAACCTTTTTTAAGTTCATTATTCCTTTTATATCACTTATTACCATGTTATGAACATTATGTAATCATTTAAGTTAATAACGGTCGTTTTAACGATCATTGGTACTTGAGTCAAAAATAAACTCTTTATAATTACAAGTTGTTCATGTATCCATTATATCCAGAGTTATATTCATTATGTAGATATCATATACATCATATATATCCAGTATATACATGCATTTATAATATTACATAATCATTTAGAGTTAAGAAATGAAATTCACCGTTCATGGAGATGGTAAGCCGTACGTACGCATGAACGCTACTTTCATTTCTATGTCATATTAATGGAATTAAAAATAAATGAGATATATGTATATTTTAATTCCATAATTATATTCATCATTTATATGTAACATAAATCATATATATACATATCCATTATATATATGTATTTATAATAGTACATTACATTTGGGGATAAGAAATGAAATGCACCGTTCATGGAGACAGTAAGCCGTACGTACGCATGAATGCTACTTTCATTTCTATCTTATACTTTAATGGAATTAAAACATAATGATACATAATAGTATTATAATTCCAGTATGATATTATATATAATATCATTAAATCTATCCTTTATACGTACCACATATCGTATTAACAAATCAAATCACTTTGAGGGGGCGGTAGTCCGCACTTCCTAAAATGAAGATATCGCGTATACCCATAATGGAATCCATAAATGTATTCCATAAATGAAAAATACAGAAGATTAAGGAAAAAATAAACATATTATATATCATATATAAATATAGTGACATATTAATGGCCACCTTTGAAGTTGTTAAAAGAATATTGAACAATCATCGTTTCATGAGGCAGAAATTCACCATCCACAGAAACAGTATGTTCTTTAACCATTATATGTAGGTGTGTGTAAGTGTAGATAGAATCCTTATTATAAAAACATCCTAGTATATTGAATATACTGTATTTGTTACAAATGAAATGAATAAAAAGAGTTTAGGGGGTTGGAGAAGAAAAATAAAACAAAAGAACACAAGTGAAGAGATTACCTTAAAATCAGGTAACTCTTTTTGATTTGAGCTCAAAGTCTTCCTTGGGAAGACTTATGCCCAAAGTTAGGCTTCAAGGAGTAAGAGAGGTATTTGGAGAGACAAAATGGTCAGGGTTTGGCCGAGCCAAAGGCTTGAGAGGTGTGGGTTAAGGTGGTAGAGATGGGGGACTTTTATAAGAGGAGAGGAGGGGAACTCTTAGAAAGGTATAAAAGGTTACTTTATTTTCAAATGAGTTTCGGATTTTAAATGTCCCACATCGATGTATTTCTAGGATAAGGTGTTAAGGGTTATAAATATACTCATAAAATAGGTCTTTTAAAAGTTTAGGTCTTAGATTTTACATTATCTTTTTATTTTATTTAAATCGTTAAATAATGAGGTAATCGCTGCATCATCATGATGTCATAAATAATTTAATTTATTTAATTTCTAAAAATTATAAAAAAATACCATGATGTAGGAAATCTTGTTATATTTCCAATTACTATTTATAGTCCAAGAGATCATTTATGTAGACAAAATTAAAAATGTTTTACTCAGGTGATACATTCTTTGTTATATTTACTTTCTTTAAAAAATAAAAAGATAAAAAGTCATTATCACACAAAAGTGATTCCATGGGGTCCCCAAGTTTGGAACAAGGCATCCCATGGTCTTCCATGACACAAAAAGTAGTATTAGGACACATTTTAGTGTAATTTTGTATTATTATGATATTATTTTATTATCCTTAACTAGCCAATTACTAATTAATCAAGATAATTAACGATAATTACCGTCGTTACAATTCACAAAGTCCAAAAACAAAAGAGACTTAATTACATTATTTGGAACTTCTTATTCCAAATATGGAATCTATTTTACCAAATTATAAACATAGAAATTGAAATAATTAATTTAAAAATAATTCCTGTTGTCAAAACAAATAGCAGGTTTTTAGAAACAATATCAATAAAAAGTTTGGCACTTGTTTATGCCCAATTAAAAAGTAAAATTAATTATAATGACCACCATTGGATTATATTGTAAAAATATATTCTAGTTAAACTTTAAGGGCAATTAAAAATATAATCTAACCATATAATTAAATTATATGAAAAATCAGTTTTGATGTAAAATGTAGTATTTTTCGTTATTCATTAAAAATTGAACATGGTCAGAAAAATACCAAAAATTTACCCAAGGTAAATTTCAATGTCCCAAACATAAATAATAAGTTTATTTTGACAAATATATCTTATAAAATTGTCAAAAGTTAGATTTAAAAATGGTTCTCCATCAAAAGGCGGTAAAACAATCTTTTAAAAATATTAGAGTTTTCCATGCTTAAGATTGGATTTATTCTCATTTTAAGCCTCTAAAACACTATCTAATTCATAAATAGATATAGATAAGAATAACTATTATTCATTAATTACTTGGGATGTTACATCTGAGGTGGGAGATACTACTCTAACATCTTCAATGGCATATTGGATGGACCCTAATGAGCTCTGGGAGAATTGGTTACAGTTGGAGGGCCTTTGAGAGAAGGGTTTTATTAGGCCTAGTGTGTCCCCCTGGGTAGATCCAGTTTTGTTCATGAAAAATGTGGATAGGGCCTTGAATATTTATGTGGATTATTATCTCCTAAACTTGGACACTTTAAAGAAAAAGTACCCATTTCATAGGATTGATGACCTCTTTGACCAACTATGAGGCATGAGATGGTTCTAAAAGATTTTTTTCTGGTCTGACTACCCCTAGTTGAGGGTTTATGAGATTGATATTCTGAAGCTATCATTCTAATGTTTCTACAGACACAATGAGTTCCTAGTGATTCCCTTTAGTGTGATGAATTCGCCTACTATGTTTATGGTTTTGATGTAGTAGATCTTCCATCTGTACTTAGACTAGTTTTTGGTTGTCTTCATTGATGACATACTCATATACTTTGAGACAGAGGAGGAGCATGCAGAGCACTTGAGGATTGTCCCAGAATTGATTTGAGAACACCAAATTTATGGTAAGCTCTCGAAGTTCCATTTATGGATTCATAATGTTCAACTATTGGGGCATGTAGTTTTTGATCATGGTTTAGCCATAGACTTAATGAATATCTTTGAAGTTATTTATTGGGAGTCACTAAGAGCATGTAAGAGGTGTAGAGTTTCTTGGCTTGGTGGGGTAATACCAGAGGTTTTTGGTAGACTTATCTAGGATTAAAGCACCTTTGACTTCCTTGACATGGAAAGGGTGCCCTTTTACCTGGGCTGAGCAGTGATAGAGGGCCTTTTAAGATTTGAGGCTGAGGCTAATGATTAATCCTGTATTGAGAACATAAGAGGAGGGAATGTGGTACATAGTGTATTGAAATACCTTAGGATCTATGTTCGATAATGTGTTCATGTAGTGGTAAGAAGTTGTCACATATGATTCAAGACATTTGAGACCCCATGAGAAAAACAATGCAACTCAGGAACTAGAGTAGGAAGTGGTATTCTTCACCTTGAGTATGTGGAAGCACTATATTATTAGAGAGCACCTCATGGTTTACTTAGACCATAAGAGTCTTAGGTATATCTTCACATAGAGAGACTTGAATATTAGACAATGATGTTGGTTGGAGTTCCTACAGGACTATGAATTCAAGATAGTCTATACTCTAGGGAAGGGAAATTTGGTGTAAGATTCCCTTACTAGGAAGACTTGGGATCTCATGGTGCGAGAGGCTTCTCAGCAGTTGAATTCATTACAGCTGACCCTGATAGACCAGGAGGGTTCATCTTTTCTTTAGTCGAGGGTGTTGAATCCTATGCTTCTCGAGTGTGTGAGAGAGTTCTTATTGGGATACATCAACTGTGAGGTGTTGTGTGACTATATATCCTTAGGATATTCACCATATGGATATTCTGATGAAGGGAATCACATCATCCTTTTCTAGGGATGAATGGTGGTCCTAATCATGATGTGGGAGGAGGTTATGAGGGAGTTTCACACTTCTACCCAAGCTATACATCATGGTTTGGTGAATATTTATAGAGACCTTCAAAGGCATTTTTTGTGGTCTTACATAAGATAGAAAGTGGTTGTGTTTATTTCACGGGGCCTCACATGTCAGCAGGTGAAGGCTGAGCACCATGTTTTGGTAGTTGTTTTGCACCCCCTTGAGATCCTAGAGAGAAAATGCGATTGAATATACATGGACTTTGTGATAGATCTTCTATATAAAATGAGGGGCCATGACACCATCTGGGTGATAGTTTACCAAATCACAAAGTTGGAACACTTCCTAGCTATTAAGGAGAAAAGTTCAGTAGAGAGTTAGGGGAAATTTTATGTATAATAGACTGTTCACCTTCATGGGGTGCCATTGTCTATTGCCTATGACCTTTATGCATAGTTTTCTTCATGATAGTGTAGAGTACTGTATGAGGCATTCAAGACCCATATGAGGATAAGTACAACCTTCCACCACCAGACTAATGGGCAGAATGATTTCTCTATCTAGGTGTCAGTGGATAGGTTGAGGTCTTTCAAGTTAGAATTTTTCTAGATCTGGGGGGGGGGGGTCACCTTCCCTTGGTAGAGTTTGCGTAAAAAATAGACACCACTCTTCTATTGGTATGAAAACTTTTGAGGACCTATATGAGAGACCCTATAGGTTACCTTTGTGTCGTTGAGAGATTGGTGAGATGTCTATTGTAGGTCCAGAGTGGGTGTAGGAAATGATGGAGATGGTCCAGGTCATCTGTGAGTAGATGAGGAGGGCATAGAGTAGGATTAAATCTTACGCAGATTACTGTCATAGGCCCCTAGGATTCATGTAGGGAGCCCACATTTTTATAAGAGTCTACACATGATATGGATTTTAGAGGTTCAGCTAGGGAGACAAGCTATCCTCAAGGTTCATCAAACTATTTGATATCTTGTAAAGGGTTGGTGAGGTTTCTTACCACCTCACCCTACCACCACGATTGGAACAGGTGCGTAACGCATTCCATGTGTTCCAGTTGAGAATCTATGTGCATGAACCCACATATGTTATTGGCTGAGGTGAGCTAGACTTGGTGGATAAAGCCACTTTTTCATATCACCTGATGATGATCAAGGATCGATAGGATATGATCCTGCATGGATGGACTATCCCCTTGGTTTGTGTGTTTTGGAAGCATGAGAACATAGAGGAGAGATCCTAGGAGAAGGAGAGATAGATGTGGGCTCTATATCCTGATCTATCATTGTAGTTTTTATTTTCAAGAATGAAAATATGAAATGAGGGAATGATAAAGAGACCCATTTTTTTCCTTTTAAGAGTTTGAAATATTTTTACATATAGTTTTAGAGCTAGGTGCTAAGATGAAGTGTGAGTCTGAGGCCCAGTGTTCTAGGAATTAAATTAAAAAAATATTAAATATATTTTATAATACATGCACTTAGTTTATTAATAAAAATGGGATACATATTAAATGGAATCTTGGATAAAAAATATGATACCATGGTTGAGTTTAGAATGTTAGTTTTACACTAGGGGTGACCTAAAATAGGTTAGAATAGATCATTTGGAAATAGTGATGGTTGACGAGTGCATTTAGTTAAAATAAATAACTAAATTAGTTTATTTTAATTAAATTAACCTAATCTAATTCCTATAAAATCACTATTATTATAAATTCTCTAGGTTTCGTTTCATGTTCCTGGAATAATCCAGAGTGTCTTCTTCCTGTCCATCCACTGGTGAATCGATTCAGATAATGATGAGACTCTGAACCAAAGAAGATAAAGGCATAGATAATTAAATTAATCCACTCAATCATTGGAGAGTGTGTTCCTATATGATGAAAAATCAAATCTCCAGATATGAATCATCAATTCCTGGATTACACACTTATTGATTAAATTGATTGAGTAGGATTAACCCTTTCTTAATATGATCCAATTGTGGACAATTTCTTCTACCCATGTATTGAAATTAAATTACTTTGTTTTGTTTTCTCAATCTAAATTATCCCTATTTTTATTTTTTGGACAAGAACACTTGGACAATGGCCATTAAAACTTTTTTGTTTTTCCTTTATCCCACAAATTCTTAACGTTCTTCATAGATTGGCCTACGAGGTATTGGTTTTTCCTTAACGAGTGGGACCTTTCCCGATCGGATCACAAATTTCATGATGGATTCACATGAGAGGGATATATCAAAAAATATGTGATGAATTTGGTTGGATTTCAGGTTATGGGATATCATTTGGATAATATAAATCCAAATAATTGATGGTGGAAGTCCTAAATATCTGTGCAATGTGAGGTGGTTCGTGCGTAACAACATGAACCAATTCCAGACACCGGGGAGCCATAAACCGATGAAAAAAAAGGTGAATCCTTCAATTCTGGGAGGATATGAGGCTCGATCTAAATGCAAGAATACTGGATCAGAAGCATGGTGGAGAGATCTAACTTTATGGAAAAATCATGACTACACACTATCTAGTATGAAGAACACAAAATATATAGGGCCCTGACTATTACAACTATGATCTCCAGCGAGATAAGTATCACATGCCATGTGGGACCCCCACACCCCTTGTAACATTTTTCTAGAGGCCTGGAGTGTACTCTAAGAGTACATGGGAATGGGAATAACTAGACACATGCCATGTTCTTAGATAAACAGGCATGGATAGAGACCTGGGTGACACCCCATGTGAAGAGGCATACCATTTACCAAAGTACACAGACACAATTTGGATACACAGAGATGATCAGAGAGCCTGGGTAGAACCCCGGGTGGCTCAGACACATCGTGTAGACCCTCTACATGCTATGTACAATTACATGGGAAGATATCTATGTATCAGTAGGGAAATGTTTTGGTGAAGGAGTGGTGCCACACACTCTGTGGGTCCCCTCACTTGTCATGTACCCCTTGTTACCTTTTTAGGAAACTTCAACCTATCATATCTCCTTCATTTGGACTCATATTTTATCCCTTAAGTAGCCTATCCTGAGTGTTTTTCCTATATATAACATAATGGTGGACTCTATAATGTATTTATAGTTATGATGTGAGATGTTATGGGTGTGACTCTTATTTAGGATATGATCGTAAATGGTAGTGATCAGGTAAGATATCAGAGGATTCCAAGTGGAACCCTCCAGCTGGGCTAAGCATGGGTCCTCTACCATTCGAGTGGAACCCTCTTGTGGTTTAGGGAAAGGGTCCTCATTGACTATAGTGGCACCCTCTACTTGGGTTTGGAAAGATTACTCTACCGATCCCAAGTGGTATCATCAACGAAGCAGGGCATGTGTCCTCGAGTACTATAGTGGAAACCTCGAATTGGGATAGTCATGGGTCCTCTATTGATTCCAAGTGGAACCCTTCAGCTAGGTTGGGCATGGGTCCTCGATGACAAGAGTTTCACCCTCCAACCGAACTGAGCATGGGTCCTCTATAGGCACCTAGAGTGTCACCCTCTGGATTGGCTGGGCATGGATCCTCGACCATTAGAGTGTCACCCTCCTACGAAGACATGGCATGAGTCCATGACTACTAGAGTGGAACCCTCTAGCCGAGCTGGGAATGGGTCCTCTATAGGCACCTAATGTGGAACCCTCTAGTTGGGTTGGGCATGGGGCTTTGACCATTAGAGTGAATCCCTCTTGGTATACCAGGGCATTGGTCCTCTAACTAGAGATTGTAATTCTCGACTATGCATCACAATGATGAGTTGAGTCTTAACTTGGATGTTTTCTACTAGGAAGATGTGTGAGATACTGGTCATTGATGATAGAGTTATGGAACTATTGAGACTCCTTTCTTATGCCAGGCTGTGAGATAGAGATCCCATTTCTCTCTCTTTTGGGATTCATTTACTGAGAATATATATATATATATACCCATGTTGTTGGATATTGTTACTCTGTTTCTATGGGTGGTAGAGATGCAACGTGTAGTCCACCTACACATCATGTTTAAATCTCTATGGTTGGATGAGGCCACCTTCTTTATTTGGATTGAGATATTTACTATCTATCTATCTATTCCTATTATATCTTTTACTACCCCATTCATCTTTTAGGGTGTTCTACTAGTTATGTATATAATCACCCCAAATTGGGATTTTCCTGCATGTTTCATGTCTTATGAAGATGACAAAAAGGTTGGCAGTGAATAAAAAGGAGTGTAGGGATACCTTGGTTCATTGACCATGTATGGTGTTTGGAGCTTAGAGATCTAGTTTTGGGCTCTCTCAACACATTTAATTTATAGTTTTTTTAGGTTGGGACATCTTTCTGGTGGGGTATGTATTTTTACACTTCACTTTTCAATTTGAACTGTCATATAATTACACACCCTAGAGGTTTTTCATTCTCGGTTACATTATATCTATTATATATTTTATTATTATTCCTCTACAGTTATATATTGATATAGTCAGATATGTTCATATAGGTACATAAGGTAAAGTCCTCCCAATGTTATATATTTCTTTCTATGATTGTCAAAAACCCTTGGACTATAGAGGCAGGCTTGGGTTAGTTGCAGATCAATCTCCAGTTTGGGTCATATTGTTGTATCCATTTTTTTATAAATCAATACAAATAAATAGATCAATTGAGGGTATCATAAATACCTTAAAAATGATTTGAAGTTCCAAACAAACCTTCCATTTATAACCATCTCAGGAATCCAATAAATTTACCAATATTTGAAATCTCATTTTAATACATCCCTTGAAACCAAATTTAAAAAGAATCATATATAAAAAAATTAGAATTAAACCCTCACATTATTTAATTTTTTTTAAATCAAACCACTCCCTTATTTTCAAATAAATATATATAAACCATTCCTTTCACATTTTCATGACCCAACAGGGTCAAAATCCTTTAATAATATATTTAAATGTTTAAAAAGACTCTTCAGAATCTTTTATAACACCTGGAATTTAAACAAAATTTCATAAATTTGAATTTTAGTTAAACTACCCTTTATTCCAAGTGAGTTAAACTTTAAAAAAAATTCAAAATTCATTGCAGTTATCACATAAAAATTTAATTTCAAAAATAAGGAATTTGAAATGCTAAGTAATAAATTACATGAAAATTAAAGGAGATGCACAAAAACACCAACCTAAATCAAGCAGTGATCAATCCGGAAGTTATTTGCTTCTATAGAGAACACCAAATCAAGAAATAAAACACCCTATACAGACATAACAACCAAAACATCCAGTTTTTACATCCCCCTAAACCCCAATATCAGTCAAACAACCTATCTAGGGTATGAGGGAGAATAAAAAACCCAGGGAGAAAGGATTAAAATGGAAGAAATAATAGAGGAGGATGGATTAATTGAGAGAAACTAGTTAGAATCATCAAGGAGAAATATTAGAGTGGAGGGAGAAATCCCTTGATTTCCCATAGGTTTGGGTGAATGATAAAGAAGAGGAAAAGAGTCCTAAATCCTTAAAATCATAGAGGAGATTAAAGATAACTTCATTTTAACGGAATCTAGGAAGCCCATAAGGTTTTTCTACATGTTTTATAAGACCATGAATCAACTATATGGGATCCATTGAAAGGATCCTATGCACTCATATGGTTTTGACACAATATTTAATAAATCATGAACCAACTGTATAAGAACACTATATTAATAACTAAAACATTTCCACAGGGTCACCCACACAGTCTCCCATAACTGTGTGTTTTCTATGTGCCAACACTCCAAGAATAAACATGCTCACATAGTTTACACTGAATTCCACATGATTTCTACTGAACCATGAACTAAACTTCTATACTGACTGTGTCATAAAAAAAATTAATAAAAAATCCACCATAATCCACCAAACATAGTTTCTCCTTAACTATGAATTATAGCTATGAATAAAGAAAAAATTCTAGAAAAAAAAATATTTCAAACCTTAAACTATTCAGAATTTAAATTATCCAAAATTAATATGAAATAAAATGCTACAGTGACATGATGGTGTCATAATTATCCACACCATATCAATTTTTTCCCTCAAAATATCTTAGGTAAATGTTAAGTAAATAGAATAATATAAACCTCAATAATGACTATAATATAATTCTATAATGACTCCTCAAAATTAATTCCTTAAATAAATAGAATGAATCCTTAAATTACATTAACAACCATAAGAAATATTTAAATCATATTAAAAAAACAAAGAATATATAAGTATATGGAAACCTAGCATGGGTCTCCCCACCCTTTATAATTCATCTAAAGTGGTGATATAATGAAAAACCTATCCTCCAATGGCACGAAGGACTTCATTTTTTATTGATTTTTGATAATCCACCTTTCAATGGAAATACCATGTTCATATAAAACAACGATGGTAATTAAAAAAAATACATCAACTGAAATCAAATAGTTTAATATCATATAAAATATATAAGGAAACCACAAACCAAAAGGTTACCCAAAATACCATAAGATAAGGACACAAAATTATCAGTTCCAAAAATAAATAACCAACAAATTCCTCAAATATTTATGTGCCTTAATGTAAACAACATGGATCTAACCCCAGGCTATGAAACCGAGTCAAGGGAAAATAGAGAGTTAATCCCTTGGAACCCCATCTCATAGTGTTCCTGATAAATAAAATCAATGCGGTGGAACCTATAGTCCAAATGGTGATAAATACTAACCCCCTTTACATATACACATACCCAAGGTACCCCATGTTCAAACCACCAAACCAAATATCAAGGAATAGCTTTTGTAATAATGATAGACAAACACATAAACTGAATAGAACATAAAAAATAAATAAGGCATGAATTTTACAAAACAACCCATGTACATGGAATAAAAATACCAAATTAACCCCAAATATCACACCAAAAAAATTCCTCCTCAAAACCATAACCACTATGATCTCATCAAGAAAGAATTACCAAAAAATAATATCACTTAAACTGGGACTCATAACTAAGGCTCCACTTATCTAGAGATAATATAAATCTTCAAAATGATTTATTCTCACTAATTAAACTATCCAACCCAGGATCACTATCCTAAATAAATAAAATTATCCTATTTTCCACCAAACAAAGTCACTACATGGATACCACCTTGAATAAATCTATGACACACCACTACATTTTCAAAGGAGAAAGACAACACCTGTCACTCTAGTGAGAGTTTACTAAGGGTCAAAACTAGAGACGTGACTACCCCTAAACAAAATAATCCTACATTTACTTAAAGACTTTTTATAGGCCTAATTTACACAAAAAAGGACACAAAACCAACCCTTTACGTCTCTTGAACCACATCAAATAGTCCCAATGTTCATCAAGGTACAAATAAAACAGAACACTTCATAAAAATAGGAAAAATGAATTTAAAATTTTTATTTTAAACCCATGAACCCCTTATAAAAGAGCCCCAAAACTCATTACAGAGGAAACCAAATATTTGGATAATAGGAAAAATAATTAAACATTCTAAATCATGTAGAAAAATTAAATAAATCTATATTATAATTTTAATGAAAAGTTAAAATCCCAACTTTATCAATTCAAAATGTTTACATCAAATCCACTTTCCACCTAAAAATATGTAAAACATTTAAAATAAATTCAAAATAATTCACCTTTTAAACTCCCATCATGGGTAAAGGAATAAAAAACCAAAAAAATTTGTTTTGAAAACTAGTATTTTATTTCTAAATAAGAAACCCACCCAAACATTTTTAAGTTACACTTTAAATTCAAAACGCAGCTCTTTTTACATTACTTTTATCTAGATCTTAATTTCCACTTAAAATCCAACAAATCTTGAAAAAAATGCTCTAAGAGGTTCAAATTTTTTATAAATAAATTACCAACCTATTTTATAACCAAAACACTTTCCGGATTTCATGATAAAAATGGTCACATAAAAAAGTATTTGTAAAAAACAAAAATTAATTTTATTAAAAATCTTGGAAGACTGATTCCAAATAATTTTTTTTCATGATACAAAATTTTCCCACAAGAATCAATTTCATAGAAATAACATAAGTATAATCACAACATAAAATTCAATGAAAATTTTAATTTGGAATCATCAACACATCACATGACCATATCTGATCCCTTTCCCTTTGAAAAATGAAAAAAAATGAAATTTCAGGACCAATAGGTTTAAATAACAATAGAAAAAAGGACAATTAACCAAAATTTACTTAGATACATGGTTTTTCTGAACATGATCCAATCATGCTTTAATTAAAAAAAACTCTAGGAATTACATGCCTGGTCACTACATGGTTTCTCAGGCCATGAAATCCATCCTTATGTATCTGATTATTTTATGTTTTTATCCCAAACTTTTGAGTGTAATCCCCAAGGAAACAAATAAAATTTTATAGAGGATTAAAAGACCACCATCTCAAATATCAGTCTAAGAAGGAAATCCAAACATAATACAAAACCCAACCACCAATAGAAACTAAAGGCTCAGTGTGAGAAAGAGAAAGATAGGATTTTCCAAAACCTACCTATAGAGCCCTAAAAATCCTATCTATATACCACTAGAGATCCCAAATAATAAGTGAGTTCTTCCAAAACATTGTCCCTTTTTGGAACATATCCTTTAATACCTTTTCTAATGATATATCCTTAGTTGACCCATTACACCACCCAACTTAGCTCAATACTAGGCCTGAAGGGTGTTCCCAATCCCTATATGTTGGAAAATAGTTCCTAGGTATCAAGAACATATTCTTTAATAATTATTTCACTTTCTATATTCAAATAACCACATCACAAATCACACTTGGAAATCCCATATAACCTATCCATGTGTTTTATGACCATTAATAAAATAAATAGTTTCAACAAAAAATAAATAAACAATCAGAGTACTATGAAAAATAATAAAATAAATAATAAAACATCTCATAATCAAAAAATTGTCAATAATGTAAAGGTATAAAAAATTCAGAAAATAAATTAATACATATAACCAAAAAATAACCATCCTAAAAAGTTAAAAATAAAATCCAATACTTCCACCCACTGTCTCCATGTGAACCTTGGTCAATCAACATGTCCTATACCATAAATAGTCCAACAACCCGAACACTAACCTTGAAATAGACCCAAACCGGGGTACATAAAAGAAAAATGACAGTTTTATACACTAAATGATGTGTGTAGGATTTTAAATTAACATTATTAGTAGAATTTCACTAGATGGTTTATGTTATTTCCTTTCAAATTTCCTTTCATAAATAATGGTTTGAATTATAATTAAAAAAATAAGTTTTCCACATGTGATTTTTAAAAATAAAATTGCAAACTATAAATAAATTTTTATAAAATATCACACCATTTTAATGTTTTATAGGAAAAAAACATTTTTATTAAAAATAATTTAAACCATAAAAAGAGGATATTTTAATTAATTTTTAAAAACAAGATCAAAACCATTTCCTCTTTCTAAAAAATTTCTCAAAAACCTCTTATAAAATACATCACCTTCCTTTTCTAAAACACTCTTTCCAAACCATTTTTACAATTGATTTGAATGTAATCCACTCTTATTACTAAAAAATAATAACAAAAAATAGGAACTAGTATTCCAATGGAACCTCATAAATTTTAAAACCAAGGGAACAATTCTATGAAATCATCTAAAGAGTTAGGGGAATACAAATGAAGTGAACAATATAATTACCCTAAAAAATATTCAAGGAATAAGGGATCATGAAAACTCCCTAGGAATCAAATAATTTGTACCTAAACTGGTGACTATAACCCTAGGTAAATAATAAATAATCTTTCAATGTCCTCACAGTCTAGTGGAACTAGCCATGCTATAAGAACCATCCAAGAGTGCTCAACATCCACAAGCAATAAAATATCTGAGACTGCTTAGTATATATAAACATAATATTCTAGATATAATATAATATAAATTAAGGGGGTGTACTTATCTAGGTTTCCTAACAACTCCTTGGAATCCCATAATATTTCATAGTGGAGGCGCGCATAAAAAGTGCATAATCATCACATGATCAATAAAAAAACAAAACAAAAACCACATCTCACCTCCAATACCCTCAAAAGAAACATATCATTTTTATATGAATAATAATTTTTAAATATATTAAATAAAAAAATCCCTCTTGAGCTCCACAATTTTATATAAATCAATATAAATAAGAGTCTCAATCGAGGTACTCACACACACCATTAATAGAATCACTTTAATGTTTCAAATAGTTCATTCATTTAAAACTAGTCTGGGATTACACGACACTAACCACCATTTGATATCTCATTTCAGCACATCCCTTGAAACTAAATTTATGAATAATAATACATAAAATCATTTATAATCAAAACCTCACTTAATATAAACTATATAGAAATAAAATAATTTCTTTCATTTTAAATGACTTAATTTAAACCATGACTTTACTTTTTTCAAAACCCAAATGAGGTCAAAATCCATCAATAATTAAGTTAAATTTTTTGTAATCATATTAGGTGTCTTTAAAATCACTATGAATTTAAATAAAACTTTATAAATTAGAAATACAGTTAAACTCCCCTTTATGAAAAGTGATGAAGCCTATATAAACTTTCTTAATACCATTATGACTATCACATATAAATTTAATTAAATAAAACAAGGAATTTAAAATGATAAAAACTCAATGATATTTTAATTAAAGGAAATGAAAAAAAATACATAACATAATCAAGTGTTGATCAAGCCGTAACTGGTCACCTTTGATTAGGATCACCCAAACAAGAAACAACATAGAGTATATAAGCCTTAACTACCAAAACACCCAAGGTTAGGTCACCCAAAACCCCAATATCATCCCAAAATACCCTATAGGGTTAATGAGAGAATATATAATGAATAAATAAATGAATAAAATCAAATAAAAAATATATAAGGAGATATTACTTAGGAGAAACCACTTTAAATTAAAAAGGAGAAAGTTCAAAATGGAGGAAAAAATCCTTAGGGTGCACCCTAGATATGAACGAATGAGAGATAAGTGGAAAAGGGAAAAAATATATAAAATCATAACGGGGACAAAGGAAATTTTTTATTTTATGTGAATCGGAATAGGCCACATGTTTTGGCTACACATTTTTCCAAATTGTGAACTAACCATTCAAGAGGTACTATAAGGCATCTGTATACTCACATGGTTTATCTGCATGGTTTACTAAATTATGTTCCAACCATAAAAAACTACTATATTAAGAACTGAATAACTACCACAATATTAATCATATTATTTATTCTTATCATTCAAAGGACTTTAAATAATAATCTAAGAATAAAAGGGTTAAAATAGTTTAAATTGGATTTCATATGGTTTGTACTTAACCATGCACTACCCATGCATACTAAACACACACTAAACATTTTATCTGAGAAAATATAATGAAAGACACCCTTTATGGCTTCCCCTTAACTATATGTGCTTACCATTTATGGAGGAAAAATTCTTGAAAAAAATATTTCAAACTAGAAACTATTTAAAATTTATGTTACAAAAAATTATATATAATACAATACTATAGTTACATGAGGGTGTCAAAAATACCACTATGATGTGACAATACCCATTAGGGCCCCAATCAAATTTGTTTTAAGTTGAGAGTGCTACCACAAGCATGCCTATAATAGTCCATAGGCTAGTCACTTGAACCAAGTAGAAATATCTCACAATATTTGAGGCCTTAGACCATATAAACCTTAAATATACACATATCTTTATTGTATAAAACAAACAACAACAATAGTAGGACAAATAAATATATGATAAACAAAACTATTTAAAACATATTCATGAGACATCAAGTAATAGAAAATAAATTTACAACCAAAAATCCCCTAAATTAAATAGATACTAGTCACTAGGAAGATCCTCTTTTCTTTGTGTACTCCTTGTAACGCACCGACCCCAGAATCCCAGAGCCGATGAATTATTTTATTAAATAAGCACGATTACAAGGAATCAAATCCCAAAGGACTGGTCAGATTACCAGTATTTGAAAAATATAATACACACATGATACCCATAATATATTGGGAAATAGGAAATACAAACATGATACATAATAAAAAGAAATAAACAGAATCCTTGAAAGTTTATTTAAAGGATTCCTCTTCATAAACTGGGGAAATGAAACATAATAAGGGTGAGATCAAATGCTCAGTAAGGTTATTTAAAGCAGAATAAATAATGAATCAATGAGAATAAATGAACATTTAAAGGTAAATAAATGATAAAACAAGACATTCAAATAACTATACAATGAAATCTTAATATGGAAAAGTATGAAACTAAAAACACATGCCATTTAATCAATGAACTGAAAATGAAATACATCTATAGATATGTAGACACAAAATATTAGGGATAAATAATAACTAAAACTAAATGAGGGATATTCTTAATTTTTTTAATTCCTATTTTATAGGTACATGGAACCATTACCATCAAGACCTTTCATAAGATGGTTTAGCATATCGGTTAAAAACACATCTGTTTTGGAAAACTATTTCATCTCCTAAGACTACTGATGCATCAAGGGACTATCTATAATTGGTCTCCACCCGTGTCATACTTGTAAAAATAATTAATAATATCCAATAATGGATTTAATCAATAAAAAATACACCTTATCAAATATCAGTATTGAATAAAAGACATGGATTTGTCAATAAATCCCCAGTTAATCAAATAATAGTCAAAGTGAAAACTATATGTAAAAATGGTATACAGTTTAGGAAATTATAATATACATCAACCAATAATGTTTATATCTAAATAAAGTGATTGTTTCAAGATAAATTTTACAATAAAATATAATGTGATATTTCAAATATATTTGTAAAAATGTTTTAGAGGAGAGTAATCTTTAAACATTATAAAGTATCCCATAACACTTTGAGACATTTGAATCATAATCTCTATGAAGTTATAAAATTAAATGAAACTTATAATTTCATTATTATAACTATATTCATGATATTTAATTTCCTATGGAAGTATATACACCATATACAAGTGAATTGGTGCATAACAACCAATAAGTCTCAGTGGAATGTAAATTGAGACGAAATCCATTACCTTGTGCCTAACTTATCACCTGTGTCTTTATATTCCTTAATAATAAACTTATGTTAATTATTTAATTTCTTGATAACCTTTTTAAAGTTTATTATTACATTTAATTCACTTATTATAATGTTTTAAACAACTACTTAAACAACTAAGTTTACACCGGGTGTTTTGACCATATTTGGTTTATGAATCAAAAATAAATTTGGTAGATTGAATATGGTCTAAGGGGTAATTATATAAACATATCCATAATAATAATCATGAAATAATTATCATATTTATCCATGAATTTTAATTTTCAAACCAATCGTGAAAGATGATTATGAAAAATGAACCAACATTATAATTATGGAGACGGTAGGCTGTACGTACACATGAGTAACGTTACAATTATTCAATAATCGTTATGGAAAGAAGGTAAGTAACTTAAATATTTAAATAATGATAATTATATCATAAAAATATATTATTTAATCATATATAATTATATATATAATTCTTGTGATTTAAAAGTAATCACATCATGTCGAGGAGGAGGTAGTCCACACGTACACAAATGACGTTTTCACTTTTTAAGTGCGTGAAAGGGTAAAAAGGTAAATGATATATATTATATTTACAGAAATTTAATTATTTCATTAATATCATTTATATTAAATTTATGTTTGATATGTTTAATTAAAACCATCCTTTATACATTCCATGTATAGTGTGAACAAATCACATAGCTTTGAGGAGGTGGTAACCCACACTTCCAAAAACAATGTTACCGTATTTATATAAAATGAAAAGTATAAGAGTATGTGTTATAAAATAATTAAAGAAGAATAAATACACAATAAATATCATATATAATGTATATAAATATTTTTTATCATAATTAGAAACCACGAATGGTGGCAGTAAAGGAAAAATGAACAACCATCATTTCGTGAGGCGGTAGTTCGCTATTCATATAAACAATATGATTTTTACCCATTAGAAGGAATAATGTGAAATTATAGGATACAAAATTATCATAAAAAAATAATAGAATATTTAAGATACAGGTTTTGTTATATAATCATGGAATAATAATAATTTAGGGGGTGGAGAATGGATATAAAACCAAAGAGCTTAAGGAAAGATATTACCTATTATTTGGGTAACACATTTTGGTTTGCACGAAAGGGATTCCTTGGATGGATTTATTCCAAAGGATATACTTATAAGTTTATAGGAGGGATATTGAGGAGGTATTTGGGTAGATCTTGGTCAATACAAAGTGGCTTGAGAGGTGTGAGGAAGCGGGAGGAGAGGAGGCCTATTTATAGCAGATGAGTGACACTGTATACATTAATGGGAGACATCCTTTTCCTAATGTGCCTCAAAAATAGAAAAATAATGGTTTTAAGGGTAATAATGGTCGATAAAAACCTATAAAAAACAAAAATAAGGGCATTTTTATAATTTGGATCTATAACTTCTAAGTTTCCCATTTGTATCATTTTGGTTTCTATTAAAGAAACTAGTTTTATAACCTATATAATTAACCATTAAAACTTAATTAAACTGATATTTATTAGAAAAAATAGATCCAATTAATTATAAATATGACATATAATTTATAAAATAAAAATATCATGGGTGTTTCCAGTTAATTTTAAAACAAGGTCATCCAACTCGCAAAAACACTACTCTAACCAAGATAATGCTAACAATTTTTTTTACAAAAAATGGGTAAATATGTTAAATATAAAAGATAAATTGGTCTATTAATAGAACTTATTTAATATTTAATTACACTGAATTTTTTTCTGAATATATTATTTTTATTAATTTTAAATAATTTAATAAAATAGAATTTATTATAAAATATCATTAATGTCAATTTTGTCATTATTTATTAAATTTTATTTTAAAAATATCAAAACAATATTGGAATTAAAATATAATAAGTTCAGATCCATGTAAAATAATTTATCTATCTATAAAAATAATTTAAGTCAACAATTCAATCAATTTTCCTCACTTTTAATATTTATAGTATCATTTATTTTAGTTGGTTATTAAATAAATAATCACTGCATTAAAATTTCTTAAGCATTTTAAGTAAAAAATTCTTATCTAAAAATTAATGATAAATTATTACAATAATAATTACATAGTTATCTTTCTAATTATATTTATAATTGAAAATATGATGTTTTTTACATATCTAAATTTTTTATAAATGTTAAAGGTATGGAAGGTTCCCTTTTTGTCTTTTTTCCTTACATAACTTGTAATATAAGGAAATTTCATTAAATATTAACCCAATAAAACATCAAATTATAAAACATTTGGGGATATGGTATAACTATTGGAAACCAATGGCCTTTGGACAAGTGTTTATGTCATTTTGGCTCTTATGATTAAGGTTTAGTTCCTTATTATACTTAAATTTACATTAATTAACGTAATTAATTTTAATAACTTTCACTAATATTTTTGGTGAAATATTAAGTTGATATTATTAAACCAAAAATATTATACTGATTACAACCATTTATGTCCATTTTTCAAAATTCAAATAACAGAAGTGGGAAAATTAAGTTTAACTCTAATCCCGTAGACGTGGTGAGAAATCAATTTTTTAAAATTAAAAATGTTCAAAAAGGTCAATCAATATTTATATGAAATTTCAATATAAAAATGATTCCAATTTCCTAAATTGAATTAATATATATATAATTTCTCTATTTTTTACTTTAATAAACAATTTAAAATATAATTTAACATTAATAATTATTTAAATGAAAAGGCATTTTTTAAGTGAAATGTAGAATTTTTCATTATTCATCAAAAAATGAAACTTCTCATAAACCAAGAATTCAACCTAAGCTAATTTTGACATCATGAATTCAAAAATAAAGTTTATTTTGATAAATAAATTTTTTAAAATTGCTAAAATTTAGTTTTAAAATATGTGTGCCATTAAAAAGTGTAAAATTCGGTCTTGTATATAACACAAGTTAACTCAATGTTATGTTTAGTGTAAGTTTAACATGGTTTTGTTTAATAGGAAATATAAAATAAAAATAAATATTATTCCAAAATTAAAATATTGTAATTTATTGGGGTGTTACATTCTCTGCACCTTAATTAAATTGCCTCCCCACTATTTAAAATTGATCTTGAAAATAAAGGGATTGATATTTGAAAATAAAATATTCTTTTCGAAAAACCCACATCATGAATATGGCTAATAACCAATATTATTAATAGGAAGTAAATGAAAATTTTATGGTCACCCCAAAACTTGGATTTTGAATAGGGTAACATTTTTGAAAACTTGTACATAGAAGAGAAATCAAACTGTCATGTTTTGATGGATATAGAACTTGTTTAGATGAATGTTGTAGACTACAAAACCATATACCATAGGTATGAATAAATGTCATTGATATCATCAAAAATTATTATAATAAGACAATTTTTTTTCAATACCATTTTTTAGAGTTAAAAAATTATTTCACTCTATAAGAATGTAAGTAATTATAATTACTTGATACATTTCTATTTAATAAACACAATCTTATCCTTTGGTTGTGATTTGAACTATTTATACTTAATATATTTTCAAAAGATGATTCATATTGTAATATATCAATCATTAAAACCACATAAAAATTTCAACTTAAACCATTTCATAAATGGTTAGATTTTCTAAAAGAATATGATTGAAAACTTTAGAAATAAGGTTGTTTAATTTCCAAAATGAACTTATCATTGGTATTCAATAAACATGAAGTAGATATTTAATTATCACATACCGAACATGTGAACACCTTCATCATGTATTCTATTAAAAAATGGTAATAACTTAGATAAATAATACTTTATAGAAAATATGTATTCTCCCTTATTCCTTAACTAATACACATGTTATTGGATATATTCATTAAATCCAAAAGTGTTGTAAACTCAATAAATGATGGAAATAACCACTTTTTCAATAAACCATTAATCAGTTCCAAGGTAGTCGGTACTATCCAATTTACTTTATCCAAATCAATCACCCCTTTATTCCAACATCATTATCTCAGAATAAAGAAAATATTATGGGTTATCTTTCCCTTAAACATGTGTATTTCCAAAAGTTTAAATTTCAACTGAATCAATTTTCTTGATACCATTGAACATATGATCTCAAATACTTATTGAAATAGTTCTGTAGTAAAATCATTATATATTTCATAAGTCATAATTATTGAATCTGAATACATAAACACATTGATTATTCCACCTCAACCTCAAGCCATTAACAATACTACCTCATCCTTTTACTTAATTCCTATTTCCTTTCACATTCCACCCGTAGTCTCATCATCATTAAAAATATAACCATTACTCATACCACCTTGCTGATTCTATTCGTGAGCTTCCCACTTGGGAAATCGATTTTTTTAATTACCATCCATTCCACACATTAATAATTTAACCATATATGTTGTCTTAAAGATTCCTATATTCCCATATATTGCATTAACTAGAATATTAATTCTTATTTTATAGTTACTTTATTTTTTCCCTCATTTTCCATAGCCAAAACATATTATTATTAATCAAAGTCATTCACCTGGGTGATTCATTCCACATTCTTGACACATAGGAAATTGAATCTTCATTCCTCTATGGTATCCATTATCCAAAATCTTAGAGAACTCATTCCTTATCTTCTGTGGTGAGTCTGCGATTTGGTTAAGGTACACATTGTTAATCATGTTCCATGAAAACTGATTAGGAATGATCACAACATACTTTACTCTGGTGATCATTCTATTTAACAACTCATCAAAAAATTGGCAATCACATTCAACATTAACCCTCTTCTTTTTGGTTCCCACCCTTGAATAAAACTAGAATGTATAGTGTGAGAAACACTTATGAAAATAGAAAACCAAATAATCTTGAAAAATTAATTATAGTATTTATAAATCATGGATCCAACATCTTGAATTTATAATGCCTTAGGTTTATCCTAGGTTATTCATAGTCATATTCTACTTAAATCATGTATGATTGTTCATAAAGAAAAATTCAAATTATCCTAATAGAATACCTTAATAGTGTAAAGATAGGAGAATATTAAGGCACATTTTCATGTATGAGGTTATATTGAGTCAGGCCTGACACACCTTGTCATAGTTGTTACTCCAAGGTAAGTCTTTTCCAGAAACAAGTCCACCTATAATATCGAGAATGGATGTATTTCTAGGAATACCCACATAATCTATGCCTTACTAAAATTCTAGGATAATATTAAATAATTATTCCCAATGTCTATCTTAGTGTTATGTTCCCTAATCCATGTTTTATAAATCTAGTTTCCATGATTTCTGTTGAACTTCCTTTGATACAAACTAAACATCCCTAACCCTAGAAGCCCAGAACAACACATTATTTCATTAAATTTTCATGATTACAAGGAACAAAATTTCAAAGGACCGATCAGTTTAGAAGGATTGGAAAACCATAATAAATACAAGATACCCATAATACAATGGTAAATAGGAAATACAATAATAATACCTTATAAAAAGAAATAAATAAAATCATTGAAAGTTTATTCAATGGATTCCTCTTCATAACCCGAGGAAATGAACCATTATAACTGTGAACTCAAATAATCAGTAAGGGTAAGTAAAGAGGATGAAATAAGGAATCAGTTAGAATAAATATACATTCCAGGTTAAATAACTCATAATACATTCCATTCAAATAACTATATAAGGAAATTTCAATATGGAAAGGTATGAAACTGAAAACATATTACATTTAATAAATAATCTGGAAATGAAATGAATCTGTAGATATATAGACACAAAATATCATGGATAAATAATAATTGAAAATAAATTATAGATAATATGAATTACTAGAAACCATGTTTCCTAGTAACATGGAACCATTACCATCAAGACCTTTCATAAGACAATTTAGAATATTGGTTTAAAACCCATCTATTTTGGCCAACTGTTTCATTTCTTGAGACTGTTGATGCATCGAAGGGATATCTATAACTAGGCCCCAACCATTTCAAAACTATCAAAATAATTCATCATATCTTATAATGTATTTAATCAACAAATAAAATGCCTTTTCAAATATCCGTTCTGAATAAAAGATACATATTTATCAAAAATTCCCTAGTAAATTAAATAATTTTCAAAGTAAACACCATATGTAAAAATTGTGTATAGTTTAGGAAATAATAATATCCAGCACCCAATATATTGGATATTTAAATAAAGTTATTTTTAAGAGAAAATTAAGAATGACAAAGAAAGAGAGATAATCATTAAAGATGTTCTTAAGGAGAGTAATATTTAAACATTCCAAAGTGTCCCATACCACATTAAAACATTTGAATCATAATATCCATGAAGGTATGATATTAAATGAAAATTATAATATCATGAGAATAATTATATTCATGATATTACATTTCAAAGGGTAGTATATACATCATATAAAAGTGAATTTGTGCATAATAATAAATAATCCACAATGGAATTTAAATTTAGAAGAAATCCCTTACCTTGAGTATGAATTATCATGTTTGTCATTATATTCCTGAATAATAAAATTATATTAATTATTTAATTTATGGAGAAATTTTTTAAAGTTTATTATTAATTTTAATTTACTTATTATAATTTTTTAAACAAATACTTATCAACTAAATTTACATTGGGTGTTTTGAACATATTCATTTTTTGTGCCAAAAACATCTTTGGTAGATTGACTATGGTCAAAGAGATAATTATATAATGATATCTAGAATAATAATAATGACCTAATTATCATATTTATACATCAATTATACTTTTCAAAGTAATCATGAAATATGGTTTTGAAAAATTAACCAACATTACAATCATGGAGATGGTAGGTCATACACATGCATGAGTACCATTACAATTTTTCAACGATCCATATAGAAAGAAGGTAAGTAAAATAAATATTTAAAAAATTATAATTATATCATAAACACCATATTATTTAATCATATATCTTATATATATAATTCTTATATTGTCAAAGTAATCACATTATGTCGAGGAGGCGGCAGTCCGCATGTCCACGAATGACGTTATCACTTTTTAAGTGTGTGAAAGGGAAATAAAGGAAATGATATATATTATATTTCTAGAAATGTAATTATATAATTAATATAATATATATAATATATAATATATAGTTTTAATTAAAATCATTTTTTATACATTCCATGTATAGTGTGAATGAAGGACATTGCTTTAAGGAGACGGTAGTCCACACTTCCACAAACGATGTTATCATATTTATAAAAAATAGAAAGTATAAGGGTAAGTGTTGTAAAATAATTAAAGAATCATAAAGAAATAATAAATATCATATATAAAATATATAAACCTAATTTTTATCATAATTCGCAATAATGAAAGGTGTTAATGGAAAAATGAACAATCATCATTTTGTGAGGCGGTAGTTCACCGTACAAATAGACAATATGTACGTAACCCATTAAATGGAAGTGTGTGAGAGTGTGTGTTGAATAATAATCATTAAACAAATCATATTTTATTTATTATAATGTTTATTTTATATAATCACATAATAAGAATAATTTAGGGGGTGGATAATGGAAATAGAACTAAAGATCTTAAGGAAAAATGTTACCTCTTCTCTGGGTAACTCCTTTTGGTTTACACTAAAGGGATTAATTGGATGTATTTATTACAAAGGTGTGGATTCAAGGTTTAGTAAAGGTATTTTTATGAGATATTTGGTTAGATATTGGTTGAGAAAATTATTTTTGATTGGTTTGAGGAATTGGGAGGATATTAGGGCTTTTTATAGTGGAAGAGGAGTGGAACTCTTGTAAATAGCAAAAGGTATACATTAATGGGAAGTATCCTTCACCTAATGTGCCTAAAAAATGGAAAAATAATTATATAAAGTGGAATCATGGTTGAGAAAAACATCAACCACAAAAAAGTAATGGCATTTTTATAATTTGGATCCTTAACTTCTAAGTCTCCCATTTTTATCATTTTGGTTTTTATTAAAGAAACTAGTTTTCTAACCTATGTAATTTAACAATTAAAACTAAATTAAAATTTTATTTATTAAAAAATATTGATCCAATTAATTATAAATATATTATATAATTAAAAAAAATATCATGTGTGTTGTAAGTTAATTTTAAAACAAGTGCATTCAATACACAAATACATTACTTTAACCCAGACTGTGCTAACAATGTTTTTATAAAATTTGGGTCAATAGGTTAACTATAAAAGATAAATTATCCCATTAATAGAACATATTTAATATTTATTAAAAATTAAAAATTACTCGTAATAATATATTATTTTTATTAATTTTAAATCATTTAATAAAAAAATTTACCATAGAATAAAATTAATATAAATTTTGACATTTTTTATTTAATTTAAATTTAGAAAGATCAAAAAAATATTGTATGTAACAACCCCGACCCTAGTATCCTAAATCCGATGCCTTACATTATTACGTTGGTATAGATACAAGTGTTGAAACCCAAAGGACCTATCTATTTATCAGTTTTGGAAAATATATTACATAAATGATCCTTACATTACAATTAAAAATATAAACTAAAACATAGAGAATCCATTGAACAATATGATTCTACAAGATTAAGGGTTTATATCAGTCATAATATACATATTTTCATCCATGAAAATATTAAACATAATAAATGGGTGAGGTCAAATCCTCGGTAAGGGTAAATAATACAGCAGAAGCTATCATAAATAAGAATAAACTTTTAAAGAATTATGTATAACAAAAACAAAATCCTTTTATACATAATCTTAACCACAATATGAAAAGAATAAATCAAATAATTTCATATAAACATTCACATTTATATTATACTAGTTGAATAATGACATGTAATATCAATAGCTAATCTCATAATAATGGAATTCATAATGCTAAAAATTTGAAACATACCATTGAGGCCTCATCCAAGACATTTGAAAAGAAATGGTTAAGGCCTCGGCTAAATCCATACTTGAAAATAAATGGGCAAGAGCTCATCCAAGTACATATCAATTTTATCTCATGAGACCTACTGATGAATCAAGGGGATATAACATTCCCCTCCCTTCACTTACTATGTCCAATACATTCCTCATTTTAATGGGATGAAACATAAAAAAAAATAAACATTTATATTGAAAAAATAGAATACGAAATGTGAATAATTTAACCATAAACCATGAATAGTTTAAAAATAGAACATCTATATAGAAATCAAATCATGAACAATTAAATGAAATGTGGAAAATGATATCATAATTGATCAACCTCAAATAAGCATGATCTTAAATGAGGATGTTGACATAGGTGAAAATACTCTAATAAAATCTTTATAAATATCTTGAGAAAAATAATATTTTAACTTTGAAATCATTTACTTAAAATCTGGACATTTATAAAAGAAAATATTTTATTTAAACAATATTTTTGAATAAAATTTTCCTATACCACTTTGAATCATTTTAGATAAATTTAAAAATTAACATTTTAAAATATTAACATCCTTATAAATAAATCCATAATACCCATTTTGAAAACATGGAACTGAATGAGAAATATTTAGAAGAATATTATTAGAAACATTTAAACAATGTTTTAGTTAAATATTAAATTACTTAAAACCTAAAAAATATTTATTTTGAATTTTTTTAAGAAATATGGATATGGATGATAAATATGTCCCAATAAAATCAATCTTGGATGATAATGACATAGAAAAATTAACCCTTACTTCATAATTTCCTTTAGTTGAGGGTGTGTTAACTACCTTTATAATGGTTAAATTGTTTTATTTAATTATACCATAACTATTTATATATTTATGATATCATACAAGATCCTCTAATATCATTTTGTTAATAATATTTCATTATTACCATTATTTTGGGTGTTAACTAGTTTATTTTCTTATGTTAGTTTTCTTATATAAGTCCTACTTATTATGAATAAGATATATTTTATTTATATATTAAATTAATTTATGTTGATAAATTTTATATTCACTCATCATATAAATTTTTTTAATCATTCTTGAATGGTTAACATGGAGAATGATTCTCATCGCGTCGTGGAGACGGTAGGCCGTACGTAAGCATGAGCGACAATATCATTCCCTTAATGGTAAAGTGGTATGGAATTGAATGATATATTAATTGTAAAGAATGAATAAAATTTTAAATTTATTATTTATATTCTTTATATTCATCATTATACACATCCAACTAAAGTGGCTATGAAAAACAAATTACACCATAGTGTGGATACGTTAAGTCTTACGTATGTACGCATGGTGATATTGTTTTTTTAGGACAAATAAAAGGAGGAATATGATTTCCCCATAATCATAAAAACATATCTGCAAATATATGATAAGGTATTTATTATTTTATAATGAAAACAACATGTGAAGATGAAGTATAAGAGGAAGTAATTTTGAAGGAGTTGGTAAAGACAATTACCTCTTCTTTAGTTAACCTCCTTTGGATATCCACTTAGGGATACTAGGGTTGGTCTTTTGAGATTACGAAAACCTATAGGATGTGTCTAGGAAATTTTATAAGGGTAATGTGTAGGGTTTGGTTGAGAAATAAACCTCAAAGTGGTGTGAGGAAGTGAGGAAGTAGGTGCCTTTTTATAATAGGGGAGGGGAAATCTTGGAAAACTTTAAAATATTAAGTTAATATAAATTAATTTTCGATTTAAAATAGCTCCAAAATGATTTATTTCAAATATAAGATGAGTATGGGTATAAATCCTATATTCCAATAAATTATATAAAGGTTTATGATATATTTTTACTCTTATCTATTGGATTTAACCCTAAATTAATTCCTTTAACTCTTACCATGACAACATGTGTTATTACTACTTAAGGGTTAATATAGTAACTATAAAATGAAAAAAGAAACAAAAATGGATCATTGACGAAATATTTATCCTTTTTATTTTTATTTTTCTAAATTTTATATCATTATGAATTTTATATCATTTAATAAAATATTAATTATTTTAAAGTATCATTTATGTCAATTTTGATACTAATCATTATTTTCTTTTTAAAAATATCATAAAAACATGATAACTTAGAAAAAAACTTCTAATATATCAATAAAATGTCTAAGTTATCTATAAACTTCATGGATATCATTAATTATGTCAAATTATATTTATTTTAGTATTTTTAAGATCATTTATTTGTAATTTCTATTAATTAAACAATTACTGTATCATTATTATAAGAGACTTTAATTAAATTTCTTACACTATAAAAATTAAAAATAAATTATCATGATTAAGATAAATTTATGATCTTTCAAAGTAAAATTTATATTCTAATTTATAATATATAAAATCCTATATTAAAAATGGTATAGTTAATAATATTTGAGTATGACATCTTCAAATATTCTATAAATAGAATATAATAAATGTCATAATCTAACATAAGTGGCATAAAAAGGGTCATTATATTGACCCAACCCAAGACATGGATTGATCTGTGACTACTCGAAGCTCACCTCTATAGTCCAGGGGTTGTTCATAAGATCCGAAGGCATAACTAAACTCAAGGAGGACTTTGCTTAACGTACCTGTATGCACACACCCAAAACACTTAAATGCAATAATGCAGAGATATAAAAAGAAGAAACTGAAATGCATGAATACATCTATGCTAAAAAAAGTAAAAAACAAGATAGAACCAAAATAAAACTATAAAAGCTTCCAAAATGCCTGAGAGGAGGGGATCACTACCAAAAGTAACTACATAAAAGCTCCTCAGTCCAACTTCAATGAACACCTCGGTCGATCAAGATCACTAAGATCCACCTACCATTGATCCTATATGGACTTTTTCAAAAGGTTTATGGTGTAAACAAGACACAAAACATGTGCGGCCAAATCCCATGCAGGGGTAAGTATAAGAATACTCAGTAGGCTCCCCAAATACCCAAAATAAATGGGTGTGACTAAATGGAGATATTCCACTCAAACTAGAAATATAGAACCCCATAGGTTGGGAAAATCCATCTCATATCATCCTTGATTGTACATGACTAGTCAAAAAATTCAATGAATAATCCCTAATAAGAGAGTAAAAAATGAATCTGTCCCAAAACTCATCCCAACAAGAGTGTAAAAGAAAACTCTTCCAAACACATGGAGCTCAGCACAGTGAGAAGATGAAATTCCCTTTGAGTAATCGCTACCTATAGTAGGAGATTATACTCATCCAACTACAATAAACTAAACACAAAAATTACATGGCATACCTCGTGTGTCTTCGCCTCCCATAGAAGGAGAGTAACCAAAAGTAATGTATGGGAACAAAAGTGGCATGTATACTCAGTCCTCGAGGGGTGTCAACCTAGAATACAGAAACACTACCAGGGATCCTAGACATCACCCAGATATACTCGTATTAGACTCTAAGTCTCCTGAGGTTCCAACCTCATATCCAACAATAGGATTATACTCGAGGCTCTATAGGTAAACACAAAACCAGGAGAACACACTACATGAACTCTTCCATCCCAGATTGAACCCATCCATGAGTTCTACTCCATTGAGAACAATTATACCATTATTAATGGCATGTCTGAGAGAATTTGATCCATTGGGAAAAACCTATACGGTCTAGATCTAGCGCCCAATACCAGAGGTTATACCATCACTAACATACACCCTATACATGGCTAAGAAAACCAAGTGGAGAGGCCTTCTCCTCACCACTTCCATTCAGTTGAGGGAACAATGATCTAAAACATGAACCATGTGTATCTTATCTATGAGAGGGAATAGAGGGACCTACGGTTCAACACTACCCTATTGTCAAGGGAGTACTAGATCCTAAAAAATCAGAATAACCTCTGTCTCTCCTGTATGTAGTGCCCCAAACCTCATTCCATTGAGGGAGCACTAACTTCTATCTAGGTATTGTTCACATCAAGTGGAGGATACTACTCCTTATTACTATATCTCAAAGCCTAGGGAGATCCAATTCTAATGGAGGACCCACTTCATGCTTTTATTTAGAGACAAAGGAGTACTACTCTATAAGTGAGGACCCACACCCTGATCCTATAGGGGAGTACCACTTAAAGAATGAGGGAAATGCACCCTGATATGATAGGGGAGTATCACTCTATGGATTGAGGACCCAAAACCTTACTTGGTAGGGGAGTACCAATTAGTGGATAGAGGACCCACATCTAGATAGAATAGGAGAGAACTGACTCTACCGGCTCATTTATGATGGGGGATCAACACCCAAACACGACAGGGGAGTACCGACCCTAGGCTAGAGGACCTTCTCCCTAATACACTAGGGGTGGAACGACTCTTTCGGAATATCACGTATGTAGGAATCACACCCTATAATGAGAGGGGAGTTCCAAATTAAATGATATAGGACTCGTACCCTATCTCGGTAGGGGAGTACCCACTATACCTATACACCACATATGGAGGACCTGCACCTTAACACGATAGGAGAGTACCGACTCCAAGGATATATGACTGACACCCTAGTCCAATAGGGGAGTTCCTACTCTATCTGGCAAACAAATATGGGGGGCCTGCACCATGGCATGGTAGGGGAGTACTATCCAACTTTACAAATGATATGGGGAACCAATTCCCTAAACCATTAGGGGAGTACCAAAAATTCTGAAAGTCCATCGTCAATGAACAACATATCACGTGTCTTCCATGAACACTCAAGTTCAAGGAACTCAATCAATACACCTTGATACTATCCTCTTTTTCCGACATTGACTCAATTGCACCATTTTAGGCCATATCATAATGATGCATCTCAGTAGGGAAGGTGTTCATATTCCTTGTGAGTCCAAGGCTATGAAAAACCACATCTCATCCCAAAGAACTACCCAGAGGTAAAATAATCCATGCCCATGACATGGGGAGTCCCGTCTCTACTAAAGAAAAGAGGTAATAGAAGCTCGCACCCTGTTGCCATAGGGGAGTACCATTCCTAGCATCTATCTTTGAGAACCACACAAATCTCTAGCATCATCAAAGCACCTCTAAGAGTATCAGAATTCTTATCATACATTGTTTAGTAACACTACCATGGATAGGGGACCCACACCCTATTCCAATAGTGGAGAACCACTCTACCTGTCTAAAAGTACATGAGACCCACATCCTAAAGTTGAAGGGGAAGGTACTGACCCTGACACCGACTGAGTGATTCATTGTGATCACTATCTAATATTTTCACCTCTACACAAGTGTCTTTATTGAGTTGCATATAAGAACACTCAGGATTGGCTACTCACAATCCTGAATATAAGTCCCCGATAAGGAGATACGAAAGGCAGAATTTCTCAAGGAGATCTACTATGAGTACATGACGTGCACGGGGGAACGCACAACGTGTGATCCCACACAAGCACATGGTTGTGTATTAGGTCTACATGGTTTCCAACCCATGTAGGGGTAAACGGTGTGTATAGGGGGTAAATAGAGTGTTATAATTCTCCCAACCCCTAACTGTGTATTTTACCCATGTCCGTGTACCAGACCCCATGTCCGTGTACGTTGGTTGTGTGTTAGTACACGACCATGTGTTTTTCACACGACTTCCCAAGCAATATCATATAGCCACATAGATTGGGGTACTACATAGTGTGTAACTATATTACATGGTTTGTAGTCACCAAAGATCACCTTCCCTGAATAGGAAGGGATACCTGACCTGTGTCTCTGGACTACACGTCATGTAGATGGTAATTCCACTTACGAATTATCGAAAAAATGCCCAATTCACCCCAATTCAACCGAAAATTCATAGATCCACCTAGAAGGAATAAAAACAATCAAAATTGGGCTCTAGAACCATAGAAAAATGACAAGAAAATGCGATCAAGACTAAAAATCAAAACCACCTACTTCAAGGGAGAACCATCGAAGCTTCAGTTGAAGAATAGTGATCAGATCATTTCAGTTCTCGATCTGATGACGATCTATGTCAAAAATGGGGATCAGTGACCCCACATTATGTTAATTTGTAATCGGTTCATCATCACTAAAGGGAGAAGAGGAGGGAGTATTTACTTTGTAGTTTTTGCGCACCCAATGTGAGGTAGGGGAGAGTATTTGGTTAGGATTTTAAGTTATTATTTAAATTATTATTTAAGTAATTGAACCACCATTTAACAACCCATCCAAAAATCCTAGAACAGAAAACTTCATGTCATGCCCAGGTTAAACACAACATTATGGACTCAATTATGCCCTCATTAATCCAATCTGAGAATATGGACAAGATTTATTTGTCTTTTCAAGAAAAACTTCATGAGTGTGAAAAAATATATTTAATATTTTTAAAATCATCATGTCAAGGCTCTCTAGGCCCCGGATTCCTGTTCTAACTCGACGCATATCTTTGAAAATATTCTTGAATATATTCAAAAGTCTTATATGTCAAAACCCACTTCTCTACATCACTACCACCTTCAAAGATTTTCATTCTAAAAAAGAAAAAGGCTAGGCACATAGACAATAACTAAGCTCTACTGTCGGGTCTCCCACACCAGTAGGCCCTCCGAGGGTTCCCATGTTTCTTTCAAGAATGAACTAAGGGAAAAGACCAAGTCCAAACCATACTTACATCTAGCTTATACCAGGACAAAATCGTGAAACAAATGGGAAAATATCTCCTTACCTATAACATATGGGAAAACACCAAACCCCACAGTCTATCTACAATAATGGGGTTTAATGGTACACCACTATAATAACCTGACATTGGTGCTAACAAACCCCACTATTTACATACACCCATGGATGAACTGTCTCACTTCCTCCTCAAAAATCTTACATTCAGGGTTAACACAGAGCATGCGAGGGTACCAATGAACAAGAGAGGATGGTAGGTTCATCCCACCTTGCGAATCTAGAAATGGAAAGCACATAGCATACACCACATGTATTTTCCCTTCATGGAAGGAGAGTAACCTGAAATTGAAACACTGCCACACCCACTAGTGTCATCCAAACTAAGTACATACACCTGGAAACCAATAAATTCTGTGAAAAAATCAGAGGATCTAACTATGCAACTACAGAATGATCCTAAAAAAAATCTATCAACTAGTCAAATTTTCCATAAATACACGAGTCAGAGAGACTCATCCACCATACCTTGATACTATCTGATTTGGGTGGCACTGAATCGCTCGCTCAATTTTCTCCATGTCACAGAAATACATCTTGGTAGGGGAATTACCTATCTTTTTTTTTTCAATTCAAGGATACATTTAAAAAACCAACACAGGGTTCTACTGACACCCTGTGTCACCCTGGGTTAAACATCGAGAAAGAAGAAGAATGAAAAGAGTACCCCTGATAGTGTCTAACAATCGGTTCTACAAAAAGTAGAAAGTACTAAAGGTGTACCTCTATTCATCCTCATAGCTTATAGGTAAAAGTACACTATGGTCTACAACTTCCCTCACCCACGTCCTCCAACTCCTTGACCCTAGCTTGGACCACCTCTTGTTGCTATCCCAGCTCCTCCTCCTCGCCCTCCATCTCATAAAACTCCCTACTCCATGTGTTGCCTCTTCCAGGGCGGCCCATCCCTTGAACCTCTCTCAAAAGAACTAAGGGTTAGACAATCTCTAACAATATATCCCCAACCATCACAAGAATAACACCGCCTCTATTACAGTTGAACTGATCCTTGATTCCCCCCCTCTTCTATATGCCTACAGTCCTAAGCATGGGCATGAGTATGCCGCCTACACTATAATCCTTTCACCTATCATCTTCCTGCTATTGTAGATGCCTCAGCCTCATGACTAACACCTTTGAAAAAATCCACCTATTCCTCCAACAAGAATCTCTTCTACTACCATCGCTCACTCCAACACTCTAGCATTAGTTTGAATTCACAATAAAATCACAGATTCCCTAATCTCTTGGTGTAAGACATACTCTAAGGTTTTTTCTCTAAAAAATGTATCTCAAACCATATATAGGGAGTATCATAATAGGTTTTTGAACCTTACCAAAAATTATTCTATAGTAATGTTTCCATATCAAAGATATAAATTCTCTTAGAAATGTATTGATATCTGTGTGGTTGGGTAAAAATATCCCTCGAAGAGTCACTCAAACTCTACCCAAGTGAGAATCACCTCGTCATGGGACTACACTAAAATCCACTATCACCTGACCGAACCGTGAAAAAGCCTCACCCCTAGAACCACCATTTGATCAGGAGGTTTTCTCACCTTGTGAAAATCTTGTGTGACTTCCTCGAGCCAATCATCTATTTCCTGGGGGTCTGGATCACCCTAAAACCTCAGAGGTTTCTAACTCTAGAACCCAAACTCAGACTTCATGCTTCCTTGTCCTGAAATGTCAGCACAACCAACTTCTAAACATATGGTGACTCATATGTCTGAACAACTAGAGGTAATCCCTCATAACCAATACCCTGCACCAAAGCCTCATCATAGTGTGGATTTTCATCACAGTAAAAACATATAATCTTGTCCAGATATCATCACAGTGGAATCATAAAATTTAATCAAGATGTACCATGGTCAAAGAGTATATCTGAGGATTTGACTCAATAAGGACAAGTAAAGAAAATAAAAACTTGTTCTTATTTGATGCATGTATCATTTTTTCCCCTGTGACCTGTGCTCTAATGTACCTAGTTAAAAAGAAGGTTATCATAATCCTAGTGAATAGATACATTGGAATCTTCACTACCACTAGAACCTATGGTTTGAGAGATGAACTCTAAACATTCAAACACTATCACTATGCAACCCAACCACAACATTTTAAGGGGAAAAGTATGAATAACTTCCCAAGGAAATAACTTTCTCTGATACCACTCTGTCAAAACCAGACCCAAGATGGGGCTCAATCTGAAAATAACTGAAGTCTACCTCTACAGGAAAAGGGTTGGAAAAAAGCACCAAAGTCATAACTAAACTCAGGGAGGCCTTTGTCTAAAGTACCTGTACACTCACACCCAATAAAACCTCAATGAAATAGTATAGTGATATAAAAATATGAAACTAAAATGCATTTATACATCTATACCAAACCAGAGTATAGTAGAAGTACGAAAGTAAAAAGGGAAAACAAGCGACTACCAAAATAAAACTGTAAAAGTGTCCAACCAGCCCCAAAGTAGGGGATCACTTCCAAAAGTAACTTATAAAAAACTCCTTGGCCTAGCTTCGATAAACTCCTTGGTCAATCTTGTTCTCTAAGATCTGCCTAGATTGTGTCCTCCATGGACTCTGTTGAGAGGTATGTGTTATGCACAAGACACAAAACATGTGCGGGCAAAGCCATTTAAGGGGTGAGTATAAGAATACTTAGTAGGTTCCCCAAAAACCCAGATGAAAAGGGAGTGACTCAAAGGAGATAGACCGATTGACCTAGCTAGAGGGAACCCCATTAGGATGGAAACTTCATATTGAATCATCCTCGGTTGTACATGAATAGTTAGTTGAGTCAAAGAAGATGCCCCAATAAGAGAGTAAGGAAGAGGACTCTGTCCCACAACTCAACCCTACAAGAGAGTGAAAGAAAACTCTTCCAATCACAAGGATATAAACATGTTCATAAGGTGAAATTTTCATCGAGTAATCGATACATATAGTAGGATAGTATACTCATCCAACCATAAGAATCTAAACAATAAAAGAACATGTCATACCCTGTGCATATTCACCTCCCATGGAAAGAGAGTAACCAAAAGTAAGGCATGGGGATACAATTGATATGTATACTCAGTCTTCAAGGGGTGTCAACCCAAAATGTGACAACAATGCAAGGGCTCCCACACATCACCCAAATATACTCTTATATGATTCCATGTCTCATGAGGTTTTGAACTCATAGACCACAACATTATTATACTCGAGGCTCTATAGGCAAACAAAAAACCATAAGAACACACTCCATGAGATCTGCCATCCCAAATGAAACCCTTTTGAGAGATACAATCCATCAGGAAAAATTATACAATTATGAATGGTATGTCTAAGAGAATGTGCTCCATTGGAAATGAAATATAAAGTCTAGCTGTAGCACCCAACACCAGAGGTTCTGCCATCACTAACCTATGCCCTGCGCAAGACTAAGGAAACCAAGTGGAGAGGCTCGCTCCTCACCACTACCCTGTATTCTAGGGAGAATTGCTCTAAACCATGCACTATATGAATCTTATCTATGAGAGGGAATGGAGGGAACCATACCTTGATACTAACTCACAATTGATGGAGTACTAGATGTTGACTAATATGTGAAACCTCTATCGCTCATGTATGGAGTGGTATACACCTTAGTCCATTGAGGGAGCACTAAACTCTATATAGGTATCATTAACATCAAGTGGAGGGGACCACTATTTATAATTGTAACCCACAACCGAGGGATCTCCAACTCCAATGGAGGAACCACTCCCCACTGCTACTCAAAGATGGGGGAGTACTATCTATAAGTGAGGACCTGTGCCCTATTTAATAGGGATGTACCACTTAGAGAATATGGGGCATGAACCCTGATACGACAGAAGAGTACCACTTCATGGATCGAGGACCTATACCCTAAACCGGTAGGGGAGTACCACTCAGTGACTAGAGGACCTCCACCCAGGTAGGACATGGGATTACTGACTATTCTAGCTCGTTCACTATGGGGGACCCGCACCCTAACACGATAGGGGAGTACTGACCCAAGACTAGAGGACCTACTCCTTAATGAGGTAGGGGAGTACCAACTCTACTAGAACATCATGTATAGAGGAACCACACCCTAGAATGACAGGGGAGTTACAAATCCAATGGTAGAGGACCCACATCGTATCCCAGTAGGGGAGGACCCACTCTAACTATACATCACATATGGATGACCCACACCCTGATATAGGTGGGGAGTACCGAATCCATAAAGAGACGACCCCCACCCTAGTCTAATAGTGTAGTTCCTAATATATCTATCCAAAATATATAGAGGGCCCATGCCCAAGCACATTAGGGGATCATTTTTTAACTTTACAAATGATATGGGGAACTCGCACCCTAAACCATTAGGGGAGTACCAACTGTTCTGAAAGTCCATCGACGAAGACCAGAATCTCACGTGTCTTCCCTGAACACCAAAGTATAAGGAACTTAATCACCACAACTTAATACTATCTATTTTGGATAACACTGACTCACCTTCTTGACTTTTGGTTATGTCATAAGGATGCGTCTTGATGGGGAAAGTGTTCATCTTTATCATGAGTCAAAGGTTATGTGAAACCAAGTACCATCCTATAGAATTACATTGAGGTAAAAGAACTCACACTCAAAACATAGGGAGTCCCATCCTTCTAAAGTAAGGAGGTAAGGGAAACCTATTCCCTGATGCCATAGGGGAGTACCACTCCTAGTGTCTCTCTTCGAGAACCACCTTGATCTCTAGCATCAGTCAAGAGACGCTAAGAGGAGAGAAAAAATTATCATACTTAGTGTAGTAACCCTTCCATAGGTAGGGGATCTGCGCCCTATTCCAATAGGGGGAACCACTCTACCGGTGTAAAGAGTTCAGGGGACCTACATCCTAAATTTTAAGGGGAAGGTACCGACCCTAACATCAACCTAGTGATTCACCCTAACCACTGCCAAAGACCTGCACCACTACACAAGAGTCTTGATTGAAACACACCAACTTGTACCTCTTATTCCAAAACAGACACTACTATTGTGTTCTACATGTAAAAGCACTTAGTATAGGCTAGTCATAAGACTAAATCTAAGTCCCAGATAAAGAGATACGAAAGACAAAAGTTCTCGAGGAGATCCAATAGGAGTACACAGCGTGCACTTGGGCACACACAACATGTGATCCAACCCAAGCACTTGGTTGTGTATCCGGTCAACACTGGTTCCAACCCTTGTAGGGGTATATGGTGTGTACATGGGGTATACAATGTGTTATACTTAACTAAGACCCTAGCTTTGTAGTTTAACCATGTCGATGTACTGTACCCCGTGTCCATATACTTTGGCCTTATGTTAGTACATGACCATGTGTTTTCAAATGTCTTACCAAGCGATATCCCATAGCCATATAGATTTGGGTACTACATAGTGAGTAACCCCGGTACACAAAATGTTGTCCCCAAAGATTATATTACCCAAATAAGAAGAGCTACATGACATGTGTCTCTGGACTACACACTATTTAGTCTATAATTTTTCTTAGGAATTTCCTACAAAATTCCCAATTCATCCCAACTCAACCAAAAATTCAAAAATATACATAGAAGGGATCAAAATTAATTACAATTAGGCTCTAAAACCTTATAAAAATGTAAGAAAATGGTGTTGGGAATAAAAATAGAATCCACTTACTTAGAGGGTGAAACACCAAATCTTCGGTTGAAGAATTGTGCCTGAATCATTATGGTTCTCGATCTAATGATGATCTGTATAAAAAAGGGGTTTAGTGGAACCTCATTGCATCAATTTGGCGTCAGTTCATCATCGCCAATGGGAGAAGTGGAGTGGTGGCTCTCCTCTTTGGTTTTTTCACACCCAACATGAGGGACATGTGAGTATTAGGTTAGGTTTTTAATTAATTCACTAAATTATTATTTAATTAATTGAACCACTATTTAATGCCCCATCCCAAACTCCTGTATCATACCACATTATTTTGTGCCTATGGTACACATGATGTTCTGGATTCAACAGTGCCCTAAAAAATTTGATCTAAGACTTTGAATGAGATATATTCCACTTTTCAAGCGAAACCTCACCCATGTGACAAAATATATTTAATATATTTAATATCACCACGTCGAGGCTCTCCGGGCCCAGAATTCTTATGCTGACTTAGCGCCTAGCTTTAGAAATATTTTTGAAAATATTCGAAAGTCTTATAGGTCAAATACCAAGTCTCTACATTCATAATTTTGGCCTAAGGTTGATTTTGGACAAAAAATTCTTATCCAATGAAATTAGGATAGGTTTTAGGGTAATTTTATAATATTATAATATTATTTTTACCTTTAATTACACAATTTCTCTTTAACCATGGTAAATAAAAATTTACTAAAGTTACTATTGATATGCCCAAAAATAAAAGTATTTTATAGAATTTGGACCATATGATTACAAATATGGAATCCATTTATAAAAATTTAAAAGACAGAAGTTTTAGTAATTAATTTGAAATTTATTCCATTAATGTAATGAGAAAATGAGTTTTTAAAAGTTAGAATGTTCAAGAGATTGAAATTTTTTAATATCAAAATTTAATATGAAATTAATTAAAATGACATAATTTGGTTTAAATGATAAAAAATAATGTAGTTATACTTTAAATCCATTCATTAATATAATTTTAAACTATAAATTATTTTGATGAAAGAAGTTGTTTTCAATTAAACTTTAGTATTTTCACTATTCATCAAAACATGAAACTTATGATAAAAATACCAAAAATTGAACCAATGTAAATTTTGATATTAATATTTCAATTAATAAGTTTATTTTTTCAAATAGAATTTATAAAAGTGTCAAAACTTGGATTTAAAATAGGTTTTCCATTAAAATACGATAAAACGACTTTTTTAGAAAAATACAGTATTTAAGTGTCAAACTGGATTTATTCTTATCTTATTCCTATAAAATATATTATATGAATATAGAAAATATTTTATTGAATAAATTATATATATTTTATTAATATAATTCACTAATTGTAAATAATTTAATTTATTAAAACAAATCTCTATTGAAAGAATAAAAATATTTCTTTATAAAAACATTTCCAGTATATTCAGTTGGTTCCTATATTCATTTATAATTAATTTCTATCCTATTAATTAAACCCTATATGTCATAAGTTAGTTACTAATATTCATAACCTCTAACATAACATCTAGTTTATATATTATTATATTAAATAATAATATTTTAATAATATATTTTTATTCAGTAAAACTCAGTTTTGCGTATAACGTAAGCTATAGAAGAAATTTTATTTTTTGTATAACAAAATATAACTAATTTTTGAGTGAATTAAAAGTTATATAATATATTAAATTTATTTAAAAAGAAAAATATTGTAAATGTTTGTGGTGTTACATTCTCCCCACCTTAATTAAATAGCATCCTTACAATTTAAACTTGATCATAGTAATCAGGAGTTTGATATTTGAAAATACTATTGTTGAAGAACCCACATCGTTAATGGGGTTAAAAACACATATTATTTTTAGGTTGTAAATTTAAATGTGAAGATCACCACAAAACCAGGATTTTGAATAGGGGAACATTAGTGGAAAGTAGAGATACACACTTGGAAAGAAAACATAAATATTTGTATGGAGTGATTGAGGTCATCAATTAAAAATAAGTAAATAATCAATGGAAAATCGAGGGACTCAAAGCTATACATCTATGATGATTTAAAAACCATTAGTTCAATAAAAATTAATTTTTTTTAGATTCTTATCCTAGGGTTGAGGAATATATAATAATTTAACAAAATATAACTACTTAATATATTTCTATAAAAACAATCTTATAATTTGGTTGTTTCTTGAACTATTTATACTTAATTTCATAGCACAAGTTGTGTCATAGGGTGATGTAATACATTAACCTCTAAAACATTTTCTAAAGATCAAATTAAACCATTTCATAAATAGTTAACTTTTCCAAAATGAACTTATCATTAATATTTTCATAACATAAAGTGGATCTTATTTTTCACATTCCAAACATGTGAATACCTTTATCTTGTATTCCCTTGAAACATGGTAATAAAATTAATTACAATAAAACTTTATAAAAAACTTGCATTCTTCTTTATAAAAAACTTGCATTCTTCTTTATTTCAGTATCATGATCATTTTAAGTGTTATTTTTCCCTCAATCATATTATTTTTAAAATGTTTAACTTGATAATAAGTCTCGTTTCTTAGTTATTTGTACCCTTAAACATACAATATCAAATCCTTAATGATATATAGTACTGTAGTAAAATCCTTATATATACCATAATCATTATAACTATAAAATCAGTGATAAAATACTCAAATTTCACAATTATTTAATCCCAATATAAGCACATTAGTCATTCCTCTTCGTCCGTGGTAATGACATGATCTTGACTATGACCTGTTAGCCTCTTTTAGGGTATATTCCTTTCACGCAAGAGGAATTGATTTGTATAGTGTCCCATATCATTTTAGTTGATTCATTGTACATTAGAAACCTTTTTATTATCCTTTAAATCACAAGCATGGTTCCCTTTCTCTCCAAACTTATTGAAAAATATCATTCCTTTTAAGAAAGTAACAAGGTGATTATTTCCACCATTATTACATATGGGAAAATACTTCTTTCCCTTCTTCCCTTTATCCATATTTTTCCCATGTTTCCTATTATTCTCATGCTTTGATACAAAGCCATAATACTTGGAGTAATATTTACCTGTCCCGTTATCAGATGATATACTCTCCATATATAATTATAATACTTAGGAGACTATTTCCATTTGAAATATGAGCTTAACACCATGAAAGATACAATCCCTATTACTCTTTGGATTGGGAACATTGGTGAGGTTCACATTTCTTATACTAGGTTTCATTTTTAAATGATGACATGCACTAAATTATGTTATGAATCATAATGTATAATTTTGAACTAGTAAAACACTTAACATAAATTGAAAACTTTGTGCATAGCTAATATCATAATAATAAACCTATTTTCTTTGGGAACATATTCAATTTTAAATGCTTCATAATTTTTTTAGATAAAATTTTAATTATCCAAATAATATCCCCATGGAGTGTCAAATCTGGTGTGTAGTAAGTCCTATTGTTGTGTACCAGGTTACCTCGAGTTTGGCCTGGGACACCTTGTTGGAGTTGTTACTGCTAGGTACATCTCTTCCAAAACCACAACCACATGTAGTATCTAGATAGGGATGTATTTATATCAATAACCACATAACCTATACCTTACATAAATTCTATTATATCCTTATATATTTATCCTCCAAGTCAACCATTGGGTTTTTTCCATAATCTATGTTTTCTAAATCTAGTTTTTGAGGTTTCTATGCAACTTTCTATGATACCACCAATAATGAACCTAACTCTAGTAACCCAGATCCGGTTCCTTACTTTATTACTTTGGAATATATTCAAGTTTCAAATCCTAAAGGATCAATAAATTTAGAAGTTTTGGAAAATATATTACATACATGATCCTTAAATTATAGTTCAAAATCAAACCTAAAAAATAGAGAATCCTTTGAACATCATGATTATCCTTTATTAACCCTACATATCAGCCATAATATACATCTTTACTTCTTGGAAAAAATGAAATATAATAAAGGTGTGAGATTAAATGCTCAGTAAGGGTAAATAATACGATGGAAGTTATCATAAATAAGCACACACTTGTAAGGAAAGGTGTATAAATGAAACACATGCCTTTTAAACATAATTTTGAGCTTAATATAGAAAGAATAAATCAAATAATTCTATATAAACATTCACATGGATGTTTTAATATTTTAATAATCAAATGTGATATCAATAACTAATCTCATAATGAGGGAATGCATAATTTCAGACATCTAAAACATACCGTTAAGGCCTCATCCAAGACATATGAAAATAAATGATTGAGGCCTCGAAAAAATCCGTATATGAAAATAAATGGGAAAGCCTCGACAAAGTCCATATCTAGTTTGTCTTTTGAGACCAACCAATGCATCGAGGTTCTATAGTGGGCCCCTACTGTCACATACTAAGTCCAATACATTCCTCGTATGAATTGGATGAGAAATAAACAACATAAACATTTGTCTTCAAAAACCTGCATACAAAATCTGAATACATTAACCATATACCATGAATGGTATAAAAATCACACATACAAAGACAAAATGAATCATAAACCATTCAATGGAATATGGTAAATTATATCATAATATATAAACATCAAATAATAATAATATTCAATAAGTATGTTTACATATATGCAAATAATCTAATAAAATATTTATAAATTTCATGAGAAAAATACTCTTTTAACTTTGTAATCATTTATTTAAAAGCCATGAATTTATAAAATATTTTAAAAAAAAAATATATTTTTGAATCAAAGTGTCCCATAACACTTTGAAATATTTGAGAGAAATTCAAAAATTAAAATTTTAAAATATTCATATCCTTATAAATAAATCTATAAAACCAATTTTGATAACATGGACATGGATGAGAAATGTTTTGAAGAATAATTATTAAAAAATTTTAAAATTATGTTTTAGTTAAATATTTACTTACATAAACCTTAAAAATATTCCTTTTTAAAACATTTTTATGAAACATGGACATGGATGAAATATATATCCAAATAAAAAACAATCTCAGATAATAATGAGATTGAGAAATTAACCCTTACCTCGTACTTTCGTTTAGTTGAGGGTGAGTTAACTTCATATTTAATTGTTATGTTATGTTATTAAATTATACAATAAATATATCAATATTTATGATATTATATAGGATCCTCTTATATAATTTTTTTTAATAATATTTCATTATTACAATTGGTTTAGGTGTTAACTACCTTATTTTCTATGTTTGTTTTCTCATGGAATTCTTATTTCTTATACATAGGTTATATTTTATTAATATAAAAAATTAAATTAAGTTAAAAAACATTATATTAAATCATCATATACATTTTTATAATCATTTTTGAATGGTTAACATGGAGAATGGATCTAATCACATCGTGGAGACGATAGGCCGTACGTATGCACAAGTGACGATATCATTCCCTTAATGAGAAATTAATAAGGAATTGGATTTTATATTAATCATATAGAATCAAAATAATGTCATATTTATTATTTATATCCATTATATTCATCATTATACAAATCCAAATAAAGTGGTAATGAAAAACAAACTACAGGACAACGTGGAGATGGTAAACAATATGTATGCACTGGTGATATTGTTTTTTATAGGATGGATAAAAGATGGAATATGGTAATACCATAATCATAATAAAATCTCAACATAAATATGATACTATATTTTTTATTTTATAATGAGAAAAACAGGTGAATAAAAATTAGAAGGAGAAATAATTTTGAAGGAGTTAGTAATGAAAACTTCCTCATCATTAGTGAACCTCCTTTGGATCTCCTATTAGGGACACTAGGTCCAGTCTTTGGAGAAGAAAAAAACCCTAGGATTTGGTTATGGAATTTTTTAATGGAAATGAGTAGAGTTTGGTCAAGAAAGAAGGCTCAATGTGGTGTGAGGAAGTGAGGTAGGTGGTTCCTTTTTATAAGAGAGGGGAGTAGTATTATTAGAACCCTTTAAAATATAAAATTAATATGAATTGATTCTTGATTTAAAATATCTCCTAAGTGAATTATTTTAAATCAAAGATGAGTATTGGTTGAAATAATATCTACCAATAATTTTTAGAAAGGTTTATAATATATGTTTAATGTTATATTTTGGCTTCAACCCTAAATTAATTCCCTAAACTCTTACTACGGAAACATGTGTTTTTATTATTTAAGGGTTAATATAGTTATTATAAAATTCCAAAAGAAACCCAAATGGATCATTGATGAAATATATATACTTTTTTTTATAGTTTTTGGATAATTTTATTATTTTTATAAATTTTATATAATTTCAGAAAATATTATTTATTTTAAAGTATCATTTATGTCAATTTTGATACTATTCATTTTTTTTATTTTTAAAAATATCATAAAAAATGACCAATTCCTAAAAGAAATTATAATATATCACTATCATGTCTAAGTTATATATAAAATTCATGGATTTCTTTAATTCTGTAAAATTATATTTATTTTTAATATTTGTAATATCATTTATATGATATTTCCATTAATTTAACAATTAATGCATAATTATTATTCAAGAATTTAATTAAATATTTATTCTCTAATAATTAAAAATAAATTACCATGATGAAGATAAATTTATTTTCTTTCAAATGAATATTTATATTCAAATTTATCGTATGTAAAACTCTATTAAAAATGGTATATTTTTTGCAATTTGAGTATGACATCATTAACTCTTCTTTAAATAAAATATAATAAATTTCATAATCTAACACAAGTGGCTTAAAAAGGGTTATAATTTCAGCCTAAGGTTTATTTTTGTCAAAACCCACATATCCAATGAAATTAGGATATGTTTTAGGCTAATTTATAGTATTATAATATTTTTTTTACCTTTAATTAACCAATTTACTCTTAACCGTGGTAAATAAATATTTTATAAAGTTACTATTGATATACCCAAAAATAAAAGTAATATATTTACATAATTTTGACCCAATGATTTTAAATATTTAATAAATTTTTAAAAATTCAAAACATATAAGTTTCATTTATAAGGACCCGACCTTAAAACATTACATAATCTAGAATTAAACATATAATTCACACTGAGGATCTTTTCAGGTTTAGAGTTTTATAGAACTAGGCCATAACTATTACATTACATCTCAAAAATTACAAAGAAGACACTTCTACTCAGTTTCATTTTTTTTCATAAAATAAAAACTCTTGAGAAAAAGAGTCATGTCTATTTCCATGTTTTAGACAGCATGACTTTCCCTTGATCCCATCCTTGACCCTATTCCCTTTAAGTCCTGTGAAAAACATTTCAAAACTTGGGATGAGCCTAAAAAGATCAATAAGGGTTATAAAACCATGAAAGAAAGCATTAGTTCCTCAATACATACATAACATAAGATATTTAACATACCTCATGAAATCATAAGATTTGTGAATAACATAGATAAATCATAAATCATAAAGGCAACTTGTGGCATCCATATCATACTTACATTGTAGCTATCACAACTACATAGGGAGTTACGTTGGAATACCCTTCCCAGTTTATTACTTAAATCTCTTAGGAGAAACATTCACGTTTACCTCAGTCACATTACCCAATGTATTCGAGAGCTATCTCAGGATCACCCACCCTAGGTTTATCAAGGAACCACCCATATATGTAAACAATTCCCAAGGACCATAATATAATCATAACACATAACATAAGCATAATGGAAAGATAAAACTCCCAATTTGCAATCACAATATATCTTTTCAAGACATTGAACAAGATATTGAAATAATAAATACAAAAACCATTTTCCATACCAAAATACATAAAAGAGTATATGGTATTTATTTTCCTTTTAAAAACATTACGACTTTTTAAGGAAGCCAAAGATCAAATAATACTCGCAACGGCAGACTGGTCGTTGTCACCGTGTACGTTAAAAACATACATTTTTTTGTAATTTAGTAAAATGCCTTGTAGAAAAATATTCCCTTTGAATTAAATGTGAAGTCAATTGTGTTTATACATAATATAAAAGAAAGTTGTGTAAAAAATATATATGCCTCAATGAAAGGAGATTGAGAAGATGTCCCATACCTCATGTACGACTTGACACGTTCGTTCTTTAATATCCTAAATATTAAAATAAAGTTAATTTATACTCTATTAAGAACCATTTTCAAGTTTATTATTCATTTTATATCTCTTATTAAAATGTTATAAACATTATCTAATCATTTAAGTTAATAATGGTTGTTTTTTCGATATTTGGTACTTGAGTCAAAAATGAACTTCTTATATTTAAAAGTTTTCTATGTGTTAAAAAGTACATTATATCCAGAATTATATTCATGATTTAGATATCATATATATAATATATATCCATTATATACATGTATTTATAATAGTACATAACATTTATAGGTAAGAAATGAAATGCACCGTTCATGGAGACAGTAAGCCGTACGTACGCATGAACGCTAATTCCATTTCTATTTCGCATTTAAATGGAATTAAAACACAATGATATAAAGGTATATTATAATTCCAGTATAATATCATATATAATAACATTAACTCTATCCTTTATACATCCCACATATGGCATTAACGAGTCATATCGGTTTGAGGGGGCAGTAGTCTGCATTTCCTCAAATGAAATTATCGCGTTTACCCATAATAGAAACCAAAAAGGTATTATATAAATGGAAAATATAGAATAATAAAGAAAACATAAACATAATATATATCATATATAAATATAGTTCCATTATAATTGCCACCATGAGAGGTGGTAGGAGATAATTGAATAATCATCGTTTCGTGAGGTGTTAGTTTTCCATCCACAGAAACAATATGTTATTTACCCATCAGATGGAGGTGAGTGTAATTGTAGTTATAATAATTATCATAAAAAAATCCTTGTATATTGAGGATACTAGTTTTGTTATAAAATAAAGTAATAAAAATAGTTTAGGGGTTGGAGAACTAAAATAAAATAAAAGAATTTAAGAGAAACTGTTACCTTTAATTCGGGTAACTCCCTTTAGTTTGAACCAAAAGGGCCTCTTGAAGTGCCTTATGCCTAAGGTAAGGCTTTTAGGAGAAGTAAAGGGATGCAGGGAGCTTAATAGGTAAGATTTTGGACGATCCAAGGGGCTTGAGAGGTGTGCTGAATTGGTTAGAAGTAAGGGATTTTTATTAGGGGGAGGAGGGACTCTTTAGGAAAGTGTGAAAATTTTATTTTATTATATAATTAATTTCGGTTTCTAAAGGTCAAAAACTAATTAAAATATAAGATAATATGACTCATGGTTGAAATAAAATCATCCAATAATAAGTGTAAAAGTTTTGGATATTTTTTTAATATTTATAATCTTATTTATTTAAATCATTCATTGACGAGGTAAACACTGCATCATTATTGTGTCATAAATAATTTTATTTATTTGATGTCTAAAAATTATAAAAAAATACCATGATGTAGGAAATATTTTTATATTTCCAAATAATATTTATAGTCTAAAAGATAACTTATATAACCTTATGTTAAAATTAATTTACTAAAAGATATTTGTTTGTGTCATTTTTGTCTTTACTTTAAGTTAATTAAAATAAAGTGTCATTATCACTCTTAAGTGGATCCATAGGGTCCCAAAATAGACCCAAGGATTCCCATGGTCGTCAATGAATCATCCAATAAGGGTAGGAAAAGTGTTAAGGTAATTTTGTATTATTATAATATTCTCTTTACCTTGAATTACCCTATTTACCTTTAACTACTGTAAATAAAAGTCAAAAGTTACTATTCACCAAAAATTATTTTCATCTTATTGTACCAAATTTTACTTAATAATAACAACCATGAATGTTGGATTTTCTAAATTAAATTCACAGAAGCGGTAAAATTTCATTTAAAAGAGAAAGTCACATTTTTAACTACTACTTAGTGGTTTCACTATTATCAAGAATTGAAGTCTTTAGAAAAATATCAAAAATTTAGCCTAAGCTATATTTGATATTCCGAATTAAAAAATGATGTTTATTTTACCAAATTCTAAAAATAGAAGTTGGATTAATTAATTTAAAATTAATTCACATTGTCAAAACAAAAAGCGCGTGTTTAAGAAATATTAACTATCAAAAGATTGACACTTGTTTATATCCAATTTCAATGTGTAATTAATTCCAATGACCAATACTGGATTAAATGGTAAAAATATTTTATAATTAATCTTTAAAACCAATTAAAAAGATAATATAAACATATAAATAAAATAAATTAAAAGGAAGTTTTGAATTAAAATACAGTAATTTTCACTATTCATTAAAAAATGAACTTTATCCGAAAAATATAAAAAATTTACCCAAAGTAAATTTTGATGTCCCAATTCTAAAAAAGGATTTTATTTTGTAAAATAAAATATATAAAATTGAAAAAAACTATATTTAAAGAGGGTTCTCCATTAAAAGGAGGCAATTCGACCTTTTAAAGTAAATTATGTTTAAAATTAGATTCATTCACATTTTAAGCCTCTAAATTTTATTAGATAAATGTAAAAACATTTAACAAACATATATATTCATATTTTAGTTAGTTCTATTCATTCCTTCCAATACAAATTTTAGGTGTTAACTACCATTTAAAATAATAATATTTTATTGTTAGTGTGCAACGTAAGATTTTGAAGAAACCCGTTGTCGTGTATCGGGTACGTCATCGAACATAGCAACCTATTTAAAGTAAAATTAATATTTAATTCACAAAATATTAATTAAGATGAAAAATTCATATTTCTCTATTTATCTGAGAGGTTACATCCTTCCCCCCTTTTGGGAATTGCGTCCTTGCAATTTTATTCACTTATCAAATAAATGGGGGTACTTATCCCTCATAGCATTTTCAGATTCCCACATTGCCTCTTAAACCATATGGTTTTTACAAAAAACCTTTACCTGATGAATTTCCTTATTCTGCAACACTTTCTCTCTTCGGTCAAGAATCTGGACTAATTATTCCTCATACGAGAGATTCTCTTCCAACTGAACTACTTCTGGGCTCAAAACATGAGATAAATCAAGCATATTCTTTCTCAAAATTGAAATATGAAAAACATTGTGTACCTGGGATAAACATGGAGGTTAATTCACTCTATAAAAAACTGATCTAACTTTCTCCAGGATTTCATAGCGTCTAATGGACCTCAGACTCAACTTTACATTCTTTTCAAAATGCATCACACTTTTCCATAGTGAAACTTTGAGAAAGACATGATCACCTACCTAAAAAGAAATATCATTGCTTTGGTTATCCGCATAAATTTTCTGCCTACTCCGAGCTGTTCTCATGTGATTTTGAATCAACTGAACTTTCTCTACCATCTCTTCTACAAATTCAGGTCCCATCAGCTTCCTTTCCCCTACTTAATCCCAAAAACCTGGAGTTCAACACTGATTTCCATATAATGCCTTTAACAGAGCCATATGTATACTGGAATGAAAAGTTTTATTATAAGAAAATTCAACCAAAGAAAGATGATGGTCCCAACATCCCTGGTAATCTATCGAGCAAGCACATAGCATATCATCCAAAGTCTGAATTGTTCGTTATGACTTCCCATCTGATTGTAGATGAAAAGATGTACTAAAATTTAATTCAATACCAAACGACTTCTGAAGGTGTTTCCAAAAGTTAGAAGTAAACCTGGGATCAAGATCAGATATAATAGTGATGGGAACACCATGAAACCTTACAATCTCTTTAACATACAACTGAGAAAGTTGATCTAGAGACAAAGTATCTCGAATAATAAGGAAATGAGCAGATTTAGTCAACCGATCGACTATAAACCAGATTTCATTATTACCTAAATATGTCTTTGGTAATCCCACAATGAAGTCCATGGATATATTTTCCCATTTCCACTCTAGCACCGGTAAATAATGATGCATCCCTTTTGGTAACTTCCACTCTTCATTAACCTATTGAAAAGTCAAACACTTCACAATAAATTCACCAATATATCTTTTCATTCCATCCCACCAGTAATACTCTTGAAGATCTCTGTACATCTTAGTTATTCTAGGATGAACTGAAAATGGAGAACTATGAGCTTCACATAACAAATCATTCTTCAAATGTATATCATAAGGCACACATAATCTCCTCCCAAACCTCAAAACACAATCATTATCAATGTTAAAATCAAGCAACTTACCATTATGAACCAACTCTACGCTTTTCTGCAACTCACTGTCTTCCTTCTACGCTTGCTTAATTCTGTCTGAGAGAGATGATTTCACTGACACCTAAAACAAAATAGATGAATTTCCTGCACCAAAAACTTATATGCCAAAGTTCAACAATTCAAAAACCAAAGGATCTCATTCCAAATGTAGAATGGTTAATGAAGCATTACTTTTTTGACTCAAAGCATCAGCCACTTTATTTTCTTTTCCTGGATGGTAATGAATTTTACAGTCATAATCCTTGATTAATTCCATCCATCTCATATGTCTCATGTTCAATTATTTCATAGTGAATATATACTTTAAACTTTTGGGGTCAGTATATATTTCACATTTTACTCCATATAAATGATGCCTCCAAATTTTTAAAGCAAAAACAATAGCAGCTAATTCAAAATCATGTGTAGGGTAATTTAACTCATATGGTTTCAACTGACGTGAAGCATAAGCAATTACCTAATCATTCTGCATTAGGACATAACCAAGTCCTTTCAACGAAGCATCACTGTAGATAACAAACTCACCATTTCTGGAAGGTAGTTCCAAAACTGGAGCATTCACCAATCTTCTTTTCAATTCCTGAAAACAATCATCACATTCTTTTGTCCAAATGAACTTTTACACCTTTTCAAGTTAACTTAGTCATTAGACTAGATAACCGTGAAAATTTTAAAAAAACCTCTGGTAATAACCTTCCAAACTAATAAAACTATAGATATTAGTTATATTTGTGGGTCTTGGCCATTCTTTTACAACTTTTGTTTTAGCAGGATCAATAGTTATGCCATTTTTTGAAACAATGTGACCAAGTAATGAAATTTGTTGTAACCAAAACTCACACTTGATAAATTTCCCAAACAATTTCTTTTCTTTTAAGGTTTTCAAGACAACCCTTAAATTAATTTCAGGATCTTATTTACTTTTAGAATAAACCAAAATATCCTCAATGAACACAAACTCATTTATCACCTGAGTAAACTGAGACATCACTATAGTAAACTATTCAATTTCGATTTTTACCATCTCAGGATGCTAATTTTTAAGGTAATTTACCTCTTTATGCCTTCCCATCACAACTGCCTTGTTTCCTCTACGAAAAAACATTCTGAACACAGAAATATCTTAGGTGAAGCAACATGGTAATCTGTAAATCCTATCATTTAAATATTAACATAAATTAATTTATGGACATTAATTTAACAATATTCTAACTCCTAATGTTGTCTAAACTGACATCTGATACCAACTATATGGACCCGGCTTTAAAACATTACATAATCTTAAATAAAACAAATAATTCAAATTTAGGATCTTTTATAGTCTAGATTTTTATAGAATTAGTGTAGATACCCAAAGCTTGACATACATAGAAATTACATTACTTTTGCGTAATACTTAAAACATGGAAAAAACAGATGCCTAAAGACTGTATCAGTTTAGTGTCTTTGGAAACTCGGAACATAGTCTTCTAATCATGGTGAAAGATCTTGAACATCTCCCACAAAGATCTTCACCTTTGGATTTCTTTCCTAAAACCTTTATTTATATCATGGGGGAAAATAAAACATAAAAAGGGTGAGCTCAAATGCTCAGTAAGGGTAAACACGAAGAACTTAAAAACAATCCATAGACATTTGAACATAAAAACATGAACATAAAATATCAAAATCTTGAGCAATTACATAAATCTTGGCAGTACGTAAGGCATAGATCATAAATGAAGATTAATCATGATTAAATAAAACATTTAACTATGTAAAACCATTAAGCACATGATATTACTTCCATAGTATCCAAGGAATTGTTTCCTAGACCATCATAGTGGACAAAGTTCATTACTAAACTGGGTTTACTTGTCGTTCCAGCCCGGTTTTACTGAACCGGATTTCACTTCCCGTTATAGACATGTCTATCTCATGAGATTTAAATATTTACCCAATTCATTGTAGGGAGATATAGGACCCACCCATCTCATAATGAAATCATTATTACTTGTGCCACAAAATAAACATAAATCATTCATCATAACCCAAAGAATAAAATGAGTTTCATAAACATCATCCCATCATAACATAATCCATATAAAACAAATGGATATCATTTCATCATAAGAAGAATAAAACCATGTAAATAATAGATACATTATACTTGAAACATAATAATACTAAATAATTTCATCTTATAAGGAAAATAGATTTGAAAAAACACTTGAAATGAATTATTGAGGAAAATATCCTTTCTTCTTCAAAATCATTTTCTTTTTACAAAATGACATGAAATTTTAAAAGAAAAGGATTTTATTGAAAATAATCATGAAATATTGTAGAGTAAGCTTCATTAAAATAAGCCTTTATGAAATCGTAAAAATCCGTTCATGTCGTATAAGTTAAAAAAACATTCTCCTCAAACTTTTAACAGAAAAGTCAAAAAGTAGCACATATGGTAAACAAAAGAAAGATTCCTTCCATAACACAAAGTAAAAGTCAAAGAGGGGTAAACATGACTGTAATAATATATGGAATAATATTAAACACTTTATGAAAAACATTTTATGGACATAGATGAAAAATATAACCCAAGTAAATACTTACATATAAGAAATCTCGGATAAAAATGAGATTGGAAAATTATCCCTTACCTTTGGTACAATTTTTTATGTACTTGTCTGAAATTACTATATAGTGGGTTTAAACATACTATTAACTTGTAACAGAACCATAATAATATTTATGATATCATATATGATTCACTTAGGACTTTATATTACCCGTTCTTTTGTCAATTCCATGTTAAAGCAGTGTTTTTGGGTAAAATCGTTTCATTTATCGTACATGTTTCGACTTGTTGTTCTTAATATTATTACTTATATCCTGATTTAATTAAATATAGAATGTAAAACATGATTTATATATAATATATATGCATCATATAAATATATATGATAGATTGATAATTGAAATGAAATACACCGTTCTTGGAGACAATAGGCCGTACGTACGCATGAACGTTGTTTTCATTTCCTTATTGAATTGAATGAAATTAAGTAAATGAAACATATATATACATAAATCCAGTATCATTATTATTTATTATCTTTCATTATTATTTATTATATATAATTTATAATCATACTTTAATGGTTAATCATGGAGAGTGAATCTCATTGCGTTCGTGGAGGCGGTAGTCCATACGTACGCATGAGAGAAAATATCATTCTTTTGATATTAAAATCGTATATAATTGGATGGTATATCATATATACAGAATCATAATAATATTATATTTATTATTTATACCATTTATACTCATTATTATACCCATCCTAATGATCAAATGTTTCAATAAAAAATTACACCACGACGTGGGGACGGTAAGCTGTACGTACGCACGTGTGGTGACTTTTTCATTCATAGGATGGATAAAATAACTAATATGGTTGTAAAATTTTTATAGTAACATAATAGTATATAGAACATACTGGATTTATTATTTTCGAATGGAAACAACAAAGAAGGAGGAAGTGGAAGAAGAAAGGAACTTGAAATAGGTGGTGAGATATGTACCTTTTCTTTGGGTTCTTCCTTTTGATTTGATAAAAAGGGCACCATAGGTTAGATTTATGACTAAAGGAAGACCTATAGAATTAATGTAGGATAGTTGAGAGGGTATTTGGGAATGGTTTGGCTGATCCAAATTTCTTTGGAGGTGTAAATTAGAGAGAAGGGGGAGTTCCCTTTTATAAGAGGGGTGAGGGGCACCTTAGGAAAAACTTAAAATATTATTTTATAATAAATTCATATTCAGTTTATAATGGCTCCAAATTGTCTTATTTAGAGTCTAGGGTGGGGAGGGGTTGAAATCCTCTCAAAAAATAGGTTTTATACAAGTTTAGGTTACAATTTTAACCTTATTATTTATATTTAACTCTAAGTTAAATAATTTAACTTTTATCGTGTCTTCTTGTATTCTTACACTATATTGTAAATAAAATTACTATAAACTGCCAATATAACACAAATTGGTTAATTAATGTCATATATATTATTATATAAGTATTTTTACCAAACCTTATATTTTTAGGACCATTATATCAATTAATAATATAATATTGGTATTAATAACTCTTTTATGTCAATTTTGACACTATTTGGTATTTTTATTTTTCTAAATTTATAAAAACATTATTATTTTAAAAATAAGTAATCTAACCAACCCTAATATGTTATATTAACCTATAAAATTAATTTAATGCATAAAAAGTCTCAAATTAAATTTATTTTGATCTTTATAATATCAATTATGTTAATATTTCATTAATAAGGTATTTACTGCATCATCATTGTGTCATAAATAAATTAAATTATTTAATGTCTAAAAAATATGAATAAAATACCATTTTGTAGGAAATATTTTTATATTTTTAATGAATATTTATATCCGAATTTATCTTATGCATAACCCTATATTAAAAATGTTTTAGTTATTAAACTTCGATTTTAACTATTTTAACTCTCCTTTAAATAAAATAATAATAAATGTCCTCATCTAATCCAAGTGGACCTAAAGGGTAATATTTTATTCCTAAAGTTGTTTTTGGTCGAATTACACTTATCTAATAGAATTAGGACATGTGTTAGGGAAATAATAATATCATTTTTACCCTTAATTACCCTATTTACTTTTAATCGTGGTAAATAAAAGTCAAAAGTTACTATTCACCAAAAATTGTTTTTATCTTATTGAACCACATTTTACTCTTTGATTTTAACCTTGTCTCTAGGAATTTCTAAATTCAACTCATAGAAGAGGTAAAATTACGTTTTATGTAAATTTGCAAATTCTCCTAGGAGGTGGGTAAAAGACGGTAAAAAGTTCAATAAAAATTTTATATATCTAAAATTATTATAAAATGACTCAAATGAATTACATTGAACTTATATAGGTATTATGTATCAATTTTGACCTAAAATAAATTTAAATAAAATAAATTATTATTTAAATAAAAAGTCGGTTTTAACCAATAACTCAGGGTTTTCACTATTCATCAAAAATTGAAAGTTTTCAGAAAAATACCAAAAATTCACCCTAAGCTAATATAGATATTCTGAACCCAAAAATGAAGTCCATTTTGAAAGATAAAATTTATAAAACATAAAAAAGTGGGTATTATTATTCATAATGGCTAGTTTATACAATATTTCAATAACAAATCGTTGTTTAGTGAAACTCAGTATTGCGTACAATGCAAACTATCGAGGAAGGTTGCTCTTGCATTTAACGCAAGCCAAGAATAGTGTTGCGTATAATAAAAGATAATACGGTGTGATGTATAGCACAAGATAATCTTGGTGTAGTCATACAATAGAATACATCAATGAAATTAAAATGAATATATCTCATAAAATCTCGGGGTGTTACATTCTATCCCCCTTAAAATGAATTTCACCCTTGAAATTTGTTGGGGTTATAAATCGTTTACTACTTGAAAGTTTCTTTAATATAAACCCAAATTGTAAAAAGGAATACTAAAACTTAATTTTAAAAAGTGAAGTAAGAAACGTAATAGTTACCCGAATTAACTCATCACTGGGTTTCCACATAGGAGAACATAGGTGAAAATATAGATATGGAAGAGAAATATAACCATAAATATCTGATGAAGAGTGGTAGAGGAAATGGTTATGAAAAATCTGATAATCACAAATCCATAAATTTGTGATTATTTAAGGTACCATCTGATTAATCAGATATGAGGGCACTAGGACAACATTTTTGGTTTTCAAGATCATTTCCCAAATGTTGAATAATTTTTGAATTAAAAGAAATACTTACTTGATTTTGGTACAATCTTACCGTTGGTCGTGGCTTGAACAATTTCCACTTCATCACTTAAATAAATGAAGATGAATTTGTCTTTTGTGAAGTGTTAGCAGATCATGCGATAAAATGATAAGTCATTCCATCTGTCTCAAACATAAGGTTAGAAAAAGTTATATACATAAGTCCATCTATGGTGAGATTAGTCATATATAGTTCCAAAAATGGACTTATACTTCATCTATCATACTAATTAATAAAATAAAACTAGTTTCTACTAACCAGGGACTTTCTGTAGGCTAGTGGTAGGTGATAAAGGCCTGTCACACTTTAGTTGTAGGTTCGATTCCCGCAACCTTGTCTGACACGACGGGTTGTCGCCCGTCCTGCAGGTTGTCTTTTTTTCTAAAACTACACTATTATAACATTATAGAAATAATATTGAAAAGAGGTTCTATCCTTAAACAATATTATCTTATGTCCAACATAATCCATTTCAAATCTTTAGTCTTATCCAAAATACTACTATCCAAGCTCATAGTATAAGGAAAATGATTACTAGAAATGTCCTCAACTAAGCATGTGAATACCATCATTTATCCCCCATATATCATAAGATATATCTTGTTGGTCACATTCCAAACATGTGAATACCTTAATCATGTATTCTCTTGAAAAATTAATACCCATTTAACATTAGTGAAAACATGAATGCTATCAAAAGTTAACTCTTTCCACATACCAAAATCAAAAAGTTCTATATACTCAAACCATGATATAACATTTTCCTTATATCAGTAATGATCTCATTAATTCTATCAACCATTTCATTTTCTCCTTATCCCTTCATTATGCTCATATCATCTACTTTCAAAAAATATTTCAATAACTTTTCATGGTTGCCGGTACCATTCAACATATACTTTCAAACACTCATGGAAAAACAATAGTGTAACAATCCTTATATTCTTCTTTGTTCCATAGCACCATACATTATTCTTTATAAACATGAAATCACTCCACTACCTTCTTAAACCATTGACCGAGCTTCTTCATTTTATTCCTCAACACTTCTTTCATCTCATACATCATTTTTAGTCTCTTAATCATCATCACCATAAATACTACCCATACGACCATGCTGATTCTCTTCATGAGATTTTTCCTTAGAGAATTGGTTTTCATAATGCCCATACATTCCACATTTAAAACATTTAACCATTTTTGATATCTTAGAAATACCATTATCCTTGTCCATTGTTTTAACGGAACCTTTTACTTTGTAATTAATGGGTTTGTGTACTTCTTTTCCACACCCAAAGCATCTTCCCCTTCCTTTGAAACATTCTCCTTGATGCCTCTTCCCACATGATTTACATGAGGGAAATTGAACTTTCATTCCTCTGTGATCATCATGAAACTCCATCTTTATCTTATTAGATGAGTCAGGAAACTTACCAAAGTTGAGATTATTGATCATATTATGAGATTTATGATTAGGAATAATAATGATATGTGGACTTCCAGATCAAATTTAATTTGGTTTCTTATGAAGAATATCATTCCACTGTCCATCATATTCTCCATTATCATGAATCTTCATTTTTCTAGCCATTTTTCTAAAACCCAAAAAGAATAGTGTGAGAGGAAAAAATCATTCTAGGAAAAAGACCTAATAAAGATGGAGTACCTTCAATATATAACATCTTAGGTTTAATTATATGACCGTTACCTTAATTCTATAACTATAACCTATACTTATACTTAAAGTTAGAGACATCCCTAGACTTACCTTAGAAATATCTCTAGGGATTTCACTAAAGTTTTCACATCCTGGTTTCCAAAGTTTAACTAAACCTTCACTCTGATACCAACTGTAGAGACCCAAAGCTTGACGTAAAAAGGCATTACATTACCTTTTCAAAATACTTAATACATTACAAAAATAGATTCCCAAGGACCATAAAAGATTAGTGTTTTTGGAAACTCGGAACATAATATTCTAATCATGGTGAAAGATCTTCAAAATCTCCCACAAAGATCTTCCCCTTTGGTTTTATTACCTAAAACGTTTCTTTATATCCTGGGGAAAATAAAACATAAAAAGGGGGAGCTCAAATTCTCATTAAGGGTAAACACGGAGAACTTAAAAACAATCCATAAACATTTGAACATAAAAACATGAACATAAAATATCAAAATATTGAGCAATAACATAAATCATGGAAGTACATAAGGAATAGATCATAATAGAACATTAATCATGATAAAATAAAACATTTACCTAGGGAAAAACATTAAGTACATGATATTATTTCCATAGTAGCCAAGGCATTACTACCAATACCATCATAGAGGAAAAATTCTATTACTGAACCGGGTTTACTTGCCGTTCCAGCCCTGTATTACTGAACCAAATTTTACTTGCCGTTATAACCATGTCTATCTCATGAGATATAAATCTTTAACCAATACATTAGAGGGAGATATAGGTCCCACCCATCTCATAATGAAATCATTCTTACTTGTGCCACAAAATAAACATAAATCATTCATCATAACCCAAAGAATAAAATGGGTTTCATAAAAATCATCCCATCCTAACATAATCCAAATAAAACAAATGGATTTTATTTCATCATAATAATAATCAAACCATGTAAATAATAGAGAAATTATACATGAAACATAATCATACTAAATAATTTCATCTTAGATGGAAAATAGTTTTGAGAAAACACTTGAAATGAATTTCCGAGGAATATATCCTTTCTTCTTTAAAATCATTTTCTTTTAAAAAAATTCCATGAAATTTTGAAAGAAAAAGATTTTGTTGAAAATAATCATGAAATCTTGTAGAGTAATCTTTATGAAAATAAGGCATTATGAAACTGTAAAAATCCGTTCATGCCTTATAAGTTAAAAAAACATTCTCCTCGTACTTTTAACGGAAAAGTCAAAAAGTAATATGTACGGTAAAAAAAAGAAAGATTCCTTCCATAACACAAAGTAAAAGTAAAAGAGGGGTAAACATGACTTTAAAAACACATGGAAGAATATTAAACACTTTATGAAAAATATTTCATGGACATGGATGAAAAATATAACCCTAGTAAATACTTACGTATAAGAAATCTCGGATAAAAATGAGATTGCAAAATTATCCCTTACCATAGGTCCAATTTTTTCCATAAGTGTCTGAAACTCCTATATAGTGGGTTTAAAAATATTATTAACTTGTAACAGAACCATAATAATATTTATGATAACATATATTATTCACTTAGGACTTTATATTACCCATTCTTTTGTCAATTCTATGTTAAAGCAGCGTTTTTGGGTAAAATCGTTTCATTTATCGTACATGTTTTGACTTGTTGTTCTTGATATTATTACTTATATCCTGATTTACTTAATTCTAGAATTTAAAACATGATTTATTTATAATATATACTCAGCATATAAATATATATTATAGACCGATAAATGAAATGAAATACACCGTTCATGGAGAAGGTAGGCCGTACGTACGCATGAACGCTGTTTTTGTTTCCTTATTGAATTGAATGGAATTAAGTAAATGAAACTTAAATGTACATAAATCCAGTGTCATTTTTATGTAATATCTTTCATTATTATTTATTATATATACTTGATAATAATACTTGAATGGTTAATCATGGAGAAATAATTTCATCACGTTCGTGGAGACGGTAGTCCGTATGTACGCACGAGCAACAATATCATTATTTTGATACTAAAATTGTATATAATTGGATGGTATATCATATATACAGAATCATAATAATGTTTTATTTATTATCTATATCAATTATACTCACTATTATACCCATCCATATGATTAAATATTTGAATAACAAATTACACCATGACGTAGAGACGGTAAGCCGTACGTATGCACGTGTGGAGACTTTTTCATTCATAGGATCGGTAAAATAATTAATATGGTTGTAAAATTTTTATAATAACATCATAGTATATAGAATATACTGTATTTATTATTTTATAATGGAAACAACTAAGAAGGAGGAAGTGGAAGAAGAAAAGAACTTGAAATAGGTGGTGAGATATTTACCTCTTCTTCGGGTTCTTCCTTTTGATTTGATCAAAAGAGATCCTTAGGTTGGCTTTTTGACTAAAGTAATGACTCTAGGATGAAGGTATGACATCTGATAGGGTATTTGGGCAGGTTTTGGAAGATCCAAATGTCTTTGGAGGTCTGAATTAGAGAGAAGGGGGAGTTCCCTTTTATAAGAGGGGTGAGGGGCACCTTAGAAAAAACTTAAACTATTATTTTGTATTAAATTCATATTCGGTTTATAATGGCCCAAAAGTGTCTTATTTAGAGTCTAGGGTGGGGAGAGTTTTAAATACTCTCAACCAATAGGTTTTATACAAGTTTATGTTACCATTTTAACCTTATCATTTAGATTTACCTCTAAGTTAAATAATTTAACTTTTACCGTGTCTTCTTGTATTCTTACACTATATGGTTAATAAACTTACTATAAACTACCAATAAAACCCCAATTGGTTCTTTAATGTTATATATATTATTATATAAGTATTTTGGCCGAAACGTACATTTTTATGACCATTATAGAAATTAATAATATAATATTATTTTTAAAACTCTATTATGTCAATTTTGACACAATTTGGTATTTGGATTTTTCTAAATTCTTAAAAGCATCATTATTTCAATACCAATTCATCTAACCAACCCTAATATGTTATATTAACCTAGAAAATTATTTTAATTCATAAAAAGTCTCAAATTAAATTTATTTTTGTATTTATAATATCAATTATGTTAATATTTTATTAATAAGGTAATTACTTCATCATCATTGTGTCATAAATAAATTAAATTATTTAATGTCTAAAAAATATAAATAAAATACGATTATGTAGGAAATAATTTTATCTTTGTAACGAATATTTATAGTCGAATTTATCTTATGTATAACTGTATATTAAAAATGTTTTATTTATAAAACATTGATTCTAACTATTTTAACTCTTCTTTAAATAAAATAATAATAAATGTCTTAATATAATCCAAGTGGACCAAAAGGGTATTTTTTTTCCTAAGGTTGTTTTTGTTATAATTACACTTATCCAATAGAATTAGAAAATGTGTTAGGGTAATAATAATATCATTTTTACCCTTAATTACTCTATTTACTTTTAACCGTGGTAAATAAATGTTAAAAGTTACTATTCACAAAATTGTTTTTATCTTATTGAACCACATTTTACTCCTTTATTTTAACCGTTTCTCTTGTAATTTATAAATTCAACTCACAGAAGTGGTAAAATTAAGTTTTATGTAAATTTGCAAAATCTCTTAGGAGGTGGGTAAAAGACAATAAAAAGTTCAACACAAATCTTATATATCTAAAATTATTATAAAATGACTCCAATGAATTACATTGAACTTATATAGGTATTATGTATCAATTTTTACCTAAAATATATTTAAATAAAATAAGTTATTATTTAAATAAAAAGTTGGTTTTAACCAATAACTCAAGGTTTTCACTATTCATCAAAAATTGAAAGTTTTCAGAAAAATACCAAAAATTAACCCTAAGCTAATTTAGATATTCAAAATCCAAAAATAAAGTCCATTTTGAAAGATAAAATTTAGAAAACATCAAAAAGTAGGTATTACTATTCATAACGGATAGTTTATATAATATTTCAATGACATATCGTTGTTTAGTGAAACTCGTTATTGCATATAACGCAAGCTATCGAGGAAGGTTGATCTTACATTTAACATAAGACAAGAATAGTGTTGCGTATACTACAAGCTAATACGGTGTGGTGTATAGCGTAATATAATCTTGGTGTAGTCGTACAATAAAAGACATCACAGAAATTAAAACGAATATATCTCATAAAATCTCAGGGTGTTACAATTAGGCCATAACTATTACATTACATCTCAAAAATTACAAAGAAGACACTTCTACTCAGTTTCCTTTTATTTTCATAAAATAAAAACTCTTGAAAAAATGAGTCATGTCCAGTTCCATGTTTTAGACAGCATGACTCTCCCTTGGTCCCATCCTTGACCCTATTCCCTTTATGTCATGTGAAAAAAATTCAAAACATGAGATGAGCATAAAAATCTTCGTAAGGGTTATAAAATAAAGAAATAAAGAATTAGTTCATTAGTACATACATAAAAAAAGATATTTAACATACCTCATAAAATCATAATATTTATGAATAACACAGAGAAACCATAAATCACAAAGGTAACTTGTGGAATCCATATCATACTTACAATGTAGCTATCACAACTACATAGGGAGTTATGTTGGAATAACCCTCATAGTAAATTCCCTAAATCTATTCAGAGAAACATTCACATTTACCTCCTCCACGTTACCCAATTCATTGGAGAACTATCTTGGGCTCACCCGCCCTAGTTTTATCACATAACCACTTGTATACGTAAACAATGACCAATGACCATAATATAATCATAACACATAACATAATCATAAAGGAAAGATAACATTCCCAAATTGAAATCACAGTATATCTTTTCATAATATTGGACAAGATATTGAAATAATAAATCCAAAAACAAATTTCAATACCAAAATACGTAAAAGAGTATATGGTATTTATTTTCCTTTTAAAAACATTATGTCTTATTAAGGAAGCCAAAGATCAAATAATACTCGCGGTGGCGGAAAGGTCGTTTTCACCGTGTATGTTAAAAACAAACATTTTTTTTTGTATTTTAGTAAAACACCTCGGAGAAAAAAATTACCTTTGAATGAAATTAGATTTAAGTGGTGTTTATACAACATATAAAAGAAATCCGTGTATAAAACAATATATGGGTCAATGAAAGGAGATTGAGACGAACTCCCTTACCTCGTGTCCGACTTGACCCGTTTGTTCTTTAATATCCTGAATAATAAACTAAGGATAATTTCTACTTGCTTAAGAACCTTTTTAAAGTTTATTATTCCTTTTATTTCTCTTATTACCATGTTATAAACATTATATAATCATATAAGTTAATTATGGTTGTTTTGTCGATATTTGGTACTTGAGTCAAAAATGAATTTCTCATATTTACAATTTTTCTATGTGGTAAAAAGTCCATTATATGAAGAATGATATTCATGATTTAGATATCATATATATCATATATATCCAGTATATACATGTATTTGTAATAGTATATAACATTTAGAGGTAAGAAACGAAATGTACCATTCATGGAGACAGTAAGCCGTACGTACGCATGAACGCTACTTCCTTTTCTATTTCATATTTAAATAGAATTAAAAAATAATGATACATAGGTATATTATAATTCCTTTATAATAATATATATAATATCATTAACTCCATCCTTTATACATCCCACTTATGTCATTAATAAGTCATATCACTTTGAGGGGGTGATAGTCCGCACTTTCTCAAATGAAATTATCGCGTTACCATAATGGAAACCATAATGGTATGCTATAAATGGAAAATACAGAAGCATAGAGAAAACATAAAAAATAATATATATCATATTTAAATACAGTCCCATCGTAATGGCCACCATGATAGGTGGTAGGAGATAATCGAACAATCATCGTTTCGTGAAGCGTTAGTTTTCCATCCACAGAAACAATATGTTCTTTACCCATTAAATGGAGGTGTGTGTAAGTGTAGTTATAATAATTCTCATAAAAATATCCAAGTATATTGAGTATATTGGTTCTCTTATTAAATAAAGGAATAAAAAGGTTTTAGGGGTTTTAGAAGTAAAATAAAAGAAAATAATTTAAGAGAAACTATTACATTTAATTTGCGTAACTCCCTTTGGTTGGAACCAAATGACCTTTTGAATTGCCTTACACCTAAGGTAAGGCTTCTTGGAGGAGTAAAGGGATGTATGGAGCTTAATTGGGTAGAGTTTGGATGGGACAAGGTGCTTGAGTGTTGTGAGGAATTTTTTAGAAGTGAGGGATTTTTATAAGGTGGAGGAGGGGCTCTTTAGGAAAGTGTGAAAATATTATTTTTTGACATAATGATTTTTGGTTTCTAAAGGTCCAAAACTTATTAAAATTGAATATAACATGACTCATGGTCAAAATAAAATCATCCAATAATAATTGGATAGGTTTTCGATATTGTTTTAATATTTATAATCCTATTTATTTAAATCATTTATTAATGAGGTAAACGCTGCATCATTATTGTGTCATAAATAATTTTATTTATTTGGATATTGTTTTAATATTTATAATCCTATTTATTGTTTTAGGACAAAGGTTAAGGTAATTTTATATTATTATAACATTCATTTTATCCTTAATTACCCTATTAACCATTAACAGCTGTAAATAAAATTCAAAAGTTACTATTTACCAAAAATTATTTTCATCTCATTACACCAAATTTTACTTACTAATAACAACCATGTATGTCAGAGTTTCGAAATTAAATTCACATAAGTGGGAAATTTTCATTTAAAAGAAAAAGTCAGATTTTTAACTACTACTTAGTGGTTTCACTATTCATCAAAATTGAAGTTTTTCAGAAAAGTACAAAAAATTCAGCCTAAGATATATTTGATATTACGAATTAAAAAATGATGTTTATTTTACCAAATTCAAAATATAGAAGTTGGATTAATTAATTTAAAATTAATTCCCGTTGTCAAAACAAAAAGCGTTTTTAAGAAATATTAACTATCAAAAGATTGACACTTGTTTATGTCCAATTTCAAAGTGAAATTACTTCCAATGACCAAAATTGGATTAAATGGTAAAAAATATATTATAATTACACTTTAAAACTAATTAAAATGATAATATAACCATATAAATAAGTTATACTAAAAGGAAATTTTGAATTAAAATACAGTATTTTTCACTATTCATTAAAAAATAAACTTTGTTAGAAAAATACCAAAAATTTATCCAAAGTAAATTTTGATGTCCCGATTATAAAGAATGATTTTATTTTTTAAAATATAATATATAGAAGTGGTAAAAACTATATTTAAGGAGGGGTTTCCATTAAAAGACATTAAATCAGCCTTTTAAAGTAAATTATGCTTAAAATTAGATTCATTCACATTTTAAGCCTCTAACTTTTATTTGATAAATGTAAAAACATTTAACAAACATATATAATAATATTTTAGTTAGTTCTATTAATTTACTACTATAAAAATACTAGGTGTCAACTACTATTTAAAATAATAATATTATATTGTTCGTGTGCAACGTAAGATTTCAAAGAAACCCATTGTTGCATATCGGGTACGCCATCGAACATTGAAACCCCTTTAAAGAAAATTAATATTTAATTCAAAAAATATTAATTAAAATGAAAAAGTCATATTTGTCTATTTATCTAGGATGTTACGTCATTAACTAATTTAAAATTAAACCTGTTGATGAAACGAGAAAACGAATTTTTAAAAGTGAATACGTTCAAAAGATTAAAATGTTTTAATTTCAAAATTCAATGTGAAATTGATTCCAATAATATAAAATGAATTAAATGATAAAAAATAATCTATTTATAATTTAAAACCATTCAATTATATAATTTAATGCTAAAATTTATTTTGATGAAAAAGGTTGTTTTCAATTAAAATTTATTATTTTCACTATTCATCAAAACATGAAACTTATTAGAAAAATACCAAAAATTGAACCAAAGTAAAAGTTTATATAAATATTTCATTGGATAATTTTATTTTTTTTCAAATAAAATTTATTAATATTTCAAAAATTGGATTTAAAATAGGTTTACCTTTGAAAGGTGGTAAAACTTCCATTTTTAGAAAAATACAACAATTATGTTTAAAATTGTATTTATTTTTATCTTATGTCTATAAAATACATTAGATGAATTTAAAACATATTTTATTGAATAAATACCATATATATTTCATTAATATCATTATTTAATTTAATTAATTTAATTTATTAATCCAAAACTCATTTGAAAGAATAAAAATTGTTCTTTATTAAAACATTTACAGTATATTTAGTTGGTTCCTATATTAATTTATATTTAATTTTTATCATATGAATTATACAATGTATTTTCATAAGTTAGTTAATAATATTTATAACCTCCTACATAACGGCTAGGTTATATCTTATTATATTAAATAATAATATTTTAATAGTATGTTGTTGTTTGGTAAAACAAAATATTGTGTATAATTAAATCTATCGAAGTGAGTTTATTTTGCGTGTAACACAAGATAACTCATTGTTTCGTGCATTGTAAGGTATAGAATATATTAAATTTATTTTAAAAGAAAAATATTTTAAATTAATGGGGTTTTACATTGGAATTAAAATATACAATGTTCAAAGCTATGTCAAATAATATATTAATCTACAAAAATAATTGATGTCAATAATTCAATCAAATTTCTTCACTTTTAATATTTAGAGTATCATTTATTTTAGTTGATTATTAACTAAATAATCAATGGGTTGGCATTTCTTAAGCATTTTAAGTAACTAATTCATCTTTAAAAATTAATTATCAATTATTACGATAAAAATGACCAATTTATATTTAAAAAATATATGTCCAAATGAAAATATGATGTTTTTTACATATCTCAATGTTTTATAAATGTTAACGATAAAGAAGGTTCTATTTTTGTCTTTTTCCTTACTTAACTTATCATATAGTGATCCTTCATTAAATATTATCCTAATAAACCATAAAATTAATAAAAAGAGGGAATAATGTCAAAATATTGGCATCCAATGGCTTCTGGGAATGTTTCTAGGTCATTTTGGCCATTAAGATTAAGGTTGAGTCCCCTGTTATGCTTAATTTTACCTTTATTACCATAATTAATTTTAATCACTTTCACTAATATTTGTGGTCAAAAATTAATTTGATTTTATAATACCAAAAATGTTATACTAATTACAACCATGTATGTACATTTTTCAAAGTTCAAATCACATAAGTTGGAAAATTAATTTTTACGCTAATCCCGCTAATGTGGTGAGAAAGCGGGTTTTTAAAGTAAAAACATTAAAAAAGTTCAATAAGTCTTTATATCAAGTTTCATGATAAAAAATATTCAAATGACCTAAATTGGATTAATATATTCATAATTGATCTATTATTATTATTTTAAAAACCAATTTAAATACAATTTCTAATTAATAATTAATTAAATGAAAAGACAGGTTTTAATTAAAATACATTATTCTTTAGTATTCATCAAAAAATAGAACATCTTATAAATATACCAAAAATTCACCCAAATATAATTTTGACAATACTAATTAATGAATTAATTTTATTTTGACAAATAAAATTTATAAAATTTCCAAAATTTAGTTTTAAAATAGGTGTGCCATTAAAATGTGCTAAAACCCAACCTTGGATGTAATGCAAGCTAACTCAGTGTTGTGTGTAATGTATGTTTAACATGGTGTTGCATAATAAAAAGTCTAGAAAAAAATAATTTTTATTATAAAATAAAAATATTATAATGTTTTTGGGTGTTACACTCCTGGATTAGTTTACAACTACAATGGTCATAACCCCAATCAAGGACCACCATGATCCATCATGAATTAGGTATCATAACCAGGAGTCGACCCTAAATAAGTGACACTAGATCACATCTACAAAGACCATAGCTATCTTTGTGCCTATTTTTATCGAAAAAACATGTCTGGGCATGGATCCTAGGATGTTTTGAGTATAAAAATTCTCAATAAGATTCCCCAAAAAGCAGAATAGAAATATAGAACAATGAGTTAGGTTAAATCTCATAGTGCTGTAGAGTAACTAGGAGGATGTCTAGAAAGAATAATCTAGATTTTATCAATGAATAAAATTATCTAAGACACATAAATATATGATTATCTTATCTTAAATACTCAAATAGCACACATAACGATAATCTAAGGATAATCATAGAACTGTAATTCCAATATAGTCTGAAATCAATAATCCAAAAGCACATCACATATCAAAGGAAACCTAAAGGCTATTGAGGATCCAAAAGTCTCAAAGTAACAAATATGATCCACCTTTATAACTTCCACATCATGATTGGGAATCGTAAAGGGGTAATCAATCCTCACTAATTGAACCACAACTATCAAGGAAATATCACACCATACTACCCATCATATTCATATAATTGATATAGATACCAATAAGGAAACTAATGCTCTCTAATGAATAGGTTTCGGCCAAAGCAATACAGAACCCTTCTATCATAACCACCAATGTAAGATCTGACCACATCAACTCACCAGAATCATAATGGGGAATCCACACCTCATTAGAAAATACCTAAGTCAAGGGAGTATGAACCATAGATAGGGGATTCCAAACCATGGGGAAATGAGAGGAATAATTTCCCTACCTATATAAGGATATATTAGATATTGCGCCCTTATAATTTGGTCGAATAACTGACCCCATCCACAAATTAACCCATAGATAGAAGATCCTTAACCCTATGTATAAGGAGGGAACACTAGAACCTATCTATAGTATAAGATAGATGATCTCACACCCTGAGTATATGAGGGGAATACTAGAACCTATCTATAAACTGACATATAGATTGAGTATCCCATGCCCGAGGTATATTGGGGAATACCTAACCCTATCCAAGGGATGAGCACACCATGATCAATAAAACCAAACTATATTTTCAACCCCATGAATCCAAATATGAAATCATCCCATTTAGGATTGAAAAAGGCCACAAATTCCCAAAAAACTACTCCATTTCCATTTAAATGAAAAATACGAAGGATATGCCATTTATTTATGCAAAACAGACATCCGATGAAGGAAATACAATAAACATGATATGTAGGCATTGGTTGGGATATATGGTAGCCCCTAGTTACATCACAAGCTATGAAATGTGTCTCACACATTCCAATCATGTGGGCGCATAGTGTTACATGCACGTAGTGCCCACCCGGGTATGGCAGATCTGGCTTGGTTCCTTCACTTTTACATGAAAAAGGGCCTGGGACTATATTGAGAAAACCCATATAGTTAGAGTATGTTACAAATATAGTGATAATGAGTGGGGTCTACTCATCCTTCTCGCATACCCCATGATAGGTGGGATACATTTGATCCCTATAGGCATTGAACAGTTGAGTGTGAGGGATGACTATCAAACCACCCCTATAAATTCCACAAAACACACATGATGTACTAGAAATGGTTATCATGAATCCCCTTACTCTCTATAACCACAAGAAACCATGACCACTACTTCTATAGTTCCCCCATTGGTTCCTGAGCTCTCTACTGTCCACTCACCCCAATGTCACACGTCCCGCTCTTCCCACACATCTTCCACTATGACCAACCCTTCACTAATATCTCTGTCACTACCTTAAACCATAAATAATGTTGATAAAATTTTTATCCAAACACAATGAAAATGTGGGATAAGTTTGGAGAGATAGAAGAAATAATAGGAGGGATAATAGTGACAAATTGGGTACAACAGAATCATTATTTGTCGATCCCCACTAATATTGAAAAAAATAAAAAAAAATTACGAATAATTCAGTTAACCCAATATGAAGAAATCGAGTTCCGAGATATTTGGTTTTGATATTTTGGGAAAAACATTATTTATAAATATTTCAAACATATGATTTTTCTCCTTGAGGAGGGAATTTAGAGTTTATGATTTTATCAATTCTTGGGAATAAGTATCAAAATATTTGAAATTAATATTCAAATATATGATTTTGAAGAAGACCATGATGAATAGAGCCATAATTGAGATAAAAAACCCTACCTCAAAAATTAATTTCCTTATCTTTAATCTGTCATCACATCCATAGGTTCATTCATCATCTTCATATAATTTGATCATTGATGTCACCTAGAATTCAACCACAATCTTCCGATCTGATGACATTGCCCCCAATCTCCAGCCTCTCCACTATCTACCTCTGTATGGGGTTTATGTTGTCCAACAATGGATAAATGTACAAAAAATATATTTTTTAATACGTTGAGAGTAAATCCCCCTTATTAAATATAAAACAGGAGAACCTCTCTTGAAAATGAGAAAATAAGAAACCTATTACAATCACAGGGGAAAAATGCCTTAACAAAGCCAAACAAAGAGGTCTAAAGATTTTCTAGAGAGTTAAATAGAAATAAAATTCCATGATAAGTACAATAAAAATTCACATCTCCCCAAATCGATTTTAATTAATTTCATTAAATGACATAACTATGAGGGTCTATCCCAAGAACCAAAATGTGAACTAAAATTATAGTGTTTATAGTGTAAAACCCCTGTCCTTAATACAATTATGGTATTAGATTCCACATTTGAGACTCTATTTGGATGGAAATTAATTATTGTCAAGAATTTCTATGTGTAGAATAAAAAATGAATTTTTTATACTTAATATATTTTTATTGAGACCTCTCTACACCTGCAATTCTATGCAAGCTAAACTTGCGGGTATTCATAAATCCTTGTAATAAATAGGAGGATTAAATAATTTTTTGAGGTCTTATGTATGGGTAAATTTACCATTTTACCAATAATTATATTTTGAAACTCCAAAAAAAATTTATTTAATTCATGACTCAGAGAAACTTAAATCACTACCTGTGGGGTCACGTTGTTAGGCCATAGAATTAGAATTAGATTTTAGACAATTTATTTTTTCTAAAACTAATAGAGTTTGATAAACAATATAAAAAAGATTTTGGATGGATTCCAAAATAGTTGTAAAGTTTTGGTATATTTTCCTTATGGTTTTTAGTGAAAATGGAATTTTGTTATAAATACACTAAAATGGGTATATCGTTTAATATAACAAACCCTAAGTTACAAATGGTGAAATACATATGATGCATATTGAGATTACGATATGATTATATAATATATGGAATGAGATTCATATATCATATCATATGATATGATTTTGATATGGGTATCGAGAGAATGTCTGCTTCCATGTTTACCAAAAGTTCTCCTTAAGTAATGAATCAATATTTTGATTCACTTATGGATGTATATATCTTTATTAATTGTTTAAAATGTTCAATAAATTATGAGGAAAAAAATAATATTTTTAATATCATAATTCATGTCAACTTACATGAAATGAAAGACAATGCCTACCTGTAATAATTGAATGAAGGAATCCTATATAAAGTGATATGATTCTCTATACGAGATATATGATACTATTAATCCATAATTGACATTCTCTTCCTCCTAGTACCCCTTTGTATTCATAGATAATGTATGAGAACACTGTAAGAGATTTCATGGTCTTCTCATTAGAAAATAAGATTATTGTATAACCCTAATAAATTACCATATTTTTCCTCTATAATAATTTTTTTGTTGAAAACCAACAAAACATGAAATAATGATATAGTTTTTGATGCACGTAACACCCCGTTTAAACAAAACACTATTTAGTCACGTTTTGCATAGTAAAACATATTATAAAACATTTAGAGAATTTATAAAGTGAATTTATATTTTATATATCCAATAAACTGTTTTTATATTCATTAACTATATTTGATAAGCTTAATATAAGAACAAACCCAAATTTACAAATAAAAAACTATATTTTTATAAAGTATGATTTACCGCCTTTTAATGGTGAAACTATTTAAAATCAATTTTTTAGAAATTTTGTAAACATTATATGTCAAAATAAACTTCATCATTGAAATATAAACATAGAAATTATCTCATGAATAATTCTTTTAATTTTTCTGTGAAGATTTATTTTTTAACTAATAGTGAAAAATACCGAATTTTAATTCAAAACTTCTTTTTTGAATAATTTATTTGAGGTGATAAATTATCTTTTAAATTGGGTTTAAAGTAAAATTATATCAATTAAATTTCAAGTAAAATAATATAGGTAATTAGAATCAATTTAAAATTTAAATTAGATATGAAAACTTATCAAACTTTTGAATATTTTTACTTAAAAAACAGGTATTTTCAATTCCCATTGAATTTTAAATGTTATAAATTATTATTATTTTAAATATTCAATCCATTTTACCCAATTAAAATCACAAAAGTGGTAGAAATTAATTTAAATTTAATCTTGTATTTGGGATGACAATATGGGGTTTTCAAGTAAAAACATTCAAAAGTCGTAACTGCTTTTTGAAACGTAAGGGCCCAAATGATCTGGAACCTTTTCAAAAATGAAATTTATGGACATATTTAGACCCTTTAAAACATTTTATATAATTTTAACCATTATTAGATCTAATTTAAATGGGATAAACGTAGGTATAATTCCATTTCCAAAAATTTACAAGAGTACAACTCCTCCTCCACAATAAAAGGCCTTCTCTCCTCCCACTTCATCACACCTCTAAAGACACTTTGGATAGACCAATATCTTCACAAATAGCTCTTAAAAATCCATAAACACATATAATAATCCTCCACTTGGGCATAAATCCATCTATGTAATTCCTTTCTTGCAAACAAAAATGAGTTACCCAAAGAAGAAGAAATGTCCTTCCTCAAGATCTTTAGATTTAATTTCATTTTCCTCCCCCTAAACTCCTATTATTCCATGATTAAATAATAAAATAAGTTACATAAATATAATAGGATATTTTTAGTTTATGGTTTATTCCTCCACTTACACAGACTTCTATCTAACGGGTAACCAACTTACCATTCTTGTACGATGAACTACCACCTCACAAAACAACGGCTATTCATTTTTTACTTGACCGCCTTTCATGGATCTGAATTATGATGGACAAAATATTTATAAATGATATATATGATATTTATTATTTATTTAGTATTCTATAATTTTATTATAACACATACCATTATACTTTCCATTTTGTGTAAATATGATAACATCATTTGAGGAAGTGTGGACTACGCCTCATCAAAGCGTTGTGATCCGTTCACACTATACATGGAACATATTAAGGATGATTTTATTAAAACTATGTGACATATAGAAAATTAATATTATAATAGTGTAATAATATAAATATTTATCATTTACTTTTCACTATTTTAATTTGAAAACTAAATGAATTTTGTGTTCATGCATACGTACGACTTACTATCTCCAAGAACGATACATTTCATTTCTTATATCCATATAGTAAGGATTATTATAAATAAATATTTAATGAATATATATGATAATTAAATAATGGTTTAAATTATGGATATTATTAAATCCTGATATATGTAATATGAAAAACAAATAACAAGTCAATTCTTATTAGAGAAACTAGGAAATTAACACCTGAAATAGTGAAAATAATGAAAGAATGTTAACAAAAAGGTAATAAGATATTATTAAATGATAATATATGATAATATATAAATTAATATGGTTATATAATAATTTATTAATACTCTTAAAACCATTATATAGGAGGTTAAAGGATGATCACCCAAAAATAAACACACGTTAAGGTGTTATATCATGAATCTACTTACAATCATGATATTATAACTTTCATTTAATGTCGTACCTTCTTGGGGATTATGATTCAAAATTTTCCAGGTGGTATGGGACACTTTGGAATGTTTAAAGAATATTTATCTCAATAATGTTCTTAATTATTATCTTTGTAATATTAATTGATTTTGTAATTTTAAAATTTCTATTAAAAGAATCATTTTATTTTAATCATGTATATTGTAAATTACATTGAATATCAACAGTTTCATAAAATGGATATTGTTATTACCTAAACTATATATTATTTTAACATACTATGTTCACTTTGATTGTTATTTGATTAATTGGGGAAATATTGATAAAACAATATTCTTTATTCAATATGGATGTTTGATAAGACATATTTTTTATTTTTATTATTCGATATTATGAATTATTTGGATTAGAAATTATAGGTGGGTCTTATACATTATTTATCCCCTTGATGCATTTATAGGTTCTCATGAGACAAATAAGTTGGCTAAATTAAACGGGGTTCTATCTGTAGTTTTAAACCATCTTGTGAAAAATATTGATGGTATAAGTTTTCATGCACTTTAGACATGACTTTCAAAAATTAAATATTTAATTAATTTTTATTCATTTATTACTTATCCATGATATTTTGCATCAGTATATTTATGGATGCATTCTACTATCAGTTTGTTGATTAAATGGAACGTGTTTCAAATTTTACCTTATCATATTGATGGCACCTTATCTGGTTATTTGAATGGAATGTGTTATCAATTATTTACATTTCCATGTTGATTTATTATCATTGATTTTTTTGTCTTTACATACCCTTACGGAGCATTTGAGATCACCCTTATTATGTTTCCTTTCCACAAGTTCTAAAGAGAAATCCATTGAATGTGTTTCAAGAATTCTATTTATTTAATTTTATTATTTATCATGTTTTTATTTTCTAGTTCCCAATGTAATATGGGTTTCATGTATGTAATATGGCTTTGAAAAACTGCTAAACTGATTAGTCCATCAGGATTTCATTCCTTTTAATCATTCCATTGTAATAAAATAATGCACCAAATTTTGGATTATATGGTTGGAGAATTATTGTTGGTATTAGAGAAATTTTATAATCAACCTTGGAAAATAGATTTATATAACATAGAATGAGGAATATAACACTAATATCAAATTTGAGAATAAGTATAGAAGAAAATCCTAGAATTTTTATAAGGTTGAGATTAGGTGGGTATTCCTAGAAATACATCCCAATATGGATACTACATATGGATGTGGTTTTGAAACAAATATACATAGGGTTAACAACTCTAACAAGGTGTGTGGGGATTAAATCAACATAACCTAGTACACGACAAAGGGCATTACTGTTCACATGGTTAGAAAATCCTGGAGCGTACTCTTAGGATAATTTGAATTTTTATTACAAACCATTATGAATGATTTAGAACTAAATATTTCCCCAAATAAACCAATGTTTATGATTCTAGGATTTAAAATATATAAGTTTATGTCATGTTATTTAACATATTTGTAATTATACATTATGATTTTATGAGCTAATCTAGTATATTCCATTTTTTAGAAATAGAACCTAGAAGGATGAATAGTATTAATACATGTGGAAATGAGGGAATTTACCTTCTGAATAAATCAATATAGAGGGTATTGGAATAAATAAAATAATGTAAATATTGGGGAAACTTAATCAGGTTATAAAAAATAAACTTTTCTTAATGGAGTAACCTATTCCATGAAGAGAATCTCCTATATTGGATTGCTTTATGCAACAAAAAACCCTAAAATTTAGTGGGACTACTATTCTAATTATATCTAAGCAATGGATTAAGTATCTAGAGAAGATATTTACAACCTTGGGATATAGTTAAATGGAGAACGTTACACTTTCTGTCTATTTCCTCCTAGGTTATGATGATTAATTACGGTCCTTGGTCCAAAATACCAGGGAGGAATAAGAAATATAACTCATAGAATGGAGAACCTTTAAAGAGACATTATTTGATTAATACTACCCTTGTGATCAACAAATTGAGAAGAATAGAAATTTACTTAGCTTAGAATGAAAGGAAAAAAAGTGAATGCTGCAGATTATGAAGCTACCTTTACAAGATTATCCAGGTATGCTAAAGATTTAATACACAACATGGATTACAATTTTGATCAATTTTTGGGACTTAAGTCAATTCACAAAAGGGAATTGGTCTCCCAATTTTTTTCATCATATGATGAAAAAGTTTTATGTGTCACCAAGATAGATAAGGAATTTTCAAGAATCAATATATTCAAAATAATCCAAGACATGAAGAGTTTGAAGGGACATGGAGTTTACAATAAATATAGAGATAGGGGTCACCAGGCTAATGAATTTAATGGGAATAATCTGATCAATGTTGTCTTGTTCTATAATTGTAAATAGATAAGACATTATTCAAATGAATTCCCAAAATTCCAATGGAATATACTATAGAAGAGGCCGATGGGATATGAAAGAGCTTATGAGATCATTACAACGGAGGTAGAAGCATAAAATGATGTGGTGGAATGTACATTAATTCCATCTTAAAATTTACCCAATGTATTATTTGATTTTGGGTCATCACACTTTTTTATATCTACCTAGTATTCTAAGAAAATTTGACATTCCTTTTTTGATTTATTAAGATAGTTGTTTGTCAAAACTCCTATGGGAAGTATCATTGATATAATTATGTGTTGAGCAGTCTCGATTATAATGCATAAACATGATTTATGTGATAACCTGGTTATCATACCTATGGTTGAATTAGATATAATCCTCATTATGGACTGGATATCAAAATATGATATAAAAATTTATGGTAAGATGAAGGCAATTATGATTTGGGAGGAGGATGTAAAATCCCTTATCTTTAGAGAAGAATATTCCGCACTTGATTCCTATTTAGATCCACCTATGTAGATCTACTGAATGAAATTCTTGGGGAAGTTGAGTGAAAAAAATCTAGTGATAAATAATGTAATATTCAAATTGAGGATGTGCCTATTGTGTAGGAATATATTTATTTATTTCCCAAGGAATTACCCAGACATACCCTAGAACATGATGTTTAATTTTCCATTTATTTAATCCTCGATGAGAGGACAATATCAAAGACTTCCAATAAATTTTTCACTATATAATTAGTTTAATTGAAGAAAAAACTAGAGGATTCGGGTAATAATGGATTTATTCACCCATGTGTTTCACCATAGTATGCCCCTTTCCTATTTGTTATGAATAAAGATGGATCCATTAGGCTGTGCAATGATTATAGGGAAATCTATGCTATTACAATAAAGAAAATGTATCCCATACCTCTAATTGTTGACTTGTTTGATCAAATTTGCAGAGCCCAAAATTTTGAAAAGATTTATCTTCATTATAGGTATCACTAAATTTGATTAAAGAAGGAGGAAATTCTAAAGTCCACTTTTTGGATGGGGTATAGAAATTACAAGTTTACAGTAATTCCATTTGGATTGACTATGTGCCCTTTATTTTTATAGACCTAATGCGTAGAGTATTTGAGGAATATTTTTAGAATATTATTTTTGGTTTTCATTAATTATATTCAAATGTATTCTAAAAGCTGTGAAGATTATTATAATCACTTTCATATCATCATTAAAACTCTTAGATAGAAAGTGTTATATGGGAATTTTGTAAGAGCAATTTTTGGCTTCAAGAAGTTTTTTTGGGGAATATTGTCTCCAAAGATGGAACATCTATTGATCTTACAAAGAAAAAGTAAATTAGAGAATGTCCTATACCAACAAACATTACTGAGGTATGCAGTTTCATTGTTTTTGTAGGTTATTACTGGTGATTGGTTCAGAAATTTTCCTGATTGGCTTACCCATTTCCCAATATTACAAGTAAAGGGGTTATGTTTTTTTGGACAAAGGAATGTGAAGAATGATTTGATGAAATAAAGATAATATTATTCAATGCTCTTATTTTGACCCTACTATTTGGAAGTGATGGGTTTTTATATACAATGATGCATTAAATAAGGGACTTGGTTGTGTCCTAATGTAAATTGATAAAGTTATTGCATATGAATCAATGAAATTTAAGAACCATGAATATAATTATCCAACCCATGATCTCCAGTTCACGATTATAATGTTTTATTTTAAATTATGGAGACATTATCTCTTTGGAAAAAGATGTGAGATATACACAAATCATAAGAGCATGAAATAGATTTCGTCTTAAAAAAAGCTGAATATGAGATAAAGGAGATGGATTGTGCTACTGAAAGATTATGATTTCTCAATGCACTACAACTAAGGGAAAGCGAATAAGGTAGAAAATTATTTGAGTAGGAATGATCATGTAGTTCTTACCCAAATGAGGATAGACAAGGATCCTATGTTCATGGATCTAGTAAAGATGGATATGGGAATTTTGATGGAAGGAGATAAATCAATAGTTTTTCAAATGATTGAAAAACCATATTTACTAGGAAGTATAATGAATTATCAATATGATAATGAGTACTTATAGAAGAAAATTAAAGGTGTGAAAAATGTAAAATTATCATATTTTGTATGTGAATATGGTGTTCTAATGTTTGGAAAGAGGTTTTAAGTACCATCTATACACGAGATAAAATGGAGTTGTTGGACAATGATCATAGCTCAAATTTCTATATACATCTTGGGAGTATCATTATGTAATGATAATTGATGGAACATTTTTAGTGGGATAACATGATGTGAGAAATTTTTGATTATGTGTCTAGATGTTAGGGTTTTCAATATGTGAAGGATGTGAGGAAATATCCTAAATGAATCCTATAACATCTTCCTTTTCTTATATGGAAATTGGATTAAATTACTATGTAATTTTTCATGATACTACAAAAGAATCCAAGAAGGAATGACACAATATGAGTTATTATTGATTGCCTAACAAAATCTTCTCCTTTCCTATCAATAAGACAAGAACTACCTCTTGATCACATCATATGGATCTTTGTTAATGAAGTTGTAAGAATTCATGGTTCAAATCTATCAATAATTTCTAATTGAGATCCCTAGTTTACATTAAAAGTATGAAAAATTATTCAGAAGGATATTGACACTGAGATCAATACTTAAAAATATGTCTTTAACAGTACTAGAATCAGCCTTTATCAGTGATAGAAAAGTGTTGACTACCTCAGCACGTTTAAAAGTCCAAGGCTTTTACCAGAACTAGAAAAGCACTTATAAGGGGAAACATTATCAGTGAAAATAAAAGTGCTGATAAAATACCCCATTTATAAGTGATTTTATTTAGCACTGATAAAGAGACCATTTATCATCACTTTAAGAAGTTCTAATAAAGATTCCCCTTCCAGCACTTCAAAAATCCCTGATAAAATAGTCTTTATCAGTGCTTCTATAAGTGTTGATATAGATCCCATTATTAGAACTTTTATATTTTACGATTATCAACAATTTAAAAAGCACTGATAAAGCCACCCTTTATTAGTTCTTTTATAAGCACCGATAAAGACACCTTTATCAGCACTTTAAAAATCGTTGATAAAGGCTATCTTTATCAATGCATTTAGTAGCACTGATAAAGGTTAAAATTACAGTGTGATGCTAAAACACACTACATCAACATAAATGGGTGCATTGTTCTATAAAAACAAACCCTATCACCAAAAATAGAATTTTAAATTACCAAAATAAGATACAAATACTAAATTTAAATGAAATATTTTTTTAACATAAGTACAATAAAAGAGAGCACTATTATATAGTATTTCAGTTATTTTTTACTCAAATTAATGTAAGTGTTGAATAAAATGTGCACTTGGAGTCATACCAGTCACACCGTGAGTTGAATTGTGGTGTGAATGATTCTTACACATCACAAATACCTTATAAATCATTTTCTAAAAATAAGAAAACAATCTAAATGCATTTTGTCAATTTTGAGTATGTGAGTTGTTTTTTTATTAAAATTAATATTAGTTTTGAATAAAAGGTCACACTTTGAGTCATACCAGTCACACCATGCATCATATTGCGGTGAATATAATTGTTTTACATACCAAATAACTCATGGATAATCTTACTAAAGTATCAAAATAATCAGAATACGTTTTCTCAGTTTTGAGTATGCCACTTTTTTATTTACTAAAATGTCATTTTAAACTCGAAACATACACATTGAGCCATACAAGTGGTATCATGTGTGGGTTTGTCCTGAGACTGATTCAAACACATCAAAAATAAATTATGAGTCATTGGCCCAAATTATCAAGACAATCCATGTGAGTTTTCTTGGTTTTCAGTGAGTTGTACTTTCTTGAATTAAAATGTCTATTTTAAACTAATAATAGACACTTGGTGTCATAACATTGAGACCGTGTGTTATATTGAGGTGAGTCTGATTCATACACATAAAAAATGACTTATGGATCATTTTCCTAATGTACCAAAACAATCTGAATTCATTTTACTAGTTTTGTGTATGTTAGTTGCTTTTTCACTAAAATTAATATCAGTTTTAAATAAAAATATGTATTTGGATTTATACTAGTCATATTGTATATCGGATTGAGATGTGTATGCTTCCTAAATATCCAAATGAATTATTGATCATTTTACTAAGTATCAAAATAATCAGATTTATTTTCATTAATTTTGAGTATGACACTTGTGTTTTCTACTAAAATGTCATTTTAAAATAGATACACACACTTTGAGCAATAAATATGGTATCATGTATGGGTTTGACATGAGACTGATTCATACATATCAAAAATTAATTATGAATTATTTTACCAAATTCTAATGACAATCCAAGCATGTTTTCTTAGTTTTTAGTGAGTGACACTTTTTTGTATTAAATTGTCAATTTTAATCTGATAACTGACACTTAGAGTCACACCTTTCAAACCATGCATCCAATTGAGGTTCGGAAACTTCCTACACATAAAAAATGACTTATGGATCATTATAATAAATTACCAAAATAATCCAAATGAATTTTATCAATTTTGATTAAGTCAGTTGTTTTTATACTAAAATTAATGTCAATTTTGAATAAAAAGACATACTTGGAGTCATACCAATCACACCATGCATCAGATAAATGTTCTGATGATTCCTACACATCCCAAATGACTTATGGATAATTTTACTAAATTATTAATATAATATGAATTTGTTTGAACAGTTTCGGATACACCACTAGTGTTTTTTAAATAAAATGTCTTTTTAAACTAGAAACACACACTTTTAGACATACAGGTGGAATAGTGTGTGGGTTTGACATGAGACTGATTTATAAATGTGAAAAATTATTTACGAATCACTAAACCAAATTATCCTAACAATAAAATCTTATTTTCTCTATTGTCTATGAGTGAAACTTTTTTATATTAAAATGTCAATTTTAAACTGATAACAAACACTTTGATATGAGCCCTCCTAGATGGCAATGATACATTAATGATGGGTTACCTCTAATAGTTCTTACGTACACTTGCTAACTTTTATCATTGATTACAAACATATTTATTAAAAAATTTAATTGGAATTATATACCTATTAAATTTTTGGGAGTTTTACAAATGTAGATTCAACAAAAATAGTGGAGAAATTGAAGCTTCCAACCTAGAATGATCTTACATGTAGATTAATACCCTCTATAAAATCACTTAAAAAGGGGTGAAAGTATTATTTCAATAATTCACCTAAATCAATTTCACAATAGATCTAATCTTAAGTGACAAGGGTTGTGTTCACTTTTAAACAACTATTCTCCAACACAATCATGGTATGATCCTCATTTTATTTCACAATAATTTTATTATTTGTAAGATATTTATTCTTATCCTCCTCCACCATTGTCTCCACCTCAATCGCCACCACTTCCTCCTCCTCCACGCCAATCTTCAACTCCGAATCTGCCTCCACCTTCACCTCCACCTGTACCTTCACCTTCGACTCCACCTAAATGTCCTCAATTACCCAAACATTTTATTTTTTTGGGTCAACACTTCTAAAAAATTGATTTCCTCCATTATTTCTTTACTTGATAAAGAGATAAAAAACAATATATAATCATTATGACATTAATTCTTCAAAACCCAAATATATTTCTAAGGTCATAACTCATAGTAAATCACAAACATTTTAGGTAATCACCTAAATTTGTTTTCAGTATACATTATGACAAAAATTATTCTACCCACTCATCTCTAAACAAATTGTTTTATTCTTTTTAGTACATAGGTTGTCGAAAATAATGATAATATTTAGAAAATATAGAAGAACAAATGATTATGAAATATATTTAATGAAATTTTAATTAAATTCGAAAATTACATGTTGGGGGATGCATTTCTTTTCATGATTTATGATTTCTCTCATAAATTTTCAAATATAATATCTATAATCGATGTCATTATCTTGTTTCAGAAACTGTAAAAACATTGACCAAAATAAGTAAATTGTTTTAAAAAGATTTGATAGTTAAATATTTCTATATATACCTTAATTTGTTTCCATTTTCATTAATCCATGGTCTTTATCACTTTAGACACCGACTTTATTCCATGATCTAGATTTTATTGAACGATCTACCTATCATAACAAAATTAATGTTTAAATATAGACTAAACATATTATTTTAATTTTATCTATAAAATGTTGATTTTAGTGTATTACATATTCACAATACACATCATGTGTGTTTTTTTTCTTTCATATCCATGAATTGGATCTAAAAATTAAATACATTGGGTGTCTATATTGACTTCTATTATCATCCAGTGTGTCCTAAAAAAATTAAGTAATGAGAAATTGAGAAATATATTTTATGTGATTAGATTGTAGAGTTTTACATTTGAATTATATCCTAAAAAGTTTCTGTCATCTGATTCTTTTGTATTAAATTCTTTGAGTTACTCATGTTTTTTATTCTTAATTTATTCCTCATTCAAAGTAAGTTCTGGCATAGAAATGATACAGGGATTAATGAATCCAAATCATGATTCAAACAATATTACATTTATATAGTTGTGATATAATTTCCTTTACGAAATATGAATAGTTATTAACATTAATAAACACATTAGATATCTATTTAGACATATGTATTATTAAAATGTACGTTATTTATGCATAGACAACTGAGATGCCCATCCATTCATGATTCAGAATATTAGTTAGAGTCTCCAGAACAATTAATTATGTGAAGGAATATCCACATATTTTATCTTTATATTCAATGTCACATAAAGTATTATCTTTAAATGTTGTCGCTACATGATGTTATGTTGAAAATAAATTTATCTCTAGAACTATTGCGGAGAAGGTACTCTCAAAAGTTATTTTTATTTTCTTGGTCGTTTCTCTAGTTTTTCTTGATTCTATGTTTCATTTATCTTCCACTTTATCCATATGTAATATCATACCCCACTCCATACCTTTTTCATCAATTGCTACATGTTTTTCATATGAAAAAATTTGTAAAAGATGTACCTCATGTATCTTTATAATATTATATGGACATACTATGAGAGATCCAATAGCAGCTTCGACCGTTGTAATATCTGGAATATCATGTGGAATAGGAAACTCACCAGTCATCTCATAAGATACCTCAATCCCCACTCCCATGTGATATTTTGGTATTTTGGGAAGTCTTGATTGTGTAAATTGTCTCCTAAGATATTATCAACTGTACGCATCGCAACACGGCGGTACATGGGTGTTGATAGATAAAAATCACATACAACTATTACCTGAAGAATTTTAGTGATATAATGTTATCGGAAGTTGTTTGATTTACATTTATGAGAAAGTATAATAAAAAAATTGATTACCCTAGATAAGGAATGAAGTTTTGGGGATTGAATATATTCAAATATAGAGGGATCATTTGGTTCATGTCCGGATCTTTGCTCCACCGTCGGTTGTCTTTGATCCATTCTTATACATTAGTATGCCAAACCAAAACACAAAATAATATCATGCAACGAGTCTAATTTTGTCTGAAATCATCTCACAATATTATATATATATCTTCATGTGGTCTTATATCATCGAAATATGTTCAAGGAGGGACTCCAAAACCTAACCCTCTAACTTGACCATATTGTTCAGGCCGTGTAAAATCTACTAAAAGTATATTTTCTTCTAGTATGGTCAATTACAAATTTTATAGCTAAACCATATAAAAAAATATAAACATAAATAAATATTTTTATGTTATATTTTTATAAATCATAAAAAATTACAATAATTTCATACTTAAATAAGCTTCCCATTCTGTTTTTTTGTTTTTATTAACTAATTTACCCTCCTTATTTACATGAGTCTCTATCCCAAGATCTGGGATGGTAGTGGATTCATATTTTGATTCAAAAATATTCATATAAAGAAAGGAACATATGTTGTTTCATATCACATAATTAATCTTTTATTTTTTACTTAAAATTCATACCAATTTATTCTCTAATGAAGCGTACCCCGTCCTTCCATTGCGATAGGGTACATTAGTTTTAATGCATGTTCTTTATTTTCAGAACTCTTTTTCTGTTTCATAAATTATCAATTTTTAATTAAGTTGGATAAAATTAAATAATTTCAAATAATATATTATTGACTAAAATACACCTAAAATGATTTATCATTGTGATTATTGATGAATGAAATCCATATTTCATTCCTTATAATGTGTGCATAACTAAGTGGTTATTTTCCTATCAGCATCCCTAAGATATAACTTCATCAAAAGAGTCTCAAAGACTTTATAGTCTTTTCCATCGGCCATTAAGACTAATTTATTATTGAAATATTCTAAAATAAATGAATTCTTCAAGAAATAATTAAAATTAAATAAATGTTTCATTATATAATTTTTTAGTTAGAAAGATAAAGTATATTGTAACATTACTGTTATATCTTTCTAAAGTATTTTCTACATTACTAGTTGGGTGTAGTGCCATGTGTCAATATCAATTGGAACATTAATCCTAGTAGTGACCCCAATATAACTAATGAATGTTGAATTGTTGGGGTCAATAGGTTGGTAGCATTGATTCCAACTAACCTAAAATTTATACCTTGACTTCTTGACTTGATAATTTTATTCAAAAGTGTGATGTTACGTCATTGTTTTTTTCATCAACATGTTATTGATACCCCTAATAATTCCATAGTTTCATCATCAATAATTTTTTCTTCCTCAGGATTGGTATCATCATCATGTCATAAGAAATTGTCTTTATGAGTAGTCAAACATTTAATCTGTTTTGAATAACAATAATACAATACACTCCATACATAAAATACCACAATTACATGCATCTTTCATGAAAGAAGTTACTATCTTGAAAAGTTATATAATACTTAAATACTATGGTACAACTAACCTTGACTTAATTTATTTAATCCTTCTTCAGATGCTTGATTTACTTTTATCTCTTGATGATGAATTGGACTCCCTCTTTTAAACTAGCCTTCCTCCTAACATTTTGGCTCCAAAGTTCATTGATAAAATACCACCCTAACATTTATTATTTCATTTTATTACTTGATATTTATTTCCCATATTTTTTGGATATCAACCTTTGTTTCTTGAAATAATATTACCAAAATGCATCCCAAAATGTGTATCGGAGATCATTTTGGATGACTACTACTCAGAATAGTTCAAAAAACATAGAGGATATGGGGGACGAGTCTCAAGAAAAAAATACAATAATTACTATTTGGGAGATTCAAGTCGAGTTTCCACTAAGGTTCAAAAATAACTTAAATTCAATTTTAATTATATATTCTAACATATTACATTACAAAAATGAAGCAATGAACATTAACATACATATAACTTCCACTCTCAGTCATTTATTTCCCCTCACAAAATTTTATTTTTTTTCTTTTCCTCTAAAATTTTTATTTTTTTGGTTGGTCTTAGAGGAGATACCAACTTATGGTGGTATTGTGTGAGGTGGAAGAGAAATAATAACAAATAGACATTTCTACAAGCTTCCAAGAGAAATTATCCTATAGATGAATCCGAAAATAAGTTCAGAGAGATCTACCCATTGTGGGAGGAATACCTTTGAGAGTCAGATTAGAATGCTTTTAAATATATCAAGGGTGAAGGGGAAGAGAATAAAATTTAGTTTTTTGTGTTTTTTTCACAAATAAATGTGAAATATGTGTATTTTTAGGTGGTAAATCATTGTAGAAATATTCTCATCCAAGTATTTTTAACTAAAGATTTCTAATAGGATCCAATGTGAAAAAACTCAAAATAAAAGTAAATTTTGATGAATTGTTGTCAAAAGTAATTTAGTGAGTCATATAAGAAAATTTATATTAAGAAACCAAAAAAATCATTCATTATATTTTGATTAATTTCGTGGTGTCATTTTTTGTGTTCTGAGAAAGTAGTAAATGAGGAGGATGAAAGAATGAAAGATTTGAAGAATGAGTTGGAAGATGTGGTATTCAAATCCATGGCATCAGATTTGACAGATATTAATGAATACAATCCAAGAAGGAGGTATTTATTCAAGGAACATTGGAACCACAATGATGGGAGGAAGGATAGTTTGAAAGAGGGAGTACAATACATCATCAATAGATGGATGTAAATCATGAATCCATAGAAGGATTAAAAAAGTTAATGAAGGTTAATTATAATATAGTATTGTAGTATTATATCTCTATTCAAGACATTAACAATTTTCAGGCAATATTAATACAATTGTGGACTTTTATGCATGGAGTGTATTGTATTGCATCTCAATCTTACCAAAATGAATACTTATTTTCAAAACCTTATTGATGAAACCCTTGGTCCTTTTTTATGAAAAATTATTTATGTTTCTTATGAATATTATGTGTTGTATTCTTATTTCACAACAACGGATGGAGATATAGTTCATAGTGGTATCATATGAAAAATAAAATTTAAATACGTCATAATAATGATATAAAAATATTTAAAATGTCAATATATACCCATTAAAATATCTCAATTTAAAAATATATGACATATTACATCCATATTATCTAGGTATATCAATACTAATCAACTTTGAGAAAACATTCACTTTCAATTTAGGAATATATACCCACTTGTGCCTACCACAATTGTATACAATTGACACTGATTACTCTTTTTTACTTATGTTTACATATAGATAATATTGATGTTAATAAAATTATTAATAAGTTATAATCCTAATCCTAGATGAAATATAAGATAATCATAAATAAAGAATAGGAATCTTCTATGTCCTAAGACCATCAATAAGAGTATAATATACTAGGATTGTACCTATCTCTATAGAAGAACCCTGTCTAGCATCATCCATAGATTGCTCATCAATAAATAATATACCAATCATATCTAATGACCCTTCCTAGAAGGAATAACTCAAAACCACCATTGGAGGTTCCACAAATAACCACGTCGATAGAAATGTTTCACATAAAAGAGGAAATAAAGATTAAAGTATCATAGGAACCTACACTCATGGAATCACTCAAAAAGTCTACTCCATTGAAGTGGAATTAGAATACCTACACTCTAATGGTTTGGAATAATTGAATTTCATCCATCCTATATTCGACATCACTTCTGTCTACTTAAGGGTTCCTCACCTTCCAATTTTGGATATTTTTTTAATCCACCATAAGATCCCTCCAATAACATACATCCCTTTAAAGGGTGATTTTTTCAATTTTTTCAGTATTGATGTAGAATTGTTTTTCTATAATAAATTAAATTAATATATTCAATGTAATCGAAAATTTATTATTATGATACATTATAATAAAATCTTATAGTAACCATAGATACTTACCTTTATTGAAAACTATACCACATAGCTTGAAGGAGATATACAATTACATCTATGACTTGAGGATTAAATAAGTTCTAGAATAAATAATATATTAACTGTCTCCTTCATATAAAGATCTAGGGGTTAGAGTGGTGACATATTCTATATTAATATAGAGATTCACATAATTTTCCCCTTCCAAAAAACAAAAATCTTTCATAAATATGGCCAAAATAATCTATATTAAATGTGATCCCCCCGCCCCTCTCACTCATTCATTTTATTTTTAATAAGTCTTTTCAAACTTTATATCTAATTTAAAAGATGTTATAAGCATTTTTTTAAATATAAGTATGAATAAATAAACTAATTATATCGATAAAGGGGTTACTAAAGAAACTCAATCAATTAATAAGTTATATAAACCTAATCATCACTAATAAGTAAATAATGATACACTATTTATTTATTATTCATTTTTATATTTATATAAATTTATAATTGATTCTAGAAAAAAAATTAAACAAAGACACATAAGAACATAAAATTTCATATATTCTTACCGATTCCTACCTATCAACTCCTAAATAAGAGGCATGAGACTCAAGAAGATAGGTCAAGGAAAAAATAACTAAAAAACATCCTAGAATTCATATGGAAACTCATGTATCTAACATAATTATGATATATAGACATATTTGTAGATTACTTATTATGTTTTTAAATTTTCTTCTTTTTTGGATGTAATCAATACCAATATCCCTAGTTTCACTTTGATTCCATTTGGTAATATTTTTGACCTAGTATGACCAAATAGTTCCTAAATCAGGTTAGAAAATCACATCAGAAACACTTCCCTATCACTAAAGTACTGTTTCAATTTTTAGGAATATAGATAACATGTTTGAGAAATGGGTTAACCTCTTCAATGTTAAACTAAACTAAATTTGATCATTCTATAAGTCCAGCATTACCTTTGCATTAGCAGGTGGTGAAAAATCTATTTTATTTATCCATACACATCAATAGACATATGTTGACTAACTATACCATATAAAAATATCCCTCTATTTCTTTAAAACCATTGTTTATGGAGGAAAAATATGAAATAGAACCACTCATTGTATTTTAGTGGTGAGGAGATGAGATTTAAGGTTCGCCAGGATTAAGAACATCACAAAATTGCAAAACACAGAAACCAAAACATCAAACCTCGATAAAAAAAAGTATAAAATAAGATACATTAGATTTTAGCATGGATTAATCTGAGGGAACATAGAGGAGTCACACCAATAGTAGAGGAGTTCCTAGAGAGCTTGATAATCATGAGGTATTGAGTTGTGGTTAGGGTTCTTTTAAATAGATTGGGGACACTTTTAAAAGTGATTTCCGAAAACCACTGATAAATATCACTTTTACCAGTTCTAAATTGATATGCACTAATAAAATATATATTTACTAGCAGTTGTTTATCACTGATAAAGATCGACCTGTATTAGCGCTAAAAGTTCCTGATAAAAGATAAATTTATTAGCGCTAACATTTTAATGCTGAATGATATTTATTTTTAACAGTGCTATTTTAGAAGTGATAAAGATTGATCTTTATCAATTCCAATGAAGCACTGATAAATATGCCTTTTATCAGCGCTACAACTTTAACATTGATAAAGATTTCATAATTATAATCATTTAAATAAATTTATTATAATTTTATAATTATTTAAATATATATAATAATTTATTTATAATTATATAAATACTTATTTAAAAAATAATAATTGTTTAAGTATAATAATTATAAATTTATAAATTTATAAATTTAGTAAATATACATTTATAGATATATTTATTTATGAATATATTTTTGACATTGCTAGTGGATATATAATCCTAAATACATGAATTTTAAAAATGAGTGAAATTGAATAATTCAAAATCATTACACATTAAAAATATTGAAAAAATGGATATATTTTATTAATTAAATATAAATTATAATATATATATATATATATTGAAGTGAGTGAATACATATTGAAAATACTAAAACATAGTAAATAAATAAATATAAATAAATGATAGAAAATTATTAAATAAAAAAAAACTAAAAATGAATGCCCTAAATGTAGTATTAGAAACAAATAAATAAAATTGAGTGATTAAAAACATAATATATAAAATGTATCATATTATAATTAAATTATAAAATATACTAAAATTTGATTAAATTACATAAATATTAGGTGTATGTATTTCTATATATTGCGTAAATATATTTGTGAGTATGTTTGTATATACAAATCCATTAATTACATATATATATATATATGTATATATATATATATATGTACATAAAATAAATGTAACACACGATGTTTGATATATGTTAAATAGAAAAATCAACAAACATTAAAAATAAATAAGACATTAATATGTTTTTAAATAACATTTTATTCATTATATATATATATATTTAATATATATTATTTACTAATATTTATAATCTATATCTATATATATATTTTACTTATTCATTTTTATTAATATTTGTTTCATTAATAATTTTTTAAATAATTTTTTAATCTTTTCATTTTTAAATTTTTTTGTTTAATTTTTACAATTTATTCATTTTATATTTCTATATTTAATATATACTATTTATTAGTATTTATAATCAATATATATGTATTTTAAATTTATTCATTTTTGTTAATAATTATTTAATTAATAAAATGTTTGATATTTTTCTTAATTTACTCATTTTAAATATTTAGTTATTTAGATATTTTATTTTATTTTTTTACATATCTTATATTTATTATATATTATCAATTATCTTTTAAAAATTTATATATATGTATATTAAATTTATTCATTTTTTACAATAATTATTTAATTAATGAAATTTTTATTTGTTTAATTTTCATTTTATTTTAGACCTTTATTAGAGTTAAAAACAAAGCACTAAAAATGGAATTGTTTATCAACACTAAAAAAAGTGATGATAAAGGGTGTTAGTAATCTGTGTTTTTTAGCACTGATAAAGATTGAATTTATCCATGCAGTTTTCTAGCGCTGATAAATGCGAGCGCTGTTAAAGGCGTGTTTTATAGTAGTGACTTCATTTGAGGACTACCTACCATACTCATACTGATGGATGGCCAGAAATAACAATTCAAACAATGGAAGGCATGTTGAGTTCATCCTTACTCGACTTTAAAGGTATATGGGATCAGTAATTAAGTTTGGTAGAGTTTTCCTATAATAATAGTTTTCATTCTAGTGTTCAAATGGCACTGTATAAAGCATTATATTGAAATATATTATGGTATAAAGTTTGAGAAAGAAAACTCATAGGCCCAGAACTTGTTCAAGAGATGATGAAAAAGGTAAAGGCTATTCAGGCTCATATTAAATCCTCTCAAATGAGGCAAAAGAGTTATTCCAATAATTATAAGAAGTATTTAGAGTTACAAGTGGGAGATTCCATTTTCTTGAAAGTATCCCCATGGAAGGGTTTGATATGGTGTTTTAATAAAGGTAAACTAAGTCCAAGGTACAACATACCCTTCAAAATTTTGGATTGGGTTGGAGTTGTTTCTTATCATTTGAAAATTCCACCAAATCTCTCAAAGTTACACAATGTGTTCCATATATCTCTGATAAGGAAGTACATGATAGACCCAACACATGTGCATATACATAACGAGAAAGAGTTGGAACCTAAAATTTCATATATTGAAGAACCCATACTTATTATTGACACCAAAGAGCAAGTATTGAGTAATTGGATGACATTTATATTAAAGGTTCTCTTTAGAAATCAGAAAATGGAAGAAGCAACATAGTAACGAGAGGATTCTATGAAGGAGAACTACCAACATCTTTTTTGAATGTAATACTCCTAAAATTTCATGGATGAAATTTTTGTTGGTGGGATGAATGTAGAAACCCAATATTTTACCATATTTTCGTTTTAGAATAAATTTTATTTTATTTATAGCTTGTAAAAAATGCAATATTCAGTATGTTTTCAATGCACCTGACACACGGTTTAGACAAAATACTATTTATCAATGTATTGAAAATTCAAAAATTTTATAACACTTTTATATAATTTATATATTGAATTCATATGATATATATCCAATAAAATATTTTTAAATTCATTCAATATATTTTATAAGCTTAAGATAATAACAAACCCAATTTTATGCATAAAAACTATATTTTTATAAAGGTACTTTTACCACATTTTAAGGGAAAACCTATTTTAAATAAAGTTTTTGTCACTTTTATAAATATAATTTGTCAAAATAAACTTTATATTTGAAGTAGGAATATGTAAATTATCTTAGGGTGTTTTTTTGGAATTTTTCTATGAAGTTTCATTTTTAATGAATATTAAAAAATACGAAATTTTAATTCAAAACCGATTTTTCATTTAATTTATTTATAGTGTTAAATTATATTTTAAATTTTATTTAAATAAAAATTATATACATTATATATCAATTAATATAATTTAATTCATTATAATAAATTTCACATTGAAATTATATATGAAAACATAGCAATATTTTGAATGTTTTTACTTTTAAAACACCCATTATCACCCTCTTTGTGGGATTGAATTTAAATTAATTTATAGAAATTATGTAATTAAAATTTGATAAAATGGATTAAATATTTGGAATAAGAATAATTTATAATTCCTAATAAGGTCAAACTATTTTTTACAAAAATAATTGTGAAAGTAATTAAAATTAATTACAATGATTAAGGTGAAATTAAGCATAATAAAGGACTAAACATTAAAGTTAAGGTACCAAATGGACTAGAAACTTGTAAAAAATCCATCGGATTTATATATTTAGAATCTTTAATAAATATTTTATAATTTTTACCATTATTATATCCACCTGAAATTGGAAAATATTTGGTGGAATTCCCTTTCCAAAAATCTACAAGAGTGTCACTCCTCCTCTACAATAAAAATCCCTATAATCCTCCCAGTTCCTCACACATCTCAAGACACTTTTTCTCAATAAAGATCTTCCAAATAGATCCTAACTATACCGACACTCATAATAGAAGAATCAACTTTGGAATAAATCCTTCCAAGGAAGCCCTTTGGTGCAAACCAAATGGAGTTACCCAAAGAAGAGGTCATATCCTTCTTGAATCTCTTTATTTTTAATTTCATTATTCACCTACTAAACATTTATTATTACATGATTAAATAATAATATGAGTATCCAAAATATAATATGATTTTTTATGTTATTGGTTTGACCTGTTCTTATACACACTTCTATATAATGGGTAATGAACTTACAGTTTGTGTACGGTGAACTACCGCCTCACAAAACAATGATTGTTCATGTTTTTCTTTTACCAACTTTTCTGGTTGGGAATTATGATGGAAATTATATATATATATATGATATTTATTATTACTTTATTCTACTATAATTATTTTACAACACATGCCTTTTTTAATTTCCATTTTGTATAAATATGATAACATCGTTTGTGGAAGTGTGGACTACTGCCTCCTCAAAGCGATATGATTCATTCACGCTATACATGGAATATATTAAAGATGATTTTTTTAAAAAATATGTGAAATATAAGATATTAATATTATAATTTAGTTACAATATAAATATTTATCATTTAATTATCACTATTTTAATATGGAAAAGAAATGAAAGTAGTGTTCATGCGTACACATGACCTACTGTCTCCATAAAAGATGCATTTCATTTCTTATGTCCAGAAATTAAAGATTATTATAAATACATATATAGTAAATATATATAATAATTACATATTTTTTTACATTCTTGAGATTATTAAATCATTATATAAGTAACAAGGATAACAAATAACAAGTCAAAGCTTACCTAAGAAACTATGAAATTAACTTCCAAAATAGTGGAAATAATGAAAGAATGTAAAAAAATGGGTAAATTATATTATAAGATGACCATATGTGATATTATAAATATTAATATGATTCTATAAATAGTTATTAACACTATAAAAACTATTATACATGATGTTAAATGATGATAACCAAAAAGGAAATACAAGGAAATATATTTCGTCTCAATTGAATTTCCATTGAGACTTATTTATTGTTATGCACCAATTAAATTTAATTTGATGTATATACTTCCATTTCACATGTTATATCATGAATATAAATAATATCATGATATTATAAGTTTCATTTAATGTCATAACTACATGGGTATTATGATTCAAATGTTTTAAAGTGGTACGAGAAACTTTGGAATGTTTAAATAATATTTTTCTCAAGAATGTTCTTAATGATTATATTTATAATCTCACTTAATTTTGTGATTGTTAACTTTATCTGGATAAAATAACTTTATTTTAATCAATTTTTATTTTAAATTACCTTGAATATCCATATTCTCACGTAATATAAAGTATTATTTCGTAGTTTGTATATCATTTTTACAAACGATGTTCACTTTGAGAGTTATTTGATTGTCTGGGGAAATATTGATAAAAAATTAGTCTTTATTAAATATTGATATTTTATAGGGTATATAATTTATTTTTAGTGTTATATATGATGAATAATTTGGACTGGAAATGAGGGTGGGTCCCAGAAGTTATATAGTCCCTCGATGCATTGACAAGTTCTCATGAGGTGAATAAGTTGGCAAAATTAAACAGGTTTCTCTCTGTAGTTTTAAACCGTCTTGTGAAAGGTATCGATGTTATAAGTTTTCATGTGACTCATACATTAAATCCAAAAATTAGTAATTTCCTTAATTGTTATTTAGTTATTACTTATCCATGAAATTTTTCATCGACATATCTATGGATGCATTCTAGTATCGGTTTATTAATTAAATGGATTGTGTTTTTGTTTCTTACCTTTAAATATTGAATATGACTTATCTAGTAAATTGAATGGAATGTGTTATTACTTATTTAACTTTTAATGTCGATTAAATCTAATTTATTCATTATTTATTCCACATTACATACCCTTACTAAGCATTTGAGCTCACCCTTATTATGTTTCCTTTTTGAAGGTTATGAAGATGAATCCTTTGAATGTGTTTCAAGGATTATATTTATTTCATTTTATTATGTATCTTTTTTGTATTTTCTATTTCCCAATATATTATGGGTTTCATGTGTGTAAAATTACTTTCCAAAAGTTATAAACTGATCGGTCCTCCAAGATTTGATTCTTTATAATCATGCCAATATAAAAACTAATACACAAATTCCAAGCTTCTAGGGCATGGGTGTTACAATTCTAGTAGTTAGTGGGATATCTATGGTAGTGAGAGTACATTAGTTTTCGCAAGGTGATTACAATAAATAAACTCCTTAGAGTTCATAAGAGATGGATCTTCCTTTATCATAGGTAGACCTATTTATTTAGTTGTCTTCAGTACAAGTTGTTTCGCTAATGATAGATCAAGAATATATATATATATATATATATATATGGGTTTATTCTACTACATTTATTACCTAAAGATCTTCCAAAACCATAAATTACTTTTTTATTATGGGTTTTTATTTGTATAAAAAAATTAATTAATCAATGGAATACAATGATTAAAAAAATAATGATAATATTTAATATAAAGTTCCAATTAAGTAATGAATTTAAGGGAAGTTAATTATTTATTTAAAATTATTAGATATATATAAAAATGGATTATATATATATATTTGTATTAGAATATTCCTTTTGTTTTATCCAAAATATAAATATAACCAGTCTAGTTTTAATGGGTATTTCAAAACATATGTTTTATGAAAATTATTAAGTTGTCATATTCATTAGTGGGGTATGAAAATATCCAATAAAACTTATTCTCTTATGTTAAAAAAATTTAGTCATTAATGTTATAAATTTTAAGCAATTATAAATATTTACTAAATAATGTATGAAACATGAACTCTATTACATTAATGTTTATCTTTTTGTGTGTTTTTCAGTTGATAATGTTTTCGAAATTAAAAAATAAATTTTTAATAATAATTTATTTTATTTTTAACATGTTCTAATTTTTTGTTTTTAGATGTTAATAAAACTTATTAATGAATGTATTATATATTATTTTATATTTATATAAACATTTATAATTTTAATTTTATGTTATATGGAATATTGTTTAATAAATTACATATGGATAAAAGTTGAATTAATTTACTTTTGAAAAAACCTAATTGTAATAATTATTGGAATAATTTTATGATTTTTAATTGAAAATAGATTAGTGGATGGTAGAAAAAATATACAAATATTGATCGTAAATTTATATTATAGTTGACTCGAAATGAATTCTTGAGATCTTAGCACTGATAAAATTTCTTACAAAATATATACATTGGATTTTTAATGAATAATAAAATTTTATTAAAAGAACTTGTAATGAATATTTGGCCAATGAACCACATAGTAACTTGGAAATTGGTAATAAGATTTAAAACATGATAAATGTTGAATTTTTATTTTCCTAAAACCCTGAAAAATATTTTAATATATTTTTTGAACCATCGGTTAATCCTGAAAATATTAATATAGTAGACAACTTATGTTAAAAAAATGAGTATTATGAGTTATTTGAAGCAATAAATCTAAAATTATAACAATAATGTATTAAGTATTCTAAACCATCTTTTTTATTCAATTTTACCATATAATGTTCCTTTATGGAATTATGAATATAGAAATAGCTATGATAATAAGGTTGCCACATGATTAATTTACTTAAGATATGATTCATGAATCATTCCATGATATGAATAAAACCATTAATAAAATTGATATCAATTATAACAAAATAGATGAATATCTAAATTATTTTAAAATTTATGAGTAAATTATTATTTTTTCAATGACTAGAATGGATTTTAAAAATATAGATTAAAATCAATGATTTATGATGAAATTGGTTGTGAATGAAATTCCATGAAGAAGTTGGAAAAGAAAACTCATGTGAATGTGTTACATTACTTTTCATTAAATTTATGATTTAGATGACTGTTAATATCCTTGATAACCATATAACACTATATGTGAAACTCTATGAGAAGTAACAATGATGTATTCATGGGTGATTCATCTATATTATACTCTAATAGTGTATAAGGTCAGTTTTAGCATGTTAATGGGTATTACTAGGTCATCTTCCATAGGCATAATCTTGTTTAATTTAATGATCCACTTATATAAAAACAATTAATATAAAATGTTGGATTTGTGTGATTTTTTTCATACATTATGATTAAAATATATTTGTTTTCATGATTAACATTGATACTCTGTTAATGTATATGAATAATAAAAATATAGAATATAGTGATTTTTAAATATATTAATATTAAGTGTGGGTTTTTTGGTAGTATCATAGATTTCATATAACATATTAATTGAATTTGGGGAAATTAATTAGTAATACCAACCTCTACCCTAATTACCTATTCAATTATCTTAATTTTTTACTCTTAGAACCATGAATCTCTTTATGGATTCAAGTAATCATCAAGGTAAGTGATTAAATATTTTATATTATAATTTAATTATATCTAAAACATAATCTATAACTTTTATCCCAAAATTTTAATGCTCATATCCCCAGTGCTTGGGATCAACTTCACCCATAGATTTATCACTCACTCCTATAGATTGATGATTAGTGATCAAGAAATCTAAGAATTAAGAAACATAGGTGAAATTAAAATGACCCACACACCTATATCTAGTGATAAAAACCCATTCTATATAAATTTAATATGATATAAACTAATATGAACCCACAACATATACATCATTTTACATACAATCTCAATATTAAAATTCACACTTAGGACACAAACATATAGTTTCTTTAATGTATAGAAACATAAACATCTTATTTTATAGTAATATATCACCATTTTTTACATAATTCTCCACACATGACATCCTTCTAGAAACATTATGCATAATAATTCTCTTTATAACCTTGGGAATGAAAACAAAAGAATGTGTGATCTCAGAAGCTCGAAATGGTAAAATATAACAAATATAAATCAAAGATCATAAGTGAACATAAGATGAACATGTTGGTATGAAAATATAATATAAGATTAAGAACATACCATAAGCAAATCAAACCCAACAAAATATGGATAAAAAATCTTGAATCATGACTTAAGGGTTTAATCATAACATGAGAAATGAGACATGTGAGTGTTGAAAAATGAGTCAATAATAATGATCCATGAACCATAACATAATAAAATTTCATAACATATAAATTTATAATAATAATGTGGAATATAAAAAATCACCAAAAATAATTTCTTATGTTAGGGTGCACTACATAGATGATCATCACAAAGTGGATAGAGTCCCGTAACATAGTGAATTGGGTTAGCTCACTATTCCTATAAACATAGTGGATTGAGCTCCCTCCAAAACCCCTTATATATAATATCATGATATTTAAATCATTAACCAATACATTTTATGGATTTATAATTCCATGAACATACCTCATATAAAGATATAATATACATATTTGTGATACATGAACATGAAAATATCCATAATTGCATCTATGCCTTTGGGCCTTATAAGGGTTCCACCTCACCCCTTGAAAAGGTGGATTATCAAAAAAAATTTAATTCATTCATGCCATTATGACCTATCTAGATAAATAAAGTGAATGGTATCATTAGAGAATATATTCAGTGAAACATAAAAAATATTAAAGGATTTTAACATAGATGAATTTTTTTTGAAAACATATTTTAAAATTATTTGGAAAATAAGAAAAAATATCATTTATATTTTTTAATAACTTTTATTTGAATAAAAAATAACTTTTAAATCATTTCTTTATAATAATAGTTATAATGTAATTAAAAATTAATTTTAAGAACCATGAAAACTTCTAATGGAATATTTATTGTGAAAATAAAAAAAATGGTGGGAGAAAGGGACCATGTGGAAAATATTAAAAAAATAATCATTTTTCACATTTAAAAAAAAAAATAAATGTAAATAAAAAATTATATTAAGTAGTCATACAAGTAGGGAAAATGAAATCAATATAATAATATGAAAATGATGGACATGGATGAGAAAGATTCTTAACTAAATGGAAGAGATCAGGTCAGCTTCACATACAAGCATCATTTCATTTGAATTGTGAACCAAAGGGAGGAGAATTGGTAATGAGACATGTAAGAAATTAAAATAACTAAATTAGAAGTAAATAGATGGTGTTTTAGTTATAAATAGCATATAATTTCACTTATTGATAATATAGACATAAAAAATCTCGATTTTAAAGTGATATTATAAAATATACCCTTACAAATTTGGTAACATTTGAAACAATAACCTATTAATGTGAGAACCAAATATGGATGTTTTAGTAACTTTAATTTCATGAAAATTATGATAAAATTAATATATAAGGAATCATATAAACTATATAAAATAAAACAAGTGGTGAACATTGTGTATATCTTAATGAATTTGTAATGACCTATCTTGTCATGAAGGTATTGATTGTTTGTTTTTCAATTTGGATCCTCTTTTTAATCATAGTAAAGGTGTAAAATGGACTAAAAAAGGTCCTAGGATCATACATGGATTTTTTAGAGTATAAAGTTCCTAATAATGGTAAAATGAACTAGGTTGAAAAGTTTTTTAAACAGTGAAACCTAGGACACATGGTTAGTTTTAACTATTTGATTGAAGATAGTTAGAACCTATGGGACACATGGTTTGTTTAAAATAGTGTGGGAAAAGGAAAAAATTCATGAAAAATTGTAGGTTTTTGTAAAGTGGGTAATATCACAGTTTGTGCATAGTTTTAAACTGTTCGCCTAAACTATACACCCCCTAATTTTGGATGAAATGTCCATTTTACCCCACTACCTACTAAGGATTTTCTATTTTCCTTCCTCCCTCTATTGGAAGAAAATTTTTCTCCTCATGCTTTGTGATAAAAAATATAAGTTAGGATTTGAAGCATCTTCTCTTTCCAAATTCCATTACTTGATCAGTCTGGAGCATTGGAACCACCTTTTTATGCTCCCCTAGTCTCTTAACTCATAATCTTCATTTTCTTTGAATCCGTCATTCTATTTAGGTGAAATGCCATTTTATCTATTTTATGGTTGTTGGAACATTTATTATATCTCTTCAACCTAATCTGAATCAAAGGATGATATCAATCAATGTGACATCTATGGCCTTGAGGTAGGTGATCACATCGTTTTCCCTTCAAGTTTTGGTGTCTCGTTGCTATGATATTGTGCCGTATGCTGGCCTTCATTGAGTATACCAATTATATTAAGTTATTCATGTCTAATTGACCCTTTCACCTAAATACATGTTCATTGATCCTCTTTTGGTAGTATAGAGTTTGTAAATACTATATACAGTCACCCCTTGGGTGTGCAAAGTGGAATTTTCCATTATAGATACTGGGTCAAAATGCCTGAAACTTCTAATTCACTAAAAACCTAGTTTTAAAGTTGAATTAACAATGAAATGTGAATAGTTATAAAACCCTAGGTACCTCTTGGGTGTTTGGATCAACCTATATCTGGAATTTCATATGTAGGAAAGTTCCTTAATGACCATGTCACCCTTTAAGTGACCCCTTTGAGTTATAAATTGTTTTATCATATTTTTCTAAATTTAATGGGATTTTTTAAATTATATGAATAATGCATTATGGGTTTCCTTTATTATAATGAATTAAATGGATTAAATTAGTGGCTCGTCAAGGATGGTGAGACCATGGATTTTGTTATTTCTCAATTGTAATGCTCTTTGTGAATTGAAAAACCTTGGTGTAATTGAGTTTGTATTTTTAGTCACATGAGATGTTATAACTCATGTCTATTGTAATAAAAATGTTTCTTCATTGTTTATATATATATATATATATTATATATAAAAGATATGGATGGGTGGTAATTCCCATGGAAGTTATAATTATAACACGCCTTTATAGAGGCTATGTACGATTGTAAGGGGTATTAAGCATGTATAAAACCACACTCCTTACATCTGGTGTTGAGTATGGTATCTTATACCAGTGATACTATATGGGAATTGTTGTTTTCATGCCATGTTCCATGATTATAGTGACGAAAAAATGGCTCACTCAGCATACCGAGTGTTGTTGCATGACATCTAACACTCTTATTGGGTTATAGGGCATGTATCCTATTTCTTGAGCTTATTGGCTCGTTAGAATGGTAATGGATGTCTGAGTTATGCCTTAATCAATCTGTCACTAGTATTCAAGGTATATGGCCACTTGTATCCACATTTAATGGGTTCATATAGGTGGATGAAATATATATAATTATAAAATATATATTACTACTATATTTATATAGTGATTGATCAGATGATTCCCAACCATGAGCCAAAACAAGTAGAGCCACTAGGTGTCCTTTAGGAAGCCGAGGGGCCTGGATAATTATTTTCATCATTTTTACATATTCTATTATAACTATGTACTATTTAGTTATTAACACTACTTGGAATACACATAGACAACATTGGTGGTTTCCTATAGAGATTTATATCTCATACCCTACTCGGTCTGTCTTTGGTACCAGATAAGACTATCCTCCTAAAGTTTTGGATAAGGGAAAGCACCCTTCTATAGGTTTTGGATATGTTATTTGTTATATTTTGAGATTAGGAGTAAATGATCGCGTATATTATTGGGATACTTGTAACTATTGTAATTTCCGGGATTTTTTTCCATGTAAATTTTATTGAAAATTTTATTGGATTATTTAGAGGCCAGGCGTTGAGATGAAATGTGATTCCAAGGTCCAGGGTTCCCATAATAAATGTTTGAAATATTTTTAAGTTTATTAAAAACAGCGCATGTGTGTGGTTTTAGTAATTTCTAAATGAGTTCCCGGATCAGAAATATGAGGGCACCAATGCGTTCAGGATGACAGTTTTACCCTAGGGGAGACTTAACATTAGTTGGCGTGGGTCTCCAGTGATAAAACCTGAAAAGGATATAACCATAAATAAAATAATTAAATAAAATTATCTTGTTTTAAAATCTTAATAAATCATAAATGGTGACTCAGATCATAAATCTGAGACCACCATTGAGTTAATAATGGGGTTTGTTTCTTAGGTGGATCCCAACCTAGAACATCGTGGGTCGAGGGTGAAAGTTAATATCTGGACATGAATGTATTTAAAATATTTAATAAAAATATATTAATTGATTTACTGTGGTAATGCCTCATTGGTTTTATTTTTAATTGAGCCGTGTTAAGAAATCCAGGGTTATCATCATAACCCTGGAGTTTTCCTAAGGCAAGGATGAGGAACCCTCCTATTAGGGAATGATGACAAACAACAGATCGAGATCGCTTGTGGATAGATCACCATCAACGAAGAATCCTATTATTTGACCGAACCAAACTCCACGTAGGAGGTATATTATCTAAGTGAATTATTTCTCTGTTCTTAATTTTAATGATGAATGTGGACCAACCCACAAACAGGTTGATCCGCGGTTCAATCATTATTGCAGGATGGTTAAAATTCGGGGATTAAAGGGAATTGATCGTAGTGATTATTATTCTATTGTTCTTTTTTATTTCCACTGACATTAATGGACCAAGGCCGACAAAAACAAGGCCAAGGTCTATTCTAAGGCTGTTCTTGTGACCTTTCTCTCCCCCATTCTTGCGTTCTTCCTCGACAGACCAAGTGGTGACATCGGGATTTCCCAGGAGGTTCTGATTGTGACCGAACCCTAGAGTGATGGAAAGATGAGTTCAAGCCCATGGTGATGTGGAACGCAACCCGGTGGTTGTAGTTTTAATTCTTTTTCAAAAAACGGAGCACCAAAGTGTGACCAGAGAACTACAATACTGGAGCATTCAGCAGGGGCGCATGGTGGCATGATCACCCGGAAGTAGGAGGCCATTAGATCTATAGCCGGTGGTGGAGGAACTCGCAGTAAAGTGTCCATGGGTGGCAGCCTGGGTCATCGGCTCAATGGCCGGTGATAGGCTCTACCGGATGTGACAAACCCGCGCCATGCGTTATAGAGCCATGATCCTGCTGGATCACAAAGAGACCCTACAACAACCTCCACAGTCGGTTTACATGGTGGATGATCATGTTGAACATGATGGTTGGTCACGATGACTAGGTTGGGAAGTGAAAACCACCATGTCCAAGTGTAATGATCAGAATTTCTACAGGGGGTCGAGCCTAGATGGGTCGGGCCAGAACGAGTGGTCTCGGTCGACCCGATGGGTCGGGTCAGACCCGGAGGGTCGAGTCAGACTAGAAGGTCTGGTCGGACAAGTGGGTTAGGTCAGACCGACGGTTCGGGTCAGACGGGACCTGGGGTTGTGTTGGGTTTATCCGCCTGGGTGTAACACCCCAAGATTCTAGGGTACATTTTCCTTTAAATAATACAATAGCTTTTGTTGTATGCAACTTCCAGTTCAAACACACCATAACCAATCAAACTAGCCATTATGAATAGTAATACCCACTTTTTGAAATTTTATATTTTAAAATGGACTTCATTTTTTGATTTGGAATATCGAAATTAGCTTTGGGTGAATTTTTGGTATTTTTCGGAAATCTTTCAATTTTTGATGAATAGTGAAAAAACATTGCGTTATTTGTTAAAACCGAATTTTTATTTAAATAATTAGTTATTTTATTTTAATTTATTTTAGGTGAAAATAGATTCATAATACCTAAATATGTTCAATGAAATTTATTGGAGTCGTTTTATAATAAGTTAAGATATATAAAATTTTATCGAACTTTTTACCGTCTTTTACCCACCTCCTAGGAACATTTGAAAATTTGAATATAACTTAATTTTAATGCTACTGTGAGTTGAATTTTGAAAATCTAAGAGACACAGTAAATATCATTATGTAAAATGTGGTTCAATAAGTTGAAAATAATTCTTGGTTAATAGTAACTTTTGACTTTTATTTACCACAGTTAAAATTAAATAGGGTAATTAAGGGTAAAAATGATATCATAATTACCCTAACACATGTCCTAATTCTATTGGATAAGTATAATTCGACCAAAAAAAACCTTAGGAATAAAATATTATCCCCTTTGGTCCATTTGGATTAGATTAGGTCATTTATTATTATTTTATTCAAAGAATATTTAATAGAGTTAAAATCAAAGTTTAACAACTAAACCATTTTTAATATAGGGTTACACAGAAAATATGTAATGCCCTAACCCCAGTTACCTAGAGTTGGTGCATTATTACGTATCATTGGAATGATCATGAAAGATAAAGTCTCTAAAGACTGATTAGTTTAGTAGACTTGGAAGTACTAGATACATTCATAAGGTTTACATTACATCATAAAATGGAAAACTACAACAAAATTGTTTCCATAGACAACACTGAGATCCCATAGACTATCCCTATAGGTCAGTCATAATATACTTCTTCTCATCCTCGGAAAAATAATACATAGAAAGTGGTGAGCTCAGATGCTCAGTGAGGATAACAATATAGCAGAAACTTTCATAAATAAACATAAACATTTAAGGCAATGTATAAGACTAAAACAAAAGCCTTTTAAACTTGAACTTAAGCATAATATGGAAAAGATAAAATAAAATAATTCCATTTACTTATTCACATGGATATTCTACTAGTCGAATAATCACAAGCAGTATCAATAGCCACTTTCATAATAATGGAATGCATAATGACAGACTACATAACCTCATAGTCAAGGCCTTGTGCCAAGACTACAAATAAGATTTTGTCAATGAATTGTGCCAAGAAACTAATTTGTCTCATTAGAAATACCGATGCATCAAGGAGTTATAGGGGGCTCCACCTGTCACTTACTAAGTCCAATGCATTCCTCATATGAAATGGTTTAAACATAACATAAACATTCATATTAAAATTAGAATAATAAATGTCAATAATTTATCCATAAACAATTAATGGTGTAAAAATAACACATTTGTAGTTAAACATATCACAAAACCTTCAATACGATATGTAAGTTTTGTATCATAATAAATCAACTTCAAATAAGCTTAAAATCCATCAAAGGATGTTGACATAGATGAAATCAAATCCTTTTTAGAGAAATATCTCTTTCTATTTTGAAATCATTTAAGAGTCACATAATTATAAAGAAAACATTTATTTTGAAAATATTCTCATAAGCTTGTAAGGGGAGCTTCGATGATATTATAACAGAGGAAAATAGCCTCACCCGCCGTATAGGTTAAAAAAACATTCTTACCTTAATTTTGTCGAAAAGGTCATAAAGTACCTTGTTTGGAAATTGACAGAAAGATTCCTTTCAAAACATATAAGATCAAATAAGGGTATAAATTACTTTATCCCATTGTATATTAAATAGTTAAAATGTTTTTAAATACATTTTTAAGAAACATGGATGTGGATGATAAAGAGGTCACAGTAAACACTCACGTATAAAACAACCACGGATAATAAAGAGATTGTGAAATTAACCCTTACCTTGTACTTTTCCATGGTAGAGGGTAGGTTAACCTCATGTATAATGGTGAAATAATTTTTATTAAATTATACAAGAATCATATACATTAATATGTTATCATATATGATCTTTTAACATTTCTTTGTTAATAATATCTTAATATTATCCTCATTTCGGGTGTTAACTGATTCGTTTTCATTTATCTGATTTGTTACATAAGTAATGTTTGTTATGGATAAGATGTATATTATTCATATTCATAATGATATTAAGTCTTTAAAAATTATTTTTAATTACTTAATGAAAATTAGTATTGAATGGATAGGATGAGGAATGAATCCCATCACTTTTGTGGAGACGATAATCCGTACGTACGCATGAGCGACAATATCATTCTTTTGATTTCAAAATAATATATTATTGGATGTTATATCATATATACAGAATCATTATCATGTTATATTTATTATTTATATCAATTAAACATCATTATTATACCCATCCAAATAATAATTTATTGAATAACAATTACACCACGACATGGAGACGGTAATCCGTACGTACGCATGTATGGTGACATGTCATTTGATGGATGGATAGAATAATGAATATAGTTGTACCATATTTATAATAACATCACAATATATATAATATACTGGAGTTACTATTTTAGAATTGAAACAACAAAGAAAGAGGAAGAGGAAGAAGAAAGGAACTTGAAAGAGATGATGAAATATTTTACTCTTCTTCAGGTTCTTCGTTTTGACTTGATCAAAAGGGCTCCTTAGGTTGGATTTATGACTAAATTAAGGCCTATAGGATGAAGGAAGAACAATTGAGAGGGTATTTGGTCAGATTTTGGCAGATCCAAAAGGCTTTTAAGGTGTGAATTTTAGGGATGGGGCAGTGGCCTTTTACAAGAGGGGTGAGCGGCACCTTAAGAAAAGCTAGAAATATTATTTTATAATTAAATAATTTTCGGTTTCTAATGGCTCCAAAATGAATTATTTAAAGGCTAAGGTGGGGATGGGTATAAAACCAATCAACCAATAGGTTTTAGATTGGTTTGGGTAACTATATTAATTTTATCTTTTAGATTTAACTCTTAGTTAAATAGTTTGACATTTACCATGTCTCTTTGTATTTTTATATTATATGGTTAATAAACATATTATGAACTTCAAAAGGAACCTCAAGTGGTTAATTAATGAAATATATAGTATTATTTAAGACCTTTGGCAGAAAATTATATTTTTAGGAATATAATATCAATTAATACTATAATATTTGTTTTAAAAACTATTTTATGTCAATTTTGACACTATTTGGTTTTTTGTTTTTTATAAATTCATAACTACATTATTACTTAGAAAAAAATTCATATAACCAACGATAAAATGTCATATTAACCTATAAAAAAGTGTAATTCATAAAAAGTCTCAAATTAAATTTATTTGGATATTTATAATATCAGTTATTTTAATAATTCATTAATTAGGTAATTATTGCATCATCATTGTGTCATAAATAAATTAAATTATTTAATGTTTGAAAATTATAAATAAAATACAATTATGTAGGAAATATTTTTATTTTCTAATTAATATTTATAATCGAATTTATATTTTTAACCCTATATTAAAAATGTTTTAGTTATTAAATTTTGATTTTAACTCTTTTAACTCTTTCTTAAATAAAATAATAATAAATGTCCAAATCTAATCCAAGTGGACCAAAGAGGTTCATATTTTATTCCTAAGGCTGTTTTTGGTCGAATTATACTCATCCAATAGAATTAGGACATCTTTTAGGGTAATAATAATATCACTTTTACCCTTAATTTATTTACTTTTAACCGTGGTAAATAAAAGTTAAAAGTTACTATTCACAAAAAATTATTTTCATCTTATTGAACCAAATATTACTTACTAATATAAACTGTGCCTCTCATATTTTTAAAATTCAACTCACAGAAGCGATAAAATTAAGTTTTATGCAAATTCGCAAATGCTCCTAGGAGGTGGGTAAAAGACGGTAAAAAGTTCAATAAAATTTTTATATATCTAAAATTGTTATAAACTGACATCAATGAATTAAATTGAAATTATATAGGTATTATGTATCTATTTTTACCTAAAATAAATTTAAATAAAATAAATAATTATTTAAATTAATATTTGGTTTGAAATTATTACTCGGTGTTTTTCACTATTCATAAAAAAAATCAATTTTTCAGAAAAATTCCAAAAATTAACCCTAAGCTAATTTTGATATTCCAAATCCAAAAATGAAGTCCATTTTGTATGATAAAATTTTTAAAATTTCAAAAAGTGGGTATTCATATTGATAACGTCTAGTTTCATTGGTTGTGGTGTGTTAGAACTCGAAGTTGCGTACAACACACACTACTGTATTATTCAAAGAGAAGTGTATCGTGGATGCTTGGGGTGTTACATTATCACCTACTTCAAATAATTTCTTCCTCAAAATTTATAGAGTATTACTACATAAAAGGACTCGGGCGGTTCTTCATCATAAGTTCCTCGGGTTCCCATGTTGCCTCTTCCATCTTATGGTTTCTCTATAGAACTTTTACAAGACGAGTCATCCAGTTTCTCAGCACTTGTTCTCTTGTATCAAGAAACTTGACAGACTCTTCACAATAAGACAGATCGGGTTCCAGTTCTAATTCCTCAAAGGTGATTACATGCATTGGGTCAGGCATGTATTTTCTCAACAGTGAGACGTGGAACACATCGTGAACTTTGGAGAGACTTGGAAGCATTTCCAAATAGTAAGCTACACCCCCACTTTGTTCTAGAATTTTTAAGGGCCCGATATACCTGGGAATTAATTTTCCCTTCTTACCGAAATGTATAACCCCCTTCTATGGATATACCTTCAAGAAAACAAGATCTCCTACCTAAAATTCCAAATCCTTCCTTTGGTTATCAGCATAGCTCTTCTACCTACATTGATCTGCTTTGATGTGTCTTTTGATTAACTTCACCTTTTCCATCGTTTCCTCTACAAGTTCTTGGCCTACGAGTTTTCTTTCACCAACATCATCCCAACAGGTTGGTGTACGACATCTCTTTCCATATAACGCATCATATGGTGCCATTTGAATACTTGAATTGAAGATATTTTTATAGGAAAATTATACCAGAGGAAAATATTGATCCCACATACCTTGAAAGTCAAGTGATCACAATCTCAACATGTCTTCTAAGGTTTGAATAGTCTGTTCTGATTGTCCATCACTTTGGCGGTGGTAGGTAGTGCTCAAATGAAGTTCAGTATCCAGGCCTTTATGAAGACTTTTATAGAATATTGATGTAAAACATGGATCATGATAAAAAAATTTGTAGGGGTAGTCCATGAAGTCTCACAACTTCATTAATATATAGTCTTGCTAGACGTTCAAGTGGTAAATCTTCTCTTATAGCAAGAAAATGTGTTGACCTGGTAAGATGATCAATAATGAACCATATTGCACCATTCCTTCTAGGAGTCTTTGGTAGTCCAATGACAAAGTCTATTTTAATATTACCCCATTTCCACTCTAGTATGGGAATAGGTTGCATGACTCTTCTAGGCTGTTTCCTTCTTGCTTTCACTTGTTGACAAACCATACATATTGACACAAAATCAGTAATCTTCCTCTTCATGTTGTCCCACCAAAAATGTTCCTTCAATCCTCTATACATCTTAGTGCTACCAGGGTGTATAGAGAAATTGGAACTATGAGGATCATCCAAAAATTCCCTTTTTAGATGAGGTATATGAGGAATTCAAAGTCTCTTCCCAAATTTCAAAATTTTATATTCATACACAAAGTCACTCAATCTCCCATCATTCACATCTTTAATCATCTTTTGAAACTCTTCATCATCGGTCTGAGAACTCTTTATCCTTTCTATTAATGATGGTTTGGAAACCATTTGAAAGTGTATTGATGTTTCACCTTCCATGGTGATTCCCATATCCATCTTTACTAGATCCATGTATATAGGATCCTTTTCCACTATCATCTTGTTCAAAACTCCACGATCCTTTCTACTCAACGCTTATACCACCTTATTTTCCTTCCCCAGGTGGTAGTGTATAGTGAAATAATAATCCTTGAGTAGTTCAATCCATTCCTTTGCCTCATGTTGAGTTCTTTCTGTGATAAAATATACTTCAAAATCTTGTGATCGGTATATATATCACATTTTCATCATAAAGATAGTTTCTCCAAATATTCAAAGAAAATATTATAGCTGCTAACTCAAGATCATGAGTAGGATAGTTTTTTTCATGAATTTTTAGCTGTAATGATGCATAGGCAATAAACCTATAATTCTGCATAAGGACACAACCAAGTACTTTCTTTGAATCATCACTATAAATAACAAACCCATCATTCCCCGATGATAGATTCAATATAGGATCATTGACTAATATTCTATTTAGTTCTTCAAAAAATTATTTACACTCTTTTGTCAAAACAAATTTAACCCCTTTTCATGTGAGCTCTGTTAATGGGTTAGCCAACCGGGCAAAATTCTGGACGAAACATCGATAATAACTTTCTAAACCAATAAAACTACGTACCTCGGTTATAATAATTGGTGCTGGTCATTCATGGATTTCCTTGGTCTTAGAATGATCAACATAGATTCCATCCTTAAAGACAATATGGCCAAGAAAATAAATCTCCAGAAGCCAGAATTCACACTTGCAAAACATACCATATAATTCATGTCTTCTATGAGTCTTCAGGATAATGCACAAGTTCTTTTCATGATCTTCGTAGCTTTTGGTGTATACCAAGATATCATCAATAAATACCACTAAAAATCCATCAATAAATTCCTTGAAAACGCTATTAATTAGATCCTTGAAGACAAAGGGTGAATTAGTCAATCCAAAAGGAATTACTGTAAACTCTTAATGCCTGTACTAGGTTCAAAATGCTATTTTTGGTATATCTTCCTTCTTCAAACATTACTGATGATATCTATATCGAAGGTCAATCTTTGAAAAGTATTGATCTCCATGAAGTTGGTCAAATAAAACATCAATGTGAGGTAGGGGATACTTGTTCTTTATTGTTATAGAATTGATCTCCCTGTAGTCAATGCACATCCTCATAGATCCATCTTTCTTATTAACAAAAAGGAGAGGGGCTCCCCATGGAGAAACAATAGGGCAAATAAATCCCTTATTACTCAATTCATCTAGTTGTTTCTTTAGTTCCACTAATTCCACAATGGCCATTCTATAAGGGGTCTTTGATATGGGCCATGAACCTGGAATTAAATCAATGGACAACTCAATTTCTTGTTCTGGAGGATGTCTAGATAAATCCTCTGGAAACACATCAAAATATTATTTCATAATAGGTACTTCCTCTATGTGAACATTCCTTTCCTCACCCATAGTTATTTCGTTCTTTTCCTCCCCAATAATTGAATTTAGTTGAGGTACTGGGGGTGGATCTAAATAAAAATTAGGTGGTGACATTTCTGCTCTAAAGATAAGGTACTCCTTATCATCATAAAAAATTGTAACCTCCTTCATATTACAATAAATTTTCATATCATGGTGAGAAATCCAATCTATACTGAGGATTATATCAAATTCAATCATGGGTATGACAATGAGATCAACAGATAAAGAATATTTATATGCCCTAATGGGGACTGATTCATAAAGATTTGTTGCAATGATACTTCCCTTAAGAGTTTTGACTGAAAACCCCTTTGCTAAATCAAATTGGAAATATCTAATTTTCATAGAAGACTGGGAATATATGAAACAATGTGATGATCCAGAATCAAATAAATCATTTTATCAACTTGAGGAAACCATTAAATTACCTTCCACCACGTCTTTCAAGCCTCAACCTCATCAGTAGTGATAGCATAAGCTTGACCATTATCCCTTATAGTTTTCTGAGTTAAGTTCCCCTGACTCTTAGGATATTCATTCTCATAATTACCCCTTTATCTACAATTTTATAATTCAACATCGACATCCTCTTTATTCCCCTTGCGATCACGAGCTTGGTGAAATTTTTCACAACACTTGTAACAGACTCCCATTCCCTTCAGGCAAGTAATAGAGTGTTTCTCCCCACATTTACTATAGTATGGATATTAAACTTTTCCCTTATTCCCCTTATTTAAATTTCCATAGTGTTCAGTAGATCTCTTCTTCTCTTGATTTTCTTTAAAGTTGTAAGACTTAGACAATTCTTTTTCTATCTTGATAGCACTTGAGACAATATCTTCGTACGATGAGAAGGATTTTGAGACTAATGATCAATAGATAAATGGTTTTAACTCATCAAATAAATGATCAATATTACTTCTTGGGTTACATATATAATCTTCAACCTTCCTCGCTAACCTTGTAAAGTTAGCTTCATACTTTGCAACAATCTCATCCTCCTTTTTCCTCAGACTCAGAAATTGTCGTTCCATATCCACTCGATGGTCATGAGGAAAGTGTTTTTCTAAGAAAAATTCTTTAAACTCACTCCATTCTATATTTTATACTCCATCATATTCCTTTTTATTTTGAATCAATGACCACCATTGATCAGTATCTCCAATGTGGCGATAAACTACCATGAAAACTTTTTCCCTTTCTCTACTCCCCAATCCATGAAATATTTTATCTAAGGAACTTATCCATTGCTCAGCTACCAATGGATTTGTACTCCCATTTAATATTGGTGGTTGTTGCCTCATGAAGCGATCTAAAATTGACCCTTCACATTGTGGATTAGGGTGCTCCATACGGGTAAGGTTATTATTCATAACCTGAGTGAGTTGTCCCAGTATGGTAATTAGCTGATCATCACCAGTTGCATCACCAGCTCCACTATAATTATCTTGACTAGGAGGGAAATCCCTATATGGAGTGCGTTCATTGATACAGTTTCCATTCCTTCCACAAGGCTCCATTTCTAAATAATGGCATAAACGAGAGTAGTTTATTAATCGCAATACATAAATCCAAAATTGTAAAACACTTAACATAAATTAAATAGTTTATAGATATAATACATAATTATAAAAATGTTTTCTTTGAGAAAGTATATACTCATAAACCCGTAATAATGGTTTGTAAAGAAAATGAGAATTATCCTAAGCATATCCCCGGGGAGTGTCGTAACCATGAGTGCAGCAAGGCCTGTTGTTGTTCACCAGTTCTCGTTCGAGTCTAGCTCAAAGTGGTGTTTTTGGGTTTTACCCCTAGGTACATCTATGCCAGAACTGCCTCTACCTGCTCGTATCTAGATAGAGATATATTTACTTGAAAAACTCACAAAATCTCTACAATACCAAAATTCTAGGAAGTTCTTATATACTAATCCTCAAAGTCTATCATAGGGTAATGTGCTCTAATTAGAGTTTTTATAAATCTAGATTACAAGGTTTGTACTAAAATTCCTCTGATACCGACTGTAATACCCCATCCCCAGTTACCCAAAGTCGGTGCATTATTACGTATCATTGTCATGATAACAAAATATCATGTCTTGAAAGATCGATTAGTTTAGTAGCCTTTGAAGTACTAGATACATTCATAAGGTTTAAATTACATCAAAAAATTGAAAAATACAACAACATTGTTTCCATAGAAAACACTGAGATCCTATCCCTGCAAGTCAGTCATAATATGCTTCTTCGCATCTTTGTAAAAATAAAACATAGAAAGGGGTCAGCTCAGATGCTCAGTAAGGATAACAATATAGCAGAAACTTTCATAAATAAGAATAAACATTTAAGGCAATGTATAAGACTAAAAAAAGCCTTTTAAACTTGAACTTCAGCATAATATGGGAAAGATAAAATCAAATAATGCCATTTAATTATTCACATTGATATTCTACTAGTCGAATAATCAAATGAAATATCAATAGCCACTTTCATAATGATGGAATGCATAATGCCATACTTCATAACCTCATTGTCAAGGCCTTGTGCCAAGACTACAAATAAGATTTTGTCAAGGCCTTGTGCCAAGACACTAGTTTGTCTCATGAGACCTACCGATGTATCTAGAAGCTATAGAGGGCTCCACCCATCACTTACTAAGTCCAATTCATTCCTCATATGAAAAGGTTTAAACATAACATAAACATTCGTATTAAAACTAGCATACGAAATGTCAATACTTTATCCATAAACCAAGAATGGTGTAAAAATAACACATCCACAGTCAAACATATCACAAAACCTTCAATACGATATGGAAGTTTTTTATCATAATAAATCAACTTCAAATAAGCTTAAAATCCCTCAAAGGATGTTGACATAGATGAAAGCAAAATCTTTATTAGAGAAATATATCTTTATATTTTAAGATCATTTAAGAGTCACATAATTATAAAGAAAATGTTGTGCCCAAGTGAAGTAATTGCATTTGTGGTCAATAACTTGTCATGGTGTGCCATCTGATGAAGTACATCTTGAAGATTGATGATTACAGAAGCATTACATCTGACGATTTCTGAGCTTCTCTATAAGTTCTAAGAACTTGTATCAACTGGATACAAAGTCACAACAAAGTTAGAAGACCATGCATTGTATTGACAATGCATGAGAAGAGGAAGATGATCCATCCACACCTCCTAAGTGGATGAAGTGAGCTGAAGAAGTCCATGCACTATTACTTAGTGCATGAGAATTAGAAGAAGCCCCAATTGATCTCTGATTAGATCAATGAAGCACTTTGAATAATTTAAGTGATTCAGGAGTTCGGTTGAAGATGAAGAACCTTCAAGAATTTCCATTCCTAAGTGATGAACATTTGTTTAATAAGTATGGAGGAATTATAAGAAGAAGAAGAATAGAGATGGGAAGAAGACGACTTGGAATGTGGCATTTGGATTGAACTTATGGAAGAACTTTGTATTTGACAAAGTATTATTCTTTGCCTTAGCCAAAAAATTGGCCACCAAGGAGGCCAGCCGAGGGTCATCACCCAAGGCACTTGTGGGACTCAAGGTCACCACGCCCATGGGGAACCCTCAAGGCCAGGGCAGCAACCTTGAGGCATGGGGCGCACCCAAGGACACCGCATGGGCGCCTGGGGCACGCCCGGAGGAGCGCAGGGGGCCGTGTATAAGCCCCCGAGGGCACGCGGTGGTGAAATCCGCGCACCGGAGGAGCATGGTGGGCGCTAGAAGCGCGCCCGCAGGGAGCATAGTGGGCGCAGGAGCGCGCCCGCAGGGAGAACACGGTGCGGGGCGGCACCGTGGAGGGAGAAGTTTCAACTGGCGGGTTGAGGCAGTGGCAGGGTAATAAGCCGCGGATAAACTAGGCCTCGTTTCGATGTGGGACGCGGATTTTTCCTGCGGAAGCGATCCTGGCCGTCCGAGCGATCTCGCGGCAGATCACGGCCGCCCGATGCATCGCGCCGCTCACGATCTAATCCTGGCCGTCGCGCATCACGATCCGACGGCCGAGAGCTCGTCCTCTACCTCGAGCTCGTCCGAAGCCTCCCGCGAGCCTCCGCTGAACCAGAGCCACCCCGATGACAGAATTTGAGTTCCCGGCCACCGCTGATCGAGCCGAAGCCTCCATTGTGATCGTCTGGCCGCTACGAACACAATCATGAAATAAAATATGCATGCACACGATGGTTAAGAGATTTTGGAGTTTGGCCGAAGGCAAACGAAGTGCCGAGGCCACACGGTGTTTATGTTTTGCATGGGATGGATTAAACAGAGGCTTGCATGCTTTTTAAAATGCATGCACGTGGATAAAGGAGAAGGAGAAGAAGTCCGCGTTGTGCAGAGAGAAAGAACGAGATTCTCGGCCCGCGTTTGAAGTTTTCAAAGAACCGAAAATCTCGGTGGATCAAGATTTATATCCTGCGGATGTTTTGAGGATTCCTCTGCCTATATAAAGAGAGGCCGAGACCTCTGGATTTGCTGCTGATCCTTTGAATATTTGAAGTCTCGTGAGAGCCCTTCTCTGCCTCGCGAAGATTTGAAGCCACCGCGCGACACACTTGCGCGGCTGAAGATCTCGGTGCCACCCGAGGCCCGAAGGAGTCCCCTGTGCGCACCTCTTGCGCGGCAGGAAGACCTTGTGGCCGCAGCACCTTGCGCGCCCGAGGATTGTTCCTTCTCTGCCCGCACCCTTGTGTGGCAGGAGGAAGTCCCCGTGGGTGTTGCACTTGCGCGCCTCGCGGTAGGAAGAACTTGCGCGACTCTTGCACTAAACACCTACGCGGCAGTAGGAGAAGAAGAGGAGAAGCCGCATCCTTGCGTGCCTCCTTTGAGTTCGGGAGGAGTATAACTATACCTACGGGTTAAGTGTCTAAAGGCAGTGAAGGCCACCACATCTTGTGTATGTGCGCAAGAAGTGAAGAGAAGGCCATAGACAAAGAAGAACACACCTTGAGTGTGTGTGAAGTGAAGAGCCCGAGGCTTATGACTGTGCAAAGAAAGGAAGAGGCCGAGGTTCGGCTTGTACCCATTTGAGTACATTCAAAATGAGTTGTGCATGTGTGCACAAGTGAAAAAGAGTGACAACACATAAGAAGAAGAGTAGTACACACCTAAGTGTGTGAATGCAAAAGAACTGATCATTCTAAGTGATTGGTTTTTGGTGAGCAAGACCAACGAGATCTTTTGAAGACTGTTGAAGCTACTTGAAGTTTTGATCAACACCTTTGAAGAAGTGAAGTGGAGCCATGATGAAGATGATGTTGTGGAGTTGGGGGGTTTAACCAACTTGTAATTGGGGGGTATAACCAATTACTGTGTAATCATCTTTTGGCATAGTGAAGAATCCGTGTTGGGGGGTGTAACCAACACGGCAAGGAGTAGGTCTTTGTACCGAACCTTGTAAATCTCTGTGTTCTGTGCTCTCATTATTACTGCACCACTAAAAGAGTAGATCTAGGCTTTAACCAGCTGCAGAGGTTGAATTGATAAATCGAATGAGAACAATTCATAAAAAGAAAAAGTTATCACTGATTCACCCCTCCCCTCTCAGTGATCACAACCGATCCAGGCATTTCAAGTGGTATCAGAGGGAGGTTGCCTCTGTAAGGATCTACTTCTGAGAAGATGGACAATCTGAATTCTGTTAATAGTAGGGGTGTTCCTACATTCGATGGAAGGAATTACCACAGCTGGAAGAATCGGATGTTACCCTACCTTCTATCTCTCGGCCTTGAAGTTAGAAATGCAGCCTTATTTGGATTCCCTCCTCTTGCTAATGAAGTTGCTATGACACTCGAAGAGAAAAGAAATATGGAAGTTGATGGTAAAGCTCAAAATGCCATTCTTATGTCACTCTCAGAAAAGGTATACACAAAAGTCATGGGACTCAAGAATGCTAAAGAAATTTGGGACAAATTGGAAAGTAGTTATGAAGGCAACATGAAAGTCAAGGAAGCCAAATTACAGATTTGGAGAAGCAAGTTTGAAGATGTCAAGATGGGAGAAGAAGAAAATATTGATGATTATTTCACAAGAGTCAATGAAATTGTCAGTAACATTCGGGGCTTTGGAGAAAAGTTGGAGGACTCCACTATTGTTAAAAAGCTTATGAGAAATTTTCCTGACAGGTTTGACCCCAAAGTCTCAGCATTAGAAGACAGAGATGATCTCTCTCTTGATGAACTACACAACATTCTCATTGCATATGAAATGAGGAAGATCCCAGTATTCAAGAAGAAGATCAAGGATGAGATGGCTTTTGAGGCCATGAGACAACTCAAGATAAAAGATGACGAAGTCCTAGAATCAAGTGATACTGACAATGAAGAAAAGGATGAAGATCTCAACACGATTATTTCTCTTTTTTCTAAAAGGTTTGGAAAAGCTAAATTCAAGGGAAAAGGGAAATCACCATCTAGATGTTTCAATTGCAATAACATCGGACACTTTGCTGTAAACTGCCCCAAGAAGAGATATAGTGCTCCAGAAGTTGAAGATGAGAAGTCACAAAAGAAGAAATGGAGTAGATACCCAAGAGAAGGAAACAAATCAGGTGTAAGAAAGAAAAGGTTCGTTCCAGGTGAAAGAAGAAGCTATGTAAGCAAAGAGGAAGAATCAGACTCTACTTCAGCCAGTCAATCAGAAGAAGAAACGAATTTTATGGCTCATGTAGAAAAAGGGTTTGATACCTGCAGCAGTGAAGATGATGAAAGTGAACGAACAGAGCTTGAATACAGATTGAAAGATGAATTAGTGGCTTGCCTTGAACAGAACACTGGACTCAAGAAAGAGAAGAGATTGTTACAAAAGGAAACCAAAAGGATGACTGAGGAGTTGGAAGAATGTATGAAAAAAGAGACAATGTACATTGATGAAATCAAGAGACACAAACTGAAGGTAGCTGAGCTTGACAAGATAGCAAAAGATCTTGAGGAGAAACTTCACCTCAAAGAAGAAGAGCAATCACTGACACATTCCAAGTGGATTGAAGCACAGAATAGCTTGACAAAGATGAGAGAAGACTTCAACAAGGCTGTTGAGGTCAAGGCAGAATCATCTTATGCTGGTGCTCAGAGGCAGGTCAATTTACCACCAAGTAAATCTCTAAATACATCTGTTATTTCTAACAATGCAGGTTCAAAGATAAAATTGAGACAAACATGGCATGAACCAACCTATGTAAAATCATCTTCAATGGAAGAAAGGAAATCCTCAGGAAGGACTACTCAAATCTTGGACAGAAAATTACAACATGACTCTTATCAACAAAGAAGGTCAAGGTTCAGAGGCTACTGCTGGTGTTGTGGTGTGTTTGGACATAAGGCCTATGCATGCTGGTATAACATGTCTCGTCCAAACATGAGGCATGAGTCAAGGGGGAGACATCCTGAAACCCAGAGTGTTTTGCAGAAAGCATCAAAACCACCAACTCAGAACACATTTGACTGCCTGAGTGAAGCTTGTGGAAGATGTGACCAACAAGGTCATAGAGCTGATAAATGTCTGACAACTCTTCCTAAACAAAAAGTCAAAGACATGAAAGGGAAAGGCATTCAAGAAACCAATGATGAAATCACATGCTTTGCTGAAGTGGCTCTAAAAGCCAGCAGTAAAACCAAGTCATGGATTCTTGATAGTGGATGCTCATCCCACATGACTGGTGATACAAAAATTCTAAGCAACATTGAAAGTCATGAGGGAGGAACCGTGGTGTTTGGAAATGATCGTTCTCTGAAAATCAAGGGAGTTGGAAAGGCTATGATTGCAACAACAAATCTTAAATCCAATGATGTGTTGTTTGTTGAAGGATTAAAGCACAACCTACTCAGTGTAAGTCAATTATGTGATGATGGACATGAGGTGTTGTTCCAGAAGGACTCATGCATCATCAAGAGCTCAAAGGATGGAAAAATCATCACTCAAGGAAGAAGAACCACTGGAAATCTATTTCAAATTGGTGATCCCATCAATTCTTGTTTTCTTACCTCTAAAGATGAAAACAACCTCTGGCATAGAAGACTTGGCCATCTTGGCCAAAGGAGTATGAGTAAACTTCTGAAGTACAATGTTGTACGAGATCTACCCAAATTAAAAAGAGAAAGAGATGAAGTCTGCGACACATGTCAGATGGGAAAACTGACCCATAGGTCACACAAAGGAGTTGATATCATGACTACTAGGCCTCTTGAACTCATCCATACAGACATATGTGGACCGATGAGACAGAAGTCTACAAGAGGAGATTTCTATTTTATAACCTTCATTGATGACTACACTCGGATGACCAATGTCATGTTCATGAAACACAAGTCAGAGGCAATCACGATGTTCAAGACTTTCAGAAGGCAGGCTGAGAAGGAACTAGAGCTCTGCATCAAGAAAGTAAGATCAGACAACGGAAAAGAATATACCGGTGATGTCTTTGAAAGCTATCTGGTCAAGCATGGAATCAAACATCAATATAGTACACCATATACTCCACAACAGAATGGAGTGGCTGAACGAAAGAATCGAATCATAGTTGAAATGGGGAGAACTATGTTAGCTGAGCATGATATCTCTAAGTTTTTCTGGAGAGAAGCAGTATGCACTACTATACACATACAGAACAGATGTCTCCTGAGACCAGAAACACAAACGACAGCCTATGAAATGTGGTTTAACAGAAAACCAACTGTGAAATATTTCAAAGTCTTTGGCAGTCCCTGCATCATCAAGATTAAAAACATCAATCTGGGAAAGTTTGACGAAAAAGCTGAGGAAGGAATATTTATGGGTTACCTACCTAATGGAAAAGGCTACAGATGCTAGAATAAGAGGTTGAATAAAATGATTGACTGCAGTGATGTCATAATAATTGAAAACAACACCAAACCATACACTGTGGATGATGATGACTCAAAGAATGACACAGCCTTGGAACAGAAGAATGCAGAATTACCTGAGCCAACACCAACTGCTGGTGAGATCAACTCTGAATATACCAGTGATGAAGATGAAGGTAATGAAAATGGAAGAAGAAGATACAACAAATTGAAGAAGCATGTTGACACAGAAAATGTCCTTGGAGACCTACAGTCCTTAGTAAGAACTAGAAGAAGATTGAGATTGGAAGATCAGACTGCACTGGTTTCTCAAGTTGAACCTCACACGGTGGCTGAAGCAGTTGTACATGAGGAATGGATACAAGCTATGCATGAGGAACTCAATCAAATTGAAAAGAACTCTACCTGGGATCTTGTGCCAAGGCCCAAAAATAAAAATGTTATTGGGACAAAGTGGGTGTTTAGAAACAAACTCAATGAAAAGGGAGAATTTTCCAGAAATAAGGCCAGACTTGTATGCAAAGGATATTCACAAATGGAAGGAATCGACTTTGAGGAAACCTTTGCACCAGTTGCAAGACTGGAAACTATCAGAATGTTCTTAGCAGTTGCAGCACACAAGCAGTACAAGGTCTATCAGATGGATGTGAAATCTGCATTTCTGAATGGAGATCTTGAAGAAGAGGTGTATATTGAACAACCAGAGGGATTTTTGCTAGACAAAGATGGCAGTATGGTGTGCAGATTGAGAAAAGCCTTGTATGGATTGAAGCAAGCCCCTAGAGCCTGGTACTCAAAATTGGATGGTTGTCTTAAAGACATGAAATTTGTCAAAGGAACAGTTGACAGTAACCTCTATGTCAGAGAAATGGCCAATGGTACCCTCATAGTCATTATCTATGTGGATGATATCATTTTTGCTGGTAACAAGGAAGGACTATGTGAAGAATTTGCTGAGCAGATGAAAAGAACTTTTGAAATGTCAATGCTTGGTCAAATGACATATTTTCTAGGATTTCAGGTGGAACAAAGACAAAACTCCATATTTCTTTCACAAGAAAAGTACGCAAGGAACTTAGTGAAAAGGTTTGGAATGGAAAGTTCAAAGGAAGTCTCCACACCCATTTCTGTCGGAACCAAGCTATGTAAGGATGAAGAAGGCAACAATGTTGATCAGAAAGAGTTCAGAAGAATTATTGGCAGTCTACTATATCTCACGGCTTCAAGGCCAGATATAGCATATGCAGTGACTTTGTGTGCCAGATTCCAAAGTGACCCAAAAGAATCTCATTTAACTGCAGCCAAAAGAATCCTGAGATATGTTAAAGGAACCCTCAACTATGGACTCTTATACAAACATAGTGCAAACATACAGTTGTTGGGATTCACAGATGCTGATTGGGCTGGTGATTGCACTGATAGAAGATCCACATCTGGTGGAACCTTCTTTCTGGGAGAAGGATGTGTTAGCTGGTACAGCAAGAAACAAAATTCTGTAACATTGAGCACAGCTGAAGCAGAGTATGTGGCCGCTACACATGCATGTACTCAAATGATTTGGATGCAGGTGCAGCTATCAGATTTGAGGATTAAAGCTGAAAAACCATTGAGGATCTTATGTGATAATCAAAGTGCAATTGGGTTGTCTAAGAATCCTATCCAACACTCCAGATCCAAGCACATTGATATAAAATATCATTTCATCAAAGAAAGGGTTGCCAGTGGAGACATCAAGCTAGACTACATTCCTACTCAAGATCAGGTGGCAGACATTTTCACCAAAGCTATGCCTACGGAAAGATTTGTTGAATTGAGGCTGAAACTTCATGTTCAGCCTTCTACTCTCACTTGAGGAAGAAGAAGGTCCCTCCTTATTCCCTATTTTTTTTTGTATTCTTGTACTTACATGCAGGGAATTGAAGGAGATGAGTGCATCCCCTGAGGGGGAGCATTGGTAGTTGAACATGTGCAGGTTCCAGAAGCTCTATACTATGAGTATGGCTTTCATTCATCCCTTTGCATTTGTTGGCCAATAAGGGGGAGAAATCATCAGGCACACGACATTCTATCAGTGTGCTTCGGAGTATTGACAACCAAATACAAAGGGGGAGATTGTTGTGCCCAAGTGAAGTAATTGCATTTGTTGTCAATAACTTGTCATGGTGTGCCATCTGATGAAGTACATCTTGAAGATTGATGATTACAGAAGCATTACATCTGACGATTGCTGAGCTGCTCTATAAGTTCTAAGAACTTGTATTAACTGGATACAAAGTCACAACAAAGTTAGAAGACCATGCATTGTATTGACAATGCATGAGAAGAGGAAGATGATCCATCCACACCTCCTAAGTGGATGAAGTGAGCTGAAGAAGTCCATGCACTATTACTTAGTGCATGAGAATTAGAAGAAGCCCCAATTGATCTCTGATTAGATCAATGAAGCACTTTGAATAATTTAAGTGATTCAGGAGTTCGGTTGAAGATGAAGAACCTTCAAGAATTTCCATTCCTAAGTGATGAACATTTGTTTAAGAAGTATGGAGGAATTCTAAGAAGAAGAAGAATAGAGATGGGAAGAAGATGGCTTGGAATGTGGCATTTGGCTTGAACTTATGGAAGAACTTTGTATTTGACAAAGTATTATTCTTTGCCTTAGCCAAAAAATTGGCCACCAAGGAGGCCAGCCGAGGGTCATCACCCAAGGCACTTGTGGGACTCAAGGTCACCACGCCCATGGGGAACCCTCAAGGCCAGGGCAGCAACCTTGAGGCATGGGGCGCACCCAAGGACACCGCATGGGCGCCTGGGGCACGCCCGGAGGAGCACAGGGGGCCGTGTATAAGCCCCCGAGGGCACGCGGTGGTGAAATCCGCGCACCGGAGGAGCATGGTGGGCGCTAGAAGCGCGCCCGCAGGGAGCATAGTGGGCGCAGGAGCGCGCCCGCAGGGAGAACACGGTGCGGGGCGGCACCGTGGAGGGAGAAGGCGGGTTGAGGCAGTGGCAGGGTAATAAGCCGCGGATAAACCGGGCCTCGTTTCGATGTGGGACGCGGATTTTTCCCGCGGAAGCGATCCTGGCCGTCCGAGCGATCTCGCGGCAGATCACGGCCGCCCGATGCATCGCGCCGCTCGCGATCTAATCCTGGCCGTCGCGCATCACGATCCGACGGCCGAGAGCTCGTCCTCTACCTCGAGCTCGTCCGAAGCCTCCCGCGAGCCTCCGCTGAACCAGAGCCACCCCGATGACAGAATTTGAGTTCCCGGCCACCGCTGATCGAGCCGAAGCCTCCATTGTGATCGTCTGGCCGCTACGAACACAATCATGAAATAAAATATGCATGCACACGATGGTTAAGAGATTTTGGAGTTTGGCCGAAGGCAAACGAAGTGCCAAGGCCACACGGTGTTTATGTTTTGCATGGGATGGATTAAACAGAGGCTTGCATGCTTTTTAAAATGCATGCACGTGGATAAAGGAGAAGGAGAAGAAGTCCGCGTTGTGCAGAGAGAAAGAACGAGATTTTCGGCCCGCGTTTGAAGTTTTCAAAGAACCGAAAATCTCGGTGGATCAAGATTTATATCCCGCGGATGTTTTGAGGATTCCTCTGCCTATATAAAGAGAGGCCGAGACCTCTGGATTTGCTGCTGATCCTTTGAATATTTGAAGTCTCGTGAGAGCCCTTCTCTGCCTCGCGAAGATTTGAAGCCACCGCGCAACACACTTGCGCGGTTGAAGATCTCGGTGCCACCCGAGGCCCGAAGGAGTCCCCTGTGCGCACCTCTTGCGCGGCAGGAAGACCTTGTGGCCGCAGCACCTTGCGCGCCCGAGGATTGTTCCTTCTCTGCCCGCACCCTTGTGTGGCAGGAGGAAGTCCCCGCGGGTGTTGCACTTGCGCGCCCCGCGGTAGGAAGAACTTGCGCGACTCTTGAACTAAACACCTACGCGGCAGTAGGAGAAGAAGAGGAGAAGCCGCATCCTTGCGTGCCTCCTTTGAGTTCGGGAGGAGTATAACTATACCTACGGGTTAAGTGTCTAAAGGCAGTGAAGGCCACCACATCTTGTGTATGTGCGCAAGAAGTGAAGAGAAGGCCATAGACAAAGAAGAACACACCTTGAGTGTGTGTGAAGTGAAGAGCCCGAGGCTTGTGACTGTGCAAAGAAAGGAAGAGGCCGAGGTTCGGCTTGTACCCATTTGAGTACATTCAAAATGAGTTGTGCATGTGTGCACAAGTGAAAAAGAGTGACAACACATAAGAAGAAGAGGAGTACACACCTAAGTGTGTGAATGCAAAATAACTGATCATTCTAAGTGATTGGTTTTTGGTGAGCAAGACCAACGAGATCTTTTGAAGACTGTTGAAGCTACTTGAAGTTTTGATCAACACCTTTGAAGAAGTGAAGTGGAGCCATGATGAAGATGATGTTGTGGAGTTGGGGGGGTTTAACCAACTTGTAATTGGGGGGTATAACCAATTACTGTGTAATCATCTTTTGGCATAGTGAAGAATCCGTGTTGGGGGGTGTAACCAACACAGCAAGGAGTAGGTCTTTGTACCGAACCTTGTAAATCTCTGTGTTCTGTGCTCTCATTATTACTGCACCACTAAAAGAGTAGATCTAGGCTTTAACCAGCTGCAGAGGTTGAATTGATAAATCGAATGGGAACAATTCATAAAAAGAAAAAGTTATCACTGATTCACCCCTCCCCTCTCAGTGATCACAACCGATCCAGGCATTTCAGAAAACATTAATTTTAAAAATATTCTTATAATATTGTAAGGGAAGCTTCAACGATATTATTATGGTGGAAAATAGCTCACCCTCCATATAAGTTAAAAAACATTCTTACCTTAATTTTGTCGAAAAGGTCAAAAAGTACCTTGTTTGGAAAACGACAGAAAGATTCCATTCAGAACATATAAGGTAAAATAAGGGTATAAATTACTTTAAACCATTTTCTATTAAATAGTAAAAATGTTTTGAAATACATTTTTAAGAAACACAGATGGGGATTATAAAGAGGTCCCAGTAGTTACTCACGCATAAAAGAACCTTGGATAATAAAGAGATTGTGAAATTAACCCTTACCTTGTACTTTTACTTGGTCGAGGGTAGGTTAACCTACTGTATAAAGGTGGAATAATTATTATTAAATTATACAAGAATCATATACATTAATATGATATCATATATGATATTTTAACATTGCTTTGTTAATAACGTCTTAGTATTATCGTCGTTTTAGGTGTTAACTGATTCATTTTTACTTATATGATTTGTTACATAAATAATGTTTGTTATGGATAGGATGTATCTCATTAATATTCAAAATTATATTAAGTATTTAAACATTATTTTTAATCATCTAATTAAAATTAGTCTTGAATGTAATGATGGGGAATGAATCTCATCGCGTTCATGGAGACGGTAATCCGTACGTACACAGAAGCAACAATATCATTCTTTTGATATTAAAATAATATGTAATTGGATGGTATATAATATATACAGAATCATTATCATGTTATATTTATTATTTACATTGATTACACATCATTATTATACCCATCCAAATAATAATGCATTGAATAACAATTACACTATGACGTGGAGATGGTAAGCCGTACATACACACGTATGATGAAATTTCATTAAAAGGATGGATAGAATAATGAATATGGTTGTAACATATTTATAATAACATCATATTATATAGAAGATACTGGAGTTATTATTTTAGAATGGAAACAACAAAGAAAGAGGAAGTGGAAGAAGAATGGAACTTGAAAGAGGTGATGAAATATTTACCTCTTCTTCAAGTTCCTCCATTTGATTTGATCAAAAGGGATCCTTAAGGTTCAATTTATGACTAAAGGAAGGCCTCTATGATGAATTAATGATAGTTTAGATGGTATTTTGGTAGGGTTTTTCCAATACAAAAGGATTTGAAGTTGTGAATTTCATGGGAGGGGGAGTGACCTTTTATATGTGGGGTGAGGGGCACCTTATGAAAGTCTAGAAATATTATTTTATAATAAAACATTTTTCGGTTTCTAATGGCTCCAAAATGAATTATTTAAAGGATAAGATGGGGTGGGGTCTAAAAACACTCAACTAATAGGTTTTAGATAGGTTTGGGTCACTATATTAACTTTATCTTTTAGATTTAACTCTTTGTTAAATAGTTTGACATTTACCATGTCTCTTTTTATTTTTATATTATATGGTTAATAAACTTACTATTAACTTACAAGAGAACCTCAATTGATTAATTTATGACATATATAATATTATTTAAGACTTTTGTCTAAACCATATATTTTTAGGAATAGAATATAAATTAATAATATAATATTTGTTTTAAAAACTCTTTTATGTCAATTTTGACACTATTTGGTATTTTGTTTTTGCTAAATTTATAACAACATTATTACTTTGAAACAAATTCATCTAACAAACCCTGACATGTCATATTAACCTAGAAAATTGTTTGAATTAATAAAAAGTCTCAAATTACATTTATTTTGATATTTATAATATCAATTATTTTAATATTTCATTAATTAGGTAATTACTGCATCATCATTCTGTCATAAATAAATTACATTATTTAATTTCTAAAAATTATAAATAAAATAAAATTATATAGGAAATCTTTTTTATCTTTCTAATGAATATTTATAGTCTAATTTATATTGTGTGTAACCCTATATTAAAAATGCTTTAGTTATTAAACTTTTATTTTAACACCTTTAAATCTTCCTTAAATAAAATAATAATAAATTCCCTAATCTAATAAAAGTGGAACAAAGAGGTTCATATTTTATTACAATGTTTTTTGGTCAAATTATACTTATCCAATAGAATTAGAACATGTGTTATGGTAATAATAATTTCATTTTTACCCTATTTACTTTTAACCGTGGTAAATAAAAGAAAAGTGTTACTATTCATAAAACATTATTTTCATCTTATTGAACCAAATTTTACACATTGATATCAATAGTGTCTCTCGTATTTTCTAAATTCAACTCACAGAATCAGTAAAATTATGTTTTATGTAAATTTGCAAATGCTCCTAGGTGGTGGGTAAAAGACGGTAAAAAGTTCAATAAAATTTTTATATATCAAAAATTATTATAAAGTGACTCCAATTAATTACATTGAAATTATATAGGTATTATGTATCTATTTTGACCTAAAAATATTTAAATAAAATAAATAATTATTTAAATAAAAATTAAGCTTTAAACTATAGCTCAATGTTTTTCACTATTCATCAAAAATTTAATGTTTTCTGAAAAATACCAAAAATTCACCCTAAGATAATTTCGATATTCCGAATCCAAAAATGAAGTCCATTATGAAAGATAAAATTTATAAAATATCAAAAATTGGGTATTACTATTCATAACAACTCGTTTGATTGGTTGTGGTGTGTTAAAACTCGAAGTTGCGTACAACACACGCTACTGTATTATTCAAAGAGAAGCGTACTGTGTAAGCTTGGGGTGTTACAATATAAATTAGAATATAAATATTAATTATAAAGATAAAAGTATTACCTATGTAATGGTATTTTATTTATAATTTTTAGACATTATGAAATTTAATTTATTTATGACACAATGATGATGTAGTAATTACCTTATTAATGAAATATTAAAATAATTGATATTATAAATATCCAAATAAATATAAATTGATAATTTTGATGAATTAAACTAATTTTATAAGTTAATATGACATGTTAGGGTTGTTTAAATAAATTTTATTCGAAGTGATAAAGTTTTTATGGCTTTAAAAAAAATCATATACTAAATAGTGTCAAAATTGACATAATTGAGTTTTTAAAACAAATATTATATTATTAATTGATATAATATTCATAAAAATATAAGGTTATACCATAGTACTTAGATAAGGTTATATATATATTAATAATTAACCACATGGGGTTCTCTTGGATTGTTATAGTAATTTTATTAACCATATAATATAAAAATACAAAGAGACATGGTAAATGTCAAACTATTTAACTAAGAGTTAAATCTAAAATATAAGGTTAGTATGATGAACTAAATCTATCTAGAACCTATTTATTGAGAGGGTTTCGACCCATAGCAACCTTATACTTAAAATAATTCATTTTTGATCCATTATAAACCGAAAATGATTTTATTATAAAATAAGACTTCAAGCTTTTCATAAAGCGATCCTCAACTCTCTTATAAAAGGGAACATCCCCTTATCTTAATTCCACACCTCCAAAGCGTTTTGACTCAGCCAAAACATACCCAAATATCCTCTAAACTTTCATCATTTCATCCTAGAGGTATATTTTTGTTCATAAAGCCAACATAAGGATCCCTTTTGATCAAATCAAAAGGAAGAACCCGAAGAAGAGGTAAATATTTCATGACCTCTTTCATGTTCTTTTCTTCTTCAACTTCTTATTTATTTGTTGTTTCCATTATAAAATAATAAATCCAGAATCATCTATATACTTTGATTTTATTATAAAAATGGTACATTCATATTCATTATTCTTTCCATTATATAAATTACAAAGTCACCATACATGTGTATGTACGGATTACCGTCTCCACGTTGTGGTGTAGTTTATTATTCAAACACTTCATTATTTTGATGTGTATAGTAATGAGTATAACTGATGAAAATAAAAAATATAACATGTTAATGATTCTGTATATAAGATATACCATCCAATTTAAAATTATTTTACCATCAATATAATGATATTGTCACTCGTGCGAACGTACAGATTACCGTCTCCACGAACGTGATGTGATTCATTCCCCATCGTAATCATTCAAGAATAATTTTCATTTTTTGATTAAAAATAATGTTTATGAACATAATTTCATTATTTATATGAATAAAATAAATCTTATCCATAACAAACATGGCTAACGTAACCAATAATATAAAGTAAAACGAATCAGTTAACACCCGAAACGATGATACTACTAAAATTTTATTAACAAAGAAATATTATATGATCATATGTGATATCATATTTATGTATATAGTTCTTGTATAATTTAATAACAATGTTTTAACACTTATAAATAAGGTTAACATACCATCTCATAAGGAAAAGTTCAAGATAAGGGTTAATTTAACAATCTATTTATTATCTGAGGTTGTTTTTACGTAAGTATCTACTGGGACATCTTTATCATCCACATCCATGTTTTATTAAAAAAATATTTCAATTATTTGTTAATATTTCCAAGAAAATGGTTTAAATTCATTTATAACCTTATTTTACCTCATATGTCTTGAAAGGAATCTTTCTGTTGTTTTCCAAACAAGGTACTTTATGACCTTTTCGACAAAATTAAGGTAAGAATGTTTTTTTAATGTATACGGAGGGTGCATCTATTTTCAGCTGTTATAACATCATCAAAGCTTCCCTTACAAGCTTATAATAATATTTTCCAAATAACTGTTTTCTTTTATAATTATATTACTTTTAAATGTTTTCGAAATAGAAAGAGATATTTCTCTAAAAAAAGTTGTGATTTCATCTTTGTCAACATACTTTGATGGATTTTAACCTTATTGGAATTTGATTTATCATGACACAAAGCATCCATATTGAAGTGAGGGTTTTGTGATATGTTTGACTATGGATGTGTTATTTTTACACCATTCATGGTTTGTGGATAAGGAATTGACATTTACTATGCTAGTTTTAATACAAATATTTATGTTATGTTTAAAACTTTTCATATGAGGAATGAATTGGACTTAGTAAGTGATGGGTGGAGACCACTATAGATCCTTGATGCATCAGTAGGTATCAGGAGACAAACTAGTGTCTTGGAACATGGCCTTGACAAAATCTTATTTCTAGTCTTGGCATAAGGCCTTGACTATGTGGTTATGAAGTCCGGCATTATGCATTCTATCATTATGAAAGAGGCTATTGATATTACATGTGATTATTCGACAAGTAGAATATCCATTTGAATAAGTAAATGGAATTATTTTATTTTATCTTTTCCATATTATGCTGAAGTTCATGTTTAAAAGGCTATTCTTTTAGTCTTATATATTTACTTAAATGTTTATTTTTATTTAAGAAAGTTTCCGCTATATTGTTATCCTTACTTAGCATCTGAGCTCACCCATTTCTATGTCTTAATTTTCCTAGGATGTGAAGAAGTATTTTATGGTTGACCTTTAGGGATAGGATAAGGATATAAGGGTGTTAAAAAGGGGACAAAATGTTGTTGATGATTTCATTTAACGATGTAATGTAAAACTTATGAACGTATCTAGTACATCCAAGGCTACTAAACTGATTGGTCTTTCGGGACATGACTCCTTGTATCATGCCAATGTTATGTAATAATGCACCGAATCTGGGTAACTGGGGTTGGGGCGTTACACGAGGTCTGACTGTACCTGAACCCAACCAAAAACGTTTTACTTAAGGGCCCATAACTCTGAAACCATTTGTCCGTTTGAAGAGCTGTTTACTGAATTTGGACCCTCGTGAAGAGGAGGGACTTTTGAGATACTTTATGTGAGATCATATAGAATTTTTTGTATATACTAATGGCTTGAGGAGGCGGTGATCTTGGAATGAGCGTGCTAAGGACGGAATCCTGTGTCTGGTTGCGACTGAGAAGCTATGTGATTACCTATAATGTGCGTCTTACCTAAAAAAATGGTTTTATATAGAATTTGGGCATTAACATGACTAAGTTGGTACTCCCATGTCCCCCTAGGGTGCAGGTCCACTAATATTTGATGTCACTCCATGTGTCACCTACAATTCGTGTGTTACCAACACTTCGTGTGTTATCTACACTTTGTGTGTTACCTACACTTCATGTGTTACCAATAATCTATGTTTTATCTACCCTCCTTGTGTTACCTACACTTCATGTTTTACCAAAACTAAACATGTTACTCCTTGAGGGTACTTTAGATTCTTACAACAATCCTATTTACATACCATTGACCTATACTTGGTTTGATATGACTCTAGTTACACTATTGATTGTACTTATTAGAGGCTACACTACATATACCTCCTTAGTAGTCTTCCTTGTGTCTTTCCTTGTGGTTTACCTTTATGGTGTGAGGTCTCTACTGAGTATTGTTTTACTCACCCCTACACAGGCTTAAACCACACATGTCGTGTCTTTGGTAGATGATCGATAGCTTTGACTAAGTCATTGGTGCTTCAGTGATATGTGGTGCTTCAAGGTGACCCAATGGATGTGGTACACTTTATTGACATTCAGATACCTTACTATACCCACCCATTAGGTAGGGTTTTATTCAAATGAGATCTAGGAGCTTGTGCATTCTTTTTCAGTTGGGATTATATTTTGGCCCCTTTTTCTTTTAGTTTTGTACCTTTTCTAATTAGTTTTTCTTAGAGGTTTTTATCCATGTTACTTAGTGTTTTAAGTTTCAGCTTTTTCTTAAAGACGGGTGAATGTGTACATGTACTTGGGATAATGTATCCCACATATTAGATATGCCTACTAGGCACTAGTCACCAGCCCTTGGCCTATGGGAGGAGGGCCAGAGGTAGTCACAACATGGGCCCTAAGGGAAGGTTCATGAAATAGTGGTGTCAAAGGAGGTCTGTTTTACTCTTGTTTTTGGGAAATAGTGTTATGTGTTTCGAGCTCATTTTTTAGGCCAGGGAACCCAGAGTTAGTGTGTAAGATGATGTATCCAGACACTAGGACCTTGAATTCTGCTTTCTGACTCAGTACATGAAAATAAAAGTTTCATGGGAAATTAATGGTTCATGTATCATATAGGAATTGAGTGTGTTCTCAGGTACTTCTTGAGTCAGAGTTAGATTACCAGGTATACCCTATTGATTAAGATAAATCCTGTTTTTTTTTTCAAGATGCTTATACACATGCAGCTAGCTAGGATTATGAGGATGGACCACGAGGATGGTCCGTCGAGCGACGAGACATCAGTTCCAGGATCGTTTCTAGAGATGGAACTTATTGGAGGTGTATCAAAAATACCACCACACAAAGAGTAGTAGTTTCCAATGGTATTACCAGTAGAGGATGCACACAAGCTTAGTGAATTTCATGAGTTCCAGAGACAGTGACCTCTAATATTTTAAGGTGAGACATATCCTCACGTAGCGGGGTCTTTGACAGTAGGTAGCTGATAGATGACACGAGGACCCAAGTGGGTCAAGAATTCTAGGGATGACCCCAGGATACATGATCAATAGAGAGAGCCTTCCCGGGTAGGGAGAGTGAGTTGATGGAAAAATTCTGCTACTCGTGTGGCATTTGAGTGAATCTGGATAAAAATTACCTGACCCATCGTATGACTGGCCAGGAGATGGTTGAGGGACCACCCAGATAGTGGAAGAGGTTCGAGCAGGGTGGTCCGCTAGGTGGGAAATGTGGAAGGGGAGCAGGTTGAGTAGCATGCAGTGGGTGGAGGGTTTAGGTACTACCACCACCACCCTTGGTGGTCCAGCAAGGGTTTCAGGAGCTAGTGGACAGGGGCAGGCCCAACTTTAGGCGACAGAGGGTTACATTTCAGATGCTCCAAATATGATTGGATGTACGATCTATGTCTTCTACACCCGATTTAGAGTTCTTATATACATAGGTTCCAATCACTCATTCCTTGACACAAGCCTTGTTTGGAGCATACTGATTCTGGTGGAGCCATTAGATTAATTGTTATGTTCTGTAACTCCTATGGGAGGTGGTTCAATGGTCACACACTGGTACCAATATCATGAGATTACTCTTAGTGGGGAGTTCTTCGGATGTTATCTCCTAGTAGCCGTATCAAGGCCTTACAACATCAATCTAGTTATGGACTGGTTATCCATAGTCCATGCTCATATTAACTATTTTAGGTGCAAATTGTGGTGTGTCTATGGAGATGGGATTGGGTTTTCCTTTACCAGTGAAAAGGAAATTCATGTAGTGTAGGATGGAATCACATGTAGGAGGGTGTAGCTGATCACACACAAGTTGGCTGGCATGACCCATGGTGTAGTGGAGGAGATGAGTCCTCAGTTTCCTATAGTGGTGGATGAGTAAGAGGACATATTTCTGGAAGACATTCAAGGACTACCTCTTCATAGTGAGGTAGAATTCTTCATTTACCTATACCCTTGGAAGACACTGATATCTACTCCGACATATCAGATGAATCCCACAGAGCTTTGTTAATTGAGGGTATAGTTGGAGGACTTGCATATGAAGGGATTCACGTGACCTAGTGTTTCACCATGGGTAACCCCTGTTTTGTTTTCCAAGAAGGCAGACAGGAGCTTGAGGTTATGTGTGGACTTCCGGTGCCTAAACTAGGTGACCATGAAGAACATGTATCATCTAACGAGGATCAATGATCTCTTATATTAGTAGAAGGGAGTGAGATGATTCTCGAAGATAGACCTCAGATCAGCCTATCTCCAGATTTTTGTATGGGATGAGGATATCCCAAATATGGATTTCAGATGTTGGTATGATGACTATGAGTACTTAGTGATACCGTTTGGTGTGACGAATTCCCCAGTGGAGTTCATGAAAATCATGAATAAGATCCTCTAAACATACATGTACTGGTTTATAGTGATCTTCATTGACAAAATTATAGTGTATTTAGCATCTTAGGAGAAGCACAAGATACACTTTAAGGATGGTACTAGACTTACTCTAAGAGCACCAGATTTTCAAGAATATCTTGAAGTGTCAGTTATAGATTTGATAGGTCCACCTTTTGGGATATGTCATCTCAAAGGCTAGAATTATAGTGGATGTAGTGCAGATTGAGGCGGTTCTTGCTTAGGATCCACCTAAGAGCATTACCAAGGTGTAGAGTTTACTTGGATTGGATGGGTACTATAGGAGGTTTGTACCCTACTTATCCAGAGTAGTATCACCCATGAACACTTTGAAAAAGAAATGGAAGCCCTTCATGTGGATATAAGGGTGTCAGGAGAGCCTTCAACAACTGAGGTAGAGTTTGACGGGCACTCTTATCCAATGATTTCTAGAGGAGGGTGTCGAGTACATTCTGTTCTATTATGCATCAGGGACCGATTTTTGTTGTGTCCTGATGTAGGGGAAATATGTGATTTTATACGAATCTCGGTTGTCTAGACCACATGAGAAGAACTATGCAACCCATGACCTTGAGTTGGCAGTGGTAGTCTTCGCATTGATGATGTGGGGGAACTACCTTATGGGTGAATAGTTTATCATCTACTCTAACCATAATATTATCAAGTATATCTTCTCTCAGAAGGATTTGAAATTGAGATAGAGACAATGGTTAGAGTTCCTATAGGACTATGACTTCCAAATAGTGTATACTCTTGGGAAGGGGAACCTGGTGGAGGATGCGCTCAAAAGGAAATCAATTTCACAAATACTGAACTAGGTGTTAGAATAGTTAGCCTCGTTGTAGATATCCATCGTGGATGGAGTTGGATAAGCTTATCTACAGTCGATGGTTGTCACCCCTCTAATCATACATCATGTTAAGGAGGCCCAGCTCAGAGATACTGAATGTGAGGTTGTAGATGCTGTGATGTCTAAAGGGAATTCTCCTGATGGATATTAGAGAGGTTGGGAGCACATTATTCTCTTTAGAGGGCATACAGTTGTACTGGAGACATTGTGTGAGGATGTATTGAGGGAGTTCCATAAATCCCCTTTTTCAGTACATCCTTGTGTGGAAAAGATGTTCTAGGACCTCCGACATTAGTTTTGGTGTCCATAAATTAAGAAGACAATGTCATAGTTTGGTCTGAGTTGCCTAACTTGCGAGCAAGTGAAGGCTGAGTATAATGTTTATGTGGGTTTCACTAAACCCATTGAGGTGCTGGAGTTGAATTGGTATGGATTATCAATGGAATTCATGACAGTTTTACCATGAATGTTTAGGGGTCATGATTCCATCTGGGTGATTATTGAATGACACACCAATTCAGCCCACCTCCTAATGATTTAGGAGAAAAATCCCATAGAGAGATTGAGATGCCTCTACATGAAAGAGATAGTTCGACTCCAAGGATTACCATTGAGTATGGTATTAGATTTAAATGAATGTTTTACATCCTATTTGTGGATGTTATTGTAGTAGGAATTTGGGACTCAGTTATGCTTGATCACAGCTTTCCACCCACAGATAGATAGCCAGACGGAGTTGACCATTCAAGTCCAAAAAGACATGCTACGTTATTGTATCCTTGATATTGGCCATAGTTGGAAGGATAATATACCCTTGGTGGAGTTCACATAATACAATAGATACAACTCTACCATTGGTATGAAACCATTTTAGGCCTTGTACTAGTGACCCTTCAGGTCACCACTTTGCTGGATTCACCTTAGAGAGTCAGAACTCATGGGCCCGAAGTTGGTACAAGCTACTATAGAGAAGGTGCAAGTCATTCAAGAGTGGATGAAGACTGGAAAGAGCTATCATAGGTCCTATTATAATAGGCTAATGAGACCCTTTGAGTTTAATGAGGGAGGCCATGTGTTCCTTCGGGTCTCTCCTCGACGTGGGATACAAATATTTGGTCGGGGGACAAGTTATCTCTGAGGGTCATCAGACCATTTTTGATACTGTGTATAGTGGGAGAGATGGCATACTACTTGGATATACCTCCACTGTTAGAGCGGGTGCATGACGTCTTTCACATATCCCAGTTGAGGAAATATATACATGAACCATCCCATGTCATTGACTGGGGAAAGCTGGACGTTAACGGTAGAGCAACGTTCATGGAGTACCTAGTGGAGATCAAGGATCAATAGGAGAGGATCCTTAATGGATGGTCGATTCCTTTGGTGTGCGTTTGGTGGTAGTATAAGAATCTCTAGGATAACACTTGGGAGTGAGAGGCTCAGATTCATGCTCAGTATCCCCATTTGTTTGTTTAGCTCTTGTTTTGTATTTCGGGGACGTAAATCCCTAAAGAGGGGAGAATGTAATGCCCTGGATTTTTTTCCATGTAATTTTTTTGAAAATTTTATGGGATTTTTTCAATACCAGATGCTAATAAAAAATGTGATTCCGAGGCCTGGGGTTCCTAGAATAAATTTTCAAACTATTTTTAAGTTTATTAAAAATAGAACATGTGTGTGGTTTAGTAACTTCAAAATGGGTGTACATATCGGAAATCTGAGGGCACCATTGCATTCAGTATGGTGGATTTACCCTAGATGCGACTTAACTTTAGTTGGTGCGGGTCTCTAGTGAGAAAACCCAAAAGGGAATAATCGTAAATAAAATACTTAAATAAAATTATATTATTTCAAAATCCTAATAACTCATAAATGGTAACTTGGATAGGAAATCTAAGACCACAATTGAGTTTGTAATGAGGTGTTTTCCTTAGGCAAAGCCTAACCTCGATTAGTGCGGGTCAAGGGTGAAAGTTAATTTATAGACTTGAACGTCTTTAAAATATTTAATAAAAATATTTTAATTAATCTAACATGGTAACACGGTGTTGGTTTTATTTTTAATTTAGACTTGTTATGAAATCTAGGGTTATCATCATAACCCTGTAGTTTTCCTGAGGTAAGGAAGAGGAACCCTCTTATTGGAGATTGATAACAAATGACGGATCAAGATCTCTCATGAATGGATCACCATCAACGATGAAACCTCTTCTTAGAATGATACAAACTCTAGGTAGGGGTTTTATTATCTGAGTTAATTCATTCTCTGTTCTTAAGTATAACCACAAACTCAGACCAACCCCCAAACAGGTTGATCCGCGGTTCGATCATCCTTTTGGGATGATTAAAAATCCAGGATTAAAATGAATAGATCTTGGTGACTATTCTTCTCTTATTATTTTATGTTTTTTCGGACATGAATGGACCAAGCCCAAAAACATAAGTCCAAGGTCTATTCTAAGTTTATTTTTGTGATCCCTATTTCCCCCGTTCTTTTGTTCTTCACTGACAAACCCCTGTGGTCACATCAAGATTTTTTGTGAGGTACCAAACGTTACTGGACACCCAGAGCAATGACAAGATGAGTTCGATCCCATGGCGATGAAGATCATGACCTGAGGGTAGGATGCATGCTTTTGTTTCAAGAAATGGTGTACCAGAGTGAAACTGACGACCCATAAGAGAGGAGCCGCCAGTGGGGGAATGGAGCTTCACAGCCGCCCAACATAAGGACACCACCAAATCTATGGATGATGGTGGAGGACCCCGTGGCATAGCAGTTGCGGGCAGTAGATAGGGATGCTGGATCGATGGCCTATGGTGGGCTCAGATGGACATGGAACAAATCCATGTCACATGGTAAGTATTCACAATCTAACTGGACCACAATGAGACCCTGCAGCAACCATCGTAGGGTAGTTCAAGCAACGACTGACCGCATTGAATGCAGTTGTTGTCCGGGTTGACTAGGTAGGGACATGGAACCTACTGCTTCCAGGTGGAACCAAACGACTAGATTGAGTGGGCTAGGCTGGGCCCGTCCAGAATAGGTTGGTAGTGGGCTGGGCCTAGTCAGACCGGCAGGCGGGTCAGGTCGGATTAGACCCAGACCCAATCGACCCCTTTTTACATAAAATCCATAACTCTCAAACATTGTGTCTGTTTTAAAAGCTTTTTGCGGCATTGGGGCCCTTATGACAAGATGGTTGTTTTGAGATACTCTAAGTGTGTTTCTCTGGAAGTTGGAGTATGACCTAATGGCTTGAGGAGGAGGTGCTCCAGCAATGAGTGTGCCAAGGATGAAATCCTGTGGCTGGCTGTGACTTAGAAGCTATGTGATTACCTTTAATAAATTTCTTACCAATACTATATGTCTTATCTATACTTTGTTTCTTACTAAGACTGAGTTGGTACTCCCCTATCCCCATAAGGTGTGGGTCCTTAGTATTTGACCAAACTCTGTGTGTCACCTACACTCCGTGTGTTACCAACTCTTCGTGTGTTATCTACACTCTCTGTGTTACCTACACACTGTGTGTTACCAACAGTTCATGTGTTATCTAAACTCCGTGTGCTAGCTACACTCCATCTATTTCTAATGCTCCACATGTTACTACTTGAGGGTAATGTGGAGTCGTATGACAATACTATTTATGTATTGTAGAACTATACTTGGGGTGGGATAACTCTAGCGACTCTCTTGATTTTACTTAGTAGAGGCTACACTATTTGTACCTATTTAGTAGTCTTACTTGTGTCTTTGTTTGTGGTATACCTTTTTGGTTTGGGGTCCCTACTGAGTATTTTTTTACTCACCCATATACGGGATTCACCCGCACATGTTGTGTCTTGTGAAGATGATCAAATGTTTTGATAGAGTCCTTATTGGTCCGAAGATAGGTGGTGATTCATGGTGACCCGACGGATGTGGTATGCTTCACTGAAATTCAGAAAACTTACTTTACCTACCCTTCAGGTAGGGTTTTCTGAAAATGTGATCCCAGAGCTTATGCATTCCTTTTCAGTTAGGTTTGTATTCTGGCTCCATTTTACTTAAGTTTTGTAACTTAATCTGAATGAGTTTTCTTAGTGGTTTGTATCCATTTTTAAATAGTGTTTTTAGTTTCAACTTTTTCTTGGAGATGGGTGCATGTGTACAAGTACTTGGGAAAATGCCTCCCACTTGTGGGATATTCCTACACAGTGCTAGTCGCCAGCCCCTGGCCTATGGGAGATGGGCTTGGGGTAGTAACGACATGGGCTCTAGGGGACGTGTTGTGACAACTATTTTGTTTTTTTGATAGTTTGTACTATTGTGTAACATTCTTGTATATGACCGTTTCCCTTTTATTATGATAATTTAATGAATCCATGTATCAGACACTACCTAGTGGCATTTGAGATAATTATTCAGTTTTTCTATTTATTTACTTTTACACACTTGACTATTATATCACTTATATATATTCTTCCTTTTTATTGTTATTCTAATTATAAATATTATTCTTCTTCTATTAATTGTATCTAATTGTATTCGTGGATCCACTATGATAAGAGGGTATAGTCTCCCCATTGTTTCAACATTACACCATTACTTCTAGTCAGTAACCTCTAGCTTATGAGGAAGAACACTTGAGGCTATGTGGCCCAACATCTCAGGGAATGTGTTATGTAGATCCTAGGTCAGAATGTTACAAATAGGTTTCAGAGTAGTTCCTTTATTGGATTACTATTTGGAGAGAATAGATTCAGGATTTGGAATGCTTGGATCTTTGTCATAAGCTATAATTGGGTGTCGTGAACCCATGTTTGGGGTGAAGGCCGAGTCTCCCAAATTTTAATTATTGTCATTATTTTTCCAATTACTGTTGATATCATTTCACCATTGGGTGGTGCACATGATGTGTTGTGGTTATTATTATTGTTCTGATTGAGTATTTATTTCATCATTGGTCTAATGATGCGAGGACAAGGAACATTGTTACATGCATCATTATTAGGCACACTAGGACCAATATGCCATGCATTTTTCCATGTAACATCTATTTTAGAAAGAATTTTATTGTTTCATATTGATAGTTAATTGAATATGTTTTTAATTATTCTTACACTTCTTGCAGGGATTGGAAAAAATAATTGATACTTAAATTTCTTACCTTATCCTAATTGTTTTTTCCTAAACAGGTTAAAAGAGACACCTTAATCATTTAATTATGGCATGTTTAGCCATGAATCAACCGTTTCTTGGGAAGAAACATGTTATGGTGTGAGTTGAATGGATATCATGTTTTGGTTCATAAGGATTATGAGCCCTTATGGATTAAAAGTTTTATACCATCTAATTGAACAATTTTAAAGTGATTTATATAATTTAATAAGCACAAATTATGAATGAATATGACATTTAATGTGAAAATAGTTAACCTATACCTATGAAACAAAAACATAGACCTGAACCGAACCTTAGTAGTAGGTAGAAGGGTATCTCTTATGTTTTATGGACTATTATGGTATTCTTTATTTACTCGGTCCAAGATTTTGAAGTAGGTAGAGGGGTATGATATATTATTAGGATGTATTTACTTCTATCCTAGTTTTATATCTACAATCATTATATTTGGTTAAATATCTTATGATGCATTCATTTAGAATTATACTGTCATACCACCATGATTCCCTTCTATCATACACCCTGATGGTATTTATGACTATTCTCCTATGGTGGATGGCCGTGAGCCGCCAATGATTCCTCCTGTGGTGCCACCCATGGAACGAATTCCTATTCCAAATATGGGAACTGATTATTAGTTATGAGAGAATTTATTTCATATGTTCTAATCAATGTAAGGTGTAGTTCAACCTGCCTTGAGTATGGTAGAGTTGACTCATGAATTTCAGCAACATTAACCTCCCCCCTGTTCTGGGGATGGAGGACCTCATGCTGCTGAATCTTGGATCAAAGAAATTCTATCTATATTCAATAATTTGGAGACACCTATAGAGCAGAGGGTAAAATTTGTGGTGTATATGCTACATGATTAATCCAAGAGTTGGTGGGACATAATGACCTAGGAATATTAGCGTAGAGATTTGGTTTGGGAATAATTTTCGACCATATTATATGACTACTTATTTTCTCAGACTCTGAGGGATAATAGAGCTAGAGAATTCATGAAACAATAGTAGGGGAGCATGTATGTGATGGAGTATTATGCTCATTTCATATAGTTGAAGCTTTTATCTCTGACTTTGCCTGGTTATGACCTTATGACCACCAAGAAATATGAGGATGGATTGGTACAAACCATCTATTCATATTTCAATGTATTCAGGTTGATGAACATTTCTGCAATCATCAATTAAGACCTTATTACAGAGTGGAAATTGAGGAAAGTTATTGGTGCAAGTTTGGATGGTTCAACACCTAAAGCTAGAATTGGTCATTATTCTGGGAACATGTTTTATTTTTTGGTTTCTCATAGATGTAGTAGCATTCATGCTCCTCATGGAGACAATTTCCCAATTTTTCACCAATATGGGAATCTGGGACACATGGAGCCTCAATGATTATGGGATCCAGAAGAGTGTAAAGGTTGTGGTTGGATGGGCCATATTCAGTATTTTTTCCAATCCTTTACAATAGTTCCTAGGTAGTGGGGACCTACACCTACTCCATGATCAGTAGAGGGGATATAGGATCACGACAACAAGGCAGCTAGAATACAACTAACCAATCATCTCAAGGTGGAAGTTGAGGCATATGTAGTCAGATTTATGTTTCTCAGTTCTAGTAGAGCAGGCTTGCCTAGGGCAGTCAGAAAGTGACTCAAGGCCATGGTACGGGCTAGTTACATGCATTATAGACTATTCTATATGAGGAAATCCCCAGACCTTATACTATACAAGATACTATTCTAGTAACCTCAAATTTAGTGTCTTCTTTGTTTGAAACTTCCCATCTCAATCATTTATATTTGAGGAAATCAACGAGAGTCTGGTCCTCAAGATTAGGAACATTAATGGTTCAATGATTCTAGAAACCCTATTAGGTATCCATTGGGATGGTGTTAACCATAGTTCATACTATCCCTTAGAGATAGGTGGTCACCTTTTTGTATGGAATCCTTTCATCCTTGACATTATTCAATTTGACACAATCATCAGGATGGATTGGTTAGTTCCCTATTCAGCCTATATTGACTACTATCATCATAGGGTGATGTTTAAATACTCATAGGGAATTAGGAAGGCAAATTAGGGAGAATGGGATGTTAGTAAGACATGAGAAGTACCTGATAAGTAGAGGCTCTATAGTGTTACAACTTATATTTCCAGTCTTTTCCTTGATGACCAAGTGTTATGACCCTATGATTTTCTTCTTGTATTGGAGAATTCCAGAGATATCTATCATGATTACTTCTATGGTATACCTCTACTGTGAGAGGTATATTTTACCATTGTGAATACACCAGGAGCAGCACCAGTGACCATTCATCATTATAGGATGATACCTAAATAGCTTCTGGAGCTCAAGAAGCAATTGGAGGATCTAGAGGCTAAAGGGTTCATACGTCCCAACACTTAACCTTGGGGTTCACTTGTAATTTTTTATAATAATAAATATTGTACCATTATGATCCATGTAGATTAATTTCGATTTAATTAGATCACAATCAATAATTGATATCCACTTACAGAAATAAAGGACCTCTTTGATCAGCTCAGAGGAGAAAAGGTGTTTTCAAAGATATATCTGAGGTCTGGTTATCCTTAGTCAATTTTAGGACTTTCCACATAACTTGTAAAACTTTTAGGAGTAGTTATAGTCTATATGACTACCTTTTTACACCATTTGGACTCATGAATGCACCTACAGTTTTCATGGATATTATGAATCGAGTTTTCCACCCATATCCGGATTCATTTTTGGTTTTCATTATTGATGATATCTTAGTATATTAATTCTCTAGGAAATACCATGAAACATATCCTGATACAATGATGAATACAATGAGAGATAATTAGATCTATGCTAAGATTAGTAAATTCCACTTTTGTATTGAATAATCCACTTCCTGGGTCACATCATCTTGAAGTTCAGAGTTTCAGTAGAGCCATAGAAAGCGAGAGATGTAGTTTCCTTAGATCATCCAAAGAGAGTATTTAATATTAATAGTTTCTAAGGGATTTAAAAATATAAAAGATTATTCATCCACAATTTCTCAGGATTTGCAGCACTACTTAGAGTCTTGAAAATGAAGGGTGTGAAATTTGAATGGTCAGAAGCATTTGGAGTATCCTTTCAAGTGTTGAAGGGTCATTTGACTTCAGTGCTAATACCGGTTCTACTAGATCTAAAAAGAAGCTACACTATATATTGTGACACATTAGGTATCTATCTTAGATATTTTATGATATAGTATGATTGAGTTTTCGCATACGGGTCTCATTGGTTGAGGCCTCACAAGCAGAATTATCCCCCACATGACCTTGAGCTCACTGTTGTTATACATGCCTTACACTATTAGAGACAATATCTACTAGGAGAGAGTTTTGTGGGGTAAAATAATCAAAAATACCCAAGTAAATCTTTACACTATAGGATCTCAATCACAAGCAATGTAGGTGGGTTGAGTACCAATAGTAGTTTGATTTTGAGCTTTCCTGCACGGCTGGAAAGGGAAATTATTTAGCTTATGCTATGAGCTGAAAGAATCAGACATGAGAAGTTTAGAAATATGATTTATAATGGTAGATTATGGCCTTATTCTCAGAGATTCATATTTAGGATCATCAATACCATGTTCAAAATATCCTCTCAGACTAGTCAATGAATTCTACTCTTCTAAAATGGGTATGAATGAGGCAATTATTTGATCGTGGAGGCCTTGTCATGAGGGAAAGTGTCTCTGATGATGATACATATTCTGGTCGGGCCATGGATGGGGAAAAACCTTATTGTTCCATGGGAATTTATGGGTCCCAATAGAAATCAGAGAGGATATGATGCGATATTTCCATGCTTCCGCATGGAAAGTTTACTCCAGTGTCACCAAAATGTATCAGGATCTCCAATGCCAGTATTGGTGGACTGGTATGAAACATGAGATTTCAAGATTCATCACTCAGTTTTACACCCATCATCAAGTGAAGGTGGAGCACTAGCACACAATAGGGATTCTTCAGCCTTTGTCCATTCCAAATTAGAAACACGACGATTTTTTGATGGACTTCATTACTAGTTTACCAAATCACCTCATGGTAACTATACAATATGGGTGGTCATTGATTGTTTGATGAAGGTAATACAATTATTACCTATGAGAGAGACCTTAATGGTAGATGAGATAATAAGGCTATATTTTAGAGAGGTTTTACATCATCATGGAGCTCCTGGTTCTATCGTTTTTGACAGAGATACTCACTTCATGTCATATTTTTGGTAGGGGTTAAAGAAGGAATTGGGTATGAAGGTACTTATACGCATGACCTATCACCATCAAAATAATGGATAGAATGAGTGTATGATTCAAGAATTAGAGTAAATGATATGTCCATGTGTCCTTGACTTTGGAGGTTCTTGGGAGAAACACATTCATCTTGTGGAGTTCACTTACAATAACAGCTTCCAGGATACCATCAAGATGGATCCATATGATGCATTATATGGAAAGACATGTTGCTCACCACTTCAGTGACTAGAGGTTGGGGAGGTAGCCTTACATAAACCATGTCTTGTTTAGGAGGCTAAAGAGAAATTCCAACTAATTAGGAAGTGCATGATGAAAACTCAGTCCAGACAATAGTCATATGCCAATAGACACCAGTGATGTCACGACCCGTCCCCCAGGGCCCATGCCATGACTAGACCAAGCATGCCTTCCATGGGATAGGGGTTGACAACTAGTTCTGGAAAGGCATAAACCAGAAAGGGACGGAATTTCCTTTAAACTTGCACACACACAAACTAGGTACACATTGTATAATAGTAAAACATAACAGAAAAAGGGAAAATATAACCAGTAATAAAAATCAAAACTGAGAGTAAAAGTAATTACTAAATGTAAAGGGGCTAGTATACAATCCCAACTGGAAAGAAAGTACCGTAAAAATGGAAAACATGATCCGGAGGTCATCCACCAAGGATCCTACCTGAAGGGTAGGTATAGCTCATTACCTAACATCACTGCCACTCACCACGTCTATCAAGCACCCCTGAGCACTGTCTAACCTTGGATCCTTGAGTCTCAGTCAAGGTGTCCATTGTCTACACAAGACACAACAATGTGAAAATGAATCCCGTGCAGGGATGAGTATAACAATACTCAGTAGGGACCCCGATACCCCAAAAGGTCTCTTATAATTCCTCAATGGAAAAAACACAAATCAAGATCTCAATTACAAAGCATAAAGTAAAAGACAGCTAACACCAGGTATATAACATAAAGAATAGGAATAAGGATTATTAGTTATAAAGATAAATCATATTTTTTCATTGAGAAGTACCACTGATAAGCCATGAAGAAGTCATTCTATTACCGATCCACATGGGGTCGTAAGTCCCCGATCCACACAGGGTCGTAAGTCGTCGATCCACACAGGGTCATAAGTCATTGATCCATACAGGGTTGTAAGTCGCTGATCCACAATGGGTCACTCTAAGACTTGTCCTCATCGAGTCACGCTACATCTGATCCACATAGGGTTGTAAGTCACTGATCCACGATGGGCCACTCTAAGGCTGGTCTTTGTCAAGTCATGCTACTACTGATCCACATAGGGTCGTAAGTCGTCAATCCACATAGGGTCATAAGTCGCTGATCCCCAACATGAAACTCAAAGGCTTGTCCTCATCGGGTAGAACTACTATGGATCCACACAGGGTTGTAAGTTATCGATCCACATAGGGTCTCCCTAATGCCCATCCACAAAGGGTCTCTCTTCACTTGACAGACAGCCACATGATTCCTACACTTGGTGTGCTTGAGTTCCATAGATTCTGCTCCTCAAGACATCGGTCATACCACAAATTCCATGAAGTCCCAAGAATAAGTGACCTGAAGAACCGCCATGTCATAACAGTTCCAATTCAATAGATTGCGCGTTAGTCAGATGCTCAGTTTGTAAGTTAAAGACATTTTAGTACTGAGGCCCCGATTGGATTCGAGTTCAATCTAACCTGGCCATACTCCAAATTTCTTCAAAACATAATTAGAGTATCCCAAAAGAACCGCCTCGTCCTACTTGTTCGATTGTAGGAGACGATTCTTCAAATGAATGTCTGGTTTAGAAGATACACCCAAATTAGCGAAATGGGATCAGTCAGGTTTGGGTCTGATAGGGGTCTGACCCGTTGGGTCTGCGGGTCTCGCCTGACCAGCAGGTCCAGACTGGATGGTGGGTCCAGCCCGACCAGCAGGTCCAGCCCGGCTCATGGGTAGGGCTTAGCTGGAAAGTCCGGACCGCCTAGAAGAACCCGAACCACATCCTCCCAGGCAGGTCACACTAACAATATACAGTGCATCCAGTGTGTCCAGATGGCAGCACAACCCCTTCTTACAAAATAGATGGATGGAGCCAGTCGTTGGTCTAGCTGAGCGGCCCGAGTGGGCTGCTCCTCTCCCCACGCAGCATGTCAGTGCCACACCATTCCACCACCGCGACCCGACTGGTCACGACTCCTGCCGCCATGATGCATGTGAGCATCAATCCTCGACGTGGCTGGCTTAGTCGGCCACTTATGGTTACCGGTGCCTCCATGCCAGTGGTGTCGCACCATTGGTTGCTTCTATGGGCCCCAAAAATGCATCAGTGTCCCGTTTTCTTTACCATCTATGCCTACGGGCCTCCCGGGTTTCTACCTTCGCTGCACAGCCCTTAGTTTTATCTTCCTGCCATGTTGCCCAATCTTTCACAATGAACACACATTAACTTAGAAGGATAAGGGTCCGGCCCTTGTTCAGATTGGAACGCACCCTCCGCATTAGCGCTTAAAAATGGTGTAGAATAAAAATCATTAAAATCCCATAATGAAACCCCGCATCAGGCTCCTTCAATAAAGAAAGAAATGCAGATCAACCTGTTGGTCGGTTGATCTACGTATTTCATATTACTCAAGAATAGGGAAATAGGGATATTAAACTCTTAAATCAAATAAACCCCCTACCTGGGTTCGGTGGAAACCGTTGTAGATGAGGGAAGTAAAACACATTCGATGTCATTCGTCATTGTTCGTCGATCTCTAGATCGATTTCCCCTATTGTTCATCATTTATCCACCATTCTTCATTGGAGAGTAAAGTCGTCGAAATTTCATTAGTGGTTCCTCCCATGGGATTCCAATTCCCAAGACAAAGTTTTGATTAAATAAAAGAATCCATACGATGTTGAATTCATTAATATGGTTTATTAATAAACCATAATTAATGAACCTTTATTCCTAGAACATTGCGGTTACACTTCCAAAGGAATATATCATTAAATGTCTCTTATTTAATGTCCATTATTGCATTGCAGTCCAGCCATCCTCCCCTCCATGGTTGTAGAAGGAATAAAAAAACTCATTTAGTTATTTTATTATTTTTTTCCTGAAAAGTCCAAAAATTAACTTTTTCATCCGACCCTTTACAGTCAAAGTTAAACTTCACCTAAGCGAATCCCGGTGCTGCAAATTCAACGATGCCCTTTTATTTTCAATCTGAGCACCGGTTCAAAAGATAGAAATCCCTACTCACACGTTTACTTAATGTACCTATGAAATGTTCAAAAATTATTAACAGTCACCCTTGACTCACGCCGATCGAGGTTAGGCTCCACCAAAGGGGAACACACCTTTACAAGTTCAATGGTACTCTCATATTTCCAATCCGAGTTACTGTTTAGGAGTTATAAGGATTCAACAATAAAATAATTGTTACTTAATAATTTTATTTATGGCCAAAAACTAACTTCCATTGTTGGCCTGCAGCAGCCAATGTTAGGATCTGCGTAAGGAAAGAATACACTCACGACTTAAGCGGTGGTCTTAGATTTATAATTCCAGTATCCATTCGTGAGTAATAAACATTTGAAAAATAAAATAATTTTATTTAATAATTTTATTTACAGTTATTCCATTTTCGGATTTTGTCACTGGAGGCCTGTGCCGACTAAACATAAGTCATACCTAGGGTAAACCCACCATCCTGAACACAAAGATGCACTAAGATTTCTGATCCGAGCACCTGTTTAAGAGTTATTCAAATTTTTTAGGAACACCCCCACACATTCTATTTAAAGATTAACATTTTCTAATAGATCATTCCGGGAACTCCGGGCCTCAGAATCACATGCCGTCAAATTTCATGGTCTCGAAACAATTTCATATAATAAATAAAATTATACGGAAATTCCAAGACATTACATTCTCCACACCTTTAGGCTTTACGTCCCCGAAAGAAAAAAAAGGAAAAAAAAGTGGGGTTATTGAGCATGAATATGAGCCTCCCGATCCCATGTACACTTATAGAGGTTCCCATGCTGCTACTTAACTCGCACTAGAGAAATCGACCACCCCCGAAGGACCCGATCCTGTCGATCCTCTCTCTCCAATGGTAACTCTGCAAACATCACCCCATCATCAATGTCCAGATCTCCCTAGTCGATGATGTGTGATGGATCATGAACATATCTCCTCAGCTATGACACATAGAAATTTCGTGCTCTTGGTGCATCAGTGAAGGAAGAGATAGGTGGTTAGTCACTTCGCCAACTCTGCTGAGAACCTGGAAAGGTCCGACGAACCTCAGAGTTAGTTTTCCGCCCCAGACAAATCTCCACAATCCTCATCGAGGTGAGACTCATAGGAAGGCATGGTATCCCTTCTCTAACTACAAGGGTCTCCATCTCCTATTATCATAAGACATATTCCTACTCTGTGTAGTCTTCATATGCTCATGGATGATCTTCACCTTTTCAGTGGTAGCTCGCACCAACTCTAGACCCATAAGTGCTAACTCCCCTACGTCTTTCTAGAATAGATGTGATTTGTATGGTTTCCCGTACAAGGCCTCAAATGGTTCCATACTGATGGTGGAGTGATAGCTATTATTGTATGCAAACTCTACCAAGGTCAAGAGATCCTCCCAAATGTGAACAAAATCAAGGACACAACTACGGAGCGTGTCCTCAAGCGTTTGTATAGTCCGCTCTATCTGACCATCTATCTGAGGATGAAAGGAAGTGCTCAAATGTAGCTAAGTCCCGAATGCCTCCGGTAATCCCCTTCACAATAGGGATGTATAACAAGCATCACGATCTGAGATGATCGTCGATGGAATCCCGTGAATCCGTATTATCACATATACATAGAGGTGTCCCAAGCCCTTTACTGACCCTTACTCTCAAATGGGTAGGAAAGTGGGACTACTTGGTGAGTCAGTCAATGATCACCCATATGGAATTAGGGGTCCAAGACGTATGTGGTAGCCTTTTCACGTAGTCCATGGAGATTTCACCCCACTTCCATTCTGGCACCTCAAGTGGTTGTGCTAAGACTATTGGAACCTGATGTCCAGCCTTCACTTGCTGACAAGTGAGGCATCGTGAAACAAACTCTGGCACTACTTTCATCACCCCAAGCCCCCAGTACTAATACCAGAGGTCCTAGTACATCTTAACCACACCAGGATATACCGAAAAATGGGACGTGTGGAACTACATCAAAACCTCCTCTCATTGCAACCCTGGTACCATGGTGCTTCCTCTTAAAAGGATTACATGCTCCCCACCTTCATAAACTCCATCAGGAGCCTATCCTTGGGTTATCTGAGCACGTCAAATCTCACATTCAATTTCCCCAAGCTGTGCCTCCCTGACTCGCTGATGGAGTGGGGGAGTGACTATCATAGACTAGAGGTAAGATGCTCCATCACTATGCATGAAGGATAACTACATCGTGACTAGCTGCTCCGTCGCCTCACTCTGAAACTATAAACCAGACCTCCTGCTGAGTGTGTCTGCCATAACGTTTCCCTTCCTAGAAGTGTATACTATATCAAATTCATAGTCCTCAAGTAATTCCATCCATCGCTGCTATCTCAGCTGCTGTAAGTCCTATATGAACCTTTCCATCCACGCAAAAGGTTACCCATTTTAACTGATTGATGTGCCCATCGACCCTTTGGTAGTGGGTACTCATTCCCCACGACCACTTGGTTAAAGTTCCGGTAATCCACACATAACCTCAAACACTGGGTCTTACTATTATCTTCCTCTTCAAGTCCCCATAACTATTCTCTCATCTCCTGGAGCTCCGCGAGAGCCATCTGATATGCATTTGTAGATATTGGTGTCATACCTAGGTACAAGCCAGTAGAGAAGTCCCTCTCCCTATGGGGAGGTAACCCTAGAAAAATCTTTTTAAAGGATGTAACTGCACTTTTCCACAACTATTGGAAAATTAAAACTCAAAACACCTAATTCCACGAGAATGAGGCTGGCCTAATCAATAGTGATCAGCTGCACCCTCATATGAATGAGTTTATCCCATGCTGTATGGGTTTCCTTTTTCGCTGAAAAAGGAAAAATCTATTCCAACACTGTAGATATACCACATCCTTTTTCCTAAAATAGTCAATATATGCAAGAACTATGGATGAGTAGTCCATACCTAAACTAACGACGTAAGGCCTCGACACTGTGACCAACAGGTTACAACTGAATCTTTTTCCTCAAGGGTCAGATCACACCATCGACATAAGTGTGATTATCGAGTCTTCTCCCATAGGTATCTCCAGAAGTAAGGGTCATGTCAAATAGTATAACTAGAAACTCTAGGTCTTGAACAATATTCATGAAAAATAGGAATGATTAGTAACTATTTCTATTAATACAACAACTAGTAGTAGACACAGAACATATCTCAAATCATTCATGGATCCCCTAGGTCACACTCCTTAACCTCATGTAGCAACACAATTCCCCTTTCCTCCATCTACCTGAGCTTGGTGGGGACCACATTGGGGTGGTGGTTGTAACATTTCTAATGTATACCACCTCTTGATACTCTTCGAACTCCCCTTCCATGTCTACTGCCCTGAAGATTCATCTGTACCTATAACTTCCTCTTCCCAAAACATTCTACAATTCCAAGTCTCTAAGACTGATGTTGGTTTTTGGCTTTACCACTGATGACATTCATTGGTTGTATCTACTCATCCAACTAACTTTCAACCACTAAAGATTCTATTTAGCACCCTAACATAAGTCGGAATTCATAGAGGAATACTGTTAGCTTGGATGTCCCTAAACACATCTCACTCAGAGGTCCGACCTGAAGCAGTGATCGTAAAATATTAATCAAGTACCTCGAATGATAATTATGGCTTGATGAATACTAATCTATTGACATGTCATATTGCCAAAGTTGTAGAAGATCTTGGGAACACACACCCATTCACATTTTATGGCAAGATACCCCTTCTATGAGAGATGTTCTCAAGATCTATCCATGAAAAAGTCACCTCACTGTAAGATAGGGGTAATCTAAACTCTTCCATCACCTTATTGATCTATATAGAATTCTCACTTCCAGGACCACTATCTGGTCTAATGGTTACCTCACTAGATGGAAACCCAGTCACCACCTCAATCCAATACTCAACCGCCTGTGAGATGGTCTCACCTTAGAACATGAGGGGTATCTGTTACTGAAACTCTTGTAAGGCACTAAGCCTATATATGTCCTCTACCAGTAGAACCAGTAGTAACTACTGACCAATGGGCAGTGGTATGGATGGTACACCGCCCGAAGATACCATCTCGGGCAATAGTCCCTATACAGAAGCCCTATCACTCTATGGAAAATCCTCATGGAAATGCATTGGAATCCTAGCTGGCTGTCTACATAGTGGAATCCTAAAAAGGAAAAGGTGCAAGATGATCAATAAGTTATACCTAGTGAGCTGACTCAAAAGATATCAAAAGAAAAAAACATTTTCAAAACACACACAATATCTTTTTCATGTATCAAGTGAGATATAAGATTTTAGGGTCTGTTTTTATGGATACGTCAGCCACCACACCAACACCGAACTCCCCGAACTAAAATATGAACTCAAGATATTTAACACTATTGCTCTATTGAAAACATAAACTCTTAGTTCTTCGGTATAACTGACTTCCCTTTGATACCACATTTTCATGACATTTCCCCTGATGCCCATGTTGTGACTACTGCAATCCCACCTTCCATAGGCCAAGGGTTAGCGACTAGTTCCGAAAATGCATAACCCAAAAAGGGAATTCATTTCCTTTAAACCCGTAAAAACACAAACTAAATAAACACTGAATACAATTAAAACAAAGTGGAAAAGGGAAAGTATAACCACTACTAAAAACCACCAATTAGAGTAAAAGTAAGTAATGAATGTAAATGGGGCCAGTATACAAGCCCAACTAATAATAAAGTATAGAAAAAAGGGAAAACGTGCTCCAGAGTTTCTCCCCGAAGTTTCCTACCGGAAGGTTAGGTATAGCTTGTCTCCTTCCTTCACTATCGCTCACCACGTCTTTCAATCAGCATCGAGCACCATCAAGCCCTAGTTACTCAAGTCTTAGTCAAGGAATTCATCATCTTCACAAGACACAACAAGGTTCAGGGGAAGACCGTGAAGGGGAGAGTATAAAAATACTCAGTAGGTCTCCTGAGACCCTAGAAGGTATCTCAGAATTCCTCAATGGAAAAACCACAAAGCATGATCTCAATCCCAAAGCATAAAGTAAAAGATATATCACACACGGTATATAACTTAAAGAACAAGAATAATGATGATTAGTCTTAAAGATAAATCATCTTATTCCATTGATAAGAAGCACTACTAAACCATGAATAATTATTTCTTTTTCTGATCCACATGGGGTCGTAAGTCACCAATCCATAGAGGGTCATAAGTTATCGATCCAAATTGTTTCATAAGTAGTCAATCCACATAGGCTCGTAAGTTAATGATCCAATATGGGCCGATCTAAGGCTGGTACTCATTGGGTCATGCTACTGATGATCTACACAGGGTTGTAAGTCCCTAATCCACAATGGGACACTCTAAGGCTGGTCATTGTTGGGTCTCTCTACTGTTGATCCACACAGGATCATAAGTTGTTGATCCACATAGGGTCGTAAGTCACTGATCCATGACAAGATGATATAAGCCTGGTCCTCTTCAGGTTGTTCTACAGTTTATACACACAAGGTTATATGTTTTAGATCCACACATGGTCTCTCTTATGCCGATCCACAAAGGATTTCTCTTCACATGACAGCTAGCCACATGATTACTCCACTTAGTGTGCTTGAGTTTCATAGATTCTTATCCTCAGGCCATTGGTCGTACCTGAACCACCAATAATTTCCACAAAGAAGTAACCTAAAGAACCACCATGTAATAAGGGTGTCAACTCAACAGAAAATGTGTCAATCAGATGCATGGTCTGTAAGTTATAGGAATTTTAGAACCGAGGCCCCGGTTGGGTTCGAGTTTGATCCAACTCGGCTGTACTTCAAATTTCTCCAAAACCCACGTGGAGTATCTCAAATTGACTACCTAGTCCCAAGGGTTCCAGCATAGTAGATGGTTCATCAAAAGGATGTCTAGTTTAGAAGATACGACCAAATTAGAAAAATGGGACCAGTCTGGTCCGGGTCTGGTAGGGGTCTAGCCCGGCTAGCCTATTGGGCTCATGGGTCTGGCCCGACTGGTGGGTTTGGCCTAGTTGGTAGATGTTGTCCTGTTGGAATTTCCATACCGGTTCGTAGGATGCATGGTAAAGGTGTACTACAACCTAAGGAAAGTCCCAGGGGTGTCTGATGCTTGTTTGGATCCTGGAGTTCCAAAAAATGGGATAAGGAAATGGTCTTCATGGTTTGTTTAAACCATGCTACCTAGGACACATAGTTAGTTTCAACCATGGGGTTGTAGATAGTGGGAACCTATAAGCCGCATGGTTTGTCTACAACCATTCCGGTTAAGGAGCATGACTATGAAACAATTGTAGGTTTTTGGATAGTGGGTTATCACATGGTTTGTGCATGGTTTTCAAACGATGTTCCTAGGTTGCGAACCCCATAATTTTGGTTGAAAATTTGATTTCCCCCCACTTAACATATTAAGCCTTTTCTATTTTCCTTCTATCCTCTAGAGGCTAAAACATGTTCTTCTCCTCTTTTGAGCTCAATAACACCATAAGTTACACTTTAAAGCAATGTATCTGTCTGGTGTTGTTCCTCAATATTTCAAAAACAATTGAACCACCTTAGTATGCTCCATAGTCTCTTAATTACTATTCAAATTTCCTTTTAATCCATCACACTATTTATGTGCAAGCTAATTTTCTATATTTTCAGTGCATTGAAATGTTTCTCAAATCTCTTACCACCTACTATGAATTTGAGGTTGATATCAAGCATGGAGTTTTCTATGACCTAGTGGTAAGTGGTCATATTGTTTTCCCTTAGAGTTTTTTTTCTCGCAACTATGTCATTGTGCCACATATTGGACTTCACCGAGCATCCCAATTATATTAAGTTCTTCATGTCTAGTTGACCCTTGCACCTTGATACATGTTCATTGATCCTTGTTTTATAGTTTGGAGGTTGTACATACCTTATATGTTAATAAATTGGGTATTACAAGTGTAATTGGTGATTGTGGATATTTGGTCAAAATACCTGGAACTCCTTATTAGCTAATGGACCAATTTTAAATTAGAATTACCAATGAAATTTGAATAGTTTTAGAACCCGAGGAACCTCTTAGGTGTTTGGATCGACCTATAATTGTAATTTCAAATGTAGGAAAGTTACATTACGACCTTGTCACCCTCTAAGTGACCTCTTTGAGCTTATAAATGGTTTTATCATGTTTTTGTAATTTGAATGGGTTTTTTTAAATGAGATGGATAATTAATGATGGATTGAAAATCTTAAAATGAATGAAATATATTAATTGAATGAATTATCAAGGATAGTGAGACGATTCCTTTTGTTAGTGCTTAATTGTGTTGTTCTTTGTGAATTTAAAAGCTTTGGTGTGATTGAGATTGTATTTTTAGTCACATGAGAGGTTATCCGTCTTGTATTATGTTATAAAAAATATAATTCCTTGCTTATAGATATATGGGATAGATAAAAGATATATATGGGTGGTAATTTCTCATGCCAGTAATAATTACAATATTCCATCATAGAGGCTATGTAAGATGGTAAGGGGTGTTGATCATAGAGGGAAACTACACTCCCTTACACCGTGTGTTGAGTATGGAATCTCAAATTATTGATACTATACATGTGTTTGGATTTACAGGCAACATTAAATGTTTAGAGTGATGAAATGATGGATTAGTCACCATACCAAGTGTTGTTTCATTACATATCACACTCTTATTGGGATGTATGGAATGTAACGTATTTCTTGAGCTTATAGGCTTGTTATACAAGTCGTGGATGTCTGAGTTACACCCCGGTCTAGTCAACAGTAGTATTCTAGGTATATGGCCACTTATGTACACATGTACTTGGTTTATATTAGTGGATGAAATATAAATAATTATATAATATGTATATATATATTAATACTATTATATATATAATGATTGATCAGATGATTCTCGGCCATGAGCCGATAAAGGAAGAGCCATTAGGTTTCCATTAGAAACCTTAACAACCTAGTTAATTATTTTCAGCATTGTTTTACTTATTATGTTATACCCACACACTTTTTAGTTATGAGTGTTTCTTGGATTATACATAGACACCATTGGTGGTGGCTTGATAAGATTTATATCTCACTCCCTACTCAGGCTTCCTTTGGTACTTGAGAAGAATCTCTGCCTATAGGTATGGATAAGGGAAATCACCCTTCTATAGGTTGTTGATATGATTTTACATATAGTTAGATCTCAGGAGTAGAGGATCGACATAGGCTCAAGATTCTTAGAGCTATTTTGTCTTTTTTTCCATTTATACTATTATGTAGCATGCTTGTATCTACCCGTTTCCATTTTTTTTATCATTATTGCATGTATCCACGTATCGAACACTACCTAGTGCAATTTAAGATATATATTCATTTGTTATGTTTATTTTGGATTCCAATCATGTATATTATACGAGATATATCTATTCATATACTGCATTGTTATTCTGATTGTTAATATTAGTCTTCCACTATTGGTTATATCTAATTGTATCTACTATGCCACTCTGATTTGAGGGTATATTCTCCCCACTATGCCAAATTTACACCCACACTACTAGTCGGAAGAGTATTTCATACGGGGAGGCCCGCTTTAGGCCATGTGACCCACCATCTTGAGGAATGCGTTAAGTGGATCCTAGGTTGTGACGGTATATAAGGAAAATTGAGACAAGAACACATTACAATATGATATTTTATTATTTAAAAATCAATAAAAAAGGGGATAATGAGATAAAAATGAAAATAAAAAAATATAATAAATATACCAGTGTAAAATCATTAAGTATAATAAATCCAATGTTGAAGTACATATTCAAATAAGTAGGTGTATGACTCAATGAAAAGAGAAAGAGTTAAAAAAAACCCATATCTTGGATTCCTGCATGATTAGACATAATATAACTTTTTTAAAATATAATAAATCTCACTAATAATCCATTTCAATACCTTATACATCTATATTAACTTTTATGTTAAATCTTTATATTTATTTATTATATAGTTATAACTTATTTTTAGTTTATAGTGGCCATATGTTGTTGGTAGTTTTAATTGTTCTTTATCTATTTTAGTTTTTTGTCCTAGTCATTATTCCTGGATAATGAGTTTAAAATAGATATAATAGTAAAGGTTATATAATATTAGTTCTGTAATGTCTTATAGATTTCTAGTTTCATTACATGAGAATTTATTGTCTGATTCATAAAGATGAAATCCATAATGAGAAGGTTTCAATTTTTTTAATAAATTTCAGTTGTTATATTAATATTTTAAATAATAATATACCCATTATAGAAATATAAAGAACAAATTATTTATTTATTAATATCTTATAGTACCAATATTCAATTTTACATAGCAATCCATGGAATAAATTTATTACATCTCCTAATTATGTGGTTAAACCAACTCAAATCAGAACACAATATAATTAATTGATGAGTTTGAATGTGAATGATTTTGTTACAATATCATTATTATAGAAGTATAATGATATTATTGATCTATTTTTAATGTGATAAATTATCATTTTTAATAGTTATAGAATTTATATAAATAAAAAATAAGGAAAATAATTCATCTCTTACAAAGAATAAATCACATATTTTCTTAGAATACTTATTAGTTTTGAAGGAATTATGGAATTTTATTGATACTATAAGCTACCAAAGGTTAAGAGATTATGAGCGGCATGTGAACCTTCATCCAGGGGGAAAGGGTTTCATTTCAGTTCTCTACCTTACCTCCTCCGGTGTTGCTCGGGTAGATCGACACTCGTATCCTTCAGATCAGAGGCAGCGTGGGAAATTTTCAGATTTGTCTACTCAGTGGAGCATGGATCCTGAAGGATTACTTCAGATCGGAGCTGGAGTGGTTTAGTTCTTCCGATTTCATTTGCTCAGGTGAGGTAATGACTTCGTCTAAGCTTCTACTTGGATCGACATAGGCTATTTCAAGGTTTCAGCTTCATCTCCCTAGTGAGCTGGCTCGATAGAGTCTTAGGCGAGGTCCTGGAACGTCTCGCTGGCAGTCCTTGGATCGGAGTTGGCCTTAGAGTGGCGTGGAGGGGGGGGGGGGGTCTTGGTGATCTTATGGTGTTCATGCATTTCTTTTATAGGTTTTATTTTAGTATTTTTTGGTATTTGTTGATTGTGGTGGAATGGATGATCTTTTGGTATGAGGTACCTACTGAATGGGTATAAAGAGGATGGTTTTAGTATGTATATCCATTGATACTCTCCCATTCTATGGTCTTCTTGCGTCAGACTCTGACAACTACAATGGTGGTAGTCATGTGGAGTGTGGCAGAGGTCTTCAGGATTGATGTCTTGTTAGAGGTTGGCTTCATGTAGTAATGGTCTAGTGAAGATTTTTTGTGTGATTTTGTTGTTGGTCTCGATGATGGAAAATTAGTGCAGATAGACTTGAACACATGGGACAGGCCTCAGAGGAGGATCCAAAGCTAATAGTTCATCTTTTCAGAGCTTCACAGATTTTGTTTTTTTGAGAGGGCATGGTGTGAGAAATCAGATCGAGCCTGTGCATTGGCATAGGACACTTGTTTGTCGAAAAATCTTAAGATGGTGGCTGGCTTCTTTATGATCATATGCTAAGGAGGGACAACTTCTTTTTATGAGTCTTCTTTCAATATTTTTTCTTCTAGTGTGATTTGTCTTAAGTCTTGAATTCTGTTTGGGTTCCCCCATCCTCCCTTAAAAGGGGTCTTTATCACAATAAACAAAATCTGAAGGCCTTCAGGCTACTGGATGGAAATCTACCAGACATGATATAATATTTTTAGGGAGTGAATTTGAGAATTTATTCAAGCTAAAAATTAAGTAAATGTTTTTGTTAAAGTGGGTATAGGAGGGTTCCTTTTATAAGTGAACATGAGTGGAATTTTACCAAATACTCATTTATTAATGTGCAACGAAATCCATTTATCATGGAAAGTGGATAAACTATGTGTAAATAATGGATAATAGATAATGTGATGTCGATAAATCCCTTATACATACATTTATTGATAATTTTTTTAATATTTTAGGATTCTAAACCTCATTTTTACCCTTTTTCATCATTTTATTTTTTACCATGGTTACTAACTTTTACCTCGTTAACTTATTTTTATGACTAAAATAATATTTGGAATTGTTATCTAATTTTTAATTAATGATTCTTGATATGAAATCCATTTTACTGGATTCAATTTCTAAAATTGATAAAAATTAATTTTAATATAAGAATGCATACACATTTTTTTAAAATCTGTTTTCAATATAATAATACATTTGTTCATCTTATTTAAATAGTAATGATAATTAAATTAATTTTAACTTATATAATGAATAAAAAATTCTGTAAATTAATTATTAAATAAATATAAATATAATTTATTAATATAAAAATATAATAAATATATAAAAATGTTTCTTTTAAAACATGTATTGTCAACAATAAATTATTTTATCCTTATTACTAACCAATTGACAATATATATTTATATTTATTAATTTTTTTTATATAATATACAATTTAGTAAATTTCATACTATAAATAAGATAAATTTATCTTTTAAAAAAAATACATATAATATATAATAAAAACGATGTTTAAAAATAAAACATTTTTTTATCCATGAATAATTAAATTAATATTCCTTTCTATTCCCTAAGTATTTCTTAAATGTTATTAATTTATATTAATAATCATTCCATGAATTTTATCAGTTTATTTTATCTATATCATTTTTAAAACTTATAAGTCAAATAAAAATATGTAAACTTTAAAAACATTTTCTTTTGAATCAATGGTGTTTTCTGAAATTAATTTGTCTTTTTAATTTTATTCTAGTATCATTTATTTTATTTCAATTAAATTATTTACAATGAAAATATATATTTTTTAATATCTAAATAAATTTTATGCATAATAACTACAGAATAGTAATTCTACAATGGTAACTTGTTTTCTATTGTTTTTCTTGATGGCTTTATACCCTTTTATAATGGTCAAGTGTCATCTATATTACCCCATTACATTATAAAATTTCATTTAATTATAACTTCTCAAAATCAAACCTATCATTCCTTTAAGTTTATATTAGGATTTTAAAATATTATTTCTCTTTTTGTGGTTTTTTTTCTAATTATAGGGTTTACTATTGTAGAGACCCAAAGCTTGATGTATATGGACATTACATTACTTTTTCGGAATACTTAATACATAACAAAAAACAGACACACAAGGACCTTAATAGTTTAGTGTCTTTGGAAACTCGGAATATAATCTTCTAATTGTGGTGAAAGATATTCAACATCTCCCATAATGATCTTCCCCTTTTTTTCTTACCTAAAACCATTATTTATATCTTGGGGAAAAGAAAACATAAAAAGGGTGAGGTCAAATGCTCAGTAAGGGAAATCATGGAGAAAATAAAAAAAACCATATACATTTGAACATAAAAACATGAACATAATATTTAAACATCAAAATCTTGAGCAATGGCATAAAATATGGAAGTACGTAAGACATATATCATAATAGAACATCAATCATGATAAAATAGCTTGGAAATAAAACTTGTAATTGTGGGAAAACATTAAGCACATGATATTATTTCTATAGTTTCCAAGGCATTGCTGTCAAGACCATCTTAGTGGACAACATCCCTTTCTAAAGTGAGTTCACTCCTCATTCCAATCCTGTATTACTGAATCAGATTAACTTACCATTACAACCATGTCTATCTCATGAGATATAAATCTTTACCCAATTCATTGGAGTGAGATATAGTTCCCACCCATCTCATAATTAAATCATTCTTACTTGTGCCACAACATAAACAAAAATCATTCATCATAACCCAAAGAATAAAAATGGGTTTCATAAACATCATCTCATCATAACATAATCCATATAAAACAAATGGATATCATTTCATCATAAGAAAAGTGAAATCATGTAAATCATAGATAAATTATACTTGAAACATACACATATGAAATAATTTCATCTTAGATGTAAAATAGTTTTGACAAAACACTTGAAATGAAATCTTGAGGAAAATATCCTTTCTTCTTCAAAATAATTTTCTTTTCAAAAAATTCCTTGAAATTCTTAAAGAAAAGGAATTTGTTGAAAATAATAATGAAATATTGTAGAGAAAACTTCTTAAAAATTAGGCTTCATGAAACCGTAAAAATCCGTTCACACCGTATAAGTTTAAAATAACATTCTCCTCGTACTTTTGTCAGAAAAGTCAAAAAGTTCCTCGTGTGGTAAAAAAAGTAAGATTCCTTTCATAACATGTGGTAAAATTCAAAAATGGGTGAAAAGGACATTAAACATACATGAAAACATTTTTAGAAAATAGGGACATGTATGATAACAAAACCCCAGTAAATACTTACGAATAAACAATCTCGGATAAGAGCGAGATTGGAATAGTTATCCCTTACCTTATGTACGATATGCTTCGTATGTATCCAAACCTCCTGTATAATGATTTAAATAATGTCAATGACTTATTAAAGAATCATATTCATTGTTATGATATCATATATGGTTTACTTATGACTTTATATTACCCGTTATTTTGTAAATTTGATGTAAATGCAGCGATTCGGGTAAAATCGTTTCATTTATAGTACGTGTTTCGACTTGTTGCTCTTGTTATTATTACTTATATCCTGATTTACTTAATTCCAGAATGTAAAACATGATTTATATATAATATATATTCAGCATATATATATATATATATATATATATATGATAGATTGATAAATGGAATGAAATACACCGTTCATGGAGACGGTAGGCCGTACGTACGCATGAATGCTGTTTTCGTATCCTTATTGAAATGAATGGAATTAAGTAGATGACATACATATATATATATATATAAATAAATCCTTTATCATTATTATGTCATATATTTCATTATTACTTATTATATATACTTTATAATCATTCATGAATTGCTAACATGAAGAATTAATCTTATCATGTTCGTGGAGATGGTAGTTCGTACGTACGCACGAGCGATGATATCATTCCCATGATCATGGAATTGTATTTAAGTGTATTTATACTATTTCAGAATCAATATAAATTTACAATAATCACATATAGTTATTCTTTACACCATTATACCCATCCATGTAATGTGGTGGTGGAAAACGGATTATACCACGGCGTGGAGACGGTATTCCATACGTACGCACGCGCATTGATTTTGTTTTCCGTAGGATGGATAGAAGGTGGAATTGGGTTGTTTCATATTTATAATAATATATAAGTATATTAGTTATACTGATGTTATTACTTCATAATTAAACAACTAAATTAGAGGAAGTAGAAGAAGAAATAAATTTGAAAGAATCGGTAACAGATATTACCTCTTCTTCAACACGCCTCTTTGAAACCTCATTTTAGGGCACTAAAATTGGTCTTTGAAGAAGCCCATGACCTATAGAATATTTCTAGAGAAGTCTATAAGGGAAATGGGAATGGTTTGGCCGAGAATGAAGGCTCAAAGTTGGGTAAAGATGAGAGGGAGGAGGTTCCCTTTTTATAAGGGAGGAGAGGGGCACCTTAGGAATCCTCAAGAATATTAGTTTAATATAAATTAAAAACCCCAATACAAACCTCAAAAAATGACTAAATTCGAATATTATATTATATAGGGTTGAAATATAATCAACCAATCAAATTTAGTCATGTTAGGATCTTATTTTAATCCTTATCATTTTGATTTATCCCTATTTAATCTATTTAATTTTTTTGTGGTAATAAAATTATAAATTTTAAATGGTCATAAATAATCACTTATGTGTTGTTAATTTTCCATAAGTGGATACTTTATGACATTTTAGACTATATAAATTTCAATTTATAGTTTTTAAATATTTTTGTGATTTTTAAACAATTTAATAATATGTTATTTTTATAAAATAACAATAGTGTCAATTTTGACACTATTGATTTATTTGAATTTAAATAAAATCCAAACAGAGGATATATTCTAAAAAAATATTTAATAGGTCTCTAACATGTCATATTCATCTATAAAATTAGTGGACTACATTAAATAGTTCATATAATATTTATTTTACTATTTTTAAAACCATTTATTTGATACTTCTCTTAATAAAATAATTTGTACAACATTTTTGTATAATTATTAAATATACTTATTTGTTGAATAAAAAATCAAAATAAAATACTAGGATAAATATAAATCTTATATATTTAATAATAATACTTTTAGTCTGATTTATATTCTAAAAAACCCAACTTTTAAAATATTATATTTATTAAATTATGAAGGTGTCAATTTTGACATCATTTAAAATAAAATAATATAAGTGTCATAATCACTTTTATAAGACTTACAACGGTCTTATATTTGGTACTTGGATGATTATGGTTTATATATAAACTAAAAATAAGTTTTGGTCAGGTTTGGGAGCCTTTTAATGGGTATTATTATTTCAAAAATAACTATATTACTTATTTTTCACTAAATAAATAATTTCTGCATCATTAATGTATAAGCTATTAAAATAATTAAATATCTCTTAAAAATTATAAATAAATCAACACGATAAATAAAAACATTTTATCTTTCAAATGAATATTTATAACCGAATTTATATTCTGTATACACTTATATTAAAAATACTTTAATTATTAAAGTTGAGTGAGACATGTTTCACTTTCCTTTAAATAAAACAAACTAAAGGTCTTAACCACTTCCAAGTGGTTTCAAACGAATTTCATTTAGATCCAAATATTCCTTAGGACTAAATATAATCATCAAATTATATTTAGGCAAGCATTAGGGTGATTTTATAATATTATATTTACCCTTAATTACCCGATTTACCTTTTACTATGGTAAATAAAATTTACCGTAGTTACTATTCATAATGACCAAAAATAAAAAGTAGCCTATTAAAATAATTTGGACCCACTTATTCCAAATATAGAATCCATTTTTCTAAATTCAATACAAAAAAGTTGCATAAATTAATTTAAAAATAATCCTGTTGTTAAGAAAATGAGTTTGAAATGTTAAAACATTTCAAAATATTGAAATGATCTTACCTATGAATTCAATGTAAAATCAATGATAATGACATACATTATATTAAATGGTAAAAATATATTTTATTTATACTTTAAATCCATTCAATATTATAATTTAACCATATAAATTATTACGATTAACAAAGTTGTCTTTAATTAAAATATAGCATGTTTTTACTATTCATTAAAAGATGAAAGTTATCAGAAAAATATCAAAAATTTATCAAAAGTAAATTATTTTATCCTAATTCCAAGGAATAATTTTATTTTGTAAAATTTAACATATAAGCATATCAAAAACTAGATTTAAAGTGGGTGCGCCATCAAAAGGCGGCAAAACTACATTTTTTAAAAAATACTTCTTTTACCTGAAAAAATTTATCTTGTTCTCATACCATGTTCTAGAAAATGTGTAAGATGAATAATAATTTTATAAAATTCAAAATTTATTTAATACTATTCATAACGTCTAGTCCATAATAATATTATAACTATATATCATTGTTTAGTGAAACACAGTATTGCGTACATCACACACTGTCGAGGAAGGTCGCAATTACGTGTAATGCAAGCCAATTCAGGATTGTGTTTAGTAAAAGACTCCTTTGTTGTTGCATATAACAAAATAAAAAATTATTTCATTTATACATTAAAAAAAATCTATACTTAATGTTGCATAGAATAATTTCCACAAAACAAACTTGAAATTGTGTGTAACACGATCCAAGAATAGTGTTGCGTATACTGCAAGCTAATACGGTGTTGCGTATAGTACAAGCTAAACTTGGTGTTGTGTATAATCGAAGGAATCGATGAAATTAAAAGAATATTTTTCATAAAATCTCAAGGAGTTATAGTTATACTAACAGTGAGTCTTAATGGTGATATGATATTGAGGATTTTCTAATTATAAAATTATTATTATTTTTTATTTATTATCACATTTCATTGAAATCACTTTTAGTGGATATAATCATTCCTAGAATGTAAAATTCCTTGGTATGTAATACATGGTGTAAAATTATATTATTAAAATGTTTCATTATAATTGAATAATATTTTGTTATTTAGATTCATATATTTTATTATTTTTTTATTCATGTTTCTATTAATTATAAAGAATAAAACAAGTAACTTAAATTCCCCCTAGGATAGTTGAAAACACTAGGGGGTGGGTGAATCATGAATTTTCAATTTTTACTAATTTCTAATTAGCATTTGAAACTTTTACCCCCTTTGATTTTGAAATTTTTTTTATGGTTATGGAATATGGATCTATTTTATTTTTACAATGGAATGAATAACCACTTCAAGTGCAATAAAATCAAGAAAAAATGTTACGTGGAATTCTTATAAGGTTTAATACCTTCACGAGAAACCTACTCCATGCCATGATTGGTTATTTAACCTATTCATATATCCTATGCTATAATAAATCTTAAATTACAATGGTTGGGATGCATCCAACACCTATACAGAGTCTCATTATGCATACACCAACCACCATATCATAGTACTGCACATAACTAGCTTTTCACCAGAATCATAGCTTCAAACATTTCTTTCATTTCATATCCAAAGTCATAGTAATCCGAATATTCCCACTATATATATAACTATTTTATTTTAACTCCTTCTTGAAGTAAATATATGATTATAAAAATAATGTCATTTCATCTTCAAAATATATTTTTTCCCTCTCAACAAAGTCTTCATATTCCAACATATACGCAACTAAGCCTCCCCCAACTTCATTTCTATTTTTGGGATTAGATTCATAGATCTTATATAAAAATAATCAACTAGATTCATCAACTAAAAATTTTCCTATTTTGATCATCAAAAATAATTTATCTCTTTAATATTTGAAAGTCTTGGTAAACAAATATGAATTACATCATCACAACCAGTCTTTCATGAACTCTTTCATGTTCTTTTCTTCTTCAACTTCTTATTTATTTGTTGTTTCCATTATAAAATAATAAATCCAGAATCATATATATACTTTGATTTTATTATAAAAATGGTACATTCATATTCATTATTCTTTCCATTATATAAATTACAAAGTCACCATACATGCGTATGTACGGATTACCGTCTCCACGTTGTGGTGTAGTTTATTATTCAAACACTTCATTATTTTGATGTGTATAGTAATGAGTATAACTGATGAAAATAAAAAATATAACATGTTAATGATTATGTATATAATATATATCATCCAATTAAAAATGATTTTACCATCAATATAATGATATTGTCACTCGTGCGAACGTACAGATTACCGTCTCCACGAACGTGATGTGATTCATTCCCCATCGTAATCATTCAAGAATAATTTTTATTTTTTGATTAAAAATAATGTTTATGAACATAATTTCATTATTTATATGAATAAAATAAATCTTATCCATAACAAACATGGCTAACGTAACCAAGAATATAATGTAAAACGAATCAGTTAACACCCGAAACGATGATACTACTAAAATTTTATTAACAAAGAAATATTATATGATCATATGTGATATCATATTTATGTATATAGTTCTTGTATAATTTAATAACAATGTTTTAACACTTATAAATAAGGTTAACATACCATCTCCTAAGGAAAAGTTCAAGATAAGGGTTAATTTAACAATCTATTTATTATCTGAGGTTGTTTTTACGTAAGTATCTACTGGGACATCTTTATCATCCACATCCATGTTTTATTAAAAAAATATTTCAATTATTTGTTAATATTTCCAAGAAAATGGTTTAAATTCATTTATAACCTTATTTTACCTCATATGTCTTGAAAGGAATCTTTCTGTTGTTTTCCAAACAAGGTACTTTATGACCTTTTCGACAAAATTAAGGTAAGAATGTTTTTTTAATGTATACAGAGGGTGCATCTATTTTCAGCTGTTATAACATCATCAAAGCTTCCCTTACAGGCTTATAATAATATTTTCCAAATAACTGTTTTCTTTTATAATTATATTACTTTTAAATGTTTTCGAAATAGAAAGAGATATTTCTCTAAAAAAAGTTTTGATTTCATCTTTGTCAACATACTTTGATGGATTTTAACCTTGTTGGATTTTGATTTATTATGATACAAAACATCCATATTGAAGTGAGGGTTTTGTGATATGTTTGACTATGGATGTGTTATTTTTACACCATTCATGGTTTGTGGATAAGGAATTGACATTTACTATGCTAGTTTTAATACAAATATTTATGTTATGTTTAAAACTTTTCATATGAGGAATGAATTGGACTTAGTAAGTGATGGGTGGAGGACACTATAGATCCTTGATGCATCGGTAGGTATCAGGAGACAAACTAGTGTCTTGGAACATGGCCTTGACAAAATCTTATTTCTAGTATTGGCATAAGGCCTTGACTATGTGGTTATGAAGTCCGGCATTATGCATTCTATCATTATGAAAGAGGCTATTGATATTACATGTGATTATTCGACAAGTAGAATATCCATTTGAATAAGTAAATGGAATTATTTTATTTTATCTTTTCCATATTATGCTGAAGTTCAAGTTTAAAAGGCTTTTCTTTTAGTCTTATATATTTCCTTAAATGTTTATTTTTATTTAAGAAAGTTTCCGCTGTATTGTTATCCTTACTTAGCATCTGAGCTCACCCATTTCTATGTCTTAATTTTCCTAGGATGTGAAGAAGTATTTTATGGTTGACCTTTAGGGATAGGATAAGGATATAATGGTGTTAAAAAGGGGACAAAATGTTGTTGATGATTTTATTTAACGATGTAATGTAAAACTTATGAACGTATCTAGTACATCCAAGGCTACTAAACCGATTGGTCTTTCGGGACATGATTCCTTGTATCATGCCAATGTTATGTAATAATGCACCGACTCTGGGTAACTGGGGTTGGGGCGTTACACGAGGTCTGACTGTACCTGAACCCAACCAAAAACGTTTTACTTAAAGGCCCATAACTCTGAAACCATTTGTCCGTTTGAAGAGCTGTTTACTGCATTTGGACCCTCGTGAAGAGGAGGGACTTTTGAGATACTTTAAGTGAGATCATATAGAATTTTTTGTATATACTAATGGATTGAGGAGGCGGTGATCTTGGAATGAGCGTGCTAAGGATGGAATCCTGTGTCTGGTTCCGACTGAGAAGCTATGTGATTACCTATAATGTGCGTCTTACCTAAAAAAATTGTTTTATATAGAATTCGGGCATTAACATGACTAAGTTGGTACTCCCATGTCCCCCTAGGGTGCAGGTCCACTAATATTTGATGACACTCCATGTGTCACCTACAATTCATGTGTTACCAACACTTCGTGTGTTATCTACACTTCGTGTGTTACCTACACTTCATGTGTTACCAATAATTTATGTTTTATCTACCCTCCTTGTGTTACCTACACATCATGTTTTACCAAAACTAAACATGTTACTCCTTGAGGTTACTTTAGATTCTTACAACAATCCTATTTACATACCATTGACCTATACTTGGTTTGATATGACTCTAGTTACACTATTGATTACACTTATTAGAGGCTACACTACATATACCTCTTTAGTAGTCTTCCTTGTGTCTTTCCTTGTGGTTTACCATTATGTTGTGAGGTCTCTACTGAGTATTGTTTTACTCACCCCTACACAGGCTTAAACCACACATGTCGTGTCTTTGGTAGATGATCGATAGCTTTGACTAAGTCATTGGTGCTTCAGTGATATGTGGTGCTTCAAGGTGACCCAATGGATGTGGTACACTTTATTGACATTCAGATACCTTACTATACCCACCCTTTAGGTAGGGTTTTATTCAAATGAGATCTAGGAGCTTGTGCATTCTTTTTCAGTTGGGATTATATTTTGGCCCCTTTTTCTTTTAGTTTTGTACCTTTTCTGATTAGTTTTTCTTAGAGGTTTTTATCCATGTTACTTAGTGTTTTAAGTTTCAGCTTTTTCTTAAAGACGGGTGAATGTGTACATGTACTTGGGATAATGTATCCCACATATTAGATATGCCTACTAGGAACTAGTCACCAGCCCTTGGCCTATGGGAGGAGGGCCAGAGGTAGTCACAACATGGGCCTTAAGGGAAGGTTCATGAAATAGTGGTGTCAAAGGAGGTCTGTTTTACTCTTGTTTTTGGGAAATAGTGTTAAGTGTTTCGAGCTCATTTTTTAGGCCAGGGAACCCAGAGTTAGTGTGTAAGATGATGTATCCAGACACTAGGACCTTGAATTCTGCTTTCTGACTCAGTACATGAAAATAAAAGTTTCATGGGAAATTAATGGTTCATGTATCATATAGGAATTGAGTTGTTCTCAGGTACTTCTTGAGTCAGAGTTAGATTACCAGGTATACCCTATTGACTAAGTTAAATCCTGTTTTTTTTTTCAGGATGCTTATACACATGCAGCTAGCTAGGATTATGAGGATGGACCACAAGGATGGTCCGTCGAGCGATGAGACATCAGTTCCAGGATCGTTTCTAGAGATGGAACTTATTGGAGGTGTATCAAAGATACCACCACACAAAGAGTAGTAGTTTCCAATGGTATTACCAGTAGAGGATGCACACAAGCTTAGTGAATTTCATGAGTTCCAGAGACAGTGACCTCTAATATTTTAAGGTGAGACATATCCTCACGTAGCGGGGTCTTTGACAGTAGGTTCTGATACATGACACGAGGACCCAAGTGGGTCAAGAATTCTAGGGATAACCCCAGGATACATGATCAATAGAGAGAGCCTTCCCGGGTAGGGAGAGTGAGTTGATGGAAAAATTCTGCTACTCGTGTGGAATTTGAGTGAATCTGGATAAAAATTACCTGACCCATCGTATGACTGGCCAGGAGATGGTTGAGGGACCACCAAGATAGTGGAAGAGGTTTGAGCAGGGTGGTCCGCTAGGTGGGAAATGTGGAAGGGGAGCAGGTTGAGTAGCATGCAGTGGGCGGAGGGTTTAGGTACTACCACCACCACCCTTGGTGGTCCAGCAAGGGTTTCAGGAGCTAGTGGACAGGGGCAGGCCCAACTTCAGGCGATAGATGGTTACATTTCAGATGCTCCAAATATGATTGGATGTACGATCTATGTCTTCTACACCCGATTTAGAGTTCTTATATACATAGGTTCCAATCACTCATTCCTTGACACAAGCCTTGTTTGGAGCATACTGATTCTTGTGGAGCCATTAGATTAATCGTTATGTTCTGTAACTCCTATGGGAGGTGGTTCAATGGTCACACAATGGTACCAATATCATGAGATTACTCTTATTGGGGAGTTCTTCGGATGTTATCTCCTAGTAGCGGTATCAAGGCCTTACAACATCAATCTAGTTATGGACTGGTTATCCATAGTCCATGCTCATATTAACTATTTTAGGTGCAAATTGTGGTGTGTCTATGGAGATGGGATTGGGTTTTCCTTTACCAGTGACAAGGAAATTCATGTAGTGTAGGATGGAATCACATGTAGGAGGGTGTAGCCGATCACACACAAGTTGGCTGGCATGACCCTTGGTGTAGTGGAGGAGATGAGTCCTCAGTTTCCTATAGTGGTGGATGAGTAAGAGGACATATTTCTGGAAGACATTCAAGGACTACCTCCTCATAGTGAGGTAGACTTCTTCATTTACCTATACCCTTGGAAGACACTGATATCTACTCCGATATATCAGATGAATCCCACAGAGCTTTGTTAATTGAGGGTATAGTTGGAGGACTTGCATATGAAGGGATTCACGTGACCTAGTGTTTCACCATGGGTAACCCCTGTTTTGTTTTCCAAGAAGGCAGACAGGAGCTTGAGGTTATGTGTGGACTTCCGGTACATAAACTAGGTGACCATGAAGAACATGTATCATCTAACGAGGATCAATGATCTCTTATATTAGTAGAAGGGAGTGAGATGATTCTCGAAGATAGACCTCAGATCAGCCTATCTCCAGATTTTTGTATGGGATGAGGATATCCCAAATATGGATTTCAGATGTTGGTATGATGACTATGAGTACTTAGTGATACCGTTTGGTGTGACGAATTCCCCAGTGGAGTTCATGAAAATCATGAATAAGATCCTCTAAACATACATGTACTGGTTTATAGTGATCTTCATTGACAAAATTATAGTGTATTTAGCATCTTAGGAGAAGCACAAGATACACTTTAAGGATGGTACTAGACTTACTCTAAGAGCACCGGATTTACAAGAATATCTTGAAGTGTCAGTTCTAGATTTGATAGGTCCACCTTTTGGGATATGTCATCTCAAAGGCTAGAATTATAGTGGATCTAGTGCAGATTGAGGCGGTTCTTGCTTAGGATCCACCTAAGAGCATTACCGATGTGTAGAGTTTACTTGGATTGGATGGGTACTATAGGAGGTTTGTACCCTACTTATCCAGAGTAGTATCACCCATGAAAACTTTGAAAAAGAAAGGGAAGCCCTTCATGTGGATATAAGGGTGTCAGGAGAGCCTTCAACAACTGAGGTAGAGTTTGACGGGCACTCTTATCCAATGATTTCTAGAGGAGGGTGTCGTGTACATTCTGTTCTATTATGCATCAGGGACCGATTTTTGTTGTGTCCTGATGTAGGGGAAATATGTGATTTTATACGAATCTCGGTTGTCTAGACCACATGAGAAGAACTATGCAACCCATGACCTTGAGTTGGAAGTGGTAGTCTTCGCATTGATGATGTGGTGGAACTACCTTATGGGTGAATAGTTTATCATCTACTCTAACCATAATATTATCAAGTATATCTTCTCTCAGAAGGATTTGAAATTGAGATAGAGACAATGGTTAGAGTTCCTCTAGGGCTATGACTTCAAAATAGTGTATACTCCTGGGAAGGGGAACCTGGTGGAGGATGCGCTCAAAAGGAAATCAATTTCACAAATACTGAACTAGTTGTTAGAATAGTTAGCCTCGTTGTAGATATCCATCGTGGATGGAGTTGGATAAGCTTATCTACAGTCGATGGTTGTCACCCCTCTAATCATACATCAAGTTAAGGAGGCCCAGCTCAGAGATACTGATTGTGAGGTTGTAGATGCTGTGATGTCTAAAGGGAATTCTCCTGATGGATATTAGAGAGGTTGGGAGGACATTATTCTCTTTAGAGGGCATACAGTTGTACTGGCGACATTGTGTGAGGATGTATTGAGGGAGTTCCATAAATCCCCTTTTTCAGTACATCCTTGTGTGGAAAAGATGTACTAGGACCTCCGACATTAGTTTTGGTGGCCATAAATTAAGAAGACAATGTCATAGTTTGGTCTGAGTTGCCTAACTTGCGAGCAAGTGAAGGCTGAGTATAATGTTTATGTGGGTTTCACTAAACCCATTGAGGTGCTGGAGTTGAATTGGTATGGATTATCAATGGAATTCATGATAGTTTTACCATGAATGTTTAGGGGGCATGATTCCATCTGGGTGATTATTGAATGACACACCAATTCAGCCCACCTCCTAATGATTTAAGAGAAAAATCCCATAGAGAGATTGAGATGCCTCTACATGAAAGAGATAGTTCGACTCCAAGGATTACCATTGAATATGGTCTTAGATTTAAATGAATGTTTTACATCCTAGTTTTGGATGTTATTGTAGTAGGAATTTGGGACTCAGTTATGCTTGATCACAGCTTTCCACCCACAGATAGATAGCCAGACGGAGTTGACCATTCAGGTCCTAAAAGACATGCTACGTTATTGTATCCTTGATATTGGCCGTAGTTGGAAGGATAATATACCCTTGGTGGAGTTCACATAATACAATAGATACAACTCTACCATTGGTATGAAACCATTTGAGGCCTTGTACGAGCAACCCTTCAGGTCACCACTTTGCTGGATTCACCTTAGAGAGTCAGAACTCATGGGCCCAAAGTTGGTACAAGCTACTATAGAGAAGGTGCAAGTCATTCAAGAGTGGATGAAGACTGGAAAGAGCCATCATAGGTCCTATGATAATAGGCTAATGAGACCCTTTGAGTTTAATGAGGGAGGCCATGTGTTCCTTCGGGTCTCTCCTCGACGTGGGATACAAATATTTGCTCGGGGGACAAGTTATCTCTGAGGGTCATCAGACCATTTTTGATACTGTGTATAGTGGGAGAGATGGCATACTACTTGGATATACATCCACTGTTAGAGAGGGTGCATGACGTCTTTCACATATCCCAGTTGAGGAAATATATACATGAACCATCCCATGTCATTGACTGGGGAAAGCTGGACGTTAACGGTAAAGCAACGTTCATGGAGTACCTAGTGGAGATCAAGGATCAATAGGAGAGGATCCTTAATGGATGGTCGATTCCTTTGGTGTGCCTTTGGTGGTAGTATAAGAATCTCTAGGATAGCACTTGGGAGTGAGAGGCTCAGATTCATGCTCAGTATCCCCATTTGTTTGTTTAGCTCTTGTTTTGTATTTCAGGGACGTAAATCCCTAAAGAGGGGAGAATGTAATGCCCTGTATTTTTTTCCATGTAAATTTTTTGAAAATTTTATGGGATTTTTTCAATACCAGATGATAATACAAAATGTGATTCCGAGGCCTGGGGTTCCTAGAATAAATTTTCAAACTATTTTTAAGTTTATTAAAAATAGAACATGTGTGTGGTTTTAGTAACTTCAAAATGGGTGTACATATCAGAAATCTGAGGGCACCATTGCATTCAGTATGGTGGATTTACCCTAGATGCGACTTAACTTTAGTTGGTGCGGGTCTCTAGTGAGAATACCCAAAAAGGGCGTAATCGTAAATAAAATACTTAAATAAAATTATATTATTTCAAAATCCTAATAACTCATAAATGGTAACTTGGATAGGAAATCTAAGACCACAATTGAGTTTTTAATGAGGTGTTTTCTTTAGGCAAAGCCTAACCTCGATTAGTGCGGGTCAAGGGTGAAAGTTAATTTATAGACTTGAACGTCTTTAAAATATTTAATAAAAATATTTTAATTAATCTAACATGGTAACACAGTGTTGGTTTTATTTTTAATTTAGACTTGTTATGAAATCTAGGGTTATCATCATAACCCTGTAGTTTTCCTGAGGCAAGGAAGAGGAACCCTCTTATTGGAGATTGATAACAAATGACGGATCAAGATCTCTCATGAATGGATCACCATAAACAATGAAACCTCTTCTTAGAATGATACAAACTCTAGGTAGGGGTTTTATTATCTGAGTTAATTCATTCTCTGTTCTTAAGTATAACCACAAACTCAGACCAACCCCCAAACAGGTTGATCCGCGGTTCGATCATCCTTGTGGGATGATTAAAAATCCAGGATTAAAATGAATAGATCTTGGTGACTATTCTTCTCTTATTATTTTATGTTTTTTCGGACATGAATGGACCAAGCCAAAAAACATAAGTCCAAGGTCTATTCTAAGTTTATTTTTGTGATCCCTATTTCCCCCGTTCTTTTGTTCTTCACTGACAAACCCCTGTGGTCACATCAAGATTTTTTGTGAGGTACCAAACGTTACTGGACACCCAGAGCAACGACAAGATGAGTTCGATCCCATGGCGATGAAGATCATGACCTGAGGGTAGTATGCATGATTCTGTTTCAAGAAATGGTGTACCAGAGTGAAACTGAAGACCCATAAGAGAGGAGCCGCCAGTGGGGGAATGGAGCTTCACAGCCGCCCAACATAAGGACACCACCAAATCTATGGATGATGGTGGAGGACCCCGTGGCATAGCAGTTGCGGGCAGTAGATAGGGATGCTGGATCGATGGCCGATGGTGGGCTCAGATGGACATGGAACAAATCCATGTCACATGGTAAGTATTCACAATCTAACTGGACCACAATGAGACCCTGCAGCAACCATCGTAGGGTAGTTCAAGCAACGACTGACCGCATTGAATGCAGTTGTTGTCCGGGTTGACTAGGTAGGGACATGGCACCTACTGCTTCCAGGTGGAACCAAACGACTAGATTGAGTGGGCTAGGCTGGGCCCATCCAGAATAGGTTGGTAGTGGGTTAGGCCTAGTCAGACCGGCTGGCGGGTCAGGTCAGATTAGACCCAGACCCAATCGACCCCTTTTTACATAAAATCCATAACTCTCAAACATTGTGTCTGTTTTAAAAGCTTTTTACGGCATTGGGGCCCTTATGACAAGATGGTTGTTTTGAGATACTCTAGGTGTGTTTCTCTGGAAGTTGGAGTATGACCTAATGGCTTGAGGAGGAGGTGCTCCAGCAATGAGTGTGCCAAGGATGAAATCCTGTGGCTGGCTGTGACCTAGAAGCTATGTGATTACCTTTAATAAATTTCTTACCAATACTATATGTCTTATCTATACTTTTTTTCTTACTAAGACTGAGTTGGTACTCCCCTATCCCCATAAGGTGTGGGTCCTTAGTATTTGACCAAACTCTGTGTGTCACCTACACTTCGTGTGTTACCAACTCTTCGTGTGTTATCTACACTCTCTGTGTTACCTACACACTGTGTGTTACCAACAGTTCATGTGTTATCTAAACTCCGTGTGCTACCTACACTCCATCTATTTCTAATGCTCCACATGTTACTACTTGAGGGTAATGTGGAGTCGTATGACAATACTATTTATGTATTGTAGAACTATACTTGGGGTGGGATAACTCTAGCGACTCTCTTGATTTTACTTAGTAGAGGCTACACTATTTGTACCTATTTAGTAGTCTTACTTGTGTCTTTGTTTGTGGTATACCTTTTTGGTTTGGGGTCCCTACTGAGTATTTTTTTACTCACCCCTATACGGGATTCACCCGCACATGTTGTGTCTTGTGAAGATGATCAAATGTTTTGATAGAGTCCTTAGTGGTCCGAAGATAGGTGGTGATTCAAGGTGACCCGACGGATGTGGTATGCTTCACTGAAATTCAGAAAACTTACTTTACCTACCCTTCAGGTTGGGTTTTCTGAAAATGTGATCCCAGAGCTTATGCTTTCCTTTTCAATTAGGTTTGTATTCTGGCTCCATTTTACTTATGTTTTGTAACTTAATATGAATGAGTCTTCTTAGTGGTTTGTATCCATTTTTAATTAGTGTTTTTAGTTTCAACTTTTTCTTGGAGATGGGTGCATGTGTACAAGTACTTGGGAAAATGCCTCCTACTTGTGGGATATTCCTACTCAGTGCTAGTCGCCAGCCCCTGGCCTAGGGGAGATGGGCTTGGGGTAGTAACGACATGGGCTCTAGGGGACGTGTTGTGACAACTATTTTGTTTTTTTGATAGTTTGTACTATTGTGTAACATTCTTGTATATGACCGTTTCCCTTTTATTATGATAATTTAATGAATCCATGTATCAGACACTACCTAGTGGCATTTGAGATAATTATTCAGTTTTTCTATTTATTTACTTTTACACACTTGACTATTATATCACTTATATATATTCTTCCTTTTTATTGTTATTCTAATTATAAATATTATTCTTCTTCTTTTAATTGTATCTAATTGTATACGTGGATCCACTATGATATGAGGGTATAGTCTCCCCATTGTTTCAACATTACACCATTACTTCTAGTCAGTAACCTCTAGCTTATGAGGAGGAACACTTGAGGCTATGTGGCCCAACATCTCAGGGAATGGGTTATGTAGATCCTAGGTCAGAATGTTACAAATAGGTTTCAGAGTAGTTCCTTTATTGGATTACTATTTGGAGAGAATAGATTCAGGATTTGGAATGCTTGGATCTTTGTCATAAGCTATAATTGGGTGTCGTGAACCCATGTTTGGGGTGAAGGCCGAGTCTCCCAAATTTTAATTATTTTCATTATTTTTCCAATTACTGTTGATATCATTTCACCATTGGGTGGTGCACATGATGTGTTGTGGTTATTATTATTGTTCTGATTGAGTATTTATTTCATCATTGGTCTAATGATGTGAGGACAAGGAACATTGTTACATGCATCATTATTAGGCACACTAGGACCAATATGCCATGCATTTTTCCATGTAACATCTATTTCAGAAAGCATTTTATTGTTTCATATTGATAGTTAATTGAATATGTTTTTAATTATTCTTACACTTCTTGCAGGGATTGGAAAAAATAATTGATACTTAAATTTCTTACCTTATCCTAATTGTTTTTTCCTAAACAGGTTAAAAGAGACACCTTAATCATTTAATTATGGCATGTTTAGCCATGAATCAACCGTTTCTTGGGAAGAAACATGTTATGGTGTGAGTTGAATGGATATCATGTTTTGGTTCATAAGGATTATGAGCCCTTATGGATTAAAAGTTTTATACCATCTAATTGAACAATTTTAAAGTGATTTATATAATTTAATAAGCACAAATTATGAATGAATATGACATTTAATGTGAAAATAGTTAACCTATACCTATGAAACAAAAACATAGACCTGAACCGAACCTTAGTAGTAGGTAGAAGGGTATCTATTATGTTTTATGGACTATTATGGTATTCTTTATTTACTCGGTCCAAGATTTTGAAGTAGGTAGAGGGGTATGATATATTATTAGGATGTATTTACTTCTATCCTAGTTTTATATCTACAATCATTATATTTGGTTAAATATCTTATGATGCATTCATTTAGAATTATACTGTCATACCACCATGATTCCCTTCTATCATACACCCTGATGGTATTTATGACTATTCTCCTACGGTGGATGGCTGTGAGCCGCCAATGATTCCTCCTGTGGTGCCACCCATGGAACGAATTCCTATTCCAAATATGGGAACTGATTATTAGTTATGAGAGAATTTATTTCATATGTTCTAATCAATGTAAGGTGTAGTTCAACCTGCCTTGAGTATGGTAGAGTTGACTCATGAATTTCAGCAACATTAACCTCCCCCCTGTTCTGGGGATGGAGGACCTCATGCTGCGGAATCTTGGATCAAAGAAATTCTATCTATATTCAATAATTTGGAGACGCCTATAGAGCAGAGGGTAAAATTTGTGGTGTATATGCTACATGATTAATCCAAGAGGTGGTGGGACATAATGACCTAGGAATATTGGTGTAGAGATTTGGTTTGGGAATAATTTTCGACCATATTATATGACTACTTATTTTCTCAGACTCTGAGGGATAATAGAGCTAGAGAATTCATGAAACAATAGTAGGGAAGCATGTATGTGATGGAGTATTATGCTCATTTCATATAGTTGAAGCTTTTATCTCAGACTTTGCCTGGTTATGACCTTATGACCACCAAGAAATATGAGGATGGATTGGTATAAACCATCTATTCATATTTCAATGTATTCAGGTTGATGAACATTTCTGCAATCATCAATTAAGACCTTATTACAGAGTGGAAATTGAGGAAAGTTAATGGTGCAAGTTTGGATGGTTCAACACCTAAAGCTAGAATTGGTCATTATTCTGGGAACATGTTTTATTTTTTGGTTTCTCATAGAGGTAGTAGCATTCATGCTCCTCATGGAGACAATTTCCCAATTTTTCACCAATATGGGAATCTGGGACACATGGAGCCTCAATGATTATGGGATCCAGAAGAGTGTAAAGGTTGTGGTTGGATGGGCCATATTCAGTATTTTTTCCAATCCTTTACAATAGTTCCTAGGTAGTGGGGACCTACACCTACTCCATGATCAGTAGAGGGGATATAGGATCACGACAACAAGGCAGCTAGAATACAACTAACCAATCATCTCAAGGTGGAAGTCGAGGCATAGGTAGTCGGATTTATGTTTCTCAGTTCTAGTAGAGCAGGCTTGCCTAGGGCAGTCAGAAAGTGACTCAAGGCCATGGTACGGGCTAGTTACATGCATTATAGACTATTCTATATGAGGAAATCCCCAGACCTTATACTATACAAGATACTATTCTAGTAACCTCAAATTTAGTGTCTTCTTTGTTTGAAACTTCCCATCTCAATCATTTATATTTGAGGAAATCAACGAGAGTCTGGTCCTCATGATTGGGAACATTAATGGTTCAATGATTCTAGAAACCCTATTAGGTATCCATTGGGATGGTGTTAACCATAGTTCATACTATCCCTTAGAGATAGGTGGTCACCTTTTTGTATGGAATCTCTTCATCCTTGACATTATTCAATTTGACACAATCATCAGGATGGATTGGTTAGTTCCCTATTCAGCCTATATTGACTACTATCATCATAGGGTGATGTTTAAATACTCATAGGGAATTAGGAAGGCAAATTAGGGAGAATGGGATGTTAGTAAGACATGAGAAGTACCCGATAAGTAGAGGCTCTATAGTGTTACAACTTATATTTCCAGTCTTTTCCTTGATGACCACGTGTTATGACCCTATGCTTTTCTTCTTGTATTGGAGAATTCCAGAGATATCTATCATGATTACTTCTATGGTATACCTCTACTGTGAGAGGTATATTTTACCATTGTGAATACACCAGGAGCAGCACCAGTGACCATTCATCATTATAGGATGATACCTAAATAGCTTCTGGAGCTCAAGAAGCAATTGGAGGATCTAGAGGCTAAAGGGTTCATACGTCCCAACACTTAACCTTGGGGTTCACTTGTAATTTTTTATAATAATAAATATTGTACCATTATGATCCATGTAGATTAATTTCGATTTAATTAGATCACAATCAATAATTGATATCCACTTACAGAAATAAAGGACCTCTTTGATCAGCTCAGAGGAGAAAAGGTGTTTTCAAATATATATCTGAGGTCTGGTTATCCTTAGTCAATTTTCGGACTTTCCACATAACTTGTAAAACTTTTAGGAGTAGTTATAGTCTATATGACTACCTTTTTACGCCATTTGGACTCATGAATGCACCTGCAGTTTTCATGGATATTATGAATCAAGTTTTCCACCCATATCCGGATTTATTTTTGGTTTTCATTATTGATGATATCTTAGTATATTAATTCTCTAGGAAATACCATGAAACATATCCTGATACAATGATTAATACAATGAGAGAGAATTAGATCTATGCTAAGATTAGTAAATGCCACTTTTGGATTGAATAATCCACTTCCTGGGTCACATCATCTTGAAGTTCGGAGTTTCAGTAGAGCCATAGAAAGCGAGAGATGTAGTTTCCTTAGATCATCCAAATAGAGTATTTAATATTAATAGTTTCTAAGGGATTTAAAAATATAAAAGATTATTCATCCACAATTTCTCAGGATTTGCAGCACTACTTAGAGTCTTGAAAATGAAGGGTGTGAAATATGAATGGTTAGAAGCATTTGGAGTATCCTTTCAAGAGTTGAAGGGTAATTTGACTTCAGTGCTAATACCGGTTCTACTAGATCTAAAAAGAAGCTACAATATATATTGTGACACATTAGGTATCTATCTTAGATATTTTATGATATAGTATGATTGAGTTTTCGCATACGGGCCTCATTGGTTGAGGCCTCACAAGCAGAATTATCCCCCACATGACCTTGAGATCACTGTTGTTATACATGCCTTACACTATTAGAGACAATATCTACTAGGAGAGAGTTTTGTGGGGTAAAATAATCAAAAATCCCCAAGTAAATCTTTACACTATAGGATCTCAATCACAAGCAATGTAGGTGGGTTGAGTACCAATAGTAGTTTGATTTTGAGCTTTCCTGCACGGCTGGAAAGGGAAATTATTTAGCTTATGCTATGAGCTGAAAGAATCAGACATGAGAAGTTTAGAAATATGATTTATAATGGTAGATTATGGCCTTATTCTCAGAGATTCATATTTAGGATCATCAATACCATGTTCAAAATATCCTCTCAGACTAGACAATGAATTCTACTCTTCTAAAATGGGTATGAATGAGGAAATTATTTGATCTTGGAGGCCTTGTCATGAGGGAAAGTGTCTCTGATGATGATACATATTCTGGTTGGGCCATGGATGGGGAAAAACCTTATTGTTCCATGGGAATTTATGGGTCCCAATAGAAATCAGAGAGGATATGATGCGATATTTCCATGCTTCCGCATGGAAAGTTTACTCTAGTGTCACCAAAATGTATCAGGATCTCCGATGCCAGTATTGGTGGACTGGTATGAAACATGAGATTTCAAGATTCATCACTCAGTTTTACACCCATCATCAAGTGAAGGTGGAGCACTAGCACACAATAGGGATTCTTCTGCCTTTGTCTATTCCAAATTAGAAACATGACGATTTTTTGATGGACTTCATTACTAGTTTACCAAATCACCTCATGGTAACTATTCAATATGGGTGGTCATTGATTGTTTGATGAAGGTAATACAATTATTACCTATGAGAGAGACCTTAATGGTAGATGAGATAAGAAGGCTATATTTTAGAGAAGTTTTACATCATCATGGAGCTCCTAGTTCTATCGTTTTTGACAGAGATACTCACTTCATGTCATATTTTTGGTAGGGGTTAAAGAAGGAATTGGGTATGAAGGTACTTATACGCATGACCTATCACCATCAAAATAATGGATAGAATGAGTGTATGATTCAAGAATTAGATTAAATGATATGTACATGTGTCCTTGACTTTGAAGGTTCTTGGGAGAAACACATTCATCTTGTGGAGTTCACTTACAATAACAGCTTCCAGGATAACATCAAGATGGATCCATATGATGCATTATATGGAAAGACATGTTGCTCACCACTTCAGTGACTAGAGGTTGGAGAGGTAGATTTACATAAACCATGTCTTGTTTAGGAGGCTAAAGAGAAATTCCAACTAATTAGGAAGTGCATGATGACAACTCAGTCCAGACAATAGTCATATGTCAATAGACACTAGTGATGTCACGACCCGTCCCCCAGGGCCCGTGCCATAACTAGACCAAGCATGCCTTCCATGGGATAGGGGTTGACAACTAGTTCTGGAAAGGCATAACCTAGAAAGGGAAGGAATTTCCTTTAAACTTGCACACACACAAACTAGGTACACACTGTATAAAAGTAAAACATAACAGAAAAAGGGAAAATATAACCACTAATAAAAACCAAAACTGAGAGTAAAAGTAATTACTAAATGTAAAGGGGCTAGTATACAATCCCAACTGGAATGAAAGTACCGTAAAAATGGAAAACATGATCCGGAGGTCATCCACCAAGGATCCTACCTGAAGGGTAGGTATAGCTCATTACCTAACATCACTGCCACTCACCACGTCTATCAAGCACCACTGAGCACTGTCTAACCTTGGATCCTTGAGTCTCATTCAAGGTGTCCATTGTCTACACAAGACACAACAATGTGAAAATGAATCTCGTGCAGGGATGAGTATAGCAATACTCAGTAGGGACCCCGATACCCCAGAAGGTCTCTTATAATTCCTCAATGGAAAAAACACAAATCATGATCTCAATTACAAAGAATAAAGTAAAAGACAGCTAACACTAGGTACATAACATAAAGAATAGGAATAAAGATTATTAGTTGTATAGATAAATCATATTTTTTCATTGAGAAGTACCACTGATAAGCCATGAAGAAGTCATTCTATTACCGATCCACACAGGGTCGTAAGTCGTCGATCCACACAGGGGCATAAGTCATTGATCCATACAGGGTTGTAAGTCGCTGATCCACAATGGGTCACTCTAAGACTTGTCCTCATCGAGTCACGCTACATCTGATCCACATAGGGTTGTAAGTCGCTGATCCACGATGGGCCACTCTAAGGCTGGTCTTTGTCAAGTCATGCTACTACTGATCCACATAGGGTCGTAAGTCGTCAATCCACATAGGGTCATAAGTCGCTGATCCCCAACATGAAACTCAAAGGCTGGTCATCATCGGGTAGAACTACTATGGATCCACACAGGGTTGTAAGTTATCGATCCACATAGGGTCTCCCTAATGCCCATCCACAAAGGGTCTCTCTCCACTTGACAGACAGCCACATGATTCCTACACTCGGTGTGCTTGAGTTCCATAGATTCTGCTCGTCAAGACATCGGTCATACCACAAATTCCATGAAGTCCCATGAATAAGTGACCTGAAGAACCGCCATGTCATAACAGTTCCAATTCAATAGATTGCGCGTTAGTCAGACGCTCAGTTTGTAAGTTAAAGACATTTTAGTACTGAGGGCCCGATTGGATTCGAGTTCAATCTGACCTGGCCATACTCCAAATTTCTTCAAAACATAATTAGAGTATCCCAAAAGGACCGCCTCGTCCTACTTGTTCGATTGTAGGAGACGATTCTTCAAATGAATGTCTGGTTTAGAAGATACACCCAAATTAGCGAAATGGGATCAGTCAGGTTTGGGTTTGATAGGGGTCTGACCCGTTGGGTCTGCGGGTCACGTCTGACCAGCAAGTCCAGACTGGATGGTGGGTCCAACCCGACCAGGAGGTCTAGCCCGGCTCACGGGTAGGGCTTAGCTGGCAAGTCCGGACCGCCTAGAAGAACCCGAACCACATCCTCCCAGGCAGGTCACACTGACAATATACAGTGCATCCAGTGTGTCCAGATGGCGGCACAACCCCTTCTTACAAAACAGATGGATGGAGCCAGTCGTTGGTCTAGCTGAGCGGCCCGAGTGGGATGCTCCTCTCCCCACGCAGCATGTCAGTGCCACACCATTCCACCACCGCGACCCGACTGGTCACGACTCCTGCCACCATGATGCATGTGAGCATCAATCCTCGACGTGGCTGGCTTAGTCGGCCACTTCTGATTACCGGTGCCTCCATGCCAGTGGTGTCGCACCATTGGTTGCTTCTATGGGCCCCAGAAATGCATCAGTGCCCCGTTTTCTTTGCCATCTGTGCCTACGGGCCTCCCGGGTTTCTACCTTCGCTGCACAACCCTTAGTTTTATCTTCCTGCCATGTTGCCCAATCTTGCACAATGAACACACATTAACTTAGAAGGATAAGGGTCCGGCCCTTGTTCAGATTGGAACACACCCTCCGCATTAGCGCTTAAAAATGGGGTAGAATAAAAATCATTAAAATCCCATAATGAAACCCCGCATCAGCCTCCTTCAATAAAGAATGAAATGCAGATCAACCTGTTGGTCGGTTGATCCACATATTTCATATTACTCAAGAACAGGGAAATAGGGATATAAAACCCTTAAATCAAATAAACCCCCTACCTGGGTTCGGTGGAAACCGTTGTAGATGAGGGAAGTAAAACACATTCGATGTCATTCGTCATTGTTCGTCGATCTCTAGATCGATTTCCCCTATTGTTCATCATTTATCCACCATTCTTCATTGGAGAGTAAAGTCGTCGAAATTTCATTAGTGGTTCCTCCCATGGGATTCCAATTCCCAAGACAATGTTTTGATTAAATAAAAGAAACCATAAGATGTTGAATTCATTAATATGGTTTATTAATAAACCAAAATTAATGAACCATTATTCCTAGAACATTGCGGTTACACTTCCAAAGGAATATATCATTAAATGTCTCTTATTTAACGTCCATTATTGCATTGCAGTCCAGCCATCCGCCCCTCCATGGTTGTAGAAGGAATAAAAAAACTCATTTAGTTATTTTATTATTTTTTTCCTAAAAAGTCCAAAAATTAACTTTTTCATCCGACCCTTTACAGTCAAAGTTAAACTTCACCTAAGCGAATCCTGGTGCTGCAAATTCAACGATGCCCTTTTATTTTCAATCTGAGCACCGGTTCAAAAGATAGAAATCCCTACTCACACGTTTACTTAATGTACCTATGAAATGTTCAAAAATTATTAACAGTCACCCTTGACTCGCACCGATCAAGGTTAGGCTCCACCAAAGGGGAACACACCTTTACAAGCTCAATGGTACTCTCATATTTCCAATCTGTGTTACTGTTTAGGAGTTATAAGGATTCAACAATAAAATAATTGTTACTTAATAATTTTATTTATGGCCAAAAACTAACTTCCATTGTTGGCCCGCACCACCCAATGTTAGGATCTGCGTAAGGAAAGAATACACTCACGACTTAAGCGGTGGTCTTAGATTTATAATGCCAGTATCCATTCGTGAGTAATAAACATTTAAAAAATAAAATAATTTTATTTAATAATTTTATTTACAGTTATTCCATTTTCGGATTTTGTCACTGGAGGCCTGCGCCGACTAAACATAAGTCATACCTAGGGTAAACCCACCATCCTGAACACAAAGATGCACTAAGATTTCTGATCCGAGCACCTATTTAAGAGTTATTCAAATTTTTTAGGAACACCCCCACACATTCTATTTAAAGATTAACAGTTTCTGATAGATCATTCCGGGAACTCCGGGCCTCGGAATCACAGGCCTTCAAATTTCATGGTCTCGAAACAATTTCATATAATAAATAAAATTATACGGAAATTCCAGGACATTACATTCTCCACACCTTTAGGCTTTACGTCCCCGAAAGAAAAAAAGGAAAAAAAAGTGGGGTTATTGAGCATGAGTATGAGCCTCCCGATCCCATGTACACTTATAGAGGTTCCCATGCTGCTACTTAACTTGCACCAGAGAAATCGACCACCCCCGAAGGACCCGATCTTGTCGATCCTCTCTTTCCACTGGTAACTCTGCGAACATCACCCCATCATCAATGTCCAGATCGCCCCAGTCGATGATGTGTGATGGATCATGAACATATCTCCTCAGCTACGACACATAGAAATTTCGTGCTCTTGGTGCATTAGTGAAGGAAGAGATAGGTGGTTAGTCACTTCGCCAACTCTGCTGAGAACCTGGAAAGGTCCGATGAACCTCAGAGTTAGTTTTCTGCCCCAGACAAATCTTCGCAATCCTCATCGAGGTGAGACTCATAGGAAGGCATGGTATCCCTTCTCTAACTACAAGGGTCTCCACCTCCTGTTATCATAAGACATATTCCTACTCTGTGTAGTCTTCATACGCTCATGGATGATCTTAACCTTTTCAGTGGTAGCTCGCACCAACTCTAGACCCATAAGTGCTGACTCCCCTACGTCTTTCTAGCATAGATGTGTTTTTTATGGTTTCCCGTACAAGGCCTCAAATGGTTCCATACTGATGGTGGAGTGATAGCTATTATTGTATGCAAACTCTACCAAGGTCAAGAGATCCTCCCAAATGTGACCAAAATCAAGGACACAACTACGGAGCGTGTCCTCAAGCGTTTGTATAGTCCGCTCTATCTGACCATCTATCTGAGGATGAAAGGAAGTGCTCAAATGTAGCTAAGTCCCGAATGCCTCCGGTAATCCCCTTCACAATAGGGATGTAAAACAAGCATCACGATCTGAGATGATCGTCGATGGAATCCCGTGAATCCGTACTATCACATATACATAGAGGTGTCCCAAGCCCTCTACTGACCCTTACTCTCAAATGGGTAGGAAAGTGGGACTACTTGGTGAGTCAGTCAATGATCACCCATATGGAATTAGGGGTCCAAGACGTATGTGGTAGCCTTTTCACGTATTCCATGGAGATTCCACCCCACTTCCATTCTAGCACCTCAAGTGGTTGTGCTAAGACTATTGGAACCTGATGTCCAGCCTTCACTTGCTGACAAGTGAGGCATCGTGAAACAAACTCTGGCACTACTTTCATCACCCCAAGCCCCCAGTACTAATACCAGAGGTCCTAGTACATCTTAACCACACCAGGATATACCGAAAAATGGGACGTGTGGAACTACATCAAAACCTCCTCTCATTGCAACCCTGGTACCATGGTGCTTCCTCTTAAAAGGATTACATGCTCCCCACCTTCATAAAATCCATTAGGAGCCTATCCTTGGGTTATCTGAGCACGTAAAATCTCACATTCAATTTCCCCAAGATGTGCCTCCCTGACTCGCTGATGGAGTGGGGGAGTGACTATCATAGACTAGAGGTAAGATGCTCCATCACTATGCATGAAGGATAACTACAACGTGACTAGCTGCTCCGTCGCCTCACTCTGAAACTATAAACCAGACCTCCTGCTGAGTGTGTCTGCCATAACGTTTCCCTTCCTAGAAGTGTATACTATATCAAATTCATAGTCCTCAAGTAATTCCATCCATCGCTGCTATCTCAGCTGCTGTAAGTCCTATATGAACCTTTCCATCCACGCAAAAGGTTACCCATTTTAACTGATTGATGTGCCCATAGACCCTTTGGTAGTGGGTACTCATTCCCCACGACCACTTGGTTGAAGTTCCAGTAATCCACACATAACCTCAAACACTGGGTCTTACTATTATCTTCCTCTTCAAGTCCCCATAACTATACTCTCATCTCCCGGAGCTCCGCGAGATACATCTGATATGCATTTGTAGATATTGGTGTCATACCTAGGTACAAGCCAGTAGAGAAGTCCCTCTCCCTATGGGGAGGTAACCCTAGAAAAATCTTTTTAAAGGATGTAACTGCACTTTTCCACAACTATTGGAAAATTAAAACTCAAAACACCTACTTCCACGAGAATGAGGCTGGCCTAATCAATAGTGATCAGCTGCACCCTCATATGAATGAGTTTATCCCATGCTGTATGGGTTTCCTTTTTCGCTGAAAAAGGAAAAAACTATTCCAACACTGTAGATATACCACATCCTTTTTCCTAAAATAGTCAATCTATGCAAGAACAATGGATGAGAAGTCCATACCTAAACTAACGACGTAAGGCCTCGACACTGTGACCAACAGGTTACAACTGAATCTTTTTCCTCAACGGTCAGATCACACCATCGACATAAGTGTGATTATCGAGTCTTCTCCCATAGGTATCTCCAGAAGTAAGGGTCATGTCAAATAGTATAACTAGAAACTCTAGGTCTTGAACAATATTCATGAAAAATAGGAATGATTAGTACCTATTTCTATTAATACAACAACTAGTAGTAGACACAGAACATATCTCAAATCATTCATGGATCCCCTAGGTCACACTCCTTAACCTCATGTTGCTACACAATTCCCCTTTCCTCTATCTACCTGAGCTTGGTGGGGACCACATTGGTGTGGTGGTTGTAACATTTCTAATGTATACCACCTCTTGATACTCTCCGAACTCCCCTTCCATGTCTACTGCCCTGAAGATTCATCTGTACCTATAACTTCCTCTTCCCAAAACATTCTACAATTCCAAGTCTCTGAGACTGATGCTGGTTTTTGGCTTTACCACTGATGACATTCATTGGTTGTATCTACTCATCCAACTAACTTTAAACCACTAAAGATTATATTTAGCACCCTAACATAAGTCAGAATTCATAGAGGAATACTGTTAGCTTGGATGTCCCTAAACACATCTCACTCAGAGGTCCGACCTGAAGCAGTGATCGTAAAATATTAATCGAGTACCTGGAATGATAATTATGGCTTGATGAATACTAATCTATTGATATGTCATATTGCCAAAGTTGTAGAAGATCTTGGGAACACACACCCATTCACATTTTATGGCAAGATACCCCTTCTATGAGAGAGGTTCTCAAGATCTATCCATGAAAAAGTCACCTCACTGTAAGATAGGGGTAATCTAAACTCTTCCATCACCTTATTGATCTATATAGAATTCTCACTTCCAGGACCACTATCTGGTCTAATGGTTACCTCACTAGATGGAAACTCAGTCACCACCTCAATCCAATACTCAACCGCCTGTGAGATGGTCTCACCTCAGAACATGAGGGGTATCTGTTACTGAAACTCTTGTAAGGCACTAAGCCTATATATGTCCTCTACCAGTAGAACCAGTAGTAACTACTGACCAATGGGCATTGGTATGGATGGTACACCGCCCGAAGATACCATCTCGGGCAATAGTCCCTATACAGAAGCCCTATCACTCTTTCGAAAATCCTCATGGAAATGCATTGGAATCCTAGCTGGCTGTCTACATAGTGGTATCCTAAAACGGAAAAGGTGCAAGATGATCAATAAGTTATACCTAGTGAGCTGACTCAAAAGATATCAAAAGAAAAAAGCATTTTCAAAACACACACAATATCTTTTTCATGTATCAAGTGAGATATAAGATTTTAGGGTCTGTGTTTATGGATAAGTTAGCCACCACACCAACACCGAACTCCCCGAACTAAAATATGAACTCAAGATATTTAACACTATTGCTCTATTGAAAACATAAACTCTTAGTTCTTCGGTATAACTGACTTCCCTTTGATACCACATTTTCATGACATTTCCCCTGATGCCCATGTTGTGACTACTGCAATCCCACCTTCCATAGGCCAAGGGTTAGCGACTAGTTCCAAAAATGCATAACCCAAAAAGGGAATTCATTTCCTTTAAACCCGTAAAAACACAAACTAAATAAACACTGAATACAATTAAAACAAAGTGGAAAAGGGAAAGTATTACCACTACTAAAAACCACCAATTAGAGTAAAAGTAAGTAATGAATGTAAATGGGGCCAGTATACAAGCCCAACTAATAATAAAGTATAGAAAAAAGGGAAAACGTGCTCCAGAGTTTCTCCCCGAAGGTTCCTACCGGAAGGTTATGTATATCTTGTCTCATTCCTTCACTATCGCTCACCACGTCTTTCAATCAGCATCGAGCACCATCAAGCCCTAGTTACTCAAGTCTTAGTCAAGGAATTCATCATCTTCACAAGACACAACAAGGTTCAGGGGAAGACCGTGAAGGGGAGAGTATAAAAATACTCAGTAGGACTCCTGAGACCCTAGAAGGTATCTCAGAATTCCTCAATGGAAAAACCACAAAGCATGATCTCAATCCCAAAGCATAAAGTAAAAGATATATCACACAAGGTATATAACTTAAAGAACAAGAATAATGATGATTAGTCTTAAAGATAAATCATCTTATTCCATTGATAAGAAGCACTACTAAACCATGAAGAATTATTTCTTTTTCTGATCCACATGGGGTCGTAAGTCACCAATCCATAGAGGGTCATAAGTTATCGATCCAAATTGTTTCATAAGTCGTCAATCCACATAGGCTCGTAAGTTAATGATCCAATATGGGCTGATCTAAGGCTGGTACTCATTGGGTCATGCTACTGATGATCTACACAGGGTTGTAAGTCCCTAATCCACAATGGGCCACTCTAAGGCTGGTCATTGTTGGGTCTCTCTACTGTTGATCCACACAGGATCATAAGTTGTTGATCCACATAGGGTCGTAAGTCACTGATCCATGACAAGATGATATAAGCCTGGTCCTCTTCAGGTTGTTCTACAGTTTATACACACAAGGTTATATGTTTTAGATCCACACATGGTCTCTCTTATGCCGATCCACAAAGGATTTCTCTTCACATGACAGCCAGCAACATGATTACTCCACTCAGTGTGCTTGAGTTTCATAGATTCTTATCCTCAGGACATTGGTCATACCTCAACGACCATGAATTCCCACAAAGAAGTAACCTAAAGAACCACCATGTAATAAGGGTGTCAACACAACAGACAATGTGTCAATCAGATGCATGGTCTGTAAGTTATAGGAATTTTAGAACCGAGGCCCCGGTTGGATTCGAGTTTGATCCAAATCGGCTGTACTTCAAATTTCTCCAAAACCCACGCGGAGTATCTCAAAGGGACTACCTAGTCCTAAGGGTTCCAGCATAGTAGATGTTTCATCACAAGGATGTCTAGTTTAGAAGATACGACCAAATTAGAAAAATGGGACCAGTCTGGTCTGGGTCTGGTAGGGGTCTAGCCCGGCTAGCCTATTGGGCTCATGGGTCTGGCCCGACTTGTGGGTTTGGCCTAGTTGGTAGATGTTGTCCTGTTGGAATTTCCATCCCGGTTCGTAGGATGCATGGTAAAGGTATACTACAACCTAATGAAAGACCCAGGGGTGTCTGATGCTTGTTTTGATCCTTGAGTTCCCAAAAATGGGATAAGGAAATGGTCTTCATGGTTTGTTTAAACCATGCTACCTAGGACACATAGTTAGTTTCAACCATGGGGTTGTAGATAGTGGGAACCTATAAGCCGCATGGTTTGTCTACAACCATTCCGGTTAAGGTGCATGACTATGAAACAATTGTAGGTTTTTGGATAGTGGGTTATCACATGGTTTGCGCATGGTTTTCAAACGATGTTCCTAGGTTGCGAACCCCATAATTTTGGTTGAAAATTTGATTTCCCCCCACTTAACATATTAAGCCTTTTCTATTTTCCTTCTATCCTCTAGAGGCTAAAACATATTCTTCTCCTCTTTTGAGCTCAATAACACCATAAGTTACACTTTAAAGCAATGTATCTGTCTGGTGTTGTTCCTCAATATTTCAAAAACAATTGAACCACCTTAGTATGCTCCATAGTCTCTTAATTACTATTCAAATTTCCTTTTAATCCATCACACTATTTATGTGCAAGCTAATTTTCTGTATTTTCAGTGCATTGAAATGTTTCTCAAATCTCTTCCCACCTACTATGAATTTGAGGTTGATATCAAGCATGGAGTTTTCTATGACCTAGTGGTAAGTGGTCATATTGTTTTCCCTTAGAGTTTTTTTTTCTCGCAACTATGTCATTGTGCCACATATTGGACTTCACCGAGCATCCCAATTATATTAAGTTCTTCATGTCTAGTTGACCCTTGCACCTTGATACATGTTCATTGATCCTTGTTTTATAGTTTGGAGGTTGTACATACCTTATATGTTAATAAATTGGGTATTACAAGTGTAATTGGTGATTGTGGATATTTGGTCAAAATATCTGGAACTCCTTATTAGCTAATGGACCAATTTTAAAATAGAATTACCAATGAAATTTGAATAGTTTTAGAACCCGAGGAACCTCTTAGGTGTTTGGATCGACCTATAATTGTAATTTCAAATATAGGAAAGTTACATTACGACCTTGTCACCCTCTAAGTGACCTCTTTGAGCTTATAAATGGTTTTATCATGTTTTTATAATTTGAATGGGTTTTTTTAAATGAGATGGATAATGAATGATGGATTGAAAATCTTAAAATGAATGAAATATATTAATTGAATGAATTATCAAGGATAGTGAGACGATTCCTTTTGTTAGTGCTTGATTGTGTTGTTCTTTGTGAATTTAAATGATTTGGTGTGATTGAGATTGTATTTTTAGTCACATGAGAGGTTATCCGTCTTGTATTATGTTATAAAAAATATAATTCCTTGCTTATAGATATATGGGATAGATAAAAGATATATATGGGAGGTAATTTCTCATGCCAGTAATAATTACAATATTTCATCATAGAGGCTATGTAAGATGGTAAGGGGTGTTGATCATAGAGGGAAACTACACTCCCTTACACCGTGTGTTGAGTATGGAATCTCAAATTATTGATACTATACATGTGTTTGGATGTACAGGCCACATTAAATGTTTAGAGTGACGAAATGATGGATTAGTCACCATTCCAAGTGTTGTTTCATTACATATCACACTCTTATTGGTATGTATGGAATGCAACGTATTTCTTGAGCTTATAGGCTTGTTATACAAGTCGTGGATGTCTGAGTTACACCCCGGTCTAGTCAACAGTAGTATTCTAGGTATATGGCCACTTATGTACACATGTACTTGGTTTATATTAGTGGATGAAATATAAATAATTATATAATATGTATATATATATTAATACTATTATATATATAATGATTGATCAGATGATTCTCGGCCATGAGCCGATAAAGGAAGAGCCATTAGGTTTCCATTAGAAACCTTAACAACCTAGTTAATTATTTTCAGCATTGTTTTACTTATTATGTTATACCCACACACTTTTTAGTTATGAGTGTTTCTTGGATTATACATAGACACCATTGGTGGTGGCTTGATAAGATTTATATCTCACTCCCTACTCAGGCTTCCTTTGGTACTTGAGAAGAATCTCTGCCTATAGGTATGGATAAGGGAAATCACCCTTCTACAGGTTGTTGATATGATTTTACTTATAGTTAGATCTCAGGAGTAGAGGATCGACATAGGCTCAAGATTCTTAGAGCTATTTTGTCTTTTTTTCCATTTATACTATTATGTAGCATGCTTGTATCTACCCGTTTCCCTTTTTTTATCATTATTGCATGTATCCACGTATCGAACACTACTTAGTGCAATTTAAGAAATATATTCATTTGTTATGTTTATTTTGGATTCCAAACATGTATATTATATGAGATATATCTATTCATATACTGCATTGTTATTCTGATTGTTAATATTAGTCTTCCACTATTGGTTATATCTAATTGTATCTACTATGCCACTCTGATTTGAGGGTATATTCTCCCCACTATGCCAAATTTACACCCACACTACTAGTCAGAAGAGTATTTCATACGGGGAGGCCCGGTTTAGGCCATGTGACCCACCATCTTGAGGAATGCGTTAAGTGGATCCTAGGTTGTGACGGTATATAAGGAAAATTGAGACAAGAACACATTACAATATGATATTTTATTATTTAAAAATCAATAAAAAAGGGGATAATGAGATAAAAATGAAAATAAAAAAATATAATAAATATACTAGTGTAAAATAATTAAGTATAATAAATCCAATGTTGAAGTACATATTCAAATAATTAGGTGTATAACTCAATGAAAAGAGAAAGAGTTAACAAAAACCCATATCTTGGATTCCTGCATGATTAGATATAATATAACTTTTTTAAAATATAATAAATCTCATTAATAATCCATTTCAATACCTTATACATCTATATTAACTTTTATGTTAAATCTTTATATTTATTTATTATATAGTTATTAATTATTTTTAGTTTATAGTGGCCATATGTTGTTGGTAGTTTTAGTTGTTCTTTATCTATTTTAGTTTTTTGTCCAAGTCATTATTCCTGGATAATGAGTTTAAAATAGATATAATAGTAAAGGTTATATAATATTAGTTCCATAATGTCTTATAGATTTCTAGTTTCATTACATGAGAATTTATTGTCTAATTCATAAAGACGAAATCCATAATTAGAAGGTTTCAATTTTTTTTAATAAATTTCAGTTGTTATATTAATATTTTAAATAATAATATACCCATTATAGAAATATAAAGAACAAATTATTTATTTATTAATATCTTATAGTACCAATATTCAATTTTACATAGCAATCCATGGAATAAATTTATTACATCTCCTAATTATGTGGTTAAACCAACTCAAATCAGAACACAATATAATTAATTGATGAGTTTGACTGTGAATGATTTTGTTACAATATCATTATTATAGAAGTATAATGATATTATTGATCTATTTTTAATGTGATAAATTATCATTTTTAATAGTTATAGAATTTATATAAATAAAAAATAAGGAAAAGAATTCATTTCTTACAAAGAATAAATCACATATTTTCTTAGAATACTTTTTAGTTTTGAAGGAATTATGGAATTTTATTGATACTATAAGCTACCAAAGGGTAAGAGATTATGAGCGGCATGTGAACCTTCATCCATGGGAAAAGGGTTTCATTTCGGGTTCTCTACCTTACCTCCTCCGGTGTTGCTCGGGTAGATTGACACTCGTATCCTTCAGATCAGAGGCAGCGTGGGAAAATTTAAGATTTGTCTACTCAGTGGAGCATGGATCCTGAAGGATTACTTCAGATCGGAGCTGGAGTGGTTTAGTTCTTCCGATTTCATCTGCTCAGGTGAGGTACTGACTTTGTCTAAGCTTCTACTTGGATCGACATAGGCTATTTCAAGGTTTCAGCTTCATCTCCCTAGTGAGCTGGCTCGATAGAGTCTTAGGCGAGGTCCTGGAACGTCTCGCTGGCAGTCCTTGGATCGGAGTTGGCCTCAGAGTGGCATGGAGGGGGGGGGGGGGGTCTTGGTGATCTTATGGTGTTCATGCATTTCTTTTATAGGTTTTATTTTAGTATTTTTTGGTATTTGTTGATTGTGGTGGAATGGATGATCTTTTGGTATGAGGTACCTACTGAATGGGTATAAAGAGGATGGTTTGAGTATGTATATCCATTGATACTCTCCCATTCTATGGTCTTCTTGCGTCAGACTCTGACAACTATAGTGGTGGTAGTCATGTGGAGTGTGGCAGAGGTCTTCAGGATTGATGTCTTGTTAGAGGTTGGCTTCATGTAGTAATGGTCTAGTGAAGATTTTTTGTGTGATTTTGTTGTTGGTCTCGATGATGGAAAATTAGTGCAGATAGACTTGAACACATGGGACAGGCCTTAGAGGAGGATCCAAAGCTAATAGTTCATCTTTTCAGAGCTTCACAGATTTTGTTTTTTTGAGAGGTCATGGTGTGAGAAATCAGATCGAGCCTATGCATTGACATAGGACACTTGTTTGTTGAAAAATATTAAGACGGTGGCTGGCTTCTTTATGATCATATGCTAAGGAGGGACAACTTCTTTTTATGAGTCTTCTTTCAATATTTTTTCTTCTAGTGTGATTTGTCTTAAGTCTTGAATTCTGTTTGGGTTCCCCCATCCTCCCTTAAAAGGGGTCTTTATCACAATAAACAAAATCTGAAGGCCTTCAGGCTGCTGGATGGAAATCTACCAGACATGATATAATATTTTTAGGGAGTGAATTTGAGAATTTATTCAAGCTAAAAATTAAGTAAATGTTTTTGTTAAAGTGGGTATAGGAGGGTTCCTTTTATAAGTGAACATGAGTGGAATTTTACCAAATACTCATTTATTAATGTGCAACGAAATCCATTTATCATGGAAAGTGGATAAACTATGTGTAAATAATGGATAATAGATAATGTGATGTCGATAAATCCCTTATACATACATTTATTGATAATTTTTTTAATATTTTAGGATTCTAAACCTCATTTTTACCCTTTTTCATCATTTTATTTTTTACCATGGTTACTAACTTTTACCTCGTTAACTTATTTTTATGACTAAAATAATATTTGGAATTGTTATCTAATTTTTAATTAATGATTCTTGATATGAAATCCATTTTACTGGATTCAATTTCTAAAATTGATAAAAATTAATTTTAATATAAGAATGCATACACATTTTTTTAAAATCTGTTTTCAATATAATAATACATTTGTTCATCTTATTTAACTAGTAATGATAATTAAATTAATTTTAACTTATATAATGAATAAAAAATTCTGTAAATTAATTATTAAATAAATATAAATATAATTTATTAATATAAAAATATACAAAATATATAAAAATGTATCTTTTAAAACATGTATTGTCAATAATAAATTATTTTATCCTTATTACTAACCAATTGACAATATATATTTATATTTATTAATTTTTTTTATATAAGATACATTTTAGTAAATTTCATACTATAAATAAGATAAATTTATCTTTAAAAAAAAATACATATAATATATAATAAAAACGATGTTTAAAAATAAAACATTTTTTTATCCATGAATAATTAAATTAATATTCCTTTCTATTCCCTAAGTATTTCTTAAATGTTATTAATTTATATTAATAATCATTCCATGAATTTTATCAGTTTATTTTATCTATATCATTTTTAAAACATATAAGTCAAATAAAAATATGTAAATTTTAAAAACATTTTCTTTTGAATCAATGGTGTTTTCTGAAATTAATTTTTCTTTTTAATTTTATTCTAGTATCATTTATTTTATTTCAATTAAATTATTTACAATGAAAATATATATTTTTTAATATCTAAATAAATTTTATGCATAATAACTACAGAATAGTAATTCTATAATGGTAACTTGTTTTCTATTGTTTTTCTTGATGGCTTTATACCCTTTTACAATGGTCAAGTGTCATCTATATTACCCCATTACATTATATAATTTCATTTAATTATAACTTCTCAAAATCAAACCTATCATTCCTTTAAGTTTATATTAGTATTTTAAAATATTATTTCTCTTTTCTTGGGTTTTTTTTTCTAATTATAGGGTTTATTATTGTAGAGACCCAAAGCTTGATGTATATGGACATTACATTACTTTTTCGGAATACTTAATACATAACAAAAAACAGACACACAAGGACCTTAATAGTTTAGTGTCTTTGGAAACTCGGAATATAATATTCTAATTGTGGTGAAAGATATTCAACATCTCCCATAATGATCTTCCCCTTTTTTTGTTACCTAAAACCATTATTTATATCTTGGGGAAAAGAAAACATAAAATGGGTGAGGTCAAATTCTCAGTAAGGGAAATCATGGAGAAAATAAAAAAAACCATATACATTTGAACATAAAAACATGAACATAATATTTAAACATCAAAATCTTGAGCAATGGCATAAAATATGGAAGTACGTAAGACATATATCATAATAGAACATCAATCATGATAAAATAGCTTGGAAATAAAACTTGTAATTGTGGGAAAACATTAAGCACATGATATTATTTCTATAGTTTCCAAGGCATTGCTGCCAAGACCATCTTAGTGGACAACGTCCCTTTCTAAAGTGAGTTCACTCCTCATTCGAATCCTGTATTACTGAATTAGATTAACTTACCATTACAACCATGTCTATCTCATGAGATATAAATCTTTACCCAATGCATTGGAGTGAGATATAGTTCCCACCCATCTCATAATTAAATCATTCTTACTTGTGCCACAACATAAAGAAAAATCATTCATCATAACCCAAAGAATAAAAATGGGTTTCATAAACATCATCTCATCATAAAATAATCCATATAAAACAAATGGATATCATTTCATCATAAGAAAAGTGAAAAAATGTAAATCATAGATAAATTATACTTGAAACATACACATATGAAATAATTTCATCTTAGATGTAAAATAGTTTTGACAAAACACTTGAAATGAAATCTTGAGGAAAATATCCTTTCTTCTTCAAAATAATTTTATTTTCAAAAAATGCATTGAAATTCTTAAAGAAAAGGAATTTGTTGAAAATAATAATGAAATATTGTAGAGAAAACTTCTTAAAAATTAGGCTTCATGAAACTGTAAAAATCCATTCACACCGTATAAGTTTAAAATAACATTCTCCTCGTACTTTTGTCAGAAAAGTCAAAAAGTTCCTCGTGTGGTAAAAAAAGTAAGATTCCTTTCATAACATGTGGTAAAATTCAAAAATGGGTGAAAAGGACATTAAACATACATGAAAACATTTTTAGAAAATAGGGACATGTATGATAACAAAAACCCCAGTAAATACTTACGAATAGACAATCTCGGATAAGAGCGAGATTGGAATAGTTATCCCTTACCTTATGTACGATATGCTTCGTATGTATCCAAACCTCCTGTATAATGATTTAAATAATGTCAATGACTTATTAAAGAATCATATTCATTGTTATGATATCATATATGGTTTACTTATGACTTTATATTACCCGTTATTTTGTAAATTTGATGTAAATGCAGCGATTTGGGTAAAATCGTTTCATTTATAGTACGTGTTTCGACTTGTTGTTCTTGTTATTATTACTTATATCCTGATTTAATTAATTCCAGAATGTAAAAGATGATTTATATATAATATATATTCATCATATATATATATATATATATGATAGATTGATAAATGGAATGAAATACACCGTTCATGGAGACGGTAGGCCGTACGTACGCATGAACGCTGTTTTCGTATCCTTATTGAAATGAATGGAATTAAGTAGATGACATACATATATATATATATAAATAAATCCAGTATCATTATTATGTCATATATTTCATTATTACTTATTATATATACTTTATAATCATTCATGAATTGTTAACATGAAGAATTAATCTTATCATGTTCGTGGAGATGGTAGTTCGTACGTATGCACGAGCGATGATATCATTCCCATGATCATGGAATTGTATTTAAGTGTATTTATACTGTTTCAGAATCAATATAAATTTACAATAATCACATATAGTTATTCTTTACACCATTATACCCATCCATGTAATGTGGTGGTGGAAAACAGATTACACCACGGCGTGGAGACGGTATTCCATACGTACGCACGCGCATTGATTTTGTTTTCCGTAGGATGGATAGAAGGTGGAATTGTGTTGTTTCATATTTATAATAATATATAAGTATATTATTTATACTGATGTTATTACTTCATAATTAAACAACTAAATAAGAGGAAGTAGAAGAAGAAATAAATTTGAAAGAATCGGTAACAGATATTACCTCTTCTTCAACACGCCTCTTTGAAACCTCATTTTAGGGCACTAAAATTGGTCTTTGAAGAAGCCCATGACCTATATAATATTTCTAGGGAAGTCTATAAGGGAAATGGGAATGGGTTGGCCGAGAATGAAGGCTCAAAGTTGGGTAAAGATGAGAGGGAGGAGGTTCCCTTTTTATAAGGGAGGAGAGGGGCACTTTAGGAATCCTCAAGAATATTAGTTTAATATAAATTAAAAACCCCAATACAAACCTCAAAAAATGACTTAATTCGAATATTATATTATATAGGGTTTAAAGCTCATCAACCAATCAAATTTAGTCATGTTAGGATCTTATTTTAATCCTTATCATTTTGATTTATCCCTATTTAATCTATTTAATTTTTTTGTGGTAATAAAATTATAAATTTTAAATGGTCATAAATAATAACTTATGTGTTGTTAATTTTCCATAATTGGATACTTTATGACATTTTAGACTATATAAATTTCAATTTATAATTTTTAAATATTTTTGTGATTTTTAAACAATTTAATAATATGTTATTTTTATAAAATAACAATTGTGTCAATTTTGACACTATTGATTTATTTGAATTTAAATAAAATCCAAACAGAGGATATATTCTAAAAAAATATTTAATAGGTCTCTAACATGTCATATGCATCTATAAAATTAGTGGACTACATTAAATAGTTCATATAATATTTATTTTACTATTTTTAAAACCATTTATTTGATACTTCTCTTAATAAAATAATTTCTACAACATTTTTGTATGATTATTAAATATACTTATTTGTTGAATAAAAATTCAAAATAAAATAATAGGATAAATATAAATATCATATATTTAATAATAATACTTTTATTCTGATTTATATTCTAAAAAACCCAACTTTTAAAATATTATATTTATTAAATTATGAAGGTGTCAATTTTGACATCATTTAAAATAAAATAATATAAGTGTCATAATCACTTTTATAAGACTTAAAACGGTCTTATATTTGGCCCTTGGATGATTATGGTTTATATATAAACTAAAAATAAGTTTTGGTCAGGTTTGGGAGCCTTTTAATGGGTATTATTATTTCAAAAATAACTATATTACTTATTTTTCACTAAATAAATAATTTCTGCATCATTAATGTATAAGCTATTAAAATAATTAAATATCTCATAAAAATTATAAATAAATCAACAAGATAAATAAAAACATTTTATCTTTCAAATGAATATTTATAACCGAATTTATATTCTGTATACACTTATATTAAAAATACTTTAATTATTAAAGTTGAGTGAGACATGTTTCACTTTCCTTTAAATAAAACAAACTAAAGGTCATAACCACCTCCAAGTGGTTTCAAACGAATTCCATTTAGATCCAAATATTCCTTAGGACTAAATATAATCATCAAATTATATTAAGACAAGCATTAGGGTGATTTTATAATATTATATTTACCCTTAATTACCCGATTTACCTTTTACTATGGTAAATAAAATTTACCGTAGTTACTATTCATAATGCCCAAAAATAAAAAGTAGCCTATTAACATAATTTGGACCCACTTATTCCAAATATAGAATCCATTTTTCTAAATTCAATACAAAAAAGTTTCAGAAATTAATTTAAAATTAATCCTGTTGTTAAGAAAATGAGTTTGAAATGTTAAAACATTGCAAAATATTGAAATGATCATACCTATGAATTCAATGTAAAATCAATGATAATGACATACATTATATTAAATGGTAAAAATATATTTTATTTATACTTTAAATCCATTCAATATTATAATTTAACCATATAAATTATTACGATTAACAAAGTTGTCTTTAATTAAAATATAGCATGTTTTTACTATTCATTAAAATATGAAAGTTATCAGAAAAATATCAAAAATTTATCAAAAGTAATTTATTTTATCCTAATTCCAAAGAATAATTTTATTTTGTAAAATTGAACATATAAGCATATCAAAAACTAGATTTAAAGTGGGTGCGCCATCAAAAGGCGGCAAAACTACATTTTTTTGAAAAATACTTCTTTTACCTGAAAAAATTTATCTTGTTCTCATACCATGTTCTAGAAAATGTGTAACATGAATAATAATTTTATAAAATTCAAAATTTATTTAATACTATTCATAACGTCTAGTCCATAATAATATTATAACTATATATCATTGTTTAGTGAAACACAGTATTGCGTACATCACACACTATCGAGGAAGGTCGCAATTACGTGTAATGCAAGCCAATTCAGGATTGTGTTTAGTGAAAGACTCCTTTGTTGTTGCGTATAAGAAAATCAAAACTTATTTCATTTATACAATAAAAAAATCTATACTTAATGTTGCATAGAATAATTTCCACAAAACAAACTTGAAATTGTGTGTAACACAATCCAAGAATAGTGTTGCGTATACTGCAAGCTAATACAGTGTTGCGTATAGTACAAGCTAAACTTGGTGTTTTGTATAATCGAAGGAATCGATGAAATTAAAAGAATATTTTTCATAAAATCTCAGGGAGTTATAGTTATACTAACAGCGAGTCTTAATGGTGATATGATATTGAGGATTTTCTAATTATAAAATTATTATTATTTTTTATTTATTATCACATTTCATTGAAATCACTTTTAGTGGATATAATCATTTCTAGAATGTAAAATTCCTTGGTATGTAATACATGGTGTAAAATTCTATTATTAAAATGTTTCATTATAATTGAATAATATTTTGTTATTTAGATTCATATATTTTATTATTTTTTTATTCATGTTTCTATTAATTATAAAGAATAAAACAAGTAACTTAAATTCCCCCTAGGATAGTTGAAAACACTAGGGGGTGGGTGAATCATGAATTTTCAATTTTTAATAATTTCTAATTAGCATTTGAAACTTTTACCCCCTTTGATTTTTAATTTTTTTTATGGTTATGGAATATGGATCTATTTTATTTTTACAATGGAATCAATAACCACTTGAAGTGCAATAAAATCAAGAAAAAATGTTACTTGGAATTCTTATAAGGTTTAATACCTTCAAGAGAAACCTACTCCATGCCATGATTGGTTATTTAACCTAGTCATATATCCTATGCTATAATAAATCTTAAATTACAATGGTTGGGATGCATCCAACACCTATACAGAGTCTCATTATGCATTCACCAACCACCATATCATAGTACTACACATAACTAGCTTTTCACCAGAATCATAGCTTCAAACATTTCTTTCCTTTCATATCCAAATTCATAGTAATCCAAATATTCCCACTATATATATAACTATTTTATTTTAACTCCTTCTTGAAGTAAATATATGTTTATAAAAATAATGTCATTTCATCTTCAAAATATATTTTTTCCCTCTCAACAATGTCTTCATATTCGAACATATACGCAACTAAGCCTCCCCCAACTTCATTTCTATTTTTGGGATTAGATTCATAGATCTTCTATAAAAATAATCAACTAGATTCATCAACTAAAAATTGTCCTATTTTGATCATCAAAAATAATTTATCTCTTTAATATTTGAAAGTCTTGGTAAACAAATATGAATTACATCATCACAACCAGTCTCTCCTCAAGTTCTTATTTCTTCTTAGTCTCTCTACTTCAATAAGATATTTTAAGTAAAACTAGTTCATATTCTTTTATTATTCAACCTCAATACACAAATGATGAATCTACATTTGTACCAGGACAACATCTCCCCATACTCTTCCTAATGTTTCAAGAGTTCTTTATATAAAACCCACAATATAAGTTCTTCATTTGGGAATACTCACACATTTTTAATTATTATATTATAATACATAGGTCGCCAAAAAATTTGTTTTATATATTTATAGTATATAAAAACTCATTTTCATATTTATATACCATGATTTCATTTGAATTTTCTAAAAAACTTCTATACATGGGTGTCTCCCATGATCTCATTGTTCTTTTTGTCTCCTCAATAATTGCGTCATGTTAAATGAAAAGGGTGTCCTTCCTTTTCTTCCTCTCATTCTATATTTTATTTTTCATGATAAAATGTACCTTATAGATACTTCAAAAAGTCTCAAATTATTCCTTATATTATTATTAAAATACATCCATAGAATTCATATGAAACATTAACTATAGTTTTATAAAATAAATAACATATATCATATTACAATGTGGGAGCTCTGGGATTTAAATTGGTATAAACTTCAGACTTGAATATATAAATATAAATATAATTTCAGTTAGAAAAAACACTTTTATTGGATTAATAACATTTTATTTTATGATATTTTAATTTTAGTTCATTACAGATCAAGCATCATAAATATCTTTCTTCATTTTCAAAATTAAGAATGAGGAAGTTTCTTATTTTTAGCCATTATCTTTTCTCAAAGGATCATCTCACTTTTATCTTCTCTTTCTCAAAAAATCAACATGAATCACATTTGTTTGATGTTTTATAAATTATGAATATAAATTTCCACATTCTAATACACCTCCTATAGAATAGTTAAATTCCGATTAACATATATTTCTTTTCAGGGTAAAATGACCATTACGGTATCAGCAAATTTCATAATTCTCATAAAGATAAAATTATCCTTATGTTCTCATATTTATAGGATAATTTATTTTGGATTATTATAAATTATTATGAAAATCATAAAAAACTAGTTTATAAGGATTAATGGTCCTTACAGGATCCTGAATCAACCTTATAGAACACAAAAATCACCCTTATGATATGGAGAATGATCCTTAAGTGTCCAATCTTTAAGGGGTTCAGATTATGAAATTGACCCTTATGGTGATGAAGAATAAGATCATCTCAAATTTACTTGTAAGGATTAATAAAAATTATTATTTTCTCATCAATAAAATAATTTTCCTTATGAATGATTTATCATTATGAGGTCCTATGATCCTTTTGAAAATCTACAGACTGAACCAGTAGAATTACACATGTTTCAATTAAGACCAAAGGAACTTAAAATATTCACAAACCTTTTAAAACTATTACAAATGAAAATAAATGTTTATTGTGTCATATATACTCAAAATTTAATATTATCACATACCTTCACTACCTATATATACCATATTAGATTTATCCTTCATCCAAGTCAATTTCTCTACATAGTTTATCCAAACATCAAGGTGATCATTCCTTAGATGTGTTGCATAATATTTCATCTAGATCTCATTTATATATTGAATCAATTTAAATATTTTATTGAAAACACTATAAGATTCCATGAATAGTTTATTATCTATATCCTTCCATCTCATCCTATATCACTTGTAATGGTTATAGAAAATATTGGAATAATTCCATTAGAAATTTTCTTTATAAATATGCATGAAAAACTCAATAAATCATTTAATGGAAAGGGTTTTCACCAAGTATAGACATCATCATTACTTTTATTAACAAATCTTGGGTAAGTTAAATCTCATATCTGAGTGTAAACTTATTCTTTCACCCAACATTAAAACACATTTAATTTAACCTTTTGACAACTTTTATTAACAAAAAATACAACCATTATCTTCTAAATAAATTTTGGAACTTCAAACTCTCCCTTTTTATTTATTACTCAAACTATTTTTTTTATAATTTAAATGTTAACATTATCCCATAATTGAAAATAATTTTAAATGGAAAGGTTATACTCACACTTATTTAAATATTAAATTTAAGGGAATGACCTATCATCATTTTAACTTCCACAAACTAAAAATCAACTTCTCTCCATAATGTTTTTTCCTTTATTGAGATAAGGATGACACAAAAAGTTTTATTGAAATAAGCCTATAGTAGGTTAAATCTATGTCTATGTGGGCTAATATGGTGTAGAAAAGAGAAGTGTTTTTACCAATGAATCAAATATCCCCACATATATATTCCTCAATGTGGAAAAAACATTAAAATACAATTTTGTGGGTCATCTTAATTAAATTTTCATGAAATATTATATACCTATTATCAAATTCACAAAACAAATAAAAAATGTTCAAGAATGTTTTTTCATATTCCCTATTTTTATTAGACAGTCACCCCATTAATATTATATTCAAGATAATCAAAAATAATGTTAGGAGGGTAAAAATCATACCTCAATATTTAGATTTTTTAAAGATCCCTCCATACTCCATATTTAAAAAAAGTTAATCATGTATTTCTCTAATTTATATCTCTCCCTTAAGGGTTTATCACCATAGATATTCACCATAGTGGTTTCCTTATAGAAATAATAGAAATAAGACCGAAGAAATAATGATTCATGTTGATGATTGATACCAATTGAAATATATCAAGTAATGTGTTTCAAGGAGTCATGAAGATTATAATAGATATTTTCTTCATTAAGAATGTATATTATGTCTATACAAACATAAAATACTTAATATTTACTTCCTTTTTATACTCGTCCTAAATTCCCTCTTCAATGTAGCCTTAAATTTAAATTTTAGGAATAAAGTGGACTTCTATCTACTCTTTAATTGTATCGTTGGGGATACATCTTATTTATTAACATTAACACTTCATTATTTTCATCTCTAAAGTGTCTTCATTTATTTATACATTCATCATTATTTATTTTAAATTTTTTTTCACCTTTGGAAGCATGGTTTTCTCTTGTTTCCTATGTTTATTCTTTACTAAAAATGGATCTTCACTTTAGGAACCGGAGAAATATTATTGTTTTCTACTTAAAATATTTTTATCCTTTTCCAAATAATCATATGATATATCTTTCTTTAGGAACATGCTCTTACTTATTTTTATGATGAAACTCATTCTTTTTAATGGAATTATTGGCCTTAGGATACACTGATTCTTTTCATTTAGCTTCTAGTAACTTATCTTGTTATCAAAGCAATGATATGATTTTTGTTTTCAAAATTTCCAATTTTTTTGAACATTCCACACACATATTATCAAATTTTTACTTATCGTTCTTGTTAATAAATCAATATCTTCATTATGAGAATCAACTACTAATATAATCCTAAAATATCTCTCTTAGATGTATTTCCCTTTTTGTTTAATATTTAACCCTTTATATTTTAGATTAATGACTGTATAACATTGGTCTATAGTGAAAATTCTCTAAAAAAATAACATATGAATCTAATCATTATAAAAAATACATCTTAAGAATCATTTTTCGTATACTTTATGGGATTAGTTTGTTTTCTAGACTTCAATACTGGATTATTTCCCTAGATTGACATATCTTTGACTCTTTTTTTCTTATGTTATGGCCTCTTTACACTAGCATTAAAAATATGTTGGGTTAGAACATACCAACATTCATAAATTCATTAACCAATTCTCTTAACACATTCAATTAAATTCTATAGACAATAAAATATGTCCTTATAAAATAAATTCTTCCTTCTTTATGCATTCAATTTTTTGTTCATCAGATTTTTACTTTGTTTCAGCAATGATATAACTGATTTTTAGAATTCTTTGACTTGAATACACAGACATATTATACCAATAATATATAGAAACATGGTCAGACCTCCTGTAGAACCACATATTATAATAAATCTCTTTCTTTTATCTTTTTTATCAATATATTCATATTTTCTAATTTGTAATCCCTGAAATTTATTTATTGAAACCACACTACTTTGGGATCCATTTTTGTGGATAATATTCTTATTTTTTCTCACCTATACAATAGATCTGTTTTTTGGTTTATTATAATTTTTGGTTACCCAAATTTATATAATGTTTTATCTTTTTTGTACACTAGACACCAAAACACAATCATTGCACACTGATTTTTTTGGACAGTGGGTTGCCTTATTACATGATCTTGTAGTGGATCCTTATAAATTTTATTTCAAGATCTTTTTACAATCAGTATGAGTCTTTCCTAAGGAAAAAACATGTTGAAAACATAAGTGGAAGTAACTCTCTTCTCCACTATTTGGTAAGGTTTAGTTTGAGTTGATTCTAAATTTTTTAGTTGTATTATAATACAAGGAACATTAAACTAAGTTTTTTTATCAACTAAATCTGTGTTAAATATATGTTTCAATTCCTTATTCATATTTTTAAATTCAACTTAATGCACTCCAATTATTTCTTATACATGATTTTCAAGCTATTTTACTCTTTTTTCTTTGATGGTCAATTGTTAATCCTTCTAAATTCAATATGAATTTATGTAGCTTCTTTACTGAATGGACACCCTCAGTTACAACCTCTTTAAAAGCCTCTTTATCACATCTAAACCATTTCAATTATTCATTATAATAATAAAATATTTCATTTAACAGGGAGATATGTTCGTCTTTTTCTCTCAAAAGTTTTGTGAGGGTGCTTCATATTCCATTTTTTATCCAACGAAACATTCATAACATTATCTTTCTTTTCAAGATGTGATTTTCATTCTATATCCCCTTAATAAGATCTAATATTTATTAAAAAAAATCATCAATAAATTTCTTCATCTAACCATTGAATTAATATTAAAAACCATGATGTGTATTTATTACTAACGTTATCTTCTTTATAGATAAAAATGTCTTTATTAGAGGAATAATAACCAATATATTCATTAAGAAAAATAACACTTTGATTAACTTCAGATAGTATTTGTAAATCCTTTTTATTTAAGACTTTTATATGATTTTTTTCATCCATTTTATTCTCATTTTAAAGGTTTTATCTAGGATCTCCATTTATATTTTTGTAGGTATGAAATATGAATTTTCCATATGATTCTATTTATTAAAAATAAAAAATCACACCTTCACCCAATTTTGAAAAAATACCTGATTAATTAAAGTTAGCTCCAACAAATTATTAAATTGGATATGTTACCGATATAAATTCTATTTTGGATCAGTATAGACACATGAGAATATAAATCCCCAACCATAAAATATTACTTAATCTTGAGTTAAAACAATAATTCACATTGAAGATCTTTTCAGGTTTAGAGTTTTAGAGAATTAGGCCATAAATGTTTCATTACATCTCAAATATTAAAAAGTAAACACTTCTACACTCACCATTTTTTTTTGACAAAAATAAAACTCCTTAAATAAAACAATAATTCTTTTCTTGATATAAATCTTCCAGAATTATTCCATTCTCTTACCCTTTTTTATAATCTATGAAAAACATTTCAAAAATTTCGAATGACTATAAAAAGCTCAGTAAGGGTTATAAAATAAGGAAAGAAAAAATTAGTCCATAAATTTATACAAATCAATGAAATTAGCCTTTTTATTTATAAAATACAAGCTCTTAAAAATACCTCATGAAATCATAAGATTTATGAATAACACGTAGAAATCATAAATCATAAAGGTAACTTGTGGAATCCATAACATACTTACATTGTAGCTTTCATAGATACATAGGGAGTTATGTTTAGAATATCCATAATATTATATTCCCTAAATCTCTTATAAGAAACTTTAATTTTTACCTCCGTCACGTTAGCCAATGCATTGGAGAGATATCTTAGGATCACCCACCCTAGGTTTATCACGGGACCACCCGTATTCGTAAACAATGCCCAAAAAACCATAATGTAATCATAACACATAAATCAAGAATAAAGGAAAGATAAAATTTCCACATTTTAATAATAATATATCTGTTCAAGATATTTACATAATCAATTAATTTAAAAAAACACATTTAAAACATTTAAAAAGAAGATTTTTTTAATAAAAGTGTCCCATACCACTTTGAAAATTTTAATAGAATGTCATTTTAAAACATTAATTTCCATATAAATAAATCCTAAAAAACATTTTTAAAACATGGAAATTAATGATAAATATTTATAAAAATAAATCTCTAAAACTTTTAAAAGGATCTTTTAGTTAAAGAGTCCTGTAACACTTAAGAAACACTTAAATAAAAATAATTTAAAAATAACATTAAAATAAACCTATAATATCAAGAGAATAAGGATATTAAGGATATAATATTTCAAATGATAGTATATAAACCTTATAGGATAATAAAGGTGCACAATATCAAGATATTCCTCAATGAAAGTATATTGAGACGAAGTCCCTTAAACAATTCGGTAGCTTAACAACATTACTTAAAAATTCAGAAAATGAGTTGATGAGAATGAAAAGGGCATGTCATCAATCAGGAATGAAATTTATATAAATAAGGATAGCGAAGAACATATCCCAACAAATAAAAATGTAAATTAAAATATTTAACCTAAAAGAAGTCTTTGATTAAAAGAGGAAGTTGAAAGCATCCCTTACCTTGAGTCCGATTCGTCAAGTATGTTCCTTGTTCTTTCTGAATAATAAACTTAAGTTAATTTATACATTATTAATAACTTTTTTCAAGTTTATTATTCCTTTTATATAACTTATTTCTACTTTATAAAATTTACATAATTTTTTAATTTAATATCGGTCATTTTGTCGATATTTGGTAGTTGAGTCAAAAATGAACTTGTTATAATTACAAATTTTCCATGTGGTAAAAATTCCATTATCTACAAAATTATATTCCTGACTTAAATATCATAAAAATATAGTATATATATATGTATTTATTATATTACTTAACATTTGGAGATATTAAATTAAATGCACCGTTCATGGAGACGGTAAGACATACCTACGCATGAACGCTACTTTCATTTTTTATCATATTTAAAGGAATTAAAACTAAATGATACATAGGTATATTAAAATTATAGTATAATATCATATTTTACATACATTTCATTAGTTCATTAATTCCACTCTTTATATATTCCATGTATGGATTGAACAAGTCATATCACTTTGAGGGGGAGGTAGTCCACAGTTACTCAAATGAAATTATCATATTTACCATTTATGGAAACCATAAAGGTATGATATAAATGAAAAATATATAATCATAAAGAAAATATAAATATAATATATTTCACCTATAATTATAGTTCCATAATAACGGCCACCATGAGAGGTAGTAGGGAAAAATAGAACAATCATCATTTCGTGAGGCAGTAGTTAACCGTACAAAGAAACAATATGTTCGTATCCATTAGATAGAGGTATGTGGAAGTGTAGTTATAATACTTATCATAAAAAATTCTATTATATTTAAGTTACTTTTTTTTATAAAATAATGGAATAATAAGAGTTTAGGGGGTTAGAGAAGGAAAATAAATGAAAGAAGCTTGAGAGAAGACATTACCTCAAATCAGATAACTTCTTTTGATTTAAGCTAAATGGATTCCTTGAATTGCATTATTCGAAAGATAAGGATTATAGGAGGAATATATGGATTTTTGGAGATTATTTGGGAAGATTTCGGACAAGCCAAGGGGTCTTGAGAGCTATGAGTAAGGGTTAGAGGTGATTCCCTTTTATAAGAGGGAGGAGGGGCACCTTAGGAGTGTCTTGAAAGATTATTTTATTATAAACTGAATTTCTATTTCAAAAGGTCCCCAAGTCATTTAATGAGAATATAAGGTGAGTATTTTTTTAAATCCTGTAAATGAAATGTTTTTAAACCATTTTTGGTTTCTAATTTAAAATTATTATTTAGATTTAACCCTTAGTTAACTTATTTTACTCTTACCATGTCTTTATATATATTTATATTATATGGCTAATATAGTTACTATAAAATGAAAATATAAGCTCAAGGGGTTTATTAATGAAATTTTGAACCTTATCTAAGTAATTTGGCCAATTATTAATTTTTAGGAGTATTATATCATTTAATAAAATAGTATTTGTTTTAAAAACCCGTTCATGTCAATTTATATACTATTCATATCAGGAATTTTAAAAAATCCAAAAAAAATTGATTATTTCAAAAAAACATCATTAATTCAAAGATAAAAAGTCATAATTATCCTTAAAATTCGTGGATGGCATAAAAAGTTTTAAAACAAATTTATTTTAATATTTATAATCTCATTTATTTAAATCATTCATTAATAAGGTAATCACTACATCATAATTGTGTTATAAATATATTTATTTATATGATGTATAAAAATTATAAATAAAATACCATTAGATAGGAAATATTTTTATATCTATAATTACTATTTATATTCTATGATATAACTTATATAACCCCACATAAAAATTTTTTTAGTAAAAGAAACATGTTTAGGTTATATTTTCCTTAAATTTAAATTAAAAATAAATAATTTTCATTTTCACACACAAGTGGATCCATGGGGTCTTAAAATATACCAAAGGAATCCCATGGTAAGAAATTTCTCATATGATAGGATTAGGACATGTGTTAGGGTTATTTTTTACTCTTATTTAACAAATTTACCCTTTGATCATGGTAAATAAAATAATTACTGAAGATACTATTCATAATATATAAAAATAAAAAGGTATATATTTACAAAATTTGGACCTCCTGATTCCAGATATTGAAACGGATTTTCTAAATTCAAAACATAGATTTGGTAGAAATTAATTTAAAATTAATTCTTATTGTCAAAACCAAAAAGTGCGTTTTTAAGAAAAAAACTAACAAAAGATTGACATGTGTTTATGTCTAATTAAAAAGTGAAATCACATAAAATTATAAATTTTTTATTAAATAATAAAAACATAATCTAATTACACTTTAAAACCAATTAATAAAATATAATATTACCGTATAAATAAATTAGATGAAAAAACAGTTTTGAATTAAAATGAAGTATTTTTCACTGTTCATAAAAAATGAACTTTATGAGAAAAATAACAAAATTTCATCTGAAGTAAATTTTGACATCCCATTTCTAAAGAATAAATTTATTTTTTAATATAGAACATATAATAGTGACAAAAACAAGATTTAATAAGGGTTCACCTTCAAAATGTGGTAAAACAACCTTTTAAAAACATTAGAGTATTTAATGCTTAAAATCAGACACATTCTTATTTTAAGCCTCAAAAATTTATTGGATAAATATAAAAACATATAACTAATATGTTTAATAATAATTTAGTTAGTTCAATTCATCCCCTCCAATATAAATACTAGGCGTTAACTATAATTTAAAATAATAATATTATTATGGTATTATTTTTCAGTATAACTCAAAGTTGTGTTCAACGTAAGATTTCAAAGAAACACGTTGTTTCATGTTGAGTACATTATCAGAAAAAGTGTTCTATTTCATATATAATTAATATATTATTAATAAATAATAATATATATAGAATTTTTTTATTCTATAAATACTTGGGTCATTTCATCCTTCCCCCTTTTGGAAATTGCATCCTCGCAATTTTAAAATTGGTCTTGTAAAATTTGCTGAAAATATCACATTAGAAAAAGTGTCAACAAAACAATCACTTGTAAAAAAGAAATAAAAGTGAAAAGGTAATTTGAGATAACACATAATAGGGTTATATGTAAAAAAACCTAGATATAGAAGAGAAACTAAGTGTAAAGTTATGATGGAGCGTGATAAAAAACATGACCAGGAGAAATTTAACCACCTGAAAACCACAAACTTGTGATCAGTTAATTGGTCTTTGATTTTTTAGTAGGAAAAGTTAAAGAACATCGTTTTTTATTTATATAATTTTTATAAATTTTAGGAATTCATTTGTGATATTGAATAAGAATATAAGGAAATATACTTACTTTTCAAGTAGAGTTATATCCTTTAATAAATTTATACCACAAACTCATATTTTCTCCAAATGATGAGTATTAAAGATGACTTGGTCACACCTGAAGTGCTAGAATCAACTTCTAGAGGATCATGTAATCCACAAAAGATGAACAATATATTTACCCTATCTTTAGACAACAACCAAAACCAATATGGTTAGTACAAGATTAGATAATCCCCAAAAAGTATAATCCTTTATAGGAAGAAATACTACTCTTAGTCTCCAAAATTCAACAAAAAAACTCAAAGTTCAAAAAATTCCATTCCATACACAATTGTCCTTAAAATTATTCAAAATAATCCAAAAATATTTCGAAACAAAAAATTCATAATGATTTGATCACATAGTCTTGTAGGATATATCATAACATTTATCTCCAAATAACATTAGCTACTCTTAAAGTCTCATACTGAAAATTAATTAACCTAATAACATATTCTCTATGATAGGTTAATTATTTCCATAAATATTCAAAATAAACAAGAAAAACATAGATTATTACAAAATAAAATTCAACCATTACTCGAATAAAATACCATATTATTATATTTTCATTAGGCATATAGGGTTTCAAAAATAGTGAATGTCTTCTAAAATAACATTTATAACTAAATCACCAAATAATATTCCTATTCCAAAGATATCCATTTGATAAAACATATATTCCCAAAATAAACTTATTCTTGATCCATAAAATCATTTAACTAAAAATAATAAGTCGTACTAACTAGGGACTTCATATAGGTTAGTGGTAGCTGATAAATCACTATTTCACTTTGGTTGTGGGTTCGATTCCCAAAGCTTTGTTCGACATGACAAGTTGTCCCCCATCTTATGGGTTGTCCTTTTTATAAAACTCAAAAATAACACTAACATGTTTTAACCTTAATGGTTGTCTTATACCTATCATTTTCATCCCAAATAATTAAGACCTCAAAATCTTAATTTATATAGTCTTATATATATTGTCTTTTTTTGTTTCACCACCATATGATAAAATAATACTATTCCCAATAGAAAACATATCATACCATGATCATGGCGTCCACATGGTTTCATTGTCATCTTGTTAATGTAGTTATAAGGTCCATGAATTGCAACAATTATTTATAGATCCTTCAAAATCATTTGATTCCTTCATCAAAATACACCTTGTATAACTTGGGTCATGTGGGTGTTTATAGAAAATTAGTTTCGGAAAATAATCATGTATGACATATAATTTTAAAACATCTGATAAAAATTGATTTTTATAGAATTGTTGGACCGAGTATGAGTTACAAATTTCAGTCAATAGCCCTTTTAAAATACCATAAGTATGTGCTGAGAGACTATATTTTAAAAGAAAATATAAATAGGTTTTAAAAGGGTATCCTTCTTCATCAACTTTTTCAAACTACTACTATTCTTCAAAATCATGTGATAAGGTAAAATATTTGAAAATTCCATGATAATGTTTACTTTTCTTGAAAATATGAGAAAATTGAGAAAATAGGATTTGATTAAATGCAACCCATGCTCCAAGATGGTATTGAGGTATGATGGAGGTGTTTCATATCTCAAACAACTGGATGCAAGTGAGTTGTATACTATAAAATGTTTCAAAATCATTCTAACATGACTTTTCAATAATTATTGCAAGCATGTCATCAAGAGGAGATAAGAATGCTGTTTGAGATCCTCCTCCTTCCATTTGTAACCAAATTTCTTTAATATGGAAATGTTATAAAGAAAGGATTTAACTAAGAGAATAGACATAGGGACTAACCAGGTGTTAAAATAAACTCTGAATCCCAAAGGTTTTCTAAAACATTCCTCTGATACAAACTATAAGACCCCATCATTAAAACATTACTTAATACTGAGTTAAAATAAGAATTCACATTGAGGATATTTTCAGGTTTAGAGTTTTAGAGAATAAGTCCATAACTATTACATTACATCTCAAATATTAAAAAGTAGACACTTCTACTCTAACAAATTTGTTTCACAACAATAAAACTCCTTAAATTAAACAAGAATTATTTTCATGATATAAATATTCTTTATTTCTTACTTTCTCTCACCCTTCCTTATAACTTATATTTTTTTTCAAAAACATGGGATGAGCATAGAAAGCACAGTAAGGGTTATAAAGTAATTAAAAAAATATTAGCCCATAAATTCATACAAATCAACTAATTCATTGGTTTTATTCATATAATATAATCTCTTTAACATACCTCATGAAATCATAAGATTTATGAAAAACACACAGAAATCATAAAATAAAAAGGTATATTGTGGAATTCATAACATACTTACATTATATCTTTCATAGCTACACATAGAGTTGCATTTGGAATACCTGTCACAGTATATTACCAAAGTCTCTTAGGAGAAATGTTAACAATTATCTCCTCTATGTTACCCAATGCACTAGAGAGATATCTCGGGCTCACCCACCCTAGGTTTATCATAAAACCACTCGTATTCATAAAATATTCCCAAGAATTGTATCGTAATCATAACATATAAATAAAATAAAGGAAAGATAAAATTTCCACATGGAAATAACAATATATAAGTTTAAGATATTTCCATAATCTATTCTTTAAAAAAAACACATTAAAACATTTTAAAAAAATATTTTTGAATCAAATTGTCCCATACCACTTTGAAACTTTTAAACGAATGTCATTTTAAAAAATTAATGGCATAAAAATAATCCCTCAAAACCATTTTTAAAACATGTAAATTAATGAGAATGATTTATAAAAATAAATATTTAAAACTTTTAAAATGATGTTTTAGTTAAAGAGTCTCGTTACACTTGAGAAACACATAAATAAAAATAATTTAAGTGTAACATTAAAATAATCCTATTATATAAGGAGAATAAGAAGATTAATGATAAAATATTTAAAAGTATAGTATATACACAATATAGGATAATAAACTGCACAATATCAAGATATTCCTCAATAAAAGAAGATTGAGAAAAAGTTCCTTACAAAAATCTGGCAGCCTAATGGCATTACTTTAAAATTCAGAGAATAAGTTGATGAGAGAAAAAAGGGTATCTCATCACTTGGGAATAAAATGTATTTAAATAAAAATATATAAGAAAATATCCCAACATAAGAAAATGGAAATTAAAATAAATAACATAAAATAATTATTTGACTAAAAGAGGAAGGTGAAAGGTTCCCTTACCTTGAGTCCGATTCGTCACGTATGTTCCTTGTTCTTCCTGAATAATAAATATAAGTTAATTTATACTTTGTTAATAACTTTTTTAAAGTTTATTATTCCATTTATATAACATATTTCCAAATTGTAAAAATTACATAATTATTTAAGTTAATATCGGTTGTTTTGTCGATATTTTGTACTTGAGTCAAAAATGAACTTGTTATAATTACACATTGTCCATGTGGTCAAAAGTCTATTATCTAAAGAATTATATTCATGATTTAAATATCATAAAAATACAATATATATATATATATATGTATTTATAATAGTATAAAACATTTGTAGATAAGAAATGAAATGAACCATTCATTGAGATGATAAACCGTACATACGCATGAACGCTACTTTAATTTATTTTTCATTTTTAAAAGAATGAAAAAGAAATGATACAAAGGTATATTATAATTATAGACCAATATCATATTTTATATAAATTAAATAAGTTTATTAATTCCATACTATATATGTTCTATGTATGGTGTGAACGAGTCATATCGCTTTGAGGGGGCGGTAGTCCGTACTTTCTGAAATGAAATTATCATATTTACCCATTATGGAAACAATAAACGTATAATATAAATGATCATATACAGAATAAAATATAAAAAATATATATAATATTTATCACATATAAATACAATGTGATCCTAATGGCCACCATGAGAGGTGGTAAGGAAAAATCGAACAATCATCGTTTAGTGAGGCAGTAGTTCACCGTACACAGAAACAGTATGTTCGTATCCATTATATTAAGGTATACGGAAGTTTAGTTTGAATAATTCTCATAAAAACATCCTAGCATATTTAATAAAATGGGTTTTTAATAAAATAATTGAATAAATAGAGTTTAGGGTGTAGGGGAAGGAAAATAAATTAAAGAATCTTAAGAGAAGACACTACGTAAAATCGGGTAACTCATTTTGATTTAAGCTAAAAGGATTTCTTGAATTGCCTTATAACCAAGTTAAGGATTATAAGAGGAATATAGGGATGTTTAGAGATTATTTTGTTAGATATTGGATGATCTAAGGTGGATTTATAGGTGTGAGTAAGGGTTAGCGGCGATGCCCTTTTATAAGAGGTATGAGGGGCACTTTAGGAATCTCATGAAAGATTATTTTATTATAAACTGAATTTAGATTTAAAAAGGTCCCCAACTCATTTAATTTAAATATAAGGTGATTATTGTTAGAAATAATCTCAAGAAATAGTTTTTAGACAAGTTTTAGTTTCAAATTTAACCTTATAATTTAGCATAAACCATTAGATAACTTATTTGACTCTTACCACTTCTTCTTGTATATTCATACAATATGGTTAATATATTTACTATACAATGCCAATAGAAACTAAAGTGGTTCATTAATGACATCTTAAACCTTATCTATGTCATTTTTCCTAATATTAGTTTTTTGGAACTATTATATTATTTAATAAAATAGTATTTTTTAAACGCATTTATGTCAATTTATATACTATTAATATCATGAATTTTAAAAAAATCCATATAAAATTTATTATTTCTGAAAAACTTCATTACTTAAATGATAAAATTTCCTAATTATCCCCAAAATTAGTTGATAGGATAAAAGGATTCAAAATAAATTGAATTTAATATTTATAATCTCATTTATTAAAATTATTCATTAATAATGTAATCACTACATCATCATTTTGTCATAAATATATTTATTTATGTGATTTATAAATTTTTTAATAAAATACCATGATGTAGGAAGTACTTTTATCCTTATAATAAATATTTATAGTAAAAGTGATCACTTATATAACCCCATATATTTTTTTTAAAAGATACACGTTTAGGTTATATTTTCCTAAACTTTAAATTAAAAGTAATTTAATGTCATTTTCACACACAAGTGGCTCCATGAGGTCCTAAAATCAACTCAAGGATACCCATGGTCATAAATGTCTCATAAAATAGGATTTGGACACATGTTAGGGTAATTTAATATCATTTTTACCCTTATTTACCAAATTTACCTTTTAACCATGGTAAAAAAAATAATTACTGATGTTACTATTCAAAATGTCTAAAAATAAAAAGTATCTATTTAAAAATTTTGGACCTCTTGATTCTAAATACGAAATCCATTTTTCAAAATTCAAAACATAGAATTGGTAGAGATTAATATAATATTAATTCCCATTTTCAAAATCAAAAATCTTGTTTTTAAGAAGTAAAAACTACCAAAAGATTGACATGTATTTATATCTAATTAAAAAGTGAAATCACTTAAAATGATCAGAATTGTATTAAATTATATAAAAATAATATAATTACACTTTAAAACCAATTAAAAAGATAATATATCCATATAAATAAGTAAGATGAAAAGACTGTTTTGAATTAAAATGCAGTATTTTTTAATATTCATAAAAAAATGAACTTTATTAGAAAAATACCAAAAGTTCATCCAAAATAAAGTTTGAAGTACCTATTATTAATAAGATTTTTATTTTTTCAAATATAATTTATAAAAGTTACAAAAAATAAATATAAAAAGGATTCACCATCAAAAGGAGGTAAAACAACCTTTTAAAAATATTAGCGTATTTCATACCTAAAATCAGAATCATTCTTATTTTAAGCCTCTAAAATATATTGGATAAATATAAAAACATTTAAAAAACATGTTTAATCATAATTTAGTTAGTTCTGTTCATTCCTGTTTATATAACGACTAGGCATTAACTATCATTTAAAATAATAATAATAATATGTGTTATTTTTCTGTATAACTCAATGTTGTGTGAAATATAATATTTAAAAGTAACCCGTTCTTGCGTGTTGAGTACATTATCAGAAAAAGTGTTCTATTTAACATAAAATTATTATCTTATTGATAAATATTAATAGATAAGGAAATGTATTATTCTATAAATACTTGTTTCATTATAGAGAGTATGGGGGGACTGGATTAGGTGTTGTTTATTTTTATAAATCTATAGTAACAATTTAATATTTTATCCCCTTTTATTTTGAACCTCTATTATTAGTTAATTTATATGAATATATTTTATTTTTATAAAGTAATAAAAAACTATATACAATACAGGTAACGTAAGTAAATATGGAATACAATGTTTTTACAAGATTCACCCCCTTCGTGGAAAACATAATCATTACTATAATATTTTATTCACCCAAATAATAAAAAATAAACTATAATGAATATCAGATTATACTGTTTTTGGTTCATAACACACCTATATAGAGTTTCACATTGCCTATAATTTCCAACATCTCACTATAATTTTCATAACTATCTTCCTAAAGAAATCACAAATGCACACTATACTGTCCTTGCATAACAAGGGTCACATAAGTTCCAAAACATCGAACTTTTTATATGAAAGTGTTTTATTTAATATCCTTCTTGAACTCAATCTCTAATAAACACAAGGATTCCACCATATCCTAAAAATGTATCTCATTCCTTTTAACAGAGTCTTCAAATTCCAGTAGAAAAAAATCAAACCTCCTTAAACCCAATCACCTTTTCTAGCTCAGTTTTATAGTTCTTCTAAAAAACATCCCAAGTGAATCTCTCAATAGAAAATTTATCTTATTTTATGATCATAAATCTAGAAACTACTCAATATTTTAAAGGAAAAAAATATGGACATCAATGTCACATTTGGTCTCTCATCAGTCACATCAACCTTCATCTTATCATTGCTTATACTGGATCTATCTAGTAGAAGTAGTTCATATTATTTTCTTAATTAGTTTTGATATATATGTTATTTATCATCTTTAAGACTAGCTCAATATATCCTCCTAATTCTTCTTAAATTTTCTCTATATATAACCCTCAGTGTAAGATCTTGGTTCACCCTTACCCTATATTTCTTATTATTTTTTTTTGTAAAGTGGTCAGTAGAAGATATATTTTCTATACTCATAATATAGAAAAACTCATTTAAAATTTTCTATTCCATGATATCATTTTCGTTTTCTAAACCATGTTTGTATTTCGGTGTCTCCCATGTTGTCATTTTTATTTTTAACTCCTGAATGGATATCGCAGTTAAATAAAAAAAAGTTATATTAATTTTATTTTGTTCTAATTTTATCCTTACTTTATCTTGGACAAATGTTGCTTGAAAATATATCCAGTAGGATCAATTTTGTCCTTGTTTTTCTCAAAATAATTCCACAACATTTACATGAAAAAATAATTACAATTATTTTAAATACATATAGTAAATCAAATTACAGTGGGGGAGCTACAAATTTAAACCTATAAAAATTTCATACTTGAATATATAAATATAACTATAATATTAGTGAATAATATATTTTTTATCTTGAATAACAACTGGTTTTGTGATATTTTAAATCCACTTAAAAAAATCTTTAGTATCATTATCATATTTCTGCATTTAATTTTTTTTTAATTTGGATGCTTCTCCTTTTTTCATATTTATTTTCTCAAAGCACATCTCACTTTGTTTTTTATTTTTTAGAAAATTATGATGAATTTTAAAACATTTTTTATGTTTTAAACAATAAATATTATACCTTTCATCATCCCAATCTATTTTCTATAAATTATTTTCATTCTTGATAACTCAGAATTCCCATATAGTTAAAATGATCCTTATAGAATCAAAAAAATTGAATTTTCATAAGGATAAAATAATATTTATAGGACTAATCCTTATAGTCCATAATTGAAGTGTCAACCTTATAGGGCCATCCTTATGACTCTAGATGATCCTTACTGGTGCATCCTTGTGGGATCATCCTTACAAGATCATCATACATAATTCCTTTACAACCAGTTCATAAGGATGAATAATCCTTATGGTATATTGAATAATCCTTATGGTGTATTGGATAATAATTATGGGATCATCGTAATGGAACATAGAAATCACCCTTATGTCTAGGATAATGATACTTACATTATTGATCAATTCATGGTTCATTCTTATGTGAATTATCTTTATGGTTCTCATGATTATAGAATAATAATATTTACATGAGAGGTTGAATGAACCTTATGGTCTGGTAATCTATATAGAAGCCATCCGTTCATCCTCTTAATCATTATGATTTCTAGTTATCCTTATGGAAATACACATACTTCACTTGAAGAATTATAGATATATTTCCATTAATTTTATAGGAACTTCAAAACTTCTTAGGCCCCTTAAACCCATTCCGAATCAACTTTATTGTATCTTGCAGCATATAAAATGAACATTGAGTATTCTCATGAACCTTAACCATCATTGTATACCAAATTCAGCTCATAAACCTTCACGTTTAACATTACTTGGAAGTTCTCTCTAATATTTAAGTTAGATATCCCAGATTAATTGAACATGTTGAAAGTTTTTAATTATATATCTATAATATATCTAGAACATTTCAACAACTATCACCTTCCAACTCCTCTAAAATCACTTATAACTATTTTATATAGAACAAAAATAATTTAATCACCAGTTTTAATTATAAATCATGAGTACTATATCAATAAATAATCTAATGTAAGGGGATTTAATGAAAATACACCAAATTATTATAAATAAATTTTTAATCTTTATAGACAAGTATTCATTATATAACTTAAGGATATGTGCCATAATTGTTTAGGTCTAGTTCCCTTGAGAACATTAACACATAAACAACTTTTCCATAAATGAGATACATCATCTCCAACAATGTTCTTTATAACTAGAACCCTTATTATATATCATACAGAATAACTTTAAATATAACATGGGTAAAGGAAAAGTAAGAAAGGATGTGATTAGATCCTCAAAAAGGGCAAACAAGGGATAATAAAATATATTATAAGCATAAGGGTATGAGAACATGATAATAACATTCAAAAACCATACCCTACATATCATAAATCAAAATGTTAAGTCATGGTATAAATTCGGGTAGTTAAAAAGACATGAATAAAAATAAAATCTAATAACATTAACTATGATAACTTAACATTATAAATATGAAAAGATTTGTGGAATAAAAAAAATAATATAAAAACTATTTTCTTATTACTTCACGGCTTGTCGTAAAGACTATCGTAGTGGAATGGGTTCACTCTCAAAACCATCAAAGTGGTAAATTTTAACACTCATGACTATCATAGAGGATAGAGTCCCTTATTTAATTGGGTTCACTCCCAATTCCAATCCTTTTTATCTCATGAGATATCTATCTTTACCCAATACATTGGAAGGAGATATAGGTCCCACCTATCACATAATGAAAATCATACATATGTGTGTCATAAGATAAAAAAATTCATCATATTCGAACCCACGAACTGAAATGGGTTTCATTAAAATTTCATTATATAATAACCTATGGAAAAGAAATAGGTTTCTTAATATTTTCATCATTTAATCACTACATAACTTATGGAAAAATATATGGGTTTTATAATAATTCTATCATGTAATAACCCATGGAATAGAAATAGCTTTCATAATCATCTTTTAATTATAAGCATAAATAATTCAATGAAATATTTAGAATGATATCCTTGGATCTTATCCCCATTAAATTATAAGTAACATCAAATTATTTCATCTTATTTGGAAAATGATATTGAAAGAAAAATCTCTTGGAATGTTTCTTGAGGAAAATATCCTTTGATTTTTTTTAAAACCCAAAATTCAAAAAATATGTTGGAAATCGTTTTCTTTGAAAATAAACTAGAAAACATATAATGGAATATTTAAAACATTATGTGTTCATAACAATGGGAAATTATATAAATTCTATACATGAAAAAAATTAATTTTCCTTTCACATTTTCGGTTGAAGAAAAATGAGCCTTGTTTGGAAATTGATATAAATATACCCTTAATTTTTTTGTAAAATATCAAACAAAGGTAAAAAATATTTAATAAATTATTTGGATAATCATAAAAACAGATGAAAAAAGGTTTTTAAACGAAGTGAGAAATAAAGATGATTTTTATAGAATTTTTTTTAAATATTTAGTACATAAAGGGATGAAAATGAAGTTAAATTGTGTATTCTCATGAAATAAACATTTTAAAAGAAAAACCATGAGTTTCTTGAGATGTGGATCATAATATTTCATTATCAGAAATATAATCACAAATAATGCTGATAAACCATGAGATTGTATCGTAAAACCCTTACCACTTTGGAAAAATTGAATCATAGGACCCAATGAAAGAAAAAAATAAAATAAAACATAAAATATAATTATATAAAAATAAATTTATTACTACATTTAAAGGTTTCTATGTATTAATCTCATAAAATAGGATAAGTTTATAACATAACATATGCATCAAAGAAGGAAAATTGATTAAAAAATCCATTACATTGAGTTCTTATTTATTTAAAAGTTATATAGCCTCATGTATAATAAATATAAATTTATTATAAAATTATTAAAGAACCACAATAATATATATCATATCATATATTATGTACGTATACACTTTTACCACCCGTTTATTAATAATTTCATGTTAAAATCACATTTTGGGTAATACCTACTTTGTTTTTCACATATGTTTTTATTTTTTATTTTTGGTCTTTTTACATAGACAATGGTTAAATAATTTACATAATTTTAACCATGATGTAAATATATTATATATTAATTATATGTTACATGTGGTGGTGAGTTGAGGAGGTCCTAGTTTCAAGCCTCCGCATATGCATATTTTCTTTCCTTTTTTCCCCTTCCCCAGACCTACCATGTATATATTCATTATATATGTATTTATATTAATCCATAATAGTTAGATATAGAAAATGAGATACACTGTTCATGTAGACGGTAGGCCGCACACACACAAGAGCATTATTTCCATTTTCTCGATGGACTGAAATAAATAAGGGTAAATAATATAATACTATTTCAAGAAAATTTTATATGATAAATATCACATATTTTAATATAAAATTTTCCTTATTACCTTCCATTTAAAATGTATATGAAGAACGAATCAAGTCACTTCGCGAGGTGGTGGTCTGCCGTATACTTGAACAACATTATCGTATCCATCATGGTATAAATATTTATAAGGTATATGTGACATAATAAGTATATTTATGTTAAAACTAACATTTATATATATTATATGAATCATAATACCCACCTATGAGAGTTGTTAGTGTAAAATTTTTCACATCATTTAGCGTGGCTATAATCTGCCGTACACACAGGCAACATTATCAATTCCCATTTGAGGGACGATGATATGGATGTAGGTAATCCACATAAAATAAAAAAATCATAGTATATATAAGATAATGAGGTTATTATATTATCATGGTTTAATAATATTTAAAGAAGGTGGGGGAATAAAGAAAATGAAAACACTCATTGAAGTATGTTACCTGTTCTTCAGGTAACCTCCTTGGGTTTGCACCAAAATACTTCATAAGATGGATTTATGATCAAAATATGAGTTAGAGTATTAGGGGAGGGAATTAATTAAGTGATTTGTCTATATATTTTCTGAACCAATGGTTTTTTTAAGTGTGAAGAAGAGAGAAGAGAGAGTGGCCTTTCATAAGTGAGTTGAGTGGCACACTTGTAATTTTTAAAAACCAAAAGGGGTACCCACATTTTTCACTTGAAAATAGGCTCCAAAATGGGCCATTATAGAAACTTATAGGTTATATGATCGAAATATGTCCATGAAATAATTTTTGGACAAGAATTTGGTCATTTTAACCCTTATCTTTTAATTCTAACCCCATCGCAAACCAATTTTTTCCTTAACCAAGATAAATAATTTTTACTGTTTTTATTTTTAATTATGGTCAAAAATTAAGTTTTCCTTATTATATAATAGACATTATTTTGATTCCAAATATGGAATCTATTTTTCCAAATTTATGTCATAGAAGTGGAATGTTTTAATTTAAAATTAAACCTACAGATGTTACGAGAAAGCGGGGTTTCAAAGAGAAAATTTTCATAAGTAGAGAAAGTTTTAATATAAAAATTAAATAAATTTATTAAAATAACCTAAATTGGATTAAATAATATATAATTTAATTAATTTTATTTTTAAAAACATCTAAAAATAATTTTAATTTTTTTTAAATTAAATGAAAATTCTTAATAAAAACTAGTATTTTTCTGTATTCATTGAAAAATTTATCTTTTTAGAAAATTATGAAAAATTTAATCAATGATAAATTTGAAAAGTGGATTTCAAAAAATGAAGTTTATTTTTTCAAATAAATACTTAAAAATTTGAAAAAAACTTTAATATTTTTTTTTTCACAAAATGGAATATTTTTTTGAGAAAATAATATTCAAAACATATAATGAATTTTCTAAAAACTGAATTATTTTTTATCAACATGTTTTATTTATATAAACCCATTATAATAAATATTTAAAAATTTGTTATTACTATTTATATCACTATTCTTAATGGATATGTTATAGTAGTCAGGTTTAAATGATGATATTTATTATATATTGCAGCTTGTTAAAACTTAGTGTCTTGTGAAATGCAAGATGAAATCGGTGTTGCATGTTACACAAGATATAAAAGAATTTTAATTTTTTTTAAAAAAATTAATAAAAAATAGGGTTTAACATTCACACCAAGAATCTATCTCATTTACCCTTTTCCCAACTAAGCATGAGAAAATTCAATATCTTCTTTGAGTGGATACTTATTTTATTACCCAATATTCACATACATTGAATTTTACCTTTATATGAAATTTGTTCAAAAAATATAACAATCATGTTCTAAATCCATTTGGTTACTTTATTAACATATTTCAACAAAATTTATACTTAAAATGGGGATGTTACATTCTCCCATCCTTAAATGAATCACATGATTAAATTTTTTGTTCTTTCTCAATTGTTAAAATAACTGAGGGTATTCATATGATAGAAGTGAATCAAGATATAATTTATAATGAGATATCAATCTCACTATCTTCGTTAAATCATGGAAACTCATATTTACTTCATAATAGATATATATTAAGATTTTTATTTGTCTTAACCAATTGTGTCAAATATGTACCATTAGTTGGTAATAATATTTATGAATTTCTTGATACATAACTTTCATAGATTCATTTTACTCACATTTTTTACAACCAAATATCAAATACAAATGGTTATGATATTATTTGAGTAAATTAACATATTATTATGAAAAATATATCTTAATATTTATTATCCCATTACTGCTTTATTTGAACCCATGATAATTTTTGTTATACTATAAAAATATTGGATTAAACTATAACTCTTTCAGTTAAATCTAGGTTTCAACATGTTTTATTATATTAATATAAATACACAAAACCCAAAAAATAGAAACACCTTACTCTAGTAGTAATTGACACACCCCAAAATCACAATCCCTGATCTAGTGCTAAAAACACATACTTTACAACTTTACTCTGATATTAACTAAGAAAAATTAAAAGAACATACATAATTTCAAAAATCATATCAATATTAAAAAACACACACATGAGAGAGAAATTTTAGTGTCATTAGAGATTAGTTATATGAATTTCTTATTTTTTGGTAAATATTAAATATCTCCCACCAAATCCTACTCACTTGGTATAATTCAAGAAATATTATACATAATACTCCTCTTCATAATCTAGGAAATAAATATAAGAATGGGTGGGCTCAGATGTGTAATAAGGGTAAATATTAGAGATATCAATCAAAGATTATAAGTCAGAGTAATATAAATTTTTGGGAATGATAAAATAATTAATGTATATGAACATAACATATAGATATCATAATTAATAATATAAAGATAAAAAACCATGAATCATGATATATGTATTTTAAAAAATTGTGCAATGAGGCATAATATTATTGAAAAATGAGTCCATAATGATAATCCCTGAAGCAAAAAATACGGAAATATCATAACATATAAATATAACATAATATTTGAAGATATAAATATTCATATAATATCATTTATTATGCAAAGGATCACTAACAAGACCATAATCACATAGTGTAAATATTCCCATAAAAATGTAGATTGGGTTCACTTCCTATTCTAATAAACATAGTGGATTTCTTTTGCGTTCTAGTCCCATATCTATTACCAAATTAGATACAAATCATTACATCATGAGAAACAATAAGGTTTCATGAAAATTTACATAGAAAACGATAATAATAATTATGATGAAATTTTTTTAAAGGTATAGTTAGTGCATATCTTTAGTGAATCTTATAAAACATTAAAGGATCTTGACATAGATAAAAATAATTAGAAGAATGTTTGAAAACTATTTTTAAAATAAGAAATTATATACTTCACATTTTTAATAAGTTTTATTTTAAAATTAAGTTAATTTTAAATAATTTTTTTTGAAAATATAATGAGAATGTAATTAAATATTTTTTTATGAACCATGAAAAATTGGAATGGATGCATTATGAAGAAAACTAAAAAAATCGTGGGAGAAGGTGATTGTGTAGAAACAATTAAAAAATATTTATATATTTTTTTAAAGATATTAAAATTCAATAGAAAATGAATATAATAAATCATAGATTTAGGGATATCGATATCCATAAAATAATATAAAAACATATACATTTAATAGAAAGACACTAGATAAAAATGTTGTGACAAGGTCAACTCAACTTACAAGCATCCTGTCAGTTGAATTAGGAACCAAAGGGAACAGAAATGGTAAGGTGACATCTATAACCCCAAAATAATCAATTATAAGAAAATAAATGTGATTATATATATAAATAATATATAATTCCCCTCAATTTAAATTTAGACAACAAAAGTCCCCATTTAAAAGTTATATTGAAAATAAACCATTATAACTTTGGTAATATTTGAATCAAAACACCATGTAAGAGATAACCTAAAATGAATTTTTAAATCCCATAAATTTAATGAATTTTGTGATAAAATATATTAATGGTAAAGTATATAAATCACCCATAATAATAAAAGTCGTGAATATGGATCATATCTCATTGAAGGGAAATTGAGATGATAAAACATTACAATATCATATTTTATGATATAAGAATCAATTAAAATGGGTATTATGAAATAGAAATAAAAATAAATAGAAACTAAAACATAATAATATCATAAGGTATAATAAATAAAACTTTAACAGATATTTTTATAGAATAAGGTCTATGAATCAATGAAAAGAGAATGAGTAAAAAAACGTTTCCCTTGGATTCCCATATAACTGGACATACTATAAAATAATTTATAATACAAAAGGCTCATTAATCCACTATTTAAGAACCATATAATTTTATATTATCTTTATATTAATTCTTTAAATTTATTTATTACAAATTTATTACTAACTTCACATTTCTATTGATTATATACATTTAATAGTTTTAATTTTTCTTTATCTATTTCAATATGGAGGTCTCAATCATCATTACATGATCATGAGATCATCACATATCGAATATTAAATGTATTTTAACAGTAGTTCCATAATAATGTTTTTATGTTTTACGTTTATTCCATGGGATTTTTAGGTAAAATTAATAAAGATGAATTCCATAATAAGCTTGTTTCTAAATTTTTTAACAAACATGAGTTGATATTTTAATAATGATTTAAATTTTAGTATCACCATTATAGAACCATAAAAAATATTACTTATTAATATCATATTTTTGCATTAATTGATTTTTAATATCCCTCCATGGGAAAAAATTTATATCATTTTCCATGACTGACTGATAATTGAATACTTTTATTCAATATCGGAAGAGGAGAAAGGGAGAGATAGATAAAGGGGGTGAAAGTGATAAACATCAAGGGACTCCCCTTTGAATATGTTAAAAAAAATCCATTTTCAAAGACCCTATGTGTGTAAATACCACTAAATCATTCATTAGATAACCTTTGATACCAAGAATATCATCCTCCATATTATCCTCCCTCAATGTATGACCAATAAAAACATTCCTATGGAGAATATTTCTTTATACCCAATTAAGATAATTGATGAATTAATGGAAAATAGAATGTCCCAATATGATTCTTTCCACAATAGAGGAATCATATTTCACCATTGAATGGATAATGTTGTTCTCATTAAAAAAAATTTGCCAGTAAGAATTTCCCATGCCTCAACTTGATGGGAGTTACCATCCTCAAAAAATATAATTTGGACATGATGAAATATCTTATGAGATCCTTGGTAATAAATATATTTTGCATCATAATATTAATGAATGAAACATCAATATTCATTTTTATTCCCTTATTGGGAAGCTTGCAGAACAGTAATGCTCTCATGAATACTTTTATAAATCTAAGTCTAGGTTTCATAAGGGTGCGTGATTCTATTCAAAATATACTGTGGTAGTGTTACATCATTTTAAATATATCCAATAGAGGGAACATAATGAAAAGTGAGATTTTAGAGTAGATGTATTAGGATGGATTCCCTGATGATGTACTACATTACGGTATTCCCAAATTAACTATAAACTACTGGTGAGAATAATATATCCCCCTTGAGAGGAATAATTTATTCCATATTTTCCTTAAAATAAATATTTAAATAATTGATAAACTATTTCAATATTATCATATTTAATTGAGAGACCCCTATGTGAAACCATGATATACCTCACCCTGTTACTTTTAATAAATAATTTATTTACTAATTCACACACTGTATTTTTATTCGGTTTAAATTAGGAAGCAATTTGAATTCCACTTCTCTAAATGTTCATCTCCATGAAAATGTATTGCTTCCAGATACACTAGACAAGGATGTTATACATGGAAGGTAGAGTTCTACAACTTAATTTTCTACCCAGTGCATCAAAATATTTTTGTGAGAGAAGAAGAACATGAAATCCTAAGAAATTTAAGTCTCCAACTGAATAGAGTGTGAATTAAAAACAATATTTTAACAATTATAGTTTAATTCCATCATACCGGTTCCTCTGTTCATCATTCAGAATTGCTAAAATGAATATTGAATGGGATTATGCTTATCTGAATGTGGCGTCTGAGGTTGTGCAACTTTGGAATAATCGAGGAGTGCCAACCCAAATTTCCATTCAAAAGTTGATATTACCTATTTCGATATTCCAATGAGAGTGTTTTTATATAATTTGAGTGTAACTTTGGAGGCATCATTGGTGATGAGGTCTATTAGATACATTAGTCTAGAAAAAAATGAGATTTAGTATATTTCATTCTAATGAAATTAGTCCAATTTTATTTCCCCAAAATTTCTTCACAAATTAATTTTTTCAGCATACATATCATAGTTCCTAAAATTTACCTGAGGTCAATATGCCCATCATTGATAGGTATATATATTCTAGACCATCTAGACCAGAAATTCCTACCCTCTTGATGATAATCCCAAATGTAATTTTTTAAAACAAGATCAATGTTCTAGATGAAAAAATTTGGAGCTCTATACACTGAGAGAATGTGCATCAGAATAGAGGAAATGACATTGTTAAACAGAGTAATTATTCATCCAAATGAGATTAATGAACTCTTCTAATTTAAAATCCTACATATAAATATACTAACAATGACATTGAAATACTAAATAAGAATTATTCCATTAGAAACCCCCCATATATTTCATGGGAATGTGGCTTTTATAAATTCCATGTCTTTATTCAAATAAATTAGAGCAAATTTCCAAGAACTTTTTAGATATATAAACATAGATATTTCTCTCATTAAATATTTTGATACTTATACTACTATAGGATTTTAGAATCAACTTGATGTTATTAACTGAGTTACTGGAACCATTAGAGAATAAATGAATGTCATCACAAAAAAATAAATTTGAAATTTAGGGTAAACCACATTGTCCTATAAATGGTTGGATGAAACCATTTTATATTCATTTATTATGATTTATTATAAGGTAATATTAGAATAGAAAAAAAATTATTGGGGAGAGAGGGTCCCCTTGATAGATGCACCTTATCGATTTAAAGAAACCTAATCTCTTACCCATGAGAGATATAGAAAACTATAGCGAATAAAGGTAACAAAATAAGAGGTCACATACCCATTTTGAATTGCCACATCTTCTCAGGACTTTGAGAATGAAGTTCTATTTTATTTTATCATAATGTTTTTCCATTTCAATCTCCACCATGATGTTGGAGCCAACCATGTTTTTATCAATTTCATATATAATCTCATATTCATGACCAATTGATACCAAAATACTCAAAAAGCTAACAAGACCATGCCACTAAACTGATATTTGTTATTTCAGGTGTTTAGAAATACAATTGTTCAATATAGTGGATATTTATTGTAAGAGAACTTTTAGATACTTATGGGATGAAATTTTCCAATGTTGGTTATTTGGATTGGTGGAGGTCATGGTATCTCTAGGAAAGGAACCCCATTTAAAGTGATATTGAATTCATTCAAGTAGATAATTTTTAATAATATCCTAGGAATCTGAATAGAAGGACTATTGGAATCCATGAGGGCCTAGTTCACTGTCTAGTATATTGATATTAATAGGTTTCTTCCCCTTCTAGTGTAGTTTTGATCTAGTATTTATCTTTATCATTAATGAATCTAGGGATGTTACTAAAATTTCACGATTCATTTCTTCTCCAATGATCCCCTTTTACACCTACCTAGGTTTAAAACATTGTTCAGTAAAGTATAACTCTTCCATAGACCCTGTAACATTGAAATCATTAATGTGAAAACCATTATCATGTTTCATATTGAGTTTCCTAGTGAAATTAATTTCTATAGAGAAAGAAAAAAAAGTTATGTTGTGGTCCCCTTCTCTTAGATTCCTATCTATGGATATCTCTTAATACACCCTTTATTTCTATTAAAGTCTCTCTTCTAAATGATAATGTTTAAGTGAAAGAAGATAAAAATCCTAAACATACCACCGATCCTATAACTTTCTATCTAATTTCCTAATTTCTTCCCGTAGAGTGTATGAATTTAAATCATACTTTGGTTTCTTTTTCTTATAATTTATTAGGTAATATTTTAGTCCTCTAATCATGTTATAGAGGTTATCCCATGTCTCCCCCTTAACAGGATCATCCTATGAATCATAGATCATCACCTTGAATCAATTCCAGTCCATTTAATTATCAAAGTAATATAAGCTAAGTTTTTGTTTCCCAATTCATGAATTTGAATATGTATAGGTGAATGATTATAAAGTGATCTCACTAGGAGCTCTATAGCGGTGTTAATAAAGTTAAAGATACCATAAATACTTGACAAGAAACTATCCTGCCAAATCCAAATTCTATTATTTTCATTACTGTTGTAGATCCACGTATAATTATATATCATAAATCACATGTTAAGGAGGTTTTTTTTAGGAATGAAAATATTGAAAATATTTCATACTACAAGTTGGGTAGAGGACTCCATCCCTATTCTATATCTGATCATGGATAATATTGAAGTCACCTCTAACAAACCATGTTTTGGGGCCTTGATCGAAGGTATATAAAGTATCTAAAAGGAATATTATTTGATAAACTCTAAATTAAGCATAAAAAATAAATATAAAATTATATTTTTTATTTTAAGACCTTGATGATGATATGCTATGAGGATTACCTAATGTAGTCCAAATGAATTTGATTATTCTAGAAGATCCAAACATGGTAATTAGGAGGATCCCTATGGATAAGGTTATCATTGTTTAATTTTTTTACAATATCATTAATAATATATGTTTTGAGTTAAGGTTAAAAAATATAAACCAATGAGATGATTTTAAAACCAATATATATATATGAAAATATACACATTTTTTATCTGGGGATACCAAGTCACTAGAATTCCATATAATGATAGAAATCATGTAAAATATGAGTGGAAGGTTTGAAGAGCTATATTATTGGTTACAAAGGAAACAAAAGATTCTCAAATATTCATGTGATTTTATTGTTTTCTCCACATTTATAGCATATGGAATGGATTTAGACTTCTTTTAGATCTCTTATTAAATAAGAGTTAAGTATGGATCTTTTCCAACATAAACGAGAATCTAAAAATAATTTTGTGATTAAAATTAAATTAAAAGATGGGTATGTGGAGATTAATGAAGAGATTTTGTATTTAACTTCTAAAATTATACATTAACTATAATTTGATTTAGAGATTGAGGCACTGAGAATGAGTTCACTAACATCTCATGAGGTAGGACTCGAATTACTGAGGAAACTCTTGGATCGTCTAGGGAAGGTTCTTGATGATCTGATGAAAGGACATTATTAGGATTACCAACAACAACCACCTTTAAAAGAAGTGGGATAAAGGATAATGACATGAAATTTGGATTCATATACTTTAATTTAATTTTTATATTCTTTGAGGAGACTTCATCTATAGGATATAGAGTGAGGGTGTCTTTAATATTAGGTTAGTCTTCTAAAAACCCAATATTATCAGACTCTTTAGATTGAGAAAAAACATGAGAATAAGGAGGTAAAGTAGGTGATAAGTGAGAAATTTCATATGTTAAGGGTTGATTAATAACTAAGACAAGTTTCTTTGATTGTTATAGAAAACCCTTGTTAAGGTAAGATGAGTCCTAAGGACCCTTTAAGTAACAAAGAGAATGAAAACTAGAAATATTCAAGTAGAGTATTTTATTCTAAAAGGACACATTATGACTCATATAAAGAAGGATTAACTAATAAATATGGGTTTATAGGTCTAATTACACACATATTCTCATTACCATAGTATATTTTCTATGAAAATTAGCATTATTTTCACAAAGAAACCTACCAAAGGTGTCCCCAATGACCTCGATGATGGTCATATTATGAAAGGGGAGGGGTGGATCAGATAAAAGATCCATATTTCCTTTGAAGAAGAATACATTCCCTTGTTAACATCCAAATACAAAAGAATAATAAGTAATCTCTAGTGATCACATGAACATGTTTCCTTGGAACTTTCCCAGATGAAATCAAATTATTAGAAAAGATCAATATAAATTGAACTCAAATTTAGGATGTCGATAGTTTTCGGACTATATATATTTCATGATTTGACAAAGCATGAGAATATTATAAAATATGGGACATATTATTAAAGTTTTTAATTAATAAAACAACGATGATACGTGGAGGATGCATTAAACTCATCTGGTGACAGTGAGAGAATTTGGAAACCATGTATTGATTCTTGAACCTTCATCTAAAAGTGAATAAGTTGATTGGGGGAAGTGAACATATAGGGTTTTATTCTTGGAGATTTTTCTTGAACGATAAAACAACCATGACAGACCGAGATGGGGGTAGCTACGAAGATGTAAGTGATGAAACAATTGGAACCACTGGATACTAGATTTCTACTAGAAGAGGTTTTAGAGGAGAAAAACATAGAGGGGAGTGGGAGGAGGCCATAAAATTATCAATGAAGTAGTTAAAAGTGCTGGAGGCCACCATAATATATCCCCCACTATGGAAGAACCACCTTTAACAGAAGGAAAATTAAAAATGTTTGGAGGTTAATTGGGTGAATTTGAGAGTGGGGTAGGATGTGTTGAATCAATCTTTAATTGAATTCCTCTTATCTATTTTAAATCATTGTCCATGTAAGTGGTTTAATGGACCCAATCAATAAGACATTATAATAAATGTATGAGTATAATTATAAAGTGATTTTATTACAATATAGTTATTACATATGTATACGAATCTTATTTTTATTTGATTAATATGATAAATAATAATTAAAAAATATTTAGATGAAGACAATAAATGAAAAATAAGAATAATAAGTCATTAATTTCAAAGAATAAATCATATCTTCTATCATAATCCTTCTTGGTCATGAAGTAATTGTTGAATTATATTAAGGTAATTTGTAATTGCCTGATATTTAAACTATATTTTCCTTTAATTAAATACCATTTTGAATGAATTCCTTTATACGTATCTGCAAACTAAAATGTGTTTTAATATATTTGAGGAAAATTATTAAAAAAATATAGGAATAATAAAACCACTAGTAAATAAAAATATATTAGTCAAATAAAATAAATTAAATTTATAGGAAAAATAATTGACATGATTTATTATTGAAAATGATTTTTTTCTCAAATAAATTAAAATTGATAACATTTAGGGGATAAATAATTAATAGTAATTAATATTAAAATATGTTTTTATTTCTCAAATAAATATTTTTTAACTCTTGTAAATTTTATCCTAATAAATTAAATTGAATAATTTTTAAATATTATATGAACTAATGTATTATAATTATTTTAATTATAAATAAAAATCAAATAATATTAAGAACATTTAAAAACACAATTTTTCAACAAAAAAATTTCTTTATATTTTTTATTTTCAATAAAAAGCTAATTTATAAATTTTAGAAATTTAGTTTTCAGAAATGAACTTATGTAAATACCCCAACCCGAGAATCGCAGATCCAGTGTATTATTTTATTAATTTGGAATGATCATAAATAATCTAATCCCAAAGGACCAAACAGTTTAGTGTTCTAAGAAAACCATAATAAATACATGATACCCATAATACATTGGGAAATAGGAAATAAAAACATGATATATAATAAAAACAAATAAAAAACATCTTTGAAAGGTTATTTATATAATTACTCTTCATAAATTGGAGAAAGGTAACATAATAAGGGTGATCTCCAATTCCCAGTAAGGGTAAGTAAATTGGATGAAATAATGAATAAATGAGAACAAATCAACATGGAAAGGTAAATAACTGATAAAACATTCCTTTCAAATAATTAGATAAGGAAATATCAACATGGAAAGGTAATAAACTGAAGATATATTAAATTTAATCAATGAACTGAAAATGAAATGGATTCATAAATATGTTGATGAAAAATCTCATGGATAAATAATAACTGAAGATAAATGTGGAAAATTATTAATTATTAGATTCCATTTATCCTAGGTATGTGGAAACCTTATCGTTAATACCTTTTACAAGATAGTTTAGCATATTAGGTAAAAACCCATCAATTTTGGCCTACTATTTCATATCATGAGACTACCAATGCAACTGGGGGCTATCTATAACTAGGACACACCCATTTCATACCTATCTAATGAATTCCTCACATATAATAGTGGGTTTAATCAATCAAAAATATACCTTATCAAATATAACTATTGAATAAAAGATATGTATTTATAAATAATTCCTCATTTAATAAAATAACAATCAAAGTGTACTCCATATGTAAAAATGGTATGTGGTTTAAGAAATAATAATATATATCACCCAAGAATGTGGATATTTAAATAAAGTGATTATTTCAAGATAAAGTTAAAAATCACAAAGAATTTTATATTTCAAATATAATCATTCTAAACGTTCTTGAGGAGAGTAATCTTTAAACATTCCAAAGAGTCCCATACAATTTTGAAACATTTAAATTCTAATATACATAAAGGCATGAAATTATATGAAACATATAATATAATTAGAATAAGGTGATTCATGATATGTATTATAAAAAGGGTAGTATACAGACTATATATAATTTAATTGGTGCATAATAATAAATAAGTCTCAATGGAATGTAAATTGAGATGAAATCACTTACCTTGAGTCTGACTTATCACATGTGTCTTTATATTACAGAAAAATGAACTTATGACCAATTAAAGAATAAATATATGTTTATTATTTACTTGATTGGTAACCTTTTTAATATTTATTATTAACTTTACTTTACTAATTATAATTTCGTAAACAACTACTTAAACAACTAAGTTTATATCAGCTGTTTTGACCATATTCATTTTATGTGTCAAAAATTAATTTGGGAGATTGACTATGATCCAAAGATACTTTGTATGAAAATCTACAAAATAATAATAATGAAATAGTTATCATTTTTAAAATTCAATTATAATTTATAAACAAATAATGAAATATGGTTATGAAAAATTAACCAACGTTACAATCATGAAGACGGGAGGCCGTACGTACGAATGAGTAACATTCCCATTTTTCAATGATCAGTTTAGAAATAAGGTAAGAAATATAAATATTTACATAAATATTTTTAAATAATAAATAAAATATTATTTAATCATATATAACTATATATATAATTATTTTTATGTAAATGGAATCACATCATGTTGAGGAGGCTGTAGTCCACACATCCATGAATGCTATTATCACTTTTTTAAGTGTGTGAAGGGGTAATAAAGAAAATAATATATATTATATTTACATAAAGGTAATTATTTAATGAATATCATATATAATTTATTTATGTTACCTATGTTTAATTAAAAATATACTTTACATGCTCCATGTATGGTCCTAATGAATAACATCGCTTGGAGGGTATGGTAGTCCACACTTACACAAACAATGTTATCTTATTTACACAAAATGGAAAGTATAAGGGTATGTGTTATAAAATAAAAACAAAAAAACAAAGTCAAAAGAAATATCATATATAAAATTTATAAATATATTTTCCATCATAATTCCAAACCACGAACTATAGTAAAGGAAAAATGAATAATCATCGTTTTGTGAGACAACAGTTTGCTGTACACATAAACCGTATGTTCATTACCCATTAAATGGAAGTGTGTGTGAGTGTCGGTTGAATGATTCAAATAAAAAAATACTAGTGTATTTAGGTTAATGTTTTAATATATAATCATGGAATAAGAATATTTTAGGGGGTAGAGAATATAAATAAAACTTAAGAGCTTAAGGAAAGATGCTACCTCTTAACGAGGTCACTCTTTTTGGTTTTAACCAAAGGGATTCCTTGGATTAATTTATGACAAATGTGAGGATTATAGGATTATTGGAGGTATTTTCATGATATATTTGGTATGATATTGTATTAGTGAATGTGTCTTTAGAGGTGTGAGGAATTAGGCGGAGATGAGGCCTTTTATATTGGAGGAGGAGTGGCACTTGTCAATTTTTGGAATGAGAATTGCGCCCAAGTTTTTTCCATACAAAGTGGATCCCATAGTGGTAAAATTTATATCTAATAGATTATAGGGTCTATATATGGCTATAATGTTGATATTGGATAGGTTTATCGGTCATTTGGCCCCTCAAGTTTAAATTTTAGTCCCTTATTAAGCTTCATTTTACCTTAATAATTATAGTTAATTTTAATTAATTTCACTAATGTTTTTGATCAAAAAATAAGTATAACTTATTAGAAATTATAAATAATTCTGATAAAAAACATATAATCTATTTTTCCAAATTCAAATAATAAAAGTTGCAAGAATTAATTTAAATTTAATCCCGTACAAGGGATGATAATGCGGGTTTTCAAAGTAAAAATGTCCAAAAGTTAGCAAATTTTTATATCCAATTTCAATATTAAATTGATTCCAATAACATAAATTGGATTAATAGATAAAAACTTAATCAAATTAAACATTAAAACCAATATAAAATTTAATTTAACATTATAAATAAAATATATGAAAAAATAGTTTTGAACTAAAATTCAGTATTTTTCACTATTAATTATAAAATAAATCTTCATAGAAAAATACCAAAGATATACCATAGTCATTTTTTTTAAATTCAAAATATCATGTTTATTTTTTTAAAAATAGTCTCGAAAATTTCTAAAAATAGGATTCAATATTGGTTATCCATTAAAAGGTTGTAAAACTGCTATTATAAAAATATGAGTTTTTATGCATAAAATTGGATGTGTTCATATATTATTCACATAAAATATATTAGACTAATATAAAAAATATTTTATTTAAAATACAATATATATATTTCATTAAAGGTATCCACTAATAGTAACTAATTTAATTTATTATGGTGAAACACCTTTGGGATCATAAAAATAGGTTTTTATGAAAAAAATTTCCTTTATATTCAATTAGTTCTTGTATTCATTTCTAATAAATTTATAACTAATAAAGTCATTTTATATTTGTGTAAACCATATATTTTCCAAAGTTATTAAATAATATTCATTAAAACTAATTTAATGTCTAAGTTAATGATAGAGCTAATATTTTAATTATTTTTCATGTGTGTTTCAATGATTTAATCCCTTCCAATTAATCAATTTTATCTGATTTGAATAATTTTAATATTTTTGGTGAATTTTGGGCTTCATTATGAAAAATATTTAATTTTGGAAATTTAACAGTTTTCTGGATCCACTATATTTTAGGCATTTATTTTACAATTCTGATCCAAATAGATTGATTCAATTTTTGTATGATTCCCCTATTCAGGGGATTTGCCATTATCTTCCGGGCCTTGATCCAATTTATCACAAAATGGATTAGAAAAACCAATCAAGTAGAAATAATTTTATGGATAACAGAATGGACCCCTCATTAGTAATTAAAGAATATCTTAGTGAAGAGATATCCCAATCAAGTGATTCCAACTGTATTAGAAAGATAACTCTGAACCACATGCACAAAATATTGGTCATTGATAATTTTATTCATTAATGAATCCATTGAATGTGCCAATGTTAAGGTAGTTGAGAAGTCTCCTAAGGAATAAAAAGTCTTCATCAGCAATTTGGGAAAAATATTTTTAGAAACTTTTTCAAATATACTGAGATTTTGTGGGTGAATGAAAATGAGATAGGGGAGAAACCTTTCTTATAACAAAATCTCAAGATTCTTCCATTTAATATTCTAAAAAAACTCAATCTTTTAGTGGAGTGAGTCTAGAGGGAAAATATTACACCCCTCAACCCTATATAAATGAGTTTCCACTTACATTCAAGGGAGTTGAATAATTTAAAACAACTGATGTTCTTAGGGATTTGAGTATTGAATTTCTTTTTATTTTTTCTTTTCTATCTTCTTAATTTCATTATTCCCACTTATTCCCCTTTAATGTCTATTATCCTTCACATGGAGGGGTAAATTATTGACTGATCATGGAAGGGGGGGTGGGGGGGGGGGTACCTTTTGTTATGTCAGAGTCTTGGAATTTAATGTAAAATTCTATTTTTATGTTGAATAATTTCTATTTTTTGTGGTTCCCAATTTTATTAATGCGACTATGGTTTTTTGTGTATTCATTATTAATAGCTTTTGTTGATGATCTTTGAACTCCCTCCACCTAGTACATGTTTTATTGATTGATCATATTGTGTTAGGTGGTGACTATCTAGCAATCGTTGGCATGTGTACAAGATAAGTGAAATGTTTCTAGATTTATAAGGATAAAAAAAATAAAAATTTGGACTTTCCTTAGTTGGTTAGGAATGGTTTATGAATGTTAATTTACCTAGGAGTGGTTTCCATTGCATCCTTAAACCAAGACTGATTAGCAGCTTGATCGAGGTGTTGTTAATTTATCATTCAATATGAATAGAGGGGGAATGATTTTAATGACCATTATTTCATTTTAAATGTTATACTACCCTAATCCCATCACTCTTTTCATCGAATTGTGTTTAAATGTTATTTTAATTATCTTTTTTTTATTGTTGAACTCTTACAATTTTAAAAATAACATCTACTTTATTCTAAAATTTAAGTGGAAAACATAATTATTATTCACCCCTATCTATGGAAAATCTTGGTTACCCACTTTAATATAATTTTAACGTAGGAAATATTTTTTTGCCACACCCCATGACTAGAATGTGTCAAAACATGGTGCCGATTTTTGGGATGTTGTGCCAACAATCTAATTATGATTTTTTTAAATAATTTTACCATATTTCATTTAAAATAACTAAAAAAAATATATTCAATGATATGTCCCAATTTTAATTATTCTTCTTGGATTGATTAATTAGATTTTTAGGGTAAAATGATTAATAATAATGAGGAATCCCTCTTAAAAATGGTTTATTAACTCACTATTTTGGTGAAGAAAATATTGAGTGTCCATGTCATAGGTCCCTCACTTGAAGAACTGGTGGAAATTCTTAATCAATTCAAAATAGATTATAAAATATTGAAATACATAGGGGAAGTACCATTGGACAATATGCCTTAACATAAATTAAAATCCAATTTAGTGGAGGATATGATTTCCCCACTCATATTTCAAATAGAGGAGCCTCACTACCTACCTCTATATAATGAAATTCAACTATAAGAGGCACCTACCACTAAAGAAGAAATTAAATCCAAACAAAATTAGGGAGTTGATATTTTTTTGAACTCATTATCCTTCTATTTTATTGAAAGTTAATTGAGTATTACCTCCCCTTATTTTAAATTTTTTATAATATTCTAACTCATATTTTAACTTAGAAGAATATAATTAAAGGGATTATACAACTAAATAAGAACAAATAGATCTCCATGAACATGTTTATTTTTTATTAGAGGGTGTTCAAGAGGAGACTAAAGTGGAATTTCCTAAGGAAATGGAGAAAAATATCTGTAATTTGAAAGGTTATAATTTGATATTGATACTTCATTATTTAATTTTTTTTAAATAGAATTACACTCTAACTTACCTTTTATTTTTCCATTTATGAAACATACCTTCAGAAGAAAATGGAGAATAAATAATAGGTTGTCTAGGTGAAAAACATGAAATAGGAGGACCCATTTTATATTTTATCCCCACCATTGAAGTTGTATATATTTCTATGGGGATGTATTTTATATAATATTTCCACAGAGTCCTTAACAAAAAGGATGAATCACTTTCAAGAAAGAAGATGATTTTTGGTTCATCTAAAAAAACTCCACCCTCCATCATATTGGGGATAACCAAGTAGAACATCCCATAGTGGAAGTTAAAACCCAAGGCAAACTTAGGGAATTAAACCAAGAGATAACCCTTTTTTTCTCATTCTATTTTTGTTTTTTTGTTTTGATTAATTTTTTATGTTATATTTTCCACTTTTGTTTGTAGGTTTTCAGAGATAAACACTTAGTAGCTTAGCTCAATGTTCCACTACCAAATTGTTAGGTTTTACCTCTCCTTTACACATAATTTCTTGTTGTGATTCAATTTTAAACTACATAAATGTTAATTAAACTTTAATTAATTGAGTAAACTATATTATTTAAGTGTTGGGGAGGGAACCTTTGTATCTTAGTATTTTCATTTTTTTTTCTTTTTTTCAAAAAAATATGCGTTTTAATTTGTTTTTGTGCTTTTTTTAGTTTTTATGTGTTTTTGAAACTTTTGATCTGAAATGATTATCATTCCATTTTTAAAACCCACGATAATGAGTGAACTGATTTATTTCATGAAATTGATCATGAATGAATACTTAAAATGACTTTGTTTGATGTTTAAATCATTTGAAATTTCATGAAAAGTACTCTAATTTTTGAATCTCATGTCACATTTCACTATCATTATATTTGAAATAAATTTACCATTTCTGATCCATTTTTGTCACATTATTTTCCTTCATCTCACTTCTTGAGAGAATAAAACCATGATTTCTTTAACTATAATTTTATTTATTACTTTGAAAACTTGAGTGTTTTTAGTACTTTTATTTTAAATGATTGTGAAATTTATTTGGATTTAAAGACCTCTTTTCTAGAGAATACTATTTATTATGGCCTCTCATGTACACTTAATCATTGTAGCCATTATATTTCAAGAATAACCTCTTGGGTTAGCCATTTTATAAGCTAATTTTCCTTTTCTATCCTTCTCTTTAAGTGAAATTTCATGATCATGTTAAACTTATGTATTGGGGGAAGCTGTTTTGTATTGTGCTACCTCATTTGGTGATACTTTGTGTGGAAAATAAAAATTTGAAGAGATGTGTTTGATGTTAAAAAAAATTAATTATATTAAATGCTGTGTATTTTCTAGAGTATTCATGATAATAGAAGTTGTGTATTTCTGAAGCATCTTATGGATAACAACAGTCATTATTTTTCGGGAGTATTCAAAAAAAATTATGTTTGAGAAGATTTAAGATTTTTCTAATGAAATTATGAATGGTGTACACTTTCCTTGAGTTTTCAAGATTATGGAGATGATTTTATACTAAGGTGAGTAAAAAGGATACCATACTAGAGTGAAAATTAGAATCTTGCAATTTTTCTTCAAAATGAGCCAAGCCGTCCATATTCAGGCTTAGAATTTTTAAAATGAAAGTCCATCAAACATGAATCCATAGAAAAAACCTACACATTACTCATGATAATAAAATTTCCTTGATTCACATCAATTGTAGAAGTAGTAATTTATCTATCCTATGGTGACCATTTCATGGGTTTGGATAAGAAAATCCTTGTTGAAAATTGACATTTCTAATAAGGGAGAAAATTCATGCCAGGTAGGTGTCTTGTGTTCCTGAGAGGCACAATGAATATGAAAAATACTAAATATTTTGAATGTAGAACATAAAATATTGGTTTTTACGAGGCATGATATCATTTGTTTCTTGGTATGGAATTGTTGGATCCAATTGTTAGGTTTTTTGGAATTTTCTTTAATTTAATTTTTATGCTGACATGTCTTGGAGTCTAAGTGATATGTTTGGGGGAATTGATAAAGATAAAATTTCCATTATTTTTCATGTGTATTTCAATGATTTAATCCCTAAAATTTTTTCAATTTGATCTTATTTTCCTCAGTTTATTTTTTTGTGTGAAATTTATTTTTAATTTTGAAAATTTTTTAATTCTAGAAATTTAGTAGGTTTATGGATATACTATATTTAATGAATATATTTACAATTTTGATCTAAATTGAGCGATTCATTTTTTTAGGATTCCTTTTTTTGGGATTGGAATTTTTCAAACCTAGATCAAATTTGACATATAATGGCTCAGAAAAAATAAAAAAGTGGAAAATGTTTTTTGGCTGTTTGAATGGATCACACATTAGTAATTGAGGTATACCTCAGTCTAGACATATCTAAATTTACTGATTATAGCTGGATTATAAATATAACTCCATACTTCATGTCTATAATAAATTTAATGGACACTTTTGGTAATTAAGGCATCCATTAAATGAGCCAATGCAGAGAGAGTTGACATCTCTTCTCGGACAGAAAAAGTATTCATTAGTAATTTAGGAATATTTCTTTGAAAACTTTTCCAAATATGATAATATTTTATGATAAATGAAAAAGAGAATGTTAACCTCTTTTTTAAGATAAATTACCATGATTCATACATTTACCATTTGAAATAAACTCAATCTTTCATAGGAGTGAATTTGGAGGGAAAATTTTCCACCCCTCAATATTATATATATGAGTGTCCACTTCCTATCATGGGTGTTAGAGAAGGTGAATTATTGGATATATTGGAGGTTTGTAGTCTTTAATTGTTGTGTATTTTCTCTTTTCTATTTCCTTTGTTTCATTATGCCCTATTCTTCCCCTTTCAACTATATTACCATTCACATGGAGGGGTAAAACACTTGAGTGATCAGGGAAGTGGGAGTTTTGGTTTTATAATGTTGAAATCATACAATTTAATGTAAAACTCTATTTTTTAATTGAATGATTTATATTTTAATCCGTTCCCAATTTTATTAGTGAAATCATGTTTTGGGTTTTTTTGTATTCATTATTAATAGCTTTGGTTTAAGTTCATTGAACTCCCTCGGCCTAGTGAAGTTTGTATCGATCGAGCAGATTGTGTTATGTGGTGAGTCTCTAGTGATCATTAGCTTGTGTGTGTGAAAAATGATTTTTTTATAGATATTTATGGATAAATAAAATCTTAATAAATACTTAGTTATTTGGGAATGGTTTATCAACTATGATGCACATATGAGTGGTTTCTATTGTTTCCTGCTACCATGGGTGATTGACTACTCAATCGAGTATTCATTCATTTATCATTCAATAGGAAGAGTCGGGGAATACTTTTCATGACATTGAAAAAATTAAAAAAGTTGACATTAAACTTTGGACACCACTCTTTTCATCAACTGGTGTTGAACCTTTTTTTCATGTACCTTATTTCTTTTTAAACTCAAACCATTATAAAAACAACCACTACTTCGTTCTCAAATTTAAGTGAAAGACGTGATTGTTGTGAACTCTCCTCTGGAGACAATCTAGGTTACCGACTGTAATAAAATTTTAATGTAGGAAATATTTGTTTTTGTCACACTCCATGAAATTAACATGTTAGTTAAGTCTTATTATATTAAATAATAATATTTTAATATTATATTGTTTTTTGGTTAAAACGAAGCCTCGAGTGTAACACAAGCTATCAAACAAGGTCATTAATGGGTGTAAGGAAAGTTAACATAGTGTTTATGTGAATTACAAGATATATAATATATAAAATTTATTTAAAATCGTAATTATATTGTAAAGTATCCGGATATTACATCCCCTTACGTTCTTGGTTTTGTGTGTTATACATGATATCTAATGCAATGTTCTTACTTTTGAATTACATGGTGTCACATTCTTCCCAACATAAATAACCATGACCTCACAATTTAAAATCAATATCTGTAATCCAAGGATTGATATTTGATAATAATATTGTTAAAAAACCTGCATCATGAATAGGGTGAATAAAAAATCTTCTTAGTAAGAGGTAAACTAAAATTCTAAGGTCACCACAAAAATAATATTTTAAATAGGATAAAATTAGTGAAAACATGGATAAGGAAGAAAAATAGATATATCATGTTATTATGGAGAGTTATACAGAAAATATTCAACTAAATGTCGATGAGCACAAATACTTAATCTAATTTTATAGAAAAGGTCATTGATGTCATCCAAAATTATTATATAAGGATTAAATTTTTATTCAAACCCTTTTCCAAGAGGTGAGGAATTATTTCATTCTCTATGAATATTAGTAAATATACTTACTTATTATGTTTCTATAAGAATAATGTTATCCTTTGGTCAATCCTTAAACTATTTCTACTTCAGCTCTTAGAACAAGATTTATCATATTGTGATGCAATATATCTATATCTAAAACTATATCCAAAGTTTAACTGAAACCATTTCATAAATGATGAACCTTTAAAACCTTACTGGAAATATAGTAATAACTTTAATCACCATAAAACCTTACTGGAAACATGTATTCTTCCTTATTCCTTATATAAGACACATGTTATTGTATATATTCCATAAATCCAAAAGTGTTGTAATCTCCATCAGTGATTGCATAGAACACTTTTAGATAAGTCATTAATCAGTTCCATAGTAGTCAACACTTATCCAAATCAATCATTTCTTCATCATTATCTCAACATCAGAAAAATATTAGGGGTTTTATTTCCCAGAATGATGTGTTTTCTAGAAAGTTTGAATTTATACTAAAAAACTTTTCTTTGTACCATTAAGCATATGATCTCAAATCCTTAACAAAAAATTATCACAGTATAGTCCTTATATATTTCATAAATCATATGATGAGAATATTATAAATGAAATACTTTTGCAACATATTTATTAGATCTAAATATTGAAGAATATTAATCATTTCACTTCCGTTGTTTCAAAAACATATGGTAGACCTTGAACCCTTAAGTTCTTCTAAGGTATATCCTCTTCATGATTATGGTATTTGTCTTGAATAATACCCTATCTCTTGTGGTTGTAACACTAAATAACTGTGTTTTCCTTCTTCCCTTTGCATTCTTTGTCTTGGTGAACCTTTTCTACGCACTTATAAAAAACTCCCAATCCTTTCAATAATTTTCTAGGGTGATTATTTCCTCAATTATCACATGTGGGAAAATAATTATTTCCCTTATTACGTTTATCTATCATTTTTTATTCATTTCTATTATTCCCTTTCATACCTTTTAATCCATAGGACATTGAGAATTCTTTATTTTTCTTGACAAAACAAATTTTTTTTTGTAGTATGATGAAAAATTTTGGGAGACTAGTTCTCTTCAGAAATGTATCTTAACAAATTTAAATAAGTTGTTAATATTTTACTTGGTGTTGTTTATATAATATGTAGCATACCTAAATTTCCTTGTAAATGTAGATTCATAATTTTTAACACTTTACTATTCCATTTGCTTTAAGTTGAAAAAATTTCTCTTCATCTCAATTTATTGATCATGTGGGAATTATTTATCAATGTATGTAACCTTAAAATTTTTTTTCATTGAATGAGTTCAATTTCTTATTCCTCCCTTTTATTCTAGATCAGAGATGACCAATAATCAGCAACACCTTTGTGGTAATAGATTGAAAGTGTAACGTAATCCATTTCACTACATTCTATGGCTATGGATATTTTATCCAAAGACTTAAAATATTGTTATGATATAATAGGATTAGTAGTCTCACTAAACTATGGGGGATTCTAACACATAATGTGATCTAATATAGGATATTATCTTCATGGAATAGGTTAATCCATTTCGGAATGATTATTTTTCATAACCTGATTTAGTTTCCTTAATATTTCCATGATTTTCTTTGTACCAATACCAGTTGTATTGGTTTACTCAATATAGAAATATCAACATTTTCCATGTTTATTGACACCATTTATCCTTCCAGGTGACATTAATAATATGAATAAGAACATAAGAAATTTATTGTGGGATTCTAATCATATGGGCCGTTGACATTGGGCATCTTGGAACCGCATGGAGAAACCTGTTGAGGAGGGTGGTATCAGTTTACAGGATATGATAGAGTCCATGCATGCCATAAAAATGTGTCTTGCAAGGGATTTTAACAAAGTGGATTCTTTATGGGACTAATTTTTCAAGAATATATATGGTGAGAATTGGGAGGATTGAGAGAACCAAAGATTCAGACATTCAAACCTGGTGAATGGTTTTCTTAAACACCTGGATGTTCTTCAAGATGCCACTCAATTGATTAAAGGGAGAGGAGATATCAAATTATAGAAGAAAAAATTGGTTGGTGAGAAGATTTATTTTCTAGTATGTCCAGTTCCAAATATATCATTGAAATAGGTGAGTAACTATTATCCTCTCTTCGAGGAGATTACGAACAATGAGAAGATGGATGTATTTAAATGTATTTCTATGACAGAAAAGCACATAGATGATGCTTCTTGGTTTAGAGTTTGGGTAAATTAAATGGAAATGATTTTAGATCTATGATTCACACAATGTAAGTTCATGAAGAGTGGGAAGCTTTATTAATGTTCAATGATATCCCCATGAGAATGAATATCCTTTTTTGGAAGGCGATAAATCATGAAATCTCAATAGAAGATAATGTTTAAAGGAAGGAAATTACCATGGATTCTCATTTCTTCTATTGAGATATACCACATAATGAGTCAGTTCTTCATCTCTTTGTCAAGAGATAATGGGAGGTTAGTCACCGATCATCTATAGGTCATTTGGAGTGTTCTAAATAAGATTATTTCTCTACGTAAGACTTCATAGTCAATTGGTTTCTGGGTTCGGAGCATAAAAAATGCAGATTAAGATACATAGTATTGTTTTTAGATAAATATAATGGACCCTCTGAGAGGTAAGAAATTGTTCTAGGATTGGAAAATGTCACTCAATTTCTTAAATATCAGTGATAATGAAGGTGTTAATTAATGACATGGGTTAAATTATTAAATGAGGAAAGAGGTCTCACACACTTTTTAGATGTCATAATAGACATATCCTTGTAGTGAAACCACAAGGCCAAAGGTTAGATAGTTCCCACCCAAAAACTGTAAAAAACTCAATGTGGATAAATCCTACATGAATAGAAAAATGAGCGGGGGAGGACTACATAGTGATCCAAGAGGTTCAGTTCTCATTGATTTCAGTTCTTTCTATGGTCTAAATAACTCCATGAGTGTAGAGGTGAAAGCTCTTAACACCAGCATCATGCTTTGAAAGAGGTATGGTATGTAGATATCCATGGCTGAGTTGGACTACAAGGTGTTGGTGTGTAATATTCAAGGGAAATTTTAACCCCCAAAGTGATCAGATCTAAATTATTCGAATTTATTCAATATACACCAAATAAAGGAGAATTTAACACTATATTTTGAGAGTATCGGATTTCTCAACAGACACACATTCTCGAGTTGGAAGGGTAGCAAAATCTCTTATCATTTACACTAGTTTGGGTAAGATTTTTGTTCAATGGGATTCCCTTGGACTACACCACTTTATACCCCCTTGATATTACCTATTTCCACTATAATGGGTAATTTAATCCGATCCAATAATAAAAAATAAATTTTCAGTCTTATTAGTATAATTTCTAATATGGTATAGAACATAAAATAAATTTATGCATTATAAGTCTAATATTCTTAAAATTTGGTTACTTTTGAGAAATCATTACTTTCAAATCCATCATAATGGTAGGTAAAGAAAATGTGAACTATCCTAAGAGTATCCCCCTAGAGTGTCAAACCAGATGAAGAGTAAGGATTGTTTTCATGCACTAGGATACACTGAGTCTGGCTAGATACACCTTTTCATATTTTTACTCATAGTTACATAAGTTTTAGAAACACGTGCATTTGTAGTATCCAGACAGAGATTTATTTCTAGGAATACCAATATAATATCCACCTTCCAAAATTCATGGGGGTTCTTATATACTAATCCCAAAATTAGATCTTAGGGTTATGTTCCATAATACTAGTTTTCAAAATCTAGTTTCCACGGCTGCTACTAAATGCCCTCTGATATCGGATTTAAAGGCCTCTACCTGAGAAGTCTGGAGGTGATGCATTAGTTCATTAAATTGGAATGATTAAAAGGAATCATACCTAAAAGGACCTATTAGTTTAGCTGTCTTGGAGAACCATAATATATACATGATATCCACTATATAATGTGAATTAGGAAATATAAACTCTAATATAAAATAAAAATAGATAAATAGAACCCTTGAAATTTTATTCAAAGGATTCCTCTTCATAACCTGGGTAAAGGAAACATAATAAGGGTAATATCAAATGCCCAATAAGGTTATGTAAAGTGAAATAAATAACAAATAAATGAAACTAAATCAAAATGTAAAGGTAAATAACCAATAATACATGCTTTTAAAATAACTAGATAAGGATATATCAATATGGAAAGGTAGGAAATAGAAAACACATGCCATTTAATAAATGAACCAAAAATTAAATGAATCCATAGATTTATAGATGTCAAATATCATGGATAAGTAATAACTGAAGCTAAATGAGGGAAATTATTAATTATCGATTTCGGTGTTACCTAGGTACATGAAACCATTACCATCAAGACCTTTCACAAGGCAATTTATCATATCACTTACAACCCATCTATTTTGGCATACTACTTCTTCTTATGAGATTACCGATGCATCGAGGGAATATCTTTAACCAGGTCTCACATGTGTCGTACCTATCCAAAGAAATCCTCATATCTTATATTGGATATATTCAATAAATAGTATTCCTTATCAAATATCCATATTGAATAAAAGATACTCATTTATCAATAATTCCCTAGTTAGTAAAATATCTATCAAAGTGAACACCGTTTGTAATAATGGTATAAGGTTTAGGAAATAATATTATATGTCACCCAATAACATGGATATTTAAATTAAGTGATTTTTAATATAAATTTAACAATAAAAACTAAATTGAGATTATAATGAAAATCATTAAAAACATTATTGAGGAGAGTAATATTTAAACATTACAAATCGTCCCATACCACTTTGAAACATTTGAATCATAATATATATGAAGGTATGACATTAAATTAAACTTATAATATCATGTAAATAATGATATTATTTATATTACATGTCAATGGGTAGTATATACTCTATATAAAATTAAATGTATACATAACAACAAATAAGTCTCAATAGAATGTAAATTGAGACAAAATCCCTTACCTTGAGTCCGACTTGTCATGTCTATCTTTATATTCATGAATAATAAAATTATGTTAATTATTTAATTTATTCAGATATTTTTTCATGTTTACTATTACTATTACTTCACTTATTATAATTTAATAAACAACTACATAATCAACTTAGTTTACATATGGGGTTTTGACCATTTTCGGTTTATGTATCAAAGACAACTTTGGTAGATCCACTATTGTCCAAAGGGTCATTATATAAAAATATAAAAAATAATAATCATGAAATAATTTTCATATTTATACATCAATCATAAATTTAAAACCAATCATGAAATATGGTTATCAAAAATGAACTAATGTTACAACAATGGAGACAGTAAGAAGTGCGTACACATGAGAAATATTTCCAATTTTCAATGATAATTATTCAAAGAAGGTAGGTATCTTAAATATTTAAAGAACAATCATTATATAATAAATTAAAAATTATTTAATCATAAATAATTATATATATAATTATTGTGATGTAAAATGAATCACATCGTATCGAGGAGGTGGCAGTTCACACATCCATGAACGACGTTATCACTTTTTTTAGTGTGGGGAAGGGAAATAAAGAAAATGATATATATTATATTTAGATAAAGGTAATTATTTCTTGAATTTAATATATATTTCATTTATGTAACATATGTTTAATTAAAACCTTCCTTTATACATTCCATGTAGGTGTGAACGAATTACATTGGTCTGAGGAGACAGTAGTCCAGACTTCCATAATTGATGTTATCATATTTACAAAAAATGGAAAGTATAATGGTTTTTGTTATAAAATTATTAAACAAGAAAAAAGAGATAATAAATATAATATATAATTAATATGAATATACTATCAATCACAATTCCTATCCATTAAATGTGGTAATGGAAAAACGAACAATCATCGTTTCGTGTGGTGGTAGTTCACCGTACACATACACAATTTGTTTGTTACTCATTAGATTATAGTGTGTTTGAGTGTAGGTCATAAAATTATCATAAAAATTCCTATTATATTTAGTTAATATTTTTTTATATAATAATAGATTTATAAGAGTTTATTGTGTGGATAATGGAAATAAAACTAAAGAGTTTAAGGAATGATTCTACTGCTTTATCGGGTAACTCCTTTTTGTTTGAACCAAAGGGCCTAGTTGGATAGATTTATGAAAAAGAATAGGATTATAGGATGAAGGGAGGTATTGTTATGAGGTATTTGGGTAGATCTTGGTTGTTCCAATTTCACTTGAGATATGTGAAGAAGTGGGAGGAGAGGAGGCCTTTTTATAGTGGTGTAGGAGTGACACTCTTGTGAATTTGTGAAAGGGATTTCCACCCACAGTTTTCTTGTATAAAGTGGGTCCAATAATTGTAATATTTTGATCCAAGAAATTATAGTGTCTAAATAGTTACAGAAAATGTCTATTGGAAAATTTCTAGGTCATTTGGGCCCTTAAGTTTAAGGATTAGTCCCTTATTATTCTTATTTTTTACCTTAATCATCGTAATTAATTTTAATTACTTTCATTAATATTTTTGGTCAAAAACTAAGTTTACATTATTTGAAATTATAAATTATTATAATTAAAAATATTAAATTCATTTTGAAAAATTTAAATCACAGAATTGTTAGAAATAAATTTAAATTTAATCCCACAGACGGGACCACAATCCGAGTTTTTAAAGTAAAAATGTTCAAACTTTTTCTAAGATTTCATATCCAATTTCAAAATGGAATTGACCAAAATGACTTAAATTGGATTAATAAATAACAATTGGATATAATAAAACTTTTAAACAAATTTAAAATGTAATTTATTCTTATAAATAAATTATATGATAAAGAAGTTTTGAACTAAAATTCAGTATTTTTCATTATTCATTAAAATAACGAATATTTACAGAAAAATGAAAAAACATCCTCATAAGATAATTTTTATGTTTTTATTTATAATATGAAGTTTATTTTGACATATATTGTCTATAAAAGTGTCCAAAATTGGATTTAAAAAGGGGTTTCTATTAAAAGGCTGTAAAACTGCCTATTTAAAAATATAATTTTTTATGCATAAAATTGTGTTCATTCTTATCTTATGAATATAAAATCTATTACATGAATATAAAAAATATATTATTGAATATATAATAAATATATTTCATTAAAATTATCTACTAATATTAATTAATTTAATTTATTATGGTAAAACACATTTTGATTCATAAAAATAGGCTTTGATGAAATTTTTTTCCTTTATATTTAATTGGTTAATATATTAATTTATAATCAATTTGTAACTAATATATTGATTTTATATTGTTTTAGAACATATATTTTCATAAGTTAGTTAATAATATTAATAACTGCTAATTTAATGTCTAGGTTAATTCTTATTATATTAAATAATAATATTTTAATAATATATTATTGTTTGGTTTAACCTAGATCTTGCGTTGAATGTAATCTATCAAAAAATATAATTCATTCATGAAATGAATGCTAAGTTAATGTTTTCATCCATTTAAATATATAAAATATAGTAAATTTATTTTAAATTGTAATTATATTGTAAAGTATTAGGATATTACATCCCCTTACATGCTTGGTGTTGTGTATTATACACGTTATCTAATACAATGTTCTTACTTTAGAATTTATCAGTGTTAAAACATAATTTTTTTATTCATAATTTTAAAATTATATTAGGATTAAATTTTTAGATTTTTCTAAAAAGGTTAAATTTTAGTTAAATAGTGAACAATATAATTTTTATTAACACCGTAGAATTTTTTTTCACTTTATCAAGGACTAAGTATGGCATAAAAATTTTATAAAATATTTTTAATAACCAATAATTTATTTCAGAAATAAAATAATTATTTTTAAAATGCTATATTTAATTTCAAAAACCTAGGTTTAATATTTTGAAACTTAAGTGATCCTTCATTCTAATGAAATCTTTTTCTTTTATTTTTCTATTAAATATTATTTTTGATTGTAAAATTATTATTTTTCTCTATTTGTAAGAATTATGTTTTTATAAGAAACTAATCGTTATCATATTAATCCAAAAATATATTATATTATCATAAATATAAATTTTATGCTTAAAAATACACTTTTTCTAAAAATTGGTTCCTATGCGATCATGGTGATAATTTTTAAATTAAATTTTCTCAACAATAGTAATTTTATTTTAAAAATGGGTTTCATATTTGAAATGAAGTTTTTTAAATAATTAATAAGTTAATTTTTATTTTTAGACATAATTTTGTTTACCGTGGTTAAAAATTAGTTACTATTATATAAAACAAAAAATGACAAAATTTAAATATCTATGAATAGAAAACATAAAAACAATACAAAAATAAGTTTAAAATGTATTCTTAAGTGTTGATTTATATTAAACCTTCCCTCACACCACTATTTTCCATTATTGGATCCATTGAACCTTTAAATAGTAAATTTACCTATGGTTATTACAAAAATACCACTCAACACCCTTATAGAAGGATTCAGTTCCACCCCTACTTATCCTCACATTCCATTCCACATAAATTTGACTAAAAAAATACGGAAAGGACTCCCCTAAAAATCTTTTCACTTCTAACAGGTTTTTATTTTCTCAGTAGTCCATGTCTAAATGACTTATTCCTCTTTTGAAAGTTGCACTTCCAAGGATCGAGGGAAAATTCTCAACTACTTCTTTTTTATTACTTAATTTGTTTCTTATTATATCTCATGTGAATCTAATATAGACATGTTACAATAATTACATAGGTATCATAAGTATACTGAAATTTTATTATGTTTATGGTATAATTATTTTCTACCATCCTCTAAACCATTTAAAAAAATATCGCTTATATGGTGTGTGGACTACCGCTTCCATAAGTGGCATGATATTTATTTATAAATACTTTAAAGGATATTTAAAAATATTATTTAATGAATAAATATTATATTTAAAATATTATTAATTTTTTTAAAATATAAACCAATTCTTGGATCCTTCACGTTCTATTTAAATGAAGATGTCACTCGTCTGTATATGCAGACTAAGAATTCAATGAAAGTGACATATATTATTTTTTATAGTATTTAATTGTTTATAAAATTACTTAAAAATATAATTAAATGGATTAAAAACAACTAAATGATATCATTAATATTTTTATTAATGATATTATTCCAAAAGAATAACTTTCTTAACAACATTCACCAATATAATTTAACATGTTCCTGTTTAGGTAGGTTTAACCACCTACTTGAACAATGTTATAAATTTATATCTTTGATGAATAAGGATATATAACATATGGCGTTGTAATAAACTAATAAGAAAATCATTTTTAATTTATGGTTCGTAAATTATTATATTAATATTTTTTTATTAATATTTCACCACCTTTTGTTTTGTAAAAAAATTATGAAATAAGCTCATCACCAACTTTTTCACCATGAATCATAAATAAAATACTAAGGTATTTAAATTAAAAAGTAATTAATTAATTTAAAACATATCTCAATATAAATATAATTATATAATAATTATTATCTTTCAATATATAAGCAATAATTGACACCTCCATTATGGAACTAGTACTAAACAAACAATCCAAACAACAATATATGATTATGAAAATAAAATATAACTAAAAAATATATATATACTAAATAATTATAAATGAAGTTTATAAAATTTTATAGGTATTAGTACAGTTTTGGAATATGTGGTTAAGACATTTATTTTTTATACATGAGGTTAGAAAACATATGTCTAAGAAGGATTAAAAGTAATGATGTTTTGTCTTAATTTCCTTTCTTTGAGACATGATTCATTTTATGCTCCTAGTTTCATTTAAATGGTGTGTATACTACTTATTGGATATATGATATCGTGAATTATATTTTATTCATGATATTTTAAGTTCAATTTGAAGCTCCCTTTTTCAAGGGATTTTTTTTAGAATGCTTCTTAAGTAGTAAGGGGTTTTCTTGACTCAGATTCTTTTTCTGAGTGATAATGATTTATATTTGACTATGGTTTTCCAATATTATTTTCTTTTGATCTATGTTAATATTATATCACCTATAATTATTTTTTTGGGGAATTATATTGATTATTTTTTTAATATTTAATAATGATAAGAATAATTATCATTATATCTATGTGATATCATTCTCATCCATATACATTGTAACTCTTCCAACAAAAATTCTCATTTATTATCTTGAAATAAAAATATATTTTATTTATAGTTTCCTATAAAATTATCTTTAATAATTTTAAAATGAAATAATTATCAGTGTATTAATGATGTGGGTTTCGATAAAATTATTTTCCAAATCTTGAAAATGACTTCCCTTTCTTGTTCATATTTTTATCTTGCACTCAAAAAATTCCCATGTAAAAACAATAAGTATTTTTTTGGGCTCAATTATTTTTATTTAATATAATCTGGAGTTTTAATTAGGTTTTAATTACACCTTATAAAAAATATTATTTTTGAAAGTTATTCAATAATTTTAAGATGTGTTTTCTAAGACATTTTTGTTCATTGTTTCATTTACATTTTCATCTTTAAAAGTATTAAATACTATGTGTTATGTTTTATGAAAGTCCGTATTAATGCCTTTTAAATGATCATTTTTAAATGATTGAATTTTTTTTATTAATTTATCAAATCTGTGAAGTTAGTTTGTACAATACTATATAGAAATGATATAAATGCAATTTCATTCTATTGGTTTTCATTATATGATGAATGACTGATATCTTATGGGATATATATATATATATATATGGATAAAGATGGGTGGGGTATTATATATCTCTCCATTACATTGGTTAAGGTTCTACATCTCATGAGATACTAATAGACTATAATTTTGTGAAACCTAAGACACTAATTGACCATATAATTATGAAACCTAAGTCACTATGGAACTCTAGGTTTGTGAAACCAAAGTCACTAACGGAACATAGGTATATAAAATGTAATTAAATTGCGGTTTAATGGTTTGTGATGCTTAATCCTCCAGGTAATGATTCCTTGTGTAATGTTTTTGTCATTTTTTGTTGTTATGTTACATTTCCATGACATGCCATATATTTAATCCTATTATTATGATCCATGGATCATATTTATTATCTCATGTTTGTTTAATATTATTTGATGGTATGTGTTTTCTTATTTGATATTACAGGTGTTTCAGTCATTGTTTATGGATAACTATTAATATTTATTTTTTTAATAAGATATTTCTCCCAACTCTTGTTTTGTCATTTGATTATAAACTAAATCTTTGATCCCATATTTACGATTCTCTTACTCAGTGTTTGAGCTCACACTATTCATATGTTTCCATTACCTATATTATGAATATGAGTACAAATTATGAGAATTCTAGCAAGGAGGATAATGTGGATTAATTTTAGAGAAAGGATTACAAACATTGTAATTTTAGTTGCTTATATAGCTAGTCCTCAAAGATAGTAAAATATTTTTCATGGGATTTCAAGATAATTGTAAGATATAATTTTCACGTTATGAAAATGATATTAAATATATATATATATTTATCATGGTTGATATAACTTAGTGTCAAATTCTATGTGTAAAGTATGAGTTTTTATCATCAAAACATGGAGTGCAGGTTGGGGGAACCTTAGTTAGATGAGAGAAAGATTTAATTATTTTTCAACATTTGTTTTGTTATTTTGGGGGATTAAGATGAGATAAATTTATTAAAACAATAGGTATTATTACAACTATAGGGTAACATCATTAATTATTTGTTAAATTTTGAGTATATAGTTTTCTAAAGAATTAAATCCTTATTTGGATATTGAAAATGGATGTGGATTTGGAATAAATAAACCTATGAGTAATCACATTGAAAAATTTGGTATTAGTCTCGAATCAATATTCACTTGGTGCATGATGAGTGGGTCTAATACTATAAAAATAGCTAATTACTCTAGGGGAATATGATTGCATGACTAACATTCACTTTATGAACAATTATGAAGGATTTAATTTGAATTTTTTAATTTAATATATATCCAATTAGACTATTGAACGTAATAAGAATATAACCATAAATAACCTCCGAGTTATAGGTTTATAAAATAATTTTATAGTTGAAACAAAATTGTCATAGGTTTAAAAAACATGTCATTGGAAAATCTCAATACATTCATATTATGCAGGTGATGATGAAACTTCTTGTATCAAATATTGTGAGGTTTAAATCTTAATAACATTTATAAATTTCACTACATATAGACCCTTTAGCTTCTATAATTAGTGAATGATAATTAAAAATTTTAGGATTCAATTTATTTAAGCAAGGGGTGTAACACTATGATATTTTAGTATATTTTTTTAATTAAATACTTTTTTGAATAGTTTCTTTCACACATAACACTGAAATAAAACAATCCACATCATATTAGATAAATATTATTAATACAATAATTGGAATAATAAATCCTATAGTAAATTGAAAGACATGACATACTATAATATCTTACATTTAGAGGATAAATAATTAATATTATGTAATATTAAAAGGGATTTTACATTCTTAAAGAATAATTGTTTTTAATGTGTTTAATATTTTAAACAAAAAAATAAAATTTACACTTTCAAAATAATATATAAACTAATATATTATCATTATTTAAATTTTAATTTGATATGAAACAATGTTTAGAACATTTAAAAATGTTGTTTCTCAATAAAAATATTTTTTCGTTAAAATATATATTTTCATTAAAAATATAAATTTATAAAGTTTAAAATTTTAGTTTTATGAAATTAAATTAATTTCACAATTAATCATGCTATCAATATCTTAGGATGATTTTTGAGATATTTTTAAAAAGGTTAAATTTTTAGTGAATAGTGGAAAACACTTTTTTTATTAATACCGTGGTGTTTATGACTTTATCATGATATAAAAAGGACAAAAAATTATAATAAAAAAATTTTCTAACGAAGAATATATTTATATTATTGTATTATTAATTTAATATTTTTTATTTGAATTTTTAAAATCCATGATTAAAATTTTAAAACAGAATTGATATTTTTTTCTAATAAAAATGGGTTTTCATATTTCTCTTTTAATTATGATCAAAAAAGGTATAGGTTTGTTTTGGATTTTTTTGTATAGAATATATTTATTATTTGGTTTATAATAAACTATCTAATTTTATATTAATCAAAAAAATTTAAAATATTGTTAAAAACATAATTTTTATGCTAAAAAATACACCTATTCTAAAAATAGTTTCTTAGAGGCTGAGTGCACTAATATTAAAATATATTTTTTTCAAAACATTATAAATTTTATTCAATAATATGGTCTCCATATTTGAAAATATATTTTCAAAATTTGTTAATAATTGTATTTTCATTTTTACTCATAAATATTATTTACTGAGGATGGAAATAAGATACCCTAGTAAAAACCAAATATAGTAAACATGAATATATAAGTGTAAAAGTCTTAAAAAATGTTAAAAACATGCATTAAAATGTATGGTTGATTCATGATATACATTACCCCATTACCACAATATGTTATTCACATTATTGAATCCACTTTACCTTTTAATAGCAAATTCACCTTTTATTATTATGAAAGATGCCACTCCTCTCCCTTATAAAAGATCCACCACCACACCACTTCTCCTCACATAGAAATAATCTTATATTAAACCAAAATATACCCAAATAACTCCCCAAACACCTTGAAAATTACATTAGATTATTTTAATATGAAACTATCACCTCTCAAAGACTTAATCCTATTTGTAAAGGAGCTCTACTAGGGAGTAATGTAAAATTACCAATTAATCCTTTTTATTACTTTTATATTTCTATCTTGTTATACCTCCAATGAATTTAGTCTTAACTTATAAAAATATTTAAATAATTATCATAATTATATTTAAATGTTATTATTTTTATCATATAACCATTTTTTACCCTTCTATCAAGTAGCCAAAAAATGAAAATGTTACTTGTGTTGCATGTGGACTACCGCCTCTATAAGCAATGTGAGATATTTTTTATAACATACATAAAAGGATGGAAAAAAAGGAATATTTAATGAATAAATATTATATTTAAAACATTTTTAGTATTCTGAAAATAGAAACTAATTCCTAACTCCTTTACTTTCACTGTAGACGAACACATTACTCATGTGGACGTGTAGACAACAACTTCTAAGAAATTTATATATTTCATTTTTGATCCAGTATTTTATTATTTTCCATAGTCACTCTAAATATAAATCACCAACTTCAATAAAATATAAAAAAAATCATTAATAATTATTAATAATGATAGTATAGAAATCTGTACTTTTCATACATAAATATTACATCATTTTTGAGGAATATACAATAAATTTTATATATACACACCTGAAAACCATATAGGTTTAGTGCCTTTGGGGAATTGACACGTATTATTATTTTTTCATGAAATAAATTAAATATCTCCCATAAATATATTTTCGCATTATACCATTCTTAGATATATCTTACTTAAACCTTTCTTCATAACATGTGTAAATGAATCATTAGAAAGGGTGAAATCAAATAGTTAGTATGGGAAAACATGGGATCAATCAATTGATGATCATATAAAATCCTAATTTAAGAATAAGGGTATGTGATTAGGAAAATAACTTAAAAAATTAATAACCAATATTTCATGATTTTTTAATATAATTCATGGAATAAAATTTCATCATCTCAAAATATAAGAATCAAAAGAGTGAGAAGTCATCCTAAAACAATAATGAACCATAATTTTATGTCATAAATGAGTGGAACAATCATAAGTATAGAAAACATTTCATATTTCTCAATTAACTACAAAGACCATAAAATCATATTGTATTAGGAAGCAAAAAATACTTCACATATTATAATAAATTATGGATCATTGCCTATTTCTTATAGTAGATCAAGAAAATTGAGATTATTCCCATAGTGGATCAAGAAAATCGACTTGTTTACCATAGTGGATCATGTTCTTGGACTTGATTCCCATAATTATGTCATGAGATAAACAAATTTATCTAAATTATTAGAGGGATATATAATTTTGGGACCATTCATCACATAGTGAAAACAAAACATATGTGTTCTAGAAGATTATAAAACATTCATCAATCATCATAACATAACCCATTGAAATAAAATGGACTTCATAAACATTTCATCATAGAATAAATTGTGGAAAATAAAAGGGTTTCATAAAAAAATCATCATCATAATAATAACCATCTAGAGAAATAATATGTATGGTAACATTGGATAATATCCCTAATAAATCATATTTAAAATCAATGGTTCCTATAATAAATGAAAATTACTTAAAATAATTACTTGAATATTTTCGGGGGAAATTACCCTTTTCATTTTAAAATCACTTATTTAAAATATAAATATTTCCAAAAATATTATGGAAAACATTTATTTTTAATATCAATATGGAAACTTATAAAGAAATATTAAAATCATTGAGTGGTCATGATGATGGGAGATTCTTTTCATGATGTACAAGTTAAAAGAAATCATTTCATTCATAATATTGTAAAAAGTACAAAAGTACATCATTTCAAAAATGGAAGGAACATTGCTTTTTTAAAGACTCGTAAAATTCAAGGGAAATTTTTTCTTAATTTTTTTTGGGATTTTACAAGAACGCAGTTTCTGATGGCACTTGATTTCGAGGCCCGGTGTGCCCGGAATTTCTATCCGAAGATTAACTCGGGTACGTTCAGTAAACGAACGAGCGTGAATTCCTATCTTTTGAACCGGTGCTCGGAATCGAATTCCAAGGGCACCGATGGAACCGCATCGCCGGTAATTTCTTAGTAACGCCTTTTCTGGAGTTGCGTTTTCTCGTTATGAATTGTTTAAATTTGTGGATTAAGTGTTAGTGAAATAAAATTTTCATTAAGAATTTTATTTCTCTTCTCCATGAGTTGGAACTTAAGAGTAGGAGTAAGGGTGGGACCCACTGTTGGTTAGTTTCTCTTGTGTGGATTAAAGGTGAGGTGGGGCCCACACGAGCCCCCACATTTTCATTTTCCTTAACTCCCTAACTCCACATAACCCCCCACATAATTTGTGTAACTCTTTTGACTTTTCCTCTCCTCTCTTTAAGTATGCCAACATAGCAATTAAATTAATTAATTTATGTTTTGAATTTTTGAATTGTGGCATGAGTTAATAAAATAAGGGTGACCCTTATTTTATTTTGGTTGGATGTTGTGTATGGACAATTGAGGAGAGAGCTCTTAGGTGTTTCATCTTCATCACAAAGAACACCAAGACTTCGACGAAGAACACCAAGACTTCGACGAAGAACGCCATCACCGTAAGAAGAGATCGACATGCCGTCTCTTCTCCTCTTCGCAGCCGGTGTGTTTCTGAAGATCGACGACGCACCCTATTTTGATCTTCTTCCCGTGTCAACGAAAAGGAGACGCCACTTCCTCCTCGGGCATTCTCCGTCAACTTACGGAGCTTCACCCCGCGACGTCATTTTCCATGGCGAACCCCCGTTCTAGATACACTCATGTAGGGGTTTATTTAATTATCTTTGTTCGTGAATTCTACTTTGTCGTCCTTCATGAATTTACGACCAGTTGCTATCAATTTACGAGAGGGGGCCGGACCGTAGAAACACGGCTGACCCTCCTCCAATTTGAATATTGTTTCTAATATGGTTGGGATGGAATGGCATGGTGACGTCGCACCACGCGGGATCGTACTGCAAGTAATGCGCGACGCCGTCGTGCCACATCGAAGAAAACCGAAGAAACCGCGGCTGGAGAGGGGCCGCGGCGGAGGGGCACGGTGCCGTCGCACCACGCCGGACAAACCAGGCCGCGGCGGAGCAGGTTGACTGGCGGCCAGTTACGGGCCGCCGGTGTCGGCGAAGGAGGAAGGACCAGCCGTCGCCGGTCCTTGTTGGCAGAACCGGCCAGCCGGTGCGGGTCGGCCGGAAAAAAGGGACACTGGGGGAATTAATTCCCCAGGACGACCAGCACAAAAAGGCCCCCATTTAATGGGGGGCCACAGTTACACCAGGGGGGCAGGCGCCCCCCCCCCCCTTGCCAAATGGCTCGGTCGGTGGGCCGAGCGCCTGGCCAGCGCGCTGGGCGTGCTGTGCCCAGGCCTGGCCGGGCCGGGCCGCACCCAATCGGGCCCGACCCGGACCCGGTTTGGGTCGACCCCGGGGGTATCGGGCCGGGTCGGACCGGGCCCGAACTCATTAATACCGAACTTTTTTCGGTCGGACGCCCATAACTTGTGCTATGGGTCTCCGATCGATGCACCGTCAATTGTGATGTGATCCTTGGATCGAGACGGCCGTTTCGGTATATCCCACTCAAGGTTTCAGAATACTTTGTGTTAGGCTGGGTTGGTTCGTAAACGATACCAACCGGGCGCTCGGAGCGGAAACGCTCATATATTAAGCTCCAGACGTACGATTGACGTGCTATCGACTTTGTTAGATTCCTCTAAGTGAGACGGATCTTTTGGCTTATTCCGCTCGAGGTTTAGATGTCGTCGGAGTGCGGTCGGGTTGGTTCGCACATGAAATCCAACTGGGCCCCTGGAACGAAAAAGCCAATAACTCACAGACCGGACATCCGATTGACGCGCCGTCTATCTCATTGAATTCCTCATGATGAGACGGAACTTTTGGCATACTTTGCCTGAGTTTTGGTTACTGTTGGATAGTGGACGGGTTGGATCGTATCCGAAATCCAACCGGGCCCCTAGAACGGAAAAGCTAATATCTTTCAGACCGGACGTCCGTTTGACGAACCGTCAGCGGCATTGGTGATCATGTTGAGAAACGGTCCCTATGAGTATACCCTATGAGAGTTTGGGGTACAGTTAAGATATGGCCGGGTTGGTTCTCTCACGAAACCAACATGGCCCCTAGGACGAAAAGGCTAATAACTCACAGACCGGGCATCCGCTTGACGCGCTGTCTGTTGCGTTGAGACCCCTATGATGAGGTGGTCCTTTGAGATAATTCTTCGTGGGAATTTTTGATACTTGTAGTATTGACCTATAGCTCATGGAGAGGAATCTCTCGGAGACGAGCGTATGGAGTACGGAGACCGTGTAGCCGGCTGAGACCTGACGACTCCTTGACTGACTCGACTTGGAGTGAGTCGACTAGCCCAGTGGACAGAGGGCCCGGTATTTGGAGACTGACCCACGATGGATGGAGCACCCGGCCGTTGGCCGCAGACCCGTGGTACTCGACAGGAGGAGTACCTCTGTAGGCTATTAGGGGGAGTGCCCGGTATTTGGCTACAGACCCACATCGGACGGAGCGCCCGGTAGTTGGCCACAAACCCGCGGTACTCGGCAGGAGGAGTACCTCAGCAGTCTTAGGTTAGTGAGCAGTACCCCGGAGTCATGACATGACCACTGTACACTCCAGAGATGGGGCTCTTCAGTAGTTACGGTTTCGATAACAAAAATTCTGGTTTGTGATGAGTCTTTGATCCTTGTGTTTCGTCATGATTGAGATGGGTTACTTGATAACTTAGGTATATGTATGGGAATATACCTAAGTAGAGTTTATCTGTTGAGATCTTCTTTGTGGTTATCCTTGTTGGTTTTAGTGAGACCTTGAGGGTCTTGGGGTCCCCACTGAGTATCGTTATACTCACCCCTGCATGGGCTATGCCCGCACCTCGTTATGTTGGTTGCAGACGATGGGCAGTGCTGACAAAGGCCGAGTGTTTGAGGACTGGACGGTACCCAGAGGTGGACTACACAACGAGTCAATATCCGAAGGTGGACTTCACGGCGAGATGACACTCGGAGGAGGTTGATGGGCGAGAGCGTTGTGGAGGTTATCTATACCTACCCTTCAGGTAGGATCTGTGGTGGACGATCCAGGAGCTGCGCCATTTGTACCTACCCTTCAGGTAGGATCCGAGGAGGAAGACCCAGGATCCGCTTCCATCCTTCTAGCTGTTGTCTTTTTCTGTTGTACTTTGTTCAGTTGTGGTTGTAATTTCATTTGGGTTTGTATTCTGGCCCATTTACCTTTCAGCACTTCTCTTTGTACATAGTGTTTTACTTCCGCTTGTACTCTGTGGTGTTTTGTTTACATTTATAAAGGTAATGACTTCCCAGTTATCGGGATTTACACCTTTGGTGCTAGTCGCCATCCCCTGGCCTATGGAAGGCGGGCTTGGGGTAGTCACGGTACGGGCCCCGAGGGCGGGTCATGAAAAATTGGTATCAGAGGAGGTTAGGTTATACTGCAGAACTTGGGACTCTGATCTTTTTATATGTGAAGCAATAGTGTTTAGCGTATTGGGTGTGGTTATCAGTCCAGGGAGTCCAGTGTTGGTGCGGCGGCCAACGTATCTGTACACCAGGACCCTGAGAACTGATTCCCAACTTTGTGCACGAAAACACTGATTGCGTGTGTGTTTCCAGAAGTTTTTAAATATCATCTCATACTAGGTTAGCTCACCAGGTATAAATATTTTGACCGTGTCATGTTTGTTACTTTCAGGATGCCTCCCCGCGGACGACCAGCTAGAGCCCCGAGAGTTGTTCGTACTGATAGCCCACCGAGCGACGTGGCCTCAGTACATGGCCCTATCCCAGTTGAGGCACCAGCAGGTGCACCAGTGGTACTACTACCCGATGGGCCACCGATGCCACCAGCCCCAGCATCAGAGGGTGCACGTCGCTTGAGTGAACTGCACGAGTTACAGCGCCAGAGGCAACCTAGGTTCCGGGGAGAGATGGACCCGCAGGTGGCTGATGATTTGCTGGAGGCTGTGGTGAGAGTCTTCAGGCTAGTGGGGATGCCACCAGACTTCATGGTGATCCTTGCTGCTATCGTTCTTCATGCAGTATCAGGAAGATGGTGGAGCCTGATGCTTCAGATGCATGACGAGGCGACACTTCTTTGGGAAGACTTTGAGATCCTGTTCCGGGCAGAGTTTGTACCAGCCACCCTTCGAGCAGTGCGTATACAGGAGCTACTTCAGCTGAGGTAGGGCAGCATGACAGTGGTACAGTATTCAGCAAGGTTCATAGACCTCTCGCGCTACTCCACAGATATGGTACGAGACCCGTTCTTCAGGGCCCGAACCTTCGAGCCGGGGCTCAGGCGGGAGATTAGAGCTTCTGTTGTTTCTCACAACATTCTGACCCAGAAAGCGGTGTTGGGGAGAGCCCTCTTAGTGGAGAGTTTCCTTGCTGAGCAGTCTCCAGCAGCACGACCCACCACTAGCCGGCTTGCAGCAGAGTCTTCTGCAGTAGACAGTAGACAGATGACGCAGAGGTCCAAGAGGACCAGACCTACCGGTGGCCGACTGCACGACTCAGGTTCAGTTGTGCAGGGGAAACGGGGTGGAGTTAGAGCTAGTCGTGCTGAGAGGGGACAATGTTACTCAAGCGGTGGGATTGGTCACATGGCACGTGACTTTCCGACGCACCATGAAGATGACCAACATTTAAATGAAGAACCTCCCAGGCAGAGGAAGAGGTTCGATCAGGGTAGACCGCAAGGAGCAGGAAACCATGGAAGAGGAGCTGGCCGTGCAGTTGGAGGTGGAAGACACTTCAGGGTATTGCCACCACCACCACTAGGAGGCCCACCTTGACCGCAGGGGACAGGAGGACATGGGAGAGCTCAGCTTCAGGCAGCTGAGGCCTACGGTCATGGAGCTCTGGAAGCAGATGGACAGGAGCGGGACTAGCTCCAGACCTGGACGCTATTAATCATTTTTCTTCTAGTTTTGTTGTTGTTAAATTTGTGACTTTGTACTATGAGCCTCAATAATGAAAAGACACTTATATTTGTGATGTTCGCTTTCCAGTCCTTTTGTTTGGTTGATACTGAGAGGTCCCGATTAAAACTGTTGACTTGACCCTCACTTTCAAGATTTCTACTGGAGGAGACCTAGTGACCTCACACTGATGCTGACAGTGTGAATTGACCCTTGGAGGTGAGAGTGACAGTTGGATCTCTTGGTAGTTACGTCGAGGCCTTACGACGTCATCCATGGCATGAATGCATCATTCATGTCAGGATTGACTGTATTAGGTAATGAATGTGGTTCATCCAGGGGATGAGACCAGATTTCTCTTATCGGCAAAAAAGAAATCATAGCAGATCTTGTGAGACTAGAGAAGGTCCAGGTCATCCAAGATCGGATGATGACATCATAGGGCTGAAAGAAGCCTTATGCTGACAGGAATTGGAGGCCTCTAGATTTCAAGGATGACGATCACGTCCTTATATGGGTTTCACCTCGATGAGGTTTACAGAGATGTGGCCAAGGCGGCAAGTTATCCCGGAGGTTCAGTGGACCATTTATAGGTCCTCAGCTGGGTAGGCGAGGTGGTTTACCGCTTGAGCCATCCACCTCAGTTGCACCAAGAGCACGACGACTTCCACATATCATAACTGAGGAGATACGTGCATGATCCTTCACACATCATCGACCATGGGAAACTGGACGATGGTGGTGGGGTGTCTTTCATGGAGGTTCCTGTGGGAATCGAGGATTTACAAGAGTGGATCCTATGAGGAGGGAAGATTCCTCAGGTGCGCTTTCACTGGCAGTATGAGAACCTCCAGGTGGGCACATGAGAGCAGGAGGCTCAGATGCATGCTCAGTACCATTTTTGTATCCCTGGTTTGTGTTGTAGCTTTACAGGGACGTAAATCCCTGAGGTGGGAGTAATGTAAAGACCCGTAAAATTCAAGGGAATTTTTTTCTTAATTTTATTTGGGATTTTACAAGAACGCAGTTTTTGACGGCACTTGATTCCGAGGCCCGGTGTGCCCGAAATTTCTATCCGAAGTTTAGCTTGGGTACATTTAGTGAATGAACGAGCGGGAATTCCTATCTTTTGAAGCGGTGCTCGGAATCGAATTCCAAGGGTACCAATGGAACTGCAACACCGGTAATTGCTTAGGAATGCCTTTTCTGGAGTTGCGTTTGCTTATTATGAATTATTTAAATTTATGGAATAAGTGTTAGTGAAATAAAATTTTCGTTAAGAATTTTATTTCTCTTCTCCATGAGTTAGAACCTAAGTGTAGGAGTTAGGGTGGGACCCACTATTGGTTAGTTTCTCTTGTGTGGATTAAAGGTGAGGTGGGGCCCAGACGAGCCCCCACCGTTTCATTTTCCTTAACTCCCTAACTCCACATAACCCCCCACTTATGTTGTGTAACTCTTTTGACTTTTCCTCTCCTCTCTTTTAGTATGCCAACATAACAATTCAATTAATTAATTTACGTTTTGAATTTTTGAATTGTGGCATGAGTTAATGAAATAAAGGTGAGCCTTATTTTATTTTGGTTGGATGTTGTGTATGGACAATTGAGGAGAGAGCTCTTAGGTGTTTCATCTTCATCACGAAGAACACCAAGACTTCGATGAAGAACACCAAGACTTCAACGAAGAAGCCGTCACCGTATGAAGAGATCAACATGTCGTCTCTTCTCCTCTTCGCAGCCGGTGTGTTTCCAAAGATCGAAGATGCACCCTATTTCGATCTTCTTCCCGTGTCAACGAAAAGGAGATGCCACTTCCTCCTCGGGCGTTCTCCGTCAACTTACGGAGCTTCACCTCGCGACGTCAATTTCCGTGGCGAACCCCCGTTCTATCTACGCTCATGTAGGGGTTTATTTAATTATCTTTGTTCGTGAATTCTACTTTCTCATCCTTCGTGAATTTACGACCAGTTGCTATCAATTAACGAGAGGGGGCCGGACCGCACAAACACGACCGACCCTCCTCCAATTTGAATATTGTTTCTAATATGGTTGGGACGGAATGGCGTGGTGCCGTCACACCACGCGGGATCGTACGACAAGTAATGCGAGGCGCCGTCGCGCCGCGCCGTGAATTTGAACAAGGACGCGACGTCGTCGCGCCATGGTGAAGAAAAACGAAGACACCGCAGCCGGAGCGGGGTTGCGGCGGAGGGGTACGGTGCCGTCGCACCGTGCCGGACGAACCAGGCCGCGACCAGTTCCAGGCCGCGGTGGAGCAGGGTGATCGGCGGCCGGTTACGGGCCGTCGGTGTCGGCATAGGAGGAAGGACCTGCCGTCGCCGGTCCTTGTTGGCCGAACCGGCATGTCGGTGCGGGCCGACCGAAAAAAAGGGAAACCGTGGGAATTAATTCCCCCGGCCGACCAGCACAAAACGGCCCCCATTTAAAGGGGGGCCACGGTTACACCAGGGGGGCAGGCGCCCCCCCTTGCCAAACAGCTCGGCCGGGGGGCCGAGCGCCTGGCCAGCGCGCTGGGCGCGCTATGCCCAGGCCGGGCCGGCCGCCCAGCCAGTCCGCCAGACCGGGCCGCGCCCAGGTCGGGCCGGGCTGGGCCGCGCCCAAGCGAGCCGGACCCGGACTCGGTTCGGGTCGACCCAGGGGGTATCGGGCCGGGTCGGACCGGGCCCGAACCCCTTAATACCGAACGTTTTTTGTTCGGACGCTCATAACATGTGTTACGGATCTCCAATCGATGCACCATCAATTGCGATGCCGTCCTTGGATCGATACGGTCGTTTTGGTATATCGCACTCAAGGTTTCAGAATACTTTGAGTTAGGCCGGGTTGGTTCGTACACGAAACCAACCGGGCCCTCGGAGCGGAAACACTCATATCTTAAGCTCTGGACGTCCGATTGACATGCCGTCGACTTTTTTGGATTCCTCTAAGTGAGACAGATCTTTTGTCTTACTCCGCTCGAGGTTTAGATGCCGTCGGAGTGTGGTCGGGTTGGTTCGCTCACGAAATCCAACCGGGCCCCTAGAACGAAAAAGCCAATAACTCACAGACTGGGCGTCCGATTGACGCGCCGTCTGTCTCGTTGAATTCCTCATGATGAGACGGAACTTTTGGCATACTTCGCCTGAGTTTTGGTTGCTGTTGGACAATGTCTGGGTTGGATCGTACGCGAAATCCAACCGGGCCCCTGGAACGGAAAAGCTGATATCTTTCAGACCGGATGTCCGTTTGATGAACCGTCAGCGGCGTTGGTGATCACGTTGAGAAACGGTCCCTATGAGTATACCCTTTGAAAGTTCGGGGTACAGTTGAGATACGGCCGGGTTGGTTCGCTCACGAAACCAACCGGACCCCTGGGAGGAAAAGTCTAATAACTCACAGACCGGACGTCCGATTGACGTGCAGTCTGTTGCGTTGAGACCCCTATGATGAGGTGGTCCTTTAAGATACTTCTTCACGGGACATTGTGATACTTGGAGTATCGACCTGTAGCTTGTGGAGCGGACTCTCCCGGAGATGAGCGTACGGAGTACGGAGACCGTGTAGCCGGCTGAGACCTGACGACTGCTTGACCGACTCGACTTGGAGTGAGTCGACTAGCCCAGTAGACGGAGTGCCCGATATTTTGCGACTGACCCACGGAGGATGGAGCGCCCGGTAGTTGGCCGCAGACCCGCAGTACTCGACAGGAGGAGTACCTCTATTGGATTTTAGGGGGAGCGCCTAGTATTTGGCGACAGACCCACAACGGATGGAGCGCCCGGTAGTTGGCCGCAAACCCGTGGTACTCGACAGGAGGAGTACCTCAGCAGTCTTAGGTTAGTGAGCAGTACCTCGGAGTCGTGACATGACCACTGTACACTCCAGCGATGGGGCTCTTCAGCAGTTACGGTTTCGATAATTAAAATCCTGGTTTGAGCTGAGTATTTGATCCTTGTGTTTCCTCATGATTGAGATGGGTTACTTGATAACTTAGGTATATGTATGGGCATATACCTAAGTAGAGGTTATCTATTGAGATCTTCTTTGTGGTTATCCATGTTGGTTTTAGTGAGACCCTGAGGGTCTCAGGGTCCCTACTGAGTATCGTAATACTCACCCCTGCACGAGCTATGCCCGCACCTCATTGTGTTGGTTGCAGACGATGGGAAGTGCTGACGGAGGCCGAGTGTTCGAGGACTGGACGGTACCTGGAGGTGGACTACACGACAAGTCAGTATCCGGAGGTGGAATTCATGGCGAGATGACAGTCAGAGGAGGTTGACGGGCGAGAGCGTTGTGGAGGCTATCTGTACCTACCTTTCAAGTAGGATCCATGGTGGACGATCCAGGAGCTGTGCCATCTATACCTACCCTTCAGGTAGGATCCGAGGAGGATGACCCAGGAGCCGCTTCCACCCTTCCAGCTGTTGTCTTTTTCTATTTTACTTTGTTCTGTTGTGGTTGTACATTCATTTGGGTTTGTATTCTGGCCCATTTACCTTTCAACATTTCTCTTTGTACTTAGTGTTTTACTTCCGCTTGTACTCTATGGTGTTTTTTTTACTTTTATAAAGGCAATTCCTTCCCAGTTATCTGGATTTACGCCATTGGTGCTAGTCTCCAGCCCATGGCCTATAGAAGGCGGGCTTGGGGTAGTCACGACACGGGCCCCGAGGACGGGTCGTGACAACTTTGAATATTTTTATAGAAATTAAAATTTTGGTAAAATGACTTTAAAAAATCAATTTATAACAGTAAAACATTTTTAAACCATTTTAGTGAAAACATTGATAATGAAGAAAAAATATTTTCGACCAAATAGTAAAACATTATCTATTTTTCATAAAAAATAGTATTTGAATCTATTGAGTACATAAATATAGAAAAATTAAAGGAAAAAATTTATTATCCATAATTTTCCAAATTTGAATTTATTTAAATTGATTTATCATATAATGATCACATAATTTTCTGAATGTAAATTCAAGTATTAAAAATCCCGATTAAAATAGTTTTAAATCATGAATCCCTTACCTCAAATATCATCTTTCATCATTCACATTCAAACCTACTATATAATAAATATAGATTTATTAAAAATATAGTATAGAACCATGATCATATATTTTATTCTATTTAAACATACTTATAACATCTTATCACCTGATTATTAACTATTTGTTATTAAAATAACTATTTTGCGTGTTAACTGATTCAATTTTTATGTATGTTTCAGTTTAGCAGTCCCCAAGCTTTTAATTTGATTATGGTTCCATAATATAAATTATTTTAATTATTATAATATATATATATATATATATACATTTATAATAATCTATAAAAGGTAGAGATGGAAAAATGAATTACACTGTTCGTTAAGATTGTAGGTTATTCCTACCCATAAACATTGTTTCCATTTTTTGATGGATGGAATGAAAGAAATGTAAATAATAATTCAAAATTAAAGAATAATTATAATATAATATCTAATATATATATATATATATTTATATAAATTTAATCTATTCTTATTATTTTCCATGTAAAAATAAAACTCATAACGAATCACATCGCTCCGTGGAGGTGGCAGTCCACACAAACTCACAGGTGACGTTATTGTTCTCCAACAGATGGAAAGGTAAGAAGGTAGAAAAGATATTATATTAAAATAAGCATAAATATGTCATAAATATAATATATTAATGTTAAATATATCATTATAACCATATATGAATGATGTTGATGAAAAACGAATTGCACTGCTACATAGAGACAGTAAGCAGTATGTACAAATGAGTGATGTTTTCATTTTAAGTAGAATGGAAAAGTGGTGGAAAATGTTTTCCTATAATAATAAGAAAATATCAATATATTTATTATACTATTTTAATTACTTTATAAATAATACCATATTTTTAGATAAGGTAGAAGAATAAATAATATTGAAAATTCCTGGTTTAGTATTATATCACTTCATTGAGAAACATCTTTTGTTTTACACCCTATGGCTTAAAGGGATGGTATTTTTGAAAGCATATAAGCTCTAGTATGTGGTGAAACAATCTACAATGATATTATATAAAAATATTTTTGATATATATATGGATCAAATTAATGTAAACAAAAGAGAGAAGGGGTTTCCATTTATAATGAAGTGAAAGGTCACACTTTGAATTACAAAAAAGATTAAAATATAATTTTGTAAATCGTAAAAAAATGAATAAAATTTCAATATATTTTATTTAAAAAAGTATTATGTCTAAATATCACCATTAAATGAAATTTAGATATGTTTTTTTATCATTTTAAAACTTACATTTTGGGTTAACACCTTGATTAACCAATTCTAATCTTAATTATAGTAATATATTTTTCATTATTAAAGGGTTATAATTTTTATTATAAGTTGAAAACAGGATAAATAATTTCAAAGGGACTATAGTTTCAACAATATATTACCCACCTTCTCATATTTAAATATTTTAATTATTTTTAAATAATTTAATAAAATATTATTTTTATAAAATATCATTAATTTCAATTTTTAGACCATTTATTTAATTTCACTATAAAGACAACAAGACTACAATAGAATTATAATATAAACCATTAATAAAACTATATTATTTTATATTAATCTATAAAATTATTGTAATGTAACATTTCATTCAAATTGTAATACTTTGAATATTTTTGAAATAATTTCTTTTATTTTTCTATTAACTGAATTAATACAGTGTCTATGTTGCATAAGCATTTAAGGTAACTATTAAATAAATAAAATTTAGAAACAAATTACCATGAAAAAAATTCAAATTTAATTTACCATTTTTTTCTAAACTTACACTCTTTTTATCCTTACGTAAATATATTATAAATATAAATGTCAAGAGAGTGCCATTTTGTATTTATTATTTTACTAAATCAGTATAAGGTCAATAAAAAAATGGAACATAGCGGATATATATTTTATAATTTTATAGAAATGTCAAAATACATCCATAAAATATTATAGAGTAAAGTGTTATAGTAATTTTAAAGCCTTATCTCAAAGTTTTAATCTTATTTTACTTATTTTACCATACTGAGGTGACAAAATTTACTACAGTTATTATTCATATTAATATAAAAGGGAAATATTAATCAAATTTGATCCTTCTAATTCAAAATATTAAATATAGTATTCATGAATCAATTTTTATAATTTTAAGAAATTAATTTTAAAATAGGTGTGTAAAATGCGATGAAAACCGTCATTAGAAAAATACATTTTTAAGAATAAAACTGGATATATATTCATATTTTGTTCCTCAATAATATATTAGATGAATGTTAACATATTTTGTTGTATATATAATATATAAATTTCATTAAAATAATTTACCAATAGTGATCAATTTAATTTATTTATATAAAACATATCGCGACATAAGAATGATTTTCTCGAAAAACATATCTTTTATTTTAAAATGTTTTTTATTTTCATATATAATAAATTAATAACCAATGAATTTATTTTATACATGTGTGAACCAGATTTTTTTTTTAAATTTTTTTTTCTATTCATACCCATCAATCCAAAGGCTAGGAGATAATTTTATTCTTCTTTATGGTTCATTTAGACTCGGGGTTGCATGCACCACAAGATATCAAATAATTAATTTTTTAAAGAGAAATATAACATAAAATCCTAGTTTTATACACTATATTCCCCATAAAATTAATTTATCCCTACAAATTACATTACATCAATACAAAAAAATTGAGGATGTCTCTATTTCATCACACCCCAAGGTACGTAAGTAGATTTATCTAATTTAGGGTTTCTGTAGAAAACATTGACCAAGTGAGTGATCTTATTTCATAACACTTTCAATATATGATCCAGAATCTACCCAGGCTATTTCTCATAGATCTTCTTCCAGTGGTATAACCTATGAGTTTGGTACATTTAAAGGATCATGAATATAACTCCTCAGGAGAGATACATGGAACTAATCATGAACTTGGTTGAGATTCAATTGAAGTGAAAAAGGATAAGATACCATCCCCATATGGTATATAATTTTAAAGGGAACAATATAACTAGGGGAAAAATTTCTATTATTTATTAATCTCATAAGAATATTCCATATAGAAATTCATAGGAATGCCTTTTCATTAACTTTGAATTGCAGATCTCACTGATGAATGTCAGCATAACTCTTATATCAAATCTAAGATGCTCTTTTGTTCTAATAAGTGGATATAACTTTCTATTCCATTTAATTATATAGTTATGGTACCAATAGATTTATTTCTCTAACTTCATCTTAGAATATTGGAGTTATGCACTTACCATCATAGAGGGTTGATAAGGATCCATCTGAATGATCGAGTGAAATCTATTCTAGTAAGAAAACTTGACTAGAGGAAAGTGTTGATACCAACAAAATTTTTAATTCTAGAGAAAAAGATCTTAATATATCAAATTGGATCTGAAAGGTTCTCATATACAAACCATCAAACTGGGGATGATAAGAAATGTTGAAAAGTAACTATATATATAGAGCCTACTGAATGGTTCATGAGAACTTTGATGTAAACCTAAAATATTGGCCAGATATAATAGAATGTGGTAATCCATGTAATTTCATAGATTTATTATTATATATCAATTAAATATGATCAAGAGATAAAAATTATATAATTTTAATAAAGTGTGATTAATTCATAAGGTGATTTACTACCACCCAAATATCATTATATAGTCTTGACCTTTTGGGGATTCCGAGGAAAACATATATGGTTATGTTTTCCCATTTCCACTCTAGCATGGGTAATGGTTATAACATCAACTTATAACTTTGTCTCTTATCCTTAGCTTATTGACATAACAATCCCTGAGATATATACTCAGCAATATCTCTCTTCATGTTGGACCACTAGAAATAGTCTTTTGGATATCTATAAATCTTCAAACTACTAGGATGAATAGAAAATTATGAATAATGAGCTTCATCCAATTGATAATTATTTTAATATAGTATGAAAAAAAACAAATAAATGTTTCCGGAATCTTATCATTCCACATTAATAAAGGTTAAATACAATAACTTTTCTCACATCCTTCTAAACCCCATATCTTCATTATGTGATTCCTAAATATTCACATGGATAGATGGTTGGAAAATCATTTGAGATAGATAAAATTTATCCCCTTCCATTATTTTATCTAGATCTATCATTTGAAAAATAAAAAAAAATATTTTATCTCTTATGATCATCATCATAGATAATCTAGTGCGATAATTTTTACCCAGAGCATCTACAACCTTGTTCACTTTCCAAGGATGGTAATGTATTGAGAAGTAATAACATTTTTTCAAATCCAACCATATTACCTATATAATATTCAACTCATTCCTAATGAATATATACTTTAATATTTTATGATCAGTATATATATCAAGCCATTCTCTATAAATATAATGAATCTATAAATTTAATGAAAAACTACCATAGCTGACACTAAATCAAGAGTTATTAATTTTTTTTCATGAACCATCAATTTTCATAACAGATAAGCTATCATAATTTCACTATGCATGATGACACATCCCAGTCCCTTATTTGATCCATCACAAAAGATAAAAAACACTTATCCACTATTATGTAGTGCAATAACTAGTGCACTGACTAACTATCTATTTAGTGACATGATGTTTTAATCACATTCATCTATATAAAGCAACATGGATCCCTTTGAGTTAACTTGGTGGGTGGATTAAATATTATTGAGAAATTATCCCCAATGAACCGATTTCTGAACCAAATGGACTTGAATTTTATTTTTTCTTATTGAAGTGTCAACATGTGTTAAATTTTATAATAGGAGATGAGGTTAGAAAATAGGGACAATTAATATTCTCTATATTAATGTGATGATTTCTGAACAACTCTACAATGTCAAAGATATGTTTTTCGAAGTTATTTTTTGAAATAATTGGATATACCTTATTTGGGTGAAGAAGAATAGGATAATTCCACGAAAACCCTCATTTGAATAAATAATTTTTTGTGGAATAAGAATTGATAAATAACATGAAATATCTATTATTTTATTATGATTAAAAGAATATTCCTGGAATAAAATAATCCCATGCAATATATTCATAATTATAATGAATAATATTTTTTGAAGGCATGGATGTTATTGTTAAAGAATTTGAAAAATTATTTTTGGGAGTTTACTAAAAAAATATGTTTAACAATTAAAGCCACACAGACCTAATCAATCCCAAAAATGTGGGAGGATTACCTCAACTATATAGGAGAGTCAGTCCATGAATCTAGCACAATAGAAGGTGTGAGTGGGCCAGTGTATAGGTCTACATGAGCACACTCATGTGGGAGTGTATATAGATGAGATAAGTGACTGGTGGTCCCATTCAAGTGTGATGAAACTTGTGTGGTTTTAGTGGTGTGTATGAGGTTCCAATCCCCCAATTCCTTGTAAGGAAAAGTTAGAAATGTTAAATAATTTATTAAGATATGCATCTCCAAACTGATACGGTGTGGGAGTGTCATGGTAACTGCTCACCCACATTTAATGATACACATATTTCCTGTACTATCCAAACTGAATAATGCAAGACATCCAATCTGATGATATCATCATCTTCAACCATAGGATTTTTTAGAGTGTTGTATTCCTAAGTTTGTCATGTCAAGAGTTTCCATGATCAAGTTAAGATCAAGAATATTTCATGATCAATATATTGAGAAGTTGAGATGAGGCTTCAAACATATATTCATTCAATATCCATCATTAATTCACATGACCATTTGAATAATATGATTTGTATGATTAAAAAATAGTTTTTTGGGGTCTTATCGTGAGAATGGATGATTTAAAGATTAAAAAAAATGTGAAGCATGTGATTGAATACGTGCACATGCATAAAAAAAGTCTTTGTCAAATAAAAAAAGGATACATTATTTTATGCATAACAATGATAAAAAATATTGAAATATGCATCCAAAATATTGAAATATTCTGAGATTATTGTCTTGATGATAATGATCCTTAGATCAGATTAAAAATAAAATTTTAGGTAGTGTAAGGTAGCGAAGATACATTCTTATAAATACTGAATGTGGGGTGAGTTTTAAGTTTCAAATATATTGAGGAGATATATCATTTTTTAAGAAATAGAACCACCATGAAACCACTCTTTCATGAAGATTAGATCTATAAAGAGCTCTTCTTTCATGAGGAGTAGGAGAAACATAGTGGTAATTAGACTTGTGAAAATCACACTTGATTTGATTCTTGAATAACTTGTTTCATGAAGAAACATTGTATTTTGTGATACCATTACATGTAAAATCCTAGAATTTCATGAAAAAATTTCAAACATGGTTTAAATGAATACATTACATGCATTATTGCATGATATATGTGAATACATAAGATAACCCACACATGCAAGGATTCAGTTTATTCGAAGAAATGAAACCAGAAACATATTTTGGTGTGGGAGAAGAAGTGAAAAGTGTGTGTAAACCTAGTTTTTATGAAGATTCTAGGTATGATAAAGATTATTGAAAAAAGGAAAGGATTATAGTGCATGATATACACTTCATGAATACATGAATAAGAAGTTGAGATAAAACACATGCACTAACAAATATCATAAAGTTAGAAAAAAATGAGTTGTGAAAATATGAAAAATATAATTTCATGCATGTGATATAAGATAGTTGGTTGAGGAAAAATAAAATTCACAATTTAGGAGTGTGTGATTGAGTATACCATACCATCAAGGGCACATTGTACTATTTCAAGGAACTGAGACCAATCATTTAGTGAATAAGAAATATATGAGTGAGTTTTAGAAGATAAAAAGATATGATAATTGAAGGTGAGCAAGTACCATGGTTAATAAAAAGAATATTTGACTGATATGGCTTGAAATATAAAAATTACAATGTGCACACTACATCAGTTTGTATAAGAATTTGAGGACCTATTCATAGGAAACTGGGAATACCATTTAGGAACTGGTGGGATACCAATATAAACAACTAGATCTTTTCAGGAGATATCTCAACTAGAAGGAGTTAGTAAAAAGAACTCTGGTTTGATTAGAGTAAAAAGATCCTATCAGGATACCAACCATAATAATAATTAGTTATTATGCATTATGTGAGTTTACATGTTTGAAATTTCAAGATATTTTTTACTTGAGATCACTTAAATTTACTAGTGATGAATCTATTCCTCAGATAATATTGAATAAATAAAGGATGTAGTCACCCTTATTTGGGGTAAAACTTGTTTGAAACCTCATGTGATTTCTATTACTTCATTTGATTATATATAACATAGGTGATATATTAATGAGAAAGTGATCAAGATCTTATCTTATCATAGAGAATGATTTAAAAAGAAGAAATTATAGAAAGTAAATCACTGATTCACCCCCTCACCCTCTCAGTGATATATCAAATCTTGGTATGTACAAGTAGTATCAGATCACAAGTTTACCTCTAAAAAGACCCAATATTTACTTATAAGTAATGATAGAGAGTTTTAATTTAGTCAATAATAAAGTAGTTATTTTTTTGATGGTACGAATTATTATGGATGGAAGAATTGAAGGATTCTATATATTCTTTAAAAAGTTCTTGAATTTAGTGATGTTGTAATCGTTGGTTTTATCATACCTTGAATAGAGACTCCCATGACATATACTAATACTAAAATTATTTAAGTAGATGGGATATAAAGAAATTCTATTTTTGACATCCTTATATGATAAAGTGTTCACTAAAATGATGAGACTAAAAATATCCAACGAGATGTGGTATAATATAGAGAATATATATAAAGGGAACTTAAAGATCAAACTTTACATACTACAAATCTTGAGGGATATGTTTGAAGATATCTGAATAGATATTGATGATACTATAGAATAATACTTTACTAGGGAAAATGAGATAGTAAGTCATATTTGTGGATATAGAGATACTTTGGAAGATTCATCTGTTGTCAATAAATGGATGTGTTACTTTCCTGGAAGATTTGATTCAAAACATTCTAGCTAGGAAGAGGTTGGAGACCTATCTCTTGATGAATTTCATAATTCACTCCTCAATTATGAGATGTAAAAATATTATATGTTCAACAAGAAAGGTATGGAGGAAATTTCTTCCAAAGTAATGAAATGTCTCAAGATAAAGGAAAATAAAGATGCACCATTTTTATATTATAATAGGGATAAGGTAAGTGATATAAATTATAAAAGATTCATATAATTTATTTACAAAAATTCATAAAGAGTTAATGGAAAATGTAATGGTTTTCTTCATTTAAAGTGACTTAATTATTGTTATATTGGAAATTTTTCAATTGATTTTCCGAATAATGAATCCAATGATTCCGAGAGTAATGATGAAGAAGATGAATACATTAAAATAAGGTTTGGAAAAAATAGAAAAGGTAATGCTATAATGAATAATAATTTCTTATGGAATTATAAGAAAAATAGGATGAGTAGGAAACCTAATGAAAAAACTTATTCTTGGAGTGAATTAGAAGATTATTGTTCAAAAAAAAATCATAAAACCTTCATTTCACAAGTTAAGAAGCTTCAAGATTATTCAAGAAATAATGACAAATAATACGAGATATACCATGCATTAATTATGGTATTTGAACTTTTAGAATGTCTTCATAGAAATAGTCAGCTCAATAAAAAAATAAAATTGTTGGATAAAGTGAAAAGATTTGAAAACAATAAGGAGACTTATCTAATTATAGAGATAAAAAATTCTAATGAGAAAATTTCTAAAAAAGATAACATAATGAATGAACTTGATGAAAAATTGGCTACAGTATAAGAAAAAGTAAATAAATCATAGTATAGGTATCTTAATGGAAAAAATAACTCAAAAATGTTAAGTTATAATTTTTATAAATCTGTGGATGTTTTAGTTTAATCATCCAAATCTACTGTGAAGACTAGTCTATCGAAGATGCTAGAGATTATTTCTGATTATTCTAGTGATGATAAATATCTTTCATCTAGTGGTACATGAAATGACACAAATACTAGATGAATATAGATTTATGATAATCTCAAGGAATTAAATGAGTTAGGAAAATATCGTTACCTAAAATTAAGGCAAAATCATGCTAGGAATGTATCCCGACAACTAGTATTTTACCACAAAAATTAAACTCAGAATCATGGAGCACATTGTTTCAGAAGTTACTACTGGTGTTGTAGTAAATCTGGATACAAGGATTTCAACAACCGGTATAATATGAAACCTTCTCATAATTTCCATATATCAAGGTGGATAAATTTTGAATATAAAATAATTATATTTTTGAGATGATGGAATAGTCTTAGAATAAAAATGTTTTTGATGAAAAATTATTAAGGCTATATTCTAAGAAAAATTTCAATTTTCTGATGAACTTTTTTGAAATATGTGGCCGACATGGTAATTATACCAAACTTTTCATGGAAACTCTTCCAAGAAATTGTAATAGTATGTTAAATAAAATAAGTGTTAAAGAATAGAGAAGAAATCATACCATTTTATTCAAATAAATTCGTGTTAGAATAGAAATTTTAATGAAATAGAGTAAAATATTGGTTCTAAAGATATACTATAGAGTTTAACAAATGAGACTAAAACCCATATGAATTTTTCAGAAGCTCATAACTAGAAATTTCCTTAGATATTATGTTGAGAATGAAGAAAACATACCATATTAAAAGAACTATGTGATTCATATACTTTCACAAGAAGGAAGAACAAATAAAATGAAAAATAAAGCATATGATGATATATGTTATTTTATGGCTCATACTAAGGAGAAGAGGGAAACCATTCTAACCTCAAATTTTCAAAACATGAATGTCAAAGAAGGTGATAGCATGCATAAATATGGAGCTAATATTAAGAGAATTTCAAGGTTGATAAATTCTCATTCCTATTTTTATAACTAATAATTATCAAATAACCTCCCGATTCCCTGTTATTGTATATGTTTTGTGGTAACATGTAGATAATTGAAGGAGAATGTTGAAACTGTCATAGTTGGAGTCATGAAGAGATTATTTTCCATGGAGCCCTCTAAATACAATGAAGGTTGGGATTTAAGAGTCCCACTTACAACATTTTTTTGGATTTTATGAATTCACTTATTAGGGGGGTTTTTATGAAAATATGATGGAAATAGGGGGAGTAATTTATTATTCACATGAAATATTTTAATGTTCACGTTAAGATTTTTGTAGGATATCTCTTAAAAATATTGCTCAGATATCCCCAGAAATGATAATGTTTAATGATATTGAGGATGGTATCATACATAAATATTTATTAGGTATATATGTGATGCTTTAGTAACATAAATCTTATTTTTAGCACTGGTTTTTACAATGTATACCTATATTTAATAAATAAATAATCATTTTTAAAAAAATAATGTGGTCCCATTCTCTAAGGAGATAGGATATGAAGAAAAAATGAGATGTTGAGATGAGAACCGTAAATACACCTTGGTTTTTATGGTCAATAAAGGGAGGAAAAAAAGAAATATATTTCAAATATAAACTTGGTGAATAGTTAAGGGGATTAATGACAAATTCAATGTGGGATATTGTTCCACCCAAGGGTCTAGATTTATACTTATTGTCAATAAAGGTACAACAAGTGATGGTATTTATAACAGGATATGAATTTGAGAATCGAGGAGAATTAATATTCTTTACATCATTATGATGATTTTTGAACTTCTCTTCAATGTTAAGGAAATCTGTGAAGGAGTTCACATTGTTTAAAAAAATGCGGTATTCCCTTTGAGTATCAAAGATATATATTTTTTGATAATTGAAGGAGAGTGTAATCCCCGAGATTTTATGAGAAATATTCTTTTTAATTTATTTGATGTATTTTTTTGTACGCTACACCAAGATTATCTTGTTCTATATTCAACACCATATTATCTTTTATTATATGCAAACACTATTCTTGTCTTTTATTGCATGTAAGAGCGACCTTCCTCAACAGCTTGTATTGTACGCAATACCGAGTTTATTAAACAAAGATATATTGTTATAATAGTATAATAAACTATCCATTATGAATAGTATTAACCACATTTTGAATTTTATAACATTATAATTCATCTTACACATTTTCTATAATGAGGGATGATAACAAAATCATTTTTTCGGATAAAAGAAGTATTTTTAAAAAAATGCAGTTTTATAGAATTTTGATGGAACACCCATTTTAAATATAATTTTTGACAAGTTTATAAGTTAAATTTTACAAAATAAACTTCCTCTTGTGAATCAGTATATAAAAATTTATGTGGGATATTGTTTTGAAAATTTTCTGATAACGTTCATATTTTGATGAATAGTAAAAATACAACAAATTTTACTTAAAAACAAATTTTTTTTATTGAGATAATTTATATCATTAAATTATAATATTTAATGGTTTTAAAGTCTAAATAGAATATATTTTTACCATTTAATATAATGTTAGTCATTAGAATTAATTTTATATTGAATTTATAGGTAAAAACATTTCAATCTTTTGCAATGTTTTAAATTTTAAAACCTGTTTTCTCAACAGCGGGATTAATTTTAAATTAAATACTGCCACTTCTATCTATTAAATTTTGAAAATGGATTCCATATTTGGAATCAGTGGGAAAAAATTATGTTAATAGGAAACTTTTTATTTTTGGGCAATATGAATAGTAACCATGGTAAATTTTATTTACCACAATTAAAGGTAAATCAGGTAATTAAGGTTAAAAATAATATTATAAAATTACCCTAATACTTGTATTAATATAATTTGATGATTATATTTCGTCCTAAAATATTCTTCGGTCGAAATGGTATCTTTTGGAACCCACTTGGATGGGAATAAGACCTTTAATTTATTTTATTTAAAGAAAGTGAAATATGTCTCACTCAAACATTAATAATTAAAGTATTTTTAATATAATTATATACTGAATATAAATTCGATTATAAATACTCATTTGAAATATAACATGATTTTCTTCATGATGGTAATTTATTAGTGATTTTTAAGAAATATATATTTATTTTAATAGCTTATACATTAATGATGCATAAATTATTTATTTAGTGAAAAATCAATAATATAGTTTTTATTAAAATAATAATACCCATAAAAAGACCAGAAAATTGGGAAAAACTTATTGGTAGAGTATATCTATACCCTAAGAATCCAATGGACGACATGTGGACCATTTGGAGAATTATAAAATTGATAATGATGTTTATATTATTTTATTTTATATGATGTCAAAGTTGACACCTTCATAATTTAATAAAGATAACATTTTAAAAATTAGTTGTTTTAAAATAAAAATTCGACTAAAAGTATTATTATGAAATATATTAGATTTATATTTATCATGGAATTTTATTTGAAATTTTTATGAAACAAATAAGTTTATTAAATAATCATACAAAAATGTTGTAGTAATTATTTTATTAAGAGAAATATCAAATAAATGGGTTTAAAAATATTAAAATAAATATTATATGTACTAATTAATGTGCTCAAAAAAATTTCTAGATAAATATGACATGTTAGGAATCTATTAAATATTTTGGTTCAAACATATATTCTATTTGGATTTTAGTTAAATTCAAATAAATGAATAGTGTCAAAATTGTCACTGTAGAAATTTTATAAAAATAATATATTATTAAATTGTCGAAAAATCAAAAAAAAAATTAAAACGTATAAATTGAAATTTATATGGTTTAAAATGTCATAAATTATCTAATAATAGATAACTCACAACACATAAGTTAGCATTTATAACAATTTAAAATTTAGAATATTATTACCACAAATAAGATTAAATAGATTGAATAAGGATAAATCAAATTGATAAGGATTAAAATAATTTCCCAACATGTATAAATTTAATTTTCGAATTGTATTACAACCCTATATCATCTCACCTTTGAATTTTAGTTATTTTTGAGGTTTTTATGTGGGGTTATAATTTATTATAAATTAATATTTGTGAGGTTTCCAAAAGTGACCCTCTCCTCTCTTATAAAAGGGAACCTCCTCCCTCTTCTCCTAACACTATTTTACACATTAAATCTCTTAAAAACCATGTAAATTAATCTTATAAATCTCTATAGTTATATTATAGTGGTTTTGGTCTTCTCGAAAGACCAAATCTAGTGCCCTAAGATGAAGTTTAAAAGAGGCACGTTGAGGAAGAGGTAATCTCTTCTACCAATTCTTTCAAGTTTCATTCTTCTTCTACTTCCTCTTATTTAGTTGTATAATTATAAGGTAATAAAAATAGTATCAATAATATATTGATAAGTCATTATAAATATGAAACAACCCTATTTCACATACTATCCATCCTACGAAAAATGAAATCCCCGCACTTGCGTACGTACGACTTACCATCTCCACACCGTGGTGTAATATGTTTTTCCACCACCACCATACATGGATTGGTATAATGGTTGAAATAATAACTATATATTATTATTATTATAAAATCATACTGATTCTAATATATTATATCATCCACTCCAATTCCATTCAATAATTATGGGAATGATATCATCGCTCATGCGTATGTACGAATTACCGTCTCCACGACGAGATTAGATTCATTCTCTATGTTAACCATTAAAGAATGATTATAAGGTATATATAATAAATAACCATGAAATATATGACAAAAAATGATACTGGATTTATTTATATGTTATTTACTTACTTCCATTCAATTTAATATGGAAACGAAAACAATATTCAAGCTTACGTACGACCTACCGTCTCCATGAACTGAGTATTTCATTCCATTTATTGATCTATTATATGTATTTATATTCTAAATATATATTATATATAAATCATGTTTTACATTTTGGAATTAAGTAATCGTGATCTAAGTAATCATATGAATAGTTAGAAGTCAAAAAACGTATGACAAATGAAACTATTTTACCCAAAACACTTCATTAACATGGAATTAAAAAATGAACGGGTAATATAAAGTCGTAAGTGAATCATATATGATATCATAAATATTATTTTGGTTCTTTTACAAGTTAATTATATTTTTAAACCCACTATACAGGAGTCTCAGACACATATGAAAGAAATTGGACATAGGTTAAGGGATTATTTCATCTAACTTTTATTTCTGTGAGACAAATGCCTTAATCACCAAATATTTCTTTTGTATAGTGTTTTAGCTTCCCATGAATGTTTTATGATTTTTATTATGAAGGATATGATTTGTACATATGCATGTAATTTTCTTTATTTTACGACATGTATGATTCCACCGATTATAAATGTTACGGGATAATTATTCCAATCTCATTCTTATCCGGGATTATTTATTCGTAAGTATTTACTGTGGTTATGTTTATCATCCATGTCCATGTTTTCTAAAAATGTTTTCATAAAATGTTTATTATTATTCCATGTATGTCTAAATTAATTTTTACCCTTTTTGACTTTTACCACATGGTATGGAAGGAATCATTCTTTTGTTTACCATATGAGGTACTTTTTTACTTTTCTGGAAAAAGTACGAGAAGAATGTTTTTTAACTTATATGGCATGAATGGATTTTTACTGTTTCATAATGCCTTATTTCTATGAAGATTCCAATGAAATATTTCATGATTATTTAAGAAAAAATCAATTATTTTAAAAGTTTATGTCATTTGTTTCAAAAGAAAATGATTTTGAAGAAGAAGGGATATTTTCCTCAAGAATTCATTTCTGGTGTTTTATCATAGATATTTTTCTTCTAAGATGACATTATTCAGTATGTTTATGTTTCATGTATAATGTCTCTATTATTAACATGTTTTCTTTTTTCTTTTGATAAAATGATATCCATTTGTTTTATATGGATTATGTTATAATGGGATGATATTTATGAAACCCATTTCATTCGTTGGGTTATGATGAATGATTTATGATTGTTTTGTGGCACATGTAACAATGATTTAAATATGAGATTGGTGGGAAATATATCTCCATCCTATGCATTGGGTAAAGATTTATATCTCATTAGATAGACATGGCTGGAACGACAAGTAAATCCGGTTCAGTAATAGTGGGATGAAACGACAAGTAAACATGGTTTAGTAATGTACTTTGTTTACTATGATGGCCTTGGTAGCAATGCCTTGGATACTATGGAAATCATATGATGTGATTAATGGTTTTCCACAATTACATGTTTTATTTTCATTCTATTTTATCATGATTAATGTTTCTTTATGTTCTCTGCATTATGTACTGCCATGATTTATGTCATTACTCTTGATTTTGATGTTTTATGTTCATGTTTTTACGTTCAGATGTTTTTGGATTGTTTTATGTTCTCAATGTTTACCCTTAATAAGCATTTTAGCTCACCCTTTTTATGTTTTCTTTTCCCCAGGATATAAATAAAGGTTTTAGGCATGAAAACAAAAGGGGAAGATATTTATGGGAGATATTGAAGATCATTCACTATGATTAGAATATTATGTTCCAAGTTTCCAAAGAAACTAAACTAATACGGTCTTTGGGCGTCTGTTTTTGTCATGTATTAGGTATTCTAAAAAAGTAATGTAATGTCTATGTACGTCAAGCTTCGGTCTCTACAGATGGTATTAGAGAGAAGTTTTAGTTATCCTTTGGAAACTAGGATACAAAAACTTTAGTGAGATCCCAAGATATATTTCAAAGGTATGTCTAAGGATGTACCTAAGGTTATGTATAAGTATAGGTTATAGTCTTAGAATGATGATAACAATCATATAATTAAACCTAAGATGTTAGATATTGAAGGTAATCCCCATTTGTTATGTTGTTTTCCTAGCATGATTTTTTTCTCTCACACTAATTTTTTTGGGGTTTTAGATGATGGCTGGAACCCAAAGGAACCATGTTGATCAATTTTATTTAAAATGAAATGATTTTATTCCTGAACAAACCAATGTGATGGGAGATGGAGTGAATAATATTATCTCTATACTTAAACAAGCTATGAATCATTCTGGACTTCCAAATGAGAAGAGAAGGGAATAATATTCTATTAAGACCTTCATGAGGCAACACCCACATTCTTTCAGGGGGTCTTCTGATCCACTTGTTGCTGAAAAATGGATCAGTACCATTGAAAAGATATTTTCCATACTTCTCTATTAAGAACATGGAAAAGTCATTATGGATGTTTATCCTTTAGAAGGTGAAGCAAACTAGTGGTGGAATCTAATTAAGAATACAAGGCCCCAAGATGAAATATAATCCATGGAATGGGAAGAGTTCAAGAACTTGTTTTTCAATAAGTACTTACCTCGTATTCTTAGAACAATTGTGGAAAAGGAGTTCCTTGAGCTTAAGTAAAAGGATAATGAATCTTTATGTATATACGATGTGAATTTTACAAGGCTTTCAAGGTATGCATATGGATTTATCTTCCAACCGGAAAGTAAAGTAGATCGATTCTTCAATGGATTAAAACCAAGTCTTCGAAGTGCATTAGTTATAAGAGACTTAGGTAGCTATGAAGAAATTTTTCATTCTACTATCAAGGTAGAACTGGAAGTTGGTGTTACATATCCATCTCATGGTTTTGCCAAGAAACTAAAGATGGAAAAATCATAGAACAATGGAGAAAGGAAGATGAATATTTCTTTATGTTCAAAGTGTGGAAAGAATCATGGTGGAGATTGCCTAAAAGGTACTATAAAATGTTTCAAGTGTGGAAAAGAAGGTCATTGAGCAGCTGAGTGCCGAAGTAATGGAAAAAATGTTTCTGCTGATGTTAATAGAGAAAAGACTACAGAGAACGTACCACTAACACTTCAATGCTACAGGTACATGAAAATGGGGAATTATGTTAACCAATTCCCTAATCCAAGGGTTAATGATGATTGATATCAACAACCTCTTAAGGAAAAGGACAAAGGGAAGTCACATGCGATCACTATTGGTGTTGTTGAGTATCAAAAAGATGTGGTGAAATTATTAAGTGTTTATGTAAAAATATTCCAAAATAATGTTGTGGAATCTCATTTATAGTATCATTGAATATTGGAATATCTATGTATTAGTTTATTGTGGTTTTCAGTAATTTTATGCTACCAGTTACCATCAAAAGTGATTGAAATAGTTTTGGAAATAAGATGATATTCACATATTGAAGGGATAAGGAGAAATAGTATGTTTGATAGTATTAATGAGATCATGACATATATAAGGACAAAGTGACATCATGGTTTGAGTATATAGAAATTTTTGGATTTTGGTATGTGGAAAGAGTTAACTTTTGACAGCATTCATGTTTTCACTAAGGTTCTATGGTAATTCATTTTTCAAGAGAATACATGATCAAGGTATTCACATGTTTGGAATGTGACGAACAACAATATATATCTTATGATAGATGGGGGATAAATTATGGTATTCACATGCTTAGTAGATGATCTCTTTTGTAATATTTTTCATTATACTATGAGATTGGACACAAGTATTTTGGATAAGCCTAAAGATTGGAATGGATTATGTTGGACATCAGATAGTATTATTTAAGGCTAGAATTTTTTTCGATATTATTTCAAGAATGTTATAATAGTATAGTTTTAGAAAAAGGACAACCTGTAGGACAGATGACAACCCATCACGTTAGACAAGGTGTCGGGAATCGAACCCACAACTGAAGTGAGATAGACCTTTATCACCTACCACTGACCTATAGGAAGTCCCTGGTTAGTAGAGACTAGTTTTATTTTATTAACCAGTATTATAGATGAAGTATAAGTCTATTTTTGGAACCATATACGATTAATCTCACCATAGATGGACTTATGTATATTTCATATCTTTTTCTAACCTTATGTTTTAGACAGATGGAATGACCTATCATTCTATCGGATGATCTGATCACACTTCACAAATGAAAAATTCAACTTAATTTTATTAAGAGATTAAGTGGAAATTGTTCAAGGCACGAACAACGGTGAGATTGTACCAAAATCAAGTAAGTATTTATTTTATTTCAAAAATTCATCAACATTAGGGAAATGATCTTGAAAACCAAATTTTTTTTTCTAGTAACCTCAAATCAGATGAATCAGATGGTACCTTAGATCATCACAAATTTATGTCTTGGTGATTGTTGGCTTTTTCATAGCCATGTTCTCTACCACTCTCTATCAGAACATGATGGTTATATTTCTCTTCCATATCCATGTTTTCACCAATGTTCTCCTATGTGGAAACCTAGTGATGTGTTAATTTGAGTAACCATTATGTTTCATACATTAATTTTTAAAATTAAGTTTTATTACTCTTTTTTAAGATGAGGGTTTCTATGAAAGAAACTTTCAAGTAGTAAATGATTTAAAACCCCGTCGAATTTTGAGGGCGAAATTCATTTTAAGGGGGGTAGAATGTAACACCCCGAGATTTTATGAGAAATATTCTTTTTAATTTCTTTGATATATTATATTTTACGCTACACCAATATTATCTTGTGATATATGCAATACTGTATTTTCTTGTAGTATACACAAACACTATTCTGGGATTGTGTTGCATGCAAGAGGAACCTTCCTCAATAGCTTGTGTTGTACGGAATACCGAGTTTCACTAAACAATGATATATTGTTATAATATTATTATGATCTACCCATTATAAATGGTATTAACCACATTTTTATTTTTATAACATTATAATTCAGCTTCCACATTTTCTAGAATGAGGTATGAGAACAAAATCTTTGTTCGGATAAAAGAAGTATTTTTCCAAAAATGCAGTTTTACAACCTTTTGATGGTGCAACCATTTTAAATATAATTTTTGACAAGTTTATAAGTTATGTTTTACAAAATAAACTTCTTCTTTTGAATCAGGATATAAAAATTTATGCTGGATAATGTTTTGAAATTTTTCTGATAACGTTCATATTTTGATGAATAGTAAAAATATGCCAAATTTTACTTAAAAACAACATATTTCATCGAGATAATTTATATGGTTAAATTATACTATTGGATGGTTTTAAAGTATTAATAGAATATATTTTTATTATTTAATATAATTTAAGTCATTATCATTAATTTTACATTGAATTCATAGGTAAAAACATTTCAATCTTTTGCAATGTTTTAACTTTTAAAACCCATTTTCTCAATAGCAAGATTAATTTTAAATTAAATACTACCACTTCTGTGTATTGAATTAGGAAAAATGGATTCCATGTTTGGAATCAGTGATTCAAAATTATGTTAATAGGAAACTTTTTATTCTTGGGCATTATGAATAGTAACTACTGTAAATTTTATTTACCACAGTTGAAGGTAAATCAGGTAATTAATGGTAAAAATAATATTATAAAATTACCCTAACAATTTTATTAATATAATTGGATGATTATATTTCGTCCTAGAATATACTTGGGTCGAAATGGTATCTTTTGGAACCCACTTGGATGTGAATAAGACCTTTAATTTATTTTATTTAAAGAAAGTTAAATATGTCTCACTCATACTTTAATAATTAAAGTATTTTTAATATAAGGTTATACTAAATATAAATTCAATTATAAATACTAATTTGAAATATAACATTCTTTTCTTCATTATGGTAATTTATTTGTGATTTTTATGAAATATATAATTACCTTAATAACTTATACATTAATGACGCAAAACTTATTTATTTAGTTAAAAATCAATAATATAGTTTTTATTAAAATAATAATACACATCAAAAGGACCATAAACTTGACCAAACCTTATTGGTAGAGTTTATATATACCCTAATCATCCATGTGTCAACTTGTGGACCATTTTGCGTGTTATGAAACATATTATGACGTTTATATTATTTTATTTTTAATGATATCAAAGTTGTCACCTTCATAATTTAATAAATATAACATTTTAAAAATTGGTTGTTTTAAAAGACAAATTCGACTAAAAGTATTATTATGAAATATATTATATTTATCTTCATAATGGTATTTTATTTTAAATTCTTATGCAACAAATAAGTATATTACATAATCATATAAAAATGTTGTAGAAATTATTTTATTAAGAGAAATATCAAATTAATGGTTTTAATAATATTAAAATAAACGTTATATGAACCAATTAATGTTCTACACAAACTTTCTAGATAAATATGACATTTTATGAATCTATTAAATATTTTGGTTTGAACATATTTTTTTGTGCGGAGTTTATTTAAATTCAAATAAATGAATAGTGTCAAAATTGACACTATTGATATTTTAAATAAATAACATATTATTAAATTGTTTAAAAATCACAAAAATATTTAAAAATTATAAATATAAATTTATATGGTCGAAAATTTCATAAAGTATCCAATTATGGATAATTCAAAACACATAAGTAAGTATTTATAATAATTTAAAATTTATAATATTATTACCACAAATAAGATTAAATAGATTAAATAAGGATAAATCAAATTTATTAGGTTTAAAATAATTTCCCAACATTCTAAATTTTATTTTATAATTCTATTACAACCTTATCTCATCTTATATTCTAATTGGAGTCATTTTGGACGTTTTTATGTGGGGTTTGAATTTATTATAAATTAATATTTTTGAGGTCTCGAAAAGTGCCCCTCTCTTCTCTTATAAAAGGGCACCTCCTACCTCTTTTATTCACTCCCATTTAAGCCTTCACGCTCGGCCAAACCCTACCAATTCCTCTTCTCAATCTCTCTTGTTGTATTATTGAGGTTCTGGTCTTCTCGAAAGACCATATCTAGTGCCCTAAGTGGATGTTTAAAAGAGTCATGTCGAGGAAGAGGTAATCTCTTCTATCGATTCATTCAAGTTTATTTCTTCTTAAAATTACTATAATTTAGTTGTTTCATTATAAATTAATAACATAAGTATCACTAATATACTGATATGTCATTATAAATTTGAAACAACCCTATTTCACCTACTATCCATCCTACAAAAAATGAAGTCACCGCTCGTTCGTACGTATGGATAACCATCTCCACACTGTGGTGTAATCTACTTTTCCACCACCAACATACATGGATTGGTATAATGGTGGAAATAATAACTATATAAGATTATTATAAAATAATAATTGTTCTATGATATTATATCATCCACTCCAATTCCATTCAATAATTATGGGAGCGATATCATCACCCGTGTGTACGTACGGATTACCGTCTCCACGACGCGATGAGATTCATTCAACATGTTATCCATTAAAGAATAATTATAAGGTATATATAATAAATAATAATGAAATATATGACATAAAAATGATACTTGATTTATTTATATGTTATTTATTTACTTACATTCAATTTAATAATGAAACGAAAACAACATTCATGCCTACGTACGACCTACCATCTCCATGAAAGGTGTATTTAATTCCTTTTATAGATCTATTATATTTATTTATATTCTAAATATAAATTATATATAAATCATGTTTTAAATTTTTGAAGTAATTAATAATGATATAAGTAATCATATGAATAATTATAAGTCAAAACACATACGACAAATGAAATGATTTTACCTAAAACACTGCATTAACATGTAATTGACAAATGAACGGGTAATATAAAGTCATAAGTGAATAACATATGACATCTTAAATATTATTATTGTTATGTTACAAGTAAATAATATGTTTAAACCCACTATACAAGAGTTTCTGACACATACGGAAGAAATTGTACATAAGGTAAGGGATTATTACATCTCACTTTTATTTCTGTGAGACATATGCCTTAATCACAAACTATTTATTTTGTATGGTGTTTAAGAATCCCATGAATGTTATATGATTTTAATTATTAAGGATATTATTTATACACATGCATGTAATTTTCTTTATTTTATAACACGTATGATTCCACCGATTATAAATTGTAAGGGATAATTATTCCAACCTCATTCTTATTCGGGATTGTTTATTCGTAAGTATTTACTAGGGTTATGTTTATCATCCATGTCCATGTTTTCTAAAAATGTTTTCATAAAATGTTTACCATTATTCCATGTATGTTTAATGTAATTTTTACCCTTTTTTACATTTACCACATGGTGTGGAAGGAATATTTCTTTTGTTTACCAAACGAGGTACTTCTTGACTTTTCTTGCAAAAGTACGAGAAGAATGTTTTTTAACTTATTTGGTATGAATGAATTTTTACGGTTTCATAACACCTTATTTCCAAGAATCCTTCTATGCAATATTTCATGATTATTTTCAAAAAAAAATTCATTTCTTTTAAAATTTTATGTCATTTTTTGAAATGAAAATTATTTTGAAGAAGAAAGGATATTTTTATCAAGAATTCATTTCAGGTGTTTTATCAAAGTTATTTTCCATCTATGATGACATTATTTAGTATGTTTATGATTCAAGTATAATGTCTCTATTATTTACATGTTTTTATTTCTCTTATGATTAAATGATATCCATTTTTTTATATGGATTATGTTATGATGGGATGATATTTATGAAACCCATTTCATTCCTTGGGTTATGATGAATGATTTATCATGGTTTTGTGGCACACGTAAGAATGATTTCAGTATGAGATGGGTGGGACCAATATCTCCCTCCAATGCATTGGGTAAAGGTTTATATCTCATGAGATAGACATGGATGGAGGAGAAAGTAAATCCGGTTTAGTAATACAGGGCTGGAATGACAAGTAAACCCGGTTCAGTAATGGACTTTGTCTACTATGATGGTCTTGGCAGCAATGCCTTGGCTAATATGGAAATCATATGATGTGATTAATGGTTTACCAGAATTAAATGTTTTATTTCCATGATATTTTATCATGATTAGTGTTCCTTTATGATCTATACATTATGTACTGCCGATATTTATTTCATTACCAATGATTTTGATGTTTTATGTTCATGTTTTTACGTTCAAATGTTTATAGATTATTTTATGTTCTCTATGTTTACCCTTACTGAGCATTGGATCTCACCCTTTTTATGTTTTTTCACAGGATATAAACAAAGGTTTTAGGTAATAAAACAAAAGGGTAAGATCTTAATAGGAGATGTTGAAGATCTTTCACCATGATTAGAAGATTATGTTCCAAGTTTCCAAAGACAATAAACGAATACGGTCTTTGGGCATCTGTTTTTGTCATTAATTAAGTATTATGAAAGAGTAATGTAATTTCTTTGTACGTCATGATTGGGTCTCTACAGTGATAATGGTCACTGGTTACTCAAAAGAATATTGACTAAGTGTACTTGAAATAGAAAATCCTAATGTGTACACTACATTAGTAGGAAGAAGTAGTTGACGGTGTATTCATAAGAGGTTGGGAATGCCATTAAAAAATTGGTAGGATACAAGTATAAACAACCAACGATTTTTGGGAGATAACTCAATTGTTGGGATTCAATACAAAGAAAACTGGTGGAATTATAGTCTAAGGTTATCTTCAGGAGACATCCTGCAATAGCCATTAGTGATCATTCATCACAGGATTTTGACTATCTAAAATTTAAAGAGGTTTTCTATACTTATAATCACTTTTATTTACTAGTGTAGAATCTATGTCTCGGATCATCCCAAACATAATAAGGATGTACTCACCCACATATAGGGTGAACCTTGTAAAAATACTTCTGTGACTTTCAGTACCTCTAATTTTTTATATAGGTGAGCCAAGATCTTAAAGAATAATGTATCAATATCTTAATTGATCTAGGTGGATGATTTAAAAATAAGAAATTGTAAAAAGTACATCACTGATTCATCCATCCCCTCTTGGTGATATAAATGTCCAGGGAATCTACAACCAAACTAAGAAAATGATAGATCTGAATCCGTGTGTATCATGACTTGACCCATTGGGTCTTTCCAGACTATAGGTAAAACAAGTTTTACACCCCAATAATCCCTCCAATGAGACAGGGGCTATTGACTAACACTGAGTATACATATCACACAAATGAGAGGAATTATCCTAATGTACCTATTCACCGATACACATTTCCAAATACCCATAAAATATTGAAAGGTAAATAAAATTCATACCAAAATTCATATATAACATCTATACCAAACAATAGTATGGAAATGTACAAGAATTCAATAATAAGGGACAAATAAAATCCCATCCAAAGTGAAAAAGCATCCAAACTGCTTAGAGAGAGGGTGAATGATGTTAAATAAAACACCCGATAAAACCATGGCCAGTCAAGCTCAGTAAACTCTAGCTACTTTTCTTTATCCTAGGACACTATAAAATGGAATATCTTTTAGTGTTGGTGTACTGAGAACCAACTATTTGTACTTTTATTACATGAATGTATACTTATATTGTTCATTTTTCTGCATGACTATAATATTATAATGTCATGGAATATTTGTTGCATTAAAAAGGACATGGAATATCCTTGATATGATGAGAACCTTGAAATGATAAAATAATATTGTTAAATAAAGTTCTACGGTTATATTACATACTATGATCAGACACATAGTATCCAGACCTTCATGTGCGAGTACTCGTAAGAAGAAGAGACTTTCTCTCATGGAGTTCACACATGGTAAACTCCTAGATGGGAGATTATGAGAAAAGACACACCAGTAGTAATTCTTCATGTCATGGAATCACCAAAAATTACTATCTATGAGCGTGTATAATGGTCCTTAGACTGGATGATTATCACTAACTCATTCCATGACTCACACACTTAGATTTGCTAACAAAAACTGTCACGAAGACAGTTGGGGGGAAGTAGGGTATATTGGGTGCGTCACGAATGACATGTTGTTAATGGATAAGTCAAGGAATTATTTTTCCCTTACATATTTATGGATGTAGATACCTCAGGCCCTTTGATTGAAATAGAAATTTCTCCCAAATTCCATGGCCATGGTGTAACGACGAGTTTATTTCTGGAAGTCAAAGAATGACAGATCAAGCATATAGGTTTATGACACTACCATGAAACTTTCTTGATGATATATTGAGACAAAGGGATTAAAATACATGGTAAGAATTCATATGAGGTGACATGTCATTGTAGTGTCAACTTATATCTCTTGGGTGCCTTGACCCGTTTATAGACAGTAATCTTGGACTTTAGGTAAGCCCGCCTAATGTCAATGAGAAAGAGGCCTAAAGGGTCACACACTAAGTGTATCCAAGTATCTCAAGTAGAATAAAGATTATTCCTGTACGTGTTTTAATAATTATTCAAGGAAGCCAAAATAATTTTTATTATGGAGGAAGAATAAAATGAAAATAAGATATATATTCCATGTATTAAACATTACACACCGTGTAGTTTTCATTTTGGAAAGGATGTGAAAAACAATTACACAACGTGTATTAATGATTACACACCGTGTAGTTTTATGAAAAATTAGTACACACCATTTATTAATGATTACATTCCATGTAGTTTTTCCAGTTGTGATTTTGAGGAAATAATATTATTTTATTAAATTATATTTTTTATAATCAGCATGGGCGCATGTCAAGGAATTAATGATTCGATATGTGGGGGTTTTCAATAAGAGTTAATGAAATAAATAAAACACATAACACATTTATTTATTGTCAAAACTCTATATCCTCAAACCTGATTATAAATATCCTCACAACCCCAACACTTTTTCTTCAATTGTTGTTCCCAAAAACTCTAGAGAACTCTCCCAAGGATGAAAGAATTCCTTCCTCCAAGAACGCTCTCAAGACCGAGAGAGATCCTCCTCCATCGGAACAATACGATCTAAGTTGGACAACACAAGAAAATATTTAACCACACCAGCACCCATAGACTCCTTTGGCGACGTCTAGAGATACGTGGTGCACGTGTGGATCACCGCTAGAGGAAGTCTACACTTGGCTTCTGCGACGCAACGAAGAATCACATCAGAACATGATAAAAAATATCAACGAAGAAAGAATGCCAAAAAAGGTATTTCTTATAATTAATTAAATTAATTACAATCAACAAGTGACGATCCTCGTTTGTTGTTTTGGGACTATTATTCTTCTTTTTCTATTTTTTTGATTCGATCTGTGGAGTCTGGCATTTATCGTCGCATTGATCCCGGATTGATCATTGCTAATGACAAAAAGCCAAGTGGGAACATCCACCCACAACATTCTTCTGCACCCAGAACCTTCAAATGTTTTCAGAGTGAGGTTACAATGTTGATTATAGTTATTTAATTTTCATTGATAATTTACGAATTTATAATTGATTCAATTTGAGATAAATCATTCTATAAAACAGAATGAACGAGATCTGTTCTTCCTCATTAGTTTCTCAATTCACATCATTGAAATGAACTTTTGATTTTAATTTTGATTAAAATAAAGATAAGGATCTCATCTAGTGGAGCCTATCTTTCTATCTGTACAACACATGAATACACATCGTGTAGTGAAAAATACACGTCGTGTACTTATGTTCAACGAACCGGTACTGGTCTTCCAAACCACGCTGTGTGAATTGAGCATGCCTAAGTATTTATTACACCGTGTTGACCAGAACTGAACGAAACATGGAAACCAGAATACACGACATGTATGTTGGATCAACATTCCGTGTAGTCTGATCTGGCCCAGGTGAATCTGTGTACAAGGAGAATCCATGTACTGCGTACACGGGATTTTCAGGCCGGTAATCGCGTAACAAGTAATTACGCACTGTGTTAGATTAATCTACATGCCATGTACTCCAAAAATTCCAAAGTATAGAAAAAACGCCAATGCCCCTGGAGTGTACATTGGATAAAGGGTGAAAACAAATACATGCCCTGTAAATAAAGCCTACACGCCATGTACTTTCCAGAAATTGAATTTCACCAGGTTTCCTCTAAAATCTCAAAGACACCGTACAAGGAATATGGATGGAAAAAATATCAAGGATATTTAGAAAGGAATTTAAGATATAAAATTGATTAATTGTAAGATCATAATTAATTGTATTCAAGCGCAACATTTCTTAAATAATTAAACGATTAAAAGAATTTGAATTCTAAATACGCGTAAATGTCATTGCATGCTATGGATGATCATGAACTAGACCAAAGCCCCTTTGTGTGTGCATGGTTTCATTTAAATTAATTTAAATTCATTGCACTATGAGCCTTCTTCTTATAAAATGTAAGGCCTGCGTGCCCATGGTTTCTTTAATGTAAACCCTATGTAATGGAAGATTTCCCAAGCTAGAGGAGATGGTTCAAAACCTAAATCTGAGGTGAAACCTACCCAAGAAGATACAAAGGTGGACAGGTGGGAGCTACAAAACATGAACCATTAGGTTCAAGGTGTTTTTCCCTAGGTTAGGGTTGGCTTATAAAAACCTCTAGATAAGTTAACCAACAGAAGATCATGATCATTCCATCTTATTTTATTTATGTCTGATTTCATGGTTTATTTATTATGTACGTGTTTTCACGATCACATAATTAATGAAATAAACAACCATTCAAATATGGAATAAAATAAAAATCGGAATATGCTTAAACATTATCAGAACATGGTTAATCACTTAAGAAAACATCACTTAATATTAAAAAGCATGTGATAATGAGAAACTACGCATAAAAGATTAAAATCCCTCAAATACCATATTAAGTCAGACCAAGCCATTCGTTAAATGATTAAGGGAAAGACTCAATAAAACTAGGTGTTTGACCAACCCTTGTTGGGATGGTTACTTTTATAAAGGAAGCTCTTATGAATGTTTCAGGTTGACTTAAACATTTTACATCAAGAAGAGTAGCCCTTGCTAGACATGTTGTAAAATGAAGGAAAGCATTGAGGAAATCCAAGTCAGGATTCTAGGATTGGGGAGTCCACTCAAAAGATTAAAGAACTGTAAGCTCACAGTTGGAAAAGACCTACCTACCTAAATACCTTTTAATAGGTTGGGAAACCCATGTTAGGGTTTTGCGAAGGGAAATATGGATCCTTTCCACTAGAATTTCATTGCAACTAGACATTCCGAGTTGAATTGTGAGGTCCATTGAGATTTGATAAAATAGTGGAAGAATTAATAAATTCATTTATTAATTTTCACAAAATGTAATCAAAAGGTAATGATAAATCTGCTCTTTTTTATTTGTAGAATCAATATGAAAAACTCATCAACCATATTTCCTATGCAGTAAATTATAGATAAAGACAATATCCTCACCGGTAGTAACTATTAGGAATGGTTTAGGTGCCTTCATGTTATCCCACGCCATGAACGAAAGTTTTATGTGCTGGAGTCCTAACTTACTGATTTGCCTGCCAAAGGGGTGAGTGATGAAAATTTCCTGGTCTAGGATCAACATTTGAACGATGAACTCGACATCCAGTGTTTGATGCTAATAGAAATGTCCAATGGGATCATGTAGTCTCATAAATACATGGATTCCTATAGCATGCTCGAGCACCTTCCTGGTCTATACTAGGAGAGAGCAATAATGGTAAGGTTTGTGATCTCCAAGGATCTATTCTAGAGTAAGCTTGTATAGGGTGCCCCAGTTGGGCCTCATGTAGTCAAGCTCATTGGATACATTGAGTGCTTGGATATTCTAGTGTTTAAACTCCCTGAAGGATTGGGTACTGATCCCATTATTTCATTACTCCCCCAGAGCTTCTCTATCTTTGTTGTAAATTTCAACATGAACAATATTGAGAAGTCTCTATCTGATCTCTTTATCCTCATTCACCAAGTGGAAAATGATATGAAGTGTGAGATTCCTTTTATCCTTATGTTGAATAAAAGGAAAGGGAAGGTGAAGAGCTTTAATCCCAATTCATCTTCAAGTCCTTCCATGAAAAGGAAGATCAAAGGGGAGGCAAGAGAATATGAGGCTATTTGATTCGCATGAGGCAAGAAGGGCCACAGAAAGAAAAACTGCACCTAGCCATGGAAGCAAGGGGGAGATTCAGGTACATTTGTTATCAAATGAAATCTATTTTTTTCTACCAATTGGGTATTAGATACTTCTTGTGGACCTCACATATGTATCCAAAAATAGGAACCAGGTAGATTCAGAAAGATTGACTTAGGTGAGGTGGATCTACGAGTAGCCAACATAGCCAGACTTGTTGCTGTTATTGTCAGAGACTACCACCTCACATTGCCTATTGGGATGGTCTTGGTATTAAAAGAATGTTATTATTTACCATCTATAACCAAAAGAATTATTTTAGTGTCCAGATTAGATACTGATGGATTCATCTTCTATTTTGGAAATGAATGTTGATAATTTTATAAAGATAGCATTTGTTTTGGTAGGGCACATTTATATAACAACCTTTATGTGTTAGACTACACAAACAAAGTAATGGAAATGGATGAAGAAGTTAATTCACATGACTCACACCACACCCAACTTTTTCATAACTGACTAGGTCATGTCAATGAGAAATGTTTGAAAAAGTTACATCAAGATGGGTATTTAAATTATTTTGAACTAAAACCACTTGGGGTATGTCTTGCGTGTCTACAAAGAAAAATTACCAAAGCCCCATTTAGTGGGAAAGGTGAAAGGGATAAATATATTCTAGAATTAGTTCACACAGATGTGTGTGGACCATTTTTAGTCAATGCAAGGGGTAGGTTTTTGTACTTCATATGTTTTACTGATTATTTTAGTAGATATTGATATATTTACTTAAAGAGATATAAGTAAGATTCTTTTAATCGGTTCAATGAATAAAAGAATGAAGTTGAGAACCATCTTGTTAAGAAGATTAAGAAAATATACTCAGAAAGAGGAGGATAATATCTTAATCAATACTTCATTGATTTCTTATGAGAGTTTTGGATTCTATCTCAACTCACTCCTCCTTACACGCCTTAGTGGAATGGTGTAAGTGAAAGGAGGAACTGCACCCTGTTGGAGATGGTTAGATTAATGATGAGTTATACAAGTATTACATTATCCTTTTGGGGATATTCATTACAAACAGAAGCACAGATAATAAACCAAATACTAACTAAATCGATAAATGGTATTCCATATGAGTTATGGAGTGGATGGAAATCAATGTTATTGAATTTACATGTGTGGGGTAGTGAAGCATTTTTTAAGGCCTCTTTAGGTAAAAAACTTGCACCCTGAGGCACAAAGTGTATCTTTAGAGGATATCCCAAGGAAAAAGGGGATATTACCTATACAACCCCTTAGATAAAAAGGTTACAGTGGCAAGACATGCCATATTCCTTGAGAGGGAGCACATCTCCAAAAGATATAGTGGGAGTGAGATAGACCTCGATGAAGTCGAGGCTCAAGATACACATGAGTTGGTACAAGAACAGATTCCACAAATCCCCAAGGGAGAACAATCTATTCGAGAGACATATGAACTTCGTAGGATCATGAGAGAGGTGAGAGAACTATAACGATATGGTTTTCTTGTCACCGAGTATGGTGACTCATTATTGGTTGACAATGATGATCCTCTTACCTACAAGGAAGCAGTTGAAGGCACATACGTTTCGAAGTGGCAAGAAGACATGAATTATGAAATAGATTCCATGTACCAAAACCAAGTTTGGATTTTGGTAGATCCTCCAGTTGATGTAAATCCTATTGGTAATAAATGGGTATTCAAGAAGAAACTGGACATCGAGGGATAATTCAGCACCTATAAAGCACAACTTCTTACAAAAGTTTTTAGATAGTGTCAAGGAATTGAATATGATGGAACCTTTTCATTGTTTGCGTTGCTGAATTCCATCAGAATCCTATTGGCCATTGCTGCTTACCATGAATATGAAATTAGGAAAATATATGTCAAAACAACATTCCTTAATGGGAACCTCCAATAAGATGTCTACATGACAAAACATGAATAGTTTGTGACTTAAAAGGATTCCAACAAGGTATGCAAGTTGGAGAAATCCATTTATGGATTAAAGTAAGTATCAAGGTCATGGGACATTCGTTTTGATGATGCCGTAACTGAATTTGTCTTTTTTAAGAATGAATGTGAGCCTTGTTTCTATAAAAGGATTAGTGGAAGTGCAGTAGTTTTCCTAATAGTATATGTTGATGACATATTACTAATTGGAAATGAAGTACCAGTCATTCAATCAGTTAAAGCATGGTTAGATAAATGGTTCTTTATATAAGAGTTGGGCGGGGCAGCATATATTCTTGGGATCAAGATCCATCGTGATAGATCCAATAGAATGCTGGGCCTGAGTCAAAGTACATTCATTGACAAGATACTGAAGAGATTCAGTATGGAACATTCCAAGAGGGGATTGCTGCAAGTGTCACCTGAAATTCATCTTTCTAAGAAAATGTGTCCTAAAAAACATGTGGAAAGATAAAAATGGCAAGGATCCCTTACACATCCACGAATGGGTTAGTCATGTATGATATGCTATGTAAAAGGCTAAATTTCTCTTACACATTAAGTTCGGTATGTAGATATCAAGTAGATCTAGGAGACCGCCATTGGATGACAGTCAAGACTATCCTTAAGTATCTGAGGCATACTAAGGATATGTTCCTTGTTTATGGAGGCGATGATGAACTAGTCATCATAGGACATGTAGATGCTAGTTTCTAGACTGATCAAGATGAAATGAAGTCATAGAATGGATACATCTTCAGTTTGAATGGAGGTACAGTGAGCTGGAAAATCTCAAAGAAAGGTGTGGTGCTAGATTCTACAACCGAGTTCAAGTATATTGCAGCTTCTGAGGGAGCTAAAGAAGCAGTATGGATGCAAAGCTTCATCCAAGAGTTGGATGTAGTACCTAGTAGTAAAGATCCTATCACACTATATTGTGATAATACTGTAGTGGTGGCCCTTGCAAAAGAGCCATGGTTACATCAGTGGACAAATCACATACTTTGGTAGTATCATCTCTTGAGGTATTTGTCTCAGAGAGGTGATGTTATGGTGAGCAATATTTCCACAAAATACAACATGGTGGACCCCTTGACTACAACCTTAACTCAGTAGAAACATGATCATCATGTGAGGTCCAGCGGACTAAAAGTCATAGGCAGTTGGATCTAGTCCAAGTTGGAGTTTTTTAGAGTTGGTGTCCTGAGAACCAATTGCTTGTAATTTGATTACATGAATGTACACTTTTATTGATCATTGTTCTGCATGACTATAATATAATAATGTCTTGGAATATTTTTTGCATTAAAAATGTCATCATAGATCCCTGCTATGATGAGAACCTTGAAATGATATAACAATATTAATAAATAAAGTTCTACGGTTGGATGACATACTATGATAGGACACATAGTATACAGACTATCATGTGTGAGTACTCGTAAGAAGACAAGACACGCTCCCATGGAGTTCTCACTTGGTAATCTTCTAGATGGGAGATTATGAGAATAGACCAACTAGTAGTAATTCCACATGTCTTGGTGTCATCATAAATTACTATCTACGAGCATGTGTAATGGTTCTAGATTTGAATATTATCATTAACTCATGTCATGACTCACACACTTAGATTTGCTGATGAAAACTGTCACAAAGACAGTTGGTGGGAAGTAGGGTACGTTGGGTGCGTCACGAATGACATGTTGTTAATAGATAAGTCAAGGAAGGATTTTCCCCTTCCATATTTATGGAAGTAGATATCTCAGGCCCTTTGATTGAAATAGAACTATCACCCAAATTCCATGGCCATGATGTAATGACGAGTTTATTTCTAGAATTCAAAGAATGACAGATCAAGAATATTGGATTATGAAACTACCATAAAACCTACTTGATGAGATATTGAGAAAAAGGGATTAAATTACAAGGTAAGCATTCGTATGAGGTGACACATCAATGTGGTGTCAAATTATTTCTCTTGGGTTCATTGACCCTTTTCTAGATAGTAATCTTGGACTTTAGGAAGTCCCAACTAATTCCAACGAGAAAGAGGCCTAGAGGGTCACACACTAAGTGTATCCAAGTATCTCAAGTAGAATAAAGATCATTCCTGTAAGTGGATTAATAATTATTCAAGGAAGAATAAATGAATTTAATGATGGAGGAAGAATAAAATGAAAATAAGATATACATGCCATGTATTAATGATTACACACCGTGTAGTTTTCATTTTGGAAAGGAAATGAAAACAAGTACACATCGTGTATTAATGATTACACGCCGTGTAGTTTTATGAAAAACAAGTAAACACCATGTCATTTTTCCATTTAGGATTTTGAGGAAATAATACTTTTTTATTAAATGATATTTATTATAATCAGGGCGGGTGAATGTCAAGGAATTAATCATTAGACATGTGGGGGTTTTCAATAAGAGTTAATGAAATAAATAAAACACGTAACATGTTTATTTATTGTCATAACTCTATAACCTCAAACCCGATTATAAATATCCTCACAAACCCTACACTTTCCTTAATTGTTTTGAACAAAAATTCTGGAGAATTCTCTCAAGGTAGAAAGAATTCCTTCCTCCAAGAACGCTCTAAAGACTGAGAGATATCCTCCTCCATCGGATCAACGTGATCTAAGGAGAATAACGCAAGCAAAGATTTCTCTACACTAGAACCTGGAGATTCCTTTGGCGATGTCCAGAGATATGTGGTGCATGTGTGGATCATCGCTAGAGGAAGTCTACACATGGATTCTGTGACACAACTACGAATCACATCCGAATGTGATTAGAAAGATCAATGAAGAAATAACTCCATAAAGGGTAATTCTTATAATTAATTAAATTAATTATATTCAACCTGTGACAATCCTCATTTGTGGTTCTTGAACTGTTCTTCTTCTTTTTCTTTTTTTGTGATTCGATCCGTGGAGTCTGGTATTTATCATCATATTGATCCTGGATTGATCATTTCTAATGACAGAAATACAAGTGGGAACATCCACCCACGAGATTTTGCTACACCCGGAACCTTCACTATCATCTATATAATACATGAAATGTATGTTTAGAGAAAATGTTGCTATAAGTATAATAATACCCCATAATACATCCCAAAATGAACAAATATAATATATCAAGAGTATAAAACTCATCAACTCAAAGGAATTTTAATCACGATATGAGGCAAAGAAACAAGGATAAACATAAAAAATATATATAATAATAACACAATACAAGTCTAAAATAGGTTTAAACAACTATCAATCACATGATTCTTCTTGAAGATTTTTGGTAATGCTCAATTGGGATAACATACTCCATTAGTTATGTTGTTGTTAAAGGCGCTACTGGAGAGGTTTTTCTCGTTAGTTATATCCCAAGAAGTACTCTATGGAACCCTGAATACTTTGATATATAGACAGGGGATCAAACCTAGGACTTTTGGGAGATACAACAAAACCTATTGGATCAATCTACTAGATAGGGGATAAATATTCTATGTTTGCTGGTAACACCAATACCATAAATCCTACTCAAGGGAGAAAATACAACTGAGGATACCACCCTGGGCTTCATAATGGGATACCACAAACTCTCTCCCAGACAAAGCTCGTAGATGGTATCATGCTCCTATGCATAGTATGGGATGACACATTGTACCCTTATAGGGATAGATCAATGGATTACACTCAATCGAACCAAGTCTATACTAAAGAGACGGTGGGCATCAACATGTCCAAAAATAAGTAAATTACATGTATTTGGGAGTACACAACTTTCCTTTTCTCACTAGATTTTCCATGCCACGCCTCTCACATGAAATATAATTATCCTTATACATGATGTGTCTTTTTGGGGGATATAAAATGTAGAGATGAGGTTGGTAGTCAGCGTGTTGCCTACCCATGCCCATGTACATCTATCCATATAACATCCTAGATTTTCATAGAATAATACATTTTCATATCTATTAATATTTATGAAAAAGATATTAATTTTATTTTAAATATAATACTTTTTCTGATAGCATACTCTACACACAATAATGGGTTTCTCCGAAATCTTACGTTTTACATAATGATGAGTTATACTGAAAAATAATACAATAATAATATTATTATTTTAAATAGTAGTTAACACCTAGTCTTTATATTATATATAATTAACAGAACTAACTAAAATTTGATTATACATGTTTGTTAAATGTTTTCACATTTATTTAACAAATTATATAAGCTTAAAATGAGAATGAATCCCATTTTAAGCATAAAGTAATATAATATTTTTAGAAGGCCATCTTACAGTCTTTTGAGGGAGAACCCTTTTTAAATATCATTTTTTTCACATATATAAGTTATATTTGATAAAATAAATTTCTTCTTTAGTATATGAACATCAAAATATACTTTTGTTGAAATTTGGGTATTTTTCTTATAAAATTCACATTTTAATGAACAGTGAAAAAACTGCATATTAATTCAAAACTGCCTTTTAATCTAATTTATTTATATAGTTAGATTGTTATTTTGATTGGTTTTAATGTTTAATAAGATTATGTTTTTATAATTTAATCCAATTTTTTTCATTGGAAGTAATTTCCCATTTAAATTGGACATAAACACATGTTAATATTTTGATAGTTTTTACTTCTTAAAAACCTATTTTTGGTTTTGACAACAGGAATTAATTTTAAATTAATTACTGCCATTTCTGTGTTTTGAATTTGGAAAAATGGATTCCATATTTGGAATCATGAGGTCCAAATTTTTTGAATATGTACCTTTTAGTATAAGACATTATGAAAAGTAACTTCAGTAATTATTTTATTTACCTAGAAAAGGGTAAATTTGGTAAATAAGTGTATTAAAATAATATTATAATAATATTAAACTACCTTAAATATAAGAACCCAGATCTTCGTTTTCAGGCATGTGTTTCCTTTTTCTGGTGTTTTTGAGAAAAAAGGAGTTTCTGTAATTTTTTTATGTACACGCCGTGTACCCCTCTACCGCTCGAGGCCATGTGCTAGCCGTGTTCGGGCCACACACACAGTGTGTAGGGGTGATGTGGAGGCCGCTTAAAGCAGAGTACCGAAAAACAAAGTACACGCCATGTACCCTAGAAGTACACGCCGTGTACCCTAGAAGTACACGCCGTGTATTTAATTTTTTTTATTAAACACACTAGGGACGTGCCTGACGGAAAGAACACCTTTCATCTAGGTTTTGTTCATTCGAGAGAATCCATATGGCCACAGATCTTCTCTGAGCTCCTGTGCCTCCATCTGTTCTCTGAATCAACCGTCGTCGGTTGCATTAGAACTGCAGTAGTAAGCTCTCTATTCTATTAGAGCCTTGTTTTCCAATTCCTCCTTTTTCTCAAGATATCATGGGTTTAGTGTTTTTGACGTTTTCTCAGATCCTCGACGTTCTAAATAGAATCAATCATCGTGGTTAAAGTATATCGATCTCCTAGGATCGAGGTAGGTGGTTTGTGCCTTTCTGTAGGAAGTCTATGAATATTTTGTGCAAATTCAACCAATTCCCTTGAATGGGGTATTGCGTGTTTCCTGTTTTTCCCTTGTTGTTTCTTGAATTGCTTTATTTCCCAAGTAGAGGTAATTGATTGTGAATAGGGTTGTTTTTACTGTACTCTGGATGTTTTACCATTCTTGTTTTTCTTGTTTGGCGTTTTTCCAGTTGCCATGCCTAGTTTTAGGATAGTGGATCTATTGTACTGTTATGCTATAGTGCCTTAGAATGATAGCCAAGTAGTTCTTGAGGTTTACATGGGACGATGCGCGCACTATGAATATTTGTTTTACACAGGGCTGTGAGAACCTAGTGTAGTGGACTATAGAGAGAATGTACATAATGGATTCTCCAGAGTGTCTTTAATTTACAATGAGAGACCACAAGGGGAATTGACGTTGAGTTCTTCCTCAGAGAGTCTATAGTTCTTTGATGTGGGCCACCGGGTAAATTGGGGTTGAGCGTTTCCCCAGAGATCCTTTAGTACAATAAGAGACTATAGGGGGAATTGAAGGTGAGTTCTTCCTTAGATAGTCCATTCTTTAGCTGAACTAGAGGGGTGAGGCTGTTTGAGCTTCCCAAAGGGTTGCTAGTTCTTGTAGGTTGAACCTTAGGGGTTAGACAGTGAGAACTACCCATAGGTTACCTTTTTGTTCTACATTCTTGATTGTCCGTTTCTTATTTGAAGATTATATGCTAGAAACTGTGGATTGTTACTGCTGTGTATTAACCTGTTTACTGCTTACTGTTTAGTGCTTACTGTACCTTACCTGCCATATATTCACTGAATGTTAGGAATAGTTATTTGGGTGGTTGCCTACTAGGGCCTTGTCTCACACCCTGTTTGAGCCATGCTTTTGGGCCCAAATATATTATATTTTTTCAGGTATATATAAGGGCAAGCACCCTTCTACTTTAGGTACTCGACTTGCTGTCGAGCTAGAGAGCACGGGACCAAGCTGTGGCTTGCGATGCTGAGGTGTTTACCTGGTTTCTTTTTCACTTTGGTTTATTATTGTATTCAGCATTGTGATTTGTTTGGATACTTTACTAGACACATGTATCATGCATAATTTTATATACATGTGTGTGTGCTCCAGTTTTTTACTTTTAGTCTTCCGCTGTTTATCATTTACTCTTGTATGGATGGATACATTTTCTGCTGCTATATATTTGTTTCTCTTCCACTGTGTACTCTGCCAATGAGGGCATAGTTTCCCCACTATCACACCCAATGCCCTCATTGCTAGTTGGTAGCCTCTGGCGTTTGTGGAAATGCGCTTGACGCCATGAGACCAACCAGGTATGGGGCGCCTCTGGGTGGATCCGAAACCGGGACGTTACATTAACACATATCTTAATCCAATAGAATGAGATATTTACGACCAAGGGTATCCTTGGTCGATTTTGGGACCCCCTGGAGCCACTTGAGAGTGATGAGGACATTTAAATTAATTAATTTAATATAGAGAAATATATAATAAAAATGTATTTTTAGTAATACAATTTTTATATTGGGTTATATAACTGATATATTTGACTATAAATAGTCATTATAAAGAATGTTTTTCCCCAAGACATGGTATTTTATATATAAATTGTATAAATCAAATAAATAATTTTATTTATGACACAATGTCGATGTAGTGATTATGTTATTAATGAATGATTTAAATAAATAAGATTAAAAATATTAAAATAAATTTATTTAGAAACTTGTTATGCCATCCACTAATTTTAATGATGATTATGACTTTTTTATCTCTGAATTAATGATGTTTTTTTTGAAATAATAATTTTTTAATGATTTTTAAAAAGTGATGAAATGAATAGTATGGAAATTGACATAAATGAGTTTTAAAAAAAATACTATTTTATCAAATGATATAAAATTCTGAAAAATATAATATTCAAACAAAAATGATTTAGATAATTTTGAACATGTCATTAATGAACCAATTTTGGTTCTCTTGTCATTTTATAGTAAATATAGTAACCATAAATCATGAAAATTTAAGAAGTCATGGTAAGAGTTAATGTTTTTAACTAAGGGTTAAAGCAAAACGATAAGGTTAAATTTGTGACCTTGACTTGTCTAATACCTATTGGTTGAGATTTATTTAACCCAAAACCATATTATATTTTAAATAAATGACTTTGGGACCATTTAAAATCAAAAATATGTTTATAATAAAATAATATTTTAAGATATTCCTAAAATTCCCCTCCGCCCTCTTATAAAAGGCCACCACCTCTACCCATTTAATCAAACATCTAAAGCATCTTTTCTAATCCAACTTCTACTAAAATAATCTCATTATATACCTCCCTTCCTTTAGTAATCTTTACCTTGGGCATAAAGAAATTCAAGAAAGCCTTTTCGCTCAAATCAAAGGGAGTTACCCGATTTAGAGGTAATGTCTTCTCTCAAGATCCTCTCCTTTATTTTCCTTATACTATCCATATGATATTCTTATTATTTGTTACATATCAACACTGGTATCCTAAATAAACTAGGATGTTTTTATGAGATTTATTTGGATGACACTTACACACACCTCCATATAATGTATACGAACATAGAGCTTCTATGTACGACAACTACTTCCTCACAAAACGACGATTGATCGATTTTCTCCAACCACTTCTCATGGTGGCCATTATAAAGTAACTATATTTATATATGGTATATATTATATTTAAATTGTCTCTATGCTTCTATCTTATTAATTTACAACATTCTTTTATGATTTCCATAATGTGTAAATACGATAAATTAATTTGAGGAAATACGGACTACCGCCCCCTCAAAGTGATATAACACCTTCATTCTATACATGGAATGTATAAAAGATGGTTTTCTAAACCTATAAGACATACATGAAATAAATATAACACTAATATTATAATATACATTTATATAATTTGATTATTATTCTTTTAGTATGAAAAATAAATGAAAGTACTGTTCATGCGTACGTACGACCTACCGTCTCAATGAACAGTGCATTTCATTTCTTATCTCCAAATGTTATGGGATATTATAAATACATATATATGGGATATATATTATATTTAAACCATTAATATCATTCTAGAGATGATGTACTATTTCCTAAAAGGACAATTCCTCAAAACAATTTCATTTTTAACTCAAGTACCGAATATTGACAAAATGACTGATATTAACTTAAATAATTATTTAATTTTTATAATATGGTAATAAGTGATATAAAAAGAATAATATACTTGAAAAATGTTATGAATAATGTATAATTAATTTATGTTTATTATTTAGGAAGAACAATGAACATATGTGACAATTCAGACTCAAGGTAAGGGACTTTTTCTCAATCTCCTTTCATTGAGGAATATTTTAATAATATACACCTCCTTATTTTATACAGTGTATAATAAACAACTTTGACTTTTAATTTAATTAAAATGGAATATTGTTTCTGCAAATAAAATTACTAAATGACAAAAGGAATTATTTTAACGTATGTGGCGACAACGACCTCTCCACCACTATAACCGTTATTTGATATCTGGCTTCCTCTATAAGACTTAATGTTTTCCAAATAAAAATATAACTTTTTTCCTTTTTGGTTGTTTTAGTATTGAAAATAGTTTTTGAAATGTATTGAGTGTTTTAATATCATGAAATTATTTCTTGTGATTTCAAATGAAATGTTATTAGTGAAATTTTGATATTTGCAATATTTTATGTTTTATGATTATATAATGGTACTTGGACATTTGACGGGTGGATACATGATAAAAAATGATGGGTGGTTACACGATAAAACAAATGACGGGTGGTTCCATGATAAACCAAGGATATATGGTTACATTATAACTTCCAATGCATTGGGTACAGAAGTTAGTCGTATGGAAATTCCATTTTGTGATATGTGTGGAAGTTGACCGTATGGTTATTCCATTTTAGTATGTTTATGTCCCAAGTTACCTTTATATGCAATATGTTTTATTCTATGGGATATATAGAAATACTTTGGTTACAAAAAAGGGTAACCAATAAGATTATATTCAGTGAAGTATATTTAGTAATTCTTAAAGGTGAAAGGTATTACTTTATGATAAAGTATTCATGGTTTTCATGTTATCCCAAGGCTACAAGTTTTTTTTTCATTATGTATCCCTTACAAAGATTTTTATGCTCATCCAATGTTTTGAATTGTTTTTCAGAGGACATAAAAAAGAATAGAGTCAATGATGTAATCAAGGAAAGTTATTCTTTTAAAACATGAACCGATGTCTTGTTTCTTTTTAAAGAATTTTTGGTTTATGAAAAAAATGGATAGTGAGTAGAAGTGTGTACTTTTAATATTCAAGATGTTATGCATAAGTTATGACCTAATTTTATAAATATCTAAACCCTAAAATATCCTTGATGTGAATTAAATTCAAATTTTTGACTTATCTCAAGAATACACAATGTTTAATGATGGGGCCATATAATTGGATTCATAGGTAGGTTTAGATAACTTTAAGAGTTAGGATATTATCAAATGAAAATCCATTAAATATTTTTGGTTTATGGTAATATTCAAATGATATAACATTTGAATATTACCAAGTTTCTTCATCTGAGATATGTTTGTTCTGAATGGTTTTTTATAGTGGAAACAGGGAAGCTGTGCTAGGAAGGCATACTAAGGGAAATGAACTTTCAAATCAGACTATTGAGATGATCATAATAAAAATTAACACGTTGTTTTAGTGATGGATAAGTTTAATCATGTGATAAATGGTGGTTGTTTTTATAGATTATATTCTGGTAAATTCTAAAATCCTAGAGAAATATGAATGTTACTTAAGGATTGTTTTTCAAAACTTAAAAGAAATAATCTCTATGAAAAGTTTAGTAACAATGAAATTTGGTTGAAAATAATTTATTTCCTTGGTCATATTGTTTCAAAAGATTGAATAATTGTTGATCCTTCTAAAAAAGAGATGTTGAGGAGTGGCCAAGACCTACCAATATTATAGAGATTCATAGGTTTCTTGGATTAGAAGGTTCTTACCAAAGGTTTTTTGAAAACTTTTCTTAGTTATCTATCCCACTAACTATGATAACACTTAAGGGGGTTATGTTTATATTGAAAAAAGAATGTGATGAAATTTTTCTAGAACTAAATAGAAGATTAGTAAAATCTCTAGTTTTGGCCTTGCCTTCCAAAAATGGTGAATATATTATCTATAATGATGAATCATCGAAAGGAATTGTTTGTGTACAAATGTGGAATGATTAGGTAATTTCTTATGCTACATGTCATTTGAAACCTCATGAACTATATTACCCTACAATAGATTTGGAAATAGCTGCTATTGCTTTTTCATTAAAAAATTAGAGGCATTATTTGTAAGGTGTAAAGTGTGAAATATATAATGATCACAAAAGTTTGAATTATATTTTCCCTAAAAAAGAATTAAATATGATATATAGGAGATGGGTAGAATTAATCCAAGATTATGATTGCACGATCCATTACCATCCGGGAAAGGAAAATAAAGTGGTTGTTGCTTTGAGTCAAAAGATTAAGGCTAAATTAACCATGCTACATGTAGATTGATATCCTTCAGTTTCTAATATGATGAATTTTGGATTAGAAGTTGTTGGTGTAGGAAGTTACTCTATCCTATTTTATGTGGCAGTGAAATCATCTCTATTAGAAAGAATTAAGAAAGAGAAGAAAGATGATAGTGTGTTGTAGAAAAAGGTGGAATTGGCTTAGAAGGGAATGTTACCTAAATTTAACATTGATAGAGACTGTGTTTTCATGTTTGGAAAGAGATTATGTGTTCCTTTTGATTCAAAGTTGAAAAAAATTATTATTTGAAGCTCAAAGTTCTCCATTTTCCATTCATCCTAGTAGTACTAATATGTACATCTATTTGCAGGAGTATTTCTGGTGGGATGTAATGAAAAGAGATATTGCTGACTTTACTATGAAGTGTGTTGATTTGTCAATAGGTTAAATCCAAGTGGCAGTTTCCCAAAGGGATTATTTAGACTTTTCTAGTGCCAAAGTGGAAATGGTAAAATGTGTCCATGGATTTTGTAGTGGGGTTACCAAAAACATCTTTATGTAACAATGCAATCTGGGTTATTTTTTAGTGATTAACTAAATATTCTCATTTTATTCCTATTTGAGATACTCTATCTCTAGATAAACTTTCTTGATTTTATATTAAAGAGATAGCTAGGTTATAAGGAGTTAACCTCTCCATTTTATCTTATCATGATCTTAGGTTCACTTCTATCTTTTGGAAGGGCCTTCATAAGTTGTTGTGTACTAAATTAAATTCTAGTATAGCTTTTAATCCTCAATCGGATGGGTAGTCAAAACGAACAATTTAGAAATTGGAAGATATGATACGTTCTTCTTCAATGGATTACCAGGGAAGTTGGGATCAATGTATTTCTTTGATTGAGTTTTCTTATAATAAGAGTTTTCATTCCAATATATAGATGGAACCAATTGAATTATTATATGGAAATCAGTGTCAAACTCTAGCTTTTTGGGATGAAGTAGGTGAAAGGAAGTTTATAGGGCCCAAATTGGTAAAAGATACGGAATAAATAGATCAGATAATTTAGAAGAAAATGAGGATAGCTCAGAGTGGGTAGAAATGTTATGCAGATAACAAGAGGAAGGATATTTCTTTCGAGGTAGGTGATTATGTCTTTCTCAAAGTTTCTCCATGGAAAAGTATGATGTGTTTTCATAAAAATGGAAAGCTGAGTCCAAGGTTCATTGGACCCTATGAAATACTAGAGAAAGTTAGATCAATTTCATATAGGTTAGATTTACCTCCAAGTTTATCCAATGTACAAAATTATTTTCATGTTTCAATGTTGAGAAAATATATCCCAGATCCATATCATGTTTTGAGTACTGAGATAGTTCATTTAGAAGATAATCTTTCTTATGAGAAACAACCTGTACAGATTCTTGACCATAGAGAGAATGTATTGTGGGATAAAGTTATTAATCAGGTGAAGGTTTTGTGGAAAAACCATATGGTTGAATAAGAAATATGAGAATCTAAAAATTCTATGAGAGAGAAATACCCTCACTTATTTGACAAGTAAATAAAATTGTAGGGATGCAACTTCCAAAATTTGGAAATGATGTAGCATCCTAGGTATTTATAGAATAATATTTTTTCATATATATTAATATTTACGAATAAGATATTAATTTTTACGTTAAAGATTACACTTTTTCTAATAGCATACTTGACACAGAACAATAGGTTTCTCTGAAATCTTAAGTTGCACACAATGTTGAGTTGTACTGAAAAATAATTAAATAATAATAATAATATTATTTTTAATGGTAGTTAACGCCTAGACATTGTATTGGAGGGAATGAAAACAACTAACTATAACATTATTATACATGTTTTTTAATTTTTTATTACATTTATCCAATAAATTTTAGAAGCTTCAAATGAGAAATAACCCAATTTTAAGCATAAAATATTCTTATATTTTTGAAAGGCTATTTTACCACCTTTTGATAGAAAACCCCTTTTAAATAAAGTTTTTTTACTTTTATATGTTATATTTGACAAAATAAATTTCTTCTTTATAATCTTAATATCAAAATTTACTTTGGTTTAAATTTTTGTATTTTTCTAATAAAATTCACATTTTAATGAATAATGAAAAATTCTGTATTTTAATTCAAAACGTCCTTTTTATCTAATTTATTTATATAGTTAAATTTTTATTTTAATGGGGTTTAAAGTTTAATTGGATTATGTTTTTTAATTTAATACAATTTTTTTCATTGGATGTAATTTCCCTTTGAAATTGGAGACAAAAAAATGCCAATCATTTGATAGTTATTACTTCTTAAAAATCCGATTTTTGGTTTTGACAATGGGAATTAATTTTAAATTAATTTATTCCATTTATTTGTTTTGAATTTGGAAAAATGGATTCCATATTTGGAATCAGGAGGTCCAAATTGTGTGAATATGCACCTTTTATTTTTGGACAATATTAATAGTAACTTTAGTAATTATTTTATTTACCTCGTAAAATGGTAAATCTAGTAAATAAGGGTAAAAAATAATATTATAATAATATTAAACTACCATAACACATGTCCTATTCCCAATGGATGAGATATTTCTGACCAAGGGAATCCTTGGGTCTATTTTGAAACCCCATGGAGCCACTTGGGAGTGATAATGGCATGTTATATTAATTAATTAAATGTAAAGAGAAATATAACATAAAAATGTATCTTTTAGTAAAACAATTTTATAGGGGAGTATATAAGTGATCTATTTGAATATTAATAGTAATTATAAATCTAAAAATATTTCTTACATTATGTTATTTTAATTATAAATTTTAGAAATAAAATAAATAAATTTATTTATGACACAATGATGATGTATTGATTACCTTATTAATGAATGATTTAAATAAATGAGATTATAAATATTAAAATAAATTTATTTTGAAACCTTTTATGACATAAACGAATTTTATGGATGATTACTACTTTTTATATTTTAATTAATTGAGTTTTTGTGGAAACATAATGTTTTTAAGGATTTTTAAAAAGTCATGATATGAATAGTATAAATTTGACATAAATGTGCTTAAAAAACACTATTTTATAAATGATATAATAGAAATAAAAATATATGATTTAGTAAAATGACTTAGATAATGTTTAAAATGTCATTAATTAACCACTTGTTGCTCGATTTTCATTTTATACTAACTATAGTAACCATAAATTATGAAAATGTAAGAAGGCATGGTAAGAGTTATGGTTATTAACTAAGGGTTATAGAAAAATGATAAGGTAAAATTTGTGAACTATACTTGTATAAAGCCTATTTGTTGAGAGTTTTTCAACCCAAAATAATATTATATTAGAAATAAATGACTTTGGGACCATTTGAAACTGAAAATCATTTTATAAAAAAATAATATTTCAAGACATTTCTAAAATGCCCCTCCTACCTCTTATAAAAGGCCACCACAAATACCCATTTAATAACACCTCTCAAGCCCTTTGAATCATACAAATTATACTAAAATAATCTCCCAATATCCCTCCATTCCTCCTAGAAGCCTTACCTTGGGTAGAAGGCAATTCAAGAAAGCATTTTGGATCAAATCAAAGGGAGTTACCTTATTTAGAGGTAACATTTTCTCTCAAGTTCATTTCCTTTATTTTCCTACTCCACTCCCTATGATATTATTATTATTTGATTACATAACAAAAAATTATCCTCAATATACTAGGATGTTTTTATTATAATCATTTTAACTAAACTTACACACACATCCATCTAATGGATACGAACATACAATTTCTGTTTACAGTGAACTACTGCCTAACGAAATGTTGATTGTTTGATTTTCTCCTACCACCTATAATGGTTTCCATTATGATAGAAGTTTATTTATATATGATATATTTTATATTTATATTGTCTCTATGATTCTGTATTTTTCATTTACATCATACCTTTATGGTTTACAAAATGTATAAATACTATAATTTCATTTGAGGAAGTGTGTACTACTGCCCATCAAAGTTATATGACCCGTTCATGCTATAAATGGAACGTATAAAGGATGTTTTTATTAAACCTATGAGACATAAATAAACTAAATATATAACTGGTTTTACAATATAAAATTATATCATTTAATTATTATTCTTTTAGTATAACAATGAACAAAATGTAGAGTTCATGCATACATACAACCTACCATCTCCACGAACCATGAATTTTATTTCATATCTCCAAATGGTTTGAACTATTATAAATACATATATACTGGATATATATGATATTTAAATCATTAATATCATTTTGGAGATGATGTTATTTTCTCTACATGGACAATTCCTCAAAATAAGTTCATTTTTAAGTTAAGTTCTAAATATTGACAAAATGACTGATATTAAATTAAATAATTATGTAGTTATTATCATATGGTAATAATTTATATAAATGGAATAATAAAATTAATCAGGTTCTGAAGAAAAAGGAATTAACATATGTTTATTTTTCAGGATGAATGAGGAGCATATGCGATGAATCAATCTCAAGGTAAGGAACTTTGTCTCAATCACATTTGATTGTGACACATTCTAATAATATAAACCACATTATTTTATACAGTGTAAAGTAAACCCCTTGGAAATTTAATTTCATTCAAAGGGAATATTTTTTTTATGAGGAGTTTTACTAAATTAAAAAGGGAATGTTTTTAACGTATGCATCAACAAGGACCTCTCCACCCCAAAAACCATTATTTGATATTTGGATTCCTCTATAAGCCATAATGTTTTCAAAAGGAAAAGAAATCCATTATTACCTTTTTTGTTGTTTTGGTATTGAAGATGCTTTTTGAAATGGATTGAGTATTTCAATATCTTGAAATGATTTCTTGTGATTATAATCGAAATGTTATTAGTGAAATGTTGATATTGGGAATATTTTATGTGTTATGATTATATAATGGTACTTGGTCATTTTTAGGGTGGTTACAAGATAAACCAATGATGGGTGGTTACGTGATAAACTAAATGATGGGTGGTTCAATGATAAACCAAGGATGGGGGGTTATGTTATAACCTCCAATGCATTGGGTATAGAAGTCAACCGTATAGATATTTCATTTAGCAATATGCATGGAAGTTGACCGTACGGTTATTCTATTTAAGCATGTTTGTGTCCCAAGTTACCTTTATATGATATATGTTTATTTCTATGGGATTTATAGCAATATTTTGGTTACAAAATGGTAATCAATGAGCTTATATTCAGTGAATTCTATTTACTACTGCTTAAAGGTGAAATGTATTACATTATTATAATGTATTCATGGTTTTCGTGTTATCACAAGACTAGTTTTCTTTCATTGTGTATACCTTACTAAGATTTTTATTCTCACACCAAGTTTTGGGTTTTTTTCACAGTACATAATGAAGAATAGAGTCATGGATGGGATCATGGAAAGGCTGTGCTGTTAAAAATGAAATATTTACAGGTTTATTTTTAAATATTTTTTGTTTTATGAAAAAATGGATAGAGAGTAGAAGTGTGTACTTGTATCATTCAAGATGTAATGTATAAGTTATGACTTAATTATCTAAATCTCTAAACATGAAAAGATCCTTGATGCAAATTAAAGTCAAATTATTAAATTATCTCAAGAATAAGTAATGTTTAAGGCTGGGGCCTTATAAGCCATGCAAGTATACTTCAGGTTGCGCCCACATACATGGTTGTGTCTGAGTACCAGGCCATGGAAATGTAATCAACCCACACCTATTTACTTGGTTGTGTCCATGCCCATTTACCCTTCAAGTTATACACTGAACCTCTTGCACTAGGTCACACAGAGTGTGACATGTGGAATTGAAAATGTGATATTTTTATTTGTGTGTAAACCCTATTTTTTCAGAAGGGGGACTAAATGATGTGTGTTATTTGGACTACACACTATTTAATGTCAGATTCTCCAGAACTCACATGTTCTTCATATTTTTTCACTCACACCTCCACATTAATTGGATCTTCCATCCACCCAACCTGGAGATCACATATTTGGGGTTTAATGACATTTCCATAAAACGAGGTCATATTCCTGCTATCTGATCTACTTGGTGATATTTCCTTATTAAACAACTATATCACAAGACAATAAAATGGGAAGTGGGGATCATTGATCCAATCGTAATACTAATGTGATCACCCACCTTCATTGTCACACCTCGATCACTACATTGATTCAGAACCTGAAGCACCAATGTCGATCCATTTCATTGAAGAAGGGTTACACAATAATCAAATAGTTGTTATTTGTTGAACTGCTGACCAAATGAATTAACGATGATGAACATGTGCCGAAATTAGGAAAAAATTCCCCAATCACATAAAATTAAAGAAAATATTCCTTTTTCTAGGTTGGACTCAATTTGTTTCAATAGAATGAATAATTATGAGAAATAACTATAATAATAATATTTATCCCCATAATACAAGGATTATAAACCAGAACCCATAAGACATGATAAACCCACAAATAAATCTTTTAGTGGATTGATGCACATTAATTAGGGGGTTAAAAATGGGTAAATGAATAATTAAAATAATATTCTCTACCTTGAGTTGGAATCGTTGGAGAAGAATGGTTCTATGCTATTGTTATTGGAGAGATCCATAACTTCATTGGCATGGATGATGATGAGGATAGTGATCTGATACTTGATCCCTCTATTGTTCACCAAGATATCCTCCATACACTCCTTTAAAATCATAAGGTTATGTGGATAACCCTATATATTTGGAATAAATGTGTATTTATAGAGGATATTAGGCCACTACGTTAAAAAAATTAACAAATTAATTTATTTTTATTATTTTCACCATTGATAGAATTTATTAAAATATCTAATGTTGATAAATATTATGTCACATAGAGGTTAAAAACCACCTTACAGACTCAATAGTGGTCTTAGATTTTTGATCTGGGACTCTATTTTGGATTTATTCCATTATTCCAGAAAAACTATGTGTACATGATATTAATATATTTAATATTTATATAATATCAATACCAAGCCTCTCAAGGCCTCAGGATCTGGCTTAAACTCAGTTCCTAACTCTAAAAATAATATTAGAAATATTCATATGGTTTATAAGATAATAAAAGATTTGTAACACCATGGTTTATCTTAACTATTGTTAAATAAGTCTATCATGGATGGATCCACTGATATACCATCTCTTGAGATAATATTACCCAATAATGATATTTTTTTGTATCCAAAATTCATAATTGGTAATTTTTTCATAAGGCTTATCATTTCTCAGGGTTTTTAGAATAATAGAAAAATGATCATCATGATATTTATTGATAATTGAATATATAATAATATCTTAAATAAATATTACCACAAAAATATAAAGGTAATCTATAAATATTATATTAATTAAATCCATGAATATAGTGGGGGAATTAGTATGTCTAAATGGTATCACTGTAAATTTATAATGAACGTACCTCACACAAAAGTCTTTATTAGCTATATACTCATTCTTAAACCTTAATTAATGATATCCAAAATGAATTAAAATATTATAAAATTGTTAGCCTCCCAATAATTGATCTAAAAAATCATTAATACTTGGAATATGATACATTTTCTTGATAGAAATCTAGTTAAGTTCCTGATAATCAATGCAAATATGCATTGACCGATCTTTCTTCTTAACAAAAAGAATAAGTTAACCCTATGGTGAGACACTTGGGAATATTAATCCATTATAAATAATCACTTTTAGTTTTTTATTAAACTCCCACAACTCAATTGGCACCATTCTATAATGATTCTTTGAAATAAGTGTACCACCAGGTTTGAGTTTTATTGAAAAATAAAAAATTCAGGATTCATAGGAATACTAGGTAGTTCTACTAGAAATAATTCAAAAAAATCCCATATAATATTTATTTTATCAATTTTGATTTTTTACACAATAATATAAAATAAATACACTTCATGGATATGAATTAAGACCAACAAGATAGAAAAAATTTTCATTGGAAGTTCATATTCATCTTTAATGAAATAAATGACCATAGGTTAATTTTGAATATAAAATGATATTTCACTTCTTTAGAAACCGTTATGCGATCCATATAAATAAATTAACTTCATGCCTATGATTACATAAAATTCAAATAAAAGGATAATCCCATGATTTTCAAGTAGCACATTCCTACAAACTTCAATCAGAGAGGAACTATAAACTTTAGATATAACCATTATAATCTTAGGATTTTTCAAAACCATATCAATATATAATAATTGATCTAGTAATTCACCACCCTTTAAAAATTAATTAGATTTAAAATATTGTTTAGAGCGAGAACCAAATATTAAATTATGAGTTATAGAGTGGATGATAAGTGTACATTTCACAACATTATTATCGTAAACCACTTCTGCAATCATGTTTGCATGATATGTAAAATTTTCATTGAGATTAAGATATTATTCATTCTGATCATCATAAAAAACCTTCATTTTACTACAATGGGTGAAATAATTCACATAATTTTTGTTTTTTAAGAATTAGATCATGGATGGTGCATTAGTTAATGAATTAATTTCCACTATTTTAATAAGCATCCTATTTATTAACTTTTGAAATTCATGGGATTTTTATCCTTAAAATCCTAATTTAAAGTAACTCATAGTTATATTAAATAAATTCCCTTTATTTTTCTTACCATAGATTTTTCATATATATGGCTGGAATATCTTTTCACAATGTGATCTATTCATGTTTTCACGAGTCTAGATATCCCTTTTTCTAATAAAAACCATGGGAATGGTGGGAATCTAAAATTTTCATTTTTACCTTGAGTGCACATATAAAAACTTATTCATAGCCAGTAATGTATCATTTTGATAATTTATTTGAGAAGCATAGTTTTATGAAACCAATGAATTGATCAAATTTTCATTCAGGTATAATCATTAAACCAAAATCATACCACATAAGTCTTGTCATATTTTCCTTATAAGTAAAAAATTTATTCATTGTCCATTTTCTTAAGATCATGGAATTCCTTCTCCATATTTGTATGTAAAATACAAGGGAAGTACTTATTAAAAAATATCCTCTTAAACTTATCCCATACCAGGGAATTAACTTCATAACATTGTATCGTAATAATACTAAGGTTACACCATTAATTTGTTTCACATTACAAATGATAAATTTCTAGGAAAAAATTTATATGCTCAAATAACAAGAGAATATGGTTTTCCCAATGGTTTTGATCTATCTGCCAATGACTAGGGAATTTGAAGATCCACTAAAAGAAGGTGGATATTTCCTCCTAAAATTGATAATAGTACAGTGTTCCCTCATTTTATTATTTGTAATATCAACATGATTCATTGCATGAGAATATTTCGTGATCATGAAAATAATATTCTACATTCCATATCCTGAAGAATTTGGTTTCCTAGGTTCATAATTATTTTATTGTCCATAAAATTCATTATAATAATGAATTCATCTAATTATAGAAATTCAATAAAACCAAAAAGAAATTTATACCCAAAAAAATAATAATAATTAGAGTGATCTATCAAATAAATATGAAATATCATTCATAGGATGTCTAAATAATCAAACCTTGTTCTCAATCTATGGAACTATAGGTTTAACCTAGGTTATCCCTTTTCATTACAAAATATTTATGATTTTATATTATACATATATTTATCCTCAGGTTTCCACAATGTTTTCTAGTCCCAATATCCAATAATTGACTAAAATTGTGTTCTGATACCAACTATAGTGACCCATACTATCTATATATAAATATTACTTGTTTTACGTTGAACATTAAAAACATTTTATAAATACAAACCCTATTATTATAAAGGTTTAGTGCCACTGGAGAATAGATACCCAATATTCTTATTTAATAAAATATATTCAACATCACCCATAAAAAACGTCCCATGGAGTACTATTTATAGACATAAAATACTTAAAAATTTCTTCATATCTTGGGGAAAAGAAACATAAAAAAGGGTGATCTACGATTCTAATTAAGAGAAAAAATGGGAGATATCAATATATTATCATATAAAAGCATTATATAAGGAAAGAGGTTTTAGATCCTTCAAAAAACTTAAAAAATTCATACCCAATCTATAATGGATTGTAATCATGATTCATGGAATAAAACGCTGTCATTTAAAATTTCAGGAATAATAAGAGTGATAAATCAACATAAAATAATTTTGTCCTGTAACTTCATGTAATATTTTCTTTTTCACCGTAATAGGTATAAAAACCATTTCATATATCCCAGTGAACTATCGAGACCATCAAATCACACTGAATCAAGAATCAAAATCATTTCCCCCTATTATAACAGATCATGCATCATTTCCTATTTCTAAGAGTAGTGTAACAATCCATGAAGATAAAGAATTTGGAATTTTCATATTTATTAATATTTTTGAATTAAATATTTATTTAAATTTAAAGGGGATGATATGTTTGATATCTTACCCAACACACAAAAATGGGTTTCTATGAAGTCATATGTTGCACACAAGGCTGAGTCATAGAGAAAATAATAATAATACAATTATTTTAAATGGTAGTTAACTCTTGGCCATTTTATTGGGAGGAATGATCAGAACTAACTATATTATTATTAAACATTCTTTTTAAATGTTTTTACATTTATCTAATAAAATTTAGAGCCTTAAAATGAGAATGAATCCAATTTTAAGCATAAATACTCTAATATTTTTAAAAGGTATTTTTACCACCTTTTCATGGGGAACCCATTTTAAATATATTTTTTGTCACTTTTATATGTTTAATTTGAAAAAATAAAATTCTTCTTTATAATAGGGATATCAAAATTTATTTTGGGTAATTTTTTGGTATTTTTTTGATAAAGTTCATTTTTTAATGAATAATGGAAAATACTGCATTTTATGTCAAAACTGGCTTTTCATCTAATTTATTTATATGTTTAGATTATCTTTTTAAATTATTTTAATGTTTAATTGGATTATAATTTTACTATTTAATCCAATTTTGTCCATTGAAGTAAGTTTACTTTGAAATTGGACATAAACACATGTCAATCGTTTTGTTGTTTTTACTTCATAAAAATACGCAATATGGTATTGAAAACAAAAATTAATTTTAAATTAATTAATGAAACTTCTAAGTTTTCAATTTGGTAAAATAGAAATCATTTTTTAATTCGAAATATCAAAATTATCTTTGGTTGAATTTTTTTTTATTTTTCTAAAAACGTTCAATTTTTGATGAATAATGAAAAACACAACAGAGTAGTTAAAAACAGAATTTTTCATTTAAATGAAATATTACCTCTTCTATTAATTGAATTTAAAAAATCAGACATAAATGGTCGTCATTATTATGTAAAATGTGATTCAATAGGATGAAAATAATTTTTAGTGAATAATAACTTTTGATTTTTATTTTCCACGGTTTGTGGTAAATAGGGTAATTCAAGGTATACATAATATTATGATAATATACAATTTACTTAACACTTGTACTAAAATAATTGGATGAGTCATGGATGAACAATAAAATCCTTGGGTTGGACCTTTGGTGTTTGGATACCACTTGTGTAAGATAATTACATTAATAAAATTTTATTTAATGTAAAAAAGAAAAATATCATAAACATGTATTATTTTCCTAAAACAATTTTAATGTGGGGTTATATAATTTATATCATTGACTACAAATATTCATTTAAAAGATACAAAAATTTACTATATCATGATATTTTATTTATAATTTTTAAATGTCAAATAAATAAATTTATTTATGAAACAATTATAATGTAATGATTACTTAATTAATTTTTTTAATGGATTAGAGAAAATTAATTTTCTTATTGAAGATCAAACCACTTTTAAGGAAAAAGTGAGAAACCCCAAATTCGAGTTACAAGTTAGAGAGACCATAAAACCAGAACCAAACTAAAAGGACCTCCCCTACCTAGCCAATACCAGAAAAAGGAAAACCCTCACCAGCACCTACCATTCAGCAAGATGTCCTGTGTACGAATACACGGGCCCAGAACCGATGGCGTGGCCATACCCTCTCAATCAAATAATCGAAATGGAAAGTATAGGTGAAGGTAAAGCTCTGGTCCCCATCTGGTGTGGCCCTTCTAGAATGCTGGCGTAACACCACCAAGGAACCTACAAAAGAATTATCTTCTCCAAGAATTTATATGTGCAGAACCAACATGCATCCTAAACACTTTATAGGTTCCACACATTTCATCAGAAACATTTGAAAGAAAATTTGAGATTACCCAAAACTAGATCCCTGGACATCTTCCAATATATAGAGGATACCTGGGTTCTTGGGACAAATAACAAAAGATTTTAAATTTCATAATCCAGCTGGTCCTAGGTCTGTAAGTACTCCTCAAGACTGATCTTCCCTTTTTTGAAACCTCTAACAAGAATTAGATCATGTTTATCAACCCATAAGTGTTGTTCCTCATTGTGTGGCACATTTAATGCTATCCCCATCATTTTAGGAGCCTCCTATACTGACGCATTCAGCAACAAAACTTGTTCAACCATCACTTCTTCAGAACATAGTAGTACTTCCAGAGACTAATCATCCCCAACCTCCAATTCCCATTTCATGGAATTTAGCTTTTTTGCAGACCGAGTCTCCAAAGGAGGATGTAAAGGGGAGCAATATTTCCTACTTTTCTTCCACATATTGCTTCTGCTCCTCCTCAGGCTTGCATCATCACTGACCAACTGAGTAGGATCTGTTTCTTTTGTTATGGATTTTTAATAATTCAGGATTTGAATAGTATAAAATTGACATAAATGGGTTTTTAAATCAATTAATATTGTATTAAATGATAAAATAGTCCTAAAAATGTAAGATTAAGACAAATAAAATATATGATGTTACAAATTTCATTAATGATTTATTTTTGGGTCAGTTGGAATTTTATATAAATATATTAACCATATAGTGTGAATATACAATAAGACATTGTAAAAGTTAAATAAGTTAACAAAGGGTTAAATAAAAACGATAAGGACTAAAAAAATATCCAAAACCTATCCAATTATTATTGGATGATTTTATTTCGACTTATATTCATCCTATAATCTAATTAAATTAGTTTTAGACCTTTTGAGACTGAAAATCATTTTATAATAAAATAATACTTTCAAACTTTCCTAAAGAGACCATGTCCCTCTTAGAAAAGGACACCACATCTAACTCATTACTCACACCTTTAAAGCCCATTGGATCATCCAAAATTTACCAAAATAATCTTCCAACATCCCTATATTCTTCTTAAAATCCTTCCCCTTGGAATAGGGAAATTTAAGAGATCCCTTTGGCTCAAATCAAAAGAAGTTACCCGATTTGAGGTAAGGTCTTCTCTCCAGATTCTTTCCATTATTTTTTCCTTCTCCATTGCCTATGCTCTTCTTATTATTTTTATATATAAAAAATAGTATCATAAATAAACTAGGTTGTTTTTATGTGAAGTATTAGAACTATACTTACACACACCTCCATCTAATGGATACTAACATATTGTTTCTGTGGACGACGAACTACGACCTCACGGAACAGTGTTTGTTCAATTATCTCCTACCGCCTCTCACGGTGGCCATTGTAATGGAACTATAATTATATATTATATTTATGATATTTATTTTATCTATATGTTTTTTTAATTCTAATTTATAAAATACCTTTATTCTTTTCATGCTATATAAATACGATAATTTCATTTGAGGAAGTGCATACTACTGCCCCCTCAAAGTGATATGACTCGCTCATAGAATACATGGAACGTATAAAGGATGGTTCTAAAGTACTTATGGAATGAATATAAAATATTATATTGGAATAAGAATATACCTATGTGTAATTTCGTTTTTATTCCTTTAAATTTGAAAAAAATTAAATGAAAGCAGCATTCATGCGTACGTACGACTTACCGTTTCCATGATCAGTGCATTTAATTTTCATATATACAAATGATATGGAATATTATAAATACATATATACTGGATACATTAGATATAGATGATATCTAAATCAGGAATATCTCTCTAGATATAATGGAATTTCGACCACAGGGGAAATTTTTAATTATAACAAGTTCATTTTTGGAATAAGTTCCGAACATCGACAAAATATCTGATATGAACTCAAATAATTAACTATTTTTTATAAAAAGGTAATAAATGATATAAAATGAATAATAAAAGTGAAAAATGTTCTTAATTAAGTATAAATTAACTTTATTTTATTATTCAGGGAGAACAAGGAACGTACAAGACAAGTGAAACTTTAGGTAAAAGACTTCGTCTCAATCTCCTTTTATTGAGGCAAACTTTGATTTATACACGAATTTCTTTTATACTCTATATAATAAAATACTATGACTTTTACTTTTATTAAAAAGTTTTATTTTTTCTATGAAGATATTTTCTAGACAACAAAAAGAGTTTTCCTTTTTAATGTACGTGGTGACAACGACCGTTCTGTCACCGTAAACATTATTTTGATATTTGGATTCCTTAAAAAGCTGTAATGTTTTTAAAAGGAAAATAAATAAAATATAATATTTTTACATATATTGGTTTTTAAAATGGTTTTGAGAATGGAATTACTATGTTGATATATATAAATTTTATATTGTTATTGAAATCTGGAAATGTTATCTTTTTTTATGCTTGTTCATCTGTTATGATTATGTTACGGTTCTTGGGAATTGTTTACGTATATGGGTGGTTTTCTGATAAACCTATGGCCGGTGATCCATATATATCTCTCCAATGAATTGGGTAATGTGACATAGGTAAATTTTATTGTTTCTCCTAATATATTTATGGTATATACTTTGATGGGTATTTCAAATGTAACTCCCTACTTAGTTGTGAAAGCTAAAATGTAAGTATGTTATGGATGCCACAAGTTAACTTTATGATTTATGATTTCTATGTGTTATTCATAAATCCTATGATTTAAAGAGGTGTGTTAAAAATATCATGTTTTTTTATTGAAAAGTATAATTTCATTGATTATATGTATTGATGGACTAATGTTTTCATTCCTTATTTTATAACCCTTACAGACATTTTTATGCTCATCCCATGTTTTGGAAATGTGTTTCATAGGGTATAAGAAAGGGTAAGAGAAAGGAATAATTCAAGAAGATTTATTTCAATAAAATAATTCTTGTTTTCTTTTAAGATTTTTTATTTTATGAAAAAATCGACACTCAGTAGAAGTGTCTACTTTGTAATATTTGAGATGTAATGTAAAAGTTATGGCTTAATTCTATAAAACTCTAAACCTAAAAATATATTCAATTTTAATTAATGATTTAAATCAAGGATAAGTAATGTTATAAGTCTGGGTACCTACAAGTGAATCATGCATTTCAAATTGTTTCCCATAGTGGATTAGGCATATCAACTTGTTTCCTATAATGGTTCAAGTAAATAAACATGTTTTCCATAATTGTATAATGAGATACAAAACATCACACAATGCATGAGAGGTATATTTAATTTTAGTCCCACTAGTAACATAATTAAAACCACATATATCTGGGCCACTAGATAATAAATAATTTATCATATCATCAAAACATTACCTATGTAAATAAAATGAGTTTCATAAATATTTCATCATTTCATCATTCCATAAATCATATTAAATAAATAGGTTTCAAAAAAAATATCATCATCATAATAATAAGCACATTGAAAAAGAATAAGGATGTTACTATTAGATAATATCATCATTAAAACATAACTAACATTAAAGGATGTTATCGTAGATGAAATTTACTTTAAAAGAATAATCGGTTTTGTTTTATGAAATTAACACTTTAATTTGGAAATCAATTATTAAAAATATAAAAATTTATAAAATATTATAGATTTAATTTGCATTGAAAATAACCATGGAAACATGTAAAGGAATATTAAAGTAATTGAGTTGTCCTAATGGTGGTAAATTCCATTCATCCCATATAACTTAAAAGAAAACATTCCATTCACACTTTTTTAATAATTCAAAAAGTAACTAATTCAGAAAAAGACAGGAATATTTCATTGAAATTTTTTTTATAGAAAGTTTAATTGGGTTAAAATTAATTTAAAAAATCATAGGATGATAGTAAAAAAAATTTCATAAAATTTTATAGAATATATAAATATGGAAAAAAAATATTGTCAACAGAACAATAAAACAAAGACCATTTTCTATAAAAACCTTATTTTGATATCTTGAGTGCTTACACTGATAAATATGAAAGGAAAACATGTATTTTATAGAATTAACAAGAAAAAATTTAAATTAAGGTGATTTATAATAAGATCATAACATCATTTCCTTGACTAATAGAATCATGCATGGACAATGCCATTTAAAATAGTATTGAAACATAAACCCCTTACCTCATGTAACATATTTCTTTATACATGTTTTAACATAATATATAATAAATATATATGTGTTATAAATTTATTCCAGACAATTATGCTATCTATCATTCTAAAATTTATTTACTTATGGCATCTTATCACCTATTTATTGACAATTGATTATAAAATCATTGTTCTTGGAGATAACTTCTTCATTTTTCATATATGTTTTTGTTCAGAAGTCCCAACCCTTGTACTTCGATCCCTATTCCATTATCTCCAAAATTTTAACCATGATACAAATATCATATATATATATATTCATTATATATATTTATATTCATCTATAAAATCTAGATATATAAAAATTAATTACACTATTCATGGAGAGGATTTGACGTATGTACACATGAATGCTACTTCCATTTTTTTACGGATAAAAGGGAAAAATAAAAAAATAATTCAAATTTACATATTAATTATTTTATCATAGATAATATTATATATATATATAAATTAAATCTATCATTATTACCATCTATTAAAAAATAAAATGAAAAACAAATCACATCGTATCATAGAGGTTGCTGTCCACACATATTCACGAGCAAGATTATCATTTTCCAAAATATGGAAAGATAATAATGTATATAGGATATTATAATTATATAAGCATAAGTATTTCATAATTTTATATATAAATATTAAATACATAATTTTATCTATTTATAAATGATGGTGATGAAAAATTAATTACACCACTACATGGAGATGGTAAGTCGTATGTACACACGAGCGATGTTCTCATTTTTTGGATGTAAAATAGGTATAAAAATGGTTTCCTATAATTATAATAGTATATAAATATATTTATTATACAATGTTAATTAATTTATAATGGATACCATTTTTTTATTAGGTAAAATTGGAAAAAAAATTGAAAATGCTTTTGAAGAGTTACACTTCTTCGTTGAGAAACCTCTTTTGGATTAAACCTTAACCCTTAAAGAGATGTTATTTTGATAATAAAAAAAGCTCTCGGATGTAGTGAAGGATAATAGTATGATATTATAGTTATTATTTTTTGAGATATATGGAATAATTTTGTGTAAAGAAAATGGTTAATGGGTGTCCATTTATAAGTGAGGGAAAGGATACACATGAAATTAATAAAAACATTAAAATATAATTAATCCATTATCTAGAAAAATGACTTAAAAAAGAGAAATATTTGAATTAAAAGTGTATAATGTTGAAATATCATCATCTAATGAAATTTATATAATATAGGGGTTCATTTTAATCCTTATCTTTTGGTTTAACCCCTTGATTAAACAATGTTAATCGTAACTGTGGTGACATATTTTTTTAAATTATTGTGTTATTATTTTAATTATAAGTTTATGATTGAATTATAAATGTCCAAGGGACAACATCTTAGACCATATATTATCAACCTTTTCATATTTCAATATTTATATGTTTTGAAAAAATTTAATAAAATATTATTTTCATAAAATTTAGTTAATATCATTTTGACTATATTCATTTAATGTAACATTAAAGACAACAAGGGAACTATAAAATTTGAATATAAACATTTAAAATTACTTTAATATGTTATAATAATCAATAAAATTCATATAATACAATAATTCATCCAAATTGATTTACTTTTAATATTATTTAAATCGTTTTTTATTTTTCTATTAATTAAATGAATATTGTGTCTTCTTTGCGTAAGAATTTAAGGTAATTATACAACAACACAAAATTATAAATAAATTACCTTGATAAAAAACAATCTAACTTTAAGATAAACATTTATAACCAAACTTATATCTCTTTTAATCCTTATGAAAAATTATTAGAGATATTAAAGTCAAGATAGTGACATTTTATATTTTTTCAATTTTGAAATTATTATAAAGTTTATAATCAAAGAAAAATATAACCTAGTAGAAATATATTTTATTATTTTATGGAAATATCCAAAATAAATCCATCCAATATGATAACATCATATTGTAAATAAATTTAAAGCCTTATCTAAAAGGGTTTACACTATTTTATACATTTTTCACTTAATAAGGTCACAAAAGTTTTCTATTGTTTATATTCATATTAAAAAAGGGAACTAATAAAAAAAATTATCCTCAAAATTCCAAATGTTTAATAAAATTTTCAGGTTTCAATTCCTATAAGTGTGTAAAATTTATTTGAAAATAAGTGTGCAAAACGTGATGAAAACTAGTTCTTAAAAAAATAAATTATGTGAAAAAATAAGACATATATTATTATCTCATGACTAGAAAAATATTAGATGGATATTAAATCATTTTATTGAATATAAAATACATTAATTACATTAAAGTAATTCACTAATAGTGATCAATTTAATTTATTAAAAAAACAGTTTTCATGCATAAAACATGTCTTTGGAAAAAACATCTCTATTTATTTCAAATGTTTTTATTTTCATTTCTAATAACTTGATAACCAGGGAAATAATTTCATAAAAGTGAAAAATATAAATTTTTAATAATTTAATTACTCTTTTTCATACCTGACAATCCAATAGATGAGAGATAACTATATAATTCATCATGATTCATTTAGACTCAGGTTTGCATGTATTGTAAGATACCAAATATTTTAATTTTATTTAAAGAGAGGTATAACATAAAATCTTAGGGTGTTATAGATATTATATCAAAATCATCACATTCATAACCATAATCACCCATAGATTATATCTTGTAGTTTTTTGGGTCTGTTTAACCATCGACTAAAAAAATGATATAAATTTCAATTATGTATGACTATGGAAACTTGACCAATATTTTTATTTTAATTAAAATTAATATTTTTTTATTGTTATGAAAATATTTTGTTAATATTTAACTTATTATTATTGCACCACCATTTTGTTAATTAAAAATCATTCATGCAAGATTGTCACCAAAATTTGTGCCACGAATCGTAACTAAAATACATATAAAATGAAATTAAAAAAATATAATTAATTATACAACATTTCTTCTAGCACCTATACTGATCTCATAATGATGAAATTTGAATATATAAACAAGAATAGATTATTCTATTATGAAAATTGAACTAATCAAACAATAAAAATTAATAATATTCAATTATAAAAATTAATTAAAATAAAATTATATGTTTGTATTAAAATATTATAAATTATTTTTATAAATGGATATAGGTATAAATAATGTTATAAAATAAGAAATTAATATATCTATTTTTGTATTATTGGAGGTCGGATCGTGTCAGACTATATGGGGTTATAGGTAAGGATGTTTCATCTCATTTTCCATTCTTTTATACATGTTTTTATTTATTCACCTAATTTAATTTAAATTGAATGTATACTAACTATTGGTTATATAATATAATTAATTATCATTTATTCACAGTATTTGATGTTTAATTCAAATATCTCCCTTTAATGGAGTTTTTATTCGAATGGTTCTTAAGTTGTAATGGATTTTCTTGAATGAACTTCTTTTCTTGAGTTGTAATGATTCCTATTTGAATATGTTTTTAAAAACTTGTTTTCTTCACTTATATGATGATGTTATATTTACTTATATATTTTTAGAAATTACATTAATGGAATTGTTTATTATTAAATTTAACAATTTTAATAATAAAAATAATTCTCTCAAAATGAGATCTTTTTCTTCTATGTACATGTTCACTCTTATTTTTATTGTTTAAATTTATTATCTTGAAATATAAAAATGATTTATTTCAATTAATATTAAAATTTCATTTTATCTATTTTGAAATAAAATAATCATTTCCCTCTTCATATTTTGGGTTTTAATAAAATTATTTTCAAAATATTAATTTTTTTTCCTTTTAATGTTTATATTTTTATCTATCACTCCACATTTCTTATAGAAATACCTTAAGTCATTTTCAAGGCTCAATGATTTGGATTTAATTTAAAGTATTGTTTTTAAGAGGATTTATTTTTACCTTATTTTTTTTTTAAAATTGATTATAAAATGTTAATGACCTCTTTATAAAAATTCTTTTTCAAGATTTCATTTCTAATTTCCACTTCAAAAAATCTAACTACCATGGTTTACATTTGTGAAAAACCCTATAAATGACTCTTTGAAATTATCATTTTAGGTGATTGAATGTATTCATCAATAGATCTAATCCATGAATTCATTTTATTCATGTAATTTATGTGTTTCTAAAACCTATCCTTTTTGATTTTCCAAAGCATGGAAGGGTCAAAATGGAGGTCCAAGCCTTTTCCCTTATGAAATTTCTATATTTTCTCTCACATTGACTTGAATGAAAATATATTCACTTGTTCCATCATGTATTTGGTTTTTTATTATTATGGTTTTTTTGTTTTATTTTTATTTTTTTGTTTAAATCTTATGGTTAGTTGGTTCCTTCATGTGATTGGTTAGTTTCTCTTTATGGTTAGTTGGTTTTTTATTACGATCATATAGTTCCTTCATTAAATCATTTGATTCCATCTTTTATTTAGTTGGATTTTTCTAGATTTTAGTTGGTTTCTTTTTGTGACCATTTGGCTTATTCATTTGTTCATTTGGTTTCTTCTTGTGGTTAGTTGGGTTCTTTATGTGGTTGTTTTGTTCCATATTATAGTCGGTTGGTTTCTTATTATAGTCATTTAATTCCTTTGCATGGCTCATTTGTACCTTCTTCTGGTCCATTATTTCCTTCATAAATCCATTTGGTTTCTTTTTATAGTTTATTGGTCTATTTGTACAATTAGCTACATTGCTTCATGTGACAAATTAATTTTTAAGGCCATTGTAACTGTTTGAAAAATTTCCTAGTTTTTCAAAATACCCAAATTTGTCAGGATGATGTAAAAATGATTTCAACATAAAAGTTTGAATATAAACCTTAAATAAATATCTTTAAAATATTTTTTATAGGGATTGAATATAATATTGTAATTCCATAAAACCTTTGGTTTTAAATAGTTCGATGCATGTGTTTAATGTTAATCTATATTAAATGAAAATTAAAAAGGAAGGTTAATCACATTAATCATAAAAGTAATCTCATGATTTTTATCTTACATAACATAGTAGGATATTTCCTTTATTAAAGTATTTTATTATTTCGTTTATTTCTAGTTGAACCAAAATCCATTATCTTAAGTCAATAAATCATCTACCTTTGACTTGAATCCTTTATACTCAAGATCCTAGGTGTGTTCAATCACTTGATTATCTCTCTATTTTCTCTATCCATTTGTCATGTTTTAAGGCAGGAACATCTTTCACTATAATATTTCTCCTTTATAAAAAAATGTTGTATGATTGATCAATACCTTTAATTTTATCCAGACAAGAACATCATATTCATTTCTCTATGTTTTTGATGTAGTGCAGTTTTTATCTTCTTTTCAAGGTAGGGTATCCTTATTCTCACCTAATTTTGTATATCATTCCAATTAGAAAGATTTTTCTTTTAATTTGGTTGGTGATAAATATTAACTAATGATTAAAATGAACCTAATAAATTTAAACTAGAATGGAAGGGGTTTAATCACACATTCTTATTTATTTCTGTATTAATGCCGATTATTTTCTCTTGAAACATTTTTTCTATTGTGAAACTTTTGTTGCAGTTTATATTAATTATAAAACTATTTTGTGTATTGATAACATTTTCTACGTACAAAAGGATACTTATAAATATAATAATAATTTATATACATCTAAGGAACTCAGTGAATGAAAATAAAGAAAATTTGTGAAATCACCCATGCATGAGGGGATGAATTTATAAAATAAACCCATTTAAATGAATTATTGATTTATATTGTTTGAAAATATATTATGTTGTGTTTATAGTATTTTTTTCTATTATACATGGGTTTTTATGGGCATTTTTGGGTTTTATAATGAAGGTGTTTATTATTTTAGATGAAGGATGTGTTGTGGGAAATAAAAGTGTGTTGTGGAAGATAGGTGGTTTTTGTAGTGAGATGGTTGGGTTGTGGTGATGAATTTAATAAGGAAAATGTTTTGTTTCATTTTGATACCATTTTATAGTATTCGGGTAGTTATGGAAATTGAAGTTATTAATGAGGAAAGGGTAATGGTGTGTGATGGAATCTAATAAAAGTGGATTGAAATTAACAAGTGGTAATTTGTTTAAAGAGATAAATAATTATGAATAGGTTGAACATAAATGTGAATTAATTAGTGGTGTTATATTCAATGGTTTTCTTAAAATGTGAATCTAAATAGATAAAATAATGAATTTTGGATGTTAATGCTGTAATTAGGAAATGTGAATGATTCTGAAATTGATATAAAGGATGGTGTGTTGTGGATGGATGTTTGGTATGGGGAGTTTTATATAGTATAAGTAGTGTGTGGTAATGTTGGTATAATGTTGGAGATAAGGTAGATATGATGAAGTATTGTTGTAAAACCTTTAGGTTGGAATTACATGCTGTCCATGTAAATATATATTCTTTAAATTAATGGTAGTTCTGTTTGGAACCAACCCACATCAAGTAGAATTTTCCGACACCTAGATGTTCTGGGGGTGTTTTCCCCAATATCTAGATAATGAAAAATGGATGAATGATTAACACCTCTTAACCACTCTTATGTTAGTGGTAGTATTTCAAAATTACATAGTAGGAGGAAATTCATAGTCCCAGATAATGGTGTAGTAGATGGTGATGCCTTATTTTGTGAGGATGATATGTATGGTGGGGGTCATGCATGGTATGAGGAGGACATGAGTTGATTTAATTTACATTTTGACCCCCTACAATCACAATTTTCATGTTTTATATGGATGTGTGATGATTCAAATGATGATGTAGTTATGGAATAAGATATGTGTTTAATGAAATTGATTCCATCAGAGGATGACGGATCCTACAGGAGACTGCGGTGGGTAGGATTATTACCCATCCCACATTAGAGATGATTGGATACATAGTGATGATATGGAATAGGAGGGATGGGAGAAAGATAAATTTGATTTTGGGGAATGGGTGTGGTAACTAAGTGGGTGAATTGGATGTGGGTAACCTTTATCAATTGTTTCTTAATATTATTTACCTTCATTCTTATGTTATTTAGTTAGTCAGCCATGGTGGGGAAAAAATGTATAATTGGCCTGTTTATATTCATATTGGTTATGTTTTTTTCATTGGTGCATTAATATTCTCTTTTCACATTTTTATGGGAGCCCATTTGTCCGATCCTAATGAGTATACATGTTATGATCAACTTATATATATAAACTATTTTTTTTAGTTTATATAAGTGTTTTTTGGACCATGATCGACATTACTATCTTGGAGGTCAGATCTATTATGGAATTACTACTTTGGGATACCACTTGGTTTAGTTTTAGATACATGATATGTATTTATTGAAATTAATATATGGGATGTTTTGGTTTCTATTATGTTATGTGATGGATTTTTTAGTGTTTTTTCCTTTTCTCTAAATCATTTTTATATAATGAAAGTAATGCCCCCCCATTTGACTATTCTACACCAATAGTGCTTATAAAAAATATAGGACCTAATAGAGGTGGTACTATGGGATTATTACTTATATTAACTACCAAACCTAGAGGGGTTCTAGTAGGTTGGGGGGGGGGGGTTGTGATATATTGATCTCAAATAATTTTGGTTGAGATATTTGAAGGAGTTTGGGAGTTAGGAATTAGTGATGATTGTATGAGAATGGTAGGGAAAAATGTTATTCAAACTGAGCATGTGATGTGTATAATGAAACCAACCATGGAACATGAATTTAGAGACCCCTGGGATCTAATGTATGAAACTTAATCTTACTGAATATACTAGGATAGATAATTCTAATTTTTTAGTCATACCTAGGGAGGTACATGGATCTTTTTTTTCATTTTTGATTAAATGTGGTGGTTTTCAGAATTAAATTGGATTTAATTAATTAATATTAATAAATTCTATGATTCCAAGATTAGGTTTCCTTTCCTTTTTGGTAGAGATAGATCCTTGAATTCGTTTATGTGTAGTTAAAGATATAAAGGTTTAGTAGGTCAATCTAGTCAGTCTTCATAGGATCGATCTGATTTAGGAGGATGAGATGTGGTAGAGTGTTTTGTGTGTATCTTGACATTATATTATAGAAATTTATCAGGGGATCATCTCTAATATATAGAAATAGTGTTTTATAGAGTATCATGAGATTTAATTTAGTCTAATTTGGATCCTTGTTGAGTACTCGATTCTATTTTCTGTTTGAGAGATAATATAAGTGACACATCAGTAGTGGTCATTGTACCATTGAGAGATGAACGAGGAGTATTTTACTTTGGATAATTTCTAGAAGGAGTTTTCTTTGCAAATATTATTCTTGACAATAAAGGTTTTTACGAGCTTTAATAATGTAATATCTTGGGATTATGTTTAAGGACCAAATATTTTTTTCCAGAACTCATTTCAGATGAGGAGTCTATATCACAACATCTTGAGGAGGCACTCTATGTAACGATCAGATATGAAGTCAGCCAATTTATTCTTTCTATGTATTTTGTGGTTTATAATAAGGATAATGTTATCGAGTTGATGCACATTCAAGGAGGAGTGACTCAAGAGGGAGGAAAATGGAGCTTCTCAAGGACCCGAACATTAAGCACGGGCTTGTGTATATTAGGGAAGTCAAGGATATGATCAGTTGCGAGGCGATCATAACTAGTATTATTCATGATTTTCATGGCTAATGGAACTCGGGTGTCTAGTTGGGGATTTAAATTTTCATGCTATGTCTTCATAGGTTATGGTCACTATTAGGATTATTTTATGAATTCTCATTGAGGTTTGTTTGGTTTGGGTGGCCATAGCCCTCTTTAGACACAATAAAAATAGAGGCCACTAGAATTTATTCAACAGTTGAGAGAAGATATACCTAGTATAGGTTATCCTTGTGATAACCCTCATCCTTAGGGACCCATACTGAAGAATGGCCTTGGAGATCATCAGAAGTGAGGCATAGGTGATGGACACAGACTCCTGCGTGATATGGAGGTTCCAACACTATAGGGATCAAATATTGGTTAAGGTAACATCAATTTATCATATACCTTTATTTATTATATATTCTATTTTATTGACTTGTACTCCTTCATTACAACTACTTTATCCTATATATTAATAAAGGAAGTAGATATTCATCTAGTTCCCCAATTATTATCCATGCACGTTAGAGGATAGGATTTTTTTGATCCATGTCAGGGATGTAGATTCATGATGGGAAAACATTCAGCACTAAGTTACATATTTTTATTATAGGTAAAAGTTTATAATATCACATAGGTTATGGATTATTTTTACATTGTGATCACAATTCTTAACAACATTAAAAAAGTAGTGACATTTTCTGATGTGGAGGGATAGAGAGTGGAGTTCTTTGGTGATAGGAGTTATCAGATGAGTGGAAAATGTGTAGAGTACCTTACATCTTAGTTTGCAGAGTTTTTAGTGGAGACTTAGTTTGTAGTGGATCCAAGTATCTTTGAAGAGTTTCTTGATATCTTTCCAGCTCTGGTTTTGAAACAACCCCTTAATGCAAAATCAATTTTAGAATAGAGTGAAAATCAATAACTCCTATGATTTTTATTTATCCTTATCATATAACCCCCATGGACCTGTATGATTTGAGACTCTTGATCGATTATTTGAAATAGTAGGGATTCATTCATCCCATTGAATATCCTTAGAGTTTTCCTATGATATTTTACAATAATGTGGATGGAAATCCCAGGATGTCTGTGGACTATAGGAAGTTGAATGAAGATATGGTCAAGAAATGTTACCCCATTATATGAATTGAGGATCAATAAGACTTACTTAAGGGGATGAGTTGATTTTCAATGATCAATCTAGGGTTTAAATATCATCAATTGAGGGTGAAAGAGGAGTATATCCCAAATACTACATTTCAGTGTTTATATTGACACTTATATTGTGTGTTCATTTCATTCAGTGTCATGAACACACATTCTTTGTTCATAGGTCCCAGGGACTCTATATTTTGTGAGTTCATAGACCAATTTGTAATTTTGTTTATCAATGATATAATTATACATTCCATGTTATAGGAATATCATGTCATGTATCATCGAGTTTCCCTGTAGGTTCTTTGACACCATAAACTTCATATAAAGGTGTCAAAGTGAATATTTTGGACATGAGAGTTGAATTTCATTGGTCATTTTGTGTCTCAAAAGGGCATGGTTCTAGACCAATAAAAAATTGAGATTGTTTTTTCTTGGGAAGTAACCCAGAATGTGGTATAGGTTTGTATCTTCCTTAGTCTTATTTGAAATTATCATTGGGTTGTATCCTAATTAGATCATATTATATCCATATTTAGAACTTATACAAGGAAATAGAAGGATATATTTGAGATTGATTAGTTCATGTTTTATTTCCTCTATTTGAAGGAGAGGTAAATCAATTTCCATGTGCTTTGGTTCCCAGTGGAAGGGGTGATGTTCGAGGTATTTTGGGACTAATATAGGCTATACATAGGAGAGTCTTAATATAGAAAAGGGTTGTGATCTCATATTGTTATAGGTAGTTTGAGCCCCATAAATGTAATAATTCCACTCATATCCTAGAGTGGGTATAAATAGTATTTTCTATAAATTTGTTTTAGAATTACCTTATCAGTAATTACTTTGTGGACATCACAGAAGATAAGAGTTAGAAGTAATCCTTATATTAGTTTTATTTTAAAATACATCAGTGTAGGTGGATAAAGTTTATCTTGGATTATAATTTTTATATGTCTTACACACTATGGAGGATAATGTTGTCACCGACATGTTAATATGAAAGTCAAAGAGAGATATTTTTTTGGGAGATTCAGGATGTCTAGAATGGGGTATAGGAGTATAAAATAATGAATTTCATTGTGGAATGAGTTAATGGAAGAGGATATATCTATTAAATGATAACAAAATTCTATACGATGCAGATGGTAGAGGAGTATTACTATGGAAAATACAAGGTGGAAGTGATGCTTACCTTGTTAGTCATGATAATGATCGATATATGTGATCTATGAATGATCAAAAGTAGGTATTGTTTAAAGGGGAAATTCTATTCCATTGGAAATGAATGAGGGATTTATCTGTGTGTTTCAAAAATCTCCCATTGTAGATCAATCATGTGTACCCAAGATGTACTATGGTTTGAACTGGAAGATTCAATGGATTAAGATGAAGTGGTCAGTGGGGGAGTTTGTAAAAGGTTATATGGTTTTCAGCTGGTTAATGTAGTGAACCATGTTCCTAGAAGTTTCTAATAACACTTAGCCACCCTTGAGTGGAATTGGGAGGAATTCTTAATATGTTTTTTATCACTTTTCCCTATAGTTAGGGATTTTGTGATGTTGTTTGGGTGATCCTGGATTAGATGAAAAAATCAGTCCACTTTATGGTGAATAGTGACTCGAGTGATGTAGATGATCTGGAAAGGTAGTACATGGATGAGGCTGTGAGACTCTACTGGGTACTGAAGACAATTATATATGAAAGGGAAACTAGTTTAAACTCATGAGTATAGGTTTGATTACCACATGGTTTTGGAACTCAGTTACTCCTTGACACTGCTTTCCATCTTCGCACAGATGGGTCAATAGAGAAGGCTCTCTCGGTGATGGAGGATATGTTAAAGGATAAAATCATGTACTTTGGTGGATCGTGGGTGACCCACAAACTATTTGTTTAGTTTTCCTACAACCAAAGTCATCACTCATCGGTCAATATAGCTTTGTTCAAGGAATTATATGATCATCTGCGTCATTCTCCATTGTGTATAAATGAGGTTAGGTAGTTAGTAGTCATTGGTTATGATGTGGTGTAGCACCCAAAGGAGATGATATAGGTTGTTTGAGTTCCGATAAAGGATTCAAAAGACCGTGATAAGTCCAGTGAAGATCATCTATGGAGAACCTTGGATTTTGAAATCATAGATCTTGTGTTCTTAAAGGTATCTCCTCATTAGGTGTAGTGGAGGTTTGGTCGAGGAGTAAGATTTTCCCCAGGTTCATAGGGAATTTTGATGGATTCTAGTGTGTTGGTGAGGTGGTTTAGCAATTGGTTCTCCATGCATGGTTTAAAAGAGTTAACAAAATCTTCTATATGTCCCTGGCTCATCATTATCTTCATGATGACACTCAGGTCATTGATCATGGTGATTTGGAGTCAAAGATGCACATCCAATACCACTATTTGTTTTGTGGTTTATATTTCTAGTTATGTTGCTTCTCTAAATTCATTTTTTTGAGATAATGTGTTTTAAATTCTGATCGATTTGAGATTAACTCTCTCCCTTCATTAATGATGTATCCTGGATATGAGTTTTATTCCACCAACGTGTTGTTGTGTTTTTTTATAGTGATATAATTGATAGGTACCTCATGGGTGATTTTCCAGAGCTCCATTACCATTTAGTTTAGGTTAATTTTATATTCTTAAGGATATAATTTTTTGTAATGTATCTCAGGTAATGTACGAGGTTACTCAAAACTTTTCTATATGATTTTTCAAGGCCTGGATGTGTTATGAGTGAATTCAAGACCTTTTTACCTTTTAAAATTTATTATTTTTCACTCCTGATCAATTAATTAACTACTAAATCACATATTACTTCATGTGTTCTATTGGTTCTTTCTTATGGTCGGTCAGTTTCTTCTTGTAGTTTTTTGGTTTCTTCCTATGGTCATTTGGTTACTTCATATGGATATTTGGTTTATTAATGTGGTAATTTGGATTGTTATTATGACCTATTCGTTACATTATGTGGTTGGTTGGTTCCATTTTTGGTTCAGTGGGTTTTTTCATTTGGTCAGATGGTTACCTCATGTGGTAGATTGGTTTAGTAATGTGTTCAATTGGTTTCTATTATGGTCTGTTAGTTCCTTTTTTTAGCCAGTTAGTTCCTTCTTGTAGTAAGTTGGTTTCTTCTTGTGATCAGTTGGTTCCTTCGTGTAGTCGAATGGTTCCTTCTAATGGTCGATTGGATCCTTTATGTAATTAGTTGCTTCGTTCTTATATATGTTTGGTTCCTTAATCCTATCAATTTCTTGGCTCTTTGCGGTTGATGCCTTCTCGTTGTCGGTTCATCACTTTGATTTTTTTCAAATTTTTCAAAATACCTAGATTTTCCTGAATGATGCAGAAAATTACTTTAGAATAAAATGTGAAATAAAAGTATTAAATAATTTATTTTAAATATTTTTGTGTAGGTACTTGATATACTTTGTGAATTTAATAAAATTCTAGATCATAAATGGGTCATTCTATGTGTTTAAAATGAAAATGAATTTAAAAATAGTTGAAAATGAATTTTGACCATTATAATCTATAGAGTTTTAGGATTTGTATCTAGAATAATAAGGTATGGAATTTCCAATGATTGTGTATTTTTGTTGTTTCCTTCTAGTATGGGTGAACCAAATACTTTCTTATGAGCCTTATATTGATATTACATCGACCCAAATCCTTCCTTCTCATGATCCTAGGTGTGTTCAATATTTTGTTTCTATCTATATTATCTACAATTGTTTATTGAATTTTAAGGAAGGAGTTTGTTCCACTATCATATCCATCTCTTCTATATATGTTTTTATGATTAGAGAAGACATTACCTTAATTATATCTAGGAGACGACGTCATCTTCATTCATCACTTTTTTTGGTGTAGTGTGTTCTGAAACCTCTTTTCCTATTTGGGAATCATTGTTTTCCACTTTTTTTATGGATTTATGAAATTAAAATGATTTTATTTTCTAGTGGATGGGTGTTAAAAATTAACAGATAAAGATAATGAACATGATTATACTAAATTTGAAGGTATATGGATTATTCACATGTTATCATATAATTCCTTGTTAATTTCTATTGTTTTTTCTATAATAATTTAACCTATTGTGACATACATGTTATGATAACTATGAATTTAAAACATTTACAATTAATTTAGAGCAATTTTTGTGTTAAACCCACCACTCATAAAAATGTTAAGAACTCATATGTGTCTGGAAAACTAGTTGTGGAATAATATGGGAACTATATAAAAAAACACTTGCATGAGATGATGGATTAATGGGAATATCACCTTTAAATGTATTGTGGATTTGTGTGTTATAGAAATGTATCATCATGTGCTTCTATTATTATTTTTGTTGTCCTTGTGTTTGTGTGGATTATGTCGGGTTGGAACTGTGAAGTTGGTGACTTGTTGAGATTTAGGATGTGTTTAAAATAGTTTAATTGTGAGGAAGTAGATATGTGGTTGCTATAATGAGATAGTTCGGTTGTGTTGTTGGTTTTGGAAGTAGGGGTGATGTGATGATGTATGAGGACTTATTGTAATATCATGGTAGTGGTGGATTGTGTTGTTGGTATTAATGATATGGTGATGGTGTTGGATATAATTGAAAAGACATGGACTATATTTTATATCTAGTAACTAGTTTAGAAAATTGAATAATTATCAATAAGTTGGTCCTAAATGGATATTAAATGTGGCTGATGGATTCAGTGGGTGCCATTAAATATAAATTTTGATAGATAAAAAAATGAATAGTGGATGCCAATGAAATAATCCCAAAAAGAGGTTGAATCAGTAATTTAATGAAATGAAAGCGGGTTGTGTGTGGTTGTTTTATATGGTGGAGTTACATTTAGAAGTGGCATTCTGATGTAATTTTATTATGGTTTTGATGATAAGTTGAGATAATAAGATATTGATGTAAAATATTTATGTCGTGAATGGGTGATATCTATGTATATATATATGTACGTTTATTTCATGTTATTTTTATATGAATACCACCCATACTGAGTACTATATAACAACACCCAGATATTGGGGGGGGGGGGTTCCTAATATTCAGATGGTGTGGAATTAATGGATTATTACCCCTCTTCCTAAATCTTCCCTCTAGTTACTATTATGAAATGGTACATTTGGTGGTAGATCTTAGCCTTTGAAGGTGAAATAACTGGGGATGATTTTTAATGATGAGAGGATGATAAATTTTGTGGGGGTTATATGCGATTGGAGGAGGGAATGAGGATGGTTTCATTCACATTCATGATACCCTACTACCTTGGTTGTGATGTTTTAGATGGATGTGTGATAATGGAGATGATGATTTTGTATTGGAAAGTGATATTTGGATGATGAAATTAATTCTATTATAGGATGTTGGGACCTATGAGAGTCTAGGGTTGGTAGGGTTGTAATCTGGCCCATGTTAGAGACTAGTGGATACAATGTGATGGTATGGAAAGTAAGGGATGAGAGCCAATGAAATTTTACAGTGGGTCGTGAGAGTGTAAAAAAAATAGATGAATTGGATATGAGGATACTTTATTTATTTTTTCTTGATATTATCATACAACATTCTTATGTTATTTGGAGAGCGATCCATGGTGAGTTTTGGATGGATTGTTGACCTATTTAGGTTCTTACTAGTTATTTTGTAATTCACCAGTACATTAGTATGCTCTATTTAAATTTTCACTGGAGACCTTGGATATAACCCAACTAAGTATAAAAGTTATTCTCACCCTTTAATTATATAAACCACTTTTTCTGGTTTCCAATAGGTTTTTAGAGACTATGTTAGAGATTACTATCTTAGAGGTTAGAGCTATTTTGGAGTTTCTTTTGTAGGTTTTCCATTTGTTTTATTTTGTATACATTAATATGTATTGCTTGAAATACACTTGTGGTATGGTTTGTTTTATTTTTTTATGTGATGGATTTGTTTTTTGGTTTCACAAAATTTCTCTTGATCATTTTTTTTAATTTGGGTAACACATCCCATTTGAGTGGTCTACACCCTCAGTGTTTGTCTCTAACCCAAGGCCTGCTGGAGGCAGGGCTTGGGGGTAATACATTTTCTTCAATATCAACCAAGGAGGTGTACCCGTGGAGGTGGGGGGGGGGGTGTCATGAAAATTGAATACCATTTTGAAATGATTTTAAATACATTTTATTTCTATGGGTTTTCATGATATGATGAAAAATTGATATATTATGTCACACATAAGTATGGATGATGAAGGGTGGGGGTCTTATATCACCCTAAAATTCATTGGTTATGGTTCTAAATATTAGGATACACTAATAGTCCCTATTTTTGTTAAATCAAATTCACTAATAGAATACATGTTTTTGAAACCTAAGTCACTAATGAAACATATGGTAATGAAACCCAAGTCACTAATAGAACATATGTATGAGAACCCTATTTCATTAATGGGGAATAGGGTTATGATTCCAAAGTCACCATGTAATGATTCCATTTGATTATTATTGTTCCATAGTTTATTCTTATGCTACATTTCCCCAACATGACATATCTTTATACCTATGATTATGCACTGTGGATATTTTTTATTTTCTAATTTTCACAGAGTATTAAAAATGATATATAAATTTTCATTTCATATTATAGAACTTTCTATCATGGCTTATGGATATTTTTTATTTTTCTATTTTCTTGTTAATAAGATATATTTCCAATGATAATGATTTATTATTTTATTATTCCTTCGAACATTGATGATATGTTGATGCATTTTCCCATATTGAGTGTTTGACCTCACCTCATTCTTATATTTCCATCCACCAAGTTATGATGATTAGAATAACTTTTGGTAAATCTATAAGGGATCCAATTGTGGCTTAGGTAAAGATAAATATTACAAGGTATTGTAAAATAACTTTCTTATATTTATTTTCCTCAAAGAAATAGAGCCTTATATTGATGGGATTGTGTGATTATTATGAGATATAATGTTTAATTTCGGAAAATTATATGAAATATATGTATTTTTATCTTGGATCATCTAACTTGGTGTCAAAGTATATGAGTAAGGTATGTGTTTTTAGCACCAATAATGGGATTGTGGGTTTGGTATACCTTAGAAGAAGATATATAATGTGAGATAGGGTTATTAGGTAGATAATATTAATACGTATTAACGACAAAAATCAAGGGAAGGCATGGGTTAAATATGGTAGAGGATAATCCTCTTATTGGAGAGATTGAGTGATATCTTCAAAAATACTAATTCCTTAATGTTTTAGGAATGTCACTTGTCATGGAAAGTAGATCTAGAGAGAAAAAATAATAAATAATTAATAAGGATAAGCCAATAATTCCATCATGTACACAATTATATATAATTGTTTATAATATTTTATGACTTTACCCCTAATTTTAATGTTTGTACCTCATTTTACTATTTTATATTGTAACTAAATTTTACCCGGGTAACTTTTTATCATGTCCAAAAATGAAATTATAACTATTAACTAATTTGGAAATAATTATTTCATATTTGAAATCATTTTTATTTTATTAAATTTATAAAATTAATACAAATTAATTTGAACATAAAAACACATAACACAAAAAACATTTCTTGTAAGAAACTATTTTTAAGTATAAAAATTCATTTATTATTCTTCCTTACCAAGTAATAGTCATTAAATAAATAGAAATTATATATAAAAAATAATTTTAAATTTATTAATTTGATAAAGGTGAATTTTATTTTTTATAACAAAAATACAAAACATCTAAAAAAATTCTGTTAAAAATTGGTTTTTAAAAAATAAATTATTTTCACCTTATTACTAAAAATCAATAATCATTTCGTAAATGTTTTTAAAATAACTAATATATATATATAATAAATTTTTATCAAATTTCACACTATAAATATTATAATATTTTATTTTAAATAAAATCAAATAATATGTAATAAAAAAAATTAATTCATGAAAATATGTTTTGTTTAGAAATGAATATTTAAATTACTATTCATTATAGTTGCATTATTATTTATTAGTTTCTATTAATTTATTTTAAATATTATTTATTGGATTTTATCAACACATTTTATTAATATAATTCTTTTTAAGTAATAAATATAATAAAAACACTTAATTCATAAAAACATTTCAATTAAAATTTATCGTATATTCCAAAGTGAATTTTTATCTTTTAATTATATTCTAGAAAAAATTATCTTATTTGAAATAAATTATTTATGATTAAAATGTATATTTTTTAAAATATAAATAAATTATATATATAATAACTAAAGACTGGCATTTCCAGACAGGTAACATGTTTACTGGTATTATACCCAACTACCATATACCCTTTTATAATGGTAAAATAAAAAATATACTACTCCCATTACATTCTATATATCCATTCCATTATAACATCTAAAATCACTTTTGTTATTACTTTAATTTTATTTTTTGATTTTATAATATGCATTCTCCTTTCTTGATGTTTTTTCTCATTGTAGGTTTAATTCTACTACTAGTGAATCTCAAGGGTGAAGACGATCTAGAGGATTTCCTAATTGTAATATTAATAATATTTTTTATTTATTATAGTATTTTTTATTAAATTTTAAAGGTTGTAAAAATCTATATTATGTAATAATCTATGTTATGTAATACTTGACTATCTAAAAGTGCGAGAATTTTAGTATTGTTACATTATAATTGAATAAATTATTGGTGATTTGATTTACATATTATTTGATTTATTTGTAGTCATGTTTTAATTTTGTAAAATTAATAAATCAAAAAACACTGGGAATGAAACCACCTACATAAATATGGGATGTTATAATGGGTAAAAGGAATATTAAATATAGTATCTAATTTACTAAAATATTTAACTTAAATATATATATCCTCTAAATCCCCATAGTGGAAACTAGATGATAAAGTTCGAATGATTAAAAAAAATAAAATTAGGGGAATAAAAATTCATTTATAGATTTTTGTTTTCTAGATCATAGCACCCAACCCTCTATTATACATCTCCATCTCAATCTCCAATTCCCTAGATTACTTCCCTAATAATTTTGAATTTATTTTTCATTTTAAATCTACTCATATTTTTTGCTTGGTCCCCAAAGATACCATTGGTGTCTTTGAGAAATATTCCAAGAATTTATGATCTTTATATGTGAAAATAATTATTTACAAATGGTTGTAATGAGTTGGGTTCACTACTATAAGAGGGTCCTTTATTAGTGAACATTAATTCCTTTACAAGTTCTATAAAGGTACATATAATGATAATAATAAAAATAATGGACTTCAATCTTTATCAGTGCTAAACAAGTTTTCATAAAGTCCTAATTTAATCAGTGGTACAACTATAATTGATAAAATATATCTTTTATCATTTCGTCATCTAGAAATGATAAATTCCCATTTTACCTACTATAGTGTCCGTTTATTTAGACAACACACAATAATAGGATATACCAGAAAAAAATAATGTTTATATTTCAAAAATTAAATATATCCATATAATAGAAAACATATTGACATTGTGTCATTTAAATAAAAATTTATTTACAATGAATAATTTTAATAAAATACAATTGAAATGATGTAAAATTCACTTAAAAAAATTATTACAATCAATATAGAAATAATCTATCACAAATGAGTCCATATCTACGGATCAACACAATCCCCAAAAAAAGAAGTGTGTGCCTCCAATAAAATCACTGATTAATTTAGTAATAATATGTAATGAAATAAAATAAAAATATATTTATAATTTTGTATAATAAAAGATAAAATTAAATAGAAATGACATGTGATTAAATCCTATATGTCACAAATTAATTAGAGACTATTTTTATAGTGTTTCAAGATATTATTATATTATTTTCTATGTTTTGAGTATGTGATGCATGTTTTGAACGAAAATGATATTTTTAAATTGAAGACACACTCTTCTAGTCATTCCTACAACACAACTCATAAAAATTATATGTGGTTAATTTTTATATGTAATATATAAATCCAAAATTATTATTTTTACTATTTTATAACAATACAAGTGTAATTTCACAATTTCTTGGAATGTGATGATTGTTTTGAACTGAAATTTCATCTTTAAACTAAGAGAATTACCTTTTAGTCATTATGAATATACTATGAGTTAGAATGATGTAAAAATAATTCATAAATGCCATAAATTAATTAATGATCATTTTTGATTATTTTCAATATTATTCATCACATTTTCTTAGATTTTAATGTGAAATGTATATTTTGGTCTTTATTAACGCTTAATGTATTAAAATAATCTTCTAGACATTTAGAATAAACCTAAAATTAAAATGACAAGTAATTTGTTTTTATGGTTAAAAACTATATAAATGATCATTTCCATAGAGTTTTCTGACTATCCATTATCATTTTATAATTTTTAAACATTTGAAACTTGTTTTGAACTAAAATATCATTTTCAAATTGAATACATGTACATTCAGCGACACTTTCCACACTTCTTTAGAAATAATGAAACGTTATAGCATAAATATTTAAAATGAATCATATATCCCTTTATAAGAGGTTTATAATATCCAAATAATGTTTACATAATCTTAAGAACGTGACATATTTTTCAAACTAAAATTTTTTCTTTTAAATTGAAAATATTCTTTTCTAGTCATAACAATGACACTATCTATCAGAATTTTTTTATTAATTATTATATTTAAAAAATAAATCATTAATAATTTTCATAGAGCATTATAATAATTTAATTTTTCCCCAGTTTTCAGTGTGATGTGAATTTTGAACTTCCTAAACATTTTAAATATTTAAATACGTCATTAGTTATTACGACCATAATGGGAATCAGGATGAAATGTGTTTTTCCCGTAAAATTTACAACTGATTCATTAATTATTTTTTGAATTTATCAGATAAATGTTAGCATTTTTTCTTTATTTTAAGTGTGTGACACATGTTTTGAGAAAAAACATAAATTTTAAATTGAAAACACGATCCTTTCGTCATACGACCCACACAGTGTTTCAGAATTAAATATGATAAAATTCATATATCTAAAAAATGAATCAATGGCTTTTTTTTCTGAAAATATCATTATAACGGGAGCATAGTTTCTCTATTTTGACTTTTTGTACTATTGTTTTAATTTTAAATTTATAACATACACTTTTAATCATATTAGCCACACTTCAAGTCAGAACGATGTGAGAATTACTCTAAAATGTCACAAGTGAATCAGAAATAAGTTCTATAGGATTCTATGACTACACACACACAATTTCATGATTTTTGAGTATGTGACATTGGTTTGGAACTTTATTAATGCTTAAAATTGAGAAATACACCTTATATCATTTCAAATATAACAAAACATTATAATTATGTAAAATTTGTTACTAAGGCTAAAAAAGAAATCTTTTATTGTTTTCTCAGTTTATGAGTGAAATTTTATATTTTTCCTTAGTTTTATGTATGCAATTTTTTTAACAAAAATATCTCTTTTAAATTGAAAACATAAACATTTATTCATATCGTTCACGCCACATACTATAATGATTTTCATGTAATTATTATAGGCAATTAATGATTTATTTATTATTTTCCAATATTATCATGAAAAATCTAACAAGTTTTCATAATTTTGAGTATAAGACACATGTTTTGAAAGATAATGTATCTTTTAAATTGATATGACACAATTTTTGTCAACCAAGAAATACCCTTTGAAAAAATGACGTCTGATTGATTTCTATATGTAACAAAGGTGTCATTAATTATTTTCATATAAGATAATGTAAATTTAAGCATGTTTTCTCTATTTTTTGTATATAACACATATTTTATACTAAAATTAAAATTTTAAATTTGAAACACACACTTTTAGTCAATTCAATGACACCATGTGTCAGAATGATGTCTGTTTAATTCCTATAGGTCACAAATGAATTATTGATTGTTTTTTATAACATCAAAATAGTCCCAGATTTTTTCTTAATTTTGAGCATGTGACATATGTTTTGAACTAAAATATAAAAATTTAATTCGAAAAATCACACTTTCAATACAAAGAATTATAAAAATAAACTATAGATAAATATTTTTTCATGAATGAAGATGATGAACTAAAAAAAATATTATCACCTTGTACTATGATAGAATAATTATGATATAAATATGTGGAGTAAATAACAATCTATTACAATTATAATATTAATATTACATCAGTAATTAGATTTTTATTAATGTTCATCATATATAAATTTATAATAGATTCTCTAAACCAATATTTCTAGTATCATATTTTCAATAATTAGTTCTAATATTTTTTTGAATTCCACTACCACAACAAGAAACTATTGTTTTTCTTTTATAAAAAAAATTTCATTTTCATAGAAATTATCTTAAATTAAATGAAATTTATTTTTATTGATAATAGTTACTTTGAAAAAGAAATTTTTTATAAAAACAATAACTATAGTCTCTTGGTGTGGTGGCTAGATTTGAAAAAAACGACAATAAATTGTTAAAAAATTTTATTATCATCATATATATATATATATGATTTTGCAAACATCAATTTTATTTTATTTCATAATGTCATCTAGTATACCAGGTAATCTAAAAATATTTTCATCACATGGAATAAAAACAAATATCACTAATAATGAGAGTCAAATATTAGTTGTTAAATTAGAATACATATTCTTATTATTAAATATAAATAAAATGAAGACAAAATATATTATATATAAAAAACTCAAGTGAAAAATACCAAAATTTTATAATATATTATATATATATATATCCAAAAATCATGTATATGTATAAACACAATTCACACATTATTTTATTGAGTTGTTTTTTAATGGATAAGGATGAGATCATTAAAATAAAGAAAGTTGATTAGTATGATAGTGATCATTGTCAATAAAAAATACATGATGTGAAATTTCCTAATAATAAAATTACCTATATAATAAAAAGCCACATATTTATGATGTTTGAAATTTTTTTTGGCACCATGTAAGCTACACAGTCATTCTTAAATAAATATATTTATGGTTATAAATAATTTATATGTCAAGAGTCCTCATACTATTATAAAAATATAAATAAATAAATAGTTACTAAATATTTTTAGTAATTTTTTTACTCTTGGAAATACATCTTTTAGAATTCTAGTTTATGGATCCAATTCTATACCATTCATAAACATATAAATTTAATAAGCATAATTACATCATTTTTTTTCAGACACTAAGAAACATTGATGAAAATATGTTATTGGTTATCATATTATTTTTACAGTGAAATATGATTTTATATACCTTAATATTTTTCTCATCATAGAAATTTATTGGGTTATTGTGTGAATTTAATGTGTTCATACCCTAAATTTCATTATTGTGAATCACCTGGATTTTATTAAATAATGGTTATTAAAACTTATAATTTGCAGATTTTTTTAAAAAAACATTAAAAAATCTGTATTAGAAATACACTTGGTAAATAAAATAAGGTCTATTTGTTTTATATACTTGAACTAAATACAAAAAATATCATTACACTATTCAAATTTATGTGAACAAGATCGAGTGTTCCCTAAAAAAATTAAAATAATATAAATGATGAAAAGGAAAAAATTATATTTTTAAAAATTATATCATATAGTTTTACCCATGCATGGAAGGTATTAGGAAGATCATATATTTTTTAACATTCTATTAAAACCATTTTAATTATATATGTTCTCTTCTTGGAATTTATTTTTTTTGTAATGATAGTTCATGTAAAATGGTGACATAGGGACTAAAAAATCTGAATTAATTTTCAAAAGGTTTTCAATTTACATAAGTGCCATATATTTGTTTTTAGAAAGATTGAATGGTATTAAATTTTAATAATAACACTATATAAATTGTTGAATATATGAATTTTGAACATGTAAAACGTGTATGCATTTAGAAATGAGGATCCCAACCATTAATGATGGAGAACATACTTTAAAATCCCAAGACTGATAATTCCATGGGTGATTGTTCCATACATTATCTATTCAAATTCATTTTCATATGTATATAAATTTGGGAATGATTTATTTTCATGAATTTTTCACATTTATAAATGTGAAAAACTGATTTGTCAGGAAAACGTATCCTTATAGTGGGTTTTGATCCAATAACTATTCCTTTATATTTTTTTGACTTAACCTTATATTTTCCCTTATATCATTACATATATTAATTCCAATATATTTTTAATTCATTGAAAAATATTTTTCATATTAAATAATTTATAAATGGAATTGACCTTTATCATCATGTTTCATTATAACATTAAACATACATGCTATGATTTTTTCAAGAGAAAGTTTGACTCTTTTAATGTCATGATCTTCACGGGGACTATGTAATTGGAACTCATCTCGTGAACTACAAGAATCATTATAACACCCAATACATTATGTGTAAAATTTTATTTAATAATCCATATTATTGGATAATTGTTTTACACCCAAAACATATCTAAGGTGAATGAATACTTATTCCACAAATAAAAAGATCAAACTTAATAATGGAATAAAATCATATGTAAATAAAAATATTATTAAATTGAAATAGTACTCAACTAAATTCCCCATTAATATCAATAGGATAATAATAAATATAGAAATAATAAAAGTCATTAAAAATATAGAAAAAATTGATAAATAAATTATGGATGAATAATTATAGAGAGGAATGTAACACAATATATATAATTGAAAAAAAAGATTATGTTTGTTATGAATACATGGTCATTGCGAATATATGGCCACTACGAATATATGGTCATTTGGAATATATGGTAATTTGGATTATATGGTCTACAAATATAAGAATTTTTAATAAGATAATATATAATGGAATTGTAAATAATATTTGTGTCATAGTTATAATATATCCATTGAATTGGTAAGTATAAGTATAAGTAATCACATTATAATATTTATATAGAATGGAATAAGTAAGGGAATCAAGTGGTAGAATAAATCCTTATGAGGATTATTTTTTCAATCCTGTAATGGAGGAAACATAACTAGGCTTTCCACTTGATCAAGACAATACCAAACTACAATATGTGTAGCTTGAGAAAAATAATCCATGGGATAATTTTAAGCTCATGGAAATAAAGTAGTCTTGTGACATGGCATGGAGGGTGTTATAGATCTCCATAGGCAAACAACTATTATATGATAATCAAGATATACACAAGTGGGGATGATTTTGCTCGATGAAAAAAGAATGACAAAAAAACTTGTACAAAGAACACCAACATGAAAACTCTATGATTTAGATGACCACACATATAACATAATAATTTTTAAATAATGATTTAAACATGGTGAATTAAAAATATATAACACAAATAATCAATCATAAAAAAATCCTCATAAGAATAAAAAAAATTACATTGATATATATATATATAGACACACACACACACATCAAAAATCAATATTTAATATAGGGATAAATATAAACTAAATGGGACTAAAATAAAAATTCTAATGTGGTGTAATACATATGAAAAATAAAATAAAAAAATAAAAAAATAAAATATCTATCCATTTATATGTGTTAATAAAAATTGTATTTTTTTTTATAAACACACTAAAATAATATCATAATACAAATACCAACCTCTATATAAAATTACAAATTTTATTGAACCCGATATGAATAAATACATTTGTAAAAATTCCGAGTTGGTATCCTCCCAACACCACATGCAAAACCACTAAAAATAAATCCCTTCTCATGATAATTTATAAATATAATAGAAAAAATCAATTAATTTTTATTAAAATAATACACATGAGACTGTAAATTAAATTCATTTTATCACAGGTGAACATCTCACACATTTGAACATAACCAATATTTTGTTTTTGAAGGGATAACATTTTATGTAAAAGAAATATTTTAAAAAAACATGCATCTAAAACACTCACATTGGGGAAATAATGAAAATAACCCAAATTTTAATTCTTCTTTAAAATTGTATATATAATTAATGATAGAGATAAATTTATGATTTTTTGATAAAATCCAACAATATATAAAACAATAATATTATAAATTTAAATAGACTTGTAATTCCCTAAGATCTTATGTTACATTTCTGTTTAAATAAATTCAATTTCATTGATAACTTGTTTTATGTTGAACACTGCATTTACATGAATTGAAACATACTATAGAAATATTATCACATGATAGTTATTTCTTAGCCATTATATTGGTGGTTATTAATATGATTGATCATAATATAAAAATATGTATAAAGATTTTATTTAATTAAAATTCATTGAATAATTCTTAAAAAATTAGTACTCAATTTTTCGAAAATATATATTATATATTTTTTGAATATATCACAATTAATTTATTACATTTTTAAATTAAAATTTACAAAAATTATTTATTTTTTGAAACAGTCAAATCAAAATTAAGTTAGGGTGAATATTTGGGTACTTTCTAAATATCTTATTTGTCAGATAATAGTAAAAAATACCATTTTTTCAAATAATGTATTTTATTTTCATTAAATAAAGTAATTTAAAAGTCCTTTTCTATTTTGAATTAGATCGTAAATATACATACAATCCGTTTTATTTATAATAATCTAATTAATTCCATTTTAATCAAAAATATCTGTGATTTTGAAAAATTGAATTAATTGATTACCTATTAGAGGGGTTTAATATTAAAAAATGTATAATATATTTATAATCTAGATTTTCAAATTTTGTAAATAGATTCCCTTTATTTTTTTTTTCATTTTTAATAGTAACCATTGTATGTATTTTTTCAACTTGGTAAAGGTAAAATGAATTAAACAATATTAAAACCATTAGATATGGCTTCCAAATCAACCAATTTTTTTAATTTATTTCATTTTATATAATTAATTCTTCCAAATGTATCTAAAATTATAATATATGTAATTTTAGTGTCATTTTACATTGATAATAACATTTATATTATTTCATGTAAAGAAAATTCCAAAATGCCACTCTCTTGATTTTAATTTATTTTCTATTTTCATATAGGGACAAGAACATGTTATGAATGAATAAAAATGTTCATTTTGAACATAATTAATTTATTTTTATGATGATTATTTTTTTAGTACTGGTATAATTACCTAAAATTCTTACACAAAGCCGACTCAATGCTTGTGCAAGCCATAGAAAAATCATGTATATGATCTTAAAAACAGTAAAAGTAATATTTATAGGTGAGTTATAGTTACCAACTAATTTTATAGTTAAATATGACTTTTTATGTATTTTTATTGGTTTTATATTCTAATTATATATTTTTCATGATGTATTTAATGTAAAATTAAATGAATAGTTTTAAAAATAACAATAATGATATTTTTTGAAAAACATATTACATTAATTTTTTAAAAACTATAAGTATTCATGAAATAGTACAATGGGATAATATATGGTCAAATATTATTTCCATTTTCTTGTTATGATCCAATTTATCACCTTATATGTAATATTATAATCATATTATATTGAAAATGTTGTTTACGTGATTAATTTTAAAAATTCTTAAGGAATGAGTAAATCAATAAACAACATTTAAAATGATATCAAAACTAGTATAAATTTGTTTTTAAGATTATATTAGGATAATATATTACTTAAATTTTTATACTTTTAATTTTTTTTCATATTTTTTATTTAATGTGATTTTTTATAATTTAATATTTTGAAATATTTCAAGAGTTCCCATCCCTTAACTTATAAAAGGACACCCCATACATCTTTTATTTACAATAGATTGATCAATCTAGGTAAAAAAAACACTAAAAATTATATTATAACATTTTATATAAATTAATTATTGCTTATGGTTTTCTTACAATACCGTTCAATGAATTCTTAAGAAGGGCTATAACGAAAGTCCACTGTAGAAGTGGTAATCTTCTTTACCAACTCTTTAAAATTTATTTCTTCTTGTAAACCATAAAAATATATTGTAACCATAATAAAATAAAAAAATTAATTATCATAAATATAAATATATATTATTATGTTTATGTTACATCTATTTTCTATCACTTTCTCATCCTAATAAAATTGAAATCGCTGCTCATGCGTACATACATCTTATAGCCTCCATGCAACAATATTTTTTTTCTAATCACCATTTAACTTGGTTGGTTATAAAGATATACATATATTAATATTTAATATATATTATATTTATGACATAATAATTATTCTTTAATTAGTATCTATATTTTTCCTTCCCATCCTTTGAAAATGATAACTTCTCTCATGCGTACATGCGGACTACCACCTCCATGAAGAGATTTGATTCTTTTTTTAATTCTAATTTAAATGGATAATAACATGGATATATTTAATGAATATAATATATATATTTATGATATAACTAAGACACTATAACAATGAATTATTATTTACATTTATTTCATTCTATTTGTTGAAAGGTGAAAACAACATTCATGCATATGTACGACCGACTATCTCCATGAATGATGTAATTCATTTTTCTATCTCCACCTTATATAGATTAATATGAATACATATAAAATTAATATATATGATATTTACATCAATAACAAAATTTTGGATATTATTGGACAATTATAAAAGTATAAGGACCATAACTATTGAACAATAGTTTTCATGAAAAATGAAATGTTTTTTACTAGGGAACAATGATTTTAATAAGAAATTTTTAATAAATGGGTGATTTAAATATCATAAGTGAGTCATATATTATATAATAATTATGTAAAATAATTTTTACATAATTATAATAAAATTATATTTATTAAACTAGAGTTTATAATCACTTATTAAGAAAGTTGAACTTGAGGAATGTGATTTCATTAACAATCTCATTTTATTTAACGATTGTTTATGTTCATATTTTATTTGGGAAAATAATATGTTAAAAACAACAAAAACCCAACATAGATTATTATACTCTATTTATTTTTTGGGTTTATAATTTTATTTTCCATTTATTCTCTTTTTGGACCACATATTTACAATTTAGTTATATATAATAGAATATCTTTTAAAAGTATACTTCTGAAGATTTATTTCCAACCATTTTTCTTCCATTTCTATATTTTCATTATAATGTTTTAAAGGATTTTTTAATATTCTCCTTATATTTTTTTTTCAATTTTACCTATATTTTACTTTTTATAATTTTTTCAAATTGAATCTTCTTACCGTTTTCCAAACAAGGCACTTTTTTCCAAAAGGGTGAATGGAATCTTAATTTTTACAAACACTTCATGATTGAATTTCCCTACCATCATGACTACTAATTTATTTAAAGATTATATTTCATGATTCAATAGTTTTTTTTCAAATAAAATGTTTTTCATAATATTGTATAATTTTTTATATTCAACATGTTTTTCTAAAATGAAATATGTATTTTCCTTTATAAATGTTAAAGTGACCTTTTAATGGTATTTTATACTATGATAATACCAATTGATGTTAATGGGAATATGATCCAATGATACTGTTATTATTTTCTTTTTGGATGGTTTATGATAAAGTGGACTATTTTTTACTTATAAGCAATTTTGAGAATGAATTGTGTATAATATTCTAAAAATGAGTAATTCAATGAAAATTAAACTAAAAATTGTGGCCATATAATTGATAAAATATTGATGAATCAAAAGGTCCCATGAGATGTAACAGGTTGGCATGATGTATCTGCTGAGGCTATAAGATCATTTCATAATAGTTGGATATTTGTTTTATTCATTCCCATACAGTGATAATGTCTTGGTTGATAGGACTTAATGGAACAATAATGTCTTGTTTTAGAGGCGTTAATGGATTTATAATGTTTTGATGGATAGGACTTGATAGAAAGAGTCATGATATTTTGGTTGAGAGGCCCTGATCATGAATTTTAGAAATTATGAATTTCCTTTATTTAGAAGTTTATTTTCATTATCTATGTGTTTAATATTTTGATAGTAGACTTATATTTTCATTTAATGTAAGTTATTGATTTTATATATAAATTATTTACTCATAATAGATTTCATTGTATATAAACATTACTTATCATCATAGTTCACCGATTTTTTTTCTTTTCCATAGGATAAAAATAAGGATATTATGAATGATATCAAGGAGGAATAAATTTTTCTTATACTATGTTTATATATTTCCAATGTATTATTGGAATCATGTGTGTATCTATTTTTCTAAGACTTCTAATTTGATTTATCCTTCATAGTGATATTCCTTGTATCTTATACCAAAGTAATAAAGAAATAAAATCTAGGTTATTAGGTTGATATCTTTATAGCTGGTATCAGAGAAATTTTATTCATAACATTGGGAAATCGATTTTAAATGAACATAGGTAACATGAGAATTATGATAATACCCTAGTGAAATTCGGAAATTTTACCATTATATGTATTTTTATTTTATGGGTCAATAGTCATGATTATTTTGAGCTAACATAGTGTGATCCATTAATAAATGATGAAACCAAATGAAATAATTTGAATCAACACCTGTAGAAAATGTGTGTATTTTCCTATTCATAAATCCAATACAACTTGTGTTGGAACTAAGAATATTGTGTCTATATTAAGGAGACTAAATCGCATTATAAATAATAATATATCCCATATAGAACAAACTATAGTTCCAAATCATGATTGAACTACATTGGATCGGTTCATGTTCTAGAAGCGCCCATCTTTTATTTTATCTACTAATCCATTTAAAGCTAAACAATGGATTAATTCCATCAAAAAATATTTCAAGATTTTGGAAGTAATGAAAGTGAAATGGATATTCTAGAAATTTATTGTTGGAAAGTAGATACTGATCAATGGTCTCCATTAATCTAGACCACTAAAGAGTTTGATGAAATTAAAATCATGGAATGGATAAATGTTTAAGTGACACACTTCAAAAAAATACTTTTCTCTTGAGAAATGAGATGATATAGAAAATAAATTCCTCAATATAATATATAAGGAAGAGGAAAGTATTATTAAGTATTAGGAAAACATTATTAGACTATCAAGACATTCTATGGACCATGTACATAATCACGAAAGTAATTCTTACCATTTATTTAATAGGATTAATCCATGATTTAGAAGGTTTATAGAAGATCAAATGTTTTCATCATATGATAATGTTGTTCCATGTGACATTAGTATAGAGATATAATAATTATTGAGATGTATTTTTAAATTAAATCAAGAGAAAGATAGGATGAATAATTACCAAGAAAAATAAATAAGTTTAAAAAAATAAGGGAAGGTAAGAATTTCCCAAATTTAATAACTATGGATAGAAACACCCTTATAATTTTTTAAATGGAAATTGAGTTTTTTTCATGTATGGAGAAAAAGTTCATTAGTAACATAAGTGTAGGGGAGGGAAATGATCTTACAATTTACAATGTTTCAACTATATGGAGATGGATCACTACAAAAATTAATTCTCCAAGTATTAAGATAATTTCTCTTAGATAAGTATTATGTATCAATATTAATTTTATAAAGTCACTAAAATTGAAATGAAAATCCATAAAGTTGTGATAATAGGAACCTTGATTATAAATTCATGATTTATTAGATTATAGAGCTACACAATATTTTATATTTTTTACTCAAAATGAATCATCCCTTGAAACTATGAGGAAATAATTATCAAACAAGACTCATAGTATGAAATATTGTTATAATATATTGACTATTTTATGTTTATATGAACAATATTACATAGTTATAGATATATTTGTTGTATGAATGTTTAGATGTTAATTAATTCAATTTTATAGGGTTTATTTTGTTTTAAGGATTTTGTCATTATTAGGTAATTTATAAAATAATTTTGTAAAAGGCTATCAGAATAAAAATGTTATTGTTCTACATTTATTTATAAAGAATTTATGGTCCTTTAAGACCTCAAAATTTTGGTTTTGTGGTTTTCATATTTCTTAGAAACATGTTCTCTATCTCTATATATTTTTACTTAGGAATTGTTTTTCTCCTCTATTCCTATAGTTTTACTTTCCACCATTTTTCTACTTTTTGGGAACCATAATTTGTGGTACTTCAAGTAGCCTTTATATTTCCCACATTAAATTTTCAAAAGATGTTTTATTATATTTATGTATGATATGGGTTTTCAAAAAAGTTTAACCTTTTATAATCGAGAAAAAATTTTAAGGGAAAAATTTATTTAATGGGGAGAGAATGTAACACCTAAAGATTTTATGATATATGTCTCTTTAAATAAATTTAATTTCATTTGTAGCTTTCATTACACCTCATTTTGAGTTTAAGAAACATCAACAAACTATTAAAATATTTTTACTAGATTTTTTTTTCTTAGAAGATATATTTTTATGTATAAATTCAATTATCCACAACAAATAAAATATGTATAAATAGTTTTCTAATAATTGTATTATTAATTATTTGGAAACAAGTACTCTGTTTTTAGAAAAGCTATATTATATTTTATACTCAGATATTATAATTAATTTATTAAAATTTTATAAATTAAATTTTATCAAAATATAGTAAATTTTAAATAACAAATATAAATTAACATAGGATGGTTTGTTTGTATTTTCTTGAATTTAATATTGTTTAGTGAACAGTAAAAAATACTGATTTTTCGAATATTATGATTTCTTTTCATTAAATCAACAAATTTAAATGTTGAATTGAATTATGAATTTGATATTTAAGTAAAATATGATACATTTGATTATTAAAAATCTAATTAATTCCATTTGAAATATAAATATACATGATTTTTATGTAAGTTAACATTGGTGCGTAAAAACACAATTTTTTAAAACCCAGTTTTAATCTCTTTTTTAAAAATTTATATTCAAATTGAATTATACCACTTATAGAGATTGAATATTTAAAAATGGATAAAATTTTCAGAATTATATGGGTTAAATTTAGTAAATATTCCCCTTTAAATTTTGTTGATAATGAACAATATCACTCGTAAATATTTCTCACATCAGTAAGGGTAAAATGTATAATATAGGCTTAAATCCCATAGATATTGTCTCGAAACCAGCCCAAAAACATGTATATATTACTTTTTATTGTATTAATTCAACCAAATCTATAAAAAATTATGATATATGTAATTTTGGTGTCATTTGACCTTGATAATTACGTATATAATATTTTAAGTAAAGTAAATTCGAAAATCTCACTATGTTGATTTTAATAACTTTAATATGTTAACATAGAGTTAAAAATATTTAATGAATAAATATAAAACTATATTTTTTTCATAATTTATTTAATTTTAGGATGTTGATTTTTTTTTATTTTTTAGTAATGGTATATTTACTTTAATGCTTACATAATGTCAACACAGTGCTTGTGCAAGCAGAAGAAAAATCATGTAAATGATTTTAATGACTATAAAAGAAATATTATTTGGTTTATTTATAGTTTCCGTTAAATTTTAGGGATACATATAACTTATTAAGGATTTTTTAACTTTATATTGAAATTCCATAATTATCATTATATCTTTAAATTCAAATTAAATAAATAATATCAAAAATGACATTAAGGATATTTTATGAAAATAATATTTTATTAAATAATTTAAAATATTAAAAATTATGAACTAGGAAAATGTTGATAATATACAGTCGTAAATTTCATACCTTGGCCATTTATTAATGAATTTTTTACTTATATGTAAAATTATATCCCGTTAATATTGATAGAGTTGTTACCCTAACTAATGATAAAAATGGTTAATGAAGGGTTACTAAAATAGATATGGTTTCAAATGATATATAAAAATGTATAAATTATATTATATTATTATATTAGGGACATATTTTCATTATCTTCAAATACCTGTATTTTTTAACCACTTTTCCATGAATGTGACTTTATTATCTTTTAATATTTTGAAAAACTACAAGATTTACCCTCCCCTAACATAGAAAAGGACACTCCTTCCCTCTCTTGATTACACCAATTCCACAAAACTATATCAACCAAAACCTACCAAATTATCTTTTGATTACTACTATATAATAATTAGATATTATTTTCTTTTTAAAATACCATTCTATGTGTCCTTAATAATAGATCTACAGAAAGTCTATCGAAGAAGAGGTAATCATGTTTACCAACTCTTTCAGACTTATTTATTCATCTATACATATAAAATAATTGTAACCAAACTAAAATAATACATAATGTATCATAAATATAATTATATGTTATTATAAATATGGGAATACCATTTACATCTCTTTTTTATCCTAAAAAATGTGAAAACATCACTCATTCAAACGCACGGATCAACATCTATTATTCAACATTTTACATGGATAGTAATAAATATTAAAATAAATAATATATATTACATTTATAAAAAATAGTACTTATATAATTTTAATTTCATATCTACCTTCATACAATTCCATTTGTTGGAACACACCAACACCAATCATGTGTATGTGTGGACTACCACCTCCATGATATGGTGTGATTAATTTCTCATTTTTTCATTACATGGATTGTAGAAAGAACAAATTTATGTAATATATAATATAAATATGATATATAGGTTGTCATTTATAATATAGTTATTATTTAAATTTCTTTTTTTACATCCATAAAAAAGTGAAAACAATGTTCTTGGTATGTATGACCTACCATGTCCCTGAATGGTGTAATAAAATTTTCTATTTATAAATATTATTTGATGAATCTAAATATATATAATGAGTAAATATTTTATTTATATAATTATTAAAATTCTCAATATCATGTAACCATGATCAAATTAAAAGTGTCGGGACTACCGAACTGAAGTTATCATAAAAAATGAAACATTTAAAACCAAGAAATAATGATTTTAATAAACAATTATTAATAAATGGGTGAATGATATATTATAATTAGATAATATATGATATTTAGTATTTAAATGAATATTATATATAATTATAACAAATATAAATTCATTATATCAGAGTATAAAATCAATTATGATGAATTTAAAACATGAGGTAAGAGATCACTATTAATATCTAATTCTATTTCAGGATTGTTTATGACCTTATTTACTTTAGTAAAAAAAATTATAAAAAATTTTAAACCATATATAATTTATTATACTTTGGTTATGTTTGGATTTTAAATGTTTATTTTCCATTTATTCTCTTATTGGATCATGAATCAATAATTTAGTTACATGTAAGTGGCTATGTTTTAAAAATATGGTTTTGAAGATTTCATTCCAAATGCTTTCTTCTATATTCATATTTTATCTAATATATTTTCAAGTATGATTTTAATATTATCCTATGACTGTTTCAATTCAATTTTACCAATTTTTTGTTCTATAAAAAGGTTTAAAATGAATCTTCTTGTCATTTTCTAAACAGGATATTTTTATGAAATGTGGGAACAAAATGTTTGTCGTAACAAACACTAAAAATGATAAGTTCCTTAACATAATGAATAATTTTTTTAAATAATAATTTTAAATTTTACATGGATATTTTTAAATAATTTTTCCCAAATATTTTATAAATTTTAATATATTAAATTAGTTTATTTATAATGAAAACTGTAGTTCCTCAACAAATGTTTTAGTGATGTTTTAAGGTTATTTTCATTAATGAAAATTAACATTGATGTTTCTAGGAATATGATATAATGATACAATAATTATTCTCTAATTTTATGGTTTATGATGATAAAGTATTAATTTTACATATTTTTTATTCAATACTGATAATTATTGACTTATAAGGAATTTTGAGAATGAATTGAATTTATCATTCTAAATATGATGAATACATTAGAAGTTAAAGTGACATGTGGGGTTCAGTAATAGATAGAATTTAGATGTAATGGTATATTTTATGAGATAGATTGTTTTAGCATAATGTATAACATATTTCTATAATATCATGTAATAATAGTTTGTTATTTGATGTATTACTGCCCATACAATGATAATGTCTTGGTTGGAGGCCTTATTGGAATGATAATGTTTTGGTTGAGATATCTTGATGGAAAAATAATTTAATGGTTGAGAGGTATTTATGGTATGAATATTGAATTATTAGATTATAGGCCTTGATCATGAATGTCTAGAATTGTGCATTTACATTATTAAGAATTTATTTTTTATTATCAATTTTTTTTCAATGTTGATATTAGCCTCAAATATTTATTTTTTTGTATTTCACATAACCACTTTATGGTTGAGTGATAACTACAAAATTTAAAATATTGTTTAAAAAAATAATAAAACAAACATTAAAATTTCAAAAAAGGTCACATGACAGCTATCGAGTAATAAAAAAATTTAATAATCGCACAAAAAGTGACACACCACCACCTTAGGCTGCAAACGGAAAGCTCATGTCTCATGCAAAAAACCCTAAAACTCATAATCACCATTCATCATCCACAACAACATCAAGAACCACCCATCAGACACCTATCTTCCTTATCACAAAAACCACTACATCTGTTCCATAAAAAACTAACATAACAAACCCAAAAACAACTTTAACCATCACAAAAGAACTATAAGAACCATCATCGCTTAGAAATTATCCTCCCTATCAACGTCAACTCCATCACCACACAAAAAACAAAAAAAATGAACCAGATGCACAAATCAACAACCTCAACAAGTGAGCATAATGAAGATAAATCACTCTCAGAATAAAATTATAAACCTTCAGTGAAAAAATAGAAGAAGAAACACCAAGAAAATCTTACAAACCAGAAACCATATTCATTAGATAAAACTGATTTAGGTCGCACTTGGTTCCCCAATGGTCGCCACACTACACAACCCAAAACCTTATAGAGACCACCACACAAGATCTAACTAGGAGTGGCACCATGGACCATGAGGTCAGGGTAGGGCTTTGGGAATCTGGGGGCTCTCAATACTACTATCACTGATAAAGAATAAAATTAGTAGTTGTCCAAATAAAAATGAACCAAGGATTGGGAGAGTGTAAGTAATACCTAGAATCCACTCTTCCTTGGTCCTACAAAACTATTGGGTGTTCTTATGATCAATCAAATAGAGGATAGAAATATCAATCATGAAATTATGCATAAAAAATCTTAGTGAACTATAAAACAGATATTATTAATGAATCAAAACAAAAAATTGTCTCTGGACACCCTTTGTTGAAGAATCCCCTTTATATCAAGAATGATAATATAATATAAATACAAAATTATATTTTATAAAAAACATGTAGGGTTTCAATTAATGGGTATAATTATATCCATAAATTCTTTTTTATCAAGTTGAAAAAAAGCCTTAAAAATATTTTTTAAAAACCCAATTTATAAAATCATATTTGGAAACCAAATCAATGAACTATCATCAAAGCATTGAAACATACCTAAATAAAACCAAACAAACTTTTTTGTAAATTTTTTCTTTCAACATTAGTCTCATTCCTAATAAATCATTTTACTATAAAAAACTCTTAGAGCATCAAATTCCATTAGAGAATCCTATAATTCATTTAAATGAACACTTTGTATTCAATATTTATATTAAAATAAATATTATAATAGAAACATGAGATACCAATTTATAAATAGAAATAGAAATTAAAAGTAACTTAATATAATAAATATTAATAGATACACTAAATAAAATTTATAGAGTATTCATACCATATCATAAAATTAACTAATCAATCGATCGATATAAATTTATAATTCAATGCACGGTGAAACCTACATCAATTTGAATTTATAAGAAAAAATGTTATTCCACCACCAAGAGTAATGAAAATCCTCTAAAGAATGATTAGGGACATTATAAATTAGAAATAACTAATTAAAATCAAACAACACCAACCCTAGGTTTCCATGACCATCATGGGGAATGAAAAAAATAAGAAAAAAGGAAGAAGAATAAAAAATGAGGAGGTTTAAAACACTTAGCTAAAATAATAATCATCAACACATGAATGGAGTATATATAAGAGATAATATTGAAAGGAAAATTTGGGTTGTATTATTAAAATTCGAATTAATGGAAAAAATTAAACCTAAATTTTTTAAATTTGATTAGGCACAACATGAGAATTTTATCAATGATTAAACTATACATAAGTTAAAACAACATTACATTCCTATTAATATTGAAAACAACCACTATAAGTATTTTAGCGTCAGTACATCCTAAGTAATCTCTATGGTGTATCCTCAACCTCATGGTGTTGCTACTTCCACCTCGAAGTTCAAATTTTCACAAAGTCTACACCCCTTAATTATAAAAAAATGATACTTATATATCAATTTTAATGACAATATATTAGATAAATCATGACCTTTAAGTATCATATGACATTAATGTATCAATGAACAAAATTAAAAATGTTAAGGAACCATATGTATGATACTATTACATATTTCCTCTCTGATTACCCATTTTCATCATCCATAAATATTTACAAACATTGAGACCCTTGTGCATCATAGGGATTCCAAAACTCATCCAAATTCCTAAGAGGGGAGAAAAATTTTGTACCATGGAAATTTACTCTTTTGTATTCCTTTTCTATAGAGTTACCTTTATATTTCTATTTTTACCCTATAATGAATCTTTATTATCCCATAAGAAACTCTAACAAGTTTTTCCCCTATATTGATACTTATCCAATTTTTTAACTCTATATGGAATGAACCTTATGTATTAGAGAGATAATCTTTTGTACAAAACATTATCTCTTTCTGATGGAGAGTTTAATTCTATATATCACAGGGGTTTACTACACTTATCCATTTATATACATGATGGTGAATCTTACATAAGGAGTGACCATACATAAGAGTAAAATTCCTAAAATATATCTTTGAGACTTATCCATTTTTCTCGCTTCTCAATACCCATGAAGCCATCATTCCTCTTGTTCATGGCATGATCCTCAATCAACCCAAACTAAATAATTTTTATCTAGCCCTATATGTTTTGATCCCCCTTGGAAACAGTGTGGCATATAACAACTTAAAAAATAAAAAACTCCAAAAACACTAAAAAACACCTCTAGTAATTACATATCTAGAAATAAAATTAAAATTAAATAAATATATGGAAATTTAAATAAATATATGGTTAGATTGTGATAATTATGTCCATCAGAAAAAAAAATTTCCCAACAAATTTGCATACACTTTCTTTAAAGGAAATCACTTACACAATAAGGTTAAAATTTATATACTTTATATATTCACATAAAACATCCCAACACCATTTATTAAAACCTTACACACATGTGTCATTCTTTATTGAATAAATATTACCTTATTGAAAAAGAATATAATCACTAAAATTATAAACTCATAAAAATGAAAATATAATTATAATGTAATTAATTCAAAATGTTATAATTCGATTAATCTAGAATTATTATTTGAATTTGTATGATTATTAAAATATAAATTTATTTAAACATATAAAATATTTTAAATACAAATAAGGAAAACTCAACCGTAAAAGGAAAATAATTTTATTATGTGAAACCCAAAAAATCATTTTAAGTTGAGTTTTTCATTTTAAGATAAAACATGGAATAATCCGATATACACTACTTAGAAAAAAATATTAATTATCATCCGTAAAAAATTCCAATCAATAACTCCAATGATAGAATAAAAACCATTTAAATAATAATAACCCATTATCTATGAAAACCTAACCTAATATAAAAATTCACATCCATATGGTTATTTATTACCAATATATGAACAATATGTTTTTTAAAACATCCCTATTAAAAATATCAAACACATTGATAAGAATCCTTATATATTTAAATATCCTATTAATATATAAATAAAATATAACAAAACATTTAAAAAAACATTTAAGCTAAAAAAACATTATACAACCATGATTTAAATTTGACAAGAAAACAAAAATAAACCAGTAACCCCTTTCCATTTTTTTACCACTAAGATAAGTAATTTGGTTGTGGGTATGAAACTTATTTAGTGTTGATGAAGTTAAAATTAGTCCCCCTCTTTTTGTGAATACCTAAAATGAACTAATAATTCTTTATCCGCAAAGCAAACACAAAATTAAATTCATCATAAATAGTGATGATTATAAGTAAAAACCATTTAAAAAAGAAAACACATGCATATGAAGACTTCTTTGATTTAATAAAACTGTTTAAACAACTTTGAAACCTTTTAAATTCTATGTAAATATATTAACTCCAATTAAAATTTAAATTCTTACTACATTTTAATCTCAACATTAAATTACTATATTAAACCCTTCCAAGAATTTAAGAAAATACCATAGAAGAATCATTCTCTAGTTTAAACCCATGAAAATCATTTTTATGATCCATTGAAATGAAATGAAACTTTAGAAAATAACTAATAACTATATAGTTTTGGTTTTGAGCAATTAAACTCCAAAATTCACAACATATGAAATAAAACAATATATAATTAAATAAAAATACCTCAAGAAAATTATTTCGATTAATCTCAAATTTAACATAATCTAAGGAAAATATAACTTTAGAACAACATTATTTCATATAAACATAATTAATATAAAAATAATCAATCTATGAGATTAATATAAATCCTTATGAATTGTTAAGAAAGAAAAATAAATGAAAACTACACTCTTCCAAAATACATATCCTTTGTGGATAGAAAAAATCCCATGAATAATACCCATTAAATTCATTTTTTCCTCTCACATATTCCTTTAAGTATAGAATTATACACATTTTGAAGGATAAATCAAATGAAAAAAATATAATTAAATATCCTATTATTCTTTATAAAGGTAATTTACAATGCAAAAGATATATTCCAAAAAAACATATTCATATCTAACTCTTAATCCATGATAGACTTGACTTCTGTCTACCATGAATATGAAAATAACACAAAAAATTAGGAATTGATACCATTTTGTTAAGAAAAAACATGGGATACCCAGGATTCAAGTACCTGAGTTAGTCTATGGAATGAACCAAAATATGTTCTCAATACACACTAGTTAGAAATTAGTGCCTACGAATCATGATTCACAGAAGACGAAATTATTTCCCCAAAATAAGGAAGAATAAATGAAACTTCCACATAGAATTTTGGAATGACCACTTCATAAGATTTAATATCACAAAAAAATATTATAAGTTTTAAAAAATAAGAGAAACCAAAATATGAATAAATAAACAACATAACACATAAACAATGAACAAAACCTTACAAGAGTAACCAGATTACCTATATATATATATTAAGGAATTTATTAATATAGGGACAAAAATAATATAGAAGTGAAATTAATAAAAATTCCTTCATGGAATAATTCATAAGAATTATAAAGTTCAAAAATATAACAAAGAACATGACCACCCATATCAATGTGTTAGGAAAAATTCCTCATTACTTTCCACCACGACTATACCCATGAATAATATGAATAATTTATATATCTAAGTATAATATGTACTAAAACTATAAAGAATATAGGCATTAGAAATAATTCCTAGTATGTATCCTCTACACACCCTATGAATCAACTTTTAATGTAAATATATTTTCATTCTAGTTTGGAAATCCAACTAAGAAAATATGATTTTTTATGTAAAATAAGTAACATAAGACCATCTATGAAATTAATTTTTTATAAGTTAAATATCTCAACCATTTAAACATAACCAATCATTAAACCATATTTAATAATGGATAAAATTTTGAGTAAATGAAATAGTTTCAAACCCATAATTTTAAAATATAAAATTAAGGAAATAATGGATATAGACCACATTTTAATTCCCTTGTATAATTACACATAGAATTCATGTGAGGTATAAATTTATAATTTTTAAATAAAATACCAAAATATGTAAAAAAATAACATAATCACTAAAAATCAACAAGAATAAAAATATTAGAATCACAACTCTCATGAGGATAAACTACCAAAGGTTAAAATGAATTTAAATAGAAATAATATATACTAAAGAGATGAAATAAAACTCAAAATCATGGAAAAAAACTTTAGGGGACTAAATTCAAGACATACCAAGATCCCCAAATATTCTCATGTTCAAAAACAATTATATATAACTATGAACATTCTTATAGGGAGGGAATTGTCAATTCATAGTAAGAAAAGTCACATCCCACACTTGGGATAGATTCACCAATTCCCATAATGTAAAGTCACATCCCTCGTTAAGGAGAGAAGCATTGATTATAATCTAGTAAATTCACATTAATTTATAAAGATATCATAGTCAATTCCTATGATAATTCTCAAATACCAGTTAGATAAGCATCCCACCTAGTGGTGTCATATAATGTTTGGGTGATTTTAATTAATTCCTTGCAGGAACGTATCCTAGGTCATACCTCTACGATAACAATTTATTTGATAAATTAAATGTAAATGAGAAATATAAATCACAAAATGAAAAAAATAAAAAATAAATAAAATATAAAAATATATAGAAACCATTAATTATGAAACAACCCCATGTCAAAACACCATTCAGAGAAATAATCCCTTTCTCTCATGAACCATAATAATAAAATATCAATATCGCATTATTTTTCACGAAGAAAACATATATTGGGACACTAATGAGTATAATAGTATCACAAAATAAATATTTATAAAGTACCAATTGGGCCTTCAAAACAAAATTAGAAAAACATAATTATAACATTATTTTTTGAAACCAAATCAAGGAAGCATAATCAAATCATTTAAAAAACCATAGAAGAAACCAAACGCTCTATTAGTTATAAATCATTTTCTATAAAATTGAGTTTCATATCTTAACAACCATAAGAATATAAAAAACTCTCTTCATCATGAAATTACTTTTGAAAAATAAGTTATGGAATTTAAATAGACACTTTGTATTCATTTTTTATTTGAAAGTATATTTGAACATAAAAAATGATAAATAAATTTTTTCTAAGAAAAATAAAGGGGAAAAAGAAATTCCTTTAGAAATAATTAACATATACACTTAATATAATTTATATATGATTAACAAAATAAGTTAGAAATAAGAGGTCAATTTATGACATCAAATTTGAAGTTCAATTCAGGGAACAACCTTCTAAAATAAGATAAATTATAAAGCCGATGTGTTCTTCCAAATATAGGTGGAAATAGACTACCCTAAAGGATTATATAGGACATAAAAGTAAAAGAATACCCAATTAAAATATTGAAATACCATACTTAGGTCTCCATGACCTTATTGAGGAATGAAAAAGTCTAAAAAAGATCAATATAAAGATGAATAGAGGATGGTTAGAACACTTTACCTAAATGAATAATTCTATATTCATGAATGTGATACATTTAAAAACTTATAAGGATAAGAGAATGAGTATGGGATGATACTTGGGATACTAAAAATTGAATGAAAGGGAAAAGGGATCCTAAGGGGTTTAAATTAGATTATAGTAAATTTAAGAATTTTATAAATTCTAAATATGGACATAAGACATCACAACATGGTCTTTCTCTCCATTATGTAACCAGCCATTTAAAGTTGCCCGAGGTAACTACCTTAGGAGGATTCTCCATGAAATATCCTTATCCTCATATAATTGCTTCTCCCACATCCAATATAAATTTTTTATGAATGATAGAACCTACAAATATCTTGAAATAACCCTTGTCTATCATAGAGAAATCCCATACCAAATTCATGACCATTATATATACGATGACCATTATTTTCCATAAAAAACCCACACTGTTATGGATTATTTTTTTGGGACACTTATATATGTTCTCCTTGATGACCCTTACACATCTCCGATAAAATTTCATAAACATTGTTACCCTTTCATATTACAGGTCTCTAGAAACTTTTATAAATTTTTAACTAATTATAACCCCTAGGTATCATGGGAATTTACTCTTGCATATGAAATTTCATAGATTTATCTCTACATATCTAGGGTAACAATAGATTCACTCTTTTTCATCCCTTAAGTTAATTTTATATTTCAAACCCCTGTATCTTTGTATATCTATTTTTTCTACTCCCCACATATTGAATTTTATGGATTAATGAGTTAGTCTTATATACCAAAAATGTTATTCTTATTCATCTGTAGTTTAGTTTAACATATCATAGGGTATTATAATGCTTATACATTTCCATAAAAGGAGGAATCATGGGTATCTATATGTTTTAGAAACATTAAGACATGGGGTTTCTTGGACATAACCTGTTTTTCTAACATCCCAACACCCATCACACTTTGATTCCTCTTGCCTATGACATGATTCTTGATTAGACCAAACTCAAAATTTTACCTCTATCCATCTACACTATGATTCCACTTGTCCATAGTGTGGTCCAAAACCAACCAAAAACTAAAAATCACCAGAAACACCAAAATAAACTTTAGTAAACCCAAACCAATAAATAAAATTTAAAAAATATAAATTGATAAGGTCGAGTGAATACATCATTCACATTGGATATGGTAGTGAATAAATAACCCCATTATAAGTCAATGTTCATACCATATTAATCATGATGTGTTTTTTGGGGAGGTTTAACTCACATATTATTAAACAACCCCATAATAGTGATGCCCAAAGAAGAAAATATCCTAGTATGAGTAGTTTTCTATAATTAGTATCATAACTGAGGCCTTTATGATGTTCTAATGGGGATGATGGGTCTTTATGGGGTGGATTATCCTGAAACTCAATCCCATATTGGAGATGTTGGAGAATAATTAAGCCCATATAATGTGGTGTGGACACCTCATTCATCATGATGCATTTTCTAGGGGAGGCTTGGCCCATATCATATAAAAACAAACCTATGTGTTTTAGGCCCAAATCTGACATTATAATGTTTCAAGTGGTCTGTTTCTAGTTAATATTACAACAATATATATTTATTAATGTAATAATAAATATTTTAATAATGTATTTATAGTAATATTTTAATTTATATATATATTCCATTTTTTAAACTCGAATACTTTTAAATGATTTTATAAAATTAAATAATGATATTAATACTAATAGGTTTATAAATGTTAATTTTTATTAGTTGAATGACTAATGTTAATTAAATAAATTGAAATTAGTTAATGTTACAAGTGATATTTTTCCAAAAATCATTTCTTTAATTGTTGGGTATTTTTATATTAATAAATTAATTTAATCAGTTTTAATGAATATTTATAATGAAATATATTTTTATAAACAATATTGATAATAATTAATTTTCATAAAATAATTATTAATTACTAAGGAATATGGTTAAAATAATTAAGTGTTTTAAAACTTATTTCCTTAAAATATTGTTTTTTTCTATGTTATATTTTTTAATATAAAGTTAAATTTTGGAAAAATAGGTATTTATGTTAATTAAACTGAGTCCCACTTTTGAATCAACATGTTAAAATTTGGTAAAAATGGATTTGTTTTATTTTGGGTAAGAAACATATTTACAATGGAAAATAATAAAATAAAGTAAAAATAATTAAAAAAGAGTAATGTCACAAAGAATGAATTTTGAATAATTAATTTGATATTTAGACATTTTAGAAGTCCTTTTTAAGGTGTAAGATTAAATACTACTTTTACAACCACTATTTACTTTTCTAAATTGCATAAATCCCATGTGATTCCATCTTTACTCTTAACTCATGTTTCCTTGGAAATGTCTCCCATCATCTCTAATAATAAAAACTATCCTCCAATCACTCCAAAACCGCTTATAATTTTTGGTTTTTTCTTGAATACCTAAAAAAATTTCATCTCCTAAATCCCCCTTCTATCATTGGGAACTTTTTTTCACATGGAGGAATCCTAAATCCAAACATTCTATGAGGATCTCTAAGAGAAGATTCATGTTCTTATTGTTATTTTTATCCTCTCCCTAATTACTTTTCTTTAACTTCTCCATAAAAATCTTATTTAGTTTATTTTATCAAATTAATAAAAATATTTAAAAAATTATTCCTCTTTTAAAGTTATATTATAATTATTCAAAATTGTGTAATGTTAATATATATAAGTTTATTTCTAAAAAATCATTTATTCTTATTGAATTAAAATTTACACAAGGGATATTTTTAACCATTTTTAATGGTCCATAACTATAACATTAATGAAAAAATAAATGAACTATATAACCATAAAAAATACATCAATATAAATTACTAGACCATTGTAGATTTGATAATCACATAATCAAGAAATAATAACTGAAACCGAAATACCAAAGATTAGCATGGAAAAAACGTAATAGTTACAACTAAATATTTTTTTCAATGAATGATTAATAAATTTGTAATAATTAATGGTATATTAACACAATTAAGTATTATAAATAAAAATAACTTTCTTAAAATAATAAAAAATAATCCTAAATTGAATATGCAGAGATTTAAAGAATGTTGGACCCAGAGGGAATCCAAGGTAAGGGTTTTATTAACTCAATTATATTTTTATTATGCCTCCCACTTCTTAATTGACTATGTTATTCTAATTATTTTATATTATTAAATTTATATATTTCATATAATGTTTTCTATTTCCTCTAGGTAAGTTAAATTTTCATATCAAATCATTTCCATCAATTAATTTATTACTTCACAATTAAAATGACATTGATAAGAATAATTTTCATTCTTTATATTTAATTTTTCACTTCTATATACATGTTATTCTAATAATGAATTTATATTAGTGATAATTTTTTTATTATCTTATATACCTTTCATATTTCCCTTCATCTCTATTCAAAATAAATTTTATATTCCCTTTCTCGTTATTGGTTTTTCTAAAACTTTGTAAAATTCTTTAAAAATATTCTCATTCCAATTTAAAAAATTCAATATCCTCCATTATTCATTTCTTATAATTTTTTTATATTTGTTTTTTTAAATATTCCCTTGTTGGGAATTTTTTTTAAAAATAATGTCATATGAGTTTTTTAACCCTTTTGTAAATTATTTTGTAATTTAAGAGTAAAATTTTTACGACAACACTATAAAATTTTTATTAAATTTGATTTTATTATTTATCAACCATTTTCCTCTAGATATAGAAATAATCATTCATATATGTAATAATAATTTATTTATCACTATCCACATACTCTTATTATGTGATTTTTCTCTGTGATTTAAATTTGAGTATCAACACATCAAATTCTTCAAAACTTCTTTTTTTGTACATCTTAAAATTACATGTTCCCATTTTTTTACTTGAGTTACTCAATATTTTATGAATAATTGATTTAATGTTTCAAAAATATGTATAGTCTATCAGTATTTGATTGATGAGTCTAATATAGACCTCTCTTCAGTGGGTAAATATTTATATATCATAAGATCAATATGGGACACAAGTGGTTAATCTAAGACCACTATGTTATAGGACATGGGTAGTTTTCCCAAGTCAACTATATTATAGGGTAGGTGGCTAACCTTTTACACTATAATATTAATGTGTTTGTGGTTAACCACAATATATGTTATGATTTTTATACTTATTCTGGTGTTTCATTCCAATATCTGGTTTGATGGATCCAGATTACTATCTCATGTTTACAAATTATTATGACATGGAATAGGTCATGATTTAATTGTGATAATTTTGGGAAATATAACCTTAGTTCATGATATTTTTCATTATTTTACCGCTTTTTATTTTATGTTATTATTCCATGATTTTTCATTTTAGTATTTATACCATGTTCATATTTTATCACATATTTAATATCCTTTATAGTGCATTAATATGTTTTCCACTTACTAAGTATTTAATGAAACACCTTATTTTGTTTCCCAATTCCCCAAGAAATTATATGTAGGAATATTTCAATGAGGGAGTCTTGAGTGGTGAATTTTTTGGGAGATGATGTAACTGTAATGTGTAATACTATTTTATGTAGCTAATCTCCATGACACTAAACCTTTGGGTTCTAGGGTGTGTTTTATTTGGGACATTAAATGATTAATTACAATAAATGATATACAATATATATATATTATTCTTAATCTATCTTAACTTGTATCATTTTTGGTCTTAGTTAATTTTTGGGATCATGTTATAATGTGCAAGAGTACCAAACCAAAATAAACCTATGGTTAAAAAGAGTTATATGTTAAATTGAAAGTGGCATAAAATGAAATTAATGTGTCATAGACATAATATTTTTAAAGACATAATATTTTATTAACAACATTAACCCTTTTGGTTTTATAAAATGTATGGAACAAAGAAGAACCATGTAAAAAATGAGTGTAATGGAATATTTTGCAACTGTCACAATGAAAAAATGAATGGAAGGAGAGATGATGTTTAAAGATTCATGGATTTTATATCTATTGTAATGAATAGTAAACATATACATTTCAAGCTCTAGAATTCATCATTGAAATAAAAACATGTTATTGAGTCCTTTATGTTTCCTTGAACTCCATTCATTATTTTATATTCTAATCCACTTTTTATTGAGCAATATATCAACATAAGAGAAGATATTTTATCTTCATAAATTATTATAAAATAAAAATAATTTTTTTATTTTTTGGTTGGTGAAGCAGACCAATGGTGGAAATTGATTTTGATCACAGGGGAAAACAAATAAAGATACTTTACCAAATGGGAGGAGTATAGGAAAAATATTAATAATCATATATTTTTATCAAAACACTCATATCAAGATGGAACATGAATTATATGAGCTAAAGGAAAATGAGAATGAATATATTTTTCAACATGAAAAAACATCAAAAGACTCACAAGGTACACCTATTATTTTATTATTGATTCCCAAATAAAAATCAACCATTCTATTTCTAGATTAAAACCCAGTTTCTAAAGGATAGTAGTCATAAGGGAAATGGTATCTTTGAAGATTTTTTTTATTTCCAATTAAGGTGGAAATAGAAATTAGAGACTCTCTTTATTCTCATGGAATTGGGGATATTAAATTGGTAATGTTATTTTAGGGAAGTCCAAGTAACATGTCACATGGAGGAATGAAGACTCACATATCAACATAATGAATGTGTTGGAAAAACCAATCTAGAAATTTCCCTAAGTAAACAAATAAATGTTTCTTATGTGGAAGAAAAAAGAATCAATAACATCAATTTAACAGTTATATGAAGAGTCCAACAAATAAAATAGAGGATAAAAATGTTAATTATAAGTCATCTCAAGCTATTAAATATTCTAGATGTTAATAATTTACTCACTCTATTGATAAGTGAATGAATTCATAGGATAATGAGGTGAATATACATAAATTACCCCTAAATTCAAGGGACCAATGAAGGGATTATTGAATCACTATTTTGGAAGGGGATTATAATAAATAATTGGGGAAAGGTATATTGATTATCTTCTCTACAATTTTGGAGGTATTTTTTGATTTGTTTCTTATTCACTCATATCTTGAAAGTATTCTAATATTGTTAATTTAACATAAAAATGATTAGATATTACGTTATCAGTGAATACAAACCGTGGTTTAATTATTTAATACCAAGTATAAAAATATTCTCCGATTGCGTTTTTTAGAATATACACATGGAAAATCATATTATTATTCCCTTAAAATAATTCGACATAATATTTTAAATGTATTTGAACAGTATACCTAGATCTCATATAAAATATTAAGATATAAAAATCTCAATTTTATCCCAAATAATTTGATGATAAAATATTGATGTAATAATGATTTCGAGATCCCTTGGTATACCCAATCGCGAGAGATGATTTGATTAAATGGTTATAGATGAATTGAAAATTACATATGTTTCAATTGTAATTGGAGTATATTGATTTATTTCTTAAATAATTTATTGGTCTTCCCCAAGATCAAGATGTTAGTTTTTAATTGATCTCATAACCAGTTTTATGCCTATTCTAATTATTATATATAGAACGATCCCCTTTGAGATGGAGGAATTGATTAAGTTAGTCTAAGAGAATATAAAAAAATGTTTTATATGCCCATGTAATCTCCAGGGAATTTTTGTGTCTTATTTTTAGAGAAGAAATTTGGTTCAATAAGTGTTTTCATTTTTTATGATGAACTTAAAATGGTAACGAATTAATAAAAAGTATCATTTACGTTATATTAATGATTTATTCAATAAAATTAAAGTTCTAAAAACATCCCAAATGTGTAACATTAAACAAGATATCATCAAATAAGGGTGAAGATGTAGGATATACCCAATACATCCTTTAATATAGTTTATGGAAATTATAAATTCACAATGATTCCTTTTTGGATAAAAATTACCAAACTATCTTTAGGGATTTAATAAATAGATTATTTTGAGATTAACTTGAATTTGTTTGGTTAGGTTTCCAAATGGTGTTCTCTTATATACCATGATTCATGGAAGAACATGAATAAAATTTGAGTATTTTGTTAATAACCTTGGAGAAGGATAAATTAAAAAAACCAATAAGTTTAATTTTTTATTTAAATTGTATCCCCATTTGGCCTTTCAATCAAAAGAGATGTTTAAACTATATATCCTTCAATGAGTGAGGTTATTGAAAAATTTCCCAGACCTACCACTATGAATTGGATATATTATTTTCTTATATTTCATTGATAATAAAAATGATTTGGAAGAACATTCACACAATTATATAATCCAATAAATAAGTTAACATGGATGGGTGGTAAGTTACGCTAAAAAGATTAATGCGAGGGTAGTTTAAGTATACTAAGATAATATTATACACTACAACTATACTAAATATTCCCTATTGTTGAGGATGGTTTCTGATATACAATGATACATCCAAGAAAGTATTGGGGTGTTTATTTTTGAAATCTGACAAGGTGATAACTTATAACTAACATTAATTAAAGGTCCTTGAGTAGAATTTTCTTATTCATGATCATGTTATAGTAATATTAATATATTTTCTAAACATATAGAGGAAATATAATTATGAAAAATGGTGTGATTTATATTCCAATGAATATAGATCCATTTAAATATTCACATATAATAATTTAATCATATATAAAAATAGTTGGCTAGATTTTTTCATGGACTATGTCTTCTCAATACATTACCCTGCATGAAAGGATAATATGGCAGTGCATTCTCTAATTAGAAAGGATAATATCAAATTTTTAATGATGTGGATTGGGATGGATCCAATACTCATTGATTTTTTAAGGATGAACCATAAAATCATAAAGGAAGGAGTGAAATCCTTTTTTCCGAAATTACTTCTCAAATAACCATCCATGTGAAGATAAATGTGGGATAAATTATTTGTAGTTGTATAAAAATATAGAAACTATATTATAGTTCATCTTTGAAAATGATAGAATTAAAAGGTTTAGGAAATTATTATGAGTCCCATAAAAATGAAAATTGAAGAATGAGGGTTATGTAATACACATATCTCGTCATTATCTATTCATAATAGAAGGAAAACAATGCATAATGATCTGAAGGGGTATTTATAGTTAGAAAACATAATCAAGGAGACTATGGATTATATATCATGATGACCAATCTACCAAAAAGTCAAATCTTAAAATTAGAATTCTATGATGTTGATACATCCATTTACCTTAACCATATGAAAATGATAAAACATAACCATGCATTTCATCACAGGTAATTCCATGTTCTCTAAAAGACATAATTCCTTTCGGGTTGGGGTTGACCTAATTAATAAATTAAGACATTTCATTTATATTTATGTGGATTTGTCACTCAACCAACATTCCATGGTATACATAATGGAATTGTTAAGGCTATATTTAATTACACATTCAATTGTATCTGATCAAGATCAAAGTATTACCATGTTTTTCTAAGGTAGTATTCAATAATAATTGGATATAAAGTTTAATTTTAGCATAATATATCATCCTCACACATATGGTCAATCTAAAAAGATCATCCAAAGATTGGAAGATATACATAGATCATACTCAATGGATTTAAAAGATGGTTGGGATTGATGAATTCCGGTGGTAGAGTTCCCATAAAATATAATTTCCACTCATGCATTCAAATGGAAATATATGAGGCTCTATGTGTGAAGAGATGCATAAAAAATCATGTTGGGATATCCTTATATAGTTTTTGTTATTTGGACTTGAAGTTTCTTATGAAATGACACTGAATGTACAAACCATTCAGTTACATAATAAAAAATTGATAATTAAATGGAATATCATTGCTAAAAATCATTTACAAGGTTAATATTTTGTTATCTAGAATAATGTTTTCCGCCATATATCACCGTGGATGAGGGTTATGAGATTTCTAAATAAGGTAAATTCAATCCATGGATATATCTTACCCTTTGGGATTATTGATCATGTAGGGATAAATATTATCCCATAGTACATACACCAAACCGCCCTCAAGTAAATGATATGTTCCGTGTATCGATTTTGAGAATATACATACTAGATCCATCACATGTAAGTGATTAAATCTTTTACAAATGGAAAACGGTCTCTCTTATAAGGAATAAAATATATAGATCATGGATCATAGAGATAAAATGCAATGAAATAATACCACTAATATAGTAAATGTACTATTAAACAATCATAAGTTTAAAGAATATACATGGGTAGTTGAAGATGTAATGAGGAAAAAGTTCTATCATTTGTGTTCATATGAGAAATGGAATTTTGTGGGTGAATTATTTTTAGGGGTGGTGGGAATGTAACACCCAATATTATTAGTTTGAAATTGATTTTAATAAAAACCATTTGTTAGAAATATTATCTTACATGCAACAAATATAAAAGATAAATAAAACATTTGTCCATTAAGGTATAATATTAAAATGGGATAAAAATTAAAAAATAATGCAATAAAATATAATTTTTGAAGTTACAAATGATGAAAACCAATTTTATAAAAAATTATAACGAGATTGAAATATTCCTCATCCTAATCTGCAAGGAAAATCATTTTTCTATAAATAATTATCGTAAATTTTATGAAATATAATAAAGATATTGAGAAATAAATTATATATGAATAATTATATAGATGTATGTAACAGAATGTATTCTTATAAAAAAGAGGAATACAATCATTGAGTGTACATGATCATTGGGAATACATGACTACTGGGTATATATGTTCATTGGGAATATATTTCCATTGGGATTTTATGGCCACTATTTATATACCATCATTTGATATAACATTGACTAATAGGATAAATTATAAGGGTTTTGTGAATAATAAAATTTCGACCATTATAAAATACTAATTGACTTAGTATTTTTATAGATGTGATCACATTATAGAATATACATAGTGAAAAAAATAATTGGGATCATGTAATATATACCTTCATTAAGAGTCTCATTTGTCTAATAATGAAAAGGATGTACTATAAATAGAGTTTCCATTGAACAAGAATGAGCTAAACATCCACAAATACGAATTGGACAAAATTATTGAGTGAAAATTTCAGGTTTGTGGAAATCATTAAGAGATCCATGCTAGAGGAATCATCACATGTGAATTCCACTTTTTATTATGTCACAATTATGTCTAACAAAATTGGTTTGAATAGGTTTTTAAGTAATATTTATAATTATATCAACATTAAAGTGTTAATATAGTAAAAAATATATTGTTTTTTATTATTTTTTGTATCCACGTATATTAATAATTTGGTAATTAAATACTTTTGAATTATTTAATAAGATAAAAAATTAATTTCAATATAAATTTATAGACAAATATAAATTTTTAGTAGATTAATGAGTATTTTTAATGAAATATGATTAATGTATTTTAGTGTAGGAAATTTAAAAAATTTCAAAGTATTATTTATCAAAAAGTTGTGTATTTTAATATTAATAAATTAAATTAATAATATTTAAATAATGGTTTTAATTAAATTTAGTGATTATATATAAATTTAAAAATTATTCACTTTTCATCTAATGATTATTATTTACTAATAAATAAGTATAAAATAATTTAGTATTTTAAATGTTATTTTTCTATTATATAATTTTTCATGAGTTATATGTTTTCTTATAAAATTTATGTTCGTTATAATTAGTAATTTAATTTGATTAATTGAATTCTAAATTTGGAATTATGATATTGAAATTATGTAAAAGGTGTTATGCTGTATTTTTTGTAAGAAAATAATTTGAATGGAGGATAATTATATAAAAATAAGAAATGATTAAATTGAAATAACAGAAAATTTTCAAATTAAATATGATATTTATACATTTTTAAATAAAATTTCATTTGATATCTAATCTTGGGTCCATGAGATTCCATATATACCCTTCAAATAAATCAATTTTATAATGAAATGTCCCTTATTTTAACCAAAAAATGTAGATCTTCTACAACCAATACAAACCACTTATCTCATTTAGTTTTATCTAAAATACTAAACCAAATTCAATCAATTAAATTATTCTTCTCTATTTTGTATATTTTAGTAACAAAAATGACTCCCAAAGCCTTCATTTTCAAGAGGATCTATATGAAAAGATTCCAGTTTTCAATGTAACTGTTATCCCATCCCTAATAAATTTTTATTATCTTCTTTATAATCCATTACTTACATCTACTTTATCACATTAATAATTTTTTTTTCTATAAACCATTATAATCTCACAATATTGATATTATAACTTTTCAACAACGTGTTCATAACTGTTAAATCATTATAAATTATTTTTTGTTGGATCTATTTGAATTCCAACATGAACAATTTTATATTATTTATATCATGAATGATTATGAAAAATTATATAGTGGAACTATTTTTTAATAATTTATAATTTTATAGATTTTTATAATTCAAGATTGGTAATTCATAGAATTATATATACTAATAAAAATATACTTTTTTGTTAAATAAAAATATGAAAAAATATATTTTTAAGAATTCCTTCTGAACTATCACAACAAAATAAATGAAACAATCATGGAATAATACAAACCCATAATACACAAAATATATATAAATAATATTTCTATATTGGTGGTGAATAAAAAATGTTTATGAAGCATAGATTGAAACTAACATACCAAAGAAAGAAAAGAATAAATTTAATAATTAACACATTATGATAAATTCAATTTATTAAATATTAAAAAATTGGAAATAAGAAATTAAAAATGAATAAGGTTATATAAAATAAAAATAAATTAGGTTCAAAAAAAGATTTATAATAATTCTTAATCGATTATACATGGAGTTAGAGTGCATTTGACCAAGTAGGAATTCAATTTAAGGGTTATATTCACTAATTTATCTTTTAATTGAGTTATCCTATTTTTTTAGATTGTGTTCTTATAAACTTTTTATATTTTACTATTTATCTATATAATTTTTTTAATATTTTATCCGTGGAAGTTACATTTTGATATCAAAACCTTCTCTGTTGACTTATTTCTTATTTATAAAAAGACTTTTTTAGGAATAATTATAATCATTTCTATTAGTTTTTTATCTTACATATCTATGTTATCCTCACCCTAATTCATTATTTTTCCTGATAAATATGTATTATCTTATATAAAATTCATGTTTATCCTTATCTTTATCGAAAATGAATTTTTATTTTTATTTTATCGATGTGTATTTTCATAAAACTATTTATAATTATTAAAAATGTATTCATTTCCCCTATTGTATATTTTGTATCTTCCACCACATGTTTTTTATATTTATGAATTTATTTACTTTTAAAGGTTTATTATTATAAATTTACCTTAAAATAGTTTTTCATGGGTTTTTTACTATTTTAAAATGATTTTGAAAACATAAAATAAATTGGTTTTATTGAAAATGCTACAAAAATGTTAAGAAAACGATTTTTATATTTTCCCATAAAGTTTCCTCTGTATTTTTACGTAATCAATTATATTTGAAATTAAATATCATGAATATCCATCCTTGTTCTCTTTTCCATGTTTTTTTGGGTGATTTAGATTTTGGTATCTACTAATCCAATTCTGAAATTATTTTTTATGATACTTAATGAAATTTCATATACCAAATTTCTTACAAGGGTATACTCAAGATTTGAGATATAATTGATTTCATGTGGAAATTATTTTTATGGAATATCATTATGTGACAAGTGGGTTCGATATAACCCTTAAATTCATTATGTAAATCTTTATAACTCAAGATATTTGGATGATACGCTAATTGTTATCCCAATCACTATGTTATGAGACACCAGTGATTATCTCAAATCCACTATGTTATGGGACAGGTGGTTAGACTAATATAATATGACATTCTTCCCTTAGTAGTTAATCATGTCATACACAATTATTTTCTAAGCTTATTATTTTTCCATTTTCCTATATTTTCTTCCTTGTATCATGATTATTGTATCATGGTTCCATATTCTTATCACATGGTATATGATATGATTTCATAATGATCCATTGAGTTTTATGTACTTATTTCATGTTTTATATTCTAATATAATTTATTATTATCATATTATATGATACCATGTAATTTTTAGTCAAATATTTCTCTCATCTCCATGTTTTCTCACATTTTTATGATCCTTCATTAGACATTGAAACATTTTCCCCTTACAAAGAATTTTATACCACTTCTTATGTTTCAAATTTTAATATGAAAATATTTGGAAAAATATTCCCATAAGGGAGTCATGTGGGAATATTTTTTGGGATATGTTGAACTAATAATGTGTAATAATATATTTTGTAGCTAATATCTACGACATAAACCGTTAGGTTCTCGGTGTGTGATTTATTAGTCTGGGGTGATGTCTAATTATTTGAAATGATGTAAAATATTTTTATTTTACTCCTAGGTTCTCTCAGTACAAAATCTATCATGATATTTTGGGGTTTTTTTATTATGTAAGATATCATATTAGATATTATAAATTTAACCTCTCATAAAAGGCAGTGAGTTATTGTTTATAGAATAAACCAAAATCATTTTTCCTCTATAGAATTATAATAAAAAATGTATCAATAGTTTTTCATTTTACCATTATAAAATAATATTGTGAAAAACTCTATTACCTTGTGTTAAGTAAGAATTTTAGGGGATTAACTATCCCTGAAGTAGGGGGTGTGTGGATCTTAAAAGTGACATTATTATTGTGATAATTATTCTCATTGATTCCTTTGAGGGAAATAATTTATCCTCTAACTCTTCTTATACTGAACTTAGTTTAAGGAATATATTGATCCTTATATATATTTTAATTATTTATATGTTTTCACATGTTCTTGTAATTTTTGAAAGTATTCCCTTGGAAATTTTCTAAAACTTGAACCTCTAACACAACTATATTATTATGAATGATTCAAAACCAAACGATGTACTTGTTATTTAGCAACGATAGATAAATCATTTTGTGTCTAAACTGGATAAATATATATGAAAATAAGTATTTATTTTTATGTAATAATATAATATAACATATGAAATTTATATTATGTTTTACTTAGAATGGTTTTACAATATTCGTTTCATATATTATTTTCCCCTTTGTTATTTACATAATATTCTTTCTATAGAACATGATGTGGGATAGATGGGGCACAATATTTTCATTGATCAATCTATATATCAGTTTTGATACATAATTATTTTATTGTTTTATATCACATAAATGTTTAACTATATAATTAGTATACATACTATATTTTTTTAAGGGAAGCATACCCCATCCTTTCTCTATGGTTGGTGTGAACTGGTTTTGATGGATGTTTATTTTTTCATTACTTTTAAATTTCATAAATAACTCATTGTGAATAAATTTAAATTACATATATAATATCAATAAAATTATATAAATTGTAATGTAACTTAAATGAATCATCATTTTAATAGAAAATGGATGAATCCCAAGTGTCTTGGTTTATAATTTTTGTGTGTAAATATGAATAGTCAGGTTTGAATTTCCCCTCACAATTCCTAAGACAATGTTTTTATAAAATTTCTAGGAATTATTAATGATTCTTTATAGATACCATTAATATGGTTTTCAACCTACTATATTCTATAATAAATGTACTATTTAAGAGATAATGAAGAGTAAATCTATGTTTCATTATTTATTTTTCAATAAAATAGATTAATAATATTATAATATAACCCTAATGTCTTTTAAATTTATTTTATTAAGTAAAAGAATTTTTTTTTGCATATATATATATATATTAATGAATATATGAATTCATGTATTGAATCTAATGTAACTAATGAAAATAGATTTTTTGTGTCATTGTATGACCATGTTCAATCCATCGAATCTCAATTTCTATACCATTATTTCTTTCATTGATAACTTTTACTAACACTATAAAGAAAGACTGTCCTGGTATTATTTTTTCCTTATTGTATTTCCCATTTTTCTTACCTCTATATTATTTTTAATCTATATAATCATTATCACCATTAAATTGTTTCTAACCTTCAGTGTGTTTCCCAATTTGTAACATTATCTAAATTAAAATTCATTGTAATATTGTATTTTTATATTAGTATAATTAGTAGATACAAAATCTTTTTTTACATTAAAAGTGAATTAAAAAACTATAATATTGAAATACAGAAACGAACATATCATATTATGAGGAAATAAATTATATATAAAAATATCTAAAACATTTAAAACATTTAACAGACAATTATTTTTTTAAATGCTAATGAGATTCGATCCCTATATTATGTATCTATATCCTATCCCGGTGGTTCCCTTTGATATATAAGGAACAATCTATATTAGGACCATAATGAAATAACTGTGATATCCCAATGAATTGATTAACTTCAACATAATTTAAAGTACATTATATAAATGTTTTAGTCATCAATATAATAATTGAACAATTTCTATTTTGAAGATCCAAAGTATAAAATAACTGACCTACCTATGATGTCATTATTAATAGTTTATCATTATACCCTTACTTTTAAAAATTCACTTTCTTGAAAATGAATTAAATAATTTTAAATACACACGCATTATTATCCCATTTATATATAAAAAAACACTTGGAATTCTGCAAACTTCCATATTTTTTTATGGATTCTAAAGTATAAAATATTCACATAATTTGGTGCTTTATCATTGGTACAAGAAACGTGCATCACTTATACTATAAAATTTACTCATTTTTTAGAATCACACTACTTTCATCATGTTCCTTTATATATAACACATAAATATTAATTATATTAGCATTATCATATAAGACATGTATATCTAGTTCTAGGATTATCCATCAAAAACATTAAAAATTTGAATTTGGAATTATAGATAATTACATAAAAATATTGTGTCAATCCAACCTTATAAAAGATTTATTATGTGTATTTTATGTCCATATTTCATTCCTTAATAGATTAAAAATCAAAATTATTTCTTCTTGAGTATGAAAGTATGGTAAATCCACTTTACCATTTGAAAAAACATAAAGAATTTACTGCTACTGCTCTATTGTTTTATTGGTCAAACATCTGTTATTGAAATTAAATCACCCATAAGGATCCCACAATAATGACGTTTTTGAAGATCAATGTCACCAACATGAAATAGGAATTCTAGATAGAATATAAATAATTATTGAAAAACAAACCTCAATAAAATAAATCCTTTGAGATGACTAAAATTTTATATATAACCTTTCCAACACTTTATATACTATTCAATAGGGAACTTCCATCTATAAAGTAAAAGACTACGTAGTCCCATATCTCTCAACATTGAACTATTAAGTAAACCATTATATCAAATAATGATTATGGAAACATCATAATTAACTCGCATAATATGATAGAAATTTCATTCCCCATTTCAAGATACTTTTCTAGACCTATAAATGTTATATATATATCTTTAAAAAATAATAAAACCTTGGTAATTATTTTTCATAATATTTTTGGGATGAATACTCCCTATAGCCTCAAGTATTAAATATGGAATCAAAACATGAACGTCATGTGATTTTAATCCCTATTACATCAAATAAATCAATGATATTATATTCTTGATACTTGGTAAATTTCCCTTTAGAACATATACACTATTTATAATGTTGGATCACTTAAATATCTCTTAAATGGAAAGAGGGTGAGCCACTAGAGGTAGAAAAGTCCATCCTTTATCTATTATTATCATCAACTACTCCATTATTTCCATTACAATCATTTACAACATTGCATTGATTTTATATTTTGTTTTTCCTAATGAATTTAACAACATGACAATGACAGTTTCACATAAATATTTCTTTTTCATGAATGAAATAAAGAAAATGAATGATGTAAAAAAATCCAAAACTATAATTTGATCAAAATTCATATATTTTTTTAAAAAATTTATAAAGGTTTCAAAAAAAGGTTTACGAATAATAGATAAAATATATATTTCTTTTTCCATATTTTATTCACATACTAAGGGAGAAGGTGTGTTTCCTACATCTAAGTTACAATATAATGATATTTCCCAGGACCAGTAAATATATTGTCTAGGTAAAAATTTATGATGTTCTAGAAACACTCTAATGATATAATTTTTCAAACTAACATAGTGTGTATTTTCTTCAAATATAAGAGACCCTAATATCCTTTATTTATATGTGAATACAAATTCCAATAATTAGGAATGAAATTTTCCCTAACCTTTATGGTATTTGTTTATCAGTGGATCCAAATAAGCATCAATATCATTAACATGTTATTTTGATCCTGAGATATAAAAGGAAAATATAATGTACATTCACTTCATGCATAACCTTGGTTGTAAGTTATAATTTACCAACATATGATATCATGATCTCTGAGTGAATATTTTTATGTAAAATGGATTAATACCTTCTATAGATGACATAAGATGAAGGTTTCTCATATCATTTCTAAATTTAGGATACACATTATTAATTTTTTTCCACTAAGGAGAATATTTTTTGTAACGTCCTAACCAGGGTGCCACATGTCAGGGCCCCGATCTAGTTCCCCACACAACCTTAACCCCATGTACTCCAAAGCTTGCTGACTTGAAGTGAGAGTCTAATAAGAAATATGGGGAGACTATACACTCTTTATCAAAGTGGAAGAACAATAGAAGTAAATAAACAATATCCAAATGATAATAAAAAATAACCAATAATAAATGGAATCTATTTATGAATATGAAAACATATAAAATGAACATAAATAAAGGTTGTAAATATGTCATTCCATAAAAGAGTGAGGTTTCTACTGAAACCCTAAAATAAAGAGACACTGACATCTCCCAAGTGGGTCCTGATATCATGAATAGTTTCCTCATCCATGATCCATCATAAATCCAATCTCATTCATCTAAAATAGTTCTATATTCCTTGTATTTTACTATAAACATAAAGTATATTTAGTTTCCAATTAGTAATCCTAGGTAGGGTGTGATTAATTTATTTTGGCCACCACAAATGGAATCTAAAGAAATATCGAGTCTATAACTGTTTATGGAGTTAGATAAAGATTAAAGATCAAATGAAAAGAGTAAACATGCTTCTCCTTTATTATTATTTTACTAGTAACATCATACCTACTTCGGAATTTTCTGGAAATTGAACCATACCCCATAAGGATTTTACAATTTACTCTTTTCATTTTCTTTCATTATTCAACTTAAATCCAATTTCATTCATTTATTACGGTCCTAGAGTGGTAGTCTAGAACCCCATGGGTGTATGGAGAATTATTCCCAAACCCAAAACATATTGTGCATAGTCATATATATATATATATATAAGGGGTCCTATAGAAGTAGTCTAGAACCCCATGGGTATTGGGAGAATAAGTCCTTAACCCACAAATCATTATTCACATCCACATGGACCTAACATGGATCCATATTCATAACTCATTTTTAAACCATTTTTAACACAGTGTACCAATTAATTTATCAAATATATCCACGATTACTCAACTAGATCACAAGGAACAACATAAAAAATTTACCCATTAATCCATTTTTCTTCATTTATTTAAAAACTCAATAACCCTTCAAGATTGACATAATAAAGTCTTTGAATCCCATTGTGAAAATTGAAATAAATATTTATTTCAATTCCATATATCCATTATTCATCTTTTTCCATTTCAATAATCATTACATCAAGGATATTAGCATACCCCATGGGGTTACATCATGCCCGATATCATAACTCCAATGGATCCAACGAGATCTGTGACGTGTCTCACAATCACATCAGCATCAATTTGCTATTTCTAATTTAAAATGCAATTTAGCAATGTGGAAAAAAAATATTCAAACAGAATAATGAGTTAATGATTAATTCTATGGGAATTATAAATTAGACCACATACCATAGGATTGTTGTTCAATTATTTCCAAACATTAGCCCTCAATTAGATATAGAACAATTAAATTCACAACATTAAAGAGAATATAGAATAAAAAACAAGGATCATGATACCTGAAAATAAGATCAATTAATACAAATATCTAAACGATCCAAAATTGGAGGAAATTCATTCCTCTACTAAGGGTGGTAATGATATTAGAGAGAGAAAAATCAGGATGTGGAAGAATTTATATTTTTTAGAGGATTCAATTTCTTCAAATGAATGATTAATTTGCAAATAAAGGAGTTTGAGGAGCCTATAAATATTTTAAAAAGGCTATAAAAGAAATGGAAATAATTCTAGGTCAAATAGGGGTTATTAAAGATATAAAAAACGTGGTTTGTGAATTAATATTTGTTGTTTTGGGGGTTTAAAATCCAGAACACGTGGTTTCCTAGGCATGATTCCTGATTAAACAAATCATTCACCCCTACCTGATTAGAACTCCACAGTCTGGTGTGTTTGTCTCAGAGTAGTGATTAGGATCAGTGACATTTTGGTAAGTTTTCTAGGGTGTGTGAGAGTGAGGAAAAGAAACACTAAAAAGAAAACATGTTGACTTGTGAGGAAAATAATTATTCTGATGACCCATTCGGGCATATTGGTGTGCCCTTGGGAGGGGACCCTGTGTCTATGGAGAAACATGTGGTACTTAGAGGTTCAAGACCCGGAGATATTGTTATTTAGGGGTTTATATGCTATCATATTAGCCTAGGATTCACAATGGAATCAAATAAATAACCAAGACATAAGTATAATGGAACTATATATATTGTGATGTAGGGTCCATAATGATGTTGTTCTACACTGGGGGGGGGGAGTGAATGTAACACCCTGATAACCTGATGACCGTGTTTAGTGCTCTTGGTCGTGAGTAGTGATCATGGTGGGTGACCTTATGGGATGTTTCCTAGAGTGTGTGAGATTTATGATAAAGAACACTAGAAACAACATCAGTGGGCCTATGGGGACAATCATTAGTCTGATGAACCATTTGGATATGTTAGTTAAATGAAAAAATTACCCAACTCATGTCAACATAGAGAACCATTACTTTTTTGGGATCCTAACTGATTAGAAATCCATATTTGAGTGTTTTTATCCTAGATTATTGATCAGGATGGGTGACCTCTTGGGGTGTTTCCCAGGTTGTGTGATAGTGAGGACAAAGCACACTAGAAGGAACATGTGTTTCCCTATTGGGACAATCATTAGTCTGATGACCCATTTGAGAATGTGGGTGGTCCCCATGGAGGGGATCACATGTTTGTGGAAAAAATGGTGGCACATGGATGGCCAAGACCCAACTTCCATGTTATGTCTTAATGTAGTGATTAGGATGGGATACCTTCAAGTATATTTCCTTAGATGTGTGTGAGTGAGGAAAAGGCACACTATAAATAATTTTTGTTGGACGGTGGAAAAAACCATTAGTCTACTGATTTGTTCAGGTAGGTGGGTGGGCCCCAAACAGGGTACCTCATTTCTATAGGACACCTTCTGGTACCTAGAGGGCCAAGACCCAACATCTTGTCAAGGAGGGGTTTCTGTGTTGATAGAATGGGATAGTTGTTACACCATGACTCGATCACTCTACATCAACACTGATCCAATTATGATCCTTGACACATCTCAAAATAAGTAATACTCTTCACCAAGATCCGGTAGGATCAAATTAAGTGTTGCACTCAGCTGCTTCATAAAATCCTAGAATGAATTCTCATAGGCCGCATACCATTCAATCTCGATACCCTTGTTGGTAAGGTCTGATGATCTTGTTTAGGTTTGATGTCTGTGTTGTCACTAGGGAACAGTGGTTACACCATGACCCGATAAATCTCCATTAAAATGGATCCTATTATTTTAAAGATCCTACCAAATATAAAACTCCATAGTTAACCCTGCTTGGTATAGAATAGTTATTAGGATGGGTGAACTTTAGGGAACTTTCCCAGGGTGTGTGCGAGTGAGTAAAAAGTTCACTACAAAGAAAATGTGATGGCCTATGGGTACAATCACTAGTATGATGTACCATTTTAGAATGTGGGTGAGACCCATGGAGGAGAAATGTGTCTTTAAAACAATTGGTGTTAATTGGAGGTCCAGGACCCGAAGATGTAGTTAAGGAAGGGTGTCGATATGATTTTTGGGGCGTAGTTGTTGTACTACAACTTGATCACTTTGTACCAACACTCCTCCATGTCTGATCCTGAATTCATCACAAAATAAATTATAATCCTCACCCGGCATGGGAAGGATCAAAATTGGTGTAGGTATTAAACCACATCATCAAATTTTGGTTGTAATTATCATGTTCTCCAGACCATTGAAACATGATACCCTTCTTGCTTAGGCCTGATGACCTTGTTAAGGTGGGGTGTGTATGTTTTTAATGGGGCCCAATTTTTACACCTTTACTTGATTGATCTATATAAAGAACAATCCAAGTCTAATCCAAAATTCATAAAAACAAGGTATACTACTCACCCTGTTCATGTAGGATCAAATTGGTGTAGTACTCAATTTCTTCATCAACTCTTGGAACAAATTATCACATGTAGCATACCATTCAAAATCGATACCCTTCTTGGCCAGGACATAATGTGGGTTTTCCAAATTGGAAAATTCTTCGATGAATCTCCAATAATCTATCATTTAATCCAAAATCATCAAATATCAAAAAAATTGTGCATTTCTCCTAAGAAAAAAATTCCAGAACATTCTATGTGTCTACTAACAAACCTTCCTCATAGATTATGTGACCTCACAAATATACACTATTGATACATAAATCACAAAAAATTTCTTGTTTTATATCCTTTGTTCTCTCTGTGTACTCAAAATGATTTCAAGATATTGGGAATGGCCATCATGGGTCTTGGAGAACATTATTAATTCATCCAAAAAAAATAAAAAACTGATATAGGTATGGATAAAATATTCATTTCATCAAGGACATGAAAATTGTAGGACTATATTTCATTTTAAACAGCATTAAAATGAACTCATATTGGACATACCTACTCTTGAGTGTTGTATATGGTATATCAAAATCTCTCACTCTCAACTGACGATGCCATGACTAGAAATCGATCTTGGATAACACACATTCACCCCTCAACAAGTCAAATAGATCCCCGATATATGAAAGTGGATAATAGTTCCTAACTATCATCTAGATCAACATTCGGTAATCGACAAATAAACACAATGTACCGTTATCATATTTAGTAAATAATATAGAACTCCACAGATACATAATTAGATGGATAAATCTCTTATCCATCAATTCTACAAAATGAGTCATAATCTCTTAATTCTATTTTGGTGATATATAGTAATGTGGAATAGAAACTAGATCTAATTCCACTATAATATAAATTGTAAACTCAATTTATCTTTTAGGTGGAAGCCCTAATAAATCCTCCATAAAAACATCCTAATTATTTTCTAGTATAAGTGGAAAGACACTTTTCTTAACACCACCATAATCTAAAAAAAGATTCACAATATGAGTGGTGTTCTCCCCCAGTTTCTGATGAACTGGTGTTGTCCGATTCTCTTAGATATCCCATTCCCCATAGATAATATAAATGATACCCATATGAGACGTAAAGTATATTCTCCAATGGTAACAATAGATGTGGGATAAATAAAGGACCAACAAGTAGGTACCCAAAATCAAGTCAAAACCTGACTTGTCAAGAATTTATATATCACAAATGAATTGATACTAACCAACCTTGACAAAACACCATTTGCATAGAAAGATTTTCTTCAACCGTACATCCAAGAATGTGTCGATCATCATAAACCCACACACGAACTCAACCAGAAGACTCAAACCGTTCACAATCTAAGATGATACAAAATAATGTGAGTCTAATGTATCAAATAAAGTCCTAGAAATCATAAAAGCTACTAGAATTATACCACTATCTATCTATGATCCATCCTCACTACACACAAGTGAAGGATAAACTCCATGAAACCGAACTACACCTCTTCCCAGTGATCTAGTATAAGGTCTTGGAGATGCATTACCCTACTGATATGGGTGAACTTTAAATAATGTACTGTGTCCACCACCCAGACCAGCAGAGTCCATAGAACTACAACTTCCTGATGATTATGGGGTAAAATACCCCTTCCACTACTCTTATTCATCCTAGATCCTCCATAACTACCAACCAGTTGATTTTTCCTATAGTACCTATACAAGTTTACTATCCTACCATAGGCTCGATACTCTACTAGTGGTTGGGGACACTGATTAAGAATGTGAGCTTCCATCCTACACTGATGGAAGTGCACTTAATTACTACTCTAGTTAACTGATAATTATCCTAGACTAATTTATTTTCCAAATCTTTCATTGAAATTATCATATGGATTCTTCCTACCCTCAAAATATATACCTCCTAATCTTCTAGAAAAAACCACCTATTTTCCACTAGAATCCTCCTTTAGGTTCCCCTCATAAATGAGATCATAATTTACTATGTTTTTAACTTCTTCAAATGGAATATATTGGCATGAGACATAATCTCACATTTAATTCCATCCTAAAAAAATCCTCAACACAATTTCCTCATATCTTACCAATTCTAGAAAAAGTGCCGAAAATTGATGTGGGAACCAACATTGTCCATCACTGACATGCTTCCATGAGTCAACCAAATAATCCCTTCTTCCTTATCCTCTCTCTCTGCCTATGGGTAAAACTGTTCCAAGAAATTCTCTTGGAAGTCCTTATACACTATTCCCTTGAACTACCCATCTAGAGCCTATATATCTAACCAATTATTTTATTGAACTCATAACATGTAAGAATCCAACTTGACTATCTTCTCCATAGGAGTCTCTAAATGATGAATAATTTTTTGGATAGACTCAATCCATAACTCATCCATCTTAGGTCCACTCTCTCCGGTGAACGTCAGAGGGTGATGTAATTGAACCTCCTATGCCAGATAAAAAATATTTCACACATACTACCCTAGGTCTCTATATGTAAACCAAATAAAGTGAGAAATGTTATCATTAGACTTCTATCCCACTGCTTCACCCCAAACCACCAAGGCCTCTTATCCCGACGTTGGAGGATCATTTCTATCAATTTACTTCAATCATCTCATCAATAAAAATAAACGTGGTGGCGTGTTTATATAATGAAAAGAATACTTATTAAGAAAAATAACTCATAATAAACACTTAACATATAAGGGATTCACATGATGATATAATAATTAAACACTCATACACTTCCCCATGACTATAACTGAGGCACTATCCCAACCCTCAATAATCACTAACCTAGGTCGTGGCTAACAAAGAATAAAAAAATTCATATACCTAAATTATACCATTTGAATCCTATTTTAAACATTTTAAATTTACACATTTGACATCATTTTTCCATTATTAATTCATCATTAGGAACCATTTACTTTATATTACCCAATGAAGGGAAAACATTTCTAACTCCATACAACTGACTCATAAAATTATTTTCCCTATTTGACTAACATAATAAATATAAAAAAATAATAACTGTCTCGAATGGTTCATGCATACTCAACTCTCATGATATAGTATTCAATACGGAAAATATCATAGAACAATTACATCCCACAATAAGTGCATCACCCATGGCGAAATAAAATTCAGTTTTCGCAGTAAACATTAAGAACAATAATCCCACCCAGGGTACATTGTTTTCCCCTTCACATGGGTTAGTGAATCCCTTACATGAGCTCATTTCGAAGTCCCAAATCATCATTCTCTCCTCTACACTATTCCCAAACAATGATAAAAAATACAATAAAAGAACTTCATATTCTCTAATTCCAATTTGATACATTCTGACCTAGGTTTCACATAATGGTTCCTTGAGTCAGTTCCCCACTTGAACATAGGAACCCTTGTATGCTAGAGGATATCGAATAGAATCAAGGGTCTATTATATATTGTGGAGAGACTATAAACTCTTTATAAAAGTGTAAAAAAAGTTGAAATAAATAAAAAATTTCAAAATTATAATAAAAAATGACCAATTGAGAAAAACATATCATGACGAATCTCAAAAAAAGGAAACTTTTCATAATCCAAAGAAATAAATATGATGTTCCAAAAAAGTTTCATTTGTCTACTGAAAACCCAAAACAAAGACATACTGAAATCTCTCGACTGGGTCCCAATATCATTGTTAGTTCTCCCATCTATTCCTCATCCCAAATCCCATATTAATAATCTAACATTGGGATCTATCCCTGATCCTATCCAATAATCATGATGTATATTCATGCACCTATCCATTGGCATATTAATAGTGAGATTATAACTTGGTATGAAACAACCAATGACATCTAAATTAATATCTAGTACATTACAGTGTATTCAGTTTTGTTAGGAATATAGTTCAAATGACAACTGTAAATCTGTTTCACATTTATTATTCATTATTCAACCACATCATACCTGCTTTGGCCTATGCCAGAGTTCGAACCATACCCCATAAGGATTTTAAAATCCAATATTTTCATGGGATTTCATCTTTCAATTTACTTCTAATTTTATTCATGCATCAAGGTCCTAGAGAAATAGTTTGGTACCCCATGGGTATTTTGATAATTAGTCTCTGACCCCCTAATCATTGTTGACATTTAGACACACAAACACATAGATATATATATATATACATACTGAGGGTCTATAGTAGTATTCTTGCACAAAATGGGTATTTGGAGTATCTTTACCTGACCCACATGTCATTGTTCACATGCATATACAAATATCATGGTTCCACATTCACAACTAATTTATCAACCATTTTCAACAAAGTGTACCAATTCATTTATAAAAAACAACCATGGTCCTTTAAATTTATCATGAGGAACTATATGAAAAATTTACCCATTAATCAATTTATCATCATTTATTTCGTAACTCATTAACCCTTCCAGAATAAGTCAATCAACCCTTTATGTCTCATTGTTAAACATGAAATAAGGATTGGTTCAATTCCGTATTCCCATTATTTTCCTCTTATTATTTCAAGAATAATAATTTCAATGATATTTTAATACCCTGTAGGTTTTCATCATGCTTGGTGTCATAACTCAAATGAATGACTGAGATCTGTGAAGGGTTTCATAATCACATGGGAATCAATTAATTATTTCATATTTAAAAAAAATTTCCAACATGGAAATGAAATGATAAAACTACAAGAATGAGATAATGAATAAGAGTATGGGAATTAGAAATTATACCAACTACCTTAGGATTGTTGGAGAACTCTCTTCAAACCATGGACCCCAATTTGATATAGATAGGTCAAATTCAAAATGTAAGAGGATATATTAGGATCAAAATATAGGAATAAGATCCAATGGAATAGGATCCATTAAAACTAAGATCTAAACCATCTAAAATGGGTGGGAATTCATCCCTATAACAGGGGACATATATAAAATAGAGAGATGAATCAAAAGGAAGAAGAATTTACATGTTATAGAGGATGAAATTTCTTCCACTAGATCTTTGATTGGAAAGGAAATGATTTATATAAGCTTATAAATCCTATAAAGATCCTCCAAAAGTAATCGAAATAAGGTTAAATTGAATAGGTGTGATTGGGGATATAAAATGGGGGTTTGGGAAATGTTAATTAATTTTTTTGGTATAAAATCCTACACACACGGTTTCCTAGGTGGGCCTCATGACTAGAAAAACCATACACCCCAACCATGAACCCCTACTATCTAGGGTAAAATGTTCCTCACACTTGGGCTAAAAGATTCAAAAACAATGCACAAACCCTGAAAATACCATATGTAAAATGGTGCATGGTTTGGAGGGTTGTCTACATAGTTTTTTTAAACCATGTGCCCCTTCTTATGGCTCACAATGGGGTGAACATTTTCTTGGGGAAAACCGCACAGTTTTTCCAAACTGTATGGAAACTGAGAAAAACCCCATAGGATTCCAAAATTCTAAAAATTCTTGTATAACAACCCCAATTCAAGGCCCAACAAATGTATGGTCAAAACAACAGTAAAAAGTTCCAAAAAATGAGTACAATACATATATATAAGGGTTGGTATCTTACATTTTATGTGATAGAATTTTCCATTAAAAATTATTTTATTAGAAATCCATGTTAATGGAATTGAATTATCCCCGATTTAATATATACATATAGGCCTTAGAATGATTTAAATATTCTTTAAAAATCTCAAAGAACACAACTCATTATTCTTTTATCGAGTCACATGACATTTGGGTAATTTTTAAGTGATTCATAATCCTTAAGAAGAAAAATAAAATCATTTATAAAAGTTTGTATTATTTTAGAGGTTATAGATATTTCATCATAACTTAAACAATGTATAATTACAATATTTATTAAAATGGTTTCACTTTATTAAATTTCAAGTTTATATTTGGTTTATATTTTTTAGGGAATTATAAAAAACACTTACATAAAAAAGTGGACACTTCAACACAATGTTCATTTTTCCCAGAAAAATAGGATTCTTATGTTCATAGTCTAATTTCAAAAATTACAAAAATTATTAATTCGAGGATATTTTTCATTATTTAGAGCTACACTGTATTTTGGTTTTTACCCAACCAAAGTCCCCATGTGACACACTTGAAAACTTGGCATGAGTAAAAAAAATCAGTAAGGGATATAAAACAAGAAACTCATTAATCAATTTTAAATTGATGGAAACCCATAGGAAAGTTTTAATCATTACATAATAAACATTTGATCTAAAAACAATCACTTATATACACATTAAATAAACATCATGAAATATTAACCATTAAAACAAACCCTTCACGTTCTAATGATTGTATAAAAACCTTCAAATCATAAACTCATAGTTTACCTTTTTAAATGAAAATATTTCTATGAAAACCAATTTGAAATCATAGATAAAATATGAAAGAATCTTGGGAAATAATACTTTCATCATGTAATAACAAAACATTATAGTTACTAAATTCTCTTAATATGAATTTATATTAGTTAACTCTATCAATTCATACGAGTAATTAACAGCATACACATTTTCTTAGGAGTAACGTAAATTATTGAAATTTTTTCATTACCCAATTAATTGGAGGGATTCAATAAACATTCTCCTTACATAATGGAAATAGTCATATATGGTTTTGGGATTACTTCTCCTTCCTAATTTAATTGATAAGACATAACCTTCATGTTTCAAAATAAAAGAATTTAATATCATTTAATTTTTATCATATAATGAAATCAATACATTTTATAAAATGAAATTTTCCTCATATCATGATTTTTTTGATAACTGAAACATTCTATCATATTAACCATATAGTTTTTATTTCAAACCATAATCAAAAAATAAATTAGTTACCTTTTAAAATTGAGAAGAAAAATCAATTTTTTGAAAACATTTAAACAATATAAATTCCAAAAAACAGTAGGAAAATTATATTCATTGAAAAATCATGGAGAATTTTATAGTAATATTGATAATTAATAACTCACATGATGGTTGGAAAATATATTCATGTCATACATGGTAATAAAAAAATCCTTTTACACTTTAGTAATAAGAGTTAAATTCATTATATTTTTTTAAACAATTAATTTTTAAAAGCTTTGTAAATAGTCAAGGGTAGTTAAAAAATTTCTTTGAAAGTATTTAAAGAACATTTTTGAAACATATTAATGAAAAAATACATGGAAGATAAATATTTTGATTATATAAATATAATTTTTTTAAATAAAATCATAGAACACTTTGGTTAACTTTAAATAAAATGGAAATTTGAGAAGAAAATATTAAAAACATTTATAATAAACTTGAATATTTTTAAATGAATGGAAAATTATATATATATGGTAATTTATAAACCACAAAAAAACATGCATTAAAATTCGAATAGTCCACAATGAAAGGAAATTGAGATGATTCATCTATTACCTTGAGTCCAAATCTATATTCATACTGTTTAAGTATTATATAATTAAATTAACTTATTTATTTATTTTGCTTAAAATCCAATTTAGATTTATTAACATATCATAATAATTTTTATTTAAGTTATTTACATATCTTATATAGTTACTAAATCCACTACTTATGTGTTGGATGTTTTGGGTATGTTCAGTTCATAATCCCAAAACAACTTTGGCTGGTTAAAAAATGTTAGAGGGGTTATTACTCAATAATTTAAAACATATTAATCATGAACTAGTGATTATAATTAAATATTAAATAAAATTTTTTTAATCATAGATATGGGATGTCCTGCAAAATTAATTACATAATTTTATGGAGCTTGTTGTCCGTATATACATGTAAATGACGTTTTAATTTTTCTTTAGGGTGGAAAAAAATAAATTAGATAGTATATTTTTTTAAAGAATATTTTTTCGAATTGTTTTTATATTTATTTACTTTTTCATCTTTATAACCATACATGTGAGACAAAAATGAAAACAAAATCACATCGCTTTATAGAGGTGGTATTCCGCACATACACACGAGTGACATTGTCATTATCCAAGGGATATAAATTGATATGAAAAGGGTTCTTTCAAAATAATAGTGAAATTAATGTATATTTAAGATAATTATTTTATAATTTTATAATTTTTAAAGAATATTTTAAGGATTTAGAAGAAGAAATATTCTTTAAACACTGGCATAATAATTATGACTATTCTTTGTAAAACCTCTATAGGCTTACACCTTAAGCCATCATTGGTTAGTCTATAAGTGGGAAAAGAACATATATGAAATCCATAGGATGGTTGGAAAGTTATTTTGGCAGAAATTTGTTAAGATAAACGGCTCAATAGGTGCGATGGATAAAGGATATAAGATACACTTTTATAAGTGAGGTGGGTGGAAAACATATAAGTACTTTAAATAGTAATATATAATTTGTGTCTAAGCCTTAAAAAATATATCCAAAATGCACCATATTAAATTAAAAAGAGTATATAGACTAAATATTATCATAAAACCAACTCTATATAGGATTTAGTTTCATTTTAAACATTATCCTTTGGTTTAGCCTCATTTTTAACAATGTTTAACCTTAACCATTATAACATGTTATTCACTGTCCAATGAAAATGAAAGTAATATTAAGAATTAAAAGTGGAAAATAAATTGACCATGAATGATCATAACAACAATTTACCATAATATTTATTCAATTTTGTTCTTTTATAATTTTATAATGATTTGAAATTATTTTTTAATCATCAACTACGATTTAAGGTCATTTTCAGGTATATTCATATATATATTCAGTTTAAAGGAATAAATATAAAAATTTAATTATAATATAAAATATTTAAAAATAAATTATACATTATAGTTATTCAATAAAATCTTGGGAAACCATAATTCATCCAAAAGATATTATATTTACTTTTTTTAAATCATTTATTTACTTTTTCACTACATTTCACAAGCGTTGCTTCAATGTTACTTAAACATTCAATGAAATTATTTAACATATAAAAATTCAAAATAAGTTAATATAAAAAGAATAATTTATTAATATTAAAAAAACTCTTTATAATCACTCATATCTTCTTTTTATCCCCATAAAAATATATTGCAGATATTAAAATAGAGAGAGAGTGACATTTGTAATAAATCTTAATATAAAATAATATAATATTCATAATCAAAGTAAATGGAAAAAGGAAATGGTTTTAAATTTAGAATGTTTATTTATGAATTAAATCCAACCCATGAAATCTTGGGAATTTTGTGTCGATTTTGAGAGCTCATATTTATTTTTAACCATATTTAACCCATTTTACCAATTACCAGGGTGATAGAATTTTACAAAGGTTACAATTGATTCTGAATAAAAATGAAATAAATATATTTAAAAATATGAATATAATAATAATAAATATTAAATGAAATTTTCAATATCCAATTATTTATAATTGGATGAAATTATTTTTAATATAAGTTTTCAAAACGAAATAAAAAACAATTTTTAGAAAATTGTGTTCTTAAGCATAAAAGTGAACATATACCAAAATCAAATATAATGGTTATACCTATGGAATTATTTAGATTATTTTTAATATAATTCATTTTATGTTACATTAAAATCAAATACAGGATATAAGGATACTTTGAAATTAATTTATTTAAAGAAAGGAAGTAACAGTTTTGTAAAAATCAACATTTTCCTCCATTCACTCAAAAAAATAAATCTTTTTTGAAATATCTCAAACATTTACCCTAATAATATTATGAAATTATTAATTCAAAGCTTTTTTTTTTAATTTTTTATAACATTTTTTCAAAAAAATTTATAAATTAATTATAATATCCTTGAACAAAATGCAATAAACACAATTTTTCAAGAATAATTTTTCAAAGAATAAAATGATTTTATTATCATTAAATATATTATAACCATAATTAAATGAATTTTAATTAAATAAATTGAGTATAAAATATAAAATTTTCAGTACAATTATTAATCATTTTTGATTATTTTTTTATTAAGTTAAAAATATATTGTTCAGGGAAAACTATTTTTTTTAAAACACATATCTTTTAACGTGAAAATATTTCGTCTTAACTTCCCAAAAATTATTAACCAATGTAATATTTAATTTTCATTCTTTGAGGAAACAATTTCTAAATATATTTCAAAATATAATTATTACTATTCATACCACCCAAAAAAATTACTATGCCATAATAATCATATTTAAATAATAATATTTCAATAGTATATCGTTGTTCTTTTATGTTTGGTATTTCGTATACAACACACTGTTAAAGATATTTTTTAAAAATAAAATAAAATCTTGGGGTGTTACATTTTACATACTTAAATAAATATTTCTCTCTCAATTTTTTCTTATGTCCTGTAAAAATGGTTTAAAACATTTTTAAAAAAATAGTTCCAAGGAGTGGAAGATAAAAATATGATCATCAAAGGATAAACCAACTTAATATATAAAATCAACTTTTTAGAAAACCCATATCATAAAAATGGATCATAAAACATTATTTTTAGAATAAGATATGTGAATATGAATGTCACCTAGAATAACATTTAATTAGGTTCACATATAATGATATCATTGGGAGGAAGTAAAAATAAAGGCTTAGTAGAGAGAAATTATATTAAAGGAATAATATAGAGTGATATAGAGTATGATAATGAGAAAATTAATTCCCATAAAATAATAAACTAGCAAAGGAAAAATGAGATGATAAATCCATTTGAAATGAGTGTGAAATGATAAAGTTTTAAATTCCAACACCATTTTCCTAGATTTGATAGATTATTTTATTATCATGATGGAGAACATTAGAAAATATTCTTACATGATTTCATTCCATTTCATATGAATAATATCTTCCTTTGGTTGTTATTCATTCAATTTCTAATTGTATCGCATCTATTAATCCATGAAATGAATATTCATGATGATTTTTTCATTGCTCAAGAAAAACTATTAACTTTTAAGAGATCAAGAGATCCACAAAAGGATTTCAAATTAGTTAGATTATCAATAGAAATTAACCAAAAACATGTTTTTCAAAAGATAATATAATATAAAATATTAATAAAACTTCATTTATAGAAATACCACATTAATATTAAACACCTCATCAATAATACCCAATTTTAAATCATTCCATAAATAAATAAAAATTAAAATCTTCAAAATATTATTTACTAATTTCAAAACCCAAAAACAAGAATGTTTTTGCCATATCTTTTTCTAATATAAACCTAAAATTTATCTAAAAATAACATCATTTACACCTTAAGTAACACACCAAAACTGAATATGCACCAATCATATAATATCTAAATACATTAATCCTTTCTATTAATATCCATAATCACTATGAATATTTAGTACAATTTTATATGCTTCCCAAATATAATTAACCCTTTTGTCCTAAATTTAGCTCCACTCTTATCCAAAAAAATAATTACATTTATCAAAATCATATAATGGTCCAAATATGGTGAAATTTTTTAAAAATAAATTTAATCACTTACTCACAAAATCAATTTTCATACATATGGTCATATATGTGGTAAATAATATATTACAAAAATATAATAAACCTTTTATCCTAATTAACCAAAATTAACTTCACATCTACAATCATCACAACCACAATGTTTATCAATAATGACTAAATTATGTAAAAAACAAAATAATTATTCCTAAAATAACCATTTCTCAATAACAAAATTTATACATAAGTTTTACATAAACCTCAATAATCTATTATAACTCACTAAATTTCTACCAAAGTACTCCCATCAAATAAAAAATCAAAAGGATTATATTTGAATTTAAAATTTAGATCAACCTTGGACTTATTAACTCTTGATGGTACCTAAAACTCCTAAAAATTACTTCTCTGAATCATCCTAATATATAAAGATAACTGATGTTTTCCTTTGATTCCTACCTTAAGTACCTGTAACATAAGAAACACATAATTACATGATATATAAATGGGTTTCAGATTCTTAAATCATGAAGATATTTTTTTAAGGATTTATATAATTAAGAAAAAATATTACATAAAAAATTCGAAACTTCCCCTAAATGTCCATTTATTTCCAAAAAAATATGATTTTTAAGTTCATATTCTCGTTTCATTCATGAAACACTTGTATAATTCAAGGAAAATTCACATTTTTTGAGGTATAATTCATAAGAGTAACAAATCTTCCTTAGGACCAATGAAAAATATTAGAAAGAATTGGATGAGCACAAAAAGTATAATAAGTCATATAAAAAAGAACAGAAAACCATTAATCCATTTTAAATTCATTAAAACCCATAAGGAAGTATTTGATTTTACATAATAAAGATTTGAGAAAAAATTAATCATTTACCCACTCAAGAAAAAAATTTTAATGAAAAAATATTTCTTAAATAATCTTGGAAGAAATAATAATGTAAAAAATCATTTTTCCTGAAATCTTTCCTATTAAAACATACTATTCACCTTTATAAGATCATAAAAATTCCTTTAAATCACAAAATAATTGTTTACATTTTTATGTAAATATTTTCCATGAAAAACATTTTCCAAGAATAGAAATAAAATGTTTGAATATTTGGTAATTATGAATTCATCATCTAATCATCTATCAAGATAGTTACAAAATTCTCAGAGGGTCAAAATATATTTTTTAACTCAATAACATCATAATATTAATTAACTCTATACACTTTAACTTAGTATTAAATTATATTACTTAAATTAATATCTTTAATAAATTAATTGGAGGGTTTAAAAAACAACCACCTATAAAATAATGGATATAGTCCCATAAGAGATTTGGTTCACTCCCCATTCCCACATTCATCAATAACACCCATGTGTCATGTTTTTAAATAAAAAAATTAATAACTTTCAATTTTCAATATACATTGACTTTTTTATAATTTTTACTTTTAATAATTTCTATTAAAAAATTGGTTAACATTCATATTTCATTTTAGAATCCATAAAAGTTTCATTTATTCTGATAAGAGAAATCACTTTTAGTTATCTATTAAAAAAGACAACAATGTCCTACTCTTTGGAAAAGATTTTAACACTAAAATTTCAAAAAATACAATGAAAAGTATCTTCTTTGAAGAAACCTAGAAATAAATAGAGTAAAGTTTATAATTAAGAATGAAACTTCTAAATGAAAAATGTGTTCATAACATATACTTTAAAAATGATTCTTTTGCACTTCGGTAAAAAGAGTAAATAATTACAAATTCTGAAAAAAATTAAAATATTCAATTTTAAAACCATTTTAATGACTCAAGGACAGCTAAAAATTTATTTTTATAGTCTTTAAAAAATAATGTTGATACATTTTATTGAACAAGTATGTTAAAGATAATTATTATGATGGGAGAATTTTAAAAATCAATTTTAAAGAAAATCTCTTATCACTTTGGTAACATTTGAATAAAAAAGAAATTGAAGAAGAGAATTTTAAAATGATTTATAAAAACCTTTTATATCAATAATTTAATGTTAAAATTAATATATATGGAAATATATACACCACTTAAAATAAAACTTCTGGTAAAAAATGGCATATATTCCAAATAAAGTAAATTAAGAAGAGAAATATCTTACCTTGAGGATGAATCACCACACACATTATTTTAATCCAATGTAAAAAAATAATTTATTAATTTATTTTAATGAAATTTGAAATTATTAACTAATCATAATCAATTTCATTTAATTTATAAATAATTATTATATATTTAATAAAAATATTAAATTTTTCGGATATTTGGAGAGCATTCAGTTCATAATCCCAAACAACTTTGGTAGGCTGTCCAAGGTCAAAGGGATTATTATTATATAATATCCATTATATTAATAATCTAATAATTATAATTTTTATACCATAAATAAATTTTTATAATCATCCATGTAATGTGGTTATAGAAAATGAATTGCATTATTTCTTTGAGACTATAGTCTGTATGTACGCATGAACAACATTGTTGTTTTCTACTCAGTAGAAAATAAATAAAATAATTAAAATTTATATTTTATATAAATATAAATATTTTTTAAATAACATATTTATTTATTTTTTTATAGAATTATGACCATCCATGTGAGATATTAATGAAAAAAAATCACATTGCTTCGTTGAGGTGGTATTCCACTCATACACACGAGCGATGTTACCATTTTCCAATGGATAGAAAGGCTTAGAAGGTAAGAGATATTTTATCACTAATAAATAATAATAGTTTCATTAAATTCTTATAAATTAATTAATTAAATCCTTATAATTATTCTTGTGTGCCGATGATGGAAAACAAAACACATCACTTCATGGAGGTGGTAGTCCACAAGTAGGCATGAGTAATGTTTTCATATCTCAATGAAAAAAAACAGGATGAAAAAAGGGTTTTCCTAATAAAAATAATAATATTTCAGTATATTTATGATTATTATAATATTATTGAACGATTTTAAATAATATTTTAAGGAGTTATAAGAATAAATAAACATGAAACTCTCAGCTAAAAATTATACATCTTGTCTAGAAAACCACCCTTTTTTATACATTAATCTTTCCTAGGATGGTATTTCAGAGAGACCAAAACATATTAGAAATGGGTAGGAGTGTTTTAATTCTATTTGGAAAGGTATTGGGCATGATAAATAAATCAAGAGTTTTGAGGAATAGTGGAGTGGAGATAATCTTTTATAAGTATGGTTAGTGGAAAACTTGTAAATTCTTTAAATATTACTATATAATATGTTTCTAACTTAGGTAAAATAGCTCCAAAATTCCTTATATTAGAATAAAAGGAGTATAAAGTCTAAATATCATAATTAAAATAAATTTTATATATTATTAGGAGTCATTTTAAAACTTATATTTTGTATTAAGCCCATAGTTAATCCTATTTAATCTGAAACTTTGTGACATATATTTCACCCTTTAAGGTCATGAAAGTAATCTAAAGAATTAAAAGTGCTACATAAATGAACCATGAATGATAGGTTCATAAATTTAACATTAATATTATTATAGATATATTTTTTATAATTTTCTAATTATTTTTAAAAAATTTGTAAACATTAAATACCATTTAATGTCATTTTCATAACTATTCATATATCTTGATTTTAAAGGCATCAATATAATAATGAAATTTGATTAAAAAATCATTCATAATCAATAATAAATAATAATTAAAAATTAAATTTTTGGGTCACAATATTTCATTAAAACCGTATACTTTTTAATTTTTTTAAATTAATTTATTTATGTTGTTTATTTTTTGCACAAGCATTGCATCGACATTCCATAAGCGTTCAAAAAAAATTATATTATATATTAAAAATATAAATTAATTAATATCATAAAAATAATTTATTAATATTGAATATAATAATTTATAATTTACTATTTATTCTTTTTATATATATGAAAATATAAAAGAGATATTAAAAGAGAGAGAGAGAGAGTGAAAATTTGTAATTTTTCATAACTTAAAAAATATAAAGTTTATAATAAAAGTCATGAGGCACCAAAATTTAAAATATTCAAATATAGGATGGTTATAATAGAATTAAAACCATCCAATTATATAAATTCATGTTTTTTGATGATTTTGAGACCTTATCAAATAGTTTTAATCTTGATTAACTCATTTTACTCATTATCGCAGTGATAATCTTTTACCTTATTTACTAATAATTTTGGCTAAAAATGTAATTTTCCAATTTAACAGATTTTTACGGCATGATGTAAATAAAAAATTAATTTTTCTACATTATATTTTTATAATTGGTATAAATTAATTTCAATATATGTGTAAAAAATGTATTGATAAATAGTATTAAAAGAATGTTTTTTAGAATAAAAATTAATTTATCCCAAAATAAAATATAACGTAGATTACAATGGATTTATTTATATTATTTTAAATCAAATTGATATTATATTAATTAAAAATCAATGATATAATGTTACTTTAAAATTAGTTTACTTGAATTAAATAAATAAAAAAATCCAATATATAAAGTGACTTTCAAATTAGTTTATTTAATTTAAAAAAATGATTGTTTTGTAAAAATCATTATTTTTAACTATTGACTCAAAAATAAATCATTCAAAACTAACCCTTAATATTAATCCTAAGACTATAATGACATACTAATTTCAAAAACTATTTAAATTTTTTCAAATAAAATTCTAAAAGTGCTAAAAATTAATTATCTTATTTGCGGACAAAATGAAATAAAACCCATTTTTGAAGAAAATGTATTTTTAAAGTATAAAATGGGTATACACTCATTTTTGTACTTATAACCAAAATAAAAAAATTTAATTTAATTAAACTGGATATATAATGTAATTTATCAATTATAATCATTTATTAGTAGTGATTAATTTAATATATTAATATTAATATACATTACACACATAATAAGTTTTTTTATGAAAACTATCCCTTTGACCTTAAAAAGATTTTATATTCAATACTATATTTTAAAATATGATATTGATTTCATTTTTTTTACAGAAAGATGTTTTACATATATTTTATAATATGGTTCTTCCAATTAATTCCCTCTAAATCCATGATAAGCCCATAACCGTCATATTTAAATAATAATATTTCTAATGTATATTGTGGTCCATTTAATCTTATTTTTTTATATACCAGACTCTATGAAATATAGTTCATAAATAAAATAAATTATTAATTATTGGGGTGCTACAACATACAAATTGAATATAATATTCATTTAACATATTATGTTTGATAAGAAATCTCATTAAATTCTTATAAAATATAATATTAGAGAGAAAACATTTCTATAAAGCTAAGATTTGTCCATATGTTTTCAGATTTTTAAATATATAGCCTCAATATAAATTAAAATGTCATATATTTATTATAATAGGTATATATTGACATCTTAATATATTTTTCTAACTTATCAAACAACTACATGACATTGTAAAGATCATCTTCAATAAAAAATTTCATTTATTCACTATGATATCCATCATCATTTATAGTTTTAATCATATCTGATGATCTATAAAATAATTCTTTCCTCTATAACATTAAAAAATTATTACTTTATCTTATTTAGTCCCATACTTATAACTCTGATCTTGTCCCTGATATTTCAAGTGTTCCTCTAAGTCATTTATAAAAATATAAAATAAAAAAAACATAAGTATAGAAAAATAATTTTGTAATATTCATTTACACACTCTATTGATAACCTAATGAATTTAACCATGTTGTTCCCAATAACTCAAATTATAATGAAACAATATATAAATATGTGGAAGAGGTCATAAAAAGAAAACATTTCATCTATCTAAAACAATAAAACCACTAATAAACACATCACAAAGACCTAACTAGAGAAGAGATTTTCCATTGATATCCTAATGCAGGACAAGGATTTTTAAAAATTGATCCTAAGATCACTGTATTATATAATAATAAGACTCCCAAACACCATATCCATGTGGATGATTTCATATTCTTCATGTTTTATCCCCTGTCCATGATTTCATTTGATCATCAAAGTAACATGACATGGGGCGGTTATGGGTGTTGGAAACCCAAACCTACATATTAATAGGAAGTGTCTCCAATTTTTTTTTGGTTTTTTCAACTTCTCTAGATCATTATAAGATTTTAGTGTATGAACTGTGAAAAATTAATTATTTTTAAGAATATGAAATCTCCTTTACTTGAGTAGGATAGGATGTTGTTATGGTTCTGACATCCCAACCTCAGATTTAATAACATCTGAATTATATTCAGATGAATGGGCCCTCCCCTGCTAATTAGCAGAATCAACATTCATAAACATTGAATATGTATTCACAGTTTCCTTATTAGTTGAATATATTTGGTTAAAAGAAACTAATACACATCTATTTTCATAGTAATGGCTTTAGGAATCATCTTATGATGGTTACTATAACATCCCAGACTCGATTCACTCATAAGTAATCAAACATGGCTAGTCACATGGACTTAAGAGTACCTCATCATATCAAAGAGGCTTTTAACTAGCAGTGGGGTCCATATTGGTACAGTGGGTAGAATATACCCTCATAAGTAGAGCAACACAATGGGTAGATAACGACTAAATAGAGTAAGCATAATAATGAAAAAAAGAAGTAAAAGTAAATCATCTATACAATAGTAATATTATGTTAAGTAAAAAAGAAACAACATATGAGAAAATATGATAATTTCATGGAGCTAAAAAATGTATTTAGACAAACATACATGTATATTAGATAGAAAAAATACTAAAAAGGAAGCTCTGATGAAATCACAAGCCAATGATCAATCCTAAACCCCCATGTTTTCATACTATAATCAATCAAGAATCCACGATTGGGTGCTTTCCCTTGACCTTACCTACATCCATAGAGTCTATCCTGGTTCTAAAAATCTCTGATATTGGTGGTGAGATTTGTACAAAAGGCCACCACCAACCAAATATAAAAAAATATAATCCATAAATATAAAAATATTAGTGTGTAGATATAGAGATGGGTACTGGAATAGAATTCATGAAATAAAAATAATCACATTGAGCCCAGACGCCTAATGGGATTCCTAGCTGACTATACCTAATTTATTTTCTACCAGTAATGAATGAACATGTGACCAGTAAGAGGTTAGAGTCTATCATGTATAAACCATGTTAAGTAGTTTAGGAAATCATAAAATAGAACCCATGGTGAAACTAGGGCATCCAGTTCATAATAATAGTAATCTATGATCTAAGATGAATCAAGGAATCCTTGACCATATAAGGTTGATCTAACTCACAAAACATACACCATGTGTCATAGCTAAGTCATCGAGAGTAATTTGAGGGGTCCAACCAAGTAATTCCATTAGAATAGTGAATAACTGAGTCCATGGAGAATGTATACAGTAAATCCCAAGCTATGTATGACTAGGGACAAAGGGAAAGATACAAGGAACCTCCTCTCCAAAGACATCAGAGGAATCCGAGGAGTGTATATAAGTCATCCTAAATATCTATAGATGAGTCAAGTAAATCATTCGTACTACTATAAGGAATTCATATATAAATAAGACATTGACCAATATCCATAATTTTTAACTCCCTTAGAAACTGGCCCAATAAATTGTGGGGGCGTCCTCTAAGTGCTAAAGGAATTCCTAGAACAATCGAAGGATAACTCATGTATAACCAGTCCTATAATAAGAAAAAAGACTATAAAATCAATTTTAACTTTTATAAGATATGAGATAATAATTTTTTTTCCAATAATAAGTTTCAATTCACCCATTTAAATTAATCAAATGATTTGAGAATGTTGAGCCAAACATGCCAAAGTGTGTTTCCGTTATTAATATGTAAAGGGATACATAAGCATATGCATGGGACACCCAAATAAGTGGCTCAAAATGAGGAAAATGGCCTCCAAAAATAATAATAGGTTTGAATAGTGTGTCTAAATTCAAAATTAAATGAATAATTTAAGGAATATATATTTTAGGAGAAAAGAGTGGGTGAAATTGGCATGGGGAACAACAAGAAAAATTATTAATTGGTTAGACTTGTTAGAAATTTCATAGACCACATACCTTATGGTGTTTGATCAACACTCATCTATTATTTTCACATGGTTTATTTTGAATTATATGGAAATGTAATATTAGAAAAATTCCCAGAAAATGTGTTATATTATCTCACACCAAAATAGTATTGAAAAGATGAGATAGATGAATAAATGATGGAAACAGATCAAATCACATTACAAGTGAAATAAAAAGAAATGAAAAACGAGAGAAACGTACATCAGATAGAGATTCATGAGAAAATACATAGTTGTAAGTAGGTAAGGATATCTAACGGTGAGATTTTCAGGCTTGAATAAGAGAGAAAAAATTAGTTAAAACATTTAATGGGCTATGTGAAAATTTTTGTTTTCACTTAACTTTAAGAATTATCATGATTTTGTTGCATGGTTGAATAAGCCTTGTAACAACCATTTGATAGTCACTATCCAAGGGTAACCAAATCCTTAATATCCCATATGGTTTGTAAAAAATATGCTCCAACTGTGAGGTTATTTATTTTGAGAAAATAAAGGTGTGGGCTTGGCACACAATTTTCCAAAACACAAGCATCCCAGGTAGGTCCCTTCTATAACATGTCTGAAGTTTTTTACCCTTATATGTGGCCTACCTCACATATTTTTTCAAAAAATTATCCCTTATATCAGGGTCTAATGGTTTAGCCACACGGTTACTATGATCCATGTTCCAACCATGTGTCTCATACAACCTCTCTAAAATTTTGAGCACCAGGCTCCATACAGTCCCCAAATGCTCCTAAACCCTTTTTATGATCTTGTGATGATTTATTGGAATAAAATTAAATATTACAAATAAAATTAGAATTTGTTTCACCACAATGATACACCAGGGTGTTAAGAGATCCCACACTTAATATAACTCATCTCTGAGTTTCCCATCAAATTGTTTTAAGGCATCATATAAGAATAACTCTAGTCAATAAGCACAAACATAAGCCTACCACTCCCTAATCTCACCCTATATGTTTCCATGCTACCATGGAACTTGTAGTAATGTATTTAACCCACCTCATAGGCACTTCATTCTCATGTCCAAAATATTAATAGGGTGATACTAAAAATAACCATCAAACTTTTGTTCCCACCTCATTGGGCAAGAAAACATGAGACGAGATTGAGTAGTAGTGACATAACTAAGAAACATGAAACACATCATGCATAGATCTATATCTATAAGTAAGTTCTATTTGATATGAAACTATACCAACCTTTTAAGAAACCAAAAAAATTAAAACAAAATTAGGTGAGAACATTCCTTTTCACCTAAACTGGTAATGCCCATGTCTAGTCATTAATCACAAAAGACCTGATCCTGACCTAAAACTCTAGTGGTTTTAGATAGTGATTGGCATGGGACTTATGTAAAGACTAAGCTATGGCCATTTTCTTTTGAATATACTAATCCCACTCTATAGTAACCTGAATAGGGCCTGGTCCATGTAGTTCTACCTGCCTAGCCTCTAACTATTATATGGGTGAACAACATAACCTTCCATACAAGGAACCATAAAGATCCATCTGTATCATTTTTGGGAAATTTTTATTATTGGAAAACTCAGCTAATGGTATATGTTTTTCCAAGAACCTCCAAAATCAAGTAAAAATTCTCTAAGAATAACCTCCAAAACCTATGTTATCCACTCAGACTACTTGTCAGTCTGAGGGTGGTATGTTGTACTCAAATGTACAGGTCTACCTAACACACTCTACAACCCTTTATAGAACTGAGTAGTAAAACAAGCATCCATGTTTGAAACAATAATCCGTGGGACCATGTGAAGTCATATAATTTCTCAAAGACGGAGCCTTCCATGATCATACATATAAAATTCCTCCTTGATTGGTAAAAAGTGAGATACCTTCATAAGAATATTGATGGTCAATCATAATTAATCATTTCCTGAAGGGGATCTTGATAATATAATGAAGAATATATGGTGAAATCATCCCATTTCTAATCTAGAGTGGGAAATAAAATAACGATTATGTTGTTTTTGAGGAAATGAAATCCCTATTTGGAAGCTAAAAGTTCATGAAATCTCTAGTATTGGTTACCATTGGGGAAATAACCCCAAAAGAGAATTTTTAGCATTAACTCAATTTCCCCTCATTTTATGACAAAGAGCCCTAACCGCACACTTGGTTTGAAACTCCTAAGGGATCTGATTTGGTTAATAACATTATATTTATATAAAATTGAACTTTTAATTATATCATGATACCATGAAATATGTTTTTAAAATTATTCCACAGTCAACCCTACATGATTATTCCTCATAGGGAATATTTATTACAATATTATAATCATGATCAAAAACCATTTTTCCAACATAATATCTTATCTGCTAGTTTGTACCTCTACCGGAGTGTTATTAAACTCTATCAAAGAGATTTATTTATAAGAAAACCAACATGAATGGTAATTATAAGATATCGTGACACCCTAATAGAACATCAAGTAAGAATTAATGGTTAGTTAAATATGATACTTAACTAGGAGATCCGGTCTATTAGCTATATAAATTTTCAATTCCCGGATTGGCTATGGAAACTAGATTTTCCATCAACTGATGATGGGGATTTTTTGTATGAAAAAATTATTTAACCAATGTTCTGATAATGTTTTGATGGATTCATAATGGGATGAAAATAATTTCCAGCAGTAGCCTAATATTTTACAACAAAAAGGCATAAAAGACTCATCCAAGAAGTTTCATCCCAATAATATGTAACTATTCCATATCATGCATAAAAATAAAACAAAATTGATAACATAGATATGATGTAAGATCATTTAAATGATGATGAAGTTTCTAATGATGGAATAGAAAAAGGAAACAATGATGGGGAAGCGGAAGATGAAGAAGTTTGCGAAGAAGTTTTGATAAATAAAATAATTGTAGATCAACCTCAATGCAAAATAAATCATCCACCAGTATTCACATATTATTTAGAAGTTATGAAAAGTTTTCTTGAATTAGATAAGAATATTATCACTCCTAAAACTATGTTTCTGGTAGTTGTAGAGGTTATATTTATTTCCATGGTAATATATTGTATTTAGGAAGATATTTTCCAATAGATGACTCTATAAAAAGTACACTAAAATGATTTTATATTGAGATAAACTGTAGATATTTAGTTCAGGTGTTAAACTAGAAAAAATACTTCATATAGTGGAAAAAATATGGTAATGCTTGAATATTTCACTTGATGGAGATTTCTAACATTGCTCTTGGAGGGAAGAAGATTTCTAAGATTGAGGTATCTCATACTTTAATGCAGTAGAACCTAACACTGTATCATGTATAATCGAAAGTTGAATGTCATTGCCCAGACCACTAGGGCTGTCCAGCTGAGCTATGAGCCGAGCGTGATACCCCAATCCTTCCTCTAATATACATTGAATTTTTATAAAAAATAAATCATTAAAAAATTTAATTCTGGGGTTTAGGTAAATGAGTCCTTTACCTTGAGTCCAACTCATTAGGTACATTATTTATCCTCATCCTCTTTTGATGAACTAATACTTTTTATACATATAGTTTTTCTACATTGGTTATATTATCAATCCATTCACTCTACCACTTAGGTAAGGATGAATGGAAATGATTTTGGAAGAACTTGGCTAAACCAAAATTATCCTGAAGTTGGGAGAGTAGAAGATAGGGGTGTTCTTTTATAATTCAGGGAGATGACGAACTTGGAATTTTTAAAAGGACTAATTTATATTAAATTCTTACTAACAAGAAATGTATCAAAATGGACCATTTCTGTATATTAAATGAGATAGGGTAAAAATATGGATTTACATTAGAATTTATTTGTGTTTTCTGTCATTGTAATCATTATCTGTTTCGAATAACCCATGTTAATCATGTTTTAACATTAATTGTGTTAACATATTTTATACTATTCTAACAATTACTTATATCCAAAAATTAGTTTAAATTTCGTACAAAAAATTAATTATTCATATTATTAATATAGAAACCATTTTCATTAAATTAAATTCATATAAGTGAAAAAATTAAATTCCAATTTCTATGAAAAAGGGATGTTTTTTTAAAATGGCCAATTAAGTATAATAATATTTTTTACCAAATTGATGTATTAAATTAAATAAAAAGATAATAATTGGATTATTTTAAATAAAATAGAAATAATTTTGATTTGAATATACTATAATAAAAAAAATAATTTTTAAAATCATGAAATCAAAAAGAAAAATTTCAATTAAAATTTTTAATTTTCACTATTAATTGACAAATTATTTTTTTAGAAAATTTTAAAAAATTTATCATTATCTAGATTCAAGAATTAGTTTAATTTTTTAAAATTTAAATTCTATAATTTGAAATTTAATCTATTAAATAAAACATTATAGTGGATGAATTCTAAATATGGATTGAAATAATGTTTTCCATGTGATTGAAAAAATACCATGTCACGACCCGTCCTCGGGGCCCGTGCCGTGACTACCCCAAGCCCGCCTTCCATAGGCCAGGGGCTGGCGACTAGCACCAAGGCGTAAAATCCCAGTAAACAGGGAAGGCATTGCCTTTATAAGTAACAACCACACAGAGTCAGCAAGCGGAAAGTAAGGTGCAGAAAGTAAAGGGGGCCGGAAATACAAGCCCAACTGTAAAGTACAACTGAAAAAGAAAAACAACTACTGAAGAAGAGACGGCGGCCTCGTGTCGTCCACTGGCAATCCCACCTGAAGGGTGGGTACAGATAGCCTCCAGGCTCCTCGGGTCCCTCGTCCGCTCCGAGCACGTCCCGCCCAGTGGTCCACCTCCAGGTACCGTCCTGCTCCACGCCCCAACCGTGATCAGCGCTGTCCGTCGTCTGCAACCAACACAACAAGGTGCGGGCATAGCCCGTGCAGGGGTGAGTATAAGCTACTCAGTAAGGACCCCGAGACCCCCGAAGGTCTCCCGAAATCCACAAAGGATATAGCACAAAAGAAAGATGCAATCACGAAGTAACATCTGACTCGACTTAGGTATATGCCCATACATATACCTAAGTCCCCAATTCTAGCTCTGCTCACGAGCTCAAGAACAACTCAATCCACAAAGGAAAGCAAGACTCAAATCCACAAGGAAAGTAAACAGTAAATCCACAAAGGATAGTTCGACACAATCCACAAAGGAGAGTAACATAAGATTCAGCTCAACCAGGTATACTTTTTCAGACGACGTCAAAGATGATCACTGATCCATCTAAGTCGTCGGACCCACGAAGGATCGATAGGTACTAACCCCCGCAAAAGACCCACACAGGATCGGGCTCACACAGAACCTGTAGGCAGTGGCTCACACAGAACCGGTAGTAAGGACCCACACAGGATCGGGCCCACACAGGACCTGTAGCACTGATCCACGTAGGATCGCTGAGTGCAGTAGTCGATGCAGTCCACTGAGGATCTCTGCGCAGTCGTCGCCGCAGTCCACGAAGGATCTCTGCTCTGCCGTCGTCGCAGTCCACGGAGGATCTCTGCTCTGTCGTCGAAGTCACAGCCAGCGCTAGGGTTCCCGCACACAGCGAGCTCGTTTAGGAGGGTCCGCTCCACGAGCCGAGAGGCTGATACATCAACTGACACGTAGTCCGAAGTTGATGTATCCAAAAGTTCCGTACCGACAACAGGATCTCAACGCAACAGACGGCGCGTCAATCGGACGCCCGGTCTGAGAGTTATTGGCATTTTCGTCCCAGGGGCCCGGTTGGTTTTTAGGGAAAAACCAACCCGACCGTATTCCGCCTGTATCCGATCCTCGGGCGGAGTATGCCAAAAGTTCCGTCTCACTTAGAGGAAACTATCACAGCTGACGGTACGTCGATCGGACGTCCGTAGCTCAAGTTATGAGCGTTTCCGCTCCGAGGGCCCAGTTGGTTTCGTGTACGAACCAACCCGGCCATACCCAAAGTCTTCCGAAACCTTGAGTATAATATACTGAAACGACCGTCTCGATCCAAGGATCGCGTAGCCGCTGACGGTTCGTCAATCGGAGGTCCCAGGCCCAAGATATGGGCGAAAGACCGAAGAGGGCCCGAAACGGGGGTACTGGGCCCGGGGCGACCCGGCCCGAACCCCCCCCTGGGGTCGGCCGAACCGGGTCGGCCCGACCCGGCTAGGCCGGGTCCGGTCCGGCCTGGGCGCGGCCCGGCCGACCGGACCGGCCGGCTCGGCTTCGGCCGAGCGGCCGAAGGAAGGGCGCCGCGGGCTTGACCCGCGGCTCAAGCGAACGCGGCCCCGCGGACGCGGCCGGGCCGCCGCGTCCGTTCCCGGTTCCGCGCGGCCGCGGAACCGGCCGCCGCCGCCGCGGCTTCAGCCGCGGCGGATCTTCTCCACGGCGGCGCGCCGGGCGCCGCCGCCTCCGGTCGCCGGCGCCGCCTTGCCGGCGACCCGCGCCGCCGCCGCCTTCCGCGTGCCGCCGGAGTTGCTCCGGTGGCCCGTTTCGCCTCCCGTCTGCGCCGTTGCTTCTCCCGGGGGCCGACCTTCACTACGGGATCACCAGATCGCCCCTGCCGCGCGGTTCATCGTCGTCCGCCATATCCGCACAACACAAGAACGGCGGAGGGTCGTCGGGCCGTGTTCGTTTGGCCCGCACCCTCCGCGTTAGAAATAAACAACCGGGAGAAAATAAAAATGATCAACACATGATCGAACAATTTTAATTAAAATAAAATTGTTCGTTTGAAACCGGCTTTTTAAATTTTCAAGAACGCTCATGAGAAAATTAAAAAGGGGTAATTTTCCGAAATAAATCCCTACCTTGTCGTCGTCGTCGGACAAGAGGTCGTTGCGGGATTGCTCGTCGCGGAGGAAGGGGTTCGTCGCGTCGTCGCGGTATCTGGCGTCACGTCGCCAATCTCCGGATCAAGATCAAACGGATTTAATTATTTTAAATCCGTTGATATCGAATTAAAAAAAAGGGAGAATTTAGAAGTTTCGATTCTCACCTTTAACCGCCGATCGCAGGTCCGCCGCGGAAGAAGAGGCACCGAAGAAGAAGAAGAAGAAGAAGGTCGCGGAAAAGTTGTTGACGTCGCGGATCGTGCGTCGTCGAATTCCGGTTCCGGCGTTCTTCGCGTTCTTCGCGTTCTTCGCGTTCTTCGCGTTCTTCGCGGGGAGAGTGGAAGTTCAGAGGAATTGCACCACGATAGCAATCCTCCAAAATAGACCAGTTTGTCTATTTTATTATTTTGCCGACAAACGAAAAACGCATAAGTAACGACCCATTTAATTCGCTGAATTAATTCAACGAGCGAAACAACCCAATTAATTCACGAAAGAAACAGCCCATTTAATTCACAAAATAAACCGCCCAATTAAATGGTCTGTTAAGAATTAAAGAAAACACGTCGGTTGACTTTTCAGTTACTTTGACGGGTTTTCGCGGGCGCGTTACTTAGCGAAAGAAACGGCGGGGCTCGTGCGGGCCCCACCTCACAAATATCCTACCAAGGGGGTAGGATATTTCTGGATAGCATCCTATCCAGTTCAACTCAGTTCAAGCCGCCTTTAAGTGGATTCAAGTGGCTTCCAAGCAGCTTAAGTGAAATAAAATAAAGTTGTCGCACAAACTTTATTTTATTTCTGACTTAAAGCCGCAAAATTTAAAAACCATGTCTGAGCAAACGCAACTCCGGAAGAGGCGTTTCTAAGCAAATATCGGCGCTGCTATTTCATCGGTGCCCTCAGAATTCGATTCCGGGCACCGGTTCAAAAGATAGAAAAACCCGCTCGTCCGTTCACTGAACGTACCCGAGCCAAACTTCGGAAAATGATTCCGGGCACACCGGGCCTCAGAATTAGGTGCCGTCTGAAGCTGCGCTCTTGTAAAATTCCAAAGAAAATTAAGAAAAAAATTTCCTTGAAATTTGCGGGTCTTTACATTACTCCCACCTCAGGGCTTTACGTCCCCGTAAAGATACATCAAAAACTAGGGGAACAAATGGGGGTACTGAGAACGCATCTGAGCCTCCCGCTCCCAAGTGCTCTCCTGGAGGTTCCCGTGCTGCCATCTGACGCGCACAAGAGGAATCGACCGCCCACGTAGGACCCGCTCCTGTCGATCCTCGATCTCCACTGGGACCTCCGCAAAAGTCGCCCCATCGTCCACGTCCAGCTCCCCAAAGTCGATGATGTGCGTCGGGTCGTGCACGTATCTCCTCAGCTGAGACACGTGAAAGACGTCGTGCACCCGGTGCAACTGAGGTGGTAGAGCCAGGCGATAAGCCACCTCTCCTATCCTGCTGAGGACCTGGAAAGGCCCGATGAAGCGTGGAGACAACTTGCCGCCTCGGCCAAATCTCCGTAAACCACGTCGAGGTGAGACACGCAAAAAGACGTGGTCGCCATCCTCGAACTCGAGTGGCCTCCGCCTCCTGTCAGCATATGACTTCTGCCGGCTCTGAGCTGTCCTCATCCTCTCCTGGATGATCTGGACCTTCTCTGTCGTGGCTCGGACCATCTCTGGTCCCACGAGTGCTGACTCCCCGGGGTCTGTCCAGCACAACGGTGATCTGCAGGGTCTGCCGTACAACGCCTCGTATGGTGCCATCCCGATGGTGGAGTGGTAGCTGTTGTTGTACGCGAACTCCACCAAGGGTAGGTGGTCCTCCCAGCTGCGACCAAAGTCGAGAACACATGCACGGAGCATGTCCTCGAGTGTGTGTATGGTCCTCTCAGTCTGACCATCCGTCTAAGGGTGGAAGGCTGTGCTCAGATGGAGCCGCGTCCCGAACGCCTCCTGCAACCCCTTCCAAAGCCGGGAAGTGAAACGAGCATCTCGATCGGAGACGATAGTCGATGGCACACCGTGAAGCCGTACGATCTCCTGGACGTAAAGACGTCCCAAGCTCTCCACTGAGCCCTGCTCTCTGATGGGTAAGAAGTGTGCCGACTTGGTGAGTCGGTCGACAATCACCCAGATGGAGTCGTGACCTCTGGAAGTGCGTGGAAGTCCAGTCACGAAGTCCATAGATATGGCATCCCACTTCCACTCCGGGATCTCCAAGGGCTGTACCAAGCCTGCTGGTACCTGATGCTCTGCCTTCACCTGCTGGCAGGTGAGACATCGTGAAACGAACTCTGCCACAACTTTCTTCATGCCCGGCCACCAGTGCTGTCGTCTGAGATCCTGGTACATCTTCGCCACTCCGGGATGTACCGCCAAGGGAGAAGTGTGAAACTCTCTCAGCACCTCCTCTCGTAAAGCGACTGGTACGAAGGTACGTCCTCTGAAAAGGATGTCGTGCTCTGCTCCAAGGGAGAAACCATCAGGCGCCTGACCTGAGGATATCAGTGCACGCCGGGTCTCACAGTCAGCGTCCCCACGCTGAGCCTCTCTGACCCGCTGTAGAAGTGGAGGAGAGACTGTGAGAGACTGAAGAAAGGCTGCTCCGTCTCTATCCACGAAGGATATCTGTAAGGAGGCTAGCTGCTCTGTCGCCTCCTCAAGTAGCTGAATGCCCGTCCTCCTGCTGAGGGCATCGGCTACCACGTTCCCCTTCCCAGGAGTATAGACTATCTCAAAGTCATAGTCCTGGAGGAACTCAAGCCATCTCCGCTGTCTCAGGTTCAGGTCCTTCTGAGAGAAGATATACCTGAGACTCTGGTGGTCAGAAAAGACTGTGAAGCGCTCGCCCATCAGATAGTGCCACCAAGTATTCAGAGCGAAGACCACTGCTGCTAACTCCAGGTCATGAGTGGCGTAGTTCTGCTCATGTGGCCTCAACTGACGTGATCCGTAAGCGATCACGGCCCGCTCCTGCATCAGGACGCACCCGAGTCCAGTCCCTGATGCGTCGCAGTAAACTACGTATCCAACTCCCTCCTCAGGCAACCTCAAGATAGGTGCGCTGGTCAATCTCAGTCTCAACTCCTGGAAGCTCTGCTGGCACCTGTCTGACCACACAAAGGGTTTCCCCTTCTTCGTCAACGCTGAGAGTGGTGCCGCAACTCTGGAGAAGTCCGGCACAAATCTCCGATAGTATCCCGCTAGGCCCAAGAAGCTCCGCACCTCCGTCACGCTCCTGGGTGGTTCCCAAGCTAGCACTTCCTCGATCTTCGCGGGATCTACTGCAACTCCCGCCTCAGAAATGACGTGCCCCAAGAAATGGACCTCACGTAACCAGAACTGGCATTTTGAGAGTTTACCATAAAGCTGGTGCTCTCGGAGTGTGTCTAGCACAACTCGCAGGTGGTAGGCATGCTCCTCCTCAGTCGTCGAGTATACCAAAATGTCGTCGATGAAGACCACGACAAATCGGTCGAGGTATGGCTGGAAGATCCTGTTCATGAGGCTCATGAACACTGCTGGAGCATTGGTTACGCCGAACGGCATAACCAAGAACTCATAATGGCCATACCGACACCTGAAGGCCGTCTTCTGCACGTCCTCGTCTCGAACTCTGAGCTGATGATAGCCTGACCGGAGGTCTATCTTCGAGAACCACCGCGCTCCCTTGAGCTGATCGAAGAGGTCATCAATCCGTGGCAGCGGATACTTGTTCCTCACTATCACCTGGTTCAGGCGACGATAGTCGACACACTGTCGCAAGCTCCCGTCCGCCTTCTTGGCGAACAAAATCGGGGAAGCCCAGGGTGAAACACTGGGTCGGATAAACCCCTTGCTCTGCAAGTCCTCCAACTATACCCGCAGCTCTCGAAGCTCGGCGGGGGCCATCCGATATGCTGGAGTAGATATCGGGGCTGTCCCGGGGTACAAGTCGATGTAAAAGTCTACCTCTCTACGAGGAGGTAGCCCTGGAACGTCGTCGGGAAAGACGTCCACGTACTGGTCCACCACTGCAGGAAAAGCTGGACTCCGCACGTCCACTGCTCCTAGGATGAGGCTAGCCAACTGGTGAGAGATGGGTTGCACTCTCCTCCGCGGAAGTCCGTCCTGTGCTGCAAAGGTTCCCTTCTCGCCGGTGAAGGTAAACCTGCTCCCGTCGGTGCGAACACATCGCACCTTGCTCCTAAAACAGTCGATATGGGCATGAACCGTGGATAGCCAATCCATGCCCAAGATGACGTCGTAAGGCCTCGACGCCGCTACAAGGAGATCCCAGCCGAAGCTCTCGCCTCCTAGAGTAAGCTCACACTGCCGGCACCAGTGCGTAATCGTCGAGTCTGCTCCCGTAGGAGTCTCTAGCCGTAAGGATCGAGTCAACGGCTCAGTCGGAATCTCCGAGCTCCAAACAAGGGCAGAGGCTATGAAAGAGTGACTCGCTCCTGTGTCTATAAGAACTGCAACAAGGGTGGAATAGACACAGATCGTACCTCGAATCATCTCTGGCATGTCGGGGTCGTAGGCCTCCACTGCCTGGAGCTGGGCATGTCCCTGCCCGCCAGCTCCCTGTGGTCGAGGTGGCCCTCCTGGTGGTGGTGGGGGTAGAGCCTGGAAGCGTCGCCCACCACCCGCTGCTCGGCCAGCTCCTCTGCCTCGTCCGCCTCCTCCCTGCGGACCACCACGGTCGACCCTCTGCCTCTGCCTGGGTGGCCCCTCCACCGTCTGCTGCTCCTCTGATCGGCGAGTCGGGCAGTCGCGAGCCATGTGACCCTGCCCGCCGCAGGAGTAGCAGAGCCTGCCTCTCGGAAGGCTGGCACTCCGCTGTGTGCCTCGTACTGCTGAGCCGGTGTCCTGAGGCCGTCTGCGTGCGGGTCTGGTCTGCCTGGACCCGTGAGTCATCCGTCGGCTACCTGCTGCCGAAGACTCAGCTACCTGCCGCCCTGCGCTAGGTCTCGCCGCTGAAGAAGGCTCTGCCAGGAAGCTCTCGATCAGGAGGGCTCGCTCCAGCACTCCCGCCTGGGTCGGAATGCTGAGGGAGATCAGCGACGCCCGAATCTCCTGTCGCAAGCCCTGCTCGAAGGTCCGGGCCCGGAAGAAGGGGTCCCGTACCATGCCGGTCGAGTAGCGAGATAGGTCAGTGAACCTCGTCGCGTACTGAGCGACCGTCATGCTGCCCTGGCGCAGCTGGAGAAGCTCCTGGATGCGCACCGCTCGGAGGGTGGCCGGGACGAACTCAGAGCGGAAGAGGCTCTCGAAGTCTGCCCAGAGCAAGGATGCCTCATCGTGAACCTGGAGCATCAGGCTCCACCATCGTCCTGCCGCCGCCTGCAGGAGGCTCGCTGCGAGAATCACCATGAGATCCGCTGGTGTCCTCACTAGCCTAAAGGTCCGTACCTCCGCCTCTAGCCAGTCCTCGACGGCCTGGGGGTCCGCCTCACCGCGAAACCTGGGCGGTCGCTGGCTCTGAAACTCGTGCAGTGCCCTGAGGCGACGTGCATCGTCAGCGTCTGGTACTGGCAGCATCGGTGGCTCGGCGGGTAAAGCTACCGCCGGTGCCACAGCTGGCAAAGGGCCCTGCACCGAGGCCTCGTCGCTCGGTGGGCTGCCGTCGCGCCCTACACTCGGAACCCTAGCTGGCTGTCGTCGCGGGGCCATCCTGAAAGAAGAACAAGAGCACCACAGTCAGAACAGTATACCTGGTGAGCTGGCACAAGTAATCACAAAGAAAACTTGAGACTTTCATGAAGCAGATCAGTATACCCGGTGAGTTGACACAAGTAATCACAAAGAAAACTTGAAACACACACGCAATCAATGTTTTCATGCATTAAGTCGGAAATCAGGAGTCAGGGTCCTGGTGTACGGATACGTCGGCCGCCGCACCAACACTGGGCTCCCTGAACTGATAACCACACTCAATACACTAAACACTATTGCTTCACATAGAAAGAAAAGACGATCAGAGTCTGCGGTAGAACCGACCACCTTTGATACCAATTTGTCACGACCCATCCTCGGGGCCCGTGCCGTGACTACCCCAAGCCCGCCTTCCATAGGCCAGGGGCTGGCGACTAGCACCAAGGCGTAAAATCCCAGTAAACAGGGAAGGCATTGCCTTTATAAGTAACAACCACACAGAGTCAGCAAGCGGAAAGTAAGGTGCAGAAAGTAAAGGGGGCCGGAAATACAAGCCCAACTGTAAAGTACAACTGAAAAAGAAAAACAGCAACTGAAGAAGAGACGGCGGCCTCGTGTCGTCCACTGGCAATCCCACCTGAAGGGTGGGTACAGATAGCCTCCAGGCTCCTCGGGTCCCTCGTCCGCTCCGAGCACGTCCCGCCCAGTGGTCCACCTCCAGGTACCGTCCTGCTCCACGCCCCAACCGTGATCAGCGCTGTCCGTCGTCTGCAACCAACACAACAAGGTGCGGGCATAGCCCGTGCAGGGGTGAGTATAAGCTACTCAGTAAGGACCCCGAGACCCCCGAAGGTCTCCCGAAATCCACAAAGGATATAGCACAAAAGAAAGATGCAATCACGAAGTAACATCTGACTCGACTTAGGTATATGCCCATACATATACCTAAGTCCCCAATTCTAGCTCTGATCACGAGCTCAAGAACAACTCAATCCACAAAGGAAAGCAAGACTCAAATCCACAAGGAGAGTAAACAGTAAATCCACAAAGGATAGTTCGACACAATCCACAAAGGAGAGTAACATAAGATTCAGCTCAACCAGGTATACTTTTTCAGACGACGTCAAAGATGATCACTGATCCATCTAAGTCATCGGACCCACGAAGGATCGATAGGTACTAACCCCCGCAAAAGACCCACACAGGATCGGGCTCACACAGAACCTGTAGGCAGTGGCTCACACAGAACCGGTAGTAAGGACCCACACAGGATCGGGCCCACACAGGACCTGTAGCACTGATCCACGTAGGATCGCTGAGTGCAGTAGTCGATGCAGTCCACTGAGGATCTCTGCGCAGTCGTCGCCGCAGTCCACGAAGGATCTCTGCTCTGCCGTCGTCGCAGTCCACGGAGGATCTCTGCTCTGTCGTCGAAGTCACAGCCAGCGCTAGGGTTCCCGCACACAGCGAGCTCATTTAGGAGGGTCCGCTCCACGAGCCGAGAGGCTGATACATCAACTGACACGTAGTCCGAAGATGATGTATCCAAAAGTTCCGTACCGACAACAGGATCTCAACGCAACAGACGGCGCGTCAATCGGACGCCCGGTCTGAGAGTTATTGGCATTTTCGTCCCAGGGGCCCGGTTGGTTTTTAGGGAAAAACCAACCCGACCGTATTCCGCCTGTATCCGATCCTCGGGCGGAGTATGCCAAAAGTTCCGTCTCACTTAGAGGAAACTACCACAGCTGACGGTACGTCGATCGGACGTCCGTAGCTCAAGTTATGAGCGTTTCCGCTCCGAGGGCCCAGTTGGTTTCGTGTACGAACCAACCCGGCCGTACCCATAGTCTTCCGAAACCTTGAGTATAATATACCGAAACGACCGTCTCGATCCAAGGATCGCGTAGCCGCTGACGGTTCGTCAATCGGAGGTCCCAGGCCCAAGATATGGGCGAAAGACCGAAGAGGGCCCGAAACGGGGGTACTGGGCCCGGGGCGACCCAGCCCGAACCCCCCCTGGGGTCGGGCGAACCGGGTCGGCCCGACCCGGCTAGGCCGGGTCCGGTCCGGCCGGGGCGCGGCCCGGCCGACCGGACCGGCCGGCTCGGCTTCGGCCGAGCGGCCGAAGGAAGGGCGCCGCGGGCTTGACCCGCGGCTCAAGCGAACGCGGCCCCGCGGGGGGCCGCCTGCCACGCGGACGCGGCCGGGCCGCCGCGTCCGTTCCCGGTTCCGCGCAGCCGCGGAACCGGCCGCCGCCGCCGCGGCTTCAGCCGCGGCGGATCTTCTCCACGGCGGCGCGCCGGGCGCCGCCGACTCCGGTCGCCGGCGCCGCCTTGCCGGCGACCCGCGCCGCCGCCGCCTTCCGCGGGCCGCCGGAGTTGCTCCGGTGGCCCGTTTCGCCTCCCGTCTGCGCCGTTGCTTCTCCCGGGGGCCGACCTTCACTGCGGGATCACCAGATCGCCCCTGCCGCGCGGTTCATCGTCGTCCGCCATATCCGCACAACACAAGAACGGCGGAGGGTCGTCGGGCCGTGTTCGTTTGGCCCGCACCCTCCGCGTTAGAAATAAACAACCGGGAGAAAATAAAAATGATCAACACATGATCGAACAATTTTAATTAAAATAAAATTGTTCGTTTGAAACCGGCTTTTTAAATTTTCAAGACCGCTCATGAGAAAATTAAAAAGCGGTAATTTTCCGAAATAAATCCCTACCTTGTCGTCGTCGTCGGACAAGAGGTCGTCGCGGGATTGCTCGTCGCGGAGGAAGGGGTTCGTCGCGTCGTCGCGGTATCTGGCGTCACGTCGCCAATCTCCGGATCAAGATCAAACGGATTTAATTATTTTAAATCCGTTGATATCGAATTAAAAAAAAAGGGAGAATTTAGAAGTTTCGATTCTCACCTTTAACCGCCGATCGCAGGTCCGCCGCGGAAGAAGAGGCACCGAAGAAGAAGAAGAAGAAGAAGGTCGCGGAAAAGTTGTTGACGTCGCGGATCGTGCGTCGTCGAATTCCGGTTCCGGCGTTCTTCGCGTTCTTCGCATTCTTCGCGTTCTTCGCGGGGAGAGTGGAAGTTCAGAGGAATTGCACCACGATAGCAATCCTCCAAAATAGACAAGTTTGTCTATTTTATTATTTTTCCGACAAACGAAAAACGCATAAGTAACGACCCATTTAATTCGCTGAATTAATTCAACGAGCGAAACAGCCCAATTAATTCACGAAAGAAACAACCCATTTAATTCACGAAATAAACCGCCCAATTAAATGGTCTGTTAAGAATTAAAGAAAACGCGTCGGTTGACTTTTCAGTTACTTTGACGGGTTTTCGCGGGCGCGTTACTTAGCGAAAGAAACGGCGGGGCTCGTGCGGGCCCCACCTCACAAATATCCTACCAAGGGGGTAGGATATTTCTGGATAGCATCCTATCCAGTTCAACTCAGTTCAAGCCGCCTTTAAGTGGCTTCAAGTGGCTTCCAAGGAGCTTAAGTGAAATAAAATAAAGTTGTCGTACAAACTTTATTTTATTTCTGACTTAAAGCCGCAAAATTTAAAAACCACGTCTGAGCAAAAGCAACTCCGGAAGAGGCGTTTCTAAGCAAATACCGGCGCTGCGATTTCATCGGTGCCCTCAGAATTCGATTCCGGGCACCGGTTCAAAAGATAGAAAAACCCGCTCGTCCGTTCACTGAACGTACCCGAGCCAAACTTCGGAAAATGATTCCGGGCACACCGGGCCTCAGAATTAGGTGCCGTCTGAAGCTGCGCTCTTGTAAAATTCCAAAGAAAATTAAGAAAAAAATTTCCTTGAAATTTTCGGGTCTTTACATACCAAATATTTTTAAATTTAATATAACTCTATATGATTTTAGTAACAAATAATAATATGAAATATAATTAAATTTAAATTAATGTTACTTGAGTTATTCTGTTTTGGGACTTTTTGACTATGAAAACAAGGATTGTGGTCCTCCTCGATCAATGAGTCATAGATCAGTTCTCAGTATTTGATTTGACATATTTTTAGCTCAAACTGTCACCTAGATAAAATTATGAGGTTTTATGAAGGTTAAAAACTATTTTAAACATTCCATAAGATATTAAATAGTTTATTAATTTTCCAAGTCATGAAATTTTATTTAAAATCTTAATACATTATTTTAACAAGAAAATTATGTATTAATATTTATTTTCTAATTATTTAATAGAAAATTATTTTCTAAATATGTTATATACTATGATTCAAAACATATATATTATTTTATAAATAATATTTTATAAAATATTATAAATATAAATTGAAATATATTTTTACATTTAAATATAATTTTTAATAATATATTAAATTTTAATGATGGTCACATTTATTAGAACATAGAAAATAACTAATAAAGCGTGTATTTATCAATTGTAAGAAAAATAAAAAGAGGGTATTTTTATCATAATTTCTTTAATGTTAATAAATGTACCAATTATCTATGCTTTTATCTTGCACTAAGGAACATACCCCCTCTATCAATTGATTATTAGCACTGATAAATGGTGTCCCTAAAAAATTGAAATTCTATATTAGTGTATCCTCTATTAGACCGTTACATCTTATTCTATTCAAAACCGTTCAATTTAATGTACAATTATTGATCAAAGAGAGTTTTATAATTTTAAATACTTATTTCATGATCCTTTAATCTTTTAAAAATTAGTTATTTATTTTATTTATATGTAATTTTCAACAACTTGTTTACTTATTATAGGTCATTTATCTATACTTTGTATTTTATCAAAATTTTTCACTATAAAATATGTTCCACTCCTACTAAAATCAAATAATAATTTTTATTGATTTCACATATAATTAAAAGAAATATTCTTATTTTATCATATAAATATACATTCCGTGTTCTTGATTCCTATATCAAATCAGGATTGGTTCTCAGAATCATATATTACTTCACTTCCATTCATTGGTGCCAAAAACCATTTTTTTCGTATACAGATTACCTAGTAGTATCCATTTAGGAATGTGGATTTTAATTTCATATTCTGAATCTTATAATCATTGTAATCTACAATATAAAATAGATTCGTATTTGGATTTTTTAACATTAATTTCCATATTTAGTGCCATTTACATCTTACTTTTCATATAAGAGTCAATAAGTCAAAAAAATTGACATGTAATATTTATCATGAAAATGAACACCATGTATCTATAGTTATCTAACATCCTTTAATAACATATATATTATTTTCATCACTATAAAATTTTCTTCTACGGTTTCTTATTAATCTTTTTCTTGTACCAACTCTTATGGATATTCAATATCTTGAGAATTGACATTATCAAGGTTTATTACTCCACACCTATCTTCATGTGAGATGTAATATCCTATTTATAAATAAAATATTTCTCATTATGAATTTTTTTCTTCTAAAGAACTATATAATGGAATATTATTTTTGTTAAATTATGATAATTTAAAGTGATAAAATTTCCACAAATGATGTCTTTTTTGTTTCTATGATTAAAAATAACAAAAAAATCAGTTCTCTTTATAGAATTATTTTATAGTATAGTATTATCCAAATGAGATTTTATTTATCACCATGGTTAGAACAACTAGTTATGTGTTCGTGTGTAATTTTTTACAATTCAAACAAATTAAATGATTATGAGAGAGTTTTAATGATATGTTATTGATATAAATAAGTAATAATAATATATGGGCAATGTGGAGATGTTATAACATAATCCTTAAATTTTTATATTCTCTATCAGATCATATATTCTTCTTGTAAATTTTATATATTTTTTTCACATAGAATTATTTTTATTCCCATCTTCAATTTTATATATTTTTATATATCTTAAAGGAATATAATTTCGGACTCATCAAGTAAAAATATATATATCTACTAATTTCATATTTAAAAGTGATTAAGGATGGTATTCCAATCATAGATTTTGGTTGAAACAATCTATACATAAAATTTATAAAAAATTTATGAAACATTTTGGCTCATTAAAATTCTCAAAAAATAGGTCTTGGATTATTAAATTTATAAATGAGAATAACATATGATTATTTCATTTAGCTTATTATTCAAAATATCCTTCTTGATACAACCTTTTTAAATGTTATTGGTTTACAAATTCTAGTCTACAAAGCTATTATTGTGAGAAATGTAAAAAATATTATTTCAATTCAAAATCAATAACATATATAATAAATATGTATGGTAAAATTTATATATAATTCATTACTTATAATTTTTCCATCAAAATATTCCATTTTCTTATACATGTAACAATAATATTTTATTAATTCTATTAAAATGATAAAAGATATAGAAAATAAAAATAAATTCCCTAATCAATATGAGTTAATAATATCCCCTAGCTATAGTAGTATGAACTTCACCAATAATAACTAAATTATATTTTATGTCCCTATTAAATTTCTGAAATATTATTCATTATTAGATTTGAAAAAATGAAAGATAAATGTTTTATATAGTACCAATGATACTTAAAAAAATGGAATTAAATGTAATTATAAATATACATAATGTTAGAGTTTCCACTATATTTTTTACTTATATAAAATTCCTTTTCCAATGGAATCTCTGTAAATATTCAAATAACACAACACCTAACTCATAGGTATTGCGATTAATTTTTTTTACACTGTAAAATTTTATATGGGTACCTCTGTCTTCATTCAAGATATAGAGAACTTTATCATTCTTTCAATATTTTCAACCATTAGAACTAAAGATATATCATTTTCAATTTGCTTACTATCTTGGATAACCATATCCCATAGATAATTAATATTATTCTAATTTTTTTTCTTTTAATAGTATGAATAAACTTATAGAAAATAGGTTATATGTATAAGATAATGTGATAGAAGGATAAATCATTTTCTACATATAATCCTAAATTTGATAATAATTTTATGTACCCAGTCATGTGATGTATGTGAGTATTAACATAGATTCCTATATTAATCATATAATTGGATAGAATATTTATTTACCTCATTATATTTCTTCTTACTCTCTCCTAGAAATGTTTAATGATATGTGATAAAATGGTCCATCCAACCATTTCCACATGTTTTGTTTCTAGATCAATGGTCAGTGATGAATACATAAGATGATAATCATTTTATTTATCATAAATTTGTTTACAATAGGATCCATTCTTACCCTGAATGTACTATATTCCTCGTTCATCAGGTTGATAAGAATATAATAATCAAATTTCTTCCCATTACATTAATACATGTGAATATTCTAGTACCACTCCTATAAATTTTTTCTATTAATGAAAATTTCATTTTTCCTAATAGATCACCATGATAATTAACTTATGGTATTATATTTTATTTTCATCAAACAAATTATCATAACCAATCCATAATAGAACCATTCCTTAGATGATATTTATAAGGCCCCATCTATAAACCTTATAGTGCTGGGAGTTATGTCAAGAATTTATATTGAGGATCTTTTTAGGTATTTTGTTTTTGAGTATTAGTCTATAACTATTACATAATTGACCTAGACATTACATGTGTACAGTAAAACTTGGTATCCAAATTTACCACCTAAGGAATCCCTTTAAAAAAACATGATTTATTTTTCTTGATAACAATCTTCGTGACTTCTTCCTTTCCCTTACCCATATTTATACCCTGTGGAAAACATTTCAGAGACATTATATGATCATTAAAATATCAATAAAGGATATAAAAAAGGTATAAAACCATTAGTCCATTATTATTTAAAACCTATGAAAACATTTTCATAAAATCATAATTTTTACACCAAAAAGTTAATATACATACCCTACATCATGTAATAACATGATTTATACCAAAATTTAGGAAAATCATAAAAAATAATGGTAACTTGTGGCATTCATATCATATATAAATTTCAGGTTTCATAGCAATAAAGGGAGTAACATTCATGGTTACATTCAGAATACCCATCACAATATATTAACTAAATATCTTAAGAGAAACCTTAACATTTTACTCCAACATATTACCCAATGCATTGGAGAGATTTCACAGGTTCACCCACCATCAATTTGTCAAATAATCACACACATACATAAACAATTCCGAATAACCCTACTATAATCAAAATATATAAAACAATCAAAAAGGAAAAAAATAATATTTCCACACTGAAATCACAAAAGATAATTTCATGATATTGACATAATCAATCCTTTATAAAAACCATTTTAAATACCAAAAATACATAAAAAGGGTATATGATATTTATTTTTCTTTGAAAACAATTTTGTCTTGTAGAGGAAGTCAAATATCAAGTAACGCTCATAGTGGTGAAAAGGTCATTGTTGCCGTGTAAGTTAACAAGAAACATTACATTTTTTCATTTAGTAAAATGCATTGTTGAAATAAATTCCTTTGAAAAACATTCAAGGAAATTAAAAGTAAAATGGTTTCATTATATACTGTATAAAATAATGTCATTTATAAATCAAAATATAGATCAATGAAAGGATATTGAGATGAATCCCCTTAAAAAGATCATATCATTAGATCAAGGATAAATCACTGACACAATTATGTGTAAAAAAATATAAATACTATCATGACCCGTCCCCCGAGACCAGTGCTATGACTACCACAGGCTTTCCTTCCATAGGCCAGGGGCTGACAACTAGCACCAAAAGGCATATTCCCTATAATGGGAAGGAATTGAATTTAAACATGTAAAAACACACGGTCCAAGAACACAACAATAAGAAACTGAGAAGTAAACTGTTATAGTAAAAGGAAATTATAAATTAAATGTGGCCAGAATAAAAGAAGAAATGAATGTATGAGTACAACTGAAAAGATGAAATACAAGTGAAAAGGGGAAAACAACTATTGAGTCATCCTCCGAGGATCCTAACTAAAGGGTTGGTATATATCGCCTCCACAACACTCCACATCTGCCTATCTCCTCGACGTACCTCCTAGTCATTGCTCCATCAAACCTCAGCCTAACTGCTTGTCATATGCACAAGACACAATAAGCTGTGGTCGTAGCCCATGCAGGGTTGAGTATAATGATAAAAGGACACTCCGAATTCTATAAGGAAAATCACATATCCTGATCTCAATCACAAAGCACAAAGAAATAGAAATATTTCAATTAGAGTCTCAGCTCAAACCAGGTATACAACTATGAGAAACAAGATATGATACTGACCTACAAATGATCACTATTAATGTTGATAGCCAGCCATGGATTCTCTAGGCCTAAGAACAAGTGACATTCCCAGTCACAATGTCGAAGACATCATCTACTAAAGAACTCCTCCTATATCATGTACAGTGAGCCTCCTTGTCACACATAGGTGCTTCCCACTAACCTTGAACTACTGAGGTACTCCTCCCCATTGCATACCGATGGTCAGTCGGGTGACCCAGAGCTGCTCACCCACTGTGGCCAGCTATGTTACTTCTCCCCATCGCATTCTGTGACTGCACCCCATAGTATCCTGCTAGGTACTCCTTCCCATCCCATACAGTGGCTGTCGAGTCCCTACAAGTTGAAAATTTAACAGTCGTCAAGTCTCAGCCAGTCGTAGGGTATCGTATTTATCACCATTTGTAGAACTGATCCCCAAGCCATTGGTCATATTTCAACTAGAAAAAAGTCTCACAAAAAAGTAACCCGATGATCTGTCGTGTCCCAAGGGTTCAAACGCAATAGACAACGCATTAACTAGACACACGGTCTATGCGTTATTGGCACTTTAGTTCCGAGGGCCTGGTTGGATTCGTGTGAAATCCAACCTGTCCATAATCCATGATTTTCTAAAACTCTCTTGGATTAATTCAAAAGGACCTTCTCACTCTAAGGGTCCTGATGCCGCCGAATGTTCTTCAAAAAAAGTTCTGGTTTAGGAGTTAGGGCCTGTTTTGTGTTATTGGTCAGTACTGGGTTCGGGTCCGGTCTCCCTTGGTTGGACCAGCCTGACCTGGTTCGGTATGGGACGCCCCGGATCGACCTAGGTCAACTTGGCCCAACTCGGGTCCAACCCAACCCAGGTCCACCGAGCCCACTGGGCTGCAGGTTGGCCCGCTGAGCGACGTGTGAGACGACTGGGCTGACCCGATGGTGCCACCAACCAGGCGAAACGGGCCACCAAGCATACATGGATGTGGCATATTCGGGTAGGTAAGAAGAGGCATAGAGCCATGTCATTAGATAAACCCGCGGGGGTCGACCCAATGTGGCACCACTTGGCGCCACATGTCCTCTGTGCATGGCTGACAGGCCGTAACTTTGCCATTGGGCGGGCCGCAGGAGCGCACCCCGTCCACTGCCCGCCGGTCGAACCAGTGGCCCCATAGTCCAGTTGTGGCCATCGCAGGCCATAGCCTTACTGCTGCATGGGCGCGCTGTCAAGGTAATGCACCACCTCCACTCTGCTGGTTCCGTCGTGGCTAGCCAATGTGTAGGCCGAACTCTCCAGCGGCACATGACAGCTTGCCACACCATCACCCATGCTCGATCAGTGTCTCGGCCGCCTTCCTCTAGTCACCACATCTGATGATCCCCAGCCTCCTTTGTTCATCGGTAGCTCTTGATGGCGCGCCGCGCCTCCTCCACAGTCAGACGATGTCGACCGCTCTGATGACTGTCGCGGATTTGTGCCACGACCTCTTCTTGTGGCGTGCATTGACGTGCTATACCAAACGTAGTAATTCAGTATTTCTGCACAGTCCGTGTTCCATGGGGGTGAACATTTTTCAAATTAACGGAGTGTTCAGGCTAAGTTCACTTGTACCGCACCCTCCACATTAGCGCGAAAACATGAAGGGGTTTAATGGTTTAACAAACTCTTGGAATTTAAATAAAGTTAACCCCAAAAAAGATACCCCGCAATAACCTCCTGCAAAAACAAATGAATCGTAGGTCAACTCATTAGTCGTTTGACCCGCGTTTTTCATATTATTCAAGAATAGTGAAGAGGAAAACATTTTATAAACATAAACAAAAAACCCCTACCTCGTTACCCATTGGAGAGCATCAACGGCTTGAAGGTTGGCTGGTAGTTAGCCACACAAAGAAACAATATGTTCTATATCCATTTGATGGAGGTATGTGTAAGTGTATGTTAAAACCATAGAATAAAAATAATTAGTATAATTAAGATACTTGTGTTTTAATAAAATAATGTTATAAATATATGATTGTGTGTTGGAGAAGGAAAATAAATGAAAGAAACTTGAAAGAAGATGTTACCTCCAAATTTGGTAAGTACATTTGATTTGAGTCAAAAGGATTCCTTGTGTTGCAGTCTTGCCAAGGTGATGATTCTAAGAGGAATTTTGGTATATTTGGAGCTTATGTGAGCACAATTTTGGTTATAAAAGAGGATTTAGTGGTGTGAGTAAGTGGGTAGAGTTGGAGGCCTTTTATAAGAGGGAGGATGGGCACTTTAGTAATGTCTTGAAATATTATTCTTATAAAATAATTGTAGAATTAAAATAGATCCATAGTGAGATTTTTCATGGATTAGATGAGGATGGGTCTTAATATCCTCATGCAATAGGTTTTAGACAAGTTTATATATCCAATGTACCCTTATCTTTTAGCATTAACCCTTAGTTAAATAAGTTATCTTTTATAATGTCTTCATGTATTTTGACACTATATGGTTAATATAGTTATAATAAAATGCCAAGAGAACCTCATGTGGATAATTATTTTCATTATTAAGATTATATATTTCATTTTAAATAATATTATATTTTTATTACTATTATATCATTTAATAAAATAGTATTTGTTTTAAAAATTGATTTATGTCAATTTTGACATAATTTTGTAATTGATTTTTCTTAAAGACAAAAAAACATGATTCATTCGAGAAAACAACATTAAATAAAATATAACATATAATTTTAATCCATAAATTAGTTCATGCATCAAAATTTTCAAAATAAATTTATTAAAATATTTATAATATCATTTATTTGAATCGTTGATTAATATAGTAATCACTATATTATCATTGTGTCATACATAAATTTATTTACATAATGTATAAAAACTACAAATAAAATAAAATAATACATTAAATATTTTTATATTTATAATTAATATTTATAGTAAAAAATATCATTTATATAAACCTCTTTAAAATTGTGTTAGTAAAAAGATATATGTTTAAGTTATATTTACATTTTCATTAAATTAATTATTATAACATGTCATTTCCACACCCAAGTGGCTCCCAAATGCCCAAAGTTTATATTAAGGATTTATTTTGTCTCCCATGACTCATAAAATAATATTATGACACATGTTATTATAGTTGTATATTATTATAATATAATTTTATCCCTTATTTACCTAATTTACCCTTTAATAGTGGTAAATTAAAAAATTACTGAAGTTAATATTCATAATGTCAAAAAAAAAATGTTCCTCTTTAAAAAAATTGGACCCTATGATTCCAAAAATGGAATATATTTTTCCAAACTCATAACATATAAGTTTATGTAATTAATTTAAAATTAAATCCTATTTCCAAAATGAGAAAAAGAGTTTTTAAAAAGTAAATGCCTTCAAATGAATAAGATGTTTTTATATCAGATTTCATTTTGAAGTTACTTACAATGACCATAATTTTATTAACTTATAAAAATAATAATCCATTTACACTTTTAAATAAAATAAGAAGATAATATAACTATATAAATGAATTAGACTGAAAGGAATTTTTCAATTAAAATGCATTATTTTTCATAATTCCATAAAATATGTATTTCATGAAAAAAATACCAAAATTTTACCCAATGTAATTTTTGATATCCCTCTTATAAATAATAAGTTGATTACGTAAAATATTAATTATAAAATGTAAAAAAATATTTTTAAAAAGTGTTCTCCATCATAAGCTGATAAAACTATTTTTTTTAAAAACACTCCTTTTATCCGAAAAAATAAATTTCTTATTATATCATATCTATAAAACACATAAGATTAATTTAGACCATTACATTGAATATATAAAATAAATTATTTATTAAATGAATATTCATAAATAGTGATATGTATTTATAAAAAAAATTATTCTATTTTAAATAGGTTTTAAAAAAAGCACATCATTTATATTCAATTGGTTTTTATTTCCATTTTAAATAATTTTGCTAACTAATGAAGCATTATTTTAAAATTTCTAAAATTTATTTTCATAATTCAGTTGAAATTATTCATTCCCTCCATTCCAAAAGCATGGTAATAATGTAAAAATTTAAATAATAATATTTAGTTGTTCATTTAAGCTCGATGTAGAATATCATGTATGCTACTCAACATTGTGTTTCCTTCATAAAATTAGATATTCCACATTAGTAAATAATAATGTTGACCTTAAAACCCACACAAATCCCATGAGTTAGTGACTATAATTCAAGGTATAAAATTCACATTTTTATGGTAATTAATATTATATTTATTGTGAATAATAAATCAATGCACCAAATTTAATAATTTTTATAACATTTAAATAATTTAGAAATGATAGTTGGATTGATCCTAGAGGGATAATTTTTATACATATCATTGGTATCCTCCTTTTATAATGTTCAATTAGATGGAGATTTCAGTGTGAATAAATAAAAAATTATTAAAATTAGATAACTATATACATGGTGTAAAATTTACCTAATTCAGGGAAGTGAGAATAGAAGTTTCGAAGTTAAGAATTCCACTTGGGCAAATGTGATGCCAAAAATAACAATTTCACATCGAATATACTGTTTATTTGATTGTAAATTGTTCAAAATTTTATCAAAATAATAGTAAGTATCATTCATTGATGATAAACAACAATCTATTTTTAAAAAAAAATTATTCAATGTCTCATTTTCTCATGTTATGAATAATTTGTATAATGTTTCAATGTTGATTCACATGGTGACATACCATGATGAATTCATCATAATGTCACAACATAAATCATTGTTTACTTTTTATCACCTGATATCACTTTTTAGGTATCACTTACACATGTTTTATGAGAAACTACCAAAAATATTAATTTTTAAATTAATATTTTTATTGACTCAACATTCCCTCAAATGGGTCTTACAATTCTCTTTCGAATGTGAAAAAATATAAATAAAAAAATTATTTGTGTTTTATATAGCTTCTGATTACATGTTAGGTATCACATTAATGAGCATAAGATCATGTTTAATAAAATTATTTCAAAACATTTAAAACTCTTATATAATTTTTACAAATAACAATATAATTAATTTAAATTCAAATAGAATTAAAACATGGAAAATCAAAAAATCATGCATATACCATCACATAATCAAAACCCATAAACCACTAAATTAGTCAAACTTCACATAAACCTGAAACATTGAGAAATGAATTGATATCAGCTTATTTGTGTTGATGAATTAAATTTCACAAGTCAATATTATAAATTTCCATTTTAGAAACACCGCTACCAAAATTATGATATTACCAATTAAGACCACTATACATATTATCGACACATTTGAACAACCTCAAATTGAGACTTCATCAAGAACTACCACACAATAATTCTTTGGTCTTGGGTGATGTTTCCCATATATCACAGCAAAAACATTAATAAAAGAAATTTCAATTCTAGGTGAATATATGTTTCATTTAGTAATGTATTATAATTTATAAGACATGTAATAAATAAATAATATCAATAACATTTTTTATTTTTATAATATAGTTCCAAAATATGATCACTGGGCATTATGACCATCATACATTACATCCATTGTTATTTTAACCGTTAACATATGACCTTTATGATTATTATATGTTAATGGTGAAAATAAAAACTAATTGATGGTGAAGGAAGAAGCATTGAACTCAATGATTATGATAATACATTATAATTATCATTTATTTTAGATTCTAAGAGAGTTTTAACAACTAAGATTCACCCTTGACTAACCCTAATCTATGACACAACAAACGAGATTTAGGAAAATCGTTTATGGGATACGTTCAAGATTATATATGTCATTGTCTAAACAAATTTCAATATACCACCACAAGAATGTGATCCCCTAAACACTATACCCTTTTGAAATATAGTGGTGTAATAATGGTTTATTTATTTAGAACATAGGGGTATAACAGTGTGACTTTTAATGTTAGAAATTAAATATGGTTCACATCTAACCCATTTTTATATTATTTATATTAATATAAAAATAAAATAAAAAATATATATTTATCCATATAATGAAAAAAATTATATTTTTTGGAAAACATTTGATTAAAATTTAATAACATTTCATGATATATGAAATAATTTTAAATAAGGCATATTTTCTTGAAACACACTAATAAATTATTATTTTTTGCAATGTAAATTATTATATAATTTTAGGAATTGCCATGTAATTTATATAAGTTATAGAAATTTTAATATGATATAAAACTATTAATTTCCAAAAAATAAAAATTTTCATTCAAAAATAAAATTTCTCATATTTAGAAATATATTTTGATTTATTAAATATCATTTTTTAATCATCACATCAACATTATCTAACAAATTTTTTTTTTAAATTTTCTATGATAGTATAATTTTGGGGTAAAAATTAAATATGGAATAAATATATGTTTTGTATTATGACATGATAATGGATTAAAAGTAATGATATAAATACTATAAAGGTATTCATTGACTATAAATCATAATTTTCACAAAATTAAGTTATATCAAATTAAAAGGATTAAATTTCAATATATATAATGAGCCTTCCAAAACCAAAAGTATATTTTTTGGATTTGAAAATAAATTATTTATATAAAGGGATCCATTAGGCCACCAAAATATTTGTAATTATATAATTATACTCCTTAATGTTTTAAAATATTAAACCTCCCAGAAAAATAACGTGGTCAAAAACCTTGGTAACACAAATGGTTATGCAGCTATATTAAAATTTTTTCCAATGGAATGGTTTTGAAATTATAAAATAATTACCCCAATTTTTCATTAAATACCCACCCATTATAACATCCCTCTTAACTTAAATGACTTTGAGTATTAAGAAACTCCCATTTCCATTATCAAGATCCCTCCCACTAAGTTTTTACGGTTATTTTGATATCATATCAATCTTTAAGAAGCAACCCCTCAGGGTAAGTCATGCTCTCCCTCCTCTTCTATTCATGAACATCCATTATATTATGAATTTTTATTCTCAATTAATTTTGTTTCACTATGCTTTTTAAAAATAATTTACTATACAAATTATTAACAAAGTAATGAGAGACATCCTCCTCTATCATTAAACCCACTATTAAACATTTATTTATTCTAGTTATGCAGCCATAATTATCTCTTTATATTATACGCCATAACTACAATGTAGTGAATAACAAAGTCAATTTTAATTCTTGGGTATTCTTATAGATATATAAATCATCTTTTGATTATGGGATTCAATTTTGGAAGCCTAAATTTTATAATCATTGGATTGAAATGATGAAATGAATTATTATGTTATTTTATTGAGTGGAATCTATAAATTTAAACATGTGAAGGGTGTTTCCAGTCCAAGATCCAATTCATTGAGTAATGTTTTAACCATATGAGATTCCTTGTACCTTGCAGGTTTGGATAGCCTATCTGAATCTCTTATGATTTCGTGGTAGTGGGAAATGAATTATGAATGTCTTGTAATGCATTAAACTATAGCCACATTACTATTATTCCATGATCTAATAATTTAATATCATATAGTCCATTATTCCATGATATTATTCCCTTTTATTCCATCATAAAATGAAATTTGTCTCTTATATATCATGCTTATCTCATTGATACCTCAATGTACATTAGTTATCATCCATTTTTTATTTTTTCCCAAGGTTATCAAATGAAGTGTTATGTGTTCAATGGAATCTAGGGGCACATTTTGGAGATTTGAAATAATGATGTCATTTTTATTTTTAAGTTGATGGAATTTGTATCTAGTTTACAAAAAAGAGCATGACTATTGATTCTTCAGGAATGTAATCAATGGATATTTATATTAAAAAATCAAATAAATTGTACATGAATGTGGGTTTTTATAATAATTTATATAGTATATTAGTAATATAATTTATATTATAATAAATATGTATAATTTAATATATATTATAATTCATAACCGTGAAATAATATTTTATTATATAATATATATAATAATAAATATTTATTAAATTATATGTTTTTTAAAATGAACGATATATTATACTATAAATATATATTATAAAATATTATAAAATATTATAATTATATATATTATAATTAATCATATATTTTATAATAATATTTTATAAATAATTTTACAATTATAAAAAATTTATTAATTATAATTATTAAATATATTTTAAATATTTATTTATTTATTTTAGAAATTATATTTGTTTGTTGTATATTATTAAAAATTAATGCGTCTTTATTATAAATCTATATTATAATAAATAGTAATTATTTATAATATATTAAATAATATATATATAAATATATTATTCAATATATATATTTATTATAACATATATTATATTATAATAAATATGTTTACTATATTTTATATTATAATATATTTTTAATAAATCTGATTATATTTCATAAACAAAAATATACACATATTTATATTTATATAGTAAGAATATTATTATTTAATATTAAATTTAATATACCCATATTTATTTAGTATAATATATCATTGTAAATTTAATTATATTATTTAATTAACTTAGATATATATTTATAATAATATATTATATTTATTATAAATTTAATGATATTTTTATTTAACAATAAAATTATTAATAGATTTATTTTTAGTATAATTTTTATAACTATAAATATATCTTGTATCTTTTAAATTTCATCATATTTTTAATACTAATATGTTTTTAACTATATTTATAGTCTTATACATTTGATTATTTATGTTAATCAAATAACTATGACTATTTATTATATATATAAGGGATGAAAAGAAAAAAAAATATAAACACTTAGGCTCCCTATTTGGTTAGTTCTGATCCCTCTCTATAGGGATTTATAAGTACCCCAAACAAATTGTTTTACATATGATGTTTTAAAGGCACATTGAACCAAAGGAAATTACATGTCATGAAGTTCTAGAGGCTTGAAGGTCTATTGATCCAAATGACAAGTATAGAATCCAATATAATGTAATTTCACACATTGAATGTCTTTTCACCCCTTCTACAAGTTGTAATGGAACCGTGACATGAGTCTGAATTCAGTTTCACAACCTAATAATAATTAATGCATAATGTTTCCCTTCGACACTCCATGGAAGGAGACTCTTCCATCCAATGTATTTATGTGGGATGAGGGCTAGATGATTAGTGTCAACACACTCATCACTCTATTAAGATACCCACCAAGGGATTCCTTGAGTTGTGTCACACACATTTCTTGCCTATAATACTGCGTCTTCATACTTTTCTCTATGCTTTATAGTCACTAACAAAGATCTAATATTTTATATATCCATTTTTTGGGTGGGTGGCAGGTTAACAGGTTGTTTCCCCTTCAGCCCTCTTTCGAGGCCACCAACCTAGTGGTACCTATATGTCACCACACAACACCACCTATCTATGGAATCAAGCAATTATTCTGATCCCTCCATGTCCAATTATGTCCATAAATGGTGTCCTAAGATAATTGTTTATAAATAATAACAAAATATCATGTTACAAATTTGACAGTATAAGAAGAAAATAGTAGTGCGCAGTCGACAGGATGAGGGGGAGGATGGGGATAAATAAGTAGATCTCCTAATGATCTCTACCCATAATCGAAGGCATGTGATTTAGATGACAGAAAATTAGAGGATTGTTTCACACCCTTCATGGGAATAATAATTTCAAACTTCTACAAAAATTAAAAAAAACAAGACAATGTTCAAAATAATAATAATAATAATAATACAAAAACATTAATTATAAAAAAATAATAAAATAACCACACCAATACATATATGAATAAAAAAATATAACTACATAGGAATAATTATAATTATATATATATAAATATATAAATGTTGATATAATTAAAAAATATACGAAATTTATTTTTTTATGAAATCTTATTTATGCACATAAAAATAATAATCTTTATTTAGGTTGGTGGGATAAAAACAAAAAATATGCACACACCCAAGGAACCCAATGGGACAAAACCCATCCATCCATGTAAAGATTAATAAGAACTCAATTAGGCTATTACAATAATTAAAATTCATCAAAATTACAGTTTATATAAAACTAACACATATCCAAAAGACCAAAATTTTCAATTAATTTACAGAAACAATTACATGATTCATTAAAAATCCATTTTTTTAAAAAGAATCTCTTAAACTCACATAATTTTCTAATCAAGAATATTAAATCTGAAATCTTGTGGCCTACCTCCACATGACTCTCATAAATCCAAAAAATTTATGAACATAGTTTTTCTATATTCATGTACACATGAAAATTGCATTAAGTTTTTTTAATTAAATATTTCCACAAATGGGAATCATAATAATGTAGTAAGATCAATGAATTAACATAAGTTTTGAATGTTCCATAAGGAAATTTTATACAGGACCCTATTAATGTTAGTTATTTTAGGTAAAATTATGTTTAAATATTAAAATAAATTCATAGTGAATATAAATCTAAATATCTCCCTTAAAATCTCACTCCCCCACACTTAATAAAATTATTTTACTTGAGAATATGACAATATAAACACACATAAAAATAAATATTTTTACATAAATAACACAAATGTAATGAGACAAATTTGATATGAATACGAAATCTCATACACCGTAGGATAAATATAAGGTAGTGTTCTATTGAAAGAGTAAAATATTTTATCATTCTAGATAGAATCATAGGGAAATTAATTCATAGAAAATATCTCTTGGGCATGGGGTGTTGGATTATAAGTTTTATAGGTATCTCAAAAGTTGATGGTAACCACATAATATCCACAAATATTCTTTTGTAATATAAAATAATTTATATCCACATATCAAAAAATACATGAATGGAATATAACTACTATAAAAGTAAGAACATATAACTAGATTAAAAAATGTATATCCATGTGCATTGAATGGCTTATTGTCCATCAATCAACTCTCTCTAAACACACATATTTAAAATCATCATGTAAATATTCCTTATATGGGTAGGTAAGGGTATCAACTAATGAATGACACTAAAAATTCTTCTTCCAATATTTTAAGGGTAAACAATGGTGAAATGTAATGGGTTTCTAAATTGTTTTGTTGGGCTAAATAAAACTACAAATTCTTTTCTAATTTTATTGAAGCTTTTACAATTCATATTGGTTTGACTTATATACAATGGATTTTATAAAAGATTTAACATAATATAATAGTTTTTTTATGGGTTAAATAGTGATAAAAATGGTAGTTATATTCATATTATTTTTATTGTATTTCATGTAGTTTTTAGAAGAGTAAATAAAATAGAAAAAATATAAAACATCCCAAAAAAAATTTTGATAGACACAAAGAGGCTGATGGTCCATAAATAATGTAAAATATAAAATCATATAATTAACAACATAAACACATATTAAATCTATGATATTACACATTAATAAGATAATCATGTGGATGATAAAAAATATTGTTTATTAATTCAGATCCATTATAGGGTTAGGTTAAAATAATTTTCATGTAAATACATAATTTTCAATTACCCAAAACTAAATGTACTTAAATAAAACTATCTAAATATGTGTTTCATTTGATTATTACCTACTTTTTTTTCTCTTTATATATTTATGACAAACCACTATGATCGAATGTAAAGTTATAACATTTATCTTCTTCATCAATTATATGATTGTTGAATAGATACATTGAGACATTACATATCATGGATTTCACACAATATGAAAACAAAAAATATTTGAAATATTTAAGGATGTAATTAAGTAAAATTACCCCAATTCAAAATAATATGAATACGCATTATATAACGGGAAAATCACCAAATAATGGAATTTTTTTAAAATATTTTCATTAAAATTAGAATGATTACCTCTTTGAACGTAACTATGAAAATAAATCCTTAATAGAATACGTTAATGCAAAAAATGTATCAATAACATATTTGATTTTTTTAATGTCATCTAATTTAGTTTATTTTAATCAATGAAAAACAACAATTGTATGTTCACTGGTTTCAATTTTTTATTCAATATCAATATTTGTATTTAATGGCCCTAGGTAAATTGTATTATTTTCATGAGTGGGTATTTCAAGTGACGTGCTATTAACATTAAATAATGAAGTGATTGAGATAGGATCATCTGGATTAGGTGGTTCTATTTTTTCAAGAATTAGTTTTTTTTCTCTTAGTTTATTTTGTTTTTCAATCATCCTATTTCATTTGTGAATCATGTGTCACTATGATCTCAAATTATTGATGTAATATCATTATTCAATCATTTCCAAAATGTTATGAATGTATTCCACCACAATCCCTAAATGATTTTATAACTCTTGAGCTATATTAAATTAATTTACTTGTAAAAATGTCTCAAAATCAAAATTATTATAATATGGATGTGAGTAAAGGTTATTTCATATGATCTCCTCTATTGTATGGAAATTTAGGGTATCTTTGGTCAACTCTGAATCCAATGTATGAAACGATGGTGCTAGTTCAATATCATTCGTATAATGAAATGTACTTTCAACCAAAATGTATGATATGTTGTGAATCAATGGATTCGAACCTATCTATGGTGAATATTTTGTGTGAATATAGAGTTCTCAGATATGAAATCACAGTGTTCGATAGACCAGTATAGCTCTTAATGTGTAAAATTGGGATCATATGTTTTATTTTTTATTGGATTGGATGTGTCAAATTGTGATCGAGAGTAATCATTTATTGTGTGATATGAATAAGGGTCAATAAATAAAGACTCATCTTTATTCATAGTAAATAGATGATGTTCATATGGAACCACTACAAAACTTTCCTTAAAAGAATATTTTTAGGTTAATTAGTTAATTGATTAAAAGGATATTTATCTAACAAGTTAACATATTTTCATTAAAGTTATTATTATTATTAAAATCATTATTTTATAGATTTTGAAACTTTTTATTTACAACATTCATGATAGTAAAAAATGTGTTCTTCTAATGTTTAATTGTTCATATCACTAAGTGATTTGTTAAATTGAGTATCATCCTCTATTTATCATGGTGGTTAATGTTTTAACATATTTTTAAACAATTTACTAGTGTTTGGAAATTTATATAAAAGGTCATGAAACATATATGTAGTCCATGAATAATCTGTTTCTACATTTTGATAAATATCTTGACTTTGATACTAATCAAATATTGGGTAATAATTAGTGGAAAATAGGGAAACAATCATTCATGAATCATGAAATTAACTCCAATTATAACCATAAAAACATGATTTCATAGGGAAATCATGGTTTTCTTAAATGTTTTACTTATAAAATGAATTGTAGGTGGGTATGAGGGGTTTTATTAATTAGTATGTGGTGGGGACTACACTATTTTAGACACATAAACATGTTGTTATTTTTGTAATAAAAAATGACACAGAGTAGTAATTTTTTTCCTTTTAATTTTAATTTTTTTAGTCTTATACACACTCTATTGGAGATCTCATAATTCTATATTATCTTTAAATATTTGGCCATAAATTTCATTCTCCACTACAAAAGTTCCTTTTCTCAGTGCTAGAGCTTTCCTTTATAATTGTTGAAAATATAAATGATGTTACAAGCACACTAGAATAAATACTGAATTTAATTATTTTTATAAAAATACACAACAAAGGAGGTATTCTATACATATGTGTAATAACACTATAAAATGAATCATGTATCAATAACTTTTTATCTCTAATAAAACATAATTATTTTTTAAAAACCACCGCCTTTATTAGAACACCATTTATTACTACTAGTTTTGTACACTGATAAAACTCAATATATATATATATATATATTAATTCTTGAAGCTAGAGTTTAGCCTTCTTTCATTCATTAGAATACTTCAGTACCCCATACCTATTATGAGTTCCCCCATCGACAACCCACTTAATTCCCCAAACATGCATAAACCTCACACCCATAATGATTCAAACATGTCACCTCCGTCTTATAATATGAATGACCTTACCATTACTGTACATTTTTTAAACCAATATTTAATTATAAAATAATATATATATTTATATGTATGTATGAATTTATATTTATTAATATTTATATTTATTCATGTATTTACATATAATTATATAATTTCTTAAGTACATTTATAATTTTTTTATATTTGTACATATTTACATTTTAGATATTTAATTATATATTTATATATTTATATATAACTATATAATTACATATATCTTATTTATAATATATTTATAAAATTAATGTATATTGTAAATAAATTTATATATGTGTGTTCCTGTATTTCTATATGTCTGTGTCTGACTATATATATATATATTTATATTCGTATTTGCAAGTCTGTGTCTATATAAATATATATATATTTGTGGTATATATATATTAATATTATTTTGTTGTATAAAGGTATATGCATGTATATAATCACACAAAATATTCAAAATACCACTAGCCTATAGGATTTTACTTATCATATGTTGAAATATTTAATATATATGTAAAACTATTTAGTAATAAATACTAATTTTAATATATATATATATAATAAAATTTATATAAATATATTATTAAAGGAATATATATAAAAATATATATCTTTTTAATAATAAAATAACCTATATAAATATTTATTTAGAAATTATATATAATTTTCTTAGGTATATATATATATTAACAAATTATTTTAAGGTAATAAAAATAGTTAGATAATTTATTTAAAAATGGATGAAAATTATTTCTATTTGGAATATATGTTTAGAGGTGTGTTTTATAGTTAAATATGTTTAAATATTATTTACAACTAATTTTTTATATGTAAATATATAAAATTATGAATATATATTATTATAAATAAAAATATAATGTTGAAAATGTTAAAATTTCTATACCATAATATATTTGAATGAAATTTCATTGAATAAATTCAGTGATTACTAAATAAATGAAAGAAAACACTAAGAATAAAACCAAAATTTCATCAAATATTTGGAAATTAGGGAATCCCAACTAAAATCTCATTTTTGAGGATTTTTTAGGACTTTTGGCCCTGAAATAAAAGTATCTATGGATTAACCTTTCAAATATAGGGTAGATCACATCACATGTATTGATTTGACAAATCACAGGGCCCAAACAGGCAGTCTGATCAAAAGTTTCATCTGTTTGAAGACAAAAGATGTTTTCAACAAATCTTAAGTGATTTTTTAATTAATTTTTCTTCTATTTCCAAAATGTTAATAAATATCTATTACCAAATATTAATTACTAAAATTTTAATTAATTTTAATTTTTACTTATTTTATATTTCATTTTCACTTAATCTACTACATATTAAGTGTAAACTCATATTTATTATTGTATTTATAATATTTAAGAAAATATACTATACATATATAAATAGATATATTTATACATTAGAATGTTATTTTTTATCAAATAATTGGTTTGTGAAATTCAACATTTTCTTCATTCAAAATAATTGTGATGCTGTCGACAATGAACACATCATTACTAAGGCTAAGAGAATAAATGACCAAGATATGCCTTTATCTATTCAAAAAAGACAATGAAAGAGGGTGTCCTTTTAGAAATATTTTATATCGCTGATAATTTTTACATTAATTAGATATTTTTCATAGGTTAAGACATATAGAACACCTTATTCAGTTATTTTTATTATTATTGATAAATTTTAATGATAAATATTAGAAATTCTATAGTAGATGTATGAGATATAATGATGCCACAAATTTATAATGTTTTTATACCGAATAAATCGATCGACATAGTAGTATGATGGATCCCATAAGTGGAATGTGTGTAGACACTAGCGGATCCTCTCTCAAGAATATTCACAATGTTAATGTTTTTAGTTTGATTATAAATAAAATTATAAAAATTAATCAAATATTTAAATAAATTAATACTAACCTAATGTAATATTGTAGAGTTATTTGTGTTAGAGATATTTCATCTTCTAAAGTACAAGTGGATCTTATTATTTCAATTTCAATTAAGTTTATTATTTATTTGATTATCACTTAAACCAAATTTAAACACAATATTATTATATCACAATCATTCACATTAAGAAAAACTATAACCTTCCTAAAAACTAATCAATGTTATATTCTTTGGTTTTATGTATAATATGTGAAATTTTTTAGTGCCAAATAACTAGATTAAATACTAATACTCATTTATCATAATGGTGTGGAATTCATTTATGTCATGTTAATTCACATGAGTTCTCTTTTTTAAGTATCAATTATGATTATTTGAATAGAAGTCAAAAAAATTATTAGTTTGTAATTAATTAAAAAATTTATTATATATTATCTCATAAGTGACTTATTATTCTCATAAACATGTGGCTTAAAATAAACCAATTAAATTATTTTGTGTTTTCTTACCTATTATTACTTATTAGAAATCACATGAAAGAACATAAAATCATATGTGAATGTATTATATGAAAATTGATCATATAGATATATAATTTTAATGAAGTAACAAAATAATTCGAAAAACATTAACACATATTGAACATGTAAAATAAATAAATTTTCATGAAAATTGTATCTTAGAAGCAAAATTGTGATACAAAAAAATTCGTTATCAATCATCCAAAAACAACACATAAAATAACTAAAAGATATTTCTGTCTTTGTGTTGATATAATGAATGCTACACAACACTATTGATGGATGAAAAATAATAAAACTCATTCCTCCAATCATAAAAATACGTATCTGATCCATAACAAGTGTTTTGAATCAATATGAACATTGAATATTTGTTATAGTAGCCAGAATCTTCACATAAGAATATTTCCAACAGTTTTCGATCACATTAACCATCACTCATATGATTACAACACATTCTTAGGACTGGTGTTTAATGAATAATGTTTGATTACTTGAAAAACTATATCACTTGAATTCTAATTTTTTTGGTTCACAATGTAATGGATCCGTCATGTGTGATATTAATGTGCTAGTGAAAATGTAAGGGAGGCTGGTGTGGTGATCAGTGCATCAGTAAGTTTCATTAGAGGCACAACATAAAAGTATGTCAGTGAAGAGGGTGTTTTGAAATTACATGGTTCATAGTAGTTCGAGGAATAACTAATTATGAGATTGTGGATGTGTTATTTTAGAGGGAATAGAGACTTGGTGATTGGGATTCACTAAAGATAAGGGAGGTGGGGCATCATGCATCATCTGCATAAAAGGTCATGGATGCTCTTGGGTTATATAATACCCTCTTTCTAGAGTAGGTGAAACTATTCACACTACTAAAAAATATTCCGATGAAATTTTCAATGGAGTCATTGGTGATCCACATTAGCAATTAGTCTCATTCATCGAATCTATTTTTTATTTTTGTCAAATGGGGTTTCTTTTCAATTAACCACGATTTGAATCATGTAATGTTGAACTTTTTGGACACATCGATATGATTAGTTTTTTAATATTCAAAATACATTTATAGAGAAAAATACCAAGAACATGATTAACCTTTTCACTTTTAATTATTATTTCTAGAAACAGAAAAATGGATTATCATTTATATAATAAGGATTTTGGAATCCCATATTGGATACCACTACCCCCATTAATGTAAAATTTTAACAATATTCAACTTGAGGTCAATATTTTGAGAATAAGTATAAAATTACCTCACATTTGGATTCATAGTAGGTCATTCCCAATAGGAAGTGTGATTATCAAATGTGGTAGTTAGTGGAAAACAATTTGTTCAAAAAATATACCAAATAACATGATGCTTTTATTATTTGGAGAAAATTAAAAATGTTGTATGTAAGGAACAATGTATAGAATGAAGATAAAGATATTCCATCTTTTCGGCATAATATAAATGAGAGTTATCAATATACCATAGATCCTGAGTTTGTTTCTTGGTATTCTTGATATGTTAAATTCCATGACATGGATGTTTAATGATGAGTTAAAGGCACTATTGATGCTTATATCCAAAACAAGGATACAGGACACACTGGTCATGTGATAAATTTATTCAACCCAATATTGTATTCTCAACATTGAAATGGTGAATGATAGAATGTTAAATAATAATACTAAAGATGGGATGGTGGCTCTATCCCAAAATTTTAGGGTCATAATACTTTTAGACAAGAATGAAAAATGACTCATAAGATGAATCAGAAATGAAACTCATGATAAACATTAATAAAGGAATAATATATAGAAATATAAATCTTTATTTGATATAATGTGACACCATTATAGAAATATCAAACACCTTTTCTAAGAGTTCTAGAAGAAGAATGTAAAAAATAAGGAAGGTGAACCCCAAAATAATTATTCTTAAATGGTCATTGATGTGATTAATATTTTTTAGGAAGAACATTTCAATATTTTAATACAAGATTCAACATGGGAGAATAATTTTGATTCCTCCTAAAATTTCATATCTAGGTGATATTTCATTTTGTCACGACCCGTCCTTGGGGCCTGTGTCGTGACTACCCCAAGCCCGCCTCCCATAGAACAGGGGCAGGCGACTAGCACCAAAGGCGTAAATCCTGATAAAGAGGGAAGGCATTGCCTTTATAAAGTAAACAAACACGACAGAGTAAGCAAACTGAAGTAAACACTAAGTAAACTAGGTACAACTGTAAGTGCTAGAAAGTAAATGGGCCAGAATACAAGCCCAACTGAAGTAAAGTACAACTGAAAAGAAAGTACAGAAACTCAAAAGTAAAGCAGTAACGTCGAGCCATCCACGAGAAGTCCCACCTGAATGGTGGGTACAGATAGCCTCCTCAACTCCTCAGGTCCAGCCATCCGCTCTGTGTATGTCCCACCCAGTGGTCCACCTCCAGGTACCGACTTGCTCCACAATCCTCTAACACGATCAGCGATGTCTATCGTCTGTATCCAACACAACGTAGTGTGGGCATAGACCATGCAGGTGTGAGTATACGCTACTCAGTAGGGACCCCGAGACTCCTCATGGTCTCTCAGAATCCACTAAGGATAATCCAAAAAGGAAAGATACAATCACAAAGTAACATCCAACACTACATAGGTATATGCCCATACATATACCTACGTCTTCAATTCCAGTTCAGATCCAACATCCGAGCCCATGTTCGATCATGTCCACACATGATAGTACAACCCAATCCACATAGGAAAGCAAGTCAATCATATCGAAGATAATGATTGAAAGTCAAGACTCATCTCACACAGATATACTTCTTCGTAAGGTGATAGAGATGATCAGATGTAGCCACTGATTCATCTAAGTTGGGACCCACATAGGATAATAGAACAACTAAACTGTTGGACCCACGTATGATACTAGACCAGTCACTCTGTCAGACCCACGTAGGATACAAGTATAGAGTAAAATACTGCCAGACCCACGTATGATACAAGAACAGTAGTCACGTACTGCTGGACCCACATAGGATACACGAACAATATTGATCGTCGTCGAACCCATGGAGGATTTCAGTATGATCGTCATTACTGCTGAACCCACTGAGGATTTCAGTGCAGTTTTTGTCACTGCCGAACCCACGAAGGATTTCAGTGCAGTCGTCATCGTCGTCGCTGTCGCAGCCAGCTCTAGGGTTCCCGCACACAGCATGCTCAATTCTGGGAGGGTCCGCTCCATGATCCAAAGGGGTCGATACATCTACTGACACATAGTCCAGAGTTAATGTATCCTATAGTTATGTCTTGATAAGAGGAACTCAACCCGACAGAAATCATGTCAATCGGACGCCCGGTCTAAGAGTTATTCGCTTTTTCGTCCCAAAGGCCCGGTTGGTTTTTAACTCAAAACCAACCCGAACATACTCCAACTGCATCCAAACCTCAATAAGAGTAATCCAAAAGGTCCTTATCACTATGAGGGATCCAACAATGTTTACCAAACATCAATAGGATGTCCGGAGCTCAAGTTATAGGCGTTTCCACTCCAAGGGCCAGGTTGGCTTCGTGTTCAAACTAACTCGGCCATACCCCAAGTTCTCCGAAATCTTGAGTGTAGCATACCAAAACGACCTTATTGATCCAAGGATCACATATCAACTGACGATGCGTGAAACGGAGGTCCGTAGACCATGTTACGGGCGTTTGAACGAACATGTCCCTTTTTAGGGGGTTTTGGGCCCGGACCGACCCGGGCCAAGACACCCTGGGTCAGCCCGAACCGGGTCGAGGTCCGGCCCATTAGGGCATGACACGGCCTGGCCGGTGCAGTCCGGCACGGCCCGGTGCGGCCGGTGCGGCCTGGGCGGCTCGGCGCTGGCCGAGCGGACGCGAGAAGGGGGGGGGGGGCTGCCCCCCTTGTTATAACGGTGGCCCCCCACATGGGTGCCTGCTCCTTTGCCAGCCAGGGGTTACGACCTACGGTTCTTCTGAATTGGCCAGCTTGGTTCGCTGGCTAGTGCCGCCATCACGGGACCCCGTGGTCCCGCCACTCTAAAGCGCCGGCAGCCGGTGATTCCAGATGCCCTTCCCAACACCACCGCGACCCTTGTCCGATCGGCGCGGCGCGACGACGCCGTGCCCCTCCGCCGCGGCCCTGCTCCGGCCGCGGCTTCATTCGGCCTCAACAGCACAACGCGATGGCACCACGCTTCTTCTCTGTGATCTTCCTTATTTCCGCGCAGTGACATTGCACCGCGCCGCCTTCATTCGAACTGCAATGAATACAACAAGAAAGGGGGGGGGGATCAACCATGTTTGAGTGGTCCGACCTCCTCCCGTTGAATTGATAATAGGCGGCCCAAATATTTAAAGAAGAATGCAAAGAATATTCACGAACCAAAATTCAAACCCATACCTCGATGAAGTTGTTGAACGAGGATCATCACGGGAAAAAGTCGTCGCGGAAGACGGTGTCACGGAAGACGACCTCACGGATCGAGGCTCCGTAAGGGTCGTCAGTGTTCACCCGATAAAGGATGCAGAGCATTGTCATTCTGGGGAAAAGGAGTCTCTCAATGGATGCTGAGAGTAGAGAAGACAACACGACGATCTCCCCTTGAGGTGATATAGTTCTTCATCGTAGACTCGGCGTTCTTCGCGAAGAAGATGAAGTTCTTAAAGAACGTGATAGTTCTCTCCTTTTTTCCACACAACTAATCAACCACCAAAAAAATAAGACATTGTCTTATTTTATTCTCACACACACACATGAAAACATCAATTTGATATTCAAAAGATCCCATTCAATTAATTAAATTAATTGAAGATCCTTTAACAATCCAATTAATTGCGAGAGTTGACATGTCATTTAAAAGCTGGTGCGGGTGTGTTAGACAACTAAATGCAGGACGGAGGTTTTAAGGGATTTGATGGGGTGGGGCTCATGTGGGCCCTACCTCACTATTATCCTACCATGTGGAGTTAAGATGTAGTGGGTCCCACCTCAATTTCCATGAATAGGTTATAACTACTTAGAATAGAAATAAAAATTGTAGCACAAATTTTTATTTCACTCTTCAGTTAACCCATTTATATAACAACCTCACCCGAGCAAACAAAACTCTAGAAAAGAACATCCTAAGCTATTACCGGCACTGCAATTTCATCGGTGTCCTCAGATTTCGATTTCAAGCACCAGTTCAAAAGTTAGGAAAACCCGCTCATTTGTTCACTGAACGTACCTGATCTAAACTTCGGAAAATGATTCCGGGCACACTGGGTCTCAGAATCAGGTGCCGTCAGAAACTTCATACTTTTAAAACACCAAAGAAAATTAAGAAAAAAATTTCCCTTGTAATTTATGGTTCTTTACACATTTCATCCTAAAATTATTGATATTTAATACTTATAAAGATTGAAATAATTTTTCATTAAATATATTATTATTTGTAAAATTATTTTATGCAGTAATATTAGATGTTGGTTGCACTAGAATGATGTGATTCATGATCCTTGTATTCATTTTAATATGATATCCACTAGAATAGATGACAATGATGGATAAGTTAGCTCATTGGTGATGTTAAATTGAAAAATAACAAATGTAATACACTAAATACTAATGGACAAAAACAGTTTTCTATATCTCAAACATTCTAGGCCACAAGGAGGATTAAATATTTGTGAATATTGATATGTTATGAAATTCAATAAGACAATTAATTTTAATGTTAGTAGAAGTGTGTAACTTTTTTCTAATATTTAGGGTGGAATTATGAAAGGTTGAGCCTCTCAAAAGTGGTTTATTAGACATGGAATTTTGGTCCAATGATGACTTAGATGACAGGATAGGAACCAAAGGAAGCTGTATGTGATGGGGTTGTATTCAATAGCCACCAGCTCGCCGGTGGCCTTAGACAGGCTACCCGGTGAGTGTTTTCATGAATGAATTGTTCTAAACTTCCACCTTAGTATTTTATGTGGGGTATCCCCTATTTCTCCCTTAATTTTGTGAAAACAATATCCCACTCTGCCTCATTTCACCCTTGGTTTCCCCATGTATTCGGGGTGTTATATATTTTATAATGAAAAAAAGACAATATATACCTCAATTAGGTTTCATTATTATCTTACTCTATCCTTTATAATTCTTTAGTAACTCTTATTCTGGTTTTTGATTAGATTCCATTAGGTCATACTGTAATCTTATGATTCACATGAGTATTTTTATTGGCCAAGGAAGAGAATGTCCCAGGATGATGTTTTTATACAGCTACAAGACTTTTTGATAGAGGTATGTCCTAATTTTTAATTTTTATAAATGTTTCATTAAAATAAATATTAAATAATAATTGAACTTCTAACACCCTAATATTTTTATGAGATATATTTTTTGAATATAATTTTATTTAATTCATTTCTTAAGTTATAACCAACATCAGCATAACTTACAACATATATAACACAGAGTTTCTACAGATCATCATTTTACTAATATATATATTTAAAAATAATAATTATTACCAATTTACAAAAATGGAATGTATGAAAAATATTAAATAAAATTTGAAATTATAGTTTTTGCATAAATATTCGACCAATTTATTATATGAGAATGTTAAACCATTTTTAAAATAAACCGAAATGTATTTCTAAAAAAATATAAACTGAAAGAAGTGTGTTTTATACCAATAAATAATGAATCAATCCTTTTGGAGTATGTTATATATATATAATTTACAATATAATAATTAATATACATATAATGTGTTTGTATATTTCTAAAAACGTATTTTTGGTGGCTTTGAATGGAGAACCCGTATTAAATATAGTTTTTTAAACTTTTATAAATTTCAAATTTCAAAATAACCCTCTTATTTGAAATAATATAACAAAAATTCACTTTTTTGGAAATCTTTTTATATTTACGATAAGACTCATTTTTTGATAAGTAGTGGAAAATATTGTATTTAATTGAAAATTACTTTTTATTATGATTTATATATATTGTTATATTATATTTTATAGAATTTTTATATAATAACTAGATATAATTTTTATAATTTAAAAAAATTATGGTCTTTTGAATCAATTTTACATTGAATATAGATATAAAATAATGTCAATATTTTGGATGTTTTTACATTAAAAATCCATCTTTTTTAATGAGATTAATTTTAAATAAATTATTGAAAAAACATTGTTATAAATTTTGAAAATTATATTACATATTTATAATTATAAGGTCTATATTTAATAAAAAGGCCCGTTTTATTTTGGGTAAATATTATTTGTAACATTAGTAATGATTATTACTACGGTTAAGGGTAAAATGGGTAATTATAGGTAAAAATAAAATTATAAATAAATTAAAACTATCCTAACACATGACTAAATTTTATTTGATGATGTTTATTCAACCCATAATGCATTAGAATATTAATGTTTTTAATTTAAATGATACATATCTATGAAAATACCTTCTATTTTATTAAACTCAAAGGGGGGGACAAAATGTGACACTCTTACTTTAAATATATATAATATTTTAATATGTGACTATATAAAAGATATGTAAGACTATGTATATTATTATGATAGATAAAATATTTTTCTACATCATGTAATTTTATATTTAAATGTTAGTGAAGAAAAAATTATAATTAATAATTACACAATAATGATGGAGGAATTATTCTATTAATGAAAAAATAAATTAAATGATATTATAAATATTAAGTTATATATAATTTGACATAATTAAGGAGATAGAAAATTTATCTATGTTAGTGGGGTATTATTTGAATTTTTTTATTTAATCCTACTAAATTTATTTTCGTAATGTCAATTTTCTGAATAGTTTAAAAATTAACCCTTATGAAATTTTTTGAATATTATATTTTTTAAAATTATTGAACAATCATAAATATATAAAATTAAGACTATGGGGTGAGATATGGTAGAAAATATAATGAATTTTCATATTTTGTTTTAATTGACAATTTATCTGTGAAAATTAGATCATATTAATATTAAAATCATTGTTATTATAGTTAACATTAGAATGGATTGACTAAGAGTTAATCAAAATGATATGGTTTAAAAAAAACTAAAATCATATAAAAGATCTTTTTTAATGTGATTATGAGAATATATTTTTTCTGGATTTGAATAAATTTCATTTTTTATGTATTTTGATTGTGATTCAATTTATTAAAAATAAATATTTTTCAGAAGTTGCATAATTGCACCTCCAATCTATAAAAAAAGGAATATCTACTTCTATTATATTCACTCATGAGAACCTATTTTTTTTATCCAATGTATATATAATTTTCGTACCATTATCTCTCTCTTCAACCTATAAGACATAATGTTTTAAAAAAAATCTAAGCAAAGGAGTCCTATTATTTAATTCATAAGTAGATACCCTGAGAAGAGGCAACATTCATCAATAAACATTATTGTATTATTTTTACCTTAAACCCATTAAATACATTTTATATCATATTTATATAATAACCTTAGTTACATGAATACACTAGGAATTTTTTAGAGTAAGGGTTTGACATACACTCATACACACATCCATAAAATAAGTAATGATCTTACCGTTCTTGTGTACAAAGATCTACCACCTAATGAAATGATGTTGTTCATTTTTTCCTTTACAACCTCTCATGGTTAGGAATTATGATGGAAATTCTATTTTTATATATATGGTATTTATTGTGACTTTAAAATATATAAATATTATATAAATCATACCTTAATTCATTCCATTTTGAGAAAATACAATAACTTCGTTTGTGGAGATATGGAATACCACCTCCTCAAAACGATGTGACTCATTCATACTTTACATGGAATTTATTAAGGATGGGTTTAGTTGAAGTATATCATATATTTATATGAAATAATTATTATATAGGAATTGTATTATAAAAATATATGTATTTATCATTTAATTTCTTTCTTTCTATATGTCATGAGATGGATGAAACGTTAATGCGTAAATATGACTTACCATCTCTATGAACAATGTATTTCATTTTATATTTACATAATTCATAGATAAATATATATACATATATACTGAATATATATGATATTTATATCTTGGTTATAATTATTGAGATAACCGAATCATTATTTATGTTTAAGTACTAAGAATAACAAGTCACAATAGGTATGAGAAACGAAGAGGTTATTAAACGAAACATTACATAACCATGGAATTGTTAATAAGAGGTTAATATAAATGAATAATTAAGTAATATATAGTATTATATATATGAATATGGTTTTGGAATATATGTATAATTAATTAATATTTATTACATAGGAGGATTTCTTTTGTACGATGAGAGTTAAGAGATTAGGTAAAGGATTAACGTATCACTTTTATTTCTAAGGGACACATACCTTATAAACTATATGTTTATTCTATGTGTTGTATATACTTCCCATGAAAATATTTTATGATTCTTATCCAGAATATTATTTTAATTTCATATCCAAATAATTTACTTTATTTCATGTGGAAAATAATTCTACTGATTATAATGTGATGAGTACATATTTCACAATGTCATAAATATTTGTGATAATTTTTTTTTAATTCTCCATTTGGGAATATTTATATTCCATATCCATGATTTCGGATAATGTTTTCATTTTTTTCACTATTCTCTTATAGATGTTAAAATTAATTTTTACTCATTTTTGACTTTTTACAACATGTTTTTAAAGAAATATATTTTTTCATTTTCTAAATGAGGAAGGTTGTGACTTTTGTAGTAAAATTACGAAAGACATGTCTTTTTAACATATAATTTTTGAATAGAATATTCCACCAAAATGTATCCTTAATTCATTGAATCCTATATAAAAATATTACATTTTTTTTCAATGAATTGTTTTTTATAAAATTTAATGAAATTTTGTTAAAATATATTGTTTTCTTAAAAAAATAGATATTTTATTAAAAAATTGTCTTAATGTTATCTCCCAAAATTATTTTCCATATGTGATATCATTATGGTATGTTAAAAGTGATATGATTCAATGATACCATTATAATTCTTTATATGAATGGTATATTTTTATTATGGAATGATATTTATGAAACTCATATCTTTTCCATGGGTTATGTTATGACTAATTGATTCCTATGAAACCAATTTAATTCCTTGGGTTCTGAAATAATGAATGAAATTTTTTCATGTGTTAATTATATGTATGGTTTTTATTATTTTAATGTTGTTACCTATATCTCCCTCAAATTACTTGGGTTAATATAAATAAATGATGATGTATATATGTTATTAATTAACTAGATATCATGTTTAAAATTTTATGCGTTGACCTGGTTTTGAGATCCACATTTGAAAGGGCCTGATTTCAGGTTCATAATTTAATTTGTGAACCTATTACTTCACAATGATACATTTTTATTTGATATCCCCAATTCTATGTATTATTACCATGTTATTATTTCATTTTTATTCTCTTAACTCACTTATGATTCATGATTTATTAACAACCAATATTTAATTCCATAATTCATTATTGTGATATTTGATATGGAATGATATCTTTTAAACTGTTATGCCCCTTTTTTCATACCATATTGCTCAAGATAATCTTATTTATCTTCCATGTTTACCCTACCTGATAATTTTAGATCCTAATTTTTATGTTTCATTTAATTATGTTGTAACTAATATATTTATGTCGGAGTACTAAAGGGTTTGATGTTTTTGGAAACATTAATGATCTTCCACTAGATTGGAATAATGTGTTCCATGTCTCCATAGAAACTAAACCGTTATGGTTTATGTAATGTTTTTTTATAATTTAAATAATATTCATATAATGTGATATAAAATCCATGTTTTCAAATCATGGGATATTATATTTGTTTTTCAGAGGAAATATTTAGTAATCCTTTGGAAAATTGGTTGATAAAAAATTAGTTATATCCCTATGGAAAATTTAAAGATATGTCTAGGGATGTCTCTAAGTATAAGCTTATGGTGTAAAAGATATAAAAGCAGGTTCTTTTTTGTGAATAATATTGGTAAGATTTCATGATTATGTGATTTTTTTATGATAAGTGTTTCTCATACTGTGGTTTTTAGACCAATTAAATAGTGTGAACTTGAAGCAAAATAGTTAACATTGAATTTTTCTCGTGTGGAAAAATTGAGAATTATGAAAATTGATGTCTTGATTGTAAATCCCATGAAGATAACCTGAAATGTGGTATCATTATTGGTTATACTGATATGTATAAAGTGACCATGAAACACTTGTGAAATGTATGGGATGTTCTAATAGTATCTTTTATATTAAATATAATAATCATAATTAGATTGAGGTTGAGGGAAATTAATAAAATATTAATACTTCATATTCTTGTAAATATTAAGATTAAGAAACCCGAGTAATGGTTTAAGAATAAGGTTGGATGATTGAAGTGTACACGTATTGGAATTGAAATAATATGAGATATATAAGTATTTTTAGTATATTTTTTCATATTTGATTTCAAAGGATATGATTAATAGTCTATAAGAAATAGAAATGTGATTTTAATGAATGGTGATATTCTAGGGAAACACAATATTATGGTAACGAAAACCCTTAATAAGTTCCTATTATTGAGATTTTTTTTTGGATAAAGGTATATAGGATATGAATAAGTAAATTGGATGTTATTTATTACATTTGAACTGATTAAGGATTTATTGACAGAATGGTTTACTCTATCATAGATGGAGTTTCTGAAATTTTTTAACTTATTGAATATATAAAATAATATTCTCTATATGTGTTCATGTTTTACCATGTTTTACTAGAAATAATGAATTCATGTTTTCAATAATTATTTTTGTTAGTTACCATGTATCAGGAGAATAAATGATAAGGGTATTCACATGTTTTTTATGTGATAAAGAAGAGGTACTTTATGATACATTTGGGGTCATTGCTAATATGTTGTTGAGAAATTTGGTGAACATATTTCTAAATTTATATACATCAATATTTCATAAGTTCTGTGAGATTAACCATTTATGAAACAGTTCATGTTAAACAGGTGATTAGGATTTAGAGATCAATGTATTATCTCACCATATAAGGTTTTATGAATACTAAACAACCTATGCTAATAATGTTTTTTATAATGACAACTCGAAATAGAAGGATTTACATGTAATACAATTAATAATATTATAATCTACTAGTTCTATAGGTATTACAATTTTAACATCATTCTATAGATTATGAGTTGAAGTAGAGAATTATCAAAGAACAACCAATGAGTGAGAACATTTTTATGATATTAATAAAGGTATGTGTTTCTCGTAATATGATTATGAAATTAATTTTTATCCTATTATCATCAGTTATTTTGAAATCAATTACCTATTATAGAAATATTATTTCTATGGTTTTGTGGTGATTAACCTTCTCATGACCATATTCTCTATCACACTATCCAAAATTGATTTTCATTTTTTCTATGCTACATCTATTTTCTAAATTACCACATGTGTTCTCCTTTTTATAAACCTATTTATGAGTTACATTGGATAAACATTATGTTTACATAATTCCCTTTTTTAGTATTCATTTTTACGATATGGGTTTAAATGAGAGAAACATTGATGTGTTAGAGATATGATAACCCATATGAATTTCATAGGTGAAATGAATATAAATAGAAGAATAATATAACACATCGATATTTTTATGAGATCTATTTTTAATATAATATTATTCCATTTATTTTATCTATTACACTAAACACAGGGTTAACATGAATTATACTGAAAACTGATATTCTAAAAAACATCATTTTATGGTTTTAATGATTTAAACAAGATAAGTATAACATAACCATTAGATTGGAAGTTATGATGATTGTTAAATAACTTATGAAATTATGGTTTACACATAATTATTTGACCAATTAATTACAAATTAATATAAAAATATTTTTTAAATAAAATGAACTATTTTTATGGCGATTTATTTAAATGTGTACAATTGTGTTTTATATTAATAAATAAATAAATAAATCTTGCAAAATTAAATTAATTAAACATAAACATAATATATTATATTTAATATTAAATATTCATCTTATATGTTTTCAAGACATGATATAAGAATAAATACAATTTCAAATATAAATTAAATATACTTATTAAATTGTTATTTTGTCCCCTTTTAATGGAGAACAAATTTAAAATATAAATTTTTAGTCTATAATTATTTTATTATGAAATAATAAATTTTTTAAATTAATTTTATGAATGAAAATCTAATATGGTTGAATTTGTGGTTTTTTTGATAAGATTCCTCTTTTTGATGAATAGTGAAAATACTATATTTTAATTGAAAATTGTGTGTCAACTAATATATTTTTATTGTTATATTATATTTTTGACGTATTATAGAGAAATATTATATTAAATTGTTTTTATATAATCCAATTTAGTTCATTAGAAACAATTTGACTTTGAATTTGTATATTAAATCTTATCAATCAATTGGATGATTTTTCCAAAAATACATGTTTTCTCAATCTGTCAGCTGTATTAATTTTAAAAAAAATTAAAGAAAATTATGTGTTTATAATTAGTAAAAATGGATTCAATGTTTATAATATTGAGATTTAAATTTAGTAATTAGGACCGTTTTATTTTTTTAGAATATGAATATTAACTTCTATAATTTTTATTACCACGGTAAAGGGTAATTCAGGTAATTAAGTGTGAAAATAATATTATAAATATTATAAATCTATCATAAAATATTAAAAACGTTAATGGATGATGTTAATTATACTGTTAAAACATATGAATTGAAATTGAATAATTTAATGGACACTTGTCCAGGAAAATGAATTTAATATTATTAAACTCAAAGGGAGGGAAGGAATATCAAACTCTTACTTTTAGTAAGTATAATATTTTTAATTTGCGGTAAAATAGTAGAAATTCTACACTATCAATATTTTTTTGAAATATAAAAGGATTTTATATATGATTGACGTTTATTTGTAAATTTTAGTGAAGAATGTATTGTAATTAATAATTACATAATAATAGTATGGTAATTATTCAATTAATTAAACAATCAATTAAATAATTTTAGAATAATAATATAAATATTTTTTACTTAGAAAAGGTGATAGAAGAATTTTATATGTTATTATGTAATTTTTTGGTGATTAAATGAAATTTTTATAGAAATATTTCTATATTTATTTTCTTGAAGTCAATGTTATGAATAATTTCAAAATTCACTCTTATGATATTTTGTGAAGAAAAAATTTTATTTTTTTTTTGAAAAAAATAATTAATATTATATAATTACTACGGTATGGGATATTGTAGAAAATATCTTATATTTACCATTTATGGACCATTTTACACATTATATGTAATAATTGAATCCCTTAACATTAAAAACTCTATTAATATGGTTAAAATTAAAACGGGTTAACGAACTGTTAATCAAAATGATAAAATTTAAAATTACATCAAAAGTTTTATAAAATATATTGGATGATTATATAATAAAATTATCATATCAATTAATCAAGTAAATGTAATGCTTTTTTTATTTGCATTGTTATTGAATTTATTATATATTAATGTTTTGATAAATTTAAAAAGTGTCTCTACCCTCCCCAATAATCACATACCTCTCATTCTATTTGCTTAAAACTTTATAACATATTTGGTTCATTGAAAATATATCTAAATATCACCAAAAAATCCATCCATTAATCATAAATTCATTTATTATTGAAAAAATGTATCCAATGGAGTCCTTCTTTGAAAATAAAATAGGGATACTCCAAGAAGATGTTAAATTAATCAACAAATATTGTGGATTTATTTCATCCATAATACCCTTAAATTAAATTTTTTTTTGGATTATATAATAAACCCGGTATCCTAAATAATTTGGGTTTTTTTATATTACGTGTTAAACCTACACTCACAAACACTTCCATCAAATATATAATGAACATGTTATTCTTGTGTACGGTGAAATACCACCTCACAAAACAATGTTTTCAATTTTTTACATTACCACATCTTTTGGTTGTGATGTATGAAGGAATATATATATATAATTTTAAATGTATTTATAATTCAATAAATATAAAAATAAAATATACCTTTAATAATTCTATTTTTCTGGAAATATGTTAACTTCATTTGTGGATGTGTGCACTGCTGCATACTCAAAGCGATGGATTTAGTGAAATTATATGATATATATATATATATTAAATAATAATTCTACTATAATGGTATAATATATATACAGAGAATTTATTTACGTTACTTCTTTCATTTCGACATTAATTGGATACAATGTTTAGGAATATTTACGGCCCACCGTCTGCGTGAACTGTGAACTTTATTTTTGATTTATATCATTTATAGATGAACATAAATACGTATATAATTTGATATTTATATAATTTTAAAATTTTTGGAGATAATTAAATCATTATCTAAGTACTGGGACGAAGGATAAAAATTCAAAAAACATACGATAAAGAAAATGTCAATTACTCAAAACATATCTTAAACATGAATTGTTTATTATCGGGTAGTATATGGTCATAATTAAGTAATATATGGAATCATATACTTGAATATGGTTTTATAATATTTATACAATAAAATTATATTTATTATATATGTGGTTTTCCAGGGTACAATGGGAGTCAAGACATATGGTAAGGGATTTAGGTCTCGCCTTTATTTTTGTGGGACACATGCCTTACACACTATGGGTTTATTCTCTGTATTGAACATACTTCCAAGGAATATCTTTTATGAGTCTTATGCATATTATTATGTTATTTTTATATCAATATAATTTTTTTTCTTTCATGGGGAATCTTATAATATTGATTATAAAGTGATGAGTACTTATTTCACAATCTCATCAATATTTGGGATTGTTTCATTTTAAGTCTCTATTGGGGAATATTTGTCTTCTATGACTATTTTTCATATGAATATTTTCAATTTTATATGATTATACTATAGATTATTAATTTTTTTTAAAAAAATTCACATTTTCCAGAAGTTTTGAAAGAGAATTTTATATCATTTTACAAACAACGAACATTGTGACAATTCTGAAAAATGTATGAAAGGAATGAGTTTTAACATATATAGTGTGAGTAGTATGTCCCTTCATCATGATGACTAAATAATTTTATAATTCCCTAATAATCTTATATGCATATTTTCAAATAATATTTTTTACTTTTAAAATTGAAAATCATCTTAATAAAAGAAAATGTTTTCAATAAAAAAAAATATTCCTCAATAACTATTTTATAGTGATATCTAAAAACTATTTTCTATATAAGATAACATTATTTTATGTTAAATATGTTTTTCTTGGGAAATTATTCAACGATTCCATTCTGAATCCTTATATGAATGGTTAATTTTCATGATGGAATAATATATATTAAACTCATTTATTTTACATGGGTTATGATATGATTGAATGATGTTTGTTACACCCATTTTATTATATGGGTTTTGATATGATTAATTATTTATGCTATTTTGGTACACGTATGTATGGATTACATTACTTTATAGGTGGGATCTAAATCTCCCTCCAATTCACTAGGTAAATATGGAATACTCAGTAGGTATATATGATACGCGTTAACCTGGTTTCATGTTGAAAATTATATTAAGGGACATAGTTTTCATTTCCATAATTTTATATGTGGACTAGGTTTTCATGTCTATATATACAAGGACCTGATTTTAGATCCTTTATTTGATGCGTGAAGCTATTAATATTAATATATTTTCACAATGATACATGTTAATTTTTATGCAACACTTCCATGTCATATTCCTATGTTATTAATTAATGGTTTATTCTCTTGAATCCATTATGATTAATGTTTTATAAACTACCAATAATTAATTTCAAAATTCATGATTATGATATTTGATATAGAAGGTTTTCATATCAAATGTTATGCTCTTGTTTTAATATGATTGTTCTCATGATATGATTATTTATATTTAGGTTTACTGTTACTGAGAATATGAGCATGCCCATTCAAATGTTTATTTTCTAACTGTCATGATGATAGTTTATAAGTAGTAGTACTATAGAAGAATATATTTTTGGGAAAAATTTAATATCACCCTCGATATTAGAATAATGTGTTCCAAGATTAGAGAGTAACTAAACTATTATTGTCCTTGGTTTTGTGTTTGCATAATTTGATGAATATTTTTAAAATAATGTAATAACGCTATTTGAAAAGGATTTGTCATATTGGAATAGGGAAAATAAGATATATATTTTTTCCTAGGATGAGGTCAGAGGTTTAACATAAACCTCCATTGGGTTATTGGTCAGAGTTTCAGGGTGAAGCGGGCTTCCTATGATATTTTTGTAAATATTCCTAGTTAAATTAAATTATTAGTTATTTATATTATTTAATTAATTATAAATTATTATAATTAATTAAATAATGTTTATTGGGGTGTGAGTTAGGTCCTCACATAGAATAGTGGTGACCATATGAATAAGGATGATCCTGGAAAAGTCTTAGAAAACCTAGGATGAGTTATAAAATCGATAGTTTAAATAATATTTTTTGATTCACTAAGAGGTATGTGGTCCTGGTATTAGAACAATGGATATATGAATTATGTTTATTTGTAAGTAGGTGGATGCCTCACAAGTATAGTGATAGATACATTATTATTTAATTATATAATTTAATTTATATTATTTAATTAAAATTAAAAATTTAAAATAATATGGGAACAGAGGATTACGGTAAAATGCTAATCGACCACCATAGTCCTTATAAAATGGCTCAATGCCTCAATCATTGATGGATGATAACTAGGCTAAGAGGATATCTAGGGACTTCACCACCTCCAGGAGGGGGTGTTGTTTTACATGAAAATTCTGACCCTATTTTATTGTGTGAGGGCCCTTACGATATGTTATTCCTAGTTGTACAGACCGTAGGCATATTAGAGATGGGTTGGGTGAGTTGATCAGTCTTTAGTGACCCTAGATATAGAGATGTACCTTGATGTATCTCATGAGACTTTTACTAGTGTGTCTTACCATTATGAAATGCCAAACCATGGGATGAATTCATGGTGTCAAGGGATGAGACACCCAATCTGAATTTTTCATTATGACCAAAAAAATGGTGATAACGGATCCTGAGTGGAATGCCTCCTCTCTAGTAATGATTAGGGAGTCACATACTAGTAGCCATATAAGACTATCCCGGAGTTGGTTTTTATGGGAATGGGTATATATGGTTTCATGTGTCACCCTATTTGAGGAACACATGTTAAACTTAAGAGAAAATTAACATTGGTGATTCGTAAAGGAATTATACCGAACCTTGTAATGTTTTTATTTTAATTTTTTTTATTAAATGTGAATTTTCTAGAAGAATCAAAATCTTTCATTGGGATTATCATTATTGTGAGGTCTCAGGATGCACAATATTCACATTCTGAGAAGGGTGAGACCTTGGTTAGCATGGTATTTTGGGACGCAGTCTCCTAACATATTGGGGATGGATGGCTAGTTCAGTTATCATACAGTTTTACGATTTATATTGTACTAGAAATGTAAAATTTGTACCTAAAATATAGCATCATGGGTAAATTTTATATAGTGATACCATTATGATTTCATGGGTAATCCAGATATAAATGGATATACAATAAGGAAATGACATATTATGGAGACATCCTAGATTCAAATGAAGTTATAAGGATCAGAGTAGGTATATATTCGTAGTAATTTATATTTGAAAACCTAAATATTATTATTGGTCCCCCTCAATTGATTACTAGGATACACCTAGGACCGGGTTTTTTCACCAATGATTTATCTACTGAAAAACCATATGTTTGGATTCCTAGGATATTGATTGTGGAATATAAGATTTTATTCCATTTGATTACTTCAGTCACCTAGGAATCAATTAAGCCTAGATTTATTGGTATTACAAGGACCTCCCCATCATTGAAATCATACATCTTCCTGATTGTAATTAATTCTCGATTACTATCATGTGTTCAACCTGAGGGCCTGATAATGAGGGATTTTGGGTGATGCACCAAGATCCAATTCTTATCATGATAGAGTAGTGATTATGGTAATCCCAATGAGTGGATATTGGATACCATAGGATGATGCTCATACACAGAGACACAATAAAACTGCACATGGTAGGTACAATCGATCATGGAACTGTGGATAGATGTGTTAATTGGGATTGAACTGATTTATATATATACACCCATTGAGTATTTTGGATACTAGTTGGAATTGTCATCATGATGTTCCCAGATTATTCTAGTATAAAGTACAAGAAGTTATTATTTTTCATTATTTTTTTTACTAAAGTCAATTTATTATTTTACCTAAGCATGTCACATGAAATTATCACATAATTTCCAATTTTTAATGTAACTTCATTGATGGTTTCATACTGAGTTATATTCTCAAATCGTATACAAGATTCTATTTCACTAGGGAACCCATGGAGACTTACAATTTTTGTAGACATGGGTTGGGTTGAGGAATGAGATTATGGGTTTGAGTTGGAGAAACATTAGTGGGACTTAATTATAAAGATATAGAATGGATTTGGGATATAATAAATCCTAGTGTATTTTATTTCATTGTCTTTTTATATTTTTGACAGTCTTAGTGGGAGATCGTTCCTATAAATTTTTCTTATTTTAAATTAAACTTCATATTTTATATTCAGGAGATTTATTATTAGTGTATACTTTGATGGTTATGGAGTGTGAATGATAATTAATTAATTATTTATATTATAGAAAAATCTAATATAGATTTTATAGTCTCTCCATGGTACCTCAACAGAACCCCAAGATTATTTGAAAGCCTATGGTTTGTGGGGAGGTGAGCATGGATTCATCTGGCAGTCTTTTCTGATTAAATTTTATAGTTAATCGATGTAGGGTGTTAAGAAGTTTTATTTGATCATTTTTATTATCATACATTTTGGGATACGATGTCTAGGGATATTGGAATAAGTTAGAGACTGTGATGGATATTTTGATAGATCTGCATAGATAGTAGTTTTAGTAAGATTTCAGGGATTTCCATTGATGTGATTCATGCTTTCTAGTTTCAATGTTATATTTAATATAATATTCCAATTAAATGATGAACATGGTGATTGAGGATTTTGATTATATCATTAGATTTTTACTATTTGGTTGTCAGAAAGAAACTACTTCTGGATTTAGGTCTTAGATCATATAATCAAGAGGCTTTTGTACATGCATCATACTATGTGTTTAGAATTCACATGACATGTAGGGGTATGCTAGTGTGGTAATTTTTCACTTACATAGTTTCATATGTATTTAAATTATTAAAAATTATTCATATTAAATTATTCCTTATAATTACATGGTGGTATTCTACTAAACTTTAATGAAAGGTATTTGTATTATTTCTAATGGCTAGTCCTTAGTAAATACAGTGAGATACTCATTGATGGTGACAATACAGTCCCTCATTTTAGGGGAGAGAGAGTGACCCCAGTAAATTGGTAAGGAATATGGTTCCTTAATGGAAAATTATTTTTGGATTACATTAGACGTGTTTGGTTGGTTATTATTATATGAATATCCTTTACGGAATTTTCTTATATATTTTTTTGTAAAACTAAAATTAAACGAACTGGGTGATAGTGGTTCACTGGATACACATTGGAATATGGTGATTTTTATTAAATTTAATATTACATCCAACCCTTCCTCGTTGGCTTGAGAAGTGTTAGGGTTACACTAAAACTAGGTGGCATACTCAAGACACCAAAGACTGAAAATAAATTCCAAGGTAATAAGAAAACATTGGTGGATATTTTTTCATTAAAAAGAAAAGTATAAAACTAAAAATTAGTGAAACATCCAAAACCACTAGATGATGTATTAGTGAACAAATAAAATTAATATATAATCCAAATTAATGATTATAAAATTAAAACATTAGAGTGAACATGGAAATATGTGATAAAAACCATGAAAAGAAAAAATAGTTCAAGAATCAATGTCAATAAAATGACAATATTCCAAGTAACACTAGATCTATCTCTAAGATCCAACACCACAGGTTAATCAAATTGGTATTAATATGCATCACCAGATAAATACGATACCTTCCCTTTTCATATATCTCGATTCATGACATCTGTTAACCCATAATGGTTCCCATGAAGGGGGTATGTGTAAAAAAAATAGGATTTTCCCAAATTCTTCACAACTGATGTCACAATAAAAATAACTCTTTAATACATCTATTTAAAAAGGTATAAATAATATAGTTTAATAATGCTGTATAAATACCAAAATAATATTGATTGAAAATATTAAATTTTTCATTGAACTATTTTTCATAATTTAGAATCCCATTTCCCACGCTACCACACACACAAAAGCCCACAACTTCATTCTTGTGGACAATTCCATTCTAATGAGTGGTATTTCATAAATGCACCAATTCATCAAATATATAAAAATAACCAGGTTTCAAATTAAAGATGAACCTCTTTATGGGTCTTGAGTGAAAATAATCCCATTACAACCATGTATTTTGAATTCCAGGTCAAATTCCATTAAATATAAAACTAATTAATTATTAAAATTTTTATCAAAAAAAATTGATGAATCAAATAAACACCAATAATTTTAAAATTATAATTTTTAAATTATAATCAATGTAGTTTTTGGGAAGCCATAAAATTTTGATAAAATCAAGACCCATCACAAAAAAGTTTTTTCTAACTATAGTTAATCATGGTTCTTATAAAAAATATATGAAAATAAATTAATCAAAATAAATTATTCATGTTCTTGTACAAGTGGAGAGAAAGAGAACATCCAAACATCTCAACAGATTGTGAAAATAATGAATAAAACTAAGATCATTTAGATCTGTCTATGTATATTCTTTACATCAAAAGATTCAGTCATACCTCATCAAGATTCTGATAATAGGGAATATATATTTCCATAAATAACTAGCTCTATTTTATGGGATATAGGAGACATGTAAATCTGTGAAGATAGGGGCTAGACAAAGACTTATTTAGGAATCCAAATATCTAATTCACATTTATTTGACAAAATTATTTACTTGTATAGGTTGAAATCACATTGGGAGACTATAGAGATAGGGGAATTTGAGATTCTATGAAAATAGGGGACAAATGAGGCTATCAGGAATAATTTATATTAGAAAAAAAAATTTGTGATCTAAAATACATGTCAAATGGTTAGGATACATGGTTTTTAAATCTTCCCCAAACCATGCATGTGCTACTTGAAAATCCATGTAGTTACATGGTTTGGTCAACATATTTTGTTTATCTATGAACCATCTATGTGGTACTACTATTCTAATCCCACATCAAACAATTTTGGATCACACTGTTAGAAAAATTGATTCCCAACTATGAATTTCCCTATTTTACCTTTTCATGGTCTTATATGGACACTTACTAGGTAGGTAAACCATTAACCAACCACAAACCTACCAGGTAAACCTTAAAAAATATTTAAAAACTCTTTATATGTGGTTCATAATTTCTACCAAACATTGACAATCAGTGATCCCCATGAAAAACCTCTAAAACATAGAAAAACATCCAAAACCCTACTGAAATATATGAAAATCATTATACAATAATAAAATAAATAAAATAAAGAAGTTTATGTGAAACCATGGTGTTTCAATATCTCCACCTTTGGGTTTATTATTCCTAAAATGTAGAAAACTAGAGTTGTTCTGAATGAGTTTTGTCAACTATTCTAAAATTTCATTTCCACTCTCACATGTCTCTTCCAAAATCTAATAATTATACCATAAAACCAATACTAAACTAATTATTTCGCTGTGTAATAGATTATACTACATATAAACAATTAGTATTAGAACATGAATCAATATATTGTTTAGATTAAAATTAGCATTCTCTCATCGAATCACATCGTCCAGATGATGCAGGTACCTTTTCAATTTAGACACTTGAAATAAATTAATAATAGAACTAAACCTTGGAAATACATACAAATAATAATCAAAATTTCACAAACATTCTTTTATATAAAAAAGATACAATTTATTGAGTATAAAACATTCATATATTATGAATATAATGATTCCCTACCTTTGGATGGATTCTTAAGAAGACAAGATCAGTTTACTCAAATGATAACTCTTGTCACAAATCATTCTATGATGATTTTCAATGACTCATAAAAGTCCCCATTATAATTATAATCATATTAATAATATATATTTGTTTTTTCACATGGCTAGGTACCATAAGTGAATTTTTCATATTTTTTTCACCCAACTTAGTGGTGAATTTTGAGAACTTTTAATAACTGCTTAAAAATGATCCATGTTTATTTGGTCTTGGTAACATTAATTTTATGTGGAATCCATTAATAGAATATTATCTTTCTACGAGCCTTCAAAATTCATCAAATAATCCACAAGAATGTCATCCAATATCTGAATTGTACACTTGGACTATCCGTCCATCCATGGATTATAAGAAATGCTCATATTAAAATCTGTCTGGAGGGGTTTTTAAGGATTTCCAAAACTAATATGTGATCCTAGGGTCTCAGTTATGAAAATTGATTCCAAAACCCCATGTATCTTCACCACATAATGAATATATATGTTAAAAAAATACTCCACTATATTAGAGTCTATAATGGTGATTATGTAAGTGGACATCATGATCCAATCCATATTAAATTATATGTCATCATGTTCCCAACCCATTCTGGATAGAAATGTCACATAATCAATATCTATATTCTCACATTTCCATATAGAAATTAGTAAATCATGAAATATATCAACTATATATTGATAATTTTCATTGAATTATAGTTAGGTGTGGCGTATTAATAGAAAGTCATCAACTTCTCCTTTTAATCCAGACAACAATATTTTTTCTATAATTACATTATACATCATATGTGTTTCAAGATGAATTTCCAATCATGAATGGTCTACCAATGATGGATTTTTTTCATAAAATATTGATCAAAAAAAAATATCCTTGAACAAGATCATAGATATTCCATCATGATTCCATCACATAATGATCTCCCCACCTTTGAGTTTTTACTAAAATGGCATACATTATTAATCTGAGGTTTGATCATTTTTAACCTGATATGTTACATAAGGAACATTATAAACTGTAAACAAGGTTATGATGTCAACATTCTCAGTTCCCTCTAGATGCATATCAGTTATTACGAACATTATCTACCACTGATACAAAATTATTTTACACATTATATTATATAAATTTTAATTAAATGTGTCATCTTCTAATATCTCTTTACATGGTGTGTACATTTGGTTGACGTTAATCATTTCATGATATTGCATCCATCTTTGTTTCCTTAAATAAGAAAATATTTGTGATAAAATATGTTTCAAATTATTATGATCCGTAAAAACCAATATTATATCACCAAAGAAGATAATTATTCTAGGTAATTTAATATTGAACTATAGTAACCAATTCTAAATCATGTTTATGGTTTTTTTCTGATACACCTATAAAATTCATTAGCAATAAGAAATGACATGTTCTCTATTTATGAGGACACAACCCAACCAAAATCTGGATATGTCACCATATACCACATACATATATATTTAATTTGCGTACATAAGAGTAGGTGATGACATAAGGTGAATATTTATTTCATGAAAGAAATTATGTAAATAATAATTATAATGTAAAGGAGCATCTTTATTCCTCAATAATTTCATTATTTTGGAAATTTGAGAAAAATGAAGAATAAAGAAGTTGTATTATCTTGATAAACTAATGAAACTATGTATCTATAAAAAAATTCATCTGTGGTTTACAAGAAATTACAACATCAATAATTTCTGGATATAAAAACCCCCACATTCAGAAATTAAATTTCTATTTAAATGTACATATTTTATTAAAAAAATAACACTTAAATATTTTATTAAATTTGATACTCCAACAGGGCACCTAACACTATATCCATGTGATTATTATGATCATATTTTATCCTATATTACACTAAAACACCATCTAAAAACACCACAAAAAAGGAATCAAGATATTATTTGAATTATCTGATTAATCAATTATATAAACAACGTTGGAACATTCATATGGAAAAAGGGAAAGAAAACATGTTTATATTCGAAACAATAGTTTATGAATGTTTTTTTAGAATATCCTATATCCGAACATCTAGTTTGTTATAGTATTATCATAGGTCAATTTTTGGGAAGAAATGGGGTCCCCTTAATTGATCAAATAGGTCATTACATTTTGGAAGATGATGTGAGTTCATTATTGTAACCCAGATAGGTTTAGGATATTCTAAAAAAATCCTATGATTATTAACTACATTCTTTTTGAAAAGATATGATGATGCCCATGAGGGTCTCCTAGATTAAATGAACCCTTTTCTAAACAATTATTTTATATAGAAATGAAATTCACTATATTTTGTTGGTTCCATTTGATATATGAAAATATAAAGAGGAATGACCCCTATAATGAGATCAGTCTTATACACCACTTTTATTTTGTGTGAAAACCCATTAAAAATTTTAGTATAACTATATGAAATTTGTCAACTATGATTATAAATTATATATTTCAATTATAATCTAATTATTCCAAAAAAAAGTTATTAATTAGTATACTATTTTCCAAATAATGATACATATTGTATCTCTCAACTTGAATTCACTGCCAAATATCCTATTTATAGTTGAATAACAGCAGTAGTAGATTTTAAACTCACATGTTGTTCCAAAAAATTCATATACACCTCAATTATTTCTATAAAACCCACTCATAATATCGTATCATATATCTTCATTTCAAGAATAGAGAAAACCTAATAAAATAAGTTATATACCCATCATCAAACTCATTACACACTTAAAATCATGGAAAAGTCATTGAACAAGAGGGGTTTTAAGTTTAAAAATAGAAGTAATCATCTCCCCATGAAACCCCTTAATATCAACAATATATGATTCAAAAAAATAGTGGGATGTTCCCATATCAATGATAACCTACAGAAGGGCATAATTCACAAGAATCATATAACATACCATTGGAGGGCCAGCTTTGTCATATGTGGCCACATTCTCCAGACCATAAAATTTCTTATTCGTTTCCCCTTGATATTTGTTTCTCGAATCTAATTACATATATAAAAGATTCATGGTATTTTTCAAATCACCATGGGCCACACTGTACTGAGTATGATCTTTTTCTAGAGATATTTCCCAGTCAAATCATAGATGACCAAGAGACGTAGTATGTATTCCTAGAACTAATGTTTGAAATGCTACAAAATTATTGATAGATATGTATCATCTAGTAAAATCTATAACATGATATAGGTGGTGTTGTATATTCTCATTTTATATTCTCAAAATAACTACATTGGAGATATCCAAACATATTTTCAATCAATGGTAGAATCTTATTGTTGACATGGTCTAATTATGAGACATAGCACCACGTTGGATATAGGTATAACTATTTCTCATATTTGTAATGTGGATTTAACACATTTTCATATGGGGATAAACATGTTCCCTATAACCGTATTTCTTGATATATCACATTCACTAGTATTCTATTCATTTAATATCTCAATTTAGTATTTAATAAAAAGGATATGAATCAATGAGTGAAATTATGATCATAGCCCGGACTATAAAATTCATTCCTTCAATAATTCACTTTCTCTTACTCTGTGTATAGGGAGAACTATGTTTATTGACAATTCCATGTACTTAGTGAAATATATGTTCTCATTTATTTAGCTGTAGAAATTAGTTTTTTAGCGATTTAAAATGTTAGTTGATATAATTTATTTTTGAACAATTCTTCATAATCTCTAACTATAATGCCATTTTCATAATATTCCTAAATAGAAAAATCCCACCATTGGAATGATAGATCGTCTAGAATAAAAAATAACAAACTTGACATTCATATCAACTAGTGTTCAATGTAAATTGAAGATTTTATTCATCCAATTTTTAGGAAACTTTTCTATTTGTGTCTCTAAATACTTCCAAATGATCTCTTGATTCTAATTTTGAATATGGACCTAGTAGTCCACCTATTCATGTACATTAATATTATTTCCTCTTTTTACCGCATGTAAATCCCTAACAATTATTTCGAACTATTGTTGGTTCACCTGTGGCTCAGGTGGAACTATATTTTAAACTACATCTTGTAGTTTATTCCAAAAACATCTAATCAGGGCCATTCTATATAAACAAAAATACACATCATTAATTATCAGCCACTAGAAACTGATGGCTTATTATATTTAGATTAACGTCAAAACAATTTCAAAAACCTTTTTTTTCAAAATCCATCAATTGTAAGAATTTTAATCAACTTCCTAAAATGATAATATTGAATATGATCAATAATGTCTTATTGGGAAGTATCAATAAAAATGCATGATATGAAATCATAATCACCTAAACCCATAAAGATGATATTATAACCCACTTATAAGTGATTTAAAACAGATTTATTACCCAAAACACCTTGGTAAAATGATTTTCAACATTAAATGGTTACTTATATACTGTTTTTCCATATAGCTTGTAGCAGAACTCCAAATAACCTAACCATGTTATTGAGGTTTGATGGATACAGATCATCATAGGGTTATATTTATTGAAGGTAACATGTATCCATGGTTATTTAAGGTGATATTGACAAACTATATAAATTTAACTTATATATAATTGAATAAAATTATAAAAAACTAAACATTATGACTTTAGTTCATTGGAATGGATAATCAAGGATGATGATGATATGTATATTGGTTACTGGATGAGTTGGTATTCTTGAAGAAGATGACCCGTAGGGGGATGATTAGTGGGGATCAGTTCCCTTATAGACCGGTGGGGTAACATGGATGTTGGTTATGTATATAAGGACCATATAGTGGGAATTTGGCATTGTGATTTCAGGTTTTTATAAGAAGATATTACTTAATTTTTCCTATGTGGTATGACCATATAAGAAATGGTTTATGGGATTATTGGGGAGAAATAGGTTCTTTGGGATTTTACAAAAAACAAGATGAGATAACTACAGGTATGATATATTGAATCCCATGAGAGGGGTTTGGATTATTCATGTATAAGTTACAGTAATGGAAATAAATTTATAGATGTCTTATGATGAGACCGATGCACACATGGAGTGACACTTGATATATGGTAAAGGAATGGTTATGAAATGGGTTTATATTAGATTAAAACATTTCAGGATAGTTCTGTAGAATGTGGGGAAAATGTAGTTTCATATTATCAAGGCTATTTTTGAATGATATGAATATTTGGGTTCTAAAAACTGTTTAATTTAATTTAGGTTTAAAAGGGAGGTTCAATCATTAATAGATACTTTTATATTCAGTATGCCACTCATTAAAAAAATACATAGGTGGGTAAGTTAGAAAAATTTTAGGATCTTGGATTGAAAGTGGTGTGTTGAGGGGTTTTTAGATGGATGAGATGAATATTACCTAAAAAATGTTATGATTTTAGACGTTGGTAATTCCTTAAAAAAAGTGGGACTCACGAATTGATGATTTAGGTTTTATGATCAATTGTTGTGGGAGCATGTAACCCCTAGTTTTTGATGAGATCAGTGTATCACACAGTAGATATGTGTGATATTATTGAGTGTAATTATTTCATGTTACTCTTCAATCCAATCATCGATGGTTTTGATGAAATTTCATAGTCCTAGTGGTGAGGGAGTTATGATGAAATAAGAGATATCCCTTTAGGGTAGAGGGGTCACAGGAGGTTGATCAGGTTTTATTGAACAAATGTCCTAAAAATTATCTTTCTTGATTATTCAATGAGAGAGGAGCATGGCTCGGGATAAGAAAATGTGTGTAGTTATTTATTCTATTGATGTGGTACTCGAGGAGAGGAATATGGTAGTTATTATTGTGAGGAGAGAAGCAATGTAAATGAATGGTGTGACACTTTGTATGGTTGTAATTTTGGTGGTTTATGATGATATGTTTGTTGTTAGTAGGGAATGAGAAATTAATTAGGGATTCGAGTTGGACTTAGGTATTAGATTTTTAGAAAAATCCATACATTAAATTTGTTTAAGAGTGGAGGATGGGACATAATATTTTGTATCTTATGTTAATAGTGTGACAAAATGGACACTACTATAGTAGGAATCATGATATCAGTTGATGGCAATATGAACATGATGTTAAAGGGTTGTGGTTTAATGAGGCCGATGGTTAAAAGTCCATTTTATGAATTGGCATTGTAGTAAGAAAATATATCCTAGTTGATCTAGTTTCCGAAGAAAAATCCTATTGTGAATTGGCATATGATATCCGATGGATTTTAAACATCATCATCAGTTTGGGATAGAAAAAGGTGATATAAATGTGTTTCAGATGGAAATATGACTGTTTTCATAGCAAGGAAAAAAAATCACTATCCCAATTGGTTAAGGACACATCCAAGGGTAATTCAATGAATGTAATTTTTTACATAGGTGGGAATAAAAAAATGCTTTCAAGGTTCCACTAGGAGTAGTGGCATCAAGATCAAAGATTCTTGTAATGTGTTAGTGGTTGATGTATAGTGTCTTTAAAAGCTATTGTTTGGAGTAGTTAAATTTTGTGTATTTATGTGAATATGGATTTCCTATATAGAAAAATACATTGGAAACATCCTTTTTGAAATTCTAAGATTGTTTTGGGTGTTTGTTGGGTAATTTCAAGGAAAACTCAATCTAATCATGTTATCATTAAATGATAGAATAAATTCTATTCTAACATAGTACCTATAAATGAAAAAGGGTATTGGTGTTTTAACTATGATCTCATGAGTGTTCCGGTGAAATAAGTTGCGGTTTATTTTGGTAATGGTGTTAAAAAGTCGGAAAAATTTTATTATACACAATACAGATGATGGAAGGAATTTCACCTCCAATTTTTTCCATCTATGTAATTCAGTGGGGGGGGGGGGAAGAATATGATAGATTGATAGTTATATGAGTTCACCTCTAGTACGTTGGAATATATGGGATTGAGAGATTTATATCCTTAAGTTTTAGTAATGAAAACAATTGGAGGATTAGTTTTATTTGGATTGAATATCATTTTTAAATGATTTACCATAAGATATTGTATCCAATGATGTGTCAATGGCCTATGCAGGGGTCATATTTAGAATTAATATTATTGAGCTATCTAATGTGAATTTTATTGGGGAAAATTTTACCAAAATTTACCCATGGGTTTTTGGAGCTAGAACCCATATTTCACCCCTATTTTGGGACATGAACCAATCCTTCTCCCCCATTTACCCACTCCCCTGGCCTCAACTTTTATTTATTGTGTTTATTAGATATTTTTCAATAACCGATGGTTATATTATTCCTATATAAGCCTCATTTCATATCCTCACCCATAATTTATTCTTTTATTTAACCTATTATAGTTCTGTTGATGATTCCACCATATAATTGTGGAATCATCAGATTCACATAGAAATTTTTCATAGCATATAAAGTGGATATCCTAAGATCTGGTCTCCATTTAGTCGCAAAAAATTGGAAAAAGGTAGGTCACTATTTGTAATTTTTTTGGGTTTTCATTAATATTATTATTAAATTCTCATATAATATGTAATTTGTGATAATAATTTCACCTAGGATGATGATAATGTTTTTTAGTGACCCACTCATGGGTTGATGGTGGTAGTTTCTATATGATTGGGCTTTCTGGTGAGATTCTGCCAAATATGACTTTGTTAAATTAAAATTTTAATTAATTAATTTTTTAGTTAATTATGAGAGATTAATATTAATTAAATTATTATTATTTTTGTACGAGTTATAGTATCGTGTGGATTTTTCATGGATAGTTGATCATAGGGGTGGGGCTTTGATTGGTTTATTCGAGCATTAGCAAAGTTACCACAACCTGCATATATATAGAGATTTGTATTCAAAATGTGGTAGGTGGTATTTATAATAGACATATGGACGTATGAATTATTTTTATATGAATTTCTTTCTCACTATTAGAGTGATTCATCATATTATTAGAAAAATTTTCAATTTAATTTATGTATTTTAATTCAAATTTAATTGTTAAAATTTTCTAGGCACCTGGGATTAAAGGAATGAGGTTCCAAGGAAACCATAGACATTGTACACTGAATTTATTTATAAAATTCTAATTATAGATCCCTTGGATAATACAATACCCATGTACTTGGAAACACTCAATAGGTAGTGATGTGACTTGAGTTGGAAAACCTAGTTGACTATGTGAGGACCCTTGACATGTGTTAAGACATGGTGGATATAACATAAAGATATTTTTGGCTGGTTGGATTATTCTACTGTTATAGTGTGACCATGAATATATATATATATATATATATATATATATATTCTTTGATCTATCTTTCATAACTTTCTCCAGTGTGGCCTACAACTGAGTATTATGAGGCCATGAGATGACTTTTGGTGTCAAGGGATGACATTTAATCCTAGAATCACACATTGTTTGGATACCCCTATTATCACAAAGGACCTTTAATGGTATAACAAATCTCTAGTAATGTCATTGGGGGACCCTATGAGTATCCCTCTAAGACTGATCCTAAGAAAATGTTTATGGAAATTGATACAGATTGATCCATGTGTCATAATGAAACATGATCATACTTCTAAGCCCAAGTGGTTGTGGAAAGTGGTCATGGGGTGGACATTTAGCTATCCCTTGAAATGTTTTTTCATGATATGTGATTTCCCATGATGCATGGGAATATGTCATTGGGCTATCAACTATTCTGATTACCCATGATGACCCAGAATCAATTTTTGAGATGGATGAGACCCTAGGATGCATAATATATTTGGATCTGGTGGAATAATATATTAGAGATAAATTCATAGTTTGGATATCATCTGATGCTACAAATGATTTAGATGTATAAACCTAGAGGTGGCACCTTGGATGCAGAATCAAATAATAAGTGTTTTTTGTGTTCCAGAATGCCTAATGTTCTATGAAATCTTCTGAAATAGTGAGACAACTGAAAATTCCATGCTTCTCTGGGTACGAATGGAAACACCATTTGACCACTGTGAAGTACTGAGACTTTAACGTTTCTAATGGATGTAAAATTTTTCACTTGAGTATATATCATTGAGTATAGAAGTTATAAATCCTGAGGGTGGAAATTGGATCAACATGATTTATAATTGGGATACCCCTTTAGATAATTTATATTCACTGATGATAAATCGAGTGAGGACACAAATGTTTGGATTTCGTAGTCATTGAAACTAGTATCTAGTAGGGTATTACATTTGATTTCATATTTTTCCTAAAAATAACCATGTCTAGAATTATAATATTACCTGGGGATCCACTTCATAGGAATCTGGAAAATTCCTACCAGTGATGAATTTCTATGTACTTCCATGGCATTCAACTTGAGGTTTTGAGGATGACTGGTACCACATGATTTTACCATTTCACATACATATATAAATGGATGTGTGAGTATCTGATCCCCAGTGTGTGTAAATAGGTTCCCATGTGGTGTGTCTCATGCTAGGAGGAAATCCAGCATTTATTAAGGTATGTATGGTCAATCGATGTCATAGATTTGAATATTAATGTTGGCTGTTGGGATTAGAAAATATTATATGTATGATCCATTAAATAAGAATGGTTATGAGTTTAAATGATCAGCATAATATGATCAAAGAAATTCCAGTGTCACATTGAAGCCAGTATTATTGGTTGTATTTTCTCTTATAACTTATTTTTTGTTTCTACTAATCATGTCACAGGAACATATCACTTAATTACCAATTATGAATGATACTACATTGGTGGTTCCCTACCTAGTTATGTAATCAACCATAGATCAGACCTCCATTCACCAAGGGGTACCCAAGTAGATTCTAACATGGATTTTGGTATAGAATGGGTCGAGGCATATTATAAAGAGTTCAAATTGTAGAAGCTTGATTGGGACATTAAGATGGAGATAATGAATTTTACTGGGATTTATTAGATTCTCAAGTCCATTATTTAATTTTATATTTTTATTAATGAGGAGAAAATTGGAGATCTTATATATATTCTTATATATCTTCACATTATTTTGTTATCATATATACAACTTATTTATTACATATGTATACTATGATGTATATGGCTTGTGTATTATAACAACATATTTACATATATGAACAAAAAATATTATATTCATATTCAAATATCCAAATTTTAGATCAATTCACCACCCATTGTTAATCAAAATACTCTAGATTATGAAGAGGAAAACCTATGTGGATCATTAGAGTTATCCTTTTAGAAATATTCATCAAAAAAATTATAATGTGGAGTCCCCTTTCTCCTCCTCTCTTTCTTCCATCAATCCCCCACCAATTGGGATGATTAATGGGGTATCCTTTGTATATTAATGGTGTGTTTACTCCTATTAAAAAATTATATTGTCATTCCTATTTGTTTTTTAATGTTATTCCCTAACTAGATTGGGTTTTGAACCCAATTCCATCAGAGTGTAGTGGAATCATTAGATCATGATGGGGATTCTACTTTACTATGGAATTTGATTTCATATAATTCCATTTTTACATCAAATCTAATCAATTTGTTTTTGTAAAATTTTTAACGGAATATTAAATTTTTAAAAATTATAATTGAATAATTTTATTAGGAAAATGGATTCATGTTTTGTGGACTTATCCCATTGTATGTTTGGGTATACGAACCTGGGATTTTTATTGATAAATATCACATATTTTTATGTATATTAAATATATTTCCTAAAATAATCTACAAAACTATAATAGTTTGGTGTTTTTGGAGACTACAATGATAGTATTTTTATTTCATAAAAGGTCTTTAGAATATCAGACATAGATCTTCTCACATAATACTCACCTTAAGAATAACTAACTAGACTATTTTTCATAACTTAGTGATGGAAACATATGAAATGATGAGCTGAGATTATTATTAAGGGTGACCATATGAGATATCAAATAATGATCATATGAAATAAAAATATAATCATAATTATATGTGAACATGAAAATAACTTATGATTTTCATACCCATTGTATCATTGATAATATATATTATTATTGTCATAAATCATTTTAAATTCAAAAAACATGGGCCACAAGAGTGTGAAATAATCCTAAATCTATCATAAACCATAATATCATGACATAGAATTTTAAACAATCACAAATATAGAAAATGAAATCATATTTCAATATAAAATACGAATACCATAGACATAGTGGTTCAGGATATATCAAATATTTCCTATAATTGATTAAGAATCACTTGTTTCCTATAGTTGATTACGACAAAACTCCTTCCAATATTAGATCAAGAATATTGATTTGTTTCCCATTTTTATTTCATGGGATATAAACTGTTATCCAATGCATTATATGGAGTTATAGTAACCAACTGTGTCATAATTAAAATAATCTTTATACATATTGAAATGTCATAAAACATAATTATATCATCAAATAATATACTACGTAAATAAGATATATCTTAAAAATATTACATCAATTAAATATAGAATAAACCAAGAAAAACATGTCTTCATATATTTTTCAGAAATAAAATCATTAACCAAATCGATAATGAATTTGGATTTTATCCTCAAAATGTTATCCCCAGTAAAGTATCAGTGACATCAAATTATTCTGTCTAAAAAAATTATCTTGAAGGATTACATGTATCATTTTTAAGGTAAATATCGTTTATACATTGAAATACACTAAAATTATTTTAATATTTTGGATATACTTATGTTTTATTTTTTCTTAAATTTTAATGGATTCATTAAAATAATGGGTTGGTCATGATAGAATAAAATAATGTTTATGTTGAACATGATAAAAAATGATTCCATTCTCATGTTTGATAAAAGCTAAACGATCGATGTTTTGAAAATAGCATGAAGAATAATCATAATTTATTTATTGAATAAAGTATATTTTTTAAATTACATTTATAAATCCTTTGTATTCCATCAATACATCGTTGAAAACATTTGTAGAAAACATGGATATGAAATAAAAATGGTTTTTTTACTGAAATGATAAATAATGTCAATTTATATTAAAAACATTTTATATAATATTGAGTACATAAATAAAGGAAAATGAATCGAAAACATTTATTCCAATAACATAACAATATGAGAATAAAAAAATTATTTTATTGATATATGTATCATAATAAATCATTATCAGAAGCACTAATATAAAAAATCCTGATAAACCATGACATTATATCAAAAAACAATTACAACATTGATATCATTAAATCATAATCGAAGAGAAACAATAAAATTAAATAAAAATTAAAATATCATGATATGAAATAAATTCATGATATTAAAGTTCAAAGGGTCTATATATATTCCTTGTAAATGAAGATAGGTCTATAACATGGCATATGTCTAATAGAATGAAAATAGTGAAAAACATCTCTTACCAAATTGGAAACATTTGAATCATAAACAACATGAAAGAGATATAATAAAATGGATATGAGAAATTTTTTGTATAATTGACATTAAATAAATTCATGCGATTAATATATACCACATAAAAGAAACACTTGGTGAAATGGAATGTGTTACAAAGAAAATAATATTTCGATCGAAATCCCTTACCTTTAGTTTGGATTTCATTCATAAAAATATGATGATACTTTATATTAAATATATGTTTACTATATATATATTAAATAAAAATTCATATATTAATCACAATATATGTTGTTTACTTATGAAATTTTATTATATATATTTTTAGAATTCATTATCGAAATCACATTTTGGGTAATAACATCATTGTTTTTGTATAGGTTTTGATTTCTTATTTTTATCCATATATCATTGATCGTGATTAAATATTCTCAAAAATAATGACCATGATATAAATATAATATATATTCATTAAATATCTATTATACTAACACCTAAATCTTAGTGATAGAAAATAAAATACACCATTCATGGAGATGGTAGGTCACACGTACACATGAACTTTGTTTCCATTTTTTAATGGATGGAAAAAATGAAATGTAAATAATGAATAAAAATTCCATTATAATTACAATATCATGTATATATCATATATGAGTATTCTTTATTCTTATTAACTATCATTCAATGAACAATTAATTTAAATAATTAAGGAAAATTAAATCGCGTAGCTTTACATGGAGGTAGTCCACCATACACACGAGCGATGTTATCATATCCCCAATGGAATGAATATAAATAAGGTATAAATGATATATTATTTATACTGTTATAATTATTTTAAAAATATATTATATATTCAATCGATATATTTTTATTATAATCCTTGTAAAACAGAATTACAACAATATATCACATCTATAATGAGGTGGTAGTCCCCCATACATGTGAGCGAAGTTATAATTTTCCAATGGGTTGGTAGGTAATAAGGTATATTTAGAAATAAAATTACTAAGGAATAATAATATCATATATAAATATTTAATCCATCAATACATCCATCCTTTATAGGTGGTGACGGAAAATCAATAACATCAGTTTGCATGGTGGTAGTCAGATGTACACAAGATTGATGATTTTGTATCCCATTTGATGAAATATGTGATGGATTTAAATAATTAATTATAAATAATTACATATAATTATATGGGAGAGATTATTGTTTTTATTTTATCATATTTCTATATTACAAAGGTGGTAGAATTAGAAATAAATAATTCATCTGTTAAAAAGTTTCCACTTTTTAGAGAGCATATTTAGGATTAAAACTAGAGAGTTCTTTGTAGGAATTCATAACCAAAATATGGAATCTAGGATGATTGGGTGGAATTTATAAATGGATTTGGGTAGTTATAGGATGGACCAGATATATTTAGAGGTGTTTATAGGATAGTATGGCTGGATTGATCTTAATAGTTAAGTTAGAGGCACATTTATTTTTTTAAATAAAACAGTGTACCCATATATGTCACATGAAAAATTAATAAAAAATGAGACATTAAAAAATATTATAGGTTATAAGGTCTAATGTTTTCCATTAAATGGGTTTTTAAACGTTTCATGGTAATTATACCCCTTTCTATTTTAATTTTTCCATCGATAAACCCAATTTCACCATACCAGTGGTATTTATTTTTTACTTACTTTGTTATTCGTATTGGTAAAAATTATTTTAACATATTATTAAATATACATATTTTTGAATCAAAATATGGGATACATTTTTCAAAATTATTTTCACTTGATTTTAGAGAATAATTAAAAATATATCCCATAAATGATACAGGAAAACATCATTCCAAAGGGAAATTTCTCATAAGAATAAAAAGTGTTAGTATCTTAATTTAATATGGAATTGATTAAAATGAACTAAAATGGATAGTTAAATATATTATTGATATTATTTTACTTTTAAACCATCTTAACACAATTTTTTATGTTTTTAAATCTTTAAATGAAGAACCAATTCTAAAAAGAAATCGATATTGTTCACAATTCACTGAAATCTTTTCAATTTTGGAAATTCCCAAAAATTAACTATAAAATAGTTTTTAAAATATAATACAAAAAAATAAGTTAGTTTTTTCAAATACATTTTCGATAATTCACATAATTAAATTTTAAAATTAATGTTCCAAATGCTATAAAATCACTTTTTAATAAAAATATTGGGTTTAAGCGTTAAATTATGTTTATTCTTACCTCGTACGTATTGAAAAAATATGTTCAATGTCAAAATATTTATTCAATATATAATTCATAAATTTCATTAAATTAATTCACCATGTTTTATTTACTTACTTTATTGAGCTAAAACATAGTTATGCATATAAAAATCGTTTTTTCAGAAAATGAATTACAATATTTCAAATGGTTTTATTATTATTATTTATAATTTATTTTATACTTAATAATTTATTTTATATACATGTGTAAAACATATATTTTCATAAATTAGGTTATCCTATCAATCCCCACCTTTATAAATGCTATGTGATACCAATAATTTTAAATAGTAATATTTTAATGGGATTTCATGTTTTTATAAGACTCAGCATTGAGTGTAGCGTAAGGTATCAATGAAACTAAAATTATTTGAAAAATGTCATAAAATATCATGGTCTTACATTCTACCTCCATTATAAAAAATTCATCATCATAATTTTATATATTTACTAGAAATAAAGGTATTATCATTTGAAAATCTCTTTAATGGAAACCAACATTGTAAAAAGGGTTAATAAAAAATCATCCATAAAAGAAAAAAACTGATGTTTATAGGTCACATAGAATAACACATAATTAAGTTTATAAGTAAAAGAAAATTGGTGGAAAATAAGTTCATGGGAATGGAAGAGAATAATGACTCTCAAATATTAATAGAGAGTTATATAGACCATTGTTAGGAAAAATATAACAATCACAGATCCATAAATCCATCAATGTAGAAAAGAGAATTCACTCATAAGAAATCAAGGTTAAGGTATAGATTTATATTTAAATATCATTTTGTAAATTTTGGTTAATTATCATGAGAATATTTACATACATTATTTCATTCAATTTCATTAACACAATCTCATTGTTTGGTTGTGTCCTCATTAATTTCCACTTCTTCTTTTTACTCTAAGAGATGGATTTCTTATTCCCAAAGCACTAACTAATAATAAGATCCATAAAAGAATGATATGTAATTACTTATACGTCTAGTTATTATAAAAAACATGAAGGTAATAATATATTATAAAATATTCATAAATCATTATATGGTCAAATAATATATTAACATCTAAAACATCATCCAAAGTTCAACATAAACCATTACGTAAATGTTTAACATTATGAACATTTCAATATTAACAACTTATATATAAGGTCACTAAATTTATAAAAAGTAACAAATCATTAATCCCACATATATCAAAAATTAGTATTTGATGGCCACATATGAAATATATAAATACATTCATCAAAAATTATTTGAATGAATTATAAAAACTAAAATTACCATAAATCCTTAATAAAATCATACATCCATCATAATTCGTTAAATCAAACCATATATTATTAAATATATTCCATATAAATAAAAATATTGAAAACTCCATCAATGATAATATATTACACATTATCAAAAAATCATTAACCATTTCTGGGGTCATCAATACTATCCATTTTATTCTATCCAAATCAATCATCTCTTTATCCAAACTAAATTTTTTATTAACCTAAGGAACATATTAAGGGTTATCTTATATTAATAATGGTCTTTCCATGAAATGTAATTATCCCATTAAATCAATTTTATGGATTACTATTTTCATTCAACAGATTCTAGAAAATAATTAATCAAATACATATATAGAAAAATCCTTATATATTTCATCTTCTATATAAAATATTTCTTGAATTCCCATACAAAACGATAAAATTATTCTACTTTATTCCAAAAGAATTAACTCTTATTAAACATTATATTAAATGATTAATATTTCCTAAAATATTAAATATTAATAATTTAAGTATAGTTTTCAAATTTAATTTAGCAATTCTTCTCATGTTTTAAATAATAAATAATGTAAAAACATGTCATAACTTTCATATTTTATTCTCATACTCTTCAATGATCAGTAGTGTAACCATTACTCACACCACCTTGATTATTCTCTTCATTATATTTCACCCTAGGACATATTTTTATAATTCATATACATTCAAAATTGATAAAAAACATCCATTAAAGATTAATTAAAGAGACATTAATTCTCATCAACTATGTTAACAATAAATTTAATTTTTCACTTGTAATATATTACTTTGTTCCCTTATTCTCCACACATAAAACAACATTGTTTTCCTCTGATATAGTCTGTATAGTGATTCCTCCCATAATTTTGACATATAGGAAATTGAATCCTCTTTTCTCCCAGGTAACCACCACCAGACCGTTGAATAATCTATATCCTTCTCTTATATGGTGATACAAATAGTTGGTTAAGGCCAAAGTTGTTAATCATATTTTGTGATAACTAATTAAGAATAATCAGAATATCATTCACTCTATTTATCATCCCATTTCAGTTATCATCAACGTATTTTTTATCATAAAAAAGTGTTTACCTAGTTCCTTTTGGTTCCCTCTATTGAATAAAACAAAAAAGGTTATTCTGAACTACAATAAACAGAGTGGAAAACAATCCGGATCAGCTTTTAAAAGAAGAGTGATGGTATAAAAAGTTGTCAAAAACTTCCTTCCACAAGATGAAGGATATATAATTAACCATGTGTCCCACTCCCAATATGCACCATGGTGGTGACCATCTGCAAGGGTATTGAAATCTCCCACAAATAGGAGGAAGTACCCATTTTATAGTAACCACGATTGGGTGATAAGATATATCAACCTCAAAAAACTCCAACACAAAAAAAAAGAGACACACAGATATATATATATATAAATATATATATATATATATATATAAGGAAACACAATTCTACCACACATGCCTGTTTGAATTAAATATTCTATAAATGAAAAGGAAAACTCTAATGTATGTACCAAAATAAAACTAACCAGCGACACATAAAATACCCCAACATCCAAGCTAGTAAGTTCTAGAACAATCTGGGTAATCTCCCTCGAAACATGAAAACATTTTTATATACGTATGGTGAGTTTACAAGTATACTCAATATAAAAAATACTAGGTCACATGTGTATAAGTGGGAGAAGCATACTAATTCCGCACATGGAAAACAACTGAAACTCAAAAGAACGAAAGAAGCTATAATATCCACCCTAACATCCCAAAGGCACACTCACAAAATAACACAATTCATGTAATGTAAAGTAGTAATAAAATAATTATATTGGAACCCCTCACAACATCCCATTGGTTAATTGATCATTCCTAATGATGAATTCCCTAAATCTACAATGATCATACATATTCCCCACTGTCATATCTATCCCTCACACAGTAGGGCCACATACAATATCACATCTCACATGCAAAAACCATGGACAGAAAAACAAATCCCAGGGAAAAGACACTTTGGAATCACCACACTACTCATCCCGAAGACACCAGTGAAGAAATACTCACTCACAGACACCTAGGCCTAACAACCACACCAAAACCTTCTATGAGAGTCTTTGGATGCTGATACTAAAAATAGTGATCAAATAAGATCCAATAACAATCCATCTGGCCACCAACTAGGATGTTCGTAATGGAAAACATTCTGCATAACAATGGGGTGTTCAGTACATTGTTTTCAACAAGGGTGTGGTGAATATTAAAATCACAAGGAACTACATGTATTTGTTTATATGAATATTAAAAACACTCTCTTTGGCCTATGTGTTTTCAAAACAACAACCTTCCCACACGAAAATTACCCTAGATTCCAACCATAAAATAATTTACCAAAATTGAATGACAGTAAATTCTGTTAGTCAATAAATTAATTATGCTTCACTAGAAGCCACAACTCAAAACATACCCCCATCCAATTCATTTATCCTATTTCCATTCAAAATTTTCAATTTATTCATTCATTTATTCTACCCCTACCAGAGAAACTACCAAAAATTGAAAATGTTATAAGGAAATGAAACCATACCAACCACATCCAAATCCAAATAAGGAATGAAGGACCAAGGTAAAGGAATACATTCTATCACCCATTTGAAAAATGAACAAAACTAAACCGCCTTGCTCCCATAATCTAGTTAAATTGATCTCCTCTCTTTGAGAGAGGGTAATAGTTCTTTATAGTTACCGAATTCAACCTATGGTAGTCTATACATATTCTCATACCACCATTTACCTTCTTCAAAAACACGACTCATTAACCCCAAAATGAAACACTAGGATGGATAAATCTCTTCATCATCAGCTCATCAATCTGGATTTTCAAAAACCGTATCTTTGATGGGGCCATCTGATAAAGAGAAAAAGAAATTAGACTACATCCAGGTTGTAAGTATATCCCATAATCCTCATCCCACGGGGGGGGGGGGGGGGTAGAGTCAAAACCACCTCGGGGAAAATTTACAAGGATTTTACAATAAGTCTCAAATCATCCTCTATCCCAGCATCCAATGATTCCACTGACATCTTGGAAATCCAGGAAATGAAGGGTTCCACATACTAACTTCTCATTTGATAACTCTGCACCAAAATGAAAGCTACACATCGGCCCCCCATTTATTAAAATATGAATCTTCTTTGGAAGTAGTTTATAACAATAGAAATAAAGAACAACCATTCAATGATAATGATAACAAAATATGGAATCATTTATAGAAGAAAGTGATTCACACTGGAATGATGTGATCCAAACATCAGTCTACATGCCTAGAAAGCATCCAAAAAGCTGTTCTGACCTATGACTAGTGTACTAAACTCCAGTGGCACGAAAAGTATATCTATTTCCAACCCCATAGCATGGTATATAATAGGTCTAATGAAGGAGTTCAATTATTCTGAATAAAAAAATTATAAAATAAGGTTACTGCACAATCTGATCATGCCTCAAATGACCTTCGGTCCTATTGGAACTGCTACCTCTGAGGCGTACGAATTAACACATCCAACACTTCTACCACATTTCTATTGGCCTCCTCCCCAACCATCCCTTGTTTGAGGTCCCTTTATAATTCCCTATAGTGTGTCTCTTCCTATATTGTCTTCCCTCTATCGAGTAGGATCCTGCTTTCAATGCTAATGAAATGGCCTGGCTTACAATTGCTGCTGAGGAGGGTGCTGGACCCACCCACCTCCACTGTACTAATCACAATCTGGGCACTAACTCTAAGGGTTCCTTTTTCCACCACAAGCACAACACCTCAGACCCTTATCTAAGGGAAAATAATGAGGATTCGATATCTGGAAATGAATATTTCGGGGTCAGTTCCCCATCATCTGAATCCTAGAAGTTCATGACACTAGAGTTCTATTGCTATCGACCGTCGCCTTTGAATAACATGGTTGGCTCTTCTCACGTAGTGAACCTCCTTTTTAGTGCATCCATTACACTAACTCATCTTCCTTCTGAACCACAATTTATGTTGGTTGGGTAAAGGGAGTAACTACATACTGGATTAATAGATAGAGTGACTCATCTAAGGGTCTCTCCCCATACTCCTCTTCAAAAAAGTGATTCGAAGAAGAAAAAGGAGTTACTTGAACATGACCCATAATTCCCACACCAACATACCTAACTATTAGAGGGAGAGTATATCCATCCTCTTCTTGGACTTAATCATGGATGAAAATAATTCCTCCTAGAACTCCTTCTCAATGTAATCCCATGAATAATCTGTCTCCTTCCTCTCCTCAAGAGAGAGTATGCACAACTGATGAGATACTCCCCTCAACTAGATCACTTCCAGGGTAACCTAGTACACTGTTGAAGCTCAGATCAAGATGAATGTGAAAAAAAGATCCTTGATCCATCCCTCCATTTCCTTCTCTCAGATGTTGCACTCATACTTCCCCACATAAATTTTCTAAAAATAACGAAGAGTCTTCTACCACTGATTTCTCTCCTTTTTAAGATCAAACCAACGCTGATAAGCTGGATTGGACTATTTAGCCTCCACTTCTTGATCCACTCATGGACGATGTCCAAGTTATATAGTTGAAAATTAAACAAGAAATTCATGATCCTGATAAGTATGGAAATTTTATATAAGATTTATTTTAACACAATGTTTATTTTAATTTCCCTAAAATTACAATAACAAGAAACAACACAAGTCATCATGATTAATGTACAGTTCCAAGGGTCTCTACACCCACAAACTATGTATAATCACTTGTTAGTTTGGTGTTATTAGATTCCTTGCATCAGATTAGGAGGGACCTAAAATATAGTGTCCTAGATGGTCTTCCCCAGCCTATGTCATGCACCATGATCTCCCTAACACATCTATTGTACCATTACATACAATCATCACTATCCCTAACTACAAACTCCATAATATCTCTCAACCATCTGGATTTGATACCATTATATCATTAAATGCCTTATTCAAGATGAGGGAAGGGATAAAAATATGTGGAGACCTTCCTTCTTCATGATGATGGAATGACAATGAACCCCCCGAGTCACACCCCAATAGGGCCAGGGGTGTCGATGAATACCAAGGGTATGTGAATCATTCAAAAATGCGAGGCATTACCTTTTTTATAGTATTTAGGATCCGGATATAAGATTTATCAACCTCAAATAACTCTAACACAAACAAACACACAACACACACACACACATATATATAAACCATAATACACCCCACATGAATGTGTAATGTAAAACAGCTAGAATTGAAAAGAAAATTCCAAAGTATGTACTAGAATAATGCTAAGTAGTGACAAAAAACCACCCCCAATGTCTGAGATAGAAAGGTCCAGCATGGTCTATGTAATCTCTATGGAAACCTTAAAATGGTTTTATATACATAGGTTGAGCATACATGTATACTTTATAGGAAAAAACCATAGTCACCCATGCCCAATCGAGAAAAGCATTCTGATTCCCTTGTGAGCAAATATCAAAAAATCAAAAGAACCTTATAATGTATATTATCCACCACATCCCCAATAAGGCACTCTATCCAAATAACACAAGTAATGTATTGAAAATTGATAATCATATAATTATTTTGGTTACCCACACCACATCCCATAGGTTAACTAATTATCCTTAATAGTGAACGTCCTGACACTACCATACACTTCCAGAAGCCCCACTATCACAACCTGGCCACACACACCTGTTCTGCATACGACATCACATCTCTCCCAAAAAAACCATAACAAAAAGCCAAAACTCCATCTTGATGAAACATTGGAATCTCCACAAAACTCCTCTTGAAGAAACCCAGGAAGCACACCTCTCCCGTAAACACCTTGACCTCATAACCACACCACAACCCTTTGGAAGACAATAAGGATACCAATTCATTAAAGAGAGAGAATAGAAGAGTCAATAACCAGTTATCCATCATCCCACTAGAATCTGGGAAAGGACACCATCCCACATAAAAATGGGGTGTTTAGAATATAGTGCTCAATATGGGTGGGTGCTGATAAAACTCACAATAACTACATGAATTTTTTTATATATAGGTACTAAAAACTCAACCCGACCTATGAGGTTTTAAAATAAGAATAAGACCACATAGAAACTACCCTTACTGCCAACCCTACATGTATGTCCCACCATGAATGGTTGTATCTTTCGTAAATCAATAAATTAACAATGCATCACAATAATCCACAATGTGAATTATTCCACCAACCATTTCATTTAACCAATTTCCATTCTTAATTAAAAAAATATTCATTATTTTTTCCATCCCTACCTAGGAAACTACCAAAAACTACAAATGTTATAAGGCAAAAAAAACTATACCAACTACAAGAAAAAAGGAAATAATGGAAAATATAAAGGAATCCATTCTAAAACCCATTCATTAAAATGATCAAAACTCTACCATCTTACAGTCCCACTACACACTCCCCCTTCCTAGAAACCCATTTAACCACTTCCACTATCATTATTCAATGTAATATCACCATATATATCCTCTCAAAAACTAAACCCCACAAAACAACTAATCACAACCCCACATGACATCCCTTCTTCAAAAAAAGATAATTATCAGCATACCTATAAACATGAACATGACACAACCTAGTCTTGCATCCCCACTTTCCAACCACTACCGAGATGCTTCCCTTTGCATAACAAGATCATACATTCCATAATAAACCAATATCTCGACCTAAGCCACCATCAAACCACATGTATAGCCCTATACACAAAACCACACTCCCAACCACATCAACACACTACCTACACAGACACTAGGCTAAACAGAACCACACAATAAACACTGGCACACTGACAAGGCATGGTTTATTTAGATTTTTCAAACACAAGTTGTTTAATTCCACTTGATAAAACATGGTTCATCATAGAACAAGTTCGAACCTATGACATCCATTTATTTAACCAAATATATGTTTTTAAATTTTTGTTTAATTATGTGGTCGTTCATGGAGTATCAACAACAAGTATTCAAAATCCATACATGTTCTCAAACATGGACCACCAACATCCATGATATTCAGAAGCCATACCGCCCTTACCAATCAAGGATATCATATAAAGATTCGATTGTCATCATCTTTAAACGCCCTTGTTTATTAACTATTATTATCATCATTAGTTTTTGGTCTAACCATATCCATAAGGGTACATTTGTTCTCCCACCCTGCATGATAATCAATGAAAAGAGAGATAAAGGTATCCCTTCCTAGAACAAAAAACAATAAAAAATTCTTCATTGAGTCAAAAATAGGGGATATCACATGTACTAAGTAGGACACTAGGGTAAAATAGAATAGTCTTTACAGTACATTCTCGTGAATCCTTTGGGAAGAATGGTTCTCGATACACCAAGAGAAATAAGATTGTTTCAAAGGAAGAGTGGATTTTAGTTTTAGAAAGGTCAAATCCTAAATCTATGGGGAAAACATATTCAATGAATTTTAAAGCCTGAACATGATAAAAACCACACTATTTTGAATCAAAAGGATGATTTGTATTTTTATAATATATATACCATTTGTAACGTCCCAAAAATTAATTAAATATGGAATTTAACTCATTTATCGTCAAAAATAGCTTCAATGGGGATAAACTAAAAAAACAATAAATGACTCACCAATGGGTGATTCCCCAATGTGATTCACTGACAGATGATCCACTGATGCTGATCCATTGACCGATGAGCCAACAACATTGAGAAATGTACGTGAGTCACTGACAGTGAGTCCATGATGCGACTAACCAATGCTTGACTCACCGATGCCCGACCTACTGACACCTCAACCTACTGATGCCCTAACTCAACGATGTCTAGAATCATTGACACCCTTACTCAGTGACACCGTAAATCACTGATTTACTCTTAATGACACTGATCTACCAACACAACTCACCGATGCCTTACTCAATAATGGAAAAACTAGAAATTAAAAAAAACTCTTGAAATGAGCCACCGTTTCCTCCCAGAACACCCCAAAAACTATCATTTGAAAAAGTATTATACCATGAAGATCTAGGACATTACATAACCACATAATCATGAATAATATGTTATATTGTGTTTAAATAATGACACATTTTCTTGTTTTTGTGAAACCTTAGTTTTAACATATGTTAATAATTTTCATAATCTACTCAAATAATTCATGATGGTTTGTAACATGTTTGTGAAATTCTAAAAAATATCCCCTTGGAGTGTCATCAGAGATGCACTATAAGGACTATTTTTTTGGACCAGGTAATGCTCGATTCAACCCCGATGTGCCTACTTCAGTGTTAGTACCCATGGGTAAGTCTCTTCTAGAATCACATTGACTATTTTTATCTTGACAGGGATGCATTTCTTTGAAACCCACACAATCATTTTATTGAAAAAATATTAGGGTGATATCATATCAATAAACATATCATTAGGGTTTTAATTAGAAATTGACATCCAAATATCCAAATGTTTACAAAAATAATATTATGATACCAACTATAAGGATACTGTATTTTTATACATATATATCACCTATTATAAGATGAGTATTCAATACATTTCATGAACACAGTCCAGAGGATCATTATAGATTAATGTAATTGGAGAGTAAACACATAATATACTAATTTCATGATATATATTCAATATCTCCCATTAATATCTTATCATATTGTACTTTTCTTTGAAATTTCCGAACTATACTATTCTATATAACATGGGGATGGAAACACAAAATTTGGGATCTAAGACTACTATTAATGGTGTATATAAGAGATATCAATCTATTATTATATAAAAGTAAATGTTAAGAATTTGGGTATGTGAACAAGAACATAACATTTTATGTTCATACCCAACCAACCATTGACCATCAAAATGAGTCATGGAAAAAAGATTTATCATTTATGAAATTGTGGGCCACAAAATTGAGATATAATAATAAATCAATCACAATCCATAATCTCATTTCATAATATTATATAACAATAATAAATATAGAAAAAAACATCATATGTTATGGTTAACTAACTAGACCATTAAGGTTGTAGTTCAGGACTTATCAATTATTTCCTATTATGATTTGGACACACCAATTTTCTAGATTGGATTCGGACTCACCATTTTCCCATAGATAATCAATCCCATTGATGTTTTTCCCGTTATTATATAATGAGATATAAATATCTAACCATTGTATTGGATTTAGACATAGGTCCCACCAATCCCATAATGATATTAATACTTATGTATTCTACAATATCATTGATCAATTATCCAATCGTCACATCATATCCACTGTAATGAAAACGGGTTTCATAAATAATTCATCAATTTACTATAGAATATACCATGAAAATTAAAATGTTTTCAATTTTTTTTAATCAGTAAAGAAATTTACCATCCAGATAAATATTATGTATGGTATCATTCAATATTTTCCTTATTGAAGTATAATTAAATTCAATTGATGTCATCATAGTTGGAATTTTTTTTTGGAAGATTATATGGATCATTTGTTATGGATATATCCTTTCAACATTGAATATCACAAAAAAAAACTCATAAAATATTTTAAAAAAAACATCATTTAAAAAAAATTCAAAAATATGTAGTAATATTTTAAAATTTTGTGTCTTCATGATAATAGAAAATATTTTTCATGTCGTACATGTATATTTTTATGTAGTAAGATTTTGTTTACGTTTTTTGTAAAATGTGATATCACAACGATGTTCATTATCTTGGTTCGTAAAATACTGATTTAATTAAAAATATAATGATACTATAACATAAAATGGTGTTCTTTAGACTTATAAAGGGTAATAGGGAATTTATGGACACTTTAAATCCCTCTTACTTACCATTGCTACCGATGGAAGAGGTCATGAATATTTTTGTAATGCCCTATGACTACCATATCCCATAAGAGGTTTGAATATTATGACTGTGAATAAGTAGCTGTAGTTGTTGGTTCCCATTGTTATCTCTAGGTGGATTCTTGTGATGAATTTTTATGAACAACAAAGAGGGTTTCCATTTAAGACTTAAGGGATTCCCTTAATCCTTTTGGAAGATAATTCAATTGTGGGAGGTTCTTCATATTGATACATCGAGGCCTTTGTGGGTAGACCATAGAGAGATTAATGGATAGTTTTGATGTTTTGGTAAGACTATAGTGGTAATAATGTTGAATGGATTTAGAAAACTAGACTTTTTATTTTTGAAATAGAAAACACTAATGGACAGTATTTATTTTCAAAATTGAATAAATCCTCATGGTGACTATGATGTGATGTAATGAAAACAAAGTCAATTATGTTTTTAATTTTATTATAAATGAAAAAACCCTCATGGGTGACGATGAATAATAACTTACAAGGATTTTATGAATACTAACTATGGGGAGGGTATGAATACACCATACATGGATGTAATGAAAAAATCCTTAGAGGAGTCATAAAAACTCCCTTTATAGATGTTGTTGATTCTACTAATGGAGTTTCCAGGGATTTAGAGCCAGGTTTACTTTGGATTGAGGTTGTGGTATGTTTTCTTTCCACAAGAAATAATTCAAGGCGTATTGGTTCTTTGGGGTAAATGGTCATGGATACAATAGTTGAAGGGTCAGATTTCAGGAACATTGCTTATGAAGATAATGAAATACATGGGTAATGATATTGGGATTGAGCTTAACCAAGGTCGTTATCAATATATTCTAAGACGAATGTCCCATGAGCCTTTATTGTGGTTTTTATAGTGACCCATAATATTAATATATAAATATTACATCTTTTTAAAGGAATATTCAACAGATAACATTATTTTCTATTCTAGATTCATATTGGTTGTTTATGTTTAAAAAAATTAATACATAACCAAATTCTTCAAAAGATATCAAGATTTCCTCCCAGATAGTTATTCACAACTAGAACCCTTCTTAGACTTACTATATGTTAAAAAATCCTTCATATCATCAGGAAGGGAAACAAAAGAAATTGTGAGATTTTATGCTCAGTAACGGTAACCAAGGGATATATCATTGAACACATGACGATAACATGAACATAAGGGTACATGAACATGATCATAATATTTTAAAACTATACCTTTTATATCATTGATAATAATCATATTTTATGTCATATATCTTGTTATCTTATAAGAAATTAATCATAAAGATATCAGATTACATGTTCCAAGAGAGAAAAAATATTCATAACACATTTATTTGTGGAATACAAAAAATCTTAAAAAATTATTCCCTTAGTGGTCAATGATCACCACAAATAATATCATAGTGGATCAGTTTCCACCATATTAATTTGAATTATTCACATTAATCTACCATGTATAATATAGTAAAAATAGTCCCATATATGACTGGGTTCACTCCCATTTATAGTTATATTAATTTCATGAGATATCAATATTTAACAAATTGATTAGAGGGTTGAATAATTACAAACCCACCGATCACATAATGAAAATATTATAGATTTATTAAAAAATATACAAACATTCGTCATATAATAACCCATGAAAATTAAATTGTTTCACAAACATTGCTTCATGAGATATCCCTTGGAATGGAAATAGGTTTAATAATGAATTACTTATAACATAACTCATGGAAGAATAAAATAATATACCAATTGAAATATTTTGTTAATAAACCAATCATGTGTTAAATTTAACATAAAAAGTAATATTATAACAGAAATTATATTCTTGAAAACATTTTTATAAAGCATGTTCTTGTATGAAAATAGTTTTTTTTCAGGAAAGAGTAATAAAGTAACTTTTCTACAAAATCAAACTTTTGACATAGTGAGTAATTAATGAGAGGAAAATGAAGGTAAAATATGAATTCTATAAAAATAAAAAAATATAAATAAACTCATATGATTAAATATAGATATATAATAAAATTCCCTCATAAACGTAATCATAATCAATTCCAAAAAAAATTTGAATTTTTATCTTAAAACCCTTACCTCAAGTTCAAGATTCTTTTTGTGTTTTTATCCTCTTGTTTAATAATTATAATTCTATTCCAAAATCATTTTTTACTTATAATATCATATAGTATCCATTTATATAATTTCAATACTTATTTATCAATAATTCATTATTAAATTCATCTATTCTGGGTGTTAACTATTTCATTTGTTATTGTAAATTTTAATTCGGTAATTTTGGTTCTTATACATTGATAAGGTTTCCATAATCATTATAACTTTTTCTATGATAAAAGTATGATATATAGTAATTATATATATATATATATATATTTTAAAAGTCCATAAAAAATATAGAGATAGAAATATGTATTACATCGATCAAGGAATCTCTAAGTCATAAGAACGCATGCGTGTTGTTTCACATTCCAATGGATAGAAATAAATAAAGGAAATTAATAATTCAGAATTATAGAATCATTATTATAACATATAAATAATATTTATTTATCCAATAAATATTTTTTACTATCTTGTATTGAAAAAATAACAAATTCATCACACCCCTTTGTGGAGGTGGTATTCCACATGTGTGCATGTTCAACGTTGTAGTTTTCCAACAAGATTTCAAGGTAAAATGTTATATATGATATTATGATTATAGAAAAATAATTATTTTATAGATATAATTACGTTAAATTTTACCCATCATAAAACCCATCCTAAAAATTTGGTGATAAAAAATGTATTGATTCACTACGCGAAGATGATAATTCATAAGTACACACGAGAAATAATTTATCTTCTGATTTTATGGTAATGTGGTTTTATAATGGTGGATATATAATCATTATATATTTTTTATATTTATGATAATTATTTTATGATTTTATCATAAATAAAATTTGATTATATAAGGTAAAATAATATGTGAAAATAAATTAATCGGTTAAGGTGAATACCTCTTCTCAGAAATAACATCTATATTTCACATCTTATTGACTATAGAGATGATATTTTGGGAATAAAAAACATATATATTTAGATAAGGATGATGATAAGAAAAATGTTTTTTTATCATTCTGTATGGCTCAATTTTGTGTAATGAAAAGAAAGGACATGTTCCCTTTTATAGGTGATGAGATGCCATTAAGGGAATTTATGAAAAAAATAAAAAAACTACTCATTCCCTAGATTAATTCAACTTAATGGAAAATTATTAAAAAAAATTATTATTATTTTCAAATAAAACTAATTAAATAAATTTTTTCTTTTTTATGTTGTATTTTAAACATTATCTTTTGGTTTCACCCCTTTAGTGAACCTATTTTATCCATAATAGTGGTAACATATTGTGCATATGTAAAGGTTTGTACTTTCAATTATATGGTGAAAAATGGATCATAAATGGTAAATGAATGAAATTTTAGACCATAACTTATCACCATTATACTATTTGCATATATTTATTAAATCTAAATAATATAATATAATATAATGTTTATATAATGTCTTTAATCACATTATTGATAGTATTCAATTAATTAGAAACTAATTTCAACATGAGAATGTTGAAATTCAAATTTAATATATTAACACTACAATAATTCATTATATACATCAATATTTTTTGTTTTTCAAAATAAGTCACCAAAATTATATTTCATTTAATATTTTAAAAGTTATTTATTTTATTTTTACACTAATTGAATAAATAATATATTGACATTGCGTAAAAATTTAATATAATTATTTAATAACTATTAATTAAAATAAATTATCATCACGAAAGTAATTTAAATTTTATAAATATAACCATTATTATTCATTCCAAACTCCCTTTATTCCCAATGTTAACACATAAAATATATTAAAAATTGAGTATAATTTTGTATTTTTTATTTATTTAAGTATTATATAACTCATTTTCAAGGAAAAATGACTCTTAAAAAGTAAAATTTAGAGATTAATTGCATTATGTTAAAATTTATTTCATCTAATAATAATTAATATTAAAAATGGTTACCTTAACATTTAGTTTTATCCTAGGGTAATTTGATTTTCCCTTTACTGAAGTGATCACTTTTACCGATGTTCCTATTTATAATTCCTAAAATTAGGGGGACCTTTTTACCAAATATGGAACTCATCATTCAAAATATAGAATAATTTTTTATAATTAAATATATATAATTGGAAGAAATTATACTTAATATATGTGTGTAAAATGTGATGGAGACAATTTTTTAGGGAAATATATTATAAGCATATAATGTAATTTTTTTTGATTTAATTATTCGAAATAAATTATATGAATGATAAAAACAATTATTTAATATAAGAGAGAGATATATATATATATATATACAAAATTAAAATCATTAACTAGTATTTATTGATTTTATTTATTTAAATAAAAAAAATCCCACGCTTAAAAATTATTTTTTATTTAAATAACCCCTTTTGTATTTCAATTTTATAATCATTTTTTATTACTTAAAATGATTTAGGGAGGAAGAAGAAATATAGGAAAATAATTTACTACCAATAGGGAATTACTTGGAAAGACTCAAACTCAAGACCTCACTGATACCCCGTAGGGGCTGATATGACTATAATGCACCCTAGGGGAACATTTATAATTATTAGATGACCAATGAATTAATTTTATTTATAAAAATTTTATAATATATCAAATCCTCTCATACCGTCCATTATAATGAATAGTAGACAACATTCATCATAATTAATAATATTTTAATATTATATAATAGTTTGTTTAAATTTTATCTTTCATGTAAAGAAAGTAGTTAGCCAAATCAAATTTATCAACGAAGTGCTATATCAAAAAATATCAAGTTGTAACATTAGAACGACCCTTAATATTAATTTCTCCAACAAAATTCCCTTTCTTTGATATAAATACATGCAGATATATTGGTTTCATTACATTCTCCTTTTCCCGTGTAGATTCTTAAAATTCCAAATTCCTCTAGATATCATTAAATAGGTGGGAAGTCTTGTTCCATAGAACATTATATATATGATCCATGATTTATACCAGTTCAAGTCTATAAGAAATATATTACTCTAGTGATATGTCCTCTGAGTTTACTACATGTGATATATCAAATGTGTAATTCTTTAGGGGAGATACATATGACAAATCATGAACTTCAGAAATATGTAGTGAAAGAGACAAGTGATAAGTTACCTTCCATTATAAACCAATAAGATTATTGGGGAAAATATTCACAGGGATTATATTCAATATCTATAAAAAACTCATAACCATATTCCATGTATAAATTCAATGAAATACATTTACAATAATTTCATATTACAATTTATACACAATATTTTCATCCAAACATTTCTATCAACTATAAGCAACCATGATTTGATGACAAATGGATTTGAATTTCTCTACCACATACTCATCTTTCTCATGTACTAATAGATTTATTTCATAATCATTGTCCCATAACGTTGGATCTATTCACTTCTTTACTTAAGTGAAACTATAATTATCCATCTCAATGATCGATGAAAATCTATTATTGTTGTAAAACTCATATATAAGGAAGTGTTAATCCAAAAAACATTCATAATCCATTGAAGAATATATCATTTTATTTTGAAGGGTTTTAATTGTTAAATTGGACTTATAATCTATGTGATGATAATAATTAGTATTAGAACTCAACTATGTATATTGATACTATTAATGACCTTTCCATAACATCAAGGTTGCAACATCCTGACCCAGGTTCCCCGCACTAGGGCCCCAAGTCGGTCGATCACAACACCTAAAGCACACCTCCCTGTATGCTAGAGGCCTTCAAGTTTTAGTGAGCTTCTAATATTAATCATGGGGAGACTATACCATATTTTTCAGAGTGATACACTAGATGAAAATAATAAACAATAAGAAAATATACTACCATAACCAGAAAGATGCCGATATAACCTAATGACCAAAACTGGAAGTGAAGAAAGAAAACTGAACAATAGATAAGAAATTCTAATATCAGTATTGAGTTTCAAAATGAAAATATAAAAGTAAATCCACTAAAGACTCAAAAATATGTGCTGAACCACATATGGTTCCCAATTCCATGATACATCCTCACCCATCAACCAAACATATTTCATCTGAACTTACTATATCCTAAAACCATGAAATTAATTCGAGTACCGATCAGGAATTTCATGTAGGGTGTGAGTAAAACTGATTATTCCACCACCAATTATTTCTAAAACAATATCTTGTCATATAAGAGTGTATAAAATCATATAAATAATATTGAAAATTTATAAATAAATACCTATAAAAATGTTAAATACTCATTATTTATCAACATAAACACTGAGTTCCCAAAGACACTCATATCCAATACCTATAATGGGCCATTATAGATTATGAAATATTCTAATGGAATATCATATCTCAGAATGCCAATGATTTAATTCTTTTATTCATACTTAAATTCCCATGTTACCTTTCATAATTTAAACAATTCAATTACCATGTTACGATAATTTAATTCATACCCGGATTTCAATGTTTCCAATCATTGTTTATAAAATATAATAATCATGTTACCATTATTAAAACACAATTGATAGACCATGTTACCATTATTAACACACTATTTAATGACCCTGTTACCATTTTTAACAAAAAAATCAATGAAAATGTTACCATTATTTACACAAAATTTATTGACTATGTTACCATTCTTAATAAAAAATTGAGTGACCATGTTACCATTCTTAACACACAATTTAATGACAATGTTTCCATTTATAACACAAAATTGAATGACCGTGTTACCATTCTTATCAAAACATTTATTCATAATGTTACAATTTTTTTTACACAAATTTAAATCAACAATTAATTATCCACATCTATCCTTTTACTAATTTAAAAATTAGTTAATCATTCCAATTCCATTAATAAAGTCAAAAAATAATTGATCACATCAATAACATTGAATTAATTTGAAAAAATTATTGATAACATAAAATCCATTAGTTAATTAAAAATTAACTAATTAAACCGAATCAGCTATTTATTTTAATAATTCAATAATCTCATTAAAAAAAATTAATTCAACAGCTAATAAATCACAACAATCCTGTTTGTATATTCATTAAATAGAAAATCAGAGTAGTAACATTTAATTAATTGAACAATTATTTATTCAAATAAATAATGTTAATTTTTTCCAACAATTAATTAATCGCATCAATTCCCTCAATTAATTCATCACCTAATTGTTCACAGAAATTCCATTATTTAATTACATAATTAATTAATCTCATTCAATCGCATTAATTAATTCCCCAACTAATAGTTCATGTATATTAAATAATTTAATTCCAAAATCAATTAATCACATTAAATATATTTAATTTATCCAGTAATTAATTTTTCACATCAACTCCATTTATTAATTCCATAATTAATTAATCACATTTGAAAAATTATATAATCCAAATAATCTCCAATTATTTATTCTACATTTAATTTTTCTAATTAAACCAATTAATTATATCAAAAATTAATTTAGAATTTAATTATTCTATTTAAATAGTCTGAATATAACTATAAATAAATAAATAAATAGTTATTCCAAATGACATTTTCAAAATCCCAACCATTCCCATTAATTATTTAATCATGTTCAATAACTTAAATAAATCCCTAATTAATTCAATAATTAATTATTCATCTCAATCCCATTCTTAACTAAATAAATAAATAATCACCTCAATATAATTATTTACCATAACAATCAATGAATCCTCTAAATATCAATAATTAAATCAATTATTAGTTAATCATCTCAGTCTCATTAATTAAATAAATAACCAATTAATAATCTAACTCTCATTAACTAACTCAAAAAATAATTAATTATCTCAATAACATAAATTAACTGAACAATTAATTAATAATGTCAATATAATTAATTAAATCATTAATTAATTAATCATCTCAATCACATTAATTATCACAAAAATTAATTAATCATATCAATATCATTGATTTAATATATAATTAATTAATCCCATCAATCTCATTAGTTAAGTGAATAATTAAATAATAATCTCAATTTCATTAATTATCTCATTAATTAATTAATAATTTTATCTCATTACTAATCCAACAAATAATTCATCACATTAATCTCCCTAATTATTTCCAAAATTAATTAAGAACATCACAAAAATTAATTAATTCAACAATTAATTAATCAAGATCCATAAACTCATTAACCCATAATTAATTCAATAATTAATTATTGAATTCACAATTGTTATCCCATTATTAATTCCATAATTAATTATTTAATCAATAATTCTATATACCAATAATTAACTCAACAAATAGTTATCACTAAAACCCAATTCAATATTCTCATTATTAACTCATAAATTATTTACCCCCAAATCCAAATTCCACATAATATTAATTAACTCAATAATTAATCATCCCCAAATCAGAATTCAATATTTACATATTAAACTAAATAATTAATTTTCCCCAATTCACTATTCAATATTACTATAATTAACTCAATAGTTAATTTTCCCAAAATCATAATTTTTATATTATGTTAATTTACACAACCATTAATAATCCAAAAAACACAATTCAATATTATGATAATTAAATGAACTAATAATTATCCCTGAATGAGTTTTAAATATCTCAAAATTTATTAAACAAATAATTATCTCAATTTTATAATCTCAAAATATCCAATTTTACATTTCCCTAAATTAATTAATTCACCAAAATAAAATATATGATAAAGAACTCAATTTATAAAAATCTAATAGCAATTCTAAAATTACATACACATAATTGTAATCAAGAATATAGGATTTGAAATAGTTTTGAATAACAATTCAATATCTCATAATTTATTGAATAATTAGTTATCTCAAATATAAAATTTCAATATACAAAATTTCCCAATTACTCCATTTAATTAATTCGATCAAGAAATAAATTTCAATCTACAATTATATAAACATAATTGTAATCATGATAATGGTATTTGAATTATAGAACACATACCTCAATTCATTGATGAACGATCACCCAACAGAGTACCCCAATATAAAGAAAATCAATCAAGAACACGATGAAGATCATTATATAGATCCAAAACCCAAATGAATGATTTAAAAATCAAGATCAAATATTCATAGATCAAGATCCAGTGTAAAAGTGGATAATTTCCCTCTAAAATATTAGGGTATGGTGGGGAAGAATAATGAATCAAAATGGTATGATATCCTCTTACTGATAGGGATGCAGATCTTCAATCCTCAATTAGATTTTTCTATGAATATCTGTCAAAAAGTTTTGGAATCTATCTGGGAGGATATAAAATATTGATATAATGAAATTAGTTGAGTGGGGGTTGATTTTTGGTTTAATATGGGGGTCTAAGAATTAAAAATCTAATTTTAGTGTTAACATAACCCCCAATAATGGTTTTATCAGAAGAGGCACATGGTTTCCCCTAGTCATTCATCTTATCCATGAGCCCTTTCATGAGACGTCATGATTTGGAAAACCATGCAGTAGTTGTGTAATCCCTCTCTGTTTAGGGTTTCATGGTTTGTTAGGTCGTGTGCATGGTTAGGGAAAACCATGCACCAACCATGAACTTTCACACTTCCTTCTAAAATTTTAATTTTTCACCCAAATGTACCCCATGCTAAAATGCAAACAAGTTATAGTCAAATAAATGAAAATGAATACCTATAAAAAATACTGATAAATCTCCAAAAGGATAAGGATCTTATAATCTCCCCACCTTATAACTACTACTACTAGAGTAATACTCCCATGTGTCCCTAAAATTTCGGGCAAAAAATTTCAGTCCACTTAGCCCTCAAATCAGTTTATCTCTCCAATGTTTCCACTTAAACACATCCATGTTTCCATAAAGATGAACTATTTTCCCTGTCATTTCCCATAACACCTTCTCAATATGATTTGACAGATGTATCATATGCTCCTTAAAGGATGAATATATCTATGAAACATTACTCTCCAACCTAGTTTTGTTGTTTTCATAGCTTTTCTCAACAAATTACCAACTATTATATCATATACCCCACTCCCAAAAATTTCCCAAGAAGGGGGAATAAGTTTCTCATACTCAATCATTTTTCAAAATAAAAACAAATTTTTTTCCCATTCCGGGCTCCTAAGAATGGAACCCTTAGAATTTACCAAACATGAAACCTCTTTATAAACATTATTCAGTTACAACTGATGGTTCACCACCCAAGACATGGACTCACAATTTTCTTCCCGAGGGGAGAAACCACAAAGAATAAACTTTTATCGCATAAGAAAAATTCGATAAGTAGCTTGGCATATAACAAATACACTCTTATTGTACCTAGAATGATGTCTAGGAACAGGGAAAGATAATATAATGTTTTAGGTACAAAATGATAAATTCGAAGGAACATCATCCAATCACACATGATTTCCAACCTAGTAGCCACCACTCACCTAGGGTGTCACCTCCCACAAACAATTCAACGTGGTTATAACTAATGAATAATAACTACCCTCAACCATCATACATCTATGTTATAGTTAAAAAGGGTAATCACATTATCATTATTAATTTTTATCATTTAGGAATCTATTTATTTTCATCTTGCATCATATTAAAATTCAACATTTATTATTAGGAACTATTTTAATTTCAATTTCTTGAGAAAAGAAAAATCACTCATGTTCTACAAATTTCCCAAAACCAATATTCTTGTAAATGTATAAAATGAATCATGTCACCAAAATAATGAACCCTATATATGATGCATGAAATCTCAAATGTCATGGAAACTGATACCATGAGTGAAAAATAAAAAAAATATTTGACATAATAATCACACCACACCAAAAGCGTGTCACCAAAGGTCAAATAAAATTCAACATTAAGAAAATAATAATAAGAACCAACCCTTGATACTTAGGTGGTCCCCTATACATAGGTTAGCTAATCCCATGACCAAGCTTATAACTAAGGACTCACTCATCCTTGTCTCCTATATAGTATTCCAAAATTGTAATAAAAATAAAAAGGAAAAGACATAAAATATTTTATTCCACTTTATAATGTCCAGACCTGGGTTCCATACACTGGTTCCCTTGGCCAGTCATTCACATGACCTCAAGCATGCGTCCCCATATTCCATAGTATGCCGACTAGAAACAATGATCTAAAATCAATCATATGGAGAATATACACTCTATGATAGATAGAGACAGTAGAATAAAATAAATAAACATATAAAAATATATAACTATTACTAGAGAGATAACAATAGAAAATTATGTGTAAACCTATAAATATCATAACAAAATTGAACAATATATACTTCAATCTAATGTATGTACCAATTATAAAAATTGAAAAACAAAAGTAAAGACACTAAAAGCTCCCCAAAAGTTCCTAAACCATGTTTGGTTCCGTCGTCTATGCTCCATACTAGTTCATCAAACTAAAACTGTGCCTTTTCCCTGATTCTACTTTACAACCATTAGATCTATTTATGTATCGAGCAGGCATCCTAGGTTGGGTATGAGTATAATTCAGTAAGCCACCACTAATGATGTCTAGATAATATCTAAACATATAATAGTATATGCAGTTGTATAATGAATAATATAAAATACACAAATAAATAATTTTCAATACATCATCTATTCTTTATTCAACCACATTATCCATCAGGTGCCAATGGACACGGATATACCAATATATGTTTTAGTAATTTGGGGAGTCCGTACAATTAGTAAGGAATATCAAATCTCATAATTCCATTATTTCCAATCTTTAATTCATATGTGAATCCCAGTGTTGTTATTTATCATTTATAAAATATAATGGCCATGTTAACATTATTTAATTGATACCTGAATTCTTATGTTACCATTCATACATTATAAAATAGAATGACCATTTTACTTTTCTTTACACATAATTGAATGACCACGTTACCATTCCTAACAAAAAAATTGAGTGACCATGTAACCAATCTGAACATAAAATTGAATGACCATGTTACCATTCATAACTCATAATTGAATGGAATTATATATATTCTCAACACATAATTGAAGGACAATGTTATAATCTTAATACACAAATTAATCACTAGGTTACCATTCATAACACGTAATTGAATGACCATGTCGTCATTCATAATAGATAGTTGAATGACCATTTTTCCATTCTTAACAAACAATTGAATAACCATGTTACCATTCTTAACAAATAATTAAATCAATAATCAATTATCCACATCAATTCCAATACAAATTCCACTATTAGTTAATCATACCAAAACCATTTGGGAATTAAGAAATTATTTAACCACATCAATAATTTTTAATTATTTCCAAATTTAATTGATCACATAAATTCCATTTGTGTATTCAATAGTCAACGAATCACATCAAATCCATTAGTTAATTAAAAAATTACATAATCACATCAAAAACATAAATTAATAAAACAGTTAATTTTTCACACCAATTAAATTTAATAATTACGAAATTAATAAACCACATCAATAATGTTAATTATTTCAATAATTAATTATTCACATCAATTACCTCAATTAACTGACCAACTAATTATTAATATCAATTTAATAAATTAATTACAAAATTAATTAATCACATTCAATCCCTTCAATTAATTCAAACATTAATTTTTCATATTACTTCTAGAAAATAATTTTGAAATTAATTAATCTCATTCAATCAAAACAATTAATTCATCAATTAAAAATTCAATACAATTCCAATAATTAATTTGAAATTTATTTAATCACAGTCAAATAATTTCATAATAACAAAAACCTATAATAATTAATTCTATAAAGTATTATTCTAATTCAAAAAAATTAACATGTCATTAATTAATTTAGTAATTAATTATTAAATTTTTACTATCTCAATATCTTCATAATTAATTAAACAATTAATTATTCCTAATAAAAATTTAATAATACCAACCATTCCCTTTTAATTGAATAATTATTTATTCATTTTTTACAACCTCAATAAATCCATAATTAATTCAACAATTAAGTATCCATCTAAATCTAATTAATTAAATCTACAATTAATTATTCACCTTAATCTGAATAATGTACTCAAAAAATAGTTAATCATATCAATCTCAATATTTTACTCAAAAAACTAATCACCATCCCAATCTCATTAAATAAGTTTAAAATTAATTAATCACCCCAATCTCAGTAATTTATTCTAATATTATTTAATCATCAAAACTTCATTAATTAACTCTACAATTATTTAATCATATCATTCTCATTAATTAACTAAAAAGTTAATTAATCATATCAATCTCATCAATTAGTTAAATAATTAATTTGTCATCCAAATATCATTAATTAATATAATTATTTATTAATCATCTCACCCCATATTAATTAACTCAAAAACTAATTAATCATTCAATTTTACTACTAATTAAAAAATTCGTTAATCACATATATCTTATTAATCAATTCTTTAATAAATTATGCACATGATCCCCATTATTTAATACACTAAATTAATTAATCAATATCCAAAAACACAATATCCCATAATTAATTCAACATTAAATTATTCAACTCCTAATCCCATTATCCCAAAAATTACATGACTATTAAATTTTTAAATCACAATATGATATTCTGATAAATAGATCAACAATTAATTATCCCCAAAACTGAATTCAATATTACAATAATTAGCTCAAAATTTAATAATCCTAAAATCCCAAATTAGTATTCTGATAATTAACTCACTAATTACTTATCCCCAAATAAAAATTCAATATTATGATATTTAACTCAACAATTTATTATATATAAATTTTAATTAAAAAATTTGATTAAGAACTCAATTGATAAACATATAATATTAATTCTATAATTTCATATATATAATATCAATCGATTATTTGTATTTTAATTATAAACCACATACCTCAATTATTTGATAATCAATCTCCCAATGGAGATCGCCAATTTGAAGTGGGTAAATGAAGAACACAATGAAAAAAACTCTAAAGATAGAGAAACCTTAATTCAAAATTGAACAATCATGATCCCATACTCCTAAAACGGAACCCAAAAATTAGATATCTAGATCCAATGAAATATAGGATATCTTACCTCTAAAAGAATAGGGATTGATTATAAAGAAGATTAAAACAAAATGGGGTATGATCCTCTTACCTGGAGGGTTTAATATATTCAATCATCCATTTGATTTTCCAGGAATGATGGTTGAAATGCTTGTAATCTTTTCGAGAGGATCTAAAATCATAAAACAATTATGGGGTCAAGTGGGGGTTAAATTTTGTGTTAATATAATTATTATTGAAAATACAAATCACAATTTAGTGTTAACATAATCCCCTCACATGTTATGATGGGCATAGGTGCATGGTTTCCCCTAACATTTTCCCTTAGTTGCATACCTCATTTAGGGGGGGAATAATATCTCATTTTAGGGTGGATAATTTGACAAACTGTGCAATAGCCATGAAAACCCTCTCTATCAAAGGTTTCATGATTCTCTTTGATAGGGCTTAAATGCCCCATGATTTTTTGAGATAAATTATTTTTTATTTATTTGATGACTTTGGATTTATTCTACACCTAGATTATATTGAGCTATACGCATCATCGTATTACCTTGTAGTATACGCAACACTATTTTTGGCTTTTTCCACACAAAATTTCAAGTTATTTTAATATAATTCATTTCACACATAATAGGTATAGATTTTTTACAAAGTATAAATAAACTAAGATGGGATTATTTTATATGAAACACTAAAGGAAACCAGCACTACACAAAACACTGACCTGGCATGCATGACATTCCTCGATAGCGTGCATGGTATGCAATACCGAGTTTCAGTAAAAATGATATATTATTAGAATATCATATAAACTATCTATTATGACTATTATTAACCACATTTTTAATTTTATATAACATTATAAATCATCTTACACATGATATGAGAACAAAATCAATTTTTTGGATAGAAGAATTATTTTTCCAAAAAAATGCAGTTTTACCACCTTTTTATGGCACACACATTTTAAATCAAGTTTTTACACTTTTATAGTTTATCTTTGAAAAGATAATCTTCTTATTTAGAATTTAGATATAAAGAATTACTTTGGATAAATTTTTTATATTTTTCATATAACATTGATATTTTGATGCATAATGTAAATAAGTTAAATTTTAATCAAAAACAATATTTTTCATAGAAATAGTTTATGTGGCTAAAATATATTACAAAATTCTTTAATGTATATATAGAATATTTTTTTATATTTTTAAACAATTTAAGTCATTTTCATTAATTTTACATTTAATTCATATGTAAAATATTTTCAATATTTTGCAATGTTTTAAGCAAAAACCCTTTTTATGAAAAAGAGATTAATTTTAAATTAATTACTTCAAATTCAATTTTTTGAAATTTTAAAAAATGGATTCCATATTTGGAATAAGAAGGATGGAATTGAGTAAATATGTACTTTTAAGATTTGGACATTATGAATTGTAACATTAGTAATTATTGTGTTTACCATGGTTAAAGGGTAAATCTGGTAAATAAGGGTAAAAAATAATAATTATATAACAATAAACCAACCTTAAACATACCCTAATCCTATTGGATGGGATATGGACGACCATAGTAATCCTTTGGTCAATTTTGGGACCCCACAGATTCACATGGTTGTGAAAATGAAACATTAGAATTAACTTAAGGTAATGATAACTTTAATATAAACACATATATTTTACTAAATTGATTTTAATGTTGGGTTATATAACATATATATACTTATATATATAATAATTAAAATGTTAAAATGATTTCCTACATCATGGTATATTATTTATAATTTTTAGAAATCAGATAAATATATTATTTTTTGACACAATTATGTTGTATTTATTAGATCATTAATGAAAGATTCAAATAAATGACTTTTTAAAGCCAACGAGCCCGTACCTGAGAGGTAAGGGATCCTATTTGGCATCCAAAAGATCCAGGTTCAAAACCAGGTGTAGAGGAATTTCCAGGCACTGTAGTTGTATGATTGCAGTATTATAGCAATACTGTAGCAGTTACAATTCAGTATCGTAGTAGATGGAACTATTCACCAGATTTGGGCCTTCGGGCCACCGGTTTGGGCCTATGGGTCTCAAGGGACCTCGGGTCATCAATGGACATCGGGTTGTAGGGCCTTCTAGCCATAGAGACCATGGATTAGACCATTTCACACAGAACATGTCCCAGAAGAGGATCAGAGAAACACGAGTAGCAGCCACCAGAATCAGAGTTAACCAGATTGGAAGAATGAGAGTGTATGGCAGCCACCATCACGACCAATGACCAGGAAGCTTTGTACGAGGAAATTCTATTCGATCAAAAATTCAAGGTGGGGAGTTAGGTGATCAATGAAGTAGAAGTTGGGGAGGTTCAGTTCTAGTGGTTTGGCCTACGGGTCTTGTAATGGGAATGATATGCCTCTAGGCCTTCGGGTCATGTATTTCGGGTTTGTCGGGCCTTTTTCCTTGGGCCTATGGGTCATGTACAGGTTCCCCTTCAACACTTAAATGAGGGATTATTTATAATAAATTTAAAAATAAGGCCTTCCAGCCATTCTGGCTTTCTAAATATTAAGACAAAATTAATTTGGTTATTTTTATGTCATCCTCAAATTTTTTGGATGATTTTGACATATTTTATCTGATTTAATGCCATTTTTCTAATTAATTAATATTTTATGATTTTTCAAAAAACTCAAATATGAATTGTGTCCAAAATTGATACAATTCATTTCTTAAAACATAAAAAATATTATTACATGATATTAAATTCCTAAAAATCTATGATTTGGGCAAATGGTTAATATAATTCCAAATAGGCCATATATAACTTTTTTGGGTTGTCTTACATGATATGGTAATTAAATTAAGACATAATTTTTAAATAAAATGATATCACTATAGGAATAAAAAGTGTAATATAATGGTAGAACCAAAATGATATGGATAAAAAATATAAAAGCTTGTCAAAAAATTATTGTATAATGGGTATTTAATCCAAAATCATCCTATCTTATAATTAAATAATTATTGTTCCATTTTAAATCAAATTTAAATTTACAATAAATTAATATTTTTGAACTTTTTTAATGTCCTCCTCTCCTCTATAATAAAAGTTCACCTCCTCCCTATCCTCTTAAATCCATTTTAATCCTTAGATATCATCCAAAACCTAGGAATTTATCTTCTCAACTTCCCTAGTTACATTCTATAGGATCTTGTATTTTCAAAAGAACAACTCTAGTACCCCAGAGAAAATTAAAGTGATACACATCGAGGAAGAGGTAATCCCTTCTACCGATTCTTTCAAATTCATTTCTTCTTGTACTTCCTCTTATTTAGTTGTTTCATTATAAAGTAATAACATCAGTATCACTCATATATTTATATGTTTTATAAATATGAAACCACCCAATTTCATCTAAAATTCATCCTTTTAAAATACTAAATCACCGTTCGTGCGTACGTACACATTACCATCTCCACACCGTGGTGTAATCTGTTTTTTCACCACCACGTAACATGGATGGGTATAATGGTGGAAATAATAACTACATAGGATTATTATAAGATGTTTATAATTCAGAGATATTATACACCATCAACTTCAATACCATTCAACAACTTTGGGAATGATATCATCGCTCGTGCATACGTATGGCTTACCGTCTCTACGACGCGATGAGATTCATTCTCCATATTAACCATTCATGAGTATTTATGAAGTATATATAATAAATAATAATTAAATATATTAAATAATAATCAATTGTATTTATGTGTGTATATATATGTATATATTTCATTCACGTACCATTAAATTTAATAAGGAAACGAAAACAGCATTCATGCGTACGTACGACCTACCCTCTCTATGAACGTTGTATTCCAATCAATTTATCTATCTATTTTATGTATTTATATATGGAATATATAAGATACATAAATCATTTTTTACATTCTATATGTTAGTAAATCATGATCTATGTAATAATATAAAGAATGAAAAGTCCAAACACGTACGATAAATAAAAGGATTAATACCCACAATGTTGCATTGTCATGGAATTGACAAATGAATAGGTAATATATTGTCATACGAGAATAATATATGAGATAATAAATATTATTACGATTCTTTTAAAAGTTCATAAAATTTTTAAACCCACTATACAGGAGTTTCAGACATGTTTGGAAGAAATTGGTCCTAAGGTAAGGTATAATTTTTCAATCTAATTTATTTCTGAGATAGTTTATACATAAGTTTTTTAAGGGATATATTCATCATCCATGTTCATGTTTTATAAAAATGTTTTCATAAATTTTTTACCATTATTCCATGTATGTTTAATTTTATTTTTACCCATTGTTTACTTTTACTATATGGTATGGAAGGAATCTTATTTTGTTTACCATATGAGGTACTTTTTGAATTTTCTGGTAAAAGATCAAAGGGAATGTGTTTTTAACTTATACAGAATGAAATAAATTTTAAGTATTCCTAACACATTATTTCCATTATTATTTCTCTACAATATTGTAAGTTTATTTTCAACTAAATACCTTTTTTAAATTGCATGACATTTTCAGAAAAGAAAACATTTTTAAAGAAGAATGGATATTTTCATCAGGAATTAAGTTCATTTTTTTATCAAAATTATTTTCCAACTAAGATGACATAGGTTTATATTTCCATCCCTATTATTATTTTGATTTTATTATGTTTATGATATAATTATTTTTTTAATTACATTTATCTTATATTGAATATGTGTTGATTTCATGGGGTTTAAGAATCCCATTTTTTTCAGGGGTTAAGCTAGGCTGGAAGATTTATGTTTTTCTGGAACATGTAAGAATGATTTTATTATGTGATGGGTGTGACATATATCTACCTCAAATGCATTGGTAAAAGATTTATATCTCATTAGATAGAAATTTCCATAAGGTAAAGTAAATCAGTTTCAATAATACATGACTGGAATTGAATTTATACTTGGTTCTGCAATGGACTTCGTCCACTATGATGGTCTTGGCAGTAATGCCTCAGTTACTAAGGAAATCATATTTTGTGCATAATAAATTCCCACAATTACATGTTTTAAGAAAATTCGATTCATTTATGGTAAATGTTCTTTTATGATCATTGCCTTATATACTACAAAGATATACATCATTGCTTATGATTTTTATTTGTAATCATTATGTTCATGTTTTTATGTTCAAATGTTTATGGTTTGTTTTATATTCTCCATGTTTACCCTTATTGATAATTTTATCTCACCCTTTTTATGTTTTATTTTTCCAAGGATATAAGGAAATGTTTTAGGTAGGAAAACAAAAGGGGAAGATCTTTGTGGGAGATGTTGAAGATCATTCACCATGATTAGAAGAATTTTGTTCCAGTTTCCAAAGATAATAAAATAATATGGTCATTGGGAATTTGTTTTTATTATGTATTATTTATTCCTCAAAAGAAATGTAATTTTCATGTATGTCATGCTTGGGTCCCTACATTTGGTATCAGAGAGATGGTTCAGTCAACCATTGTAGTCTAGGATGTGAAACATATAGTGACATCTGTAGAGATATTTCTAAGGTTTCTCAAGGGATGTAACAATGGTTTAGTATTAAATTATGTTAATGTCATATAATTATTGTAAAAGTCATGAATAACCTAGGATTATACCCAGTATGTGAAGTAATGAATGGAATTTCCCTTGATTATGATGTTTTCTAAGTATGATTTTTTCCTCTCACAATATTCTTTTTCGGTTTTAGAAAATAGGCAAAAACATGATCATTCATGTTAATAGAGAATGTGATGGACATTGGAATGATATTCTATATGAGGAACCAAAAGCAATGTGTGTTGTAAGGAGAAAAGTCAATATTATTCCTAATCATAAATCTTATAACATTATCAATAATCTAAACTTTGGTTAATTTCTTAAAGCAGATTATAAGAGGAAGATGGAGTTTCATGATGATCATATTGCAATGAAAGTTCAATTATCCTCATGTAAATCATGTTTTAAGAGACACCAAGGAGAATGTTTTGAATAATATGGAATATTCTTTGGGTGTGGAAAATATGGACACGAAGCCAGTAATTGCAAAGGAAAAGGATCCGTCAACATAATGGAAAAGGATAATTGTATTATTAAGACATTAACAATGGTTAAATGATTTAAATGTGGAATTTATAAGCATTATTCAAATCAATTCATTAAGGGAAAATCTCATGAAGGGAATCAGCATGGTCATATGGGTAGTTTTTATGTTGATGATGATGAATAGACTATAAATGAAATATGAGATGAATGAAGTGTATATGAATAAAATGATGAAGCTCGGTCAATGTTTTACGAAGGTAGTGGAATTATTTCATGTTTAACATGAGTAATGTTGTATAATAATTCAATGGTACAATGGAATAATGAATCATTTAAGGATTGTTACACTATTGTTTTACCATATCTATTTGAAATTATATATTAAATGGTACCGATAACCATGAAAGTCTATTCATATATTTTTAGAAGGCACATGATGTGCACATAATTAATGGATAAGGATATAAGGATATGTTTGATATTATTAATGAAAATATTCCTGGTATAAGGAAAAATTGATATCATGGTTTGAGTATATTGAATTTTTAGGATTTTGGAATATTGAAAGAGTTAACATTTAAAGGAATTCATGTTTTCACTAAGGTTATATGGTAATCCATGTTTCAAGAGAATAATTCATTAAGGTAATAAAATGTTTGGAATGTGACCAACATGATATATATTGTGATATACGGGGGAAAAATTAAGGTATTCACATGCTTCTTATATGAAATTCCTGGAAATTGTTTTCTTTCTACAGTGATACTGGATAGAATTATTTTGGATAAGCATAAGGGTTGGAATTGATTATGTTGGACATCATATAGTATTTTTTAAGACTAAAACATTTGTTATATTATTTCTAGAATACTATAATAGTATAGATTTAGAAAAAAGATATCCAGAAGGACGAAAGACAACGAGTCGCGTTGGAAAAGGAACCATGAATTACATCCCCAACTGAAGTGTGACATTCCATTATCACATACCACTGGCCTACTGGAAGTCCCTAGTTGGTAGAAATTTGTTTTATTTTATTATGAGGTATGATAGATGAAGTATACTTCCATTTTTGGAACCATATTCAATTAATCTCACCATAGATGGACTTTTGTATATTTGATTACCTATTCGAACATTTTTTTGAGACATATAGAATGAACTGTCATTCAATCACAAGATCGACTAATAACTCAAGAATAAAATTTTTTACTTCATTTCGTTGAATAAGAGATGAAGCATAAATTGATCAAGGTATGACCAATGAATATATTGTACTGAAATCAAGTAATTATTTCTTCTCATGTTATTAATCTTTAGAGAAAGGATATTTAAACTAAAAATGTTATCCTTGTACCATTTATCTGATTAAACAGATGGTCTATTAAATCATCATAGATTTATGTGTTTCTAGAACATAACTTTCCCGAAACCTTATTCTCTATCACAATCCATTAGAACACGATGGTTAGATTTCTCTTCCATATCCATGTTTTAACTTTCCACCATTGTTATACTATGTGGAAACACAGTGATGAGTTACATTGGGTAACCATTACATTTCTAATGTTTCTTTTTAAAATGATGTTTCTGTATTCCTTTCTACAGTGCGTGTTTCCTTGAAAAAGAAATTCAAGTAGAAAACCATTTATAAACCTGATGAATTTCTAGGTGGAAATTCATTTTATGGGGGGTATAATTTAACACCCCTATATATTATGAGATAAATTCATTTATATTTCTTTGGTCTCTTGTGTTTTACGCTACAACAAGATTAGATTTCTCTATACACAAAACAATATTAGCATGCAGTATATGAAACACTACTCTTGGCTTGTGTTGCATAAAATTTCATGTTTTTTTGATAGAATTCATTTCAAAAAAAAGGTAGTATATATTTTTTTCAATTTATAAATGAACTAATCTTGGATTATGTTATATGAAACACTAAAGGAATCTTCTACTACAAACAACACTAACATGGCTTACACGAGCTTCCTCGATAGCTTGCGTTGTATGCAATATCATGTTTCACTAAACAAATATATATTATTAAAATATTATATAAAACAACTATTATGAATAGTAATAACCAAATTTATAAATTTATATATCATTAGAAATCATCTTACACATGATATGAGAACAAAATCAATTTTTCAGATAAAAAAATTATTTTTCAAAAAATGCAGTTTTACCACCTTTTGAATGCAGAATCATTTTAAATATAATTTTTGACACTTTTATAAGTTATATTTGAAAATATAATCTTCTTCCTTATAATAGGTTTATAATTATTTAATTTGGATTAATTTTTTATATTTTTCTAATAACTTTCTTATTTTGATGAATAACGAAAATATGCTAAATTTTAAAAGAAAAAATTTTTTTCATTGAAAAAATTTTTATGGTTAAGTTATATTATTGAATGGTATAAAAGTACATATAGATCATATTATTATTTTTTACGTCAATTTATGTATTTATCATTAATTTTAAATAGAATTTATATGTAAAAACATTTCAATCTTTTTCAATGTTTTATACAAAAACCAATTTTTTTGACGATGGGATTAATTTAAAATTAATTATTACAAATTCTGTGTTTTTAATTTGGAAAAATTGATTCTATATTTGGAATCAGAAAATTAAAATTGTGTAAATAAATTCTCTTTATTTTTGGACATTATGAATAGTAACTTCAGTAATTATTTAATTTACCATGGTTAAAGGGTAAATATGGTAAATATGGGTAAAAAATAATATTATAATAATATAAACTACCCTAACAAATGCCTTACTCATATTTTATGAGTTATGTCTAACCATTTAAATCCTTGGGACGATTTAGGGGCACCATTTATTAACTTGGATGTGGTGATGATACTTGATAATTAATTTAGGGTAAAGATAATTATAACCTAAACATACATCTTTTAATAAATAGGTTTTAATATGGGGTTATATAACCGATATCTATATACATAAATAATATTTCTAATGCTAAAAATATTTCATAAATCATGTTATCTTTTTTATAATTTTTATACATTATATTAATATATAAATGTTGACACAATTATGGATGTAGTGATTACCTCATAAATGAAAGATTCAAATAAATGAATTTATAAATATTAAAATAAATTTAATTTGTTTATTTTGTAGTAATCAACGAATTTTATGGATGGTATTGACATATTATCTTTGATTTATTTATTTTTGTTCTATGTAATTTGGTTTTTATGAATTTTTAAAATTGTCAAATATGAATAGTGTCCTAAATTGAAACTATTCATAACTTACGATATAAAATATTGTATTAAATGACATTAAATTCATAAAAATATCAGATTTGTCCAAATGGTTTATATAAGTTAAAATAGGTCATGTATAACTTTTTTGGCCCTTTTTACAAGATATTAGTATAAAATTAACCCACAATGATTAAATAACAGTATGTCGCGTTAAGATTAAAAATGGTAAAATAAGGGTAAAACCAAAAAACATAACGGTAAAAAACTCTTACAAACATGTCCAAAAATTATTTTATGATTGGTATATGAACCACATACATATTATATTATAATTGAATACGTTTTGGACCATTTTAAACCGAAAATTAATTTATAATAAATTATTATTTTTGAACATTCCTAAAGTTATCCTCTATTCTCTTATAAAAGGTCACCTGCTTCCTCTCCTCTTCACTCTATTTTAACCCCTCATTCTCGGCCAAAAACATCCCATTTCTCTAATAAAATTCCCTAGATACATTCTAGAGGTTCTTTCCTTCTCAAAAAATGAACTCTAGTGCCCTAAGAGTAAATTTAAAGGAGGGACGTCCCGGAATATATAATCTCTTCTACCGATTCATTCAAATTTATTTCTTATTATACTTACTCTTCATTTTTTTTCATTATAAAATAATAACATAAGTATAAATTATAAGGACCCGAACTTAAACATTACTTATATTTGAATTAAATGAATAATTCACATTGAGGATCTTTTCATGTTTAGAGTTTTATAGAATTATGACATTACTATTACATCTCAAAGATTACAATGTAGATGAATCTACACAGCTTCCAATTTTTTTCACAAAAAAAAACTCTTGAATAATAGAGTCATGTCTAGTTCCTTGTTTTAGATAGCCCGACATTTCCATGATCCCATCCTTGACCCTATTCAACTTTATGTCCTGTGAAAAATTTTCAAAAACATGGGATGAGCATAAAAAGCTCAGTAAGTGTTATACTAGTACATAAAGAAAACGTCAGTCCACGTCTACATAAGAATCAATGAAATCATACTTTACTCATAAAACATAATAAATTTTACATACCTTATGAAATCATAAGATTTATGCATAAATCAATAGAAATTATAAGGCATAAAGGTAACTTGAGGCATTCATAACATTCTTACGTAGGGATTGACCATCATAGTTACGTTTGGAATCCCCATCACAGTATATTCCCTAAATCTCTTCGGAGAAACATTAACTTTTAACCCCTTCATATTACACAATGCATTAGAGAGCTATATCAGGCTCACCCGCCAATAGTTTATCACAGAACCACCCATCTTCATAACAATTCCCAAGAACCATAACATAATCATAGAACATATCTTTAGCATAAAGGAAAGATAACATTCCCATATTTCAATAATAATACAACATTTTAAGATATTAAAATAATGAATCCATTCTAAAAACCATTTTCAAAACCATTTATAACATTTAATAAAGTGATTTTTAAATCAAAGTGTCCCATACCACATTGAATCTTTTAAAATTTTAAACCATAAATATCCATATAAATAAATCCTTACAACCATTTTGAAAACATGGATATTAATGAGAAATATTTATAAGAATAAATCATTAAAACATTTAAAACGATATTTTAGTTAAAGGGTTTTTAACAAAATGAGAGACACATGAATACAATAATTGAGGAATAACATTTAATAACAACTTTTTAATATCATGAGAATAAAGGGATTCATGATATAATATTTCAAACGACAGTATATACACTATAAAATAGTGAACTGGTGCATAACCATAATGAAGTCTCCAAAGAAATGTAAAATGAGATTAAATCCTTTATAAAGAAGGTATCCTTAAATTAAGGATAAATCAATCTCAAAATTATTTTCAAAATATATAAATACACCCAATATAAGTGGATATTATGTGTAAAACAATGAAAGGTCCTTTACACATATTCAATGATTGACATATTCAATAACAACATGTTGAACCCAAAGAAATCAAAATTGGGTTAAGAAGTTCCCTTGGTAAAATTCGACAGACTAATGACGTAACTTTAAAGTTCATAAAATTAGTTGACGAAAAATAAAATGGTATCTCATCACTTGGTCATAAAATTTACATCAATAAGGATATAGAATAACATATCCCAACAAGAAAATATGTAAATTGAAAGACATAACAAAATATGTCTTTTAAAAAGAGGTGTGTGAATGGTTCGCTTACCGATTTGGGTAACTTTCGAAACGTACAACCCATGAAAGAAGGACTATACAACATTGATGTAAATACTCATAAATGAAATTATATTACACAAAGAGTAGAATAATGGGAAGTACATATACCACTCAAAGTAAATGGTGGAAAATGTAGCATAAATCTCAGGGGAATAAAAGTGAGATGAAAAACCCCTTATGAAAACTCGGCAGCCTAACGTCACCACATAAAACATCCAAAAAAATTGATTGATGAAATAAAATAGGGTCTTTCATCATATTAAGATATAAATTACAGTAATATAAATATAAAATAACATCCCCCAACTAAGAAATAGGATCTTAAAAGAAACGACATAAAAATGAGTACTTAAAAAGAAAGAGAGAGGCATGATCCCTTACAAAAATTCGGTAGCCTAATGACGCCACTTAAAAATTCAAAAAATGAATTTATGAGAGTAATAGGGGGTATATCATCATATTAAAATATACATTAAAGTATTTTTAATATAAAATAACATACTCCAACATAAGAACATGGATCATAAATGAAATGAAATAAAAGAGGGTACTTGAAAAGAAAGAGAGAGGTCAGATCCCTTACCTCATGTCCGATTTGTCTTGTTAATTTCTTTATATTCCTGAATAATAAAATTCGGACAATTTATAATTTCTTAAGGTCCTCATTTAAATATTATTATTCAGTTCATATCACATATTATAATGTTATAATAATTGGTTAATAATGTGAGTTTATATAAGACGTTTTTGTCTATGTTTGGTACATGAGTAAAAAATGTAATTGTTTGAAAATGATTTTCCATGTAGTTATAAGTAAATCATATCCAGAATAGTATTAATTATTTAAATATAATATATATCCAGTAAATATTCATTTTATACTATTCCATAACATTTGGAGATAAAATGAAATGAAATGCATCGTTCATGTAGACGGTAGGCCGTATGTACGCATGAACGCTACTTTCATTGCATTGAAATATTAATGGAATTAAAAATAATTGAGAGATATATATATTATAATTAAAGTATAATATATATGTTTTACAGGTCACATAAGTTCATTAATTTCATTGTTTATACATTCCATGTACTGCATGAACGAGTCACATCACTTGAGGGGGCGGTAGTCCACATTTCCTCGTATGAAATTATCGCACTTGCACCACATTCAAAGCATAAAGGTATGTTTTAAATATAAAATATAGAAGAATATGGAAAACATAAATACCATATATATCATATATAAAATACAGTGACATCATAATGGCCACCATGAAAGGTGTTATGAGAAGATTGAACAATCATCATTTCGTAAGGCAGTAATTCGCCATCCACAGAAACAGTATGTTATTTAACCATTAGACGGAGGTGTGTGTAAGTGTTGCTCGAATACTTCACATAACAACATCCTAGTATATTTAAGATATTGTAGTTTTTACACAAGAACAGATTTAAAAGAGTCTATGGGATTGGAGAAGCAAAATAAAACAAAAGAACACAAGTGAATACACTACCTTTAAATCGGGTAACTCCTATTGTTTTGTACCAAAATGGTTTCTTGAAGAGAATTAAGCCAAATGTGAGGCTTCAATGATGAAGGGAGGGATGTGGAGAGATGAAATGTGAAGGGATTTGCCGAGCCAAAGGCTTGGGAGGTGTGGGTAAGGTGGTAGAGGTGGGCGCCTTTTATAAGGGAAGAGGAGGGGCACTCTGGGAATGTTAAAAAATATTACTTTATTATAAAATGATTTTCGGATTTTAAAGATCCCAAAATGATATATTTCGAGAATAAGGTGATATTGTTTTGAAATAGACCCATATAATAGGTTTTTGACAAGTTTAAGACTTATATATCACCCTATATTCTCATTTTATTTAAATCGTTCATTTACGAGGTAATCACTACATCATCACGGTGTCAAAAATAAAATAATTTATTTAGTGTCAAAAAATTATAAAACAAATATCATGATGTAGGAAATATTTTTATCTTTCCAATTAGTATTTATTGTCTAAGAGATAATTTATGTAGACAAAATTAAAATTATTTTACTTAGGTGTTACATACTTTGGTTACATTTTCCTTTCTTTAAAAAAATTATGATAAAAGGTCACTATCACACTAATGTGATTCCCCGGGGTCCCAAGGTTGGCACAAGGCATACCGTTGTCGGACATGACACCAAAAATAGTATTAGGACACATTTTGGGGTCCTTTTATATTTTTATGATATTATTTTCTTACCCTTAATTACCCGATTACTAATTAAACACGATAATTAAAGATAATTACCGTCATTACTATTCTTAATGTCCAAAAAAAAGAGTCTTAATTACATAATTTTGAAATTCTGATTCCAAATATAGAATCCATTTCATCAAATTAAAATCACCTAAATTTTAGTAATTTAATTTAAAAGTAAATCCCGTTGTCAAAACAAAATACGGGTTTTTAAGAAATAAATTTATTAAAAGATTGACTTATTTTTACATCCAATTAAATAGTGAAATTACTTCCAATGAACAAAATTGTATTAAGTGATAAAACATTAATTAAATTATACTTTAAAAGAAATTAAAATGACAATCTAAATATATAAATAAATTGGATGAAAAGGCAGTTTTGAATTAAAAAATGTATTTTTCACTATTCATTAAAAAAGCATTATCAGAAAAATACCAAAAATTAACCCTAATATATATTTGATATTTCAAATTCAGAAATTATGTCCATTTTAACAAATTAAAATCATAGAAGTTTCATTAATAAATCATATAGTTAATTCCCGCTATCAAAACAAATATCGGGTTTTTTGGAATCAATATATATGGAACGTTTTGCACTTGTTTATGCCCATTTTCAAAGAGAAATTAATTCTAATGACCAACGTTGAATTAAATTGTAAAAAAATATTCTAATTAAACTTTAAAAACAATTTAAAAGACAATCTATCAATATATTTAAATTAGATGAAAAAACAGTTTTGATTTAAATGCAATATTTTTCACTATTCATTAAAAAGAATGAACATTGTCAGAAACCTACCAAAAAAATAACCAATGTAAATTTCCATATCCCAATCATAAAGAATAAGTTTATTTTGACAAATAGAGATTATAAAATTTTCAAAAGATATAATTAAAAAAGAATCTCCATCAAAAGGTGGTAAAACAATCTTTTAAAGATATTAGAGTATTTATTCTTAAATTTGGATTCATTTGGATTTTAAGCCTCTAACATTTATTGGATAAATGTAAAAATATTTGAAAAACATATGTAATAATTTTGTAGTTATTTGCGTTCATTCCCCCCATTACAACGGCTATGCGTTAACTATTATAATATTATTATATTATTAGTGTGCAATGTAAGATTTCAAAGAAACTTATTGTTGCGTATTGGTTACACCATCGAGCATAGCATTCCCTTTAAAGTAGTATTAACAATTTACTCACAAATATTGATAAACATTAGAATGTAATATTATTTATTTACCTGGGATGTTACATCCTTCCCCCTTTTGGGAATTGCGTCCTCGCAATTTGAATATTGGGCTTGGAAACATCATTGAAAGTCCCACATCTGAACAAGAGTCAGTAAAACTATCACTTTAAAAGAAAGGGAGAGAAGTACAAAGGTCACCCGAGTTAACCTATACTAGGATTCCAAGTATGAATATATGGATTTTTAGGAGAAAGCAAAGGGTCATGTTCTGATGGAGAGTGATAGTAAACATATCTAGGAGAAAGTTAACCATAAGAAAATCACAAACTTGTGATGGGTTAAACGGTATTTGATTCCCCAGTAGGAAAAGTTAACAGGAAACATTTTTGTTTTAAGTTAATCTTAATTGAGGAATTTATTTTTGAGCTTAACTAAATCATAATGAAACATACTTACTTGTCACGCAGACTTTCAGCTTTTACTAGATTCCTTAATCAAACTCATTTTTCTCCAAAAGATGAGTATTTAGGAAGACTTGTTCGCATTAAGAGTACTATAATAAACTTCTTGAGAATCACCTAATATACAAAAGAGAACTATATATTTCCCATGTCTTTAGATCTAAACCAAAACCAAACAAAAAAGTTTAGTATGGGATCAGATAATACCCAAAAAGTATATTTTTTTACAAAAATAAAAACTACTCCTAATCTCCAAAATTTGTCAAACAAAACCAAAAGATCAAGAAAGACAATTCAATAAACATCTATTGATAAAATTATTCAAAATAAACCCAACTAAGATTTAAACCCAAATATTTGAAGGATTTAATCGCATAGTCTCCCAAGGTAAAAATTAACATTTATCTCCAAATAACATCAGTTGCTCTTAAAGTCTCATACTGAAATGTAATTAACCTAATCACATATCCTCTATGATAGGTTAATAATTTCCATTGATAACCCAAAATAAAATTACACTTGATTCATAAAATCATCCAAAAAAAAAACTAATTAGTCAAACTAACCAGGGACTTCACGTAGTCCAGTGGAAGGTGATAAATACTAGTCGCACTTTGGTTGTGGGTTCGATTCCCGCAGCTTTGTCTGATGTGACAGGTTTTCACACGGTCAGCGTGTTGTCCTTTTTCCAAAACTATATAATTCTTAAAACATTCCCCAAAACGTTATAAAATCTTCAAAAATAACCATAACATAATTTAACCTCACTTTTATCTCATGTTGTTCATATTCCATCATAATGTATAGTAAGCCATAATTACCTCAAAAGTAAGGATCATATAAACTCTAATGGTTACCTTTATAATTATTACCTGAACTTCCATGTCGAGTTGGTTCTCTCGTACATGATGCATTAGAGGAATCACCAAGGTTCAAGTGTTTGATCATGGCACCTGATAGTTGGTTTAGAATAACCACGAGATTTCTCATTGAATCCCCCATTTCATCCAGTCTCTTAATCAGAGAACCACCATAGTTTCATTCAAACCCATTGTCACTTTGGTTCCTGCTAGATCCATCCGTTTACTAAAACCAGAAATGACAGTGTGAGTATATCAAAAAAATCATTATGTACTAAAGATGAAGATAAACACTAAGATATAATTATCCATGTTATCTCAAACTCATTCCAACCATCAAAAATAACAATGACACTATCTAATATAATAACCATTGTGGTTATACACAACTTTTTACTTAACACTCTAACCTCTAAAGTTATCTAAACCATCCTATGATACAAACTATAAGGACCTAACCTTAGACATTACATATTATTGAATTAAATGAATAATATACATTGAGTATCTTTTTAGGTTTAGAGTTTTACAGAATTAGGACATAAATATTACATATAAAAGATTACAAAGTAGACACATATACTCAACTTCCATTTTTTTCACAAAAATAAAAACTCTTGAACAAAAGGGTCATGTCTAGTTCCTTGTTTTAGACAGCCTGACATTTCCATGATCCCACCCTTGACCCTATTCAACTTTATGTCCTGTGAAAACATTTCAAAACCTTTGGATGAGCATAAAAATCTCAGTAAGGGTTATACCAGTACAAAATGAAAACATCAGTCCATGTATACATAAGAATCAATGAAATCCTACTTTAATCATAAAACATAAGCAATTTAACAAACCTCATGAAATCATAAAATTTATGAATAACTCAATAGAAATAATAAGGCATAAAGGTAACTTTAGGCATTCAAAACATTCTTACGTAGGGAGTAACCCTCATGGTTACATTTGGAATACCCATCACAATACATTCCCTAAATCTCTTCAGAGAAACATTAACGTTTACCCCCTTTACATTACCCAATGCACTGGAGAGCTATATCGGGCTCACCCGTCCTTAGGTTATCATGGAACCACCAATCTTCATAAAAATGCACAATAACCATAAAATAATCATAGAACATAACTTAAGAATAAAGGAAAGATAAAATTACCATATTCTAATAATAATATAACATTTTAAGATATTGAAATAATGAATCAATTCTAAAAACCATTTTCAAAACCATTTATAACATTTAATAAAGATATTTTTAAATCAAAGTGTCCCATACCACTTTGAAGCTTTTAAAATTTTAAACCATTAATATCCACATAAATAAATCCTTAATTCCATTTTTAAAACATGGATATTAATGAGAAATATTTATAATAATAAATCATTAAAACATTTAAAACGATATTTTAGTTAAAGGGTTTTTAACAAAATGAGAGACACTTGAATAAAATAATTGAGGAATAACATTTAATCACAACTTTATAATATCATGAGAATATAGGGATTCATGATATAATATTCCAAATGACAGTATATACACCATACAAGAGTGAACTGGTGCATAACTACAATGAAGTCTCAATAGAAATTTAAAATGAGATGAAATCCCTTATAAAGAAGGTATCCTTAAATTAAGGGTAAATAAATCTCAAAATTATGTTTGAAAAATATAAATACACCCAATATAATTGGATATTAAGTGTAAAACAATCAAAGGTCATTCAGAAATATTCAAATGATGAAATATTCAAGAACTACATGCTGAACCCAAAGAAACCAAAATTGGGTTAGGAAGTTCCCTTGGTAAAATTCGACAGCCTAATAGCGTCACATTAAAGTTCATAAAATTAGTTGATGAGAGAAAAAATGGTATCTCATCACTTGGTCATAAAATTTACATCAATATGGATATATAAGAACATATCCCAACAAAAAAAGATGTAAATTAAAAGACATAACAAAATAAGTCTTTTAAAAAGAGGAGTGTGAATGGTTCCCTTACCAATTTGGGTAACTTTCAAAATGTACACCCCATGAAAGAAGGACTGTACAACATTGATGTAAATACTCATAAACGAAATTATATTACACAAAGAGTTGAATAATGGGTAGTAGATATACCAATCAATGAAAATGGTGGAAAATGTAGCATAAATCTCCCGGGAATAAAAGTGATATGAAACACCCCTTATGAAAACTCGGCAGCCTAACGACACCACATAAAACATCCAAAAAAATGGATTGTTGAAATAAAATAGGGTATATCATTATATTAACATATAAATTATAGTAATATGAATATAAAAGAACATACCCCAACTAATAAAGAGGATCTTAAAATAAATGACATAAAAGAGAGTACTTAAAAAGAGAGAGGTATGATCCCTTACAAAAATTCTGTAGCCTAACGACGGCACTTAAATATTCAAAAATGAATTTACTAGAGTAAGAGGGGGTATATAATAATATGAAAATAAAAAATAATGTATTGTGAATATAAAAGAACATACTCCAACATAAGAACATGGATCATAAATGAAATGACATAAAAGAGGGTACTTGAAAAGAAAGAGAGAGGTCAGATTCCTTACCTCAAGTCAGACTTGTCATGTTCGTTTCTTTATATTCTTGAATAATAAACTTTGGTCAATTTATAATTGATTAAGACCCTCCTTTAGATATTATTATTCATTTAATATCACATATTATAATGTTATAATAATTCGTTAATAATGTGAGTTTATATCAGACGTTTTTGTCAATGTTTGGTAGATGAGTCAAAAATGAACTTGTTTGAAAATGATTGTCTATGTAGTTATATGTAAATAATCTCCAGAATAGTATTAATGATTTAAATATAATATATATCAAGTACATATTCATTTTATACTATTCCATAACATTTGGAGAAAGAATGAAATGAAATGCACCGTTCATGGAGACGGTAGGCCATATGTACGCATGAACGCTACTTTCATTTCATTGACATATTAATGGAATTTAAAATAATTGAGAGAGATATATATTATAATTCCATTATAATATATATGTTTTATAGGTAACATAAGTTCATTAATTTCATTGTTTATACATTCCATGTATTGCATGAACGATTCAAATCACTTGAGGGGGTGGTAGTCCACACTTCCTCGTATGAAATTATCGCATTTGAACAACATGAAAAGCATAAAGGTATGTTTTAAATATAAAATACAGAAGCATATGGAAAATATAAATACAATATATATCATATATAAAATACAATGACATCATAATGTCCATCGTGAAAGGTGTTAAGAGAAGATTGAACAATCATCGTTTCGTGAGGCAGTAATTTACCATCCACAAACACAGTCTGTTCTTTAACCACTAGATGGAGGTGTGTGTATGTTCAGCTCGAATACTTCAGATAAAAACATCATAGTATTTTGAAGATACTGTTTTTGTTACAAAATAATGTAATAAAAAGTGTTTAGGGGTTTGGAGAAGAAAAATAATACAAAAGAACACAAGTGAAGACATTACCTTTAAATCGGGTAACTCCTATTGGTTTGAACCAAAATGGATTTTTGAAGAGAATTATGCCAAACATGAGGCTTAAATGATGAATAGATTTATGTGGAGAGATGAAATGGTCATGGTTTGGCCAATACAATGTCTTGAGAGGTGTGGGAAAGGTGGTAGAGGTTGAGGCCTTTTATAAGAGAAGAGGAGGGGCATTCTTGGAAAGTTATAAAATATTATTTTATTATAAAATTAATTTCGGATTTCAAAGGTCCCAAAAGGATATATTTCTAGGCTAAGGTGATAAGGTATTTAAATCCACCCATAAAATATTTTTGTGACAAGTGTAAGACTTATATTTTACCCTATCTTCTCATTTTATTTAAATCGTTCATTTATGAGGTAATCATTGCATCATCATGGTGTCATAAATAAAATAATTTATTTAATGTCTAAAAATTATAAACAAATATCATGATTTAGGAAATAATTTTATCTTTCCAATTACTATTTATTGTATAAGAGATTGTTTATGTAGACAAATGTAAAATTATTTACTTAGGCGGTACATACTTTGGTTACATTTTCCTTTCTTTAAAAAAAATATGATAAAAGGTCACTATCACACTAATGTGATTCCATGGGGTCCCAAGGTTGGCACAAGGCATTCCATGGTATGACATGACACAAAAAATAGAATTATTACACATTTTGGGGTCATTTTATATTTTTATGATATTATTTTCTTAGCCTTAATTACCCGATTACTACTTAAACGCGATAATTAAAGATAATTACTGTCAGTACTATTCATAATGTCAAAAAACAAAAGAGTATTAATTACATAATTTTTACAATCTGATTCCAAATATGGAATCCATTTCCTCAAATTCAAAACACATAAATTGTAGAAATTAATTTCAAAGTAAATCCTGTTGTCAAAACAAAAGACGAGTTTTTAAGAAGTAAAATCTATCAAAAGATTGACTTATTTTTACATCCAATTGAAAAGTGAAATTACTACCAATGAAAAAAATTATATTAAGTTATAAAAACATAATTCAATTATACTTTAAAAACAATTAAATTGAAAATATAAATATATAAAAAAATTGGATGAAAGGCAGTTTTGAATTAAAAACTGTAATTTTCACTATTCATTAAAAAAAGAAATATCAGAAAAATACCAAAAATTAACCCTATGATATATTTAATATTTCAAATTAAGAAATGATTTCCATTTTACCAAATTCAAAACATATACATTTCATTAATAAATCATATCGTTAATTCCCACTGTCAAAAAAAATATCAGGTTTTTTGGAATCAATATCTATGAAAAGTTTTGCACTTGTATATGTCTATTTTCAAAGTGAAATTAATTATAATCACCACCATTGAATTAAATTGTAAAAATATATTCTAACTACACATTAAAATAAATTAAAAATATAATATAACAATATATTTAAATTATATGAAAATGGATTTTCGATGTAAAATGCAATATTTTCCACTATTCATTAAACAGAATGAACATTGTCAGAATCATACCAAAAATTTATCCAAAGTAAATTTCCATATCCCAATCATAAAGAATATGTTTATTTTGTCAAATAGTGCTTATAAAATTGTCAAAATTTAGATTTAGAAAATGTTCTCCATCAAAAGGCGGTAAAACAATCTTTTAAAAATATTAGAGTATTTATTCTTAAAATTGGATTCATTTGGATTATAAGCCTCTAACATTTATTGGATAAATGTAAAAATATTTGAACAACATATGTAATCATTTTGTATTTATTTCTATTCATTACACCCATTACAATGGCTAGGCGTTAACTATTATAATATTATTATATTATTAGTGTGCAATGTAAGATTTCAAAGAAACTCGTTGTTGCGTTTTGGGTACGCCATCGAGCATAGAATTTCCTTTAAAGTAGTATTCAAATTTTATTCACAAATATTGATAAAAATTAGAATGTAATATTATTTATTTACCTGGGATTTTACATAAATAATATAATTATATTTTATTATAAATATGAAATAACCATATTTCACCCTCTATCTGTCCTATAAAAATTGAAATCACCACGTGTGCATATGTACAGATTACCATCTCCATGCCTTGGTGTAATTAGTTTTTCACCACCACCTTACATGGATGGGTATAATGGTAGAAATACTAACTAAATATTATTATTATTCCAAGGTTATGATTTTGAGATATTATACACTATCCACATCAATACACTTCAACAACTATGGGACTGATATCGTCACTGGTGCGTACATACAATTTACCATCTCTACGACGCGATGAGATTAATTATCCATGTTAACCATTCAAAAATTATTATAATTTATATTTAATAAATAAAAATAACATATATGACATAATAATTCTATTATATATATATATATTACATTTACTTACTTCCATTCAATTTTATAAGAAAAAACGAAAATAGCGTTCTTGCGTACGTACGACCTACCATCTCCATGAACAGTGTATTCCAATCAATTTACCGATCTATTATATATATATATAATGAATATATATGATATATATATATATATATATATATCTTTTTATACATTCTATAAGTTATTAAATCAAGATCTATGTAATAATATCAAGAATAAAAAGTCCAAACACTTACGATAAATAAAACAATTATTACCCAAAGCGTTGCTTTAACATTGAATTGACAAATGAATGGGAAATATAATGTTTAAATTGAATAATATATGATTTAATAAATATTATTATGGTTGTGTTAAAAGTTAGTAATATGATTAAACCATCTATATAAGAGTTTAGGACATTTATGTAATAAATTGGACCAATGTTAAGGGTTTATTTTTCAATTTCATTTTTATCCAAGATTGTTTATACTTAAGTATTTTATGGGAATATATTCATTATCCATGTCCATGTTTAAAAAAACGGTTTTTATAAAATTTTTACCATTCTTATATGTATTTTTAAATTCGTATTTATAATTTATTTACTTTTACTACATGCTATGGAAGGAATATATTTTTGTTTACCATACGAGGTACTTTTAGACTTTTCTGGTAAAAGTACAAGTAGAATGTCTTTTAACTAATACTGAATGAATGCATTTTTAAATTTTATTAATGCCTTATTTCCATTAATAGTACTATAAAATATTTCATGTTCATTTACATGTAAATTATATTCTTTTAAAATTACATGAAATTCTGAGAATAGAAAACATTTTTAATGAAGGATATTTTCCTCAGGAATTATGTTCAAGTGTTTTATCAAAATTATTTTCCATCTAAGATGACATAGAGTTATGTTTCCATCCCAATTATTACTTTTATTTTATTATGTCTATGTTGAACTTTATTTTATGAGTCCATTTATCTTATATGTATTATTTTATAATGGTATGATGTTTAAGAATCTCATTTTATTTCAGGGGTTATGATATCCAGAATGATTTTTGTTTTTGTGGGAAAATTAAGAATGACTTCATTATGAGATGGGTGGGACATATATCTCTCATAAATACATTGGGTAAAGATTTATTTATCATGATATATACATGCATGTAACTTCAAGTAAATCCAGTTCAGTAATACAAGGCTAGAATGACAAGTAAACTCAGTTTAGTAATGGACTTCATCCACTTTTATGGCCTTGGCAGCAATGTGTTGGATACTATAGAAATCACATTATGTTATTATTAGCTTTCCACAATTACATGTTTTATGAAAATTATATATTATCATTTTTAATGTTACTTTATAATCCATTCCATAATTATTGACAATATTTATATCATTTCTCATGATTTTTATGTTTAAACATTATGGTCATGTTTTTATGTTCAAATTTTTATGGTTTGTTTTATATTAACCACATTTATCCTTACTTATAATTTTATCTCACAATTTCTATTTTTCATTTTCCCCATGATATAAATAAATGTTTTAGGTAGGAAGACAAAAGGGTAAGATCATTGTGGGAGATGTTGAAGATCTTTCATCACGATTAGAAGATTTTGTTTCAAGTTTCCAAAGACACTAAATGAATAAAGTCTTGGAATTTTTTTCATGTACTAATTATTATGAAAAATTAATGTAATTTCCATGTATGTCACGCTTGGCTATCTACATGGGAACAAAATTTAGGAAAACCATGTGCCAATCATTCATTTTCCCACCTCCTACCAAAATATCAAAATTTCTCTATAATTCACCACACGGAAAATACCAAAAATGTTAGACTCAGAATAAAGAAATGAATACCTCTAAACTTGCCTAAGATATACCTATAATGGTCAAGATCATAAAAAGGTAAACCTTGAATCCTGATAAGATTATGTGGATTTCCATTCTCTATGAAAACATACCACTTTATTAATATAAATTATGGAAATACGATTAAGAAATAAATCATTTATGATAGTAATTATGTGTTCTAAAATATTATATTGATTGATATATACCCAAATAAAATATAACGTTATGAAATATTTGGATTTTGAATGAAAATATACATGGTGATGTTTTCCCATTCCCATTATAGTATGGGTAATGGTTATAATATCCCCTTAGACTAATATTCGTAGAATTAACTTGATTACATACTAATAATAGAGGTACACACTATATAATATATCACATGATGTTCTCAAATCAAAAATACACATTTAGATCTCTATATAGTACCAATCATCCAAGATGAATAGAGAATTATGATATATGATTCTCTTCCAATAGATCCTTCACATATGGTTTGGATGAAATAAAAAACATTTATTGAACCTTATATTTCCATAAAAATAATGGTTAAACCCATGACCATTTCTAAGCCCGTTCTCTAGTTCCACACTTCCTCAGGTTCCTATTTAATCTTCGCATGGATAGATGGTTAGACACTAATTTTAGATAGATAATACTTATACACATCCTTCATGATCTATATATCCCTCCAATGAATATCTAGAACTATTTGATATTTTATCATCCTCATCAAAGATATTATACTGTGATCCTTTCAACCCCAAGATTCTTTAACATTGTTTTCCTTTCAAGGGTGGTAAAGTATTGAGTGGTAAAAATATTTAACAATCAATAAACTCATTCTCTACTACATATGAAACAATTATGTATTATTTATACAAATTAATCTTTTTTGACTAGTATATATATCATAACATTCGCCGTAAATATTATACCTTAATAATTTAAATTCAATGAATACCATAACTAACTCTAAATCATAAATTGGGTTATTTTTAGCATGAATCATTAGTTTTTATGATGCATAAGATACAAATCTATCAATTAAAATTATTATGTTTCCCAATTCAATTTTAACTCATTACTATAGTCTACAAACACTTCTATATGGCATGGTATTGAATGTACAGATGCACTAAATAACCATTTAATGTATTCAGTGAAATCTTACTCACTTTTACAAAATCCAAAGGGACATGAATACCTCTCTTATTTACGTAGATACTAGATTAAATCATCATGATAAAATCTCCAAAATGAATAAAAAATATCCATCTAAACCAAAAAAATAAAACAATATATCACTGTGGTTGTTCTAGACCATTATTCAATAACTTTTTTCATTGATGGATCTATTGATATACCATCTCTTGAGATTATATAATAAAAAAGATGTAACATATTTTAGCCAAAATTAAAAATTGGAAAAAATTTCAAACAACCTATCCTTCATTAAATTCGTAACTACAATACTAAAGTGATCATAATACTATTATTTTCTCATTGATTATAAAATAATATAATCTATAATGTTTACTAAAAAATGATCACAGTAATCTCTAAAGACCCTATTCATTAAATAATTGGGATAATTAGTGAGACCAAATAGAATAAATATAAATTCATAGTGTCCGTAACTTATACGGAATATTTTCATTGGTGTATCCCAATATTGGCTATCAAACTATGATATCTAAAAACAAGATAAATATTGTAAATGTATTAACCTATATTTTGTTGATAAAAAAGTCATAAATAAATAGTATATGATACTTATTCTTGATTTTTATCTTATTAATTTCCTAATAGTCAATTCATTGGATAATTAATCCATATTTATTTTTAAAAAAGAATAGGTGAAACCAATAAAAATGTACATGGATGAATAAATCCCTTGTAAATATTTTCAGGAGTTGCTTCATCAATTATAGAATATCATTCGGGGACATTTTATATGGAATGTTCTAAATAAATATAACACTAGGTAGGAGTTATATTGATAACACAACATTATGAGTTACTGGATGAAATTTATACTATTTTGAAAATAAATCCTAAAACACCATCATAATAGGAATATCATCAATATTGAGCTTATCCCCAACTATGTAAGAAAGACAACCATTTTGAATATAAATAATGACACATTCGATGGAAAATATTTCAACTAGGAGTTCATATTTCTCTTAACACAGATAATAAACAATGGGTTGGGTTGGAATATTTAACATGGCTTCCCTTACCCAATAATTGATTTTTACATTATGTAATCAAATAAAATACATTCCCACTATAACATATAATAAAACTATAGGGAGAATGACTTAATTTTCAGAAATATTATTCCCAAAAAACTCAATTGGAGAAGAATAATTGACTTATAATTTTATCATCCTACCAAAAGGGGTTTTCACTATTAATTCAACATAAAATAATTATGTTGTTATTGTGATAAAAATATAATAATCATTATATATAAATGAGTTGTTACATAATGAATAAAATAATACATTTCTAGTTATATAATGGATAATATTTTTACCTTTTACAACATCATTAACATACTCCACATCGACCATAGGGATTACAAGAGATTTAACCTTATCTATAGGATCAATAGGTTATGAACATCGATCATATTTATTGGGTTTTTTATTTGACCATTGGTTTATAAAATTCTTATACTCTTTGAATTTGAAACACTCGAATGTGGGTTATATATTATTTTGTGATTTTCCTCTATCATCAGATATATTCCACCCATCAGTATGAAATTAAATTTCTCGATGACATTAATTTTCACACATTAAAAACTTACCAGTACCTTAATGAATATTTCAACAATGTTCCTTTCCAAAAATTGATAATATATGAAATTTTTTATTATTATCTTTAGGATTTTAATATTTTATTTTAGTTTTATATTTCCTTTCTTATCTAAACTATGAAATTTATAGGTAAATCCAATATCTATTTCCACCATAATATAATATTGAATGATTTATTCTTAGTTTCTAAAATATCTTATGAATAAAACCTTTTTGATATATGGATTTATCACAGTAATGTATTGATCAATCTTAGATTCATACTGGAAAATAATTCTTGATGTGTAGCATAGAATTATTATAAAATTTTCACCATAGGTACTAATAGATTCTTTATCAATATATTTTAGATAACAAAATTCCTTATATGTTTTCCTAAAAAGAATATATAGGATATACTTATTAAAAAATATAATCTTAAACTCTTCCCACACCCTGGATTCAAATTTCTTCTGTTTCCTCCTTTTTTTATAAGAGTACACCAATTTTATTCTTCTCATTAAAAAATATATAAAAAAATATATCTATTAAAGTATATGAAAAATAGAGAGTGGAAAATATATTTTCAGGGGTACTACTCCATTACTCATGCAATAGTGGATTTTAAACCCACTATGTGAATTTAGTTTGTTCATGAAGGACTAAAAAAATGTAGTCCACTCCTTTACTAATTAAGACTACCTAAAAGATTCCTCGGTTGAGAATGTTGCGTAATCCTAACAAAAAAATTCATTCCATCTCCCACAAAATTTGTTTACATATGTGTGAAATAATTTAATCACAAAGAAAATTAACATGATTATTTACGGTTCAAACTATTAACTAAAACAAATATAATATTTTGAGAAACAAAAATCATAGTGTCAAAACATATAATAACGAAAAACAATTTATATGAGGTCTAAATCATGAAACATTAATTTAAATATATAAAAACATACAATTATCCTTTAGAAATCAATTTTATTTAAATTTCACTATTGAAAAGGGGAAATATACTAGATATATTCAAAAAACATTGTTATATGTTCCGCTATACCAATGATTATATGAAATAGTTTTTCTAACTCTTTTAAGAGAATGATATACCAATGTTTTTAAAAAACATTTGGTAAAGATAATATAATACTGATCATTTAAGAAAATTGTTATTTCCTTCCCCACATTTCCAATCCACGTGACCTCCCCTCCTATTTCACTACCATATATATTAAACACTATGTGTGTGAGGGATTGAAATTTCTACCTCAGCCATGGAAATCACTCTTCAATTCATGTTTAAATTCCAATAATCTAAAAAATAAAATTGATTGGATAAAAATCATTCATCTCATCTGTCTACCACAATTTTTTTTCTTAGTGTAAAAAAGTAACCAATATTTGTTTCAAAATTGTTCTAAATGTGTTAAATTAGGTTGTTTTTTTATATTTTATGTTGTCTTATATAAAAAAATCTGATTGTAGGTGATGTTATTTTCTTAAATTTAGTGACTCTTTTCTAATATACAAATATTATATGAATCTATTATTTTGTATGTCTTAATAGTGGTAAATCTATAATAATCAATTGAAACATTTTTTTATATTCATATATTAGGGAATTATGAGATTATAAATATCAATGTTTTTTTACAAATTTATGTTATTAATTTATGTTATTAAATTTTTTTGGCTTTAAAATTTACTATACGGTTTGAATATATATTGGTCTAGTTATTATAAATGGTTGAATATTTATGGATGATTTTTGGTTACATGATTGTGTTTCATAAATTGTGTAATTTTTTTGAAATAAATTTTATAGAAAAGGTCATTTACATTAATTAGATATGACTAAATATATGCTTTTTATATTCCTTTTGTCATTTGTGATTTTTTAAGAGTAATTATTTTTATAACATAATTATAAACACTTACATAGTTTACAAATTATATAATCTCATTATTAACCAACCTGAACTATATCAATGTTGGTTTTTCTACTTGTGATCTTCATATCAAAATATAAACCATTGTTCTTGTTTGATATAATATTTTATCTTTTATATTATAATTCCTATGGGGACTAGTTTTTATTTTATTAAATATATAGAAAATGAAATATATTGACATGATTATTGTATGCGAATTTATCACAAAGGCATGATGCTCTAAAAGGTATTAAATGTTTCCCAACATTATTTTGTTATTATTTACCAATGATCTTTATTCTGAAACAATATTATACGATATTATTTTTATTTGTCAATATTTAATCTAATTTTTATCATATAATCTTATGGTTCATTATTATTTTTTGTGACTTATGTTCATAAAATTTCTTTTATTGACATTTAATTCCTCTAGTATATATATTAAATATATAAGAATATGAAGTCGGATTTAAAAAGTATTTTCTATTTTTTATAATCATGTTTATTAGAATTAGGTGTTTTTTTATTAGAAATTCATATTTCCAATTATGACAAAGTTATTTCTCTATGAAACCAAATATGATCGCTGTCTCTTGTTATTCCATAATACTCATTAATTTTTTGTTTAAAATAATTTTTCCCTTATGATAAATTATTTTTAATTCCATTACAACATCTTGGATATATTTTTTATTGTATAATTTTTTATAAGATATTAATGTTTTTTTATTTTTATTTTTATCAACTATGGAATAAATTATATTAAATTAGTATACATTGTAATATGGGTTGTTAATATTAAAATATGAATTTGTTTTAGAAAAAAAATGTTTTATAATGACATTTTTGTTTAATTTGATTATGAAATAGTTGTTTCCCATTCCATGTTATATACTTCTTATTATTATTTAGTTGTATGCAGAAGTTATATTATATTTCATTTCTCTTATTAATTTTTTGTTAGATAATAGTGTTGTTTGCTGAATTTTATATTAAAATTAGTTATCATGAATTTTTGAATTTTGGTTTACTATAGAAATTTTAATATAATTTTTTGGTCTATTTAATAGAATGGATAGTTGATTGATTTATAATAATCATTTGATATCAACCATTTTCTTAATTAATTTGTTTTTTATATTTTTATTTTTGATATGATTTATATAGTGGTCTTTTACATTATCCATGTAATAAATGTGTTTGAAATCTTTGGTTATGTTAGGAAGAAGTTACATACCATATAAAAATAGTTAGATTTAAAACAAAATATTATGTTTGGTATCACAATTGAGAGAAGAGAAAATAGTTTCTTCTCCATGAAGGGGCCTAAAGGAGTGGTATAGAGAATTTGATATTTAATCGGTAAATATTTTTCTATCATAATGAGAAAGACAAAATTCATGTTTAAGAAGAAAATTATAGAAATTCATATGGGTAGAATAAATAAATTTATTATGTCAAGTGGTATAAAAAAATTCATGGATGTTTCTAGGACACTTGTATATTGAGAATATACCAAAAATGAAAAATTGGACTATTTAAGGCATCTATATCAAGGTAAAACATGTATGGAATTTATAAAATCCTAATTTATTATATTAATAACTTTTTGAAAGACATATCTATTTAAAATATATATAATAATTATAATAATTATATAGAAGGTATGTTATTCATCAAACATGGATTTTACACAAATAAACTACATGCTTTCCTAAAATATGACCGCTTATTCTCGGAGGTAACATGATAACATAATTAATTTAAATAGTGTGATATATCTCAATGGTTTCCAAATATAGTTTTCTTCACCATATCATCTACAACATAATATCATGTCCCACTATCTATTGATTCTAAGGCATCAATATATATCCATTTCTCTTAAAATCATAACAAATATGTTGTGGCATGTTGTTGATTGTAATAAAGATACTGTTGAGTTAGATCATCCTGTGGATGGATTTTTATTGAAGAAAATTTATTTATGATATCCTAATTTTTCTATGTGTTTTATTACATATGGTTGGATATAACCTAATATGGTTTTAATTTGTTTGGTAAAAAGCGTACTTCTTACATCATGTGGTTAGTTTTATCATGTTTATAATATTCTTCCATTGTTGTGTATGAAAAAATCATTCACTTTCATGATTTTAATAATATATATAAATTATGATCCTAAAATTGATATGTATTTATAGTTTCATCCATTAGTAAATGAGTTGGAGAAGCTTTGGATTGTTGGTGTTCACTAATTCAAAACATTATTAAAAATATATTTTTAGATGTGTCATCCCCTTCTGTGGACTATAAATAATATCTTGTATTACAGAATATTTCCAGGTTTTATCTTGAATAGTTAACTATCATTTTATAATTTTATAAAGTATAAAATATTTATAAGACTTAATTATGTTCATAATTTTAATATCATAGGGAATCAATGATTCCTTCCAATGGATCATATATATAGGAGGAATTGTGAATGTTTTGACAATATTATTGTAAACGAATACCCACCTCAAAATATATCATGAACTAATGTATATAATGAATTTTATGAAGCAACTATTTCATTAGGTAATGTTAAAATGAAATAAAAAATAGGGATATTTTTAGACCATAAACTAATTAAAATTGGGAAAAAAATTATATTTTATGAGTTGACATATTAGTCAAACAACTTTTTATATCAATATTTAGAAAAAATTCACAATGTTAAAAATATATGTGATATGAGGCTTTAAATTCATATAAATTTAAAGGGGATGATTAATGATGAATTATGATCATGGTGTGATGTGTTGGATTAGGGTATTCCGAACAGTCTATATCTAGTGTGTATTAGGGAAAAGAAAGGCAATGTTCCTAGTTCATTTTATTTCATGAGACATTTAGGGAAACGTCAATATCTAGAAGTATTGAATAATATCATTGTTCCAGATTTCTACTCAAGAATCATATCAAAATTATTAAATATAGTTGATTTGAAACCCAAAACCCTAAAATCTCATGATTATAAATTCCGTCATTATGAATTTATCCAAAAATAAATATAAACTTTAGTGTCCCATAATAAAAGGGTAATGGTGATTCCATTGTAAGATTTTTATATAGACCATTATTCTAAAATTTTATTAATATTTTTATTGATAAAAAGTATAAAATGGTTCTATTAATTTTATGTGAGTTGGATAATATTTTTTTTCCATAATTTTTCACTAGCATATTACATTTAACATCCCATATTATAACTGATACACATTTTGTGGGACTCATTTTTTCAGTCGATCTATCCTACTGAATGAATTATGTGCACCATGATGTCTTATGTATAGAAAAACGAATAATCATGAATGTTCCATTATTAGTGGTGATTTAGATCAAGAATGTATTTTTTTGTACAATGTATTTTTTGGATGGTAGAACAAGAAATATGTGGTTAATAAAAAATTAAGATAAGTAGTATGGATAAATTAATCCCACAATTTCATGTATCCACCAAATAGGAGGTATTCAGGGGTTATATAGATTATCTACATTGATCCTTAAAAATAAGGATGTGGAACACCATATAGTATTGTTTAACTATGATTTATTTTATGACTATATAAAGTAATTTGAATATGTATATGTTACCTCATATGACATAATTTAAAAAAACCATAATCTTTTTTATGATTTTATGTAGGGAACATAAAAATAATAAGAAATAGTGTTCATAATTTTCTCCCTTTTAGAAGGAGGTATAATTTTTGTAATAACCCAAACTATTATAATTTAAAATTTACTACTTATAAATATATAATATAGTATAAATCACATTAAATTACATTGAGAACACAACAAAAACATTATAAATGAATAGTGAATGAAATAAAAGTATTTCTAGAAATAAAGGAAGATATATGGATATAATAGTAACATGACATTGAGAATAATATTACGAAACATATGAATATTAATATACTAATAGAATAGTAACCTCGCCTATGAATGTACCAATAAAATTTATCCATTCTATAAATTAAAATTTGATTTATATCATATTTTTTGTAAATAAATGTTTTGAAACTGATAAAAAAAGTATTGGTATTTTTATAGAACATAAATTTCTATTTAAATTTTATAATTCGTATAATGATATTAAAGAAAATATGTTTCCTAAAATATATTCCTAAATATTCATTTTATTTTGTTAAAATTATACCATAATTTTATAGGACGGTAAGTAATTTTCCAAAATGTTAATAAAATAATTATATTTTTAAAATCGTATTTGGGAAAAAATGATGTTTTTAATTAAAAAATATTTTTCCCATATATAGAAAATTATATCCATAAATTATAGTTTATTTTTTAATTCTAATAGTTAAAAAATAATTAGCGTTATTTTTTCAGATTTTTTTGATATTTTTGAATTTTTTATAGAGAGTGAAATGCGGTAATTTACATTAGTTAACAATTTAAGCCACATAAATGTATTTCAAAATCATGTATGATTTATGAATACATTGGTCAAAATTCACATCAACTAGTTACTTTACATAGTCACAAGAATCAACACTATTTATTTTCATGATCCAAAATAATAAACAAATAGTTAAAATAACAAAAATCTCCCCTCCACTCAACTATGAATACCATTCCTCACCAATACTTCAACACACACCTCTTATTCCCTGAATCTTGTCTAGTTTCTACCCAATAATATTACAATGATTATAACCAGCTTCTTAGATGTTGTGTTCTAAAAAAATCACAAAAAATAATTTCCCAACATATGCCCTCATGAAGAATATTTAATGATGTAAAATCCTATTTCACATTAATAATTTTATTTTCACATTAATTTCATTTCATATACTACCCACACATCCTCAATATAGACACAAATTACAACTCTAGTATCTTGTATATATTACAGTTTTATAATGATAATGTAAAATCAACTATTAATTATTTTCTCCAATTAATTTTATTCTATAATTGTAAATAACATCTGCGATGTGGTGATTTATCACCTTTGAGGATGATATGTTTTCATTTTCCTTTACCACCATCATGGATGAACATAAAACAACGATATTGGTTGGTATATATTGTAAAATTTATTTTAGATCCTTTTTTATTTTCTGTAACTATCTTATATACATAATATTATATAATAAAACTAACCTTGCTCATGATGATCGAAAAGAAGATGAAATAATATTAACGTTTATAGCAATTGTATTATTAATGATTCATCCTATATGAATTTAAAAAATGAATTATATAACCATATTTTCTTATATATGATCAAAAAATTAATAATTTCAATGGTGGGTAATTATTGTCATTTTATATGACACTTCATTCTCTTATAGAAGAAATCTAATCATGAAAATGAAGGAAATGAACACTATTGAAAGATGTAATTGAAATATACAACTAATCTAAGAAGCCATAAATTGACATAAAGTATCATAATAAATCAAAATCTTATACTAAAAGTTCCTAGTTAAATAATTAATGGATTTAATATTATTATTCAATATATTAAGTACATGTGCATAAATCTTTTGGACATAAGGTAAGAGATTCATTCTGAACCTCCATTTTTTGCTTCACGACACACTTTCTCTCTCTTTTCCCCAATGCAACGATTCATTATTTTTATGTAATTATCAAAATTATTTTTATATGTTCCATAATAATTTATCTATATCATTACATCCTTCCGTTATGTGTCAATACATGTTTTCAAAATTATTTCTTCTCAATTCTTCTAGATAAGAAATCCCGATTAAATGGAACATCTAGATTAATCAACCATTTTCATGTTCACTCCAAAATATTTTCTCAAAAACTTTTATTTTTATAAAATCACTCATTTATTCATGAAAATATATCTCATTTACTTTAGGTTTTTTTAAATCAAATATTCCACTACCACTTTGTTGATATTTTCCTAAAATTTCACTACAATGATTCATTTTTGATAGATCTTAAACACTCTTATTACATGTTTTCGCTTCATATTGACCTAAATTATCATTATATAAGGATATTTTCCATTATGAATATCCATTTATAATTCAAATACATTATTTCCGGGACGCTATTATGATATTACCTTTTTTATGCCTTATGACATGATTACAATACACAATTCTTTCCATGTCTAACCCTTATTTTAGATTCTTCATGTGGCACACATATGCATGAACATGTTATGATGGGTGTGCCTATATATCCCAATAGTTAATTTTCTAGTGTTTAGTCTCATGGGACATCATGTTTGGATAGGGAGTGAACCTAATTACTTTGTGGGTCTTTGTCTTCCATCTACAATGGTCTTGTGAGTTAGCCTTGACTAATTCTTATGTCATGTTGTGAGTTATTTACACATTCCAATGATTCCAGGATTACATGTCCCCATAAATTACATTTTATTCATATTTATAAATATTTTTTGTTCCACATCTTTTTATGTGATCATGTTATGGTTTCTAACCCGTGCAATTTCCATTCTTCTTATGTTTATAAAATTATTTGTCTTTGTAGCTCATCCCATACATTCATTCATTACATAGGTTATCCTATACAGATGTATGAGCTCAATGGTAGTTAATAGATCTTTCTGGATGATATAAAAAACATTTTTTATAAAATTTTCATGTTTTAGGTTTTATGTACATTATCATTTAAAGGCATTATAATTTACAATCCATGGCCTGTAAGTTAATGTTTAATTAAGGATAAAATCATGTAATAAAAAGTGAAAAATTCTAGGGTCACTATAGTTGGTTTCAGAAGAAGGTGTAGTTATTTGTTGATATTTTTACATGTGAAAATTCATATAAACACTATGTATAATTATATACCTATGGAAAACCTAGATATAAACTAAGAAAATTACATATTAATATATTCATTTAATTCAAAAGTTTATCCTTTTATTTTTAATGTACAATGTTATATTAATATAAATTAATTATTCAGGACCCCTAATTGTAAATTCATTTTTTTATTTAATGAAGGAAATATAAGAAACATTTCACCAACCAAATTGAAATGAAATTTGATTATTTTTATAAACATACGAAAAAATTGACAGGAACGAGGACTCAAAAATTCATGAAAGTACTTACTCAACTGGATACAGTTATGAATAATAACATTAATTTCATAGAACACCCTCCATATCATAAGAAATATAATGTTTCAATCGATTACATTATGGGAAAAGGAATCCCATATTTAATGTATATATTTATGCCCACTAGAAGGAATAATCAATCAACTCCACTGATAAGATAATCTGTATCCTCCAATGCATAAAATAATGGAATTTTTTCCAGGAGGTCTATTATTTTGACAAGGAAGCTGATTTGGGGTGGACTCTGATCAATAACACAAATTATAAGGGGTAAATTAATTCCACTAAATGAGAAGATATAAAGAAAATATTTTACAATAAATATTTTCCCTAAATCCTCTATCTTCAGATGGAATGTGAATTCCATGGGTAAAATAATAAATATGACGAGACTATTGAAGCGCACATGGAAAAAATCACAAGGCATGAATGATAGGATTCTTGATTTGTCATGAACAACTAAATCATGTTAGGTAACTTATTTATAAGATTAATGTTGATTCTAAAAAATGTATTTTAGAATCAAGACATCAATACATATGAGGATATTGTATGTTGTGATCTTAAGTTTGAAATACATATCATAGACTCTCAGTTGTCTTATGGGATTGATAAAAAAGAGTAAAATTGATGTTAATATGGGAGGATAAAAAATTAAATCCCATGATGGAAATAAGAACCAAACATTACACATGTCAAAAATTTGGGATGAAGCCTCCCAAAAACTATTTAATGGGAACTAAAAGATGCTTAAATTATGGAAGAGAAGAGAATATAAATAATAAATATCCAAGGGATATAAAATATTTTACTAATGTGGATGAAGAAATAAAGGTTTATATCAACACTCAACCAATAGTGTGATGATTCAAATATATGTAATAGGGCTATAATGAAAGTTATTTCCATAATCAAACTGTTATTAGATGTAATCAGCAACAACTAGCTCCATGGAATTCAGGAAGGGAATATTATATCACTTCTAATGAGGTGGAACTCTACAATGATGCGGTGATAGGTATGCAGGTTATTCATTCCCGAATAGATAATGAACCATTTCATTCTGAATCTCTACATTATTTTATATCTTGCACGATTAGTGTAACTATTCAAACACTGCCTCAAAATTTGGAGGTTCAAATATATATAAAAATAGATAATGGGGTAATTGTTAAATCCAAAGTATATAACTCTTTCCCAGTTAATGTTTGTGGACTAAAAGTCCTAGAAAATCCTATCATACTTTTTGTGGTGGAGTTTGATGATATATTTTTCTTCCACCTGATCAATATGTTGAGTTATCAATTGATCTTATTCCTAGATCTCTAACTATATTAAAGACACCATATATTATGGTCGCCATTGAGTTGGAGGAACTGAATTTGATGTTATAAGATAATTTGGACAAGTATTTTATAAGCATGTGTGCTTCATCATGAGGTGCACAAGAACACTTTTTCGTGAAGAAAGATGGACCAATCAACCTTGGTATTGATTATTGGGAGCTTAATAAAATCATGATAAAGAACAAGAATTCAATGACAAGGATATATGAATTGTTGGATAAAAATGTGGGTCCAATTATTTCTTTAAGGTGTACCATCGGTCGAGATATCTCCCAATAATGGTGATTAAGGAAGATATTTCCAAGACTTACATTCAAACATGGTATAAACTCTCAGACCTCATAGTGATTCCCATTGGACTAACTAACTCTCTATATATTTTTTATGTATTTAATGAATAGATTCTTTAAGGTTTACGTCAAATTTTTTTGTAGTATTTATTGATATAATAATAATATACTCCTTGTGTATGAAGGAATATTAGGATCATTTGAATAATGTTCTAAAGACTATGTGATGGGATAATGTTTATGCAATGTATAATAATGTGAGTTCTGGATGGAGGAATTATCATTATTATGGGATGTCATCACCTAAAAAGGGACATATGTGGACCCTTCTAGGTTAGAGGAAATCGATGGGTGGCCTATGATAATATCTATAATAGAGATACCTAGTTTTTCTGGTCTAACGAGGTATTGCTGATGATTTATTGAGAATTTACGATTATTTTAAAATCCAAAAATCAAGATAACTCAAAATAGAGTTATGTTTTTTGCATGAAATATTTCGAGGAAAGATTCATGGAGGTAAAAAATAGGATTATCACTACACTAGCACTCACAAATAGAACAAGTGGGAAAATACATTCAGTATATAGTGATGCTTAAAATAAGGTATTAGGCTATGTAATGTTGAAAAATGATAGTGTGATAGACTATATCTCAAGGATGATGAAACTGATGAGTAAAACTATCTCACACATGATATGGAGTTAGTAGTTGTGATAATTACATTGAAAATCATCAAACATTGTCTCCATCAGGAGAATTGTGATATATATACTAATCATAATCACATAAAATACATATTAACAGATAAATATCTTTATACTCACTAAATATAACGGTAATAAATCATCAATGATTATGACCTCTCAATCCCCTACCGTCAATGTAATGAAAATAAGGCAGTGGATGATCTATATAGAAAGGGTCATGCAAGGTTATCAATGTTGAGAATTGAAAAGGATCCAATGTTCTTAGGCATGAAATGTCTCCACATAGGAATAATTTTGGAAGGAACTTCATCATTCCATTATCAATTGATTTCTCAACCATCTATCATGGAGAAAAATGGATTCTCAAAGAAATTATGTGGAAATTTGGAAATAGGTAGAAGATATTAGAAATTGGAAATCCTCAGAGTTCAAAATGGATGATGAATGAGTCTGGATATTTGGGTCTTGACTATGTATACCATGAAATCCAAAGATAAAGAAATATATTATGATTGATGCACATATCTAATAATTTTTTATTATCCCAGGGATCAAAATGATGTTTTGAGATCTCTGAGTAAACTATTGGTCAGACAATATGATGAAGAAGTTATCTGAATATAAATAGAAGTACTTTGTATGTCAGAAAGTGAATTATGAATGGAAAAAGTGTATAATGGGAAGATGAAACCATTACCCATACCAATATGGTTGTGGGAATACATCACCATGGATTTTTTCATTTTATATATAATGAAATCCAAAGGAAACCTTTTTTTATGGGTTTTAGTGGATTGTCTTTTAGAGACATATAAAATTATCACAATTTGAGAGGACATATCACTAGATCAAATTGAATGGAAATACATCAGAAAATTCATAAGGATGTATGGACTAACCCTATATATTATATCTAATTGATATATGAGATTCACTTAAATGTTATAGAAAATACACCTATATACTCTAAATAATGAGCTAAACATCAATATAACTTATCATCCTCTATCTGATGGACAATCTGAACAGACTATTTAGAAATTTGATTACATGTTCATCACATGTTTTATAGACATTAAAGGATTATGGGACCTACATATTCCTCTTTTTTAATCCTTTTACAACAATAGTTTCCACTTAAGTATCCAAGTGGTTCCATACGAAGTCATATACTAGAAAATATGATGAACACCAATATTTTGTGATGATTTCTGTGAATGTATGCTCCTATGACCTGAAATGGTCAATGAGATGGTTGAAATTGTGGACACCATTGAGTAGAACGTCAAGGAATGCCAAAGTCTATTGAAGATATGTGAAGACTATCATTGAGAGGACTTGGATTTAATGGTTGGAGACATGGTATTCTACTACATATCTCAATGGAAGAGGACCAAGAGATTTGGGATGAAAGGAATTCTATGTCCTAGGTACATTGGTCAGTTAGAGATTCATGATCATGTAGAGTTCTGGCCTATCGACAAGAAATTCCTCCAACCATGTCTCATGTATAATATTTATTCCTTGTATCCCTTTTAAGGATGTACATAATAGATCCCTCACAAGTACAAAATTTAGAGGTGGTACATTTGGAGAATGATCTCCCTTATGAAGAGAAACCAGTGATAAAATTTCAACAAATAGATAACTTTCTAAGAAACAAGACCACCCACCTAGTCCAAGTACTTTTTAGTAACCATTAATAATAAGAGGAATCGTGGGAACAAGAGAAAGAAAATCTAGAGAATTACCCTAATGAGTTTTCCTCATAGTTTGTAAAACTAAATTTAAAGGGGGAAATTTTTGAACGGGGAAGAATGAAATGACCCAAATTTTTCTCAATGGAAATTCCTTTCATTTAATTATATAATATATTATGAATCAGATAAAATCACTTAGATAAGACAATACAACCCTTACAAATGAATGTTGAAAGAAATTAAAAGTATTTATAGAAATTTAAGAACCTATTCTAATGGAATAATAACTTGACATTTTGAATAGTATTTTGTCCCTTTAGAATATTAATAGACTAATAGAATATTAACTCACTTATAAAATTATATAGAATATTTAGTGATCCTACAAATGAAAATAAGATATAATTATATAATATTTAATGTAAATTAATCTTTTTAAAATGATAAATTAAGTGTTGGTATTTTTATAAAACATAAATGCTTATTTAAAATTTTATTCATTATTTAGTTATTTAAATGATAAATTATTTTCATAAAATAAAATCCTGAATTAAATTTTTTGTCTTATTATTATTATAGGACAATTTTATGAGACCTTAGTTAATTTTTCAATGTTTTATAGAATCAGTTATAATTTTAAAATAATTTTTTGAATAAATGATATTTTTAATTAAAAGGTAATTATCAGATATTTAGAAATTTATTTTCGTAAAATGTACTTCATTTCTTAATTATAAACATTAATAAATTTTTTTGATTGAATTTTATGTATTTTTCTAATATTGATGGATTTTTTAAGAATAGTTAAATAGGGTAATTTATAGTATTTAACATTATAAGAAAAATACATGACTTTTAACATCAGTAATGTTGTAATAAATCATTAGTTATAACTCACATGAACTAATTTCTATAATAAGTAACAAGAATACAACTATTACTTGTCTTTATTCAATATAATAATCAAATTCATAAAATAATCAATAACACTCATCTCCTCCACAACAAAAACAACTTCTCACTACTTCTTCATTTCAAACAATATATTATTTAAATATAGTAAAATATCTACCCAATCCTATTCCCATGAATTTTAAACATTAAAATGATGTTATGGTCACCAAAGGTGATCAAAAGGAAGACTACAAGAAGAAAACCCCACTTTCACTTTCATTGTTTTCTTATCACATTCTTTTCTTTTTGTATACTATCCTCAAATAATCTATACAAACATGGGTAATAAATCCAGTATTTTATATATAATTTAATATTTTTATGCTAATTTTAAATCTTCAATCAACCCACTTCTCATCCTTTTATTCTAGTAATGAAAATAACACCCACGAGGTGTGGATTTATCACATTCTAGGATTACATGAATACATCTCTCTTTAATTCCTTCACACCTAGACATAAAACAATTATAATGGTTGGTATTGATTCTAAAATTTATTTTATAACCCTTTTTATGAATTTTATTTAACTTACATACATAATAAAATTAATAAAAAAACGAGCTAATGATGATTGAATAGTTTCCGAAATAATCAAAATGATTATCACTATGGTTTTATCTAACGATTCATACTCACCTCATATAAGGAAATGATTTTTATTTCCCTTTTATCATCTATATGATCTTTAATTTTATATATAAATTCTGGTTAATTATTCTAATTTTATATAAATCTCTAAACTCTAATAAAACTTAACCAATCATGAAAACCAAGGTAATGAACACTCTTACATGATGGAATAAAATTCTATAACTCATATAACAACTGTAAATGAACACAATAAATTATAATAATTAAAATACTTGTAGAAAATGTTATGAATTAATTAAATAATAAATTTAGTTCGATTATTGAGGAAATTAAGTACATGTCTCGAACCCTTTTTGACATATGGTATGGGATTCCTTCCGAACCACTATTATTCCTTTGGGATGCACTTTTTAAATGTTTACCCCAATTTAAATCTTAATTATTTTCATAAAATTATAATAAATTCAGATTATATGTTCGAAAATTATATATCTATTTAATAATATCCTTATTTTAGGGGGAGATAAATGTTTTCAAATGGGTCCCCACCCAATTATTGTCATTAAAGAAGACTTGTTAAAAAAACATCCTCGGTTATCCCCAATTTTCGGGTGCACTCAGTAGTATTTTTTTAGAAATCATTATTTTTATAAAATGATACATTTTATAGTAGTGCAGGTACTATAGCAGTTCTGTTCATCGAGGGGTCCTTTGGGCCAAAAATGGGGTTTCAAGCCTTATAATCAGGCCACATGGCTTGGTCCTTTGGGCTATGTAATGGGTTTCCCACTACCCAGTCTAAAGAGGTCTTTTCTTTAATAATAAATTGAGGCTTCATCCCCAAACTTTAACAAAACATATGCCTTTACCCTGTCAAATGATGGTTAATATATTTTTATTAAATTGAACTAAAATGTTTCACTTATGATGTCTCATCAATTCTATTTTTATGTCTTTTCACTTTATTTTGACACATATTATAATGATATATTACTATTGTTCTTTATTAATATCCATGTATGATAAAAGTCCATTCTTTCATGGACACCATTATGATATTCCATTTTGTTATGGATTCTGACATAATTATGATACACTTTTCCTTCCATGGGTTACCCTTGTGATTGATTCTTCGTGTGGAAAAAATATTCATGAACATGTTACTAGGGTTTTGTGAACATTTTTCTATAATGAAATGGGCAATTTTTAGTCTCATAAGATTACATGTTGGGATACAGAGAGACCCTAATTCCTTTGTGGGACTTTGTCTGCCATGTAGAATGGTCTTGGTAGTTTCTATTGACTCGTGATTATGTCATATTCGGTGTTCTTAAAACATTCCTATGATTCGATAAATACATGTACCCATAATCTACATACTATTATTACTTATCTTTATTCATGTTCCATGTCTATTTATGTAATCACGTTGTTCCTTCAAACCTATGTGATTTCCTTTATTCCAATGTTTATACCCTAACTGGGATTTTTTTCTCTTCCCATCTATTCATGTATTCCCTAGATTACCCTATTAATATGTAGGATCAAAATTAGATTTAATAGAACCTTATGGATTGTTAAATAATTATGTTTTATTCATATTTCCATTTATTTAGTTTCGTCTACCTCATCATCCAATGAGAGTTAACATTATGATCATTGGCTTTTAATTTGATGAATAATTATGCTTCAAATAATTTAATAAAAAGAAGGAAAGGATAGGGTCTATATACATTTAATATAAAAGAGTTTCCAACAATGTTTAAATAAGAGGTATGACTATTAATTAAATTAACAAAAATAAATCTATATTGATTTAATTGTATTATTCATTTATATTCTATGTATCGTTTTTTCCTGTCAACTATGTCTCTCAATATTTAAGAGCCTTGTATTTTTCCACCAATTATTCAATTTGAGAATGAAAATAATTTATAATCAATGGGAATAAATTTTTTACAAATTATTGAGCGATGATTATGGGAATACAACATTCAAGAGTTATGTTACTTTAAAAAATTGACTTCTATTCCTGTGCATCTGATCTGTAACATCCCAGATAAATAAAGAATATGAAATTTTCATATTTATTAATATTTATTAATTAAATATTAATTTTACTTTTAATGGGATTCTATGTTCGATGGCATACCTGACATGTAACAATTGGTTTCTACGAAAATCTCATGTTGTACATAAGGCTGAGTCTTACAGAAAATAATTATATAATATTATATTAAATTGTAGTTAACGCCTAGCAGTTGTATTAGTGGGAATGAATTGAACTAACTAAAATATGATTATAAATGTTTGTTAATGGTTTTTACATTTTTTCAATAAAATTTAACAGCTTAAAATGTGATTTAATCCAACTGTAATCATAAATACTCTAATATTCATTAAAAGGTCGATTTACCACCTTTTGATGGAGAACCCTTTTTAAATCTTGTATTTTAAAATCTTATATATTCTATTTTAAAAAATAAAATCTTTCTTTATAATTGGGACATCAAAATTTATATTGGCTAAATGTTTCGTATTTTTTTGATAATGATCATTTTTAATGAATAGTGAAAAATACATCATTTTAATTAAAAAGGGTGTTTTAATCGAATTCATTATTATGGTTACATTAAAATTTTAATTGTTTTTAAAGTTTAATTGGGTTATATTTTTACCATTTAATTCAATGATGGTCATTGTAATTAATTTCACTTTGAAATTGGACATAAACATGTGTCAATATTTTGAATGTTATTATTTCTAAAAAACACATTTTTTGATTCTTACAACGGGAATTAATTTTAAATTAATTAATATTTTTTTTTTAATTTGGAAAAATGGATTCCATATTTGGAATCAAGTGGTCCAAATTTCGTAAATAGGTGTCTTTTTTTAGATATTATGAATAGTAACATCGGTAAATATTGTATTTACCATGGTTAAAGGGTAAATCAGGAAAATAAGGGTGAAAAATAGAATAATAATAATATTAAATTTCCATAATATGTTTCCTAATCCTATTTATGATACATGTATGAACATTGTAATTTTTGAGTCGATTTTTGGACCCCATGGTGCCACTTGTAAGTGAAAATGACATTTTATGAAAATTAATTTTAAGATAAGGAAAATATAACTTTAACATATATCTTTTACTAATTTTTTTTATAAGGGGTTATTTAAGAGATATGTTAAACTATAAATTTTAATTGGAAATACAATAATATTTCCTATATCATGGAATTTTATTTATATTTTTTGGACATTAAATAAATAAATTTAATTATGACACAATAGTGATGCAATAATTTCTTCATTAATAAAGGATTCAAATAAATGACATTATAGATATTGAAAAAAATTTATGTTTATACTTTTTATTCCATACACTAATTTTAAGGATAATAAAAAATTTTTATATTTTTATTAAATATTTTTTTAGAAGTAATTAAATTTTTAATGATTTTTTTAAATGTCTTGATATCTATAGTTTATAAATTGACATAAATTAGTTTTTAAAACAATTAATATTTTATTAAATGATAAAATAATCCTAAAAATCTATGATTCAGAAAAATGGTATATATTATGTTACAAATGTCATTAAGGATACATTTTTTGTCTCTTGGAATTTCTTAGTATATATATTAACCATATAGTATGAATATATAAAAGGACATGGTAAAAGTTAAATAAGTTAACAACAGGTTAAATAAAAAAGATAAGGATTAAAAAAATCTACAAATCATGTCCAATAATTATTGGATGATTTTATTTAGACATATATGCACCTTATATTATAATTAAATACGTTTTGGACCTTTTAAAACAAAAAATAAGTTTATAATAAAATATTACTTTCAAATATTCCTAAAGCGCCACTCCTCCCTCTTATAAAAGGACACCAAATCTTACCCATTTCACACACCTCTCAAGAACCTTGTCTCCTTCATACTCTGCTCCATGAAACTCCCAACATCCCTCTCTCCCTAATAGAAGCCTTCCCCAAGGCATTAGGCAATTCAGGAGATCCCTCTAGCTAAAAATCAAAATAAGTTACCCAATAAAAAGGTAACGTCTTCTCTCATGTTCTTTTAATTTTTTCCCATATCCAACCCCTTAAACTATCTTTATTTAATTATTTTATAAAAACACAAGTATATTCAATATAAAATTATGTTTTTATGAGGAGGATTCTAAATACCCATCGACACACCTCCATTTAGTGGATAAGAACAAACTGTTTCTTTGGACGGTGAACTACTGCCCCACGAAACGATGATTATTCAATTATCTCATACCACCTCTCATGGTGGCCATTATGATGGAACTATATTTATATGTGATATATATTATATTTATATTGTCTCTATGCTTCATTATTTTTCTTTTATATCATACCATTATGGTTTCCATAATGGTTAATTACGATAATTTCATTTGAAGAAGTGTGGACTACCGCCCCCGTCAATGTGATATGACCCGTTCATGACATATGTGGAATGTATAAAGGATGGAGTTAATTAAAATATATATGATATTATACTGAAATTATAATATACCTACATATCATTATTTATTCATTCCATTAAAAATGAAATAGAAATGAATATAATGTTTATGTGTATGTATGGCTTACCATCTCCAAGAATGGTGCATTTCATTTATTATCCCAAAATGTTATGTACTCTTATAAATACTAGATATATATGATATATATGACATCTTTATGATGAATATCATTATATAGATAGTGGAATACTGACCACATGGAAAACTTGTAATTTTGAGAAGTTCATTTTTAACTCAAGTACCAAATATTGAAAGAACGACCGTTATTAACTTAAATGATTATGTAATGTTTATAATGTGGTAATAAGTTATATAAAAGGAATAATAAACTCGAAAATGGTTTTTATTCAAGTTGAAATTAAATTTATTTTATTATTTTAGATTTTAAATATTGAAAGAGTCAAGTTGGATATGAGGAAAGGGACTTCGTATAAATTTATTTTCATTGAGGCATACATTGATTTATACACAACGTTCTTTTATACATTGTATAATTCCCTTGGACTGTTACTTTTATTCATAACAAATTTTTTCTCAATGAAGTGTTTTTCTAAACCAAAAAAATAATTTTTCTTTTTTAACGTACATGGTGACAATGACCTTTCCACGACCTCAAGCATAATTTCATATTTGGATTCCTTATTAAGTTGTTATGTTTTTAAAAGCAAAATAAATAACATATAATCTTTTTACAAATTTTGTTATTGAAAATGGATTGGGGAATGGATTTATTATGTCAATATATTGAATTTATATACTATGATTGGAATGTGGAAAAGTTATCCTTCCTTTATGCTTGTGTTATGAGTTATTATTATGTTATGGTTCTTGGGAACTGTTTACACATATTGGTGGTTCTGTGATAAACCTAGGGCAGGTGAGCCTGTGATATCTCTCCAAAGAATTTATTAACATGACCGAGGTAAACATCAATGTTTCTCCTATGATATTTAGTGAATATACTATTATGAGTATTGCAAACATAACTCCCTACATAGTTATGAAATATACAATGTATGTATGTTATGGATGCCACAACATACCTTTATGGTTATTGATTTCTATGTGTTATATATAAATCTTATGATTTCATGAGTTGTGTTAACAAACTTATGTTTTATGTGTATTGAAGGGATAATGGTTTCTTCCTTTATTTTATCACCATTAATGATCTTTTTATGCTAATCCTCTTTTTCTTAATTGATTTTCACCAGGTATAAGGAATGGTAAGATAATGGAAGAATTCAAGAAGATTTATATCATGAAAATAATTATTATTTTCTTTTTTGAGTTTTTATTTTATAAAAAAAAATTGAGACTAAGTAAATGTTTCTACATTGTAATATTTGAGATGTAATGTAATAGTTACAGACTTATTATCTAAAAATATAAACCTAAAAAGATCCTTATTGCGAATTACTATCATAATTAAAGATTATGTAATGTTTAAGGCTGAGTCCTTATAGTTGGTATCAAAGGTTGGTTTAGAAAAAATTAGTATTTAGGATATTGTTAAACTAATATCCGTAAATTAATTTATGGAAATATTTAAATGATATTCCATATATATAATACCATGTTAATTTTCCTAATATATTTCTATGATCAAAATGGTTTTCCGATGAAGAAACATGGTAGCTATGATGGGACAACATCAGGAGGAAGACAACCTTCCAAATACGAAACCTGAGATGGTCGGGATCAAAACTGAATAATTTATTTCAGTGAAGGAATAGTTGAATCAGGATACAAATGCTGTTGGTATCCAGACACGAGGTCATCCATATCAACCACAGAGGAACATGTCAGTAGTGGAGCATTTCATGAGGCAAAATCCCCCATCATTCAGATAATCATTTGACCATGTTCTATCAGAAGGGTAGATTAATGAACTGGATTGATTTTGGATTTCATGGGTTGTTCATAACATCAAATGGTTAGTCTCACTATTTACCATTTTGAAGGTGAATAAGATCAGGGGTGGTTGATGGATAAAAATTTCAGGGATTGTGAGAAGGTTTATGATCTTGGTTGGGATAAAATCAAAGAAATTTTTATTGAGAAATATTTTCCTAAGGTGATTTTTCATAAGATGGAAAAACAATTCAGGGATTTGAGGTAGAAGGATGACTCAGTGGCTACTTATGAAGAATAATTCACTCAAGTAGTAAGGTACACTCCAAATTTCATAAATGATATTGATAGTAAAATCAATCATTTTTACTCACGATTAAATGAAAAGTATAGAAGGTATTTATCTTCTCTTGAGTTACAAAGTTATGAAAAACGTGATCAATGTGTGGAGAAGGTTGAAATGGAGTTTTCTGATTATCATGTGTTCTTTGAAAAATAGCTAAATCAGAGGTCAAGGTGGTAGATGAAAGGGAAGAAATCTTCAAAAATGATTGATGGTAAGAAACATAATTTTTTCGTTTGTGAAAATTGTGAAAAAAATCATGTTGGGGAATGTCATTTAAATTCTGAAATGTTCTACCGATGTGGTAAAATGGTACATAATGCTCATAATTGCATTGAAAATGATCAGGGTAATGGTAAGACAAAATCTAATTTACATTCAGTAAAATGTTTTAAGTGCAATGAAATGGGTCATTATGAAAATGAGTATCCAATAAAGATCTCAAATGTGGGAATATAGTAGCGATACAAGCATAAAGGGGTGGTTAAATTCTTTGAAAATACGTCAGAAGATGTTGGACTATTAAACAATGTAGTATCAGGTACATTGTTTGTTTATTCATATTATTCCAATGTGTTGTTTGATTTAGAGTCTACACATTCTTTAATTTTTGATAAGTTTTCTAGGCAGTGTTACTTGTCCAGTATGCTTGTGTTGTTGAGGTCGTTTGGTTACTTCTTTTTGTCATGTATGTTCTTGGGTGTGGTTCCATGTCCGACCAGCATATGATTCCTTTTGTGCGCATGATGGTTCTCACTTAGCCAAAATGTGTTTTTTAAAATAAAAAAGTATTGGAGTAAGAACCTTCCCATCCTTGTGTGGAGAAAGAATTTATCTGAAAACAATATTTTCTCCCCCTATTAGAATTTGATGTTATTTTGGTTATTGACTGGATTTATGTTTACCATTCTAAGATTGAATATAGAGCTAAAGAGGATCGTTTTCAAAATTAATTTCAGTATGTGTACAAACATGAAACCATACATTTGATATCATATTCGAAAGCAGATGAACATGTAAAAGGAGGAAATTAATATTAACTTTCACATATTGTTGAAAGTAAAGGAACTATTCATATTAATGACTTGACAAGGGTAAATGAGTATCCTGATGTATTTCTTGATGAGTTTTCTGGTATAATACCTAATCAGGAAGTTGAATTTACTATGGACTTAGTTCCTGATACAAATCCAATTTCAAAAACCCCTTATCGAAATGATCAAATTGAACATTTAGAGATAAAGAAGCAAGTGTTGAAGTCACTTGATAACAGCTTCATTCGACCTTGAACATCACCATGGGGTTCTCTAGTCTTGTTCATTAAAAATAAAGATGGTTCAATGACACTTTTCATTGATTATAGAGCCTTGAATAAAAAAACTATTATGAACCACTATCCTTTGCCTCATATCGATGAATTGTTTGATCAGCTCCTAGACCTCAGTATTTTTCAATGATTTACTTGAGTTTGAGGTACCATCAGTTGAATGTAAAGGATGTAGACAATTCAAACAAAACATTTCATACAAGATATTTCAATTATGAATTTTATTTATTCCTTTCGGGTTATCCAATGCACTTGTTGTATTCATTGATATTATGAATCGTATTTTATATGAGTTCTTGGATAAGTTTGTGGTCATTTTTATTGATGATATTATGGTTATTATCAAAGTAAAGAGTAGAATGAAAGTCATTTAATGGTTTTCTTGAAAACCTTAAATGAAATGAAACTGTATGGGATACTTAACAAGTGTGCAATTTGGTTACAAAAAATTTCATTCATTGCTCACATTATTTCAATAAATTTCATAACTATTGACCATGCTAAAACAATTTTTTTTGAAAATGGACAAGACCCAAAAATATACTTGAGATTTATATTTTTCTTGGATTAACAGGTTATTTCTAGAGGTTTATTGGAACGTTTTCACATTTATCTTTCCCACTGTATAAGTTAACTAAAAAAGTTGTTATGATCATTTCGACAAGAGAATGTGATGATTGTTTTCTAGAATTGAAAATAAGAGTGGTGAATGATCTAGTTATGGAACTACCTTCCCAAAATGGTGAGTTTTTTATCTACAGTGATGCTTCCATGAAAAAATAATTTTTTGTTTCCTAATTTAGAATGATCAGGTAAATGATTATGAATCATGTCAGTTGAAACCTCATGAGTTATATTATCCTACAAATGATTTGGAATTAGCTAATAATGATTTTTGCATTAAAAATTTTGATGCTTCATTTGTAAGGAGTAATGTATGAAATATATGCTGATCAAAAAAGTTTGAAGTATATATTCACGTAGAAGGATTTTAAAATGGGACAGAGAATATGGAAAGAAATAATCAAGTATTATGATTACCTGATTCATTGCCATCCAGGGAAGGAAAATGAAGTGGCTGATGCTTTGATTGGAATGATTAATACTACATTAACCATGTTACGTTTGGAACAATATCCCTTGATTAATGATTTGATGAATTTTTTATAGAAGTTGTTGGTGAAGGAAATTCCTCTGTCTTGTTTTAGGTGTTAGTGAAATCATCCCGTGTAGAAAGAATAATAAAATTACATATAGAAGATAGTGAGTTGCACAAAAAGATAGTGTTGGTCCAGAAGGGAATGTTACATGAATTTTACATAGATAAACATTGTGTTTTGAGGTTTTGGAAGATATTATGTATGCCTTTTGAATCAAAGTTGAAAAATATTTGTTAAGTGCAACTTGTAGTTCTCCATTTTTTGTTAATCCTGGTAGTAGTTAGATGTACATAGATTGTCAGGAGTATTACTGGTGGGATGGAATGAAATGAGATATTGATGACTTTACAATGAAGTGTTTTACTTGTCAATAGGTTAATATAAATCTACATTTACTGAAAGGGATGCTTCAGCCTTTACCTATTCCAGAGTGGAAATGAGAAAATATATCGATGGAATTTATTGTGGTATTACTATAATCATCTCGATGCAACAATGCATTATGGGTTATTTTAGATTGATTGACTAAGTATTCTCATTTTCTTCCTATTTGAGATACTCTGTCTCTAGATCAACTTTCTTGATTTTATATTAAATATATAGTCAGGTTACATGAAGTTCCCCACTCCATTGTATCTAATCGCTATATTAGGAACACGTCTAACTTTTGGAATGGCCTTCAGAAATCATTGGGTACTGAATTAAATTTTTGTACTTCTTTTTCATCCTCAATCAGATGGGAAGATAGAATGAAAAATTCAGACATTGGAAGATGTACTTCAATCTTGCTCAATGTATTACAAGGTATGTTGGGACTAATATATTTCATTGTTTTAATTTTCATATAATAACAGTTTTCATTCAAGTATACTGATGTCCCCAAATGAGGAATTATATGAGAAGCGGTGTTGAAATCTAGATATTTTTGATGAAGTAGTTGAAAGGAAACAGATGGGACACGGATTGGTTAAATAGAAGGGAAAAAAAGATCAGTTAATTCAGAAGCACATGAGAACAATATAGAGTAGGAATAAAAGTTATACGGATAACCTAAGGAACGATCTTTCGTTGGAGGTATGTGATCATGGATTTCTCAAAGTTTCTCCATGGAATAGTGTGATGTGTTTTGGTAAGGAGGGAAACTTGAGTCAAAGGATCATTGGACCTTATGAAATCATGGAGAAAGTTTTATCAATTGCGTACAGAGTGGCTTTACCAACATGTTTATCCCAAGTGGATAATGTTTTTCATGTTTCAATTTTGAGAATGTATATTCCAGAGCAATCTCATGTTTTGAGTCCAGAGGTAGTACTATTGGAAGAGAATCATTCTTATGAGGGACAACCAGTCCAGATTAATGACTGAAGAGAGAAAGTTTTGCAGAATAAGGTAATTCATCAGGTAATAGTTTTTAGGAAAAACTATATGGTTGAAGAGATAATGTTGGAATCTGATAATCCTATGATGGATAAATACCCCCACTTATTTTATAAGTGAATAAAAATTGTGAGGATGCAATTTCCAAAAGGGGGGAATGATGTAACATCCCTGGTAAATAAAGAATATGATATTATAATATTTATTTATATTTTTGAATTAAATATTAATTTTAATTTAAAGGGGATGATATGTTTGATAGAATACCTGACACGCAACAGTGGGTTTCTCTGAAAATCACATGTCCCACAAAAGGCTGAGTCATGCTAAAAAATAGTAATATAATATTATATTAAATGGTAGTTAACGCCTAGCTATTTTATTGGATGGAATGAATAGAAATAACCATAAAATTATTATACATGTTTGTTAAATGTTTTTACAATTATCCAATAAATGTTTGAGGCTAAAAATGTGAATGAATCCAATTTGAACCATAAATACTCTAATATTCTTTAAACGGTCGATTTATTGCTTTTTAATGGATAACCATTTTTAAATATAGTTTTTTACACTTTTATAGGTTTTTTGATAAAAATAAATTCTTTTTTAGAATTGGGAAATAAAAATTAATTTGGGTAATTTTTTTTTATTTTTCTGATAAAGTTCATTTTTAATAAATAGTAAAATATACTGCATTTTAATTCAAAATTTCCTTTTAATCTTATTTTTTACATGGTTACATTTACTATTTAATTGTATTTAATGTGTAATTGGGTTATATTTTTACCATTTGATCCAATGCTGGTTATTGGAAGAAAATTCACTTTGATATTGAACATAAACCAGTGTCAATCTTTTGACAGTTATTATTTCTTAAACACATGTTTTTTGGATTTGACAGTGGTAATTAATTTTAAATTAATTTCGATAAATTATGAATTTTTAATTTGGAAAAATGGATTCCATATTTGGAATCAGGATTTCCAAATTTTGTAAAACGGTATGATTTTTAGACATTATGAATACTAACATCAGTAAATATTTTATTTTCCATGGTTAAAAGGTAAATCATGTAAAAAATGGTCAAATATAATTTTATAATAATTTTTAATTTACCATAAAAGGTGCCTTAATCCTATTTTCTGATAGATATATGACAATGGTCATCCATGGGTCTATTATGGGTCACCATGGAGCCACTTGTTATTGAAAATGACATTTTATAAAAATTAATTTAAAGATAAGCAAAATATAACCTAAACAAATATATTTTATTAAAACAATTTGTATATGGTGTTATATAAGTGATCTCTTAGACTATAAATATTAATTGTAATGAAACAAAGGTTTCATAGATCATGGTATTTTATTTATAAATTTCTCACATTAAAAAAATAAATTTAATTATGACACAATGGTGATGTAGTAATTTCTTCATTAATAATAGATTCAAATAAATGATATTATAACTATTAAAATAAATTTATTTTGAAGCATTTTATACCATACATGAATTTTTAGGATATTAATGACTTTTTATCACTAATGTAATGATTTTTTTTGAAATAATCATGTTTTTATTGATTTTTTAAAAGGAATGATAATAATTGTTTATAAATTGACATAAATGTGTTTTGAAAACAATTAATATTTTATTAAATGATAAAATATTCATAAAAATATAATATTCGTCCAACTGACATATATGATGTTATAAATGACATTAATGATCCATTTTTGGTCTCTTGTAATTTTATTGTAAATAAATTAACCATATAGTGTGAATATATTAGAGGACATTTTAAAAGATAAATAAGTTAACAGAGGGTTAAATAAAAAATATAAGGATTAAAAATAACCAAAGCATATCCAATTATTTTTGGATGATTTTATTTCGACATATATGCACCATATCATAGAATTATGAATTTGTTGGACCATTTTAAACTGAAAATAATTTTATAATAAAATAATACTTTAAAACATTCCTAAAGAGCCCCCCTCCCTCTTTTAAATTCCCACAACCTATAAACCATTACACACACATCTAAAGCCCCTTGAATCATTCTAACTCTACTCAACGAAGCTTAAAAAATCCATATCTTCCTCCTATAAGGTTTCCCCAAGGCATAATGGAATTCAAGAGAGCGATTTTGGTCAAATAAAAAGAAGTTACCAAGTTTAAAGGCAACCTCATCTCTCAGGTTCTTTTCTTTTATTTTCCCTTTCAACCCCCTAAAAACTATTTATTCAATTATTTTATAACAAAAAAAAATCTTCAATATATGAGCATGTTTTAATGAGGAGGATTAGAAATAAACATACACACACCACCATATAATGAATACGAACATACTATTTCTGTGGATGTCGAACTGCTGACTAACAAAACGATGATTGTTCAATTACATCCTATGACCTCTCATGGTGGACATTATGATGGAATTGTATTTATATGTGATATATATTATATTTATATTTTCTATATTCTTCTTTATTTTTCTTTTATATCATACCTTTATGATTTCTATAATTGGTAAATATGATAATTTCAATTGAGGATGTACGGACTATCTCAACCTCAAATAGATATAACTAGTTAATGCCAAACGTGGAACATATAAATGATAGATTTAATGAAATTATATATGATATTATTATTAAATTTTAATATATCTATGACTCATTATGTTAAAATTCCATTAAATATGAGAAATAAAAGAAAGTAGCATTCATTCATACGTACGACTTACAGTCTCCATGAACGGTGCATTTCATTTCGTATCTCTGTATGTTATGTACTATTACAAATACTCTTTATATATGATATATATGATATATAAATCATGAATATAATTAAGGAGATAATGTAATTTTTACCACATGGACAATTTTTAATTATAAGATGTTTATTTTGGACTCAAGTACCAAATATCGACAAAATGGTCGTTATTAACAGAAATGATTATGTAATGTTTATAATAGGGTAATAAATTATATAAAATTAATAATAAACTTGAAAAGGGTTCTGAATCAAGTATAAATTTAATTTATTATATTATTCATGAGATTAAAGAACGAATGATTCAAGTTGGACATGAGGTAAGGGACTTCGTCTCAATCTCTTTTCATTGAGGCAAACATTGATTTATAAACGACTTTATTTTATACAGTGTATAAATCCTTTTGAAATTTACTTTTATTCAAAATGAATTATTTCTATATGAAGTGTTTTACTAAATGAAAAAAATAATGTTTCATTTTAACATATTTTGTGATGATGACCTTTTCGATACCGTGAGCATTGTTTGATATATGTCTTCATTAACCATCCACAATGTATTTAAGACTAAAATAAATACCATATAATCTTTTTACATATTTGTTTCAATGAAAATAGTTTTGGTAATGGATTTATTATTTTAATATATTAAATTATATATTTTCATTTCAATATTGAAATTTTATCATTCTATTATGCTTCTGTTATCTGTTATGATTATGTTTTCGTTCTTGGGCATTGTTTATGCACATGGTTGGTTTCGTGATAATCTTAGGTAGGGTGTGCCCAAGATAACTCTACAATTCATTGGGTAATTTGACTGAGGTAAACATTAATGTTTCTCCAAAGTGATTTAGGGAATATACTGTGGTGGGTATTCCAAACATAAATCCCTATATAGCTGTGAAAACTACAATGTATGTATGTTTTGGATTCCACAAGTGACCTTTATTATTTATGATTTCAATATGTTATTCATAAATCTTAAGATTTCCTGAGTTGTGTTAAAGGAACTATGTTTTGTATGTATTGATGGTCTAATGGTTTCTTTCTTTATTTTATCACCCTTATAGAGCTTTTTATGCTCATCGTATGTTTTTGAATTGTTTTTCATATGATATAATGCATGGTAAGAGAAAAAAAGAATTCAAGATGATTTATATCAATAATAAAAATCTTATTTTATTTTATGAGTTTTTATATTATGAAAAACATGTATACAGATTTGTGACTACCAGAGAAGAATATATTTTGGTATCTGTGGGAAAATAAGAGTTTTATATGAAAGATCATCTCAAACATGATTATAGTGTTATTATATAGGTAACTTTAAGACATATTTCTAGTGATTGTGGGGATTAAATTGAAGTCATATATTCCCATAATATTGAAAATATATATTTTAGTTGATGAATCATACTATCTAATTGTGATAATTGATGTTGAACCTAATGTAGTGATTAGTAAAATATAGAAAAAAGAATATATGCTCATAATTAATTAGATTTTTCTAGACATTCATATCATAGTTTGGTACAACTATAATTACGTTAATCATATTTCAGTTTGGAATAGTGTGTTTTTTGTTTTTTTTATTTTCATTGAATTTAATTATATATATTTCAATTGATAAAAGTGGTTTAACAACATTTTTAAAAAAAATTACTTTGTTTTAAATTAATGTTTCTAAAAGATGTTCTTAAATAAAAATATTTTAGAAATAATTTTAAAACTACTTTAAAAAACATCCTGAAAATGGTTTTATACTATACAAGGTATATACATGAGGAAATTATGATATTTTTTTTATATTGTTTATTTTAGTTTGTATCCTTTATTTGGCTTCAAAATTGGTATCCCTAAAACTATTCATTTCACTATTCATTATTTTTCATATACATTATTTTAAAATTTATCATAAATTGAACATTTATTTTAAAATACATGAAATTTAAAACATTGAAGTGGTACAAAGGAAGAGGATATCACAAAATAATCACCATATGCTGGATATGGGCTTCCTCCTTTGGTGACCATTGTGAGTATTCTATTCCACACACACACACACACACATATATATATATATATATATGAATAACATTTAATGTGATGTCATTAATATTTTTTTAAAAAATTTAATTTCGGACCAACACCTAGGAGGCAATTATTCTCATACCAACGTAGTCGTAGTGGTACGTATCCAAATGATTCATGAGGGAGGGGGTACTAGAGTTAGTTTCACAAATCATCGAACCTAATCAATCCCCATCCCTTCATCAGATATAATATCTAAAACAAATTCGTATTCCACCATTTCATTAGAGACACCATAGGTATTTAAACCTACTACACAATCACCACTATTTTATCTAGTCCTTATCATATTACTTCCCCTAATCTAATGGCATATCCCACTCCCAATGAATATTAAACATATCAAAAAATTAATGTTCTAGATTAATTTCTTTGTAATTGATATTCTATGGGCTATGAAATTCATGATCCATAATATTCTACTTTAAAACATCAAGATCCACCTGAGTAGACATTGGACCCTAATTGTACAATACAGGTAAAAGAATCTTCAATAGATCAGAATACATCATTACCCCCTAATCATCCTGGATCAGGTATTTGTACAGAGTATATCTATTGTTACTAAATTTATTCATTATTATATGTATTTATATAATATATTTATTTTATTCATTCATATATAAACCTACCACTATATTTATGTGATGGGGTACACTCGTGTGTAATGTGTATAATGACCTCACATAACATATGGTTGAATATAGTGAGGATAATCAAAATATTAGTAAAACAGGGTGAGAATGCATGAGTTTTACTAATACACTTTACAAATACTCTAACATGATTACCATAAAAACACTCTTCTAGATACACCATCAAAATATTGTAAATGATATTTCCTAGCCATTAAAATGGATAAGTAAATTCATTAAATTTATTATTATACAATTATTTTATTTATATGAATTTATATTTCAGTAATAGTTTTGTTATAATTTTATAGATGGTTAGGGGTAAATACTACATAACTAATGGAATTAGGTGACCTATAGAGTGAATATAATAATGAGTTGTATAATGGTTGGGTTTCTATAGTTTGAATCGGTATAGTGGCCATACATATCGTGAATTAGTTTCCAATAGCACATTTATGGGAAATGATTTCTCATAGAAAGAGTAAATTATTAAAGTAGTTAAAAATAATATTTGTTTTTATTGAATCTTTTGATGATTAAAAATATGAATATATTTTATATTAATGGTATAAATTTTAGGTATATTCATATTGAAATAAAAATATTGTGAAACAAAGAATCACAAAACTTATTGGCTGACAATGATGTTTGTACAAGAAGGGAAGAATGTATTTTTATACAACACAAGAATTTATTTTTCTAAAAATATTAAACAAATATACTTCATGTTATATATTGTTTTCGTGATTTAGTAATGGTGTAATTATTATCCATATATTCCTATATGAATAATTTTTCTTGAATACCTAATTATTCTACATAATTTACTGTTTTATTTAACATATCTCTAGGCACATGCACTTCATGTATGAAGTTGTGAACTTAATTATAACAAGCATTATATCCAATATATTTAAATCATTGAATGGAAGTGAATTATTTATAATCATTCACCCTAATCTATTGTAATTTTCCACCCTAGAAATTGTTTTCATTCAACTATTAATATTTTACTCCATTAGGGGTCATTTTTTCATCTAGATCTCTCCCTTCATGGAGAATAAAAAACCAATTCTTTAAAGTTAATTGAATATCACAGGATTTTATAACCAATCATCCTAATAGGGATATTTATTATTGAGTCTCTTTTATGTCTCCTTTAGATGTTAGTTTTATATGACATAAATAACCAACTCATTCATAAATAATTCAACATCTTCCTTATGTCTTTTCCACATTTTAATGACTTTCATAATCCATAACATCATATTCAATAGGTGCTTTTAGATTGGAATTCATATCATAAAAACTAAAAAATTCATTTTCATTAGTAACTTATACAAAATCATATATTTCAATGTATTCATCAACTGGATTTGGTACCTTGAGAATGTGATTCCATTCTAGAAATTTTGTTGTTTCTTAGACAATATCCCAAAAACCGATTCATGTGTTTTTCCTTCCTCAAGGTCTTATTCAATAGTAGTATTCTACCAATCTAAATTTACAAAGGTCAGATCTTCTATTTGATCCTCATAACGGTTTTCTTGTGGGATGACATTCTCACAATACATGCCCTCCCTATACGTGATGGCTACATATCACTTTACGGTAACATCCTTAACCGTAATGGGTACTAATTAATTAATCATTTCACTATGGACTTCATCATATTCGGTTTGTAGTTATTACTCATTTATCATTTCAAATTAATGTCATAAAAACTTCTAAAGAACAAAATTATTTGATTTTATAAATTCCTCTTATTCCTCCAAAGTGATGTTTGGAAGATCCCCAATATTTGGATTTATTTTAGATCAAAATGAAACAATCTTTTTATAGTTCAAGAAATTATTGAATGATAGATAGGTCTTTGATGCCACTAAATGTATGTTTTTTATCCCTAAAACTATGTTTATAAGAACATGGGAGCATTCCAACCACACAATTTTATCCATTAATATCTCCTTCTTAACTAAATTTTTTATAAAAACTAAAACTATTATGGTCATAATGGATTAAAATATAAAATAACACGAAGATCAATTCAAACAAATATCCTTATATATACAACCCACTTCTAAATGAACATGTAACCCCCAATAACTCCCTTCCATTCTAATACCATGTGGTGCACACCTGGCCACACACACATATCAAAATACACATATCAAACATTTATGAACCTATTTTTTACATCTTATCTACTACAACTGAAATATATAAAAAATAATCATTTTTATATAATTAATAATAACATGACATGTAAAATATAGATATTAGTTTTTTTAGTCAATTCGATAACAAAAAAACAAGATATTTTTACAATACTATATCATGAAAACCAAATAATATATTACGTTGAAAACTCTACCATATATATCTACCCCACCTAGTCTATATCGATTACGTCGTCCTATTTGTAGATAAACTATTTCATGGGAACACGATATATTTCTCTTCATGAGTTAGACCAAATTGAAATATTTTGGTCTGAAATTTCTCAAATCGACACTCTATGACATATTTCACACTATAATTCCTTTGCGGTTTTCAAAAATTACTGTAGAAAAATATGTCTCCATACAAAAACAAAGATCCTTGTTAATTTTTTCTACCACATAACTTTTTGAGTATTTCAGCATATTGTTTTCCAATAGTTATTATCCATTTAATAAACTAGAATTCTTTTCTCAAAAACATAATAATGCTTCATAATCCATATTATATATAATATAACCATATATTAATATATGACATGTATATAGACTTCTAACTTGCACTATCATATTCATCATGTAAATTCATGAAATCCTGGGTATGTTGGATTATTTTACATTGCATTGATTTTCCTCCCAATGTAGTTTCAATTATTTTTGTGTCTCCATGACATGTTAGAATGAAACTACAGTATAGATCATTACAAATGATTCTACTATTCTTTTTCTCTCATATACATTATTCTTCCCAATTCTTTCTTTTATATCACCCATTACTCATTCCATTATTTATCATTGTACCATTTAATTTTTTTCATGATCAACATTCACAGTGAACCTCATTTTTCTTCATAATTAATATGGAACATGAAATGATTTCACAATCTTCATAAAAAATCCCTATGATATATTCATGTGGGAATCTATAAAATAACACCATAATATATACATATATATAAGTGTTTTTGTGTGTGATTAATGTTTTATTGTTTTTAATATTAATCAGAAGAAGAACATGAAGTCACCATATTTTTCTTGGTTCATTCCATCACACAATAAAATTGGATGATGATAATGAATAAATATTTTCTATATTAATTATAATGGGTGGTACATAACATGGGAGGACAAGTTCCATAATCAAAATTACTTTTCTCCAGCATAACGAATGAAGATGGAAGTTCTGTAAATGAATATACTCCAACAATATTGTATGTTATAATTTTAAAATTTAAAATTTTAATATTAATTTTGTAACTAAATAGATCATTTAAATTAGAAATAGATTCTTTTAGAGATTCGTTGATGAGAAAAAATATGAAGAATTTGTACTAAATGATAATTTAAATCGTGCATTAGGAGATGAGTAGAATTGGATACTACATTGTCATTCGAGGAAGAGTATCATTCCCATTATATATTATACCATTTCGCGTACAAATTATGGTAGTACCGATTTGTAAAAATACCTTGCGGAGGTAACACAGGATAGTATAGAGGATAAAGAGACAAAAAAATGATAGATCTTGAAATAATTGAAAATACCATCAAGAAATTTATGAAATATATATAATAAATATTTCCTTTACATCGAATGGATTCTACCATGGATTTAGATACATTCATTTTAACAATAAATTCATTATATGTTTTACTAATCGCTGGTGATAATGGTCCCGGTTGTACATGAGGTGATGAATGTTTTATTATGGGTGATGGAGATGGTGATGTAGATGATGGAGATTGCGATAACGATGGCCATAATGAGGGTGAGAGTGAGGATAATAGTGAGTATTATTGTTATTAGGATGGTGGTGGTGATGATGATGATAATTCTAATGACGATGATATCATATTTCATGATTGGGAGATTAACTCTTTACATTATTGAATGATATTTTTGAAATATGATTTTTGATGATTTTATGTGAATGCATATATGTGATTTTCAAATTTGGAGTCCTTATTGCTACCTAGGTGAAGGAAGGTTATAAAAATGGTTTAATAAACCATTGTTACATACCAATGGGAAATGTTTAGTGAATATATTTGTATAGGGTAAATCCATAAACTTATACCAATGTTCATATTGAAACCATTGGTGTATGTCAACATCCAATACAATAGAGAAAATAGTTATAGTACACTTTTTATAGGTTATACAAATTGTTATCCTGCAAATAGAAATTTTTTAAACTATTAGTATAGTGAATATATCTATATATAATTTCAAGTCATTCATAATGATTTGTAATGAAAATATTTATTAACCAAAGAGTACACCATAGGAGTTCTAATCTAGGTTCATATTAAGGGAACACTCACAGCACACCCAAATAATGGTTGAGATAGACAAACAACTATGTTCAGAATTATTACCAAAACATGCATCAATTCCAAAACCACATCCACATTTTGTATACAAACAAGGATGTTTTTCTAGTGAAAACAACAATCCATTACTAAAAAATAGGTTATTCCATTATACATAGGATTATCCTAATGGTTATCACAAATTGTTTCTCATCTAATTTCCCAAATGTTACTAAATCATTCACTGATACAAACTATTATTACTTGTACATTAAATTGGAAAACATTACATATTATTATTTTAAGTTTGAAGACATCATATTTCAATGAAAACAATAATGTTATAGGTATATTATATTTGGAAACATGAACACATAAGAACCATGTTCCTACGTTAAATAAATTTTGTCTCTCTTAGTTATTCATAACTAACCATAAGAGAAATATCACACTAATAAAAACATTTCATATCCTAGGGAAGGTATACATTAAAAGTATGATCTTATATTTATTTTAAGGGTAAATATAAGGGAAGTAAATTTTCAAAAAATCATAGCAGAAGCATAATCCCATGTCACGATCTGACCAATGATAGGGCTCAAACCACCATTACCATAAGACAACCTCTAGAGGTCGGGGTTGTAGTGACTAGAACCATAGTCAAAAATAATTTGGGGTTTAATTTTACTAAGAACCCGTACACATGTACAAAACCAACTCAATGAAAAATTTCAGATGGAAAGAAAAAATATGGAATACTAGTATAAAATAAATAAAGTATTTATAAACATCTAGAAAGTAAAATGGTATGGAACTATTAATGGAAATTTAAACGGAAAAAAACACTCCCAACTAGAAATGAGTCCCAAACTAATATAAATTTAAAAGAAAAAAATTGGAAAGAGATCCATTCTCTTCAATACCTTACCATGCCCACCATACATGGCCCAGAAACCTATTATAGCTATGCTCTTTTATTGTAATTGTAAACCTTATTATCAAATATATAAGACACAAAACATGTGGTAAAATCCTTTGCACGGGGGTGTATAAACAAGCCCATTAGAATGTACTAAAATGTGAATGGAGGAAGTAAGATATAAGAGAGGAAATAACTAATGTAGATAAACAAGGTATATTGAAAGATTATATCTCAACCTTGAAAAAAGAGATTGTCAGATCGTCCAAGTAGAATGGGCTAAACAAGGTGCGTAAATGAACTATGTGTCGTGTCTATTCCCTTATATTACAAGAATAGACTCGTCAAACCATTAGAATATAGAAATGGAATGCACATGGTATTCCATGTTTGTCTTCACCTTTGATGAAATAATAATAAAAAACCCAATGTGTTAGTATATAAGTATGATATATATATATATATTTAGAGTCAAATAATCCAAAAGCGAGACAAAGAGGATATACATATCATAGATCATCATAAAAAATATGAATAGAAAATAGTTAGAAAACTCCACCAATGATTCTTAGCATCCCATGTGTCTCCCCTGAACACAAATAGTCTATGGAACTCATTCAACAAACCCTGATACCATCAACTTTGGGTGGAATTGACTCACTCAAATGGTTTTAGGTCAGGTCACAAGAATGAAACAAGGTTTTGAAAGAGTTCCTATTCCCCATGATTCCAAATCTACATCGAACCACGTCTCATTATTTGGAAGTAGATTCAGGTCCACAATTATTATAGAAGGATATCATGCCCTTGTAAGATAGTAGGTTCTTATTCTTCTAGTTATGAAAGAACTACATTTTCATGGCCATATAGAGGGGGCCCTTAGGAAAGTCATTGGGGAACTCCACTTCCCAACCCTAATGCATGGTAACACCTAAAAAAAGATGATAAGAAACTCCACTTCCCGGCCCTGTGGAGGGTAACGTTCAGATGAATCCATCAAGGAACACCATTTCCTTTCCCAGTTAGAGGGTAACACTCAAAATAAGTAGTTGCGAGACTAAAGTGCCCTAACCTACAGGAGGGTAACACTCAGAAAAGAGTGCAGTTGTAAAAATATATTTCCCATACTTTTTAGACATTAACACCCAAAAAATGGTCCTTGGGGAAATTCACTACCCAATCCTTCTTTTTTGTAACTCTTGGAAAGTTATAGTGGTCCTACAACATCACTACCATGATCGAGTCTCAGCTCAGTGTATTCCAAGCATGAAAAATTTCACATCAAATCTCAAAATATTATACGTAGTGTCCTACCATGTTCTATTTAGAAATAATATCATGGTAGGATACTCACAAGGGAAGATATGAGTTCAGATGGAAGAGATACAACACATTGACGTTTACTAAAAATGATCTAAGGGGTACACAATTTGTAAGGGGACCCAAAATCTATTTTGTCCAACATCACCTCCTGCCTGATTACTTATCTGGTACATGACTCTCTATATATGTGTATGTACATGATGTGCATGTGGAAAACTGGGTAACTATATTGAATATTGTACTAGGTTGTGTCCCAATGGTCACGCCTTTGTTCCAGACCCCATATCCATGTAGCAGACAACCTTTCTATATACCGAACATTGTTTTTGTGTTGTTGGATAAACGGTCTATCTAAATTAGAAGAGAATTCATGGAATATATGAGGGACTACCAGTCATGTTACCCTTAATATCTATGAAACCATAGATCCACCATTGAGAGGGATACACATCGTGTGTTCTTCATGGTTAATGGCATGTAGTTAAGATTTTTCAGGAAATAAAATATTTTTAAATCCATTTATTGTGCTTTGAATCTATTCAAACTAATTCAGATTCAGCACTATCTATTTATAGAAAAAAGGATCTAGAAGGGAAATGTGATTCTAGGCCACCACTCATTAGAAAATCACCTCTGTTCACTATGAGGGGTTTTCCAAACATTACACACACCATCGTTCCACTGTTCATCGTTATATATTGTAAAAATATTGAATCAAGATTCCTTTAATTGTAACAATACAAATTTTCTGCTTGGTTTATTAAAAAAATTTCATTTAATAAGTTCACCATGAATTTGGGGGTTCAATTTATCTCGGTACATCTAACCAATGTTGAGTGGAGAACTGAGGATCCAAACAGAAAAGAACATAATGAAATTATGGAGAAAACAACAATCCTTTAAACATCAATATCCAAGTATTCTTGTCCAGTTATCATGAACATGGCACTGAGGATAGATAGAAAATTCATAAAATCATTAACAGCCCATTCATGGGAATATGAGAATGGTATTTAAATTGTATATATAAGAAACGAGTATGATCTGGTCAATAACTCATTACAAAGGTTTCAAAATACCAAAAGACGAGTCCTACCTCAGTTGTTGATTGATTAATAGAGAATAACATGTTTATGCAGTGATTATAAGGAGTTTCTACGTTAATTGTGTCTTGATCTACTTGATTATATAGTTTTATCTACATTTCAAAATTGATTCGCCAAAAGAATGGAGGGGGGTATAGGCTACTGGAGATTCCTTGGATATGAGACCAACCATAGATAAAATTTGATGATGATATATTTATAACCATTTTATTAATGTTTAAATGAATTATTTAATTAATTAAATAATTTAATAAATCCACATAATAAAATTCCAATGAGTTATGGGTCTGAACATCTCATGAAGACTAATGTTTTGTTGTTCTTTGGGAAACACCATGTTCTAGACAAAACTATGACCACTGATTTTAGATCCGATCGACAATTTATGAGATATTTTATTTTATTTGCGGTATCATATATCATAAAATTTAAAATATTTTTAATGTTTTTAAAAAATAAAATCTAGGAACACTGGGCCTTAAAATTGAAGACTATCTCAGTACCTAGCTATAGAAAATATATATACTTATTTCAATGCCTTGCAAGGAAAATATGGGTCTGTAAATCATTCAATCCTTCATGATTTTTTCCATGAAAAGGAAAATGAAAACGATATGGTATACTAAACCCACACATGGATCTCCTACTCCCACGACCTCTCCTACACATTTCCATGATAAATAAAACATTAACCAAAGGGATGGTCCATCTAAACTGGTTCTGCTCCTTCTGATCATCAATTTCTACCAGATACTTCACAAATGTGGGTCCTTCCTCTATGTCCATCTATTCCTAGTCTAAAATTCGCATATGTTCGTGCACACATATCCTCATTGAAAACATGTGAAATATGTCCTTCACCCTCTCCAACTGTGGTTATAGGGAAATGCATTATGCAACCTCACAAACCCTCTTCACAATCTCGAATGACCAAATGAATCTTGTGGATACCTTGAATCCCTTGCCAAAACCTATGAATTCCTCATCATGGGGAGACTCATAGAAAAGTGAGGTATCACTACTCAAACTACAAGGTTCTATGACGAAAATCTTTTTATGATTTATATCTACTCTAGGTTCTCCTCAACCATTCGAGGATGACTTGGAGTTTTTCTATTGTCACCTACACTATCTCTGGGCCCAATAGAGATGGCCCATCAGTCATTGTACAATTTGAGGGTGACCTATAGGGTCTCCCATATTGGGTTCCAAAAGGATCCATTATCATCATTTAGTGTCATCTATTGTTTTGTGAAAACCCTTCAGAGGGAAGGTTAACCTATTAGCTCCATCCGGAGTCGAACATGAATGCCCTTAACATATCATCTAGTACATGGATGGTCTACTCTGTTTACACATCTGAATGGGGATGAAAGACTATAGTAATTTGCAATTGGGTCTGGAATTCATAATGTAGGACTCTCTAAAAAATTCATTTAAAATAGTAATCACGATTAGTGAAAATTGTTGAGGGTACCCCATGAAGGGGAATGATCTCTCGTATGTACAACTTATCCAAACTCCCCACTAAACTCTATACCCTCATAGCAAGGAAGTGAACTGAAAACATTAGTGGGTAAACTATCACCCATATGGTGTGATGGCCATTCACTATGAATGGAATCCTATGATGATGTACACAGATATGCAATCCCACATTTACTCTATAATATCAATAGGCTGCAACAATAATTCCATAACATGGTGTTACCTTCACCTGATTAAAAGTGATGCACTGCAAGAGGAATCCGGATACACATCATCTCATGTAGGACCACCGAACTACCAATAAAGGTATCTATTCATATTACGAACATCATGATGTACAACTAGGGTAGATGTGTGGAACTCTAGAATCACCATCTCCCACATCACAACCAAAACCACCATTAATCCATGGAACAAGATGACGTGATTCCATTATTTAGAATATTCACCTAGTTCTTAGCCTATATTAAAATGATCATGTAAGACCATGCATTCAATTTCCCCAGGTGATACTCTCTTACATGCTCCTGAAGTAAAATATTCAACACTATCGACTGAAGAAATGTTTTACACTCCAACTCCACTAGGGACATCTATCTGAAAGGAAAGTGCTCTGATGATTCATACACTATCTGAACCTAGGAAATTATACTAATTGAATCAACAAAAATGTTACCTTATCTAGATTATAGAGTATCGCGATGTCATAGGATTACATGAACTCCAACTAGTTGTACTATCTCAGGTTTAGGTCTCTCTTCATGAAGATGTACATGAGACACTAGCGGTCTAAGTAAACCACAATGTTCTCCCACAGAAGATAGTGTTTGCACATCCATAGGGAAAATACTACCGCAAAAATTTCACTGTCATGGGTTGTGTTGTTCTTCTCCTGGGGTCTCAGCTACCTCTACCCATCAAAATTAACATCCTACTTCTACATAAACATGAAAGTAAGGACATGTCATGAGGGATCACAGTACACTATGAACTCCACACCTTCCTTTAGTATTCTCAATAATTGATCTCTCATCATCCTCTACCGCAACTCCTTAATGGCCATCTAGCGCCGCTCAGAATAGGTAAATAACTTCCCTTTTTGTGTTAGGGTGATCATTGGTGGTGTGATTCTTGAGTAGTCTTCCATGAACCTCTTGAAGTACCTCGACAATCCAAGGTAGCTCCACACTCCTGACACATTCTTTGGTGGATCCCAAGAAAGCACTACATCGATCTTCGTTGGGTACATGGATAAAAATTATTCAAATAAAACATGACCCATAATGTTATTCTTTGGTATCTAAAACTGGAACATAGAGATAATTACATAGTGATAGTACCCTTGACAAAACTAGACCAAATTTGGCTGGATGATCTATTTCATCTAGACCATAAAAACAATGGGGGAATTCGTCAAACCAAGGGGAAACACTAGGAAATCATAGTGTTCATAGTGAAATTAAAATTCTGAATTTTGTAATATCAGCCTCTAAAAACCATAGATGATGGTAAAAAAATATGAGATCGATCTTCCAGAAACATTTTGTGCCTCAAAAATGTTCAATGAGGACCTCATTCATAGTCTAGTCGTACTTCTTCTTTTTTGTGGATTGGTTGAGGCGATTATAACCCATGTGAAGCCACATGCTCCTATCCACAACTTTCGTGGACAAAACTGGGGCATCATAGGGGGACACATTTGGTCTAATAATATCCTTTTCTCATAGTTCCTTAAACTATATCTATAGATCTTGAATATTAGTTGGGGAAACACGGTATTCTGAAAAAGATATCGAGGTATTCCCAGGAAGAATTTGAATGAAGAAAACCATCTCATTCTTTAGAGGTTGGCTTATAACATATTTATGAAGGACATCCATATAATCCCCGACAACTAAAGGAACCCAGATACCCAATGATCCTGCTTCACCAATGGATGAACTCACCAATTTATGGGTGTTGGGATTCAGCATCCTACTCGATGAATCTAGAGTCTATAATATGATATCTCCCTTGCCCGAAAATGAATATCTCATCCCATTAGTGCATATGCATCTGAAATGTTGGTGGTGATAGTCAATCTAGGCACAAAAAATTGAATGTCAATCCATTCACTATATAATTCATAGGGTTTCATTGTGATGACCAAAAGGTCCCTCATGGACCACTCTCCACCATGGGATATGTCGCACTACAAGAAAATAAATGATACAGAAAAAAATTCTCAGTAGGATCCCCAAGTCAAAGTTGTTGTGATAGTTCCTCTACTATGAGATCCTACTATTGTTACTAGAGTACATAGACAAAAGAATTGTGGGAATTGGTTTCTCCTACTATTGACGAAAGAGTATAAAACACACAGATCATACATCGTATCATTTCATGCGTTGCTAGATAATAGTCATCCAAAGCCTACACTTACTAATGGACTCGACCAATGGATCCCTAAGCCTGAAAAGGGTCACCTTGGTGGTGGTTGAAAGATATCATACTAGAGTACACCAACCATATCTACTACTACTTCTCTTCTAGCTCCACCTCCATTGGGATCACCCTATCCTTACTTGGGAGATCCCTGATCATGGTGCTGCCTTTATAGGGGGAGTCTATCAGCTATCTACCTGAGATTCTTAGTGAATTTGGTTGGGAAATCCCGTTCCATGTGACCTCACCACATGCATGAAACAAAAATCCCCTCAATGATACCATACTGCACTTCGCTTCTTCAACTGTATATGACTACTTGCCTGAGAATATTCACAGAAGGGTCTCCTAATAGGATATCTTGGGGCTAAGTGTCATCGTGATATTATAAATGAATCATCACTAGGATTCCATATATCTAGAATCATAATGATAAAAAGATCTATATCACTAATTCCCTCTCTAGCATTCCAAAATAGGTGGGGATGCACAAGGGAACATTTCTGGGTCAAATATTTTGTTGGAGTCCCTTCTCAAACATTTGGGGTCAGAAGTATACATCAAATATCATTTCAAGGGAGTAGTGTGTATGGTATGTTAACCACTATTTTTACTCATCTACAATCATCCCTCCTTTGTACTACTCTAGAATCTTCAGACTCTAAACTAAGCACAACAAGGAGGGGTATTAATGGTCAGGGAACAATAGCTAAAAGTCATCCAACAAGAGTGTTGACTCATTATGATTTTGGGTTATGAAGATCGACCAAATCCAAGTTCATATATGGAAAATTAATTACATAAAATGTCCCCGAAAGATCCATTGAGGTCCGAACATGACTAAATATTTAAACCACTAACTCTATCCATTTTTCTACTTCCTGATGATCTAGCTCTCCATGGAACCTTAGCGGTCTCTGATGCTAGAACATGTGGAGTGTTATAAGACTACGTACATCCTCATCTTTCACTGCTAGGATGGTCATTTGTTTGATAGGTGGAGGGTATGCTATCCACCCATATTGAGAATGAGGGTCACTTGGTATACCCTAAATTAGGTCTCATCTAATATACGGTCATCGTCACACACCAGAGCTGGTATCCTTGATGGATTTCATCCTAGAGTCATTCTGAATGTTATCATAGAGTATCATAGAGTGATGTGAATATATATATATATATGTAATAATTGGGAGAACACTCAATAATTACAGTAAATGATAGAATATTTAATGATTTATGTACCATTTATCCCTAGAACAAATATCATGTCTTACTATGTTCAGAAGTAGGAAGTCAGAGTTCTAGTGAAAAGATACGTTGGCCTTCTATATTATCACTAGAATCCATGTCCTGAGAGAATAACCTGAGATCATCTGATACTATACCATAATAACAAAAAATCATCTAAAGGGGATATGTCTAAACAATATCCCAGCGAATTAAATTTCTCTGATAATAGTCTATCATTATCCCACCCATGTATCTTCTTGAGGCATTACTATCCCAAAGCCACCTCTATGGGCTGGGGGAGGTGATACTCACAGAATTCATAACTAACTTGATAAGGACATTTAATAAGTAACTATACATATGCACATATCCTATCTAATGGAAACGTGAAGCAAGAAATTAGAAAAGATAAAACACTACTACTAGATACAGAATGCATGCGTGAACCCCTAGAGAGTAAAATGGTTTTAGAGTGAAAACTGAAAAGTAATAGGAAAAAATACATGCCCTTCCGGAAATGTGTCCAAACCTGATAGAAACCTAGATAGTAAATATATGAAATAGATCCCATCTCATAAATCCAATGTTACAACCCCGTTACGTGGTCTAGGCACCAAGTATTCATATGTTCCTATGATGTCTTCGTAAACCTATCCATCATATGCAAAAGACACTACACATGTGGGAAAAAACATGTAGGGGGGAGTATATACATACTGATTAAAATGACCTAAATGGTGAATAGGGAGAAGTAACAAATTAGAGAGGATATAATGTTATTAGATACACAATATATAATGATGAGTACATATCAACCTAATAAATAGAGAATTTAAGCTCATACAACCACAAGGGGATAAACATAGTGAGTATAAAAATTACCCGTCAAGCCTTCACCACCTATTGTGGGAAAGAATAATCATCCACCCCTAGGAATCTAGACATAGAGAAAATATGGAATACCCTATTCATCTTCACCAATCATGTAATGATATAACCCAAACACATGGTGTGGGTATAGAAGAATGATATATATGTACATTATGAAATTGTATACCAAATAAGAGAGTGAGGGGATCTCCATATCATTGCTTAACCCGATAAGATGAGTATCCAATAATTCCAAAAGTCAAACAGTGATGTCTCGCAAAACACTAATCTACCATAAGCACAAAATTGTATGTAACTCATTCAGCATTAGAAGATTCTATTCCCTTTGGGCTACACTAACTCAACCATAGGGTGTTAGGTCACTTAAAAAAATGCATCTCAGTAGGGAAATCATTTCTCTACCTCATGAGCCCAAATACACACCAAACCATGTCTCATCATAGTGTCGTAAAATTGAGGACATTGATATCAATGTAAACATCCCATGCATTGGTACGATTGGAGGGTCCTACTCTGCTAGACATCGAGGAACTCAATAGTCCAGTACCACTAGATGTTATTACGTGGGAATGTCATTAGGGAACTCCACTTCAAAACCCAACTGTATAGTAATAACAGAAAAAAATCTTCAGAGAATATGTCTACCCAACCCTGCTATAGGGTAATGACCAGAAGATTCACATTAAGAAGTACACTACCCAACCTTTCTGGAGGGTAACACATTGAATATTATGTCATGTAAATCCAATTCACATCCATACTATAGTGTAACATTCAGAAAAGGGACTAGTTTGGGAACCCGGGTGCCCATTCCTTGGGGATTGTAACACCTGAAAAGGGTCCTTAGGGAACTCTTCCACCCAACCATAATATAGTGTATCTCCCTGGATGATCTGTTGATCATCTATGAGTGCTTCCATCATCAGGTGTCTCCTTAATATTGGCCTTGATCATACAATTTCTCATCATATCTTATAATCCACAACTAATGGCACCATAACATCCTATGATGAAAAATAAGCATGTTAATATACTCATGGGCCAAAATCATAGTTCAAAAATTAGAGATATGGGACTTTGAAGATTATTGAAAAGAAACTAAGAGGTGCACGATTTGTGAGGGGACATACATGGTGTGTGGTCCCACTTCAATGCCTTACCTTGTCACCGGACAGTACACATCGCCCTATCCGTGTGGTAGTACATGTTGTGTTGGTGCACTAGATGGTGTGTTTGTGCACTATTGGATTGGTTCCTATCTCGGTGTCCATGTATGTGTACCAGACATTGTTTTTGTGTGGTCATCCACATGTTCTATCCAAATAGGAAGAGAATACAGTGCATTTAATAGGGACTACAGTATATGTTACACTTAATTTTTCTGAAACCCTAGAAATATCATGGAGGGGGTTACATGACTTTTGTTTTTCCTTGAACGCAACATTAATTAATATTTGTTCATAAATATCAGACATCTAGATACTCTTCCAAAATAGTAAATCTATTTAAAACACTTCATATATGATAATATCTATTTCTGGAAAAGGATTATCTATATAGAAAATTTGATTCGAGGCTACCATTCTTCAAAAAATATCCTACATTTTCCCTTAGGTTTTGGACAATTTTTTCACATGCCTTATAGCCTCTTTTTGTCCCTGATATTTTGAATAAACATCGAGTAGATCATACTTTTTCATAAAGAGCTCATCTCTAATCTTTCTTCCTCATTAAACTGTGGTTTCTCTGATTTTCAGCAAATCCAGTGGTTTGATTAAGTTTGGTACCACCTAGAAAAGTTGTGTCAGGACCTCAAGGATCAAAATATTGATGAAGGTGAATATAATAGGGAGAAAAGTACTAAAAACGTTTTATGCATGACCGGCCAATCATTATTGGCTAGAAATAAAGATTTAAGAACCATGGTTAGAAGAACAATTCATTAAATAATTAAAACTACAAACATGGTCACATGTTAACAGAAGTCAATGTGTTGATCAATGAACGAAGAAGAATATTCAAAAAAAATTAATCCAAAGGTGTTATAACAACAAAAATTAAGTTCAAACTTAGTTTTGGATTGATCACAGGTTAATAATGTTTTAAATCTGTGATTGGATGGAGTTTTTATGTTAGTTTCTTCCAGATGAGATAATTCCAAGAGTATCAACATCGTTTCCCAATCGATTCACCAAAAAAATAGAGGATCAGAGAGATCACTGGTGACCCAGGGTTATGTGTCCATCCCTGGCCAAAATTAAATAATGATATATTTATACCCATTTTAGTTTAGGATAAATAAATTATTTTATTTATTTCAAAATTTTAAAAAATATAATTAAGGATCCCTAAAAGAGGGAGGGGTTTGAACGTCCCATGCTGACTAATTTTATGTCATTCCTAAGGTAATCATGGCATTCCAGACCCAAAAGTGTCCACAAGATTCTGATATGAATAACCATTTATGGGTTATCCATGTTTTTTAGGTTTTTTTCATGAGTAATACATAATATATATATATATATATTTTATAAAATTAATTATGGGGATATAAAACCTTGTAATCGTACGACATCTTAGCACCTATATGTGAAAATATATACATAATTTTTTCACATTATTCCAAGAAAATTGGATATATAATGTTTATGAGAATGTGATATTAATATTTGAAAAACATAACCTATATATGATCGACAAAAATATTCAGTGACGACAACTAGTGCAGCAGTCCTGAAGACATGAATCATAATGGAATAAAAGAATATGGTCCATGAGAGCATAATATTGGAATAAGAGATTTCCATTTTACATATAAATAATCCAATAAAATATTTTCCTTAGTTTTCAAGATCACTTAAAATACCATCATATTGGACTTGGTTCAATCCATATTCCATTACATTAGTCAGTTTTCACTCCCAATACTATCATAGTGGAAAGATGCCCTTACTGAACATGGTTCACTCCATTTTTCATTATTTTTTAACTCATGATATATAAAAAATTATGCAATTAATTAGAGTGATAAATAATTCCATGATCACTTATTAGAAAATTAAAATCATATAGTTTTTTTCCACAAGATCCAAAGACATTCATCATGTAATAACTTTTGAAAAAGAAATGGGTTTTATAAACATTTCATCATGGAATAACACATGGAAGAGAAAAATATTTCATAATAAATTAATCATTGCATAAACTGTGGAAATGGAATTTGTTTCATAAAAATATTATCGTCATTATCATTAAAGATGTAAAAAAATAAGGATAGAATCCTTAGATTACATCCCCATTAAATACTAAGTTAAATCAATGAATGTTACAATGAAATAAAAATCCAATAAAATATCACTATGAGTATTTCATGAGGAAAATAACCTTTTAACGTGGAAATATATTATTTAAAATATTAAAATTACTAAAATATTATGAATTTTGTTTTTTTAATGGAAATATGTAAAATTTTAATTTAATCTTCAAATCATTGATTGATCGTGCTGGAGAAAAATTATGTTCATGTTTCATTATTTAAAAGAAAAATTCCCTTGAATAAATTCTTAAGAAAAGTAAAACAATTCCTCATTTTGAAAAATATTATATTATTCCTTTTAAAATAGTTTTTATATGTTCAGAGCTGGGTAAAAAAGTCTTTAAAATTCATTTTACCTTGAGCTCCACATGATTTGAAAGTGACCTATAATCCTACCTAAAAATATAAATTAGTTATAATTCTATAAATGAATAATTTATATTCTTATAATATTAAATAATATCCCATTAGTTCATTTTTATAAACATTTATTAAAATTACCATATTAAAATCATTATTTATGGGTGTTACTAGTTTCATTTTTTCATAAGTGTTTGGGTTCGATTTCTCGGACACCCGTACATTGGTTATGGTTCCATCACCTAAAGGATGTTAATAATGATATAAATATCATATATGTTCATAATATATATATATATATACACATTTGGAGTCATTTATAAAATTTTATGATTGAACAATTAATTACACCAATCATAGAGACTTTAGGCTTCACACATGCATGAACGTTGTCCTAATATTTTTACAAATCAAAAAAAGGTAAATAATATTTGACCATTTTAGAGTAGTAATTTTATCTTATAACTTATATATAATCATTAAATACACCTTTACTACCATAATTCTTAAGTAGAAATTAAATATAGATCACATTTCTTCGAGGAGGTGGTCGTCCACATGCATGGACGAGGAAGCTTTTAATTTCCAGAAAATTAGATGTTTAGAAGTTATATGTGATATTATCATTATAAAAGCATAAATGTTCCATATTATATATATATATATAATAAAATCAAAATACCAATCCCAAAAATATGGTGGCGAAGAATAAATTTTACCACCACCTAGAGATTGTTAGACATTTATATGCATGAACGATAACATCACTTCAAATTTGAAAGAAAAGAGGATCAATAAATTCAGTTTAATAATAAAAATAATATATAGGTTTATATAAGATATTTAATTAATCATTTCATGATAAATATGAAATTTTTAGAATGGGTAAAAAATAAGTGAGAAGAATATGATTGGTTATGGTAAATTCATCTTCTATGAAATATCTCTTATATATATATCATTTTAAGGATCCCAGGGTTGGTATTTTGGGAATAAAATCACATATATAATGTTTTATGATGTTTTTAAAATTATTTATTATGTTTTTTTGCAATATATAAGGCTCAATGTGTTTTAAACAAGGGATAGAAGGGTTACCATTTTATAAGTGAGGGGATAGGGAACTCGGGAAATTAGTTAAAAGATCAAAAAATATAGACATAAATATATAAATAAATTCTATCAAATGGAAAAATAATATAACAAAACATAGAGTTTAGTTTTAATCCCCTAAAAAATTTGGATATGTTAATGTGTTATTTTGAACATTACCTTTTGGGTTAATCCCTTAGTTAACATATTTTTACATTAACCTCATTATCATATTCATCAATCATAAATGTTTATGATTTTACTTATAATGTGAAAATTGGTTTAAAAATGGATAAGGGTTGAATGGTTGGACCATATTTTATCTACGTTTTTCTATTTTTGGTTTTTTTATTTTTATATAACGTAGTAAAATATTATTTTTGTAAAATATCTTTAAATTCATTTTGACACTTTTAATTTAATTTAAAACTAAATAACTCTAGAAAATGATTGGATTAAAATATATTCCTATAAAAAAATAATATGCTATATTATACTATTAAATTCATTTAGTATAATAACTCACTCAATTATATTACTTTGATATTTTTAAAAAAATTATTTTATTTTTCTATGACTTGACGAAATATCGTATCATCCTTGGATAATAATTTAATGCAATTATATAATTACAAAATAGTATAAATAATTTAAAATCATGAATATAATTTTATTATTATCAATATAACAATTATCATTTTTTCACAACATTTTTTTGTCTGTATGTGAGAAGAAAAGAGGTAATTATAATTAAAAGGGTAAAATTTTGTATTATTTTTTTCTTCAAATATTATATTGTACAATTTCCTGGGAAATTTCCCATAAAAATAAAAATTCTATAAAAATTTGTTAAAAATATATGTGAATTTATACAATAATAATTAATATGGAAAATGGGGGAGATAACATATATTTTCAACATAGGTTAACTTGATTATCATATTAACAATGTGATAAATTTTAGCAAGATTGCGTTTCATAATGCCAAAAAATAAAAGGGGAATTTATATGGTATTTTTAGCTCTTAATTTTAATTATGGAATCAAATTTTTATAATTATATTTCTATATGTGTTATAAATTAAATTTAAAATTGGTGTTCAAAACGCGAGGAAACCCATTTTTTTGGAAAAACATTTTTTAACATGAAATTTGATTTTGTCCTATTAAATGACTAGAAAACAACATTTGATGAATGTTATAACAATATTATTGATTATATTATATATAAATTTCATTAAAATCATTCAAAATTTATTAACTGTTTTTATGTTAATATAAAAGTAGATTGATTGCATAATTTGTTTTAATAAAAAATTATATTTTATTTTCAAATTTTATATTTTTTATTAACTGATAACCAATGAATTCATATTTTCCAAAAAAATTAACATAATTTAGGTAGTAATATTTATAACCGTTATATATTTTATAGCTGAATGGGGCGATAAATACATTCCAACACACACAAAACACACACACACAAATGTTGGCAAGGAAAGTCGTAATCCCACCATGGTATAACCCACCCAACTAGTCACATTATCAGAGTTTCATAGTTGGACAATTAATTACAATTTTCTCAAATACTCTCTAATATATTATAATGTAAATATGGTTGATTAGGTCATGTTTTTGAGGATAGATGGTGGTTTGTTTTTTCTATTGTTCTTTATTTTCTTAGAGCTTATCACATACACACATCACTGTATTTTTTATATGCATGAGACCCAATCGGTGGTACCATATAAATAATTTTCCTCACATAATTCCCAATATTAAATTTTAATTTGGTAATCAAATAGAAAATCATTTGTTCACAAATTCAGGTCAGGGTTATGGCCTGGTTTTTTTATGGATGAGGAGGACAACCACATGTTTAGAGGATGGGGGAAGTGAAGATTAGATTTGAAAGTTTCGAGTCATTAATAATTTTGGGTAATTAATTTATTTATACTATTGTATTTGTGGGAGATAAGAATTATATTCCTATATTCTATAGTTTTATTATTATAAATCATGTTTATAACTTTATAGTTTATCTATTATGAATGATATGGGTTTTGAGGGTATTTTTTTTCTACCATTTGACCCCCAAATATAGGTTTATTGTATCCAAAGGTACCTATTTTACCCCATAATATATTTGGAATCCATTGGTTAATTGAGAGGTGTTATTGAAACCAAGTGGTTCTCATATTCTGGATATTGTTGATAGTTACTTAGGTCTAGAAGTGAGTTAAAAATACTCAGTGTGATCCCCCAAAATTATATTGTAAAAAATGGTAGAATCATAATAATATATTTCATAAAAACAATGAAACATACTCATTTAATAAATAGGTAATCTACCACAAAACATCACCACACCTCACTAACCCAAAACTGAACATATGTAGGGTAATATAATATCAGGAAAATATATAGGGAGGTACTATGTATCTACTACACTACTAAACTATCCACCCTTATTCCTAAAGGTACTTTGTATTTGTCATACCTTAATAAAAATAGTTTTATATAAACATTCCACATAATCACATAACAACCATATCCTCAGAACCACAAACCCAAACAACATACCAGAAGCACATCACTTCCACAATTCCATACCATATTTATATAGATAAAATATCATGTTTAACAAAAATCTTGTTTCCACCTCAAATTAACATTTCCTCTACACACTAACCTCATGACCACATCAAAATTCATAGTGTGTTTGTATATTTTCCACTATATTATGTTTTGGAAAAAACATGTTCTCACTCTCTTTGATTTATATATTTCATATGTTACCTGTCACTCTAATTTTTTTATTTTTATAATTAAAATTCTATATCCTTATTCATTATCTATTATTTACTCTTTATTATTATTCAGAATTATCATAGAATTATTATTTAATTATTTATCATGTTATTTTGAAAATTCGTCTTACGTATAGGTATTTAGCATATAATGTGTTGACTTTTAAATCTTCTATGATAAATATATGTACCATCATGTATTGAAATTATAAAAAAGAAGGTTATTAAATATTAAGTTATTACCCATGTGTATGATGTTAGATGTGATATTTAACCATACCTATGATGCCTATTTGAAATTTAAAAATATTTTGAACCCTTTTATAATGAAGGAAGCATCAAATACATAAATTTTACATTATTTTAGATTAATTTTGAATAAAAATTATAATAATACATTCACCAAAACTATAAATGTTTAATGTATTTGATTACTATAAGAATATTAATGTTTTTCATGATATGTATTCAAAATATCCTCGATATTTCATCTCATATAAAACTATTGTTATAAATAACAAGCTTAATAACGTTTTTACTAACATTGAGAAATAGATACATTCAAAAGGGTGAGATTACATATTTTTCGAGGACAATAATGAGAAACGTGAATTGACGGTCATAAGTGAGGATAATATGAAAATAAGGGTAAGGTAAAATGATTATATTTTTTGAAAAACCATTCCCAATATGGAATATACCTTAAATATGGAGTCATGGATTTATGGTCTTCATTAAGTATGATATGAGACATAAGAGAAAAAAATAATCTATAATTATTCATGATATATAACTAAATTTCATAAACATATGGAATACGATTTTAGGATACACTTAAAAATATAAAATCATTTCCATAGTAATGATGAAATTTTAAGACTGTCATACAAGACATTGTTCCTTTGTGTATTCCAGTTACACCCCATTACCATCATTTCCATACTCAAGGATAACTACCAAGACTATCATTATGGACTGATTGCATTACTAGACTACATCCACATCCCATTCAATTTAATATTATCATGGAATGTATAAACCATTACCAAGGAATTATAGAGAGATATAATTTTGGGCCCACCAAAAATATTAATAATTTCACACAAAAGTGTTCCATAAGATTGTGTGGAAATTTTTCATGTCATCATAGAATAATTGACAAATTGGAAGGAAAAGGGGTTCAGGAAGACATCCAAAGTAAACATCATAAACAGATATCCATTGAAATTATTTTGATGATATCATTATATTATAAACCCAATGGATAATAAAAATACCTAAAAAATTAGTACATAGATGAAAATCACTTTTATAAAATAAGTTATATACACTATGAAAATACAAAGAATTTTATATTTATTATTAACTTTTCCAAACTATATTTCCATGAAAAATGGAAATAAAATTTTCTTTGTAAAAACTTTTAACATTTTAAATGAATCATAATGATGATGTAAATACATAATGGTTATAAAATCATTTCATATCATATACATTACAAGGGAAAATTATTGTAACACTTCTGTAAAATGTCAATTTTGGGTAGTATGAAAAACCATTGAAAATAGTCACATTAATAATTTTTAATTAAATAAAAATGTAGTGGAAGTGAATTTTTTTAAGAATTTTAGTATATGTAAAAACAACCATAAAAAAATTGAATAACATTGACATGGAAGAGAAAGAACTCCCACTGAAAAGAGGAAATAGGGTTGGTTTTTATATATATCATTTACTCAAAAATTCTATGAGATAAATAGAGGAATATGAATATAAAACATGAAAATCCCAAAAATAAATAGGGGACATGAAAATAGACTAGTTTTAATAGATAAATATCACATAATTCCCCGAATGGATATTCAAGCATAAACAATCACAATTAAAAATGTGATTGGAACAAAAAACCTTTGTTCATTTCCTAATAGTATTCACCTGATCACTTATATTATAATATAATAAATTTAGATATATAATACATCTACACCATAAAAATATTAATTATTATCTTATATATGAAATCCCTTGTCTTTATTACACATTCACCCCTGGTTTATTACATAAATCCACACATAATGCAACAGAGATGAGAATTAGGTCCAAAAAATTACAGAATTATTTACATATCATAACATAAAAAACATGGGTAAAAAATAATTGTTGAAAAAATAATTAACATACAATTAGAAATCATCAATTTTCTACAACTGCATGGGTTATCCTAGTGATGAACAAATGATTTGGGTGAGTTATAATGCCCGATAATGGAAAAATGGCATAAAATGAAGAAAGTATTACATTTTAGGAAATAAAATTTTCAATTGGAAATAAAAAAGTTGAGTATCAAAAAAATAAACAATGAATTATTATATAGAATGATAACATAAAGGAATTATGGGAACATGTAAATAACTTTTAACATGAAATCATAAACATAATTCAAGGATAATTGTTAATACATCAAAACATGGTTGAAATATTCCCATGATGGATTATGTTCACTCCCAAATTCATTTCATGATGTCTCTATAGATTAAAACATTGCACAATACACTGTATCACTATATAATACTGGATGCACCCATAAAATTCATTTTATGTACTTCCATAATAGTTAAATATAGATCATCCAACATAATATCATATTTCATAACATTTTTTTACATGATCAAGGAGTGTGAATACATAAATGGATTCAAATAATGATATAGGTTTTTTTATTTCATGGTTAATCTGCTTTAGTTGGAATAGTAACAGAATTCACAATACAATGGTTTGGTAGGGAAAAATCATAGTGAAATTTTGATAGCATAACATAAGTACATAAAGGTTAACAAAATGGTTTAATGAGAGGTAAATGGGTCTCCCAGCATTTTTATATTAAATTGATTGTATTTTATATGTGTAAAAACATATCAAAACATTAGTAATAAGTTGTAAAAGGTTTAAAGTTTAGAATATACCTAAATAAGGAGGGGATGGAAATGATCCCGTACTTTCAGAGGTTCATTCCAAATTCATAGGAGGAGGTTTGTGAGATTTTGGAGGCTCCATGGGAGGACTTTAGATAGATTATGGAAGGGTGAGGATGTGCTATATGATTTTTGGTTGAAGTGAAACGGTTGCATAGGTGAGATAATATAGTAATAGAGTGGGCTAGTCATTATAATTTCGAGAAAAATTGATGTTTTAATACATACAACAAAGTAATAATAACTATAAAACATCCCATGGTTTTTTGTCAAGGGTTATTCCAAATTGAATTTGTTTACATAAATTAATATGGAAAATGGAATAACTCATTAATATATTACTCTTGATGATGTGTAATCGACTCATTTTCAGAATGAAATGATTTTAAAACCTTAAAATATAATATATGTTTTAGAGAATATATAAAGGCATTATACATTTAATAAAATATCATTAAATTTAAATTATTTTATTCGAAAAACATAGATTTGGTCATGGAGACTACTAATATAATTTATTAAAAAACTTTTGTGTCATTATTATTTTAGAATACACATTTTACATTTATAATGTATTTATCTTTGTATTTAAAATATGAATATCTCAAAAAATTATGAAAATTTATGCATTAGATATTTTTTTTATTATGATTCAAATAAAGAATATATTTTTTTCAAAATAATTTTCAAAATTTTATAATTTTCACTTTTAAAATATATTCTACATTTATTGATAATTTATGGGGTTTTTAGCAATAACAGTTTTGAGCAGTTATAAATAATACATTTAAACTCATAAATATTACAATTTAATTTTTATTTAATGATAATTACTTAATAAAAAATATTTTAGGTAAATATTACTTCTTTCAAATATAAATAAATTAATTAAATTAAATGTCTTAATTGAGATTGTATATTACCCGAAAATAGAATTTGTGTTTTATTGTATCAAAAACAAAATCATTTATAGAGTTAAAAAATAAGGATTATATATTAGTATAATTATTTTTAAATTAATATATGAATATTCATATTATTAGGTTCCTTAATCATTGATCATTATTCTACTATATGATATGTGTGGCTAAGGTTTTTAATGGTGAGATTTTTCTGTGGGGGATCGGCATACAAGGTTTCTATTATTATGTCCATGAGATTGAACTTATCCTATAAAAAATTTCCATTTTTCCTTTCGTATTTTAATGTTGCATGATATCGATCAATATAAAATACCATTAATGTTATCTACCTTAGAATATTTGATAAATGGGCTTCCTTGGGCACGATCCAACATGATACGACCGTTACTTACCCTGTATGTGTCAATTGGATTTGTAAAAACCCAATTTTTATACTAATATTATGATCCATATCCCACAACTATAAAATAAATGGCAATGATTATTAATGTTAATATAAATTTAATAGGACATAAAAACCAATGAAGTTCTTGAGACTTTGTAATTGTAAAATAAAAATCAAACACAAATGGAATTTTATTTATAAACTCTTTGGGTCATTAATTTCTTCCCCCCTTAATAAATTTCACCATCAAAATTTTGATTTCACAAAATAAATTTGAAAAGGTTAATTTTGATTCATTAACTCATCTAATACCCATGTTACTTCATCAATCTTTATATTTCTTAATAACAGTTTCACAAATTCTATCATTTTATTTCGAATAATGATTCCCTATAATATGAGAAATTCAATGGTTTTTCATAATGTGAAATATAATAATCCAATGGTAAATACTCTAGACTCATAACATGTAAGTGGTATGGTATGTACTTCTTCAAGAGTTATACATGGAATACATCATGTACTTTTTATAGGTTAGGTGAGAGTGTTAGTCCATTGGCCCCTCTTCTGGTGGGATCAAATATCTCAATGGGACCAATATATCTTAGACTAATATTCAACTTCTTCCCAAATCTCAAGACATTATTCCATGGAAACATGTAGTGGAATAAATTATCACCAACCTCAATATCTAGATCACATTGACAATTGTCAGCATAGAACTTATCTAGACTCTATGAAACCCTGATGTTCGTCTAAATGGTCTTGACATTTTCTAACATTTCCTCAATAATTTCAGAATATTTGAGTGTTCTTTCACCAACATCATCGCACCAGTACATTTTCATCACCGCTTCATATAAAGGGATTCATATGGATGCATTTATACTCGTGATGCGAAACTAATTATTTATGAGAAGTCGTCCAATGAATGTAATTGATCCCATCATACATTAATGTGTATTGATTATGATCTCAACATGATCGCGAGTATCTAGATAATTATCTAAAATGGTAGATTAGTTAGATGGGGATAATCTGTGATGATGTTCCACATAGTGTTTAGAGAATTTTCTAGACTTTTCATGAAATTGGTGTTTAATCATGGATCTCAATCAAATACAATTAATATTGGTTTTCCATTCATCCTCAACACTTCTCTAATGCAAATTCTTGTATCTAGATTAAGTGACATGTCCTCTATAGTTTCAATGAAGTGAGATGTATTTGTAAGATGATCCTCCAAAAACTATATAGTATTACTTTCTATTTTTTTCTTCAGAAGACTAGTTACAATGATAGTGGTTATGTTTTTAGATTTCTATTTCTATCCATTTGATATCTATGATGATCCGATCCTTTTGAATTCTCATCAATGATAAAAATTTCTTGATCCTTTCTATTTATATAATCCTCCACTTTATTATATTTCAAATTGATAATTGTAGATTGAATATTCATAGTCTTTTATCATCCCATACCATCATCATTAGTTGATTTTCATCTCATTATACGTGAATATTTACATTAGGAGTATACAATCCATATATATTTTATAGATATCTCTCAAGAGATAATGATTATATATTTTTAATGTGAATATCACTATAACCAACTCCAGATCATGAATTGGGTAAATTTTTTAATGAACATTCAATTGACTTGGGATATAGGCTTTCACTTGTAATTTTTTTATCACAACACATCCCAATACCATCATTAATGTATTAGTATATACCATGAAACGTTTTCCACATGTGGGTAGCATAAGTATAGGTGTAGTGATAATACACTATTTGAACTCCTTGAGGATTTTATGAAATTCTCTATTCTAAAAAACATGACTCACTTTTTAGTTTTCATGGTTAGAGGATTTCAGAATCATGAGAAATTCCTAAAAAATTAGTGATAACACCTTGATATCATAGAAAAACTACGTATTTTTGTCCTAATTTTTGGCATCATTCATCATTAAATTAACATTGTTTTTGAATTGCCCACATGTATCTCATTACATGTGATAATATTCCCCATGAATGAGACTTCCTTCAACAAGAAATCAAATTTTCTTAATTTTTCGTAATTCCTATATATTCATACGGTCATTAGTATAACGATTAAATTACCATCAAGATCCTTCATGATTTTGGATTATATTAAAATATAATATATAAATACCAGCACATATTTATTAAGGTAATTTATAAATACTCTATCTTTGAGTAACTGAATAATTCTTAAGAAAAGTGATTCTTAATGGAATTAATATAAACACATAGTGAATTCACATTGTACCAAATGTAGTCTTTTGGGATATCAACCTTGTTCACCATAACATGATAATAACAGACCACAAATTGACCTGAGACAAGTATTGGGCTCTATGTAACTGAGAAAAATTCCTTAATATATGGCAAAGGACACTCCGACTTTATCATCATCTTGTTGATTTCATGATAAAACATTCATAGGCACATTGAACCATCCTTCTTCTCGATGATGAGGACTGGTTCACTACATGGTGAAGTAGTTGGACATTTGAACCCATTATCTTGATTCTCTTATGACTATTTCATCATCTCTTAAATTACCAAAATAATCATTCAATATATAGTCTTTGAAATTGGTAAATCCCTTGGTATAATCAACAATAAAAATACAACCTCCTAGATAGTAAGAATACCATGATATTATTGTGGAAACAAATTGGTGTATTCCATCAGAATGGTTATGTCTTAATGAATGATATTTTACATATACTTAACCATTTTACCTTTATATTCTTGCTAGTTTGGAGATAATATACACTCTTGATATGTTTGGTCTATAAAATTTTCATGTTTCTCCTTTCACATGTGAAGAACCATCAGATGATTCACACTAGTGAGAGTCATTTTATTCTCCTCGTGATTTATGTCAGCTATTTTTAATTAAATCAAATCCATGACCAGAATTGCATCAAATGTCACTAAAGGGTGCATAAAAATGTTCACTAGGATATTAATCCCATAAATATTGATAAGGGTGTAGTTATACACTTATGATGAAATAATTACCCAATTTTACATTTTCACGAAGATATCTACTTCCATGATTTGTGATGGTGCTTAAATAGATATTCTAAAAATGGATGATAGATTGGAATAAATGGATCTAGAATCAAAATTTACATTTTATATTAATGAAAGAAGAAAATAAATACCTATAAACATTACATTTTCAGGATCCACATTAGATGTTTAAATGGAATGACCTCACCTTTGATTTTTTAATGATTGTTAGTTCTAATTGTCTCTGACCACCCAAAACACAGTGCATTGGATTGAGTAGTTACCTAATTCCTTTTAGTTGAAACATTTAAAAAATGTTCAATAATTTATTGGAGCATTCTTTTTTTCTATAACAACAGTCAGATTCTCCAATATAAAATCTATATCAAGGTTCCCATACACCCCAAACCTACTTTATTTCCTCTCCCCCTTCATCAAATTTCCTTGGTTCTTTATTCTTTACCTTTGATATGTGGGATGTTGAAATTCCATACCCCCATTATATTTCTACATCAACCCAAAAAAATTAATCTCATCTTTTGTTCTATAATCTATAGGAGACCCTTGACGTCCAATGATCTAAATTTCAACATTTATGGAACATCAAACAAATTCATCAAAACCATCAATGTATTGGATTACCATGTATTTTCATAGGATCAATTTATTCTATCGAAGAAGTAGAAAACATTGTATTCGGGGGTAATAAAATAGATAGTGGTGTACTTTGAATTTATTAAGAAGTTATAACTGTATTCCAAGATTCAATTATTCTCTTTTAGATTAAGGATAAGGAATCCCCATTCCATTTTATGTAGGAGAGTGTGCGGAAAATATTTTTCTATTTTTCCTCAATTCCTTCCATCCTATTATTTCCATATATTTCTTAAGCTTCATTTTCTTGATTGATGAACACAATTGGTTAGATTCTCCCTTCATATGAGAAAAATGTAGTATAATGTTCACATTCTTCTAAAATTGAATAATTGAGAAGATAATATAAATATAGTTGATCTATTGTTTTGTTTTTAAGGTATAACACAATCTATTGAAATTCATGTCCATTGAGACATAAAGGACTTAATTACAGCTTGTTTGTTCATATGGGGATTTGGTATTTCATCCTAATTTGAGATTCTATTCAAACCAAAACTAAAAAACGCAATTATTTTCAAAATGTTTGTTATTCCATCTGTAACACCCCAACCACAGTTACCCAGAGTTTATGCATTATTTCATAATGTTGGCATGACCACAAAAGATCAAGTCTCGAAAGACCAATTAGTTTTGTATCCTTGTAAGTACAAGATAAATTCATAATGATTATATTACATCATAAAATATTAAACTACAACAACATTGTTTCTATAGACAACATTGAGATCCAATATACTATCCCTGCTGGTCAGTAAGAGTATACGTCTTCACATCCTGGTAAAAAATAAAACATAGAAAGGTGTGAGCTCAGATGCTCAATAAAAACACAAATATAACATAAACTTTTATAAATAAACATAAACATTTAAGGCAATGTATGAAACTAAAACAAAATCCTTTTCATCATAAAATTTATCATAATATAGAAACTATAAATCAAAGTAATTATATTTACTTACTTACATGTATATTATACTAGTCGAATAATCACATGCAATATCAATAGCCACATTCATAATGATGGAATGCATAATTATAGGCATTCATAACCACATATTAAAGTCCTTGTACCAAGACAAAAATTAAGATTTAGTCAAGGAATTGTGCTAAGACACTAGTTTGTCTCCTGAGAACCACCGATGAATCGATGACCAATAGCGGGCTCCACCCATTACATACTATGTCAGATACATTCCTCATATGAAAAGATTGAAACATAACATAAACATTCACATTAAAACTAAAATAAAAAATGTTAATAATTTATCCAAAAACCAGGAATAATATAAAAATTGCACATCCACTGTCAAGCATAACTCATTAAATACAATATGTAAGATTTTATTTTAATATATTATCCTCAATCAAGAACAATGAAGGATATTAATATAGATTTAAATAATCATCAAAACTATTTGAGAGAAATATCCCCCTTTTTCTTGAAGACATTTAAAAGTCACAATATTTGTCATGAAGTCGTTTAAAAATAAATTTTTGAATCAAAGTGTCCCATACAACTTTGAAACTATTAAAAGGAATTTATATTTTAAAACGTTAATGTCCATGTAAATTAATCCTTAAAACCATTTTTAAAACATGGACATTAATGAGAAATATTTAGAAGAATAAATTTGGAAACATTTAAAATGATATTTTAGTTAGAGTTCCTAACCAAATGAGAGATGCTTGAATAAAAATAATTGAGGCAATAAAAAAAATATAATTTATTGAGAATAAAGGATTTCATTATATACTATGTCTAAGTATAGTATATAAACCATATAAAAGTTAATTGGTGCATAACTACAAAGAAGTATCAATGGAATTTAATTGACATGAAATCCCTTATAAAGACAATATCCATAGGTAAAGGATAAATAAATGACATAATTATGTGTGAAAAATATAAATAAACTCAATATGATTGGATATTAAATGTAAATAAATCAGAGGACTTTAACACATATTCGTGTAAAAACAATACAAATGACATGGATGATTAACTCAATGAATGGAAATTGAGTTAAGATCATGTTTATATCAATGAATTGAGAATTTATCAATGGAGGGATTATGTGTATCAAAAGAATATCTATAAAAGGGGAGTGGAAATTATTACATAAATAAAAAATAGTGATTCCACACATAATCTTGGAGTAAAATAATTAATGAAGTATACATAAAGCACAATAAGAGGAAATTGAAAATTGAAATTCCCTTACCGATTTGGTAACTTATGAAACATAGAACCCTTGAAAGAAGGATCATACAATGATGATTTAAATACCCATAAATTAAATTATATTACACCATGAATAAAATCATGGACAATACATATTCCAGAAAAAAGGAAATAGTGGCAAATATAGCATGTATCTCACGGGAATAAAAAGTGAGATGAAAAAAAGCCTTACTTTATTGTAATCAATCGAGTAATATGAAAAAAAGTTAATAACAACCAAATTAATCACTGAATACCATGAATATAAATAGAATCATGATAATATATATCGAATGGCAGTACTCAATAGACCACATCCAATAATAATGTGGAGAACTATGGAAATCTCACAGAATTAAAAGTGAGATAAGAAACCCATTACCTTGTACTTTTCCTTGGTTGAGGGGAGCTTAACATCCTTTATAATGGTGAAATAATTGTTATTAAATTATAAAAGTATAATTTACATTAACATGATATCATATATGATTTTATAATATTGCTTTGTTAATAATATTTTAGTATTTTTGTCGTTTTGGGTGTTAACTTATTCGTTTTCCTGTATATGATTTTTTATGTAAGTATTGTTTGTTATATGTAGGATGTATCTTATTCATATTAAGAATGATATTATGTCTTTAAAATTTATTTTCAATCATCTAATGAAAATTAGTCTTAAATGGATTCGACGGAGAATGAATCTCATCGTATTTGTGGATACGGTAATCCGTACGTGCACACGAGCAACAATATCATAATTTTGATATTAAAATAATATATAATTGGCTATTATATCATATATAAAGAATAGTTATCATGTTATATTTATTATTTACATCAATTAAACATCATTATTACAACCATCCAAATAATAATGTATTGAATAACAACTACACCACAATGTGTATATTGTTAGTCGTACATACACACGTATGATGAAATGTCATTCAAATGACGGATAAAATAATGAATATGGTTGTAACATATTTTTAATAACATAAAAGTATATATTATATAATGGATTTATTATTTTATATTGTAAACAACAAATAATGAGGAAGTGGAAGAAGAAAGGGACTTGAAGAGGTGATGAAATATTTACCTCTTCTTCGGGTTCTTCCTTTTGATTTGATCAAAAGGGTTCCTATGGTAGGAATTATGAATAATGGAATCCTTCTAGGATAAAGGGATGATAGTTTAGAGGATATTAGGGTAGGGGATGGCTAATCCAAATTTCATTGATGGTGTGAACCTGAGATAAGGAGAAGTTCCCTATTATTAGAGGGGTGAGGGGCACCTTATGAATAGATTGCAATATTTTTTTATAATAAAATAATTTTCGGTTTCTAATGGCACAAAATTTATTTATTTAAAGGATAGGGTGGAAATGGGTCTAAAACCTCTCAACCAATAGGTTTTAGACAGGTTTGGGTCACAATATTAACCTCATCATTAAGATTTAAATCTTAGTTAAATAGTTTGACATTTAGCATGTCTCTTTGTATTTCTATATTATATGGTTAATAAACATACTATAGAATTCCAAGAGAACCCCAAGTTTCTCATTAATGACATATATAATAATATTTAAGACCTTTTTCCATTCATTATGTTTTTAGGAATAGAATATCAGTTAATAATATTATATTTGTTTTAAAATATTTTTCATGTCAATTTGGACACTATTTGGTATTTTGTTTCTTATAAATTCATAAAATCATTAATACTTAGAAAAATATTCATTTAACCAACCCTAACATGTCATATTAACCTATAAAATTAGTGGAAGTCATAAAATCTCTCAAATTACATATTTTTGGATATTTATAATATCAATTATTTTAATCATTCATTAATACGGTAATTACTGCATCATCATTGTGTCATAAATAAATTAAATTATTTAAGGTCTAAAAATTGTAAATAAAATAACATTATGTTGTAACACTTATTATATTTCAATTAAATATTTATAGTCGAATTTATATTTTTTGTATCCCAATATTAAAAATGTTTTAGTTATTAAACTTTTAATTTAACTCTTTTAACTCTTCATCAAATAAAGTAATAATAAATGTCCTAATCTAATCCATGTGGACGTAAAGGATAATATTTTATTCCTAATGTTATTTTTGATCGAATTAAACTTATATAATAGAATTATGACATGTGTTGGTGTATTTATGGTATCATTTTTACCCTTAATTACCCTATTTAGTTTTAACTGTGGTAAATAAATGTAAAAACGTTATTATTCATCAAAAATTATTTTCACCTTATTCAACCAAATTTTTCTTACTGATATCAATTTTTTCTCTCGTATTTTTGAAATTCCAATCACAGAAGCGGTAAAATAATTTTTTATCTGAATTCGCAAATGCTCCTAGGAGGTGGGTAAAAGACAGTAAAAAGTTCAATAAAATTTTATAAAACCTATTTTATTATAAAATGACATCAATGAATTAAATTGAATATATATAGGTATTATAAATCTATTTTTACATAAAATAAATAATTATTTAAAAAAAATCGGTTTTTAAATATAACACAGTGGTTTCACTATTCATCAAAAATTGAATGTTTTCAGAAAAAATACCAAATATATACCCTAAGTTAATTTTGATATTAAAAATTCAAAAATGAATTCTATTTTACCAAATTCAAAATATATAAGTTTCATTGATTAATTTAAAATTAATTCCCGTTTTCAAAACTGAAAAGCATGTTTTTAAAAAGCAAAAAGAATCAAAAGATTGACATGTGTTTGTGTCAAATTTAAATGTGAAATTATTTATAATCACATAAATTATATTAACTGATAAAAATATAATCTAATTATACATCCAAACCAATCAAATAAATAATTTAAAACTATAAATTATTTCTATTAGAAAAGTTGTTTTCAATTAAAATTTATCATTTTTCGATATTCATCAAAATATAAAAGTTATTAGAAAAGTACAAAAATTTTATCAAAAATAAATTTTTATTTTCTGATTCTAAATAAGAATTTAGTTTCCATAAATTTAATATATAAGTGTCAAATTTTTTTTTTAAATAGTGTTTTCCATTTAAAGGTGGTAAAATTGCATTTTTTTTTGAAAAACACTTCTTTTATCAGAAAAAATAATTTTTTCTTATATCATGTCTAGGAAGCACATAATATGGATTCTAAAATTATATGGAGTATATAAAACTCAAAATTCAGTTAATAATATTCATAATCATTTTTGAAGGGCCAGTTTGGTAAGTCGTGGTGCTCTCAAGCTCAGTGCACGTGTAGCGCAAGCTATTGAATTAAATTAAAGAAAATAAATTACTATGATATTATTGAGGTGTTACATTCTTCCCCCATTTTGGAAACATCATCCTCAAAATTTTAAAATTGGGCTTGGTAACTTTATTGAATGTCCCACATTGAAAAAAGAGTAAATAAAACTATATCATTAAAAGAAAGAAAGAGAAGTACAATGGTCACCTGAGATAACACACACTAGGATTACATGATGGAAAACATGGATATGGAAGATAAAATAAGTGTCATGTTCTTGTGGAGAGTGATAGAAAACATGATTAGGAGAAAGGTAACATTAAGAAAACCATAAACTTTTGATGAGATAAACATTCATTAGTTTCCTAGTAACAAAAGTAAATGGATAATGATATTTTCTTTTAGGTAATATTTCATAATGTTGAGGAATTTATTTATGAGATTGACTAAGAACATAAAGAGATATAATTACTTTTTATGTAGAGTTTCATACTTTAATAAATTTCTTCCACAAACTTATATTTCTTTAAACGACGAGTATTCAATATGACTTGGTCACACCTGAAGCACTAGAATCAACTTCTAGAGAATCACATTATGGAAAAAAGATAAACTATGTATACTTACCTTATCTTTAGAGATTAATCAAAACCAAAATGGTTAGTAGAAGATTAGATGATCCCCAAATAGGATAATCCTTTAGAGAAAGAAATACATATCTTCATTTCTAAAATTAAACCAACAATACCCAATGTTAAATAAATACCATTCAATAATCAATTGTCCGTAACATCCATCAATATAATCCTAACTAATATTGAATCCCAAAATATAAAAGAATTTTATTATGTAGTCTTCTATGTTAAATTTTATTTCCAAATAACATCAACTACTCTTAAAATAAAATACTTAAAAGTAAATAACATAATCACATATTCTCTGTGATAGTTTTACCATTTCCATAAATAACCCAAATCGCTATAAATCCACTATAAAAAAATAGATAAAAAATCCACCAACACTCCTCAAATGAAATCCCATAGTACTCTATTTTCATTAGGAATATAGTATTCCAAATAGACCGAAAATCTTCCAAAATAACATTTATCACATAATATGCAAATCAGTTTCTTATACTAAGGATATCCATTTGATATGACATAAGATTCAAAATCAACTAATTATTGATCAATAAAATAATTTAACTAAAAATAATTAGTCACACTAACAAGGGACATCACGTAGTCCAGTGGTTGGCGATAAATCCCAATTCTACTTTGGTTTTGGGTTCGATTACTATAGATTTGTCCGACGCAATGGGTTGTCACACAGTCTGCGTGTTGTCCTTTTTCAAAATCTATATTTTATAATGTTAAAAAAATGAGATAAATTTCTCAAAATAACTATAACATAATTTCACCACAAATTTTATCTCATACCTCGCATTTTCATCCCAAAATTTAATAACTTTTAATTTCTTCTAATTTAAGGATCATATAAACCCAAATGGTTATTTATAACTATATCAAAAATAGAAAACAAAATACATCTTAAAATAGAATTTTCACATAATAAACTGTAGGGTTTCACATAAGAGAAATGTCTTCCAAAGTAATCCCATCAACAAAGAGAACTAATACTTTTTAAAAATTTCACCATCCATTTATTTCCACATAGGTTCTTCCTTGAAAAAGGGTTATCCTATTGAATAGGGCATTCACTCTGGTAATGCCCAGGTCCCCTACATTTACAGGAAATTGACTATAAATGGATTCTTGGGATCAATTTTATTTTCTTCCATAGAACTCTTCATTTTTCCATGGAAATTATTTACTCTATTTCTTTATTTCATACACATAAAGCATTTCATTTTTCCATTGAGACACTTCCCTTGGTTCCTCCTTCCACATTTCCTACATGATGGAAATTGAGCTTTTTTTCCTCCATGGTCTCCACTACTAGAGCTCTTATCATTGACCACCTTTATCTTCATTGTTGAGTCTTGGAGTTGGTTAATATATATTTTGTTGATAATATTCTTGGAAAACAAATTCTTCATAAACACAATGTAACACCCCATGTTTCCACCGTATGCCTCTCTTTGAATAATACAGTAGCGTGTGTTGTACAAAACATTGAGTTCTAACACACCACAACCAATCAAAGTAGTCGTTATGAATAGTAATACCCAATTTTTTAAATTTTTTAAATTTTATCTTCCAAAATGCTTTTCATTTTAGGATTCTTAATTTCCAAATCTGCTTAGGGTAAATTTATGGTATTTTTATGAAAACATTCAATTTTTGATGAATAGTGAAAAACACTAAGTTATAGTTTAGACCAATATTATTTATTTAAATAAATATTTATTTTAATTTAATTTATTTTAAGTAAAAATAGATACTTAATACCAATATAAATACAATTTAACAAATTAGAGTTAGTTTATAATAATTTTAGATATATTAGAATTTTATTGAAATTTTCACCGTCTTTTACCCACATCCAAGGAGAATTTGTAAATTCACATAAAACATAATGCTACTGATTAATTGAGTTGAATTTTATAAAATCCAAGAGACATAGTTAATATCAAGGATTAAAATGTGGTTAAAAAAGACAGATTTTTTGGTGAATAGTAACTTTTTACTTTTATTTACCACGGTTAAAAGTAAATAGGGCAATTAATTGTAAAAATGATATTATTATTACCCTAACACATGTCTTAATTCCATTATATAATTATAATTCTACCAAGAACAACTATAGGAATAAAATATGAACCTCTTTGCTTCACTTGGATTAGATTAGGACATTTATTATTATTTTCTTTAAAGAAGAGTTAAAAGAGTTAATATCAGAGCTTAATAACTAAAAAATTTAAATATTAGGATAAAATTAAGTTAAATTAGACTATAAATAATAATTAGAAATTTAATAAGAATTCCTACATAATTGTATTTTATATATTTTTTTTAGAAAGAAAATAATTTAATTTATTTATGACACAATGATGATGTAGTAATTACCTAATTAATGAAATATTAAAATAATTGATATTATAAATACCCAAAGAAAATTAATATGTGAATTTTTATGAATTCTACTAATTTTATAGTTTAATATGACATATTAGGGTTGCTTAAATAAATTTTTTAGAAGTAATAATGCTATTAATAATTTTTCAAAAACAAAATACCAAATAGTGTCAAAATTGACATAAAAGAGTTTTTAAAACATATATTATATTGTTAATTGATATTCTATTCCTAAAAATCTGTGGTTCAACCAATGTACTTATATAATGATCGGTGTATAATTAATGAACCAATTGGGATTCTCTTGGAAGTATATATTATGTTTATTAACCATATAATATAAAAATACAAGGAGACATGGTAAATGTCAAACAATTTTACTAAGAGTTAAATCTAAAAGGTAATGTTAATATATTAAACTAAACAAGTATAAAACCAATTGGTTGAGTGGTTTTCGATCCATCCACCCCTTAGTCTTTAAATAATCCATTTTGGAGCCATTATTAACCTAAAATGATTTTATTATAAAATAATATTTATAGCTTTTCTTATGGTGCCCCTCACCCTTCTTATAAAATGGCACTCACCCTTCTCTCTAATTCACACCTTCAAAGCCATTTGGCTCGACCAACACCTTCCCAAATACCCTCTCAACTGTCCTCCATTCATCCTAAAGGACTTCCTTTATTTAAAAATCCATCTTAAAGAGACCTTTTGATCAAATCAAAAGGAAGAACCCAAAGAAGAAGTAAATATCTCACCAACTCATTCATGTTCCTTTATTCTCCCACTTCCTTTTTATTTTTTGTTAAATTATAAAATAATAACTCCAATATATTCTATATAGGGTGATGTTATTATAAATATGGTACAACCGAATTTATTATTCTATCCATCCTTTGAATAACACGTCTCCATACGTGCGTACGTACGACTTACCGTCTCCATGTGGTGGTGTAATTTTTATTCAATACATTATTATTTGGATGGGTATAATAATTATGTGTAATTGATGTAAATAATAAATATAACATTATATTGATTATGTACATATGATATACCATCCAAATATATTTTATTTTAATATAAAAAATGATATTGTCGCTCGAGCGTACGTACGGATTACCGTCTCCACAAACGCTATGAAATTCATTCCCCATCGTATCCATTGAAGACTAATTTTAATTATATGATAAAAAATAATGTTTAAATACATTATATAATTCTGGATATGAATAATATACTTCCCATACATAACTAATATAACTCTAATAATAATGAATATAATGAAAAATGAATCTGTTGACACCCAAAACAACGATAATACTAAGATATTATTAAAAACGTAATGTTAAAAGATCATATATGATATCATATTAATGAATATGATTATTTTATAATTTAATAAAAATTATTACAAAATTATACAGGAGGTTATCCTGACCGTTACCATGAAAAAGTACAAGGTAAGGGTTAATTCTACAATCTCTTCATTATCCGAGGTTATTTATATGTAATTTTCTACTCGGACCTCTTCCTCATCCACATCTATGATTCTTAAAAATGTATTCCAATTTTTTTTTAATATTTACTAGAATATGGGTTAATGACACTTATACACTTTTTTTCTTTTTATAAAATGGTTTGGAAGGAATATTTCTGTTGTTTTTCAAACAAGGAACTTTTAAACTTTTCGAAAAAATTAATGTAAGAATGTTTTTTTAACATATACAGTGGGTGCACCTATTTTCCGCCAATATAAAATCATCGAAGGTTACCTTACAAGCTTATAAGAATATTTTCAAAGTAAATGTTTTATTTTATAATTATGTGACTTTTAAATGATTTCAAAAAAAAGATACTTCTCTCAAATGGTTTTGGTTTCATCTATGTCAACATCCTTTGATGGAATTTAAACATATTTGAAGTTGATTTATTATGATACAAAACATACATATTGTATTGAATGTTTTGTGATATGTTTGACTATGGACGTGTTATTTTTATACCAATCCTAGTTTATGGATAATTTATTGACATTTCGTATGCTTGTTTTAATATAAATGTTTATGTTATATTTAAAACTGTTCATATGAGGAATGCACTGGACATTGTATATGACGGGTGGAGCCCTCTATAGCTCTTTGATGCATCGGTAGGTCTCATAATGAAAACTAGTGTCTTCGCACATGTTCTTGACAAAAATATTATTTGTAGTCTTGGCATAAGGCCTTGAATATGTGGTAATGAAGGTCTGGAATTATGCATTCCATCATTATGAGAGTGGTTTTTGATATTTCATGTGATTATTTGACTAATAAGATATCCATGAAAATAATTAAATGGCATTATTTCATTTTATTTTATCCATATTATGCTGAAGGTCAATTTTAAAAGGCTTTTGTTTCAGTTAAACATTTCATTAAATTTTTATGCTTATTTATGAAATTTTTTGCTGTATTTTTATCCTTACTAAGCATATGATATCACCCCTTTATATGTTTTATTTTCCCCAGAATGTGAATAAGTGTTTTATTACTGACCAGAAAGGATAGTCTGAGGGGATATGAGAGTGGACTATGGAGACTATGTTGTTGTTGTTTTTCACTTTATGATGTAATGTAAGACTGATGAATGTATCTACAGTTCCAAGGATACAAAAGTAATCGATATTTGGAGACTTGATCTTTTGTCATCAATCCAATTTTATGTAATAATGCACCGACTCTGGGTAACAAGGGTAGGGGCATTACAGTTGGTATCAGAGGACGTTTAGTACAAACCTTGGAATATAGATTTAGATAATCTCTGATTAGAGCTCATAACAATAAGATAGACATTGAGGATTATTATAGAAGAACATCCAAGAATATTGGTATTGTAGAGATTTTGTGAGTTTTTCAAGCAATACATCCCGATCTAGATACAAGTAGGTTGAGGCGGCTCTGGAATAGATGTACCTAGGTGTAAAACCCAAAAACACCGCTTTGAGCTACACTCGAATGGGAAATGGTGCACGACAATGGGCCTTGCTGCACTCTTGGTTACGATAATCCCGGGGGATATGCTTAGGATAATTATCATTTTCTTCACAAACAATTATGAAGGGTTTATGAGTATATACATCCTCAAATAAAACATTTTTATGATTATGGATTGTATCCACAAACTATTTAATTTATGTTAAGTGTTTTACATGTTTGGATTTATGTATTGCAATTAATAAATTAATCTATTGTATTCCGTTTTCTAGAAATGGAACATAGTGGAAGGAATGTAAACTGTATCAATGCACACACTTCATGTGGGGATTTCCCTCCTACTCACGATAATTATTGTGGAGCTAGTGAAACAACTGGTGCTGATCTGATTATCACTATACTAGGAAAACTCACTCAAGTTATGAATAATAACCTTAACCGTATGGAGCACCCTGATCCAGAATGTGGAGGATCAATGTTAGATTGCATCATTAGGAAAAAAACACAAAAATTCAATGGTATCACCAATCCATTGGTAGCTGAGAAATGGATAAGTTCCCTAGTGAAAATATTTTAGGTTTTGGGGAGTAGTGAAAGGGGAAATGTTTTCATGGTTGTTAATTGCCTCAATGGAGATGCTGATCATTGGTGGGCATTGATACAAAATACAAAGGAAGATGAAGAAGGATAAAGTTTGGAATGGATGGATTTTAATGATTTTTTCTTAGAAAAATATTTTCCTCATGACCATCGAGTGGATATGGAAATAAAATTTCTAACTCTGAGGAAAAAGGAGGACGAGAATGTTGCAAAGTATGAGTCTATCTTTACAAGGATAGAATGGTATGCTGCAGATTATATATGTAACCCAAGAAGTAATATTGATCGTCTCATTGATGGGTTAAAACTGTTTCCCCATTGAAAACTAGTCTCACAATCCTTATCATTGTACAAAGATATTGTCTAATGTGCTATCAAGACAGAAAAATAATTCTTTATGTCTTACGAATTTAAAGCAAAGAAAAAGAATAAGTGATCTGCTAATTACTCTGGAAATGTAAATAAGGGGAAGAATGGAAATGTTGAATATCCATCCTGTAGAAAATGTGGGAAGAAACACTCTCGTACGTCCTTAAAGGGAATGAGATTTTGGCACAAGTGTGGTGAAAAAGGACAACTAGCTCATGATTTCAAGGGGAAGAAAGAGGATAACAATGTTCAATTCTAAAACTGTAGAGAGATGTGAAATTATGAAAATTAATTTCCTAAGTGTCATGGGAACTTATCTTAGAAAAGGCCAAGGGATCGAGGCAATGCTTATGCTGTCACTACTGTTGATATAGGAGCTCTGAAATACGTGATGGAAGGTAATTTAATGGTTTCCTCATGTTTATCAAATGCTTTATTTGATTCTAGATCATCGCATTGATTCATATCTTCTCAGTTTTCTATGAAAATTAGATATTTTCAATTTGATTTAACAAGGGAGTTGTCAGTAATAACTCCTAAAAGAAGTATCATTGCATCAATGTTTTATGAATCAGTGCTCATTAGAGTATATAAATGTTCTTTATCTAGTGATCTCAACATCATAACCACGACTGGATTTGATATAATCCTCGGTATGGATTGGATTTCATACCACAATGTGAAGATTTAATGTAAGAAGAAGGAGGTTACAGTTTTTGATGATGATGATAAAGAACACCTTATCTTTAGAGAAGAATTGTCACCACCTAATTCTTATCTAGATCCACCCCTAGTAGCTCAACTAAATTAAATTATTGGGGAGGAAGAGAATGAAATAACTATGGGTGAGGAACGGAATGTTCAAATAGAGGATGTACCTATTGTGAAAGAATATGATGATGTGTTTCCAAAAGATTTACATGGACATCCTCTAGAATGAGAAATTGAGTTTTCTATTTATTTAATTCTTTGATCAAGGCCCATATCAAAGACCCCTTATAGAAATGAAACTGTGGAAATAGTGTAGGTAACGAAAAAACTTGATAAATTGAGTAATAAAGGATTTCTTCAACATATTGTTTCTCTATGGGGAGCCCCTATCCTTTTTGTTAAGTAGAAAGATGGATCTACGAGGTTGTGTATCGACTACATGGAGATGAATTCTATAAAAATAAAGAACAAGTATACCCTACCTCGCATTGATGATTTATTTGACCAACTTTATAGAGCTCAATACTTTTCAACGATTGACCTTCGATCTGGATACCATTAGTTGTGTGTGAAGAAGGAAGGAATTTCGAAGACAACATTTCGAACCAGGTACGGGCTTTACGAGTTTACAATAATGACTTTTGGATTGACTAATGCACCCTATGTCTTCATGGATCTAATTAACAATGTTTTCAAGGAATATATCAATGATTTTTTAGTGGTATTTATTGACGATATATTGGTATACTCCAAAATCTACGAAGATCATGAAAATCACTTGCTCATTATCCTAAAGACTCTTAGAAGACATGAATTATATGGGATGTTTAGTAAGTGTGAATTATGGATTCAAGAGATTTCTTTTCTAGGTCATATTGTCTCTAAAGATGGAATCTCCATTGATCCTTTTAAGAGAAGAGAAATCCAAGAATGGTCAGCACTGAAGAGTGAAATTGAGGTACGTAGTTTTATTGGTTTAGTAGGTCATTATCGATGTTTCATCCAGAAATTTTCCTGGTTGCCTTACACATTAAAAAAGGACACACGTAAAGGGGTGAAATTTGTTTTTACACATGAGTGTGAAGAATTTTTTAAATAACTGGTGAAAATATTAGTAAATTATCATATATTGACTCATCCATCGGGGAATTATATGTTTGTTATTTATTGTGATGCTTCAATGAAATGACTTGGTTGTGTCCTTATGTAGAATGATAGTATTATTACATATGCATCACAACATCTAAAAATTCATGAGAAAAACTATCCTACTCATGATCTTGAGTTAGTAGCTGTAATATTTGCTTTGAAGATATGGAGACAATATCTATATGGTGAAAAATGTGAGATTTATACCGATCACAAGAGTTTGAAGTATATTTTCTAACATAATGAACTGAACATGAGGAAAACGAGATGGCATGAACTACTCAAGGATTATGATTGCATGATACACTACCACCCAGGGAAGGAAAATAAGGTGGAAGATTCCTTCAGTAGAAAAGATCATGGATTTTTGACAAGATGAGTGTTGAAATGGATCATATTTTCAGGGATCTAGTAAAGATGGATATGGGAATCACTATGGAAGGTGAAACATCAATACTTTTTCAAATGGTTGCCAAACCATCTTTACTAGAAAGGATAAAGAGATTTCAGACCAGTGATGAAGAGTTTCAAAAGAAGATTAATGCTATGAATGATGGGAGATTGAGTGAATTTGAGTATGAAGATGGAATTTTGAAATTTGGAAAGAGACTTTGTGTTCTCGATATTCCTGATCTAAAAAAGGAATTGTTGGATGATGCTCATAGTTCCAATTTTTCTATACACCATGGCAGCACCAAAATGTATAGACATTTGAAGGAACATTTTTGGTGGGACAACATGAAGAGGGAGATTGCTGATTTTGTGTCAAGATATATGCTTTGTCAATAAGTGAAAGCTGGAAGGAAACAACCTAGAGGATTCATGCAACCTCTTACCATACCCAAGTGGAAATGGGATAATATTAAGATGTAATTTTTCATGGGACTACCGAAGGGTCCTAGAAAGAACAATGCAATATGGTTCATTGTTGATCGTCTTACCATGTCAGAACATTTTATTGCTATAAGGGAGGATTTACCACATGAACGTCTAGCAAGACTATATATTAATGATGTTGCGAGACTTCATGGAGTACCACTATCAATTGTTTATGATCGTGATCCATGTTTTACATCATGATTCTAGAAAAGTCTTCAGAAATCCATAAATACTGAACTTCATTTGAGCACTGCTTATCACCCCCAAACTGATGGACAACCAGAATGGACTATTCAAACTTTAGAAGCCATGTTGAGATCTTTATCACTTGACTTTCGTGGTTTGTGGGATCAATATTTACCTATGGTAGAATTTTCCAATAATAATAGCTTCCATTTAAGTATCCAAATGGATCCATATGAAGCATTATATGGAATGAGATGTCGCACACCAACCTGTTGGGATGATGTTGGTGAATGAAAACTCATAGGCCTAGAACTTTTGGAGGAAATAGTGGAAATAGTGAAGGTAATACAATCCCACATCAAAAAATATCAAAGTAGGCAATAGAGATATGCCAATTACTGAAGGAAGGATGTGGAATTTCAGGTAGGAGATCGTGTTTTCTGGAAGGTATCTCCATGGAACGATGTTATATGTTTCGTTATAAAGGGTAAATTGAGTCCCATGTACATCGGTCCATTCGAAATACTAGAATGAATTGGGGTTGTATCTTACAGTTTGGCAATGCAACCAACTCTCTACAAAGTTCATGATTGTTCCATGTATCACTATAGATAAAATACATGCCTGACCCAACGCATGTACTCACCTATGTTGAATTAGAACTGGAACCCGATCTGTTGTATTGCAAAGAGCCCTTTAGGATTTTTGATACAAGAGAACAAGGGTTGAGATACTAAACAACTCATCTGGTAATAGTTCTATGGAGAAACCATAAGATGAAAGTGGCAATGTGGGAACCGAGGAACTTATGATGAAGAACCACCCGAGTCTTTTCATGTGGTAGTATTCTATAAATTTTTAGGATGAAATTATTTGAAGGAGAGGAAAATGTAACACCCCAAGCTTCCACGATACGCTTCTCTTTGATTAATACAGCAACATGTGTTGTACTCAACTTCGAGTTCTAACAGACCACAACCAATCAAAGTAGCCGTTATGGATAGTAATACCCACTTTTTGAAATGTTATAAATTTTATCTTTCAAAATGGACTTCTTTTTGGGATTCAGAATATCATAATTATCTTAGGGTGAATTTTTTGTATTTTTCTGAAAACATTCATTTTTATGGATATTGAAAAATACTGAGTTATAGTTTAAAACCAAATTTTTTATTTAAATAATTTTCTATTTAAATAATTTTTTATTTTATTTAAATTTATTTTATGTAAAAATAGATACATAATACCAATATAAGTACAATTTAATTCATTGGAGTCAGTTTATAATACGTTTAGATATATAAAAATGTTATTGAACTTTTCACCATTTTTTACCCACCTCCTAGGAGAATTTTTAAATTCACATAAAACAAAATTTTATTGCTTATGTGATTTGAATTTCAAAAATATGGGAGACACAGTTAATATCAAGGAGTTAAATGTGGTTCAAAAAGTAAAAAATAATTTTTTTGAATAGTAATTGTTTACTTTTATTTACCATTGTTAAAAATAAACACTATAATTAATGGTAAAAATATTATTATTATTACCCTAACACATGTCATATTTCTATTGGATACAAAAGAGTTTACCTAAAAAACCTTAGGAACAAAATATGAATTGCTTTTTTTCACAAGGATTAGATTAGGACATTTATTAATATTTTATTTAAAGAAGAGTTAAAAGAGTTAAAATTAATGTTTAATAACTAAAAAATTTTTAATACAGGGATAAACATACGATAAATTAGATTATAAATATTAATTAGAAAGATAAAAATATTTCCTACATAATGGTAGTTTATTTAAATTTTTTTAAACATTACATAATGTAATTTATTTTTGACACAATGATTATGAAACAATTATCTAATTAATGAAATAGTTAAATAATTGATAATATAAATACCAAAATAAATGTAATTTGAGAGTTTTTATGAATTAAATTAAATTTATAGGTTAATATGACATATTAGTGTTGGTTAGATTAATTTTTTCGAAGTAATAATGCTATTCTAAATTTTTCAACAACAAAATCCGAAATACTGTTCAAATTGACAAAAAAGAGTTTAAAAAATATATATTATATTATATATTGATATTCTATTCCTAAAAATATACGGTTCATCCAAAAGACTTATATAAGTATAGGTGTATCTTTAATGAACCACTTGGGGTTCTCTTGGTTGTATATATTAATTTTATTAACCATATAATATAATAATACAAAGAGATAAGGTGAATGTCAAACTTTTTTACTAACAGTTAAATCTAAATGATAATGTTAATATAGTGACCCAAACCTATCTAAAAAATATCAGTTGAGTGGTTTTAAACCCCTACCCACCTTATCCTTTAAATAATCCATTTTTTAGCCATTATAACCCTAAAATGATTTTATTATAAAATAATATTTCTAACTTTTCCTAAGGTGCCCCTCACCCCTCTAATAAAAGGCACTCCACCTTCTCTCTAATTCACACCTTCAAAGACATTTATCTCGGCCAACGTCTGCCCAAATACCCTCTCAACTATCATCACTTCATCCTAGAGTCCTTAATTTAGTCATAAATCCAACCTAAGGAGCCCTTTTGATCAAATCAAAAGGAAGAACCAAAAAAAGAGGTAAATATCTCACCACCTCTTTCAAATTCCAATCTTCTTCCAAATACTTTTTCATTGTTGTTACAATATAGAATAATAACTCCAGTATCTTCTATATAATGCGATGTTATTATAAATATGGTACAACCGAATTCATTATTATATCCATCCTTTGAATAACATGTCACCATACGTGCGTACGTATAGCTTATCGTCTCTACGTCGTGGTGTAATTGTTTTTTAATACATTATTATTTGGATGTGTATAATAATGATGCTTAATTGATGTAAATAATAAATATAACATGATATTTATACTGTATATATTATATAACATCCAATTATATATTATTTTAATATCAAAAGAATAATATTGTCGCTCGTGCGTACGTACAAATTACCATCTCCACAAACACTATGAGATTCATTCCCCATCGTATCCATTCAAGACTAATTTTAGTTATATGATTAAAAATAATGTTTAAATACTTCATATCATTCTGTATATGAATAATATACATCCCATCCATAGAAAATATTACTCAAATAACAAATATTATATAGGAAAATGAATCCCTTAACACCTGAAATGATGATAAAAGTAAGATATTATTAACAATGAAATGTTAAAGGAATATAAATTATATCATATTAATGTACATGATTCTTTTATAAATTAAAAACAATTAATACACCATTATACATGAGGTTAACCAACCATCGAACAAGGAAAAGTACAAGTTAACGGTTAATTCTACAATCTCTTCATTATCCGAGGTTGTTTATATGTAATTTTCTACTGGGACCTCTTTATCATCCACATCCATGTTTCTTAAAAATGTATTCCAAGATATTTTTACTATTTACAAGAATATGTGTTTAAGTAATTTATACCCTTGTTTTAATTTTTATAAAATGGTTAGAATGGAATCTCTCCGTTTTGTTTCCAAACAAGGTACTTTAAACCTTTTCAACAAAATTACGGTAAGAATGTTTTTTAACTTATAAGGAGGGTGAAGCTATTTTCCACCGTTATAAAATCATCCAAGCTTCCCTTAAAAGATTATAAGAATATTTTAAAATTATATGTTTTATTTTATAATTATGTGACTTTTAAATGATTTCAAAATAGAGATATTTCTCTCAAATAGTTTTGGTTTCATCTATGTGAAAAGCCTTTGAGGGATTTTAAGATTATTTGAAGTTGATTTATTATGATACAAAACTTCCGTATTATATTGATGGTTTTTTTTGATATTTTTGACTGTGGACGCATTATTCTATACCATCAATTATTTATGGATAAATTATTGACATTTCGTATTCTGGTTTTAATACAAATATTTATGTTTTGTTTAAACCTGTTCATATGAGGAATGCATTGGACATAGTATGTGATGGGTGGAGCCCTCTATAGATCCTCGATGAATCAGTAGGTCTAATGAGACAAACTAGTGTCTTGGCACAATCCCTTGACAAAATATTATTTGTAGTCTTGGCACAAGTGGTTATGAAATTCTAGAATTATTCATTCATTCATTATGAAAGTCGTTATTGATATTTATTGTGATTATTCGAATCGTAGAATATCCATGAGAATAAGTAAATGGAATTATTTCATTTTATTTTTTCCATATTATGATGATGTTCATGTTTAAATTTCTATTGCTTTAGTTATAAATTTCCTTAAATGTTTATGCTTATTTAAGAATGTTTCTGCTATATTGTTATACTTATTGAGCATCTGAGCTCACCCCTTTCTATGTTTTATTTTTACTAGGATGTGATGAAGTATTTTACAACTAACCAACAGGGATAGTCTGAGGGGATATGAGTGTGGACTATGGAGACTATATTGTTTTAGTTTTTCACTTTATGATGTAATGTAAGACTTATGAATGTATCTAGTGTTTTTAAGGATACTAAACTAATCGGTCTTTCGAGACATGATCTTTTGTGATCATTACAATGTTATGTAATAATGCACCGACTCTGGGTAACTGGTGTCGGGGTGTTATGCACATTATCTTTTACACCTATCAATAATCCATAAAATTGCTCATTTCCTATGTCATTCCCAAATTTTACATCATGTTTAATGTTACTATGAATTCCTTGGAATCCAACCATTGATTAACACAAGAAAGTATAGTGTGAGTCATAAAATCATTTAGAGAATATCATAACATCTTATTTTGAATCTAAAAGTCCTTAGGATTAACGATGGTTATTTCACCTCATCATATATTAAAATCCTTCAAATCATTTTTAAGGAATGTTTGAATTATCCTAAGCATATCCCCTAGGAGTGTCATAACCAAGAGTGCAGCAAGGCCTGTTGTCAAGCACCAGTTCTCATTCGAGTCTCGATCAAAGTGGTATTTTTGGGTTTTACCCCTAGGTACATCTGTGCTGGAGCCACCTCAACCTGCTTGTATCCATACATGGATGTATTGCATGGGAAACTCACAAAATCTATACAATACCAAAATTCTAGCAAGTAATTATATACTAATCCTGAAAGTCTATCTTTGGAATATGTGCTCTAATTAGATTTTATCTAAATCTTGTTTCTATAGTTTGTACTAAACTTCCCCCTATACTAACTATAATTCCCCAACCCCAATTAACCAGAGTCATTGCATTATTACATAACATTTTCATGATCACAAAAGATGAAGTCTCAAAAGACCGATTAGATTAATAGACTTGGAAGTATTAGAATCATTAATAAGGTTTACATTATGTCATAAAATAGAAAACTACAACAACATTGTTTCCATATACAACACTGAGATCCCATATACTATCCCTGCTGGTTAGTCATAATATAATTCTTCGCATCATGGGAAAAATAAGCTCAGTAAGGATATCAATTTAGAGGAAACTTTCATAAATAAGCATAAACATTTAAGGCAATATATAAAACTAAAACAAAAGCCTTTTCAACATAAAATTCATCATAATATGGAAAATATAAATCAATATAATTCCATTTAATTAATCACATGTATATTCTACTAGCTGAATAATCACATGAAATATCAATAGCCACATTCTGAATTATGGAATGAATAAATCAAGGCTTTCAGAACCACATAGTCAAGGCCTTGTGCCAAGACTACAAATAAGATTTCGTCAAAGCCTTGTTCCAAAACACTAGTTTGTCTCTTGAGACCCACCGATGCATATAGAAGCTATAGCGGGCTCCACCCATTACTTACTGTGTGAATGCATTCCTCATATTAAAAGTCTGAAACATAACATAAATATTCATTTTAAAAATAGCATATGAAATGTCAATACTTTATCCACAAAATATGAATGGTATAAAAATAGCACATCCACAGTCAAATATAACTCATTTAATACAATACAGAAGATTTTATTGTAACAGATTAACCTCAATGGATAATAATGAAGGATATTTACATAGATGAAAACAATCATCAAAACTATTTGATAGAAATGTCCCCCTTTTTATTGAAAACATTTAAAAGTCATACAATTTGTTATGATGCCGTTTAAAAATAGATTTTTGAATCAAAGTGTCCCATAAAAAATTGAAAGTTTTAAAAACAGTTTTAATTTTAAAACAATAATGTCCATATAAATAAATCATTAATTTTTTTTTTAAAACATGAAAATTAATGAGAATGATTTAGAATATTAAATGTCTAAATTATTTTAAATGATATTTTAGTTAGAGTTCCTAACCAAGTGAGAGATGATTGATTACAAATAATTGAGGTAATAAAAACATTACAATATCTCGAGAATAAAGTATTTCATTATATACTCGGTCAAAGGATAGTATATACACCATATATAAGTGAATTAGTGCATGACAACAAAGAAGTCTCAATGTAATGTAAATTGATACAAAATTATTTATAAAGATAGTATCCTTAGGTAAAGGATAAATCAATGAAATAATTATGCATTAAAAATATAAATACACTCAATATAATTGGATATTCAGTGCAAATAAATCAGAGGAAATTCACACATATTCTTGTAAAAACAATACCAATGACTTGGATGTTTAACTCACTGAATGGACATAAAGTTAAGATCATGTTTATATCAATGCATTAAGAAATTATCAATGGAGTGATTATGTGTTTCAAAATTATATCCACATAAAGGGGAGTTGAAATTACTACATAATTAATAAATAGTGATTCCACACATATTATTAGAGTGAGATAATCAATGAAGTCTGTGTAAAGCCCACTAAGCGGAAATTGAAATTTGAAATTCCTTAAGCGATTTGGTAACTTATGTAACATACAAACCATGATATAAGGATTATAAAATGAAGATATAAATAACCATAAATTAAATTATATTACACCAATAATAAAATCATGGATAGTACATATCCCACACTAAATTAAATAGTGGCCAATATGGCATGAATCTCACGGGAATAAAAAGTGAGATGAAAAAACCCTTAATTTTTTTTGTAATCAATCGATTCATATGACCAAAAGTTAATAACAACAAAATGAATCACAAAATAACATGAATTTAAAGATAATCTTGATAATATATATCAATTGGTAGTACAAAACTAACCACATCCAATAAATAAGTGGTGAACAATGGAAATCTCACAGAATTAAAAGTGAGATAGGAAACCCCTTACCCTGTACTTTTCCTTGTTTGAGAGTAGGTTAACCAAATTAATAATGGTGAGATAAATGTTATTAAATTATTATGGAATCACATACATTAATATTATATCATATATGATATTTTAATAATGCTTGGTAAATAATATTTTAGTATTATCATCATTTCGGGTGTTAACTGATTCATTTTCATTTACATGATTTGTTACTTAAGTAATGTTTGTTATGGATAGATGTATCTTATTAATATTCAGATTTATATTATGTATTTAAAAATTATTTTTAATAATCTAGTAAAAATTAGTATTGAATGGATATGATGGGGAATGAATAACATCGCGTTCGTGGAGACGGTAATCCGTATGTGCACATGAGCAAAAATATCATTCTTTTGATATTAAAATAATATATAATTGAATGGTATATCATATATACAGAATCACTATCATGTTATATTTATTATTTACAACAGTTAAACTTCATTATTATAACCATAAAAATAATAATGTATTGAATAACAACTACACAAAGACGTAGAGACGGTAAGCCGTACCTACGCATGTATGGTGAAATGTCATTCAAAGGATGGATAGAATAATGAATATGGTTATAACATACATATAATAACATCACAGTATATATATGATACTAGAGTAATTATTTTATAATGTAAACAACAAAAAAAGGAAGTGGAAAAATAATGTAACTTGAAAGAGGTGAGGAAATATTTACCTCTTTTTCGGGTTCTTCCTTTTGATTTATTCAAAGGGCTCCATAGTTTGGATTTTTGACAAAAGGAAATATTATAGGATAAAGTTATGATAGTTTATAGGATATTTGGGCATCGGTTACCATGCCAAGTGTCTTTGAAGGTGTGAATTTTAGAGAAGGGGAAATTCCATTTTATAAGAGTGGTGGGGGCACCTTAGGAAAAGACTGAAATATTATTTTCTAATAAAAAAATATTCTATTTCTAATGGATCCAAAATGATTTATTTGAAGGATAAGGTGGGGATGGGTCGAAAACCTCCCAACCAATAGGTTTTAGACTGGTTTGGGGAATTATTTATTAACCTTATCTTTAAATTTAACTCTTAGTTAAAGAGATTGACATTTACCTTGTCTCTTTGTATTTTTATATTATATGGTTAATAAACTTACTATAAACTTCCAAGAGAACCAAAAGTGGTTCATTAATGACATATATAATATTTTTTAATACCTTTGGCTAAACCATATATTTTTAAGAATAGAATATCAATTAATAATATAATATTTGTTTTTAAAAACAATTTAATATCAATTTTAACACTATTTGGTATTTTGTTTTTTCAAAATTTATAAAATAATTATTACTTCGAAAAAAAAATCATTTAACCAACCCTAACATGACATAATAACCTAGAAAATTAGTGGAATTCATACAAAGTCTCAAATTTATTTATTTTTGGATATTTATGTTATCAATTATTTTGATCACTCATTAATACAGTAATTACTGCACCATCATTAGGTCATAAATAAATTTAAATATTTTATATATAAAAATTATAAATAAAATACCATTAGGTAGTAACTAATTTTATCACTCTAATGAATATGTATAGTCGAATTTATATTGTCTGTAACCCTATATTAAAATTGGGTTAGTTATTCAACACGGAATTTAACTCTTTTAACTCTTTTTTAAATAAAAAAATAATAAATGTCCTAATCTAATCCAAGTGGACCTAAAGGTTCATATTTTATTCCTACGGTTGTTTTTGGTCGAATTAAACTTATAGAATAGATATAGGACATGTTTTTCGGTAAATATGATATCATTATTACCCTTAATTACCCTGTTTACGTTTAACTGTTGTAAATAAAAGTAAAAAGTTTCTATTTACCACTAATTATTTTCATCTTATTGAACCACATTTTCTATACAGACAACAACCATGTCTCTCAGATTTTTGAAAAACAATCATAGAATAAGTAAAATTATGTTTTATGCAAATTTGCAAATACTCATAGGAGGTGGGTAAAAGACAGTTAAAAGTTCAATAGAATTTTATACATCTAATTTTATTATAAAAGGACATCAGTTAATTACATTGAAATTATATAGGCATTATACATCTAATTTTACATAAAATAAATTTAAATAAAATAAATAATTATTTAAATAAAAAGTTGGTTTTATACTATAACGTAGTGTTTTTCACTATTCATAAAAAATTTAATGTTTATAGAAAAATACCTAACTTTAACCCTAAGATAATTTAGATATTCCAAATTCAAAAATTAAATCTATTTTAATAAATTAAAAACATATAAGTTGAATTAATTATTTTAAAATTAATTCCTATTGTGAAAATCAATAAGAATGTTTTAAAAAAAACTATCAAAATATTGACATGTGTTTGTGTCAAATTTAAATGTGAAATTACATTTAATAATCTACATTTTATTAAATGATAAAATTAAAATTTAATTATTCTTGAAAGCCATTCAAATATATAATTTAACAGTATAAATTATTTCGAATGGAATTTTTTTTTCAAATAAAATTTAGTATTTCTTAGTATTCATAAAAATATAAAAGATATTAGAAAAGTACAAGAATTTATGAAAAAAAAATTTATGTCCTAATTATAAAAAAGAATTTAATTTCATTAATTTGAATATATAAAAGTATAAAATATTGGTTTTAAAAAGTGTTTTCCAATAAAAGGTGTTAAAATTTAATTTTTTTTGAAAGATACTTTTTTATCTGAAAAAAATGAATTTGATCTTATATTATGTCTAACAAACATATAATATGGATTCTAAAATTATATCTATTATATAAAATTCAAAATTTAGTTAATAATATACATAAATTCTTTTGAATGGCTAGTTCGGTAAGTCGTGTTGCACTCGAACTTGGTGTTACGTGTAGCGCAAGCTATTGAATTACTTTAATGAACATAAATTACTTTGAAATCTTTAGATGTTACACCATCTCACATTGGATTGGAAATCTCATTTCTTTAGTGATCACATTTCCTGTCATATTGGTTTCTTTCTCAGTTCATCATATATATGGCCATTGTTTTTATTAAAGATAAAATTATAGATCAGTATATTAAAAATATTAAACACATAACTAGTAATAAAATAAAATTAAAGGGATAATTTATAAATTACATGTATTTTCTTAACTTATGAAGTTAAATACATCAATATTTTTTATCCATGATATATTTCCTAATATAAATTCTTATGGATTTGTTTTCTTCCAATATCTATGCTTCACATTGAGATTGTGAATTTACCAAATCATATCGCCTAGATTGTCAAACTTGGTGTGCTGGAAGGCCCATTTTCATGCATCAATTCTCGATCTCCTATATATCAATTTGGTGTTTTTGGGTGTTACCCCAAGATAAATCTGTTCAAGAGCCACACAAAATTTTAGTAAAAAGACACATATTCATTTTCCAGTATCCTAATTAATCTATACTATAAAAAAATTTAGCGATGTATTATTATGATTTAGTGTTATTCCTAAATCTTTATATATTATTTTCTATTCCTAAACTAAAAAATAAACCTTCCTTTGACATTATCTGTGACAACACTTGAAATTATTACACATTAAATGGTGATTTACTACATAAATTTACACATAATAAAACCTAGAAGATCATTACGTCTAGTGTATTTTGGAATTAGTTTAATATAATAACATCTCGAACATGAAATATAACATCATTATTGAAATATTTCTTCACATACAAAAAATGGTTTATCTATAAATCATATTTAGGAATTAAAATTCCATACAATGAATTAATTATTAAATTTTATACACTAGGAAATTCATTCGGACATAAAAATTATAGAATTATAAGGAAAAAATGAGGCATTATATAACATGATTACATAAAGGAAAAATAGGAAAGCGGAAAAATCATTAAACAGTACATCATAAACAATGGTCAATGATAAAATTAATGAAGTAACAACATGGTGTAAACAGTATTTTTATGAATTATTTTCATATCCTATTCCACTTAATGGTGTATCCTGATTCCAAAAAAATTACCCAATTCAATTGTGTGCTAAATAAATCAAGGTGAACCCGTCACCATCATATAATTTACATTCATCAGTGTGCAACATTGATCATTAAACATAAGATCATATTTCAAAAAAAACATAATTCCACAGTCAAGGAGTGAAGAATAAATTCATTTAATTCATCAATAAATTATGTATATGTATGTCTGGGGGAATACCCAAGAGTGAAAATAGCAATTGTATTAACAATACGATTGTTTGGAATGGAAAAATCATAGTGAATGTTCGACAATGTAATTGTAGTGACTAGTAATTTATAAAATGGATTAAAGAGTGTTAAAGGTGTCATAAATAATATTTAAATGAAATTTAATTTATTTGGTATGTGGAATAACATAAACCAATATTATTAATATGAAATAAAAGGCTTAAAACAAATAGGATACTTGAATAGGGATGAAAAGGGAAGGATCCCTTACCTTGAAATGGTGACTTGAAATGATTTGGTGGAGCTTCATGAGATCTTGGGGGAACCTTATGGGGAATATAGTGAGGGAATATAATATTAAGGACATGATAAAAGTTTTGTGACTAATGTGGAATAGTAGCATTGGTGTGTCTATGTTGGAAAAGTGAGGGGAGTTTCTTATTATTTCCAAAACATAGGTTTTGTACTCTATAATATTAACTAATTGAAACCAAAAAACATTAAATGGGTTTTCCAATGTTTTATTCAAAATATAATTAATTTTCATTATTTTTTTAACTCTACTCCTTTAACTCCTTAAAATATTACTCTTTGTGGTATTGAAGTGAGAAATGTTCATAATGAAATGATTTTGACAACATACAAATTATATTATGATATAAATTTAATAATATTATTTAATAATAGTATTGTATTAAAAATTTTATTTATTTCAAAATTCCAAATAATTATGAAAATAATTTCCATTATTGAAATTGAATGTTACCCAAAAATACAATTTCTATTTTATTATATCAAAATCAAAATTATTTGTAAGGGAAAGAATATGGATTAAATATAATCATTGTCCTATTCAAGATAATATATATATATATATATGAATATTAATATCATTAGTGTCTTGAAATAGAGCCCTTTATTACCCCAAAAAATTCCTAAAGGGAAAGTTGAAAAATTGTGTTATTTTCATGGTTTGGTTCATCGTATATGGTTTGGGTTGGGATATTGATGATCTTTTACTTTTAAAGAGTGAATTTGTGTTCATGTTTTTTTTGTTGGATCTCAGCTTGGGGACTCGTCATGAGAAAATACACTGGGGATATCTCCCTCATACTTCCATATTAATGGGATTCATTAGTCATGGTCCGACTGGTCCCGTCCATCTTTTCCTTTGTCTATGTCAATTTTATTTCTAAAAAAACCCTATATTTTTACTAATAATATGATCACGCTTCATATACTATTTTAATAATAAAAATGATGGTTAGTTGTTTTATAAATCCAATAAGATATAAATAAATAAATGAAGATCATGTGTTTTTTAATAGTGAAATATAATTCAATCAAAATGGTAATTTTATTTATAAAATATATAAAATTTCATTACAAAATGGCATTCCATTATAATTTTCCTATTAACAATATATTTAAAATCCATCATTAAAATAAAATTTTTGGAATTAAGAGTACTGGTTCTCATGAAAGTTTTTGTTAAATAGTTTGGACCTTGAACCATTCTTAGGGATTCATCATATAAAACATATTAATCATTTATTATCTATTAGAATTAAAAATTTATTAATTTTTTTCACCATTGTTATTATGTTGTGATAAAAATTAATTTCATCACATCATGGTTATGGTAATATGTACATATGCATGAGTGAGTTTTTCATTTTCCAAAAAGTTTAATGAAGTAAATTTAAATACTAATCTATATTAATAGAATAATAATATCTCATTTATCATATATTTTCATTTTGTATATCCATACTAAAATAATTTTTAATCGTAACTTGAAAATGAATCACATCACATCAGGGAGGTGGTACTCCACACATAGACATGAACAATGTTATCATCTTCCAACATATGGGAGGGTAAGAATATAGAAAATATTTTATCAATATATAATCATTATTATATTATATACATCATAAATATTTATTGAATCCTTATATATAACCATATATGAGGGATTTTGGTGAAATATTATATAGATTTATTTGTAGAGATAGTAGTTTGAATGAACTCATGAGCAATGTTATTATCTTCTATTGGAATAAAGGTGATAAAAATTGGTTATAAAATTAAACAAAAATAAATATAATAATATTGAGGATATTTATTTCATTATTTTAATATAGTAATATTATATTTTTTAGTATTTTAGGTATAATTAATGTCCAAAAATAAGGATAAAGATAATTACTACTTCTGAAGGCATCTTCCTTTAGTATACTCCATAAAAAATACATCGATGTTCTTTTTTTATATACACGGATCTCTAGGAAATTTTTGGGAACATTTGGTAGGTATTTGGGTTTATATTTTCGATACTACAGTTACCTAGTTGTGTGGAGAAATGAGAAGATGAAGTTCCAATTTATAAGGGTGTTTGGTAGAAAACATGGAAATGCTTGTAAATTTATTATATTATATATTTTTTACTCAAGTAAATTATCTCTAAAATTAAAATTAAAATATATGATTTTTTTGTTTAAATAAAATAATATAATGATCTTAATTGTTTTTTATAATTTTAAACCTTATCACTTAGGTCAACCCTTTAAACCCATATCATGGAAAAACGTTTTTTACAATGGTAACTATTAATTATGGATGAAAATTAATTGATATTAAATACCTAAATTAAATTATAAATCATATAAATTTTATATCCATTTTATAATATTCAATTATATTAAATACAGAAAACTAATTATGATATTTTCCTGTAAAACACGTAAAAACAATTTCTAAAGAACATGTTTTTTAAGAATATGAATTATTCTATTATCATTAAATTTTGAAAATAAACTATTCAAAAAAATATTAATAGTTTTGATTAAATATATTATATAAGTATATTATTAAATTAATTCATCCTTAGTGAATAATTCAACTTAATAATATAATATAAATGTGGAAAATTTATTCTTAATAAAAATCACTTTCAAAAGATTTCACCCTCATTTTGACCAATTAATAAAAAATGTATAACATACTATTATTTTGGTTATATAAATTATCCATATATATAATCACTTAATATCAGTGATCATTATATTTTATTTACACAATATTTATAAAATAAAATTCTTCAAAAGGAAAGTTTATATGTTTTTATTCTGATGATTACAATTTTTGTATTAAATTCCAATGAATTAATTAATATATTTTTATTCTGTATTTTATTACAAATTTTTCTTCATTTTATAACTATATTAACACCAACCAATCAAATATATATGTTATAATAATAATATTTAGTAATAATATTTTTGTTTAATATCCTTGTTCTTCTAATCTTGATGTTATGTGTACTGAAATCCAACTTATACATCCAACACATTAATAAGATATATATTCTAAAATCATGGGGTGTTATAATATACTACCACTGTTATATTTTTTCACTCAATGGTTCATTACTCTAATAAAAAAATGATCATACCACTTCCTCGTCATATTCTGGGGTTCCTATATTCCTCCCTCAAACATATAGTTTTCCATTAGTACATTGACTAGATGGGTTGATATATTTTTATCCCCTTATCTCATTATGCATTAATCTCCACCAGTGTATCCTCGTAAAAAATGACATACTCTAGTGATATAAAATATGTTTTTAATTTTTGTGAAGTATCAAATATTTATTTCCTAAAAAATTGATACTTAGAACAAGTCATGAACTTGTTAGAGGTTTTGTTAAAGGAAAAAGTGAAAAGATAAAATTCCTATGTGATAAATAATCTCAAATGGATATATATATTTAGTTCTTTGGTATTCCTTATTCCAGAATCTCACAACTATCAATAATGTAGATATTTTATGGAATTAATTATCATCATATTTAAACTGTTGATGTCAACAATGATTATTAAGAAAAAATTCATGTCTACTGAAACCTACCGAGATTTTTTACTGAATAACAATAATCTTTCTTACTATTTCATTTTCTAGATTAGGTACCAAATTAATTAATTCACATAAATAATCCACACATTTCATATTCATCATCTTCATTCCATATAGAGGTTCATAATGATCCATCTGAATGATTGAGTGGAATAATTTTTGGAACGAAATTTCACCCATAGGTAGGAACTATTTACAAACACCGTTGAAATACACAGAAAAATATATAAAAATATCATTTAGGTTTTTTATTGTCCTAAAAAACTATCCATATGTCTGAGGATGATATATAGTGATAATGTTCAAATCTATATTCAAAGCATATTGAAACCTATCTTTATCATTGAGGGAATCCCTGAATCTCATTTGGAAAAAAATAGAATGGGGTTCTCTATTAATCCGGAATACTTATTTAAATAATATCTAGGAAATATTTTTGAGATTAAAATTGTCCATGGTAGAAATAAAATGTTGGTATTTCACAAGGTGACCTATTTCACCCCCAATGGGTTGATGTCCTTTAAATATCAAAGGGAGTCATATGATGAATTCTATGTTGATGTTTTTTTATTAATTTTTTTCATGGGTAATTGTTTTAACATACAATTTTAATTATGAGAGTCAGTATTGAATTTATAGTATATCATTAATTATGATACAAACTCGGTAATATTTATTTCTTTTCATCCAAAAAAAATTTATCTTTGAAATCATTATATAGCATTCACATTCAAGTAATAATAAATATTGGTTATATATTTTATTAATAAAAAAATCCTTTAATTATCTAACATATAGTTTCAAAACATACCCAATTTTTGAATATGATAATTGCATCGTGGTTAATTTTGATCTCTAGAACAGTCTATACCCACTTTTACATCTCTGCATCTAAAAAGACCCAAATATTTATCAATAGAATTTTTGCATTCTTATAACTATGTTATACAGTATAAAAAAGATACAGTGTAATTGAATATCAATAAAAACAACATCCACATAAATGAAGAATGAAATAAGTGCTATTTGAGGAAATTTAGAAACCGATACTGAATAAATTAAAACATTCCATTTGGAATAGTACCATCACCATTAGGAATATTAATCCGGCTAGTAGAATAGTAACCCCATCTTTTAAGGTTTGAATAATAGTTTGGCATCATATAAATGATAATATGATATAATTATAACATATTATATGTAAATAAATATTTTAAAAATAACTAACTAAGTGTTCATGTTTTTATAAACGATAAATTTTTTATAAAATTAAAATTAATATAATTTTTTTATTTTTTTTTCATAAAATGGATTCATAAAATATAATTTTTTTCTTATTATTATACGATAATTTTATTATACCACAATTAATTTTTCAATGTGTCATTAAATAAGTGATTATTTTAAAATTTGTAAGGTTCTAAAAGATAATTATTTCATTTAAAAATTAAATTTATCATATTTATAATTGTTTATATAAAAATGTGTTCATTATTTAATTATAAATATCAAAAAATTGTTAGGGTAAATTTTTTATATTTTTCAAAAACACATTATATTTTGGTGAATTGTAAAATATGATTATTTACGATTAAAGGTAAATACCAAATTTTTTCAGTTGTTGTTTTTATAAAACTTTTGTAAGAAAAAATATCATATTCTAATTAATTATTTTAAACTATATTGTGATAATAATCAAGGTATTAATATTATCTATTCAAAATAATAAACTAAAAAATTAAATAATGAGAAAACACCCCTCACTTATCCTATAAATACCACCCCTAAACACCTCTTACCCTCACACAATAAAAGCTATAATCATGTTAATATTCTTCCCAATACTCTTCCCCACACCACCCCTCATGCCATGAAGTCATTTTTATCATCATATTTCCAAACCCTTTTCCCTAAGTATGTTCTCATTGAGGATAAATTCCAGTGGTAAAATCCTCTTTCTTTACCTTTTAATTTATTTTCAATCTTATTACTATAAATATTATATCCTCACCTCCCCTTAACCAAGTTTCATGAAAAAATTTATCTTATATATACTGTTATATTAACATTTTTATTGAATAATTCATCAAAAAACTCAATCTCCTATCCATTTTATAATAAAAGTGAGAACATCATCTGTGATGTGTCGATTTTCCACCATCGTGGATGATGCTTGTTAATTTTCATTTATCACCTTCAAATCTGGTCATAATACTATTATAATTATTGAAAATTATTTTAATTTTCATTTTATAACCTTTTCAATTTTCTAGAACTAACATATATACATATTTTAATGTAACAAAAAAATATTAGATCATGATGATCGAAAAATATCCAAATTAAACCAAAGAAATTAAATTAACATTTTATCTAATCATTTTTCCATTTATAATATAAAAACTGATATATAAGATCATTTAATATTTTTTTTGTTCATTAATCACATATAATTTCAATTATGGACAATTATCCACTTTTTTATGACCTTCTATACATGTATATAAGTGAATCGGTAATGAGAACCAAGAAAATGAACACTACAAAATGATAAAATTGAATAGTGTAAATCATAAAAATGGAAATAAATGATCATAATAATATAACAAGGAATCAAAAAATGTATATAGTGTTATGTATTTTTTTAATTAAAGAAATATTTTTAATATCAATGTTATTAATGAGAAAAAAAATCTCTAACATACGGTAAGGGGATTCTCAAACCCAAATCTCTATCTTCTGGTTTTCCTACATTCACATCATTTTATGTGCGTATTTTCCTTTTATATTTATTATATATCATCTAAGTTTCTATACCATTTCATTTATGGAATATATATGTTTCCAATCATGTTATTTTACATATTTTTTTTTAAATAATGGTTCATTATTAAAACACATATTCTCCTAAGATTTTTTCTTATTCACTCAAGATTGATGATTCTTATACCAATTAAGTTATACCCTATTTATTTTGGGAAGCCAAGTGTTTATTCCTGAATTTCTTCTTTATTAAATGAAACCCAATCATTTCTATGGGTTATTTTATGTCTATGTATGACATACATTCAAAGTGGCATGCATGATTATGTAAATGTTATGATGTGAAGGGTGCATGTGGAATTATATAACACATGTAAATATAATGATGTGATAGGTGTTCCTAGAATTATATATCCTTCATTTAATTTGGTAATGTAATTTATTTCAAGAGATAAAATGAAATATGCGTTAACATGATGATAGATGTTTTGACAACTATATGTGGGGGTTCTCCACAAAGAAATGATGTATCATTTTTAGGCATTGCCAAATTTATTGTAATTATCTAATGCTTCCTATAATTATTTATATCTTATGATTATGTTCACCCCATATTATATGGATTCATGTTCTTATATATCATCTTACATGAATTATAGTTCACCCATTTATTTGATTTATATTCTCATGTGATTACTTGTTCTATGGATAACATGAGGGCCACTAAGAATATATAGAAGATGTAATTAAATAATTTATTATTTTTTTATGTAAAATAAATGTATGGTACTAATGTACCATGAAACTAAAAATTTATATTATGTTGTTTTAATTATTTTATTTAGTTTATATTTAAAATGATGTAATAGTCATGTAGGAATAGTTGGGTCTCTATAGATTGTATCTAAGCACAGTTTAGTTAATTAGTGAACTAGTATTACAAAAACATAGTGAAACCCAATAGTATAAGACTATGTATAAGTATGTACCTAATAATATTTGTTCTATAATAATGGTAAACATAGTAATCCCACATTAAATACCATCATGCCAATTTCAAATAAGAATATATTATTTATTCAAGAATTATTGTTTTTTATTTTTTAATAACCTTTTGTATTTTAGAAATGGTTGGAACCATGAAAAAACAAGCCAACAGCTTGTGTGGGAGATAATATAGGTATTTCCTGAATGACATCACCAATTTATTTGGAGGTAGAGCTGAAAATTTTATATCAATGATATCCCAGTTGCCTCATGCTATGAAAAATAACCTGAATAATGTGGAACACACTCCTTTATATAAGAGGATAAAACTAGATATCAAAACTTTTATATAGAAATGATCACCAACATTTAATGGATCATCCAATCCAATAGTGGAGTAATAGTGGATCAACCTAATAGATAATTTCCTTTATGTTCATCACTATTATTATATATATAATTTAACTCTAGTCATTTATGGTTTCAATTGAGAGGTCGATCAATGGTAGGATTTGATTACGAAAACCAAGATTGAGGAATAAATTGATAAAATAGAGTGGGAAGATTTTATGATAATGTTTATTATTGAGTATTTCCCCGGATATATTTATATAAATATGGAGAAAGAAATAATATAGATGAAGAAAATGGAAGGTGTATATGCAAAATCTTATGAAGAAAACATCACAAGGCTTGTAAGGTAAACTTCAGGTTTGGTATCAATAATGATAGGAAAGGTGATAAGTTATTTAGTGTATTAAATAGAAACCTTAAAAATAGATCTATAAATTCATGACATTGGGTGTTATGAAGAAGTTTTTTGAGGTTATATCAATTTTCAGATGGAGTTTTGAGAATGGTTCCATATATCTGGGGATAAGAAACGGTACATGGAGTTTCAAATTGAGGATTTAAAAGGTGGAACGAAATCCAAACCATCCACATGTGAAATTTTTTGGAAAAAACCATCATGGGAATAATATCAATGGTATGTAAAAATGATAGATGATTGGGAGAGAAGGGAACAAAGAACATGAATGGATAAAAGACATAAATAATCCATCCAATATGATGGAGGAATGTATAAAAAACCTATGGTTCAATGATTCCACTCTAGGAGCAAAGTAACTATTCATTTCAATTCACTAAACCTCGAGTCGTTAAGAGTAATGAGATTATTCAGCCACTAATTCCAATGAATATTGTGAATTCTTATTCCATCATTACTATATAACTGGAACACGAAAATGAAGTCATAATTGGTATACTTCCTATTCAATCAAGAATGGAAAAATTCATGTTTTATTCTGTTTCTGCAAATTAATTTATATCTTGAAATTTCTCTAGAACATTGGAATCAATGCCCTGAAACGTTTTTGTAGAGAAATCCAAAATAACACCTAGTGGTGAGATAATTGAAACCCAAGTGTTGGACTCTTCTACTGTTGGATTATATGGGAATATTCTTCCAGCAATCCACATGATTCTTCCCTTAGTAAAATTTGATGCAATATCGGGGATAGATTGGCTCTCATTTTATAGAGAACAAATTAACTGAAAGGAAAAAAATATCTTTTAAATTCTGAACCATCCCATTATCATTTTAAAAATTCATGGAAAAACATGAATGTCCTTTGGATTATCTCTCAATAATGTCTGTTTTGATTCCTTTCGTAGAAGAATACCTTGATCAAATGGTTAAGTCAAAGGAAGGTATCAACCTAAGGGAAATTCCAATTGTGCGGAATACAAAGATGTATTTCTTGAAGAGTTACCCAATCTTCCCCATGATAGTGAGGAATATTTCTCAATACAACTCATACTCAGAGCTAAACCTATATCAAAATGTCCCTACATAATGGCCGTGATAAAAATGGAGGGGTAAAAGATGAAACTAAAAGAGAATTTAAAAAATGGTCCATACACCTTAGTGAATCACCTAATGGTGCACGAGTTCTCTTCTTAATAATTTAGTATAGATCTATGTGGATATTTACCGATCACAATGCTCTCAAAAATTTCACCATACTTAACAAGTGACCAATTCCAAGGATTTATTACCTATACAATTAGGTACCAGGAGCATAATATATTTCAAATATGTGTCTTTATTAGTGATATAATCTTCTAATGGTGATGAAGGAATGAATTTAAAAGACTTAATTCTATAAAATGTACGGGAACTATGAGTTTCTATTGATTCCATTCATACATAACTTTTGCACGACAAAATTTATTGATTTTTGGAGTAGATTATTTATACATTATCTTTAACAATTTCTGGTAGTGTTTATCCATGATATTATCAACTACTCCAAGAGAAAGGTGGGACATGAAGAACATATTAGGATTGTACTGGTGAAATTAAAGAGGGAAAAATTTAATTCCAGGTACATAGAGTGTGACTTATGGATAGATGAAGTCACATTCTTGGTATATGTGATCATAAGTGAGGGAAATTTTTTAGACCCTTCAAAAAAAAAGAAAATGAAGAATGGAAGAGACCAACCAGTTACATTAATATCCATAATATTATTAGATTAGAAACTTAATAAAGATTTGTTTGAGATATTTATCATGATTTAATATCAATCTAACTATATTAATAAGGAAAGGGGTAATGTATTTATGGACAGGTGAATTAAGGGAATGATTTTAGGAACTAAAGAAGAGTTTGATCACTAAAAATGTACTCTCATTACCAATAAGTGTTGAATGTTTTATGATATACAATGGTTCATAAAATTATGTCTTGGGTTGTGTACTCATGAAAAATGATTATTTGATAGACTATGCATCAAGGAAGTTGAATTTCCATGAGCATAACTAACCGATTCATGATCAGGAGTTAAAAATTTGTTTTTTTCATGAAAATATGGTAGTACATACTCTATGGTTTGAAGTATGGAATATATTCCAATAATAGGAATCAGAATTATATATTCAAAAAAAAGGATCTCAACATTCATCAAAAGAGACAATTAGAGCTAATCAAAGACTGCAATTTCTCTATTCATAATTATTTTGGGATGGAAAACAAGGTAATAGATTATATTAGATGAAAAGAACCTAAAACATTATCCCTGATGTGGATTGATTTAGATTTTTGATTTATGGAAATGAAAACTATGGATTTCAAAATCATAATAGAAGGGAATACATCCTACAATGCCCACATTATTTCATAACCAACTATTCAAGAGATAATTAAGGATGTAAAAAGATACGTTTTATGGTTGGGAAATAAGGTTAATGTAGTAATGGAATGGATAATGAAAAGACACATATCGATGATGATGGTTTGATTTAGTTTGTAACAAGGAATTTTTTTTCTTAATCACCTAAGATAATGAGGTAATTACTGGAAAATGAACATAGCTAGAATTTAACCAATCATTATAGATGTGACATCCCAGGTAATTAAATAATATTATATTTTCATATTTATTAATATTTTTAATTAAATATTAAAATTAATATAAAGGGATTATATGTTTGATGGCATACTCGACATGCAATAATGAGTTTCTTTGAAATCTCATGTTGCACGCAATACTGAGTCATAGTAAAAAAATATAAAAATATAAAATTATTTTAAATGGTATTTAACACCTAGTAGTTGTATTGGAAGAAATGAAAAAAATAACTACAATATGATTATACATGTTTTCTAAATTATTTTACATTTATCCTAAAAAAGATAGAGACTTAAAATGTGAAAGAATCTAATTTTAATCATAAATACTCTAATGTTCTTTAAAAGGACAATTTACCACCATTTGATGGTGAAAATTTTTTAAGTATATGTTTTGTGAATTTTATATAATATATTTGAACAAATAATATTGTCTATTACAATCAGGAAATCAAATTTTACTTCGGACAAATTTTTTTAATTTTTCTGATAATGTTCGTTTTTTAATGTATAGAGAAAAGACTACATTTTAAGTCAAACCTGCCTTTTAATATAATTTATTTATATGTTTAAATTAACTTTTTAATTGGTTTTAAAGTGTAATTAGATAATTTTTTTACCATTTATTCCATAATTGGTAATTTGAGATAATTTCACTTTGGAATTTAACAAAATCAAGTGTCAATCTTTTGACATTTATTATTTCATAAAAACATGCTTTTTGGTTTTGAGAAAAACAATTATTTTTAAATTATGTTATGCGACATCTGTGTTTTGTATTTTTAAACATGGATTCCATATTTGTAATCAGTAGATCCAAATTGTGAAACTATGTAAGATTTATTTTATGATATTATGAATAATAAATTGAGTAAATTTTTTTTCCTGTGGTGAAAAGGTAAATTTGTTAAATAATGGTTAAAAATAATATTTTAATAATATTAAATTACACTAACATGGGTCCTGATTCTATAGAATGATAAATGTCATGCTATTTTCATCCTTGGGTTAATTTTAGGGCCTCATAGAGCCAGTTGTATGTGACAATAACAGTCTATAAAAATTAATCTAATGTTAACGAAAATATAACCTAAACATATATCTCATAGAAAAACAATTTTTATCATGGGTTATATAAGTGATATTTTTTACTATAAATAGAAATTATAAGGATAAAATTATATCCTACATCATGGTATTTTATTTATAGTTTTTATATATCATATAAATATATTTATTTATGACAGAATGTTGATTTAATGGTTACATAATTAATTAATGATTTAAATAAATTAGATTATAAATAATAAAATAAATTTATTTTGAAACTTTTTATGCCGTCCAAGAATTTTAGAGATCATTATAATTTATTATATTTTAATTAATGAAGATTGTTTCTAATTAATCATGTTGTTTTAGATTTTCAAAAAGTATTGATATGAATAGTTTAAAAATTAACATAAATGAGTTTTTTTAAACAATTAATATTTTATTAAATGATAAAATAGACCAAAAAATCTAATATTGTGTTAGTTGACATAAATCATGTTACATATGTCATTAATGATCCATTTTTTGTCTATTATAATTTAACAGTAAATATATTAACCATATAGTATGAATATACAAGAGGACATGGTAAAATTTTAATTAGTTAAATAATGGTTAAAGCTAAAAGATAATGTTAATTTTATGCCCTAAACAAGTCTAAAACCCATTGTATTAGAGGGTTTCAAAAAATTCACACCTCATATTGGAATTAAATAACTTTTCTTTATTTTTAAATCGAAAGTCAGTTTATAATAAAATAATATTTTTAAACATTCCTAAAATGAACCTCCTCCCCCTTATAAACATCCATCACCTCAAACCCTAAATCACAACCCTCAAGCCCCCTTGGCTTAACTAAACTCTGAAAAAATAATCTCCAAACATCCTTATATTCATTATAGAAGCCCTAACTTAGGAATAAGGAACTATAATAAAGCCTTTGGGTTCAATCTAACGGGAGTTACCCAATTTAAAGGTAACGTCTTCTCTCAAGTTCTTTTCTTTTATTTTCATTCTCTAACCCCAAAACTCTCTTTATTCCAATTTTTTATAACATCAACAGTATCCTAAATATACTAGGATGTTTTTATGAGAAGGATTATAACTTTACTTCCACACACCTCTATCTAATGGATATGAACATACTATTTCTATGGATGACGAACTACTGCCTCACAAAACGATGATTGTTCAATTATCTCCTACCACCTATCATGGTTTCCATTATATTGGAAATATATTAATATATGATATATATTATATTTATATTTTCTCTATGCTGACGTATATTTCATTTATAGAAAATCTTTTTGGTTTCCATAATGGGTAATACGATAATTTCATTAGAGGAAGTGCGGACTACCGCCCCTCTAAGTGATATGACTAGTTCACGCCATAAGTGAAACATATAAAGGATGGAGTTACTGAAATTATATAGAATATTATACTGGAATTATAATATACATATATATCATTATGTTTTCATCCCATTAAATATGAAATAGAAATAAAAGTAGTGTTCTGTTGTATGTACATCTTATTGTCTCCATGAATGGTGCATTTCAATTTTTATCTTAAAATGTTATGTAATATTATAAATAAATATATATACTAGATATATATGGTATATATGATATCTAATTCATGAATATCATTTTGGAGATAATGGAATTCTGACCACATGGGCAACTTGTAATTATAAGTTCATTTTGGACTCAAGTACCAAATATCGACAAAATGAAAATTATTAACTTAAATGATTACGTAATGTTTATAATGTGGTAACAAGTAATATAAAAGGAATAATAAACTTGAAAAATTTTATTAAGCAAATTAAAATTAACATTAGTTTATTATTCATGACATTAAAGAACGAATGAGTCAAGTCAGACACGATATACGAGACATCGTCTCAATCTCCTTTCTTTGATCCATATTTTTATTTATTCAAGACATTATTTTATACAGTTTATACACCCATTAGAATTTTCATTTCATTCAAAGGGAATCTTTTTCAACGTAGCATTTAACTAAAACAAATGGAATTTTTCTTTTTAACGTACGCGGTGACAATGACCATTCCACCATGACAAGAGTTATTTGATATTTGGCTTCCTTAACATGTTGTAATGTTTTTAAAATGAAAATAAACACCATATAATCATTTAAATATTTTGGCATTGAAAATGGTTTTGATAATGGATTGGTTATGTCAATATATTTTTTTGATTTAAATGTTGAAATGTCATATTTTTTTTATTTTTTATTAATATGTTATGTTTATTGTTCATTGTTTACATATAAAGGTGGTTTACTGATAAACATATGGTTGGTGAGACTGAGATATCTCTCCAACGCATTGGGTAAAGTAATGGATGTAAATTTTAATGTTTCTCCTAATAGATATAAAAAATATACTATGATGGGTATTCCTAATGTAACTATCTAAGTGTCTATGAAAGCTACAATGTAACTATGTTACAGATTCCACAAGTTACTGTTATGATTTATGATTAATATTTGTTATTCATTAATCTTAAGATTTAAGAGGTATGTTAAAGTGTTTATGTTTTGTATGTTTTGATAGACTATTTTTTTCAATCATTATTTTATAACCCTAACAGAAATTTTTATGTTCTTCCCATGTTTTTGAAATGTTTTCACTGAATAGAGGGTTGAGTAAGAGAAAGTATGAATTCAAGAAGATTTATATCAAGAAAATTATTTTTGTTTTATTTTAAAAGTTTTTATTTTATGAGAATAATGGATACTGTGTAGAAGTGTCTACTTTGTAATATTTTATTTGTAATGTAATATATATGGTCTAATTCTCTAAAACCCTAAACATGAAAAGATCCTCAATGTGAACTATTAATTTAATTCAAGATTTTGTAATGTTTAAGGTATAAGCTTTATAATTGGTATAAATGGTTAGTTTAGGCAACTTTATGAGTTTGGGTATTGATATATTAATATCCAAAAATTAATTTTTGTCAATATTGAAATGATATATAATTTATATATTACTATGATACTTCAGAAAAAATATTTCTATGTTTAGAATGGTTATCTGTAGAGGAAACAAGGTAGCTATGATCAGATGACATTAGGAGGAAAAAAACCTTCCAAATCAACAACCTGAGATGGTCATAACAGGAACTAAACTATTTTTTGTAGTTATGGAACAATTGACATAGGATATAAATGGTTGTTGTATCCATTCATGAGATCATCCAGATCAACTAGATAGGAACATGCCAATAGAAAATCCTTTTAGGATACAACATCCCCCCTAATTTAGAGGACCATCTTACCCTGTTCTAGATTATGGGTGGATTAAATCACTGAAGATGATTTTTTATGTCATAGGTTGTTCATAAAATCCAATGTATATTCTTTCTATTTACCGTTTTGAAAGTTAAGTCGATTAGTGTTGGTTAATGTTTAAAAATATCAGAGATAGTGAGTATATTGATGCTCTTTATGGGGATTAATTCAAATGTATGTTTCTTGAGAAATATTTTCCTATGGTGGTTCGCCTTATGATGGAAAAATAATTCATGGAATTGAGGAAGAAGGATGAATAAATGGATGCTTATGAAACGAAATTCACTCGACTGTCAAGATATGATTCAAATTTCATATGAGATATTGATTGTAAAATACACCATTTTTACTTAGGATTAAAACCAACGTATCGAATGGATTTAGCTTCTCGTGAGTTCAAATGTTGTGAAAAACATGTTTGACGTGCAGAGAAGGGGGAAATATATTTTCCTAATGATTAGGTATTCTTTGATAAAAAATAAAATATGAGAATGAGGTGGTATGCTAAAGTTAAGAACTGGTCAAAAAATGCATGATGATAAGAAGCATAACATTATAGGTTTTGAAAATTATTGTAAAAATCATGAAGTGGAATATCATTTGAATTATTGTTCGTGCAACCAATGGGGTAAAGTGGGACATAATGCTCATAACTGCACTAAAAAGTATTACGGTAATGGTAAGATAAAACCTAATTTATAGTCTTTAAAATGTTTCTAGGGAAATGAAATGGGTCATTATGGAAATGAGTGTCCAATAAAAAACTCAACTGACAGAAAGTAGCCAGGCTACAAGTAGAAAGGCGTGTTGAATTCCTTTTCAACAACAACAGCTGATGTTGGGCCATCGAATGAAGAAGTATCAGGTAACCTGTTTGTTTATTAAGATTATGCAAATGTGTTTTTGGATTCAGGGTCTACACATTATTTTATTTCTAAGTAGTTATCTAGTTAATTTGGAATTATATATAAAGATATGAATCATGTACTTATGGTAAAAATACTGTGAGGAAATATTGAGATAAAAAGACATTATAGGAACCTCTATGTCCTTATGTGAGGAAAGAATCTACCTGCCATCCTTATTGTTTTTCCACTAGTATAGTTTGTTGTTATTTTGGTTATATAATGGATTTTCATTTTTTGTGTTAAGATTAACTTCATTACTAAAGAGGTCTAATTTTTGGATGAAGTTTAGTTTGTTTACAAGAATGCACCCTCACTTTTGATAACATATTTGGAAGCTGATAAACTAGTAAATGATTGAAATTAATGTTACCTTGCACATATTGTTGAAAACAAAGGAACTATTCAAGATTTATGATGTTCCATTTGTATATGAGTATCTTGATGTTTTTATTTATGAGTTACCTGGTATAATACCTGATATTAAAGTTGAATTTACTGTTGAATTAGTTCCTGATGCTATGATAATTTCAAAACCACCATATAGAATATTTCAAATTTAACTTTTAGATTTAAAGAAGAAATTTAATGAGTTATTAGATAAAGGTTTCATTTGACATAGCATATCACAATGGGGAGATCCTATCTTGTTTTTTAAAAATAAAGATGGTTCCATGAGACATTGAATTGATTATAGAATATTAAATAACATCAAGATTAAGAAAAAGTATCCATTTCCTTATATTAATTATTTTTTTATCAGCTCCACGAAGCTCAATATTTTTTGAAGATTAAAATTAGGTCGGTGTATCCTCAGTTGAATTTAATAGAAGAAGTCATTCTCAAGATTGTGTTTCATTCTAGATATGGCCATTATGAATTTGTAGTTCTGCCTTTTGGGATAACTAATGCACCAGCTGTATTCATGGATCTTATGAATATAATTTTAATTAAGTTGATGTATATGTTTTTGGTTTTTTTAATTCATGATATTATGGTTTATTCAAAAAGTAATGTGGAACATGATGGTCATTTAATGGTTTTCTTTAAATCCTTAAAAAGAAAAGAAACTCTGTGGGAAATTTATCAAGTGTGAGTTTTGGTTACAAAAAGTATAATTTATTGGCACATTGTTTCAGAAAATGGAATAATTGTTGATCCTAATAAAACAAAACTTCTTGAAGAATGGATAATAACTATGAATATAACTAACATTCATAGTTTTATTGGTTTTCCAGAATATTTCAAAAGGTTTGTTGAGAAATTTGTATGCTTATCTATCCTATTGACTAAGATTACTTGAAAAGGTGTTATGTTCATTTTTATAATAGAATGTGATGATTTTTTTCATGAATTGAAATAAAGTGTGTTGAATTCTCTGGTTTTGGAACTGTGTTCAAGAGATGGTGAATTTTTTATCCATAGTGATGCTTCGTTGAAAGGACATGGTTGTGTCCTAATGCACAATGATTATGTAATTGCTCAAGCTTCACGTCTGTAGAAACCTCTAGAGTTAAATTATCCTACACATGACATGGAATTAGTTTCTATTTTTTATTCTCTAAATATTTGGAGGCATCATTTTTATGGAGTAAAATGTGAAATATATACTGACCACAAATGTTTAAAGTATATAGTCACTAAGAAAGAACTGAACATGAGACAGAGGAGATGGCTAAATTTGATCAAGGATTATAATTACACAATTCATTATCATCCAAGAAAAGAAAATAATTTGGATGATTCTTTGAGTTGAATGAGTAATGCTACATTAACTATATTACATTCGGAAAAAGTTCATTTGATTAAATATTTGTTGAAATTTGGATTATAAATTGTTGGTGCAGGAAATTCCACTATTTTGTTTCAGGTTTCTGTGAAATGATATATATCAGAAGAATTAAGAAGGCACATAAGGAAGACCCTGAGTTATATAAAATGGTATAGTTGGTTAAAAAGGGTAAGTTTCCTAAATTTAATATTGATAAAGATTGTGTTTTGAGGTTTTGGAGGAGATTATGTGTGACTTGTGACTGACAGTTTAACAAAATGTTGATATGTGATGCTTGTAGTTCTCTGTTTTTAGTTCTTCTCGGTAGTACTAAGATGTTCATAGATTTTTGGGAGTATTACTAGTGGGATGGAATGAAAAGAGAAATTTATGACTTTATTGGGAAGTTTTTCACTTGTCAAAAGGTCAATGCAGATCGGCAGTTACCAAAAGGGCTGCTTAAGCCTTTACCGGTGCCAAAGTAGAAATGGGAAAAATTTTCCATGTATTTCGATGTGGTATTACTAAAAAATTATTGAGGTAATAATGAATCCTGGGTTATTGTTGATTGATTGACTAAATATGCTCATTTCCTTCCTATTCGAGATAATTTTTCTCTACATCAACTTTCATGGTTGTATTTTAAAGAGGTAGTCAATATGCATGGAGTTACCCTCTCCATTGTATCTGATAGTGATCTCAGGTTTACTTATTAATTTTGGAATGTCCTTCAGAAGTTGTTGGGTATCGAGTTAAATTTTAGTACAGATTTTTATCCACAATCATATTGGTAGTCAGAACGAACAATTCAGATTGTGCAAGACATGTTACATCATTAATCATTGGATTATTAGGGATGTTGAGATCAACATATTTCATTGGTTGAATTTTTATATAATAACAATTTTCATTCCAGTGTACAGATGGATCCATTTGAGTCATAATATGGAAATAAATGTCGAACTCCATCTATTTGGGATGATGTAGGTGAAAGGAAGTTTATGGGACTAGAATAGGTAGAAGAAATAGAAGAAAAACATATATTGATTCAGAACCATATGAGAACAACATAGAGTAAGCAAAAAAGTTATGTAGATAAACAAAAGAAGGATATTTCATTTGAGGTAGGTGATCATGTCTTTTCTCAATGTTTCTCCCTGGAATAGTGTGGTGCATTTTTTCAATAAGAGAATGTTGATTCCAAGGTTCATTGGACCCTATTAAATCCTGGAGAAATATGGATCAATTTCTTACAGAGTGTATTTCCGTCCAATTTTATCCCAGGTACACAATTTTTTTCATGTTTCAATGTTGAGAATGTATATTTCAGATTCATATCATGTTTTTAGTCTATAGGTAGTTCAGTTGGAAGAGAATATATTTTATGAGGAATAACCAGTATAGATTCATAGCCATATAGAGAAATAATTTCAGAATAAGGTAATCCATCATGTAAAAGTATTGTGAACAAAATACATTCTTCAAGATTCAATGTGGGAATCTGAAAACTATATGAAGGATTAATACACCCATTAATTTGATAATTTAATAAATTTGGGAGGATGCAATTCCCAAATGAGGGAAGGATGTGACATCCCAAGTAAATAAAGAATAAAATATTTTCATATTTATTATTATTTTTGAATTAAAAATTAATTTTTATGTAAAGGGGATGCAATTTTGGATGGCATACTTGACACAAAACAATGTGTTTCTCTAAAATCTCAGGTTCCACACAATTCCAAGTCATACTGAAAATAATATAATAATATAATAATATTTTAAATCTTAGTTAACACCATACCGTTGCATTGGCATGAATGATCAAAACTAACTAAAATATGATTATACATGTTTCTAAATGTTTTTATTTCTTTTATCTAATAAATGTAAGAGGCTTAAAATGTAAACTAATCCAATTTTAAGCATAAATACACTAATATTCCTTTAAAGGTCATTCTAGCACCTTTTAATGTCGAACCCTTTTTAAATCTAGTTTTTGACACTTTTATCTATTTTATTTTCCAAAATAAAATTCTTCTTTAGAATAGGGACATAAAAATTTAGTTTGGATAATTTTTTGGTATTTGTTTTGATAATGTTCTTTTTTAATGATTTGAAATGAAAACTGCATTTTAAATTAAAACAACTTTTTTAATATAATTTATTAATATTTTTAGATAATTATTTTAATTAGTTTTAAAGTTTAATTAGATTATATTTTTACCATTTAATCATATGTTGGAAATTGGAAGTAATTTCACTTTTAAATTGAACAAAAACATGTGTCAGTATTTTGATAGTTATTATTTCTTAAAAACACGCTTTTTGTTTTTGACAATGAAAATTAATTTTTAATTAATTTTTGAATATTTTTTTTTTAATTTTGAAAAATCAATTCCATATTTTTAATCCAGGAGTAAAAATTGTGTAAATAGGTAACTTTTATTTTTATCCATTACAAATAATAACTTTAGTAAATATTTTCTTCACTATGGCTAAAAGGTAAATCTGGTAAATAAGGGTAAAAAATAATATTATAATAAAATTAAATTTCCATAACATGTGTCCTAATACTATTGGATGATACATTTCTGAACATGGACATCTTTGGGTTGATTTTGGGACCCCATGGATCCACTTTTAAGTGAAAATGACACATTTTAAAAATTTATTTGAAGTTAAGGAAAATGTAACAAAAACATATATCTCTTAGAAAATAAAGATTATAATAGTTTATAAAAGTGATATTTTTGACAATAAATAGTTACTAGAAATATAAAAAGATTTCATAAATCACAGAATTTTATTTATAATTTTTATACATAAAATAAATAAAAAAATTATTTATGAAACAATTATGATATAATGGCTACCTCATTAATGAAAGATTTAATTAAATGAGTTTATAATTATAAAAATGAATTTATTTTGAAACTTTTTATGCAATTCTATAATTTTAGAGATAATTATATCTTGTTATATTTGAATTAAATTTGTTTTGAATTAATCTAATTGTTATATATTTTTTAAATGTCTTGATATGAATATTTTATAAATTGATATAAATTAGAATTTTAAAAAATTAATATTTTATTAAAAGATAAAATAGTTAAATAAATCAAAGATTCAAAAAAAAGAAAAAAAATTTTGTTACAATGTCATTAAGGATCCATTTTTGGTCTCTTGGAATTTTATAGGTAATATATTAACCATATAATATAAATATAAAAAAGTACATGGTAAAAGTTAAATTAGTTAACAAAAGCTTAAAGCTAAAAGATAAGGTTAATTTTATGCCCTAATCTTATATAAAACAAATTTTATGAGACTATTTCAAAAAATAATCACCTTATCTTAGAATTAAATTAGTTTTTCACCTTTGGAAATCAAAATTCATTTTATAAAAAATTAATATTTTCAAACATTCATAAAGATCCCCTCCTCCCCCTTATACAAATCTTTCATCTCTAACCCTAACTCACACCTCTCAATCCCCCTTGTATCGTCCAAACTATGGACAAAAAATCTCCCAACATCCCTATATTCCACCAAGAAGCTTTAACATAGGCAGAAGCCACTTCAAGAAATAATTTTGGTTCAAACAAAAGGGAATTTCCCAATTTAAAGGTAGCATATTCTCTCAAGTTCTTTTCATCTATTTCCCCCACTCTAACCCCATAAAATATTTTTATTCCATAATTTCATAAAAAACATGTATACTAAAAATACTAGTATGTTTTTATGAGAAGGATTAATACTAAACTTCCACACACCACCATCTAATGGATACGAACATACAATTTTTGTGGACTACAAACTACTGCCTCACGAAATAATGACTGTTCAATTCTCTTCTACCGCCTCTAATTTTGCACATTATGATGGAACTATAATTTTATGTGATATATATTAAATTTATATTGTCTCTATGATTCTATATTTTTCATTTATATATTACCTTTATGGTTTCTATAATGGGTAAATATGATAATTTCATTTGAGGGAGTGCGGACTACCACCCCCTCAAAATGATATGACTCGTTCATTCCATATGTGGAACATATAAAGGATGGAGTAACATAAATTATATATTATACTATAATGGAATTATAATATACATTTTAACTATTATGTTTTATTTTAATTAAATTTGAAATATAAATGAAAGTAGTATTCATGTGTATGTACGTATTACAATCTCCAGGAACTGTGAATTTCATTTTTTATCTCCAAATGTTATGCACTACTATAAATAAATAAATATATATATATATATATAATGGACATATATGACATATATGATATCTAAATCATGAATATCATTATGAAGATAATGTATTTTTGACCAAAAGGGCAACTTGTAATTATAAGAGGTTCATTTTTTGACTCAAGTACAAAATATCTAAAAACCGACCGGTAAAAACATAAATAATTATGTAATGGTTATAAAATGGTTAAAATATATATAAAAGGAAAAATAAAAATGAAAATCATTATTAATAAATTATATATTTACTTTATTTTATTATTCATGATATTAAATAATGAACGCGTCACGTCGGACATGAGGAAATGGACATCGTCTCAATCTAATTTCATTGAGCCATATTTTGATTTATACACGAATTTCTTTTATACATCATATAACCAATTTTAAATTTTCATTTCATTAAACAAGATTATTTTTCAATTTATCATTTCACTAAATGAAAAAGGAAATTTTTATTTTTAACGTATGTGGTGACAATGGCCTTTACGCCATAACAAGCGTTATATGAAATTTGGCTTCCATAACATGCTGTAATGTTTTTAAAAGGAAAATGAATACCATATAATCAATTAGATAATTTTTATTGAAAATGGTTTTAGTAATTGATTGGTTTTGTCAATATATGTTTTAAATGAAATGTGAAAATGTTATCTTTATTTTATGTTTCATTTATTTTTTATGAATATGTTCTGGTTCATGGACATTGTTAACGTATACCGGTGGATCTGTGATAAACCGATGGCGGGTGAGCCTGAGATAGATGTTCAATGCATTGGGTAATGTGACATAGGTAATTTTTAATGTTTCTCCTAAGAGATTTAGGGAATATACTATAAGGGTATTCCAATTTTAACTCCCTACATAATTGTGAAAGCTACAACATAAGTATGTTATTTATGCCACAAGTTACCTTTATGATTTATGATTACAATTTCTTATTCATAAATCTTAATATTTCATGATTTATGATAAAGAGATTATGTATTTTATGTATTGATAAAATAGTGTTTTCATTCATTATTTTATAACCCTTACTGATCATTTTATGCTCATCCCATTTTTTTAAAATCTTTTTTCATAGGATATAAGGTATGTTTAGATAATGGAATAACTCAAGAAGATTTATATCAATAAAAGAATTATTCATTTCTTTTATGAGTTTTTATTTTATAAAAAATTGGATACTGAGTAGATGTGCCTAATTTTAAATATTTGAGATTTAATTTAATAGTTATGTCCTAATTATATAAAACTATAAACATGAAAGGAACATCAATGTGAATTATTAACTTAATTCAAGATTATGTAATGTTTAAGGATAAGGAATTATAATTGAAGTGCCAAGATGTACTGCGATCTTCGAGAATACTTCTCATAAGAAAACATGAATACAGAGATTTTGGTGTACATCACAATGTGCTTGATATAGCAACATGTTAATGTAGAGTGATATAAATATAAGGTGATGATTCAACCATTTCTTATACCCATGTGTAAATGGGAGAATGTCACCATGGAATTTATTATGAGTCAACCAAAGAAATCTAAAGGAAATAATGAAATATGGGTTGTGGTGGACCAACTCCCCAATACTACTCTATTTATTGTTATCTAGGAATATTTCTCACTCGAACAACTTTCTAAGGTATATGTGAAGGAAGTTGGGAGGATGCATGTGGTTCCACTTTCAATCACCTTTTATAGTAATCCATTGTACAAATTTAAATTCTAGAGACATCTACAACATGAAATGTGTACTGAATTGAATTGAATTTAAAAATGACTTACTCCCCCTAAAAGATATCAATTATGAAAGGAAAGTTCATACACCCGAAGGCCTGCATAGAGAATTCTCAATGGAATTAAATGGTGGATGGGATCGACAGCTACCATTGGTTGAGTTCACATAAAAAAAATATTCGGTGTGAGTATCCAGATAACTTCATATAAAGATTCTTATAAAATGTGATGTTAATCTCCAACATTTTGGAATGATGTTTTCAAATGTATGCTTCTTGGACCTGATCTTTTGAAAAAGATTATAGAAATGGAAAAATCCTTTCGGCATCATATCAAATCTTCTCATATTTTAAATAAGGGATATGTTGGAAAATATCGATTGGACAAGGAGGTTGAAGTTAGAGATAAAGTCTTACATCAATTATTTTCGTGGAAAAGAGTCTTGTGGTTTGGAATGAAAGGGAAAATTATCTCAAGGTACATTGGACCCTTTGCGATCTTTGATCTTATAGGAGGTGTGTCCTATCAGCTTTCACTTCATGAAAGTATGGATCAAATTCAAGAGGATTTCCTTGTATCTCTCTTAAGGTCTTGCATACCATATCCCTCGCATGTACTGAATTCAGAGGTATTATAGATAAAATATGATCTATCTTATGATGAGTAACTAGTAAAGATTGTAGACTATAGATACAATGTTCTATGAAAAAATAAAACCAACCATTTCAAAGTGTTTTGGAGTAACCATAAGTATGAATAACAGACTTGAGAACTATAAGAGATGATTATGGATAAGTACCCACATTATTTTTTGAAAAATGAAATTTTGAGGGAGAAATTTCAATAGGGGGGAAGAATGTAACGACCCAAAATTTTATAAGTAGGATTTTTTCCAATCCTATAATTATGTTATCTGGTATAAATCAATTAAATAAAAAAGGAATATAAATAATAACTTCATACTCATAAATTAATAATGAAATAAGTGATATTTGATGATATTTTGGAACTAATAGGGAATGAATAATAACATGCCCTTGGTAATAGTAATATGACCATTATTAATAGTATTCCATATAATATAATTTTACCCTCATCTATAAAGGTATAAATAAAATTTATGCATATTATAAAAGAAAAAATGATATTATTATATCATAGTTTTAGTATATAAATATTTTAGAAATTATTATTCAGTATTGGTATCTATTATCTAAACTAAAATTGGCTTCTTCCTTGCCTACGTGTCACCATATCCATCTTCCACGTCACCCAATATTCGAATTTCATCTACGCCCAATTCCCCATCCCGCTACACAGTTTTGTCTCCCCCTCCCGCGCTCCACCTCCATTTCATCGGGTTTCTCTTAGGGTTCCCGCCGACCTTCATCGATCCCCTTTGACGATCCTCTCCGCGACTCCCCTCTCACGATCACCTTCCCAAACATCCACCGCCTCGACGCCTCCGTCTCCACGCGGATACCTTTGACGACCTCGGGTAGGGTTTCACCACTCCATCAATCCATCCATCTCCTCCCATGATTAGGTTTTCACCTCACCACTAAGGCCTCCATCTCCTCGCGCATACCTTCGACGACCTCGCACGCCTCCCCTGTAGCCTCCACTGACGCTCCCGCAAGCGATTTACAACAAATCAATGAATTTTGAAGCCTCTCTTGGCTCCACCTTCAAATTAAAGTGTTATTCATTTCAATTACCGAATTGGCTCCTTCGCTTCGAACTTCGTTTCTTCTACAATCCACATCCTCCATATAGATTCACGAATCTGTGCTGACCCCGATCAACTGTCTCGACCTGTTGGATCTACATCGCCCTCTAAAATTAGTAGTGGAATTTCAGAAGAATTCTGAGAACTTCAGTTCATTTGTCTATTCCTGTATCTGTCATGACTGATTGCGGGAGTCTCTAGGTACGTTCATCTATTGGCGCATCTGTCCTATTTTTTACAGAACCCACTTAATCTTCCTATTCGACTAGGTTGGTGACTGAATCTGTCAACACTTGCATACAACCATCCATTATTCATTGCATGTGGAGACTATTGATCCAGTGGTATTAAAATTATGTAAATATTGAGTAATGTACAGGTGATAATATAAATATTGTAAAACTATTATCTCTTCAATAAAAAGTTTAAGAAACAGTCTGGGCCCATGATTAGGAAATTGTTTTTGCAAGAGTTATCATGAAACATTTCTGTATTCTTATTTTATATTATTTGATCATTTTTTCCTAGGAGGATTTATGTTATGTTTCTTGATAGAGTGACTTAATTCTGCCAACATGGTAATGAAGAAAGTAATTCTTAGCACCACAATAAGTTATGACATTCAAATCTCTACAATAGATTCTTTCACAAACTATATTACTATCATATTAATATCTTATTTTTTATTTTCAAATTGAAACATGCTAAATGCATCATATTCAATAGAAATATTCATGTTCTTAATAGATACAAAACATATGGTCATTAATTTTTTTTATTCTCTCTTCAAGATTTAACATTCATATTCAATTAGAAGATTCATGTTCTTAATAGATACAAAACATTTGGTGTCAGTGTCTCTTAATTGTTTTTGAAAGTGACCCCTTGATGTGATCAAGGTTAGATACTAGGTCTGACTTTACATCCATGATTTTCAATTACTTCAAAAAGTAATTCGAAATTTTTTCTTATATGATATCAAAACAATTTGATCAATGTCATTTTATTAGTTTACTTATTATGTAAAAAACATACAGAGAAAGGCTAAATTTTAAGTGTATTATCCCATAATTTGTCTTATTAAATTGATCACACTTTCTATTGGATTGAATTTTCATGATTTCACATAACAGGAATGTAAAATTTGTATATGATTCAATGAATGAAAATTGCATTGCCCAGGTTTCTGGAGAGGTTATGTCCATGCATGACTCATGGTTTTTCCAGACATGGTTATACATTTATCAGTGTTACAAAAGCACATGAAGATTATGGGAGGCACATCCACATGGTAATAATTTCTTTTACTTATACTAATTATTTCTTATGATTCATTGTTTAAATCACTGGATCAGGTTCATGTATTCAGAAGATGTATTTAATTCGAGTAGTGGATATCCATTTGTTATATATTTTTGTCAGTATTTGAATTTTCAATATCCATTTCTCTAAAATAAATTCTTTTCTTTTTTCAATGCAGTAAATGAAAAGCATTCGAAGGCCAATGGACACAGTGGGAAGACTATTCATGTGTCAAAGAATCATTAAGGGAAGATGGTTCTTCCATCATGATGTTTTTAATAGGCTATCACTGCTTTCTCGGTCAGTGTTTTACATTCATGGATTAGTTGTTTTGTGGAGAGATTCTTGGTATGATATCATAATATCAAACTGCTTCATTGTGTTAGGGTTATATTGTTTGATTGTAATTAATTTTTACCATGTTCAACAGCTTTTAATGATTATCATATAATACATTATCACTGGGATCAGCACTAGAGATCACCCATTTGAAACATACAGTGATTATGACAATAATATTGTAGGGAATTTTGTGGTTTTTTTAATTTCAATGCACTTATATGTATTTTCATATTCTGAATGTACTTGCTATCTATACAGATTCAAATTTATTTATATTGTCATATATTTTTTTATTTAGTTAATCTTCACGTGTTACCATTACGATTGACCATAAAAATTTATTATTGTTTTCATTTTGTCCATTTGAATTAATTATAAAACAGACAACATTATCTTCACACTCTTTTCTATAGGAAACATTATAATTTGTGCAATTGGATTCTTCTATTGATCACTATGAATCATGGACAAACATTTTGTATATGATCTATTCTTGGGAGTGAACACTTCTAGAATGGTGATCTTGGTGTATTCACTGGCTTTCTTGGATTGTAGGTTATTTGAAATGATGTTATAAGCATAATACCAGACTTCATTGGGTCTTTTCAGTCTGATGATCTCGGTTTTGAATTTATCTGGTCTTATATGCACAATTCCATATCTCCTTTTATTTAAAAACTATTTTAATTCCATGAAGATGAGTAGAATTGATTTGGAGATTTGTTAATTTTCTTTTTTATGTTGAAAGAATCACCATGAAGATGATATTCAGGCTAGATTTGTTAATTTTGGATTTCTTCTTGGTTTTAGGTTCCAAGGGAAGTCTAGGACTACTTTGCCTCTTTCTCTTACTCTTTCATGGCTCTTTTTGGCATTCTATGGACAACTATGAAGACCTAGATAGGTTGTTTGGTGTTGGGGACCTTTATGCTTCATATTACTTGTATTTTCATCATTATTCTCTGACTTTCTGGACTGATTCTGCTTTGTCTATTGCTTTTGATATGCCTTAGATTTATAGTAGGAGTGTTTGATCAGATGATCATGGGCTGCATGCCGTTTATTTGATCAATGATTGGAGGTATATTATGAATAAATAAGAATGAATAAAGTTGTACACATGAAGTCCACTAAAAGGTATACCAACAGGTTCTTTATTTAATATACATAATGTATTTGGGTTTCACACATGGTGGTCTTGGTATTTTGATATTATAATTGTTTCCATGATAAATGAGTGTCTTTTGATAATTTAAACTACCTTATTGGTATCAGACTTATGTCTTCTGATTGGTTCACAAGATCATGTTCTAAAATTCAGCGAAAAAACTCCTACTCGGTTCCAGGTATGAACATCCTTCATCCCTTCCAAAATATATATCTATTTTCATGTATTATAATCCATAATCTCTGCATTAAAATTTTCAATTCCTATTACACGTTACTGTTTTCAATTTTTCAATATATTCATTATTATTTTGCATAATTTCTATAATCTACAATTATTTTCTATTTGATTCATTTGATTTTTTTCATCTATTCATTATGTGTGCACTATAAACACCCTAAATAAATAAGTGTCACACTTCCACTCAATTTGAAACAATTCCAATGGTCTTTTTCTGGTCACCTGGGTTTGTGTAAGGAATGGGAATTACAAGGGAGATTTGGTTCTGGTATTGTTGTTACTTTTCGTTTATACTTGCCTTGTATTTCTTTAATTGTTTCCATTATTTTTCATTCTATGTCGTGGCTATTAATGATGCATGAAATACAGATACCATAAGATTGATTCCTAGAATAAACATCCTAGACTTCATTGACACATTGGTAATACATCATGGCATATTTTTTTTTTCAGTGGCAATGATGTTTTTATAGGTTGGAGTGTTTGAGAAGGTATTATATAGAACCGTTTTCATGAAATGAAATATGAGATGCAAATGTGTTCATTGTGAACAAGGTATTACATAGACCACTTTTCTCCATTCTCAATCAAGATAAAAATCATGAAGGTTAATTATTAATCACCATCCCATGTTTCTGCAATTTTGTTTTGTTTATTACAGATTTGTAAGTGATTTGAGTCCCCCTATAGAATTAGAGGTTTGTGGAATTTTTTTATTCTATCTTGATATAGAGATATTTGTTTTAAAAATATGTATTTAATGGATGAATCTTTTAATTTATTTCAATTATAAAATCTGTAGCTTATGTTTTCCATGAAAATAAATTGTAGTGCAGGGGAATCATTGATGGAATGGTTGGGCAGGGAGGGAGGGGAGGGGCGAAGAAGCTGGGGGAAAAGGTTGGGCAGGGAGGGAGGGGAGGGGAGGGCCAGGGGCTAGGCAGGTTGGATGATAATGGAGGATAGGGGATGGGAAGGGTCGGGAAGGATGGAGAGAATGAAAGGGGAGAGAAGAATAATGGCAGGATAGAGGATAGTGTTGGGAAAATAGGTCATACTAACTGTTTTGATTGCAATAGTATGAGTAATTCATTTATGTTTTGACATAGATGCCTTCTCACAACACACATGATGGGGTAAAAAAACAAACCACCAAGGAAGAAAAATGGTATGCATTCTGTTATAATATGTTTTCATTTTAGAAATTATGGTTCTGTAAAAGGAACAGGGTCCTATAGTTGTTCCAAGGAACTCTGGATATCTGTATACTAGATACCAAAACCAGTTTTTGAATCTGTTACATCTAAAAACTGTAGAAACTATCGAATATGACAATTTCAATGCTCAATTTCATAACTTCTATTCCAGATTACGTAATTCTGTTACCGATTATGTAATTCTGTTACATATAGTTCTTCATTATGGACTTCATGATGGTCCTAGTGGAGGAAGATAAGTACACTATTGTTCAAAGGCACCTTGTTTTTCTATAAAGTTGATACACATTCCAGTTTTGGGCTCTGCAACATCTAATTACAATATAAACTTCTCAATATGTAAACTTCTGTACTCATTATCTAATCATTTTTTTCCAGATTTCAACATTTCAGTAACGTTTATTTCTTCAATTTTTAATTGACATATAAGGATGATCATTATGTTATTCCATTTCTGTAACATCTATTTCTGAATTTATGTTCTAGTTATTCAGTATTTCTGTTCTAGTTATTCTGCATTTCTATAACTTATATTTCATCAATATTTCAGCATTTCTATAACATTTATTTCAGAATTTATGTAACATTTATTTCCTCCATTTTTGTAACATTTATTTCTTGAATATGAAATTGTTGCATATTTCAGATTTCATCATTTCTGTAACATTTATTCCAGTTTTGGCCTCTATCGAATGTGTTTTATTCCAGGATTACATAATCGTAGCTGATCTATGGTTATAGAGGAGATTCTGTGTTTTTTGTGGAATTTCACTTTTAGATCTGTAACTTTTTATATGTTATAGAAAATATTGTTATGTGACGTCATTGTGTTTCAACTCTTAACGTATAAGAAATCAGAAGCGGTCTAAAAATTGCAGTTATTGGGATCCACAGTAACATCGACAAAGATATTCTGGTACCCTATTACATCATGTATTGCAGTTTGTTGTTGCATCAACTTTCTTCCTTTTCAATCCATTTCATATAAAAATTATGTTACATGTTATTATTTTTCTCTGCTTTTCATAATGATCAATCAGTGAAAAAGTTTTTTTAAAATATTATAGGTTTGATACACGAATAGTGGTAATGGGTTTTGGGATGATGTAACTCCAGAACAACTATCACATTTCTTGTGACGGTAGATATTTCTATCCTATACATATTTGTAGAATTTTGTTTGTTGAAGTGGCATTCCAGTGACTTATGATTTTTTTTTCTAGCAAAATTTTGAGTTTTTATAATCACATGTTATTTGTTACATTCAGATTTCTATCTCAATAAATGACTACATAATGTTCCTTCTTTTCCATAATATGTACCACTTAATTTCTATTTTAAACTTTTCCAATTATAATTTGATTTATTTTGTTTCAAAATTGGTATTCCATTATTGATAATATGAATTTTTTATAGTGTCGTGCTAATGAACGGGCGGAGTACTAGTTTTTATTAAACATAAATGTTTATTTATAATATTTTAATTAATATAATTATCGAAAAAATTAATTTTCATCAAATAGAGTAATAAATTAACATTTTATTGTCTTATAATTATAAGATAAATTTAGGAGTTCTAAAATAATTTTTCAAACTGTCATTAAATCAGTTTTAATATTGAAATTTGTGTTTTTCAAATATATGATTATTTTATATAAAAATTAAATTTAAAATATTTAAATAATTATTTTCATAAAATAGAAACCATTTTTTAAATATACATATAATTATATTTTTATGTTGAATTTTTGTTAATTTTCTAAAATATTTGAATTTTTTATTAGTCGTAAAATATGTTAACTTTTGATAAAAGCTAAATACATGACTTTTTTTATTCATTATTGATTTATGATATATGTAAGCCCAAAATTTTGAAATCCCCTTCATTATTATAATATATTTAGTTATAAATCTCAAAGTATTCTTAATATAGAGTGAAAATAATGAACTAATGAATGAAAAATGATAAAAAAATGCCCCTCATCCTATATAAATACCACCCCTCACCACGTCTTCTCCTCAAACCACTAAATCTTTGAAGCATGTCAATATTCTACCCAATACTCAACCCAAACACTCCCAAATCGAAGATCAATTTTCCTCGTCAAAATTACAAACGCTTTTCCCTAAGGAGTTTCTCAGGGAAGAGATATTCAAGAGTACAATTCATCATTCTATTCCATATATTTCTCAATTTCATTTTTTTTCTTATTTTCTCCTTACCTCTCCTAATCTAAGAGGAATGATAATTACATCATCAAATAAATAATTTAATTTTATCATGTTTATGTAATAATATATTTTTATAATCATACTCTTTTCCATTTTATTCTATAAATGAGAATATCATCTGTGATGTGTTCATTTACTTCCATTATAGACAAAGCATTTTCATTTTCTTTTAACACCTTCAACGATGGTCATAAAACTCTTAAAATTATTGAAAATTAATTTAATGTGTTTTTATAAATTTTTTAATGCTCTGGAACAAAAATATATACATAGTATTAGATAATAAAACAAAATTAAGTCGCGATAATCGAAAAATAACCAAATCAATCAAACCTATTATCATTGAAATTTTATATAATTATTCATGCTCATATCGTATTAAAAATTTATCTATAATATCATTTAATATTTTTTTATGATCATTAATAACTTATAATATCAAATCAAGAGAATTATCCCATTTTACATGAATTTATAAACATGTATAAAAGTGAACTGATCTTGAAAACCAAGAAAACGAACACTCCCAAATGATGAAATTGAACAGTGTAACTCATAAAAAATTTGTACAAATAATATTAATAAAATTATAATGAATCAAATAAAGGTATATCTGGTTATGTAATTTTTGAATTAATTAATTTAATTTTATTATCATGGATTTTAAAGAGAATAGTGTACTCGGACATAAGGTTATGGGATTCTCGAACCCAACTATCATTCATTTGGTTTTCCATCATTCACTAAATTTTATGTGTGCATATTATTTTATTGTTGTTTAAGTATAATCACTTTTCATTTCACTTGATATTATAGAATGTAATTGTTTCCAATCTAGTTATTTTAAAATTATAATATTAGTTTAAAAGAAATATTCTTTTCAAAAACACTTCTTCTCATGAGACTATTTCTTATTCTCTCAATGTTGATGATTCTTAAGCTAGGTATGTTACTAACTGTTTTTGGAACCCCAATGTTTAGTCATGAATTTATTATTTATTAAATGAAACGCATTCATTTCAAAGGGGAATTTTTTATCCAAGTCTGATATATATTCTAAATGGCATGAATGATTATGTAAATGTTTTGATGTAATGGGTCCTCCTAGAATTATATATCACATGTAAGTGTTATGATGTGATGGGTGCACCAAGAATTACATATCTCTCCAATGAGTTGGGTAATATGATGTATGTGATGAGAAAAAGTGAAATATTCATGGACATGATGCTATATTTGGTTAGAACTATGTGTGGTAGTTCACCATTAAGACATGATGTTTCATTTTTATGTAATTCTGAATTCCATTCCTTTATCAAATGATTTATATCATTATAACAAAAAAATTATTATGTTATAATGATTATGATTATTATCAACCCATGTTATATTGATTCATTCTATTATATATGTACTTACTATACTTTTATCTCACCCCTTTCATTGATATATATCTTTAGGTGATTACTTATCTTATGAAAACATGAGGTCCCCTAAGATGATAGAGAAAAAAGGGTTTTAATAACTTTTTATGATTTATTTTTTAAATGTTATGTATGATCATAATTTTCCAAAATCACTAAACCAACATATCCTATTTTTGTATTATTTCTTATTTTTTATCATTAAAAATATATAGCAATGAATGAGATTTGGGATCCCTATAACTTTATCTTATTGTTCCTCTTTGATCATCATATAGTTGGATGGAAAAATATTCATCTGAGCATGATATTATTTTTCTAAATTCCTTACACATTCATTGTTTATCCTCCACCAATAGAAAATTGTTAATTATTTTTCAGTCCACATAATAGAAAAACAATAATGGTCATTCAGAATCATTGGATCATCCACATTGTTCACCATCCTTGGCTGATAATGTGTTTGGAATCAATAAACATTTTTCAACTCTATCCATAAACATTATGGAATATTAAACTCGTTATTTTTCAATATATAATTCAATATTTTATAATTACTATATATATCCCACCTTTAGAAATATAGGTGATCCATCCATATTTTCAATGAAAAAAGCTACTGTTGGATTCTGTAAATCCTAAATTGGGTAATTATTCTCATAGACCAAGAACTATCCTTAGAAATATTCCAATACTATGTCCTTCTATATATGATCACATCTTTGTCCCATATTTGATGCATCATTATATATAAAAAATACTTCTCCATTTCATGTTACTTTTATTAACATTTTAATAATGAACCATATATTTAGCTTCTTTAATGAGATTTCCCAATCCACTTTCTAGTAGAACATTCCTCTATTTCATGTCACATTAATTATTTGATTTGCTATCCATGAGATATTTCTCACAAAGAATTATTAGTATCCATTAAAACTATTAATTTTATGGATTGTAGTTATTGTGGTTAGTCTAATTCATTTTTCAAGAACTTTAAACTTATAAGGATCCATATATATACCATAACTAGTGATTACTTTTCTAAATAATGATACTTTCGATAGAGAAAAATCAATCATTCTAAACATGTGATACACTACCTACATTTTCAAGGTATTCAACAAAATCATAATATGTTATTCATGATATTTAATTATATTTTAATGTATAAAAATATCATATATAAAGACCACAAAAACTAATCAAGGTATTCTCTAAAGACACTATTTGATAGGTCCATGGCGATAAAAGGGGAATTGATAAGTCTAAATATACTCAAAATAAATTCTTAATGACTATTCCTGGTAAAGATGATTGTATTAGGTATATCACCATTATTTACCCTGAATTAATCATATATAGAGTGATATTAATTCATAAAAAATTATTATGACCAAAATAGTTGATCAAGGAAGTCTTCAATACATAGTATAGATTTATTATTATTAATAGTAAACATGTTAAGTTCACAATATAAAATGAAAACACTCATTAGACTGTCATTCCTCTTAAAAAATTGTATTGTTTCACCCAATTGTGACACACTAATGTGTATGAAACCATTTTATATATTATCTTAGAGTGTTTTTATTTAATCATTATATCTTAATCATTGTTATTTTTTAAGGAGCAATTAAATTTGATATATCACTATGCAACAGTTTTTTTGAAAACTCACCATTAATATTTCTTATAAGACTGCGAAAATCATTAAGAAATAAATAAAAATATTCTTAAACAATAGGGATATATTTAATACTGATTTTATCATCAACCATTATAGATATGTACACATCATGATCCTATGTAATCCACGTATAATGGATGTAATTTTAGTTACAAGTTTACGATCATCCTAATTTTTTATAAATAATCATATGTTGATTCATAATATCAAAAGTATCTTCCGTTGATGAAAAATTAATATGGGAAATATATAAATATTTAGAATTCATGCCTAAAATCACATAAATTTCAATTAGTGGGAGAATAAATAGGTCTTCATGAATCCAATTCCCACAAAAATCTTATGAGGGAGGTGGTACCAATTCGAGATATGATCATAAAACCATTAGAGTTGTTTATAGATAATTAAACATCTAATTATTTTGGTGGATATCTAGTACCCTTTTAAAAATCATCGAACTATAAAGAGTGTTTAGAAATAGAATCAAATAATATATTTTTATTTATATAGTGGATGATAAGTATACTATTCACTACTTTTTCATATTATACAATTCTGTAGTTTTGAACTCATGAATGTTTCCTTTATCTATTTGTTTATGGAGTTGTTGATGTAGATTAATTTCCTTCATCCTAGGTTTCATGAACATATTGGTATAATTTTAATAATCTATGAATTCATTACATTAGTGTGGGAGTAGTGAATTTAGTTTATCATTCCTCCAATTAATTTTATTTTCTACCCTATTCACATTACTTCATCATTCATTTTCACGTTTTACTTATTTTCTATAATTAAAAAATTTACTTCTCCCACCCCCCATTACGTATATTTCTCCCATTATTATTTTGAACACCTTTGACATAAATAATGATTGATTTGTTTCCACAGTGGATTATGTTATTTTAATCCCATAAATGATACATCTTTCTTATCTCGTCCCAAAAACCACCATAATAATGTGAGTCTCCACTCTATTTTTTCATTGCCATCATATAGTACATTTTTTTATATCAATTAAATTCCCTTATAGATAATGACTTTATGGGGAATTTTTTATGACACTAAATAATCGATATACTATTATATTAATGTTGGTGATAAATACATATGAATATATTTATGTTTCATAATATCTTCCTCATAGGTATGTATATATTCATTATCATTCTTCTTAATTGTAATGAATTCACCTTCCATTGACGTGAGAAGGGTTTTGGGAATGTACTAAATAAAAAATATACTATTAAACTCTTCTTATTATATGGATTGATTCTCTTCCACATTACTTGAATTATTCATTAGATTCCATAATTCATTAGCTTCACCATCCCAATGATGAACAAATAAAAGTAAATTTTTGTAATATTAAAACTAATTAATTGGAATTATCTTTTAAATGATGATAATGTTTTTCTTAATGATTAGAAGATCATAGGACCCAATCAAGGAAGGTGGATATTTCATCATGAATGAATCGAAAAAGAATTCACATTATTTTATTTTTTTAGAAACCTTGGTTCATCCATATTATTAGATATTTTAAATATAATTAAAATATTAATTCTCATTCCAACTCCTAATCAATTTTTTTTACCATGATAAAATTCTTTATATTTTCGACTAAAATAATATTTAACATGATTACACTTGGTTTTATCCATCATATAATACAAAATATCATATCATGAGAATCAAAAATTATTAATCAACTTGAGGAATTATACAATAATAAAAATAATTCTCATGATTTGAAAAAATGTTACACATTCATATCTGCTGATGACACAATAGATTCATCATATCTCACATTTTGTTCTCAATAGTTTGTAATATGTTCATTACTAATTATCCTAATAAGATAATATCAATAAATAAATAAAACATATTCTTATAAAAATCCTGTAAAGAAAATCAATACATACATATTTATTACATAATTTTCAATACATACATAATATATACTACAATAAACCGTGCCATAAACCATAAATGATTATATTCATTATAGAATAAATACCTAAAAATATTATTTTATAAAATTTCATCAACATAAAATATAAATTTATTCTCATATATAACCCCTCCAAGACACACCTTACATAATAAATTTCATCATAACATGAATAAAATGAAACATAAGAAATAATTATATCAGATGACAATACGTTAAATATGAGTGATATTAATCGATGTTTTGAATTGAGATCAATATATTTTTAATGAAAATATAAGATTATCATGACATAAAAAACATATCAAACATTTCATATACCATAAATCATGATTTATTGCATAAGGATTATTCATGACTGAACCCATATATCAAATGTGTGCAGAATAATAGATATTCAATTATTATCCTTGATAATATATCATTAGCATAAGATTTAAGTGTTTTGAATACATATAACAATATGGAATCATTTTCCTAGACATGATTCACTACAAATTTTATCATAACAGATATATTCCCATAGTTGATTAGGTTTATTCCTATTTCACATCACCTCCTTAGTCGAGAATCACATCTAATACTAGCATAGTAAATAGAGTCCCTTTATGCATTGGGTTCACTCTCATTTTATATCAAATTATTTTATGAGGCATACATATTTGAAAAATAATATATATGAATATATATTTTGATCCCAACCCATTGCATAATTAATAACATAGATAATTATTACATAAGAACATAAAATAATTCATCATATCATCATCATATAATTAACCAATGTTAAGGAAATGGGTTTCAATAAATGTTTTTTAAAACATAATCCCAATTAAAAAAAGATATAATTTGGATGATATTTTATCCTCATATCCACATTGTTGAAAAAATTTATTAATGATGATACATAAATAAACAATCACTGTTATAAATTAATATGAAATATAAAGTTATTGGCAAGAGGAAATATCAAATTTTATCTGGTAAAATTTAAAATATAAAATTCATAGAAACGGTGGTATAAGAAGTTATTTGTAAAACCATTATTACATTTAAATTAATATTAATTATGAAATAATGAAATGATGAAATGAAAATCATATTATGTTCTACATTCTAATAAATAACATTCTATTCAAAATTTTGTAAAATTATGAAGTGTGTCAAATAAAAAAATTGAGAAGAGCATTTTAACCATTTATAATGAAACAAAAGTTTGAGAAATTTAATGTCAAAAAATATTATCGTTTTGGTAAAAAATTCTATAACACAATTTGAAGAAAATGTGTATGGAAGTGAATTATTTTTGACTAAAAATAGAAAATATGGCCAGTTTCTCATAAAAAAATATCGATGTCATATAAAATACCAAAGATAAAATAATGAATGGAAAACATTAAAATCCATTAAATAAGTATATGAGAATAAAATAGTTTTTGTTTATTTAATAAAGAATATATAATCACCAAAAGGATTCTCAAGTATAAAAAATCATAATTAAAAATGAGATGGAACTATAAAAAAATTCCTCGGGTCTAGAATTTCATTTTATTCACTCTAATTTTAAAATTATAGTAAATTTTAATTTTTTATTAACCAATATTAAAATTTTATTTTTCATTATAATATATTATATATAATGTTTCATATTTCTATTAATAAGTCTACATCAATGTTTACATTTTTTGTAGTTTTTAATATTGGAGTTTTGTTTATTATGGATTTTGGGTTCCCATTAATTTAAGTTTTAAAATAGTGTTCCTTAATTTTCAAGAAAAATTTAATTCTGTTTTTATACTTATTAAATTTTCTTGTTTTTATATTTCCATTCATGTATGAAAACTAATTTTAATGTTAATTCATTCAATTAATTCATTCACTTTCAATTTCTCAATTTTTATTATAAATATTTTTTATGAAATTTTAACATTAAAATATAATCACATTATTCAAATCAAGATGATGTGATTCTATTTTAAGAAGATTTATTATCTCGGAATGTTAAAATATTTGTATCTGAGTATATAATTCCATAAATAATAGTGTTTGATAAAGGAAAAAATTCATTTAATGATTGATCAACTATTTAATTTCATTCATGAGATACCTTCAATGAATCACATAGATCATAATTGAGATTAATACAATCATATTTAGTGGGAAATATATTTCATTCCATTGTAATCAATCTACAATAATATATCCTCTATTCTATTGCACACTACAATCACACTTACATGGGGATAAATTTTAAACATAAGTGGGTTCATTGTTATTATTCCCATATTCCATTATTTCGTATGATTAGATAAATGACACTATATCATTAGTATTTTTTGAAATATACATTAATTAATATAGAGTTATTCTTGTACCATTCTAGTTCTGTTCCACCCATCCATCTATAATTATCAATCTTCTTTAGGAATTCCTCAATGATTGGCTCGTGATGCCTTCCCAAAATCAATGTCACTTGATAAATGTGAAAATACACATTAATCAATGATAAACCCATATCCCTAGAGTCTATTCAATAGTGTGACTAGGTATGAATAAAAACCCAACACTAATTCCATTTAAAAACATTGACCTTATCAAGAAGTGTTATGAGATGAAAATCACAAGACACCTGTTGAATCAAGGATGAAGTCATATGAGTACCAAATAAAACAATAGAGAACCATATGAATTGTTTTTGAGTAGGATGATCTATATTAGTCACATACTAAGACCAATGTACACTAATGATGATTTTGAGGTCCATTGAATGATGAGGTTGTTTGTGTGTACCCCCAAGACCTAAAATCGAAACTCAATGACTTGTTATTCCGGAGTCGTGATTCCAAAAATATTGTGTAGAAATACTAATAATCCAAATCAATGTTATTGTGATAAGTTATGAATGAAGATAGAGATCCCCAAAGAAGTTGAAAAACCATGGAAATGGGAGAATATTATGAGTTAGATAAAGTCGAGGATGAGTACATGTTGAATAAAATAGACTTGTATAGGACAATAATAACTGAATCCACATTATTACATATAGAAGTAGACTATTTGTTCATTCTAATGATTTAATCGAATCAATCATAGGTAAATGAAAAAGTTATTCAGAAGAAATTATATGATAAGGATCACATCATCCCCTATGAATCTCTATGAGGTCATGGTGAATAACGGATGAAAAATGTATTTATATTGACTTCTCCACACATAAATTGGTATTGATATGAAAATTTTGGTTGATGAAGTGATAAGTTTTATGTTTTTTGTAGTCATGGACTATTTGTATGTATAAATTTATAATTAAAAAGATGTATGGGTATTGATGATTCAAAATTATCAAATTGCAACATTAAGAAAAAATAAACCATATGTGTTTTTAGAATATTCCATTTTGCACGTTAATATATGTATATATTCAATTAAAATTTCATATTTATTCATTATAAAGTCTTTTATATTTTTATACAGTCAATTATGGCTCAATAATAGAGGAATATGTAACACAAAAGTCATTTGAGATATATTATCAACAACAATTATCATTTATCAAGGCTTAGGCATTTATAAATGATTTCAAATCTTTATGCCCTAGATATTGACCATTTAGTTTATAAAAATATTGATTAGGGTTTAATATATACTCATAACTAGATTAACACACTTTTCCCTATTCTAGATGGTGAATTTGAAGAAGAACTTTGAAATGAAGGTTTATTTATATTAAATAGAGAATGGTTCCACGTTTGGTGAACTAAATTTTGACCAAATAATGTTGAAATAAAACTGCATATGTGAAAGTAACATGATAGTTAAATTAATATATAAAGACCATATTTCAAAAAGAAAATCTCAATGACAATAAGTGGTGAATGATGAATTGATTATTTATATATTGTTGAAGGATCAAATATATTAAAACGTCTGTAGGAGAACATTCAATTTTGGAGGATAGTGTCAATTCACTAATGAGAAAAATGATCAATAGTAAATGTTATAGGTGTAAGATAATGATATATTTGTAGAACTTTTATTGTGAGATGGAGGTGTGTATTGGATAAAATTAGTAATATGCGGAACATTATAGAGATTTGTAGTCTGGAGTGAGTACATAGAGAAAATTCAAGTCCAAAAAATAGATTATATCTAATCAATGTGAGTTTGGAGGATAGAAAAGATGTACACAATTATATATGATTTTATTCTCTCTTCTTACAATTTCATTATTTTTTATATATTGGAATGTGGTAAAAATTTTAATTTTAATTATGTAAAATAAGAATATTGGATATGATTTTTTCGGGTAATAAGATTATTCTAGTAATAAAATACTTCCTTCATGTGATTGTTTTTGTTAAATTTACATTCAATATCCAAAATCAAAAGAACATTCTCTAAAACGTAAAAAATATTGTTATATGATGACTGTTCTTGATCATAATTCAGAAAACTAAATAATTTTCTGATATCCATCTCGAAAGTAGATGACTCTTGGGATTTTCACACTAGGATAATATATATGTTATTCTAATTATTATCAGATCATCCATTTCTAAAATAATGCATAATATGGATTGAAAATAGTATGAATCAATTAGTTATTTTTTTACCATCCTAAATAGTTGTTTAACCAAATTTAATTCATTTGTGGTGATTTTTGTTTTGAAAAGAATGAAAATATTTACAAAATGAGCTAGTAAAAAGTCCCAAAAATATCATTGAATGTTCTATCTTACCATTTTATCTATGGTTATTTGTTTTTGTATTTTCCTTACATGAAATCCACTTTATAACTTCAAAAGGTGTTTTATATCTTCACTATATCATAATTTTCCTTTTTTATTTTTAATTATATCTTATTTGGTGACACACATATACACTCCTAGAGCCCTAATCTATGGATTAACCTAATATAATGACTAAACTAGAATTTTTAAGGATATAAATAATAAATATTTCTAGATATACAGAATTTTAATTAAAATTGTGGTTATATTTATAGGGATAAAATATATGACTCATTTTATTTTTTAAAAAATAATCTTAAAAAATTCTATAATAAATATTGTAAAAATTGATAAACAATTAAAATAAAATCTGATAAATATTCACTCTTGGTCAACATGTGTTAAGATACAAAAAATATAATAATAATTTAAATACATATAGGATATCAAAAAATGAAAAAATGCTAAAATTGATCAAAATTTTGGAAATATTAATAATTATCCTCGAAATGAAAACCCACTAGAACTAGGAAATGAATGGATATGGAGATTCAGTCTATGGAGTTATAAGAACTTACAATATATATTAATCTGTCCTATATTAGTAAAAATCATAATTCTCTCAATTATTCTATTGATAATTTAAATTTTTACATGCATTCTTTATACCATGGAATTCCTAAAAAAATAAACTCTTGTTATCATTAGGACCTTTCATTATGTGGTTCAATAATTACCACTTAGAGGGCTAAGTAAAGTGGATATAAATTTTAGATTCTTCCATTTTCCAAATAATGTTACTAAAATAACATAATTTCAAAAAATTGGTTAATAAATTTTTGAATAATGGGATGATCACTATAATTCCCTTTCCCTAAAAGTTTTTTATATTAGACTAAATATTGAAATAATGGATCCAGTAACTCATTTTATTCCTAAATGTAGTGAATTTTTCTCTGATTCATATGATGGTTTCAAGGGACTACTCATGTTGTTTTGAAACCACCTATTCAATAAATGAATTACAATGGATTCATATTATAGTATTATCACAATATATTTCCATAAAATTGTTGATTAATACTATATAGGATATTTCCATGATATAATAGTTAAAAAGTTCAATAAAAACATCAAAACAGAAGAAAAATTCACATTTTAAATATTCGAGGAGAAAAAATATTTATTGGAGGGTAAATTTCATTTTTAACAAACTGAGTTATACGCCACTGGGTTATATAATGAAAATAGTAAAAACACACTTATGGAGAAATACCACCATCATGGTGAGTTTTGAAACTCTAACTCATACTTCTAAAATTTTGATATACCTTCATAGATCTATAAGAATGAATACACTTGTAGAAATGGTATAAGAATTAATCCAATGTAAAATCCACACAACAGATATCGTAATTGTGTCAATATAAACTACTTAATTATCTTTTTGAGATCGAAGGGGGTTATTAGACCTGTTGTAACCATAGACATTCAAAAAGAACATTGGAATGAATATAAAAATTGGAATATGGATTGAAGGTAAAATTCATAATATGATTTCAATGCAATTTTACAACAACTTATAAGTAGTTATGATTCCTAAAAATACCAACAAGATTTATATAAAGCATAAATTTATGATATATGCAAAGAACATGAACTATAAATAAAGAAAATGGATTTGGGAATGAACAAAAAAAACATGTCAAAAGAAACCAATAAAACTACTCCAATGGAGGAAATGCAGTAAACAATGTAGTGATAGAATTAATCATTTTCATATTTATTTGTATAAATAAATTATATAGTTATATTCATTATAATAATGTTATGTAAATTTTTAAATTTTTTTAAACATCATTTATATATTTTTATTATAATGAATATTTTTAACATTATAAAACAATAATTTTAAAAAATGAATTTCAGTTATTGAATTTGTTTTTCAAAATAATACTGAGATTCATGTTTGAGAATTTTATGAAAATTATAATTTATCAATGAATGGTTAAAAATAATTATTTTAATAGGAAATTTAATTATCTTTTAACGTTTTTATAATTTCAAATTATTTTATAGATTATTTTTTAAATTTATTATCTTTTTTTGAATTATAATTATCTAATTATATATTTTTAGAATAATATGATACTTTTATTTAGTATAAAAAAATTTATATTTAAAATAGAAAATTTAAGGAAACCCCATTTTTATTGTGCTTTTCCCTTTTTTTAAAAAAAATTATTCCAAAAATATGTTCATACTTTTGAAAAATGGATTTCATGTTTTGGATTAGAGGGTTTAAATGTCCCGACCCACCTTCAGCAAGATGAGGGATGGGACAACAGATTTCCAGACCCTTCCTTTTTCAAGTTGAAGGAGAGATAATGACCCCTGAGACCCCCCTTCAATAGGTCCCGAAGTGGCGACTAGCACCAAGGGTATAAAATCACACACTAAATGGAAGGCATTGCCATTTTTCTTTTAATAGGATCGGGAGATAAGATAGTAAATCTCACAACACCAAAACTGAAAGTGCAAGTACAGCTGAAAGTAGAGAATTCCCATTTTCATGATCAAAGGTAAAAGATACGGGCCACAAAACTCCAAAGGTAAAAAGATACCAAAAAAGGAAATCAACAATAACAACTGCCCCAAAGGGCCAAGATAGTATGGTCCCGCACGATCCCTGAAGTCCTCCTGGAAACCTGAAAGCAGTTTTATATACGTAGGGTTAGCGTACAATTATACTCAGTAGGGGAAACCAATGACTCTCTTACACAAGTGGGGAGACATTATAATGTCCTGTGGAAAAAGAGATAACCAAACACCCAACAAGGAAAGTCTATCCACTGAATCCTCACCAAGGCATGCTCCCCAAATAACACAAGTCATGTAAAGATTAGTAATAGCACATAGATATTTGGGTACCCTACGCCACTTTCCCACTAGTTATTGAAGACATCCTACGCATCGAACCAATCCTTCCATTCTTACTGCAGTCCCACTAGAAAACTCCACCCGCACACACCGGGGCCATAACCTCACCATAGTCCCACTACCAAACTCTGCCCGCAGACACCTGGTCCATATCTGCTATCCCGCCCGTAGACACCTGGGCCACAACAAAGATGCATAACCACACCTGCAAACACCAGGGTCAGAACAACTACTGCCACAACAGAAGACACCTGGGCCCCATCCCGAATACAATTTGGAAACAACCTGCCCGAAAACACCTGGGCCAACCACCATAAATACCCTGCCTATGGATTCTTGGGCTAATATTGGACTTCAGGCCATCACAGCTTTCCTGAAGAGTCTTGGCCTATTCGGGAAAGGGACCAGAAAAGGAGCTAATAACTAGCCACTCATAAGAGTGTTGGAAAAAACACCCTCCCCCATGAAATGGGAGTGTTCGGCACTGAAGTTCTCAACTTTGGTGGGGTGAGAATAAGAAACATAAAATTTACAGATATAGGTATAGGTAATAAGAACTTATCCAAACCTAGGGGTTCCAATACCAAATAACAAACACCCTCATTACTATTCATTCATGAAAGAACAACACGACACTCACGACCAAGCCACAACTCATTCCCAAAAACTATTCCCATTTAAAATGTTCCTATTTTCATGTTCATGAAACCCCATTTAGGTGAATTCTACAGTGCTGGGCAATTAACAGGAAAAACCGCAAGTCAGAGAAAGAAGACAGTCAAACAGAATCAAAAGTATTCATTCTCGATTATCTTATAAAGTTCCAACAACAAAGGGATATGTGAAATCCCTCAAGGTATAGGAACCGAAGAAAACCCCGAGACACAGCCCCATGTCCCCAAAATCTAGGAGCCAATGGTTTCTCAACAACAGAGGATTCCAACCCAATTCGTGATATGAGCAGAGTAACCACACAGCCACAGATTCATAACCAGTGAAAGTATAACAACAGGGAATCCCATCCCCCACCCATATCACCCCATAATTCTAAGTTACCATCCATGAAAACCATATAGTCACCCATAATCGTCTCGTGAAAGTGAACAAAAAAAGCACTGCCACCAAGACTAGGTAGGCCCATGCAGGTATTTTTAGATTTAAAATATTTAACACAGTCCATGGTTTCAATTCCACAGTGCTTTAACCGCAGTTATCACAGAAAAGGGTTGATCTGGGTGCTTTCAATTTATTTAACTGAGTATACGTAATTAATAAATTCCATGTTATGTTTATTTAAACATCTTGGAGCACCGAGTTTTATTAGAGCACAGATAAAGACCACCAACGACCATGATTTTTAGTGAGCATAGGCCCATACAATTCACAACACATATCAACATAGAAGAGTACAGTATAACATAGATCAAACCCCCCTTTTATTCTTTAAAGGTATGTTCACTATCTTCATTAAGTTCGATTTCATCAATTTCTACTGAGACAAAATCATTCCCACGCAACATGATACACAGAAAGGAGAGTCGAAGGAGAAAATCCCTACCTAGACGATCAATGATCGACGTTTTTTTTCATACGCCAAGAACAGGGGATGCGTGATTTATAGGGGTGGGACATTGGGAACATATAGGACGAGCAGACAACTTCAGCCTAAGCCGAACACAAGTCTCAGAAAGGAGGGACTTCAAGCACGCCAGTGAGAAAAGTGAAGTCGGCCAAAAGGAAGAAGGGGGAACAAGAACTTCCACTACGGTATATATAGATAAAATCCCATTTTACGGAATATGGGAAATTTGAATGCTTTAAATTCTAATCATGATTCCCCAAGTGGTTTTGTGGTTACACACGATGGGATTAATTTTTATTTAATGATCCCCATCGGAATGGTGGTAACAACTGTGATTTTAAAGAATTTAATGAAAACTAGTGGAATTATATGAGAATACACGGCTAGGTTGGTTGGGGAGGGTCGCTCCACCCTTTGGATTTTTAAAACATTGATTGATGGATTAAAAATAGACTTGAATCACTTACAATGATTAATAATGCCTAAAAGCGGGGTTATGGGGGAGACTGCAGAAGAAAATCCCACCAAGGCTGGGTGACACCGATCGGTCACGCCGATCGGTCACGCCGATCAGTCGCACACCGAAATTTGGAAAAGGAAGTCGTCATGAGGGTCTAGGACATTACATCAGATACCACTCAACCTATTCTCGCACTCAAGAATTTAAAACAAGACCAGAAGAAAGGAGAGGGTCTGAACAACCACCTTGAAAGATACCACTCAAGAGTGAACCTCATCGCTATCTAGAAGCACCTCCCTCTCAAAAACCAAGCAACATGCCAGGTTCAAACTGCCCATTAATGTGGGTTAGGGAGTCTCTTCCCCCATGTCAAGATACTATCTTCTTTGGGTGGCACTAACTCACCCGCACGGGTTTAATCACATCCACCTTAATGTGTCTTGATTAGGGATTGGGTCCTCCCCTCCCCATAGCCAGGAACTTTCACACACATTTAGAGAATAAGGAAAACCACACAGTACATAGTCAACAAGGTGAAGAGTTCCATCACAAACGAGTATAAAAAGAACAACAAAACTCAAAAAAACTCTAGGTATTGGGCACACATCTGTGCTTCCCATTCCCAGGTACTCTCCTCAAGCCCACCATGTCTCCATAACACACAAACCAAGGGAGTGGTTCTCCCATGAAGCACCTTCTCCTCACGACCCCTGATCATCACTGGTCACTCCATAAAGGTTGCATCGTCTTTGATATCTAGATCTCCCCAGTTGAGGATGTGTGAATCGTCGTGTAGATATCGTCAGATTTGGGACACATGGAATACATCGTGTACCCTCAGTAGCGGAGGTGGTAGCGCTAGGTGATAAGCCACTCCACCGACTCACCGCAACACATTGAAGGGTCTGATGAACCTGGGAGGAAGCTTAATTCCTCTTCCAAACCTCTGTTGTCCACACCGAGGGGAGACATTCATGAACACATGGTCCCTGACCTTGAATTCCTACGGTTTCCTCCTATCATCAGCATATGACTTCTGCCAGTCCAGAGACGCCTTCATCCTCTCTCGTATAAACTGAACCTTCTCTGTCGTGCTCTCCAACACCTCCGGGCCAAGAACAGCTGCTTCCCCAACCTCAGTCTAGCACACAGGTGAGTGACATGGCATGTTATATCAGACTTCGAATGGAGACATTCCAATGGTAGAGTGATAGCTATTATTGTAGGAGAACTCTACCAGAGGCAAGTGTCGCACCCATGATCCCCCGTAGACCAGAACTCATGCTCGGATCATATCTTCCAAGGTCTGGATGGTGCGCTATATCTTCCCATCTGTCTGGGGGTGGAAGGTAGTGCTAAGGCGCAGCTGGGTTCCAAAAGCATGCCGCAATCCTCTCCAGACTCATGAGGTAAATTTTTCATCCATATCCGAGACTATGGAACTTGGAAATCCATGCAACTGCACTACCTCATCCACATACTTATGTGCTACAGCATCCACTGCACTCAACTCCTTAATCGCCAAAAAGTGAGCCGATCTCATCAATTGGTCCACTACTACCCAGATGGCGTCACAACCTCCTTGAACCTTGGGTATTACTATGATGAAATCCATCGAGATGTCATCCCACTTCCACTGGGGACATCTAAAGGTTGCAACAACCCACCTGGAACACCGTTTTAAGCCTTTACCTGCTGACACACTAGGCACTTGGCCACGCACTCTTCCACTGATCGCTTTACTCTGGGCCACCAAAAATATCTCCTCAGACCCTGGTACATCTTGGAAACTCCTGGGTGTACCTCTAGGGGTGAGTTGTGGAATTCACCAAGTACCCTATCACACATCGTCTCTGGAACAAACAACTTCCTACAGAAAAGCATCTGATTCCAACCATCCTCTGTCCACCCTTCCAGAGCATCGCCCTGGCTAACCCAGTCACACATCACCTCACTTTCTGAGTCTCCCCATTGGGAATCTTCTACATGCCACAACAGAGAAGACAACATTGTTATTTGGTACATGAAACCTCTACCACCATCCACCCTTGCATCTAAGTGCAAGGAAACCAAATCCTCCATCACCTTCCATGCATCTGCCGACTCTTGGACCGTATCCTTCTGCGACCTACTGCACAAAGCGTCGGCCACTACGTTCCCTTTTTCGGATGTTTATAAAAACACGAATTCGTATTCCTGAATGACATCCATCCAACTTCAATGCCGTATGTTTAGGTCCTACTGGGAGAAGATATAACTCATGTTTTTTGATCTGTGAAGACCACAAAGCATTCTACGATGAGGTAATGTTGCCACAAATTTAGTGCGAAAATGACTGCTGCAAGCTCTAGATCATGGGTGGCATAATTACGATCATGAGGGCATAGATGCCTAGACCCATAAGAGATCACCCCTTGTCACTGCATCACCACACATCTGAGGCCTTTCCATGATGCATCACAAAACACCTCATAGGCCGCCCCTTCTTCAGGTAGTCTCAGTACTGGGGAACCAACCAACTTCTCCTTCAGATAGTGGATGGCTACCTCACACTTCTCACCCCATACGAAATCCTGGTCCTTCTTGGTTAAGGCCTTGAAAGGTTCTGCAACTCTAGAGAAGTTGGGTACGAACCTCCAAAAGTATCCTACAAGCCCGAGGAAACTATGAACCTCTGCCACATTCATGGGTGCGGCCCAAGAAACAAGAACCTTGACCTTCAATGGGTCCACCTCTACTCGCTTCTTGGACTCCATGTTCCAAAGGAAATTCACTTCTCACGTCCATAACCTACACTTCGATAACTTCCTATATAGTTGGTTCTGTCAGAGGACCTCCAAAACCATCCTCAGGTGCTCAGAATGGTCCTCCTCTGATCTTGAGTAGATCAGGATTTCGTCAATGAAAAAGACTACGAACTGATCCAGGTATTCTCGGAAAACGGAGTTCATGAGTCCCATGAACACAGCTGGAGCATTCGTAATGCAAAATGGCATGACCATAAACTCGATGTGCCCATATCTGCATCTGAAAGCCATCATCGAGATGTAACCCTCTTTTACCTTCAACTGGTGATATCTAGACTATAGGTCGATCTTCGAAAACCATCCATCCCCCTTCATTTGGTCAAATAGACCATCTATCCTTAGAAGAGAGTAGCGATTCTTGATTGTCACCTGATTCAGCCTCATGTAGTCTATGCAAAACCTAAGACCATCGTATTCCTTCTTCGAGAACAAGACTGTATCATCCCACTGTGACGTACTTGGTCGGACATAACCCCTCCTCATCATATTGTCAATCTGAATCTGCAAATCCCATAGCTCTGAAGGTGACATCCAGTAGAGATCCATCAAAATCGGATGAGCACCATGCTGCATGTCTGTCACAAAATTGATATCTCGTCGAAGGGGTAGAGTCATCACCTCATTAGGGAAGACGTCCATAAACTCACTGATGATCCCTAGAACTTCCACCATCTATGTATCCACCGATTCCAATGATCGCTCAGCTAACAAGGAGAAAAAGGATTCCTCCTGCCTACTTGTTTTTTGGCAACCCCGTTTTCCAATGAAAGTCACACATTGGCCACTTTGGTCTGAGAACACGACCCATCTTCAGAAGTATTCGATGAAGGAATGCACAAAGAACAACCATTCAATGCCTAGGATGACATCGTATAGATGTATATGCAACAAAATCAGATCCCTGATAGACTGATGTGGCCCTACCATCAGTCTACACCCTCGAAAAACATAAGATAAGTCGGTCTGACCTCCGACTAGTGTAATCAGCACCAGGGGCACTGGAAGTCTCTCAGTATCTAATCCCAGAGCACGGACCAGACAGGGTGTAATGAATGAGTGTAGAGCTCCTGTATCGAACAAGACGTAAGCAAGGGTACTGAACAAAATGATCGTACCTCGAACAACATCCGGTCCTTCTAGAACTGCTACCTCCGTGGAGTGCAACTGCCTGTGCCCATCTCTTCTACCTCTCATCTATCAGCCACCTCCCCGACCATTCCATAGTCGAGGTAACTGAGGAGCGCCCTGGGGGCGACCTCCTCCCGCAACGTCTACCCTCGGAAGAGCGGGAGCTCGCTGCCTCTACTGCTGCTCCTCAAAGGGCCTAGCTGGAAGCTGTTGCTGATAAGGTGGGTGCTGGGCCTGCCCACTGCCGTCGTACTGCACTCTATCCTGGTACTGGTTCAAAAGGTGCATGTGGCTCTTGCAGACGAAGAATCTGTGTGCTGGACCCAAAGGGAATGGGAGAGGGCCAAGGTATCAGAACTGGAACTGTTGAGGCTTGCTCCCTGCTGGTCGGAACCTAGAGGGTCCCGATGCTGGAGGTCTTATGATAACAACCTTTCCCTTTGACGGGCCTATCTGAATCCCCTCTCGTGATGCACCTCCCAGCGTGTGAATCCTTTCCACCACATCACCCTTTTTCTACACCTCTAAATATGTTAGTAATGAAAAGGTAACAACAACATACTGAAGAGGAGGTCAGAGTGCCTCCTCTAGACGTCTCACCCAATACTCCTTATCTGGAATGAGGTCCAAAGAAAAGCAAAGGAGATACTGGAACTTGATCCCCAACTCCCTCACTAACATACTCCCCTGCTGGAGGGAGATTAGCTCCTGTATCTTCTCATGCTTCATCGTGGAAGAGAGGAATTCCACTCGAAACTCCTCCTCGAAGTCAGCCCACGCAACCTCAGCTTCCCTCTTCTCTCCAAGATAAAACTTCCACCACTGAAGTGCTTCTCCGTCCATCTGACTGATGGCCATAGGAACCCAGTACTCTATTGGGGCCCGAATCAGGCTCTAATCGATCACTAGATCCTCGAGTCAGCTCTCTGTCTCCACGTATGAGATGCTACCCTCATAGTTCTCGAGGGTCCATCGCTGAAAAGCTCGTAGCATCTTATTACACTTGTTATCCTCATCCTCTCAGTCGATCCTCTGTCGATCGGCCAAGTCAACTTCTTGGGCCTTGATCATCCTTACTACTCACGTTCTCCTCCCATGTGCCATAGCTGCAAGGTAAACAAGTAATTCCTAAGCCCGAGTAGTGTAGAATATTGTTATTAAATTTTCATAGGCTTCTTTATTTACTTTAAATTTCCCATGGAACCCATGAAAAATGAGAACAAAATTCATTATGATGCATGTTCCTTTTCCTAGGGTCTCTACCCTACAATCAGTGTGGCCTCACATGGACATTTGGTAGGTCTAGAGTCCTTGTATCAGATCACGGGGGGCCCTAAAATCTTATGTCTTAGACGGGCCTCCCTGGCCTAATTCACGCACCAAGGTCACCCTACACTATTGCCCTACCATACCATGCCGTCCTCACTATGCCTAACTCCATACTCCATCCTATCTCTCAACCCCACCTCTGATACCATTCTATACGAACCGCCTTCACCAAGATGAGGGAATGGACAACCGATTTCCAGACCCTTCCTTTTTCAAGTTGAAGGAGAGATAATGACCCTCGAGACCCACCTTAAATAGGACCCAGAGTGGCGACTAGCTCCAAGGGTATAAAATCACACACTAAATGGAAGGCATTACCCTTATTCTATTAATAGGATTAGGAGATAAGATATTAAATCTCACAACACCAAAACTGAAAGTTCAAGTACGGATGAAAGTAAGCCATTCCCATATGCATGTTCCAAGGTAAAAGATACAAGCCAAAAAATTCCAAAGGCAAAAAGATACCAAAAATTGTAATCAACAACAGCAATGTCCCCAATGGTCCAAGCTAGTATGGACCCACAATATCCCTGATATCCTCCTGAAAAACTGAAAGTAGTTTTATATATGTAGGGAGAGCATACAAGTATACTAAGTTAGGGAAACCAAAGACACTCGTGCACAAGTGAGGAGACATTCTAATGTCCCATGGAAAAAGAGAAAACTAAACACCCAATAAGGAAAAGCTATCCACCCAAACCTCACCAAGGGATGCTCCCCAGATAATGCAATTCAAGTAACGTATAGTAATAGAACATGGATATTTGGGTACACTGCACCGCTTTCCCACTAGTTATTGAAGACATCCTATGTATCGAACCAATCTCGCCATTATTACCGAGGTCCCACTGCCAAACTCCGTCCGCACACACCTGGGTCATAACCTCACCGCTGTCCCACTACCAAACTCTGTCTTCACACACCTGGGCCATAACTGCTATCCCACCCGCAGACACCTGGGCCACAACCACCACGTGTAACCACACCCACAAACACCTATGTCAGGACAACTACTGCCATGCCCGAAGACACCTGGGCCTCATCCTAAAGACACTTTGGAAACAACCTGCCCGCCAACACCGGGTCCAACCACCACAACTACCCTAATCGAAGATTCTTGGTCTGATAATAGACATCAAGCCATCACAGACTGCCCGAAGAGTCTTGGGCTATTCTGAAAAGGGAGTAGAAAAGGAGATAATAACCGGCCACTAATAGGATTGTTGGAAAAAACACCCTCCCCATAAAATGGGAGTGTTTGAAACATAAGTTCTCAACTTGGGTGGGGAGCGAATAAAAAATATTAAAGCAACAAATATAGGTATAGGTAACAAGAACTCATCCCAACCTACTGGTTCCAAAACCTAAGCACAAGCAGCCTCGTTAATATTCATTCATGAAAGAACAACATGACACTCACGACCAAGCCACATCTCATTCCCAAAACAAATTCCCATTTAAAATGTTCATGTTTTCATGTTCATGTAACCCCATTTAGGTGAATTCTATAGTATTGGGAAATTAATAGGAAATACCGCAATCTAGAGAAGGAAGGCAGTCAAACAACAACTTAAACATTCACACCTAGTTCTCTTATAATGTCACAAAAAAATGCATTAGTGAGATCCCTCATGGTATTGGAACCAAAGAAAACCCCAAGACACAGCCCCATGTCCCCAAAATACAGGAGCCAACAGTTTCTCAACAACAAGGGATTCCACCCCAATTCGTGATATAAGCAGAGTAACCACACAACCTCAGATTCACAACCAGTGAATGTATAATAACAGGGGATCCCATCCCCCACTCAAATCACCCAAGAAAACTAAGATACCATCCAAGAAAACCATAATGTCACCCACACTTGGCCCGTGAAAGAGAACAACCAAACCACTCCCACGAAGACAAGGCATGCCCATGCAGGTATTTTAAGATTTTAAATATTTTACACACTCCATGGTTTCAATTCCACTGTTATTTAACCAGGGATATCACAAAAAAGGGTTGATCCTAGTGCTTTCAATTTATTTAATAGAGCATATGTAATTAACCAATTCCATGTTACGGTTATATAAACATCCAGGAGCACCAAGGTTCATTATTGTACAGAGAAAGACCACCAACGACCATGATTTTCAGTGAGCATAGTACCGTACAATTAACAACACATATCAACATAGAAGAGTAAAGCAGAACATTGATCACACCCCCTTTCATTATTTAAGGGTCTATTCTTTATCTTCATTAAGTTTGGTTTCATCAATTTCCATAGAGACAAAAGCATGCCCACCCCGCATGATACACAGAAAGGAGAGACGAAGGAGAAAATCCCTACTTGGACGATCAAGGATCGGCATTTTTTCCATGTTCCAAGAATAGGGGATGCACAATTTACAGGGGAGGGACGTCAGGAAATCCATGGATGAGCGGATAACTTCATCCTAGGCGCACCACAAGTCTCGAAAAGGAGGGACTTCAAGCGCACCAGGTAGAAGAGAGAAGTCGGCCAAAAGGAAGAAGGGGGGAGATGAACTTCTTTTGTGATATATATAGATAAAATCCAGTTGTTACGAGATATGGGAAATTTGAACACTTTCAATTTGGATCATGATTCCCCACGCGGTTGGGTGGTTACACATGACAGGATTAATTTTTATTTAATGATCCCCATCAGAAATGTTGTAACAACTGTGATTTTAAAGAATAAAAAAACATAGCGGTATTACACAAGAATACACAACTATTTTGGTTGGGGTGGGTCGCTCCACCCTTAGTATTTTTAAAACATTGATTGCGGGCTTAAAAATGTCCTTTAACCACTTCCAATGGTTAAAAATTCCTAAAAGTGGTGTTATGAGGGAGGCTGTAGAAGAGAATCCCACCAAGGCTGGGTGACACCGATTAGTCCCACCAATCTGTCACGCCGATCGGTCAACCCGATCGGCCGCACACCAAAATTTTCCAAAGGAAGCGGTCATGAGGGTCTGGGCCATTACACAAAAGTTTGTTAATTGGTCCTTTTTATTTTTGGTCAATATGAGTAGTATCCCTAGTAATGTTTTGACCATGTTATTCTTCAAATTGAATAATTAAGATTAACATTAAAATGATAAGGATGATAGAATATCCCAAACACATGCCTTAATTTTTTTTTGTATGAGTACATTAAATATATGGATTTTTTTCTTTTTCTATTTGATTTTTTCATTTATAATATTTTATGTAATGAAAATTAAGATGTGTCCCACTCTTGTTTTTATAAAGTATAATATTTATAACATAAGGATAACTAGAGTATATATTTAGTTTTAAATTTATTCGTGAATGAAAAATATTTCATATTAATCATTGTTTTTTCTTTTAAATTTTTACATAATATATAAATTACATTAAATCATACACAATACTGATTGAGTAATTATTAATTTAATAGAATATTAAATAAACGATACTAATTTTATTGAAAGTGAATCAATTCGAAATGATTAATATTATACATGATTTTTATATATAATCATGGAATGTTTTAGAGGAATGAATTAATTTTATTTATATTCCTGTATATTATTTTTTTTACCAATAAAATTGATTGAATTGTTCAAAATAAAAATTAATGATATTTTGTAAAAAATAATAATTTATTGAATAATTTAAAATTGATAATAAAAGTATATTTAGAAAAGTTAACTTCATATTGTTTATTACAACACCCTTATTCTATTTATGTTCTAATTTTTAATTTATATTATTTATATAACCCCCTTATGTGTAAAAATATTAATATCACTGTAATTTTCAAAAGGGTTAACAAAGGGTAAAAACAAAAATATACAGATAATCATATGATCCAAAAATATCTAATTTTGATAGGATGTGATAATTTCAAATTATATACTCATATTTTATTTCAATTTTATGAACTTGGATAAATTTTCACATCTAAATAGTTTATATTAATTTAATATTTTATGAAATTCCAAGATTCCCCCCATCTCTATTATAAAAGGGAACATATACTTTTGAGGAATTTATATCTCAAAAACAATTTAGTTTGGATAATAAATTCAAAATTACATTTATTATATCCCTTACCACATTCTAGGATCCTTTTTTTGTTATAATACCAGCCATATAAGTCTTAATGTGTAACGAAATGTAGTTTTTTCCAAGAAGAGGATGATAAAGAACATACATGCTGAGTTAGAATCAAGGTAAGATAAATTACATTAAAAATAATCCATTTAAATCTTTTGTTAAAATAGTATTTTTAATACAGTACCATATTTTATTTTAAAAATAACATTATGGATTTAATTTTATGCACATAAAAAATTTTAAGAAATTTTTTAAATGTTTTACTTTTTCTTAGCAGTTTAAAATTTGAATCTTTTTATAGAATATTTTTAATATTTATAAAATAAAAAAGAAATGCTGTATTTCAATTTTTGTAGAGAAAAATACTTTTCATTTCTTAATAATAATTATTTTATTATTATATTACATTATAGGATTTCACGTTTTATTAAATGAAAAATCATCTATTAAAAATTCTTGGTATTTGGAAATTAAAAATTGGTTTTAAAAGTATAGGGTATTTTGATATCTGATAGTGTTTTTTACTGGGTTTAATAGAGATTTTAGTGGTTTATGATGTTAAGTATACTAAATAAATGTCATTTTCAAGATATTTTATTTAAGCATTATATATTTGGTATGGATGAACCAGATATATCCTATACAATGTGTTGATCCCAATTATAGCTCATGGATAAGCTTAAAAAAACTTATATTATAAGGGTCCCAAATTATAGCTCTCCAATTCATTAGATAATGGTATAAAGATCAATGATTATGTTTTTTGAAATAGATTATGGGAACTTATCATGGTGTTTACTCCATGTATTATAATTATTATAATATCAAGTGTAACATGAAAGGTTACCTAATTATAACTTCAACGATTATTTCATGAGAAACTATGATAGCTAATCAATGTATTAAAATGATTTTTATTACATGTTTAACTATGTGGGTAACTCTATCATTAATGGTGATAAGAAAATAATTTCACAAGTATTTCATATGTTTTATCTGTTATAGTTAAGTGTTTTAATGATATTATTTGATCAAAAATATGTTTGTGATTTTCAAGAGGGAATTGTTTCCTAAATCCACACAAATAATATTATGATGTAATTGAAAAATTCATGGGTGTAATTTTTTTTAATTAGAATAGTCGACTTCATCCTTTTTATATCTCTTATAATTCAATTTATATTCATCCCAAATTTTATAAAGATTTTCAATGGATTTCATAATTTGTAATTGAAAATATCAAATCAAATTTAAATAAATAAATATTTTTCTTCCAAAAAAATCATATATTATTTAATATAAGAAATGGATATTGGTTTAAAATATACAACTTGTTTATTTTCAGTTTTCTATGTAATGTTTCTGACCTAATTATTTACTTTTTTAAACTAGAAAAGATCATCAAATGTTTGAGAATGATTTATTAACATAAAATTAAGGATTATGAATGGTTCAAGAGAGGGCCCTTAAATTTTTCACATGAGGGAACAATTTTATAACATTAAAGTTTATTATAATTTTAATAGGATACCTTTAAAAATATTTTAAAAAATTTTCATGTTGAAATTATATAGAATTTGAATATTACAATGTTTATTTATCTAAATAATGTTTGTATATAATTGTATTCCAAAATAAATATTAAATTTTTAATAGGAAGGCACCAAAAAAATATCATTCCAAATAAGTATTAGTGAATAGTTTTAATTAAAACTATGTATTTTTTGTATTGATGGATCAGTTAAAAAAGATATAAATGGTTGTGGATTCCATGACAGAGAGAAGCCAAATCTACCAAAAATAAACATGTTGATAATGAAAAATTTTATGAGGCAACTCCCTCAAGCATTATTTGGGTCCAATGACATAGTTTTTAGGAGGTGTATATTAAATCTAGAGGAAAAATATTCTATGTCATTTGTTTTTCGGTTAATCATTATGTAATTCTATCAATTTATTATTTTTAAAGTGATGTTGTTAGATAGTGCTCATCATTTATAAATGAAAATGGGAGAGATGACCTTGATTATGTGGGATAAGAAATATTTTAAAATCTGTTTCTATATAAATATTTCCACGGTATTATTCAAATTAATATATAAATACACATATTGGTATTGTGTAAAAATATGATTAAATTGAGTATGTGTATAAATAAAAAATCACAAGATTTTATAACAATATTCTTAATTATATTTGATAAACTGATTCAAGTATAATTTTATTTTACTCGGGATTGAAACCAAGTTTAAAAAGTGTTTTATCAATAATATAATTTAAAATCTATGAATAAGATGTTCATTTTTTTAGAAAAAAGTGATATTGAGTATGCTAACAAATTTTCTAATAAGATTGAAATGTTACAAAACAGTCAAGGTGAGTAGAAACTAAGATGAAATCAATTAAAAATTCTATAGGTAAGCCCAAAACAATTCCATGTATGTTAAAATACTTTTTAAAGAATGTTTGACATGGTTTTTAATGTGTTATAGATGTGGTAAGATGGGGACTATGTATCTTGACTACAATGGAAAATATTTTTATAGTGGTATATATAATTTTGAAAATCTAGTAATAATGTGTTTTCAATGGTGTAAGATGGGTCAATATTCTTATTAGTGCATAGAGAAAAACATGAATGGTGGGATGTAGTAAGTAGGTAAGGAGAGGATGTGATGAGGACATTTAAAACTACATCAACATATATGGGACCACAAAAAGTTATAAAAACACTTATATTTCTTAGTTATTCATATTATGATTGTGTCTTGTTTGATTATGGATCGAATTTTTTTTGAGATGTTTTCTATTAAATTGGTAATTTCACCTTAAGGAATTATCAAGATAATTTGGTAAAAATAGTGGAATTATAAATCAAAAATTTATTTATAAGAACCTACCCATTGTTTCATGTGTAAATAATTTTTCTATAATCACAATTTTTTATTCCCCAAGTAGTGTTTGATATTATTTTGTTTATTTATCAGTTTCTTATTTATCATGCTATGATAGATTCTAGAGAAAATATAGATGTGTTTTAGAAAGAATTCTATTTTTGTGCATAAGAAAAAATCCATACCATTGATGGCATATCAAGATTCTAAGAAACTGATAAAAGATATAAAAGAATGTTATCCTGAATATATTTTAAAAAATAAGTTAATTTTTCTAATTAATGACGTATTGGTATTAAAATATTACCAAAATATTTTTATTAATTAAATTCATAGTGTTATCTCTGATTAAAAGGTTGATTTTAAAGTTGAATTGGTATCTAATTCTATGAATATTAAAAAACCCTCTTCTTGAATGGATCATATGGAAAATTTATAGTTGAAAATATTATTTAATGTATTTTATGGATTAGGGTTTAATTCATCCTATAAAATCACCATGGGGTGCTCCTATCATGTTTGTTAAAAAAGATATATTTTTCTATGATATTTTCATCTTCTATAGAGCCTTGAATAACATTATTATTAAAAATAATTATTTTTTCCATCACATAAATTATTTTTTGATCAAATCCCCGAATCTCAGTATTTTTAAATGGTTGAACTAATTTCCTGGTACCTTTAGGTGAAGGTAATTGAGGATTAAATTTTTTTAAAATAGAATTTTATAACATATTTGAATATAATTCATATTTGGTTATTTCCTTCAGGGTGAAATATACCCCATCTATATTTATAGATCTTACTATTATTGTTTTGTATGTCTATTAGGATAAATTTTTGGTTTTTTATTGATGATATATTGATTTATTAAAAATAATGTCATTCATGAAAAATTTCATTGAATTATTCAATAAACCGAAAAAAACATGAACTATATTGAATATTTAGAAAATTTAATTTATGGTTATAGAATATTTCATTAATTGTAAATATTGTAAATAAATATTGAATAACTATTGATATTTTAGAAAAATAAATAAGGTTTTGAAAATCATGAAAATATAATTCTACCGACATTAAATGTTTTCCAGGGTGAGTATGATATTTCCAGTGGTTTTTTGGAAAATTTTACTTGGTTTTATATCACACTAACTAAGTTAACTTGAAAATGAGTTAAAATAATATAAACAAAAGATAGCGATGATTTTATTCAGGAAAAAAATAGATGATTGGTGAATGATATAGATTTTTCCCTATATATGTTGTGATAGGTTCATATAAAATTATTTTAGAGTTTTTTTATGTCCTGGTGATGAATGATCATGTGATTTCTTGTCCTTTAGATCAACTAGAACATCATGTTTTAAATTAACCTACACACGATTGGGAATTAGTTGATTTGGTTATTGATTTAATAAATTGGATGCTTTATTTATATAGATAAAAATGTCTAATATTTATTAATCATAAATGTTTGAAATATATATTAAATCATAAAGGGTAGTACATGATATAGTGGATATTCCTGGAATTGATAAATGAATATGACTTTATAATTCACAATCAACCTAGACAAGAAAATATAGTTAATTGTTATTGGAGTTAGAAATATAATTCCTGATTAACCATTTTACTTTTAAAACATGGACCATTTGTTATGGATATTAGGAATTTTTTGCTAGATGTTATGTATATAGGAACTTCCATTATTTGGTTTCAAGTTTCAGTAAAGTCATCTCTATAAGAATGAACTATGAAAGATCATAAATATTATCATATTATATAGTAAATTGTTGAATTGGATTAAAAGTGTATGTTTGAAAAATATAAAATTAACAATGAAATATTAATTATATGTTTAAAGGGATTATGTGTGAATTATGATTCCTAGTGGAAGAGTGAATATTTGAATGAAGACCATAGTTCATAGTTTTCCGCTCATCATGGAATCACTAAGAAAAACATAGATCTTTAGATGTTGTATTTGTGGGATGGAATTAATGAATTTTTTTAATCCAGCATAAAATATTTGAAAATTTGGTAGTGTAAATATGAATGATAATTACTAAAGGGTATGCTGCAAAATTTTCCAGCTCTAGTGTGTAAAAAGTAATATATATCCATATATTTAATGTTGGGGTTACAATGTAAATATAAAGTACATAATGCAATTTGGGTAATTTTTATCCATTAACTAAATATGTATATTTTCTTCCCATTTGATATATAATTTATTCATATCAAATTTCAGGAATATTGATAAAGGAGTTACATAGGTTATAGATTTTATCTCACCATTTTATCTAATCATGATCTGAGGTTTATGCTCTATCTTTTTAACGTAATTGTGATGTCATTTGTAACTGGAAAACATCTCATTATATATTTTCATCTATAATATGAATTACGACCCTCATGAATGATTTATACCTTGAATGAAATTTTTTTATTTAAATAAATTAACAATTAAGTGGGTATCAACAGATTTATTTCATTTATTTTTATTATAATTACATTATTCATTCTATTATACAGAATTATCCTTTTATGACATTATATAGACTGAAGTTCCAAAATCTTGATTTTTTAATGAATTAGGATAAATGATGTTTAGGGTACTAGAGGTATTACTAAAAATTCCTATGAAGGATATGATTATTTAATAATATAATTAGATATCCCCTGGACGGTATAACATTTATTTGGATAATAATAGAAAAAATGTTCCATTACGATAGGTGATCATGTTTTTCATAAATTTTTTATTTGTAAATGTTTTATGTGTTTTAGGAAAAAGTGTAATTCAAGTCCATGGTTAAATATAACAAATGAAATCCTAAAGATTGTTATATTAGTTAACTCTTATGGGTTCATCCTTATGATTTTATCCAAGGTAGATAACATAATTTACATTTTGATATATTTGAAATTTATGCCTGATTTATATCATTGTTTGATCAATAATTGATTTTAGTTGAAAGAAAATGTTTCATTTTAGGAAGAGACTATTTAGATTCTTAACCAAAAAATATCATGTATTTTAGATATATTAAATTTGTTGGATTAGTATTTTTTTTATAACCCATATGGTTGAAGAAGAAACATGGGAATCTTAAAATACAGTCTGGGAAATATATCCTCCTTAAATAAGTAAGTAAAATTTTGAGAATGAAATATAAAAATGGGAGAAGAGTGTAATAACAATGATAATGGTATAATTAATCCTTTTAATATTTATGATTATTAAAAAATTATATAATTAAATTCAATATAAGTATATTATGTTATTTTTTAATTATGAAATGGAATTAGATTTACATCACTTTTTTCTTATAATTATAAATTTTAAAGTATTATTTCAAAATTATTGAATATGAATTTGAGAAGATGAATTTTAATATAAAATTTATAATTTTAAAGCAATAAGAAGAATAATTTATGATAATTATATGAAATTTATTTTTTTCAAAGAATTGGGAAAAAATGATTTTTATTGAAATATGTGAAACATCCTTGGGTTATGAAAGAGGTCAAAATCCTCTACTGTTTTGAATTTTTGAATTTGTTGGAATGCAATTTTTTTTCAATAATCAAAACTAAATTCCATGTTTTACATCAACCAAATATCAATTTATTGATTGAATTACAGGACTCATGAGTTCTTTGGGTGTACGAATGGGTTTTATGAGAGTCCAAGGCCAAATAGCTTATTTTTGGGGTTGCTGGTCAAGGAGCGTGGTTTGGAAAAAATGGTGCTGCCTCTTTTAGATTTCTATATTACATTATTTTTTAATGCATCATGGTTTGGGTAAAAACCATGAAAGGTGAGGCAGATGGTCAGTGGAGGATATTTGTAGTTTTTAATGGTCTTTCACTTGTCTTGTGCATGGTTTGGGAACAATGTGCGCATGTCGCATGAGTAATTCCATATGGGAAGTACCACAATATTTTTGCCCTGAAATATTCCACATGGTTTGTTAATCCAAGGGGGATAACTACTTAGACTATATCAAGATGAAAAATTACATTTTCCCCTTTCTTTATTTCAATTTTTCTTAACTTTTTTCATTCCTTATTCATTCACGGATTACGCACATAAGAGGAGTAACTCTCCTCCTCCTCTCTTCCAGGTGATTTCTCCATCTACCCCCTTTAAGCTCAAATTTACTATTTTTTGGGTGAATTGGTACCACATAAGTGATTATCTCCCCATCCTAGCATCTCATTCTCTTCTCTCTCACCTCATGGATCATTAAATCCATTACAGCTCTTTTTCTCTATTCATAGTGAATTTGATGGAAATTATGATTTCATCCAAACTACATGTAGTTAGAGACTGATACAAGAAATTCCTACATTTATATGTCCAATTTAGGTGATTCAAACCTTTCTTCATGTTTTTTTTGTTTATTTTTGGGGTTTGATATTTAATGTTCTTGTGGGTTGTTGAGAGAGATCCTATTTTGGATATTAATATGACCATATCAACGTATGAGTTATTTCTAGGTTTTCCCAAAAAATGTATGATTGTGTGAGGCTGGGATAGAGGATATTGACTGCATGTGTAGTTATTAGTATAGGTTTTTTATTTTAAATTACTTTTATATAAATAAATGGAGCTGATTAATTTAAAATCAGTTAGTCATTTCAATAAAATTGAATAGTTGTGTATTTTTAAACTGCTCAAATCTATAGTATAAAATTAAGTTTCTTATTTAATGTAAATTCAAATTAAATATATATATGAATTGACAGAATTACATTTAATGTGATCCATGAGATCAGGGTAGGCACAACCAGGGATATTGGGATGGCATGGCCATCAGGATTGAGGTTACGTGGTTGTCTGGTTGTACTTGGACATGATATTTGAGTGATTGTGATCACTAGTTGGGCATTGTGGACATTAGATGAGGTTCCATGGATATTAGGTTGAGGGAATGGACCTTGATATTGGATGTCTTAGACATCATACATTAGCGTTGTTGTCATAGGGTAATAATGTTCCATTTTTACATTTCTTATGTACTGTTTTGGTGATTTTCGGTCACTCATGATGCCCAAGATACTGATTGGAGTCACGTGAACACATGTTGAACGAGTGATAAGGTAGTCTTGACCATTCCAGTGGATTTAAACCACTTTTAGTACATATTAGAAACATTATTTGGGGGTGTATTATACATAAATCCATAGTGTAGGTTAGGAACCTTTGGTATACAGTAGTGATTCTATTAGTTGGGGGATGAGGCTCACCTCATTGATACCATTGGGAATTGACTGTTTCTTGTGTATGTAGATTTTATTTCTTTGTGAAGTCATGTAATGAGATGATAATTTTTATTTTATGTCATGTATCATTATGCCTACAGATTTTAGGCTTCAATTCGATGATTGCTTCGAGCAATGGTCTAAGGGACCAATTACTTTTTTCTTGGGCATTCCTTAGTGCGGTCGGTGATTTTTTTGAGATATGAGTTTTCATGAGGCATGAGGGGAAATGTTTCTTATGTGGAGGTTGAATATAAGGGTTCACCTATGCTATATGTCTGAAGGGGATACATTGGGACATAGAGAAGGGATCCTATCCTCTTTCGTGATTAGGGAATTGGTTGAGGAATGTAGTGTATTCCTAGTGGCTATTGGGCACTAGTGAAGCCCATGTTTACTTTATGAATTTATATCTTATTTATTTTTTACATATGACATACTTAAATATTTTTGTTGGATATGAAAACATGGGTGGTATCCTACTGAGACACATTACCACACCTTACATGGGCCCTTCAGGATGTGTGTAGACATTATGTCGTTGGGTTTAGATAATGGTTTATCCCAATGAGCAAGATCATATTAGCTATTTGGAATGGTATGATGGAATGGGAACATGATATGTTTCCTCTATGAGAGTTTTTATTTTGGTTTCCATTCCTTGTATTATCATACATATATGTATGTAGGTACTATGGTTATCCATTAGAGACCTATTTCGGATATTGATATGTGATACATGACATGTATGTAGGATTTCTTAAGAATTTGTAAAATTGGTATGTTTCAATGTTTTTTAATTTTTATGTTGTTGTTTAATTATCCTTCCACTATTTATCTAATATTTATTGTGTTTCCACCTGTGGTGGGTCTTGTTCAAGTCTGTTGATTCATATTCCATGAACTACATGTTATATATATATATTTATTTGTGTGTGTCTACTCAGATCATTAGTATATTAATCCTTGATGTTATAACTCTCCCACATACCCACATTACACTCCCACTACTCGTCGTTAGCCATTGGCATTTGGTGAGGTGCACCTAAGGAGAGTGGAATCTACCCCGAAATCATTGTTCTTGTGGTTATTCAGTACAGGGATTCTACTAAATGTATTTTTGATAATGTTATTTATAAATTCATATTTTTCAATTATTTTAAAATTTTCATTTTTTAATTATAATTGAAAATAATACTAATAAGTGGTTTAATGGATTATTTACTTGATTTTAGTATAAAAACATGTTCTCCATAAAATATGAACATTTCTAAAAACAAGTTTTTCTTATGTTATATTAGTTTAATTTTAAAATAATTTCTTCCAATTATGTTTTTTAAATATAGAAATATGGATTGAATTTTTTGAAGTATTCAATACAAATTTCTTAAATAGATCCTTTTTTGTCAATATGAATAGTAAACATAGTTATATTATTCCATAGTAAAGGGTAAATATAGTAATTAACATTAAAAATAAAATGATAAAGACTAAATAATGACCTTATAACTTGAATTAATTTTACTGGTTGATTATATTTCATCCATTATCATCGTAAAAATTAATATTTGTATTTTTTTTACATTTTTATGTGATTAATACAATTTTATAATTTTAAACAAATAATGTTAAAAAATGTAACACACTTTGTTAATAAACATAAATTTTTTAATTATTATAACATGTTGATATATTAAGTTATAAATATTAAATGAAATTATTACTTATTTATAGTCATCATTTTATTTTTTGAATTCTTTTGTAAATATAAAATTACCTTAATATCTTTTTTAACACTAAGAGAGTAATTTTTCATTTAATATGGAAGTAAAATAAATTATAATAAAATTATTTAATGTGATATAAATAGAAATAATTATTATTATCCAACATTGTTTAGATATAAAGGGAATATTTACGAGTTTTGGTTATATTATATTCATAATAAATTGTTTTTTTCATATTTAAAGTAATAGTAAATGAATTTATCTAAAATTAACATTAATGATATTTTATAAAAATTTATATTTTTTAAATTATTTTAAATTAGTAAAAATATTATTAATGTATAGGTTATTAATATATTGTTGATAAAATCACACATTGTCCATCTATGGGTTGTTTTTTCATTTATAGTAACAATATTATGTCCTTATGAAAAAATTGAAATCACCATAATTTTCAAAAGGGATAATGTAGGGATAAAAAAGATAATGGTAAAAACATAATAAAAACATTTGAAATTCATATTTTTTGGATTTATTTAAACATATCCTTATATTATCATTGTATCCTATCAAATTAGAGCCAGTAGGAAATAATAATTAAATTAAGTTTATTAAATATTTTAAAAAATTCGTAGACTATCCATCAACTCTCTTATAAATGGAAAAATATTCTTCTCATTTCATTAAACATTAAATTTTTTTAATTCAACCAAACCCTTACTAAATCACTTATGTACATCCATCCACATTTTCTTGAGTCCTTGGTTTGGGTAGAATACAAGAATTATAGGTATTAATTTATAAATCATGAGAGTTTTTCTAATAAAGAGGAATATAAGGAACATACATGATGAGTTGGATAAAAGGTAGGGATATTTATTTTTAAACTCCTCATTTAATGTTTCCCTTAAAAATACATTTTAATTCCAGGTCCGTATTTTTTAATAAATATTTTAAGGATGTATTGATATGGACTAAAATTACTATAAAAGACATTTTATGTCCCACATAATTTTTTTTAAAAGTTATACGAAAGGAATCTTATTACATAATGTTTTGATATGATTTAAAAATTTAAAATTAAATGTTCTAATTTAAAATATTCAGGGAAAAACATTTCCTTCCACTATAACAGTAATTCTATTTTTGTATTCCTATACAAAATGTAATGTTTTATTCAATGAAAAACCACTATCCCATTTTACTGAGTACATGGTTTTTGAATCTAAGTTAAAATGGATATTATTTTTATTGAGAAGTGTTTTATAAAAGGGTTTAAATAAATAGTTTGATTTTTTGATGAAATTTTCAAGAACACGCTTTCTTATTCATGAAATGGTATATAATCCTTACATTTGGAAAATAGGTGTCCCTAATACAATTATATGATGGTTTGGTCCACATTATAGCTCAATAGATAGAAACATAATGATCATATAATGGGTGGGGGCTATTAAAGCTCTTCGTTGCATTCATTATTGTGGTGGAATTAACCAAATAATTTTCTCCTAAGTGATATGGGGAATTTATCATGATGGGTTTTTCATATATAACCATGATATTTATTTCACGTGTAACTATGACGACTACTCCATGTATAATCATGATAGTTATTTCTAGTGACATTGTGATGGTTTCTTCAAGAAATGATTTTTATTCCTTGGGTAATATTGAGTTTTACTCCATATGTAAGAGTGATATGAAAATGATGTCACAATTTTCAAACATGTATTATCAAAGCATGTTATGTGTTTTAAATGATTTCATTGAGATACAAATGTTTGTGTTATTTTCATGTGGAAATGAGTTCCTACATCCTCTCATAAAATATTTATGTAAAGGACAATTTTTCATGTGTTTTAATTTTTTCCACAATAGTAATATATTTATTTATTTTCACTTCCCCTACACAGTTTTCTGTTCTCATCAAAAATTTTAAAATGTTATTCATAGGGTTTAAGGATGGGTAAGGAAAAATAAAAGTTCAAGATAACATTTATTACAAAAATTAATTAAAACATAAAATTTTATTTCCAAATGTTTTATTTTATAAGAATAATTGATTTTGAGTATAAGTGTCCTCCTTATAATATATGGGATTTTAAGGTAAGATTTCTATCCAAATTCGATAAAACTAAGAACCTAAAAAATCCAAAAATGTAGGGGAATGAATACATTACAAAAAATTCAATATTAAGTAATGTTTATGGAATAGAACTTATAGAAAATATTTATTTTAACAAAATATATTTTATTTCAATCTCACCATGAAGATATAATGTATCCTAAAATATATTAAAATATAAATCCTATTGGAATAGGAAACAAAAATCCAAAAATTATTAAAAATAGAAATATGGGCATCACTATTTAAATCATTTTGAAAGTAATTTGTCTTGGTAAAAATTAATAATAAATGTAATTTGAAATAAAATAGAATAATGTTAATAAAATAATAATGATGAGATATGTAGGATTATTATAATTGTAAATAATTTTTCACCAACCATTCCCGTACCTCAATGAATAAAGAAGAATAATAAAGATTTTTTCTATAAAATTTTGTAATGATTATAAAAAAACCAAGCATTGTAATACCTACCATTTAAGATTTAATTATATGTCAATATTAATTTAAATAATATATAAATGTTTTTTAAAAGAGACTAACATTGAATGAATTTTCAAAAAATAATACCTCAAATGAGTGTTGTGTTTTTTTAAATATGATACCTCCCAAACACTATTGTCCTTGATTATTTTCCATCCCATACACTAAATGAGTTAGTATTATCTAGGTAAATTATTTGTGTAATATTGGAATGAAAATTATTATAATAACTTTGTCAATCATACATCATTTGAGACTAGTAATTCTAGAACCCACAACTATAGTCATCCTGTTTGCTGACATGTCCCCTACTCTACCAATTGGGAGAGTTTATGATTTTATATTTAGAGTAGGTAATTTGAACATTCCAACTAAATTAATTATATTTGATATGTAGTGTGGTAATGATGTTCCCATTATAATTTTCAGGGACATTCCTTCCAGTCATGGAGCTATTATAGATGTGTCACTAGGTATGTTATTTTTCATTTTTATATGTAAAATTGGAAATCAATTTTTTTTAAAAAAATTTAGGAAACTAAAAATGTAATATTTTTATTAAAGAAGGTATTTTATAGATATATGGAATTGTTTATAAAGAATATAAGGTTTTATTCATATTGAATGATGATCTATATAGTAGACAAGAACCTCCTTTGAGTTTCATTTTAATTAAATCCAATAAAGAATATAAACAAGTTGATGATAATGAGGGATATTTTTTTAGAAAATATTGATGTGTTTGATTTTTAATATATTATGAATTTAAATAAAAATTTAAAACATGAAAATATTTTCTACAAACACCAACAATGACAATTAAAATTGTTCAATTCCAACAAAAGAGATATATTTAAATGATGTATTTTTGGTTTCTAGGATTAGTGAATATTAAAGAGATCTTAATTATGATTTAAATATATAAAACACCTTTTAGGATTATGTTTATAGTGATTTATTTCAATTAAAATTATTATTTTTTGGAGGAATAACTTTTACAACCATAGTTGGACACTTAGAATAGTTAGTTATAAATATTTGATAATAGTGCAAAAAAAATGTATTCATGGATTTCAAATTTTAATTTTTTATTGTTTTCACACTCATGTTAAGATTGATATGGAAAACTATTCACTATAAAGGCCTAACATCAAACAATATTGTGAATTCCCACATATACTGCTGTTCAAACCCCATCCGGATCACTTAATATAATTTTTTGAGGTGATAGTTCATTGATCCCTTCCATCATCTCAACTATGCTTGAAAGAATTTGAAAATATGTTTTCTATATTTATGTATAATGATTAAATATATATTTATCTGGACCATTATTAATATTATGGATATCTATCCTTCTTATTACATTCATAAGATACACATGGAAGCACTGCAAAATCATCCAGTAGAGGGAAAAATTATATTAAACCCCAATATTAATGAAGTTTTTAGGGAGGGAAAAATAAAATAATTTGATAACAAGATAATTTTTTGTATTTTAGAGGGTCCATGGGATAGTTATGTATTTTTTTGTTAAATATATTTGAGCCTCATTTGTTAAAAAAATAATAATATTTTTTCCAATTATTTATTTTAAGAAAAAACTGTTAACGCTGATAAATTAATTTTCTCAATTCCACTTCTATGAAAAATTAATGAGTTGTTGGCCATAAATTAGCACTTATATAACCTTGATGGTTAGTTTAGATACATCTATATTTCAAAATTAGATTATGATCAAAATAAGAAAACATTTACTTGTACATTTATGACATTTTACTAACATATAATTCCATTTTTCTTATGTAGTACTCCATCAATATTTCACAAATGTACGATGTCAATTTTCTAAAAATCTATAGCAATAATAATTTAGGTTATTATAGATGATTTTTAAATTGTAGGAAGAAACAAAGAAGACTAATTTTAAAAGAGGGATACTATATTTGAGAGATTTCTTCTTGAAAACATTATTTTGAACTAGGGAGGTGCCAATGTATTGTCACAAAATGAAATATATGATCTAATAATGTATTGATGATGGTAATAGAAAAATTATATAACTGAATTGATGTAATAGATACATTGACATTAAAATTACAAATGGACTAAGGTATTTCTATAGGATATTTATCATGGATTTTTTTTGAACATCACCACGACTTTTTCTCATTGATAGTCAAACTAACAACTTTTATATTTAAAGATATCATCTTATAGAAATATAATATTCTCAAGGATGATCTGGAAACTTTATAAGTGAGTAACTCACTATACTGGTACCTACATTTCGAAGTGGTGTGTGATGTTTGTTATATAGTTGTGTGGGTTCTTTTGGGGAAAATAGAAGAGAAAACTGTATTTGGGATTTACAATGCATGTAATGTATTGGATGAATCCTATAAGAATTTATATATTGGTGGAAATGAGTAGGTTGAAATTATATTATCCATTAAAAAGTTCATGGAGCACTCAGTTGGGTCTGAATTTATCATTTGTATAGAACATTATACACTCATTTATGAGCTACCTAAGTATGAATAAAAAATGAGTCTTATGATATAGACCCTTAAACTTAAAGGGTGTGATTTAGAAATAAAGTAAATGAAATAGGATACAAATGCAGTCACTGAACAAATTTCTAGTTTGTAAAATTCCCACTTTGAGGAACCAAAAGAGATAAAAACCTCATTCCATGATTATTGACCTTTTACAGCTTCAGTTTGGAAATATGAGTAGTTTGAAAATTTTAAAATATACATTATTATAGTTTTTAGGCCTAAATTCCATTAGTAAAACCATTAAATTAGAATAATGAGTTTATTTATTATTTTTTGGAAATATCCTAAAATAGTTTTGAGTTATTGTTATGGAATATCAAGGAGATGTGTGGATGAGGTGGAAATGATTCCCATTATTGAGATATATAATAATTTACCTATTAGTGTATATGAGTTGGTAGAGAAAACACTCTATGGGGACCTAAATTATACTTTATAAATGAATTATAAATTCAAATGTTCTCAAAGACTTATGAAAGACTTTGAAATGTGTCAGAGTCTAGGAAATACTATAAGTAAATAGAAATTATGAAAATAAAAATATCACGAGGTTGATATATTTGATGTGTTGGCCATGGATTTCATGTCAAATTATACATATTATATTAGGATTTAATATATACTTAAGGATTATTATAATATATATCTTTGTGTGTTTACATAGTATCCCTTACAAATAGCTTATATTTTTGTGTTGAAAAATTCCTAATGATGAATTTTTTTTCAATATTTTTAGTACTGATGGATTTAATTATTTGAAATGGAACACATTTCTTGATTTATATGTTTGTTGATTTTGTAGTGAATTATGGGTGAGCTCAAGTAATTATAAGAAAATATCCCCCAGAGTCTAGTGGTCATGATGAAATTTCAAATAGGGTGATAAATTGTTTTAGAAAAGATAGTGTATATGTAATGGAAGAATTTTTCAATTGAGTTGGATGATTCTTTGTGATATTAAATGAATTATTATAAGACTAGAATATGAATTTATCTATTTATACTTATATTTTTGAAGATATATCATCTTCATTGAGACTTTTATCATAATTAATTTTTGGTTTCTAAGGACCCCAATCATGATTATATGTTAGATAGTGAGGTATGGATGTTGAGTTTTAGTGAGTATTATGTTGTTAGAATATAATATTATAAAAAATATTAAATTTAAAATAAGTGAAAAAAATTCATCCACAAATCTATAATTGAGAAAATTTAAAAATAATTTTCTCATAGTTCCCACTATTTATTTCAATGTTGATGTTGTTTCCAGGTAAACATTGGACTATATGATCAAGAACACTATCCCTTATGATGTTTTCAATAATATATATTATTGATATGGTTAGAAATTGAAATCAACCAATTTTAGTCAATGGTCTTATAAAAAACCTCAAATTTTATTTTGAATTTTAACGTCTTGGATTTCATATTCTTTATTTAAAGATGACCAATCAATATATTTCACCATTGACTATATGTTCAATGTTTTTTGGGAACTCATCCTCAATTTTTTCTCATGATTAATATTTTTATCTTTTTTAATAAGAAGAATTTTTTCTCCTATAATATCAATTTTATTCATTTTCATTAATAGTAAGAGCCACTATAAATTAATCAAATCCATGAAGCATCTGTATAAAGAGATCCTCACTAAAAAATTTCGTATTTTCTTAAAAGAGACACATCATTTAACATATTAAACAAAATTTTCCTCAACACAAACATTTTTTACTATTTACATTAATATTTTAATTGATTTCATATTATTTTAAATGTGTATAAAATGTATTGAACCTAAAACTAAGGAACTATGGAGATCTGTCAATGGAAAAAGGGAGGATTTATTTATATTACTCAAATTATAATAAAATTTCACACTTAGGAATATTTTGTTTTTAATAATGAATATCCTTATTATTGTGTATACTATTGAGAACTAATTGGGGGTTGGGTGGATTATTATGATGTTATTTGTGATCAATGAAACATTATTTCCCTAAATGGGGGTCTATATCGCCAGTATATAGAACATTAAAAATCAACTTGATCGAACAAAATTAAACATGATATCACCCTTTTAGAAGCCTTTGGATTAAAAATTATACATATTGAGTTATAATTATTCATCATGATACCTTTTGAATTAAATATGGAATTAATTTTTCACATTATAAGGAAAGAGAATTAAATTTCAAAAGATTGTTATGAAATTTTTTTTTGGATAAGGGAAAATCATTTGAACTATATTTATCCCCTTATAACAAACTTTTAATAAATCGATTGAACCTTTATATTGAATCAATATATTATCCCAACATTATATTCATCATTAGAGATAATGATTGGTTTTATGTATGTGGGAGAGTTTTATTTAATTATAATTATCTACGAATTATGGTTTTATAAATATCACCAAATGGATCAAATATTTTTAATTTTTTAAAATGTGGGTCTTTGAGAAATAAATTACATATAAATTGTTTATTTCTGTATAGCTAATTACAATATAATTACTGATGTTTACATTGTGTATGATGTTTTTGACCCGCTATGACTTTGGAACATTGTTTCAAAATTTTTTTATGAAAATTCTATGAAGGTATTTTCAATGGTATTATGATAGATATAAGTTTTTTTAAATTATAATTACATATATTAGGGAACTACATTGTAGAACTTTATCATAGGGTACAAATTCATTGTTAAATAAAACACTTCAGCGATCCGACATAAAATATAGTCATATACATCATTTATAATAAGAGTAAAATGTAAAATTGGGATCCCAAAGTGATTCTAAGAGTAATTATACACTAAAAAATAATATATGTGTATCAAATAAGTTCACAACACAATCATGGATTGAAATTATTATAATATATAAAATCAAATTGATAATTTTAAAAAATATGTTCAATAAGGTTAGTGGAATATTTATCCTAGATGAATTAGGGGTAAATTTACATATAAATAAATATTTTATATAGTATTAATAAAGAGAACAATTGATACATGATATTTGGAAAATAGGGGATAGTGATAATTAGAGTTTACACTTATTTAAATTTTAATTCCACTTAAAATTAACATCTTTTCACTCTTAAAATTGTTACATGATCTCAAATGGAAATAGAGTAGTATATTATTTTCACAGAAGAGGCATGAAATTTCCAATGATGAATGAGTCAATGATTACTTTTTTTCATGGTGTACGGATTTTATTCTATGTATGATTTGATAAAAAAGTACTTTTAAAATATTGACCCATATAAAAATCATATTCATTTGAAAATAGATATTTAATAATTATATCATTTATGATAAACTGTTAAATAATGAATTATAATGGAAGATAAAAGCATGGATTAAATAATTATTTAAAAATATATAATTTTAGAGGAATTTGATGTGTCTTAATTTTTCATTTGGGAAAATAGTTTATTATTATTATTAGAGTTTTTAATGGGGATATTTTGATTTCTGTAATAGTATTTTGATTTTCAATAATTTCATGTAGTAAATAAAATTACTTGATTTTCATGAAAAAAAATGTTTATTTCCTTTAAACAGATCAAATTTTTTCTTAGTGAGTTTCCAATTAATTTTTTATCATAATTTATTCTGATTCATTATAAATTTAATTTTAATTTTTATATAATTTTGGTTGTCTTGAATCAATTATTTCAATTTCCCCATCTATATTTTTTTATATTCATTTTTTGGGAAATTTTCATATTAAAATTCAATCAATAAATTTTGTATTGTATGATATTTTTTTTCATATTGATTTTTTCTGGGACATTATATTAAAATAATTGTATTTCATGATATGATTGTGTGGATAATGGTGTCTAAAAAGAAAATATTCTAGGGTGTGATAGACTTTCCATACAATTTATTCTATCACAAAACATCTATGAACCACATATATATTCTTGGAGATAAAAGTTATCTTCATTTTTGAACAATATTTCATGAATAAATATTCTATTCTAGTGGTATTTTTTCTCAATAATAGATGCGATGTTTTTTGCTTCACAAGAACCATACATTAGTGAGGATGAATGAAAATAATATAGATGTCTTTCATATCTTCCCTTCTTCCATGAATTAATATGCTTCCATGAATGAGATTTCATCCCTAATATTCCTTAAAATGGCTAAGAATCAAGTGGTATTTCATTTTTCACCCTTATACTTCTATGACACCCATCCAACCATTCTAATCAATATTCTATAGGAATTAGGTTATGCCCAACTTTTGATTCATAACCTTGAATAACATGGACTGTTGAAGATAGAAATATTTGTGAGGCTATGATAAACATTAATCCACAATTTCTATTTAATAGAGAAAATATAGTACTAAAAATATCTTACACTACCCCCCATTCGAATCATTATCCTTATACAACCATTCTGGAAGTTGAAATTAAAAGTTGACTTGTTGAAACAAGGAAGAACCAACCAATGTGTATATTGAAACTGAGTAAAACCCTCATATGTTTTTCGGAGGATGATGAGTTGGGTAAAACCTAATATTATCCCAATATCCATTAATAAATATGTCTTGTTTTATCCAAATTTATGTTTCTCTAATATGAAACCATTGGACTAAAATTTATTTGTAATGAAAAGCATTGCATGAGGTGAGAATCAACCAAATCTTTTGAAGAACTATTAATCAATACCCCCAACATTACATTGATAAATTATGAAAGAGGAACCATATCCACAAGAAAATAGATCAACAAAATAAAATTAGAAATATTATATGTCATATGGAGATGGGGATCAATATGGTATGAAGTGAACAAACCAGTTAAGACAAATAATAATAGAATCCACATTAGTTTGTATAGAATATGATTAACGGTGGTCAATGATGAGCTGATCAAATCAATACCAAATAAAATAATAACTAAATATTAATATAAATTTAGATAATTACCATGTATTTTGATAAAAATACTGATATGTCCAAGGGGGATAGTAGATGAGTTTAAGACCACCAATCAACCACCATTATCATCGTCAAAACTGAATTTAGTTAACGATGAAAATATTATTTAATAATGATGTGAGTGTAAAAGGGTTATGTTGTTACTAGATTTTTTAATAATTTTTTGTATAATAAATGATTATGTGGGATTTTAATCTTCAAAATAATTTTGTTGCAGAGTTTGGATACAATACACAATAGGTGTTTTGGAATATTTCCTTATGGGACTTCATTTATTGGATTTGTGAAAGTCAATTATAAAACTTATGAGGTATTAAAGTTGAACCTCAATTTTTAGGGAACTAGGGACCAAGAATAATGGAATATGTTATATAACATTCACTTTTATTTTATGATCCATATATATTATAATTCATGGAGATCTATACCAGATAACATGTGTTCGAGTTTGGGTTCATAGGTTGTTGATATGTGTTTGTATAAAATGATTTATTGGGATTCAATATCAAATATGAGAAAACATTAAGATATTTTTATTATTCAGAAAGGTGATTTTAAATATGATATATTATGTGAATGTTTACAATGAATAAATGAATAATGTGGCCATTAATTGGTTTGTAAATATAGACTAAATCATGTTAAAATATAACCACCTCCATGTTGGTCACATGATAATTAATCTCAAATATAGAGCCCTAAATTATAAAAAAAATGATTATGAGAATTATATCTAAGAGAAGGAGGATTATAGTGTTTTTTATGATCAAATACATTACCACATACATAAAATCATATTTGGTTAGGGAGTCCTGGAGCAGATTATAGGGAAAGAAGATGATTCACAATGAAAGTGCTATGTTGAATCTGGAGAGATATTATCGGAGTTGTGACTATGATATAATAGAGGGGATCATATCCTAAAATATTATTATTATGAAAATAATTTTATTTTCTATGATGATAGAAGGAGGAAGTTGATATAATTCAGATTAGGGAACTGGATGAGAAATGATTGTTGTGAGATGGGAGTAGGATGTTGAGTTACACTGGATGAGAATATACATTTCATTCTTAATATTGTTTATATATTTTTCATTGATTATATTGAAGTGAAATATTTATTCCTTATTTGAAAAAATCTGACAATTTAATATACTTTTTCTGTGTATTAATATTTAAATAATAATCCATTTACTTCATTCTAATGAAAATCTTCATTATCGCATTTTCCAAAATTTACTTTGATAAGTTGTTTTTCATCAAATTTAAATATTGTGTCATATGGATAATATTCTTAGTCTAAATTAATGTATCTTCATAATTTTCTAAGATGAATATAGAATATTAATGGATTTTAGATTCATCTAATATTTTTTTATTCAATATAAACATTAAATTCTATGTTGACTTTTCATGGCATATAGTTATTAAATTTATTAATTTTAAGAGATTCGTTAGGCATGTGAATGACTCTTAAAAGCTTTACAGTAGGATTGATATTGATTTATTTATTTTGGAAACAATATCATCATATTTTTAATGAATGAATAATATATTTATAAATTTGAAAGAATCAATTAGTCACATGTTGATTAGCTGGAAATGTAGGTTAGCCACAATTTATTTAGTTTCAATGATTATTTTTATAATAACAACGTCCAATATTTCAAAAAACAACAAATAAGATTTCCCTAATTGATCATTATCTTTTTATTTATTACTATTTGATATATATTTCTTTGTTTTTTCATCCACACTACTTCTACTATAGAGAATACCGTAAGAAGACATTGCAATGTTATTGAGTTGATTGTGTTTGCTGACAATGATGGTGGAAAAGAACAGTTGTGGATTTACATGGTGATATTTTGAAAATTATATTTACAATACATAAATATTTAGGAATAGAAGATCTATAAGTTGTATTTAATTTTTTTTGCACAATGTGGAATCATTTCCAAGTGATCATTAAATTTTTGGTGTCTAAAAAATAGAGAAAGAGCTATGTTTTGTGAAAGATAGATCTTTAAGGTTATTAGTTCTAGGTGTAGATGAATCATGTAGAGGTGGGTGATATATTAAAATTTATTTTAGTAATTATTTCTTAAAATCAAGAGTCATAATCTTGGATATCATTTTTATAAATAACTTATTTAAAATTTTAATAAATAAAAAACATGTATTTGGAACTTTCTTCTTTGGTGAATATTGATCGTTTGAAAACATTATTCTTGATTACCTTTGGTTGAACTATTAGGAACCTATGATTGAATCTATCTTGGTGTCATCCACATGTACTACTATGATCTCTAAGTATCAACATACGATCTCTAAGTACTAGTGTGAGAATTCAAATATCTTACATTCTTAGTTCTTGATTAGTTGTTTTTTTGATATTGATAAAATTTCTTTTTCACTTCTCGTTCTAGAGAGAGAGAGGAGGAGGAGTTGAGAGAGAATTTATTGTGTGCGGTAATTCCCTATTCTCAATTTTTTGATTTTTTACACAATATAAATATCCAACTATTTATAGATTATGAATTTAACTTAAAATATTATTTAATTTCATCCAAACCATTAAATATAATTTATTTCCATTTATAATCCCCATACCACAAAATAATAATTATATTATTATTATTTTTTGGTGAATGACAACCTTTTGTTTAACAAATATTATTTAATAGTCTTGTTGATTAATATTTTTTCATCAGATGTGGTCTTGGTCTATTCTAACTCCTTTATCATTTATTGAACATCTAAATATATAATTTTTTCATATAAAATATTTTATTCACAAACTTATTAATACTTGGTTATTTAATTTATATGATCAATAAAACATGAATAGAATTTTTTCTTAGACATGTGAATAGTATTTATTCATTTAATTAAATTCAAATAGAATTTAATTAACATTAATAGAAACAAATAGAGTGTGATCCTATTAGATTATTTTTTTTTGAATATCGTGGGCTAGCCCAAAGTACATGATTACTATCTAGAAATAGTTCAAGGCACCCAAGAGAATGAACATAAGTTTACAATGTCGAAAACCACATATGATTTCTCACTATGTAATATAATCCCTTTTTTGCAGTATCTCATTAAAAAGGTTCATCATCCATGTATAAAACTTATATAATCGATAGGTTATTCATTGAATATCTAGAATAATCATTATTTTACAACATGGACATGGAATTTAATGTTATTCATCTAATCCAATCAAATGTATGAGATATAAACATCCATAAAGATGGAAGGGACAAATCCTTTCTCTAGTGCTTCATTAATGACATGTCAATCACGATGATGATAATATATCAAACTTCATCATGAACTTATATCTTCATGGTTTTCCAAATAAATCTTTGTGATCATATTTTATCCTGCATTAATAATTATATTAATTACTAAGGACGATCACTCTAACTCATAGATAGGAATATTTGACAACCCCAAAACAAAAAGAATTCATACATGTGGATATTTTCTCATAATATCCCTCCATGGATATAAATATGTGAGACCATCAGGATAAGAAGCCTCATATTCATATTACTAATATAAATAAATAGTCTATGTACTATGTGTCCTATTATATTATGATATCTATAAGAAAAAAAAATTAAGAATATTGTCACATTAGATCAAGGTTCTCATCATAGCATGGATCTGCTATGTACTTCTCAATTCAATGTATACTTGAGAACGTTATATCATTTTAGTAATGAAAAACAACAACAAAAAGAAACAAAAATAATAATATAATAATATTTATTACTATTCAATACATTTAATATTCATGTAATAATAGTACAAATAGTTTTTACTAGAACAAAAAACACCAAAAAACTCCGACTTGGGATACAAGAAAATACATATGACAATCAGTATGATAGAATTCACATGACAGTCATGTTTCTAAAGAGTCAAGTCATTAGTAAAGGGGTTCACCACGATTCCTTTCATGGAAAAGCTTCCCACTAAAACATCACCTCTCTTGAAAAAACACCTCATGATATAGTACCTTCAATGTACGTGCTTCATCTGTTGATGTGAAAGTGGAAAATTTTCAAGAGACACTGATATAATATTATCAAAATATAGTGTTATATGATATTTACTTCTCGATACTAAATAATTATATTGGAAATACTTCATTACTTTTCTCAAAAGCTGCAATATATTCAGAATATGCTATAGAATCGACAAACACATCATACATTGACGCCCTCTATATAACAACACCTCCATTAAATTTTAATATGCCTCTCATTTGTGACTTAATTTCATCTTGATCCGTTTTTAAATAGGAATCTAGAAGTTATATGATGATTAGTTCCTCATCTCCTAAACAAACTATGAACATATCCTTAAAAAGCCTCAGAATCTTTTTGATAGTCTTGAACAAAATCTAATTTTAGTCACCTAGATCAAATTGATATATTCATAAAAAACATAATAGGTTTGTTACATCAATCCTAGTAAATATCACCATGATATATTATTATGAAAATTACTACACTCCCACTAAATCATTTATTGACACACGACTCAAAATCATTCTTTTGGAAACCACATAATTTTACAACATAAAAAAAGGAATTTTTCATGAATTAGAATCTTTTTTTAATCCATAAAAGGATATTTTTAACTTTAATACAGTGTTAGAATCATTTGGTGTCCCAAACCCTTTGGACTATGTCAAATATATATCTTCTTAAAGGTTATCATTGAGGAAATTGTTTTGACAAAAATTTTCCAAAACACATTCTAATTGAAATCCATAATGGAAGCTATAATTTTAAGGGATTTTATCCTTACAAGTAATTAAAATGTTTCATTATTTTTAATAAAATGACTATATTTAAAACCATTTGAAACGATTCATGCCATGTAGGAACTAAATTATCCATCTAGGTCAAGTTTCTTCTTGAATACCCATTTGCAGCCAATATGATTTATATCTACTAGAGGGTCTACCGAAATACAGACATGGTTTTGGTATATTGATTCCATTTAATAAATCATGTTTTTTTCCATATGGAAAAATATTTTCCATATACTACTTACATGTAGGGTATATGATCATTACTATCAACTAATAATGAGCCACAATCATCTGTGACTAGAAAACCATAAGGTTCTAGTTCTCTAGTCTCTCTAGTAATCGTATGCAGTGACTATGTATCTAGAAAAGTTTCTTCTCCAACGGGTGTTTGTTGAATTTCTTTAATATGCCAACGATTGGGTATCTTGAGCATGGAGATTATTGAATCATATCACTTTACTAGTATATCTTTTTGAGATATGATTCTCATCATGAAATGTGTGAGTTCATTCAACCAAAACCATTATACTAGAAGTATTTTACAAAGTAGTATCTCTTTTTTTATTTGGTATAAAATATAATGATACAATTTTTGCCTCACATTGGAGTATTCTTACCTAAATATGGCTAAAAAATACAACACAACACTACACTAGTAATTATGCAAACACAGGTTTCTTAGTATTCCTCAATATTTATGGTATAATGTCTGTTTCATTAGTTTTAAATCGCTTTATTATGTATGTTTTTATTTTTAACTCATAACCTAAAAGGATAATAGAAGACTCACTTGAGTCATCATTGATCTCATGATGTATAATAATGTGTGATTCCTCATTTATCTTACACCATTCCAATAAGGTTTATTAGTAAGAGAGAGTTAATATAAAATCTAGAACTCCTGTAAATAATCATTGAAAACTTAATTAATTTATTATCCAACACATTTTTATAGAAGATTCTAAATATTTTTAAAAATATTTCTCTCAACTTCATTATTCCATGCATTTAATTTATTAAAAGAATCTAACTTATACCTCATTAAGTATATATATCCATATCTAAAAATATAATAGGAAATAGTTATGATGTCTGAGTACCAACCCTATGATTCAATAAGAAATAGTCCATAGAAATTATTATTACCTAATTAATAAATCACTTTTTACCTTTTACCTTTCCCAATAAATAAGGATTTTGTCATTTTCTTTGTAAAGATTTGTGGAATACACATGGTGGTTTAAGTTAAAAAGAGTATAAATATACATTTTGATTTAATTTAGACTTTCTATTTTCATTTACATCACCAAGATGGTGATGCCAATGTCGGGTGTGGTAAGATTCATGGGAAGTATATTCATTATCAATTTCTATTCTTTGGTTAATGTAATCTAACACATAAATATTTCTATTTAAAAGTTCCATTCCAAATAAAGTTCAATCATAAAAAAAAAATAATCATTTATTCCCGTGATTGAAAATAAATCTTTCTATATATATGGCTTTGATATTTTAATACATATGTGATCAACACAAGAAATATATAATACACAATTTATAGAAACAAATAAATTACACTTGCTAAAAATGCACTCAAATATTCCCCCTACATCTTTGTATGGTTGTAGTTTATATTTCAGTGGAACTTATTCCCACATTAAAAAGTCAACATCATGTTCCACATACATTCCCCTATATCTCCCTATTCTTGGAAGTGTGTAAATATAATTTCAACTTAAAAATATTTACATTCCTCTTTAATTTTTTCACTATAAGGATTGATATTTGTTCTTGCTTTTTATCATTTTCTACTAGGAAAATAAGAGTATGAATATCTGGAAGAGACTTCATAATGTTTTTCATATTAAAATTTAAAAAAATACAGATAATCCTTGAGGGAGTGATTCCAAAATGATGTTAGTGAAAAATTCATTGGAGAGTTTAAACCTTATAACCTATAAGTTTTCAAAGTATCCAGTGATGCTATCTATGTGAGGCCTATTTGGTTAATAATCTCAATTATTTCACCAAAAGAGAACCTTAAAAATATAAAACTACTCATGTCTATATCTCTAATGGTAAAGACCATAAAGGTGCTAAAAAATTCTATACAATTACATGTTTCTATGAAAAATCTTTATTTCACTAGACATAAATGAAAGAATCTGACATTTAAAGTAAACCGAATCACTCAAATTATTTTCATAGAAAAGAAACTCTTTATTACTCACCTCTTTATTATGGGGAGAATAATTTGAGAATTATAACACATATGATTCTGGGTTATGGAGTAGAACCAACCAATGGATTCTAAATCACTCTTGGATGTTACTACATGTTATGAAGATGTATTTTTGCAATATTTATTATAAGGATAGATTGGATGACAAACATGTAATTATATACTAAAATAAAAATTAGATGACTAATAATAGTTGTTTTATTGTAAATAAAGTGAGATATACTAAATTAATTAATTAATTAATTAATTATGAAATATCCCACTATTTAATGAAATATCCATAGAACTCACAATTTAATATGTAATTAATAGTTTCTTTATCAATATAGTGTAATGTATCCCCATTAAGTTTCATAATTATCCAAAATATTACATGATAAAAATAATAAAGTAATTAGGTATGATGTCATTCCAACTGTAGACTTGCAACACCTTGATCCATTGATTGGAGTCCCCTATCCTAAAATGTTGACTTGGAATTCCTTAACACCTATAAATAATTTTCTATTGAATTGAATTTTTCTATAAAACTCATTACAATTTCAATTAAGTCAACCAAAATATTTTATGATAAATCCATGATAAATGTATGTGACCAGAATATGTCCATATACTACCTTAAGTTACATGGTTATATTCATAATAAAGAAAAGGATGGATTAGTATGACAGAATATTTAATTGAGGGAATTTAAGTAATGATGCATAATTTTTTTCTTTTTTTTATACTTTAAACATATTATTAAAATGATGTGGATTTTACTTACAAAATTAACTATATTTGATGAAACATTTACACATAATTCATTTATTTAATTTCAATATTTTCATATTAATTCTTTTATTTATGTGATTTTCTCCTTGAATAAATAAAATAAAAAATTTCATAGAAATAGATAATTAATTAATTAAATAAACCATTTAGGAGAAATATCTAACAATTTATATAATGAGATGATATTAAATTAACCTTTGACTAAGGGGAAATAACACAATTTTATTATCTTGGCATGCGTTATAGTATTCCACTTGTCCACTTGTGTATCACCTAAGTTGGAATCATCTTTATACCATATTGAAACACAAAAAAATTCCTTTGGATGCTCCACTAATTAGAAATATTTGTTATTCATAAGCATGTGAGGGAACCAAAGGACTAGTTAAATGATATTACCTGAATATACTTGGATACATAATCCCTAAATAATAATGGAGGGATGGATGATTCATAGGCCATCATTTAAATTAATATTAATCAATTAAAAAATCATAAAATAAATTAAACTAAAACATCCAACACATGCATGGGTCATGGTAAAACTCATTAATAGTCATACATGCAATTAATATGACAATATAGATGTATATCATTCATTTATTTAGTCAATATTTTATTATTTAACATAAATGTGGTAACATTTATTAATTTTAAAATTAGTTAAATAATTTCCTTTCATCATAATAATAATATGATATTATTTTTAGATACCCATCATTGACATAATTAAATTAAAATAAATAGGAGAAGAAATAATGAAATATAAATTATAATAAATTAATTGAGAATAATATGTTCTTTAAAACAATAATTAAATTATCAAATTGAAAATAGTGTTCCAATCATTAAAATAAGGTTTTAATGCTTAAATTTTTCAAATTTAATGTTTTAAAAATTTTGATTAGTAATGGGAAACTACAAAGCATGTACATCCATCTATAGGTCATGTAATTTAGTTGTTTGTATATCAAATACAACCACATGGGGCATTAGTGTCTAAACTCAGACGAATTTCATGGTGTATATGTTATTTATAAACACTTGGTGTCCTCTTTTAGTATTTCGGTTAGACCCTATCAACATGTGGTGTTCAATAAAGGAATCATTTGTAATTAATTGATCATCACATCACGATAATATTCTCATGGGAAGATAACATGTTCTTTAGTCGGATGTCATGTAACCCAGGTTTACTAGCAAATGAATTGGCTCTTCATGATGGAATCTCGGGTAATTATTCATTTCCTAGTAATTCATTATGAAAATGAAACATAAAGAAATTACATATATGTCAATAAAATTTTAAATCAAATATGATTAAAGATACAATAAAGTGAACTAAAAAATTTACCACATTTTCACATCGATAAATCATAAAATAAATAATTATAAAAATAAAGATGAGGCTCTCATACCACATGTTAATTATATTGGTAGTTGCAGAATGTGGATGTGGGGTATAAATTAATATTTATTATAATAATCATTTCCCAAAAACAAGAACAAGGATCTTGAATGTAAAATTTATAATTATTTCAGTTAATAATTGATGAAATAAATATCTAGCATTGGTAACATTCTTCATTGGTGAATTTTGATCATATGAAAAGACCCCTTTAGATTACCTTCATTGTGTTGTGATTATCTAAGGATAGAATCCATTAGGGAGTGATACACACATGTCCCTATGATCTCTATGTGACACCAATCGATCTTTGGTTGCTAGCGTAGTAAGTCGAATGGCTTTAATTCTTTTTTCATGATCTATCATTCTTCAATCTTAATTATATCTCTCTTGGATCACTTGTTCTAATGAGGGATAAAGGATTAAGTGTTTATAGATAATTTATTTTGACAAAAAATTATCTATTCTTAATTATTTTATTTTCTACATAATAGAAATAACCGTTTATTTATAGAGTTTGGTTTCAAGTTAAAATATTACTTATTTTCAGACAATCAATTAAATAATATTTATGGAAATCTATAAACCGCATACCATATAGTAATAATTATATTGTTATTTCAATTTTGAGTAGTGTTCCAACATGCACAATAAAAATTATTATATAACAGTATTGTTATTTAATGTTTTTCACCAAACTCGATTTTGATAGCAGTAACTGAAAAATCAATGAAATATTTTATAAATAAATAAATTTTTTATATACAATATATAGAGTAAATTTATATTAAAGTATTTTATAAATATAAAATTATTTTATTCACAAGAAGATAAAAAAATAATAATTAAATTTATGAGGTCACTATAACGTTATTAATGTATTCATCATACATGAGATTAATATTTATTCAATTTATTATAATGAAATATAATTTAATCAAAATGAATGGAAACATATAGTGTGTGACCCACTAGGATTATTTCTCATTGAAATTAGGAAATATTTCCAAAGGTACAAGATTACTATCTAGAAATGGGTTGATCCACCCAAGAGAAAGATCATAATGTCACAATATCAACAACCACATATGAATGATAACTTTATAATATGATACCTTTTTCCAATATCTCATAATGATGGTTTCAAATTGGTTTCAAAAACTAATATTCTCAGTATTTCCTTCTTTGCAGAACTGAAATAATGATGTTGTTACACGATAAACATGTAATTTAAATCTAATGATTAATTCCAATCAATGGGAAGAGATATAAAATTCCACAAAGATGTAAGGTATAAGTCCTTCTTCTTTATTCATTAATGAAATGTCACTCATGATCCACCAAACATATCGAATATCTCCATGAGCTATTATCATCGTGGATTAAGAAATTAATATATGTACGCAATTTGTAACATGAATAAATTATAATATTAAATTCTATTGTCTATCACACATTCTTGTAGATATGAATATCTGATGACACCAAAATATATGGAATTCAAAAATGCATGCCTTTTCTAATAATCTCATACCTTGGACATTAGTATTTGAGAAATTTGTTTGATAAATCGTCATATTATTATGAGTACTTTCATATGATTTTCTATGTACGATGTTTCCCATAACAATAAGTTATCAAACATCAAAACACTATTTGAGTATATCATCACATCATAGCAGGAACAACAATTACCATGTCAATGTGATGTGTATCCTACTACATTATTATATTAGAGTAATACAAAACAACAATCAATAATTAATAAGGGTATTTTTTTAATGATCAATACATTTAATAAACATGTAATTAATGTACAAATTGTTGGTCCTTGCAAACCATCTCCAACATGGGTTACATTATATTTTTTTAAAAAGTAATTAAATTAATTAATGATTTGTCTTTAATGAATTTATAGTGTCATGATGATTTCTAGATTCAAAAAATAATTTTTTTTTGTGAAAGAAGAATTGGGAACAATTAATGATATTATGTAATGTGATTATGAGATGTTTCTCAAATGAAAAATTTCCCTAATGTTTCATGAACAATGGGAGTCTTGTGAAAAAGAATCTATATATTCACAAAAAAACTAATGATATGATTGAAAATTTCATGATGGGTTTAAGATAACCATAAACAAGTAGCAAACCCCCTCTATTTAAGAGTGGAATCCTTAACTAAAATTCGAACGATATGAATTCATATTGGAATTTAATGAAATGTTTACATTTATTAATAAAAAATAAGAATATCATTCTTATAAATGAAGGAAGTTTCATGAATGTGAATGTTTCATGATTTTTTTATTTTTGACAATATTATAATGATTTTTGAAAGTTTGTTAGATTGAAAAAATTAATAGTTTGGTGATTATTTTTATTGTTTCCTGAATAATATGATAGATTCATGAAATTTTAGAATGTACTTTCACCTAATGAATCTTACATGAAGTAGACAAAATATCCCAGTAACTAGGAATTAATGTTGTATTCAAAACATGGAGTATAATGGAACATTAAAATAAAACAAATGAGTTGTAATATATATTAATTCAAGGGATCAAATGAAGAATATTCCGAAAGAGTATTAAGCACACTTTAGTTGAGATAGTAATAAAAATTTAAATTTTGATTGGTTGTTAACTAGGATAAACAGAGTTTCTACTACAAACATTATAACAGATGGTCAATTTAGTAGTTTTGGTAAATAAGAACATTAGCCTTGTATGATCCATGGATATAGTCCTCTGTGGGTGAACCATGTATTATATTGGAGTCTCATGAATGATTTCATTTTTGTTCATAAATGTTTACATTAATGGTAATGAATAATGTTTTTTTCAATAAAACAAGTTTTGAAGGGGAAATAGTTTCAATATTTCATACTCTCATCCACCCCCTACCCAAGGTACATAACCTTGATGGGATAACAACATTTTCACCTCTATCATAGTTCTATTTAATCAATACATTACCATTATCCCATTATTATTGTGATTTTGATTTCTATCTACTTTCGACACACCCATACACCCACACTCATAAGATTCATTCCCTATGGATTGATTAATGATCTCTACTAATGTAATTATAAGTATGGATATTAATAATTAATCTACATAGCTCTATAAAAATTTTAAATATCATACCCTTATAATTTCCAATTATTTATTTATTAACAACTCATTATTAAAATAATCATTTAGGTGTTAAATATTCTACTTCACTTTATATTTTAATTCTAAAATTATATTCTTTGAACCGTGTTCAGGGTTTCATAATTTCTTGAATTTTAATAATGTCTTATGTATAATATTTTTAATTATACAAAATTTTCTATAAATACATTAAAAAATGTTTTTGAAATATGAATTAAATCACTTATTTGAGATGGTGGGTTGTACGTACACTCAAGTGTTGTTTTCATTTCAAAATTAATGGAAATAATGAATGGAAAATAATAATATATATTTATGAAATAATAATATCATAATTATTATATATATTCCATAAATAAGTCCATATTACACTATATGTTAATAAAAATGATAAATGAATCACAAATAATGGTGGAGGTAGAAATCCACATGCATTAATTAATGATATTTTCATTTTCTAATAGACGGGAGGGTTAGTATATAGATAACATTTTACTACTATAAATTCATTATTCTGAAATATAATTCATATATATAAATAATAAATCATTCTAAATAACCAAAAATGAGAGTTAGGGATGAAAAATAATATACATTGCTCAATAGAGACAATAATTCTTATTTATGCATGAATAGTAAATTTAATTTCCATCAGATATAAAGAATCTAGAAAAAGGTTGTACAAATAACATTAAAACTATTATATATCATAATGACAGTGATATAAAAATTTCAATATTGTAATATAATATTTTGTTTATGTTAATGATGAAATAAACTTGAAATAGATTAGAGAGTGAAATTTTTCACATCATTGGCTATGTCCATCTATCATACACTTTAATCATTGTTGATAAAACAAATTATTGAGAAAATAGATCTCTAACATAGATAATAATGTTGATAAGGACTTAAAGTGTGGATTTTGTTTCTAGAATGATCTAGTGATATGGATATGTGAGAAGACTAGGTTCCCTTTAATAAGTCATATGGGTGGTAAACCAGTAAATACTTGAAAAATTATTATATAATAAATGTATTAGTCATATAATATGGCTCCAAATAGTCATTTAATTGATTACAAAAATCATAAAGATGAATCATGGTCAAACAATGAAATTTATTAACGCTTTTAGTTTTATTTTAAACCTTCTCTCTTATATTAACCAACATTTAACAATTTTAACCCTAACCGTGGTATGAAGATCTTTTCCATGAAACTATTCACAATAGTTTAATAATATGTTTAAATTATTACCTAATACTACATATGATGATATTATATATTAAATAGAATTTAAAATAATCAATTCCATGAAATGGAAATAAAATTCTAATAACAATATATAAAATGTATAAATACAATTTTTAGAATTTTTATTTAGAAATTAATGATTTTATTTTCATTTCATTCAAATTAACAACCATTATATAATAGGAATAATGTATTATCAAATATAGTATCTATACCATTAATTATATTCATTCATAGCTAGTTATTAATTAATTTTATCATAGGAAAATACATTTTATAGAAGAAAATACATTTTTTGAGAAAAAAAATTCACAGCATAACATTAAATGATGTTATATTCAATTCTAAAGAATTATTAACCAATTTATAAATAAATAAATATATATGGGTTTAATTTTTTTTAATATATTTCATCATTGATCATTAGTGGAAAATATACTTTATTAACTAACATTGTATAAAATAAAACTTTTGATCTTTTTTGTTTTACATGATTTTATTATTATCAATAATATTTGAGCACATTACGTAGAATTAATCAATAAATATTAAATAATGAAAAAATTATTCAGACCATTTTTATGTAGTTATTCCAAATCATACCAACTAATGTGGGCTCAATTTTATAGTTTTTTTCTATATCTTTAGTGCAAAATAATTGTTTTTATAACATTAAAATGTGCTCCAGTTCATCATAATTTTTGTTCTAACCATTTTTGGATACAAATATAAAAATTTTAATAATTATTTGATTTTATATCTTTTTTATTGTGAATATTAAATTATTTCATGATAATTATCTCTAATTATTTTCCAAACTAATATTTTGGATGGTTTTTGAGAAACTATATTTGATTAATATATTTCTAATTAAATTCTGATATTATTTGTTTATTGGAATTATTTTCTAAAATTATAAATTATTTTTAACATGAAAATAAATTGTGTAATATATTATTAATTTAAAAAATATATATAACCATTGTGGGAATCAATTCACAATTTTAATGATGAATTTTTAATTGGTAAATTTACATTATTTATCAATTTACTACAATGAACATTAATAGAATGGGATGTATGCATTGTGGATGGGAAAATAGACATGTGTGAAGGGGTAATTGACCAGAAGATAAAAATTACAGTTTAACATAATATCACTCAATATATCACAAGATAAATTTGAGAATTAGTTGTGTGAACCTACTCTATAAATAAAATCCAATCCAACCACATTTGTCTTGGAATAGTAGAGTTCCATGATACCATGCCACATATAATTTTATAAATATTTTGAGCACCTTTAATGAAAATATACTACCTAATATGGTGAAATATTAATCATTTTTTGGTTTCATATGTTATTATATAGAGGTATGATTAATTTAAAATGTATAATATCTTCATCCTACAACACCTCTTATCTAACCTACCACCTGAAAGATGGACCAACCACATGGAGGAGTTGATCTTCCACATAAAAGAATAACCTACCTCAATGCAATGAAAATCTACTATGATCATGTAAAAATGGATTTCGTAGTCTATTATAATAGAATTATATGATTCTATAGAAGAATCCCATTCCAAACCTGAGTTGATGCAATACACTGATTAAAAATAGATCGGAGTAAGGCCAAAGAAGATGGTGTTGATCTTATTTGTGAATCCCAAAATAAATAAGGTGTACCTAATTAAGAACTAATTTTTCACAAAAATAACTAATAAGATACATATATTTAACATTCCATTATTTTTTTTGATTTCCATTGAAATAAACCTGAATTATTCGACAGCATACATTAACCACAACCATAACCTTAAAAGACCCCAATATATTGTTTACATTTATAACCAAAAAAAATAATTGTTGTTTATAAATATGATTGATTATATTATAATATATATATTTATATTTATAAACTAAAATGTGTTTATTAATTCAAAATAAATAATAATTAAATTTTAAAAAGAAATATTTTTTTGATGAAATGTAATTTTCAATATGGTATGTATTTTTGTGTAAAAAAGTATATTGATAACCATTTAAACTTTATTTCAGTACAATATATTGATATTTTATACTAATAAATAAAATAATATTCACAAATAACTGATTTAATGTCCTAGAATGTAGATAAATTAATTTAAATGTAAAAATGATTTATTTTAAAAAATCGATTTTAGATTCAAAGAGTATTTTTTATCATAGTAATGTAAATATATTATTACTAGGAAAATATTAGAAATATTTTGGTATTTTATATTGAATAAAATATTTTAAGATTCATTTGACTTTTTACATGAAAATGAATGAATGTAAATTTATTTTTATACCAAATAATACTATTTTTAAAAAATGGTTTCCATTGTATTTTTAATGAATTTTTTAAATAATTTTATAAAAACATATAGAAATTGATGTTTATAAAATTGATCAAATATTTTTAATCACAATTTAAATTTTTTTAATCATCCAATTTTTTATTTTTTTAATAAATTGAAAAAATAGTAAAATTTGTTAATATGATTATGGTTAAAATTGGTATTCCCAGTGTTAAACTATGAGATATGTGTAATTATTCCACCTAAAAATGTATAATTATTAGTTTATTGAAACAATTTTACCATATATTATCCAAAATAATAATATATTATTATTTAAAATCATTTTTCATTCGTGATACATTAATATATTTTAATATTTTTAAAAATTTCTATGTGTTTCTTCTATCTCACAAACCAAGGGCACTACATCTCCACTCTTCTCTACACATTAGGATCCAATTATTTTAAAAAATTAAATAAAAATCACAATATCCCTCGCCATTTCCTAATGTTCATTTTTTGATCATAATACCATCCTTTTATGGTATAAAGTGTAAGAACAATAGTTCTCTTAAAGAAGAGGCATAAATTTTCACCAATTATTTTTATTTTTATTTATTTTTCATCCACTAGTAAACATATGGCATAAATTATAAACTAATTCAATAAATTAATTAACATTAATTAATTTTTATTTTTAGGATGGAAACACCAATTTCTTGTTCTATTCCAGGAAATGGGAAATGAAAATGAGACTCGTACGTATGAGCATTCTATCGCCTCCACATAGAATATAGTAAATTTTACATCACTACCTCACATTTATCAATTTAATTCTCTATTTATTAAATATATATGATATTTATGATATTATTACAATTCTACAGTAATAAATTAATATTTTTATATCTTCTTTTATTATCATTAGATAATCAATACAATGTTCATGTGATTGTACAATTGTTTTCTCTATGGAAAGTGTAAAAACAATTATATATTTAACTTTAATTATTGATTATAAATATTTATATAATTAAAATATTTGAAATCTACATCATTATTATCATTATCGAGAAAATGGAACCATGATCAAAGTACAAGTACAAACTCTTCAAAACTGAAACTTCCTTGAAAAATACAATTGTTAACCCATATAAATGATGTTTTTAATAAACAATTATTTTTAAATGGGTTTTGAAATGTTATAATTAAACAATATATGGCATTATAGGTATTATTTTTATTAAATTATATTATTATCAAATATTTTAAATTATTATATATAGGATGGATTTCTTACAAATCATTTTAATCTGGAGGAATTGGTTTTTGTTACATTATCATTTTTTGAGATTGTTTATGATTAAATTTATGATATGGATTTTATATAAAATATCATTTAAAATATTTATATTAATTTTTTATACCATGGATATTTCTATATATTCCATTTTTTCCTTTAATTTCACTATCCTTATATACTAAATATTTAGAACAAATTTATTTAAATAAAACTAGATTTGGTTTTCTCTTTGGTATAGAATAGTTTTATTAGATTTTTATATTTCCCATAAAATGTTTTCAAGAATTTTTTTTTCTATTCTAAAATTATTTTTTAAAAACATTGTACACATGTATGAAATTATAAACTAATTAAACATAATATTCTTGTTGTTTTTTAGAATGAGGTAATTTTTACAAAATTATTGAATATTTATTGGAAAAGAGATAAATCTTGTTGAACAACATTAAAAATATTCATCATCTTTGTGGTTAACATATTGTTGGGTTCTTCTATAGATATTCTCTAACATTTAATATCTGACATTTCTATTCTACCAGAATCTGATTATACAATTAATGGTGGTTGTTATTTTGTATGTTTCATTAGAAAGTTATCTTATTATTTTTTCCGTTCTTAATAAATCATACTATTTTATCTGAAACTGGTCTTAGGAGTTCTTAGTGAGTGAACTTGTTCCATTTGGCGTACAAACATCATTTGGGAGATGATGTTGTTGAAAACCAATGATGTTGACATTGAAAACCATGATGTTGGATTTTTATAACCATATAGGGTCTATGTGTGTGATAATTATCATGGTATTATGTTGTGAGTTGATATTATTTAGATAATTATTTCTATTTGATATCATGTTTTTTCATGCATAGCCCACGATACCCATGTTTTCTGTTTGATCACATGTTTATGTGTTTGGTTATTATTTCCCACTCTTGATATGATATATTGTACCTCTATATGATATTCAATGTTTCCATTTTATTTACATTGAATATGTTGTATTATTTTCTGTTCAATATACCATAGTGACTACTAGACCATTCATCTCTCGATATTTGTTAAGGTGGATCATGTTTAGATGATCAATGTGACATGATGATTGGACAGTGATAGGTAATTTGAACTTACAGCTATACATTGAATGAACTGGGGGTAGAAAGGTCATATGTGATCTGATTTGAGAGGTGGCAGTGGATCATGTTGGACTTATGTGATCTTACAAGATAGATAAAATTGAAAAATAATGGCCTAATGTAGACTTACCAAGAGGCAAAGATCCTCTACTACCAATGAAAGATATGGTTAATAATGGAATTTTATGGATTGTTCTTATGGGTAACATGCTATGTATATGGTTACATTGTGTTTATCCTTAGTACATTCATTACATTATTAATATATTATATCAAGGATATAAAGAAGAATAAAACACAATTTTCTGGAATTTTTGTTAGTGAATGACTACGTAGTGTGAGATTGTATGTTGTTTCTTCGGAATTTATTATTTAACATCACCTAAAATCATATGCATATAAACTCATGTTAAGGATTCAATGGTGGTGTTTATAGAGCTCATACTCACACATTGCACTCAAATCTTGATCAACATACAAAATTCATGGTAAGGGATACAATAATGGGAAACATCTCGATGACAAGGAAAAAGGAAATGGAACATGATACTTAGAGGTGATAATGGTATCGTCTCCAGTATACTGGGGTAATTTTTTTTATTTTAATATATTATACATAATATTATTTTACCTTCCACATAGTGGTTAATTTGTTTATATTTATTTATTACATGATATTATTTCAATCTATTTCATCATATATTTTGTATTAGTTCTAATTTAGTACTATTTGTTCATTTCTCTATTGACATAGTGGGTAAATTCTCCATTCTGATTATATTTTTCTCATAATACTAGTAAGAAAACTCTTTTGTATGAGTTGGAATGCATGAGGGAATGTTTTTACTTTACTCGGATTTGATGATTTGGTTTAGGGTGTTACAAGATCATATCAAATGTAGTTTTCCCCTTTATCATTTCTTAATTTTTGATAGGTTATGATTGAAAAGTGTTAGACTATTTTGGATTTACGTAGGGAGATTCAAGTGAGATTTTTCATCATGAGTGTAATGTACCTATAAGATACAATTCATAAAATATGTGTTACATTTTGGATTTTATGGTTTCATGATGATCTATTTAATTTCATTTTGAAACTATTTATTTGTAATCGGTTGCATTCCTAGATCTATAATATGGACATAATTCCACATTCTATATATATTTAATTTGAGTGTTAAATGTAGTTATTTTATGTAATGAAATTATTTTTCTGTATTTTTGGTGAAAGGCATGAATTATTATTGAGTGGTGTATTAGTAATATATAATATTGTTATATATCAATTATAACATTAATTACGTGAACCCAAACATTCAGAATTATTTTTTGAAATATATATATGAATTAGCTTACATTTCGGAACATATTTCCTTGGTTAGTGTATATATGGTAAATCCCCTTTATTGGGGGGTATCCTCCTAGGATAAGTCACCATATAAAACCATTTTATATTCCTTATACCTTATTATTCATTTTTATATAGGTATAATTAAAATTCATTTTCCATTTCATAAATGCCACTATAAATCCATTTGACTATTCCACATGATAGAGTTGGTCTCAATGGAGGATGATCTATTTAATAACCCAGTCATATAAAATAATACTCCCACACATGTTCCAATGGTTCATAAGTAAAAGTGAATTTATCATTTTGTTTTACACATTATTACTATTCAATGGAGGGAGTATCTAAGACTATGGTCAAATATGCTATGTAATTTCAGCCCTAGGATACCCAATGTTTCTTGAGAACTAGATTCCATCATGATCTAGAGGATTCAATTTAGATCTTCAAGATTCTCATCAACCCAGAGAAGACCACATTGGATCAGATGTTAATTATTAAGATAGTTATGACTTATTTTTTTATTGGAAAATAGTGGGATGATATGATTCAAGATAAAATATGTGAGCATCACGCATGTGTGAACATGACTGAATATATATTGTAGGAGTTATTTTCTGGTATGATGTTGTTTCACCAATAATAAGAGTAAATATATATTCATTATAAGAACATTATTGTGTATCTTTTCTCAGAACAATTCAAAATGATACTTACCTTTACACATTTAATGGAAGGGAATTAGGAAAAAAGATATAATAAGTTTTAGATTATCCTTCATCTAGATTTGAGATGAAATTTCATTATTTTTTATCTAATGATATATATAGCTACTCTGTATGGCCCTGATGATCATGAAGGGTTTGGAGGAGGACATATCTATGTTTCTTCATTCCATATCTAGTGGAGTTCCTAGTAAAAATTATAGTATTATGAGTAAGAATATAATGAATTCACACCTGAGTGGTAATATATATCCAAATCCTAGTGGAGACCCATTATCACCTCCTATAGGAAGAGAAGGTCCTTAGTATCTCAAATATGGATAGATTTTTAATTAATGAACAAATTCCAAAATAATGTGATTATGTGTCACTGGTACAGTATGATAGGGAATATACATATTTTTTTCCTAAATGAATTGTTGATAGGAAGTCATACCGATTCATGTTTGATTTAGGAATCTATCATTGGGACAAAAGAAACAGTCCTTAGAATAATTTCTATACCCCATAGATGATAATGAATTAGGAAACTCAGTCATATAATTTTCGATGTCACATTGATTAGGAAAGATGAGTGTATAGTATGGATCAGGTTTTTGTGGATTGATTTACCAATGATTATTCTAGGTACAATCTTGGTCACATATACTCTTTCTAATACTGTTTTTGATACTTGTGTTATCCATTCAATTATTTTTTATCAAATTAGTCATAGTCATTATTTATCATCATGTATACTTTAGTGTTTCATTATATTAACATTTACTTATCTAATAATGATGACCATATTCATATTTTACCTAACTATCCTGTTATGGTTTCTAGCTATGGAAATATATTTTAAATCATGTTCCTTGAGTTTAATAACATTTATATGATCTTTGAGATGATATATCTGATATCCTTTATGAACATATGGAAATTTATAATTGGAGAGTATCATTAAAGTCTCTTAAGAGACTGAATTTTTTAATGTCTGTTGTGTGAGAGGTTAGAGTATATAGTGAAGAACTAGAATTGATCCAGATTAATGCTATTACATCACATGTTGTGGGCTTATCTCTTCCAACATATCAGGTAGCTTCATCTTAATCTACTCTAGTGGTTAACTGGTATCCATATAACTTTTCTGATCAATATTTAGGAGTCAATCCTATGACTGTAATTGAATTTGGTATTTAAATAATTATTATAAAATATCCTATATGGATTCCCCCATATCTTATTATGTGGGATGATTTTAAGGAAGTCATAGTACTAATTGATGACTAATAAATGAATATATTTATCATACCAAGAACATAACCATGGGGTTTACCAATATTGTTTACAAATAATGAGTATTATATTCATTGGATGTTTTTAAACAGTAGGATGATAAAAGTATTAACCATGTCGAATTAGTAGCCCATAACAAGGATTGGATACCTGTTTGACCAGTTGTAATGATCTATGTGGTTCTCCTCTATTTACTTCAGTTAATGATACTATACGCTTTATTTTAGGGAGATGTAAATTATTAATGCAATGTTTTGGAGTATATATGTTATATTGGACTACCATTTGATACTATTTGGACTAACAAAATCTATTTTTTATCTTATGCATAGGATATTCAACTATTACATAGATTCCTTTTATCATGGTGTTTGTTGAATATATCCTTACATAATTTGGGATAATAGATATGCATTCAGTGATCCTTTATATTCCATTGAGTATCATTTTAGAATATCACCTTAATACTAATATATTGAATTCTTACTTATGGATTCTGGATTTTTGGTTCATTAGACATGTGAAATCTAAGGTAAAATATTTATGGATCATGAGAAAGTTGAGGTAGAGATGTATTAGGCTCATCAATGGAATGTGTTTGAGATTATGGTATTCTTTTTTTTAATGGGTACTACATATAGTTCATACTGGACTTTTCCCATTTCATAAACACTATTATAGGAATCACAATGAATGGAGAGTTGTTTATGTGGAAAAATCTGTGTGATGAGGTGTTCCAAGTGCCGAATAAAAGACTCATGAAAGCCCTAGTTTTTTCAATTAATGATACATACATTAGTTATGTTGTGTATTATGATTATTCTTTAGTTGGGTTGGGTATTTTTTGATTCCTTGACATTGGGTAGTTTACAAATGGTCATTAAATGTTTTAGACCCTTACTATAACTAATAATCCCATGTATTAGAGTTATAAGATGTGGTTTATGGTCTGAAATTTTGGTGGCCCTGCCTCATCAGTGAGAGGATTCTCGATTACCCAGGCTATAATAGAATGAGAAATATATTCTCTCAATGAGTAATCAACATTAGGCAATGACATTAGGTAGAGTTTCTATATAATTTCTAATTTGAGATGTCATATGCTTTAGGGAAAGGTGATTTCATAGCAGATCCTCTTAGTAAAATGTGACTAGATATGCATAATCCTAGAGAGAAGCCTTCATAAGAGGAATGGTTTATAATCAGTTTTATGGGTGGATGGATTTTGGATTCATTGGAAGTTAATTGAGTGATATATTTTCTATATATTTTTATCATGACTTATTTCTCGGTCCTATTGAAAGAGATCCAAGTGCCTTCTTTTGAGTTTGTGGTAATATTGGACAACTTGGTAATTTTACATCCTCATTCTAGATATTGAATGTGATAAATAGTTCTATATAATTTGTGGAATACCATTCCATTCCAAAGTAGGCATATTTATCATTTTTTTAAATGTATGTGAATATTAAATTTGCTTAAATGTAGTGATGAGTTCAATTTCATTGATGGATCCATGGATATATTATATACATGAGAATATGCTAAAGATTAATTGATTGAAATTGAAGGATCATTTGATGAAGAATAATTTTTAAGAATAATTCAATTAAATAATAATATTCTTATATGTTGTTAAACTTTTATAGGTATTAGTTCACATAATAATAAAAACACATTTTATTCTTAAGATGGTGAATTTTTTATAAATCATGATATTTTTTCTCTGTAAAGAATAATTAATGAAATAGGGAATCTGAATTTGATGTTTTTATCAAATTAGTGAAGTGGAGAATTGATTATTATCCCATTCATTATTTTAAGAAGAATTCTATTTCCATTAGACATATAGAACTAAGATCTAACCTTCAAGATAAGTGGAACCACAATTAGAGCTCAAACCACTACCCTATAATAAGAAAAAGTCTTATTTGTGTGTGATATCTTCAATTAAGGTTATCAAATCTACTGAGTTATGAATGAATTAATAAATAAATTATTTTGGATGTGTAGAATGTTAAAACATAAACCATAGTATAACTGGTTTCTGACATCAAATGTATTATCCCTTTATTCTAGATTCATGAGATCCCAAGGGAACTAGATCATAAGTAGTGTGGTAAGGAAAAAATAAGGATGAATGCACCTATAAAAGTGGTTATTATAGAATATTTGATAAAAACTATTTGATCCAAATATTATATATCTGATTTATAATAGGCCCAGGGGAAGCACAGTCCACGTGGATCAAAAAAATAATTTTTCACTATCGAATATAATGAACATGTCCGATTAATGAAATAAACTAAGGGGATAGTTTGTAAAAAAATTGGATTCATAAAATACCACCAAATTAAACATTTTTTAATTTTTTTATTTTACTAAATTCTTGAGAGGCTAGGTGGGAATGAATTAATTTGTATTTTTAGATGGTTATTTTGGTTATACAAAGATCCATATCTCCCCGTAATACTGTGAGAAAACTAAATTGAAATTGTTTTTTGGAATATTTTTATACCATTTAATTTCCTTTTGATTATGTGGTTAATAATCAATCATTCATATATTTTTGAGGGATATTTTTTATAATTTAATTAAGATAATTATTGAAATATTCAAGGATAAAATTTCCTTAGTTTGAAGAAATTTTGAGAGCTAACATGGAAGTGAGAAAATAGGTTTTGAATAGTGCAGATAAACCAATTTTGTTCTTCACCAGAAAAAATACAATTCATGGTCATGTACGGAGTAGTTCATGGACATAATATTTGAAATATGGGAATAGTGGATGAAATTATCTGATATAAGTGATTATGAATCATCCCACACTTTAAAATATAACAAAAAATTTATGTATTTAGTTATACATGATTCTAATTGAGATTTATTTTGTATTTTACAAGGATTACTACTCCTAAATGTTCACTTCTTTTCATGGATGTGCAATTAGTTTTTTTTTGATTTTTTTATAATTTAATAAGATCAATGAATATATTAATCCTATCCAATAATAAATTCCCCATAATATGAAGTCACATTTAGTAAATATTTGATGAGCCATAAATAGGCGCAAGTTCTAAAGATATCCATGACATGCACAGAAAACGAATCTCAATCTTGATCCCATAGGGAAAGGGCAAGGACCATTTGATCAGAACAAGAACTAATGAGGCTTACTTCACACTGTTCGAAACCTAGAAATCCATTACGCTAGAGACCTACTCCTGACTACCTTTACTTTCAATAAACTCGGATATCTCCCCTCTCATAGTACAACTCCTTGATAATGAATCCTCTTAACTACTTTGGAATTATTATGAATGTATAATTATGTCCTTATTGTAAATTAAGTGATGAAAAACTGAAAATAAGGTTGGAGTGCCTCCTCCAAGCGTCTCACCTGTGACTCCTCATCCAGAATACGATTCAGAGAAAAGCATAAGAGATCATTGACAATGATCCCCAACTCCCTCATTGACATACTCCCCTACTAGAGAGAGAGAATCTCCTTCCTCTTCTCAGCCTTCATCATCGAGGAATGAAACACTGCCTGAAAATCCTTGTTAATGTTATCCCAGGAGACATCGGTCTCCTTCCTCTCCCCGAGAAAAAGCATCCACCACTGTCATGAAACTCCTTCCATGTGGATCACTACCAAATGAACCTAGTAATCCCTCAGATCATATATCATGGATAATGTGATTGCCATATCCTCATGCCATCCCTCTATCTCTATATCTATAATAATGACTTCATACATTCCCTAGGTCTGCAGCAGGAATTCACAATGGGTCGCATACTACAAGTCATCTTCCACCTATTGATTGGCCCTCTACTGATCAATCAGGTTGGCCTTCCTGGCCTCAACTACTCATACCACTCATGGGAGATGTTTGGGAACTATAATAGAAATTGGTAAACCAGGAACTCCTAATCTTGGTTAGTATGGAATTTTTCATTAAAAAATATTTTTATATCTGTAATTTTTTAAATTCCCAAAACACCAAAGACACAAAAGATTATAAGTATTCAGGATGTATGTATCATTACTAGGGTTTCTATCCTATAGTAAGTGAATCCTAACATAGTCATTCAGGAGGCTTAGAGTCCTTGTATTAGATCATGGGGGCCCTAAATTCCTAGGTCCTTTCCTGTCTTGCATGGCCTATCACACATACCATGATTACCTAACACTGTTTCCCAACCATCCAATGCAATTCTCACTATGATCATCCCGTCAGTTGGACTACCAATTCCCAGCTCTTCTACACCTCTATTTTTGGGCAAGATGTTTGTTGGATCCGTAAGAATAGTGATAGTTGAGTTTTTACGGGTAGTCAGAGAGTTTATGAATTTCTTCCTAGAGAAGGTTGTTACTCTACCACCTCGATTTGACATTATGTTCTGAATTGACATTCAAAATGGTGCCCATCCGATTTCAATTTCTCCCTATAGGATGGAACCTTCTGAGTTGCAAGATTTGCAGATTCAGATTGATGAAATGATGAAGAATGAATTTATCAGGTCATGTGTGTCATCATGGGGTGCTTCAACATTGTTCATGAAGAAGGCATATAGTGGTCTTGGACTGTGCATATTCTATAGGATACTAAATGAGGTGACAGTCATGAACTATTACCCCCTCCCAAGGTTTGAAGATATTTTTGACTAGTTAAAGGGAGAAGGTTGGTTCTATATGATCAATCTACTCAATGGATATCACCAGATAAGATTTAATGAGGTTGAAATATAGAAGATTGATTTCAGGGGTTGGTATTGTAACTTCATGTCTGTGTTCATGCCCTTCAGTGTTAGAAATACAGTAGCCGTGTTAATGGGGATCATGAACTCTGTCTTCTAAAAGTTCTAGAACCAGTTCGTAATTGTGTTCATCGACAAAATCCTAATGTAATCAAGGTAATAGGAGGATCAAACCAAGAATCAATGGACTATATAGGAGGTACTCCGACACCACCTTCTCTATGGTAAGTTGTCCAAGTTAATGTTCTGGATGAGAGAGGTGCACTTCCTCGAACTCATGGTGTCATAGAAGGGGATTACAGTTTACCCATAAAATGTCGAAACAATTATATCATATGCCAAACTCAAGAACGTGGTAGAGGGTCATATAATCCTTGGTCTATTGGGATATTACCACATTATCCTACTGAACATATCATGTGTTTCATCTCCATTTAAAGGCTTGGATAGGAAATAATTGGCCTTTTTGTGGAGCAAGCAGTGTCATGTAGATTTCATCTACCTAGAGGGCAAGCTAGACAGTTCTACAATGCTCTGGATTTCAGAGGATGGGATGATGTTCAAGGTGTTCTGTGAAGCCTCCATCTTTGTTTTGGGGGATTTTTCTAAGGGAGAAGTGATTATTGATATCTTATAGGTCTATGAAGTTACGTCCTCGTGAACATAAAAATTCCACCCATGATCAAGAGCTTCCAACATTCATATTTGTGATGAATTTGGGGTGACATTACCTCACCGAGGAGCGCTTTATGTTCTTCACAGATCATAAGATCTTGAGGTATATCTTATCCCACCATGACCTAAACTTGTGCTAGTGAAGGTTTATAGAGATTCTCTTCGACTGCGACTTCGATAATTTTAATCCTCTGAAAAATGGAACATGGTGGCCAATTCAGTAAGCATGAATTCATTAAAGGAGGTAGTTGAGTAATCCATGGATGCTTGTATAGAAATGGAGGATTTGGTCGCTTTGTGCCTATATGCGAGAGTAGATGGTGATAGAGGCTATATGTTTCATATGATAGTGTAGTCTTCCTTAGTTTGGCAAGTGGAGGATTCTTAGTTGGGAGAATCAATGAATGAAGTGATGTGTGATCACACTGTCATGGTTGATGTTTCAGAGGGATTGTTTAAGGATAATTTGAATGAAATGTGTTTCTTTTGGAATCCGTTTATCCCAGTGGAAATTCATGACATATTTCTCTGTGTGTTCCTTCGATTACCCCGAGATTTCATACAGTAGATATTAATATGTAATGAGGCTCGAGGGAATAGTTTTGGTGGCTTGGAGTGAAGTGGGATGTGGTATATTTTGTGGAAATATGCCTACTTTGTAAGTATGTGAAGGTTGAGCACCATTTTATCATTGGTATGTTTCATACCATAGACATTCCCAAGTTGAATTAGCATGATATCTCGAAGTATTTGGTCATACGATTACCCAAGACTCTGGGTGGATCATATACACTTTCGATAATAGTGGATCAATAATAGAAATCATCTCATTTCTTAGAGACCAAGGAGTCATGTACACTGGATGCCTTAGAATAAAGGTATGTGAATGAATTGGTATATCTACATAGAGTTCCAATATCTGTTGTCTCGAATTGGGATAATCGTTTAAAATTTCCATTATGGAGGCGATTGTAGAAATACTTTGGAACTTAGTTCATCCACAACACTGCTATTATATGGTATATTATGCTAGTATACAGCTATAGGATTCCTAATAAATTTTATTATAATGGGGATGTTATTTTTGGGTATTTTTTTCCATGAAAACATCATGTAATTCATGATTAGTTATTAGGAAATAGTGTTCATAGACCATGGTTCATTAGTATTCCAGAAATATATAAAAGATTGTAATCTAAAGAAAATGAAATAGATGTTATTTAAATAATTTTTTTTATTAATAATATAATTGTTATGAGATAAAAAATTAGTAGTATATAATTTATTTTGGTTTCCTTAATCCTAAATGATGACACATGGAAGAATAATTCCTTTTTTCTTGATTGTAAAGTACTTATAGTCTTAGTGAATAAATTTTTTTTGGTATCCATATTTTAATAACTTACTTGTGGTAAGGGACATTCATATGTATATTACTGACAATCAGATAAAGAAAATTATTAGTGATATTAATTAATAATTTTGGGATGACATACTAATCAAAATAAGAATAGTTTTCTATTATATAAGGTTTCACATCCTATACATGGGGAGTAAACAATATAGGTGAACGAGAAACCCAAATGGCCCCTATTGATAGATTTTATTGGAGTACACATTTCCAATATGTTCACATCTTAGTATTACGGTGTGAATAATGTCATAGTATAGGCAATGCTTGTAGAAAAAACAGTTTCCCCTGATGGGAATTCTTAATGTTGAATTTATAATTTATCGGGGAAATATTTTATTGTACCGTTAAAAAAATTTCATGGTAATGAGTATATATTAGTTTTCATTGAATATGTTTTCAAATGGGTTATGTGTGTATTTTACGAATAATAAACTAGTATTGTAATGAAACACATTAAAAATTAATTTTTTGAATGATTTTTTGTTCCCTGGGAATTCATCAGTGATAGTGGAACATACACAAAAAACCTATATTTCAAATACATATTAGAAAATTAAGATTGTGCACATAAAAGTAGTACTGCATAACACCCTAAATATAGTGGAAACAATGCAGTTTGAAATATTATATTTCCAGCGAAAATAGTTTTTGGTTCAAAGAAGAAGTAGTCTTTAAACATGTATGCGAAATAATGGGATTATAGAACTAATTTTAAATATATATTTATAATTTCTACTTATTTGATGATATTTGGGAAATCCTATAATTTATTATGGGTTCTCATGACAAGTCAACTTCTACTATGAAACCTTCGATTTTGATTAAAATTATACCTTTAAGTGAATTTAGTTCGAGTATAGTGAGTTAGAGTTTATTATAATGGAATCCTATAAGAATTATATGATCTTTAAAATATAGAAATAATTCCTCTAATTAATCATTAATCTGAAATTTGATTTAAATGGTGGATAAAGAGTGTTTCTATTTAATGGAATATTAATTATATTTTCTAGAAAACACAAATCATAGATCTATGATCCTTTCATTATATGGGTAATTTCAGTAATTAGTGTTTTTAGATAGTGGAAGAATAAAGTATTCCATTACTTATCAATGGGATAAGTATTATGATTTACATTGATTGAAAAAATGATTGTATTCCATATCTATCTATAAAAAGCGTTCTTTCACTAAACTCTAAAATAATACATAAATTTAGTGTTTCATGGGAGGAAAACCATGATTATTTTATAATGTATTATTATTATATTTTTATAAATAAATTATATTTTCATCTTCTTGACTTTTTTACTTTCTAATTAAATTTGATTCTGACTGTTCCACTATATTATAGAACTAAACATTGGGGTGTAGTAAAAAAGGGAGATTATTTCTAAAACTACCTCAATCACAAATCTATAAATATAAAAATCACTTATTTTTATTTTTATTTTAATCTAATATAATAAATTTTTTATTTTGGGAAATTATAGGAACATAAATTTCATTAATTTGAGGTATTTCTCACAAAAAACGTGTTTATGATAGAATAAAATAGGGAATGGAATCTCTATCAGTGGATATGTGTTTAGCATCATCAATTTATTTTTTCAATTTAATAAATTTTGAAACCATTAAGTGATTCTATCTACTTAATTAATGATTTAATAATTTACATGTTTTTTAATTATTTGACTATATTAAATCAAATATGCTATTTTATTTTTCAATTAAAAAATAATAATTGTTTTTAGGATGAAAACTAAAGGTGTTTCAATATTATTTATGTATATAATCTTGGAAATATTTTTGAATTAGTTTTTTAGGACATGAAATAACACCCTTATCCTATTTATGACTCTGAATATATTTTTATTAATTATATTAATTTTAATCACTGATAATCATGATAATTTTAGAGTTTATTTGAAATATTATTTTTCTATAATTCGTTTCAATTAATTTCGATATAAAACTATAATTGCAAAGATACTATAAATATATGGGAAGAATAATGTTTTAAAATTACATAAGGCCTATCCAATTGATTATTAAATATTCTATTTTTAAAAAAATGATGTTTTATATTACTACATCCTCTATAGAGTAAAACGTAAAGACAATTTTTTTAGTGTGGTGAGGGGGGGGATTTAAATATCCTAATATATATTAAATTTATCACATGTAAAAGTACGATTATTTTTTTTTTGAATTGCATGCTTCACAAAATTTGATTTTCTTTTTTAGTGGATAAATATTTTTATGAGAATTTGGGGTTATTTTATATTTTTGAGTGATTTATCATTTCTATCCAACCATCGATCAAAATAGGGAGATATTTTTTGTGTTTACAAAGAAAATTTATTGGCATTTTAGGATTATGTTTCATAAAATATTTTTAACCTGTTATATTTTTATTAAATTAATATTTTATTCTTATAAACAGTCTTTGATAAAATAATCCATATAGAGGTTCAACAATTTATTATTTATCATAGTAACTAATTTATGGATTACGTATTATTTTTTTATTAATATATCTACCTATCCATTCTGTTGTGTTTATTTATCCTATAATTACAATATGTGTTTCTCCTCACTTATTGTTAAAGACATGTATATAATTTTATTTTTATATAAATTCTTTTCAATTTAGCTCTCTTTAGAATTGGCATGGTCAATAAAATATTTTGAACAACAAACCATCATTTCACCCAATAAATTTCATTCATGATCAGATATTGTTTTTCTCAATATCGGTAAAAAAACATAGTGGAAATAATTTTTTGAAATCATCTCTATATTGGAATTTTATAAATTTATGTTTTAATGATGAAATTTAATCAACTAAATTTGAATAAATTATAATTTGAGGGAAATAAAAAAATTATATATAAGGGAAATTTATTATGTAATGATTTATTATTTGTGTACAACATATTTAATAGGAAATAATGTTCTTTATGATAATAAATGTATCTCCAATTAATCACTTTTTAATCATTTTGGAATATAAATATAATTTTTTAAATAAGTTTTTGGTTTTATGTGATTTAATTCTCAATTTTCACTTAGTTCTTAATTTTAGTTTATAACAATTTTAATATCTAAATTTTTAGAGGATTTTGAATAAAAATTGATTAATTAATTCTTTTAATGTTATTATGATACTTTTTTTATATTGTAATTAAATTCATAAAAATTACATTGTTTTTAACATAAATTAATTAGTGTAATATATTCATATTTAATAAATCACTATATTTAGGATCAGAATTTAAAACAATATTAATTTTACACTTATAATGGATAACTTTTCATAGTTTAAAATATTATTAGATGTAATGTTCTTGTAAGAGGATAGGCTATTTGAGGTCAGATAACTAATCATCCATAAAGGTGCTATTGACCATAGGATTAAAATTATAAGTGATATATTAATCAATAAACCAATTATGATACAAAATTGAGAAGTTCATCTGTGAATCAACAATATTAAAAACAATTAAACCCATAATAAGTGTCTTTGAAGAGTAAAGTGTCATGTTGTGTTCGGTAAAAGATTTTATAATGGATTTGATGTAATACAAGGATAATATCCAAACTATCATGATTGAATCCTTGTTATCCTGATAGAGAATAATCTAACACATAGGGGTGGATTCAATCGACCATCTGTGTTCACTTTAACAAACCATACTGCATACCAAGCCTTCTAGATGAATGTTATGCCTTAATCAAGATTGAATTGATCTACCACATTAATTACAAACCTACCACATGGCTATAATAACCTACAATAATCACTTATACATGGATTATGTATTCAAATCTGAAAAATTATATGATTTTATGGATGAAACCATGACTGAACAAGATACTATGTATCCCATTATTTAATGTGAACTCACAGAGGTGACTATAGAGATAGTGTTGGGATAGATTGTGAAACCCAAAATGATCGTGGTGAATCTAATGAAGAATATAAGTTAACCAGACCTAGTGAAGGAGGGACATTAGACTGTCAATGGTCTCAAATATATTGAGTAAGAAGAAATATATTTTTAAGAATTTAAATTGTAGAAAAATCTTTTTGGGGTTTTAGGAAGATTCAATCAATGGGGTATCAAGGTCAAAAATGGTTTTGATAGTTTATTTAAAAAAATACACATCATACATGAGATAAAATCGTCTAAATCATGGTATCCCCTATAAGTATTTGTCATGTTTGGTTGAAAATACAATATTGTTGGGATATATTAGATATCATAACATATATTTGTTAAGAATCAATAAGTCATTATTATAAACTATCTGTGAGGTTTGAATAGGATCATGTTTGATGAAACCAATCAATAAAGTTATTGATTTTTGATAAATTATTGAAATTGGTGAATATGAGAAATGTGTGTATTCCATTTTGTAGGTTCAAATGTTAGATTATAAATTAAGTGGTATTGATGTTCACTATTGTTGATGCTTTTGAATTAAGGTTTGGTGTACATGTTTTTTTTTCTTCAACGATTATCTTTAATGAGGAAATAATAATTGGATGAGTTCTTGATAAAGTATATTTAAATGAATTGTTGAGATTTTGATTTTGGTGAACATATAATTGGAATGATTTATCATTACTAAATGAGGGTTTGATATTATTTTTGATATTTAGGAAATAATGTAACATTATAATTATTAAATAAACTATTCACTACAATTTAAGGAGTCTGGTTGAATATGATTTGTATCTCTCTAGTAAATTCTATAAATATTTAAGTTGGTTGTTTGAGGAAGAAATGTATCATCAATGGATGGTTCTAGAAGCATGAATCAAGCCATTTTCATTGTTTTATTAAAATATAAGAGATCGACCCAATATCAATAAATCTAATTTTCTGATATGAGAACATAAGAAATATTAATAACAGATCAATTGATTCCCTTATTAGTATCCATGAATTACATTGCATTAATCAATAATCACTTTAATAATAATGACTAATTTCTTATTAAAGAAAAATAATTTTTCTGTATCTTAATTTATATTAATGAACATTGAAATTTTATTCAAAAGATTAATTTCTATATTTTATAAACATAAATTTCAAAAAAATCACATCAATTTTTATTTCAACAATTTTAATTTTTATTTGATATCATTTTTTAGTTTTGTGGAAATATTGATTTACGGATGAATATAACAAAATACATTTTTTATGAAAAAAAATTCTTTTCATTTATTTTATTTATAATGTCACATTAATGAATGGAATTTTCTAAAAATAAAATTTATTAATATTCATTAAAAATAATTTTATAATTTTATTATTATTAATATTATAGAGAAATTTGGTAAAAAAAACTTTTTTATAGTTTAAAATGGATTTATTCTGGAAATCTAATTTTCTGGCATTATTTGTTCTGAATTTAATTGTATTGTTTACAATGCATTAAATTTAATATTAAAAAATGTATTTTATATTTAGAATTAATAGGTTAAAAGTTGGAAAATATTTCAACCACATTCTTGGTCATTTTGAATAGTAACATTGGTAAAGTAATGTTAGTTACCACAATACGATATAAAGTGGATTAAAACAAAATACCTATGAGTAAAAAATCCCAAAAAACATGTCGAAATATTTTTGGATGGTAATATATCAACACTATATTTTCCTTTATAAAACATCATATCGATTTTGGATTAAATTTTCTCAATCAAGTCATTAATATATTTTAATATTTTGAAATATTTCAAGGGTTTCTTCTACCTCACATATAGAAGGACACCACACTCATATCTTCTCTAAAACTTAATTGCCTCTTAAATCAAACAAGACCTACATAAAACCAATAATAACACCCTCTAAATGAACTAGAGGTCATGTTTTTATTATTATACCTATGTATACTTTAGGTATAGAAACAATGTATTTTTCCAATGAATATCAAGATAACAAACATAGATTACAAGTAGTACTCGAGGAATGAGATATTATATCTTAATAAATGAATTAAAAAGTTAATTTTACCCCTAATTTGACATTTATATAATGTAATTCAAAAGGAATAATATTCTGCATTTCATATGGTATGTTTTAATTTATTTACAAAGATAAATGGAATCTTTGTTAAATATATATCGAAGGGGAATTTTTTTTACAATCATAAATGTCATCCTTTAATAAAATTAATCAACATGTTCTATTTGGTTTTCAATTTAATGTCTAATTTCATATTCATTGGGTAATTTTTGTTTAAATATTTTTCAATGAAAAATAACTTTTATCATTATCTGTATGAATATCTATAATATACATCATTATATGGACTATATAAAATATTTTAAGTGTTTGATAATGGAAATTGAATGATTTTTGTGTATTTTTATTCCTATGGACAATTTAAATTGTTTATGATGGAGGGTTAATTTGATATAGCCCCCCCAATGCATTAGAAATGATAAATTTCTATATATAAAATGCTAGAATTAACAGAGTAGGTTATTCCAATTGTAATGTTTATTGTAAGTGTTATTATAATGGTTTAGTGAAGATTATGTCCCATAGAACCTACATGAGTTTTCTATGATATAAAATGAATTTTCATTTAAATATTTTAATTTCATAAATTAGGTTAATGATATTTTGTATAATGTAATTAAAAAAATTAATTATAAAAGGATTTTTTTATGAAATTATTTTTCCATGGAACCAATTTTTTCTATGAAACTATCATGATTACGATTGATTATTTATATTTTATTCATGATTTATTTATCAACAAAATTAGTTAGTAAAATTGATTTTGTCTGTATTTAAGTGAATATTTTATGTCAAAATCTTCTTATATTAATGGAAAATAGTCTTATATGATCTCATTACATCCAAATTAAATCTCCACAATTAAAGAATGTTTGGAATTCAATAGTGATCAGCATGGGTTTCCTATTTGGATGTTTTAAATGGTGTATGTGAGTGGGTAAATAACACACTAAAATAATATATGTTGGCCTATATGAATAATCGTTAGTGTGGTGACTCTTTCGAGCAAGTGTACAGTCCATATAGAGGGGTAAACCTATGTCCTCAAGAAAAATATAGTACCTGTAGAGGTAAATTGGTACAATGTTATCATAGAATAAAATTAACTAGATATGTGGTGGAAATATTTTAGTTGAGATGTCAGTTCCACAATGAAGATATTGATCTCCAAGATGGCGTGAATATAACACCCATTATCATAATTAATTATTTTTCAAAATGGGACTAACCATGTCAACATGGAGTAGGATTATTTTCTAGAGCCTACCAAATAAGAACTCTATATTTAAAATGTATTGGGCTTGAGTAGTGATATAGATAAGTGACCTACTGGATTGTTTCTCAAGTTGTGTGTTAGTGAAGGAAATGAACAGTAAAATAATATTTGTTGGCTTGTGTAGAAAATTATTATTATTATGAATCATTCTGGCATTGGGTGGGACTAATGAAGGAGACCTTACATGTCTACATGGAGACTATTGTGCATCCATGTCCCAGTTGTTATGTGGACTAGCCTATTACACCCCTTCTTTTATTGTCTCTTATTGAGCTATTTTTCTTCATCCCACATTTTGAAAAACAAATCACATAGTCTATAGATGTGTTGGAAAAATTATTATGTCAAGTTAAAAAACCTGATGATTTTTCATGGAGAGAAAACATGATTTATTTTAAATATATTATATTATGATAAAAATTGATACAGACTGGAAGTTAACACTTTTTATCACAACTATTTGTTATGTAAGAGTTTTCACATAATTTTTCAAAAACAATACACATAAAAAATCATTTAATAATATACTAAAATGTAATATTTTATAAAAACTAAATTATGTATTCGATAATGATTTAATCCTTATATTTAGTATCATAATAGAGATTAAATTTTTTAGTGAATGTGATATTTCTTAAGGAAAGGGAATTCCCCAGTGTTTCCTTTTCGAACCCTCCACATAGAGAAACCCCCCTCCCCCATGAAGAGGTAGAAACCAGAGGAAGCTCCCTAGTCAAGGAAGGAGCCGTTGCTAGCCAAGATGGCAGAGCATCTCGATGGTAATGACCCGAAAAAAATGGTCCATCAGAGCGATCCGTCAGTAATTGGGCCGCGCCTCATTTTGTAAGCCCAGACAAGTCCAGGGACCTGACAAATAAGAAACATGGAATGAAATTAATTTGAACATGGTAATTTTTTTCATTGATGGATCTTTTGATATATGATATTAATGGAAGTGGATTAAATATTATAGGGAAACCAATTTACCAAAATGGAATACTTCTATAGTATATCTTGTCTTGAAACAACACCCTCCACCATTTAGTGTATCTTTTAACTCCATGGTAGGATCGATGAATTAAAAAATTAGAGAATAAATTTTAATTCATGGGTTCTTCATATCATACAATGAAAATTATACATATTGATCATTTTGAAGGCGATGTTGGTTAGTGTTGGTCAATGTTATGGTCTACTAGGGAATGTGATTAGACTAATGTCTCAAATTGGGATGAATTTTTGAATGTTTTCTAGAACTAGGATGGAATATAAATTCATTTAATTGAGTAAGGATGATTAATATTCAAAGTATTCATATGAAGAAAGATTCATATAATTGAAAATCTAATCCCCCTATTGTATATTTCATCTTCATAGTAAAATTAATCTGTTTTACACTGGTTCACTTCCATAATATCTAAAAAACTGGGTTCTATTGAATTTAACTGTTACAGTAAAGTAGTTTGATGTGCTATGATTTTATAAATAGTGTTCACATATGATATTGTGTTCAATAATAATGATAATAAAATCTAGTCTAGGATGATCGTAATGGGGAAGAATTAATCAAATAAATCTTACTAAAACAAAATCAATATCCCTTGTTGTAAAAGGTTTTGTAAAAATAACATCGGTGAATATATTATAAGATATAGGAAGTGGTTTAGATGAGGAACACTTGGACATGTGGATCATCAATATAAAGTAAAGGATCATAGTAATGATCATGAAAATAATGAAAATCCCAGAGTAAGATACTTTAATTATAATGAAATGGTTCATTATTTGAGTACATATATTAATACAGGATTATTAGATGGAATTCATTGTGATCATATGAATAATTGTGTGGATAAATTATTTTCTACTGCATCAAATGATATTGGAACATTAAATGGTGTAATTGGTATTAATTTTTTTCCCATTTTCCTAATAGATTTGGGGTCTTCACATTCATTCATGTCAATGAAATTTATTTTTAAATTATAAATTTAACCACATGAAATGAATATTTATCATTTTATAAATATATCTGGGTTTATTTTAATGAATGGGGGAATTATGAAAATATTGATGTCATTATTTATGGAAGGGATATGCCTAAAAATATTTTTCTATTTCCCCTTGTAGTGTTGATGTTAGTTTGTGTCACGACCCCCTCCCCACAAAGTGTACCCCTCCTGGGCCGGCAATGTGAAAAGGGAGATAATGACCCCCGAGTCCCGCCTCTAGTAGGCCCCGGGTTGGCGACTAGCACCGAGGGTATAATACACACACAAATGGGAGGCATTACCCTCTAAGAGAACACATGCAGAAGAGAGAGATAGAATAGAATCCAACCAACTCCAACTCATAACTGAAATGTAAAAGAAACCCAAGTACATATATGAAATGTCATGCAAAAGTACTACAACTGAAAAGGGGAAACTAAAAGTACCCAAAAGAAAGTAAAACGACAGCGACCACAAGCCCGAACAGCTCCTCCTCCAACCGCAAGCTAGTAGTAACCAGCTTGATCTCCAACCTACTCCAAGTGACCTGAAAAACAGTTTATATGTACATAGGGTGAGTATAACAGTATACTCAGTAGGATCCTCCCCAAGACTCTCGTGCAAAAGTAAAGAAAGCATGCTAAAGCCCAGTGAACAACAAGTGAAACTAACTCGTCACCTAAACAGGTATACTATGTTCCCAACCTCACCATGGCTACTCTCACCAAGTAACACATACAAGAATATAGCATATAGTAAAGAATTTCAAGGGTACCCCGCTACTACTTCCCCACTGGTTTTCCGCTTTGCCCCAACGACATACGTCCTGTGCATCTCTCTCCAAAGGCTTGCCCGTATCAACATGGGTCAAGCTCCACAATCTGCACCACGTGCACCACATAGGCTTGCCCGCAGACACCTGGGCTAAGCTCCACACAATCCTCACAACCAAAAGTAACCAGGTAGTTTCCGGGAGCCACCACAGCTCGCATAACGTGTATCATACGTCGGGTATTATACCTCAAGCCGTTACAGCCCATACACCGAGTAAGGATCCTCAAGCCATCACAGCCTATACACGTTACACCTATAGTAGTCCATAGGATACTATATCCAGAATATATGTGTGTGAAATAACCACAAGCCATTACAGCCCTCTACACACATATATGGGTAAAACTAACCACTGTGCCTACCAGCACTAAGATCTACCAAGAGAAGAGAGCGGGGCCAAAGGGGGTAGTCAGCCATTCAACCTCCCATCAGAATGTTGGGGAAAACACCCCCCCCAGGGCTCAGAATCCCCGGGGTGTCAGTTGCCCTTACCGACAGGGTGGAGTAGCGTATAGAAACACAAAAAGTACAGAATATATAAGTAACTCACATCCACACTATGGGCATTACCTAGTCTTAGATACAACTGCAGCTAACGTCTCTCAGACTCCAGGCTGCTACTTCTAAGACTAGGTATCCTATAAGCACACAACCAATTGAAGAGCTTTATTAGATTACTCCATTCTCATTTATCAGTTCCACTGTACATTAGTTAATTCTTTAACCATTAATTAAGATTGAACAATTCCCCATCTAACTGAAATGGCATCACTTTCAATACAACTGCTCCTTTTTAAGATTCACATCACCTTTAAATTCTAGCATCTCCATCCCTGTGGATTTTCACCATTTAATCAAACATTCATTACAGAAATACTTTTCCACATTCCCAGGCATTCTAGAAAAACATCCTATGCTTCTAAACACAAAGGAGGCTCAACACGGTGAGTAGATATACTACCCGTCGGGTCTTTGCTGCCTATAGAAAGAGCATATACCCATTCTCCCTCGAGAGGCTAAACACAGAAAGAACGTGGCATACCCCGCGCGTCTTCGCCTCCTTTGGAAGAATGGTAGCAAGACCAGCTGCCTTGAGCAGTGGGGAAAAGCAAGGCAGATTAACATTCAAGAACACCACAAGCAACCAGCAACCACATCCATCCCATTCCATCACCCCTGGTGCCCTCCCTGACACCCATATGCATAAACCGATGCATCTCGCCAGACTAGGCGTCATCCGCCGCCACAACTATAAGGCCTACATGCCTCTACATATCACAACAACCGTCCAGGCTCACATCACAGCACAAGCAGCAGGAAAACGAACATCACAAAATGGGCTCTCGGCCCGTTAACAAACAAGAGGGTAACTCAGAACCCTTTTTGAAATTCCCACATAATCTGTTCTCTAATCCATATTGAATTAACAGATTTGTTATTCGTAGGTTCCAATCATGGATACCTAATCAGTAAGCTATCACAATTAAATAACCAAACTTACTTCCCTAATTTGATTATCCTCAAATTAGAACAACTACAACAATGACAAAAAAAACCAGATTAATTTATATGCCTCTTTATCCTTCGCCAACTAATCAACAGTTAATTCCAGCTTTACGTTCATTATCAATTTCTATCATGAACGATCAACAAATCAAAGAAACATAGATATCACTATATCTAGGAAAAGATGAGGCAAACCGTTATCACGGTATAAAGCAACAACACGCGATCAACCAATTCTTTTAATCCAGTTCAAGTATTTAATTAGGTCAATTTCATTGTGATCCAAAGGAATAAATCATGCTAATTCTACGATTGCACATATATAATTAGAGAAGCCATGAATCCCCTACCTCGAAGAGTTCTTGACGTCCTTTATCCACACAGCAGGTCACGATCCTCCCCTCGCGACAACTTATGTGGAAGAATGATCGACACAGCTTGGTTGCATCCAACAGAGCGGAACTGATCCTAGGAGTAAAGGTTGATTGTGAAACTCCTACGGGAAGTATTGAAAGGTTCTAGTGCCTCTTAATCGAGAAAAAAGGGAAAGAACCCGGAAGAATGATATCTCGTCCCTTTTTAAGATTTAACGAGGTGACGGTTTAAGATCCGGTTAATTCTCCATTAAAAACGGATCGCATTAACCCACGCGGTTTGACCACGTAAAACATTCCAAGACTTAGGAATAATTAATATAGGATTTATGGAATTTTAATCGGCCTTAAGTGCCCTTAAAATAAGGCTTTAAATGTATTTTACGTCAAAGGAAACGTCAAAAGGGGCAAAACTGTTGGAGTCTGGGAACACTGTTCACCTACCGTTACTGTACACCTACCGATCTGTGAAACTGATCTGTCTCACCGATCTGTGAAACTGATCTGTGAAACTGATCTCTCACACCGATCTGTGAAACTGATCTGTCTCACCGATCTGTGAAACTGATCTGTCTCACCGATCTGTGAAACTGATCTGTCTCACCGATCTGTGAAACTGATCTGTCTCACCGATCTGTGAAACTGATCTGTCTCACCGATCTGTTAAACTGATCTGTCTCACCGATCTGTGAAACTGATCTGTCTCACCGATCTGTGAAACTGATCTGTCTCACCGATCTGTGAAACTGATCTGTCTCACCGATCTGTGAAACTGATCTGTCTCACCGATCTGTGAAACTGATCTGTCTCACCGATCTGTTACTGTTCATAAAACTGGAAACACTGTTCACAGAACCGGAAAATTGGCAAAGTGTTGGGGATAAGTCCCCTAGACCTCCCGGAACACCTCCAATACCAACATTTCAAAAAGTAATGGACCAGAGAGGTCCGGGCCATTACATTAGATACCTCTCAAAACATTCTCGTCCTCGAGAATTAAAAACCAACCCAGAAGAAAAGAGGGGTCCGAACAACCACCCCATAAGATACCTCTCAGGGGAAAACCACCATGAGTTGTTCAAAAGCTGGAACAAAACTATGACATCCGGGAACAAACAATCCATACCCAAACAATTCATTCACAACATCACATCAAAGGTACATAAACAAAACATGAAAGGTCCAACCACAGAGAAAATATCATTACATGAAAGGAGTTAAACACTAAACAACTCTGGGTACTGAGCACGTATCTGTGACTCACGCTCCCAGGTACTCTCCTCCATTCCACCGTGTCGCCACAAGACACGAACTAAAGGAATAGAACGCCCACGCAACACCTTCTCCTTGTGGTCTTGGATCTCCACAGGTCGCTCCTCGAAGGTTGCATCATCATCAATATCGATCTCTCCCCAATCGATAACATGAGATTCATCATGAAGATAATGACGGAGCTGCGATACATGAAAAACATCATGTATCCGACTCATCCGAGGGGGAAGTGCTACTCGATATGCCACAGCTCCAACACGAGCTAACACCTCGAAAGGCCCAACAAAACGGGGAGAAAGCTTACTTCCGCGACCAAACCTTCGCTGCCCACGACGGGGAGTCACCTTTAGAAACACATGATCCCCAACATTAAACTCTAAGGGTCTCCTTCTTTGATCCGCATAAGATTTATGACGATCTTGTGCTGTCTTCATCCTCTCACGAATCACTTGAACCATCTCCGTCGTATTCTGCACTAGTTCTGGTCCGAGAATTGCTGACTCTCCGACCCCAGTCCAGCACAACGGAGAACGGCATGGCCGGCCATACAAGGCTTCAAACGGCGCCATGCCGATGGTAGAGTGAAAACTATTATTGTAAGCGAACTCTACCAAAGGTAAGTGCTTCACCCATGAACCTCCAAAATCAAGAACACAAGAGCGCAACATGTCTTCAAGAGTTTGGATGGTTCGCTCTGTCTGACCATCCGTTTGAGGATGAAAAGCAATGCTAAGGCATAGTTGAGAGCCAAAAGCATGCTGGAGACCTCTCCACACCCTCGAGGTAAAATGAGGGTCTCGATCAGAAATGATCGTCATAGGAACTCCGTGAAGCCTCACCACCTCCTCCAGATACTGCCTCGACAAAACCTCCACTGAGCTCGACTCCTTGATTGCTATGAAGTGGGCCGATTTAGTTAAACGATCCACTACCACCCATATAGCATCATGTCCTCTCGGAGCTCAAGGTAAACCTGTAACAAAGTCCATTGAGATGTCCTCCCACTTCCACTGAGGAATCTCTAAGTGCGGGAGAAGACCACCAGGAACACGGTGTTCGTCCTTCACCTTCTGGCAGACTAAACATCGAGACACACATTCTGCAACTGAACGCTTCAGCCCAGGCCACCAAAACTGACTCCTCAAGGATCGATACATCTTCGTCACACTAGGATGTACAGCTAAGGGCGAGCTATGGAACTCTCGGAGAACCGTCTCGCGCATCGCCAAGGGAACAAAAAGCCTGTCATGATACAACACTCGGTGTTGTTCATCCTCTGACCAACCATCAGGGGCCTCCCCACAAACAACTCTGTCTCTCAAAACTTCCACCTCTAGATCACCCAACTGAGACTCTTCCACCTTTTGCATCAGGGATGACTGCACCGTCATCTGGAAAAGACAACCTCTTCCTCCAACTTCTCCCATATCAAGATGCAAAGCTTCTAGCTCGTCCATCCCTCTCCAGGAATCACCAGATTCACGTACAACATCATTACGTGACTTTCGGCTCAGTGCATCAGCAACAACATTTCCCTTCCCAGGTGTATACGATATTTCTAAGTCGTATTCCTGCAAGAACTCCATCCACCGACGCTGCCGCAAGTTCAAATCCCGCTGAGAGAAAACATACCTCAAACTCTTATGATCGGTGAAAACCACAAAGCGCTCTCCAATGAGGTAATGTCTCCACAACTTCAGAGCAAACACCACGGCTGCCAACTCAAGATCATGGGTCGCATAGTTGCGTTCATGGGGACGCAACTGCCGAGACCCATAAGAAACAACTGACCTCTGCTGCATGAGAACACAGCCTAGCCCCAGATGTGAAGCATCACAGAAAACATCAAACTGGACTCCCTCCGTTGGAAGACAAAGGACTGGAGTACTTACCAACTTCTCCTTTAGATACTCGAAAGCTGTCTGACACTGATCAGTCCATATGAACGCTTGATCCTTCCTGGTCAAACCTGTCAGAGGAGTCACATCTCGGGAGAAATTAGCCACAAACCTCCTATAATAGCCTGTGAGACCAAGGAAACTTCGCACCTCTGACACGGTCTTGGGGGCTGGCCAAGACACCACTGCTTCTATCTTCGAAGGATCCACAGCTACTCCCTGTTGGGACACAACATGTCCCAAGAAACGAACTTCTCGAGCCCAGAACTCACACTTGGACAACTTCCCAAACAACCGATGTTGTCGAAGAACTCCCAAAACAGCTCGTAGATGTTCTGCATGCTCTTCTTCAGATGTGGAGTACACAAGGATGTCGTCAATGAAAACCACAACAAACATGTCCAAGAATTCACGGAACACAGCATTCATCAACCCCATGAAAACAGCTGGAGCATTTGTCACGCCGAATGGCATTACAACAAACTCATAATGCCCATGACGACAGCGGAAAGCAGTCTTCGGGATATCCTCATCCTTTACACGCATCTGATGATATCCTGACCGCAAGTCGATCTTTGAAAACCAACTTGCACCCTTCAGTTGATCGAATAGGTCATCAATCCGCGGGAGAGGATAACGGTTCTTTATTGTCACTTTGTTTAAGCGACGATAATCGACGCACAACCGCAAACTGCCATCGGCCTTTTTCACGAACAAGACTGGTGCACCCCACGGTGACACACTTGGCCGAACAAAACCACACTGCAATAGACCATCGAGCTGAATACGTAGCTCCCGTAACTCAGAAGGGGCCATCCTATATGGAGACATAGAGATGGGAGACGCTCCTGGCTGTAGCTCGATCCCAAACTCGATCTTCCGTCGAGGGGGTAAGGATACAACCTATTCTGGAAAGACATCAGGGTACTCTTCTACGACCCTAGGAAACGCCAGCTGTTGAACCTCTGAAGAACTCAGCATCATCCCAACCATCATGGATGATAAGGATGAAACTCGTCTATGACTCATCCGAGGATCTCTCTCACCAACAAACACTACTTCCTCTCCATCTTCATCAAAGAAAACGACCTTCTTCCTGTAGCAATCCACAATAGCCTGCACCGAATACAACCAATCCATGCCGAGAATGACATCATATGGTTGTATTCGTAAACATAGGAAATCTCCCCAAGAGTGGTGCTGCCCCAACACTAGCTCACAGTCTCTACATACTTCAAACAAGCTAGCTCGACCTCCAACTGGCGTAGTCAACGCCAAGGGCACTGGAAGCCTCTCTACCTCAAGTCCCAAAGCGTGGACAAGGGTAGGGGATATAAAGGAGTGTGTCGCTCCTGAATCAAACAAGGCATACACCAAGGTAGAAAACAAGCAAAGGGTACCTCGGACGACATCTGGCTCGCCTGGAGCTGGCAACGCTAGAGCATGAAGCTGACCACGACCACCTCCACGGCCTCTCTGACCCTGATGACGACCACCACCACGGCCGCGCTCTACTCTTTGAGGACGGGGAGCGTCATGGGGCTGTGCTCTGCCTGCTCTATCTACCCTCTGGTGATCTAAAGCTGGTGCAACCTGCTGCTGCTGCCTCAGCTGGAATTGCCTCAACGGAGGAACCTGGAGTGGAGCGCCTGGTGCACGATGACTGCTCTGAAAAGTTGGGCACTCCCGCTGCTGATGACCACGTCCACCACAAGAAAAACAAGCTCCTGATCCCTTGGCATAGGTCTGAGAGTTTCTACCTCCGGAGAAATGAGATGGGAAGGGCTGGGACCTACCCCCAGGTGAACGGAAACTCTTCTGTCCTGAAAACCGGGAACCCCAGACCACAGCTCTGCTTCTTGAGGAATCATGACGATTCCCCTCTCATGACGATCCGGTCCTAGCCAAAGTCCTCTCAACAACCTCTGCCCTCGCCAGCACCTCAAGATATGTCTTCAGCATAAATGGGGTGACCTGGCGCTGGATCTCTGGACGCAAAGCCTCCTCGAAATGCCTCGCCCTGGCCTCATCATCTGGTAACAGGTCTGAAGCATATCATAGAAGGTTCCTGAAACGGATTCCAAACTCCCGAACACTGGAGCTCCCCTGTCGAAGGGTAAGAAGCTCCTGGCGACTGGATGCCTTCGCAGTCGATGAAAGAAACTCGACTCTAAACCTGTCTCGAAACTCCTCCCATGAGATCGCTGACTCCTCACGATCCCCGAGGAACAAGAACCACCACTGTCTCGCTGCTCCACGCAACATCGTCACAACCAAGGACACCCAGTGTTCCTTCTGAGCACGAATCGAACTGAAGCCTATCTCGACCTCCTCCAACCAGTCTTCTGTGACTGCATCTGAAATGGAGCCCTCGTACTTCTGTAGACTCTGGCGCTGAAACTCTCGAAGTGTCTTCCTCCAAGTGTCATCGTCGTCAACCTCTACCCGGCGGCGATCTGCTGGAACAGCTTGCTGGGCACCTTCTGCGCAAACCTGACAGGGACGCCGACCTGGAGCCATACCTGTAAAATAACAATCGTTAGAGCTCCTAAGCCTGGAATATGGAAGACTCAACAATAATTAATTAATTATTTTGTTTTATTAATTTTAGGATACCTATCCCAAGGTCTACCCATTCAAACACAGGCGCAAGGAATAATGATGCATGATTCTTTCCTAGGTCTCTACCCTGCAACCAGTATCACTTTGTTTAGTAGCCATCGTAAACTTAAAGGTCCGTGCAACAGATCATAGGGGGCCCTGAACGCCTATGTCTCTGCCGGTCTCCAGTGTTTACCCCACTTGCTAAACATGAATGACACCGTTGCCCTACCATCCCATGCATCCTCACCTGTGCCTAACTCCAAACTCCATCCAATCCCACGACCAGACCTCTGATACCACTCTGTCACGACCCCCTCCCCACAAAGTGTACCCCTCCTGGGCCGGCAATGTGAAAAGGGAGATAATGACCCCCGAGTCCCGCCTCCAGTAGGCCCCGGGTTGTCGACTAGCACCGAGGGTATAATACACACACAAATGGGAGGCATTACCCTCTAAGAGAACACATGCAGAAGAGAGAGATAGAATAGAATCCAACCAACTCCAACTCATAACTGAAATGTAAAAGAAACCCAAGTACATATATGAAATGTCATGCAAAAGTACTACAACTGAAAGGGGAAACTAAAAGTACCCAAAAGAAAGTAAAACGACAGCGACCACAAGCCCGAACAGCTCCTCCTCCAACCGCAAGCTAGTAGTAACCAGCTTGATCTCCAACCTGCTCCAAGTGACCTGAAAAACAGTTTATATGTACATAGGGTGAGTATAACAGTATACTCAGTAGGATCCTCCCCAAGACTCTCGTGCAAAAGTAAAGAAAGCATGCTAAAGCCCAGTGAACAACAAGTGAAACTAACTCGTCACCTAAACAGGTATACTATGTTCCCAACCTCACCATGGCTACTCTCACCAAGTAACACATACAAGAATATAGCATATAGTAAAGAATGTCAAGGGTACCCCGCTACTACTTCCCCACTGGTTTGCCGCTTTGCCCCAACGACATACGTCCTGTGCATCTCTCTCCAAAGGCTTGCCCGTATCAACATGGGTCAAGCTCCACAATCTGCACCACGTGCACCACATAGGCTTGCCCGCAGACACCTGGGCTAAGCTCCACACAATCCTCACAACCAAAAGTAACCAGGTAGTTTCCGGGAGCCACCACAGCTTGCATAACGTGTATCATACGTCGGGTATTATACCTCAAGCCATTACAGCCCATACACGGAGTAAGGATCCTCAAGCCATCACAGCCTATACACGTTACACCTATAGTAGTCCATAGGATACTATATCCAGAATATATGTGTGTGAAATAACCACAAGCCATTACAGCCCTCTACACACATATATGGGTAAAACTAACCACTGTGCCTACCAGCACTAAGATCTACCAAGAGAAGAGAGCGGGGCCAAAGGGGGTAGTCAGCCATTCAACCTCCCATCAGAATGTTGGGGAAAACACCCCCCCCCCAGGGCTCAGAATCCCCGGGGTGTCAGTTGCCCTTACCGACAGGGTGGAGTAGCGTATAGAAACACAAAAAGTACAGAATATATAAGTAACTCACATCCACACTATGGGCATTACCTAGTCTTAGATACAACTGCAGCTAACGTCTCTCAGACTCCAGGCTGCTACTTCTAAGACTAGGTATCCTATAAGCACACAACCAATTGAAGAGCTTTATTAGATTACTCCATTCTCATTTATCAGTTCCACTGTACATTAGTTAATTCTTTAACCATTAATTAAGATTGAACAATTCCCCATTTAACTGAAATGGCGTCACTTTCAATACAACTGCTCCTTTTTAAGATTCACATCACCTTTAAATTCTAGCATCTCCATCCCCGTGGATTTTCACCATTTAATCAAAAATTCATTACAGAAATACTTTTCCACATTCCCAGGAATTCTAGAAAAACATCCTATGCTTCTAAACACAAAGGAGGCTCAACACGGTGAGTAGATATACTACCCGTCGGGTCTTTGCCGCCTATAGAAAGAGCATATACCCATTCTCCCTCGAGAGGCTAAACACGGAAAGCACGTGGCATACCCCGCGCGTCTTCGCCTCCTTTGGAAGAATGGTAGCAAGACCAGCTGCCTTGAGCAGTGGGGAAAAGCAAGGCAGATTAACATTCAAGAACACCACAAGCAACCAGCAACCACATCCATCCCATTCCATCACCCCTGGTGCCCTCCCTGACACCCAGATGCATAAACCGATGCATCTCGCCCGACTAGGCGTCATCCGCTGCCACAACTATAAGGCCTCCATGCCTCTACATATCACAACAACTGTCCAGGCTCACATCACAGCACAAACAGCAGGAAAACGAACATCACAAAATGGGCTCTCGGACCGTTAACAAACAAGAGGGTAACTCAGAACCCTTTTTGAAATTCCCACATAATCTGTTCTCTAATCCATATTGAATTAACAGATTTGTTATTCGTAGGTTCCAATCATGGATACCTAATCAGTAAGCTATCACAATTAAATAACCAAACTTACTTCCCTAATTTGATTATCCTCAAATTAGAACAACTACAACAACGACAAAAAAAACCAGATTAATTTATATGCCTCTTTATCCTTCGCCAATTAATCAACAGTTAATTCCAGCTTTACGTTCATTATCAATTTCTATCATGAACGATCAACAAATCAAAGAAACATATATATCACTATATCTAGGAAAACATGAGGCAAACCGTTATCACGGTATAAAGCAACAACACGCGATCAACCAATTCTTTTAATCCAGTACAAGTATTTAATTAGGTCAATTTCATTGTGATCCAAAGGAATAAATCATGCTAATTCTACGATTGCACATATATAATTAGAGAAGCCATGAATCCCCTACCTCGAAGAGTTCTTGACGTCCTTTATCCACACAGCAGGTCACGATCCTCCCCTCGCGACAACTTATGTGGAAGAATGATCGACACAGCTTGGTTGCATCCAACAGAGCGGAACTGATCCTAGGAGTAAAGGTTGATTGGAAACTCCTACAGGAAGTATTGAAAGGTTCTAGTGCCTCTTAATCGAGAACAAAGGGAAAGAACCAGGAAGAATGATATCTCGTCCCTTTTTAAGATTTAACGAGGTGACGGTTTAAGATCCGGTTAATTCTCCATTAAAAACGGATCGCATTAACCCACGCGGTTTGACCACGTAAAACATTCCAAGACATAGGAATAATTAATATAGGATTTATGGAATTTGAATCGGCCTTAAGAGCCCTTAAAATAAGGCTTTAAATGTATTTTACGTCAAAGGAAACGTCAAAAGGAGCAAAACTGTTGGAGTCTGGAAACACTGTTCACCTACCGTTACTGTACACCTACAGATCTGTGAAACTGATCTGTCTCACCGATCTGTGAAACTGATCTGTGAAACTGATCTCTCACACCGATCTATGAAACTGATCTATCTCACCGATCTGTGAAACTGATCTGTCTCACCGATCTGTGAAACTGATCTGTCTCACCGATCTGTGAAACTGATCTGTCTCACCGATCTGTGAAACTGATCTGTCTCACCGATCTGTGACACTGATCTGTCTCACCGATCTGTGAAACTGATCTGTCTCACCGATCTGTGAAACTGATCTGTCTCACCGATCTGTGACACTGATCTGTCTCACCGATCTGTGAAACTGATCTGTCTCACCGATCTGTGAAACTGATCTGTCTCACCGATCTTTTACTGTTCATAAAACTGGAAACACTGTTCACAGAACCGGAAAATTGGCAAAGTGTTGGGGATATGTCCCCTAGACCTCCCGGAACACCTCCAATACCAACATTTCAAAAAGTAATGGACCAGAGAGGTCCGGGCCATTACAGTTTGTCTATAGATTAGATTTCTATTTATCATACTAACATATAATTTAGAGCTAATGAAGTTATTTAATGGAAAGTGTTTTAGTTTTTATAAAAGAATGAATTAGTACCTATTATTACCAATCTAGGACTGCAGTAATTTATTAATGACCAAATTCATTTTAAAAAATAATAATTTCAGTAGAAGAAAATTGTTCAAATTAGTGATGTTTCTATATTAAATGAATATATGAATGTATTTCTAGATAAGTTTCATGGTATTACACCAAATTGAGATATTTAATTTAATATTTATTTTTTTATAATAAGATAATATTTAATCCTCATTAAAACATGTCCAATGTAGACCCTTTGGAATTGAAAAATATATAAATAGATATAACACTGGGTCATAGAACACCATGTCTAAATTGGAGGGTTATAGGAGCTCATGTATACCTCCTTGTATGTTTGAGACTTCCGGCTTGAAGTGAGGGTGTAACTCCATCAATGGGGAGACTGCAGCCTCGGTATCATTTTATAGAATAGAAAAATAAATAAAATAATGATTTGAGTATGATGCAGAAAATAAATAATAAACATGGAATATGATTCATAGAGTTATAAATGGATCTCAAATTAGGCAGCCAGACCATATTATAAATTATCGAAATAAATAAATAAATAGTGGGGTTCTATTGAGTCTACCATGATATGATATAGTTTTCATGTTCCTCTACTCATCTATCCATCATTGGTCGCTTTCCCTTCCCCAAATCACTTTTTATAAAATCTAAAGGGGTGCTAAAATGGTCATGTATGGTGTGAGTGAATGACTCACAAGTATACTCAGTAGGTCACTACTAATGTTTGCTTAACAAGTATACTCATGTATAAATCTATACACGACAATAAATAATAAATGTGTTTGCAACATAAAAGTCTAAAACAATTAAACCATGTATTAACCAATCCACTATCATCCCCAACCGCACCTATTTCAGCTCTATACTAGAAGGAATGTAAATTTTTAAGAATTAAACAAGAACTATACATAATTAAAATAATTATATTTCTCTGACTTTTTTGAATATATTAAATATAATTTACTTACAATATATTGGGTCATGTTTTCCGCACCCACTATGAATTGAGAGATACATGGAACACACTAGTCAAAACATGCTCCATGAAATACTATTGGCATAGAGTTTGTCACACGACCTTCATGATTAATGGTTTTATTCTTAACTTATGTGTAGTTCAATTTTAAACATCATTGAAGGTTGTGAGGACACCCCTTTAAAGCATAAACATGTCATGATGGTCCACTAACATTGGGCACCATGAATATCACGTCGAAAGGATCACATAACTAGGTATAACAAAACAGTATACATATCATAGAATCATGAATAATTTTTTTAAAATACAATACATGTGATAAATATTATAAAAAAATAAGCATTATTCAAATTTATACATTTAAACACGACTAAAATAAGTCTCCAAATGAAATCATAGTTAGTGAGGGATATAATTTGTTAAAACAAAATTGTTTTATCATAGTAACATTTGTAAATTAGTTCCCCCAAAATGTATCAAACATACTCACTCAAATAAATTATTCTATTATCGTGGATAAACCACCATGTATTGTCAAAAAGATGTAGTGGAATACTCTATAGACATTAACATCTCCTTCCCATCCATAGTTTTGATCATGTAGACCATTATTACTATTAAAGGGTTCCTAGATCCAATTCTAACATTTAATTTAAAAATAAAAAAATCATACATATAGTAACATCTTTCTCTCTCCTAGATAATCTAAAATAATTATAATATTTCTAAATTTGATTTCTAACGATTCCATGTTATTTCATTGAATAAGTTTTCATTAACTTTTGATATTAATCATCACTCTAGAATAAATTAACATAAAATAAAAAAACGAATTATTCATTTTCATGATTCCGAGTTATAATAATTCTAGGGTAATATTATCAATTTTCCAAAAAGACTTGGATAATGTGATTCATAAAATCATTATCAATGATATCATAAAAATCATACCTTGTTTTATTTATTGGAAATATAATTCCCAAAATTGGGAAGAGATGGAAATATTATATCATTCCAAGAATCATGGATGGAGAATATTGTTTTCTTCGAGAAGACATCATTGATACTATTTAAGGGAATTTTTAGACTACTCAAATCAAATAATTACATAGATAGTTGATGGAAAAGGAAATGTATTCTTTAAATAAATAAAACCATCCACAAGCTCAAAATGATAAAACTAAAAATTAAATATCCTCATTAAGTGATTCACAAAATTAGAGTATCTAATATCGTCTATAAATAAGGGTTATGAATATAAAAGTTTAATATTATTTAATTATAGTATTTTAGCTTTTAAAATAATGAAATATGTTTCATGGGGTCGTATTATAGAAGAAAAAGGAAGAGAACTACAAAAATATGGTAAAAAGTAACCCAAACATATATTGTATGTTCTCTGTAAGGGTTACCTAATTTTACCCTTATGTAGTTGGTTACCCATATAAAGCCTTCTGACCCCCACATTAAAAAAGTGATATAGTTACCCATTTGAGTCACCAACTACCTTATGTTGTGTTTATCATAAGATTAAGAATCACCAATACATGAGGCAGTTCCCTTACACAATCCACGTGGCACCCTTCCAGAGCTCCCTTAAACGAGGTGTTACACATACACAGTATGTCGGTAACACTATGCTGTTCCATTACATGAGAAACTTACCCTTCTGTATTGTTGTTATAACTGTTATTTATAAAATTTATACCATTCTACAACATATCCCATACCCTTTATGAAAGGCCTTTTAATTCACCTATAATCGCTCATAACACCAAAAATCATAATTATGAGTAATTTTATTGAAATAATTCATATATAAACATTAAAAATTTTATAAATTATGAAAATGGGTGTGATAATAATATAAAATTGATAATATTAAAATTATCTACCTCTAATTTTTCTCTTCCATGATATGTTTATCTAGCATTCTTTCCTGAACAACTTGGGAAACTGAGGATGAACATTAGACTAGCACGCCCACATCTCCTCTTGGATTTGAACATAATTAAACCTTTTGTTTAAAATATATTCCCTCTTCCTAGGAATTATAGTCTCAATATAATCCATGATCCAGAATGTCACTCCCTATAGGATGCATCAATATCTGACTCTGAATCTTTACAGTTGATGACCTGAGAAGGATTATCCATGTACCTCCATAATTGTGACAAATAAAAATTTCATCAACGCATCAGTAGTGAGAACGATGATCTAGATAGTACTCCACGATCCTAACCCATTTTGGGATCCTTAAGTGTCAAAAAAATATAGTACTATCATTGCTCACTTACATGGATGATAGTGGCCTATATAAGGGGCTACTATCATTGAAATCCAATCACCCATAGTGAACTCAAAATATTTCCACCAATGATCATAAAATGATATATGTATTCTATGAGTGGGGATAAATATCATCATAGTCAGTTTCACTATCACATAGAACTCCTGAACTAAACTTGTCCCATAAATACTACCTCGCCTACCACATTCCATCAATGTGGTGAATGAAATGGCCTCCCATAATGTTCCATTAAGTTTTCCTTCTTAATTGAAACTCCGTAACTGTTTTTATAACATCCCAAGTAAGTAATTAATAATATATATTTTTATCTATATCTATTTATAAATAATATATTGTTTTAGAGGCTTAAAATGAGAATAAATCCAATCTTAAGCACGAAATACACTAATATTTTTAAAAGATTGTTTTACTACCTTATGATGGAAAACCATTTTTAAATAAAACTTTTGAAATTTTTATATGCTATATTTTTTAAAATAAACATATTCATTATTATTTGGACATCGAAATTTATATCGGATAAATTTTTGGTATTTTCCTGACAATGTTCATTTTTTAATGAATAGTGAAAAATACTGCATTTTACATCAAAACTACTTTTTCATCTAACTTAATTATATGGTTAGATTATCTTTTTAATTGGTATTAAAGTGTAATTTGGATATATTTTTACCATTTAATCTAATGGTGGTAATTAGGATTAATTTCAATTTGTAATTGGGCATAAACAAGTGCCAATCTTTTGATAGATATTGTTTCAAAAAAAAACCAGCTATTTGTTTTTACAACGAGAATTATATTTAAATTAATTATTGGAATTTATATGATTGGAATTTGGTAAAATTTATTCCATATTTGTAATCAGAAGGTCCAAATTATGTAATTAAGACTATTTTGTTTTTGGACATTATGAATAGTAACGATGGTAATTATCTTTAATTATCTTGATTAATGAGTAATCAGGTAGTTAAGGATAGTAAAATAACATCAAAATAATAAAAAATGACCACAACATGTGTACTAATGATACATTTTGTCTCATGGCCGACCATGGGATGAATTTTTCCAAACGTGGGGACCCCATGGTATCACTTTTGTGTGAAAGTGACTTTTTACCTTTTTATTTTTAAAGATAGTTAAATATACCAAAGAATGTATCACCTGAGTAAAACATTTTTAATTTTTTCTAAATATATGTTCTATTGGACAATAAATAATCATTGGAAATATAAAAATATTTCATACATAATAGTATTTTTTTTGTAATTTTTAGACATTAAATAAATTAAATTATTTATGACATCATGATGATGCAACGATTACCTCATTAATGAACGATTTAAATAAAATGAAAAGCTAATGTAAACTCTAAGACATACACTTGTCAAAAACCTATTGGATGAGTATATTTCGAACCCTTATCACCTTATCCTCAAAATATATAATTTTTGGACCTTTAAAATCCGAAAAACAATTTGTAATAATGTTACCTTTTATACCATTCCTAGAGTTCCCCTCCTCTCCTCTTATAAAAGGCCCCCACCTCAACTTCCTTACCAACACTTCTCAAGACATTGGATCGGCCAAGACCTTATCATTTTGTCTCTCCACAACACTCTCTTACTCCTAGAAGCCTCACTTTGGGTAGAAGTCTTCCCAAGAAATCCTTTGAGCTCAAATCAAAAAGAGTTACCCATTTTAAAGGTAGTGTTTTCTGTTGTGTTCTTATGTTTTATTTTTCTTCTCCAACCTCCTAAACTCTTTTTTTCATTTATTATGTAACAAAACCAGTATAATCAATACACTAGGATGTTTTTATAAAAAATTATCGAGCTACACTTACACACACCTACAACTAAGGGTTAAAGAACATACTGGTTCTGTGGATGGTGAGTTTCTGTCTCACGAAACGATGATTGTTCAATATTCTTCTAACACCTTCAATGGTGGCCATTAATATGTCACTATATTTATATATGATATATAATATGTTTATGTTTTCCTTAAGCTTATTTATTTTTCATTTATGGCATACCTTTATGGTTTCCATTATGGGTAAACGTGATATCTTCATTTTAGGAAGTGCAGACTACCGCCCCCTCAAAGTGATTTGATTCATTAATACCATATATGGTATGAATAAAGGATAGATTTAATGATATTATATATGATATTATATAGGAATTATAATATACCTTTATATAATTATTATTTCATTCCATTAAAGTCTGAGATAGAAATGAATGTAGCGTTCATGCGTACATACGGCTTACTGTCTCCATGAACGGTACATTTCATTTCTTATCCCCAAATGTAATGTACTATTATAAGTAGATATATATAATTGATATATATTATGTATGTTACATCTAAATGATGAATATAATTCTGGAATTAAAATATACATATCTCTCATTTATTTTTAATTCCATTAATGTGATATAGAAATGAAAGTAGCGTTCATGCGTATATAAGGCTTACCATCACCATGAATGGTGCATTTCATTTCATACCTCTAAATTAATATGTAATATTATAAATGCTTGTATATACTAGATATATAGGATATATATGGCATCTACATCATGAATATAATTCTTGAAATAATTTATATTTGACTACGTGAACAACTTGTAAATATAAGATGTTCACTTTTGACTCAAGTACCAAATATTGACAAAACAACTCTTATTAACTTAAATGACTAAATAATGTTCATAACATGGTAATAAATGATATAAAAGGAATAATTAACATGAAAAGGATTTTAAGCAAGTATAAATTAACTCAAGTTTATTATTCAGGACATTAAAGAACGATCGAGTCAAGTCGGACCCGAGGTAAGGGAACTTCTTAACCCAATTTCCGTTCTTTGGGTTAATCTCCAACTTTCAAATTTTGTCATGATATTATTATGTCCTATCTTGTATTTGTACTTTATTTATGTGTACTTATAGTTAATTCACATAATAGATATATTTTATTTAAAAATGATCTTTGTAAGGGACTTCATCTCAATCTCCTTTCATTGAGGCATATTTTGTTGTATACACAACCTTCTTTTATATGGTGTATAAACCTCTTTGACTTTTACGTTTATCTAAAAGGAATATTTTTTATACGAAGCATTTTACTGAATGACAAAAGGGATTTTTTTGTCATACGTATAGGACGACAACGACTTCTCTGCCACCGTGGCCATTATTTGAGTTTCGGCTTCCTCTACAAGACATACATTTTTTAAATGAAAAATAAATACCTTGTTTTAATTTTCTTTTATTTTGGTATTGAAAATGGTTTTCATAATGTTTTTAATATATCAATGTGTTGTATTGATATATTATGATTGAAATATGGAAATGTGATGTTTTCTTTATGCATGTTTTATGTGATAGGATTATGTTATGGTTCTTGGGAATTGTTTTGAAGACGGGTGGTTCCGTGATAAACTAAGGGTGGGTGAGCCCGATATAGCTCTCCAATGCATTGGGTAACGCGAAGGAGTTAAACGTTAAGGTTTCTCCAAAGAGATTTAGGGAATATACTGTGATGGGTATTCCAAACGTAACCAAGAGGGTTACTACCTTCGTAAGAATGTTATGAATGCCTCAAGTTACCTTTATGTCTTATGATTTCTATGATTTCTCCATGATTTGATGAGTTATGTTAATGTGCTTATGTTTTATGGGTAAAGTGTGGTTTCATTATTATGTATATATTTACTCATGTTTCCTTTCCACATTTTTATAACCCTTACTGAGCTTTTTATGCTCATCCCAGGTTTTTGAAATGTTTTTCACAGGTCAATGGAATGGTACAAGATATGATGATAGTGTCAAGGAAGTGTCAAGAAATAATGCATGTTTTATTTTGAATTATGTTTCTGTTGATGGGAAAAATAAATACTATCTTTTATGTAACCACTGTGTTTAAATGTGAAATGTAATGTATGTTTTATGATCTAAATCTCTAAAACTCTAAACCTGAAAAGATCCTCAAAGTGTAATATTGAAGTAACACAAGATTAAGTAATGTTTAAGGCTGGGGCCTTATAGTTGGTATCAGAGGTCGGTTTAGACAACATTAGGAGTTAGAATTATATTAAATTATTATCCAATAATTTTTTTATGGACAAATTGAAATGATATAGCATTTGAAGATTACCATGTTGCTTCTCCTAAGATATTTTTGTGTTAAGAATGGTTTTTCATAGAGGAAACAAAACAGATTTTATGGGAAGGCATACAGAGGGAAATGACCTTTCAAAACAGTATCATGAGATGGTCATAATCAGAACTAAACAGTTTGTTGTAGTGATGGTGTGACAACCGGGCCCTGGTGACAGCACAGACACCCCGCCTTAACATGGCAGTCAGGTCCTGGCCTACCAGGTACCACCAGTTGCCCTGCAGACACATGGGGCCCACCCCAGGGTCCACCCACATGCTCGAGCGGGTCATATGACTAATGACATAGTCCCCACATGCCAACACATGTCCCTTTCCGGTGTGTTTTGTCCTCACTCACACACACCCTAAGAAACTTCCCAGGAGGTCACCCATCCTGATCACTACTCTAGGCCAAGCACGCTTAACTGTGGAGTTCTAATCAGGCAGGCTCCCGAAAAGGAAGGTTCACCTTGTTGACATGAGTCATATCATTTAGTCATTTAACCCTTTATTATTTGGGGATGTTACAATCACCCCCCCTATAGAGCACAATGCCCTCGTTGTGGGCCCTAAATCTCAACCAAGGCAGTGCACCGCACTTAAGGCTGGGTTCCTCCTCTAATACCAAATGTGACAACCGGGCCCCGGTGACAGCACAGACACCCCGCCTTAACATGGCCGTCAGGTACTGGCCTACCAGGTACCACCAGTTGCCCCACAGACACATGAGGCCCACCCCAGGATCCACACACGTGCCCGAGCAGGTCATATGACTAATGACATAGTCCCCACGGGCCAACACATGTCCCTTTCTAGTGTGCTTTGTCCTCACTCACACACACCCTGAGAAACTTCCCAGAAGGTCACCCATCCTGATCACTACTCCAGGCCAAGCACGCTTAACTGTGGAGTTCTAATCAGGCAGGCTCCCGAAAAGGAAGGTGCACCTTGTTGACATGAGTCATATCATTTAGTCATTTAACCCTTTATTATTTGGGGATGTTACAGATGGCTCATTTGACTCAGGTGAAAAATGTTGGTTGTTTTTACTGATGATATTTTGGTGTTTTCTAAAAGAAAAGAGGATCATGAAATACATTTATGGGTTATCTTGAAATCCTTGAAAGAAAATAAATTGTATGGGAAATTAAGCAAGTGTGGGTTTTGGTTGCAAAAAATTTCTTTCCTTGGTCATATTGTTTCTAAAGATAGAATAACTGTGGATCATGCAAAAACAATAGTTGTTGAAGAATGACCAAGACACTGAAATGTAACTCAGATTCGTAGCTTCCATGGTTTGGAAAGCTATTATTGAAGGTTTGTTAGAATTTTTTCATGGTTATCTAGTCCAATGACTGAGCTAACTCGAAATGGTGTTATTTTTATCTCGAAAAAAGAATGTGATGATTGTTTTCAGGAACTGAAAAGAATATGGGTGAATGCTCCAGTTTTGGCACTACCTTCCAGGAATGGTGAGTTTTTTATATACTGTGATGCTTCGTTGAAGGGAGTTGGTTGTTTCCTTATGCAGAATGATCAGGTAATTGTATATGCTTCACATCAGTTGAAAATTCCTGAGGTAAATTACCCTACACATGATTTGGAATTAGCTACTACAATTTTCACTTTAAAATTTTGAAGGCATCATTTGTATGGAGTAAAGTGTGAAATATATACTAATAAAAAAAGTTTAAAGTATATATTAACTCAGAAAAAATTGAACATGAGAGAGATAATATGGCTAGAATTAATCAAGGATTATGATTGTATAATTCATTACCATCCGGGAAAAGCAAATAAACTGGCTGATGCTTTGAGTCGAAAACGTAATGCTTTAATAACAATGTTGTGTTTGGAACGTGATACTTTGGTTAAGGATTTGATGAAATTTGGAATAGAAGTTGTTGGTGTGGGATGTCCTTCTGTTTTGTTTCAGGTATCAGTGAAATCTTCTCTATCAGACAGAATCAAGCAAGCAAAAAAGAAAGACAATGAGTTGTAGAAAAAGGTAGAGCTGGTTCAGAAGGGTAAGTTTCCTGAATTCAACATTTATAATTCTTGTGTTTTGAGATTTTGGAAGAGATTGTGTGTGCCGTGTGATTCACAGTTGAGGAGAGATTTGTTATGTGAAGCTCATAGTTCTCCGTTTTCAGTTCATTCTAGCAGTAATAAGATGTATAGAGATCTTCAGGAGTATTACTGGTGGGATAAAATGAAAAGAGATATTACTTATTCTACTATGAAGTGTTTGACTTGTCAGCAGGTTAAAGTAGAGCGACAGTTACCGAAAGGGATGCTTCAGCCATTACCAGTGCCAAAGTGAAAATGGGAAAGCATATCCAGGGACTTTGTTGTGGGATTACGGAAGACATCTCGAGGTAATAATGCAATATGATTTATTGTTGATCACTTGACTAAATCAGCTCACTTCCTTCCTATTCGAGATAATTTTTTCCAAGATCAAAATTCTCGTTTCTATCTTAATGTGATAGTTAGGTTACATGGAGTTCCTCTCTCCATTTTATCTGATCGTGATCCCAGGTTTAATTCTAACTTTTGGTGTAACACCCCAAGATTTTATAGTGTGTTATTTCTTCAAAATAATTCAATAACTTGCACTACACGCAACACTGAGTTCAATTGCACCATGACTTACCAAAAAAAAAAGCCATTAAAAGAGGTCATGAATAGTATTAACTAAATTTTATACTTTATATAATCCTTATAATTTTAGAATCCATATTATGAGTTTCTTAGTCATAATGCAAGAACAGATTCATTTCCAGTATTGCACTTTTATCAGCTTTTGATAGTGAAACCTTTTTAAATACAATATTTTAAACTTTTTGACTAAATGGAGACATCAAAAAATTTAAAATGAAACATCCCAAGCTTCCACGGTACGCTTTCCTTTGAATAAAACAGTAGCGTGTGTTGTACGCAACTTCGAGTTCTAACACACCGTAACCAATCAAACTAGCTGTTATGAATAGTAATACCTACTTTTTGAAGTTATATATGTTTTATATTTTAAAATGGACTTCAATTTTGGATTCGGAATATCAAATTTAGCCTAAGGTGAAATTTTGGTACTTTTCGGATAACATTCATATTTTGATGAATAGTGAAAATTACTAAATTTTAATTAAAAACAACTTTTTTAATCAAAATAATTAATAGTAATAAATTATGAATTTGAGTGGTTTTAAAGTATATTTAGAATATATTTTTACTATTTAATATAATGTTGGTCATTGGACATATTTTTACAATTAAACCGAACATAAACAAGTGTCGATCTTTTGATAGTTATTATCTCTTAAAAACACGCTTTTTGTTTTGACAGCGGGAATTAATTTTAAATTAATTTCTGCCACTTGTGTGTTTTGAATTTAGGAAAATGGATTCCATATTTGGAATCAGGATGTTCAAATTGTGTAAATAGGTAACTTTTATTTTTAGACATTTTGAATAATTACTGCGGTAAATATTTTATTTACCATGGTTAAGGGTAAATCCGGTAAATAAGGGTTAACAAATAATATTATAATAATACTAAATTACCCTAAAACGTGTCTTAACCCTATTGGTTGATACATGGTCGACCATGGGCATCTTTGTGTCAATTTTGGGACCCCATGGATCCACTTGTAAGTGATAATGACACTTTATTTTAATTAAGTCAAAATGAATACAAAAATGACACAAGCATATATCTTTTAGCAAAACAATTGTTACATAGGGTTATATAAGTTGGATTTTAAATTATAAATATTCATTAGAAAGCTAAAAGGATTTCCTACATAATTATATTTTATTTATAATTTTTAGACATTAAATAATTTATTTTATTTATGACACAAAGATGATGCAGTAATTACTATAATAGTGAAAAATTAAAATAATTGATATTATAAATACCCAAAAAAATATAATATGAAACTTTTAATAAATTAAACTAATTTTCTAGGATAATATGATATATTAGGATTGATGTAATTGACTTTTTTCGAAGTAATCAATCTGTTATGAGTTTCACAAAAATCAACTATTGAATAGTGTCAAAATTGACATAAAAGAGTTTTTAAAACAAATATTATATTATTAATTGATATTAAATTCCTAAAAATATAAGGTTCGGCCAAGAGACTTATATAAGGATAGGTTCATTATTAATGGACCACTTGGGGGTCGCTTGGATGTATATAGTAAGTTTATTAACCATATTATATAAAAATACAAAGAGACATTGTAAAAGTGAAACTAATTAACTTAGAGTTAATACTTAAAGATAAGGTTAATATAAGTACCCAAACCTGTATAAATTCTATTGGTTGAGTGGTTTTCGACCTATCCTTACCTTAGCCTTTGAATAGTCAACTTTGGAGCCTTTGGAAACCGAATATGAATTTATTATAAATTAATATTTCTAGCTTTTCGAAAGGTGCCCCTCACCCCACTTATAAAAGGGCACTCCTCCTTCTAATTTATTCACACCTCTAAAGCCTTTTGGTTCGGCCAAACTCTGCCCAAATACTCTCCCAACATCCCTCACTACAACCTAGAGGCCTTAGTTTGATCAGAAAGCCAACCTAAGGAGCCCTTTTGATCAAATCAAAAGGAAGAACCCGAAGAAGAGGTAATGATTTCACCACCCTTCTCCAAGTTCATTTCTTCTTCCACTTCTTCTTCCTTTGTTCTTACCATTCTAAAATAATAACTCCAGTATCTCACATATACTGTGATGTTATTATAAGTATGGTACAACCATATTCAGTATTCTATCCACCCTTTGAATAACATGTCACCATACGTGCGTACGTACGGCTTACCGTCTCCACGTCGTGGTGTAATTGTTATTCAATATAATATTATTTGGATGGGTATAATAATGATGTTTAACTTATGTAAATAATAAATATAACATGTTAATGATTCTGTATATATGATATACCATTCATTTATATATTATTTTAATATCAAAAGAATGATATTGTCGCTCGTGCGTACGTACGGGCTACCGTCTCCACGAACGCGATGAGATTCATTCTCCATCGTAACCATTCAAGTATAATTATCATTTGATGATTTAAAAATGATGTTTAAGGACTAGATATCATTCTGGATATGAATAAGATACAACAACCATGGCTTATGTAACAAAACATATAAAGAAAATGAGTAAGTTAACACCCGAAACGACGATAATTCTAAGATATTATTAACAAATCAATGTTAAAAGATCATATATGATATCATATTAATATATATGATTCTTGTATAATTTAATAACAATTATTTCACCATTATACAGGAGGTTAACCTACCCCAACCAAGGAAAAGTACAAGGTAAGGGTTATTTCACAATCTCTTCATTATCCGAGGTTGTATTATACGTAATAATCTACTGGGATCTCTTTATCATCCACATCCATGTTTCTTCGAAATGTATTTCAAAACATTTTTACTATTTACAAGAATATGGGTTAAAGTCATTTATACCCTTTTGTGACTTTTTATAAGAGGTTTATAAAGGAATCTTTTCGTCGTTTTCAAAACAAGATCCTTTTTAACCTTTTCGACAGAATTGTGGTAAGAATGTTTTTTTTAACTTATACGGCGGGTGCGGTTATTTTCCGCCGTTATAAAATCATTGAAGCTTTCCATACAAGCTTATAAGAATATTTTCAAAGAAAATGTTTTATTTTATATGGATCTTAAATGGTTTCAAAATAAAAGGAGATACTTCTTTTAAAAGAATTTTGATTTCATCTATGTCAACATCCTTTGATGGATTTTAAGATTATTTGAAGTTGATTTATTATGATACAAAACTTCTATATTGTATTGAAGGTTTTGTGATATGTTTGACTATGGATGTGCTATTTTTATACCATTCATAGTTTATGGTGAAATTATTGACATTTCGTATGCAAGTTTTAATACGAGTGTTTATGTTATGTTTAATCCTTTTCATATGGGAATGCATTGGACTTAATAAGTGACGGGTGGAGCCCGCTATAGCTCCTCGATGCATCGGTAGGTCTCATGAGACAAACTGGTGTCTTGGCACAAGGCCTTGACAAAATCTTATTTGTAGTCTTGGCACGAGGCCTTGGCTATGTGGTTATGATAGTCTGGCATTATGCATTCCAACATTATGAAAGTGGTTATTGATTTTTGCATGTGATTATTCGATTAGTAGAATATCCATGTGAATAAGTAAATGGCATTATTTCATTTTATTTTTGCCATACTATGTTGAAGTTCAAGTTTAAAAGGCTTTTGTTTTAGTAATGCATTGCCTTAAATGTTTATTCTTATTTATGAAAGTTTCCGCTATATTGTTATCCTTACTGGGCAATTGAGCTCACCCCTTTTCTATGTTTTATTTTTCCCAGGAAGTGAAGAAGTAAATTATGAATGACCTGCAGGGATATTATGTGGGGATATGAGTGTGGATTATGGAGACATTATGTTAATGTAGTAGATTTTCATTTTATGATGTAATGTAAAACTAATGAATATATCTAGTGTTTCCAAGGCTACTAAACCAATCGGTCTTTCGAGATTTGATCTTCTTGTGATCATGCCAATGTTACGAAGTAATGCACCGAATCTGGGTAGCTGGGGTCGGGGCGTTACAGTTGGTATCAGAGGAAGTTTAGTACAAACCTTGGAAGCTAGATTTAGATAAACTCTGATTAGAGCACGTAGAACTAAGATTAACTTTGAGGATTAGTATAGAAGAACTTCCTAGAATTTTGGTATTGTAGAGATTTTGTGAGTTTTCCGAGCAATACATCCCTGTCTGGATACGAGCAGGTAGAGGCGACTCTGGCACTGATGTACCTAGGGGTAAAACCCGAAAATACCGCTTTGAGCTAGACTCGAACTAGAACTGGTGCACGACAACGGGCCTTGCTGCACTCTTGGTTACGACACTCCTGGGGGATATGCTTAGGATAACTCTCATTTTCTTTACAAATCATTTTGAAGGGATTATGAGTACATACTTCCTCAAATAAAACATTCTTATGATTATGGATTATATCCATAAATAGTTCAATTTATGTTAAGTGTTTTATAAGTATGGGATTGTGTATTTTGATTCATAAACTGATCTAGTTTATGCCATTGTTTAGAAATGGCGCCCAGTAGAAGGAATGAGAACTCCGGAAATGCACATGATCCAAAGAGAAGGAAGGATCATATCTTTCATGGTATTAAGCTAGAATTTATAAGAGAAATAGTCTCCCATGTATTATCATCATATGAAGAAATAATATCATGTGTTGATAAGATAAGTAAAAAGATTACTGAGTCCTATGGCTTTGAAGGGAAGCAAGAAAAGAAAAGGATAGAAGAGAGAAAGATGGATAAAGGGATGAGGGAAAAGAAGAATTTTCCCATATGTGGTAACTGTGGAAAGAAACACCCTGTAACTTGCCTGAAAGGAATGGGAGTTTGTTATAAGTGTGGAGGAAAAGGGCACAAAGTACGTGACTGCAAGGGTGAGAAAATGGTTTCAAATGTACAATGCTTTATTTGCAAGGAGTTTGGACACTACGCGAACCTATGCCCCAGTCATCAGACTATGCCGCAAATGATGCTATTGGATAATAATCAAGTTATGATACTAACACAGATGAAGATGAATGATTAGAGTTCTTATGTTGATTATGTCAATTGAGTGTTGTATCAACAATGTACTTGTTATAATAATTATGGAGTATATAAGGATTGTACTGCAGTACTATTTCATTAAGGACTTGAGATTGTGTGGAACAAAGAAAAGTGACTCATTAGCAGGATAGATTTTTGGAAAATATATGGTTGAGAGAATGATAAACCATAATATAGTTCTGATACTGAGGTAGTGATTTTGGAATAATATGTGATTGTTTTGGATAAATTATATTGGATATTCTTGACTACCTTGGAACTGATTAATGATTTGTATATTCCATCATTGTTGGGGTTTAAAACATTTTTGGATTAATGAAGTATATCCAGCATTCTATATGGAATAAGGGAGCACGAATGTAATCAATAAGGAATATGGTAATACATGATGAAGGTATTCATATGCTATTACGGGGTAAAAAGGATCTATATTATGTTTACCATCCTTATGAATGTTGGACTGTGAGTTTGGACAGAAGTATTTTGGATAGTTCTAGTTTGGATTATTTTGGATTGCCATAAAAGGACAACTCGGAGGTCGGGCGGCAACCCGTCGCGTCCGGCAAGGCTGCGAGACTTGAACCCGCAACCAAAGGGCGACAAGGGTGTATCACCTACCACTATCCCATGAGATTTCTTGGATTAAATAAAGTAGTTTTTTAAAAGATCTGGTAGATGAATTATAAATTCGTTTATTTTGGAACCCTCTATGAATAGTATAAATAGAATTTTTTTACGAGTGAATGATGTGTTTTGGTAGAAATTTATTAATGGATAAAACTCTAATTATAAACTACGTATATCTCCTTATGATCTTAGCCAATCTCATAAATAAATTCCTCATCATTAATAAAAGGAACTTAGAAAAAAAATGTTGTCCAAGATGGTACCTTAAATCATCACTAATTTATGGCTTTGGGATTGTTGGCCTTTTCATAGCCATGTTCTCTACCACTCTCCATCAGATAATTGATGGCTAGATTTTTCTTCCATATCCATATTTTCTTACATGGAACCCTAGTATGTGTTATTTTCGGTAATCTTCATACTTTCCACTCATTATTTTAATTAGAGGCCTCATTAATTCATTTATCGATGTGGGATTTCAACTAAGATATTTTGAAACGTCAAAAATGTGTTATCCTAATACCCTATGTTTTGTTGAACCGATGGTATTTAAAATCATCATAGATTGATGAATTTAAGGACCTCAATTATACACTTGTTTGTGATTGATGACCTCAATCACTACCTATAAATATTTACGTTTTTCCTCCGATTATATGTCTCTAATTTCCACCAATGTTCTCCTAATCGAGATCATAATTTGGTGGTGACCCTTTGATTTCTCTTTTCCTCATATTAAGACTAAATTTTAGTAACCCAATTTCCGATGTGGGTTTTCCCACAAATATATTTTCTACTTTCAACCTTTTATTTTTGAAGAACAATTTCAAATTGTGAGGATGCAATTTATTGAAGGAGGGGAGAATGTAACACCCCAAGATTTCATAGTGTGTTATTTCTTCAAAATAATTCAATAACTTGCACTACATGCAACACTGAGTTCAATTGCACCATGAATTACCAAAAAAAAGCCATTAAAAGAGGTCATGAATAGTATTAACTAAATTTTAAACTTTATATAATCCTTATAATTTTAGAATCCATATTATGAGTTTCTTAGTCATAATGCAAGAACAGATTCATTTTCAGTATTGCACTTTTATCAACTTTTGATAGTGAAACCTTTTTAAATACAATATTTTAAACTTTTTGACTAAATGGAGACATCAAAAAATTTAAAATGAAACATCCCAAGCTTCCACGGTACGCTTTCCTTTGAATAAAACAGTAGCGTGTGTTGTACGCAACTTCGAGTTCTGACACACCGTAACCAATCAAACTAGCTGTTATGAATAGTAATACCTACTTTTTGAAGTTATATATATTTTATATTTTAAAATGGACTTCAATTTTGGATTCGGAATATCAAATTTAGCCTAAGGTGAAATTTTGGTACTTTTCGGATAACTTTCATATTTTGATGAATAGTGAAAATTACTAAATTTTAATTAAAAAAAACTTTTTTAATCAAAATAATTAATAGTAATAAATTATGAATTTGAGTGGTTTTAAAGTATATTTAGAATATATTTTTACTATTTAATATAATGTTGGTCATTGGACATAATTTTACAATTAAACCGAACATAAACAAGTGTCGATCTTTTGATAGTTATTATCTCTTAAAAACACGCTTCTTGTTTTGACAGCGGGAATTAATTTTAAATTAATTTCTGCCACTTCTGTGTTTTGAATTTAGGAAAATGGATTCCATATTTGGAATCAGGATGTTCAAATTGTGTAAATAGGTAACTTTTATTTTTAGACATTTTGAATAATTACTGCGGTAAATATTTTATTTACCATGGTTAAGGGTAAATCCGGTAAATAAGGGTTAACAAATAATATTATAATAATACTAAATTACCCTAAAACGTGTCTTAACCCTATTGGTTGATACATGGTCGACCATGGTCATCTTTGTGTCAACTTTGGGACCCCATGGATCCACTTTTAAGTGATAATGACATTTTATTTTAATTAAGTCAAAATGAATACAAAAATGACACAAGCATATATCTTTTAGAAAAACAATTGTTACATAGGGTTATATAAGTTGGATTTTAGATTATAAATATTCATTAGAAAGATAAAACGATTTCCTACATAATGATATTTTATTTATAATTTTTAGACATTAAATAATTTATTTTACTTATGACACAAAGATGATGTAGTAATTACTATAATAGTGAAAAATTAAAATAATTGATATTATAAATACCCAAAAAAATTTAATATGAAACATTTAATGAATTAAACTAATTTTCTAGGATAATATGATATATTAGTATTGATGTAATTGACTTTGTTCGAAGTAATCAATCTGTTATGAGTTTCACAAAAATCAACTATTGAATAGTGTCAAAATTGACATAAAAGAGTTTTTAAAACAAATATTATATTATTAATTGATATTAAATTCCTAAAAATATAAGGTTCGGCCAAGAGACTTATATAAGGATAGGTTCATTATTAATGGACCACTTGGGGGTCGCTTGGATGTATATAGTAAGTTTATTAACCATATTATATAAAAATACAAAGAGACATTGTAAAAGTGAAACTAATTAACTTAGAGTTAATACTTAACGATAAGGTTAATATAAGTACCCAAACCTGTCTAAATTATATTGGTTGAGTGGTTTTCGACCTATCCCCACCTTAGCCTTTGAATAGTCAACTTTGGAGCCTTTGGAAACCGAATATGAATTTATTATAAATTAATATTTCTAGCTTTTCCAAAGGTGCCCCTCACCCCTCTTATAAAAGGGCACTCCTCCTTCTCATTTATTCACACCTCTAAAGCCTTTTGGTTCGGCCAAACTCTGCCCAAATACTCTCCCAACATCCCTAACTACAACCTAGAGGCCTTAGTTTGATCAGAAAGCCAACCTAAGGAGCCCTTTTGATCAAATCAAAAGGAAGAACCCGAAGAAGAGGTAATGATTTCACCACCCTTCTCCAAGTTCATTTCTTCTTCCACTTCTTCTTCCTTTGTTCTTACCATTCTAAAATAATAACTCCAGTATCTCACATATACTGTGATGTTATTATAAGTATGGTACAACCATATTCAGTATTCTATCCACCCTTTGAATAACATGTCACCATACGTGCGTACGTACGACTTACCGTCTTCACGTCGTGGTGTAATTGTTATTCAATATAATATTATTTGGATGGGTATAATAATGATGTTTAACTTATGTAAATAATAAATATAACATGTTAATGATTCTGTATATATGATATACCATTCATTTATATATTATTTTAATATCAAAAGAATGATATTGTCGCTCGTGCGTACGTACGGACTACCGTCTCCACGAACGCGATGAGATTCATTCTCCATCGTAACCATTCAAGTATAACTATCATTTGATGATTTAAAAACGATGTTTAAGGACTAGATATCATTCTGGATATGAATAAGATACAACAACCATGGCTTATGTAACAAAACATATAAAGAAAATGAGTAAGTTAACACCCGAAACGACGATAATTCTAAGATATTATTAACAAATCAATGTTAAAAGATCATATATGATATCATATTAATATATATGATTCTTGTACAATTTAATAACAATTATTTCACCATTATACAGGAGGTTAACCTACCCCAACCAAGGAAAAGTACAAGGTAAGGGTTATTTCACAATCTCTTCATTATCCGAGGTTGTATTATACGTAATAATCTACTGGGATCTCTTTATCATCCACATCCATGTTTCTTCGAAATGTATTTCAAAACATTTTTACTATTTACAAGAATATGGGTTAAAGTCATTTATACCCTTTTTTGACTTTTTATAAGAGGTTTATAAAGGAATCTTTTCGTCGTTTTCAAAACAAGGTCCTTTTTAACCTTTTCGACAGAATTGAGGTAAGAATGTTTTTTTTAACTTATACGGCGGGTGCGGTTATTTTCCGCCGTTATAAAATCGTTGAAGCTTTCCATACAAGCTTATAAGAATATTTTCAAAGGAAATGTTTTATTTTATATGGATCTTAAATGGTTTCAAAATAAAAGGAGATACTTCTTTTAAAAGAATTTTGATTTCATCTATGTCAACATCCTTTCATGGATTTTAAGATTATTTGAAGTTGATTTATTATGATACAAAACTTCTATATTGTATTGAAGGTTTTGTGATATGTTTGACTGTGGATGTGCTATTTTTATACCATTCATAGTTTATGGTGAAATTATTGACATTTCGTATGCAAGTTTTAATACGAGTGTTTATTTTATGTTTAAACCTTTTCATATGGGAATGCATTGGACTTAATAAGTGACGGGTGGAGCCCGCTATAGCTCCTCGATGCATCGGTAGGTCTCATGAGACAAACTAGTGTCTTGGCACAAGGACTTGACAAAATCTTATTTGTAGTCTTGGCACGAGGCCTTGGCTATGTGGTTATGATAGTCTGGCATTATGCATTCCAACATTATGAAAGTGGTTATTGATTTTTGCATGTGATTATTCGATTAGTAGAATATCCATGTGAATAAGTAAATGGCATTATTTCATTTTACTTTTGCCATACTATGTTGAAGTTCAAGTTTAAAAGGCTTTTGTTTTAGTAATGCATTGCCTTAAATGTTTATTCTTATTTATGAAAGTTTCCGCTATATTGTTATCCTTACTGGGCATTTGAGCACACCCCTTTTCTATGTTTTATTTTTCCCAGGAAGTGATGAAGTAAATTATGAATGACCTGCAGGGATATTATGTGGCGATATGAGTGTGGATTATGGAGACATTATGTTAATGTAGTAGATTTTCATTTTATGATGTAATGTAAAACTAATGAATATATCTAGTGTTTCCAAGGCTACTAAACCAATCGGTCTTTCGAGATTTGATCTTCTTGTGATCATGCCAATGTTACGAAGTAATGCACCGACTCTGGGTAGCTGGGGTCGGGGCGTTACAGTTGGTATCATAGGAAGTTTAGTACAAACCTTGGAAGCTAGATTTAGATAAACTCTGATTAGAGCACGTAGAACTAAGATTAACTTTGAGGATTAGTATAGAAGAACTTCCTAGAATTTTGGTATTGTAGAGATTTTGTGAGTTTTCCGAGCAATACATCCCTGTCTGGATACGAGCAGGTAGAGGCGGCTCTGGCACAGATGTACCTAGGGGTAAAACCCGAAAACACCGCTTTGAGCTAGACTCGAACTAGAACTGGTGCACGACAACGGGCCTTGCTGCACTCTTGGTTACGACACTCCCGGGGGATATGCTTAGGATAACTCTCATTTTCTTTACAAATCATTTTGAAGGGATTATGAGTATATACTTCCTCCAATAAAACATTCTTATGATTATGGATTATATCCATAAATAGTTCAATTTATGTTAAGTGTTTTATAAGTATGGGATTATGTATTTTGATTCATAAACTGATCTAGTTTATGCCATTGTTTAGAAATGGCGCCCAGTAGAAGGAATGAGAAATCCGGAAATGCACATGATCCAAAGAGAAGTAAGGATCATATCTTTCATGGTCTTAAGCTAGAATTTATAAGAGAAATAGTCTCCCATGTATTATCATCATATGAAGAAATAATATCATGTGTTGATAAGATAAGTAAAGAGATTACTGAGTCCTATGGCTTTGAAGGGAAGCAAGAAAAGAAAAGGATAGAAGAGAGAAAGATGGATAAAGGGATGAGGGAAAAGAAGAATTTTCCCATATGTGGTAACTGTGGAAAGAAACACCCTGGAACTTGCCTGAAAGGAATGGGAGTTTGTTATAAGTGTGGAGGAAAAGGGCACAAAGTACGTGACTGCAAGGGTGAGAAAATGGTTTCAAATGTACAATGCTTTATTTGCAAGGAGTTTGGACACTACGCGAACCTATGCCCCAGTCATCAGACTATGCCGCAAATGATGCTATTGGATAATAATCAAGTTATGATACTAACACAGATGAAGAGGAATGATTAGAGTTCTTATGTTGATTATGTCAATTGAGTGTTGTATCAACAATGTACTTGTTATAATAATTATGGAGTATATAAGGATTGTACTGCAGTACTATTTCATTAAGGACTTGAGATTGTGTGGAACAAAGAAAAGTGACTCATTAGCAGGATAGATTTTTGGAAAATATATGGTTGAGAGAATGATAAACCATAATATAGTTCTGATACTGAGGTAGTGATTTTGGAATAATATGTGATTGTTTTGGATAAATTATATTGGATATTCTTGACTACCTTGGAACTGATTAATGATTTGTATATTCCATCATTGTTGGGGTTTAAAACATTTTTGGATTAATGAAGTATATCCAGCATTCTATATGGAATAAGGGAGCACGAATGTAATCAATAAGGAATATGGTAATACATGATGAAGGTATTCATATGCTATTACGGGGTAAAAAGGATCTATATTATGTTTACCTTCCTTATGAATGTTGGACTGTGAGTTTGGACAGAAGTATTTTGGATAGTTCTAGTTTGGATTATTTTAGATTGCCATAAAAGGACAACCCGGAGGTCGGGCGGCAACCTGTCGCGTCCGGCAAGGCTGCGAGACTTGAACCCGCAACCAAAGGGCGACAAGGGTGTATCACCTACCACTATCCCACGAGATTTCTTGGATTAAATAAAGTAGTTTTTTAAAAGATCTGGTAGATGAATTATAAATTCGTTTATTTTGGAACCCTCTATGAATAGTATAAATAGAATTTTTTTATGAGTGAATGATGTGTTTTGGTAGAAATTTATTAATGGATAAAACTCTAATTATAAACTAAGTATATCTCCTTATGATCTTAGCCAATATCATAAATAAATTCCTCATCATTAATAAAAGGAACTTAGAAAAAAAATGTTGTCCTAGATGGTACCTTAAATCATCACTAATTTATGGCTTTGGGATTGTTGGCCTTTTCATAGCCATGTTCTCTACCACTCTCCATCAGATAATTGATGGCTAGATTTTTCTTCCATATCCATATTTTCTTACATGGAACCCTAGTATGTGTTATTTTCGGTAATCTTCATACTTTCCACTCATTATTTTAAATAGAGGCCTCATTAATTCATTTTTCGATGTGGGATTTCAACTAAGATATTTTGAAACGTCAAAAATGTGTTATCCTAATACCCTATGTTTTGTTGAACCGATGGTATTTCAAATCATCATAGATTGATGAATTTAAGGACCTCAATTATACACTTGTTTGTGATTGATGACCTCAATCACTACCTATAAATATTTACGTTTTTCCTCCGATTATATGTCTCTAATTTCCACCAATGTTCTCCTAATCGAGATCATAATTTGGTGGTGACCCTTTGATTTCTCTTTTCCTCATATTAAGACTAAATTTTAGTAACCCAATTTCCGATGTGGGTTTTCCCACAAATATATTTTCTACTTTCAACCTTTTATTTTTGAAGAACAATTTCAAATTGCGAGGACGCAATTTATTGAAGGAGGGGAGAATGTAACACCCCAAGATTTCATAGTGTGTTATTTCTTCAAAATAATTCAATAACTTGCACTACACGCAACACTGAGTTCAATTTCACCATGACTTACCAAAAAAAAGCCATTAAAAGAAGTCATGAATAGTATTAACTAAATTTTAAACTTTATATAATCCTTATAATTTTAGAATCCATATTATGAGTTTCTTAGTCATAATGCAAGAACAGATTCATTTTCAGTATTGCACTTTTATCAACTTTTGATAGTGAAACCTTTTTAAATACAATATTTTAAACTTTTTGACTAAATGGAGACATCAAAAAATTTAAAATGAAACATCCCAAGCTTCCACGGTACGCTTTCCTTTGAATAAAACAGTAGCGTGTGTTGTACGCAACATTGAGTTCTAACACACCGTAACCAATCAAACTAGCTGTTATGAATAGTAATACCTACTTTTTGAAGTTATATATATTTTATATTTTAAAATGGACTTCAATTTTGGATTCGGAATATCAAATTTAGCCTAAGGTGAAATTTTGGTACTTTTCGGATAACTTTCATATTTTGATGAATAGTGAAAATTACTAAATTTTAATTAAAAAAAATTTTTTTAATCAAAATAATTAATAGTAATAAATTATTAATTTGAGTGGTTTTAAAGTATATTTAGAATATATTTTTACTATTTAACATAATGTTGGTCATTGGACATAATTTTACAATTAAACCGAACATAAACAAGTGTCGATCTTTTGATAGTTATTATCTCTTAAAAACACGCTTTTTGTTTTGACAGCGGGAATTAATTTTAAATTAATTTCTGCCACTTCTGTGTTTTGAATTTAGGAAAATGGATTCCATATTTGGAATCGGGATGTTCAAATTGTGTAAATAGGTAACTTTTATTTTTAGACATTTTGAATAATTACTGCGGTAAATATTTTATTTACCATGGTTAAGGGTAAATCCAGTAAATATGGGTTAACAAATAATATTATAATAATACTAAATTACCCTAAAACGTGTCTTAACCCTATTGGTTGATACATGGTCGACCATGGGCATCTTTGTGTCAATTTTGGGACCCCATGGATCCACTTGTAAGTGATAATGACACTTTATTTTAATTAAGTCAAAATGAATACAAAAATGACACAAGCATATATCGTTTAGAAAAACAATTGTTACATAGGGTTATATAAGTTGGATTTTAGATTTTAAATATTCATTAGAAAGATAAAAAGATTTCCTACATAATGATATTTTATTTATAATTTTTAGACATTATATAATTTATTTTACTTATGACACAAAGATGATGCAGTAATTACTATAATAGTGAAAAATTAAAATAATTGATATTAAAAATACCCAAAAAAATATAATATGAAACTTTTAATGAATTAAACTAAATTTCTAGGATAATATGATATATTAGGATTGATGTAATTGAATTTTTTCGAAGTAATCAATCTGTTATGAGTTTCACAAAAATCAACTATTGAATAGTGTGAAAATTGACATAAAAGAGTTTTTAAAACAAATATTATATTATTAATTGATATTAAATTCCTAAAAATATAAGGTTCGGCCAAGAGACTTATATAAGGATAGGTTCATTATTAATGGACCACTTTGGGGTCGCTTGGATGTATATAGTAAGTTTATTAACCATATTATATAAAAATACAAAGAGACATTGTAAAAGTGAAACTAATTAACTTAGAGTTATTACTTAAAGATTAGGTTAATATAAGTACCCAAACCTGTCTAAATTCTATTGGTTGAGTGGTTTTCGACCTATCCCCACTTTATCCTTTGAATAGTCAACTTTGGAGCCTTTGGAAACCGAATATGAATTTATTATAAATTAATATTTCTAGCTTTTCCAAAGGTGCCCCTCACCCCTCTTATAAAAGGGCACTCCTCCTTCTCATTTATTCACACCTCTAAAGCCTTTTGGTTCGGCCAAAATCTGCCCAAATACTCTCCCAACATCCCTAACTACAACCTAGAGGCCTTAGTTGGATCAGAAAGCCAACCTAAGGAGCCCTTTTGATCAAATCAAAAGGAAGAACCCGAAGAGGAGGTAATGATTTCACCACCCTTCTCCAAGTTCATTTCTTCTTCCACTTCTTCTTCCTTTGTTCTTACCATTCTAAAATAATAACTCCAGTATCTCACATATACTGTGATGTTATTATAAGTATGGTACAACCATATTCAGTATTCTATCCACCCTTTGAATAACATGTCACCATACGTGCGTACGTACGGCTTACCGTCTCCACGTCGTGGTGTAATTGTTATTCAATATAATATTATTTGGATGGGTATAATAATGATGTTTAACTTATGTAAATAATAAATATAACATGTTAATGATTCTGTATATATGATATACCATTCATTTATATATTATTTTAATATCAAAAGAATGATATTGTCGCTCGTGCGTACGTACGGACTACCGTCTCCACGAACGCGATGAGATTCATTCTCCATCGTAACCATTCAAGTATAATTATCATTTGATGATTTAAAAATGATTTTTAAGGACTAGATATCATTCTGGATATGAATAAGATATAACAACCATGGCTTATGTAACAAAACATATAAAGAAAATGAGTAAGTTAACACCCGAAACGACGATAATTCTAAGATATTATTAACAAATCAATGTTAAAAGATCATATATGATATCATATTAATATATATGATTATTGTATAATTTAATAACAATTATTTCACCATTATACAGGAGGTTAACCTACCCCAACCAAGGAAAAGTACAAGGTAAGGGTTATTTCACAATCTCTTCATTATCCGAGGTTGTATTATACGTAATAATCTACTGGGATCTCTTTATCATCCACATCCATGTTTCTTCGAAATGTATTTCAAAACATTTTTACTATTTACAAGAATATGGGTTAAAGTCATTTATACCCTTTTTTGACTTTTTATAAGAGGTTTATAAAGGAATCTTTTCGTCGTTTTCAAAACAAGGTCCTTTTTAACCTTTTCGACAGAATTGAGGTAAGAATGTTTTTATTAACTTATACGGCGGGTGCGGTTATTTTCCGCCGTTATAAAATCGTTGAAGCTTTCCATACAAGCTTATAAGAATATTTTCAAAGAAAATGTTTTATTTTATATGGATCTTAAATGGTTTCAAAATAAAAGGAGATACTTCTTTTAAAAGAATTTTGATTTCATCTATGTCAACATCCTTTGATGGATTTTAAGATTATTTGAAGTTGATTTATTATGATACAAAACTTCTATATTGTATTGAAGGTTTTGTGATATGTTTGACTGTGGATGTGCTATTTTTATACCATTCATAGTTTATGGTGAAATTATTGACATTTCGTATGCAAGTTTTAATACGAGTGTTTATGTTATGTTTAAACCTTTTCATATGGGAATGCATTGGACTTAATAAGTGACGGGTGGAGCCCGCTATAGCTCCTCGATGCATCGGTAGGTCTCATGAGACAAACTAGTGTCTTGGCACAAGGCCTTGACAAAATCTTATTTGTAGTCTTGGCACGAGGCCTTGGCTATGTGGTTATGATAGTCTGGCATTATGCATTCCAACATTATGAAAGTGGTTATTGATTTTTTCATGTGATTATTCGATTAGTAGAATATCCATGTGAATAAGTAAATGGCATTATTTCATTTTACTTTTGCCATACTATGTTGAAGTTCAAGTTTAAAAGGCTTTTGTTTTAGTAATGCATTGCCTTAAATGTTTATTCTTATTTATGAAAGTTTCCGCTATATTGTTATCCTTACTGGGCATTTGAGCTCACCCCTTTTCTATGTTTTATTTTTCCCAGGAAGTGAAGAAGTAAATTATGAATGACCTACAGGGATATTATGTGGGGATATGAGTGTGGATTATGGAGACATTATGTTAATGTAGTAGATTTTCATTTTATGATGTAATGTAAAACTAATGAATATATCTAGTGTTTCCAAGGATACTAAACCAATCGGTCTTTCGAGATTTGATATTCTTGTGATCATGCCAATGTTACGAAGTAATGCACCGACTCTGGGTAGCTGGGGTCGGGGCGTTACATTTGGAAAGGCCTTCAGAAGTCATTGGGTACTGAATTAAATTTTAGTACAACTTTTCATCTGCAATCAGATGGGTAGTCAGAAAGAACAATTCAATCATTGGAGGATATTCTACGTGCTTGTTCGATGGATTATCAGAGAAGTTGGGACCAACATCATTATTTGTTTGAATTTTCATATAATAATAGTTTTCAATCCAGTATACAGATGGAACCCTTTGAGGCATTATATGGGAAGCGGTGTCACACTCCATCTTTCTGGGATGAAGTGGGTGAAAGGAAGTTGATAGGACCAGAATTGGTAGAAGAGAAGGTAGAAAAAGATCAGTTGTTTTTGAAACACATGGGAATAGCTCAGAGTAGATAGAAAAGTCATGCAGACAACAGGAGGAGGATCTCTTTTTTGAGGTAGGTGATCATGTTTTTCTCAAAGTTTCACCATGGAAAAGTGTGATGCGATTTGGTAAGAAAGGAAAGCTGAGTCCAAGGTTTATTGGACCATATGAAATTCTGGAGAGAGCTGGATCAGTTGCATACCGAGTGGCATTAGCTCCGAGTTTATCTCAGGTACACAATGTTTTTCATGTTTCAATGTTAAGGAACTACATGCCATATCCATCTCATGTTTTGAGTCCAAAGGTAGTTCAGCTGGAAGTGAAACTATATTATGAGTAAAAACCGGTCCAGATTCTTTACCATAGGGAGAAAGTGTTGTGGAATAAGGTGATTCATCAGGTAAAAGTTTTGTGAAAGAACCACATGAGTGAAGAGGGAACATGAGAATCTGAAAATGCAATGAGGGAAAAATACCCCCACTAATTCGTTAAGTAAATAAATTGTGGGGATGCAATTTTCTAAACAGGGGAAGGATGTAACATCCCATGTAAGTAATGAATAATAGATATTTTTATCTATGTGTATTTATGAATAAGATAGTGTTTTAGAGGATTAAAATGAGAATAAATCGAATTTTAAGCATGGAATACACTAATATTTTTAAAAGATTGTTTTACTGCATTTTGATGTAAAACAATTTTTAAATCAAACGTTGGACAGTTTTATAAGCTCTATTTATCAAAATAAACATATTCATTTTGATTGGGACAATTAAATTTACATTGTATAAATTTTTTGTATTTTTCTAACAATTTTTTTAATGAATAGTGAAAAATACTGCATTTTACATCAAAAATGCTTTTTAATCTAATTTAATTATATGGATAGATTATCTTTTTAATTGGTATTAATTTTTAATTTGAATATATATTTACCTTTTAATCCAATAGTGTTCATTAGGATTAATTTCACTTTGTAATTGGGCATAAACAAGTGCCAAACTTTTCATATATATTGTTTCAAAATAACCCTCTATTTGTTTTGACAACGGGAATTATATTTAAATTAATTATTGAAATTTCTATGTATGGAATTTGGTAAAATGGATTCCATATTTGGAATCAGAAGGTCCAAATTATGTAATTAATACTCTTTTGTTTTTGGACATTATGAATAGTAACGACGATAATTATCATTAATTATCTTGATTAATGAGTAATCGGGTAGTTAAGGATAGTAAAATAATAACATAATAATAAAAAATTACCACAACATGTGTCCTAATGCTACTATTTGTCTCATGTCCGACCATGGTATGCCTTGTTCCAAACTTGGTGACCCCATGGAATCACTTTTGTGTGAATGTGACTTTTTATCTTTTTATTTTTAAAGAAAGTTAAATATAACAAAGAATGTATCACCTGAGTAAAACATTTTTATTTTTGTCGAAATAAATGATCTATTGGACTATAAATATTCATTGTAAATATAAAACTATTTCCTACATCATAGTATTTGTTTTATAATTTTTAGACATTAAATAAATTAAATTATTTATGACATCATGATGATGCTATGATTACCTCATTAATGAACGATTTAAATAAAATGAAAAGATAATGTAAAATATAAGACTTACACTTTTTAATGTCCTATTTGATGTGTATATTTCGAACAATTATCACCTTATCCTACAAATAAATTATTTTTTGACTTTTAAAAGCCGAAACAAAATTTGTAATAAAGTTACATTTTATACATTTCCAAGAGGGCCCCGCCTCTCCTCTTATAAAAGGCCCCCACCTCTACCTCCTTACCCACACATCTCAAGCCATTGGTTAGGCCAAGACCTACTCATATTGTCTCTTAAAATCCCTCTATTACTCCTAGAAGCCTCACATTGGGAATAAGTCTTTCCAAGGAAGACTTTGAGCTCAAATCAAAAAGAGTTACCCGTTTTAATGGTAGTGTTTTCTCTTTTGTTATTATGTTTTATTTTCCTTCTTCAACCCCCTAAACTACTTTTTTCATTTCCTTTGTCAAAAAACCAGTATAATAAATATACTAGGATGTTTCTATAAGGAATTTTCAAGCTACAATTACACACACCTACAACTAATGGTTAAAGAACATACTGTTTCTGTGGATGGAGAATTTCTGCCTCACGAAACGATGATTGTTCAATATTTTTCTAACACCTTCAATGGTGGCAATTAATATGTCACTATATTTATATATGATATATAATATGTGTATGTTTTCCTTAAGATTCTTTATTTTTTATTTATGGCATACCTTTATGGTTTCCATTATGGGTAAACGTGATATCTTAATTTTAGGAAGTGCGGACTACCGCCCCCTCAAAGTGATTTGATTCGTTAATACCATATGTGGTATGTACAAAGGATAGATTTAATTATATTATATATGATATTATACTGGAATTATAATATAACTTTATATAATTATTATATATTTCCATTAATGTATGAGATAGAAATGAAAGTAGAGTTCATGCGTATGTACGGCTTACCATCTCCATGAACGGTACATTTCATTTCTTATCCCCAAATGTAATGTACTATTATAAGTACATATATATAATGGATATATATGATCTATGTTACATCTATATGATGAATATAATTCTGGAATTAAAATATACATATCTCTCATTTAGTTTTAATTCCATTAATATGACATAGAAATGAATGTAGCGTTCATGCGTACGTACAGCTTACCGTCTCCATGAAAGGTGCATTTCATTTCTTACCTCTAAATGATTATTTAATATTATAAATGCTTGTATATACTAGTTATATATGATATATATGGAATCTACATCATGAATATAATTCTTGAGATAATGGATATTTGACTACATGAACAACTTGTAAATATAAGAAATTCACTTTTGACTCAAGTACCAAATAACGAAAAAATGACTATTATTAACTTAAATTACTACATAATGTTCATAACATGGTAATAAGTGATATAAAAGGAAAAATGAACTTGAAAAAGGTTCTTAAGAAAGTATAAATTAACTCAAGTTTATTATTGAGGACATTAAAGAACGATCGAGTCAAGTTGGACCCGAGGTAAGGGAACTTCTTAACCCAATTTCCGTTCTTTGGGTTAATCTCCTACTTTCAAATTATGTCATGATATTATTATGTCCTATATTGTATTTGTACTTTATTTATGTGTAATTATAGTTAATACACACAATTGATCTATTTTATTTAAAAATGATCTTTGTAAGGGACTTCATCACAATCTCCTTTCATTGAGGCATATTTTGTTTTATACACAACCTTCTTTTATATGGTGTATAAACCACTTTGACTTTTACATTTATCCAAAACGAGTCTATTTTATGTGAAGAATTTTATTAAAATACAAAATGGAATGTTTTTGTCAATAGTATGTGGCGACAACGACTTCTCCGCCGCCGTGACCATTATTTGAGTTTCGGCATCCTCTACAAGCCATTCATTTTTTATAAATGAAAAATAAATACTATGTTTTACTTTTCTTTTATTTGGTATTGAAAATGGTTTTCATGATGTTTTTATTATATCAATGTGTTGTATTGATATATTGTGATTGAAATGTGGAAATGTTATGTTTCCTTTATGAATTTTTTATGTGATACGATTATCTTATGGTTCTTGGGAATTGTTATGAAGACGGGTGCTTCCATGATAAACTAAGGGTGGGTGAGCCTGATATAACTATCCAATGCATTGGGTAACGCGAAGGAGTTAAAAATTAAGGTTTCACTGAATATATTTATGGAATATACTCTGATGGGTATTTCAAACATAACCAAGAGGGTTACTCCCTACGTAAGAATGTTATGAATGCCTCATGTTACCTTTATGTTTTATGATTTCTATGATTTATTCATGATTTGATGATTTATGTTAAAGTGCTTATGTTATATGGGTAAAGTATGGTTTCATTCTTATATATATATGTACTCATGTTTCCTTTCCACATTTTTATAACCCTTACTGAGAGTTTTATGCTAATCCCATGTTTTTGAAATGTTTTTCACAGGTCAAGGGAATGGTACATGATATGATGATAGTGTCTAGGAAGTGTCATGAAAGAATCCATGTTTTATTTTAAATATGTTTCCGTTGATGGGAAAAATAAATACTATCGTTTATGTAACCACTGTGTTTAAATGTGGAATGTAATGCATGTTTTATGATCTAATTCTTTAAAACTCTAATCCTGAAATGATCCTCAACATGTAATATTGAAGTAACTCAATATTAAGTAATTATTAAGCCTAGGGCCTTATAGTTTTGGTATATTAATTAATCCTAAAATAAATGACCATTCCATGATCCAAGAATGGATAGATTATAATATCTAAAAATATCTTCTAATATGTGATGCATTTCCAGAATTATCTACCATTTTGAGGATGATAACATGTGCTCAGTCTCGATTGAGTCCAATGAGATTTCTATAATCCTTAGAAAAATTTATATTTGAAACATGTAACTCTATTTTCTTTAATCATAATTGGAAATACATGTAGAATATGGTCCCATATATATAAATTATTACCAATTTTCCCATTGAATGAGTTTCTGTGATGGTTTAGAAGTGATACACTATTTTAAACTCATAAATAATCTCACAGAAAATGCTATAACTCATTGGGGTCCTAGGTAACTAGATAAAAAAAATCATTGTGACATCTTCCCACTTCCATAAAGTCATAGGATGTTGATAGAGAAAAACACCCAAATTATGGTTTTCATCCATTACCTTCTTTCATGATTGGAATTGGAAAAATGACCTATTGACATCCCTCTTTATCTGAGTCCACCAAAACTATCATCCAATGTCATTGTACATCATTTCCTCACTCAGATGTACCAGCCATATAGAGGTATAAAAATACCTCATTAGATCCTATATAATGGAAAAGGGACTACTGATATCCAATATAAAATTACCATATCTTCATTGTCAAAATTATATCCATATATCCAGTCACCACTTTCTAGATGTTCATACGTAACAAAAAAATTTGGGTTAGTATCCTATACACACATTACACTGCCTACCACTTAAAATATAACCACTAATTGATATGAATTCATCAGTCCCAAGCCCTCATAAGAATCCATTATCTAGTCTATATAAAATATCATTAGGTTCCACTACTCCTCTAAACGTCACTTACCATGATCCTTCTCCAACATCGAATTGTGGTTAATATAATCTACATTGATTTTAATATTAAAAGGTGAAAAAATCATCAAATTTTTTTATAGATAACCCTCCCACTAAATATTCCTCATATTTATGTCCATATTTTTAAAAATATATGGATGGTTCTTGTAATCAGTGTGGAATAAAAAACCTCTCACTTGAGAGATAGAGTCTCCAACACTTTAGAAACAAGACCACAACATCTAGGTCCAGATCACGAGTTGGGTTATTCTCACTGGGTAAAAGATATGATGACCCATAATATACTTCATGATCACTCGGCATAAATACATATCCTATAATAGCGGATGAGGAATCATAGAATATTAAATATTAGATCATAGGATCGTGAAGTAAAATTATTGGAGATGTTTTCAAACTCATCAATTGTCTATGAATTGATTCAACACAATATTCATACCACTAAAACTTCACTCCATTATTTTTCATCACATTCATGTGTGTTGGTAGTTAGAACTCACCCTAGATAATGCATTTGAAATATCTTTTCATGCCCAAAATGTTGCTGATTTATACAATGTTCTTGGGACATTTCCTACAAAACAATGCCTCCACTTTCTATGGGTTTATGGATATACCTATCTTAGATACCACAATCCCTAAAAAGTCTTCAACCTAAATCTAGAAGTTAAACATAAATATATTGGAATGAATTAAATGTTCTTGATCTATACTCGGTTCTATATCAACCATGATATCTTGTTTCTATGATGTTGTAATGTATATTATAATATAATCAACATAAAAAATTATGAATTAGTATATGTACAGGTGGGAGGCATTAGTCAAGAGATCTAAGGAAACTATCAATGCTTTCATGAAACTAAACAACATCACCAATATTCATACAACCCATACCTTTTATTAATTTTCATCTTTGGGTTTTCTTCCTCTCTATCCTATTGCTGATGAATGCACAATTATAGATCAATCTTGGTGAACCATCAAGAATCCGATAACTGATTGAAAATGTCATTGATCTAAGGAAATGGATATTGATTATTCAAAATCACTTGGTTAAACTAATAATAATAACCATTAATACTATGAATACCATCCTCTTTATTGGTGAACAATATAATTTCTCCTTTCAATGAAGTAATAATCCTGATAACCATTTTTTTCTTTGACTCATCATGTGGTACCGTGAGCTCCTTCAGTATGGATGGAGACTTATAATAATAGTGTAAAACATTGGAATGAAAACTAAAAAAGAGATCAATCACTAATTAAAATATCCTATCTCAAGGAATTATCATAGAAAACAACATAAATAGTGTGCCATGTAAAACATTTCCTCCTAATGATATAAAGCAAAGGGAAATAATGGTAACAAACAAAGCGGTAAATAGGGAAGTGGTGATTGACTTAGACCATTTACTATATATTGTCTATCACCACCAAACATCATATTCTGATAATCTACATATAAATATCATACCTTACTCAAAAACTGTGTATTTCTAATGAAAAGATAAGTGGATTCATTATAAGATCACGATGTTGAGGGTCGAAGTCAAACCCATAGGTTATGGATGATGATTGTAATAGTACATTATAGAACATCATGGATTTGGAACATAATTTTCAGTGGTGTGTCATATTTCTCAACATCCAAAATTTCATTTTATTAGAAGATAATAACTTATAGTAAGTCCATAAATCCTCATATATGAGTCACAACAACCCTATTTCATTCGCTGATGGTGATGATGATAACATGTTCAACCCTACTAGTCTAGAACTGCTCTGGTGAAATCTATCAACTTTTTTCATACAACATGTAGAATAATCTCTAGAAAGGCCACTAAAATCTGGAAGAATACTCACCACTATACCCTACATCCAAACAATCTTAACAATCAGGGATTTTTTGAGAACACCTGGGATTTGGGTTGATTAGGTAGACACATTAACTAATATGTGTCAATGCTTGGTGATTCCATTAGAGTTTTATGAATTCAATGTACCCAAATTGAATTCCCAAAAAATATTTCATTAATGGTTATCTAAGTTAAATTTTCATAATATCCAACTAGTGTCCCTACACCCCCCATTACAAAACTTCTCCATATATTAAAATGATTCTAGCTTCATCTTCTTTTCATTTAATGTCATCATGATGATGAATGTTACCATGATTATAACCACATGGTACGTGGAATCTCAAATTCATCATGATCCAAAAAAATATTGAATATTATTTAAAAAAACCCCAATACAGTCAACCATTGATCTCGATGGTGGGACATCGGGCTGTTGTGGTTATAAAGCCTACACCACTAGGAATGATGAAGGAGCATTCTCTTAGGAACTACCCGATATAGCTGGTGGTTCCACTAAAAATTTCAAGGGTAAAATCATCTATTATCTGAATGGGAATTATAAAATTTTAAGAAAATATCCATAAAATTGGATCATGCATGGTTCCACAAGGGTTTTACCCATAACCCTAGGTATACCCCTAATAATACTAACCCTGGATTACATATCGACCCGTAATTTTGAGTTATTATATATATAGTAATTAAACAAACAATTTATGTTCAACTAATATATTTAAAATAGATATATATAATAACTTCATGGACAATCATATATTTCACAAATTCAGAGAATAAAACTTTAATAAATACCAAAATATAAGTCATATAATTAAACATATATTACAAAACACAACAACTATTGTATATATGGAATGGGGTCCAAAATTTCAATTCATAAGGAATGATGCTACCAAAAAACACATATAAATGTTATCAAAAATTCAGTCAATGGTATGTGGGATGTTCATTACATATTTTATGGAAAAGAATATGGAATCACTCTTAACAAAGACCTACAATGCTATCTCATTTATACCATGTTGTAGGATAGTCTAAAAGAAAAAAAATGAAATTGATGTTCAAGTTCCATTTTTTACACCTCATCCTTTACCACCAGGTCCATGCTAGTTGATCACAAAACAATATGTTCCCCTTATTGCAACCCATTATTATCATAAAAATATATTAAATGATTTTTTTGGAATAATAATTACATACCCAAAAACACACCTTAGAAAAATAATAGATTAGTACCTTTGAAAACACGTAAACCAGAACAAATAGTCCATAAGTGAGCTACATCAACTCATATTATATAGTCCATAAATAGAATCCTTATTAGAAATATCATAAATAATAAGTAAATCAATGAACATAGTCTATTATATCATAACACTGTGATAATAAATATATTTGTGTTAGAAAAAAAGTACATTTTTTTATTAGGGCTATGAATGATGAAATTCATAACATGTTATCCATTGGCTTACTTCCCATGTACCATATTCAGGACTTGGATGACCTCTCTTACACCCATTTATAGGAATGGGATAACCTCTTATGTACCCTTTATGATCATATAACATTAATCATTACCCAATTCATTTGAAGTAGATAGAGGTCCCACCATTAACATAATATAAATCATACTTATGTGTTCCGTTAGTCTATAAAACATTTATTATATGACAACCCATGAAATAAAATGAGAAATATAAACAAATATTCATATCATATCCTATGTAAAAGATACTTGTTTGAAAATTATTTCATCATTTCTTTATATAGTAACCAATCAAATATAAGTGGGTTTCATAATAATTTTATCATTGTACATCAAATGAAATTGAAATTAGATTCCTAAAAATCATGCCATCATAAACATAAACCAAATAAAATTACATAGAATAATTGTATCCTTGTATCATATCCCCAGAAATTCATTTTTAATAGCTATAAATGTCATCGTTGTTGGAAACAAATTTATGATCGATCATTTCAAAATATCAGGATGAAAATATCCATTCTTCATTTAAAAACACTTTTCAAAACACAAAAATTTTGAATTTTTTTCGACATAAACACAAAAAATAATAATGGTACACTACAAGAAAGTAATTTTTATCTAGACATGAAGTTATATATATTCTATACCCATTAAAATAATGAATCATTTCACATATTTCTTAAATGAAAAAATGCACTTTTAGGAAATAGCATGAAGATTACTCTCAAACCCATATATAATGAATGTAAAATATGGGTAAAAATGTGTTCTAAAAAATAAATAGTATAATAAAACATTCATTAAAACATATCTAGAAAACATGGTTTTTAAGAAGAAAATCTCTGAAAAAATAGAAAAATGAAGCCATATATTGTAAGAAACAGTTTTTAAATTATTTTAAGTACCAATGAGTGAAAAATTAAAATATTGAAAGAAATTAGCATTAATAATCATAGTAGATGAAATTTTATGAGTTTATTAAGAGCTTGATCATTTTATTTGGTCATAAAAAACATATTCATTAATAATATCAATAAATTATGACATTGTCACATAAAGTCATTACAACATTGGAAATTTAAAATAATAATCTCCATGAAGGAATAACCTAAATTAGAAGATAATATGACAATAGAATGTAGAAATTAATGTTATTAAATTTTAATGGATATGTATTTATACATAATAAATGAATATAGGTTCATAATATATTTTACATGTCAAATAAGGTCAATGGGGAAAAAATTATCTTACCACGTTTTTAAAAATTTGAATTGTTATAACAAATAAATAATAACATTAAATGAAACGTTAAATATCATTAAAACAATTGAATTCACCATATTACATTTCAAATTGGTAGTATATACCCTAGAAAAAATAAACTACAGGTGAATTTTTATATGTCTCCATGAAATACAGGATTGGTTTGAAATCCATTACCATATGTATGGACATCCATCGTAAACATTGAAAACTACTGTGTTATAAAAATATGTTTATTATATATATATATATATACTTCCAAATTGTACATACACATATTTCACCATATATGATTAATTTATGAACTTTTATTAATAATTTTTTCTTAATAATTCCATGTTATAGTCACGTTCCTAGGGATAACTACTATTCTTTTCATATAAATTTTTATTTTTTATTTTTATTCCTCTTAAATTGATCGGGGTTTCATCATATCAGGAATTGTAACCAAGTATTATATCATATAAATTAGTTATACTATTATTTATAGTTGTCCATAAAATATATTAATAGAAAGTGAAATAAATATTTCAATGAGATAGTAGGTTGTAAATACGCCTGAATGTTGTATAAATTTTCTTATCATATTAAAATAATGAAAGGTAAGTTATATATAATCAGTATACAATATTTTTTATTTCATATATATATATATATATATCTCATTTTTCATTAAAAACATCCCCAATATTTTCCATGTAATTTGTGAATTAATCACTTCTCTTTGGTTTTGGTTGTCCTCCATATATATGAGCGGATCATAGTCCAAAAAAATTGAATGAATAATGTTTTTTGTTATATAATAATTAAAGAAGAATAATAACATCACAATTATCATATATAAACAAAAAATCCATTAATATACGCATCTGTCAGAGGTGGTAATATTAAATCGAAGGATATCAGTTCGCATGGTGGTTATCCATTGGGCATGTAAAAGATGATTTCATAACCGATTTTGTGGAAGTGGAGATATTTTAAGTAATTTACATAATTTCATAAAATGTGTTTATTGTATAATCTTTTTATAAGTTTAATTGAATGATTAAGAGGAATAAATAACAAAACATATTGATGAACGTTACCTCTTCTTAATTAATCCCCATAGGATTTCACTAAAAGACATCCTTTGATCAATTTATGTACAAACTAAGACTCCTAGGACAAGAGAACGGAATTTTGGAATGGATATAGGTATCTCTTAGATGATTTTTTTTAATTTTTTATGAGGATAAGCGAATGAGTTTCCTTTTATAAGTTATGTGAGTGGAACACTTGTAATTTTTTGAAAAAAAAATTCCACCAATATTTGTTTTTCATGTAATAGGGCTCCAATAATATACCATTATAGAGAATAAAAGCTATAAGGTTGAAATACATCCATTCAATGGGTGTTGTGCATGTTTCAAAAATTTTTTAACCATTATATTTTTAGTTTACCCCTGATAAACCCATTTTTTACTTAAATGGGGAAAATAATTTTACTACTTTTTCTATTATCATTGGTAAAATATTATATTTAACTTATTAGAAAAAAAATTATTCTATGTCTAACTATTGAATACATTTTTCAAAACTTATTTCAAATAAGTGTAAAAATAAATTTTAAAATTAATCCTACTGGTGCGATAAGAAATCATATTTTTAAAGAGAAAAGGATCAAATGTTTACAATTTTTGTATATCAATAATAAATATAAAACTGATTAAAATGATATAAATATTATTATTTTATATAAAGAATTACTGATGTTACTTTTTGAAGCAATTTAATATACAATTTAACTATACAAATAAATTAAATGAAATCGGGATTTTCAAATAACATTTAGTGTGTTTCACTATTCATTAAAAAATGAAACAATTAATAAAATTAAAAAAATTAACTGTATAATAACTTCATAATGATAATTTAAAAAAATGAAGTTTTGTTTTCATATAAATTTTTAAAAAGTACAAAAATTAATTTATTTATTGTTCATATAAATAAATGAAAATCATTTTTTTTGAGAAAATATCATTTTCAAAACACATATTTACTTAACTAAAAATTATTCATTTTTTATCAATATACATTATTTATATATAAACATTATAATTAATATTAAAAAAAATTCTATTCTTATTTATTTGTTTATAATATAGTTTATAATGGTATAATTTCAATAAATATACCAATAATATATTAGGGTGTTGATAGAACATAGTGTCTTAAATAATGAAGGCTAACCTAGAGTTATGTGTAGCATATTCTGGACTTGGTGTTTTTGATTAAACAATCTATCATAGAAATTTAATTTATTTTAGAAAATATAATTCATAAAAATTTTGGGGTGTTGCAGAATGGTGTTATCCATCTCTTCAATTTTTCAATATTGTTTTTTTATTTTGAGTAGCCTTGATTTGTTGTTGAATATATATAACCTTTAATGAAATTATGTCAGCTATTTTAGGTCACATTATCATTTATTCTTTATCCTCATTCCAACACATTAGAGATATAAATTTCATTCTGTATAGGTATTCATAAGTATAAATTTAAATTTTTTAGTGAACATTATTCTTATAATAATATTCAACTTGATTAAGGTTTTAATCGCAAAAACCTTTGAAATTCAAATAATATGATTTCAAAATATCCTCTAGATATTGAATTTTTCTTTTAGACTATCCATATTTATGTGGATGATACATTTTGATAAAACATAACTCTATATCAAGTGCATGCTAATGACTATGCCAAAAAATTGAGGTTAATCACTGATCTAAATCATACACAATGGAATTTGGTCTCCGTGAAACCTCAGCACTTCCATAATGTATATTATATTAATCAAATCTTGATAGAAGTCTTCTTTGATAGTGATCATGTGTTCTGAATTAGTAAAGTGATCGACCACTTCCCACATATCATTATTCCATTTAGACTTTTTAGGGAGTCCAAATACAAAATATATTGTGATGTTTTCCAATTTCCATTCTGGTAATGGACGCGACTTCCATACATTGAGATATAAACTCCATGAACACTATCTTCATTCCATTCCAACAGAAATAATCTCTGAAATATATATATATATATATATATATTATTTCTAGATTAATAGAGTTTGATGAACTACGAGATTGCTCAATCAAATAATTCTTTGAGTCTGGTATGGATGAAACACATACATGATTCATAAACATTATCATTACATCATAAGAAATTTTAAACAAAATAACATTTCTAACATTCTTTTGCAGCTCAACATCATATTATTCTCTATATACAATCATCACAAGGTTATATAGTTTAAAATAAAATTAGGAAATATAATATTTCCACCATCCACAAGAATTTATAAATCCAACCATTAAATATCTAGAAATATGTGATGTTTTAATCTAAATCAATGATAAGTTAGTTTGATCATTTTAACTCAATGAATTTCCACCATGTTCACATTATAAGGGATTTAAGGTATTGTTTAGTCATAATATATAGTAATCTCAAACCATATTCTTTGGAAAATGTTCTTCTAATTTTATCTAAATATATACATCAAACTTTTATGATCAGTATACACACCCCACTTTTCACTATAAAGATAATTCTTCAATATCTATAATGAATAAATTACCACTTCTATGTCCAAATAAATATTAGGTTATTTTTTCTCATGAATCGTCAATTTTAATGTGGAATAATCTATGACCATTTCATTATTCATAATAAAAAATCCTAATCCCATCTTGGATTCATCACTATAGATTACAACCCCTTCTTCATGATAGGGTGAATAGGCACATCTGTACTGACTAGCCTTCTAATAACTTCTTTAAATAGTCCATCACATTCATATGTTTAGAGGAACGTTTCTCCATTAAAATTTAACTTGGTGAGTGTATTACATATTCATTAGAAATTATCCACAAACAATAGATAATATCTACATAAATGAGCAAAACCATGGATCTCTGTCAATGTGGAAAATCCGGGATGCCATTGAAAAACCTCCTTCTTTGTGGTATCTAGTGATATATCCTATCTTGATATTACATGACCCCATAATGAATCCCTTTATAGATGAAATTCACATATTGTAAATGAATAATATATTTTTTTCTTATTTAACGTCTTTATTATAATTCTCAAGTGATCTTCATGCTCTTAGTTTTTCTTTGAATAGATAACAATATCATCTCTAAAGACTACTACAAAGTTATCCACGTAATCTATAAATATTATTTTAATTAAATAAATTTAGATATTAGGGGAATTGTTATGACCAAATGGAATCACTATATATCCATAATGTCCAAACCCTATATGGAATGTTTTCTTGGTTATATCCTCCCTTTTCACCCTTAACTAATGATATATATAACGAAGGTCAATATTAAAAAGGCGTTGAGTTATGTATGGATGATCAAAAAAGTCAAAAATATAGGGAAGAATATAATTGACCTTAATTGTGTTATTTTTAGTTCTTGATAATAACTATAGAGTGCCATTGATCCATCATTATTTTTAATAAAAATAATCGGTTCACCATAAGGTGAAACTAGTGGAATAATTAATAATTATTTTTATTTTTAATGGATTTTATTCTTCAATTCCTTCAACTTAATCAATTATATTCTTTATGAAATCTTTTAATTTTTTTGTGTAACCTAGTATGAGTTATATTGACAACTGAATTTCACATTTTGGTGGATGTATCAGTATCTTTTTTAGAAAACCATTATAAAAATCTATCACAGCAGGCATATCATTGCTGTTGAATTTTCCCATAACATCAATGATAAACGTCCCTTGAAAATGGGAACCAAGACCTATACAATGGATGTGATACCTAATTTTTTTTTATACTTATCATCACATTGATATGAATCAATGGGTTGGTTTGGAATTCTTACATGACATCACTTCTTAGAAAATTGACTTCAGATTTATATAGACAAATTAAATCCATCCCTATAATAAAATTATATTTAATAAAAGGAAAAAATGAAAATATTTTTAAAAAGAACATTTAAAAAACATCTACCAGAGAAGAAAATTATAATTTGGTTGAGATAATCATACCTTTGAGGATTTTCACTATTAATTATATATCTAATCATTTAGATGGCATCATAATTCCTATATAATATTATTGTGACATTAATGAATATATAGACCTATATTCAACTAATATTTTATTAGTTCATTAGTTTAAGGTATTTTTACAATTTAGAACGCAATTATTACACCCCTATTTGGAAATACCAATCATGTTAATTTTCCCCTTGTCCCTCAGTTTAAGAGGCTTCTAGAAATGATCACCCTTATTAACCCTCCAATTTGGGTACATTTTTGGATAATATAGAATATCCGTGAATATTAAACACTAATGTGTAGGTGATGGATTCTGTAGAATATTATCATTATTTGTATCATTAGAAAACATTTTCCTATGACTTCAACATTCAGCTTCTCAATGACTATCCCTTCAACACATAAAACTTGTAGTTGTCCCTTTTGGAAACGTTTCTCCCTGATTCTCCCAACATATTAATAATAGAGGAAAAGTCATAATTCTATCTCCATGGTTCATAGATTTTTATTTGAATTCCATGTACTCTTCTCATCAGAATCATGAGTTTCATATATAACTTCAACATCTATTTCCAACATAATAGGACATAGAAAAATATCGTCATAGATATTTGTGTCTTCTATGTTTATAACCCTTCATATACTTTGTTTTAATCCATTAAAGAAATTATTAACCATAACTTTATGATGGATGATAATACCAGAATCATACCACACATATAATGATTTTTTTTCTCATTGTTACCAATTGATTCATCATCCATTTTATTTTGATTAGGTAAATATATATCCTTACTCATAAGAATAATAAGAGGAAAAATTATGGAAAAATAATTTTATAACTCATCCCAATCCATGGATTACGAATTATGTTTTTTCCTCGAATTAGTGATAGGAGTCGACAATTGATCCACATAAACATATAAATGGTAGAAAATGATAATGGTTTTTTATTTTATGAACACTTGACATTTGAAAATATATTTTCTATGGTATTCATCCGTTATTCAAATCTAGTGGATTAAAATTCCCTTATAAATAAGGTGGGATTTTATGAATAAAACAATCAATAGAATATTTTTTCCACCTTAGTTTATTCAAAATTTCAATATGATTCATAGCATTAGAATATTTCACCACAATAGTAGTGAGATATTGATTTATATCTTCCAAAACATTTAGATTTTTTAGAAAATATCATTAAATTTTTCATTGAAGTATTCATTATCACTATTTAATCAGGTTATAACCATTGAATAACAAAACAAAACAAAAATTATTAGTAATAATAGTCATAGGTAGGAAGCCCACAATCATTAAAAATCACTTTTTATGATGACTTAATCATGAAATACATATTTTTATTTATGAAACCTTAGACTTATCCAAGTTCATTCAATATCTTGAATATTATTAATCCATCATAATGGTTCAAAAGGGTTTGGGAATTTCCAATTCATATCCCCTAGTAGTGTCATGTTAGGGGTGTAGAAGCCCATTATCATGCATTATTTAACAAATGAATCAATATTAATTCACACCTTTTTGAGTTCTTACCCATAGGTTCCTCTATGCTAATGCCAGATCGACATTTAGTATCCAGACAGTGATTAAATTGATTAGAAACCAATATTTATGTCATTTAAAAAAAATCTAGGACACTTTCCTATTCATTGGTTCAACCTTAGACATATCAATAAAAATTTCCATATGGATATAAATATTTTTTTCTCATCTATGATTAAAAAGATTAACTAAACCCATCATCTGATACCATTTATAGTGAATCAGGGATTTCATATACATATATTAAATATTTTTAGATAAACAATCATAATAATTCATAAAAAGATTCTTGTGGACTCTAATCATTCTTTTACTTTGGAAAAATGAAAACAAAATCAAAGGTCCATAAGTGAGGTATATCATCTCTCACAACATGCCTTATAACATAAACCGTTTTTATAAATTTCATATGTAATAAGGAAATAAAATAACAAGAGGCATGATATCATAACATTAGTATAAGACATATATTTTTTGAATACATATAAGAATAGAAATTGTTCTGTCAAGGAAACCCAACCAGACATTAATAACATGATATGATTTTGATAACCACTGATGCACTTAATTTGGGAAAGAGATGACATCTTGTTTACCCTTTTTATGGATTAAGATAACCCACCATGTAACTATTGAGATTATATATAATTATTCATTACATAATGAATTGGAGGGAGATATAGGTCCTACACATCAAGTAATAAAAATCGTACAAATATTTTCATTAAGAACATAATAAATTAATAATATAATTACCCCATTAAATGAAATTGGTTTCATAAACATTTAATACAACCATAACCCATGTAAAATAGACATGATTCAAATTCATTTAAACATTTCATCATAGAATAGCCCATGAAAAAGATGTGTATTTCATATTAATTATATCATTGTATATGTGGTGGAAGAGAAATAGGTTTCATAAAAATATTTTCATCATAACTATAATTCATGAATTGAATGAATAAAATTGGCTTCCCTGGATCACATCCCAAATAATTCATATGTAACATCATTGGATGTTATCACAGTTTTAGTGTAATTTTAATAGATCATTTAAGGAAAATTACTGGTGAAAATATCTTTTACACTTTGAAAAAAACTTTTTAAAAAATTATGAATCTTTAAAATATTTTAATTTGGAAATAACCATGAAAAAAATAATTATGATTAAAATAAAATAATATTCATGATGATGGAAATTTCATTCATTCTGGGATTGTTAAAAAAATATTCCTTTCAATTAATTTTATATGGAAACATGTATTTTTTGGAAAATTAAATGAACATTTCATTCAATTTTTTTAAAAAATAAATCGTCGTTATGAAATTATTCTAAAAAAATAAGATAATAATAACCAATTTTTTAAAATCATCTTTGGAAAACGTTTTTTTGAATTAAAACAGATTTCTGAACGAAGAGTGAAATAATGTCAAATTTTCTTCAAACAAATTCACAATTATTTTTAGTACCAAATACTGGGAAATTTTTACTATTAAATTAAATTATGATAAACAATTATTGTTGGATAAAACTCATAAGTTTCATTATAGTATAATCATATTATATGATCATCAAAAAATAATTATAAATAATACCTTTAAAAGATGAGATTGTAAAAAAATCATTACCACTTTGGTAACATTGAATCATAATTCTCATGATGGAATAACATAATGTAGAAAATAAAATATCATAAGGATAAATTTTTTAAATAAATTATAGGTTAAATGTGATTTATATAACTGTCTTGATATAATATAAGTTCCAAACATATCATATATCTCAAAGAAGTAAAATTGAGACAAAAAATATTACCATATTGGTAATATTTTGAATCATAATACCCAACAAATAATAACATTAATTGAATAAATATATATCATTAAAATAATTGGATTATTTATAAAACATAGAAATGGTAAATCTATACACCACAAAAAATAAATGAGTGGTTTATTTTCCAATGTATCTCATAAATAAAATTGAGACTTCAAATAATTTACCTTTAGACTTGACTTCCTTCATAAATATTAAATACTCACATATAGTAAATATATATTTTTTTAAATATATTTCATACTCATATATATATATATATTATAACATATTATATTTAAATATGACAATTTTATTAACTATTTATTAACAATTATATGTTAATTTCATGTTCTGAGCAATAACTAATTTGTTTTGATTTATTATTTTTACTCCTAATATAATGATCATTTTTTCATAATCTCTAAAATATCAACCATTAAATAAATTCTACATATATTTATATTATTCCATAAATAATATTTCATAAAATGAAACACACTGTTCATTTGGATGGTTGGTCATAATTATACATGAATGTTTTTTTCCATTCTCTTTTTGGAAAGAAAGGGAGAAATATGAATGGTTTATTAAAATTATAGAATAATTTTTATTTCATATATATCAATTTTTTCACTAAAATATATCCTTATTACCTTCCATGTATTTCATGAATGAATTACATCGCTTTGTGAGGTGGTAGTCCACTGTAGACACGAGAGACGTTAGCGTATTCTCACAAAATGGAATGAATAAATATATGTGTGATATAATAATTATATAATTATAATATTATAATAAATATTATATATAATAAATAAATACACCCATCCATGGAAGTTAGTGATGGGAAACAAATTGCATCAACATGCGAGGTGGTGGTATGCCATACACATGAACAATGATTTGAAATACATTAGATAGAAGTGAATACGGTTGTTGTTCATTCAAATAACATAACAAAATATCACTATATGGAGGGAAATATTGTTACTATATCATAATTTTATAATATAATTTTAAGTAGTAGGATGAAGAAATATAAAAATACCATAATTGTTGAACATCACCTCTCCATCAGTTATCCTCCTTTTGTTTGTAATAAAATAATTAATTAATTATATTTTAGTCCAAATTAAGTGTTCTATGATTAGAGAAATATTTTTAATGGAATTTTGAATGGTATTGGATGAACCAAAATGATTATACAGTGTGAATATGATATGAGACGGGGGTGGCCCTTCATAATTGAGGTGTGTGGTACACTTGTATTGTATTGATTAAAATATTTCCACCCCAGTGTTTCAAGTCATAAAGATCCAAATATGGACAATTATCGAAAATATAAAATATATGTTATAAATATGGTCGTTCAATGGATTTTTTTCTTGTTTTAAATAATTTTTATCCCATTATCTTTTTTAGAATAACACCAATGGTAATCCAATTTTAACCGTAACAATAGTAAATATTATTAAAAAAAATTTCAAAAAATTTGGGTAAAAACATTATCATTGATATATTAAATAAAATAAATTGTTTTTATTGAAAATGTGGAATCCATTTTCAAAATTCGATTCACATAAGTGGAAAAATAAAATATTAAATAAATTCCATAGACATTATGAGAAGATTGGTTTTTAAAGAGATAATGTTGAATCTATTATAATGTTTTTATCTATTAATAAAAAATCAAATTTATTAAAATGACCAAAATATGATTAATGGTTATATAATTGAACTGATATTGAATTAAATTTAATTTGAAATATAATTTAAATTTATTAAAAAATTTATATTAATAATAATTTTTTATATAAAAATTTTTATTTTACACTATTTATCAAAAAAATGAATCTATTCATGAAATTACTAAAAATTAATCATTAAGTAATATTGATATAATGACTTAAAATATGATTTTTTTTTTCAAAAAATTAATATCATAAAATTTTGAGAAATTAATTTTTTTATTGTGTATAAAATGAAATAAATATTTGTTTTTTGGAATCCAATATTTGTGAAACATATAATGAAATTACAGAAAATTAATTATTTTTTATATTATGTTTTCATTATACAAAAAATTGGTGTCTATATTTAAAAATTATTATTTAGTATTTATATATATATATATTAAATTGCTAGTTAAAAATTATATCATTTAAATAAATATATTAATAATATATCATGGTTCTGTAAAAACATAATTACTTTTATAAAGGAAGATAACACAGAGTTATGTGGAGCACAAGAATAAGAAGGTGTTGTGGGTAATATAAGCTATCGATGAAATTTAATGTATTGAAAAATTACAATTCGTTAATACTCCCGATGTTATATCCCCATATATAGGAGGTTACTTTCTAGATTTTATAGTAAAAGTGTATTAGTGGGAAGGATTTACCAGTAGTATCAAATCATATCAAAAATAAAAAATAGAATAATAATTAATGTAATGATAAAAGTAAATTCTTTAATCTAAATAATTAATAAGAAATATATTTTATTCATGTACAAATAACTCTCAATGTAGAATCTAAAACTAGAGCACAAAGTAGGGATAACAAGCAAAAATAAAAAATGAGGTCCTATAAAGTCTACCTCGATCTGGTACCAGATCCATGCTCTTCTTAATGACCATCTACCATAGGACCTTTTCACATCTCCATATCCCTAATCATAAAATCTATGAATTCATCGAAATGAGTATATAAGATGTGATTTGAAGATTCAATAGAAAATCACAAGTTCTTATTTAAAAATTGTTCTCAAGTAAAAAAGTGTATACCATAATAAAAAAATAAAATTTCAAGACAAAACTAAATTAAAAACTATGAAATGGTGTTCTAACCAAGACACAATGATTCCTATTCACACCTTCTTCCGATCTATACTATAAGCATTGTCAAAGTATCAGAAGCAATGAAAAACAATTAACAAGGCTACTAAGCATGCTGCTCAACATCTTGTGAACATACTATTCATAATTCCATTGTCATTAAGTTGGTTATGTTCTTGACGTATAATTGGAATCAATAGCTACATGGCATCTTGTGGGGTAATAATAACATGCTTTTAGAATCCATAAAAAAAATGAGTGAATCTCATATTATTTATTTCACATCATAATATCTGTACCATCTTATTTTGTCCATCGTCATCATCATAGAATGTTTAGTACACTGCCACTCTAAGGGATAAACATGTCATTATGGTCAACTATTTTTGATAACCATGAAAAATACTCTGATCTGCACCCATAATAGGTGATAGCCCATAAATAAACATAACATATCATCAAGGGTAAATATAGGATCATACAATATAGGTGAGGAATAAAAAACATGAATAATCAAGATATGATGTCAAACATGGAATACAGTATCACATAAGATTCCATATGTGACCATAATCAATAATGGAAATAAAGTATTCAAATACAAGTGTTATATCACATTTACAAGTGTCAAAAAGACACCAACATTGTATGGAAATTTTTTAACTGATGTTTTTAGGCTAACGACGTAGATAAACCACCATGGGTTGTTCAATTATTGGAGATACAAATTCTACATCCACAAACACCTCCTCTTATGCCTTAATTTTCATCTTTCCAATGATAATGATTCATCAAGGCTTCATAAAACCAATTATACAATTTCATTTCGAATGGAATGAAGTCATACATGTACTAACATAATTACCTCCTTTATTTTCTAGAATAATTATGATAATTCATAATAATACATATTGATAAGTCCATATTATTTTAAAGAATAATTACGATTTCACATATGATAGTAATCCTCACTATAGGATAATATAAGATAAAATAAAATGCATATATCATAATATTATATTAGTTGATTTGGAGTTATAATTATTCTTGGGGTTTGTTTCAATTTTAAAAAAATGTTAAAAAGAACAGTTTCATTATCTAATTATCTAATATTTCAAGGAATTCTTACATACTTTTGTCTTTTGGAATGGAATCATGTAAAATAGAGAGAGAGAGAGAGAGAGATTCTACCATTCCCTGAAATAAGGATAAAGAACAAGTTTTATCTGGGATTGAATTTATATATCATATGAAAGGGAATTTTTTGGAATTACTGAACTAAAGGGATTAAAAAATAGTGCCAAAATAAGGCTCATGTTTCTTTTAAGGAAACAAATCACATATAGTCTTGTAATATTATAACCAAAAATTAAATATCATAATGTAATTTTTGTTTTATGATCATTATAAAATAAGACTGTTTAATTTCATCAATAAATATTGGTTACAGATTTGGAAAATTTCAATGCATTAAGTCCCTAACTTTTCACATCTAACACCATAAAATATACATGTTTGGGTTTTGGTATGGATTAATAGTTGAGAAAAAATAGGGTAAATAATTTCAATTTTTTATAGGGTATGCATTGGGTAATAGTAACATGATTTTACAAATATGGACATGGTTAACATTTTTTAGCCATAGGAAAATCACCCATACCATTATATATTAGTACACATACCCTTACACAACCCGATAACCCATACATAGTGTCCATATTACACTTATAAAACACAATTACATAATCTTGTACCCTTATGTATCACACTTAAATGAGTATTTACCTTTATAACATCTTCCCATACACTTATGTTGTGGCCTTAAGTAAGCGAATTTCCCTTTCATAGTGTTGGGATGTTCATTACACATCGAATGTATACCCTTACATACAATCTACCTTACCCTTTCCAATTCATTAACAAGGGGTTATCCAAACATACAGGCATGTATACCCTAATATAACCCCTATAAAATGGTGATAACCATATACTATGTCTATTATACACTAATTAAATTCACAGATAACTCCATTAACTTCATGAACCCAAGACAAATGTCGTTTTATAATTATGAATATAAATATAACACACTTTCACCCTTAAAATATACCACAAAACATAACAAAGGGTAATTTTATTGATAAATTCTGATTTCCACATAATAACAATATAATTTCCAAAAACAATATGATCTTAGAATAAAATAATACAAAGAATATTACAAAATTGTGTGATGATAATGTCATTATTAATTATTGATCATATATTTTGGGTGCTCCTATTTTTTTAAAAACAAACTTGTTTCCATGAAGTTATAAATTGATTATAGAGAACTAAATAACATTATTTTTTAGAATAAGTATATATTTCCCCATATAGATGATTTTTTTGGAACTAGGGATATTAATATTTTTTGATTGTTATTTTCATCTTTTGGTGTAATCAGATGATATTAGAGGATGATTACACTGCAATGATAGAATTTTAGACTATATATATGAATTATAAGAATATGGTTGTGATTTTAAGGATGAAAATTTATCCATCTATATTTTTGGACCATTTTAATATAGTTTTCCTTTTGATCATGGATAAATTTTTTATAATATGAATATGAAATATATTAAAAATCATCTGATGATCATGAAAAATTATTTTAGTTTTAGTCTTCAATAATTTAAGGAAAATAATTTATATGTAACATTTATTCATTGTTATTCCTAGTTTTTATTAGATTCTTTACATTTAAAAATTATAAATAAACATGGAATAACTATTTAAGAAGTTAAAAATAGTGTTTTTTAAGAGCATAGAAGACTAATAAATTATAGAATGATTTGTATTTTTCAGAGATTAGTGTGTTAAAACTGAAGTCTTGTTTATAAATTTTCTCTTTTATATAACCATAAATCTATGTTAACTCAAAAAGGAATTAAATTCAACGGTATGAAATATTGTGACAAATATTTCGAATAATTGAAAAATGTTACTGAATGCTTCGTGTTGTAGCCCTATTATCCAAAAATGGTGAATTATTTTTTATATTGATGATTCTTTAAATTGGAATGGTTATGTTTATTTGTAGAATGTATCATATAAGTACCAGAGCCCCTGGAACTATACAACAAGCTAGTTAATCACTTGCCCTCATGAAATCCTCCCCAAACACTAGTGGCTACCAACTATTATTGACGTTCCAACAATGGAACATCTAGGAGACTATAACCTCATGATCAAGGTGGAAGAACTAAATAAAAAACAATCAATAGCAGAATCAATATTAATTATGGTAGAGTAAATTAACGATAATAAAAATCAATGAAAATCAATGATTAATCATGCATGGAAATTCTACAATGTAAAAGAAAAAGATAAATATTAGGTAACAAATACCCAATACATAAGGAAATTAAAAAATACTATTGGACCATATCCATTTGTAGAATATGATCTGAATCAGTACCATGCTATTTATCTTCCAAAAACAAGCATAATAACATATCTTACAATCTACGATCATGGACATGAAATCATGAAGGATATTACAGTACCACTATGTAATAGCATCAAAAATAGCATTTTAAATATACTTATTAGGTCACCAAAAAATGTGTATAATGCATTCTAGTATGTGAATATAAAATAACATAGTTTAAAAGTATATTTAAAGTAAATTAGTGTCATGTATATAAATTGATTTAGTCCTGTTAGGTTTATCAAGGACACATGGTTGACCATAACTTGTTTGGACATAACTAAAATCACATTGTACATGTAATCTCTTGTATATATATAGATATATATATATATTCGTGTGAGAAAAAAGGTACATATTAAATGATATACATTCAATGGCGACGTCCTGAGGCTAAATTCCCATATTTCCACATAAGTATATCATACTAGTCTCCCAATATTATTGAGGAATGTCTTGCCCACAGTTCTAGATTAGTTATAATATACATTAGGGATTACATTTTTTAAGTGGAATATACCCTAGTCAGTCCACATTAAGGAAATTTAGATAAGGCTTCCCATATTTTAGGGTATAATGAATAGAATTTAATATCAACCAATTAGAACAATCTTACTATACATACTACCAGTCATCCTCTGATCACGTCCAAGGAATTCCACAATCAGGAACTAATGTTTATCCCAAGAATTAATATACTTCATACATCATCTAGACCATTTCATGGAATTCCGTGTATATATCTCAATTGTTATCCAAGGTGTAATACAAATATTTTACCATCAAAACCCTTCTCATGCATTCTGTGTAAAAACCCAGTTATTGGTAATTGTATTTATAATTTTAAATATCATAGTAGTATGTATACTGTATTACATATAAGGAATCCATGAATCACTCATGTTTAAATATCATGTCATTAAACCTATTATCACAAAAAATGTAATTTCGTATATTTGACTCACGTATCACACAAGGTGTTGTATAATTCATTTAAACTATGATTGCACTAATGAAATTATGTATAATAAACCCAAAAATCACTCAAGGTTTACATTCACAAGTAGGTACATATAATTTAAAAATTAAAGGATGCCAAGAGGTCATAAATTACTTAATATAAGTTAAACTAGGTGATTTTCTACCTTTATATGTCAAATTACAAGACATACATGGGAGGCACCCATGCCAATTGAAATTCAAGATAAATTCAATTTTCAATATAATAAAAAATAATAATTTTATCTTTGAAATAATTCAAACCATATTTTAATTCAATATCTCTGCTTCTTTAGTTAGGTCTCATCATAAGTGATAATGAGTTCCATTAAAGGATTTTCTAATTAACGGTTCATTTAATTCATCAATGTTCTTCAACTAAATTAATAACATACAATCAATAGACCCATATGACAAGATTGGTAGTTTTCACAATAAATGTTTCTATAAATATTCTAAAAGAAAAAAATTATGTTTTTTCCTAGTGGAGGTTTCAAAATTCAACCATGTTTAAGGGGGTTATAAAGAATATTTTTTTGTGGTCAAAGAATAAAAATAATATATTTTTCAGATTGGGGAAACACTTAGGAATACCAGTGTTCAATAGAAAAATGTTATTATATAAACACTCTTTCTTTTAGAGAAAATAATTTTGACCCATACCATGTTCATATGAATGTCCAATTATCCAATATTGAGGATAAAATTTATCTAAAATCAGATATACTAGAAATATTACTGAACACCTAAAAAAAGGAAAAATATCTTGGACAATTTTAGAATTTTTTATGGAGGGATATTTGGTGAAAAGAAGGAATTGTAGTTATAAAGTCACCAATACACTTCAATAACACCTAAAAATGATCAATTCTGAGCTGAAATGATGGGGTTCATCCATGAATGAGGATATGAATGAGAGGAATGCATGGGGGACCAACTAGGATAAAAGGAATAAAAAAATAATGTAAAACCATTTAATGTTATAAGGTGGAATTGGTATAATTTTCCATTCTAAAGAGGTGCAGGGTTAGGACACATGGTTTGTCTAACCATCTTCTAACTGTAAAGCACTCAGATCCTATGATACTGACAAAACATAACTTGGATTCATCTTTTTCTCAAAATCTAAACCAACCATGTAGTGTTACTAATTTTGTTGAACTGAAAATTTGGGTGATGAACACGGTTTAAAAACCAGTTTGTAGCTTGATTCCCTACCTCTAGTATTTTTTGAAGTCATTCTACATGACCATGTACCAAACATTGACCAGTTTAACAAACCACGTGACACCTCCTTAACGGATAAATTGTTTCCCTTTGTGTGTATCATGATTTCAACAAACCATATTTATATATCTATTTCAATATAAAATTGAGGGTTACATTGAACGATGCATTAGAAAAACATCAGAAATCCCAATAAAAATATCAACCCTTAATAAATATCCAAAAAAACAAATTTATGTATTCCAATGCTCAAATTTACACTATAAGGATCTATTTATGATGTCGACTATCAAAAAAATTAACTTTTTGAAGTCTCTTCTCATTTTCAACCAGTTCAAAACTCATGAAATTATAACCTCCCCCATAATATAACATATCACCCCAGGAATCATTAGGGAATAACTAAAATATCACCCAACCTACATGGTTCATGTAGATTCATTCAAATAAAAATGTTGTGTTTTCTAACATCCAACTCACCTATACGAATCAGTTTATACAAAAGGTACATAATCATCTATAACTCAAGCAAATTAGTCCACTCAAAACTGAAGCCTGGGGATAATTTTTATTCAATACCGTCTTACAAAATACATGATATCATCGCCATCTATTTTATCATTAACCATATGTCACTCCCATTTATATGTTCTAGATTCCATAGAGACAATTCTAATCATAATTCTTCCACCATAATAATTTATGATTTTAGAATTCCCTTAGTGTCCTAGAAACACTCATGCCTTATTTTCAAATTTTTCTATGTGGAATCTACCTTTGGCCATCTATTAGATCGAAAATCTCAAACATAAATCAACCATACCTAAAATGGAATTTCATGATTTACCTTGATACAAATGATCAATGTTTAATCTACCCTCATTCTACCCTGATGGAATGTGAAACTTTGTTCCATACCAAACACAAGAAACTATTTTAGAGAAATCACATTGGACCACATCTTGAGAACTATTCCCAAAAAGTATTTTCTTCAATATAAACCATTTGGTTTAATGACGAATGAAAAAGCCTTAATAACATGGTGAACTGTCAACATTCTTTATATACTCATCAAATCATATACTCGACATTCAAAAATGTCTCTTTATTGAACCATCAATTCCTAAAACCCATCATCATAGTCCAGAACAAACAAAGTTTTTTTCTCATTTTAGTTTCCATAGATCACCAAGAGCTACAATAGGATAAATAACAATATCATTATTTCACCAAATATCTATAATATAACCCATACATGTAATTTACCAACGATTTTATTCATTCATTTTACATTTATGTAATTGTAAAGAAGTTCCCTAATGACCATTCAATGTCTAATATTATGTTCCCATGAACCTTCCCTTGTGATGGTCTCCCCACAATGACTTAATTACTTCTCCCCACCTAAGGAGCATATCTTTCGCTACATTAATGATAACATAGCCTGATCACCATAGGCTATTATCAATTGATCCCTAGAAAAAGTAAATGAAATATCTAAAATCCCAATCCTCACCATTTCATAATTTAACTTCACCCTAAACTAATTACCATATTCCAAGATTATTTAATAGTTAAATTTCTACAAAGACACAACATCGATGTTCGAAACCCTTAAACAACCATTACTATACCTAAAAACAAGTGTATTTCCTATAAATTACTCATCTGTTCTAAATATTATGGAGTCCTTTTGAAAAACAACATTGGAGTAGATAGATCCTTGACATATATCCAATTATATCTCTACTTACTCATGTAAGATTCAATATACGGGGAATGATCACCTATAGGTTGGAGTGAACTAATATTATATCGATAGACATGTTTGTATCTCCCATTCCATGACCATTTTATATAGTATATATTTTCATTAAATAACACTTGAAATCACGGCTTCAAAAAATAAATTTATTGATACCAAGATGGGTCCATCATCTCTTATAAAATCACTAGTCTTATATTATCCACCATCAAACGAAAATAATTCAATTTTCTAAAACAGCAGGTTGTCGTGCCCATAATAACAACATCAAATAGTAGATCCTAGATACTTAGTCAACTCATAATATAGCAACCCATCCTTTCTTAGATAACTATTACATCATTATGAATATAAACATTATAATAATATTACACTACAAGGATCCAGAGGGTTAGTGTCCTGGGAAAACTAGGGCCCAACATAACATTTACAACATCAAACATAAAAATTTATTTAATTAATTCTTATTTATCTTCATATTGGCCCTTGAACTCTCCTTAGTACATGTAGTCACCTAATGATATACATCAAAAAGGGGTGATCTAAAATCCCAGTAAAAGGATAGATATGAACAATATATAAATTGGTGATCACAGTCATAGAATAAGCATTGTATCATGAACATTGTGGAATCATTAATAAGAGACATAAAATTTGGAAATGCATAAAAAATAAAACATTATGTCTTAGTGGTAAACTACCACACATAGTTGTGAAAAATTATATCATCTTGTTAACACATCATTTCACATTTACTGATGAGATTCATCACATTACCCAATGAAGGTAGCAAATTAGGTTTCGGCCCTATCAAACTTTGGAATATTCCTAAAAATAATTTTAGAGCTAAGCATGAAGAAAAAAAGAGATTCTAAGACCCCTCGTGCCAAAATTAATTTTATAAAAATATTATGTATTTTTATACAATTCACGTGAAAAAGATGATTTTTCTCCTAAACGGTAGCTTGGATCAAGAATATGATGGCATGGATGCATTTTGAGCGTGTCGTTTACCCTAGGAGGGGTGTAACCTTTACTGGAATAGGACTGGTATAGAAAAAGGTGACCAGGGGCATTTTCCTTAAAAATTAATAATTTATTTATGGGATATTTCTTTCATAACTCATAAAGGGAGTCTCATATTGAAATTATTAGTGTGAGGTTGTGTTCAGAACGTCGCGTTTACCCTAGGGGTGATCTGATTTTTCTGTATCGAGAGGTTTCATCGGGGGGGGGGGTCTTTGGTTGAATTGATTAATTAATTAATTAAAAATTAATAAAATTAAATCAATATCCCCCACTTCACATTTTTTTGCGCAACTTATCCCTCTACATCAATCGACTAACCACCCGATCGACGAAACAAGCAGTCGTCTAACTCAGATCTTGACAAAGATCACTCTTGGATGGTGTCGCAGCATCTTCGCAGTAGAAATCTGGCCTAGAACTATCGGTGTTGCACCCGTGAGGTATTAATTTTGAGTTATCGAATTATAGATCCTATTTATGTATTGTTTTTCATTAAATTATCATAAGGGTTGTGTAGTTTAAGTACCAAGGGCTATGAAACATGTTTCAAATCTAAATTTAGAGGAATTGGGTGCTCCCGGTGGCACCCAGATGTTTTTCGATAGAAAACCAAATTTTCAGTGGCGATAATGGCAGATTCCAGTGAGGGTGGTGGTGGCCCGGTTTATTTCAGCTCTGGCGCTGTGGTTTCTAGAATTGGCGTGGTGGTTTTCAGTGAGACAGGCAGTGGTCCTTCCAGGAATTTCTGGGCATTCTTTATACCAATGTAACTCAGAAACCGTAACTTTGATATTCGACCCATTTTCGGCGACATGTTCCTTGCATCGAGATGGAAATTTTGTGATCACATAGTGAATTTTATGAGTCGGTTTCAGGGCATGCAACTACAAAATGTTTAAATAATAATAATATTTTATTATTATTCATCTTCGACCCGTCGTAACATCTGCACGGAGCGTCCGATTGATGTGTCATCTGTGACGTTGTGATCCTGAAATTAATGATGAAATTTCAAGATTTTTTATGTTCAATAGGACGAAGATCTGGTTGTCGGCCCAAGGAGGCTGGTTTTAGACGTTTATGAAAAAACATGACTTTTCCCTCTGGTTTCCATTTTGAACAAATGGGCTGTCTATCTCGTGCATTTTTATGAGTGGATCGGGATGTCATGATCTGATTGATGAGTTTCAGAATCGAGTTATGGGCCCTATTCGGGCTTATATGGTAAATAAAACCCTTTTCACCAGTTTTCCATTTTGGGCAAGAAAATACCCTATCCTACATGTTTTTCTACCTAGAACGTGGTGATGGCCTCGGTTTTGGCTAAGAGGTGCGTAGTGTGGTGATGTTTCTAGTCGATCAGTTTAACAATGTTTAGAATAGCAGTGGTTGAGTGTACTCTTTTAGATTGTTATTAGGAGATTTTCTATGTAATTAAAACCCTCTTATAGGTTTTTGATTCCCTCAATAGGATAGTTTCCTGATAGAGTAGTGTAATTCCACTGGTGGATCTGGATTGGGATCATATAGCTTCTCTTCTGTAGATTGGGTACTTGGTATCATTGTTACCGCTTATACGCAGGTGGTGATCCCCTATATAGCAGGTCAACTCCGTAAGATTTGAGAAATCATCAGGAATATGATCCCCTACACAGTGGTCCATATAGTAGGGTTGTGGTATCGTTGGGTATATTATCCCTTACTCAGTGCATGGTTTTAGTAGGGATGTAGAATCATTGGTTATATAATCCCCTACTCAGTTTGTAGTTTTGGTAGTGATGGTGCAACATCAGTTCGATCACCAACTCTGCGAATTATACCAGATGGGTTTTTCGATATCATCGTGACCACCTTTAAATGGGTGATGATCCTCTATCTGAGTGATGTGATCTTTGGATCACCACATCAGGTTGTGATATCCCCCAAGAAGTTCATGGGATTGATCCCCTATCTGTGAGATCTACGAGTTACCAGAGTGGGTTCTTGTATCCCCTAGCAGACCCTAAGAGTGATCCCCTATCCGAGGAGTTTGGTAATTCATCTTTTTCAGCATGGTGTTCTCAATGACAACATTAGACAAGCATGTATCACTCATTTGAGTGTCATCACGAATGAAAAAGATCATGGAGTGTGTTATCCTAGATATGTACCTATCATTGGTGATGGGGTCAGAACCTCATAAAGATTGGTGTGTGAAATAAGTACAGTTGGTTGTTCGTGGTATATGAATGGGCATATACTTGAGAGAATAGTCATGTTGTATATATGTGCATACACTTGAGCTGAGTTCACTAGTCGTGTTTTGATGAGGATGATCTCGATATGGATTTTATCTCTCTTTTGGGTTAACTCTGGCTTGGATGAGTTTCATGTTTCATTTCATTTACTCCATTTTATTTTGGTGTTTTTGGGGTGCCTACTGAGTATTTTTATACTCACCCCAGCATGGGCTTTTCCTGCACATGTTTTTGTCTTGTGAAGACCACATGCCTTTCAACAATGTCCCAAGATGACCCGGAGAAGGTAGAACATTATGAGCGAGACTGATTGGGATGTTTACCAGAACTATGCTGAGGATCTTACCGGTGGATGCATTTTGACAGTGATCCCCTCATTTGGGTTCCCTCCTAATTTTTCCCTTTTTTACATTTGTTTCACTCTGGTGTGAGATAGATGTATGCCTGAATTTTCTTTTCAGTTGTATATATTTCCACACTATTTCATGGAGGTGTATGTGGGTGCATGTGTACAGGTACCATAGGCCATTGCCTCCCGTCAGTGTGATGGCCAATTTGGCATTGGTTGCCAACCCCTGGCCTATTGGGGGCGGGCTTTGGGAGTCGTGGCTTGAGCCCTGTTGGGTCGGGTCATGACTGAGTGGTAAGAGAGGTGGTTCCACCTTTGGGATATATGAGTGTAGGTGGTCGAGCTATGAGTTTGGTTTTGGTTTCATACCAGTAGTGTTAGGTTGTTTTGAGTTCGGATTTTAGGTCAGGGACTCTAGTGTTGGTGCAGCAGCCGACATATCCATTCACCAGGACTCTGATAACCTGAATTTCAATTGCGAAATTATTACGCCGAACGTAGGGAAATAATGGTACATGAATCATATAGGACTGGGTTTTGGGTTTTCCTTGTTCTTCATGGGTCATCTCCCCAATTATACTTTTGACTGTGGTGTGTCTTGATTTTATTTCAGGATTCCTCGATGACAACAACCATCGAGTGTTTTGCAGTGGCATTGTGGTGATGATCCACCCTATGTAGAGGCTGTGGACCAGGGCACAGGTTCTATTGGTGGAGCTCCGGGTGGTCTGCCAGTTGAGCCACCACCTGTCGAGCTACTGGTTGTGCCGGTAGTGTTGGATGATAATTCATGTAGGATGAGTGCATTGTACGCGTTCCAGAGTAAGTGACCTATGATATTCTGGGTGATCGAGACCTTCAGGCAGTTTATGACTGGCTCTATCCAGTCACACGACTTTTCCACCTAGTGAGGACACCTCCAGATCAGATGGTGGTCCTAGAAGCGAGCCTTTTGCAAGGTTTGGTCGGGTGATGGTTGAATTTGGTGACTCAGTCCCATGATGAGAAGATTCTCACATGGGCATAGTATGAGCCGCTCTTCAAGGAAGAGTTCTACTCAGTGACACTGAGGTCAGTGAGGATCTAAGAGCTTCCTAAACATTGGCAGGAGGGAATGACTGTGTCACATACTCAGCGAGGGGTACAGACCTGTAGCGCAACTCCCTATATATGTTGTGTGAAATGTTCCTTAGGGATCAGAACTTCTACTCGGGCCTACGCAACGACATCAGTGCATTCATGGTTTTCTTGTGCCAACCCACTTATGCTATAGTGCTTGAGCGAGCCTTGATGGTGGAGAGTTTCTCGCAAAGAAAATTTTTCCCATTAGTGATGGGAACATGGGAGTTGAGACCTCCTTATCCAGTTCTGTATCTGGTTTCTGACGACAGGCTCAGGGGTCTGGATGTATGAAGTTTTTCAAAAGGTGACCTCAAGATGGAGGATCTGAGGCTCAGGTCTTTCAGGGCTCTCATGTAACGACCCAATGTTTTTAATGGAAATTAACTTCTTATAAATATTCCATAAAATCCCATAATATTGAACTACTATGTGATAAGTGACATTTAAACACAAGTTGTCACTTCTGTGTTTGGAATTTTGGAAATCTAACATACATGGTTGTGTTCATAATGTTTTTTGGAGTCTAATAAAATAAAAATAATTTTTATTGAATAGTATCCTACCCTAATGAATATTAACATACCCTTATAAATAGTGATATACCCTAATGAATATTAACCTCACCTATGGTGATATAAAAGTTATATTCATGTTGGAAGTACGATATACCTATAGTTTAGAATGAGTAAATGAATGTTTTAAAACTGGTTTTGATAATAAATTATTATTTTAATTAAATATTAAAATAATCATATTTAAAAAATTATTTTTGAAAAATGGACTTCATTTTTTGATTCTACATGTCGAAAAATTTTTAGGGTGAATTTTTGAGATTTTTCTGAAATACATGAATTTTTGATGAATAGTAGAATCCAAAAATTGACAATAAATGCTAAATAATGGATTAATTGAGTCATCAATGATGTTCTGTGGATGTAAGACCACTTGGTTCTAATTCACATGACCCATTTACTTTTTTTGGTCATGGAATACATACTATTCTTTGTCTTGTGATGAAATAATAAATTAATGATTATTATATCATGAAATCCCTCCTCTCCTCCACTATAAAATCCTCCCTTCACTCCCACTTCTATCCACTCCTCACACGCTCCAGGACTTCACTAAATTCTTCCCAAAACACCCCCCAAGGTCCTCTTTCATGACCAAATGCTCTCATCCTCCTCAAAATACCAAAACCTCTCTCCTTAATAGGTTCTCAAAGGAGGAAGTCTCAAGTGGTAAACTATTTTTCCCAAATTTCTTCTTTTCTTTTAAGTACTTTTCTTTTTTATTTCTTTACTAACCTCCCTTCACCATAATATTATGAAAAATCCAGTAATATACATGTAATGGAATGTCTTCATGATAGTTTTATATTTCATTATCTTCTCCCCTTTCCCCACCCTTTTATTTGAATGAAATGAATGCACCGTTTGAGATGTTCTAATTTATCACATTCAAGGACAACGATTTATCAATTTATATTATTATCATTAATTATGGTCATGAAACCAATTGTGTTATGGTTGAAACATATTATTATATATTTAATATATCCTATTATTGGTTCGGTAATATTTTTGTACAAATGGAATTAAGTTATAATGAAAAAAACATTCTTTGTAATCAAACCTACCGAATAACAAAAATGGTTATCACTAAGGTTATTTATGTAATAAGTCAACATCACTATAAGTAAATTAATTAAAATTAAAAACATGTTATCTATTGTATATGAAAGAAATAATGTTACTTCAATTCAGGAAAATCACTTTCTTCTTGCATATAATCCAAACATGAATATAAGTGAACTGATCTTTTAAAGCAAAGAAAACAAACAAGCCCAAAAAATGAAATTGAACCTTAAAACTAATCAAAAAGGATTTCAATGAACTAAAAAGGGTTATAATAAATCAATTACATGTATACGAGGTTCTGTAATTATGAATTAATAATCCAATTTTTTTTTATTCAGGTCATTAATAACATGTAAAGAACACCACCAGATTTTAGGTAAGGGATCCTCCCCTTTTCTCTCTTAAGCATGATTGTCCTCTATAATTTGACTTTTTATGTGTACCTGAAAATGATTCGGTATGTTTAAGAAGCTCCCCCAAACATCTTTATGGATTTATAAGTGATGATACACCACATTTCACTATCATCAATCACTCTTGGTCACACCATACACCATGCTGATAAAATCATAACGAATTCTACACGAACCTTCTTTGTTCTTTTCAGTTTCCTTATCGTTCTTTCAAAATGGTTTTATCTTATCTATATATTTGAGCCTTATGACTTCTGGTTATTTGTAAAATATTCTAATATCAAGACCCTTTAATCATTTTCTTTCGGGGATATACATGTTTTTGAAATATTCCCTGAGAACTTTTCGATAAGAAAACCTATTTTAAGGGGACTTCCCAAATTTTTACCTAAATTTGAGGTGCACTATATCCTCTATTTTAAGACACCAATGTCATTTAAAGTTCAGTATTTTTATTATGAAAATATTATTTATTCAATTCAGGTTTTATATAATAGAATGTCTTCTTTAATATTTTAAAATCTCTATAGTATTTTCCATAAAACCGCACAAAAATGTGTTAATGCTAATGTTTCTAAAATACATTTCTCACATGTTTTCACTTATGTTGGACACAAATTTCCATGTTATATGCCTATTTTACCCTGTGAAATTCTTTGTATTTTCTAATTCTTTCCTTACATGGACACTTTCATGATTCACCCATTTGTTATGATTTATGTCATGATGGTGGTACCCAATTCTTTCCATGGGTACCCTTATGTATATGTATGGTTGATTATGTATGATTGAATATGTCATAAGAATATTTATGTGGAAAGAATATACATGAAAATTCTGAGATGGGTGTGCCCAGATAGCGCTCCAATGCATTGGGTAAGGACAAGTCTCACGAGATGCGATGTGAAATGAGATTGGCGGTTAGCCTTGACCCGTACTAAAATGGGAAACAGGATTGGCAGTTATCTTTGACCTGTACTAAAGATATGATTTATGATTCTGCCACATTTATATGATTCCATGTTTATATGATCCCATGCTTATATTAAATGATTTTATAAGTTTCATGATTTTGTTATCATTATGTCATGCCTCATAACTCATGTGCTTGAGATGTATCCTTATGTTCATTCCATTACTGGGATTTTTAGCTCATCCCTTTGGTTGTGTGTTCCCCAGGGTACACTATGAAGATGTAAGAGCTCAATGGAAGATAGAATCTCTTTATGGACATTAAATAAAGATGTTTTTTAGCCTCATATTTTATGTTATATGTACATATTCTTCTAAGACACTAGACATAATGATCCTTGGCTTGTACTCTGACGATTAATTTTGTTTAAAATAATGAAATTGTATATGTAAAAGGCTCGGGTCGCTATATCTCAGGCTAGTTTTGGTCAGAAACAAGAGAGACAGTGTCACACTTGCGACGGCCAGGGATGCCTTTCTAGGGATTGTCCGACTCCCCATGAAACTGAGAGGGAGCCGATTTATAGGCCCCATTGGCAGCGACAACGTCATGAGTTTGGAGGTCCGCAGGGCGGCGGACTTGGCGACGAGGTTGGTGTAGCAAGAGTAGGGGGAAGTAAGTATCAGATGTCACCAAAACCACTCCCAGGTGGTCCACACCATGATTCGGGTGTTGGAGGGATAGTGAGAGAAAACATACAGGCCTTAGAGGCAGTTGACCCAGAGGCTCTGCTGAGTGATAGAGGTACCATCTATTTCCTTTCTAATTTCTATAGTAGTATTTTAGAAACTGTCTGGCGACACTTTTTCCTTTTAATTTCTTTCTTGCGGTTTGTCCATGGAATTTTTAATACCATGAGTGGGAGTTGATTGACTTATTTTAAATGCATGAGGAAGAGGGGTCCTTCCCCCACCGAGACCTGTTTTTGTGATGTGATTAATAACATGCAGGCGAGTCAGTACCACCCAATGTTCATTGTGTTGAAGTATGGTGGATGAGTTCCTTTTACATATGATTTCGGGAAGAGTTATGTGTATGTAATCTCCTTGGTTTGTGATACCTAGTTTTGAAATATGTTTCTTTTCATTGTTCTTATGGATTTTGAGGGATGAAAATTCCAATGGTGGGGAGGATGTAGTCACTCAGGTTTTGGCCTTGTCAGACTTTGGAGTATTCTTATGAATAATTCCAGATCTAGGCATGAAGACAACATGCGATTCTATGCCCCGGTGTTCCCGGAATTAATTTTATAAAACTATTAAGTATTTTTATACTATATATAGGGATAAGATGGGTTTTCTCCAAAATGGTAGCTTGGATCAGGAATCTGAAGGCACAAATGGGTATGAACCGTTCTGTTTTCCATAGGAGGGGTGTAAAATTTTGTGGGTATGGGCCTTCTATTGAATATGGTGACCAGTGGAGTTTTCAAAAATTAATGAATTATTTATTTATGGTTGTCGGCATGATTAACTAATAAACAGAGTCTCATATCGAAATTCTAAGTGTGTGGTTGTGTTCAGAAAGTCATGTTTATCCTAGGGGTGGCATAATATTTTCTACGTCATGAGATTTCATTGGGTGAGTGGTCATTGGTCGAATGGATTAATTAATTATTTAAAAATTAACAAAAATTAATCAATCCCTCCCCCCTCACATTCTTTGTGCAGAGGATCCCTCCCCCTTCAAGCGACGAACCAAGAAATCAATGAAACAAGATGTCATTGGACTAAGATCTTGACACTGATCTCACTCAGATTGTGTAGAAGCAGCTCCAGTGTGCGGATCTGGGAAAGAACCATCGTTGTTTCACCTATGAGGAATGCCTTTTGAATTTTAAAATCCTAGATCCCGTTAATGATTTGTATTTCTTAAAATTATCATAAGGGTTGTGTAGTTCGGGTCCTGAGATTTCCAAAACATGTTTACGGATCTAAATTTGGAGAACTATGGTGATCTCAATAGCTACCATAAGTTTTCCAATCAAAAAATTGGTTTCCAATGGTGGAAATGGTGGATTCCATCTCTGGGGAAGTAGTATCCGTTGGTGGCATGGTGGTTTCTGGTGAGACAGGCAGTAGTCCGGCCAGGATTTTCCAGGGGTTCTTTAAACCCCCGTAACTCGCAAATCGTAACTCCAATTTGTGAGCTGTCTATGGAGGCATATTCCTTACCTCGAGATAGACCATTGGATATCGCTTCAGGAATTTTATGAGTTGGGTTTGTGTCCTGGGGCCATGAAACAGGGAAAATTATAATAATATTTTTTATTATTTAGCTTCAACCAGCCATAGCGTCTGCATAGAGCGTCCAATTGATGTGCCTTCAGTGATGTTGTGGTCAATATAGTAACTAGGAAATTTTAAGATAGTTTCTAGGTGTTGTGAAAGAGATCATGTTTTGGTCCCAAGGAGGCATGTTAGGGTATTTATGGAGAAACATGACCTTTTTGTCTGGTGTCTGTTCTGGAAAAATGAGTAGCCAATCTCTGGCATTTTTAAGTGGGGATCGCGATGGTGTTTTCTGATTGATTAGTTTTGGAATTGAGGTGTGGGACCCACCCAGGCTTGCATGGGTGAATAGTACATTTTTTACCAGTTGTCTATTTTGGGCGAGTAAATACCCTATCCTTTTAGTTTTTCCACGTAGAATGTTGTTGTGGCCTCGATTCGGGCCTTAGAGGTGCATAGTGTGGCGATGTTGTTCGTTGATCAGGTTAGTGATGTTTGGACCAGCTGTGGTTGGGTGTACTTCCATGGTTCATTCTTATGAGGGTTTGTGTGGAATTACAACCCTCTTATAGACTTTTTATCCCTACGATAGGATGTTTTCCGGATAGAGTTGTGGCATCCCTCTATTGGGTCCATAGTGGTATCATCTATCTTTGCATCCATAGAACATGTTCATGGTATCGCTATTACCGCTTATAGGCAGGCGACAATCCCCTATCTAGCCTGTCAAATCCATAGGGTTTGAGGCATCATCGAGAATATGATCGCCTTTGAGGTGGGCCGTTTAGTAGAGTTGTGGTATCTTCGGGTATATGATACCCTACACATCATGTAGTTTCATTAGGGTTGCAGAATCGTTGGTTATATAATCCCCTACTCAGTGTGTGGTTTCAGTAGGGTTGGTGTATCGTTGGTTCAATCCCCTACACTACGAATTTCACCAGATGGGGTTTCTGATGTTGTCGTGACCACCTTTACACATGTGACTGTCCTCTATTTGAGTGATGTGATATTTGGAGCACTAGATCAGGTTTTGTTATCCCCCATCAGTTCTTGAAATTGATCCTCTATCTTTGAGATCTATGAGTTACCGAAGTGGATTCTTGAATCCCATAGAAGACCCTATAAGTGATCCCCTATTCGAGGAGTTTTGTAATTCCGCTATTTTAGAGTGGTGTTCTCTGTGACGATATCTGATGAGCGTGTATCTCTCAGATGAGTATCATCTGGGATGATAGAGCTCGTGGAGTGTGTTCTCCCAGTTATGAACCTATCACAGGTGATGATGATAGAACATCACATGGCATGGTTCGTGAAATGAGTATATCTAGTTGTTCATAGTATATGTATGGGAATATAACTAAGAAGGTGTTCATGGTGTATGTATGGGCACACACCTAAGGTGGAGCTGACTAGTTGTGTTTGGTTGAGGATGGTCTCGAGATAGAGTTTCTCACTTGTTTTTCTTCCCTCTAGCTGGGATGAGCTAACTATTTCCTTTCATTTTATCCCATTAATTTTGGGGGTTTTGGGGTTCCTACTATGTATTTTCATACTCACCCCTTTATGGGATTTTCCCACTCTTTTTGTTGTCTTGTGCAGACCACAGGATTTTCGACAGAGTCCCTGGAGGACCCGTAGCAGGCGGAGCTTTGTGAGTGAGACTGATCGGGGTGTTTACCGGAGCAATGATAAGGAGCCTACCAATGAATGCTTTTTATATTGATCCCCTCCTTCTAAGCAGGTTGGATGCTTTTGTAGTTTTCTTTTTGTGGGACCTATTTTTTCCCTTTTTTACATTTGGTGCACTCTGGTTTGGGATAGATGTATGCATTATTTTTTTCAGTTGTATATATATCTTCACTATTTCAGGGATGTGTTTGTGGGTGTGTTTGTGTACAAGAACCTTAAGCTAATGCCTCCCATCATTGTGATAGCCTACTCGGCACTCGTCGCCAGCCCCTGTCCTATTCGAGGTGGGCTTGGGGAGTCGTGGCTCGAGACCCATTGGGTCGGGTCGTGATACTGCATTTGAGTGCTTTATAATTCCAAGTACACCTATTACATTAAATCATACATATTTCAGTATATAATTCCTGGTTCACCTATCACATCATAATATTTACATTATCATGAATGGAGCATTAAAAATATGTAATGATTTAACATGAAATAACCCATGAAAAGAAATGGGTTTCCTATAATAAATCGCACTTTCATTAGCATTTTGACCCCAAAGTAATGGTGTAATATCATTATTGACATAGAACCATTAACCATGAGTGAAGAGTGAAAAATATTCATGATGTAAAAAGATTGTGTTCATTTGAAATAAGTGTTCTTTTGGAAAACCCTAGGGTTTTCATAAAATAAATTAGATAAAATTTATATCCCATAAAAGGTAACATAATTTTGAATAAATGATTTTTATGGAGTGAACAAACAACAAATGGAGTTAAAAAGGGAGAACCTGAAGAAATATTGTTGGGTTCAAGAATTTTATCTTACCTTGTATCTGAACCCTTTCATCACTTTAGTGTCCTATATTACCACATTAGATTTATTAATTAAAAATTAATGAAATTTTTTAACATGAATATGGTTCATTATGGTTTCATTGTGTTATTTAATGGGCGTTTGGATGAGTTATAGAGTCTAAATCCACTGTACGGGAGTGTTTGTTTTTAATGTTTTCCTGAACGATTAAATTGTATTCAGGAATGGATGTTCATATAAAACATAGGTAAAAATGATGAATTGTAATTATAAGTTATTTAAGATGTTAAAATACTTAAAATTGTCTTATAAATAATTTTTTTATAAAAAATGAGAATGTATCATTAGATACAAATTTAATGTTGATCATTTGTGTTAATTCATAGGGTTTTCGACCACAACATAGTTGTTTCATTAAATCATTTAGTAATATTTATATAAGTTGGTTCCAAAAAATAAATGGGATATAATACATATTACATAATCTAGTTCAATCATAAAAATGGTTTCATGACCAGATCTGAAGGCAGTAAAGGAAAATGAAAACATGTTATTCTTGAAGGTGATAAATTAAGACATCAAGAACTACACATTCCTTTCTAAAATAAAAATAAGAGGAGAATAGTGTTTCAGGATATATTATCCTATTAGTATAATAAAATTCTAATATATGTAGGATATTGTAGTTATTGTACCATGTGGGTGAGGATAGCTGGGGATAGATTTAGAAAATAACTAGAAATTGAATTGAAATTAATGTAAAATAAAGAGAGAGAGAGAGGAATTACTTCTTTTATCCTCCTTAAGGCACCCTGGATTGGACTTTATGATGATACAAGAAGATTATTTGACATGATGGAGGGTATAGGGATGATTTATGTGTAGTTTTTAGATAATTCTTCATGCTTGATAGGTGTGGTTTGACAAAGGGAGGGAGAGTGGTTATTTATACATTGGAAGTGGGTGTTTTTAGAATAAAATATTAAATAAAATAATATATCACATTTTATACTTGTAATAGTGGTTTTTGGGAAAAATAAATTATATATTAATATAATGAAATTCATTTTTTACATTAAAATATATTTATAACTTGATTTAATTAATTTATCCGTAGTAAAGTGAAAAGAAAGAGAAAATGATATTTTAACGATTCACTTTTTGACATAAGGTTTTGGAATGTTCTGTTTAGGATTGGAAATTGAATTTTTTTTATTTCAAGGAAAAATTTGTCAAATTAAATAAACATGGTCCAAACCAAATTTCTAGAAATTTTATGTCAACATTACTTCATTAATGATGCAAATTAAGATGTACCGGTTATGTGAAAAACCGTATTTTTACTATTCACTCGAAAATTGAAGTATATCATGAAGTTAAAAAAACTACCCCTAAACATTTTTAGATGTGTAGAATCCAAAAATTATCTCAATTGTTCAAAACTAATTATCTAAATATTATAAATTTTAATTTTATTTAAAATCATAACTTAATTGAAAATTACTGTTTTTAAAATTAAAACATATTTCTTAATGAATTAAAAATTTACATAAGTTCTTATAAAATTATTATAAAACCAGAAGACATAGATTTTTTAAATTATGAAAACATATTATGAAAATTAAATTTTCTTTAAAATTATTTAATTAATTATAATTAACTATACATGAATTATAAAAATACAAATACACTTACTATGGTCAAATTGTTAATTATAAGATTCCTAAATTTTATTTAATATTTCATGGCTATGGTTACAATTATTTTGAATTATTTACTATTGATAAGGGTCATAATAATATTAAGAAGGTAATTTACTATTCATATGGGTAGGTTACTATTCACTAAAAATTAGGTTTGTCCCATCGGACTCCAAACATCATACAGATCACAACTATGCATGTCAGATTTTGGAAATTCAAAACATTGAAGAGGGAAATTTATATCAAATGTTGAAATAGTAAATAGTATCATTTCATTATGTTTCCTAATGTGATTATACATTAAGGCGTGATTATAGGAACGTAATTCCATTGATCAAACATTGCATCATTACATTCTTTTCCCCTTATGAAATTTCTCCCTCGAAATTTCATTATACACAAATAGGTGAGGGTACTTCTCTTCCATATCCTCCTCCATTTCCAAAGTTTCTTCTTTAGAAAAATAGTACCACCACAACACATGGACATGGTGGGTTGAATTATTGTGTATAACCTTATCTCTCTAGTATAGAATCATTATTGGCTGACTTGATATGAGAGATCATCTTCTAGCTATACCACCATAGAGTTCAGTATGTATGACAGATCTAGTATGTACTTTTTTAAGAGTGATATGTGAAACACATCATGAAATTGAGCCATATTTAGTGGATGTTCACGCTTATTTGCTACGAATCTTGTGTGGTCAATTATCTCAAAGGGATAATATACCTTGGTCTTAACTTCCCATTCTGTTCAAACCGTATGACTCTATTCCAATTTGATATTTTAAGGAAGATTTTTTATCCAACGTTGAACTCCATGTCCCTTCGATGGTTCTCATCATAGCTCTTTTTCTATCTCTGGGGAGATTAGATGTGTTTCTGAATGACTTGAACCTTCTCTATCATCTCTTTCACAAGATCATTTCAATGTAGATTTCTTTCTCTAACTTCATCCTAACAGGTTGGGGTTTAACATTGATTTCCATATAGAGCCTCTTGTGGATCCATATGAATAATCGAGTGGAAGATATAGATGTATGAGAACACAACCAATGGAATATACAGATCCCCTACACCTTTGGATTCTACAGAGAAGGCTCTTAGAATGTCTTCAGGCATCTGAATAGTACTTTAAAATTGGACGTTAGTTTGAGGTGATAGGCCATGCTAAAATTTAGTTTAATAATAAATGATTATTGAAGGATCTCATGAAATTAGATGTGAACCATGTATCACGATCATATAGAATAGAGAGTGGAACACCATTAAATCTCACCACTTCCTTCACATATATCATTGCATGTTGTTCAAGCGAGATATCTTTCTGAATAGTGATTTAATGGGCAGTTTTGTTGGTTGGTCAAACACAAATTATATCACGTTATTTCACTTGGACGCCTTCAGGAGACCCATGAAAAAGTCTACAGTGACATTCTCACATTTTTATAAGGGTGTAAGAAGTGGTTCCATTGTCCCTTTATAATTTTTTCTCAATTATTTAACAAGATGAAATATAAAGAACCTTTAGATATATTCAGTAATCTCCATCTTCATGTTGTCCCACCAGAAGTGTTCTCAGAGATCTATGTATATATTGGTGCAACCAGAATGGGTAGAGAATATAGAGCAATGTGAAAGTCCAATATCTTCAACTTTATCCCTGATGATGAAGGCACACAAAGCCACATTCCTAACGTAATCACACCATCATCATCGATATAGAACTCACACAAATTCCTGTCCTTTACTACATTCACCTTATTTTGTAATCCTGATCATCCCTATGTGTCTCCTTAATCATCACTTGGATTGATGTTTGTGAAAAAATTTGGGCAAGGAAGGTTTTAGACCATGTCCATATAATTTCGAAATCCATCCTCTACATATCCTAGAATATAGGGTCTCTCTCAATCCATAACATGGATAGAGAAGTAGGTTCTTATCTACTAGTTGCATCAGTTACCTAGTTCACCTTTCCAGTATGATTGTGAATAGAGAAATCATAGTCCTTGATTAGCTCTAACCATATCCATTGATAGAAATTGATATAATTTTGGGTGAAAATATACCTTAGGATCTTGTGGTCGGAGTACATGTAAAACTTTTCACCAGAAATTTAGTTAAACTAGATTTTTAATGCAATAATCATGGATTCCATCTCTAGATCATGTGTTCAGAAGTTCTTCTCATGGATCATCAACTTGCATGAGGAATATTCTATCACCTTATCATTTTTTCGGAGATCACTACTCAAGCCTCTCATTGATGCATAATTTTATATCACAAAATATTATCCAATTTTCAGTAATGTTAGTACATGTTCAGTGATCTTCCTTCTATTTAGCTCTTTGAAGCTACCCTCAAACACTTTTGTCTAGAAAAACAATACCCCTTTCCTAGTTAACATAGTTATCAACATGACTATCTTGAGAAAATTCTCACAAATAGTATGTACTACCTAGCTAATCCAAGAAAACTATGGATTTTTGGGACACTAGAGGGTCTTGTACATTCCAAAAATCTCCATTGTTTATTAAGGTCCTAGATAAATTCAATCACTTGTGATCATGTGTCCCATGAATGTGAATTTAATCATCCAAAAGTCACACTTTCTAAACATGGATCACAATTTTTCCTTTATCAGTGTCACGAACACAAGTCATAGATGTTCTCCATGTTCCTCCTTTCTGATAGAGTAGATGAGTATATCACCGATAAACACTACAAAATATTTTTGAGGTAACGTATAAATTCTCTTTTTGTAAAATCCATGAGGATTTCAGGGTAATTAGAAAGTTCGAATGACATCACTATGAACACATAGTGAACATGACTTGTACAGAAGGAAGTTTTCTGAATATCTTCCTTCTTCACCTTTAGCTAACAATATATAGAACGAATATCGACCATTAAGAAGTATTGAGCTCCTCTTAAATGATCGAACAAGCCTTAATTACTTGGAAGGGGGTATATATATATTACAGAAACCTTGATGAATTCCAGATAATTGATACATAGCCGCATTGATCCATCCTTCTTCTTCCCAAAGAGCATCAGTGCACCCCAAGGTGACGCACTAGGGCGTATGAACCCTTAGTCCAATTTCTCTTGTAGCTACTTCTTTATCTCCTCCAGTTTGATAGGAGCCATCTTATAGGGACACATTGAGATAGGAGTAGCTATGAATATGAGTTCAATTAAGAATTTTACCTCACAAGACGAGGGATTTTAGAGTACCTCTTCTTGAAATAAATCATTGTATTCCCCCACAATGGGATTTTTTGCCAGGTTGGTACTTTCCTTTGACTCAACCATTTTCTGAGAGGTATGCCTCTTTACAGGGAATCAACTCCCACACCGTTGAAGGAATTTTCAATAGAGATTCATTATCTTCCTTTCATTTTAGAGGAGCATGGGATTGTTTGGAATATGAAAAGTTATTTCATTTTCCAAATAGTTATTATGTGATCTATATAACAAGAGCCAATCCATTCCCATTATAGTGTCGAATTACACCAATGGAAATATTATGAGATTCGTTGGATGAAAATTCTCTCATAAGCCAATAGGAGAAGATTCAAACACATGGGTTGTAATGATTTCACCCATTGGTGTGTTATAGATATCTCTACTTCTAGGTTTTAAGGATTCAATTCTATAGCTCTAGTAAACTTGCAAGATATGAAGGATTGCGTAGAACTAGAATCAAATAAATATTTTTCCCTTATTGAGGGAATTGAATGTGTACCTTGTATGAATTAATTATCTTTCTCCACTTCTGTAGTAGTGATGGAATAATCCTTTCTTTGTTCCTTTGTCTTTGGGGGCTGATCATGCTGATTACCCTCAAGGATCAAGGTTTAGTGCATTATTCCCTTTCCCCATACAGTTGTAGAATTGATTTGTGGGTGGGCCTCCCCATTAATAAACTACATTATCCTTCCATATCTTGTCTTTTAGAAACACTTGAGTGTGGTTTCCTTCTTTCCCACACTTGAAAAATTTCCCCACCCCTTTGAGGCAGTTCCCATTAAGCAACTTCCAAATTCTTTCTGAACTCTTTTGTCACATTAGTGTCTTGTATAACTACCTTAGATTAATTAATTAACACATAAAGAAATTTTTTAACATGAATATTACTCATTGTGGATTCATTATGTTATTTTATAGACGTTTGGATGAGTTATATAGTCTAAATCCATTGTTCGGGTGTGTTTGTTTTTAATGTTTTCATGAAGAGTTCACTTTTATTCATGAATGGAAGTTCATATAAAACATGGATAAAAATAAATAATTGTAATTATTTGTTATTTATGATTTTATCGGGCATAATTGTTTTATAAATAGTTTTTTATATAACATAAGAAGGGATCATTAGATATGAATTTAAGGGTGATTAGTTGGGTTAATTCAGTCAGTTTTTCGATGACAATGATCTTGTTTCATTAAATCATTCAGTAATATGTATGTATGTTAGTTCCAGAAAATTTAATAGGATATAATACATTTAACATAATATGATTCAACCATAAAAATGGTTTGATTACTAGATCTGAAGGAGGTAAATGAAAATGAAAACATGTTGTTCTTGAAGGTGATAAATTAACACCTCACAAACAAAATTTTCCCTTATAAAATAAAAAGAAGAGGAGATGGGGGTTTGATGACATATTATCCAAAAAGTATCATAAAATTACAGTATATGTATTTTTCTAGAGATACCATTCCATGTGGGTGATGAAAGGTGGGGACAAATTAAGCAAAAAATCATTTTTAATGCACCTTCGATTGGTCCTCTGATGAGACCAGAAGCTTGTTGGACAGGGGGAGGGTCTAGGGATGACTTATGGATAGATTCTAGATATATATTGAATCTTGAGATGTGTGGTTCGACAAGGGGAGGGATACGAGTTATTTATACCTGAGGAGGGGGTGGTTTTAGAATAAAATATTAAATAAAATAAGTTATCAAAATTTAGACCTGTAATGGCGGTTTTTTGAAAACATAAATCATAATATTTTATAATAAAATTTATTTTAGAATTTAAACATTATTTATAATTTGATATCATTAATTTATCAAAAGGAATTTTAAAAATAATGAAAATTATATTTGAAGGAATCTCATTTTGACTTTAGGTTTTGGAACGTTCTATTTGGGTTTGGAAAATGATTTTATTGTATTTTAAGGAACTATTTATGAAATTAAATACAAATGGATGATTTAAAAGTTATATAATGTTTATGTCATCATTATATCATGAATGATGCAATTTAAGATATATTGGTTATGTGAAAAACTATATTATTACTATTTAATGGAAAATTGAAGTATTTCACAAAATTACCAATAAAATCAACCCAACCATGTTTTAATTTTTAGAATCCAAAAATTATTTCCATTTTTTCAAAAATATTTATTTAAATATGATTAATTTAATTTTTATTTAAAATCATAACATACGTGAAAATTACATATTTTAATATTAAAAATGATATCATAATGCATTCAAAAATTTGGTAAGTTATTGTACAATTTTCAGAAAGCCAGAAGACATAGAAATTTTAAATTATAAACACATTTTATGAAAATAAATTTTCTTTTAAATTATTTAATTTATTATAATAAAATATTTATTACTTACAAAAATACTCATACATTTACTGTAGTAAAATTGTATCTTATAAGATGCCTAAATTTATTTCTATCATTAATAGATAAAGATAATATTATTATAGAATATTTACTATTTATAAGGGTAATATTACTATTCGTAAGGGTTGGTTACTTTTCATATGGGTAGGTTACTTTTCATATGGGTAGGTTACTATTTACAAAAAAAATATGTTTTCCCTATCGGACTCCAAACATCATGCTGATCGCGAACATGTATGTCAGATTTTGGAAATTCAAAACATTGATGTGGAAAAATTATGTTTAATGGTCACATAGTATTTAGTATCATTTAATTGTGTTTACTAATGTGATTATAGTTTAAGGAATGATTATAAAAGGTAATTCTATTCATAAAACATTGGTTCATTACATGCCCCCCCTTTGAAATTTCTCCCTCGAAATTCCATTTTACACAAATAGGTGAGGGTACAACTCTTCCTTAACCTCCTCTGGTACCAATGTTTTTCATCAAACTTATTGTTCCTCCAAAAAACTTTAAAAAGGCGTGTTGTCATGTTGCATACAACATTATCTCTCAAATATATAATCCTTACTGGCTTCTCTTCATAGGAGAGATCATCTTCCAGCTGTACCACCTTCATGTTCACTACAGATGAGGGATCTGATTTGTACAAATTTTAGAGTGATACGTGAAACACATCAGGAAATTGATCCATATTTGGTGGAATTGATATCCAATAGGCCCTGAATCATACAAGATCGATTATTTCAAAGGTCCAATGTACCATGGTATTATCATCCCATTCTTTTCAAACAGCATGAATCTCTTCTGTAGTGATATTTTAAGGAAGAGTTTATCTCCATCATCGAACTCCATATCCCTTTGAAATTTGTCAGAATAGCACTTCTGCCAACACTTAGTATATTTGATGTGTTTTTGGATTACTTGAACCATCTCTATCATCTATTTCACAAGATCAGGTCTAAGTAGCTTTTTTTCTCCAACTTCATCCCAGTAGTTTGGAGTTCTACATCACTTTCCATACAAACTTCTGATGGATCCATCTACATACTTGAGTGGAAGCTATTGATGTATGAGAACTCAACCAATATGATATGTTGATCCCATACACCTTCTAATTATAAATACATAGCTATTAGCAAGTCATCAAGTGTCTGAATAGTCCTTTATGATAGGTCATCAGTTTGGGGCTAGGCAGTGGGTCACCCGATATCAAAAGTACGCAAAGCAGAACATGACACGCACCTGTGGCCCACACGATGTGTGGCCCCGAGTTAACCCCAACCCTGCACAGAAACTCTCTTGGGTACAACCATCCACACGTAACTTCTAGTGTTCTCGCATACTCCCAGAGTATGCCACGTCTCCAGCCCAAAGGCTAACATGCACATGACACCCAATGTTAGCGCGAAGGCGTAATCATACCAACTCCAACATGCCACCTCAACGGCTGAGGCACATCCAACCACATCTCTTTAACCACCAACATCACTCTCCTAGGAGTGCACGCGATCACATGCCAAGTTTCCGCTACAAACACGTTAGATGAACCGCCACCAAGGCACCTTTCATACTTCCTCATTTAATAAGATCGCGTAAGAGGCTCGACTCGCCTGAACAGATTACACCATTGTACTCCTTATGGTAAAACACACGTGGTAGACTACTTACTCACCTTAAACGGTAAACCGATGAAAAAGGTATTATTCACCGTAACCAACTCGTGTGGGGCCCGCCCTTAGATCCCGAAACAGAACAAACGGGTCACAACACAGCGATCCCCTCAAAAAAACACAAGGGATTCACTACTCAATCACACATAATGGACACCCGGTGAAAAAGGTATTATTCACCGTAGCCGGGTCGGGTGGGAAACACACCACATCCCCGAAAAAAGGTCGGGGGAACTGCACTATCACAATGCTCTCAAAAAAACACGTCAAAAGCACTACTCACTTGAGTGGAATAGATATCTGGATAAAAAGATACATTCCAGCTTACTGTGCACGAGCAGTACCGCTCGGAACTCCCATCCCGGTCCTGACGCACTGCCAACGGATCCCACCATTGCGATCCTCTTGAAAAAGTACACGAGATGTACTATTCACTTGTCCAAAACGGTCGCCCGGTTATAGAGATGGAAAATTACTGTCAATGCCCAAACGACCCTCGTGAGGCCCGCACCATCGTGTCGAATTAGAGCGGGCGGATTGCACCATTTCAATCCCCTCAGAAAAACATCCAGAATCGACTGCTCGCACGCCCCGAACGAACGCCCGATGAGAAATTCGCCAAATGTTGCTCGCAACTCAAAAAATGGGACAACGGTCCCATGCCTCAAATCTAGTTTCAACGCATGAAACCACAATTGAAAACTCCTCCTTGGAACCAGGGTACCAATGCCACTGATGGCGCTCAAAACGGACATCAGATGCATCTGCACCGTCCAAAACAAGACCCCCCCCGAAGTAAAGGTTAATTCACTTAAAGATGTGTCATGCCTCTGAGACCCCTCGTTTCGGGAATTAAAAATTCCCGAAACCATCTCAAAAAATTCTTCTCGGCGCCAGGAAGACACTTCCGCATATGGCATGAAAAATGGACACCCGTAATTAAAATTATGAGCGTCCGAAGTCGAGGGGGCAACGTCCCTTGGGCTGGACAGGCCGGTCCGCCCAACCTGGGCCATCCCGCGCCAGCCGTCCGGTAGCGCCGACCCCCGGCATGGCCATGTGGTCCAGCTGTGGACTCACAGTCCATGCGCAGACACTCCACGAGGGGCGGTCGTGGCTGCTATGCGAAGAACCACCTTCGGCGGGACTTGTCTCCCCCGCGGGGTTGTGTGTCGCAACCCCAACACTGCCTCCCCCGTGCCGTCGCGCACAGCCTCCGCCTGAAGAAGTGACCCCCCCCCCCCCTGAAGAGCCGCTCGCCACCGCAACACCCTCCTGAGGCCGCCTGTGCGCCGTGACTCACGCCTGAAGTTGCCCGCGCGCCACCACCTTGGCCCACACCGTCCGCTGCCTGCTGCCGCCCTCGGACCCCAAAACCGGCCGCAACAACTCAAAAACCCACAACATTATCCGGAAGATTTCAGACACCACAAACCTTAGATTTAGAGTCTGATTCAAGTGTTAGAAAGCTCAAAATGTGTACTACAAAAATATGGGCCTTTCTCGAAAATTTAGAAGCAATCCAACAGGTAAATTTGCATTCAAAGTTTAAGTACATGAATGAAAAATACAAAACACAACCTCATACCTGTTGGGGCGTTGCCCGAAGCTTCGCTGCGAGGGATCCGCCAGTGCGCCATGCCTCGCCAGAGATGCCTCGCCAGAGTGGAGGGGGAGAGAGAGGTTTGAGGGAGGTTCTATTAGGGTAGAACAAGGGAGGGTAGGGGGAGAAACATGGTTTAAATTAAATTAAAATTCTAATTAATTAAAACCCATAGTTTAACCCACATCAGAAACTCTCGATGGGGTCAAGGATAAGCCTCCCCTAAGGTAAACACCCCCTCTTAAGCACAATTGCGGTCTCAAAATTTTAATCCAAGGCTCTGTGTGAATGTTATTACCCTCAACGCTAGATGCCGCTAAATTTCAAAAACCCCGCTAGGGCCATTTTTCACCGACGGATCGCGCCTCCAAAACTTACACCCCTAATAGGGTAAAAGACACGTTCCGGACTCAACGATGTCATCAATTATCCAATACGAGCCACCGTATAAGAGATATATGAGTTTAACCATTATGCGCATAAATTAATTATTTAATTTATACGTTTAACGTTCTGGAAGTGAGTGAGGGGTCCAAACGTCCCTCACCGACATATTTTATGTCATTCCTAGGTTAAACACCCCATTCTGGACCCATCCATACACTCAATATTGTGATCTGAATCACCTTTTATTAGTTAGCCTCTTTATTTTGCGTTCTCAGTGTGAACACAATGAAAATTTAATTCTGGCCCCTCCGGGGCTCGGAATCGCACGCCGTCTGAAGGAGAAGCTCTGAAATAATATCATGAATATTACAAAGTAATTTATATAAAAAAATAGGATTCTTACATCATTCCATACTTGAAGATTTTCATCCCCGAAAAGAAAAACTGGGGAATAATCTCAAGGTAATCAGCCCGCACTTGGCTCCTCCGTACCCAGAAGAACTCATGCACAACTCTGCGCCACCGCACACAGACCAAAGGGTTTGATCCGTCCATGCGAGGTCTACCCTCGCCGATGTCATGTATAGGAGCACACACACCTCTTTTCGGGTGAGTTACATGGGAGAGGTCTTACACCCAAACTAGGCTTTGGGGTTAGGGCAAGGCAGTAGGGATCCTCGCCATCCATTTGAATGATCCCAAACATCCTGTCGGCTCTCAGGGGTAGCTCACCTCCCCGGCTAAACCCCTATGTCGCACGCTGCGATTAGAATCACCACCCGTACCTGGAATAAGGCCAGGTGATTCCCTCCTTCAGAATATACATATGGTGAAACACCCAAGGATATCTAGTCACGCAAGATTCCACAGTCGATGTCTCTCAACCAAGACTCTCTTACACCCTCGGAAAGCAATGGAGTCGACACCATTGACTAAAGAAAAGGTCCCATACCTTTTATCATACCAACAAAGGGTTACACCGATGCCCTGCACCACCCTGGTAACACCTCAACTAAGGAGCAGTGAGAAAATAATTTCACACACAGAGCATAACAATTCTACTACAAAAAGTTGAAGAGCTATAGAGAATACCTCTTATCACCTCATGCTCTGTAGGATCATAGACATCCAAAGCTCGCAGCTGTCCATGGTCCCAACTGTCAGCTCCCGGAGCATGACGTGGACCACCTAGTGGTGATGGGAAGACCTTGTAAGGACATCCTCCACTTACATCTCCTCCCGCTCCTCTACTAGAACCACCTCTCTGGGCACTACTCCACTCATGGCACTACCTCCGTCATGGTGGTGCACCTGCAGCCTGCCCGAAGCTCTCTATAGGCCTGGTCGGGCAGTCCCGTGCCACGTCACCTCGCCCATCGCAAGCATAGCACAGAATCTCTCTGGGCTGCACTGGTGCCCACCGGTGCCACTATGATGTACGACCATGCCCCTGAGTCTGGTTGTCAGAAAGCCACATGCGTCGAGGTTCTGCTTGCCGACACCCGCTAGCTGTGGTAGACATCGCGGATCCAACATGCCTACTGCCACCACCAACTCTAGAACGTGACAGGAATCTATGTGTCACCAGAGCCTACTCTATCACCCCAATAGATGTGGAAATTCCCAAGGGTAATATGACCGCCCAAATCTATCGTAGGAGACCCTGATCAAACTTCTGTGCTTGGATGTTGTCATCATGGACAAAGTCCGGGTAAAAGCGTGCATGGTCTGCCAAACTAGCCGTGTACTCAGCCACCATCATCCCTCCCTGCTGAAACTACAGGAGCTCTTGGATCTGAACGGAGCACAAGAAGGAGGGGAAAAACACCTCACATAATATCAATTGAAATTCACCCCAAGAAAGCGACGACTCATCATGAAACAGAGCCACTAGACTCCACTAAAGCCAAGATGCTCCACAAAAAAAATATTGGCTGCCAAAGCCACTCTCTGTTCTTCCAGTGTCTGCACAAGCATGAAAAGGCTAATCACTGTCTCTAGCCAAACCTCTACTACTTGGGGGTCTGGCTCACCACTTAACCTCAGTGGTATCTTCCACTGGAACTCATGGAGCACCCTCAACCTGCGCTCAAGCTCAGCCTGCTCTGCTGAAGCTGTCTGCTGCTCAACAAGTGGGGGTGCTGCTTCTGGACCACCCAGAGAATGTGGCTCACATGATGGGTCCGAGACTATGGCCTCGTAGCTCACAGGGTTGTCATCACGAACCCAAGCTTGTATCCTGGATGGATGCCTTCGGAAAGACATCCTGAATATTATCAAGGAGTGATGTGATCAAATGAGCATATGTGTATAGTACAACAACAACAACGATGGGGAGATGACTCAAGAAGGAAAGTCAAAGACTCAATTCTATGTGATGCACAAACCAAATTTTACCCTGCAACAAGTCTCTCAGCATGCCGAGTCGACAAGCGGGTTATCAAGGTCCTATTGAATTGATATGTCGGCTATCGCACCATCACTGGACTCCCTAGCCTGAGAGCCACTCTTGAGACACGTTAACACTATTTCCCTAAATACCAACCAATTACTTTTATTTTAGGGACGTCCGAAAAGTGTCCCATGAAACGAACCACCTTTGATACCACTTTGTCACGACACGACCCTACCCAGGCTCGAGCCGCAACTACCCCAAGCCCTCCTCCATAGGCCAGGGGCTGGAAACCAGTGCCGAAGGCACAATAACTCGGGGAGTCCTTTTCTTGAGTACCCGTACACACACACGAATCACACTTATTGAAGAAGTGAAGATTAAAAGGGAAAAGACAAGTAAATTAAAGGGAAACTGCTGTAAATAAACCACAAAGAGCATCGACATCTACCAGTATAAAGCAAGTGTTGAATGTGAACTAAAATAGAAAAAGGGAAAAACATGCACCCCAACCAGAAAAGTGCCACAACCCAGCAATAGGTAAACAAAATAAACAGCTCGTAGGGTCCCCCACCTGGAACCCGACTCTGACCACCGAACGCGGTCCATGCTCCCAAGCTCTTAAGCTTCTCTGAAGTCACGCTCCACCTGTCCGTCGTCTGCAAGGGCACACCAAGTGCGGGAAAAGCCCAAGTAGGGGTGAGTATAAAAATACTCAGTAGGATACCACGAAGTCTCGAGGGAGCAACAAAGGAGTCTTCGAAGGGTGAGCAGTAGAGAGAATGAGAAAAGTAAAGGAGTAAAACCGAGAGTGCATTAAAGATTAAAAGTAGAGAGTCCAGCTCAACCCAACAAGAGGAAAGAAGGTAGACTTGTCTAGACACAAGGATCTGGAAATGGTGAGAAGATGAACTTCCAGTCGAGTCTTCGCTACCTATGGCAGGAGAGTACACTCATGCAACCACGAGAAGCTAGACACGAAAAGCACGTGGCATACCCCGCACGTCTTCGCCTCTCCTGGAAGGAGAGTAACCAAACCAAAGAAGTGGGAACTAGAAAAAGGTATATACATATAAATACGATCAAAAATAAGCCCGAACAAGGTCATAAGGGGTTCTCCATCCCATAGCTCAGCCTGAAAAGGTGAGTATCCAACAGTTCCAAAAGTAAACACCATCGATGCCCAGCATCCCGCACGTCTGCCCTGAACTACAAGTCAAGGGGCTCAAATCACCGCACATTAACACTATCTTCTTTGTGTGGCACTGACTCGCCCCCATGGTTTTATGTCGCGTCACAAGGACGTGTCTCGGTGGAGAAAGTGCCCCTCGTACTTGAGAGTTACGTGTTATGTCAAATCACACATCATCAATGTCCTGCAGTCGAGTGGTCTCCTCAAAGTCAAGGTTGTTCCATAACTGAACCGTACAATCAAGGGTCCCACTTTAGTAATCGAGGAGGAAATCCACATACTAGCATAATAGAACGGACTGAGTCTAGAATGTCAATGGGTGTCCCACTACCCAGCCCTGCTGGAGGGTAATTCATAATATGATATCCGGTGACCCACTATGTAGCCTTGCTGGAGGGTAAACCCTAATAAGATATCGGTTGACCAACTGCCCAGCCCTACTGAAAGGTAAACCCTAACACATCAGCAGGTGACACATTGCCCAGCCATACTGGTGGGTAGACCTAGAATAAGTCGATGGGTGATCCACTGACCAACCCTGTTGGAGGGTAAACCCGAAACAAGACGAAAAGCGACCCACTGCCTTGCCCTGTTGGAGGATAGACCTAAATCAAGACGACGAGTGACCCACTTCCCAGCCCTACTGGAGGGTAGACCCTCAAGAGTCGTCGGGTGACCCACTGCCCAGTCTCTACAGGAGGGTAAACCCTAAGAGTGTCGGGTGACGCACTGCCCAGTCTCTACTAGAGGGTAAACGCAGAACTGCACTGGCTATCTCTACTGGAGGGTACAACACTGGCCAACAGAACACGGAGTGGGTATTGTTCAACCACCCGACTCTGAAACAAAATGAGCGGAAACCACTCAACCCTACTGATCTAAACCATCGAGCATAGAGTTAGGGGAATAACTCAACCCCATTGGTCAACAATCGAGAACCGAGGGACCCTCTACATCGTGAGAGGTCAAAAGTACGCAATGCAGAACATGACACGCACCTGGGGCCCACACGACTTGTGGCCCCAAGATAACCACAACCAAGGGAACACACGTTCTCGGGTACAACCATTCACACGTACCTCCCAGCGTTCTCGCATACTCCCAGAGTATGCCACATCTCCATCCCAAAGGCTAACATGCACACGACCCCAATGCCAACGTGAAGGCGTAATCATAATAACTCCAACTTGCCACCTCAACGACTGAGGCATGACCAACCACATCTCTTTAACAACCAACATGACTCTCCCAGGAGTGCACGCGATTACATGCCAAGGGTCTACAAAAAACACAGTAGAAGAATCACCATCGGGACACCTTTCAGACTTCCACATTTAGTAAGATCGTGTAAGAGGCTCGGCTCGCCTGAATAGATTACACTGTTGTACTCCCCAAGGTAAAACACGTGAGGTAGAATACTTACTCACCTAAAACGGTCAACCGGTGAAAAATATACTATTCACCATAACCAACCCATGTAGGGCCCACCCCTAGATCCCGAAACTGAACAAACGGGTCACACCACTTTGATCCCCTCAGAAAAACACATGGGATTCACTACTCAATCGCCCAAAATGGACACCAGGTGAAAAAGGTACTATTCACATTAGCCAGGTCGGGTGGGACCCACAAGAAGTCCCCGAAAAAAGGTCGGACGAACTACGCCATTGCAATGCTCTCGAAAAAACACGTCAAAAGCACTACTCACTTGAGTGGAACAGATATCCGGAGAAAAAGATACATTCCAGCTTACCGTGCATGAGTTGTACCATGCAGAACCCGCACCTCGGTCCCGAAGTGCTGCCAACGGATCACACTATTGCGATCCTCTCGAAAAAGTTCACAAGATGGACTATTCACTTATCCAAAATGGTCGCCCGATGATAGAGATGGAAAATCACCATCAACGCCCACATGGCCCTCGTAAGGCCCACACCATCGTGCCGAATTAGAGATGGCGGATTGCACCATTGCAATCCCCTCGGAAAAATATCCAGAACCGACTGCTCGCACAACCCGAACGGATGCCCAATGAGAAAGTCGCTAAACGCTGCTCGCAGCTCAAAAGATGGGTCGTGGGCCCCACACCACAATTCTGGTTTCAACACCCGAAACCCCACTGGAAAACTCCGCCTTGGCACCAGGGTCCCAACACCACTAATGACGCTCAAAACGGACTCCGGACGCGCTCGCGCCATCCAAAACAAGATCCCCCGAAGAAATTGTCAATTCATGTAAAGACGCATCACGCCTCCGAGGCCCCTAATTTTAGGAATTAAAAATTCCCGAAACCATCTAAAAAACATCGTCTCGGCACAAGTAAGACACTTCCATAGACAGCATGCAAAACGGACGCCCGTAATGAAAATTACGGTCGTCCGAAGTCGAGGGGGAAAAGTCCCTCGGGTTGGACCGGCCTAGACCGGCCGGGCCGCCTGGCCTGGGCCGCGTGGGCTGGCCGTGGACTCACGGCCCCCGCGCTGAACGGCCACGAGGGCCGGTCGCGGCTGCTACACGAAGACCCGCTATGACAACCCTGCTTTTATTACAAACTTAAACATGATTTATTACATAAACTATTCACTTGATACAATATGGAAGATCGGGAGGTCTAGTGACTTTGGGTCTTAGGATCATTACATAACAACTTAAAACATGAAATACAAAATCATTATGGAATCTTTATTTACATGACCACTATATTCCCTCATACTTATCATTGCATGGGATAATATGAGGACATGCATAAGAAAAGGGTGAGCTATAAAGCCCAGTAAGGGAGTACACATGGAATATCATGAAGAGTAGAATACATGTTAGGAAATAGGCATATTAATAGAGCTTAAGAGAAACATGAACATAAAGGCACGATAAATCATGATAACCATAACATGGAAATGTGGAAGCAACACTTAACATGGAATTAGCATGAGCCAAGGCTTATTGCACATAGAGCATGAGTAAATCCTCATCGCACATAAAGCACGAGTAAACCCTTGTTGCACTTGAATTATCATGAGTCAACACTCATTGCACATGACATATCATTATACAATACTTTACCCAATGCATTGGAGCGCTATAAGGGCGCACCCTTCTTAAACATTTCATTTCATGCATAAGTGTGCCACATGGATTATAAAACATGGATTCATAAAATATAATCCTTTAATCCATGATAAAGGAATTTCGAACTCATACATGGAAAATTATAATCAATAATTAAATTTTCATAAAGGTGAATAGCCTTGATGGATAAATGGGCATGGTATTCAATACACAATGGCATTGGATTAGAAAATCGGTGTGATTTCGGCAACGTAACGACGTGACATAAGAATTCATAAAAATGGTTGATGAGAGTGAAAGGGGTACCTCATCATATCTAAATGTAATTGAAAGTATGTAGGTAATATAGATACATGTCCCAACAATTGTTATGGGGTTTAGATTCATGATACAAAAGTATTGATTGAATGTCAAAGGGGAGAGGAAAGTTCCTTTCGGAATTTTCGCATAGTAACAGGTGTACATGGGAGGCATTTAATGAGAGAGAAATGGGTCTCCCATCATTCAAACATAAATAAGAAAGTATGAGGGAGGTGTGAAATTATACCCCAACATTCATAATTGAAATTAAAAGGAAAAAACAACTTAATGAAAATTGGACAAAAATGAGAAAGGCAGAAAAAACCCTTACTTGGAAGTGTGATTCCAAAGGCTAGATAGAGGCTTGATAGAGGCTTCTTGGGAGTTTGGGGCACCTTGGGAGGATTCAAGAGGGAGTAGGGCAGAGGTTGGACGAACTGAAAAGGCTTTGAGTGAGGAGGAAGTGAGAGATTGGGCTGGTTTATATAGGAAAGGTGAGGGAATTATTTATTATTTAGGTTTGGGTCCCCTTATATTAAATTATTCCAAACCACAAACCATCCCATTGATTTTTCCCATTGTTTTTGGAAAAGGGAATATGAATAAAATATTTTATATGGACAAAGTCCGAACATCGTAAAATAATAGGGTTGCTTATGAGGAGGTGAGTCACACACCCATGGAAATTATTTTAAAAAGACAAGGTGTTTAATAAGTCTTGAGGGGTCCATTAATGCTTTGAAAAGTAAGTAAAACAAAAATAAAATCACATTATTTTAATGTTAAAACATATATTGGCCGTACATAAATATTATAGTATTTTATTACATCACTATTTGGTCATTATGATGTCATAAAACACATTATATATTTAAACGATATTTAATTTTTACCCATAAATTTGACTGTCTCAGAAAATTATGAAAAATTCACCGTTGGATAATTTCGACTTCCTGATTCCAGAAATAACATTTATTTTATCTAAATAATTTTCTAAATATGTTAATTTTCACTTTTATAATAATAACTGACATTTATTGAAAATTCACGGGTTTTGGAAAAAATGGCTTTCAAACCTTAATAAAAATTACAATAGCAGTCATAAAATTATAAGATAATTTATATTTAATAAAAATTACATTAATAATAATATTTTATTAAAATATTATTTAATTAAAAATCCTTTATTTTAATAAATTTGAATTCTTAATTAAATAATAACTAAAAACATGATTTGTACTTTAAAAACTATTTACAATGTATCAATAATGACAAGAAAGTATATTAATTATTATGTAAAAAAAATAATGTACATGAATATAATACTATTTATTAGTTACATAACCCCATAAAATAGTCGCATAAGACCTAAGGGTAAGGTGTGATATGGTGACATACTCTTGGGGTGGCGCGGATAACATCACTCAAGTGGTAATTTCTATCAACTTCCACTTCTCCCATAGACGGTCCCATTCGAGCATGAAATGATAAAGCTCAGCTTAGGATTGGTCAAGAGCGAAGCCCAAGTATGCCTCCTCTTTTACGAGCTCCGACAAATGGGCTTCATATGGGGAAATTCTACTGGATGAGGTCATCGCATCCTTTGTCTGAGTAAATTTGGATTTGTTAATGCCCTATATTTATACTAATCATGTGATCCCTATTTAACGGCTATATTAGCCATGATCAAAATTTTTAACATAGAACCTAAGAAGTTGAAATTTTATATAAACATAAAGAGACATTTAATTAGATCAAGAGGGATTTCCATTAATGAAACTTTGGGTTGTGACAATATTCCCCCTTTATGAAATTTCTCCCTCTAAATTTTCCTTTTCCCACACTAAAATAGATGTGTGTAACTCACCTTCATCATTTCCTCCGATTCCCATGTCGCTTCTTGAAACTTGTGGTTTCTCCACAACACCTTGATGAGGGGAATTATCTTATTTCATAGAACTTTTTCTCTATGATCTAAGATCTTCACTGGTTTATCCTCGTAAGAAAGATCATCTTCCAATTGTACCACCTCATAAGAGAGTACATGTGAAGGGTCCGGTATGTACTTCCTTAAGAGGGATACATGAAAGACATCTTGTTCATTGGCCATGGTAGGTGGAAGTTCTATTTGATAGGCCACATCTCCGACATGATCAAGAATCTCGAAGGGGCTGATGTAACTTGGAATTATCTTCCCTTTCTTTCCAAACCTCATGACCTTCTCTCACGGAGACATGCATAGAAAAACCATGTATCCAACTTTAAACTCAAGGTCTCTTCGACAGTTATTTGCATAACTCTTCTGTCGACTCTGGGCTGCGTTGATATGCTGCTGAATGGTTTTCACCTTATCCACTATTTCATCGACCATTTCTAGTCCAAGCAGCTTACGTTCACCGACCTCATCCCAACATGTTGGTGTTCTACACCTTTTCCCATAAATGGCTTCATATGGTGCCATTTGGATGCTTCAATGGAAACTGTTATTATAAGAGAACTAAACCAGAGGAAGATGTTGATCACATCCTCCTTTAATGTCCTTTGATCTTTCTCTCAACATGTCCTCAAGTGTTTAGATAGTCCGCTCAGATTGGACATCAGTTTGAGGATGATAGGCCGTAGTAAAGTTCAGTTCAGTATTCAGAGCATGTTGATGACTCTTCCAAAACATAGAGGTGAATCTTGGATCTCGGTCAGACACAATAGAAAGTGGTACCCCATGCAACCTTACCACTTCCCTGATATATATTTGTGCCAGTTGATCCAAAGATAAATCCTCCCAAATAGAAATGAAGTGTGCAGTCTTTGTAAGAAGATTCACAACCACCGAGATTGCATTGTTACCATTGGATGTCCTTAGATGTCTGGTGAGAAATTCCTTGGTGATTTTCTCCCATTTCCATTCTGGTATGCACAATTCTTGCATCATCCTCGTAGACTTATGCCTCTATTACTTCACTTGCTAACACACAAGGCACATTGGTGTATATTCAACGATCTCCTTTTTCATATTATCCCACTAAAGGTTTTCTCAAAGATCTCGATACATCTTTGTGCTCCCTGGGTGAATAGAGAAATTTGAACTATGTGCATCATCCAAAAGTTCATTCTTCAGCTCTGGACTTGATGGAACACATAGTCTTTTCCCAAACTGCACAATTCCTTCTTCATTAACATTAAACTCTGAGGATTTCCCTTTTTTGATAGCTTCCATTTTTTCTTGAATTCTCACATCATCCTTTTGAGAATCCTTTAACCTTTCCAAAAGAGAAGGTTGAGCAATAATTTGTGAAAGGATTGATGATGATCACATCTATATGATTCTTATGTCCATCTTCATCAAGTCTAAGAATATTGGATCCTTCTCAATTCTCATCATTGATAGAATTTCTGGATCTGTTCTACTTAAGGCATCTGCCACCTTGTTCGTTTTATTAGGGTGGTAATGGATTCAACAGTAATAATACTTGATGAGATCTATCCATCTTCTCTAGCGCATATTAATCTCTTTCTGTGTGAACATATATTTAAGACTCGTGTGGTTAGTATATATCTCACATTTCTATCCATAGAGATAATGCCGCCATATTTTCAAGGAAAAGATCACCGCCGCCAACTCCAGATCAGGCGTTGGATAGTTTCTCTCATGGATTTTAAATTTCCTTGAGGCATAGGATATCACTTTATCATTCTACATCAGCACACATCCTAAACCCTTCATTGAAGCATCACTGAATACCTCAAAATTTCCCCACTTGTGGGTAAAGTGAGCATGGGCCCAGTGATAAGCCTTCTTTTCAACTACTTGAAGATTTCTTTGCATTCATCACTCCAAGAAAACATTACTCCCTTTCGAGTTATCGTGGTAAGAGGGTTGGAAAATCGTGAGAAATTTCTCACAAATCGTTGATAATATCCAGCATACCCCAAGATGCTACGGATATACGTTACCGATGTTGGCCTTAGACATCCCTCAATTGCATCTGTTTTGGAGGGATCCACAGATATCCCATTGCTTGTGATGATATGGCCCAAGAATAAGACTTCCTTCAACCCGAACTCACACTGGATGTACTTTTCATAGAGCTTCTCCTTGCGCAAAGTCTCTAGTAAAGTTTTTAAAGGCTCCTCATGATCCTCCTTGGTTTTAAAGAATATTAGAATATCATCTATAAAGACTACCAAAAATTTTCTTAGGTAATCTCTAATGACTCTATTCATTAAGTCCATGAATATTGTTGGAGCATTAGTGAGTCTGAAATGAATTACTATGAATTCATAGTGCCTGTATCTTGTGCGAAAAGTAGTCTTGGGGATATCTTCCTTCTTCACCATTACTTGATAATATCCTGACCGCAAGTCTACCGTGGAGAAGAGTTGTGCTCCATGGAGATGATCGAACAAGTCATCAATTCTTGGGAGAGGATAATTTTTCTTTATCTTGATTTTGTTAAGTTCATGATAATGGATGAAAAGCCACGATGAACCATCCTTCTTCTTGACGAAGAAGACTGGTGCACCCCATGGTGAAGAACATGGGAATATAAACCCTTTATCTAGATTCCCCTTTAGTGGTTTCTTTAGATCTTTATGCTCTAAAACATCCATTCTATATGGAGTCTTGGATATTGGTAAAGCCCCAAGTATAAGTTCAATTTAAAATTCAACATCTCTTCTCGGAGGAAGACCATGAAGTTCCTCGGGAAACACTTCAACGAATTCCTTCACAATAGGTATTTCTTCAAAGATCGTTTTCTTCCTTGGACTCAATCATCTGAGCCAGATACGCTTGCTCATAAGGCAGTAATATCCATGCTTGAGATGATGGTGATAAAAGAGATTCATCTTCCTCCTGAAACTTGTTAAAAATCGGGGGTCGAATCTATATATGGAGTGTGATTCCCCTCTCCCGACAATTTATGTTGGCTCTATGTAAGGAAATCCAATCCATGCCAGGAATTGCATGAAATTCCACCAAAGGGTGTATACCGAGGTTTTCCAGGAAATTCATTCCACAGATTATAATAGGGGAGGACTTATATTCATGGGATGAAATGATTTCCCCATTTTCCTTAATCACTGACATCCTCACCTCTATGATTTTTGGAGGTGTTGAGATTGTTCTACTAAACTATCGATAAATAAAATAATGCATAGAACCTGAATGGAAAAGTATGTTCGCTATTATTGAATGAATAACTAGTGTACCTATCACGACTTCGTTTTCCGGGTTCACTTCGGCAGAAGTGATGGCAAAAGCTCTTCCTTGCTGCCTTGGAGGTTGTTGGTTGCCTCCGAAAACCCTCGGATTAGGGAACTGATTTGAAAAATAACACGGTTCATTGCATTTGTATCATTGAACAATGCGTTGAGGTTCGAACAGAGCGTTCCTCTCCTCTATCGCAGCAGTGGGACTTTCTTTCTGACAGGTAACATCTAGGTTCCCTTCTCTTCTACACCTGAAGCATTTCCTTGTCCCCTTGAGGCAATTTCTAGGGTGCTTCTTTCCACACTTTGGGAAAGTGGGGTGATGGATCTTCTTAGCAGCGTTGGATTTATCCATCGGACTGCTAGGATTGAAGTATACCTTATGCTTCTTGTACCCATGATACCCCTATGATTATCTGATCTCCATTTCGTCCTTGAGGGCACATCGGACAATTTTCTCATAGATGTCGAAGTGACGAATTGCTAATGCTTTCCATAGGCTAGGCATCAACCCACCAAAGAAGCGGTCAACTTTGCATTTTGGGGTAATGACAAAGCCGGGAGTGTATCTTTCAAGCCTTGTGATGTTTGCCTCATATGCTCAAACAGATTCTTCGTCTTTTTTTGAGGGAAATGAAGTCCCTTTCCATCTTAAGCTGGAGGGTGCGCGAAAAATATTTATCTATAAACATGTTCCGGAAATCCTTCCATTTCAACGCCTCAATCTCCTCCTCAGGGTTCGTATTTTTGATCAACGTCCACCATTGATCAGTGTCACCCTCCATACAATAATCCGCCAGGAGAACATTCTCTAGTTCTGAACATTAAAGGATGGATAAGATTTTTTCAATGGAGTTGATCCATTGTTAAGCGATCGTGGGATCCGATGATCCACAAAAAGTATGAGGCCTTTGTCTCATGAAGATCTCTATAGAGACTTGTTCTTTCTTAAGGGGGGTTGAATGTTCCTCTTGACCTATGTTTCTATTCAAAACATGAGTTAACTGATAGAGAAGCATGAAAAAGTTCGCGATTCCCGCTCCCATTGGATTGGACATCTCATTAGAACAATCATCACACTGATCTTCATAGCGGTAGTTAGCCAGAGTCTTCATATTAACAGCCATTGGCTAGAATAAAAGGAATGTTAGGGGTAACACATAAAGGGTAATCCAAAGAATAAAGTTGATGACTTATAAATAAATTTTTGTTTCCTTAACTCATGAGTCTGTAGGCTTCAATCTAGGATTTTCATTTATACTTTCTAACATATATTCATAGGGGCATTTTTTTAATTCCCATAATAAGGGTACATACTAAGATTGTGAATTTATCAAAACATATCCCCTGGGAGTGTCGTATCCAAGAGTGCATCAAGGCCTATTGTCGTGCTCCGTTTCCCATTCGAGTCTAGCTCAAGGCGATGTTTTCGGGTTTTACCCCTAGGATACATCGGTGTCAGAGCCGCCTCTACCTGCTCGTATCTAGACAAGGATGTATTTGTTTGATAAGACACTTACTCAATACTTACCAAAACATAGAGATGTTTTTATTATACATAGTCTTTTCTATAATGATTTACTAGGGTTTTCTAATCATAATCCCAAGAATAAATAAATCTATCCTCTGATACAAACTATGACAACCCAGCTTTTATTACGAACATAAACATGATTTATTATATAAACTATTCACATGATACAACTTGGAATATCAAGAATTCTAGTGTCTTTGGGGCTTACAATCATTACATAACAACTTAAAACATGAAATACAACATCTTTATTGAAAACATCCTTTACAAGACCACTATATTATATCGTTCTTAGCATTGCATGGGATAACCTGAGGACATGCATAAGAAAAGGGTGAGCTATAAATCACAGTAAAGGAGTACACATAGAATATCATGAGGAGTAAAATACTTATTAGAAAATAGGTATACCAACAGATCATAATAGAAACTTGAACATAAAGGCATCATAAATCATGATAATCATAACAAGGAAATGTGGCAACAACACATAACAAGGAATTATCATGAGCCAAGGCTCATTGCACATGGAGAATGAGTAAATCCTCATTTCACATAAAGCACGAGTAAACCCTTGTTGAGGTTGAATTAGTATGAGTCAACACTCATTGCCCATGAAATATCATTATACTAAACATTGCCCAATGCATTGGTGCTTTATAAGGGCACACCCTTCTTAAACATTTCATTTCATGCATAAGTGTGCCACATGGATGATAAAACATGGATTCATAAAAATAATCATTTATTACAAGATAATGGAATGTGTAATTCATAAATGGAACATTATAATAAATAAGTAAATGTGAATAAAGGTGAATACCCTTGATGTATAAATGAGGATGGTTTTCACTACACAATGGCATTGGCTTAGAAAATCGGTGCGATTTCAGCAGCGTAACGACATGACATAAGAATTCATAAAAATGGATAATGAGAGAGTAAGGGGTTCCTCATCATATCTAAATTTAATGGAAATTAATGAGGTCATATAGATACATGTCCCAATAATTGTAATGGGGTTTAGATTCATGATACAAAAGTATTGCTTGAATGTAAAAGAGGAGAGGAAGATTCTTTCGGAATTTCGGTATAGTAACAGGTGTACATGGGAGTAATTTAATGAGAGTGAAATGGGTCTCCCATAATTCAAACATAAAGAGGGAAGTATGAGGGAGGTGAGAAACCATACCCCAACTTTCATAATTGAAATTAAAAGGGAAAAAAACTTAAAGAAAATTGGACAAAATGAGAAAGGAAGAAAAAACCCTTACTCAGAAGTGTGCTTCCAAAGGCTAGAGAGAGGCTAGAGAGAGGCTTCTTGGGAGCTTGGGGAACCTTGGGAGGATTCTAGAGAGAGTAGGGAAGAGGTTGGACGAACTCCCAAGGTTTTGAGTGTGGAGGAAGTGGGAGCTTGGGTGGGTTTATATAGGAAAGGTGAGGGAATTCTTTATTATTTAGGTTTGGGTCCCCTTATATTAAATTAATTCAAACCAAAAACCATCGCATTGTTTATTCCCATGGTTTTTGTCAAAGGGAAGAGTAAAAAAATATTTTATATGGCCAATGTACTAACTTCTTAAAATAATAATTTTTCTTATGTGGAGGTGAGTCACACTCCAATGGAAATTAATTTAAAAAGACAAGGCGTTTAATAAGTCTTGAGGGGTCCATAAATGATTTGAAAAGTAAGTCAAACAAACCCAAAATCACATTATTTTAATTTTAAAACAAATATCGGCCGAACATAAAGATTATAGTATTTTATTACATCACTATTGGTTCATTATGATGTCATAAAACAAATTATATATTTAAACGGTATTTAATTTTAACCCAAAAATTTGATTGTCTTAGAAATTTTTGAAAAATTCACCATTGGATAATTTTGATGTCCTGATTCAAGAAATAACAATTATTTTATCTAAATAATTTTCTATATATTCAAATTTTCATTTTTGAAATAAAAACCAACATTTATCGAAAATTCAAGGGTTTTGATAAAAATGGATTTCAAACCTTAATAAAAATTACAATTACATTCATAAAATTATAAGATCATTTATATTTAATAAAAATTAAATGAATAATAATATTTTATTAAAATATTATTTAATTCAAAAATCCCTTAATTTAATAAAATATAATTATTAATTAAATAATGACTAAAAACATTATTTGTACTTTAGAAACTATTTACAATGTATCAATAATGACAAGAAAGTATATTAATTTTTATATTTACAAAAAATAATGTACATGAACATAGTACTATTTATTTGTTACATAACCCATTAAAATAGCTGCATAAGACCTAAGGGTAAGGTATGTGATGGTGATAGACTCTTGGGGTGGCTCGGATAACATTGCTCAAGTGGTAATTTCTATCAACTTCCACTTCTCCCGTAGACGGTCCCGTTCGAGCTTGACATGATGATGCTCAGCTTGGGCTTGGTCAAGAGCGAAGACCAAGGATGCCACCTCTTTTCCGATCTCTATCATATGGGGAAATTCTAATGGATGAGGCCATCACTTCCTTTGTCTGAGTAAATTTTGATTTGTTAAAGAAATATATTTATACTAATCATGCTATCATTGTTCAACGTCTATATTAGCAATGGTCAAAATTATTAACATAAAACCAAAAAGTTGAAATTTTATATAAACATATAGATAAATATAATTATATCATGGAGGATTTCCATTAATAAAACTTTGAGTCTTTATACCCGCCTTTAGAGGGTGTTGTTTCCCCCGAGGGGTCACGCGCCGCGACCCCGGCCCTGCCTCCCCCGTGCCGTCTCGCACGACCTCTGCCTGAGGAGTACCCGCTTGAGGAGCTGCCTGCCACCGTGACACCCACCTGAAGCCGCCTGCATTCCAAGACACCCAACTAAAGTCGCCCATGCACCGCTGCCTTGGCCCGCTCCGTCTGCCGCCTGCCGCCGCCCTCGGACGCCCAAACCGGCCGGAACAACTAAAAAAACAGCAACTTTAACCGGAAAATTGCGAACACCACAGAGCTCGGATTTCGAATCTGAAACAAGCGTCGGGAAGATAAAAATGTGTACTATGCAAATATGGGGCTCACTCAACAATTCGGCTGAAATCCGACATTTAAATTTTTGTTAGAAGTTAAGTACAGGAATGAAAAATACAAAACGCAACCATCTACCTGTTGGGGCGTTGCCCGAAGCTTCGCTGCGAGGGATACGCCAGTGAGCCATGCCTCACCAGAGCTACCTCGCTAGAGTGGAGGAGGAGAGGGATGTTTGAGGGAGGATCTGCCATGGGGAGAACAAGGGAGGGGAGGGGAAGAAGAAGGGTTTAAATGAAATTAAAATTCTAATTAATTTAAACCCATAATTTAACCTGCATCTGAAACTCTCGACGAGGTCAAGGTTAAGCCTCCCCTAAGGCAAACACCACCTCCCGAAAACAATGGCTATCTCAGAATTTTAATCTGAGGCCCCTTTTGAATGTTATTCCCCTCAACGGACGATGCCCCCAAAATACAAAAACGCCCATGGGGCCATTTTTCACTGACGGCTCGCGCCCGCAAAACTTACACCACTCCTAGGGTAAATGACACATTCTGGACTCAACGGTGCCCTCAGTTTTCCGATCCAAAACACCGTTTAAGAGATACTTGAGTTTAACCATGAAGCACATAAATTAATTATTTAATTTATCCGTTTAACGTTCCGGAAGCGAGTGAGGGGTCCAAATGTCCCACCCCGGCATATTCAATGTCGTTACTAGGGTAAAAACCCCAATCTGGACCCATCCGCTCACTCAAATTTCTGATCCTGATAACTGTTTAGGAGTCATTCTATTAATTTGGTGTTCCTTGGGTGAACGCACTGGAAATTTAATTCCAGCCACTCTATGGCTCGGAATCACACGCCGTCTGAAGGAGATGCTTTGAAATATTAACACGAATATTACAAAGACTTTTATAGCCAAAGAACTGGGTTTTTATAGTCATCCGAATCTCATTTCATATTATTTCACTTGGAAGCCTTCAGGAGACTCGTGAAAAATTCCATAGTGACATTATCACATTTACACATGGGTGTATGCAATGGTTACATCATCCCTTTGGACTTTTTTCTCTCTTATTTAAATTTATAAAATATCAAGCGCCTTTATATATACTTAGAATACTCATTCTTCATGTTTTCCCACCAAAAGTGTTCTTGGTGATCTCGATATATCTTGGTGATACCAGAATAAATAGATAATGTTAAGATATGTGCATTTTCAAATAGCTAATTCATTATCCTAGGTGATTAAGGAACATAAAGCCACATTCCAAACCAAATCACACCATCATCATCGATATTGAACTCGCACAGCTTCTCATCCTTTACTAAATAAACCTTATTTTTTAACTCTAGATCACCCATTTTTTCTTCCTTAATCATCTCTTGAATTGATGGTGGTGCAATAATTTGGGAAAGGTATGATGTATCCCACACCCTTATGATTTCCAAATCCATCATTTTGATATCCAAGAAGATATGGTCTTTATCAATCAGTAACATGGATAGAGTAGTAGGTTCTTTTCTTCATATAGAATCCACTAACTTTTCAACCTTTCTAGGATGATAGTGAGTAGAGAAGTTACAGTTCTTGATTAGCTTTAACCATATCCTTTGATGTACGTTGAGATCCTTTTTTGTTAATATCTTCTTTAGGCTCTAGTTATTAGTGTATATGTCACACTTCAAACAATAAATTTAGTGCCACCAGATTCTCAATGAAAAAATCATGACTTCCATCTCTAAATCATGTTTCGAGTAGTCTAGCTCATGGATCTTCTACTACTATGAGGCATATTCCATCACATTATCTTTTTTGTATGAGTATATCACTCAAGACTCTCTTTTAAGCATCACTTTATATCACAAAACATTCTCCAATTTTAGTAATGTGAGTACATGTGTAGTGATCAAATTCTATTTTTCACATTGATGCTTCCCTCCCACTCTTTTGTCCAGACATACCATACCCATTTCATTGTTAACAGTGTTATAAGAATTAAAAATCGTGTGTAATTTCTCAAAAAAAGTTGGGGGTACATAGATAATCCAAGAAAACTATTTATTTTATGGACACTAGAGGGTCTATTCCATTCCTCAATCGCCTTTGTTATTTAAGTTCCAACATAAATCACTTCACTTGTGATCACATATCACAAGATCATGGTTTTCTTCATCGAAAAGTCTCATTTTCTAAACATGGCATACAAATTATCCATTCTCAATGTCATGAACACAAGTCATAGATGTTCTTCATGATCTTCCTTTCTCCTAGAGTAGATGAATATATCATCAATAAAGAATACAAATATTTTTGAGGTAATTTCTAAATACTATATTCATCAATTCCATGAAGAATTTAGGGGCATTAGTCGGTCTGAAGGGAATCACCAGAAACTCATAGTGCCCATACATTGTTTGAAAGGTATTCTTATGAATATATTCCGTTTTCACCTTTAGCTGACAATATCTAGAATAATGAACCACCTTTGAGAATTATTGAGTTCCTCATAACTGATCGAACAAGACATAAATCCTTGGAAGAGGATTCTTTTTCTCTATGGTGATCATGTTGAGTTCCATATAATCGATACACTGTCACATTGATCCATCCTTATTCATCACAAAGAGCACTGGAGCACCCAGAGGTGCTACAGTATGGTGTATGAACACTTTATCCAAATTCTCTTACAACTGCTTCTTTAACTCCACATGTTTGATAGTATCCATCCTATAAGGACACATTGAGATATGAGTTTCGTCGAATATGAGTTATATTGAGAACTGTACCACGTATTCTGGAGGATTTCTGATTAACTGTTCGGGAAATAAATCATTGTATTACCTCACAATGGGAATTTCATCAAGGATGGTACATTCCATTGACTCAACCTTTGAACAAGGTGTGCATGTTTATAATTAATAAACACCCACACCGCTGGAGGAAAATTCAAAGGATTTTCATTATCATCGTTGCATTTGTAGAGGAGAATGGGATGGTTTGGAATATGAATATATAATTCCTTTTCATGATAGTTGATATGTTCTCTATATAAAGAGAGCCAATACATTCACATTATTAAATAAAATTCCACAAATGAAAGTGTTATGAGATTCATTGGAAGAATATTCCCACATATACTAACAGAAGAAGAGTCAAACACATTGGTTTCAATGATTTCACCACTTGGTGTTTTTATATATATCTCAAAATCAAGGTTTCAAGGCATTGATTCTATATAGTTCTACTAAACATGAAAGATATAAAGGATTGTGTAGAACCAGAATCAAATAATACTTTTTCCATTATTGGGTGAATAGGTAGTGATCCTTGTAAGACTTCATTATCATTCTCCACTTCTATACTAGTGATTTTATAATCCTTCCCTTATTACTTTGTTTTAGGGGGATGATGAAAATGATTAACCTTGAGCACTCTATGTTTAGTGCATTGGATTTAATTGTTCAATTTTTCCATACATTCATAGCATTGAACCATGGGTGGGGATCCTATTTATACCAATAAATTATCCTCCCATATCATGTCATTTTGACAATTTTGATAATGTTGTCCTTATTTATAAAACATGAAAAATTTCCCATCCTTTTGTGGGAGTTCTTAGGATGAAAATTCACAAATCTGTGGCATTTGGGTCCTTGTGTTTTCTCCCCACCATTATAATTAGATCCTCTAACTTGAGAATCCATATTTCATTTCGTATCACTATATCCATGGTACCACTCTCCAAAATCCATATCCACATTGAGGGAACACCAAAAAACTTCTTCATAACTCCCAATGTCTGGAATTACAATAGCGTTTCGAATGAGTGGTTTTAATCCACTATAGAATCTATCAAATTTTCTATAATTATTTATAAAAAATAGAAGCATACCATTCAAGACTCGTGATACTCTCTTCATATGATGTGACAAATTCCCCATCCCTTTTATTTTGATCTATGAATTCTCTCTCTGTATTCATGCGAAGAGTTCTTGTGAAATACATGTTAAGAAACATTATATTAAAGTCATCCCATTTCGTGTCATCGATTTATCCACTTGGCATGGTGTTCTTAATCAAATTCCACCATTGATCGACCTCTCCATCTAGATGATAAAAGGATAATGGAACCTTCTCTATAATAGAACAAAGAAGCATTAAAAAATCTTCCCCATGGATTTTTTCCACTATTCTGGAACTAGTGGATCTGAAGATCCACTAAACATCAGTGGATGTTGCTGCATAAAACACTCAATATCCAGTTTCTCTGTCTATTGTGAATTATGACATTCCCATTGTTATGATTATTGTTCATAACCCGAGATAGTTGGGTAATCATCTCCATGATGTTTGGAACTCCACCTCCAAAAGCATTGGGGATGTCGTTTGGGCAATCACTTCATTGGCCCTCAGATGGGTTTTTGGCCTTGATTCTCCTTGTTCTAACCATTTCATAAAATAGAAAATGATAATACAAAATACATTTCAACAATTCATGAATAAATAACTTTATAACTTGTAAAATTATCATTACAAGCACTAATTATGGGATCTCTATGTAATGATTCTTTTTTGAAAATCCTTACCTAGCCTAATACTAGAGGTTTTACCTAGGGTTAACTAATCCAAATTAAAAAATTAAATAAACCATGCCATTGATACCAACTACAGTGACCCATCCGTTCTAACATTAATATTACATCATTATGAAGATAAACAACATGATAGTATTTCACCATGAGGATCCATTGGTTTAATATCTTTTGAAAACTATGAATATATATAACATTTAAAACATCAAACTTAATCATTTATTTAATTCATTCAATATTCTCTTCCTAATTTTTGGCTCTTTACCTCTCTTTAATACATGCAGTCACCTGAGGATATACATCAAAAAACTGGTGAGCTAAAATCCAGGTAAGAGTATTGATATGAAAAATATAAAAAATTTTGAGAAAAATCATAACATATTTATTGGATCATCAATATGTGAGGAAACATTAAAAATAGAATTAAAATGTGGCAATGAATAAAAAATGAAACAACATGTATTTGTGGTCAACTACCAAACATAGTTGTGAATAATGTTTGAATCATGTTCTTGCATCATATCCCTTTTACTCTGGATATTCATCACTATAACCAATTCATTGGAGCACTATAGAATTTTGGGTGCACCCGTCACATTCAAACATTCATGTTGCTCTATATAATTTTGGGCGCACCCATCACATCGTAATATTTACATTATCATGCATGACACATTAAAAATATGCAATAATTAAATAGAAAATAACCCATTTCTAGAAATTTGATTCACATAATAAATCATAATTTCATTAACATGTGGTCCCCAAAATAAAGAGGGGATATCCTCCTTAATATTAAACCATTAACCGTGAGTGAAGAGTAAAAAAATATTAATGAAGTTAAAGGGTGTGTTTTTTTGAAAGAATATTTGTTTTGGGTTGTGAGGTTTTGTGGTTTTCACTATCCCAATCGCATTCTCTTCGACATTTGTGATGTACTCCGTTGGAAATGGCTCTTCATTGGTGGGGATCTGTGATCCATTCATGTCTGGTTTTGGGTCCATTTGCTTCTGGTTGTGGCGGTGGCCATCATTGGTCTACGACATTGACGCGCTAATGTTGGATATGTATTGTTTATCATGGTTATTCTATAATGGAGGTTATGTGTTCTTCAAATTTGTGTGTGAAGTGGAGGTTGATGTAGAAAGGTGACTTTGGTGGTTGACATTGAAGAAGTGGACGTTGGTGTCGAGCGACGGGGACCACAAAGATGGTGATGGAAGATCCAGTGATGCCGGTGATGGAAGCTCCGACGATGAAGATAGTGGTGGTTCCAATTGTGAGATTATGGATGTGGAAGGATGATGATTTCGATGTTGGCTCGATCGAGGTGGGTGAGCGATTCAATGTTTATGTGACCCGATGTGGATCTTGGATCAATGTGCAAAGATGACTGCTGGCACGTGGACTTGAAAGCTATTTATGTTTGTGAATTTGGAATTTTAAATCTCTCGTGGTGGTGTGTAAATTTGGGTATGATGAAGGTGGGTTGTGAGTTTTTGTAATGTGGTGATGTTTTTGAATTTTTTTATCTATGGTTACCACATTACCTTAAAGGGCCTCTTAGAAAATTAAAAAAATGATTCAGTTGGTTTTAGATGTCATGTATAACCACATTAGATTAGTTAATTAACAATTAAAGAACCTTTTTACATAAATATGGATTATTATGGTTTTTTTCGATTCTTTTATGGTCCTTTGGATGAGTTATAGAGTTTAAATCCATTGTTCGAGAGTGTTCATTATTATAGTTTTCTTGAACGGTTCACTTGTATTCATGACTGGAAGTTCATATGAAATGCGGATAAACATACAGAATTGTAATTATAAGTTATTGATGATTTCCAGTACTTTAAATTATATTATATATAATTTTACTATATAACATGATAATGAATCAGTAGATAATAATTTAACGATGATCATTTGGGTTAATTCAGCGGGTTTTTTGACCACCCCAAACTTTTTTCATATAATCGTTTATTAATATGTAAAAAAGTTCATTCCATAACAATAAATTGGATATAATACATATAAAATAATATCTTTTAACCATAAAAGTGGTTTTATTACTAGATCTAATGGCATTAATGGAAAATGAGAACATGTCATTCTTAAAGGTGATAAATTAATACCTCACAAAAAACATTTTCCTTTCTAAAATAAAAGAGAAGATGAGTAGGGGGTTGGATGATATATTATCCAATTAGTATTATAAAATTACATTATATGTAAAACAATTTAGTTACCATACCATGTGGATTAGTATTTATGGGGAGATATTATGAAAGGAACATGAAATTGAATGGAAATTAAAAGAAAAGAGAGTGAGAGGAAAAACCTCTTGAATCCTTCACAATGCACCTTGGATTGGTCTTTTGATGAGACCATAATCTCATTGGACGTGAGGGAGGGGATATCAAATATTTTTTGATATATTTTAGTCATTTTTTGAAGCTTGATAGGTGTGGTGTTACCAGGGGAGGGAGAGGGGTTATTTATACATGGAGGGGGGGGGGGGGGGGGCTCAAATAAAATATTAATTAAAATAATTTATCTAATGTTAGACTTGAAATAATATTTTTTTGAAAAAATAAATCATATATCAATGTAATAAAATTTATACTTTAAATAATATTTATAAATCTCATTCATTAATTTATTAAATGGAATGTGAAAATAAAGAGAAAATGATATATTATGGAATCACTTTTTGACTTTAGGTTTTGGATTATTATTTTTGGGTTTGGAAATATATATTATTGTATATTAAGGATCCATTAATAAAATTAAACATAACATGGAAAAATTAAATGTTCATGAATGTTTATGACATCATTAAATCTTGAATGAAACAATTTAAGATATACTGGTTTTGTGAAAAACAGTGTATTTACTATTCACTTGGACATTAAAGTATTTCAAAAAATTAAAAAAAAAATATCCATAACAATTTTTTGATGTATAAAATCCAAAAATGAAATTAATTTTTCAAAAATAATTTTCTATATATGATTAATTTATTTCTTATTTGAAATCATAATTTATATAGAAATTATAGATTTTAAAATAAAAATGGATTTCATAATGCTTTCAAAAATTACAAAAGTTCTTATAAAAATATCTAGAAACTAGAATCCACAAAATTTTTAACATATAAAAAACAGTTAGGAATTTTTTTAAAATTATTTACTTAATTATAATTATTTATTTATGACATACATAAATTCCAATACTTTTCCTATGTTAAAATTTTCACTTATAAGATGCCAAAATTCTATCTAATCATTAATCAGTATGGTTAATATTATTTTTGGATGATTTACTATTCATAAGGGTCATATTGATATTCATAATGGTAGGTGACTATTCATAAGCGTAGGTTTCTATTCACAAAAAAATTATTTTTGTCCTATCAGACTCCAAACATCATACTGATCGCAACCATTTAAGTGAGATTTTCAAAATTCAAAACATAGAAGTGGAAAATTTATGTTTAATGGTCACATAGTTTTTTTTATCATTTCATTGAATTCACTAAGGTGATTATACATTAATGTATGATTATAAAAATGGAATTCAATTGTTAAAACATTGTTTCATAACATTTTCACCCCCTATCAAATTTCTCCCATGAAATTTCATTTTACACAAAAGGTGAGGTTACTACTCTTTCATTTCCTCCTCTGGTTCCCATGTTTCTTCTTCAATAATATGGTTCCTCCAAAACACTTTGACAAGGTGGAATGTCTTCTTGCATAGAACTATATCTCTCTTGTCCAAAATTTTTACTAGATGATCCCCATAGGGTAGATCATCTTACATTTGTACCACCTCTGAGTTCAGTACATATGAGGGATCTAGGTTGTTGTTATTTAGGAGTGATACATGAAACACATCATGAACTAGATCCATATTAGGTTGAAGTGAAAGATAATATGAAACGACTCCTATGTGATCAATGATCTTAAAGGTCCAATGTACCTTGGGCATAGGAACCCATTATTTTCAAACCACATGACTCTCTTCCATGGTGATATTCGAAGGATGTCTTCATCTCTAACGCCATACTCCAAGCCCCTTAAACGGTTGTTAGCATATATCTTTTTCCATCTCTGAGAAGAATTGATGTGTTTCTGGATTACTTTAACCTTCTCTATCATCTCTTTCTCAAGATCATGTTGAAGTAACATTCTTTCTCCAACTTCATCCCAAATGGTTGGAGTTCTACATCATTTTCCATGCAGAGCTTTATATGGATCAATCTACATACTCATGTTGAAGTTGTTGTTGTATGAGAACTATACCATTGGGGGATGTCGATCCCATCCACAATTTATTTCTAATGACTAGGATCTTATCATGTATTCAAGCATCAAAATAGTAATTTTAGACTTGCCATCTATTTGGGTGTGATAGGTCATGCCAAAATTTAATTCAGTACTCAAATCATATTGAATGCTTTTCCTAAATTTAGATGTGAATCATGTATCACAATTAGAGAAAATCGAGAGCATAACACCATGAAATATCACCAAATACATCACATATATCATTTCATATTGTTCAAGCCTGATATCTTCCCAAATAGCGATATGTGGGTAGTCTTTGTGAGTTGGTCTACCACAACCCATAAGAGATTATTTCTTTTGGACGTCTTCTGGAGACATATGAAAAAGTTAATAGTGACATTCTCTCATTCCCACATGGGTATATTAAATGGTTTCATCATACCTTTGGACTTTTTTCTCCATGCTTTATTTTGATGACATATCAAGCACCTAGAGATATACTCAGCAATCTCCTTCTTCATGATTTCCCACCAAAATTGTTCTCAGAGATCTCGATACATTATGGTGCTACCTAGATAAATAGAGTATGTGGAGCTATGTGAATTTTCCAATAGTTCCATATTTATCTCAGGCAATGAAGGCACACAAATCCACATTCCAAAATAAATAACACCATCATCGTTGATATGTAACTCACACAACATTCTTTCGTTACTATATTCACATATTTTATAACTCCAGATTACCGCTTTGGGACATCTTAATAATTTCATTGAATTGTTGTAGTTCATTAATTTAGGAAAATTAGGATGTATCCCTTTCCCTTATGATTTCCAAATCAATAATTTTCATATCCAAGAAGATATGATCTTTCTCAATTCGTATAATAGATAGAGATGAAGGTTCATTTATTCTTAGAGAATTATCTACCTTGTTCATATTTCTAGGATGATAATGAATAGATTATTCATAGTCCTTGATTATCTCTAACCATATATTTTGACTCATGTTGGGATCCCTTTGTGTGAATATATACTTTTAGATCTTTGGTTCGGTGTATATGTACCCTTTCTCACCAAAATGGTAGTGCCTCCAGATTTTAAATGCAAAAATCATAGTTTCTATCTCTAGATAATGTTTTGGGTAGTTCCACTCCACTATATTTAGCTTCCATGAGTAATTTACTATCACATTATCATTTTTCATGAGTACACAACCGAATACTCTCTTTGAATCATCATTTATTATCCAAAACATTATCATGTTTTTGATAATGTGAGTAAAGGTGTAGTGACTAGACTTTTCATTAGCTCCATGAAGATTCCCTCACATTCTTCTGTCCAAACATATGTTACCCCTTTCCCTGTTCACATAGTTAGAAGTCTTGATAATCATGAGAACTTTCTCACCAAAGGTCGCTAGTACCCAGCTAATCCAAAAAAAATACTGATTTTTAGGACACTATAGGTTCTGGTCCATTCCTTATTCACCTTTTTTGAAGGGTCCACAAATATTCTCTCACATGTGATAAAATGTCCCTAGAATGTCTCTTTATTTTTCTAAAAGTCAAACATTCTAAACATGGTACAACAAATCTCAAATCTCAATGTTGTAAACCCAAGTCTTAGATGATCTTCATGTTCCTCCTTGATCCTAATGTTGATGAGAATATCTCTGATAAACACTACCTAAATTTTTATGAGGTATTGTCTAATGACTCTATTAATAAATTCCATGAATATTGAAGGGGATTTAGTATTTTTGAAGGGCGTCACCAGAATCTCACAGTGCCCATACCTTGTACGGATGTCAGTCTTCTGAATATCTTCCTTATTCATCTTTAGGTGATGATATCCAGAATAAAGATCCACCTTTTATAATTATTGAGCTCCTCTTAATTGAACGCATATGTTATCAATCCTTGGAAGATGATACTTGTTTTTTAGGGTTATCTTATTGAGTTACCAATAATCGATGCATGACCATATTTATCCATAATTCATCTTCACAAAGGGAACTGGCGCACCCCAAGGTGATGCACTAGGGTGTATGAACCCTTATCCAAATGCTCTTGCTGCTAATTATTTAACTCATCCATTTCGATAAGAGCCATCCTATATGGACACTTTGAGATAGGAGTAGATCCATGTATGAGTTCTATTGAAAAATATACCTCAGGATATAGGGGATTTCTAGGAAACATTTTGGGAAATAAATCACTATGTTCCCTCACAGTGTGAATTTCTATAGTGTTGGAACATTCCTTTAACCCTACCATTTGAGTTACGTATGACACTTCATAGTGAATCAATAGCCACACCGAGGAAGGAATTTTAAAAGGAGATTTAATATCTTCATTGCATTTGTAGAAGAGCGTGTGATGGTTCAGAATATGAAATGATATTTCCTTTTCATGATAGTTGATATGTGATCTATATAATGAGAGCCAATGCATTCCCATTTTATTTTCTAATTGAAACAATGGATGTATTATGAGATTCTCTAAAAGAATATACCCACATATGCCAATAGGATAATACAAACAAACTTTAGTTGTAATGATTGCACCACATGGTATTTTTACCGATATATATACTTCATATTTTCAGGGCATCAATTCTAATGTCCAAGAAAATGTGCAAGAAATATAGGAATGTGTAGAATTAGAATAAAAGATGAATTTTTTCCATTTTGGAGTGTATATGATGTTTACCATGTATGAATTCATTATCTTGCTTCACTTTTATAGTATTTATGGGATAATCCTTCCCTTGTTCCTTTGGATTTGGTGGAAGATGACGCTGATTACCCTCAAGGACTCGAGGTTTATTGCACTAGATTGCATAGTTCCCTTTCTCACTATAGTTGTAGCATTGATCCACATGAGGGGCTCCCATTTATTACACTATATTCTCCTTCCTAATCATGTATTTTTACACTCCTTAGTATGGTGTCCTTCTTTCCCACACTTGAAGAATTTCCCCATCCCTTTGAGGCAGTTCCCATTGTGCAACTTCCCACATTTTTTGCAAGAGGTTCATTGAGTATTCTTCCCACCATTATCATTATATCCACAAGTTTGAAACTCCTACTTTCATTTCTTATAACCACAATCATGTGACCATTCTCAAAAATCCATCTACACTATGAGGGGACACCGAGAAATTACTTCATAACTCTCAAAGTCTCGAATTTCAAGATCCATTTGAAGGTTTGGTTTTAATACACTAAAAAATATATCAATTTTTCTTCCATTTTGGATAAAATAAATCGATTCATGCTATAGAGGACATGTGAAACTCTCTTCATAAGTTGTGAGAGATTCTCCTCAATTTTCCATGAGATCTATGAATTATATCTCTATCTTCATGAAAAGATTTATTGGGAAATATTTTTTAAGAATCATTACCTTAAAGTATTTACATTCCATCCCTTTGATTTTTTCACATGGCTAGGTATTCTAAATCAAATACACCATCGATTTTCCTCTCCTTCTTGATGATAAATGAATAATTTCACCTTCTCCATGTTAGAGTAGTGAATAATAGAAAAGATATTCTATATGGAGTTGACCCACTATTCTGCAACTAGTGGATTGAATGATTCACTAATCATCAGTGGTCATTGCCTCATAAAACACTCGAAATCTAGTTTCTACATCTCTGGTGAAAGAGGTAATTCCCCATTATTATGATTATTTTTCATAACCTGAGATAGTTGGGAAAAATCACCATGATTTTTTGAACTCCACCTCACAAATCCATAGGGATGTAATTCCGGAAATCACTGCACCGGCCCTCACACAGGATCTTGGCCTAGTTTCTCCCAGATCCCACAATTTTCTAAAATATAAAAGGATAGAAAAAAAAACAAGTAAAAAATTAATGAATAATTAGATAATTAATTTTTAAATTTTTTACTAAAATAATAACAAATGAGATCCCAATGTAATGATTATTGTGTGAATATTTGTAATTATCCAAATACATGATGTTTTCTCTAGGGTTCACTAATCCTAATTCCCAAATTAACTAAAACTTGTCTCAGATACCAACTATACTGACTCAACCATTTATAAATTACTATTACATCATTATGATGATAAACAACATAATATTATTACACCACCAGGATCCAAATGGTAAGTATATTGGGAAAACTAGGAACATACATAATATTTTCAATATCAAACATAAATATTTATTTAATTTATTCATTATTCGCTAGCTTTTTATTGGCTCTTGACATATCCTCAGTACATGGTGTCTCTTGAAGAAATATATAAAAAATGGGTGAGATAAAAGCCCTATAAGAGGATAGATATGGAAAATATAACAATGGTTGAGCACAATCATAACATGGGCATTGTATCATGAATATCAGAGGAATCATTAATAAGAGAATGAAATGTGGGAATTCATTAAAAATGAAAGATCATTTCTTTGTGGTCAACTACCAAACATAGTTGTAAACATGGGTAGCATCATTTTTACTCATCATTTCCACTTTACTCATGATATTTATCACATTACCTAATGCATGGGAGAACTATATAATTCCTGGCACACCCATCACATCATAATACTTACATTATCATACTTGACACATTAAAATATGTAAAATTTAAATAAATCATAATCCATTGTAAGAAATGGGTTTAAAATAATAAAATAAATTTTCATAAATATTTTGTTCCTAAAATAATGAGGGAATATCATTCTTAACATTGAACCATTAACCATGATTGAAGAGTAACACAATATTCAAGAATTAAAAATAGGTGTGTTTATTCGAAAGAATAGTTCTTTTGGAAAACATTGGTTTTTTCATGAAATAAATTAGAGAAAATTTATATCACATAAAATTTTAGATATTAAAAAATAAATTATTTTCATGCAGTTACCAAACAACTGATGGAGCAAAATAGGGAGAACCTAATGAACGAAAGTTGGGATTGAGAATTTCCCCTTAGCTTGTATCTGAACAATATTTTCACATTAATGTCCTGTATAACCATAGTAGATTCATTAATTTAATATTATATATCCTTTTTTAAATGAATATGATTCATTATGGTTTCATTATATTCTTTTATTTCCCTTTGGATGAGTTATAATTTTTAAACTCATTGTTCGGAGGTGTTCGTTTTTATCGTTTTCTAGAACTGTTCACTTGTATTAATGAATGGAAGTTCATATAAAATGTGGATAAACATAACGAATTGTTATTATAAGTTATTTATGATTTTAATGAACTTTAAATGACCGTATAAATATTTTTTTATATAACATGATAAGGAATCATTATTGAAAAATTTATTGATGATCATTTGGGTTAATTCGGGCAGTTTTTTGACCACAACGAACTTGTTTCATTCAATCATTTGGTTTTATATACATAAGTTAGTTCCAGAATATTAAATAGGATATTATACATATAAAATAATCTTTTCCAACCATAAAAATGGTTTTATGACCAAATCTGAAGGCGGTAATAGAAAATAAAAACAATTCATTCTTGAAGGTGATAAATTAACAAATCACGAACAACGTTTTCCTTTCTAAAATAAAAAGAGGAGAAATGGGTTGGATGATAAATTATCCCTTTAGAATCATAAAATTTATTTATATGTAAGATAATAGAGTTACCATACCATGTTTATAAGGATAGGTGGGGAGAGATTAAAAAAAAAAGTTGAAATTGAACGGAAATTAAAGGACAACATAGAGAGAGAGGAATTACCTCTTGAATCATCTTTAAGGCACACTGTATTGTTATTTTGATAAGACTATAAGTTCTATGGGCATTGGTTATGGGATAGGGAAGATTATTGGATATATTTTAGAAATTTTTTGAAGATTTAGTGGTGTTTATTGATAAGGGGAGGTAGATGGGTTATTTATACAAGAGGAGGGGGTGTTTTTAGAATAAAATATTAAATAATGTAATATATAAAATATTGGACTTGTAATAGTGGTTTATGACAAAATAAATAAAATATTAATATAATAAAATTATTATTATAATTTAAATCATCTTTATAATTATAATTCATTATTTTATTAAAATTAATTTGAAAAGAAAGTGAAAATGTTATCTTATGAAATAAATTTTTGACTTCAGGTTTTGGAATTTTTTTTAGGACTGGATATTTTTTTATGAATTTTAATGAAAATTTTTGAAATTAAATAAAACATGGAAGAAACAAAGTTTTGATAATTTTGATGTCATCATAATATAATTAATTTTACAATTTATGATATTCCGGTTATGTGAAAAAGAATATTTTTTCAATCCACCAGTTAATTGAAGTATTTCATAAAATTACAAAAAATATCAACCTAAGCATTTTTAGATGTGTAGAGTCGAAAAAGGAACTCAAATTTTCAAAATTATTTATCTAAATATGAATAATTTATTTTTTAATTGAAATCAGTATTTACTTTAATAATACATATTTTAAAATTAAAATGGATTTCATAATGCATTAAACAATTGCCTAAGTTCACATAAATTATCTTAAAACTAGAAGACATGGAATTGATAACATATAAAAAAATTATAGTAAAGTAGATTTAATTTTAAATTATTTAATTAAATTTATTTTATTATTAATGACTTGAAATTATTCCAATAATTTTACTGTGGTAAAATTTTAACTTTAAAGATGCCTAAATTTTATTTAATCATTTATTGGTAAGGTTACTGTTATTTTGGATGATTTACTTTTCATAAGGATTATATTACTATTAAAAAGGGTAGGTATCTATTCATAAAGTTATGTTACTATTCAGCAATAATTATGTTTTTCTTATCAAACTACAAACATCTTACTGATCATAACCGTGTATGTCAGATTTTCAAAATTCAAAATTTAAATGTGGAAAAATTATGTTTAATGGTAACATAGTATTTAGTATCATTTCATTGTGTTTCCTAATTGGTTTATATTTTAAGTATTCATAATAAGAAGATAATTACATTCATAAAACTATGGATTGTTACATTCTTCCCCCCTTATGAAATTTCACCCTCAATATTTCGTTTTGCATAAACAGGTGAGGGTACTTCGCTTTCGTCACCTCCCCTGATTCCAAAGTTTCTTCTTCAAACATATGGTTCCACCACAAAACTATTACAAGGTGGGTTGTCTTGTTGTATAGTTCCCTTTCACTTTGGTCTAAAATCATTACTGGATGTTCTTCATAAGAGAGATCATCATCTAGTTTCACTACCTCCAAGATCAGTATAAATGGGGGATTATATATGTACTTATTTAGTTGTGATACGTGAAACACATCATAAACTTTAGCCATATTAGGTGGAATTTTATGTTGATAGGCCATGACTCTTAATCAGTCAAGGGTCTCAAAGGGAAGATGTGCCTTGGGAATAACATCCCTTTCTTTTCAAACCGTATGGCTCTCATCCATGGTTATATTTGATAGAAGATTTTATCACCAACATCGAACAGAAAGTCCCTTCGACGGTTGTCATCATAGATCTTTTTCTAACTCTGAGAAAATATGATATGTTTCCAGATATCTTGAACCTTCTCTGTCCTATATTGCACAAGATTAGGTCCAAGTATCTATCTTCCTCTATCTTTATCCCAACAGGTTGTAGTTCTACATCACATTTCATACAGAACTTAATATGGAGCCATATGAAAACTAGAGTGGAAGAAATTTTTGAATGAGAAGTCAACCAATGGGAGATAATGATCCCATAAACCTTTTAATTCTAAATATCAAGATACGTTCATTTATTCAAGAATATGAATAAACCTATTATATTGGTCATCAGTTTTGGGGTGATAGATCATGCTAAAATTTAATTCAATACTCAATGTATGTTGACTGATCATCCAGAATTTAGATGTAAACCTTGTATCATGATCAGAGCCAATTGAGAGGGGAATACCATGGAATCCCAAAACATCCATATTATATACCTTTTAAATTTTTTCATGAAATTTATCTACCTGAATATAGGTAAAATGGGAAGTCTTTGTGGGTCGGTCAACCACAACACATATCCCATTATTTCTCTTGGACGTCTTCGGGAGACACATGATGGAGTCTATAGTGACATTCTATAATTTCCACTAGTTATATGGAATGGTTTCATCATCCCGTTGGAATATTGTCTCTATTAATTAACTTCCTAACATATCATGAACTGTCAGATATACTCAGCAATCTCCTTCTTTATGTTTTTTCTCCAAAAGTTTTCTTCGTGATCTTGTAATATCTTTGTACTTCCACGATGTATAGAGAATGTTGAGATATGTGAATTTTTCAATATCTAATTCTTTATCCTAGGTGATGAAGGAACACATAATCGTGTTCCAAAACAAATCACACTGTCATATTTAATATGGAACTCACATAGCTTCCCTTCCATTACTACATTCACCTTCTTTTGTAACTCCAAATCATCCCTTTGTTCCTCCTTAATCATCTCATGGATTGATGGTTGAGAAATCATTTTGGAAGGGTATGAGGTATCCCCAACCCTTATGTTTTCAATATCCATCCTTTTCATATCCAAGATGATATGGTCTTGATCATTTCGTAACATGGATTGTGTAGTAGGTTATTTTCTACTTAGATCATCAGCTACCTTGTTCTCCATTCCAGGATGATAGTGAATAGATCCATCATAGTCCTTGATTATCATTAATCATCTCCGTTGATGCATGTTGAGCTCATTTAATGTGAATATATACATTAGTCTTTAGTGGTAATTGTATATGTCACTCTTCTCACCAAAATGGTTGGGCTTACAAATTTTCACTGCAAAAATCACGAATTCCAGCCCTAGATGTTGTGTCGTGTAGTTCTACTCTTGGATCCTCAACTATCATGAAGCATATTCCGGCATATTATCAATTTTCATGAGTACAAAACTCTAGCTTCTATTTGAATCATCATTGTATATCACAAAAGTTTTCCCACATTTTGATAATCTGAGTACAAGTGTAGTGATCAGCCTTTTTTTTAGATCCTTGATGCTTCCCTCACATTCTTTCTTCCATACATAATTTACCATTTTCGATGTTAACATAGTTAGCGGGCCAATTAATCGTGAAAAATTCTCACAAAAATTCAATAGCACCAAGATATTCCAAGAAAACTATGGATTTCATGGACACTTTAGGGTCTGGTCCATTCCTCAATCTCCTTTTTATGTGTCCACAAATAATCCCTCAATTGTGACCACAGGTCACAAGAATGTGACTTGCATAATCCATATGTCACTCATTCTAAACCTATCCTACATCTTCTCCTTTATCAATGTCACAAACATAAGTTTTAGATGTTCCTCATTTTCCTTCTTCCTCCTAGAGTATATGATAATATCTTCAATAAGCACTACCAGAAATTTTTTAGGTATTTTATGAACAAAATATTCATCAAATCCATGGAGATTTTATGAGAATTCCAATTTCCTAAGGGAATCACCAGAAACTCATTGCATGCATACACTGTATAGAAGGAATCCTTCCAAATATATTCCTTATTCACTATTAGCTGATGATATCCATAATGAAGATCCACAATTGAGAAGTATTGATCGCCTATTAACTGATCAAACAAGTCATTAATCATTGGAAGAGGATACTAGTTCTTTATGGTGATCTTTTTGGTTTACTGAAAATCGATACACAGCCTGATTGATCCATCATTCATCTTTACAAAGAGAACTATCACCCCTAAGGTGATGCAATAGGGTGTATGAAACCTTTTTCCAAAACTTATTGTCAGTGCTACTTTAACTCCTCTAGTTGGATAAGATCCATCCAATAGGGACATTTTGTGACATGAGTAACTCCAGGTATGAGTTCTATTGATAATTGTACCTCATGATCCGAGGGATGTTTGGATAATCATCAAAAAATAAATCACACTATTCCCTCAATATGGGCATTTACAGAAGGTTGTCACTTTCCTTTGACTCAACCATTTGAGCGATGTATGACTTTCCACAGAAAAATCAACACCCACACTATTGAAGGAATTTTTAAAGGAGATTCATTATCTTCCTTTCAATTGTAGAGGATCATGGGATGGTTCTAAATATGAGAGGATATTTCCTTTTCCTGACAGTTGATATGTGCTCTATATAACGAGAGACAATCCATTCCCATTATAGCGTTGAATTCCACCAATGTTAGGATTATGAGATTCACGGGAAGAAACATCCCACATACTCTAATAGGAGAGGAGTAAAATAATTGAGTTTCTATGATTTCTCCACTTAGTGTTTTTACAAGTATATCTACTTGAAGGTTTTAGGGATTCGATTCTATATTTAAAGAAAACATACAACATATAAGGGAATGAATTGAACTAGAATCAAATAATACTTTTCTATTTTTGAGTGAATAAGAATTTTACCCTATATGGCATCATTATCTTGGTCCAATTCCATAGTAGTGATGGAATAAGCCTTTGACTGATCTGTTTTCATTGGTGGCTGCTCATGCTGATTACCCTCAAGGACTTCAGGTTTACTACACTAGCATGCATTGGGCCATTTGTCCCTATAGTTATAGTATTGAACCATAGATAGGGATCCCCTTTCTTCCACTGCATTCTCATTTTTTCTCATTTCTTCGAAAATCATGAGAATAGTGGCCTTCCTTCCCACCATTGAAGAAATTACACATCCCGTTGATGCAGTTCCCATGATAAAACGTCCAACATTTTTGGCATGTGGGTCATTGAGTTTTCTTTTATCCTTTATCATTAGATTCTCCATCTTGAAACTCCATATTTTATTTCATTTCACTATAACAATGGGATCAATCTCCTAAATACATATCCACATTTAGGGTACACCGAAAAACTTCTTAATAACTCCCAATGTCAAAAATTGTATGATCCCTTTGAATGTATGGATTTAATACACTACAGAATCTTTCAATTTTTCTATCATTGTTGATAAAAAAGCCTGAACTGTACCTTGTAAGCCTTGTAAAACTCACTTTGTAGGTTGTGATAGATTCACTTTCCTATTTTGGAGATCCATGAATTCTATCTCCATCTTCGTGAAAATAGTTTATGGGAAATACTTATTAAAACACATTATCTTAATGTCTTCCCATTCCATCAATAACATTTTGTCACTTGGCTTTGTGTTCATTATCAAATCTCATTATTGATCGACCTCTCCCTATAGAAGATAAATAGAAAATTTCACCTTCCCCTTATTATAACAACGAAGCACAAAAAATATCTCCTCCATGGAATTGTCCCACTATTCCACAACTAGTGGTTCAGAAGATCCACTAAACAATGGTGGTCGTTGCTGGATAAAACACTCGATAACCAGTTGCTCTGTCTATGGTGAAGGTAGATGTTATATATTATTCTGATAATTTTTCAGGTCCTTTTATAGTTGGGTAATAATTGCCATGAAATTTTGAACTCCACATCCCAATGATTTGGGGATGTCATTTGGGAAACCAGGGCATTGGCCCTCACATGGGTTGTTGCCCTGGATTCTCCCAGTTCCCACAATTTTCTAAAATAGAAAAGGTTAGAACAAAACATAATTCAACAAGTCATGAATACATAACATATTAATTTATATAATTTTCACTAAAAGAATAAATTATGGGATCCCTATATAAATATTATTGTGTGAATATTTTTTCATAGAGTAATACTAGAGGTTTTCTATAGGGTTCACTAATCCAAATTCTCAAATTAACTAAACCTTTCCTCTTATACCAACTATTATGACCCATCCTTTATTACATTACCATAACATAATTATGAAGATAAAATACATAATATTATTACCCCATGAAGATCTAGAGGTTTAGAGTCATGGGAAATCATGTACCATACATAACATTTACAACATTAAACACTAACATTTATTAAATTGATTCTTTCTTCTCCAACTTCTTATTGGATCTTGACCTCACCTTAGTACATGTTGTCACCGAAGGATATACACCAAGAAGTGGTGTGCTAAAATACCAGTAAGAGGATAGATATGAACAATATAACAATGGTTTAGTACAATCATAACATATTCAATGGATCATGAAAATGAGGGGAAGCATTAATAAGAGACCTGAAACATGGAAAAGTATTAAAATGAAACATCAGGTCTTAGTGGTCAACTACCTCAGATAGTTGTGAACAATGATATAACCAGGTTCACACATCATTTATATTTTAATCATTAGATTCATCAAATTATCCAATTTATTAGAGTGATATATAATTTTGGGAGCACCCGTTACATTCAAACATTCATATTGAACTATATAATTTTGGGTGCACCCGTCACATCATAAAATTTACATTATCATGCATGACAAATTAAAAATTTGTAAAACATGAACATAAGATAACCCATAGAATGAAATGGTTTTTTTCATAATAATGAATAACTTCATAAACATTTTGTCCCCAAAATAAAGAGGCAATATCATTCTTGACAAGAACAATTAACCAAGAGAGAATAGTGAAATAATATTCAAGAGGTAAAAAAGGGTGTGTTTATTTTAATGAAGTATTATTTTGGAATACTTTTGGATTTTCATTAATTAAATTGGAGAATATTTATATCTTAGAAAAATTTATATAATTATAATAAAATTATTTTTAATGAGTGACCATACCATAAATTGAGCGAAAGAGGGAGAACCTGAAGAAAGAAAGTTGGGTTTGAAAATTTCCCCTTACGTTGTATATGACCACTTTATAAAATTTAATTTCAAGTATAAACATATTATATTAATTAATTAATAATTTTAGAACATTTTTTACAAGAATATCGTTCATTATGTTTCCAATGTGTTATTTTATGGGCCTTTGGATGAGTTGTATAGTTTAAATCCATTGTTCGAGAGTGTTCATTTTTATAGTCTTCTTGAACGGTCCAATTGAATTCATGAATGACTGTTCATTTAAAACAGAAATAAAAATAAAGAATTATAATCATATGTTGTGATGATGTTACATAATATTAAATTATCTTATAAATATTTTTTATATAACATGAGAAGGAATTATTAGATAAGAATTTAATGATGATCGTTTGGCTTAATTCAGGCTGTTTTTCGACCACAACGAACTTGATTATAAAATAATTTATTATTATTTAAATAAGTTAGTTAAATAACATTAAATTTGATATAATAAATATAAAATAATCTATTTGAACCATAAATAAGGTTTCATGACCAGATTTGTAGGCTGTATTGGAAAATTAAAACTTTTTGTTCTTCAAGGTGATAAATTAACACACCGCGAACAATGTTTTCCTTTCTAAAATAAAAAGAAGAGGAGAAGGGGGTTGGATGATATATTATCCCATTAGTATCATAAAATTGCAATATATTTAATATACAGTAGTTATCATACAATGTGGATGAGGATATGAGGGGCGATATTAAAAAAATAACTTGAAATTGAAAGGAAATTAATGTAAAAGAGAGTGATAGGAATTGCCTCTTAAATCCTCTTTATGGAAAATTGGATTCGACTATTGAAGAGACTAGAAGATCTTTGGTCATGGGTAGGGGCTAGGGAAGATGTTTGGGAAGAGGTAGGCAAGGATTGAATCTTGAGATTTGTGATTTTTTAAGGGGAGGGAGAGGGGTTATTTATACATGAGGTGGGGTGTTTTAAGAATAATATATAAAATAAAATAATATATCAAATGTTTGACTTGTAGTAGTAGGTTTCTGAAAAAATAAAACTTCTATTAATTTAATAAAATTATTTGTATACTTTATATCATCTTTATAATTTTAATACATAAATTTATTAAAATGAAAGTGAAAATAAAGTGAAAATGATATTTTAAGGAATAACTTTTTGAATTTATGTTTTGGAAAGTTCATTTTTGGTTTGGAAATTTAGTTTATTTTATTTAAAAGAACAATTTATGAAATTAAAGAGAAAATGAAACACCCCAAGCTTCTACGGTACACTACCCTTTGAATAATACAGTAGCGTATGTTGTACGCAACTTCGAATTCTAACACACACCACAACCAATCAAACTAGCTGTTATGAATAGTAATACCCACTTTTTGAAATTTTTTACATTTTATCATTCAAAATGGACTTCATTTTTGGATTCAGAATATCGAAATTTTCTTAGGGTGAATTTCTGGTACATTTCTGAAAACTTTCATATTTTGATGAATAGTTAAAATTAATAAATTTTAATTAAAAACCTCTTTTTTAATCGAAAAAATTATAGTGATAAATTATGAATTTGAGTGGTTTTAAATTAGATTTAGAATTAATTTTTACCATTTAATCCAATTTTGGTCATTGGACATAATTTCACATTTAAATCGGACATAAACAAGTCTCAATCTTTTGAGAGTTATTGTTTTTTGAAAACACGCTTTTTGATTTGATAGTGGGAATTAATTTTAAATTAATAAATGAAACTTATATGTTTTTAATTTGGTAAAATAGACTAAATTATTGAATTAAAAATAGAAAAATTAGCTTAGGGTAAATTTTTGGTATTTTTCTGAAAACATTTAATTTTTGATGAATAGTGAAGAACACTCAGTTATAGTTTAAAACCGAATTTTTATTTAAATAGTTATTTATTTTATTTAAATTATTTTCTGTCAAAATAGATACATAATAACTATATATGTTCAATTTAATTCATTGGAGTCAGTTTATAATAATTTTAGATATATAAAAATTTCATTGATCTTTTCACCGTCTTTTACCCTCCTCCTAGAAGCTTTTGTAAATTCACATACAACATTATTTTACCACTTCTGTGAGCTGAATTAAAAATATAGGAGAGACACGGTTAATATGATGGAGTAAAATGTGGTTTAATTAGATGAAAATAATTTTTGGTCAACAGTAACTTTTTACTTTTATTTACCACGGTTAAAAGTAAATAGTGTAATTAAAGGTAAATATTATATTAATATTACCCTCACACATGTCCTAATTTTATCGAACAAGTTCATCTCAACCAAAAACAACCTTATGAATTAAATATTATCATTTAGGTACACTTGGATTAGATTAGGAAATTTATTATTATTTAATTCAAAGAAGATTTAAAAGAGGTAAAATCAATTTTTAATAAGTAAAACATTTTTAATATAGGTTTTTACATAAGATAAATTCGATTATAAATATTCGTAAGAAAGTTAAAAAGATTTCCTACATCATGGTATTTTAATTATAATTTTTAGACATTAAATAAATAAATTTATTTATGACACAATGTTGATGCAGTAATTACCTTATTCATGAAAGAATCAAATAAATGGTATTATAAATATTAAAATAAATATAATTTCAAAGTTTTTATGAAATCCACGAATTGTATTGGTTAATAAGACATGTTAGTATTGATTAAATGTATTATTTTGAAGTAATAATGATTTTATTATTTTAAATAAAAACTAATACCAAATAGTTTTAAAATTGACATAAAATAGTTTTTAAAACAATTAGTATATTATTAATTGATATAATGGTTCTAAAAATCTATTTTTAGTCCAAAAGACGTATATAATAATATATATTACATTAATGAACCAATGTATGTTCTATTTGAAGTATATAGTAAATTTATTAACCATATAGTGTATGAATACAAGAAGACACGGTAAAAGTTAAATTATTTAACTTAGAGTTAAATATAAATGAATAGGTTAAAATGGTAACGTAAACTTGTCTCAAACCTATTGGATGAGTTTTTCTAGACCAATACCCACCTTAGAATTTAATAATCAAATTTGGAGCTATTATAAACTGAATATGAGTTTATTATAAAATAATATTTTATGTTTTTCCTAAGGTGCCCCTCACCCCTCTTATGAAAGGGCACTCCACCTTCTCTCTATTTCAAACCTTCAAAGCCATTTGGCTATGCCAAAACCTTCCCAAATAAACTCTCCAATATACTGCCTTCAAACTAGAGGCCTTATTTTGATCAGAAATCTAATCTAGGGATCCCTTTTGATCAAATCAAAAGGAAGAACCCGAAGAAAAGGTAATGATTTCACCACCCTCTTTCAAGTTCCTTTCTTCACCAACTTCATTTTAAATTGTTGTTTCCATTCTAAAATAATAAATCTAGAATATTATATATACTGTGATGATATTATAATTATGGTACACCCAAATTCATTATTCTATCAACACTTTGAATGAAATTTCACCATACGTGCATACGTACGGCTTACCGTCTCCATGTCGTGGTGTAATTGTTATTCAATACATTATTATTTGGATGGGTATAATAATGATTTTTATTTGATGTAAATAATAAATATAACATGATAAGTATTCTATATATATTATATACCATCCAATTATATATTATATTAATATCAAAACAATGATATTTTTTCTCGTGCGTACGTACGGAATGCCTTCTCCACGACGCGATGATATTCATTTCCAAGTTCATCATTCATCGACGATTATAAAAATATATATTACTATTAAGTATGTAACATATGACATAATAATGATACTATATATATATATAAGTATTTATTTACTTACATATATCTTATTCACTTACTTCCGGTCAATACTATATGAAAACGGAAACAACGTTTATGCGTACGTACGGACTACCGTCTCCATAAATGCTGTTTTCCAGTCCATATATACATCTATTATAAATTTTTGTATATTATAAATAAATCATGTTTTATATTTTGTACATATTTAAATCATTATCTAAGTGATAAAATCAATAGTAACAAGTTAAATCACGTACGATAAAGAAAGCGATTATTACACGAAATATTAATAAAACATGGAAATTATTATTAAATGGTTAGTATAAATTCATAAATGAATATTTTATAATATCATAAATATTAATATGGTTCTGGTATAATTTAATAACATACTATAGTCTTCATATAGGAGTCTAAACGTACTCTCAACTAAAGTAATGTTCAAGGTAAGGGGTTTTCATCTCACTCCTTATTCCCGTGAGATTCATGCCATATTGCCACTATTACCTTTTTTGTGGTGTATGTACTGCCCATAATTGTATTATTTGTGTAATACACTTGAATTTATGTGTATTTACATATTAATTGTATGATAAATTTTTCATGGGGTGTATGTTTCCTAAGTTACCAAATTGGTAAGGTTTTATTTCACATTATCTTCCTTATCCGAGGTAGTTTTTACGTAATTATCTACTCGGACCTCTTTATCATCCACATCCTTTTTTCTTAAAAATTTATTTCATAACCTTATTACTTTTTTACATAATATGGGTTAAATTTATTTATTCCCTTTTTTTAATTTTTATAAGAATTTTATAATGGAATCTTTCTGTCATTTTCCAAACAAGGTCTTTTTAACCTTTTCGACAGAATTAAGGTAAGAATGACTTATTTTAACTAATACGACAGGTGCAGCTATTTTCCGCTGTTATAAAATATTTTAAGCTTACCTTATATTCTTATAAGAGTATTTTCAAAATAAACATTTTCTTTTACAATTATGTGACTTTTAAATGATTTCAAAAAAGAGATATTTCTCTTAAATAGTTTTGATTTCATCTATGTCAGCATCCTTTGATAAATTTTACAGTTGTTTGAAGTTGATTTATTATGATAAAAATATTCCATATTGTATTTAAGGGTTTTTTATATTTTTTACTATATATGATCTATTTTTATTCCATTAATGGTTTATGATAATGTTTTGGAATTTCGTAAGAATGTTTTAATTTGAATGTTTATATTATATTTCATCCGCTTCTTATGATGAATGTGTTGGACTAATTTGTTCCAGGTTGGGGACTGGTAAATATAAACCCTTCAGGTTGGTGACCAGTTATTAGATGCACTCCAGGTTGGTGTCCAGTTATTAGAGGCACTCCGGGTTGGTGTCCGGTTATTAGAGGCACTCAACATTGGTGTCTGGTTATTAAAGGAACTCCGGGATGGTGTCCGGTTACAGAGGCTCTCTGGGATAGAGACCAGTTACAGAAGCTCTCTGGGTTGGGTTCCGGTTACAATTATCCCTTATGTCTTGGCACGAGGCCTTGACAATGAAATTAAAGTTCGGCATTATGCATTACATCATTATGAAAATTGTTATTGATATTGCATGTGATTATTAGATTAGTAGAATATCCATGTGAATAATTAAATGGAATTATTTCATTTTATTTCTTTCATATTATGATTAAGATCAAGTTAAAAAGGATTTTTTTTTATTTTTGTACATTGCCTAAAATGTTTATGATTATTTTTGAAAGTTTCTGCTGCATTTCTTACCCTTACTGAGCATTTGAGATCACCCCTTTCTATGTTTAATTTTCCCAAGATTCCAAGAAGTGTATTGTGATTGATATGAAGGGTTAAGACAAGGGAATATTGGTGTTCATAAATGATTATTTATGTTGTTTTGTATGATATAAAGTGCAGTGTAACATTCATGTATGTAATCAATTTTCCAAGACTGCTAAACCGATCAGTATTAGGGACATGATTCATTGTAATCATGCCAATGTATTAAAATAATGAATCGAATCTGGGTAACTAGGGTCAAGGCATTACAGTTGGTATCAGAGGAAGTTTAGCAATAACTTTGGAAACTATATTTAGATAAACATTGATTAAATAACATTACCCTAAGATAGACTTTGAGGATTAGTATAGAAAAACTTTATAGAATTTCGATATTGTAGAGATTTTGTGAGTTTTCTGAACAATACATCCATGTCTGGATACGAGCAAGTAGAGGCGGATCTGGAACAGATGTACCTAGGGGTAAAACCCAAAAACAACACTATGAGGTAGACTCAAACAATAACTGGTGCAAGATAATGGGACTTGCTGCACACCTGGTTACCACACTCCCAGGGGATATGCTTAGGATAATTTCCATTTTCTTTACAAACCATTATGAAGGGTTTATGAGTATATACTTTTTCAAAGAAATCATTTTTATGATTATAGATTATATCCATAAACTATTTTATTTATGTAAAGTGTTTTACATGTTTTGGATTATGTATTACTATTCATAAACTAATCTAGTGTATGCCATTGTTTAGAAATGGTGCCCAGTAGAAGGAATTAGTACTCCAGCAATACGCATGATCCAAAGAGTAAGAAAGATCATATCTTTCATGGTCTTAAGCAAAAAGTTATAAGGGAAATATTCTCCCATGTATTATCATCATATTAAGAAATAATATCTTGCGTTGATAAGATAATTAAAGAATTCTCGGAGTCCTATGGCTTTGAAGTGAATCCAGAGAAGGAAAGGATGGTTGAGAGAAGGACAGATAAAGGGAATGAGGTAAAGATTGGTTTTCCCATATGTGAAAGCTATGGAAATAATCACATTGTAAAATGCTTGAAGGGAATGGGAGTATGTTATAAGTGTGGAGAAAAAGGACACAAAGTACGTGAATTCAAGGGTAAGAAAAAGGTTTCAAATTTACAATGCTTCATTTGCAAGGAGTTTGGACACTCCGCGAACCAATGTCCCAGTCATCAGACTATTCCAAAAATGATTCTATTGGATAATAATCAAGTTATGATACTACCATAGATGAATAGGAATGACTAGTGTTGCTATGTTGTTGTTTTGGAATTATTTCATTGAAGTGTTGTATCAATGATGTACTGGAAATAAATAAAGATTATACTGAAGTATTATTTCATTGAGGATTTGAGATTTTAAGGTACAATGAAAAGTGATTCTATAGTGAGTTAAACTTTTTGGAAATTACATGGTTGAAGGAAAGATAAACCTTAATATGGTCCTAATATTGAGGTACTAATTTTTGAATTAGATATGGTTGTTTTGGGTAAATTATATTGGATAATCTTGACTTCCTTGAAACTGATTAAAGATTTGTATATTCCATCATTTATGGAGTTTACAACATTTTTGGATGGATGTAGTATATCCAGTATTCTATATGGAATAAGGGAGCATGAATGTAATCAATAATGTTTTATTGAAATTCAGGATGTTTCAGTGTTTTACAAGAATAAATGACCAAGGTATTCACTTGCTATTATGTGTTAAAAAGGATCTATATTAGGTTTACCTATCATATAAATTTTGGACTGAGAGTTTATAGAAGTATTTTGGATAAGACTAAAGGTTGTAATGGATTATGTTTGAAAGGTTATTTTTTTATTTTTATAAAAGGACAACACGCAGACCGTGTGACGACCCATCATGTCGGACAAAGCTGTGGGAATCGAACCCACAACCAAAGTGAAATTAGGATTTATTATCTACCACTGGACTACGTGATGTTCCTGGATGGTATAATGTAGTTTCTTTTTTAAAGGGTCTGATATGTGAATTAGAAATTCATTATATTTGGAACCCTATACGATTAGGATAAATAGAGTTGTATTATGTTTTGGGGTGAAAGATGAGTTTGTGGTAGAGATTTATTAATGGATAAAACTCTAATTATAAAGTAGGTATATCTCTTTATTATCTTATCCAATCTCCTAAATAAATTCCTTGACATTAAGAAAAGTAAATTTGAACAAAAATGTTGTCATTGATGGTACCTTAGATCATCACAAATATATGGCTTTGGGATTGTTGGTCTTTTCAAAGCCATGTTCTCAACCACTCTCCATCAGATATTTATTTTGGACATTGGACATAATTTTTCATTTAAACCGGACATAATAAAGTGTCAATCTTTTGATATTTATTGTTTCTTAAAAAACACTTTTTGTTTTGACAGCGGGAATTAATTTTAAATTAATAAATTCAACATCAATGTTTTGAATTTGGTAAAATAGACTTCATTATTGGATCCTGAATATCAAAATTAGATTAGGGAAAATATTTGGTATTTTTATGAAAACTTTTAATTTTTGATAAATAGTGAAAAACACTGAGTTATAATTTAAAACTGAATTTTTATTTAAATAATGATTTATTTTATTTAAATTATTTTATGTCAAAATAGATATATAATATCTATATAATTTCAATGTAATTCATTGGAGTCAGTTTATAATAATTTTAGATATATAAAAAATTCGCTAAACTTTTCACAGTTTTTTACCCACCTCCTTGGAGCTTTGGAAAATTCACATTAAACATTATATTACCTATTCTATGAAATGAATTTAAAAAATACAAGACACACGGTTAATATAAATGAGTAAAATGTGGTTTAATGAGATGAAAATAATTTTTGGTGAATAGTAACTTTTTACTTTTATTTACCACGGTTGAAAGTAAATAGGGTAATTAAGGGTAAAAATGAATTTAACATTACCCTCACACATGTCCTAATTCTATTGGACAAGTTTATCTCAACCAAAAAGAACCTTAGGAATAAAATATTATCATTTAGGTACACTTGGATTAGATTAGGACATTTATTATTATATAATTTAAATAAGAGTTAAAAGAGTTAAAATCAATGTTTAATAACTAAAAAATTTTAATATAGGTTTATACATAAGATAAATTATATTATAAATATTAATAAAAAATCTAAAAATATTTCCTACATCATGGTATTTTATTTATAAATTTTAGACATTAAATAAATAAATTTAATTATGACACAATAATGATGTAGTAATTACCTCATTCATGAATGAATCAAATAAATGGTATTATAAATATTAAAATAAATTTAATTTAAAAGTTTTTATGACACAAAAATTTTCTAGGTGAATATGACATGTTATAATTGATTCAATGAAATTTTTTTGAAGTAATCATGTTGTTATAATTTTTTTTTAAAAATACCAAACAGTGTCAAAATTGACATAAAATAGTTTTTAAAACAAATATTATATTATTAATTGATTTAATGGTCCTAAAAATTTACGGTTCGGAAAAAAGACTTATATAATAATATATATAACATTAATAAACCAATTGGTGTTCCAATGGTAATATATGTTGTGTTTATTAACCATATACTATAAGAATACATGAAGACATAGTAAAAGTTAAATTATTTAACTTAGAATTAAATCTAAATGATAAAGTTAAAATGGTTACCTAAACATATCTAAAACCTATTGGTTGAGTTTTTTTCGACCTATAACCACCTTATACTTTAAATAATCAATTTTGGAGACATTATAATCCGAATATGAATTTATTATAAATTAATATTTTAAGTCTTTCCTATGGTTCCCCTCACCCCTCTTATAAAAGGGAACTCCTTCTTCTTTCTAATTCACACCTTCTAAGCAATTTGGCTCAGCCAGACCCTGTCCAAATACTCTATAAACTATCCTCCCTTAAACCTAGAGTCCTTATTTTGATCATAATGCCATCCTAAAGATCCCTTTTCATCAAATCAAAAAAAAGAAGAATTGGTAATGATTTCACCACCCTTTTTCAAGTTCCTTTCTTCTTCCACATAATTTTTCTTTATTGTTTCTATTATAAAATAATGACTCCAGTATATTCTATATACTGTGATGTAATTATTATTATGGTACAACCAAATTCTTTATTCTATCCTCCCTTTGAATGAAATGTCACCATACATGCGTACGCACGGCTTACCGTCTCCACGTCGTTGTGTAATTGTTATTCAATACATTATTATTTGGATGGGTCTAATAATGATGTGTATTTGATGTAAATAATAAATATAACATTATAAGGATTCTGTATATAAAATATAACATCCAATTATATATTATATTAATATCAAAATTATGATATTTTCACTCGTGCATACGTACGGATTACCGTCTCCACGACGTGATGACATTCATTTCCAAGTTCAGCATTCATCGACGATTATAAAAATATATATTACTACTAATTATGAAATATATGAAAATATAATTCTACTGGGGATATATATATTTATTTATATAAGTATATATGTTCTTACATATATCTTATCAACTTACTTCCATTCAATACTATATGAAAACAGAAACAACATTTATCCGTATGTGCAGACTACTGTCTCCATAAACGGTGTTTTCCATTTCATATATACGTCTATTATATATTTTGAAATATGATAAATAAATCATGGTTTATATTCTGGAAGTGTTTAAATCATGATCTAATTGATAAAATCAAGAGTAACAGGTTAAAACACGTACGATAAAGAAAGCGATTATTAGCTGAAATATTAATATAACATTTAATTTATTATTAAATTGTTTGTATAAAGTCATAAATGAATAATGTATGATATCATAAATATTAATATGGTTCTGGTATAATTTAATAACATACAATAGTCTTCATACAGGAGGCTAAACTTACCCTGACTAATGTAAAGTGTAAGGTATGGGGTTTTCATCTCACTCCTTATTCCTGTGAGATTCATGCCATATTGCCACTATTACATTTTGTGTGGTGTCTGTACTGCCAATAATTGTATTATTTGTGTAATACACTTTAATTTATGTGCATTTACATATTCATTGTATGATACCTCTTTCCTGGGGTGTATGTTTCGTAAGATACCAAATTAGTAAGTGTTTATTTCATAATCTCTTCATTATCTGAGGTTGTATATACGTAATTATCTACTGGGACCTCATTATCATCCACATCAATGTTTCGTAAAAATGTATTTCAAAACATTCATAATATTTTACATAATATGTTTTAAAATCATTTATACAATTATTTGACTTTTTATAAGATGTTTATAAAGGAATCTTTCCGTCGTTTTCCAAACAAGGTCCTTTTTAACCTCTTCGACAGAATTAAGGTAAGAATGTTTTTTTAACTTATATGGCGGATGCGGCTATTTTCAACCATTATACAATCTTTGAATCTTCTCGTACATTCTTATAAGAATATTTTCAATGTAAACATTTTCTTTTATAATTATGTGACTTTTAAATGATTTCAAAAAAGTGATATTTCTCTCAAATAGTTTTGATTTCATCTATGTCCACATCCTTTGAAAAATTTTACACTTGTTTGATGTTGATTTATTATGATACAAATATTCCATATTTTATTTTAGGTTTTGTGATATGTTTGACTATGGATGAATTATTTTTAATCCATTAATGGTTTATGATTAATGTTTTGGCATTTCCTATGTTTGTTTTAATACAAATGTTTATGTTATATTTCATCCTCTTCTTAAGATGATTGTATTGGACTAGTATATTATGGGTTGGTGACCGGAAAAAGTAAACACTCCGGGTTGGTGTCCAGTTATTAGAGGAACTCTAGGTTTGTGTCCGGTATTTATAGACACTGCGGGTTGGTGTCCGGTTATTAGAGGCACTCCGGGTTGGTGTCCGGTTATTAGAGGCACTTCGGGTTAGAGTCTGGTTACCGAGGCTCTCCGAGATGGAGTCTAGTTACAGAGGCTCTCTGAGTTGGTTTCCGGTTACAGTTATTCCTTAGGTCATGGAATGAGGACTTGGCCTAGAAATTAATGTTCTACATTATGCATTCCAACATTATGAAACTTGTTATTAATATTTCATGTGATTATTCAATTAGTAGAATATCCATGTGAATAATTAAATCGAATTATTTCATTTTATTTCTGCCATATTATGCTGAAATTCAAGTTTAAAAGGATTTTGTTTTAGTTTTATAAATTGCATTAATTTTTTATTCTTATTTTTGAAAGTTTCCACTGTATTTCATACCCTTACTGAGCGTTTGAGCTCATCCCTTTTTATGTTTTATTTTCCTAGGATTCCAAGAAGTGTATTATGATTGATTTGAAGGGTTAAGACAAGGGAATAATGGTGTTCATAAAGGACTATTTATGTTGTTTTGTATGATATAAATTTTAATGTAACATTCATGTATGTAATCTATTTTCCAAGACTTCTAAACTAATTGGTCCTTCGGGACATGATTCCTCGTAATCATTCTAATGTATTAAAATAATGGATCGAATCTTGGTAACTGGGGTCGGGGTGTTACAGAAAATTGCCAAATAAAAAGCACAATAATGTTTATGTCATCATTAAATCATGAATGATGTAATTTATGATATACAAGTTTTTTGAAAAATTGTATTTTACTATTTACCCAAAATTTGATGTATTTCAGAAAAATACAAAAAAATCACCCTATCATTTTTTTGAGGTCTAGAATCCACAAAACAACTGAATTTTTTAAAAATAATTATCTTAATATTGTTAATTTTTTTAATTAAAATCATAATTTACATGAAAAATACAGATTTTAAAATTAATTCTGATTTCATAATGATATCAAAAATTACACAAGATCTTATAAAATTATCTAAAAACTGAAAGACATAGAATTGTTAGCATATGAAAACATTTTTGGAAAATAAATTTCCTTTTAAATTATTTAATTAATTATAATTAAACATTTATGAAATAAAAAAATACCAATTATTTTACTATGGCCAAATTGGAACTTATAAGAAGCATAAATTTTATTAAATCATTCATTGGTAAGGTTACTATTATTATAAAAGATTAAATATTCATAATGGTTATTCTACAATTCACAAGGGTAGGTTACTATTCATAATGGAAGGTTGCTATTCACGAATTTTTTTTTCTTATTCCCATCCAAACATCTTACTAATCACAACCGTGCCTCTTATATTATTGAAATTAAAAACATAGAAGTGTTAAAATTGATTTCAATGGCCACATTGTATTTATTATCATTTCATTGTTTCTTATAATGTGATTGTACATTAAGGCATGATTTTAAGAATGGAATTCTATTGATAAATCTTTGAGTACATACATTTTCCCCCCTTATGAAATTTCATCCTCCAAATATTGTTTTACATAAACAGGTGAGGGTACTTCTCTTTCGTCGCCTCCTCCAATTTCCACGTTGCTTCTTCAAATGTATAGTTCCTCTACAATACATTAAAAAGGTGGGTTGTCTTGTTGCATAGAACCTTATCTATCTGGTCCAGAATCATCACTAGTGTATCCTCATATGAGATATTTTCTTACAACTATGACACCTACGAGTTCAGAACATATGTGGGATATAGTATGTACATATTTAGAAGTGATACATGAAAAACATCATGAACTTGATCCATATTCAATGGAATTACAAACCGATAGGCCACGACTCCTATGTGGTCAAATATCTAAAAGGGGCCAATGTACCTTAGGCTTGGCATCCCTTTATTTTCAAACCAAATGGAACTCTTCAATGTTTCTACTCGAAGTAATACATTATCTCCAATTTCGAACTCCATGTCCCTTTGACAGTTTCCAACATATCTCTTTTTTCTGACTCAAAGAACATTTGATGTGTTTCTTGTTCACATGGACCTTCTTTTTCATCTCTTTAACAAGATCAAGTCCATGCAACTTTCTTTCTCCAAATTCATACCAACAAGATAGAGTTCTACATTTGTTTCCATATAAATCTATATATGTAGCCATCCGAATACTAGATTGGAAGATATTGTTGTATGAGAACACATCCAATGGGAGATGCTAATCCCATCCAGTATTGAATTCTAAAGAGCAGGCTCAGAACAATTCTTCAAGAATCTAAAAAGTCCTTTTATATTGTTCATTAGTTTAGGTGTGATACGCCATGCTAAAATTTAAATCCATACTCAAAGCATGTTGAAGCCTTCTCCATAATTTATATATGAACCATTGATCACGATCCGAGACAATCGAGAGTGGAACACAATGTAATCTCACCACATTCTTCAAATATATAATTTAATGTTGGTAAAGTGATATATCCTCTTAAATAGTGATAAAATGGGTAGTCTATATTAGTCAGTCAACCACAAACCATATCGCATTATTTCCCTTAGACATATTCGGTTGACCCGTGACATTGTCCATAGTTAAATTATCACATTTCTACATGGGTATATGAAATGGTTTCATATTCAATTTGGGATTTTGTCTCTCTACATTAACATAATGATATATCAAGAACCATGAGATATACTCACCAAAATCCTTCTTCATGTTTTCCCGCCAGATGTGTTCTCGGGGATCTCGGTACATCGTGGTGCTACCAGGATGGATAAATAATGTTGAACTATGTTAATTTACAATAGATCATTCTATATCCTGGGTGATGAAGGCACACAATGTTGTGTTTTAAACCAAATCACTTTATCATTGTTGATATGATTCTGACGTAGCTTCCATTACTTTACTACATTCACCTTATTTTGTAACTTCATATCATCCGATTGTGCCTCCTTAATCATCTTATTGATTGATGGTTGTGAAAACATTTGGGTATGGTAGGATGTATCCCCCACCCTTATGATTTAAAAATCCATCTTTTCATATCCAAGAAGATAGGGTATTTCTCAATCCATAACATTGATACAGTAACATGTTCTTTTCTTCTCAAAGAATCAGCTTCCTTGTTCTCCTTTCTTGGATGATAGTGAGTAGAGAAATCATAGTCCTTGATTATCTATAACCATATAGTTTGATGCATGTTAAGATCCTTTTGTGTGAATATATACTTGAAGCACCTATGGTTGGTGTATATGTCACACTTTTCACCATAAATGTAGTGCCACAATATTTTCAATTCAAAAATCATGGACTCCATCTCTATATAATGTGTCGGTTAGTTTTTCTCATAGATCTTTAACTGTCGTGATCCATATACCATCATATTATCATTTTTCAGGAGTACACAACCCAAGAATCTCCTTGAAGCATCACTATATATCACAAAACATTCTTCACATTTCTATTAATGAGTATAGGTGAAGTGATTAGCCTTCTCATTAGCTCCTTGAAGCTTCCCTCACATTCTACATCCAGAAATACATTACCCCTTTCCTTGATCAATTATTTAGTGGTCTTTACAATCATGATAAATGTCTCAAAAATCATTAGAGGACCCATCTAATCCAAGAAAACAATGTATTTCTTGGACACTAGAGGGTCTTGGCCATTCCCCAATGAACATTTTTTTTGGAGGGTCCACAATAATTACCTCACATGTCATCACATGTCCCTAGAATGTGACTTGCTTCATCCAAAAGTCACAGTTTCTAAACATGGCATACAAGTTATCCATTCTCAATGTCATGATCACTAGTCTAACATGTTTATGATGTTCAACCTTTCTCATGGTGTAACTAAAAATATCATCGAAAAAACTACCAAATTATTTTTGATGTAATGTCTAAATATATTATTCATCAAATACATTAATATTTCTGTGGCATTATTAAGTTCGTAGGGCATCACTAGAAATTAATAATGACTTTACCTTATGCATAATGGAGTAATATGAATATCTTCCTTTTCACATTTAGCTATTGATATCAAGAATTAAGATCCAACTTTGAGTAGTATTGAAATCCTCTTATCTGATCAAACAAGTCTTCAATCCTCGGAATAGGATACTTGTTCTTTATGGTAATCTTGATTACTTCCCAATAATCGATGCACAAATGCATTGATATATCCTTGTTATTTTCAATGCAAACTGCTCCACCCCAAGGTGATGCACTAGGGTGATTGAACCCTTTGACCAAATGCTCTTTCAGCAACTTCTTTAACTCCTCCAATTTGATAAGAGACTTCATATATGGACACATTGAGATAAGATTAGCTTCAGGTATTAGCCCTATTGAGAAATATAACTCACTATCTGGGGGATGTCCGAGTAACTCTTTCGGAAATACATCATTGTATACCTTCATGATGGGAATTTCTACATGCATGGCTCTTTCCTCTGACTCAACCACTTGAATGAGTATTTCTTATTAAAAGAGAATAAACACCCACACCATTGAATGAATTTTTAAAGTGGATTAATTATGTCCTTGAATTTTTAGATGAACGTGGAATGATTATGAAAATGAAAATATATTTCCTTTTATGATAGTTTATATGTGCTATATAAATTGACTGCCAATCCATTCCAATTATAGGGTCGAATTCTACCAGTGGATATTTTATGAGATTTGCTAGAAAAATCATCCCACATATTCTAAGAGTATAAGATTCAAACACATGGGTTGCAAAGATTTCACCACTTAGTGATTTTTTGGATATTAGTATTTTAAGTATTTAGGGCTTCAATTCTACAGTTCAAGAAAACATGCAAGATATAAGGGAATGCATATAAATATAATCAAATATGACTTAATCAATTCTTGATTGAATAGAAAGTGTACCATGTATGACTTCATTATCTTCATCCACTTTCATAGTAGTGTTTTCATCAGAATTCACTTATTACTATGGATTTGGGAAATGATGATGTTTATTAACCTTGAGTACTCGAGGTTTAGTGCATTGGTTTTCATAGTTCCCTTTGTCCATATAGTTGTATCATTGAACCATGGGTGGGGCTCCCCTTTCATCTATAACATTCTCTTTCCTTCTAATGTATTTTTGACACTATTGAGGATCGTGGACTTCTTTCCCACACATGAATAATTTCCTCATCCCATTGAGGTAGTTACCATGATGCAACTTCCAACATTTTTGGAATTTGGGTCATTTAGTTTTCTTCCAAACTTTTTCATCAGATCCTATGACTAGAAACTACATCTTTTGTTTATTATCATCATAGCCATGGAAAAATTCTCCAAAATCTATCTTCACATTGAGTGCACACCAAAAAAATTCTTCATAACCACAAAAGTATCTAACTGCAAGATCCTTTTGAAGGTGTGGTTTTAATCCACTAGTGAATCTATCAATTTTCTTATCATTGTTTATAAAAAACCTAAAATGTACCTTGAATTCCATGGGAAACTCTCTTCGTGGGATGTAAAATATTCCCCTTCCTTTTTCATGATATCTTTGAATTATTTCAACATCTTCATGGGAATATTTCTTGGTATATACTTGTTATGAAACATTATCATAAATTTATCCCAATCCATATCTTCAATTTCCTCACTTGGCTTGGTGTTCCTAATCAATGACCACAATTGATCAGCCTCTCCCTCTAGACAATAAATGTATAATGTCACCCCCTCTTTATCAGAATTGGGATGCACTATAAAGGTATTCTATAAGGATTTCAGTCACTATTCATCAAATAGTGGATTGTAAGAACCACTAATCCTCGATGGTCATCACCACATAAAAAACTCGATATCCAGTCGCTGCCTCTATGGTGAAGGAGGATGTTCCCCATTATTCTGGTTATTGTTCATAACATGAGATATTTGGGTAATCATCGCCATAATGTTTTAAACTACATCTCCCAAATCATTTGCAATGTTAATCGGGCGATCGATGTATTGGACCTCACATGGGTTGTTGTCATGGTGTTTCCTTATTCCCACAATTTTCTAAAATATAAATGCTTAGAACAAAACATAACTCAACAAATCATGAAAAAATAACTTATTAATTTGTAAAATTTTCACTAAATGAATTACATATGGGACCCATATGTAATTCTTATTATGTTCATATTTTAACATATCCTATTACTAGAGGTTTCCTCAAGGGTATACTAATCCTAATTCCAAATTTAATTAAACCATGCCTCTGATGCCAACTATAGCGACTTATCCATTCTTACTATACTATTACCTCTTTATGAAGATAAAATAAATAATTTTATTTAACCATGAGGATCCATAGGTTTAGTAACTTGAAAAAATGGGTACCATACATAACATTTACTATATCAAACATAAACATATAGTAAATTCATTCATTCTTCTCTAGCTTCTTATTGGCTCTTGACCTCTCCTTAGTACATGTTGTCACCTGCAGATATAAATAAAATAGGGGTGTGATGAATGCCAAATAAAATGATAGATATTAAAAATATATCAATTTTTAAGCACAATAATAAAATATCCATTAGATCATGAACGTTAAATGAATCATTAATAAGTGACTTGAAATGTTGAAATTCAAAAAAGTGAAACATCATATCTTAGTGGTCAAAAACCACGCATTGTTATGAACAATGAAATCATCATGTTCACACATAATATGAATTTTAATCATGATATTAAACACTTTACTCAATTCATTGGAGCACTATATAATTTCGGGTTCACCCATCACATTCAAACATTCATATTTTTCTATATAATTCTGGTCTCACCTGCCATATCATAATATTTACATTATCTTGTATGGCCCATTAATAATATGTAAAATTGTAACATAACATAAACCATGGATATAAATGTGCTTCACATAATAAACCATACATTCATTATCATTTGGTCACCACAATGATAAGGTAATATAATTCTTGATGTAGACCTATTGACCATGTCTGAATAGTGAAACAATATTCATGATGTAAAAAGAGTGTGTTTATTTGAAAGAATAATTCTTTTGGAAAACCATTGGTTTTTCATAAAATCAATAATATAACTTTTATATCATATAAATCATTATATAATTATGAATAAATGGTTTTTATAGAGTTTAAATACCACAAATGGAGCGAATGAGGGAGAAACCAAAAAACGTTTGTTGGGTTCCAGAATTTACCCTTACCTTGTATCCGAATGGTTTCTTCACATTAATGTTTTATATAACCACATTAGATTCATTAATTATAAATTCTATAACATTATTTACATGAATATTGTTCATTATGGTTTCATTATGTTCTTTTATGGGCCATTGGACGATTTATGGAGTTTAAATCCATTGTTCGGGAGTGTTCATTTTTATAGTTTTCTTGAAGAGTTCATTTGTATTCATGAATGAAGTTCCTATAAAACATGGATAGACATTCAGAATTTTTATTATAAGTTATTGATTATGTTATAGCTCTTTAAATGATCTTATAAATAATTTTTTATATATCATGAGAAGGAATAATTAGATGAGAATTTAATGATGATCATTTGGGTTAATTCGGGCTGTTTTTCAATCACAATGAACTGGATTCCTTTAATAAATTAATAACATGTACATAAGATAGTTCCAGAACTTTATATAGGAAATAATACATATATCATTATCTGGTTCAACAATAAAAATGCTTTCATGACTAGATCTTATGGTGGTATGAAAACATGTCATTCTTGAAGGTGAGAAATTGACACCTCACAAACAACGTTTTCATTTCTAAAATATTAAGAAGAGGAGAAGGGGGTTGGATGTTATATTATCCCAATAGTAACATAACCTTACATTATTTTTAATATAATAGAGTTACCATAACATGTGTATGAGGATATGTGTGGAGATATTAATAAATGAACTTGAAATTGAAAATAAAATAAAGGAAAATGGAGAGAGAGGAATTACCACCTGAATCCTCCTTAAGGCACCATGGATTGGTCTGTATATGAGACTAGAATCTCTTTAGATGTGGGGTAGGGGATTGTAATTATTTTCGGTTAGGGTTTAGAATATCCTTGAAGCTTGAGATGTTTGGTTTGACAATGGGAGGGAGAGAGGTTATTTATACATGAGGAGGGCGTGTTTTTAAAATAAAATGTTAAATAAAATAATATATCAAAAGATAGACTTTTAATAGTGGTTTTTTGACAACCTAAATCATTTATTAATATAAAAAAATTAGTTTTAGACATTAAACCATCCTTTTTAATTATAATTAATTAATGTTTTATAAATAATGTGAAAAGAAAGAGAAAAATGATATTTTAAGGAATCACTTTTTGATTTAGGTTTTGGAAAGTTATTTTTTTAGGTTTGGAAATTGAGTTTATTTTATTTTAAGGAACCATATATGAAATTAAATATAACATGGCCGAATCCAAAGATATAGAAATTTTATGTCATCATTAAATCCCGAAATATGCAATTTAAGATATACCAGTTATGTCAAAAAACTGTATTTTTACTATTCACCCAAAAATTAACGTATTTTAGAATATTACAAAAAAATCACCCTCACCATTTTTTGATGTTTAGAATCCAAAAAATTAACTCCATTTTTGAAAAAAAAATTATCTAATAATTATTAATATAATTTTTATTTAAAATAATAATTTAATTGAAAAATACGGATTTTATAATTAAAACTTATTTCATAAGGCATTCAAAAATAAAAAAAAATCATGTTATGAAATCATTTTAATAAAGTAAATTTTATTTTAAATTATTTAGTTATTTATAATTAATTATTTATGACTTAAAAAAATTCCAATAATTTTACTATGGTCAAATTTTCAGTTATGTGATACCCATATTTTATTTAATCATTTATAGATAATGTTAATATTATTTAAGAAGATATACTATTCATAAGGGTTATATTACATTTCATAAGGGTAGGTTACTATTCACCAAAAAATATGTCTGTCCTCTCACACTCCAAACATCATACTGATCACAGCCGTGTATGTCAAATTTTAGAAATTGAAAACCAATAAGTGGAAAAATTATGTTTAATGGTCACTTATTATTTATTATCATTTCATTTTGTTTCATAATGTGATTATAATTTAAGGAATTATTATAATATGTGAATTACATTGAAAAAAAGTTGGGTCATTTTAGGAAAATAATATATAAATATATATATTTACTCTTTAAAAACCCTAAGATAAACATTCCTTATATAGTTAGCGTACATTACATACCACCCAATTCAAACCTAGATTAGGATATCATGATTTGTCCATCAACAAGGTCCTACTTATCATTCATTATGTAATATCAGTCCTTATTAAGATCGAAGTTCGCTTGGAACTCCTCTTTTTAATTGTGAATCCCACTATTACCATAATTTATCAAACAGTCATACACATCTTGGTGTATTATCCAGCAATAAAGAATCTACTACATAACGTTTGGTCATCTTGGACAGGAAACCAAAAAACCCAACCCAAAATGATATTTTGAAAATAATAAAACATAGTGTTATACAGTAAAAAAGGCTTCACTATTACTGAATCAAAATACATGTGCACCTATAGTAAATCGGTCTAGAAAATGGAATTAAAAAAATTTCACTGAAAAAGTAAAATTAATTCCTAGACCAACCTCTTTTATATAGTGTCATTAACAAAACAACATCATCAACCTACTTATTCCTAAGAGAATTTTATGGAATATCTGTCTATCCACTAGGACCTATGCTATCTAGGACAAGAACCACATCCAATTTAAAAAATCACTTTCCCAATTTCTAAATAAATAATAAATACTCTTTTGGATGGGGTTAAACTAAATTTGGTAAGGAATCATCAACCTATAAGGGTCAAAATCTATCACCACAGGTTTAAGGACATCACCTTCCAATCATTAGGCTACCAATACGTAATTTTTTATAAGAATCCAAATATTGGAAGGTTGGTTGAAAGGTTAAAACACACACATAATTGATAATGGGATGCCACTAAGTGGTATCTAAAAATGGTAATACCCCATAAATTTTCTTATTATCACACAACACCAATATAACAATGTATTTTTTATTTCTATCAAGGGTCCTACTGGACTCATCCGGACAAACAGATAGCACCCACCATACTTTGATCCTTACCTCATATATATACTAAATCCTCATCTCCATGTGCATGACAACATGGATAACACATCATTTTGATACAAGGTATTTAATTTATAAAATATAGTCTTGTATGAATGTTTACTAGTCTATAGTACCTATCCATTAGGATTAAGCAATGATCGGTCAAAAGATAAGTGAGACATTTGAGGGAAATTCAAATTCCCACAAAAATAATTTCAAAAGATAAAACCAAAATAAGTTTTAAAGATATTACACATCTAGAGTTTCATTCATATGAATTTAAGAAATACTAATTCAATAAAAATTTTAATCAACTCATAGAAATTGGAATTCAGTTACCATTTTTCAAACCCAACATCACAAATGACATTATTTAGCTGATTGTAGGCGTCATTTTTAAAATTCGATCATAATTACCTTTTTAACCCATAATTTATTATACCCATAATGTTTTCAAAAGTAGTTATAGTTAATGAAAATTTAAATTTAAAATCAATTAATAAATACACTCTTTATATTGTAATTAGAATTTTAATTAATTGAAGCCTTAAAATTATAAATATCAAAAGAATATAAAAATTAAATAATCATTCTTATGGGGGGATCAATCATGTAAGATACAAAAATATTATCATATGTGATACCATATAATTGGCTAAGTAATCATTTAATGACAATCACATAAGTATAAAAATAACTCCATGGGATTTATCACTAAGGAATAAAAAATGTTAAGGTAGAATATAAAGTTCATCATAATTAATTTTATGATTTGAAAACCCCATTAATGGATATATCTCATTAGAAAAATTCCCAAACTGACCTACATGAGTCTAGTTGTTTAAATATATATTTAGTCAAAAGGTTATCATATCCATGTTTTTGGTGTGTAAGTATTTATAAAATTACAATTAACGTATCTCTTTAATATCTGTCATTTTTAGAAGAATTATAATTAAATATATTTAAATATAATTTTTATGTAATATGGATTAAAATTAAGATGTTATCCATGTTCTTACCTTAAAAATATTCAATTATAAATCATGAAATTTTCTTTTATCTATGGTCTTTGAATATAATAAGTTCATAAAGAATTGATTAATTATATTTGTCACCTTTAACAAATTTATAAAGGGATTCACACTATATAATATTAATGGCTTCCACCCATTTTTTATAATGAAAGTCATATTATCTCCTATAAAAAAATAAAAGGTCTGGTTCTCTACAAATGTGCATAGAGACACTAGTGTCAAATCCTCAATGATGGTAAAAAATTTTGTGTTGATTTTTTATATATTTTTTCCATTTAATAAGGCGTTGTTTTTAAAGAATAATTAAATTTATTAATTTCTGATGTTTAATTTAATTGCATGATCAATATTGGGGTAATTTCATTTTTGGGGACTGGTCCAACAACAATTTTTATAGAAATTTAGTATTATATTTTACATTGAACTACATTCAATTATTAATAATTAACATGTTACGACAGTCAAATTTGTATACAAATACTCCATATAATACATGGTCCATACACCAAAATAAATATTTATATTCTCTTAGAATTTACAACCATTTCAAAACAATGTTTTTTACAAAGAATGATAGGGTAATTTCTCATTCTTCATGATAATTGATACCTAATGAGATAAATTATCCTAAACATAATCTTGATATAATGCCTATACTAATTTTATTAAAAATCTAGTGACATAATTTATATATATTGATATATGAAATATATATTGATCATAAATTTTGGAATATATATATTACTTAAAAAATAATTGAACATGAGATAAATATTATTACTTGATCCAATTAAGGATTATGACTACACAATTCATTAGAATCTAGGATACTCATAAAAGGTTGTTAATATATTCATATTGACATATAATTCCTCATTAAATTTTCTAAGAATGGAACATTCAACATTGGTTAATGATTTAATGAATTGTTTTCTACTAATATATCATGTAATAACATACATTATTATTTAGGTGCCAAGAATGTAATCATTATGAGACATAATTAATCGAGATTATAATGGGATCATGTTCAACATGAAAAGAATACAATTTTTAGGAAAGGAAATTTAAATGATTCAAAAAATGTTAATTAATGTCTATTAATATTTATGAAAAGATTATGAGTGGCTTATAATTATTTTTTGTTGAAATAAATATTTAATTAATCTCTTAGATCTCTATTTTATACTCATACCAATAGCACTATAATATATTGAGTAATTGATGAAAATTTCTAGGTCGATGGATTAAGAATTTATATTATTAATATTACAATAAAATGTTTTACATATTAATGGTTAATACAGAATAGAAATTGCTGAATTTGATGCTTTAAAAATTTACATTACTTGAATCGATATAAATGAACATATCCTTTGATTTTTTGGTTGGATTACCAAATACATCTCGAGATAAAATGTAGCCTATTATAGTTTAGATGGATTAACTAAATATATTCAATTTCATTCGATTTGAGAAAATATTTCACTAAATTATCATTCTATAAATTATATTAAGGTGGTAATTATATTTTATAGATCCAATCTTTCTGTTGTATCTAATCATAATCCCTAATGTTTCTCTATTTTTTGGATAATCCTTGGGAACCAATTGGGCACTATATTAAATTTTAGTAAATATTTTCATCATAAATCTATTATAAATTAAATGAATGATATTGAATTTTTTGTGGTATAATTTTTGAATGTTCATTACATTACCAGTAACGTTGGGATAAATATCCATCACTGTTTTAATATTTTTATAAAAATTATTTTAATTCTTGTATATGGTTGAATCATTTTTAGTAATTACATGGAAAGTGGTGTCGGGGTTTATATTGATTGGATTAACCTAGTAAAAAAGTCTATAATTTTTAGGATAGATGATTAATAATGTAAATTTGGTTCAAAAGAATATAAGGGTATCTCAGAGCTAGTATAAGTAGTATATGATTACTAGATTAAATATCTTTCTTTTGGTGTTAGTGGTCTTACATTTATTAATATATCCTTAAAGAAATGTGTTATTTTTTTGGTGAGAGGGGAAATTTATGCCCACTATTAATTTGACCATATGAAATCCTAGAGAATATTCGTTTATTTTCTCATATAGTATCTTTGTTTTTTAGATCATCTTAAGTACATGATCTATTTCATGTTTTGTTATAAATTTATAATGTTCCATATACATATGATGTTTTCAGTTCTGAATTAGATCAGTTAGATGAAAATATTTCTTATGAGGAATTGAATGTTTTCATTCATGACTATAGAGAGTAGATTTTTTAGAGTAAGGATATTCTATATGTTAATGTTTTTTTGGATAAACCATATGATTGAATGTGAAAAATAATCCTTAAAAATGCTACGAAAAATAATATCCCAATTTCTTAGAAGTGGATAAAAATTATGAGAATGAAAATTTCCATAAGGTTATAAAAATTTAATATTCATGGTAATATTGATAATATATTAATTTCATTTTTTAATTATATTCATGATTTATATTATATAAGGACAAATAAAATATATTAAAAATAGTTAATTTCTTTCTTGTGAGGAAAATCATTTAATTCAAACTAAATTGTGTTTCAATAATTATAGGATGTTATTTAATGTTTAATTTCAATAAAATATAATTTAAATTACATAAAATAAAACTATTTTGTTATATTAGTAATTTAAAATAATGATAGAGTGAATTTTATTCACTTTTTTAAAAAATTTATTTTTCAGTAAAGTTTTTTATTTTCTAAGAATACTTTTATTCATTTAAATTTCATTAAAATTACATATTTTACTTTTATATTGGTCTTAAAATTATATTAGTTCATTTTTATCAAAAATAATTCTGTTCATGTCATTTAGATCCTTATTATACCATAATTTTTAATTAAAACAATTTTACAAAAAAATTAATTAATCCATAAAAAGGCTTTTATCGTATTGAGTGTTATGTTTTTCAAAGTAGATTTTAAAATTTTAAATATTAAACAATAAAGAAGATATTTGGTATTTGGAGTTATATACTTCAAATTATATAAATAGAAAACCCTTATATTTTATGAATATTAATAGAAACTTTGGTAAAAAAATGTTACCACGATATGAGTTAAAATGGGTTTAATGGTTAAAATATAATTCATAAGGGATATAAATTCCTTAAAACATACATAAATAATATTGGAAGGTACTATTTATACCCAATATTACCTATTATATTAAAATTATAATTTAAATCCATTTTTATTTCTTAAAATGTTAATATATTTTAATCATCTGAATAATCCTAACTGTGAATTTTCCCTCATTTGTACAAGGACAAACCTTCCCTTATTTTCTCCACAATCTAAAATCCTATTAAATTACACATGACTAACCTAATATAATTCATAACTTCCCTCCCAACATTATATATGTTTTTGATTTATGATAATATAATCATAGTAAATTTATAGGTTCAACCTTATAGATTATTTCATAAAATGTGACTGATAAAGAATGTACGTGAAAATTCAAACTCAAGGTAAGAAATATTTAATATTGAAACCATGTTTTAAATTTTTCATGATTTATTTATAATTTTTTTATCTTTTTAAATATTTTTTTTATTTTAATGTAAATATTTAAATTATCTAATTAATAATGTAAATTTACCTCAGCATTGAATTTCATAAAAAGGTATTAAAAAAGGAATTTTTTGTATATATCATACCAAATGTTTCACTTTGTTTAAGATATAAAAAAATTAATGATGTCTTAACATATATGGCACAATAATTATTAAAAACCCAACATGGAATATTTTTCTTTCAGATAATTCCTCTTCATGTTTTCATAGGTTTTCAATAGAACATCTCATTTCTTATTGCATAGGGAATTGTAAGTGTTTTCATAGAAAATGAATTATTACCCTTATATTTAGATAAATAGAAAATTTGTTTTTGTATCTCTGTTAAATGAAATATTTTGTTCTTTTTATAATGTAGATTTATTCTATTTTATTTTTCATGAATTTTATGGTCCATAGTCATTGTTTACAATGATGCTTGAGACCGATATATGCCTCAAATGTAACGAGTAAGGATTAAAATCTAAATAGATTTTTTTAAGTAAAATGAGTAGGATATTCTATTTTTTAGTGTTTTTGTAAGGGTTATAAAAATATTATTTCTTACGTAACCTTCTAGAATTTTCTATGTTTTAAAATTACTTTTCATGGATATATTTTCATATCAGTATATAAGCTTGTGAGATTTTGTTTAAATGAATGATATTTCCAATTATGGGTAAACATGTATGTTTTAAATATTTTCTTTCATTTAATATTATTTTTTATATGATACTATCATGATTATGGTTTTTACATTATTTTTCCTTATAAATAGATTTATGAAAATTATTATGTAGTAATGTCGATTTATTTTACGTAAATGATTCTTTAAGATCAAATATTATAATGTTGAAGGAAAAATATATTGTATGATCTCATGCTTCCAAAATTAAATAGTCGGTCTCATTACTTATTTGATATTTTATTTAATAATATTTTTTTCTCATCCTATTATTTTAAATGACCTTTATTGAGTTTAAGTATGAGTAGGAACAATGATGATGTCATATTGAATATTGGGATGATTAACATGAAAATAAAATATTTTTTAATTTAAAATTGGTATATTGTGAAAAAATACATTTAGTTGAAGTTCACAATTTTTAAAACATGGGGTTGTGATATAATAGTTATGAAAGAATTTTTGAAATGATAAACCATACAATATCATTGGTGTTGATTTAAAATTAAATCTTATTTAAAAATTAATTTATTTATTGAATAATGATCGGGAACATATATCCATTTCATAGGTAAGGTAGAATTTGTTCATGATGGAAGATAAAACATTCAACTAATAGAAATTTTGATGTGTTTTTGTTCACTATTTTTGGAAATTTAATTTAATGTATCAAATAATATTGAAAACTAGAAATAATTTTAAAGGTGATTTTGAAGGACACATAGAAGTGGAAAGTATGAATATAAAATCCATTAAAAAATAACAATAAAAACAATAGTGAACATGGTCATGGATCATTTAGTTTCATGTATTTTATTGAGTAATCTATGATGGAAAATATGAATAGTGACCTATAAAAATTTACTGCATGGATTTCATAATGGGGGTGGTGGTAACTCAGATAATATAATATATAGGTTCTATAGACCTAAATAATATAATAATAGAGGACCATTATAATAATATTTTACTAATATTATTTAGTAATATTAATTTATGGATTAAAAATACCACATAAGAATGTAGTATCAGTTATATGATCTTGGATATATCCATAGGAAGATGAAAATCAAAAATGAAAACCTCCAAATGGCTTAGGGGGATTCAAGGGGATATTCTAGACCAAACGAAAATCCCTAGTCACTGTGAGAAAAATTTAAAATGTTAATGTCTATAAAATTAGACAGTATTATCTTTCATTAAATTTGGTAATAACCATCATTGATCCATCAATAAATTAACATCATGAACCCCTAGAGATTAAGAAGATTTGTGGGGGACCGTGTGATATAGGTGATACATAGAGTAACAATTTGTGCTTCTCCATAGATAATATTATTTTGTTTTTATCTTAATTTATTTAAATTATTAAAAATTCAATAATATATTTTACTAATAAATAAAATATTTTTAGATTAAATATTTATTGAAGGAAATAAAATTATCTGTCAAGTTATTATTCCTTCATTACATTATTTTTAATTTGAGGATGTTATAAATACATTCTAAAACATTAAATAATATATACCCATTGAACTTGATTGTTTTTTTTCTTTTATTATGAAATAATTTATTGAAATATTATTATTGTAAATTCTAATATATTGAAAAACACACCATGATCAAATTTAATTAGATCTTGATAGGAGTAACCTCACCATTTTTCTTCCTATTTATATTATGTTAGTGATTTTATATTAGAGATGGAAATTGAGACACGACAATCTTGAAAGTTGGGTTGGAACCTTTTTTGAAGTGTTTCAGCAATCACAATTTAATTATGAATGAGGTTATATCATTTTAAGATTCATGTAGTTATAATTTCTCCAAACATACACAATTATTATTAATTTTGTTGGTTTCTTTCTTATTGATTTAATTATCAATTGTTTGTTACTTCACTTCAATTAAAATAGTGTTTAAATGATACTATAATGATTAAAATCTCCATTTTTTGGTTTTTGTGTTATTTTTTTGACTTATTTATTGTTTTATCTGATTTCTATCATCATTAATTGGGGGTTCTAACCATTATTAAAACTTTATTATTTGATAATAGTAAAAAAATAAATAAAAAATAATTATTATCTCAATGAATTCTAGATAATACACCAATTAGATGATTATTTGATAATAGTATTATTTAATGGTAAAATTACAATAGTTTATCATGGTTCAACTATTCTCGGTGTTTCTTGTGAGTAAAGGAATAAAAAACATCCAATCTATTAATGATAATTATATATTTTAAAATCTATAGTTTTTTTAACATAATTATGTGGTCCAATGTTATATGATACACTAACAGGTTGATAACTCAGAAAATCAATTGTTATTAAATATCAATGTTTAATCTTAAATATGATGATAGAGTAGAGGATTCAAAATATATGAATGTGATGACTCTAAAATATTCATTTTTTTAAGTGTGAATAAATATCCATATATGAATTTTAAATATTATATTAAATTCATATTTTAAATTTACATATTCGAAGGTTACATTTATGTATGCACAGAGCTACAAATTTTTGACATATACAAATAAATAATGAATTACAGTTATTTGTGATGTGGAAAGGTGAATAATTACCAATCCTTGTTCATGAAAGATAATATATCACCATATATTATCACGAAATTTTGAAACTATTATATATAAAATAAAAATATTTTTACATGGAATATTCAACGTAAGATTCATAGTGTTAATATATATGAGATTATATTAGGAAGGAAATTCACAATAGATATGAAAATTTGAAGGATATACTTTTTAGAATGATGAATATAATTCTTTTGTAAAATATATTTAAATTATTATCTCTAAAATTAATTAAATATCTTTTTTATGGAGAATTTCTACAGCATTCATCCAATTTTCAGGGATAATGTTATTGAATTATTTTACTTATTTTAAATTTAATTAATTACTGTTCATTAATGAATATAAAATTATGAATTATTTATTTATTAGTTTTATATTTTCTAGATATGTATATTGATGTAACAATAATAATGAGATAATTTTAAATATTTATTAGAATATTAAATAGAATTCAAAAATAATATATGTTCAATTATTCTCAAAATTTGTCTTTTCAATATTATATTACAATCGAAACAAATTTTATAATAAATAGTTGAATGGGAATAAAGGAGAAATAAGAAAGAACATTATTTCTGTGAAACCATAAATAACTACCTAATGTCCTTTTCTAAGATGACCTCTCGATAATTTCATATTCTATGGATTAAGGATAATCTATTATCAGTCATTAGAGATAAAAATAGTGTGATAAGCAATATTAAATTTTCTATATCTCAAATATTTTTATTTTCATATCGAGTTTCATATACTCAATTATGATTGAATAGGTTGAAAATTAATGTACTCAGTAATGTGATCCCTAAAAAAGTATATGATGTATAGAACCAATCATTGTTTTCAAGGGTATCCTGATAAAATCTCTTAGAAATATTCCCTAAGATTCAACTTCTTTCACTCAATAGTGGGATCCGATGTAAAATCATATGAATAAAAATTATGAATCATACAGTAGTTGTTGCCTGGGTGGACTAGATAATGTTCATTGTTTCATCATTCCACTATAAAAATATTATTTTTTTACTCTCTATTTTATTTTTAATCAAATTTATATTATAATTTAAATATAAAAGAAATATTTCATATAACATATAGAAGGATGAATTGATTTTGTGATTTTTTGAGAAAGAATTAATTCACCCATCTTGATTCATTTTAAATAAAAATATGTGACAATATGTGGAATCAATTTATGATGCACGACATATATAAACCATTCTGTTGAATCATGAATATTTATTTCACTTATACCAACTAGTGTTATCAGAGCTAGTCACAAAAGTTCTATAGATTGGTTAGTTGAATCATGAAAAGAGTTTTCATTTCTACATGATAACAATACTAGGTAATAAATCCTATACTTCAAAGAGATTTTATAATATTATCCTTAACATGATATATTGATAAAGGGCCAAATAATAAAACGACATATAGAAATGGTTGATTTGAGGGAAGGTATATAAATGATTAGTGTTTTCTATATTAATTGTGAGAATTATGTTTTCTAGAAATCAAATATTATTACCCATTTGATGAATTATTTCATTAATTTTTAAATTATGGTTGTTAAAATATAAAAAAAATGTACTGTTATCATTAGTCATGTACTGTTTTATAAAATTAATATTATGATTAAATTTTGAATGTTAATAATCCTATAATTTTTTGATTTGGACTTGATTATTTAAATAGAGTTTCACAATTTTATAATACTAACGAAATGTGGGAAATAATTAATGTTTCAAATTAAGGAATTGATATTTTATTTCAATTGATGAACTATACTATAAATATAATTTTTGATAATTGTAGGCTATATGAATGATAATGTAGTATGAAAATGAATAGAATACCTAAAGTTATATTGGATAATGTTTCTTATTTTGGAACTAATATTGTAGAATCAGAACAATATTTACGTATTCTTAGACTCATAAAAGATAAATGGAGTTGAACATATTATTATATGAGATTTTCCACACCCATTAAAGATATGAAGAAAAATAATTTAATTAGAACAATCATTATCTAGTAAGAAAATATGTAATCCCAACTTCATGGTCAAATGTTATTCAAGATGAAACTGCTTATTTTAATGATTCTAATACATATGGTGTAAAAAATGGTTATGAAACATATTTATACTCATTTTATACAGAATAATGTTGTTTAAATTATAGTGGTGAACACACACAAATATCTAAATCTTTTTAAAATATAAGTAATAGGAAAAATTTCAATTTCTGAATGGTTGACAGAAACATATAATATATAAAATTCTACGAATGTAAGAGATGAGGACATATTAGACTCAAATTACTTAAAAAATATTAAAAAAATCAAGAAAATCATATTTTATGAAGAAATGTATAATATATATGGAAACTATGTTTATTTATTCTAATGATTATAGGGACGATTCTCAATCTAACATTGGTGCTGGGAATTCAAATAAATAAACTATCTTATTTCTATTTTATCTTATTGAATAGTTATAATAATAATTATCTTATATATATTATACTGAAAACTATTATTTTTATATATTTAATGACTATTGATTGAATCATTAATACAAACATTATACTGAAAATAAAGGCTATAAAAATATGAGAAAATGATATTATTATGTGATTATGGAATGAGATGCCATGTTTAAAATAATTCTAGAGTTAAATTATAAATTTAAAAATATTGATATACATATTCATTACATGATAATGGAATTAATGATATTTTAGTGGAATCTGATTCTCTAAAATTATATTCCTTTGTGTTTAATAATTGAAGGATCACTATAATAAAATTCTTAGTAAAATAGATTTAAATAATTTTAAATGTGGAATATGAAGTAATGGTAAAAAATTAATTCTTTGTAGGTATTATTTCTCATATGTTCATAAATAATAGTCAAATAAAATGCTACTTGTTTTCAACATAGTTTTACTGGTCGTTATATTAATGATTAGATCATTAATGCTACTTAATAATTTGGTGTTATGTATTCCTATAATTTGAATTATTTATATATCTTATAGGAAGGAATTCATATTAAAAAAATTGATTTAGTTACCGAAATCATGATTTCATATAATTAATAAACCCAAATCCATATTGGTACCAAAGAACATACATGTTTAAAATTTTATATTGAATGGGATATAAGAACAAAAATGATAAATTTCATATGGATTTTTTCATCCAAAAATATAGAACTGATAACTACCTAAATATAAATTGTTTATAAAATTGATTAAGTCATAAAAATAATAATTTGAGTTAGAAATCTTATATAATTAGAATCAATTTTCTTCTATAAATTAATTTTTGAAGATATTTTTTACCCCTGTGATATTGGTTCTTTCATTAATATCATCTTTATTTTAGTATTATATATAACATTTTATGGTGTATTCCATTAATGAATATTTTAATTATAATTACTAATATTGATTAACATAAATTTGTTAATCATTTATACAAGGTGATAATATTTCATTATGGTTTTTTATTTTACCCATATATTTGTTTATGTAATTTAATTTTTCATGTGCTGGAATGATAACATGAGTTATTCTATTAACATTTTCCCTACATTAAAACACATTATATTTATATTTACTTGTATGCTGGTGTGAAATAATTCGTTTTTTTATTGAGCGTGTATTTACTATGTTTTATTTTTTTATACTAACATATGTTATACTATTTTATTATTTAATTTGTTGGGATGTATAATTCAAATAACTTAAATTGGCTATGTTTGATTCTTCATTATCTATCTTTAGTATACATTACTTGTTCAAATCAATTTATAATTAATTATTTTAATATAATTTATTCAACTCAATGAATATCATTGATATAATTATTTCAAATTAAAATTTTTATTTAGGGTGAGTATCATTAAATTTTAACTATTTTTAACTATTTTATTTTTTCATCATCATCATTATTGTATATTTTTATTTTCGTAAGAATTATCTAAAGCCCAGGAAAAAGGCAAAGGAAGCGGACAAGGGACAAGGAGCGGCAGGGATCTAAGGAGGTCTGATGTAATGCAGGCCATGGGAATCCCCGCTTATTATGTTATCCCACTAAGGTTTAAAATAAAAAAATTTATGGAGACATGTGACCTCAAAAGCATGTCCTACCTGAGAAGCAAGGTTGTCTGCTACATTGTTCCCCTCTCCCCAGGTATGGTTGACTATAATATTATTGGATAAGAGCGTCCTGCACCACCTAATTATGTAAGCTATTGACCAAGGTTTGGATCCTCCTCCAAGAAAGGCATCATGAATGGTATTGATCCAGTCTAAACCTGAGAGAGACAGACCTGCTTTTGTGTGCAAAGAGTGAGCCCAGTTAGGACTAAATTGTCCTCGGCATGTAAAGATTTCACCCTCATGTAGTGGTCCATGATGTCCAGGACTGTACTTCCCATGTAGTCCCTCACTAGAATGCCTCCTCGTCTGATACGAGAGGAGCAGGAGCTGTTAGTATTCAACTTGAGGCCATTTTTCGGGGGTATCCATCATAACCAATGGCCCTACTACACGGGATGAGGCGTAGGCGAAAAACCATGCATGAGCCGGAGCGAGGGTGCATCTCTCCAGTTGCTGATGTGGGTGACCCAGTTAGCTACTATGTTCCTTGTGCGCACAATGATTGATCTCCCGGTATACCTAGTCCCCTCGTATCTTGCACAGTTCCTAGCTTGCCATAAACTCCCGCATCCTCCATTGCGAATTATGGTCCTCGCCCTTCATTTTAGTCCCACACTGTCTGCTCCCCTGTACCGTCGCTCAACAAAGGAATCATCAGGAAGGTCACAATCCTGGTATGCTGTGAAACCACTGAAGAAACTCCACAGTTAATGATCCCATCAACCATTAAAGAATAGATGTTTTGTGGTATCCTCGTGGTTGCTGCTACATCATGGGCATCTTGAGACCATCATGATCCCCAATTTTTTAATGTTGTCATCTGACGAGATGGCTTGGTTCCTGATCCTCTAGATTAGGAATCTATATTTCATGGGTATTTTCGTACACCATACAATCACATGCCACCTATCAACTTGGGGCTGGGAGGTGTTCAACCATATGAAATTCTTCATGGTGAAGAGACATGAAAATTAAGGGGTGAAAATGCAGCTATCCACCTTCGATTAGAGTATGATCATATCATAAGACTCTTTTTGTTCTTTATCCAGTACCAACTTGGTCAACTGAGGATGGATGTTCACCTACTTGAAGCTGATGTGGGATTGGGGAAACTGGGGATGCCGATCATGTCGCTAGACCTGTTTTCATGCTAGAAATGGATGCTCCCCTCTCTAATGATCCATTGGGAGTTCTGGCGATGGGTCGGGATGAGGCAGCTAACTGAGGACCAGAGGGGAGAACCATGAAGGGGTGCGCCGTGTGTGCTACCTTCGAGGCTATGTGACATCGTCCTTCCCCACAACATGTGCTCCTCGATCATGGCCCACACCATTTTTTCATGAATACTGTGGATGGTAATTTCTAAAGTCTTAACGCTGATACATCCTTCTTAGATAGGGGTTTCCATCTCCTCCCAAGCGACCCAACGTCTCTTTCGTTCGGAAGTGGAATCCCAGATGAATTTAGAGAGCATGTTATCAACAGTTTTAATGACCCCTTTAGGTACTTTGTAGGCTGGTAGAGCATGTACAGGAATCGCCGATAGGACACTGTTGGTGAGTGCAATCCATCCTCTAAAAGAGAGGAAATAGTTTTTCTAGTTGAGCACCCACCCTCCAATCTTGCTTACCACCTGGTCGTATCAAATCTGTGTTCTGTTGGAGGAAATTGGTGTGCCTAGATAATCCATGTGAAAGGCACCCCTCTGCATGCCCAACCTACTACTCAAATGTGTAGCCCTCATGTTGTTACAACTACATGAGATATAGAATTGGATTTTCTCCTTGTTGATTCTTTGTCCACTCCAGTGACTGTATGCATCAAGAATTCGGGTGATCCCCCACATAAACATCTTTCCCAAATTCATGAAGATGAATGTGTCGTCGACGAATATCAGATGGGAAATCAAGGGAAGATTCCCTTTCCTATGATAAGGTTGTATAGAGCTATTGGAGATCTCTGTGTTGATCATCCGGCTGAGAATATCTTACATGATGATGAAGATGCTGGGTGAGATGGGGTCACCTTGACGCTAGCCACAGGTTACCTTGAAGAAGCCCCAGCTCCCCCCCATGAATCTGAATGCCAGCGAGGAGGAGTTGTATCACCTGAATAGGAGGTCACATGCCCAATACGAGAAGCCCAGTATCGGCAGTACCCCGTTGATGTATCCACATTCCATACGGTCATAAGGTTTAATAATATCCACCTTGATATATATGTTTGAGCCATGCGTTCTGATATTCAGATCCCTCGATAATTCTTGTAACAGGGATATGAACTCCTGGATCAATCACCCCTTAACGAAGCCATGTTTCTCAGCAGAAATCCACCATGGTAGAAGAGAAGGCAGCTACTTGTTGAGGATGCTGGCCAGAATCTTGTATGGGAGATTTCATTAAAAATTGTAATTTTATCAAATGAAGGACCCTTACCTATTTACATATTAACCATACACATGCTATCAGGTGTGATTTTTACCCTTATGTACGTTGACTTTTGGAAACTAAGAAAACATTTCAACCCTTATATATTTAAAGTAATGTTTTCAATGACTCTTATTTTTGGACTCTTAAAAATTTAGAATTTTTTAATTAGAAGGCTCTTACATATCAATATTTACTGTTACAAATGATGTCTATAATGAGGATTATGAATTTTCAAAAGTGATGACTCTTACAGATTAATGTTTTACTTTTATATATGATGTTATTTTTTAGATATGACCCATATATATTATATTAATTTATGAATTTAATATTACATATTTATAAGATACATATAGGTATTATTTTTGTTTAAAAATTTTTCAATTAAATATCAACAATTGATTACCCTTATGTTTAAAGCTATGTGATGATGAATTATAAATCATATTTATGATGGATAATATTTCATTTTATATGATTGATATGTTTTGAAAAAATTATTAAATATTAAAAATCAATTGATATAGCAGATATAAATGAATTTTACGAGTGATAATATAATACATATTATTTTGAGAATAAATTCTCATTCTTTACGATGACTTGAATATGCTAATATTTAGGATATTGATTATAAAATTTTTATCGTATATATTTCAATAATATTTAGTAATATTATTTGATCAAAATTATAGATGAATTTTATTATTTTTATAGTATTTTCATGGAGAATATAATAGATTTCTTTGACATGATTTGTTCTCTACTTAATACTTTTTAATGAATACTAAATTGGAGAAAAGTATTATGTACTATTTGTATGAATTTAAGAACAGGTTATTAATTTTATAATAGAATATTAGAAAAATATATTAAGAAAATTTTGATTAGAATAATTATGTTTATTTGATTGTTATCATGCTTTTTCATTTCATGAAAACATTATGATTTTAATAAAGAGAAAATTAAATGAGGGATAAAGAGGAAAATATTAAGAAGGAATCTGGTTATTATTGTTCAAAAATTATGGTCCTACTAATGTATATTATAGTGATACTCTGTAGAGAAATTATTATTACCAGGTGTAAGACTCATATACTATTATATGTTTGAGATTATAACTATGTGTGGAACAGTATTCCACATTCATTATCTCATATTTTTTGTATTCCATGTTATAGTGACATTGTAACGCCCCAACCCTAGGTACCCAGAGACAGTGCATTATTACGTAACATTGGCTTGGTCACAAAAGATCATGTATCGAAATTCAGATTAGTTTAGATGCCTTTGAAACACTAGATACATTCATAAATGTTACATTACATCATAAAGTGAAAACTACAATAACATGGTCACCACAGTCCACACTCATATCCACTCTAGACCATTCATGCAGGTCAATCATAAAATATTTCTTCACATCCAGAAAAAAATTAAAACATAGAAAGGGGTGACCTAAGATGCTCAGTAAGGATAAAAATACATCAAAAACTTTCATAAATAAAAATAAACATTTTAGGCAATGTATAACTAAAACAACAGCCTATTATACTTGAACATAAACATAATATGGAAAAAATAAAATGAAATAATGTCATTTAATTATTCACATGGATATTCTACTAGTCGAATAATCACATGAAATATCAATAACCACTTTCATAATGATAGAATGCATAATCCCAGACTATTTTAACCACATAGCCAAGGCCTCGTGCCAAGACTACAAATACAATTTTTTCAAGGCCCCGTGCCAAGACACTAGTTTGTCTCATGAGACCTACTGATTCATCGAGGAGCTCTAGCGGGCTCCACTCATCACATATTAAGTCCAATGCATTCATCATATGAACATGTTTAAACATATCATAAACCATAACATAATTGTATCACATAAAACATGCATAAAGGAAAAATAACATTTCCACATTTCAATCACAAGATATCAATTAAAAACATCTCTATAATAAAAAAACACTTTCAAAAACATTTTCAATACCAAAATAAAAGAAAATTAAAACTTGGTATTTATTTTTCTTTTAAAAAAAAGTTATCGCTTGTAGAGGAAGCTGAAACTCAAATAATGGTCACGACGGAGGAGAAGTCGTTGTCACCGCATACGTATGACAAAAAAAAGCATTCCCTTTTGTCGTTTAGTAAAATGGTTCCTATAAAAAATATTCCTTTTGAATAAACGTAAAAGTCAAAGGTGTTTATACACCATATAAAAGAAAGTTGAGTATTAAATAAATTATGCCTCAGTGAATGGAGATTGAGATGAAGTCCTTAAAAAGATATTTTTTAAATAAAATAGACCTATTATGTGTATTCACTATATGTACACAAATATTAAGTATATATACAAGATAGAACAAAATAATATCATGAAATAATTTGAAAGTAGGAGATTATCCCAAAGAATGGAAATTGGGTTAAGAAGTTCCCTTACCTCATGTCCGAGTTGACTCGATCATTCTTTAACCTCCTGGATAATAAACTAGAGTTAATTTCTAATTGATTAAGAACCTTTATCATGTTCATTATTCCTTTTATATCACTTTTTACCATGTTATGAAGATTATGTAATTATTTAAGTTAATAACGGTCGTTTTGTCGATCTTTGGTACTTGAGTCCAAAATAATCTTCTTATAATTGCAAGTTGTTCATGTGGTAAAATATCCATTATATCCAGAATTATATTCATGATGTAGATATCATATATATCATACATATCCAGTATATACATTAATTTATAATATTACATAACATTTCGAGGTAAGAAATGAAATGCACCGTTCATGGAGACAGTAAGTCGTACGTATGCATGAATGCTACTTTCATTTCTATTTCATATTTAATGGAATTAAATCATAATGATATAAAGTTATATTAGAATTCCAGTATAATATAATATATAAAATCATTTACTCCATCCTTTATATGTCCCACATATGGCATTAACGATTCAAATCACTTTGAGGGGGTGGTCGTCCGCACTTCCTAAAATGAAATTATCACGTTTTCCCATAATGGAAGTCATAAAGGTATGCCATAAATTAAAAAAATAGAAGAATAAGGAAAAAATAACATATATCATATATAAAAATAGTGTCATCATAATGGATACTATGAGAGGTGTTAAAAGAATATTGAACAATCATCGTTTCATGAGACATCAATTCGCCACCCACAGAAACAATATGTTCTTTAACAATGAGATGAAGGTTTGTGTAATTGTAAATCAAATAATTCTCATAAAAACATAATAGTATATTTAAGATATTGGTTTTGTTAAAAAATAATGTAATAAAAATATTTGAAGGGGTTGGAGAAGAAAAATAAAACAAAAGAACATAAGAGAAGTCATTACCTTAAAATCGGGTAACTCTTTTTGATTTGATCCAAAGGCTTCCTTGGGAAGACTTCTGCCCAAAGTGAGTATTATAGGAGTAAGAGTAAGAATTTTAGAGAGTATTTGGGAAAAGGTTGGACGAGACAAAAGGCTTTTATGGTGTGAATATGGTGGTAGAGTTGGGGTCCTTTTATAAGAGGAGAGGAGGGTCACTCTTGGAAAGTCATGAAATGTTACATTATTATGAAGTGCTTTTCGGATTTCAAAGGTCCCGCAATTATATATTTCGAGGATAAGGTGATAAGGGTTTGAAATCTACTCATAAAATAGGTTTTTTACAAGTTTATGTCTTATATATTACATTATCATTTCATTTTATTTAAAAGGATCATTAATGAGGTAATCACTGCATCATCATGGTGTGATAAAAAAATTTATTTATTTAATTCCTAAAAATTATAAAAAAATTACCATGATGTTGGAAATAATTTTATCTTTTCAATTATTTTTTATAGTCTGAATGTTAACTCATATAACCTCATGTAATAATTGTTTTAATAAAACAACACATGTTTGTGTCAATTTTATTTTTACTTTAAATAAAAAGTTATTAATGTCATTTTCTTACCCAAGTGGCTCTATGAGGTCCCCATGTTGACCCATTGATTTTATTGGTCGGCCATGACTCACCCAATAAGGGTAGTACAAGTTTAAAGATAATTTCATATTATTATAATATCATTTTTACCTTCAATTTTACTAATTACCTTTAATCGTGATTAATAAAACATTAAAGTTACTATTCGACAAAAATTATTTTAATCCCATTGAACCAAATTTTACATACTAATTACAATTATCTATGTTGGATTTTTGTGATTTAAATCACAGAGGTGGTAAAATTTCATTCAAAAGAAAAAACATATTTTTTTAACTACCACTTAGTGGTTTCACTATTCATAAAAAATCAATGTTTTTCAGATAAATAGCAAAAATTCAGCTGAAGCCATAATTGATATTCCAAATTAATAAATTATTTCTATTTTACAAAATTCCAAACATATAAGTTTCAGTAATTAATTTTATAATTAATTCTCACTGTCAAAACAAATAGCGTGTTTTTAAGAAACAATATATATCAAAAGATTGACACTCGTTTATGTCCAATTTGAAAGTGAAATTAATTCTAATGAAAACCATTGGATAAAATGGTAAAAATATATTCTAATTATGCTTTAAAACCACTATATAGTATAACTTATCACAATAAATTATTTTTATTAAAAAGGTTGTTTTATGTATTTTTTTACTATTCATAGGAAATTGAATGTTCTCAGAAAATTACAAAAAACTAAAATTAGGATAATTTAGATATTTCGAATAAAAAATGAAGTCCATTTCGAATTATAAAATTAATATAATTTAAAAAATTATGTATTACTGTTCATAACAGCTAGTTGGATGTGTTATGGTGTGTTTTAGAACACAAAGTTGTGTACAACACATGATACTGTATTATTCAAAGGGAAGTGTACCATGAAAGAATGGGGTGTTACATTCTCCCCTCCTTCAATTAATTGAGTCCTCACAATTTTAAATTGTTCTTAAAAAATGAATGGTTGAAAATTGAAAATACCTTTGTGGAAATCCCACATCGGAAATAGGGTTAAAAAATTTAGCCTTAATAAGAGGGGAAGGGAAATGAAAAAGTCACCACCCAATTATGATCTCAATTAGGATAACATTGGTGGAAATTAGAGACATATAATTGGAGGAAAAACGTAAATATTTGTAGGGAGTGATTGAGGTCATAAATAACAAACAATTGTAAAATTGAGGGCCTCAAAGCCTTCAATATATGTTGATTTAAAATATTATTAGTTCAACAAAACATAAGGTATTAGGATAACACATTTTTTGTTTTAGTAACCTATTCCTAAAGTTTAATAATTAGTTTATTCATAGAATAAGAGATAGGTATATATATATATACTTGATAAGTAGAGTTTCAACCTTTAACTAATTTCTTCAACAAACTCAACATTCACTCAAAAAGATAATAGAACTCTAAAATATTATATTTATCCTAATCGTACAAGGATACAAACATTATGATATTCCATTTAGATTAGAAAAACTATTTTTTATAACCAGGAACTTCCTGTAGGCTAGTGGTAGGTAATAAAGATCTGTCGCACTATGGTTGTGGGTTTGATTCTTGCAGCTTTGTCTGACGCGACGGGTTATCCCCCAACCTGCAAGTTGTCCTTTTTCCTAAAACTATAGTATTATAATATTCCAAAAAATAATCTTCAGAACTATTTTAACCTCAAACAACACTATCCAAAGTTAAACTTAATCCATTACAACCTTTATAGTTATCCAAAATACCTCTATCCAGACATTCTCTAAAAGGTCTCTAAATTCCAAAATCAATTCATCAAATTCCACAAAAAAGGTAAAGTTTCTCTTATTGTCACATACTAAAAATATGATTACCTTAATCATATTAAAACCATAATGAAAACAACAAGTACTACCGTAAAATCCTTATATACATCACATTATTATTATAACCATAATATAGTTATTGAGTCAAAAAACAAAAATACATTAATTATTCAACTTCATCTGTAGTAACAGCATAAGCTTGGCTTTGATCCCTTGGTTTTTTCTGAGGTATGTTTCCTTTGCGCTAAGGTATTTCATTAACATAATGCCCCATTTCTCAACAATTGTAGCATTCAACATTGACAGCCTCTTTCTTTCCCTTACAATCACGAGCCTGGTGACCTTTTTCTCCACATTTATAACAAACTCCCATTCCCTTTAGGAATGTACCAGGGTGAATTTTCCCACAATTATAGCATAATGGAAAATCCTTATTTCCCCTTTTCCCTTTATCTCTCTCTTGTTCCACTGTTCTCTTCTTCTCTTTCTTTACATTATTGTCATAAGATTTCAAGAATTCATTTTATGTCCTGATAGAACACGAGACTATATCTTCGTACGTTGAGAATGTTTTTGATACAAATGCTCGATGGAGAAAGGGTTTTAACCCATCAAAGAAACGATCAATCTTACTTCTTGGGTAACATATATAATCTACAGCATTATACGCTAACCTTGTAAAGTTAGACTCATACTTTGGAATATTCTCATCCTGCTTTTGCCTAAGACTCAGAGATTTCCATTCCATATCTGGACGATGGTCACAAGGAAATTAAGATCTTTGAACTCCATCCATTCCATATTTGATACTTTATCATCTTCCTTTGTGTTTTTAATCAACGACCACCATTGATCAGCTTCTTCAATGAGGCGGGAAATTGCCATGAAAACATTCTCCCTTTCTCTAATCCCCAAGGCAAGGAATATTTTTTCTAAGGAGTTTATCCATTGCTCGGATACTAATGTATTCGTACCCCCATTAAATGATGGTGGTTTTTGACTCATGAAATGATCAAACATTGATCCTCCACGTTGCGAATCAGGGTGCTCCATACGAGTAAGGTTATTATTCATAACCTGAGTGAGTTGTCCTAGTATGGTGACATGTTGATCAGCACCAGATGTATCACCAGCTCCATTATAATTATCTTGAGCAGGAGGGAAATCCCTACATGGAGTGCGTGCATTGATACAGTTTCCATTCCTTCCACTAGGTGCCATTTCTAAACAATGTCATAAACTAGATTAGTTTATTAATCAAAATACATAATAAAAAAACATTCAAAACAATTAACATAAATTGATCTATTTATGGATATAATCCATAATCATAAAAATGTTTTCATTGAGGAAGTATATACTCATAATCCTGTCATAATGTTTTGTAAAGAAAATGAGAATTATCCTAAGCATATCTCCCGGGAGTGTCGTAACCAAGAGTGCAGCAAGGCCCGTTGTTGTTCACTAGTTCCTGTTCCAGTCTAGCTCTAAGTTGTGTTTTCGGGTATTACCCCTAGGTAAATCTGTGCCAGAGCCGCCTATACCTGCTTGTATCCAGACATGGATGTATTGCTCAAAAAACTCACAAAATCTCAATAATACCAAAATTCAATGAACTTCTTCTATACTAATTCTCAAAGTATATCTTAGAGATATGTGCTCTATTAAGAGTTTATCTAAATCTAGATTTCAAGGATAGTACTAAACTGCCTCTGTTATCAACTGTAACGCCCCAACCCCAGTTACCTAGAGTCAGTGCATTATTATGTAACATTGGCATGATCACAAAAGATCATGTCTCGAAAGACTGATTATTTTAGTATCCTTGGAAACACTAGATACATTCATAAATGTTACATTAAATCATAAAGTGAAAAAATACAATAACATGGTATCCATAGTCCACACTCATATCCAAATCAGACCATCCCTGTAGGTCAGTCATAAAATATTTCTTCACATCCTGAAACAAATTAAAACCTAGATAGGGGTGAGCTTAGATGCTTAGTAAGGATAACAATACAATAGAAACATTCTTAAATAAACATAAATATTTAAGGCAATGGATAATTAAAACAAAAGACTTTTAAACATGAACTTCAATATAATATCGGAAAATTAAAATGAAATAATTCCATTTACTTATTCACCTGGATATTATACTAATCGAATAATCACATGAAATATCAATAAAAACTTTCATAATGATGGAATGCATAATGCCAGACTATTATAACCACATAGAAAAGGCCTCATGCCAAGACTACAAATAATATTTTATCAAGGACCCGTCCCGAGACACTAGTTTGTCTCATGATACCTACTAATGTATCGAGTAGCTATAGCGGGCTCCACCCGTCACATATTAAGTCCAATGCATTCCTCATATGAACAGGTTTAAACATATCATAAACCATAACATAATCGTATCACATAAAACATGCCTAAAGGAAACATAAAATTTCCACATTTCAATCACAAGATATCAATACAACCCATTTATATAATAAAAACACTTTGGAAACCATTTTCAATACCAAAATAAAAGAAAATTAAAACATTGTATTTATTTTTCATTTAAAAAAAGTTATGTCTTGTAGAGGAAGCCAAAACTCAAATAATAGTCACGACGGTGGAGAATTCATTGTCTCCACATACGTATACCAAAAAAAATTCCCTTTTAACGTGTAGTAAAACACTTCGAATAAAAAATATTCCTTTTGAATAAACGTAGAAGTCAAAGGGGTTTATACACCGTATAAAAGAAAGCTATGAATAAAATAAATTATCCCTCAATGAAAGGAGATTGAGACAAAGTCCTTATAAAGATAATTTTTTAAATAAAATAGACCTATTATGTGTATTCACTATAATTACACAAAAAGGATGTACAAATTCATGATAGAACATAATAATATCGTGAAATAGTTTGAAAGTAGGATATTAACTGAAAGAATGGAAATTGGGTTAAGAAGTTCCCTTACCTCGTGTCTGACTTGAATCGATCATTCTTTAACCTCCTGAATAATAAACTAGAGTTAATTTATACTTTCTTAAGAACCATTATCAAGTTCAATATTCCTTTTATATCACTTATTACCATGTTATGAATATTATGTAACTATTTAAGTTAATAATGGTCGTTTTGTCGATCTTTGGTACTTGAGTCAAAAATAAACATCTTATAATTGCAAGTTGTTCGTGTGGTAAAACATACATTAGATCCAGAATAATATTCATGATGTAGATATCATATATATCATACATATCTAGTATATATATTCATTTATAATATTACACAACATTTAGAGGTAAGAAATGAAGTGCACCGTTCATAGAGACAGTAAGCCGTACGTACGCATGAAAGCTACATTCATTTCTATTTCATATTTAATGGAATTAAAAAATAATGATATAAAGGTATTTTATAATTCCATTATAATATCATATATAATATCATTTACTCCATCCTTTATATGTCCCACATATGGCATTAACTATTCAAATCACTTTGAGGGGGCGGCAGTCCGCACTTCCTAAAATGAAATTATAGCGTTTAACCATAATGGAAGTCATAAAGGTATTCCATAAATGAAAAATATAGAAGCATAAGGAAAACATAAACATAACATATATCATATATAAAAATAGTGTCATCATAATGTCCACCATGAGAGGTGTTAAAATTATATTGAACAATCATCGTTTCGTGAGGCAGTAATTCGCCACTCACAAAAACAATATGTTCTTTAACCATTAGAGGAATGTGTGTGTAATTTTAAATCAAATATTTATCCTAAAAACAAACTAGTATATTGAAGATACTGGTGTTGTTAAAAAATAATGTAATAAAAATATTTTAAGGGGTTGGAGAAGAATAATAAAACAAAAGAACATTAGAGAAGACATTACCTTAAAATCGGGTAACTCTTTTTGATTTGAGCCAAAGGATTCCTTGGGAAGACATCTGCCCAAAGTGAGGATTCTAGTAGTAAGAGAGATAATTTTAGAGATTATTTGGGTAGATTTTGGCCACGCCAATAGGGTTAGAAGGTGTGAATAACGTGGTAGATGTGGGGGCCTTTTATAAGAGGAGAGGAGGGGCAATCTTGGAATGTCACGAAATGATACATTATTATGAAGTGGTTTTCGGATTTAAAAGGTCCCAAAATTATATATATCTAGTATAAGGTCATAAAGGTTCTAAATCTACTTATCCAACATGTTTCTTACAAGTGTATGTCTTATATTTTACATTACCTTTTCATTTTATTTAAAAAGATCACTAATGAGGTAATCATTACATCATCATGGTGTGATAAATAAATTTATTTATTTAATTACTAAAAATAATGAAACAATTACCATGATATAGGAAATATTTTTATCTTTCCAATGAATATTTATAGTCTGAATGTTATCTTATATAACCCCATGTAATAATTGTTTTAGTAAATCAACACATGTTTATGTCAATTTTATTTTTACTTTAAATAAAAAGTTATTAATGAAATTTTCTTACCCAAGTGGCTCCATGGGGTCCCCAAGATGACCCATGGACTGTCTTGGTCGTCCTTGACTCACGCAACAAGGGTAGGAAAAGTGTAAAGTTAATTTCATATTATTATAATATCATTTTTCCATAAATTTCACTAATTACCTTTAATCGCGATTATTAAAACATAAAAGTTACTATTCAAAACAAATTATTTTAATCCCATTGAACCACATTTTACTTCCTAATTACAATGATGTATGTCAGAGTTTTGAAATTCAAATCACAGACATGGTAAAATTTCATTTAAATGAAAAATCAGTTTTTTTAACTACAACTTAGTGGTTTCACTATTCATAAAAAAATCGATGTTTTTCAGAAAAATACAAAAAATTCACCCTAAGAAATAATTGATATTCTGAATTCAAAAAATTTGTCTATTTTAAAAAATTCCAAACATATAAGTTGCATTAATTAATTTTATAATTTATTCCAGTTTCCAAAACAAATAGCGTGTTTTTAAGAAACATTATATATCAAAAGATTGGCACTCGTTTATGTCCAATTTCAAAGTGAAATGAATTATAATAACAACAATTGCATAAAATGGTAAAAATAAATTCTAATTATACTTTAAAACCACTCAATAGTATAATTTATCACTATAAATTATTTTGATTTAAAAAGTTGTTTTTAAGTATTTTTTTACTATTTATAGAATATTGGAAGTTCTCAGAAAATTACAATAATTTCAACTTAGGATAATTTAGATATTCTGAAAACAAAAATTAATTCCATTTTGAATTATAAAATTAATATAATTTCCCAACGTAGGTATTACTATTCATAACTGCTAGTTTTTATTGGTTGTGGTGTGTTTTAGAACTCAAAGTTGTGTACAACACACGCTATTTTATTATTCAAAGGGAAGCGTACTATGAAAGATTGGGGTGTTACATTCTCCCCTACTTCAATAAATTTCGTCCTCACAATTTGAAATTGTTCTTTGAAAATAAAAGGATGAAAATTGAAAATACCTTCGTGGAAATCCCACATCAGAAATAGGGTTAAAAAATTTAGCCTTAATAAGAGGTGAAGGGAAATGAAAAATTCACCACCAAATTACGATCTCGATTATGAGAACATTGGTGGAAATTAGAGACATATAATTGGAGTAAAAACATAAATATTTGTAGGGAGTGATTGAGGTCATCAATAACAAACAAGTATAAAATTGATGGCCTCAAATCCTTCAATCTATGTTGATTTATAATATCATCAGTTCAACAAAACATACGGTATTAGGATAACACATTTTTTGTTTTAATATCCCTTTCCTAAATTTTAATAATTAGTTTATTCATAGAATAAGAGATAGGTATATATATATATACATGACAAGTATAGTTTCAACCTTCAACTAATTTTACCACAAACTCATCATTCACTCAAAAATATTATATTTATCCAAATTGTAAAAGGTACCAAACATTAACGCATACCATTTAAAATAGGAAAAATATTTTTTTATAACCAGGGACATCTTTTAGACTAGTGGTAGGTAATAAAGACATAACACACTATTGTTGTTGGGTTGATTCTTGTAGGTTTTTTTGACGCGATGGCTTATCCCCCAACCAACAGGTTGTCCGTTTTCCAAAAACTATAGTATTATAATATTCCGAAAAATAATATTCAGAAATGTTTTAACCTCAAACAATACTATCCAATGTTAACATTAATCAATTCCAACTTTTATAGTTATCCAAAATACCTCTGTCCAGACATTCTCTAAAAGGACTCTAAATTCCAAAATCAATTCATTAGATTCCCCAAACAAGGTAAAGTTTCTCATATTTTCACACATTAAAAATATGATTATATTCATCATATTAAAACCGTAATGAAAACAAAAAGTACTACAATACAGTCTTTATATATATCACATTATTATTATAACTATAATATAGTTCTTGATTCCAAAAACAAAAATACATTAATTATTCAACTTCATATGTAGTAACAACATAAGCTTGGCCTTGCTCCCATGGCCTTTTCTGAGGTACGTTTCCTTGGAAATTAGGGAATTCATTTTCATAATTCCCCATTTCTCTACAATTGTAGCATTCAACATTGATAGCCTCTTTCTTTCCCTTACAATCACGAGACTAGTGACCTATTTCTCCACGTTTATAACAAACTCCCATTCCCTTTAGCCAAGTACCGGGGTGATTTTTCACAAAATTATCGCATAATGGAAAATACTTCTTTACCTTTTTCCCTATATCTATTTGTTGTTCCACTGTTCTCATAAACTCTTGCTTTACTTTATTGTCATAAGATTTCGAGAATTCCTTTTCTGTCTTGATAGAACATGAGACAATATCTTCTTACATTGAGAAAGATTGTGATACTAATTCTCGATGGAGAAATGGTTTTAACCCATCAATGAAATGATCAATCTTACTTCTTGGGTTACGTATATAATATGCATCATGATGCGCTAACCTTGTAAAGTTAGACTCATACCTTTCAATATTATCGTCCTACTTTTGCCTTAGAATCAGAAATTGCCTTTCCATATCTGCATGATGGTCACAAGGAATGTAAAGATCTTTGAACTCCCTCCATTCCATATTTGATACTTTGTCATCTTCCTTTGTGTTTGGAATCAATGACCACCACTGATCAGCATCTCCATTAAGGCGGTAAACTACCATGAAAACATTCTCCCTTTCGCTACTCCCCAATTCATGGAATATTTTCAATAAAGAGTTTATCCATTTCTCAGATACTAATAGATTCGTACCCCCATTAAATGTTGCCAGGTTTTTCCTCATGAAACGATCTAACATTGATCCTCCACGTTGCGGATCAAGGTGCTCTATACGAGTAAGGTTATTATTCATCACCTGAGTGAGTTGTCTCAATATGGTGATAAGCTGATCAGCACCTGTTGTATCACCAGCTCCATTATAATTATCATGTGCAGAAGGGAATTCCCTACATGGAGTGCGTGCATTGATATAGTTTCTATTCCTTCCACTAGGCTCCATTTCTAAACAATGTCATAAACTAGATTATTTTATGAATCAAATTACATAATAAAAAACATGAAAGATAGTTAACAGAAATTGAACTATTTATGGATATAATCCATAATCATAAAAATGTTTTCTTTAAAGAAGTATATACTTATAAACCATTCATAATGGATTGTAATGAAAATGAGAATTATCCTAAGCATATCCCATAGGTGTGTCATAACCAAGAGTGCACCAAGGTCCGTTATCATGCACCAGTTCCTGTTCGAGTCTAGCTCAAAGCGGTGTTTTCAGATTTTACCCCTAGGTACATATGTGCTTGATCCACCTCTACCTGCTCGTATCTAGACAGGGATGTATTGCTCGGAAAACTCACAAAATCTCTATAATACCAAAATTCAAGGATGTTATTCTATACTAATCCTCAATTTCAATCTTAGGGCTATGTGTTCTAATCAGATATTATCTAAATCTAGCTTACAAGGTTAGTACTAAACTACCTATAATACCAACTATAATGCCCCGACCCCAGTTACCCAGAGTTGGTGCATTATTATGTAACATTGGCATGATCACAAAAGATCATGTCTCGAATGACTGATTAGTTTAGCGGCATTGGAAACACTAGATACATTCAGAAATGTTACATTACATCATAAAGTGAAAAACTACAATAACATGGTCTCTATAGTCCACACTCATATCCACTTCAGACCATCCATGCAGGTCTGTCATAAAATATTTCTTCTCATCCTGAAAAAAATAAAAACATAGAAAGGGGTGAGATCATATTCTCAGTAAGTATAACAATACAATAGAAACTTTTATAAATAAAAATAAACATTTAAGGCAATTTATAACTAAAAAAATGCCTTTTAAACTTCAACTTAAACATAATATGGCAAAAAAATGAAATAATTCCATTGACTTATTCACTTGGATATTCTACTAGTCGAATAATCACATGCAATATAAATAACCATTTTCAAAATGATGGAATGCATAATTCCAGACTATCATAACCACATAGCCAAGGCCTCGTGCCAAGACTACAAATAAGATTTTGTCAAGGACTCGTGCCAAGACACTAGTTTGTCTCATTAGACCTACTGATGAATCGAGGAGCTATACCTGGCTCCACCCGTCACATATTAAGTCCAATGCATTCATCATATGAACAGGTTTAAACATATCATAAACCAAAACATAATCGTATCACATAAAACATGCATAAATGAGACATAACATTTCCACATTTCAATCACAATATATCAATACAACACATTTATATAATAAAATCACTTTCAAAACCATTTTCAATACCGAAATAAAAGAAAATTAAAACATGGTATTTATTTTTCATTTAAAAAAAAGTTATGGCTTGTAGAGGAAGCCGAAACTCAAATAATGGTCACGTCGGCGGAGTAGTCATTTTAGCCACATACGTACGACAGAAAAAATCATTCCCTTTTAACATTTAGTAAAACTTTTCGTATAAAAAATATTCCTTCTGAATAAACATAAAAGTCAAATGGGTTTATACACCGTATAAAAGAAAGTTGTGTATCAAATAAATTATGCCTCAATGAAAGGAGATTGAGACGATGTCCTTAAAAAGATATTTTTTTAAATAAAATAGACCTATTATGTGTATGAACTATAAATATAGAAAAAGGAATTACAGATACAAGATAGAACATAAGAATATAATGAAATAATTAGAAAGTAGGAGATTAACCCAAAGAACGGAAATTGGGTTATGACATTCCCTTACCTCGTGTCTGACTTGACTCGATCGTTATTTAACCACCTGAATAAAAAACCAGAGTTAATTTATACTTTGTTAAGATCCTTTATCACGTTAATTATTCCTTTTATATCACTTATTACCACATTATGAACATTTTGTAATTATTTAAGTTAATAATTATTGTTTTTTCGATCTTTGGTACTTCAGTGAAAAATAAACATCTTATAATTGCAAGTTGTTCATGTGGTAAAATATCCATTATATCCAGAATTATTTTCATGATGTAGATATCATATATATCATACATATCCAGTATATACATTCATTTATAATATTACATAACATTTAGAGGTAAGAAATGGAATGCATCGTTAATGGAGACGGTAAGCCGTACGTACACATGAATGCTACTTTCATTTCTATTTTGTATTTATTGGAATTAAATCATAAGTCTATAAAGGTATATTATAATTCATGTATTATATCATATATAATATCATTTACTCAATCCTTTATACATCCCACATATGGCATTAACGATTCAAATCACTTTGAGGGGGTGGTAGTCCGCACTTCCTAAAAATGAAATTATCGCGTTTACCCATAATGGAAGTCATAAAGGTATTCCATAAATGAATAATACAGAAGAATAAGGAAAACATAAACTAAATATATATCATATATAAAAATAGTTTCATCATAATGGACACCACCATAGGTGTTAAAAGAATATTGAACAATCATCATTTCGTGAGGTAGTAATTCGCCACCCCTAAAAACAGTATGTACATTAACCACTAGACGAAGGTGTGTGTAATTTTAAATCAAATGATCCTCATAAAAACATACTAGTATATTGAAGATACTGGTGTTTTTACAAAAGAAATTAATAAAAGGATTTTAAGGGGTTGTAGAAGCAAAATAAAACAAAAGAACATAAGAGAAGACATTACCTTAAAATTGGGTAACTCTTTTTGATTTCAGCCAAAGGCATTCTTGCAAAAACATATGCCCAAAGTGAGGCTGCTATGAGTAAGAGAGGGAATTTTAGAGAGTATTTGGGTAGTGGTTGGAAAAGAAAATAGGCTTTGAATGTGTGAATAAGGTGATAGAGGTTTGGGCCTTTTATAAGAGGAGAGGAGGGGCACTCTTGGAAAGTCATGAAATGTTACATTATTATGAAGTGCTTATCGGATTTCAAAGGTCCCACAATTATATATGTCGAGGATAAGGTGATAAGGGTTTTAAATCTACTCATCCAATAGGTTTTTGACAAGTTTAAGTATTAGATGTTACATTATCGTTTCATTTTATTTAAAAAGTTCATTAATGAGGTAATCGCTGCATCATCATGGTTTGAAAAATTAATTTATATATTTAATTCATAAAAATTATAAAAAATTACCATGTTGTAGGAAACAATTTTATTTTTCCAATGAATATTTATAGTCTAAAATTTAACTTATATAACCCCATGTAATAATTGTTTTTGTAAAACAACACATGTTTGTGTCAATTTTATTTTTACTTTAAATAAAAAGTTATTAATGTCATTTTCTTACCCATGTGGTTCCATGGGGTCCACATGTTGAACCGTGTATTGTCTTGGCCAGCCATGACTCACCCAATAAGGGTAGAACAAGTGTAATGGTAATTTTATATTATTATAATATCATATTTACCTTAAATTTCACTAAATAACTTTAATCACGATTAATAAAACTTAAAAGTTACTATTCACAAAAATTATTTTAATCCCATTGAACAACATTTTACTTCGTAATGAAAATTATGTATGTCATATTTTTTAAATTAAAATCACAGTGGTGGTAAATTTTCATTTAAACGAAAAATCAGTTTTTTTAACTACCACTTAGTGGTTTCACTATTCATCAAAAATCGATGTTTTTTAGATAGATACCAAAAATTCACCAAAAGATATATTTGATATTTTTAATTAAAAAATGATGTCTATTTTTATAAATTCCAATAATATATGTTGAATTAATTAATTTTATAATTAATTCCTGTTGTCAAAACAAATAGCGTGTTTTTAAGAAACAATAGATACCAAAAGATTGACACTCGTTTATATCCAATTTCAAAGTGAAATTAATTCTAATGAAAACTATTGGATAAAATGGTTAAAATATATTATAATAATACTTTAAAACTCATCAATAGTATAATTTATCAATATAAATTATTTTGATTTAAAAAGTTGGTTTTAATTATTTTTTTACTATTCATAGAAAATTGGAAGTTCTCAGAAAATTACAAAAAAATCAACTTAGGCTAATTTCGATATTCTGAATACAAAAATGAAGTCTATTTTGAATTATAAAATTAATATAATTTCAAAAATTAGGTATTACTATTCATAACCTCTAGTTTGATTGGTTGTGGTGTGTTTTAGAACTCGAAGTTACGTACAACACACGCTATTGTATTATTCAAAGGGAAGTGTACCATGAAAGCTTGGGGTGATACAGACATATACTCAGTTGTGGTGCACTAAGCATCTATTACATTCACTTAGCTTTGAGATCACTAGGAAGTAGATCTAAATTCCTAAGAAAAGAATTAATTTATCTAAGAGCTTGATAAATACTCTTGTATAATTTTACTAAATTATGGTTTGAAATTTTGTTTGTATTTTACTTTTTTCAATGATTTATTAATTAATGAATCACATCATATAAATATTTATTCTAAAAACTAGTATCATGGATGTCTACTAGAGATTAATATTTTGTTTATTATTTTGAGATCTATCAATTTGGAGTTCTGAATTCACATATTATATTTTTGCAGGAAGTGGATTTAATTATGATGATTAGCGAACTCTTATTCATTGATTTAAGATAACGTGTTAATGTGTTTCAAATTTTTTTCAAAATAATATTTATTGATGAGAATATCATATATTGATGATTTTATAATATAATGGATTATTTTGAATATTTTTTATTGTGGAAGATGATGTGTATATTTATTTATAAGAAGGATATTGAAGTCCAAGAAAATTGAAGGAGGTGAATTTATATTTTCAATAATGGATTAATGGTTTTAGATTTTATTCCATGCTTAAATTTCATCTAAGTGATTTATATGGTCCTTAAATAATATATTTTATCCACAAGTCAACTAGGGACTACATCAATCCCATGTGGCTCATAGTTTTTGAACCACATGGGTAGAAATAATCCATTCATATCCATAACAGTAGATGTGTTAGATTAGGAATAAATAGAACCTATAGGGAATCACAATGTAATATTCATGGAATATAAATTTGTTTATGGGAGTGCATGAGATACCATGAAAATGTGTGGCACAACCCATGAGGGGTGTGTAGAAAAATGCTTTGGTTTTTGCTCCACTGTGTTGGATCGAATGTGAAATGAAATACATTTACTCATTATGTTTCATGATAATAAGTTAAAGATCTATTTAGGATCATATAGATTATAGGAACTATTATCCCACTATAAAATTAATGGAAATATGAATTGTTATATAATGAGACATGTCTCAACCATATGATCCCATCAGAGCATTTTCATCATCCTTCAACAAAAGTTACACATGATCTACCCTTATAAAAGTGTGGATCAGACCTTAAATATGTTGTTATCTTGATCATGTTTTCCCTTATATGGGAAATGGATACCTTAATATGGATAAAATATTACACAATAAACCCTTATGTGATGGTAATTGTTTTATCTTAAAATCATTTCATTATAAAGGATCCACTTGTGTGCTCAAGAAAACTGATGACAATCATCTCTGGCGGCCATACCATGATGGAAAATGTTGATCTATTATCATATTGGTATATCAAGAACCAAACTAATCACCATTAATATGTATTTATTAATGTGTACAAGACTAGTCTTAAAGAAAATATCACAATATAATTAAGTTAACAATGTGCATATTATTTGAGGGATTACAGGTTTTTAAAAAGATACATGTGTTTTTCACATATAAAATTGTGTTTTTCACACATACACATGTGTTTTCATCGTAATCTGAATAACTAAGTTCATGAAAATTCATCTATGATAATACCCAATGATTTTCATTTTAATTTAAGTGAAACTCAGAATAAAAAAAGTTATAATCAATGATATCAACTTATCCTTGACTATACATTCTTATTAGAGGTGTCCTAAAACACTATAATTAACTAAATGAAAACATGATGTTGATTTAGTGAACCTTTACTGAAAAATTATATCCCTTGAGATCGAGAGAGTTTGTTTATTAATTAATATATATTATTTCACTTGAAAAAGAAATTCATGTTCATTTTTCACCCAATGGAATAGATCTATAAGCCTCATCAGATTCATTAAAAATAGTACTATTCAAAATTGTTGCATGAATACGAACATTGATCTTTCTGGTATTGAAAATAATGTTCTATGTATCATAGTTGAGTTTTTGAAGAATAGTTTCCCTAACTATTAAATGTTTTTAAAACTATCAATTGTAACACAAAGAAGAAAATATTTCCATACTATATTACAAAAGGTGAATATAATATCAATGTTTTATGAATCCCTTCTGGGATGAAAGAAGGTATGGAGACACAAATACATGGTAAGGTGAAGACAAGATAAAGTGAAACAAAATTTTGTGAATGGTAACAATAACACCAAGTATATAATGCATTCACATGAATGCAGTAAGTATGTACATTGAAAGACATTGAAATTCAATACTTATTTATCAAGGTTCATGCAAGTTTTATTGTATGAGATATTTAAAAGGGAAAATACACCGCAGATTGAAACATATTATTCATCTATACAATTAATAAGATTCACCAAATTGAAGCTAATATATCATTTAGTTGTTCAATTTTATTGTGACATTTATAACCTAATATTTTATATCAATAAATAATTTTATTTATCGAATATAAAAAGAAAAATAGGTACCCTATAATATTGCAACATTTTGGAGATATCCCATTTATTTTATGAAGAGTGGCATCCATTGTGATTATTTAAAGTTGAAGAAGATGAAAAAAATTATTTTTTTCTATTGGAAATGAATTAAACTACATTTTTTATCACTTTATAAGGGACAAGGTGAAATCATGAATCTCGTTCTTTAATATTTATCCTTACATTGTTCCCGGTCCATGATAGTAGAATAGGTTTAAGGTCATACACTTTCATATTATACTCTTGACAATAAAAGGTATTGTTTATGTTTATAATAATAAAAACATTATTATGAGGATGTTTTCATCCACACTAGAGGTTAACCTCTTTATAAAACCATGGTTTCCATAGTTACATAGTAATTTATTTTCAATAATTATAATTACAGGTGAATACAACAAGAGATTAACTTAATTAATAAGTAATTGAGTTAAATAAATGAAAAATATTATTGTTATAATAATTAATCCCACACTGACCCCCCCCAATTTTTATGTATTCATCTTAATGTGATCCTAAAAAATAGTAATACATTATTTTATGCATATGATTGGATTATATGATTGGAATCTTATTAAAGATAATATTTCCCTTCTTAATTCATAATTGAGTGTAATGTTGGAGTAGTTGAATATATTATAGAACATAAATCTATCTCATATAAGTCCTTGAACAATAGAAATATGATATAATTTTGAAATATGAAAAATTTCACTATCTTATGAAATGAAGACAATGGAGATCCAAGAATTAGTGTAAGAGTTCTTATTTATAATGAGTTTTATGTAGAAATACCCACTAAATTGAATGATAAGTTTCATTACAATCCCTAATAAATTATCACTTTTTTATATGGTTCATTCGAAGGAATGATGAAATGGGTCACAGATCTTGAAGAAGACATGGTGAACATTGAGAATGATTTGGAAAAATGAATGCAAGGCATTAGTAATATCTCTAATAAAAATTGTTCCAAAGATATATATAATGATAAACATGAAGAATGGTTCTCTAATTTTTAATATTAGTGGATAAATAAAAGTCATGACAAAGAGGATGAAACTATAGAATTTTAGGAAAATATCCATTAATTAAAAGAAAATCAGAATCATATCTTCTCAAATTGAAATCAATGAAATCATGTTCAATGAGCTTGAAACATTTATATTGTATAACAAAAAAAATGAACGATGATGATGTCAAAAATATCTAGATACAATGATATGATGGATGACGGTCTATTGATGATGAGGTAGATATTTTAAATATGAAATTTCTTGAACATGAAGTTGTATTGGTAAATGAAAACATTACTCAACATGATTCGTCACTGTAAGTTGAAGTAAGAGCTATTAATATGTGAAAAAAAATACAAAAACATATATGGGGTATTTTTATCATAAATTTTCATCATCTAATGGAAATAAAAAATTTAAATTATATAATTATTAATCACATTAACTATTTATGTACAAGTTACCATTTATTATTATTAATAAAAATCTTGCTAACTTTTTTCCCAATGAAAAAGGAAGGTTCAAAATAAAAACCTACAAAAAGTGTAATGAAAAATAGAAATGAATATATTACTACTATGTATATATTTAATTAAAATTATAGTAGAATGAAATTTTCCCCTAAATAATACTAATATAAGAATAAAACATCAAATTGACAATAATCCTGAAAATCTAGATATACTATCCTTCAAAAGAATAGATCCTATGTTTTTTGTTACTTTTGATGTTGTGGATGATTATGGAATAGCGAATTTAATTTTTGTATAATATGAAAGTATCCAAAAATTAAAATATTCATATATCATGGGTAAAAAAAGTATGGAAGTAGAAATTATTAAAAATGAATGGAAATAATAATATTATTATAAGTAGATATGAAATTTTAAAGAACCTATATGGTATTTTTAATGGACGTGGTTAAAGTGAGGATTATTTCATGTAAACATTATGAAATAATGGCGCCAAAAAAATTAGATGAAAATAATAGAGAAGTTGTATTCTGCTGGTAATGGTACCTAGTGTAATAAATAAAAGAGTATAGATACACACAAAAAACCCAAGAAAGTCAAAATGAGTGATATACCAAATAGAATAGGATATTTAATTTGTGGGAGAAGATATGAAACCACAAATCACAGTTAGTAGGAAGTGAAGATCACAATGAATGGAAGAAATCATAAATAAATAATGGAATACCAGTGTAAGAAAAAAATTAATATACTTAATTTGAAGAAATAACACTTGAGAATCCTTTTGTATTAAATAAGAATGAATTTAACATTATGATTAAAATAATTATAATTCCCCCAACCAATATGGAATGAAAATAATAATAGGAAGAAATGTAGATAAATGAAGATACTAATGGAGTGTAGAATATGCCACATGAAGAATAAAAATTTCATCTGAGGTTTTCAAAATATAATATCATGGAATATAATAATTAATATGTGGATAATGAAAGAACAATGTACACAATTTAGATTATAATATGTTTATGGAACCATCTTAAGAAGAGATTCTAATAAATAATTAGAAAGAAAAAAATGATTAATTTTCTATGATGGAAAATACTATGAAAAAAAGTCTTTAAAAAGTTATTAACAAAGGAATTACTGATTAATTGTTTTCCAGTACTAACATTAAATACATAAATGTCAGTATCAAGATTTATCCATCACATTGAGTTGAAAATAATGGAGTTTTATGGTTGATAAAAAAATCTTAGACTTTTTTCTCTCACTATAATGAAATTTAGATCCACATTATGCCCACATAAGGTGTTTTTTAATTACTAATAGGGAATTAAAGGTGAAATATGTGATCAGGGGGTGAAATGAGTAACTGGTTATATATTTATATCTATAAGATAGAACATTCCATTCATACATCATGGATGTCACCATTATAGTTTTATCAATTTGTTGTTATCCTTAATATTGATTATTCGAAAATGTCATAGATCAAACACATTTAAGATTATAAATTTTTATATCTTATCAATAAATTTTAATTCACTATCATATATGAGATCAAAAAAATTGTTACTCAAAAAAATTTGAATTCAAAGGACATACTAATAAAAATGTTACATCTTGATGAAGTGAACTAAGATATCATCTGTTTTTGTGGAGTATCCAAAATGGTTCTAGAAGAATTATACATCACTCAAAATTATTATCTATGGATTTACTTTTTTATGAACAAATATATGTTTTAATTTGGTGTCCTTTCTTATCTTTAATCATAGAAAATAATATAAATTTTGATCATAAGTGTGAGGACATAAATGAATCAGAGACATAAAAATCATTATGTATATCTAAAAATGATGAAATGAACATTACCTATATAGTAATAGTAATTATTTAATCTACTTATTATGTTCAGTGAAGGAATATGATAGTGAATAAATCATGGGAATATTATTTAGAATTTGTACCAGACAATTTCCACTCAGATTGTATCAATTAGTATAATCCAATTACTATCCACCACAAAATAACTTAATGGCCATGAAAAAAACTTAGTTATTGGTATAAAATTTTGAATTTGGAATTGATAGACATTATGTTTATATTATAAAATATTATTTTGTACATAGTATTATTCATAGTATAACTATATTTTAATAATCAAGAGTATATTTATTAATAGATAAAATATACCATCATCTCATAGAAACTTTATATTTTTCAACAATAAGGGTGATATAAGAAAATAAAAATTATTTAAATAATTGTAGATAATGTATCATAATCAAAAGTTCTACATTATTAATAAAAAAATTCATATGTGTATATTGATCATACTATATTATATTTATTTTGTATATTTTTAATTATTTTTTACATTTTGAATAAATTGTTTTCAATATGTATTAAGAAATAATAATATCATGGAAGGAAACTAGAGATCCCAAGAATTATTTTTAATGACGTGATCCATCCATGTGGAGTACAAAAGCCACTTATTAAACTATTTATAGAATACTATTTATTTATGATGATTTATTAAAATTTATATTTTTATTTATAAACTTGTATTGATGTGTTACAATCTTTTAACTAGACCATAATAAGTGAAGAAAGTAACATCTATTGATGATTTTATATGATGATTATTTATGTTGATGATGTACAATGGTCAAAGAACATGATGATATATATCATCATATAGAATATTGAATACTATATAAAAACATGAAGATACTTTTAAATATTCCATATTGGATTGATTGTTTAAAATTATATTACACACTAATAATTCATCTTAGTGTTTATGATATCCCTTAATCAAAAAACATGTCTATCCATAATCTGACCAAGGACCACCTACACCATATGTTAGACCTAGGTGGTTAACCATCTGGGAGTCCAACATCCTAAGAATTCCACAGTCGAATTTGTGTGAGATTGTGGATGAATATAACATGAAGGGTTATATACATGTATGAGTAGATTGCACATGGATATTCCTACTGGACGACATAATGGTGTGGAATAGACTATGCAGGGCATGTGTGTAGTGTATTCGGGTTCCAAACCATATTAAATAATGAGAGTTAATATACGTGGTGTGTATTATAATGGCGAATGAGTGAAAACTAAAATATAATGTTGTACAATACTCTGTGATTTAATTTTTTATATTATATGATACAAAAATGTCAATTAATTCCAATTCAATTAAATATCAACTATCTGATCACATGAATGGAATTTATTCAACCTCAATGACACTGTTATTCTTATCCTACAATCACACTACAAACACTTATGTATAATACCTTATGTAGGTAATAGTCTATTTGAGTTACCCTTAAATGTGTAAAGGGACATGCATATACCATTACATAATTACCTTTATGCAATATGTGCATGAGGTGTGAAACAACCAAATAGGGGAATGTGTGAAACTATTCTAGGTGATGAAACCTGGTGTCGACTAAATTTTTTGGTAATATTGAGTTACATATCACGTGACCTGGGAAAAAGTGAAAGATTTATCTTGGATTCTGCAACATGAATGCAATATTCCTCTATTGAAAAATAAAATGAAATAAACATATCCACCCAAATAAACTATTCATTGATATCTAATTTCCTAAATGAATCATATTTGACCTCCAAAAACACATACACATGGTCTACCATTATAATAGAAATAATAGAACCTTACACATGCTGTTTAATTCAACCATTTTACCATTATGTGGTAATGGCAACACATATTTAGATAGAAATTTATGTAGGTAACTCATACATGTTGTTAACCGTACATAGTGGTGAATCTTCACATTATGCAGGATACACGTGCATGGTCATGAAAATAGTTTTATATCATTTATGACACATTATAAAATGATGATTGTGTTTATCTCTCCTTGTAATGAGACATAAAGTACTATAATTATCTCCATGATTTCATATTTCATTGTGTTTTCAATAGTTTGATCAAAGGAAATATCACTACTGGATGAAAATTAAAATGTGTAGATTATTCAAGGCATTATGGTTGCATAAAATGGTTTATCTCTTTTACCACAGGATTATGTGGATTCATTATAAAAGAAAAAGGAAGATCATATAAATGAATCATTGTAAAGATGCCATGACTTCTCACATCATGAAAATGAATTCTAAGATAAAAACATACCAAAATATTTGGTGAAATTAAATATCCCATGAATCGCCACAGTTACCATATTGGATATGATACCATGGATTTATGCCGAAGAATGTATGGGTAAAATGCGGTGAACATTAACTAGAAAATGAGATCACCTATAATGGAGGGAGGCTTCTTATTCCATGAGATCTATCATTTCCCTTAAAATATAGAATCTGATTTCATTTTCCATGTCATAGAAAATATTCAAAAGCCACTTATTTCTCATTTGATTTTATCTCACACACATTTTTTACAGGAAAGATAAAAATCATGTACTTATGTATGGAGGTAGAAGAATCATCTTGAAAAAATAATTATTTTTCGTAATAAGATGGAGAAACAAATTAACATACAATCGTAAAAATATTCAATAAGATAGTTTTTCCATGATAATATTACATTCCTAATGAAATATTGAGGTTGATTATTTTATGTGAATAATATATTTTAGATAACATTAAAAAAATTTCATGTAACGAATATGGTATTGGGAGAAGATACTATGAACAATAATTTTTTTCCCTTTTAGAATGAATTAGTAGCATGAGGAGTAAATTGATACTACCAACAACTGTTGATAATGTTGGGTTTTGTTCTATAGAAGCAATTAAAGTGTAATTTATGATATCATCTATTCCTTAAATTGAATATTTATATACTACTTATCAAATCATGATAATTATTCTATGTGACATATTATGTGATAATGTCTTATGATTGGATGTCACATTAAAGGTCATAACAGTTCCCTATTATTATGAGAGACCATAAGTGATATGATAATATTTTTGGATATATTTTCTATAGTTGTATGATAAAATTATAGGTATACAAATGATACATGATATTAGGGTTGGAGAACCAGTGGTCTTTGATGAACATTCTCATCGTGTCTTCCCTTGGAAATACCCATTAAGATATTATGATAACAAGACATAACAATTGGAAACTGAAATTTATACATGTCATTGGATATTCATATCTTCAAATGTTTGTATTCATCCTTATACTTTAGGATAATTATTAATGAGTATTATGACTCGTGAACTTAGATGTATTAATGAAAACTATGACGACAGATGTTTGTGGTGAGGCATGATATGTTGGGTGCGTCATGAGTAACATTACATTAATGAATAATTAGAGAAAGTATTTATCCCTTATTTTAATTGATATATGATAATATATTAGGAAATTTTATGTAAATGATATAGACTAAATTAATCTATATCAATGGTTTTCTAATTGCATGTTCTATTTTCAAAATGTCAATGAAAGAGATATCGATCACATAGGTTGATGGAAATGGTATGAGACCTCATCAATTAGATATATTATGACAAATGGATTATACTAAATGGCCTGAATATATATGACACTGAAGGAAACAATACTTATACAAATGGTTTCAAACCATTAGTAAAGGTATGACAATCATTGGTATAAACTATATCAACAGTTGTTCAAACTGTTGGCTAGATAGCCATTGGGATAGACATATACCCATGGTAATAGAATAACTATTGGTATATAGCTTTGGAATGCATATTATAATAATGGTTTCAACTAACTTTAGGTATAACATTATACTAATGGTTGATAACCATTTAAAATTAATGAATTTCAGATCTATTCCAGCGGTTCTAAAACCATTGGAATAAATCTTTACCAACGGTTTACATAAAACCTTGGGTAAAGAGTATTTATAGGTTCTATACCTATGGTAACTTACCATTTTTATGTAGTTTTACTGAAGATTTTATGTAATCCATTGGTATAAATTCAAGTTTAACACATATACAAATTGTTTGCACTTTTAGAATAGCCTTGCTTCAAATGAAGCAGCAGGTCGGCCTGCCTCCCCCTCCGCACTCTCCTACACACCTGTAATTACAAGAATGTATATGCTCTAATTAATACTTAATTTAGAAATTAAATTACTAATAATTAAATTAATAATCTAATTAACTTATGAAATACAGAATGCAGAATTTAATTATCAATTGAAAACATATAGAATGACTTATGTACTGAATTCTGAATTATGAATGAATAAAACATACAAAATGATTTATGACTTAGATACAAAATTCTGAAATATGAACAATATATTCAATTTATAATTTAATAAATATATAATTTAATTATGTATAACACATATAGAATATGGAATAAAAAATGAATTCAGAATATGGAATAAAAAATATAGTTGAATGACTAATCTGAAATATAGAATTGAATAAAACTAATATGGAATACAAAATATGACTAATATGGCATACAAAATATTCTATATAGAATATGAATTCAAAATTGAATTCATAAAAATGGGTTATTTTAGTTTAAATCCTTGTGATTTAATATTGACTAATACTTTTCGCATGTAATTATATATGAAAATGGATGAATGACTTCAAAAATTTCATTTTCAATGGGGTGGGGTGTGTAGGGGTGGGGAGATGTCCATGGGGGTGGGGGTATCCGGGGTGGCGGTGTCAAAGGGGTGGGGGGTGCCCAGGTGTGGGGGATATTCATGGGGTGGGGGTTCCCACGAGGGGAGGTGTAACACCCCAAGATTTCATAGTGTGTTATTTCTTCAAAATAATTCAATAACTTGCACTACACGCAACACTTAGTTCAATTCCACCATGACTTACCAAAAAAAAATCCATTAAAAGAGGTCATGAATAATATTAACTAAATTTTAAACTTTATATTATCCTTATAATTTTAGAATCCATATTATGAGTTTCTTAGTCATAATGCAAGAACAGATTCATTTTCAGTATTGCACTTTTATCAACTTTTGATAGTGAAACCTTTTTAAATACAATATTTTAAACTTTTTGACTAAATGGAGACATCAAAAAATTTAAAATGAAACATCCCAAGCTTCCACGGTACGTTTCCCTTCGAATAATGCGATAGCATGTGTTGTACGCAACCTCGAGTTCTAACACACACCACAACTAATTAAACTAGCCGTTGTGAATAGTAATACCTAATTTTTGAAATCATATATATTTTATATTTTAAAATGGACTTCATTTTTGGATTCGTAATATCGAAATTAGCCTAGGGTGAAATTTTGGTACATTTCGGATAACTTTCATATTTTGATGAATAGTGAAAATTTCTAAATTTTAATTAAAAATAACTTTTTTAATCAAAATAATTAATAGTGATAAATTATGAATTTGAGTGGTTTTAAAGTATATTTAGAATATATTTTTACCGTTTAATATAATGTTGGTCATTGGACATAATTTTACAATTAAACCGAACATAAACAAGTGTCAATCTTTTGATAGTTATTATCTCTTAAAAACACGCTTTTTGTTTTGACAGAGGGAATTAATTTTAAATTAATTTCTGCCACTTCTGTGTTTTGAATTTAGGAAAATGGATTCCATATTTGGAATCAGGATGTTCAAATTGTGTAAATAGGTAACTTTTATTTTTACACATTTTGAATAATTACTGCGGTAAATATTTTATTTTCCATGGTTAAAGGGTAAATCCGGTAAATAAGGGTTAACAAATAATATTATAATAATACTAAATTACCCTAAAACGTGTCTTAACCCTATTTGTTGATACATGGTCGACCATGGGCATCTTTGTGTCAATTTTGGGACCCCATGGATCCACTTGTAAGTGATAATGACACTTTATTTTAATTAAGTTAAAATGAATACAAAAATGACACAAGCATATATCTTTTAGAAGAACAATTTTTACATAGAGTTATACATGTTGGATTTTCGATTATAAATATTAATTAGAAAGCTAAAAATATTTCCTACATAATGATATTTTATTTATAATTTTTAGACATTAAATAAGTTACGTTATTTATGACACAATGATGATGCAGTAATTACTATAATAGTGAAAAATTAAACTAATTGATATTATAAATACCCAAATAAATATAATATGAAACTTTTAATGAATTAAACTAATTTTCTAGGATAATATGATATATTAGGATTGATTTAATTGACTTTGTTCGAAGTAATCAATCTGTTATGAGTTTCACAAAAATCAACTAATGAATAGTGTCAAAATTGACATAAAAGAGTTCTTAAAACAAATATTATATTATTAATTGATATTAAATTCCTAAAAATCTAAGGTTCGGCCAAGAGACTTATATTATGATAGGTTAATCATTAATGGACCACTTGGAGGTCTCTTGGATGTATATAGTAAGTTTATTAACCATATTATATAAAAATACAAAGAGACATTGTAAAAGTGAAACTAATTAACTTAGAGTTAATACTTAAAGATAAGGTTAATATAAGTACCCAAACCTGTCTAAATTCTATTGGTTGAGTGGTTTTCGACCTATCCCCACCTTAACCTTTGAATAGTCAACTTTGGAGCCATTAGAAACCGAATATGAATTTATTATAAATTAATATTTCTAGCTTTTCCAAAGGTGCCCCTCACCCCTCTTATAAAAGGGCACTCCTCCTTCTCATTTCTTCACACATCTAAAGCCTTTTGGTTCGGCCAAACTCTGCCCAAATACTCTCCCAACATCCCTCACTACAACCTAGAGGCCTTAGTTTGATCAGAAAGCCAACCTAAGGATCCCTTTTGATCAAATCAAAAGGAAGAACCCGAAGAAGAGGTAATGATTTCACCACCCTTCTCCAAGTTCATTTCTTCTTCCACTTCTTCTTCCTTTGTTCTTACCATTCTAAAATAATAACTCCAGTATCTCACATATACTGTGATGTTATTATAAATATGGTACAATAATATTCAGTATTCTATCCACCCTTTTAATAACATGTCACCATACGTACGTACGTACGGCTTACCGTCTCCACGTCGTGGTGTAATTGTTATTCAATATAATATTATTTGAATGGGTATAATAATGATGTGTAACTCATGTAAATAATAAATATAACATGTTAATTATTCTGTATATATGATATACCATCCATTTATATATTATTTTAATATCAAAATAATGATATTGTCGCTCGTGCGTACGTACGGACTACCGTCTCCACGAACGCGATGAGATTCATTCTCCATCGTATCCATTCAAGTATAATTATCATTTGATGATTTAAAAATGATGTTTAAGGACTGGATATCATTCTGGATATGAATAAGATACAACAACCATGGCTTATGTAACAAAACAGATAAAAGAAAATGAGTAAGTTAACTCCCGAAACGACGATAATTCTAAGATATTATTAACAAATCAATGTTAAAAGATCATATATGATATCATATTAATATATATGATTCTTGTATAATTTAATAACAACTATTTCACCATTATACAGGAGGTTAACCTACCCCAACCAAGGAAAAGTACAAGGTAAGGGTTATTTCACAATCTCTTCTTTATCCGAGGTTGTTTATACGTAATAATCTACTGGGATCTCGTTATCATCCACATCCATGTTTCTTCGAAATGTATTTCAAAACATTTTTACTATTTACAAGAATATGGGTTAAAGTCATTTATACCCTTGTTTGACTTTTTATAAGAGGTTTATAAAGGAATCTTTCCGTCGTTTTCAAAACAATGTTCTTTGTAACCTTTTCGACAGAATTGAGGTAAGAATGTTTTTTTTAACTTATACGGCGGGTGCGGTTATTTTCCGCCGTTATAAAATCGTCGAAGCTTTCCATACAAGCTTATAAGAATATTTTCAAAGAAAATGTTTTATTTTATATGGATCTTAAATTATTTCAAAATAAAAGGAGATACTTCTTTAAAAAGAATTTTGATTTCATCTATGTCAACATCCTTTGATGGATTTTAAGATTATTTGAAGTTGATTTATTATGATACAAAAATTCTATATTGAATTGAAGGTTTTGTGATATGTTTGACTGTGGATGTGCTATTTTTATACCATTCATAGTTTATGGTGAAATTATTGACATTTCGTATGCTAGTTTTAATCCGAATGTTTATGTTATATTTCAAACTTTTCTTCAGATGAATGTGCTAAACAAGTATGTTCCGGGTTGGGGACCGGTAAAAGTAAGCCCTCCAGGTTGGGGACTGGTAAAAGTAAGCCCTCCAGGTTGGGGACTGGTTAAAGTAAGCCCTCCAGGTTAGGGACTGGTAAATGTATGCCCTCCGGGTTGGTGTCCGGTTATTAGAGGCACTCCGGGTTGGTGTCCGGTTATTAGAGGCACTCCGGGTTGGTGTCCGGTTATTAGAGGCACTCCGGGTTGGGTTCCGGTTAGAAGTAACCCCTAGGTCTTGGGATGAGGCCTAGACAAAGAAATTAATGTTTAGCATTATGCATTCCAACATTATGAAAGTGGTTATTGATTTTTTTCATGTGATTATTCCATTAGTAGAATATCCATGTGAATAAGTAAATGGCATTATTTCATTTTACTTTTGCCATACCATGTTGAAGTTAAAGTTTAAAAGGCTTTTGTTTTAGTAATGCATTGCCTTAAATGTTTATTCTTATTTATGAAAGTTTCCGCTATATTGTTATCCTTACTGGGCATTTGAGCTCACCCCTTTTCTATGTTTTATTTTTCCCAGGATGTGAAGAAGTAAGTTATGAATGACCTGCAAGGATTTTATGAGGGGTTAATAGTGTGGATTGTGGAAAAATTATGTTGTTGTATTAGTTTTTCACTTTGAAATGTAATGTAAAACTTTATAATTATATCTAGTGTTTCCAAGGCTACTAAACCAATCGGTCTTTCGAGATTTGATTTTTCTTGTGATCATGCCAATGTTACGAAGTAATGCACCGACTCTGGGTAGCTGGGGTCGGGGCGTTACATTTGGTATCAGAGGAAGTTTAGTACAAACCTTGGAAGCTAGATTTAGATAAACTCTGATTAGAGCACGTAGACCTAAGATTAACTTTGAGGATTAGTATAGAATAACTTCCTAGAATTTTGGTATTGTAGAGATTTTGTGAGTTTTCCGAGCAATACATCCCTGTCTGGATACGAGCAGGTAGAGGCGGCTCTGGCACAGATGTACCTAGGGGTAAAACCCGAAAACACCGCTTTGAGCTAGACTCAAACAGGAACTGGTGCACGACAACGGGCCTTGCTGCACTCTTGGTTACGACACTCCCGGGGGATATGCTTAGGATAACTCTCATTTTCTTTACAAATCATTATGAAGGGTTTATGAGTATATACTACTCAAAGAAAATATTTTTATGATTATGGATTATATCCATAAATAGTCCAATTTATGTTAAGTGTTTTATAAGTATGGGATTATGTATTTTGATTCATAAACTGATCTAGTTTATGCCATTGTTTAGAAATGGCGCCCAGTAGAAGGAATGAGAAATCCAGAAATGCACATGATCCAAAGAGAAGGAAGGATCATATCTTTCATGGTCTTAAGCTAGAATTTATAAGAGAAATAGTCTCCCATGTATTATCATCATATGAAGAAATAATATCATGTGTTGATAAGATAAGTAAAGATTTTACTGAGTCCTATGGCTTTGAAGGGAAGCAAGAGAAGAAAAGGATGGAAGAGAGAAAGATGGATAAAAGTAAGAGGGAAAAGAAGAATTTTCCCATATGTGGTAACTGTGGAAAGAAACACCCTGGAACTTGCCTGAAAGGAATGGGAGTTTGTTATAAGTGTGGAGGAAAAGGGCACAAAGTACGTGACTGCAAGGGTAAGAAAATGGTTTCAAATGTACAATGCTTCATTTGCAAGGAGTTTGGACACTACGCGAACCTATGTCCCAGTCATCAGACTATGCCGCAAATGATGCTATTGGATAATAATCAAGTTATGATACTACCACATATGAAGAGGAATGATTAGAGTTCTTAAGTTGATTATGTCAATTGAGTGTTGTATCAACAATGTACTTGTTATAATAATTATGGAGTATATAAGGATTGTACTGCAGTACTATTTCATTAAGGACTTGAGATTGTGTGGAACAAAGAAAAGTGACTCAATAGCAGGATAAATTTTTGGAAAATATATGGTTGAGAGAATGATAAATCATAATATAGTTCTGATACTGAGGTAGTGATTTTGGAATAATAAGTGATTGTTTTGGATAAATTGTATTGGATATTCTTGACTACCTTGGAACTGATTAATGATTTGTATATTCCATCATTGTTGGGTTATAAAACATTTTTGGATTAATGAAGTATATCCAGCATTCTATATGGAATAAGGGAGCATGAATGTAATCAATAAGGAATATGGTAATACATGATGAAGGTATTCATATGCTATTACGGGGTAAAAAGGATCTATATTATGTTTACCTTCCTTATAAATGTTAGACTGTGAGTTTGGACAGAAGTATTTTGGATAGTTCTAGTTTGGATTATTTTGGATTGCCATAAAAGGACAACCCGGAGGTCGGGCGGCAACCCGTCGCGTCCGGCAAGGCTGCGAGACTTGAACCCGCAACCAAAGGGCGACAAGGGTGTATCACCTACCACTATCCCACGAGATGTCCTCGATTAAATAAAGTAGTTTTTTAAAAGATCTGGTAGATGAATTATAAATTCTTTTATTTTGGAACCCTCTATGAATAGTATAAATAGAATTTTTTTTACGAGTGAATGATGAGTTTTGGTAGAAATTTATTAATGGATAAAACTCTAATTATAAAGTAAGTATATCTCCTTATGATCTTAGCCAATCTCATAAATATATTCCTCAACATTAATAAAAGGAACTTAGAACAAAAATGTTGTCCTATATGGTACCTTAAATCATCACTAATTCATGGCTTTGGGATTTTTGGCCTTTTCATAGCCATGTTCTCTACCACTCTCCATCAGATAATTGATGGTTAGATTTCTCTTCCATATCCATATTTTCCTACATGGAACCCTAGTATGTGTTATTTTCGGTAATCTTCATACTTTCCACTCTTTATTTTAAATAGAGGACTCATTAATTCATTTTTCGATGTGGGATTTCAACTAAGATATTTTGAAACGTCAAAAATGTGTTATCCTAATACCCTATGTTTTGTTGAACCGATGGTATTTCAAATCATCATAGATTGATGAATTTAAGGACCTCAATTATACACTTGTTTGTGATTTATGACCTCAATCACTACCTATAAATATTTACGTTTTTCCTCCGATTATATGTCTCTAATTTCCACCAATGTTCTCCTAATCGAGATCATAATTTGGTGGTGACCCTTTGATTTCTCTTTTCCTCATATTAAGACTAAATTTTAGTAACCCCATTTCCGATGTGGGTTTTCCCACAAATATATTTTCTACTTTCAACCTTTTATTTTTTAAGAACAATTTCAAATTGCGAGGACGCAATTTATTGAAGGAGGGGAGAATGTAACACCCCAAGATTTCATAGTGTGTTATTTCTTCAAAATAATTCAATAACTTGCACTACACGCAACACTTAGTTCAATTGCACCATGACTTACCAAAAAAAAGCCATTAAAAGAGTTCATGAATAATATTAACTAAATTTTAAACTTTATATTATCCTTATAATTTTAGAATCCATATTATGAGTTTCTTAGTCATAATGCAAGAACAGATTCATTTTCAGTATTGCACTTTTATCAACTTTTGATAGTGAAACCTTTTTAAATACAATATTTTAAACTTTTTGACTAAATGGAGACATCAAAAAATTTAAAATGAAACATCCCAAGCTTCCACGGTACGTTTCCCTTCGAATAATGCGATAGCATGTGTTGTACGCAACCTCGAGTTCTAACACACACCACAACTAATTAAACTAGCCGTTGTGAATAGTAATACCTAATTTTTGAAATCATATATATTTTATATTTTAAAATGGACTTCATTTTTGGATTCGTAATATCGAAATTAGCCTAGGGTGAAATTTTGGTACATTTCGGATAACTTTCATATTTTGATGAATAGTGAAAATTTCTAAATTTTAATTAAAAACAACTTTTTTAATCAAAATAATTAATAGTGATAAATTATGAATTTGAGTGGTTTTAAAGTATATTTAGAATATATTTTTACCGTTTAATATAATGTTGGTCATTGGACATAATTTTACAATTAAACCGAACATAAACAAGTGTCAATCTTTTGATAGTTATTATCTCTTAAAAACACGCTTTTTGTTTTGACAGCGGGAATTAATTTTAAATTAATTTCTGCCACTTCTGTGTTTTGAATTTAGGAAAATGGATTCCATATTTGGAATCAGGATGTTCAAATTGTGAAAATAGGTAACTTTTATTTTTACACATTTTGAATAATTACTGCGGTAAATATTTTATTTACCATGGTTAAAGGGTAAATCCGGTAAATAAGGGTTAAAAAATAATATTATAATAATACTAAATTACCCTAAAACGTGTCTTAACCCTATTTGTTGATACATGGTCGACCATGGGCATCTTTGTGTCAATTTTGGGACCCCATGGATCCACTTGTAAGTGATAATGACACTTTATTTTAATTAAGTTAAAATGAATACAAAAATGACACAAGCATATATCTTTTAGAAGAACAATTTTTACATAGAGTTATACATGTTGGATTTTCGATTATAAATATTCGTTAGAAAGCTAAAAAGATTTCCTACATAATGATATTTTATTTATAATTTTTAGACATTAAATAATTTACGTTATTTATGACACAATGATGATGCAGTAATTACTATAATAGTGAAAAATTAAACTAATTGATATTATAAATACCCAAATAAATATAATATGAAACTTTTAATGAATTAAACTAATTTTCTAGGATAATATGATATATTAGGATTGATTTAATTGACTTTGTTCGAAGTAATCAATATGTTATGAGTTTCACAAAAATCAACTAATGAATAGTGTCAAAATTGACATAAAAGAGTTCTTAAAACAAATATTATATTATTAATTGATATTAAATTCCTAAAAATCTAAGGTTCGGCCAAGAGACTTATATTATGATAGGTTAATCATTAATGGACCACTTGGAGGTCTCTTGGATGTATATAGTAAGTTTATTAACCATATTATATAAAAATACAAAGAGACATTGTAAAAGTGAAACTAATTAACTTAGAGTTAATACTTAAAGATAAGGTTAATATAAGTACCCAAACCTGTCTAAATTCTATTGGTTGAGTGGTTTTCGACCTATCCCCACCTTAACCTTTGAATAGTCAACTTTGGAGCCATTAGAAACCGAATATGAATTTATTATAAATTAATATTTCTAGCTTTTCCAAAGGTGCCCCTCACCCCTCTTATAAAAGGGCACTCATCCTTCTCATTTCTTCACACCTCTAAAGCCTTTTGGTTCGGCCAAACTCTGCCCAAATACTCTCCCAACATCCCTCACTACAACCTAGAGGCCTTAGTTTGATCAGAAAGCCAACCTAAGGATCCCTTTTGATCAAATCAAAAGGAAGAACCCGAAGAAGAGGTAATGATTTCACCACCCTTCTCCAAGTTCATTTCTTCTTCCACTTCTTCTTCCTTTGTTCTTACCATTCTAAAATAATAACTCCAGTATCTCACATATACTGTGATGTTATTATAAATATGGTACAATAATATTCAGTATTCTATCCACCCTTTTAATAACATGTCACCATACGTACGTACGTACGGCTTACCGTCTCCACGTCGTGGTGTAATTGTTATTCAATATAATATTATTTGAATGGGTATAATAATGATGTGTAACTCATGTAAATAATAAATATAACATGTTAATGATTCTGTATATATGATATACCATCCATTTATATATTATTTTAATATCAAAATAATGATATTGTCGCTTGTGCGTACGTACGGACTACCGTCTCCACGAACGCGATGAGATTCATTCTCCATCGTATCCATTCAAGTATAATTATCATTTGATGATTTAAAAATGATGTTTAAGGACTGGATATCATTCTGGATATGAATAAGATACAACAACCATGGCTTATGTAACAAAACATATAAAATAAAATGAGTAAGTTAACTCCCGAAACGACGATAATTCTAAGATATTATTAACAAATCAATGTTAAAAGATCATATATGATATCATATTAATATATATGATTCTTGTATAATTTAATAACAACTATTTCACCATTATACAGGAGGTTAACCTACCCCAACCATGGAAAAGTACAAGGTAAGGGTTATTTCACAATCTCTTCTTTATCCGAGGTTGTTTATACGTAATAATCTACTGGGATCTCGTTATCATCCACATCCATGTTTCTTCGAAATGTATTTCAAAACATTTTTACTATTTACAAGAATATGGGTTAAAGTCATTTATACCCTTGTTTGACTTTTTATAAGAGGTTTATAAAGGAATCTTTCCGTCGTTTTCAAAACAATGTTCTTTTTAACCTTTTCGACAGAATTGAGGTAAGAATGTTTTTTTTAACTTATACGGCGGGTGCGGTTATTTTCCGCCGTTATAAAATCGTCTAAGCTTTCCATACAAGCTTATAAGAATATTTTCAAAGAAAATGTTTTATTTTATATGGATCTTAAATGATTTCAAAATAAAAGGAGATACTTCTTTAAAAAGAATTTTGATTTCATCTATGTCAACATCCTTTGATGGATTTTAAGATTATTTGAAGTTGATTTATTATGATACAAAAATTCTATATTGAATTGAAGGTTTTGTGATATGTTTGACTGTGGATGTGCTATTTTTATACCATTCATAGTTTATGGTGAAATTATTGACATTTCTTATGCTAGTTTTAATCCGAATGTTTATGTTATATTTCAAACTTTTCTTCAGATGAATGTGCTAAACAAGTATGTTCCGGGTTGGGGACCGGTAAAAGTAAGCCCTCCAGGTTGGGGACTGGTAAAAGTAAGCCCTCCAGGTTGGGGACTGGTTAAAGTAAGCCCTCCAGGTTAGGGACTGGTAAAAGTATGCCCTCCGGGTTGGTGTCCGGTTATTAGAGGCACTCCGGGTTGGTGTCCGGTTATTAGAGGCACTCCGGTTTGGTGTCCGGTTATTAGAGGCACTCCGGGTTGGGTTCCGGTTAGAAGTAACCCCTAGGTCTTGGGATGAGGCCTAGACAAAGAAATTAATGTTTAGCATTATGCATTCCAACATTATGAAAGTGGTTATTGATTTTTTTCATGTGATTATTCGATTAGTAGAATATCCATGTGAATAAGTAAATGGCATTATTTCATTTTACTTTTGCCATACCATGTTGAAGTTAAAGTTTAAAAGGCTTTTGTTTTAGTAATGCATTGCCTTAAATGTTTATTCTTATTTATGAAAGTTTCCGCTATATTGTTATCCTTACTGGGCATTTGAGCTCACCCCTTTTCTATGTTTTATTTTTCCCAGGATGTGAAGAAGTAAGTTATGAATGACCTGCAAGGATTTTATGAGGGGTTAATAGTGTGGATTGTGGAAAAATTATGTTGTTGTATTAGTTTTTCACTTTGAAATGTAATGTAAAACTTTATAATTATATCTAGTGTTTCCAAGGCTACTAAACCAATTGGTCTTTCGAGATTTGATCTTTCTTGTGATCATGCCAATGTTACGAAGTAATGCACCGACTCTGGGTAGCTGGGGTCGGGGCGTTACAGGAGGGCTGTCCACGGGGGTGGGGGTATCTAATGGGGGGTGTCTAGGGGGTGGGGGTGTTTCGACAGGTGTGGGGGAGTCTATGGGTGGGTGTATCAAGGGGGTGGGTGGTGTCTAAGGGTCTTTCTAAGGGGGTGGGGTGTCAAGTGGGTTGGGTTTGTCCAGGGGAATGGGGGTTGTCCAGGGGGTGGGAGTCCAGGGGGTGTGGGTGTCCAACAGGGTGGGTGTGTCCAGGGGGTGGGGGTTTCCGGGGGTTGGGGGTGTCCAGGGGGTGGGGGTGTCTTGGTGGGGGTTCCTTGGGGGTGGGGCTATCCAAGAGGTGGGGGTGTCCGGGGGGGGGGTGTACAGGGGGTGTGGGTTGTCCCTGGTGGATGGTGTGTCCATCGGGTGGGGGTTTCCAAAGGGGATGTACGGGGGGGGGTTGTCTAGGTGTGGGGTATTTAAGGGGGTGGGGTGGGTGGGGGTGTTCAAGGGGATGGGTTTGTCCTAGGGTGGGGGTGTCTACGGGGAAAGGTGATGTCCAGGGGCAGTCAAAGGAGGTGGGGGTGTCTAGGGGTGGGGGCTATAAAGGGGGTTGGGGATTGTCCACATGTGTGGGGGTGTCTAGGGGGTGGGGTGTAAAGGTGTTGGGGGTTGTCCAAGGGGGTGTGGGCTGTCCAGGGGTGGGGGTTGTCTAGGGTGTCGGGGAGTCTCGTGGGGCAGTGGTTTGTCCAAGGGGTGGGGTTGTTAATGGGGGTGAGGGGTGTCTAGGGGGTTTGGGTTCCCATGGGTGAGGGGTTGTCCAGGGGTATTGGGGGGTGTCAAAGGGTTGGCAGTGTCTAGTGGGTGGGGCTGTACAGGGGGTGGGAGTGTGTAGGGGTGGGGGTTTGCATGGAGGTCGGGGTGCCCAGGTGGTGGGGGATATCCAATGTGGGGTGCCCAATGGGGGGTATGCAAGGTGGGGGGGGGGGGGCTTTCTAGGGGGTGGGGGAGTCCAGGGGATGGGAGTTTTCCGGGGGCTGTGGGTGTCCCCTTAGAGTAGGGTTGTCCAAGGGCTGGGGGTGTCCAGGTGTGTGGGTGTCCAAGTGGGTGGTGGTGTTCAGGGGGTAGGGGAAGTCAAGGGGTATGGGGTCTAGGGGGTGGGGGTTTCTAGGGGTGGGGTGGCTATCCAGGGGTTGGGGTGTCCAGGGAGTGGGGTTGTCCAGGGGGTGTCTAAGGGTGTGGGGGTGTCTATGGGCAGGGTGAATCAGTCACACATAATTTCAGTCACAACAAATCTTCATGTCATGTTTTATGATTTAGAGAAAAATACATTATGATAATGTGACCTACCTATTCAAACTTATATCTAGAAAAAAAATACTGAAAAATAAAATTTTCGTAATATTAGTTAAAAATTCAACAGATAAATATATCCCTCATCACAATCACTATCATCAACATTATCATATGACCCATCCCTTTCCTCATCATTTTCCCCGTCATCATCCCTACCATCCTCAATGCCCTCCTCCTTACCCTTTTACTCCATATATGGCCTCTTCCACTCCCTTATCCTCTGGTTTGGTCTCCTCGTTGTCCTCCTCCTCTACCTCGACCTCCTCCTCACCCTCCTCCTCCACCTCAGCCTCCTCCTCGCCCTCATCATATCCAGTAATGAAAACGTCTCAACCAAAACTATAATTTCCACCCTATGCACCACAAATAGGATTCATCTATGACATATATTCATCACAAGATCTTCTGGCATCTGGGGGATGTGTTTGACGTAAAACAACCATTTTTTCATAAATCTTGAGTTTTCCCGAGCAGACTATTCTGCAGTCTCTGTTGCCCTTTATCTCCATGTTCTACCTATACCTTATCCTTCTGGAACTCGGTGGCACTACAACTCGTACCATAAGAGGTACAATACCTCATCAGGACTATACTCTTCCTAGGTCAGTAGTGTACTGTTCCAAGGTGATCATCTCCCAAAACATGATGTAAGTGATTATTGGTTCCCAAATTGTTAGCTTCCTAGGCAAGAAGGGCCTCTAAAGTAAAATGTTACAAATATAAATATGTTTTAATGTTAAAAATAAGATATTTAAAATTTAAATCACCAAATTAAAACATACAAATGTTTGCTGAGTTGGTTCTTTAATTGCACTTCCATATTTGTTTTTTCTACATGAAAAAACTTTTTTTCTCAAAGAAAATTTCCTTCAATACTCAATGTATGCCTCTAAAATGAAATTTAATATAAGAAACCATAATTAAAAATAGGTTAAGAATAATTAATTTCATAACTAATATTATATGAAAACTTTATCAGTCGAATAAATTATATAGGAAAAAATAGAGTGTGCTAGTCATAAAGAAAAATTATAAACAACTCTCAAACATTCTTCCTCCCATGATCTAACATCGTAGTACATCCCCATGTGTAAAGGTATTTTTTCGAATCACTGTTTTTTTTATTTATTAGGGATTATTTCTAAATTAAATTCAATAATACAAGAGAGATAATATTAATTCAAATCATTAATATTTTCATTTAAATACATCAAATGTGATTAATACGTTAAATTGGATAGTATTCCAATGATTAATCATCGTATAATATTATTATATTAGATAATCATCCATGACAGGGGCCGCCTCTAACATTGTTCCATCTATAGAACATGAGCCAATATACATCTAATTCTTATTAAATATCCAAGGGTCACCTAAATATTTTAGACGTGTTGGTTGTGCACACTCACCATTGATGAAATTATACTGATGAAGAAACCAAAATATTAATTCATATAAATAAAAAAAATAATATATTGTATTAAATACAACATATTTTTTACCCATATCTGTGCCCAAGAATTATCGTTGAATTCATTTGGAAACCGTGTCAATGAGAGCAAGATAATGTGAATGATGTGAGAGTATTTGGAAAGCGACACCAAAAACTCCAAAATTATAGCCCTGTTTTTTCAATCATTTGATTGTCTTCATTATATTCCACCAAAAACTACGGGCAGCGATTCCACACTGCATGCATGCGTGTATGGACCCCCCCAAAATCCTATCACTAGATGTATCTATTATGAAATAAAATCAAATATTTTATCAATATAGGATTTAATGAAAATAAATAATGGTATAATTTATTTTAGGGTTTTATAAATACACCTGTGGTAGTCTTATCAATTGGCGCTGCTGGATCTTTCAAAAATGAATGAACACCCTGTACAGCTAGAGTGGGTCTCAGTGTATGCTCCGTAAGGATAGACTGCAGCAAAGCAGAAGTCTATGAATTTGGAATATAGAATCTTGGAGAAAAGGAATTAGAAGTAAAAGAAGATGGAATGTGTAACGTCCCCAACCCGGAAGCCACTAACCGGTGCTCCAAGATGGGTGGTTACATGACCTTAAGCGTGCCTCCCCATACGCCAACGGATGCCGACTAGTCGCGGGGGTCGATGTAGTTGAGTGGGGAGACTATAACCCATTTTTATTAGAGCAAGACACAACAGAAATAAACCCAGTAGCAGAAACAATATCCAACAACAAGGAACATGTATAACTACCAAATCCAATAACAATAAATATGCCATGTCATAAAACAAGTGAAAGAGTGAACAAAAGCCCCAAAATATAGACACGGTCAGAATCCCCAAAATGGTCCCAACTCCATGTCAAGATCCTCCACCAAATGCTACCCATGTCCACTCAGCTATCTTACAAGGACCCTTTCCCTTGTCCTGACCTGCCAACATGAAGTCTGCTCAGGTACCCAACGACGGCCCGAGCAGGGTGTGAGTACAACTCAATAGGCCACCACCAACGGTGTTTACAAAATATCCAGTATAAATAGGTAGTTCATGCAAAGGGAAAATGAAGGATAAATGAAAAATAATTATTTAAAGTTCCATTAACCGATTTAAGACCAAATCCATTTCCATTCCTTTACCATTCATTCATTACCATTTACCATCACTTACCATTTCATTACATTTCCATGGGTTAATCACATTCATCATGATACATGGGTCTAAGGCCAACAATCACATTCAAGAGGGTAAACACATCATTATCCTATCTCACTAAGACTAACCCCTCATAGCAACCGTAATCTCACCTCGAAACCTCAGTCTGGGTGGATGCAATAGTTAAGAGAATAAACCCTCAGTACCCTTTCCTAACCTGTGCATTTAGGGTGGAGTTTAGAGACTTACTCTTCACTCGACCCATGGGCGTAGATCCTCATGTCATACCCCACACTAAAAAGCCATGTGAACATGCATATATATAAGTAACCATCAACCTTCCAACCATTTCCCCTCAGCAAACATCATTCAAAATAACCCACATGGGAAACCAGATCATGCCTTAACCCATTAACCCATTACCATTTCACATCATTTAACCGTTCATCCAATTCCCATGTGTTATGCCTATCTCACTAATTATTTCATCCTAGACCCATAATTTATCCCATTATGGTCTTTAAAAAATTTATACATTAACCCCTTTAACTCATTCATCATTTCCATGAATGACCCATTCATTCGATTTCAAGTAACCCCTTGATTATTACCAAGTCTATGTGCATAACCTAACTTCTATTCCATGTTCAAAAAATAATGCCAACATATTTATCAAGGTTTCTACAATTTTCCACAACATGTTCACATGTTTGACAATGATCCCTAAACCTGGGAAAAGTTAGCTCATCCCATGGATGGCCCCAATTAGGTCAAGTCCATTCCAACACATCCCATGGGAATCACGGGGGTTACCATTAGCTATTTTAAACATCATTATTACCAAACATGAAATGGTTATTGGAAACCGAACCATGGGAAATAAGAACATGAGTTAACATGCACAAAACCCTAAATAACCATTGGATATAACTTGTAGACCACCTACCTTGAATTCATGGTTGAACACACCCTCAATCGAGTCCTTAGACCTTTATTCGACCAACCCTTGGAGCTTCAACCTAGAACTCACCCAAAATATTGGGTTTTAGGGTTTCAGAACAAGAGAGGGAAAAGATATAAACCTTAATCCAAGAAAAGAACCAAGGATGAGGTTAGCCTTACCCAGAGCATCGATCTGCAACCAACGATACCAAAAACGTCCTAGAAACGAGGATGATTGATCTATCGGGGTCCTTGGGAGCTTTGGTTCATTACAAGGGAGAAGGAGGAGGAAATGGAGGAAAATACCGTGTTTGGATCTTAAATCCTAGAGTGGAAATTTCGTTATTTTTTTCAACTTTATGTGGCTACACGGTTTAGCCGTACGGTTTGGAAAACCATGCGCCAACCGTGCGCACGCCACTTCCTAGAAGAGGGGGAGCCACATGATTTAGCCACACAGTTTGGAAAACCGTGCGCAAACCATGCGCTTGCTTCTTTCCAGAGGAGGGAGGGTCACACGACTTAGTCTGGGTAGGCCACATGGTCTGGCTAACCATGCGTAGGTCGTGCGCCTTGGTGTGCTTTGCCTAGACATCCCTTCCTCCGTGCCCCGAGCACCCAGAACACCCCCAATTCCTCTTACACTTTCAAGAAACCTTTTAAAGTCCCAAAGCAAGGGTTTAACCCAGAACAAAAAAAAACATACCTTTACAAAAACCGGGATCATACAACCTCCCCACTTTATAACGGCTCGTCCTCAAGCCGAGCTTCCAAGCCTCATTGATCCACCGAAGAGAAGAGTTCGGGCCACTGAGCATGCATATCCGATTCTCGCCCCCATGTTTCTTCCTGAACTATCCCATGCTGCCATAGTATTCGCACAAATGGAACAACCACGCCTCGCAAGACCTTTTCACGATGATCCACCACACGAACCGGATGCTCCTCAAAGGACGCATCAGCGTCAATCTCCACATCCTCAACATCAACCACATGAGATGGGTTAGGGTGATACCATCAACGTTGTGACACATGAAACACATCATGCATCCCACCATACTATTGTGGAAGCTCCAATCGTTAAGCCACTGGTCTGATCTACTCCACAATCTCAAAAGGTCCCACAGACCTGGCCGCCAACTTACCATGCTTCCGAATCGGTCGGTGACCCAACCATGGCGACACATGGAGGAATACTTTATCACCCACCCCAAACTCGAGAGGTCTACCCCTCCAATCTGCATACGACTTTGGCCTACTTTTAGCTGTAGCCATTCGCTTCCTGATCAACTTAACTCTCTATAAAGTCTCCTGTATGAGACTTGGTCCCAACAACTCAGATGCACCGGCCTCTAGCCAACACAATGGGGACCTACATGGCCACCCGTAAAGTGCGTCAAATGGATCCATCTAAATTGTAGCCTGAAAAATGTTGTTGTAGGAAAACTCAACCAACAATTGGTGCTTCTCCCAAAAACCAACAAATTCCAAGAAAAAAGATCATAACATGTCTTCCAACACATGGGTCGTACGCTCTGACTGCCCGTCCGTCTATGGGTGGAAAGCTGTACTCAAAAACACCTGCCTGACTAGCACTTTATGCAACCCTTTACAGAAACATGATGTAAAATGTGGATCTCGGTGCGAAACTATGGTTTTCGGAACACCATAAAACTGAACTATTATCCGACCATATAGCTCACCCAACTGGTCGACTGTAAAGGTTTCTTGAATCTGTAAGAAGTGAGCCACTATCGTTAACCGATCCACAACCACCCAGATTGCATCATTCTTCCGCAGCATCCTCGGAAGACCCATGACAAAATCCATCGTTACATCATCCCACTTCCATTCCGGAATTGGAAATGGATGCAACCAACCACCTGGGAATTGATGCTCATTCTTGACCTGCTGACAGGGTAGACCACAAGCCACAAAGCCTGCAACTTCCTTCTTCATTCCAGGCCACCAAAACTGCCTTCAGAGATCACGGTACATCATGGTCAAACTAGGATGCACGTCCCACATCGATACATGAAACTCATGCATCATCTCTTCCAGCACACACTTTGTCACAACCACATTATCATGAACACAAACAACACTATCCACACCGACGGCCCATCCAGAATGTAGCTCCCCACCTTAAAGCTTTTCCATCATGCTCAAACACACAGGATTATCAAGCTGGATTTCCATAACTCGAATCAAGAGCATTGACTCCATTGTTAAGGAAGCAAGAGTGACCTGACCGTTCTCCTCCTGCACCTCTATGTGCATGTCTGTAAACAAGGCCATCACCTTCCACTCTGTGCTGGAATCCTGAACCGCCTGATTCTGAACCTTCCTTCTTAGAGCATCAGCAACACTAATTCCCTTTCCCGTTGTGTACACCAACTCAAAGTCAAAATACTAGAGATATTCAACCCATCTTCCCGGATGATGATTCAGATCAAGCTATGAGAAGATGTACATTAAACTCTTATGGTCGGTAAACATGGTAAACCATTCTCCCAATAGATAGTGCCTCCAACACTTCAAGGTGTACACAATTGCAGGCAACTCAAGGTCATGAGTGGTATAGTTCCACTCAGAGGGTCTTAGCTTCCTCGACCCTTAAACCACAACCCGCTCATCCTGCATCAACACAGCCCCAAGTCCAACTCCAGACGTATCACAAAACACGATGTACTTCTTAACCGGCTCAGGTAAGACCAAGATAGGTGCGGTCGTCAACCGCTTCGTCACTTCTTGAAAGGCATTCTCACAATCCTCAGACCACTCGTACCTGATTCCCTTCTTGGTCAAGCCTGAGAGTGGTGCTACCAAGAGAGAGAAATCATGTACGAACCTTCAGTAATACCCGGCCAAACCCAAAAAACGTCATACATCAAAAACATTCCGGGGATGCTCCCAAGATACAATTGCTTGAACCTTCTCTAGATCCACTGACACACCTTCCTCCGAGATGATGTGACCTATAAAATGAACCTCACCTATCCAAAATTGAAACTTTGATAGCTTGAAGTATAGACAATGCTCTCTTTGCATATCCAAGACGATTTCAAGGTTTTTGGCATGCTAGTATTGAGTTTTCGAGTACACTAAGATATTGTCAAAAAAGACAACCACAAACCAATCTAGATAGGGATGAAAGATTTGTTTCATTAAAGCCATATACAATTACGGTGCATTGGTCAAGATGAAAGGCATTACCACAAACTCAAACTACCTGTACCGACTTCGGAAAGGGGTCTATGGTACGTTAGAAGAACCCACCCTCAACTGGTGATAACCCGAACATAGATCAATCTTAGAAAACAATGATGCATCCCTCAAATGATCAAATAGGTCATCAATTCTAGGAAGAGGGTACCAATTTTTCACCTTCATCTGCTTAAACATTCGATAGTTAACATAGAGTCTCAATGACCCATTAGCCTTTTTCCCAAAAAGCACAGGAGATCCCCAAGGAGACGTACTAGGACGGAAAAACCCCTTATGATCCAACTCCTAAAGATGTACCTTTATCTCCTGGATTTCTACCGGTTCCATTCGGTATATCTGAATAGAAACTGGATCTGCTCCTAGCAGCAACTCAACTGTGAACAAGACATCCCTCTCGGGTGGAAACCGCAATAAATCATCAGGAAACATGTCCTAAAATCGATCCATCACTAGAGGAAAATTAGTTTGTTCCCCTCCTTCGCTATCATAAAGAATGAGACATGACACAAGCTCTGTGATTTCACTCATCCATTGACCCAACGGTCCTGCACAACCTACTCGAACATCCCAATTTCCATGGTGGACATAAGAGTCACCCTCAAGTGACCTGAATGATACTCTACGATGATAATAGTCGATATGCTCCTGATAAAACACCTACAAATTCATTACAAGAATTATGTCAAATCCTGACATCTCGAGAATAAACAAGTCCCACAGAAAACAACACCCACCAAATTCTAGGGAACATCCCTTGCACTTCTTGATATCCTTGACCCACAACCCCAACAGAGTGTAAATTGATATAACTCCACACACACATTCCATAGGTAATCCCAGCAATATCAGAAGTTGATAAGAAGAAAATGAGTGTGTGGCACTTGTTTCAAACAATGCTCTAGAAATCCTAGATGCTATAAGGATCATACGTCGAATAGTTGATGGTCTGACCTCTCCATCACCTGGCGCAAACTGAACTACCTGAAGGTGACTCACCCCTCTACCGTGGGCTCCAGCCTGACTGCCCTACGCTACACTGCTCGGCTGGCATGAGTGATCTTGCCCTAGAGTTCCACATCCACCGCGCCTGCCCGTACAGACCGTGGAGCTCCAACTCCATGCTTGATACAGGGCAATCGATCCCCTTCCCATATCTGATACCTACTTCCCACTGTCATAATTGCCCACCTACCATGGGTTCCTGCAGAACCTCGGCAGATGCACCATCCTTTCGTATGAATGGAACTCAACTGGAAGTCGAGGACACTGACCACGCATATGCCCCGGCCAACAGCATAGATAGAAGAACACCTGATTCCCACCCTGAGAGGCTGACCCTGTCTTCCAGCCACTTTGCACAGTTCTTCCATACTGTGTGCTCTCATGGCGTTGCTTCCGACCATCAGATGTTGCACTACTCATCTGCCCCACTAGCACCACAAGCCCACTACCTGAAGCTCTATTCAGGTTTCCTTCCGAGATCAATGACTAATCTACTACCTCTGCGAACCTCTTCAAGCAGAATATGTTTACCTGAGACCTGATCACATGTCTCAGCCCATCCAGGAAATACATTGCTATTGCTACTTCATCCCGTGCTAACACAGGGACAAAGTATTTCAAATCAGTTTGGCGACTAGCATATTCTATCACCGATAGCGATCCTGGAGTCAGGCTCATAAACTCTGCAGCCCGCTCATGCCTCAAAGTCTCTCGATAGAAATTCTCTAGAAACATTTCTTGAAATGCCTTCCACGACATTCCCTCAGCCTACTCGATTTGAGATTGAATGTCCCACCAACATCTAGTCTGGCCCCACAATATATAAGCGGCCAGCTTTACTCGCTTCTCATCAGGGTTTTCTAGATGACCCAGTATCATCTGGACAGACTCTAACCAAAACTCTTCTGCCTATGGCCCACCCTCTCCGGTGAATTTCATAGGGTGTTGGAGCTGTAATTCCCTGGTCAGCTCAAACATACTTGGTGCAACCTGCACTGGGTCCCGGTCCATCATCTGCATAAGGTGACCCAAGTTCTCCCAGAACTGGTCTTCTCCACCTTCATGGGTCACCACATTCTCTTTCTCCTCCATTGGAGGAGTGTTCTAATAAATAACCTCTCGTTTCCCATCTGGTACCTGATGTCATCGTGGAATTTCTCTACAATGCCAAGCATGAGATTCAGCACACATACCATAAACCTTCACGACTCCGTCACAAGCCCTTTACTAGACACAACATCCCATTTTCATATACTAACCCAACAACATTTTCCAAATTTTATTTCAAAACCTTATATTTCATTAACATCAATTACCCATCTGTTTCATTTTATTCTTCTCATTATTTCATGGTTTCATGAAATGCATTATGCACCCTACTTTCCTGCATTACACACCCGCACTGTGCATGTGCCTAACAAAATGCATGTCACCTACCTCCCTAGGTGCCTATAATGATTCATAAATGGAAATCCACGTGTTGTTAAGGCCATGAGCCAAATATCATAAAACAATCACGTCAAACAACATGTGCATCACCCAATGGTGAAATATCATTAATTGTAACAGCACACAACCAAGAAAACAATTACCACCCAAGTTGACTTGGGTTTTCCCTCAAACATGGGTTAGCTACTCCCAAGAATGAGCTCATTACTAAGGCCCGACACATCCTAACCTTTGGCTACAAATCCCAAATAACAAGACCTCAGAAAAGGAGAAGAAAGACCTCATCTGATACCACTTTGTAACATCCCCAACCCGTAATCCACTAAACTAGTGCTCTGAGTCGGGTGGTTACATGACCTTAAGCGTGCATCCATGTATGCCAAAGGCGGCCGACTAGAAGAAGGGGTCGATGTAGTCAAGTGGGGAGACTATACCCCCTTTTTATCAGAGTAAGCCACAACATAAGTAAACCCAATAATCGAAACAGTAACCAACAACAAGGAACATGTATAACTACTAAGTCCAATAATAATAAATATGACATGTCATACAACAAGTGCAGGAGTGAACAAAATTCCCAAAATATAGACACGGCCAGAATCCCCAAAATGGTCCTGACTCCAAGTCCAGATCCTCCACCATGTGCTACCCATGTCCACTCATCTATCTAGGAAGGACCCTTTCCCTTGTCCTGGCCTACAGATATGAAGTCTGCTCGGGTACCCAATGGAGGCCCGAGCAGGGTGTGAGTACAACTAAGTAGGCCACCACCAACAGTGTTTACAAAATATACAATATAAAAATGTAGTTCATGTAAAAGGAAAATGAATGATAAATGCGACATAATTATTTAAAGTTCCATTAACAGATTTAAGACCCAAGACATTACCATTCCATTACCATTCATTCATTAAGATTCATTCATTACCATTTACCATCACTTACCATTTCATCACATTTCAATGGGTTAATCACATTCATCATGTTACATGGGTCTACGACCAAAAATCACATGCAAGAGGGTAAACACATCGTTATACTATCTCACTAGGACTAACCCATCATAGAAACCATAACGTCACCTCGAAGCCTCAGTCCGGGTGGATGCAAACATTAGGAGAATAGACGCTCAGTCCCCTTTCCTAACCCATGCATTTAGGGTGGATTTTAGAGCCTCATTCTTCACTCGACCTGTGGTCATAGATCCTCATGTCGTACCCCACTCTACAAAGTCATGTTAACATGCTTATATATATGTAACCATCAAAATTCCAACCCTTTCCCATAGAAAAACATCATTCACAACAAACCACATGGGAAACCACATCATGCCTTAACCCATTAACACATTACCATTTCACATCATTTAACCATTCACCCAATTCCCATGTGCTATGCCTATCTCACTAATCATTTCATCCTAGACCCATAATCTATCCCATTATGGTCTTTAATCAATTTACATATTAACCCCTTAACCCGTTCAACATTTCCATGAATGAGCCATTCATTCCATTTCAAGTAACCCTTTGATTATTACCATGTCTAGGTGCATCACCTAACTTCTATTCCATGTTCAACAAATTATTCCAACATATTTATCAAGGTTTCTACCATTTACCACAACAATATAACTCATTTAATAACGATCCCTAACCCTGAGAAAAGCTGGCACATCCCATTGATGGCCCCAATTAAGTCAAGTACATTCCAACACATCCCATGGGAATCGTGGGGGTTACCATTAGCCGTTTTAAAAATAATTTTTACCCAACATTCCAAGGTTATTCCAAACCTATCCAAGGGAAATAAGAACACGAGTAATCATGTAAAAAACCCTTAATAACCATGGGATATAACTTTTAGACCACCTACCTTGAATTAGCGGTTGAACTCACCATCAATCGAGTCCTTAGACCTTGATTAGACCAACCCTTGGAGCATCAACCTAGAACTCACACAAAAGATAGGGTTTTAGGGTTTGAGAACAAGAGAGGGAAAAGATACAAACCCTAAACCAGGAAAAGAACACAGGATGAGGTTAGCCTTACCTGGAGCTGGATCTGCAACCAACGGCACTAAAAACAACCTAGAAACGAGGAAGATTGATCTCTTGGAGTCATTGGGAGATTTGGTTTGTTCCAAAGGAGAAGGAGGAGGAAATGGAGGAAAATCCTGAGTTGGGATCTGAAAGCCCAGAGTTGAAATTTTGTAATTTTTCCCAACTTTAAGTGGCCACACAGTTTAGCAGCACTGTTTGGAAAACTGTGCGCAAACTTTGTGCACGCCACTGCCTAGAGGAAGTGGAGCAAGATGGTTTTGAAAACCTTTCGCAAACCATGAGATCTCTTCTCTCCCGAGGTGGGAGGGTCGCACAACTTAGTCTGGGAAGGCCGCACGGTCTGTTTGACCATGCGCAGGCCGTGCACCTTGGACTGCTTTGCCCAGACTTCCCTTATTCTGTTCCCTGAGCCCTCAGAACACCCCTAAGGCCTCTCACACATTAAAGAATCCTTTTAAAGTCCCAAATAAAGGGTTTAACCCAAAACACAACAAAAACATATATTTCCAAATACCGGGATCTTACAGAATGGATGTATGGCTGAATGCGGGTAGGGGAGTGGGAATCATAATAGGATATGGTAAAGATGGGTGAGGAGACTTGTATATAAAGGGTGGTGAAAACATGAGAGGAATAAATTTCTCATGTGTCCCTAATGACACATTGGTATTATAATGTGGGATATATGGTTTGTTAGTGGGAGTGGCAGGGTCTAATCGGGTATGCCGACCAGATCTCCTAGCTCTTGTACCCCCCCCCCCCCCCCAATACCACTGGCTTGAGCACCGGGACCACTAATTGGATGCTCATCAAATAATTGTCTCTTAAGAGGTGGATCCTGCAAAAATTATTAAAACAAAATTAATGACATGACATTATATATTATATAAATATATATTTGAAATAAAATAATCACTACAGGAAGTAGTAATGGAACACCCATCTCAGCCATGCGATAATTGTTGTCCATTATATTTTTTCGTCGTTACTCTTCAATTAGTTGCATTTTCATTATTTGAAAACAGATATGGAAGTAATTTGAAAATGATAACTAATATATAACCCAAAAAACAAAACATATGGGATGGAATAGGTGGATTCAGGGATAATTTAACTATCCATTGATTTAGGTGAGGTAGAATAGATATATAATGAATTCAATAAATCATATAATATATTATAAATTAATTAATTTTGATTAGTAGGTTATTTACTAAGTGTCACCAATCTATTAAAATCATGGACTGTTGATTTTGAGGATTTATTTCACTCAACAACCAATAGAGAGAGAATTCTTAATTATGCCTCTAGAAAATTCAACAAGTTGTATATTATCAATGATTAAACCCGTAAGCTAGTTGGAAATGATGATATAAAAATATGAACAAGGAAAAAATTAAATCCAATAAAAATTGAAAATTAACATTAAGGTCAACTAAAATAAAACATATCTTTAATAAATATTAAATAAATTTTAATATTACCAACCTTAACAACCCACGTGGAACTAAACCAAAATAATTGAGAACATGGATGTATGATTCTATATATTTCCCACAACACCTTCAGGTTTACGGTAATCCCTAAAAATTGAACTATTGGAGTCATAAAATGTAATAAATGGATTGGTTCCAATAGTAGTAGGGATCGTGTAAATTCCATCATCACCATTATCAAAAATATCTATTGGAATTATGAAAATATTTACACCAAATTTCAGTTAATGATGGTCTTTCACATAAAAAACTTGTTTCTCTATTGATGCTAATACATATGGTTCATCTATAGCAAGAGTGTGGGTCATATAAAATACTTTAAATCCACAATCATCAATAAAGGTTCCCCACCTCATAATCAAATTAATCCACTAAAATTTTTTCATAGTGCCTCTTCCATGGGAGTAATAATCCAATATTTTTTTTCAAGGACTTTATAATAACATACAATTTCAAATTGAGGTCTATTTCCTAATGAACTAGCATAATACTCTATTGTGGCAGTAACCATAACACCATCATGTTGTGTTCTCATGTTATTTCCTCGTTCGGTGATAATAGATCTATACTCATTGATAACATTTAATTACAGTCATGAAACATGATATTATGACCCAATGAAAAAGCTCTTATATCCTCAGAGACAAAGTTCGCAGGAAAACTCAGTGTAAAAAATAAAAATTAATTTTAAACATAATTAAATATTGATTTTTCATAATTATTTATAATTTTAACTTCAATTTTATCCATGAAGAAAACTGATTACTATACAAAGACCCTCTATTTATCGAAGATAATGAACAATGTTTTCCTTTTATCATTGTTTCATATAACCTATAGATAATAATAGGAATAGATTAATAGAAATATAAGAAATATATTTTCAATTTACTTATAAGATTTAGGCATCAAAAAATCACAGTTGAAGAAAACTGTGCGACGTGCCATCTCCCACACTTCAATGATTAATTTCTTCAATATATATGATCCAAGAATTCATCCTTTTTGAGGAAGTGATGGAAAACTAGTTCAATTTTACAATATTTTTCTTATTAATTTCTCCTTGGCCTGTTCATTCTTGTTATAAGATCAGACAAATAGAAAGATATAGAATCCATACATTCTTGATCCATGTAACAATTCATGATAGAACCTTTGGTATGGTTACTATTTCATATATAAGACAGTAATGTGTACATATGTATTTCTGTTGGATACATCTATAGAAAATAAATAGGTCCATTGAGAATTATTTTATTTGGAATATTTACAGTCATATGCTGCATGAATTTGAAAAATTATGGAGCAAAAATTTTCTATTAATCACACAAAATTAATGGGTCATCTGCCAATATTTTTTGCAATAAATTCAAGGAAAATATCCTTGAACAAAGATCTCTAAAAAATTGCACAACCAAATAGCATCCAACCATAAATTATTGGACAAATGATGATGGATTCTATTGAAATAAACTAATTTCGAAGGATTTGATATTCATGATTCTTCAATGATAATAGATTCAACTTACTTATATTGAACCATTTACATATTTTTCTTGAAAATCCTTTAGGAAGATTAATTGTGTAACACCCCGATATTTTATGAAAAATATTCTTGTTAATTTCATTAATTTATTGTGTTGTAAGCTACACCAAAATGAGTTTGCACAACATGCCTCCCTGACTTGGCTTGCATTCACGCAATCGCAACCTTCCACGATAGCGGGTGTTGTACGCAATATCGAGTTTCTCTAAACAATGATATATAATTATAATATTATTATGAACTAGCCGTTATGAATAGTAATACCCAATTTTTGAAATTTAATAAATTTTATCTTTAAAAAAGGACTTCATTTTTGGATTCGTAATATCCGAATTATCTTAGGGTGAAAATTTGGTACTTTTCGGATAACTTTCATATTCCGATGAATAGTGAAAATTACTAAACATTAATTAAAAAATTTTTTTTAATAGAAATAATTAATAGTGATAAATTATTAATTTGAGTGGTTTTAAAGTATATTTAGAATATATTTTTACCATTTAATACAATTTTGGTCATTCGATGTAATTTCACATTTAAACTAGAGATAAACAAGTGTCAATCTTTTCATAGTTATTATCTCTTAAAAACACGCTATTTTTTTGATGACAAGAATTAATTTTTAAATTAATTAATGCAACTGATAAGTTTTGAATTTGGAAGAAATAGACATCAATTTTGAATTCGGAATATCAAATAATGCTTAGGCTGAGTTTTTGGTATTTTCTGAAAAACTTCAATTTTCGATGAATAGTGCAACCACTTAGTGTTAGTTAAAAAACTGATTTTTTTTAATTTAAACATAATTTTTCCACTTCGGTGAGTGGTATTTAAAAATTCCGAGACACACGGTTAATATCAAGTTCTAAAATGTGGTTCAATGAGATGAAAATATTTTTTGGTGAATAGTAACTATTTACTTTTTTTTACCACGGTTGAAAGTAAATAGGCTAATTATGGGTAAAATTGATATTATTATTAACCTAAAACATGTCCAAATTCAATTGGATAAGTTTTATTCGACCAAAAACAACCTTAGGAATAAAATATGACTATTTAGGCCCACTTGAATTAGATTAGGACATTTAAAATTAATTTATTTAAAGAAGGGTTAAAATAGTTAAAATCAATGTTTAATAAGTAAATAATTTTTACTATAGGGATATACATAAGATAAAATCGACTATAAATATTAATTATAAATCTAAAAAGATTTCCTAAAAAATGGTATTTTATTTTTAATTTTTAGAAAATAAATAATCTAATTTATTTATGACACAATGATGATGCCGTAATTATCTTATTAATGAAATATTGACATAATTGATGTTATAAATACCCAAATAAATTAAATTTGAGACTTTTTATGAATTAAACTAATTTTTTTAGGTTAATATGACATGTTATTATAGATTTAATGAACTTATTTCGGACTAATCATTCTTTTATGAGTTTCAAAAAATCAATTACCAAATAGTGTCAAAATTGACATAAAATAGTTTTTAAAACAAATATTATATTATTAATTTTTATTTTATTCCTAAAAATCTAAGGTTCGGCCAAATGACTTTTATAAGGTTATATATATTAATAATAAATAACTTGGGGTTCTTTTGTCTTGTTATAGTATGTTTGTTAACCTTATAGTGTAAGAAAACAAGAATACACGGTAAAAGAAAAATTATTTAACATAAAGTTAAATCTAAATGATAAGGTTAAAATAGATTCCTAAACATGTCTAAATTATATTTGATGAGATTATTTTGACCCATATCCATATTAGTTTCGAAATAAATCAATTTGGGGCTATTAAAAAACGAATATGACTTTATAATAAAATAATATTTTTAGTTTTCCAAACGTTCACCTCTCCTACCTTATAAAAGGGTACCTCCTCCCTCTCTCCCTCACACCACGTTGAGCCTTCAAACTCGTCCAAACCCTCCCCAATTCCCTTCTACACTTCCCTAAAAACATCCTATAGGTCCTGATCTACTTCAAATACCAAATTTAGTGCCCTAAGAGGAGGTCTCAAAGAGGCGATTCCAAGAATAGGTAATGTCCGTTACCGATTCTTTCAACTTTAGTTCTTCTACCACTTCTTATTCTTTAGTTGTTTCATTGTGAAGTAATAACATCAGTATAAATCATATACTGATATGTTATTATAAGTACGAAAAAAACCTATTTCATCATCTATCCATCCTAAGGAAAACTAAATCACCGCGCGTGCGTATGTACAGAATACAATCTCCACGCCGTGGTGTAATCTTTTTTCCACCACCACCTTACTTGGATGGGTAGAATGGTGTAAATAATGACTATATATGATTATTGTAAAGTGATATTGATTATGAAATAGTATACATACACTCAAATACAATTCCATGATCATGGGAACGATATCATCGCTCGTGCGTAGGTACGGAATACCGTCTCCACGATGCGATGAGATTGATTCTAAATGATTAACCATTCATGAATGATTATAAAGTATATATAATAAGTAATCATAAAATATATGAAATAATAATTATACTAGATTTATTTATATATATATGTATGTCATCTACTTAATTCCATTCAATTCAATAAGGAAACAAAAACAATGTTCATGCGTACAGACGGCCTACCGTCTCTAGGAACGATGTATTTCTGTCCATTTATCGATCAATTATGTATATGTATATTCTGAATATATATTATATATAAATCATGTTTTAAATTATGTATTTAATTAATCATGATCTAAGTAATCATATGAATAATTACAAGTTAAAACATGAACGACAAATGAAATGATTTTACCCAAAACGCTACTTTAACATTAATTTACAAAAGAACGGCTAATATAAAGTCATAAGTAAACCATATATGATATCATAACAATGAATGTGATTCTGTAATAATTTGATTACATTATTTAAATCATTATACAGGAGGATCAGATACGTATGAAGCATGTTGGACCTAAGGTAAGGGATAATTTTGCAAATCTCATTTTTATCCGAGATTGCTTATTCGTATGTATTTACTAGGGTTATTTCTATCATCCATGTCCATGTTTTATAAAAGTGTTTTCAAGTATATTTAATGTCCTTTTTAACTATTTTTTACTTTTACTACATGGTATGTAAGGAATATTTTTTTTACCATACGAGGTACTTTTTGACTTTTTTAACAAAAGTACGGGGAGAATGCTTTTTTAAACTTATACGGCACGAACATATTTTTACAGTTTCATAACTCCTTATTTTCAAGAATATTACTCTACATGATTTCATGATTATTTTCCACAAAATCCTTTTCTTTTAAAATGTCATGGCATTTTGTGAAAAGAAAATGATTTTGAAGAAGAAAGGATATTTTCCTCAAGAATTCATTTCATGTGTTTTATCCAAACCATTTTTCCATCTAAGATGACATTATTTCACATGTGTATGTTTCAAGTATAATGTCTCTATGATTTACATGGTTTCACTTTAATTATTATGAAATTATATCCATTACTTTTATATGGATTATGTGATGATGAGATGATGTTTATGAAACCCATTTTTATTCTTTGGGTTAGGATGAATGATTTATGATTATATTGTGGCACAAGTAAGAATGATTTCATAATGAGATGGGTGTGACCTATATCTCCCTCCAATGCATTGGGTAAAGATTTATATCTCATGAGATAGACATGGCTGGAATGAAAAGTTAAACAGGTTCAGTAATACAGGACTGGAACGAGGAGTGAACTCGATTCAGAAAGGGACTTTGTCTACTAAGATGGTCTTGGCAGCAATGCCTTGGCTACTATGGAAATCATATCATTTGCTTAATGGTTGCCACAATTACATGTTTTATTCCCATTCTATTTTATCATGATTGATGTTCCCTTATGATATATTCCTTACGCACTTCCAATATTCATGTCTTTGCTCATGATTTTGATGTTTAGATTTTAGGTTCAAGTTTTTGCATTCAAATGTTTATGGATTGCTTTATGTTCTCTATGTTTACCCTTAGAATTTGAGCTCACCCCTATTATGTTTTCCTTTCCCTCGGACATAAAGAATGGTTTTAGGTAATAATGAAAAGGGGAATATCTTTATTGGGAGATGTTGAATATCTTTCACCACGATTAGAAGATTTTATTCCGAGTATCCAAAGGAAGTAAACTATTACGATCCTTGTGTGTCTGTTTTTGTTATGTATTAAGTATTCCTCAAAAGTAATGTATTGTCCTTGTACGTCAAGCCTCGGGTCTCTACAATTGGTATCAGAGGAATGATTTAGTTAACCATTGGAAACTAGGATTCGAAAACTTTTGTGAGATCCCCTGAGATATTTCTAAGGTATGTCTAGGGATGTCCCTAAGTTTAAGTATAAGTATAGGTTATAGTCCTAGAATTGCGCTAACGATATTAGAATTAAACCTAAGATATTAGATATTGAAGGTACTCCCCCTTTATTATGTTGTTTTCCCTAGCATGCTATTTTCCTCTCACACTATTATTTTTGGGTTTTAGACGATGGCTGGAACCCGAAGGAACCGTGTTGATCAATGTAATGGACAATGAAATAATTGTCCTCCTGACCAAAAAAATGTCATGGGAGATGGAGTGAAAAATCTTATTTCTATACTTACACAAGCTATGAATCATTCTGGACTTCAAAATGATCCGAGAAAGGAGAAATATTTTGTTGAATCCTTCATGAGGCAGCGTCCACCTTCATTCAGCAGGTCTTCTAATCCCTTAGTGGCTGAACAATGGATCAGTACCACTGAAAAGATATTTTCAGTTCTACAATGTTATGAGCATGATAATGTCATCTTAGTAGTATATTGTTTGGAAGGTGATGCTGATCAATGGTGTAGTCTTATCAAGAATACGAGGCAAAGAGATGAAATTGAATCCATGAAATGGGACGAGTTCAAGAACTTGTTTTTCAGTAAGTACTTCCCTCGTATTCTTCAAACTACGATGGAAAAGGAGTTTCCTTAGCTTAAGGAAAAGGATGATGAATATCTTTGTATATACGAAGCAAATTTTACAAGACATGCAAGGTATGCATCTGGCTTTATCATCCAACCTTAAAGTAAAGATGATCAATTTTTCAGCGGCTTAAAACGAAGTCTTCGAAGGGAATTAGCTATAAGAGACTTCAGTAGCTATGAAGAAATTATGCGTTGTACTATCAAGGTAGAAATAGAATTTGGAGTTACATATACATCTCATGGTTTTGACAAGAAACGAAATATGGAGTTCAAGGAGAAATCGCATAATAATGGTGAAAAGAAGATGAATGTTTTATTTTGCTCAATGTGTGGAAAGAAGCATGGTGGAGATTTTATTAAAGGGACTAGAAAATGTTTTAAGTGTGGTAAAGAAGGTCATCGAGCAGTAGATTGTCGAAGTAAAGGGAAAAAGGTTTCTAATGATGAGAATAGAGAAAAGACTACAGAGAACTCTCCACCAACACTTCAATGCTTCAAGTGCAAGGAAATGGGGAATTATGCTAATAAATGCCCTAATCCATGGGTTAGTGATGATCGACATGAGAAACCACTTAAGTAAAAGGACAAAGGGAAGTTACATGCGATCACTATTGGATATGTTGAATATGACAACGATGTGGTGGAATGATTAAGTGTTTATGTAATGGGATTCCAAAATAATGTTGTATATAGTATCGTGGAATATTGGAATATTTATGTATTGGTCTATTGTGGTTTTCAATAATTTTATGGTACCGGTAAACATGAAAAGTGATTGAGATATTTTTGGAAAAAATATGATATGTGAATAATGAAGGTATAAGGAGAAAATTAAATGTTTGACTGTATTCAGGAGCTCATGACTGACATAAATAAATAGTTATATTATTGTTTGAGTATATAGAATTTTGGGGTTTTGGTATGTGGAAAGAGGTAACATTTGACAACACTCATGTTTTCACTAAGATTCAATGGGTATTAATTTTTCAAGAGAATACATGATTAAGGCCTTTGAATGTTTGGAATGTGACCAAAAAGACATATCTTATTATATATGGGGATCAATGATGGTATTAACATTCTTGTTATATGAAATCTCTGGTAATCGTTTTCACTATAATATGATAGTGTACTGTAGTATTATGGATAAGCCTAAAGATTAGAATGGATTATGTTGGACATAAGTTAGAATTGTTTGAGGATAGAAGTTTTTAAAAAATTATTGATGGGATGTTATAGTAATGTAGTTTTAGAAAAAGGACAACATGCAGGATGGGTGACAACCCATCGCGTTGGACAAGGCTGTGGGAATCGAACCCACAACCGAAGTGCGACTGGCCTTTATCGCCTACCACTGGCCTACAGGAAGTCCTTGTTTTGTAGAAAATAGTTTTATTATGTTAATCAGTATGATATATAAAGTATAAGTCCATTTTAGGAACCATATTTGATTAATCTCACTATAGATGGACTTATGTATGTTTTGATAACTTTTCTATCTTTTTGTTTGAGACAGATGAAATAACTCATCATTCTATCACATGATTTGCTAAGACTTCACGAATGAAAAATTAAAATTCATTTCTTTAATATATGACGTGGAAATTTTCCAAAGAACGACCAACGGTGAGACTATACCAAAACCACGAAAGTATTTATTCTAATTCCAATTTCATCAACTTTAGGGAAATGATCCTGAAAACCAAAAATGTTGTCCTGGTGCCCTTATATCTGATGAATCATATGGTACCCTAGATCATAAAAAATTTATGGCTTTGTGACTTTTGGCTTTTTCATAGCCATGTTCTCTACCACTCTCCATCAGAACTTGACGGTTAGATTTTTCTTCCATATGTATATTTTCACCTATGTTCTCCAACGTGGAAACCCAGTGATGAGTTAATATGGGTAACAGTTACGTTTCATACATTAGTTTTTAAAGACATGTTTTGGTATTCATTTTTACGATGTGGATTTCTATTAATGAAACTTTCGATTAGTAAACCATTGATAACCCCGACGAATTTCGAGGGCTAAATTCATTTTAAGGGGGGTAGAATGTAACACCCCGAGATTTTATGAAAAATATTCTTTTTAATTTCATTAATATCTTGTGTTGTACACTACACCAAAAGGATTTTTCACAACATGAATCCCTGACATGGATTTCATTACATGCAATCGCGACCTTCAACGAAAGTGTGTGTTGTACGCAATGCTGAGTTTTGCTAAATAACGATATATGGTTATAATATTATTATGAACTATCTGTTATGAATATTAATACCCACTTTTTGAAATATTTTAAATTTTATCTTTAAAAATGGACTTCATTTTTGGATTCGTAATATCGAAATTATCTTAGGGTGAAATTTTGGTACTTTTCGGATAACTTTCATATTATGATGAATAGTGAAAATTACTAAATTTTAATTAAAAACAATTTTTTTAATCGAAATAATAAATAGTGATAAATTATTAATTTGAGTGGTTTTAAAGTATATTTAGAATATATTTTTTACATTTATTACAATGTTGGTCATTGGATGTAATTTCACATTTAAACTAGACATAAACAAGTGTCAATCTTTTGATAGTTATTATCTCTTAAAAACACGCTATTTGTTTCGACGACAAGAATTAATATTTAAATTAATTAATGCAACTAATATGTTTTGAATTTGGAAAAAATAGAAATCAATTTTTAATTCATAATATCAAATAATTCTTAGGCTGATTTTTTGGTATTTTTCTGAAAAACTTCAACTTTCGATGAATAGTGGAACCATTTAGTGGTAGTTAAAAAATAATTTTTTTTAATTTAAACATAATTTTACAACTTCTATGAGTGTAATTTAAAAAATTTGAGGGACACAGTTAATATCAAGGACAAAAATGTGGTTCAATGTAATGAAAACAATTTTGGGTGAATTGTAACTTTTTACTTTTTTTACCATGGTTAAAAGTAAATAGGGTAATTATCGGTAAAATTGATATTATTATTACCATAAAACATGTCCTAATTCTATTGTATAAGTGTAATTCTACCAAAAACAGCCTTAGGAATAAAATATGACCATTTAGGCCCACATTAATTAGATTAGGACATTTAATATTAATTTATTTAAAGAAGGGTTAAAATAGTTAAAATCAATGTTTAATAAGTAAATAATTTTTTATATAGGGTTATACATAAGATAAATTAGTCTATAAATATTCATTAGAAATATAAAAAGATTTCCTACATAATTTTATTTTATTTATAATTTTTAGACAACAAATAATTTAATTTATTTATGACACAAATATGATGTAGTAATTATCTTATTAATGATATATTGACATAATTGATGTTATAAATACCCAAATGAATGTAATTTGAGACTTTTTAGGAATTAAACTAATTTTATAGGATATTATGACTTGTTATTATGGATTTAAATAACGTTTTTCCATCTAATGATTCTGTTATGAGTTTTACAAAATTCAATTACCAAATAGTGTCAAAATTGACATAAAATATTTTTTTAAAAAAATATTATATTATTTATTGTTATTTTATTCCTTAAAATCTAGGGATCGGCCAAATGACTTATATAAGGTTATATATATTAATAATAAACAATTTGGGATTCTTTTGGCTTTTTATAGTAAGTTAATTATCCTTATAGTGTAATAAAACAAGAAGACACGGTAAAAGTAAAATTATTTAACTTAAGGTTAAATCTAAATGATAAGATTAAAATAGAAGCCTATACTTGTCTAAATTCTATGAAATGAGAGGATTTCGACCCATATCCACATTATCTTCTAAATAAATCAATTTGGAGCTATTAAAAACCAAATATTACTTTATTATAAAATAATATTTTAAGTTTTTCCAAAGGTGCCCCTCTCCTCCCTTATAAAAGGGCACCTCCTCCCTCTCTCCCTCACACCCTTTGAGCCTTCATGCTCGGAAAAACCCTGCCAAATTCTCCTCTCCACTTCCCTATAAACATCCTAGATGTCCCGGTCTACTTCAAAGACCAATTTTAGTTCCCTAAGTGGAGGCCTCAAAGAGGCGCTTCAAAGAAGAGGTAATATTCGTTACCGATTCTTTCAACTTAATTTGTTCTTCCACTTATTGTTCTTTAGTTATTTCACTATAAATTAATAACATCAGTATAAATAATATTCGTATATGTCATTATATGTATGAAAAAACCCTATTTCACCATCTATCCATCCTACGGAAAATGAAATCACCGCGCATGCGTACGTACGGAATACCGTCTCCACGTCGTGGTGTAATATTTTTTCCACAACCACCATAATTGGATGGGTATAATGGTGTAAATAATGACTATATATGATTATTGTAACTTGATATTGATTCTGAAATAGTATAAATACACTCCAATACAATTCCATGTTCAATTTAAGATCATTTGTTTTGAAACTATTTGGTATATAGTCTCAACCATAAAATTCATTAGATATGTGCGAATTTTTCGAGGCCTAAGTTGTTAGATGGATTTGAGCTTCCAAATGATGGATTGATCTTTGGTATAGATGGATTAAATTAATCCCATCAAACATAAAAATATTTTGAATATTAATATTTAAATTTGGATCAGGAAAAAATTTATGTCCAAAAGATTGAAATAATTTATAATACATCAAATCCAAAATATGCTATTTTTTTAATTATTCTAAAAAATGTTATTAAAACCTAAAATCTGATAACTACCATTGAAATAACACATTGGTTGGATTCAAAACAATTAAATTAAGAATAAAATAATTGAAAATATTTTTTCTATCAATTCCCTCACATGTAAATATTGCACTCATGGAAAATCATCTTTTACAAAGGTCAGACCAAACATCCCAAAACATAAATGACGACACAACTCAATCATTATATCAAAGAAATTATCATGCCTCCTACATTGAAAAAATTTACACATCTTATCCAATATAAAATGAATCGATTAAATATTGTGTAAATTAATTCATGCATGTCGTACATTCCTCTCTTGAAAAATGTTTCTCCCTCCACAAAAGTATGTTTAATGTGGAGATATTCTCACGCTCACGAATATGTGTGATCTATATATTATTGATATCCTCCTAGTATCTCCACTTAAATTATTCAATAAATTTTCAATGATGAAGTCTTTTTAATTTTTTTCTGTGTTTTAGGTTTTTCAGGTATTAAATATAAAAACCTCTGAGGCAGAATGTGGAGGGTTAAGATCAATGTGAATTAAATTCATGAGAATAGTTTTCCTCAATAATGGTATCCTCCTCAATCAGATCAAAGATGATTAACCTCCATAAAACTCTTCCTTCGGGAGTTTCAGACTTGAAAATTTAGCATCAATGAATTTCATCCCTCTTTCCCCAATTTAATCATTGTTTCAGCTTTATTGTAGATATGGATTTCTCTTCAAGATCATTTTATTAGGGAAAAAGAGAGTAAAATTTTGATCTTGAAAAAATTTGGTGAACACCCATTCCAAATGTGCAATGATATTTCAGTCCACCAATATATATTTCTATACTGCCATTTTTTATACCTAATAATCAATAAATAATGCATCACATTAAATTCATCTCAATCATATTCATTAGGAAAGAAAAACAAAGCACATCATCTCTGTCCCCAAACTTGATATCAACAATAATCATGAATTTAACTTCTAAATAACGTTTCAAAGGGATAAATGGCTTGTAATTTACCTACATAAAAGTTATTCTATAGCTACTTGGGTATTATGGAAGGTAAAATGAAAAGGAAACTAAAAAATAGGGTTTACTGAAAAAGGGGGTTTTTAATGTTATTCCAGAATCATACCTAACGAATTTCATGAACTCCAGCAGATTTTTTAAAGAGTAAAACAAAAATTTATTGATCACACAACATATTTTAAGACTCTAAAAAAATAAAAAATTATGATTATTTCAAATAGATTTATAATCTAGTAGTGTTGTGAATGATTTTTAATTTAGACAGTACTTGTGCACATGAGTTTCACAATCCATAAAACTTCTTCAAATGAAAATACCAGAAATCCGAAACAAAATGAATTCAAAAAGTCATGTAAATACTTAAATAATCAATTCAATTATTATTCATAAATACCAAGATAGGATTAATTTTCCAATATATTCAATTTAGATCAGGATTCCTAAAAACACACCAAAAAATTGAAAATTTAAAAAAATAACCAGAAAATTAAAATGACAGCGCACACAAAATTCTTAATAATAGTTTGAAATACCATACCAAAATTATTCCATTTACAACACTCTATTTTATCAAATAAATTCAAGATTTTTTTCTTACATAATTTATATTTCTTAATAAATAAAATAAATTAAAGGAATGATACAACTTGATTTATTTTTCAGTGGCAGCCTTGAGTTATGCTCCTGGATGATACCACTTCAAAACTACATGAATTATATGAAAAAACAAAATAAATATTAATAAAAAAAAATATGATAGAAAAGGGATAAATATTGGTTTTACCCCCATAGCACATCCTAGGTTTTTACTACCCCTAGTTAGGTAGTTACAACAGATTATCTATAGTCAAATGGTGGGTTTTGTTTCTTTGATATGAACTAACACATGTGAATTTTTCCAGTTTCCATGAGTAAAAATTGATATTGGAGAACCCCAATGATGATAAAAAAGTTCCCAAACCCTAATAATGATTAATGTTATAATTTTAGTTTAGGAGTGTGAGGGAAAATAAAATATGTGTGCTCCATGTCAACTTTTGTTGTTTCCTCCTCCATGGTGTATTCAAGTTGTTGTAAAGGATTCTATTACCCCACCAACATCTTCTCCAACTCTTATACCTCGGTAATCACTACTTGGGTGGTCTCTTTCATATTATCCAATGTTTGTGCCATTTTTGATGTATCAGAAAATTCATAAAATTGGATGTCAGAAAATAATTCATCATGAATATGATTAAAACATAAAAATTCAATAAAGATATATTTATATTCTACTATTCCATATTGGAAATTGATCTCTTTAGGTAGGACCATTGGAAACTCCATATTAGTTGGTGCATATTCTTCTTCTTCTTCCAAGAAAGGATAGTGTTCAAAAGCTTTTGATTATTCAATATCAATGTGAGAATATCATGTTTCAGGTAATCTTCAACAATGTGATTCTATGAATCTTCCAAAACATTTTGATCTCCCATAAGTGAATCATCTCTCCTGTGTACATCATGGACCTCCTAGATAAATGGTTGTGTATGGAATGATATGATTAAATCCATTACTAGATCCTTCTCACCCTCCTGAGGTTCTTTAACATAAAAAATGATTGGTGAAATCTCTTCCACCACTCGTTTTGGTTCGGGTTCGGCACGGGATGCTGCACAAGAAAACGAATATATTCTTCAACCATTGAATATTTTCTCATTAGTTTTTTTATTTCATATTTATTTTCTTCAATATTTGAATCATTATAAATTTGAACTTCTTCATACACATGTGATTAGTTAGTCCATGCATAATAATTTGAATTTAAATTAATCATGAATAATGTTATATTTTTAAATTTCTGAAATTTATTTATTTTATTTGTTGATTTAAATGAAACGAAAGTTATTTACAAATTTGTAATAAAAATAGTAATTGATGACCACATGGATCCCCTACAATGGCACAAATTTGATAAAGAGTTATCGTGTGCACTCTCAAAAATATTTATAATAAGTTTAGTACAATGGCTGACCTAGGTCGATCACTTGTGGAGAATTTTTTGTCAATACCTCACTAATTATAAATATATATATATATATATGAAATAAAATGGCCAAAAATGTATATTTTAGAAATGAGAAAGAAATAGTAAAATTAAATATGTAGATGCAATGTAAAAAAATGAATACAAATAGAATTATGTTAGATAGAAAGTATATCCTCCAAGGAGAATATCCAAAGTGAACCTTCATCGACTCTATATTAGCATCAAATATAAATAACGAGCATGCTCCATTGTATGCATGAAAAATAAGAATCTTCCTATGGTCTTGAATATATGGTACACTCAACAGTTACTAAGAGACTGCACAACATCCTCTTCAATTGAGGGAGAATGTTACCGAAGTGAAAGTTAATCCTTAGGTGGAAATTGAAGACACAAAGGCATACTTCCCACTAAGATCCCACAATCCTAACTATACGTAAATATGAACCAATAATAATTATTATGAAACTACCTGTGGTCACCATTGAATATTACCCCAGGGAACATTATTAGGTTTGTTATTCAGGATCATTAGTAGAAGAGATAATAGTGAAGATGAAAACGAAGAGGAAATAAAAAGAGAGAATGAAAAAGAGATAAAGTAGAACACTTAAATTAGAATATGAAATTCAATAACAGAATGAAATAAAAATTAAATAAAATAATAAACTATATAAAATGGACAATATGTTCTACCCCTTATTTTCCAACCCTTTGAAATGGATAAGGGACACATATTTATAGGAAAGGGGAGTGAAATATTTTGCTCAAAAATATTTCTCTGAAGGTATACATTTGAATGGCACATTAGATGAATGAATTTTGGAATGCAGTCTTCTTGAATGTTGTTCAAATATATCCCCTCTATTGACGTAAACAAATTTAGAATAATTTGACACATAGTGAAGTAGATATAGTCATATTACTCCATATATTTAATCTTCCCATACTAACTATTTGTATTCCAATGTAGTGAGTTCCAATGAATTTAGGTCTTTGATGATGAAGAATTCTGGGCTTTGAACCGGAATTAAATTTTTTACCCCAGATGTATTATTTTTCCATGCTTAATTTAGGATCATTTGTTTCAATAATTTTTGAGATATAGTACCAAAAATAAAAATCTCTAGAATTGTGCACATATTATAAGGCCACAATTGTGAGATGGATTTGAGCATCTAAACGATTGATTGAGCTTTGATTCCAGCAAGATAAATTGAATAGCATCGAACATAGGAACCTATAAAATATTAATATTTTAATTTTTATTAGTTAAGACAAATTTATGTCTGAAACATTGTAATTATTTAAAATAGTTCAATTCCAAAATAATATATTTTTCAATTAAGTTACAAAATGTTCCTAAACCATAAAATGTTACAACTACCCTTTATATAACACTTTGCTGGGATAAAAAATAGTTTTCTTTTGAATAAAATAATTGAACATATTTTTTCTATAGTTCCCCCACATGTAATCATTGCACTATTGGGTAATACACTTATATAAAGGTCAAAAAAACATCCCAAAACATAAATGAAAATGCAACTCAATCATCCTGTCAATAAAAATCATTCCTCCTACATGGATCAAAATTACATAACTCTTCAAAAATAATATGAATCAATTAAATATCATGTTATTCCTCACATTCATGTCATACATACATACCCAGAAAAATATTTATCTCTTCAATCAAGTATTTTTAATGTAGTGTTTTTCTCATTCTCAAGAACATGTTTGATCTCCATATGATTTTTATACTCCTTGTATCTCCACTAAAAAAAGACACAAATTTTTCAATAATGAGTTCTTTTTCATGGGTTTTACTGAGTTTTAGGCTAGATAGGTTTGAAATGTAAAATCAACTGAGGCAGAATGAGGAGGATTATGCTCTATGTGAAGTAAATGCATGAATATTTTTTTTCTCATGAATGGTGTGTTTCCCAATCAGCTCAAAAATGATTACTGTCCATAAATAACTTCCTCTCGAAATATCACACATAAAATTTCAGAATCAATGAATTTAGTCACTCTTTTCTCCAATTGTAACATTTTTTCATCTTGAATATAGATCTTGATTTCTCTTCAGAGTCATGTTTTTGAGGAAAATATAGGCATCTTTTGATTTAAAAAAAAATTATTTAACACCCTACTCAAATATATAATTATATTACGATCCACCCATCCATCTCTCTATAAAGTCATTTATTACCCCCCCCCAAGTAGCAATAATTATGTGTACACTTTTAATTCAACATAAAAAGATGATTTAGGAAAACAAAACAAAGCACATCATCTCCATCTTCTACACTTGAGTTCAAAAAAAATCATGCATTTAACATATAGTAAAAGTTGGAAAGGGATAAATGGATTTTAATATGGCTTTATAACTAGGTATATAATGGATATGAGTTTTTTTATATAAGGTTAGATGAAATGATAGACCAAAATTAATGTTTAATGCAAAAACAGTCCTTCAAAGTGATGCCTAAATCATTCTTAATACAGATCATGAAAATCAACCACTTTGTCAAAGAAAAAACAGATAGTTCTAGATCAAACAACATGTCGCAAGAATCTTAAGAAAAATTGAAATATAATAATATGGGACACATATTTATAATCCTCTCCGGTTGGGAATGATTTTCAATTTAGACAGTACTTATGGACATGAGTGTTAGAATCCATCAATATTCATCAAATGAAATGATCATAACTCAATAAAAAATTCCATAAATCAATCAATTAAATCATAAAATACTCAATTCAAGAAATGTTCCATAAATAAGAATATGGTTTGACTTTTACAATGTATTTAATTCATGTCAAGATTCATAAAAACTCACAATAATACTAGAAATTTTTAAAAACAACATGATAAATGAAATGAAAAGACACAAAAATTCCTAAAAACAAGTTGAAATACTACCCAAATAATTATTCAATTTAATAACCTCTTTTTAGGAAAAAAGCAAAAAATATTTTCCCACAGAATTTATATTCGTCAATAAAAAAATAAAAAAAAAGGGAAGATAAAACAAGATTAAATTTTCAGTGGAAGCATTGAGTTAAGCTCCTAGCTGCTACAACATCAAAAAAATATAAATAAATGAAAAAACATAATAAAAAATAAAAAATGGTATATAATAAAATAATATTCATGGATTGACCCCCCAAGAAGGTGCTAGGTTTTTACTACCAGTAGTTAGGTAGTTGCATCAAATTATCCCTAGTCATATTGGTTGTGGTTTCATGGAAATTAACCACCACATGTGAATTAATCCAATGTCCGTGAGTAAAATTTGATAATGGAGAAACCCAAATAATACAAGAAAGTTTGCAACCCCTAACAATGAATAAATACAAAATTTGAGTTTAGGATTCAGAGGGAAAAAAATTGGGGTGCTCCTTGGTGACATTCGTTGTTTCCTCTACCATACTGTATTTATGATTTTCTAGTGGAGGAAGTCGCGACACCACCTTCTTATCTATCTCATCTTCCTCAATCACCACCACTTGGGTGGTATCTTTCATATGATCCTTGTTTTGTGACATTTTTTTGTATCATAAATTTCCGAAAAGTGGATGACTGAAAACAATTACTCTTGAATAAGATTAAAACATGATGAATCACTAAAGAAATATTCCCCTTCTGTTATGCCAGCATGGAAATTGATCTCTTAAGTTGGGAACATTGGAAAATCCAACTAATTTGGTGCATCTTCTTTATCATATTCCCATGAAATTTATTGGTCAAAAGGTACTGATTGTTCAACATCAATGATGGGAAGATCATGTTTCAGTTTATCTTTAACAATGTGATTCTAGGATTATTCAAAAAATTGTCGATCTCCCACAAGTGGATCATCTCTCGTGTGTACATCAGGGGCCTCCTCGGGAAATGGATGATAATTATATGATATGTTTAACGCCTTCAGCAGCTCCTTATCACCCCCTTAAGTTATTTAACAAAAAATGATTGGTGAAATCTCTTCCACCACTCATTTTGGTTCAGGTTCTAGATCATGTAGTTACACCAGTGAAATAATATATTCTTTAGCAATTTCAGCATTAATCCTTTTTTCTTATTTATGTTCATGAATTTGGGATTCATGATCATTTTGAACTTCTTATTTCATTTCTAATTGGTCAGTCCATGCATAATAATTTGAATTTTAATTAATCATGAATGATTATATTTTTTTTTTGTTTTTGAAATCTATGATTTTTTTAAATATAAGGGAAATTATTTACAAAATGATAATAAAAATAGTTACTTAAGATCACTTGGTTCCCCATAAAAGAAAATAATTTGATGATGTTTTTTATTGCATGCTCTCCAATATATTTAATATATGTGAAGCACAATGGCTGACATAGGTTGATCTCTTGTGGTACTTTTTTTTGTCAATTCCTCATTGTTTCTAATTCAAATTGTATATATATATAAAATAAAATATCCAGAAATGAAGATTCGATAAATGATAATGAAATTATAAAATTACTTATCTAGATGAAATACAAACAGAATGAATGAAAATAGAGTGATGTTAGATAGAAATGAGATCCCCCAATGAGATTATCTAGAGTGAACCTTCATCGTCTCTTGGTTGTATTAAAATATACTTAATGTCAATGCTCCATCATATGAATTAAAATCCCATTATTCCTATGATTTTGGATATACGATATACTCAATGATCGCCGAGAGACCGAACATCCTCTTCATAGATCAAGGTATAATGTGACCGAAGTAAATGTTAAGCCTCTGGTTGAAAATGGAGACAGAAATACAACTTTCCCACTAAGATATCACATATAATATCTCAATTAAAATAAGAAACAATATGAATTAATGTGAAATGACTTGGGTTCACCGTCGAATAGATCCCCTATGAACTTCCTTGGGTTAAATACTCATGATCCTGAGTATAAGTGATCACAGTAAAGACGAAAATGGGGGAGAAAATATAGGAGATAAAGAAAAAAATAAAAATGAGAAAACATTAATTAAAATATTAAATTCAATTAAAAAATTAAATTAAAAGGAAATAAAATAATAAACCACAGAAAATTTCTTATAAAGGATACCCATAACATTGCAACACTTTGAACTAATGAAGGGACACACTTTTATAGGAAAGGTAGAGAAATATTTGGCCATAAAATCATAATCTAAATGAATGTATGTGGATGAATCATTAAATGATATAATTTTGAGAATTATTCATCTTCAACATTGTTAAATATCTCTCCTATGTTGTCCCACAAAATTTGAGAATCATTAGATACTTGGGGAGATAGATATATCCAAATTAATCGAGATATTCTTTCTTCCCATGTTGATTGTTCGTATTCCAATGCAGTGACTTCAAATGGGTTTATTTATTTGGAAATTAATTATTCAGGAATCTAAACATTAATTAAAATTTTCCCCCACATTTCTTATTTCTCCATGTTAAATTTCATCTCATTTGGTTGGGCAATTTATGAGATATATTCCCAACAATAAAATTCATCAGATCTGTGCAATGTTTTTGAGGCCTCACTTGTGACATGGATTTAAGCTCCAATGATAAATTGAGATTTGGGTCCATAAGGTTAAATTAAATCCCATATACCATAGGAATAATTAATAAAGAATATTTCAAATTTGACAATTGAATTAAATTTATGTCCAAAACATTGAAATAATTTAAAACTGTTCAAATCCAAAACAAGACATTTTTACAATTAAGCAAAAAAATGATGCTAAAAATTAATATGTGAAAATTGACCTTGATATAAAACATTGGTGTGATAAAAAAACAATTAAATTAAGAATCAAATAATCATAAATAATTTTTCAATATATTCCCCCACACATAAACATTTCACTCCTGCGCAATCACCTTATAAAAATGTCAAAACAAACTTCCCGAAACATAAATGACAACAATACTAAATAATCCTATCAAAGAATATATCTTTCCTCCTACATGGATAAAAATTACATAACTCATCAATAATCATATTAATACATTACATATCATTATAATATTTACATGGATGTTTTACCTAGCTCCCAAAAAAATATTTCTCTCTTTACACAAGGATTTTTAATGTAGAGTTTTTTTCATTCTCAAAAACATGTACGATCTCTAAAGGATTTCTATCGTCATATAATCTCCACTTCATAGAGTCACAACATTTTCAATCATGAGGCCTCTTTTATCAATTTGTCTGAGGTTGAGTTTTGGATGGTTTTAAATGTAAAAACATCAAAGAAAAATTAGGAGGTTTAAGATCATCATGTTGTAAATGCATGAAAATAGTATTGCTCATGAATGGTGTGCCCCTCAATAAGAATGAAAATTATTCACCTCCATAAAAATCTTCCAATTAGAGGTTAAAACTTCTAAATTCATCATCAATGAATTTATTCACTCTTTTCCCCAATTGAGTAATTTTTTAGCTTGAATGTAGATCAGTATTTCACTTTAGAATCACGTGATTGAGGAATAGAGATGAAAACATTGATCTTCAATGAAATTGGTGAATTCCAGAACCATATGTGTAATGATATTTTGTTCCACCCATCCATATTTCCATAATTAAATTTCATCCACATAAGAAGCAATAAATATGTAAACACTTTCAATTTAGCTCAAACAAATTCTTTAGGAATGAAATACAAAGCCCATCTTCTCCCTCTACCACAATTGAGTTCAACAATAACCAAGAATTTAAAATCCTGATAAAGATGGAATGGGAAAAATGGATTGTAATTTGGATGCCATAATAAAGAATTTCATAGCTACTAGTTTCTTAAAGAAGGTCGGATGAAAAGTTGGGTTAATGTTAGAGTGGAATGAAAAAAGGGGATTTCAATGTAATTCCTCAATCCTGCTATATACATTTCATGAACTCCAACATATTTGTCAAAGATGAAGAAAAAATGTTATGGATAAAACAACATTCCTAAAGAGTCCTAGGAATATAGAAATTTAAAATGATGTCAAACAGGCTTAGAGTCCTCTCATGTTTGGAAAGATTTTCAATTGAGACAGTACTTGTGTACATGGGTTTCAAAATCCATCAAACATATTCAAATAAAAATAACAAAGATCAAAAACAAAAATTCATTCTTCAATTATTTAAATCCTCATATTTTCAATTAAATAAATGTTCAAAAAATGAGGTGACTATTTTAATTTTCCAAAGTATTCAATTCAAATCAATATTTCTAAAAATAGACAAAAAAACAATAAAATTTTAAAAAACAACACAAAAAATAAAAGGGAAGTGCACATAAAATTCCTAAAATATGGTTGAAATACCACCCCCACATATTTCATTTACTACCATATTTTTATCTCAATTAAAATCAAGAAATTTTTTTACACGTAATATATATTGGACAATAAATAAAATAAATTAAATAAAGATAGTAGCTGATTTATTATTCAGTGGAAATGTTGAGTTAAGCTCATAGAAGCTACCACTTCAAAACAACCGAAATGATATTAAAACACATAGTAAATATAAAAAACAAATAAGAAAGGGGATAGAAAAGGGATAAATATTTGTCTGACCACCCAAGGGGTTGGAAGGTTTTTACTGCCCTTAGTTAGGCAGTTGCATCATATTATCCCCAGTCATATGGTCGGAGAAGTTTTTTTGAGATAAACCATAACAAATGACATTTTCCAGTTTCCATGATTAAACAATGATATTGGAGAACCCCAAAGTAGATAAGAAAATTTCCAACCCCCAATAATGAAAAAATATAGAATTTGATTTCATGAGTGGGAGAGAAATGAAAATAGGGTTCTCCCTATTGACTTTCATGGTTTCCTCCCCAATATGGATTTAAGTTGTTGTATAGGAGGCAGTCACACCACCAACACCTTCTTCAACTCCTTTTCCTTGATCAATGCCACTTGGGTGGTATCTTTTGTATCATCCATGGTATGTGTCATTTTTTGATATCACAAATTTAAGAATAGAGGAATTCAAAAAACAATTCAACATGAATAAGATTAAAACATGATGAATCAATAATGAAATCATTCCTTTATAATATGACATCATGGAAATAGATATCTTCAGGACGGACCATTAGAAACAACATATCATTTGATGCATATTACAAATCATCTTCCAAAGAAAGATAGAGGTCAAAAGGTGATGATTGTTAAAAATGAATAATGTGACAATCATGTTTTAAGTTATCTTCAACAAAGTGATTCCAAGATACTTTAAAAAATTAATGATCTACCAAAATTGAATCAGGTCATATTATCACATCAGGGACCTCCTTGGGATATCGTTGAGTATGGGATGATACAATTAACAACTTTATTAGATCATTCTCACCCATATCAGATTTGGTAACAAAAAAAACTAATTTTTTAAATCTCTTCCGCTGCTCATTTTGGTTCTGGTTCCAGCTCAGGTTGCTCTACTAGTGAACGAATATATTATTCAACCATTTCCCATTTTCTCTATATATTTGTTATTTCGTATTTATGTTCTTGAATTTGGTATTCATGATCATTTTTAACTTTTTCATGATCTTGTGATTTGTCAGACCATGCATAATAATTTTTATAGAAAATATTTAATAACAGATTTTTTTTTATTTTTGAAATTTATGATTTTTTTATTATTTAAAATAAAAGGAAATTTATTTTAAAAATTTGACTAAATACCACATGTCTCCCCATAAATGGATCCAATTTGATGAAGCATTGTAAAACACACTCTAAAAATTATTTATAGTATGTGAAACATAATTGCTGACCTACATCGATCTCTTAAGGAGCTTTTGCAGCCAATACCTCACTATTCATAGTTCACTTTACACACACACACACAAAGATATAGATATATATGTAATTAAATGGCCATAAATTTAGATTTTATGAATGATAATGGAATACTAAAATTAAATAAGAAGATTAAATGCAAAAAAATTATTTAAAATAGAATGATGTTAGACAGAATGGAGATCCTCCGAGGAGATTATCCAAAGTGAACATTCATCGTCAATTTGTTAGAATAAAATATAAATAGTTTTCATTATACATTATATGTATGAAAATAAAATTCTACATATGGTTTTTAATATATGGTACACTGAATGGTCTCCAAGAGACTGCACATCCAACTCCCCAATCGAGAGAGAATGTGATAGAGGAGAAAGTGAATCACCGGGTGGAAAGTAGAGACAGAAAGGCACCTTAACCACTAAGATTCCTCTTAGCCTAACTATAAGTAAAAAATAAAAAAATAATAATTAATTTTAAATGACTTGGTTCAATAATTAATAGATCCCCAAAGGACTTCCTTGGGTTAGTTACTCATGACCATGAGTATAGGGGATCACAGTGATGATGAAAATGGAGAGGGAAAACAAAAGATAGAAAGAACTAGAGTGAAAGGGGAACACTTAAATTAAATTATGAATCTAAATAAAATAATGTTATTAAAAATAAATACAATACTAAAATACATAAAATGGATAACAAAGGATACCCCTATGTTTCCATCCCATTGAAATAAAGAAGGGAAACACTTTTATACGCAAAGGGAGTGAAATATTTGGATCCAAAATCATCCTCTAAAATCCTGTACATGGATGAAAAATTAAATGGTAGAATTTTGGAATTAGTATGCCTAATAGATGATAAAATATATCTCCTCTATCTACACACAAAATTTGAGAATAATTTTCGATTTTGGGAGATAGATATAGTTAGATTACTACGGATATTTAATTTTCCCATGATGACTGTTCATATTCCTATGTAGTGAGTTCCAATTCATTTATGTCCTTGAAAAAGACGTATTCAGGCATCTACAACTTAACTAAATTTGTTCCCACATATTTATTTTTTCTCCATTTTGAATTTCATTTCATTAGGTTCAGAAATTTATGTGATACAGTCCCAACAAAAAAAATTCTTCAGATCTGTGGTGAGTTTTCGAGACCTTAATTGTGTGCTTGATTTGAGCTTCCAAATGATGGATATAGATTTGGGTCCAACATGATTAAACTAAGAACGTAGAGAAATGGAACATGTAAAAAAATAATATTACAATTTGGATGAGTGATGAAAATTTATTTCTAAAAAATTCAAAAGAATTTAAACAATTCAAATCCAAAATATGAAATTTTTTCAATTAATCTATAAAATGATCCTAAAAAAATAAAATGTGAAAACTGCCCTTGAAATAAAACTATGGTGGATTAAAAGATGAAATTCAGAATACAATAAGTTAAAATATTTTTTCAATCAATTTCCACACACTTAAAAATTTCACTTCTATGTAATCATCTTATACAAAGGTCAAAACAATCTTCCCAAATCATAAATAACATCCCAACTCAATCATCCTATGAAAAAACTTATCAGGACTCTTACATGGATCAAAATTCTCTAACTCCTCAAAAATAATATGAATCCATTAAATATATTTTTAATCATAACTTTCATGTCATACCTACCTCCCCAGAAAAATATGTCCTTCTTCACTCAATGATTTTTAATGTGGAGTTTTATCATTCTCACAATCATGTGAGAAATCCATTGGATTTCAATTCTCCTAGTATATCCACATAAAAGAGTAAAAAATTAGTCAATTATGATGTATTTTTCATTGATATTTAAAATATAGTTGTTTTGATGGTTTTACATGTAAAAAAATGTATTGTATAATGAGGAGGGTGAAGCTATACAGGATTTAATTGCATTAAAATAGTTTTTCTGAAGAATGATGTGATCCTCAATAAGTTCAAAAATGATTCACAACCATAAAACAATTCCTTTTGAAAGTTAACTCTTTCAATTTCAGAATAAATGGATTTCATCCCATATATCCCCAATTGCATCATTGTTTCAGCTTGACTATAGATCTGTATGACTCTTCATAATCATTTCTTTACAAAAATACATGAATCTTATGATCTTTAAAAAACAGGTGAGCATGCATCCCAAAATTGTATTTATATTTTGGTCAACCCATCCATATTTTAATACTTTCATTTCTTCCACCCATGTAGAAAAAAAATATGGAAACACTTTCAATTCTGCTCAAACAGATTCTTCAATAAAGAAAAACAAATCCCATATTCTACCTCCCCCACACTTGATTTCAACATCAATAATGTATTTAGCATATAATGAAATTTTGAAATGGATACGTGGATTGTAATTTGGCTACAAGAAATTGTATTTCATAGCTACTAGGTTCATAAAAATGGTCAGATGAAAAGGTATTCCAAAATTAGTGTTGAATGCCAAAAGGGGCTTTTAGAGTGATGCCTCAATCCAATATAGCACATTTCATGAACTCCAACATCTTATTCAAAGAGGAAAACAGAATTTTATGGATAAAACAACATTTCTAAACACAGTCATGAAAAATATATATGTAATAATATTTAAAACAGGTTTATAAACCTCTTGGGTTGGTAAAGATATCCAATTTAGACAGTACTTGAGCACATGAGTTTCACAATCCGTAAAACTTCTACAAATGTAAAAAATCTGAAATCAAAAACAAAATACATTATGAAATCATATAAATCGTCAAATATTCATTTCAAAAAATGATCTAAAAATGAAAAGATGTTTTGAATTTTCCAAAGTATTCTATTCAGATCAAAATTCATAAAACCACAACAAAAAATAAGATAAATAAAAAAAACATTAAATATAAAATACCAATTCACAATAAGTTGAAAAACATAGGTTGAAATACCCCTCCAATACTTATTCCATTTACTTCCATCTTTTTATATCAAATAAAATAAATAATTTTTTTCACATAGAAATTATATTGGTTAGTAAAGAAAATAAAATAAATGAACGATGCAACCTTATTTATTTTTCAATGTGAACCTTGAGTTAAGATCCTACCATCTACCACTTAAAAACTATAAGAAGGAAATGAAAAAACATAATAAAAATAAACAAAAAGAAATAAAAAATGGGATAGAAAAGGGGTAATTCATTTTTTGACCCCCCATGTGGGTGATAGGTTCTTACTACCCTCAGTTAAGCAGTCGTAGCAGATTATCCCCAATCATGTGGTGGGTGTGGATTCATTGAGATGAACCACCACATTGGACTTTTTCCAGTGTCCATGAGAAAACACTGATATTGGAAATCCCCAAATAAGATAAGAATGTTCCTGACCACCAATAAAGATTAATGATAGAATTTGAGTTCAGGAGGGATAGGGAAGAGAAAATAGGGGTGATCCCTATCGACATTTGTGATTTTCTTTCTCCATAGGCTATTCATGTTGTTTTAGAAGAGGATGTCACACCCCTACCATCATCCCCAGTTCATCTTTCTCGATCAACACCATATGGGTGGTCTCTTTCTTATCATCCAAGGTCTGTGCCATTTTTTCTATATCACAAATTTCTGAAATGTTTAATTCAAAAAAACTATTTATCTTGAATAATATTAAAACATGATTACTCAATAAATAAATCATCTATTTATAATATTCCGTCAAGGAAATTGATCTGTTTTTACTGGACCATTGGAAACTCTATCTCATTTGGTTCATCTCTTCATCATCTTCCAATGAATGATAAAGGACAAAAGGTGATGATTGTTCAATGTCAATTATGGGATGACCACGTTTCAGGTTTTCTTTAAAAAAAGTAACTCCCTGATTCTTCCAAAAATTATTGACCTCCCATAAGTGAATCTTCTCGCATGTGTACTTTAGGGACCTCCTTGAGCAATGGATGAGTATGGGATGATATGATTATCTCTTTTAGTATCCCCATATCACCCATATCATGTTTTTAATATAAAAAATGATTGGTGAAATATCTTCCACCACTTGTTTTGGTTCGGGTTTGGGATCGGGTTGCTGCACCAGTGAACGAATATATTCTTCAACAATTTCAACTTTTCTCTTTATTTTTTTATTTATTCATTAAGTTAATGAATTTGGGATTCATGATAATTTGTAACTTCTTCATGAACATGTGATTTTTCACTCCATTGCATCATTATTTAAATTGTAATTCATCAAGAACAAATATTTTTTTTCGTTTTGTAAATTTATGTTTTTTTAATGAATGGAAAAATATTTAAAAATGTGAATAAAAATATTGATTGAAGAGGACTTGGTTCCCCAAAAATTGTGCCAACATGACGAAGTGTATTCGTGTTATCTCTCAAAAATAATTTTACAAAGATCAACACAATGGCTAACCTAGGTCGATATCTTGAGGGGCTTTTGTGGTCAATACCTCGCTACTTATAATTCACATTGTATATTTGAAATAAAATGATCAGATATGTATATTTGATAAATGATAATGAAATACTATTTTTAAATATGCAGATGGAATGAAAATAGAATTAATTCCAACAAAATTATGTTTTAAAGAAAGGAGATCCTCCCAGGAGATTATCCAGTGTGAACCTTCGTAGTCACATTGTTAGCATAAAATATTCATAATGAGCATGTTACATAGTATACATGAACATCCGCTTCATCCTATAATGATTAACATATGGTACACTCAATTATCGTTGAGATACCATACATACAACTCCTCGATCATGGGAGATTGTGACAGAAGTGAAAGTAATGCCTTGGGCAAGTGTAGACATAAAGGTTCATTGTCCACTAAGACCCCCCATAGCTTAACACTACGTAAATAAAAAACAACTATAATAAATATTCCATTACTTGGGTTACCCACTGAATAGATCCCCTGGGAACTTCCTTAGGTTATTTACTCATGATCATGATTATAAGAGATCATAGTGAATGTGAAAATAGGGAGATTGAACTAAAGAGATAATGAAAAAGATATAAAGGATAACACATAAATAAGAATATAAAATGAAATTACCAAATCAAATAAAAAATAAATTCAATAATAAACTGAAAAATATGGACAGAAAATGCTACCCCTATGTTTCCAAACCTTTAAAATGAAAAAAGGACACACTTTTATAGGAAAAGGGAGTGAAATATTTGGCTCAAAAATCATCATAGAAAAGAATGCGCATTGACCACCCATTAAATGACTGAATTTTGTTATCTATTATTTTTAATGTTGTTCTAATATCTCTCCTCTTCTGACCCACAATATTTTTGAATCATTGTACATGTCATGAGAGTGATATTTCCAAATTGATCCAGATGTTTAATCTTCCCAAGTTGACTATTCATATTCTAATATTGCAAGTTCCAATGCATTTATTTACTTGAAAATGAAGTATTCAGGAGTCTCCAAATTAATGAATTTTTCCCTTGATTTATTATTCCTCCATAATGAATTTAGTCTCGTTTTTTCCCGCATTATGAGATATAGTCCCAACAATAAAATTCGGCAGATCTATATATAGTTTTTGATGCCTAACTTGTGAGCTCAATTTGAGGTTCCAAATGACGGATTGAGCTTTGGGACAAGTAAGATAAAATAAATCCCATATAACATTAGATCCTATTAAAGAATAATTTTTCAATTTGGATTATTGAATAAAATGTTATCTCAAAAACATTGAAATAATTTAAAATAGTTCAAATCCAAAATAATCCACTTTTGAAATTATGCTAAACAATTCTCGTCAAACATAAAATGTGACAAATTCACTTGAAATAAAAATTTGGTGGGATTAAAAACTAGTAAATTCAGAATAAAACAACTAAAAATATTTTTTCTATCAATTCCCCCATAGTAAAAAATTGTACTCCAGGGAAATCATCTTATACAATGGTCAAAACCTACTTCCCAATGTATAAATGACGGAACAACTCAATCATCCTATAAAAGAAAATATCATACCACCTACAAAGATAAATAATATATAACTCCTCAAAAATAATATTAGTGAATTCAATATTATGTTAATCCTCACATGCTTGTTGTACCTACTTACCATGGAAAATATTTATCCCTTCAGTCAAGGATTTTTAATGTGGAAGTTTTCCCATTCTCAAGAACGTGTGTGATTTCCAGAGGTTTGATATCCTCTTAGTATCTACACATAAATGAGTCAAAAATATTTCAATCATGAGGTATTTTTCATGTATTTTTTTGAGGTTGTGGGTTGGAAGGTTTTAAATGTCAAAACATTTGAGGCATAATGAAGAGGGTTATGCTCTATGTGAAGGAAATGCATGAAAATATTTTTTCTCTAGAATGGTGTGCTCCTAAATCATATAAAAAACTATTCACCTCTATAAAACTCTGACATTAAGAAGTTAAAACTTTTAATTTTATATTTAATGAATTTATTCCCTCTTTTCCCCAATTTCATCATTTTCCTGACTGGAATGTAGCTCTAGATTTCTCTTTAGAAAGATGTTTTTGAGGAAAAGAGAGGAAACTTATGATCTTGAAAAAAACTGTAAACACCCAGACCAAATGTTTCAATATGTTTTGGTCTACCAATACATCTTTACGTTATGATATTTCTTACACCTAAGAATCAATACATATAGAAAAAATTTAAATTCAGCTAAAATATATTCTTTAAGAAAGAAAAATAAATCCCATCTTCTCCCTCCCACACACTTGAGTTCAACAAAAATCATGAATTTAAATTATAGAGAAAGTTTTAAAGGGTTAAATTACTTTTTATGTGGATTTCTAACATGATATTCCATATCAACTAGGGTATTAATGAAGTTCAAATGAAATGGTATGCGAAAATTAGAGTTGAATACACTAAAGGGGATTTCAATGTGGGGCCTCAATAATACATAAGACATTTCATGAACTCCAAAAACATTGTAAAAGAGGAAAATATAATTCTGGAGATCAAAAATCATGTCACATCACTCTCAAGTAAAATAAAAGTGTATGAAGATGTTGAAAAGGTTTAGAAATCTCACAGGGTTGGAAGGATTTTCAATTTCAACAGTACTAGTGCACATGAGTTTCCCAATCCATCCAACTTCTTCAATTGAAATGTTTGGGAATCAAAAATAAAATCATTTCATAATTCATTTAAATCCAAAAATATTAAATTAAAACAACATTCCAAACATTACACTATGGTTCGAGTCTTCTAATGTATTAAATTCAGCTCAAGATTCCCAAAAACCCAAAATAATGAATATTTTACAAAACAACATGAAAAATAAAATAAAATAACGCAAAAAATTACATTAAAATTTTGAAATACCACCAAAAAACATATTCCAGTTAATACCCACCTTTAGCTAAAATAAAATCTTGAATGGTTTTCCCATAGAATTTATATTGGGTGATAAATAAAATAATGAAAAGGAATGATACATCTTGATTTATATTTCAGTGGAAGCTGTGAGTTAAGATCCATGTTTCTACAACAAAAAAAATAAAAGAAAGAAATGAAAAACAATAATAAATAAATATAAATATGAAAGGGGATATAAAATGGATAATTATTGGATTGACACCCCCAGTGGGTACTATTTTTTTCTTCCCCTAGTTAAGCAGTTGCAGGTGATTATAAACATTTAGATGGTGGGTGTGGTTTCTTTGAGATGAACCACCACATGTAACATTTTATAGTGTCCAAGAGTAAAAAATGATACCAGAGAACCTCATAGGTGATAATAATGTTCCCTACACCCAATTAGGAATAAAGACAAAATTCTAGTTCAGGGTTTTGAGGTAAAAGAAAATAGGGGTTCTACTTGACGACTTTCATAGTTTCCTTCTATATAAGGTATTTATGTTTTTGTAGAGAAGGAAGTAACACCACCACCATATTCTCCAACTCATGTTCCTTGATCCCCACCACATGGGTGGTCTCTTTAGTATAATCCATGTTTTTAAAAAAATTTGTATCAAAAAATTCAGAATAGTGGATGTGGGAACAAAATTCATCTTGAATATGATTAAAACATGATTAATCAATAATGAAATATTTCCTTTCAAGTCATCCATCTTAGAAAGTTATATCATTATTTAGGACCTTTGGAAACTCCTTCTCATTTTTTTAATCTTCATTATCATCTTACAAAAAAATATATAGGTCAAATGGTGATGATAGATAAATATCAATGATTGGAAGATTATGTTTCAGGTTATCTTAAACAAAGTGATTCCCATATTCTCCCAAAAATTGTTGATCTCACACAAGTGATTATGCTCCCACGTGTACTTTTGGGACCTCCTCAATCATTATTTGAGTATGCGATGATATTATTAAATCATTTAGTATATCTTTCTACCGCTCCTCAGGTTATTTAACCTAAAAATCTATTATTTAAATCTCTTCCACCACTCATTTTGGTTTGGATTTTGGCTTGTGTTGTTGCACAAGTGAAATAATATATTCTTCAACCATATCATATTTTCTCTTTAGTTTTTTTATTGAAAATTTATGTTTATGAATTTTTCAATCATGATCATTTTGGAAATCCTCATGCACCTGTCCTTGGTCAGTCTATGAATAATAATTTGAATTAAAATTCATCATGAACAAAGATATTTTTTTTGTTTTTGGAATTTATGTTTTTTTATTTTTCATTGAAAGGAAAATTATTTACAACATGTAAAAAAATATTGAATTAAGACCAATTGGATCAAAAATAATGGTACTAATTTGATAAATCATTACTGTGCACTCTCTCAAAAATATTTATACTATATAGAGGACAATTGCTGACCAAGGTCGATCTATTGAGAATCATTTGCAGTAAATCCCTAAATACATATAAATCACTTTATATATATATATATATTAAATAAAATGACCATAAATTTATATTTGATAAATGAGAATGAAATACTAAAATTAATTATGTAGATGAAATGTTAGCAAAATGAATGAAAATAAGATGATGTTAAACGGAAAGGATATCCTCGCAAAAGATTATCCTTAGTGAACCTTCAACTTCTCTTTGTTAGCTTCAAATATACATAATGTGCATTCCCATAATATGTATGAAAATACACTTCTACCTATGGATGTGGATATACTATACACTAAACCATTGATGAGAGAACACACATCTACCTCCTCAATCAAGGGAGAATGTGACAGAAGATAAAGTTAAGACATAGGTGGAAATTGGAGTCACAAAGGCACCATTCCCACTAAGATACTCTTTAGACTAACTCATATTAAATAAGAAAAAATATGAATTAATGTGAAATTTCTTTGGTTCACCACTGAATAGATCTCTGGGGAATATCTGTGGGTCAGTTACTCATGATCATGAGTTTAAAATACCATAGTAAAGAAGAAAAGGTAGAGAGGAAAAAAAGAGAGAAAAAATGAGAAATGAGAACACTTAAATTAAAATATGCAATGAAATTATAGAATGAAATTAAGATGAAATAAAATACTTAACTACATCAAATTTCCAACAAATGATATCCTTAAATTTCCAACCCTTTGAAATGAAAAAGGCACACACTTTTATATGAAAAGAGAGTGAAATATTTGTTTCAAAATAATCCTTAGAAACTATGTTTGTTGATGAATCCTAAAATGATAGAATTAGCAGCGATTGTCTTCTTCATAGATTTTCCAATATCGCTATTTTTTTAACCCAAAAAATTATAGAATCATTGGACACATGGGGAGAGTGATATAGACAAATGAATCTGGATATTTAATATGCATGTGTTGACTGTTCATAATCAAATCCAATGAGTTTCAATGACTTGTTTTTGAAAATTGAGTATTCAGGAATCTCCACCTTAATAAAATTTGATCCCCAGTATGTCTTATTTATACCTGTTGATTTTATCTCCATTGTTTCTTCAAATTAGGAGATATATTCCAAAAAAAATCACCAGATTTGTGAACAGTATTTAGTGCCTTAATTGTGAGCTAGGTTTAAGCATCCAAAAGATGGATTTTTTATTAGGTCTGGAAGGGTAAAATAAATATCATCGAACATTGGAACCCATAAAAGAATAATTATTCAAGTTCCATCATTGGAGAAAATGTTATTTCTGAAAAAGTGAAATACTTTAAAACAATTCGAATCCAAAATAATCTATTTGGAAATTAAGCTAAAAAATGATCCTTAAACATAATATGTGTGAAATTCCATTGAAATAACATTTTTTACGGGAGTAACGACATTGGAATTAAGAATAAAATAACTGAAAATATATGTTCGATCACTCCCAATAACTATACGTCCATGAATAAGAATATCCAATGTTAGTTATATGAAAATTACGTATTATGTTTTTCATGTGGCAATCCAGCCAACTAGAAGTGGAACATAACTGAGAAGAAAGAGGAATCTAAATATGTGTTCATTATCAAGTGAAATATTTCCCTTTATACACATGTCTGATTAGATATAGCTTGTGGTTCTCATATATGTATCCATATTTAGGAACCAAATTGGTTTTTGAATATTTCCATAGGAGGGGTGGATCTAGGAACTTCTAATTCTGTGAGGCCAGTTGCTATGGCCATTAGTGACTACCACCTTTCATTGAAAATGGTAATTATTTTGGGTTTAATATATTTTTAATATGTACCTACGATTACCAAGAACATAATTTCTACATCATGTTTAGATAAAAATTGGTTTATTTTTAAATATGGAAATAATAGTTGTTTCTATTCTAAGGAAAAAATATGTTATGGTATGGAACATTTAAATAACAACTTTTATTTATTAAATTAGGGAAAAAGTATTTAAAATTGATAAGGAATCATGTTCACATGACTCACATAACACCTAGATATGGAATTACAGTATTTGTAATGTAAACGAGAAGCTTTTGAAAATTCCCTATCAATATGTTTATTTGAATTCTTCTATGCTAAAACTACTTTATTGATGTTGTGATTGTTTCCAAGGAAAAATTACCAAAACACTATTCAGTGGAAAGTCATCAATGGCCCCAAATCTTCTAGGATTGGTACCCATGGATCTGCATGGACCATTTCCAATAGAATAAGTGGTGGATATTCTTACTTTATTAATTTTACTAATGACTATATATTTGATGAGGTATAAGTGTGAGTCCGTTGATAAATTATACAATTCAAGAATGAATTATAGAATCATATTGGTAAGAAGATAAAGAAAATTATATCAGATATTGGTGATGAATATCCTATCCAAGAGTTCATCAACGTTCTATGTGGGTTTGGAATTCTATCTCAAATCACTTCATGTTATACACTATAGTGGAATGTTGTTTGTGAAAGGCGGAACCATACGTTTTTAGAAATGGTATGGTTGATGATGAGTCTTATAGATATTAAATTATCATTATGGGGAAATTCATTGAAAACTGTGGAAAACATATTTAAATGATTACAAAATAAAATGGAAAATGGAATTCCATTCGATCTATAGAGAGGAAATAAACACATTTTATAACATACCCACTTATGGTGTTTGGAGGAGTTTGTTAAGGCCTTATCATGTAACAAACTAGATCCCTAGGTCACAAACATTGTCTTTATATTGTATACCATGGAAAAAAGAGATACTACCTATATAACCCCTTATACAAGAATGTGATTCTCACGAGAAAAAACAACTTTCATGGGAGGGATCTCATCCTCAAAAAGTATAGAGGGAGAAAAATTATCATCGATGAAGTTGATGACCGTCATAGAAAAGATTTGGTATAAGAACATATTCCATTGGAACCCATGGAAGACTTTGTTCAAAAAACACTATTACTATATAGGATAATAAGAGTGGTATGTGAACCATAGAGATACTATTTTCTGGCCACTGAATATTGTGACTCATTATCGGTTGAAAATGATGAACCTGTATCCTATATGGATGAATTCGAGAGCATAGAAGCTGTGACATATCTATACACTGTGAATCCTGAGATTTATTTGATGTATCAGAACCATGTTTGGGTTCTGGTCGATGCACTGGTCCATGTAATGGTTGCAAATGGGTATTTTAATAGAAACTATACAAGAAAGGTAACATAAGTTCCTATAATGCAAGACTAGTGGTCATTGGTTTTAAATCATTTCAAAGAGTTGATAATGAAGAAACCTTTTATCTATTTTCCTTGTTTAAATTAATCAAAATCATACATGAAATAGTATCTAACCCTGACTGTGATATTAAGAAGATGGATTTCAAAACAATATTCTATAATGGGAACCTTCAAGAAGATGTTTATATGGCACAATCCAAATGGATTGCGATTCCAGGTGATGCCAAAAATGATTTTTATATTACAAATATCAATTTAGGTTTTTACGAAAGAATCTAGTCCATCTAATATTTGATTCAATGAACCTATAAAATAACATGGTTTCATTAAGGATTCGTTAAAAAACTATTTCTCTATAAACGAGATGGGGAAAGAATCCTATATTATTGGCATCAATATCATTTATGATAGATCGAATAGGCTTATTAGACTAAGTTGGATTATATATAATGAAAAACTAGTAAATTTATTTATTATGGAATCATCCATGTGGGGATTGGTTCGAGTGTCACATGATTTACACCTTTAAAAGATAATTTGTCCTCAAACACAACATGAGAAATAAATAGTGAGTAATATCCCATATTCTTCAGTGATAAGGTCAATATTTTAGGCCATGTTATGTTCCAGACTTGATATTGCATATTTATTGTGAATCATAGGATGATATCGTGCTTATCCTGGGGAACAACATTGGATTAATATTATGGATATCATTATATATATGCAATGAAATAAGGATATGGTTTTTTTGTATGGGGTGATGAGGACGTAGTCATCCGGGGTTATAATAATAGTGTTTTTTAGATAGAACCTAAAAATCTAATGTCACAATTTGGATATGTTTTCTATAAAAATGGAGGATATGTGATCCAAAATAGTTCAACGTAGTCAATTTTCACTAATTTTGTAGCATAGTGTGAGTATATAGATTCTTATAATGTAGCAAAAAAATAATTTTGGATTCATAGCATTTTATATGAGCTTTATGTGGTACCTATAACTGAATACCATATCACAATGTATTGTGATAATAATGATGTTGTGCATCTTGAAGAATATCCAAGGACAAACCAAAAGACACATTATATACTCTAGAAGTATCACCTTTTGAGGGACTTTTATCAGAGGGGTTAATTTTCAAAAATAAGTGTACCCATGGGAGAGAACATGGTGGGACCTAGAATAAACACCAATCTAACCAGAAGCCTAATTATCACGTGAGAGCTTGAATATTGATGGTTGTTAGTAGTTTTCCCTAGTGAAAGTGGGAGTATGTTGGAGTTGTTACCATAGAACTGTGTTCTATGTACATTATGATAAAATGTATTCATTACTATGAATATTTATAAAAAACATATCCCACAAAGATTGATCTTTTATGTTACACGGTATGTGATAATTTTATATGAACAATTACTATACAGAAAAATTGTTGTAGTTCCATTCAATGCTGAGAACCTGGAAGTGCTATGATACAATTCTTGAATTTATATTCCATAAATAGATTATATCATTTCAGGGATACAAATGATACAAGATATTGTGGGTAGAGACTCATAAGTCTTTGAGGAACCTTCTCATGGTGTACTCCCTTGTTATTATCCATTAACATATTCCGAGAATGAGACCCGCCAGTACAAAACAAAAATTTATATGGGCCTTTCAATGTTCTTTTATGCGGATGGGTGTATTGGTACTTATCCATAAATAATATTGTTAATTGGTATTATCATTCACTCACAAAGATTTTTTTTTTGAAAACATTGATGACAGTAGGTCGCTGTGAGGTAGGATATGTTGGGTGTGTCATGAGTAATATTACATTACTAAATATTTAGAGAAGGAATTTATCCCATATATTTATTGTTGGAATTTAATATCTCTGGCCCATTGATGGAAATTATTTATCCTAAATAAATCCATGGCCATTGTGTTCTGTAGAATGGTTCTATTTCTGGAATGTCAATGAAACTGATATCGAGAAAGTCAGTTAACGACACTTTCATGAAAATTTTTAAATTAAAGATATTTATTTTTTGTTTAGTGAATATAAAAAGTATATATTTATTGTTGAATAGTTTTGTGAAATATATCTAATAAAAATACAAATTATTCATGGCTCGATAAATATTAAGGAAGAATGACAGAACAAGATTAATGGTCAGTGAGAAATATTAATTGGTGAATATTCTTTAATGAAATAATATTTATTTATAATTCATAAGATATTTTAATGTTTAGAAATAATAATCATACAATTATTATTAGACATGGGGTATTTATAGGATTCAATAAATAACAAATGGAACTTGTGTAATTATATTATTTTAACCCTAGAAATATAAATACTAGATTATGTTATTTTCTCAAGATCCAATTAAATTATGAACAATGAAAGTTGGAGTATCCTCTCAAGCATAGAGAGATCCTTTCTGAATGAATTCCCCTAATAATGATACTAATCCTCCTCGACCAAATCAAGGATAATGTATTGGAAGATATTATCAATGATATCTTGGTGGACTATGAAAGCATAAAGATATTCCATGATAGAACCTGTAGGCTCCTTTGGCCATGTTTGTAGATTCTTGTAACTCCTATGGATCTTCGATTGATTAAATATACACATGGTTTCTAAAACGCAACTATGGTTCACCACAGACCTCTCTCTGATTTCACCACTGAAAAAATAATTCCATACTGTTACTTATTTTTTGAATTTAATTAAATATAAATTTTTTTTGTTTTTCTCCTCACTATCTAGTTACAGTGGAATTAATTTTTTCGGTCATTGATTCAATTCCATTGATCATGATGATTGATCATCATATAAATTATGGATTAATAATTGACGACAATAAAAATGAAATAATGGGCACTACACATCGCATTCTTTGGTGTTCCTAGAACATAAAAATAAAATTTGTTGGCGTATTCTTAGAATACCAGTCTATATCCTAGGGAAATTAATTATTATAATCATGAAGAAGAGGAATCAATTTTTATTGTTGCATATATGAGGAATCCCACTAATTATTGTACTTGAAGAAGCCATTTGATTTCAGTATTTTGGGGTTGTCAATCAGGGTAATTTTTTATCAAATAATACTTATTCTTCATTAATGAATGATTCACATGGAATAGGATAATATTATAAAATTGTTTAATCTATAGTATATTTTATTTTACCTAGTCTATTCATGGAGAACACCGTCAATTTCATACCCTTTCATCTCATTTTCATAATAATAAATGGACAACAATGTGTTGGTGGGGTTATATATAATTTACACAAAATATGTAGTCATCCAAATTAGAGTAAAGTATCATTAAAAAATAATGGTGTTGATTTTTATTTATTGTTTGATGTGCGTTCTAGCTAACTACTGTTGAACTACTAAAGAAAACCATTTTCACAATAAGTAAAAAATGTATGAGATGGGATAAAAGTGTTAATGTTATAAACAAATATCCCACATTGATTCCCCTCCCCCTTAGTGTGGTCATCCCAAAGTGATCCAAATAGTAAATGGAAGCTAATTTCATATAAAAGTGAGATCCCAATAAAAGTTATATGAATAAAAATCATCAAACCTACATTAGTTGTAGGGGAGTAGACATGGTGATGTTTATTATATCCCTAAGATAAAATAAAATATCATTTTTTATTTATACAATTTATTATTTTCCATATCATTATCAAATTAAAATAAAAAGTTATTATTTAGAGCCATTTAAATAGGGTTGTTTTAATTTGGTGATGTTTCAAAAAGGATGTTATATACCACCTGAGTTTTGTTAACAGCAGATATAGAAAACAATTATTATAACCAGAGGATATCACAAAAATTGTTACATTTGGAAGAATGTATAGGGATTGGTGAGTAATGTGAAATCCATATAACCAATATCTTAGATATTGGGGAAATCAACAATAACCCAAATTCTCATATTGGAATTTGTCGTAGTACCAATCTCAGATGTGGATGAAATATAAATAACCAGAAATAATAATAATAGATAGTAACAAAAATTACTACCCTATGGTTATACTACTTAACATAACGAACCTACAACTACAACTATAATCACAATACATTACCATCATTTAAACCATTATACATCACATAAACCAACTCTATGATTTCCAAGAAATGGTCTTCAGAAAAGCCACAAAATTCAAATTCCTCATCTGATAATTGTTATTTCATTATTCAATTATAGACTACATTATATTCACAAACCACATATTAATTAATTACAATAAGTATATTAACCACATTTATATTCAATTTATTTATTAATTATTGTCCATTATGAAATTTAAAACCCAAGACCTCTTCATATATTTTATATTTACTTACAAAATAAATTTATTTTTTAACACTTTGTTTATTTTGTCATATATAAGAATAACCCCTATAAAACCATTCCACATTAAAGTAATAATTCACTATTTAATTATTCTATAATAATTCCATATATTTTTAAATCCACTACACAAACACATATTCATGTATTTGAATTTTTTCATCATCAACACCAATTACAAAACATTAATTCCACCACATTCATAACATCATTTACCCTATCGCACGTCCACCACTTAGGGTAACTAAAACCTAAAAAATAACATAAACCTATTAAAAATAACAATATGTAACCGTACTATAATTAATAATTCCATAACATTAATAATAATAAGGACTTCACCAAAAAAATTAATCAACAACCTTTATTCAAGCTTTCATACCTTTTCATCACTTCATGAGTACTAGATAATAATTTCAATTCAACATCTTCATATTTTAACATATTATTTTAATCATTAATAAACATAAATAATTATTAATATGATTACATACCCACAAAAAAATTAATTATATCATAGAAAAAAGATTATAAATTATCCTATGATATAATACACAATTTGTATAATAAAAATCATAAAAAAATATATGTTTTTTAGTTATCTATTTTTCAATTACATGTATCCATTTAATTATATTAATTATAATTATTATTTCAATATATTCAATAAATAATATGTATTTAACACCACATGTAACCTAAAATAATAATTTATATTTTGAATCACTAATCTGAAAGATATCTTCAACAATCGGATCCTGAGGATGTAAATAGAACAATATCAAATATCCCAAAGTTACAAATAAAAACCTAGAAACCCTATAAGACATTAATATAAATTCATAAAATAAACATAAAAAAGAATTGATAAATTTACATCCCCTAAAATGACATTAAAATGTGGAATAATATAAGAGAATACAAATAAAGATTAATAAAAAGAAGTGATGGGTGAAAAGTGTAATGACCAAAAGATTCATTAATGGAAATCCCTCTTGATCTAATTAAATTTCTATTTATGTTTATATAAAATGTCAAATTCATTGGTTTTATGTTATGAATTTTTTCCGTTGCTAATATGTTCGTTGAACAATGATCACATGATTAGTATAAATATAGGGCCTTAAAAATCCAAATTTACTCAGAAAAAATAAGTGATAGCCACATCCAGTAGAATTGCTCCTTACAAAGCCCATTTTTCCGAGCTCAGAATATAGGTGGCATCCTTGGGCTTCGCTCTTGACCAAGCCCAAGCTGAGCTTCATCATGTCAAGCTTGAATGGGATCGTCTACGGGAAAAGTGGAAGTTGATAGAAATTACCACTCGAGCGATGTTATCCGAGCCACCCCAAGAGTCTGTCACCATCGCACACCTTAACCTTAGGTCTTATGCGGATGTTTTTAGGGGTTATCTAACTAATTGATAGTACTATGTTCATGTATGTTATTTTATGTATATAATATTGAATATAATTTCTTGTCATTATTCATACATTGTAAATTATTTTTAAAGTACAAATGATGTTTTTAGTTATTATTTAATTAAGAAGTATATTTTATTAAATTAAGGGATTTTTGAATTAAATAATATTTTAATAAAATATCATTATTATTATTAGATTAATTATATTATATATAAATGATCATATAATTGTATAAATTCAATTATAATTTTTATGATGGTTTGAAAGCCATTTTTGTCAAAACCCGTGAATTTTCGATAAATGTTGGTTTTTATTTTAAAAATGAAAATTAACATATTTACAAGCTTATTTAGATAAAATAAAAGTTATTTTTCGAATCAGGACGTTGAAATTATCTAACGGTGAATTTTTCATAATTTTCTAAGACAGTCAAATGTTTGAGATAAAATTAAATACCGTTTAAATATATAATGTGTTTTATGACATCATAATGACCAAATAGTGATGTAATAAAATACTATAATCTTTATGTTCGGCCAATAGATGTTTTACTCTTAAAATAATGTGATTTTGGGTTTGTTTGGCTTACATTTCAAAGCATTAATGGACCCCTCAAGACTTATTAAACACCTTGTCTTTTTATATTAATTTCCACGGGAGTATAACTCACCTCCACATAACAACCCAATTATTTTAAGAAGTTCGGACTTTGGACTTATAAAATATTGTTTTCCTCTTCCCTTTTCCAAAATCCATGGGCCCAAAACATGGCATGGTTTGTGGTTTGGATTAATTTAATATAAGGGGATCCAAACCTAAATAATAAAGAATTCCCTCACCTTTCCTATATAAACCCACCCTAGCTCCCACATCCTCCTCACTCAAAGCATTTTTAGTTCGTCCAACCTATTCCCTAATCTCTCTAGAATCCTCTAAAGGTGCCTCAGGCTTCCAAGAATCCTCTCACAAGCCTCTCTCTAGCCTTTATAATCACACTTCCAAGTAATGGTGTTTTCTTCCTTTCTTATTTTTTCCAAATTTCTTTAAGTTTTTTTCCAGTTTAATTTCAATTATGAATGTTGGGGTATGGTTTAGAACCTCCCTCATACTCCCCTATTTATGTTTTAATGATGGGATACCCCTTTATCTCTCATTAAATTCCTCCCATGTACAACTGTTACTATGCCAAAATTCCGAAAGGAACTTCTCTCTCCTCTTTTACATTCAAGCAATACTTTTGTATCGTGAATAAAAATTCCATTACAACTATTGGGACATGTATATATATGACCTCCTTACTGTCCATTACATGATGATATTAGGAGTAACCCCTTTCTCTCTAATCAACCATTTTTATATATTCTTATTTCACGTCCTTACGTTGCCGAAATCACATCGATTTTCTAAGCCAATGCCATTATGCAGTGAATACCGTGACCATTTCTACATCAAGGGTATTCACCTTTATGATCATTTACTTATTGATTATAATGTTTCATATATGAATTCAACATTATGTTATTGTGGAATAAATTATTATGTTTTATGGATCCATGTTTTATGATCCATGTGGCACACTTATGCATGAAATGAAATGTTTATGAAGGGTGCTCCCTTATAGCGATCCAATACATTGGGTAATGTATAGTGTCATGATATTTCATGTGAAATTAGTGTTTACTAATGATAATTCAAGTGAAATGAGGGTTTAATCATTCTTTATGTGGAAATCAGGATTTACTCATGCACCATGTGCAATAATCCTTGGCTCAGGCTAATTCCATGTTAAGTGTTGTTGCCACATTTCCATGTTATGATTATCATGCTTTATCATGCCTTTATGTTTATTTTTCTCTTATGATCTATTGATATAACTATTTTCTAACATGTGTTTTTCACCTCATGTTATTCCATGTGTACTCCCTTACTGGGCTTTAGAGCTCACCCTTTTCTTATGCATGTCCTCTGGTTATCCCATTCAATGCTAAGTATGATGGAATGTAGTGGTCATGTAAAGGAAGTTTTCAATAAAGATTTTGTTTTTCATGTTTTAAGTTTTTATGTAATGATCCTAATCCCCAAAGACACTAAACATCTTGGTCTTCTTTGTTGTATCAAGAGAAGTTTTTTGTAATAAATCCTGTTTATGTTTGTAATAAAAGAAGGGTTGTAATAGTTGGTATCAGAGAATAGGTTTAGTTATTTTTGGGATTAGGATTAGAAAACCCTAGTAAAGACTTAGAGACACAAATAATTATAATAAAAACATACCTATGTTTTGGTAAGTACTGAGTAAGTGGTTTATCAAAAAAATACATCCCTGTCTGGATACGAGCAGGTAGAGGTGGCTCTGGCACAGATGTATCCTAGGGGTAAAACCCGAAAAAACCGCTTTGATCTAGACTCGAATGGGAACTAGTGCACGACAACGGGCCTTGCTGCACTCTTGGTTATGATAGTCCCTGGGGATATGTTTTGATAAATTCACAAGTGTAGTATGAAACCATATTAAGGGAATTAAAAAAATTCCCCTAAGAATGTATGTTTGAAAGTAGATCATGAAAAGCCTAGATTGAAGCCTATAGACACATGAGTTAAAGAAATAAAAGTATATTTTTAAGTAATCAACTTTTGTCTTTGGATTACCCTTTATGTGTTACCTCTAAAATTTCTTTTATTCCAGACAATGGCTGGTAATAGGAGGACTCAAGCTAGCATCCGATGTGAAGATCAGTGTGATGACTGTACTAATGAGATGCCCAATCCATTATGAGTGGGAATCGTGAACTTTGTCACGCATCTCTCTTAGGTAACACAAGTTTTGAATAGAAACACTGGTCATGAGGAACGTCCAAACCCCTCTAAGAAAGAAAAAGTCACTATCGAGAGCTTCATGAGACAAAGGCCTCCTACTATTAGTGGATCATCTGATCCAACGATCGTTGAACAATGGATAAAATCCATTGAAAATATCTTCTCCATCCTTCAATATTCTGAACAAGAGAAGGTTCATTTAGAGGCTTATTGTATAGAGGTCGAAGCTGATCAATGGTGGACGTTGATAAAAAATACGAAGCATGAGGGGGAGATCGAGGCGTTGGAATGGAAGGATTTCCGGAATATGTTTTTTGATAAATATTTTCTGCGCACCCTCTGGATTAAGATGGAAATGGAATTCCTTTCCCTCATGAAAAAAAGATGAAGAATCTGTTGGAGCTTATGAGGAAAACATCACAAGGCTTGCATGATATGCTTCCAACTTTGTCGTTACCCCCGAATGCAAGTTTGACCACTTCTTTGGTGGGCTGAAGCCTGGCCTGCGGAAAGCATTAGCGATCCATGAATTCGACAACTATGAGGAAATTGTCCGAAGTGACCTCAAGGTCGAAATGGAGATCATATAATCATAGGGGTATCATGGGGTCAAGAAGCGTAAGTTAGAATTCAATGCTGGAAGTCTGGTGGAGAAATCCTACGGTTCTAAGAAGATCCAGCACCACACTTGCCAAAAGTGCGGAATGAAGCACCCTGTAAATTTCCTTAAGGGGATGAGGAAATGCTACAGGTGTAAAAGATAAGGGTACCTAGCCGTTTACTATCGGTAAGAAAGTGAAGGTGGGTGCGACAGAGGAGAGGAACACTCCGTTCGAACCTGAACGGGTTGTTCAATGCTACAAATGCAAAGAAACGGGTCATTTTTCAAATCAGTGCCCTAATCCAAGGGTTTTCGGAGACATCCAACAACCTCCAAGGTAGCAAGGAAGAGTTTTTTCCATCACTTCTGCCGAAGTGAACCCCGAAAATGAAGTGGTGACAGGTACTCTAGTTATTAATTCAAGAATAGTGAATGTACTTTTTGATTCAGGTTATACACATACTTCTATATCTCGAATGATTAGTAGAAAATCCCAGCACCACCACAAATCATGGAAGTGAAGATGTCAGTGAGTACAGAAAATGGGGCAATCATTGTGTCCCATTAATATAAGTCCTCCCCTGTTATAATATGTGGATTGAATTTCATGGTTAACCTCGTCATACTCCTTCTAGTGGAATTTGATGCAATTCATGGCATGGATTGGCTTTCCATATATAGAGCCAACATAAATTGTCGGGAGAGGGAAATAACACTCCATATGTAGAATCGACCCCCGATTCATTTTAAGTTTCAAGGGGAAGATGAATCTCATTTAGATCCATCATCTCAAGAATGGATATTACTGCTTTATGAGCATGTGTATCTGGCTCAGATGATTCTGTCCAAGGTAGAAACCATCCTTGAAGAAATTCCTATTGTGAGGGAATTCGCTGAAGTGTTTCCCGAGGAACTGCCTGGTCTTCCTCCTAGAAGAGATGTTGAATTCTCAATAGAACATATACCTGGGGCTTTAACAATATCCAAGACTCCATATTGAATTGCTTTTGTTGAGCTTAAAGAGCTGAAGAAACAACTACAAGAGAATCTGGATAAAGGGTTTAGAAGCCCAAGTGCTTCACCATGGGGTGCCCATGTCCTCTTCGTCAAGAAGAAAGATGAGTCAATGCGGCTTTGCATCAATTATCATGAACTTAACAAAATCACGATAAAGAACAAGTATCCTCTCCTATGAATTGATGACTTGTTCGATCAGCTATGTGGAGCACAATACTTCTCTAAGGTGGACTTGCGGTTGAAATATTATCAAGTAAGGGTGATGAAGGAAGATATCCCCAAGATTGCTTTTCGCACATGATATGGGCACTATGAATTCATAGTAATGACTTTCGGACTCACTAATGCTTCAGCAATTTTCATGGAAATAATAAATAGTCGTTAGAGATTACCTAGACAAATTTGTGGTAGTCTTTATAGATGATATTATAATATACTCCAAAACCAAGGAGGATATTGAGGAGTATTTAAGAACTGTACTGGAGACTTTGCGCAAGGAGAATATCTATGCAAAGTAAACATGTGTGAGTTCTGGTTGAAGGAGGTCTCATTCTTGGTCCATATCATCACAACCAATGGGATATCTCTGGATCCCTCCAAAATAGATGCAATTGAGGGATGGCCGAGGCCAACATCAGTAATGGATATCCGTAGCTTCTTGGGGTTAGCTGGATATTATCAACGATTTGTGAGTAATTTCTCACGATTTTCCAACCATCTTACCAAGCTAACTCGAAAGGGAGTAATGTTTCCTTGGAGTGATGAATGCGAAGAAAGCATCAAGGAGTTGAAAATGAGGCTTATCACTGCTCTCGTGCTCACTTTACCCACAAGTGGGGAAATTTTTGTGGTATTCAATGATGCTTCGAAGAAGGTCTTAGGCAGTGTGTTGATGAAGAATGATAAAGTGATATACTATTCCTCATGGTAGTTGAAAATCCATGAGAGAAACTATCCAACGGATGATCTAGTGTTTTCGGAGGTGATCTTTGCCTCGAAAATCTTGCGGCATTATCTATATGGAGAGAAATGTGAGATATATACTGACCACAAGAGTCTTAAATATATATTAACACAGAAAGAGATTAATATGCACCATAGATGATGGATAGATCTCATCAAGGATTATGACTGTTCAATCCATTACTACCCTGGGAAAGAGAACAAGGTGAAGATGCCCTAAGTAGAAAGGACCCATTGATTCTATCAATGATGAGAATTGAGAAGGATCAAATCTTCTTAGACTTGATGAAGAAGGAAATGGCAATCATAAAGAAGGTAACACCATCAATCCTTTCCTAAATGATTGCTCAACCGTCTATTTTGGAAAGGTTAATGGATCCTCAAAAGGATGACGTGGGAATTCATGAAAATGTGGATGCTATCAAAAAAGGGAAATCCTCGGAGTATAATGTTAATGAAGAAGGAATTGTGTGATTTGGGGAAAGACTATGTGTTCCATAGAGTCTGGAGTTAAGGAAGGAACATTTGGATGATGCACAGAGTTCAAATTTCTATATTCACCCTGGGAGCACAAATATGTATCGATATCTCTAAGAAAATTTTTGGTGGGATAATATGAATAAGGAGATCGCTGAATATACGTCAATGTCCCTGGTGTGTCAGCAAGTGAAGGGAGAGAGGCAGAAGTCTAAGGGGATGATGAAACCATTGACCATACCAGAATGGAAATGGGAGAACATCACCATGGACTTTGTCACAGGACATCAAAGGACATCCAAAGGAAACAATGCAATCTCGGTTGTTGTGGATCATCCTACAAAGACTGCACACTTCATTACTATTTGGGAGGATTTATCTTTGGATCAACTGGCACAGATATATATCAGGGAAGTGGTAAGGTTTCATGGATTACCACTATCTATTGTGTCTGGTCGATATCCAAGATTCACCTCTTTGTTTTGGAAGAGTCTTCAACATGCTCTGAATACTGAAGTGAACTTCAGTATGGCCTATCATCCTCAAACTAATGGCCAATCTGAGCGGACTATCCATACACATGGAGACATGTCGAGATCATGCTAAATGAATATTAAAGGAGGATGGGATCAGCATCTTCCTCTGGTTGAGTTCTCTTATAATAACAGTTTCCACTCAAGCATACAAATGGCACCATATGAATCCATGTATGGGAAAAGGTACAGAACACTGGCATGTTGGGATGAGGTCGGAGAATGTATCCTTCTTGGACCAGAAATGGTCGAGGAAATGGTGGAGAAGGTGAAAACCATTCAGCTGCATATCAAGGCATCCCAGAGTCGATAGATGAGTTATGTAGATAATCGTCAACGAGACGTTCAGTTTAATGTTGGAGATATGGGTTTTCTACGAATATCTGCGTGGAAGATGGTCATGAGGTTTGGAATGAAAGGGTAGTTATGTCCAAGGTAAATCGGCTCCTTCGAGAATCTTGATCGTGTCCGGGCTGTGGCCTATCGACTAGAACATCCACCTACATTGGCCAAAGTACATGATGTCATTCATGTATCCCTCTTAAGTAAGTACATACTGGACCCTTCATGTGTACTCTCTTCTGAGGTGGTACAATTGGAAGATGATCTTTCCTATGAGGAGCAACTAGTGAAGATATTTGATTGTGGAGAAAAAGTTCTACAAAATAAGACAATGCCCCTCGTCAAGGTTTTGTGGAGAAAATAAAAGTTTGAAGAAGCGACTTGGGAATCAGAGGAAATCATGAAGCTGAGTTACGCACATCTTTTTTTAGTGTGGGAAAAGGAAAATTTTGAGGGAGAAATTTCATAAGGGGGACTATTGTAACCACCCAAAGTTTCATTAATTGAAATCCCTCTTGATCTTATTAAATTTATCATTATGTCTATTTAAAATGTCAACTTCATTGGTTTTATGTTATGAATTTTGACCTTTGCTAATATAGCTGTTGAAAAGTGATCACATGATTAGTATAAATATAGGGCCTTAACAAATCCAAATTTACTCAGAAAAAAGAAGTGATGGCCTCATCAAGTAGAATTGCTCCTTACGAAGCCCATTTGTCAGAGCATAGAAAAGATGAAGCGTCCTTGGGCTTCGCTCATGACCAAGCCCAATCTGAGCGTCATCATGTCATGCTCGAATGAGTCCGTCTATGGGAAAAGTGGATGTTGATAGAAATTACCACTCGAGAGATGTTATCCGAGACACCCCAAGAGTTTGTCACCATCACACACTTTACCCTTAGGTCTTATACGGCTGTTTTAAGGGGTTATGTAACTAATAGATAGTACTATGTTCATTTATGTTATTTTTTTTGTATATAATAATGAATATAATTTCTTGTCATTATTGATACATTGTAAATAGTTTTTAAAGTACAAATGGTGTTTTTAGTTATTATTTAATTAAGAAAATCTATTTTTTTTCAATTAAGGGTGTTTGGAATTAAATAATATTTTAATAAAATATTATTATTATCCTCATTAGATTAATTTTATTATATATAAATGATCATATAATTGTATGAATGCAATTATAATTTTTATTAAGGTTTGATAGTCAATTTTGTCAAAACCCATGGATTTTCGATAAATGTCGGTTTTTATTTTAAAAGTGAATATTAACATATTTAGAAAATTATTTAGATAAAATAAATGTAATTTTTGGAATCAGGATGTTGAAATTATCCAACGGTGAATTTTTTATAATTTTCTAAGATAGTCAAATAGTTTAGTAAAAATTAAATACCGTTTAAATGTATAATGTGTTTTATGACATCATGATGACCCAATAGTGATGTAATAAAATACTATAATGTTCATTTTCGTCCAATATATGTTTTACCATTAAAATAATGTGATTTTGCGTTTGTTTGGCTTACTTTTCAAAGCATTAATGGAACCCTCAAGACTTATTAAACACCTTGTCTTTTTAAATTAATTTCCATGGAAATATGACTCACCTCCACATAAGAAACCCTATTATTTTATGAAGTTAAAAAATTTTCATTATAAAATATTGTTTTTTTCTTCCCTTTTCCAAAAAACCATGGGCAAAAACCATGGGTTGGTTTGTGGTTTGGTTTAATTTAATATAAAGGGACCCAAACCTAAATAATAAAGAATTACCTCACCTTTCCTATATAAACCCACCAAAGATCCCACTTCCTCCTCACTCAAAGCCTTTTTTAGTTCGTCCAAACTCTACCCTACTCTCTCTATAATCCTCCCAAGGTGCCCCAAGCTCTCAATAATCCTCTCACAAGCCTCTCTCTAGCCTTTGGAAGCACACTACCAAGTAAGGGTATTTTCTTCCTTTCTTATTTTTGCCCAATTTTCATTAAGTTGTTTTGCAATTTTAATTTCAATTATGAATGTTGGGGTATGGTTTTTCACATCACTCATACTCCCATATTTATGTTTTAATGATGGTATACCCCTTTCTCTCTCATTAAATGCCTCCCATGTACACCCGTTACTATGTCGAAATTCCGAAAGGAACTTCTCTCTCCTCTTTTACAATCAAGAAACACTTTTGTATCATGAATCTAAATTCCATTTAAATTGTTGGGAAATATATATATATATATATATATGACCTCCTAACTGTAAATTACATGTATATTTGATGAGTAACCGATTTCTCTCTCATCAACCATTTTTATGAATTCTAATGTCACGTCGTTACACTGCCGAAATCGCACCGATTTTCTAAGCCAATGCCATTGTGCAGGGAATACCATGCCCATTTTTTCATCAAGGGTATTCACCTTTATGCACATTTACTTATTGATTATAATGTTTCATTTATTAATTCCAAATTCCTTTATCATGGATTAAATGATTTTGTTTTATGAATCCATGTTTTATGATCCATGTGGCACACATATGCATGAAATGAAATGTTTAAGAATGGTGCGCCCTTATTACGCTCCAATGCACTGGGTAAAGTATAGTATCATGATATGTCATGTTCAATGAGTGTTGAGTCATGCTAATTCAAGTTAAATGAGGGTTTACGCATGCTTTATGTGCAATGAGGATTTACCCATGCTCCATGTGCAATGATCCTTGGATCATGCAAATTCCATGATAAGTGTTGTTTCCACATTTCCATGTTATGATTATCATGCTTTATCATGCCTTTGTGTTCATGTTTCTCTTATGCTCTATTGATATGCCTATTTCCTAACTTGTATTGTGCTCTTCATGTTATTACATGTGTATTCGCTTACCGGGCTTTATAGCTCACCCGTTTCTTATGCATGTCCTCAGGTTATGTAGAGACCCAAAGCATGATGTTCATTGGCATTACATTACTTTTTCAGAATACATAGTACATAACAAAAATAGACACACAAGGAACGTAATTGTTTAGTTTCTTTGGAAACTCAGAATATAATCTTTTAATCATGTTGAAGGATCATCAACAACTCCCATAAAGATATTCCCCTTTTTTTCTTACCTAAAAGCATTATTTATATCCTGGGGAAAAGAAATAATAACATGGGTGAGCTAAAATTCCCATTAAGGGTAAACATAGAGAGCATAAAAGAATCCACAAACATTTGAATGAAAAAACATGAACATAAAATCTAAACATCAAAATCTTGAGCAAAGACAGGAATCTTGGAAGTATGTAAGGCATATATCATAAAGGAACATCAATCATAATAAAATCACATGGGAATAAATAATGTAATTGTGGAAACCATTAAGCACTTTTTATGATTTCCATAGTATCCAAGGAATTTCTACCAAGACCATCTTAGTGGAAAAAGTCCCATTCTAAATCGAGTTCGCTCCTCATTTTAGTCCTGTAACAGTGAACCAGATTAACTTACCATTCCATTCATGTCTATCTCATGAGATATAAATCATTACCCAATTCATTGGAGTGAGATATTGGTCCCACCCATCTCATAATGAAATCATTTTTTATTGTGCCCCAAAATAAACATACATCATTCATAATAACCTAGTGAATAAAATGGGTTTCATAAACATCATCCCATCATCACATAATCCATGTAAAAGAAATGGATATCATTTCATAATAAGAAAAGTGAAACCATTTAAATCATAGAGACATTACACTTGAAACATACACATATGAAATAATGTCATCTTAGATGAAAAATGGGTTTGATAAAACACATGAAATGAATTCTTGAGGAAAATATCATTTCTTCTTCAAAATCAATATCTTTTCACAAAACATCATGCAATTTTAAAATAAAAGGATTTTGTTGAAAATAGTCATGAAATATTTTGGAGGATTCTTCTTGAAAATAAGGCTTTAAAAAACTGTAAAAATCCTTTCATGCTGTATAAGTTAAAAAAACATTCTCCTCGTATTTTTTTCGGAAAAGTCAAAAAAGTACCTCGTAATGTAAACAAAATAATGATTCCTTACATACCATGTAGTAAAAGTCAAAAATGGGTAAAAAGGACTTTAAACATACATGAAAAAACTTTTATAAAACATGGACATGGATGATAGAAATAACCCCAACAAATACTTACGAATAAGCTATCTCAGATAAAAATGAGATTTGAAAAATTAACCCTTACCTTATGTCTGATATGCTTCATACGTATCCAAACCTCATATATAATGATTTAAATAATTTAATTGAATTATTACAGAATCATATTCATTGTTATTATATCATATATGGTTCACTTATGACTTTATATTACCCGTTCTTTTGTAAATTCATGATAAAGTTGTGTTTTTGGTAAAATCGTTTCATTTGTCGTTCGTGTTTTCACTTTTAATAATTCATATGATTACATAGATCATGATTAATTACATCCAGAATGTAAAACATGATTTATATATAATATATATTCAGAATATGCATGTATATAATAGATAGATAAATGGAACGAAATACACCGTTCATGGAGACGGTAGGCCGTACGTACGCATGAATGTTGTTTTTGTTTCCTTATTGAATTGAATGAAATTAAGTAGATGACATACATATATATACACATAAAACCAGTATCATTATTAAGTAATATATTTCATGATTAATTGTTATATATACCTTATAATATTTTATGAATGATTAACATGGAGAATGAATCTCATCGCGTCGTGGAGACGGTATTTCGTACGTACGCAGGAGCGATGATATCATTCCCGTGATGGTGGAATTGTATTGTAGTGTATGTATACTATTTCAGAATCAATATCACTTTAAAATACTCATAAATAGTTTTTATTTACACCATTATACCCATCCATGTGAGTTGGTGGTGGAAAATAGATTAACCACGGCGTGGAGATGATATTCTGTATGTACGCACGCACGGTGATTTCATTTTCCGTAGGATGGATAGATGGTGAAATAGGGCTGTTTCACAGTTATAATAACATATCAGTATATGAGTGATAATTATGTTATTACATCATAATGAAACAACTAATGAAGAAGAAGTGGAAGAAGAAATAATGTTGAATGAATAGGTAACGAACATTACCTCTTCTTTGAAGCGCCTCTTTGAGACCTCCTTTTATGGCACCAAATTTGGTCTTTGAAGAATACCAGGACTTCTAGGATGTTTCTAGGGAAGTTTAGAAGATAATTTGTCAGGGTTTGTCCGAGCATGAAGGCTCAAAGTGGTGTGAGGAAGAGAGGAATTAGGTGCCTTTTTATAAGGGAGGAGAGGGCCACCTTTGGAGTAACTAAAAAATATTATTTTATTATAAGGTCATATTCGGTTATTAATAGCTCAAAATTGAGTTATTCAGAAAATAAGGGGGGGATGGGTCAAAATCCTATCAACCAATATAATTTAGACAAGTTTAGGTTTCTATTTTAACTTGATCATTTAGATTTAACTTTAAGTTAAATAATTTTTCTTTATCCGTGTCTTCTTGTTTTCTTAGACTATAAGGTTAATAAACTTACTATAACAAGCCAGAAGAACCCCAAGTTGTTTATTAATAAATATATATAACATTATATAAGTAATTTGGGAAAACCTTAGATTTTTTGGAATAAAATAACAATTAATAATATAATACTTTTTTTAAAAACTATTTTATGTCAATTTTGACACTATTTGGTAATTGAATTTTGTGAAAATCATAACAGAATGATTAGTTATACAAAAGTTAATTAAATCAATACTAACATGTCATAATAACCTTGAAAATTATTGAAATTCAAAAAAAGTCTCAAATTATATTTATTTGGATATTTATAACATCAATTATGTCAATATTTTATTAATAATATAATTACTCCATCATCATTGTGTCATAAATAAAATAAATTATATATATTCTAAAAATTTAAAATAAAATAACATTATGTAGGAAAGTATTTTAGCATTCTAATTAAAATTTATAGTCGAATTTATCTTATGTATATCCCTATATTAAAAATGACTTACTTATTAAACATTGATTTTAACTATTTTAACCCTTCTTCAAATAAATTAATATTAAATGTCCTAATCTAATCCAAGTGGGCCTAGATGGTCATATTTTATTCCTAAGGTTGTTTTTGGTCGAGTGAAACTTATCAAATAGAATTAGGACATCTTTTAGGATAATAATAAAATGATTTTTACCCTTAATTACCCTATTTACTTTTAACCGTGGTAAAAAAAGTAAAAAGTTACTATTCACCAAAAATTATTTTCTTCTCATTGAACTAAATTTTACTTACTGAAATCAACAAGTTCTCTTGGATTTTTGAAATTCCATTCACAAAAGTGGTAAAATTATGTTTTATGTAAATTTGCAAATTCTCCTTGGAGGTGGGTAAAAGACGGGCAATAGTTCAATAAAATTTTTATATATCTAAAATTATTATAAAATTACTCTAATTAATTGAATTGAACATATATAGGTATTATGTATCAATTTTGACCTAAATTAAATTTAAATAAAATAAATAATTATTCAAAAAAATTTCAGTTTTTAAATAGTAACCCAGTGTTTTCACTATTCATCAAAAATTGAAAGTTTACAGAAAAATACCAAAATTTTACCCTAGGATAATTTTGATATTCCGAATCCAAAAATGAATTCCATTTTGAAAGATGAAATTTACAAAATTTCAACAAGTTGTTAACACTATTCATAACGGCTAGTTTTAATAACATTTTAATAGCATATCGTTGATTAGTGAAACACAGTATTGCGTACAACACACGCTATCGAGGAAGGTCATGATTGTGTGTAATGCAAGCCAAGTTAGGGTAGCATGTTGTGCAAGGCTCATTTTTTGTTTCATTAAAACATAATCCAAACATTTTTCATTTATACATTGTATATATATATATATATACTCAATGTTGCGCAGAATGACTGTTATGAAACGAAATTGAAATTGTTTGTAACACAATCTAAGAATAGTGTTGCGTATACTGCAAGCTAATACGATGTTGTGTATAGCACACGATAATCTTGTTGTAGCATAAAAAATATGACATCAAATAAATTAAATAGAATACTTATCATAAAATATCGGGTCGTTACATTCTATCCCACTTAAAATGAATTTTTCCCTCGAAATTTGTCGGGGTTATTCATGGTTTTCTACATGAAAGTTTCTTTAATTGAAACCAACATCCTAAAATGAAAAACCATTACATAACATTAAAAATTAAAGTATGAAACATAATTGTTACCCAAATTAACTAATCACTGGGTTTCCACATAGGAGAACATAGGTGAAAATATGGATATGGAAGAGAAATCTAACAATCATGTTCTGATGTAGAGTGGTAGAGAACATGGCTATGAAAAATCCATTAATCACAAAGCCATAAATTTGTGATGAATTAAGGTACCATCTGATTCATCGGATATAAGGACACTAGGAAAACATTTTTTTTTGTTTTCAAGTTGATTTCCCTAAAGTTGAAGAAATTGGAATTAGAAGAAATAATTTCTTGATTTTGGTATAGTCTCCCCGTTGGTCATTCCATGGACAATTTCCACTTCATCTATTAAAGAAATGTTGTTGAATTTGTCATTCGTGAAGTGTTAGCATATCATGTGATAGAATGATGGGTCATTCCTTCTGTTTCAAACAAAAGTTTAGCCAAAGTTATTAAATATACATAAGTCCATCTATCGCGAGGTTAATCATACACGATTCCAAAAATGAACTTATACTTCATATATCATACCGCATAATAAAATAAAAAGTTGTTTCTACTAACCAGGGACTTCATATAGGCCAGTGGTATGTGATAAAGGCCAGTCGCACTTTGGTTGTGGGTTCAATTCCCACAGCCTTGTCCGACGCGGTGGGCAGTCGCCCATCCTGCAGGTTTTCCTTTTTCTAAAACTACATTACTATAACATCCCATCAATAATATCGAAAAAATTTCTATACTTAAACAATACTAACTTATTTCCAACAAAATCTATTCCAATATTTAGGCTTATCCATAATACTACAGTCCACTCTCATAATATAGTGAAAACGATTACCAGAGATTTCATATAACAAGCATGTTAATACCATCGTTGATCCCCATATATCATAAGATATGCCTTGTTGGTCACATTCCAAACATTCGAAGGCCTTAATCATCTATTCTCTTGAAAAATGAATACTCAATGAATCTTAGTGAAAACATGAGTGATGTCAAAAGATAACTCTTTCCACATAACAAAACCCCAAAATTCTATATACTCAAACAATGACATAACTATTTCCTTATATCAGTCATGAGCTCATGAATACTTTCAAACATTTCATTTTCTCTTGATCCCTTCATTATGCGGATATCATCTTCTTTCCAAAACAATCTCAGTCACTTTCCATGTTTACCAGTACCATAAAACATTTGACAACCACAATAGACCAATAAATATTCCAATATTCCACGATACTATATACAACATTATTTTGGAATCCCATTACATAAACACCTAATCATTCCACCACATCGTTTTCATATTCAACATCGCCAATAGTGATCTCATGTGACTTCCCTTTGTCCTTTTCCTTAAGTTATTGCTCATGTCTATCATCATTAACCATTGGATTAGGGCATTGATTAGCATAATTCCCCATTTAATTGCACTTGAAGAATTGAATTGTTGGTGGTGCATTCTCTATAGTCATTTCTTTATTCACACCATTAGAAACCCTATTTCCATTACTTTGACACTCAGTTGCTCGATGACCTTCTTTTCCACACTTTAAAAAATTTTCTAGTCCTTTTATGACAATCTCCACCATGATTCATTCCACACTTTGTGCATAAGGAAACATTCATCTTCTTTTCACCATTATTCTCAGATTTCTCCTTGACCTCCATCTTTCATTTCTTGTCAAAACCATGAGATGGATATGTAACACCAACTTTATTTTCTACCTTGATAGCACAACACACAATTTCATCATAGCTACTTAAGTCTCTTATAGATAATTCCCTTTGATGATTTGGTTTTATGCCCCTGAAGAATCTATCAACTTTACTTTCAGGTTGGATGATAAAACCAGATGCATACCTTGAAAGCCTTGTAAAATTCGCTTCATATATACCAACAAATGCATCGTCCTTTTTCTTTATTTAAAGAAACCCCTTCTCCATCTTGGTTTGAAGAATACGAGGGATGTACTTATAGAAAAATAAGTTCATGAACTCGTCCCATTCCATGGACTCAATTTCATCTCTTGGACTCATATTGTTGATAAGATTCCACCATTGATTAGATTCACCTTCCAAACAACATACTGCTAAGATGACATTATCATGTTCAGAACATTGAAGAACTGAAAATATCTTTTCAGTGTTACTGATCCATTGTTCTGCAATAAGTGGATCAGAAGACCCACTGAAAGAAGGTAGACGTTGCCTCATGAAGGAATCAATAGAATATTGTTCCCTTCTCTGCTTATTTGGAAGTCCAGAATGATTCATAGCTTGTGTAAGTATAGCAATAATATTTTGCACTCCATATTCCATAACATTTGTTTTTTCACGAGGACAACCATTGCATTGTCCATTACATTGATCAAAACGGTTACTTCGGGTTCCATCCATCATCTAAAACCCAAAAATAATAGTGTGAGAGGAAAAAATAATGCTAGAAAAAACAACATAATAAAGGGGGAGTACCATTAATATCTAACTTCTCAAGTTACAGTAATTCTAGTAGTATAACATATACTTATACTTAACTTCAGGGACATCCCTAGACATACCTTAGAAATATCTCTACGGATCTCACTAATGTTCTCACATCCTAGATTCCAAAGGTTGACTAAACTTTTCCTATGATACCAACTATAGAGACCCAAAGCTTGACGTATATGGACATTACAATACTTTTGTGGAATACATAGTACACATCAAAAATAGACCCACAAGGACCATAATAGTTTAGTGTCTTTGGAAACTCGGAATATAATCTTCTAATCGTGGTGAAAGATCTTAAACATCTCCCAAAAAGATCTTCCCCTTTTTTTCTTACCTAAAACCTTTATTTATATCCTGGGGAAAAGAAATCATAAAAGGGGTGAGCTCAAATTCCCAGTAAGGGTAAACATAGAGAACATAAAACAATCCATAAACATTTGAATGCAAAAACTTGAACATAAAATATAAACATCAAAATCTTGATCAAAGACATGAATATTGGAAGTACATAAGGCATATATGATAAAGGAACATCAATCATGATAAAATAGCATGGGAATTAATCATTTAATTGTGGAAACCATTAATAACTTGTTATTATTTCCATAGTGTCGAAGGCATTGCTGCCAAGACCATCTTAGTGGACAAAGTACCTTTCTGAATCGAGTTCACTCCTCGTTGCAGCCCTGTAACACTAAACCGGATCATCTTACCGTTCCAGCCATGTCTATGTCATGAGATATAAATCTTTACCCAATGCTTTGGAGGGAGATATAGGTCCCACCCATCTCATAATGAAATCATTTTTACTTGTGCCACAAAATAAACATACATCATTCATAATAACCCAATGAATAAAATGGGTTTCATAAAAATCATACCATCATCACATAATCCATATAAAAGAAATGGATATCATTTCATAATAAGAAAATTGAAACCATTTAAATCATATAGAAATTACACTTAAAACAGACACATATGAAATAATGTCATCTTAGATGGAAAATGGTTTTGATAAAACACATGAAATTAATTCTTGAGGAAAATATCCTTTCTTATTCAAAATAAATTTCTTTTCACAAAACGTCATGGAATTTTAAAATAAATGGATTTTTTTGAAAATAGTCATTAATTATTTTGGAGGATTCTTCAGGAAAATAAGGCTTTACAAAACTGTAAAAATCCTTTCATGCCGTATAAGTTAAAAAAACATTCTCCTCGTACTTTTTTCAGAAAAGTCAAAAAGGAACATCGTAACATAAACAAAAGAAATATTACGTACATACCATGTAGTAAAAGTCTAAAATGGGTAAAATGGAATTTAAACATAAATAAAAACACCTTTATAAAACATGGACATGGATGATAGAAATAACCCCAATAAATACTTACGAATAAGCAATCTCGGATAAAACTGTGATTTTCAAAATTATTTCTTACCTTAGGTCTGATATGCTTCGTACGTATCCAACCCTCCTGTATAATGATATAAATAATGTCATTGACTTATTACAGAATAATATTCATTTTTATTATATCGTATATGGTTCACTTATGACTTTATATTACCCGTTCTTTTGTAAATTCATGTTAAAGTAGCGTTTTGGGTAAAATCGATTCATTTGTCGTTCGTGTTTTTACTTTTAATTGTTAATATGATTAATTAGGTAATGATTAATTACATCTTGAATGTAAAACATGATTTATATATAATATATATTCAGAATATACATATATATATTAGATCGATAAATGGAAAGAAACACACCGTTCATGGAGACGGTAGGCCGTACGAACGCATGAACTCTGTTTTCATTTCCTTATTCAATTGAATGAAATTAAGTAGATGTCATACATATATATACACATAAATCCAGTATCATTGTTATTTCATATATTTCATGATTACATATTATATATACTTTATAATAATTCATGAATGGTTGACATGGAGAATGAATCTCATCACGTCGTGGATACGGTATTCCGTACGTACGCACGAGCGACGATATCGTTCCCATGATCGTGGAATTGTATAGAGGTGTATGTATACTATTTCAGAATCAATATCACTTTACAATAATCATATATAGTTATTATTTACACCATTATACCCATCCAAGTAAGGTGGTGGTGGAAAATAGATTACAGCACGGCGTGGAGACGATATTCCGTACGTACGCACGCATAGTGATTTCATTTCCGGTGGGATGGATAGATGGTGAAATAGGGTTTATTAATACTTATAATAACATATAAATATATAAGTGATACTGAAGTTATTACTTCATAATGATACAACAAAATAAGAAGAAGTGTAAGAAGAAATAATGTTGAAAGAATCAATAACGGACATTAACTATTCTTTGAAGCGCCTCTTTGAGACCTTCCCTTAGGGCACCAAATTTGGTCTTTGAAGAAGACCAGGACATCTAAGTTGTTTCTAGTGAAGTGGATAAGAGAATTTGGCAGGGTTTGGCCGATAATTAAGGCTCAAATTGGTGTGAGGAAGAGAGGGAGGAGGTGCCCTTTTATAAGGGAGGAGAGGGGCACCTTTGGAATAACTAAAAAATATTATTTTATTATAAAGTAATATTCGGTTTTTAAAAGATCCAAATTGAGTTATTTAGAAGATAAGGCGGGGATGGGTCGAAATCCTCTCATCCAATATAATTTAGTCAAGTTTAGGTTTCTATTTTAACCTTATCATTTAGATTTATCTTTAAGTAAAATAATTTTTCTTTTACTGTGTCTTCTTGTTTTCTTAGACTATAAGGTTAATAAACATACTATAACAAGCCAGACGAACCCCAAGTTGTTTATTATTAATATATATAACCTTATATAAGTAATTTGGTCGAACCATAGATATTTAAGAATAAAATAACAATTAATAATATAATATATTTTTTTAAAAACTATCTTATGTCAAATTTGACACTATTTGGAAATTGATTTTTGTGGAAATCATAACAGAATGATTAGTTCTAAAAAAGTTTATTAAATCAATAATAACATGACATATTAACCTAGAAAATTATTGTAAATAATAAAAAGTCTCAAATTATATTTATTTGGGTATTTATAACGTCAATTATGTCAATATTTTATTAATAATATAATTACTCCATCATCATTGTGTCAGAAATAAATTAAATTATTTAAAGTCTAAAATTTTCAAATAAAATACCATTATGTAGGAAATATTTTTACTTTCTAAATAATATTTATAGTAAAATTTATCTTATGCATAACCCTATGTTAACAATGATTTACTTATTAAACATTGATTTTAACTATTTTAACCCTTCTTTAAATAAATTTATATTTAATGTCCTAATCTAATCCAAGTGGGCCTAAATGGTCATATTTTATTCCTATGTTTTTTGGTCGAATTACACTTATCCAATAGAATTAGGACATGTGTTAGGGTGATAATAAAATCATTTTTACCCTTAATTACCCTATTTACTTTTAACTGTTGTAAATAAAGTAAAAAGTAACTATTCACCAAAAATTATTTTCATCTCATTGAACCACAGTGTACATACTGACATCAACCGGGTCTCTCATATTTTTGAAATTCCATTCACAAAGGCGGTAAAATTATTTTTTATGTAAATTTGAAAATTCTCCTTGGAGGTGGGTAAAAGACGGTCAAAAGTTCAATAAAATTTCTATATATCTATAATTAATATAAAATGACTCTAATGGATTCCATTGAACTTATATAGGTATTATGTATAAATTTTGACCTAATATAAATTTAAATAAAATAAATAATTATTTAAATAAAAAGTCGGTTTTAAATAGTAACATAGTGTTTTCACTATTCATCAAAAATTGAACGTTTACAAAAAAATACCAAAATTTTACCCTAGGATAATTTTGATATTCCAAATCAAAAATAAAGTCCATTTTGAAAGATGAAATTTACAAAATTTGAAAAATTGGTTATTCATATTCATAATGGATTGTTTTAATAATATTTTAATAGCATATCATTGTTTAGTGAAACTCGGTATTGCGTACAACACAAGCTATCGAGGAAGGTCGTGATTGCGTGTAGTGAAAGACATGTTAGGGTTGCGTGTTGTGCAGGACTCCATTGATGTTTCATTATAACAGAATCCAACCATTTTTCATATATACATTGAATATATAAATATATATATATATATACTCAATGTTGCGTAGAATGACTATTATCAAATGAACATGAAATTGTGTGTAAAACAATCTAAGAATAGTGTTGCATATAATGCATGCTAATATTGTGTTGCATATAGCACACGATAATCTTATTGTAGCATAAAACACATGACATCAAATAAATTAAAAAGAATACTTATCATAAAATATCGGGTTGTTGCATGTTATCCCATGCAATGCTAAGTACGAGAGAATGTAGTGGTCATGTAAAGGAAGTATTCAATAAAGATGTTGTATTTCATGTTTTATGTTTTTATGTAATGATCCTAAGCCCCAAAGACACTAAACCTATCGATCTTCTTTATTGTATCATGTGATGTTTTTTGTAATAAATCATGTTTATGTTTATAATAAAAACATGTTTGTCATAAAAAGGGTATATCAGATTAATAAATAATTAATATAATTAAATGAAAGGATTAAGATACACTATTTTCTAAAAGGACAATCAAAACATATACCAATTTCTCTATAAGGTGTTCATATGAAAAAAAATTATGGCTAATAAATTGGTGAGTTTAAATAGTATTAAAATTTGATTGACCTTGCAATAACAATGTTTTCGTCCATAATGTTACAGTGAAGAATAGTCAACAAGGTTCTATAATTTGAATTTGTAACAGATTTTATATCTATGAGGTGTGGGTTTGATTAATGTTTAGCCAAAAATAATATATATTTTTCCTTTTGGACATTCGGTAGTGTTTTATGGGTTTGAGGGATATTTTCAAAAGAAATGATATTATAGTGGGGATATCTAAAATAAAGAAGATGCCCCTTTGAAACCCTAGTTGTAAGATAACACACTTCTAGTGGGTACCCACCAGAGATATTGTGGGTGACTATTAAAGGTCCGGTGGGTTTCCTGTGTGTTTTAATTTATATATAAATTAATTAAAATTATGTAAAATAGTTTTTAATCATATTTTCACCCCTTTCTTGGAAAAGTGGGGTGCCTCACACCCTTCCCAACATTACTATTTGTTCCTTTTCCCTTCACATAAGATCATGATCATATGATCCAATAATAGAGTTCTATTTATTTTAATAGACCACCATATATGATTCTAACTCTCCTCCCCCTTATATCACATTTCTCGTACCCATTTACTTATTCATTAAATGTAATGTATAATTTGGTTCCTTTTAGGTTTCATAATTTCATCCAATTTTGGTTAATTTTTGTATATTATTTCTTTCAAGTGGGAATCTACTGCCTAAATCTATGATGTACCTTTCTTTTTTGGCTATTATATACTATTCTATAATAAACTATATGAATTTTTTGATGTACAACCTTTTTACACATTACTTAAAATTAATTTAATTTATATAATAGAAGAACCATTAATCATGTAAGACTTTATTGGGTCCTTGAGTGGTTCCCTAAGACTTTGTCATAAACATTGGTCACCAATATCAATTTTATTACATATATTTTTTATAGTATTGTGAATTAATAGCCAGATGAAAGGTCAATCATAGATGAGTGTTCCCTTAGGAACATGATACATATCCTTGGGAATCCAAGAGGTATCATTTAATAGTTATTTTATATAGGAAGTATGTGTATTGATTTAGAAAAGTATTAAATTATTAACATAAATCCAAATAATTACTAATGTTTAGATTTTCATATTAGTTAAAAATGTCATGAGATGTATCTCACATCATTAAATGGTGTGGAACCAGAACATGAACCTATAATGGATACCTATTAAGGACCCATGAAACTAGGTGCCTTTTTTGGTGTACTAGGGTTTTAATTTTTGATGATTAGATTTTAAAAAACTAGGATAAGGGTGACCTAGAAAAAACATGGTGATTTGAGGGAGTTAGTATATGTATTGGAATATTACTTATTTTTAAAACAATCTGTATATGTATTGGGATACCTTCTTCAACGACATGGCATTCAATGTGATTATTATTCTAGTTGCTAATTTTTAACCTAGATATTTACATGTTGGTCCTGTATTATCCACCCATGTTATACAATGGTAGTAATTTATCTACCTTGGGTGTGGTAACAGTAGATTGGATTCCCATAGTGGGTGTTCATGTGTATGGGGATACCATGGGAACTATGTGTGTTATCCTCAACCCCATCATGATAAGAATATTAATTGGAATTTTATAACATTGTGCAGGGATATCCTTCCAATAGATATTTGGGTATATCATTAACCTTAATATAATATCCCTTATAGAGGGATTTCATTAAATTCTGACATGCACCGGATTTTTAATCCTATTGTGAATAAATAGTTATACCTTGTTCCCTTAAATATTTTAGTTGGCGATATTTTCCCCTTTTTCAGTTATATATTTTTGGGGACTCATATTCCACTTATATTTCAGTGGATTATCATGGACATGATGTGAGATGATAAATTAACATTTACCTTGATTTTAGTGGAATGATTGTGCCTAATAAATGTTGATATTTTTAATTGGTGGTATATCATCCACCATATGAGATGTGGAGTTTTCTTGGTGGAATACCATCCATGTGGAGAATAATAAATGCGATTATTCGTAAATAGAGTAATTTTTTATAGTTGTATATCATCCACCTACTAGAGTTGGTTTTTTGTTTCATATCTGATTTAAAGACAAGATTAATAGGTATATCTTCCTTCGAGAATCAAGGATTACTCTTTTCTCACTAATATATCATTAATTATTATTATTGTATGGTGGTAGATCATGTACCTAGTTTAGGGATCAGTGTTTGACTATTCAAATGAGATGTTCCTTGTTTATTGGTCCTACACATGGTAATATTTGGATACTAATTCGTTTTTCACTACATAATATATAATTTTTTCACATTTATTTGTTTTGATGAATTTTTCACTATGATTTCCCTCCTTTTAACTTATATACATGTGGTACCTAATCTATCTTCAAATAAGGATTGTGATATCACATTCACATTATTATACATCTCTAACACTCATTGTTGTGTGTCAATACATCATTCAATGACCGAATGATTTGATGGTGTATCACCCACTCTGATAGCATATAGGTGATGAGTAATTTAACAATGTTCCATGATATCTGGAAACATTGTACAATGATAGATCATTCACATTGAGATTTATACAATTAGTAGTGCATTGTTCCTTACAAATGTGTGTTTAGACAATGGGTAAATTATCATGTCCAAAACAGGACAATAAAGGTATAGTCAAAAAAAATTTAGCAATAGCACTCTTAGAGGTTGTGAGTAATCTATTATTTTTTGACTTATTAAAAATTCATATTTATCATATGCTAGTATTTATTATATTTTCTAGTGATACTATTTGTGGTATCTTATTTCATTTTAATATCACCCATCTGGAGCACCATAGTAACCAAGAGGACTTAATGGTTGTAGCTATGATGAATTATGTTGTATTTCATAGGGCTGAGAAAATAGTATAGCATGAGAATCTCAAGGAAATATGACTATTTGGGGATTAATCACCAAGATTTAGAGTATTATTATTTTCTAGAAATTTTAGTATACCTAATGCATGGTCAGCCAATGGTTGACCTTACATACATGGTATTTTTTCTGAACATATTGTATAGATAATTTTTATGGCTTGTGATATCAATTTCTCTATGGATATTTTGTATTATTACTTCAATGTCATGTTATTATATGTCTGATATTATCATTAATACTTATATGATTTATAAATATCAGTATATAATTGTATAATATATCCATATTTATACTGTAACCCTAACTATTTTTAGATAGTCGTTGGAATACACAGATGTATTCTTCAGTTCATGTGGTAATTTGAAAAAAGATATGATCATGTGGTTCTGGATGATACATTTCAATGTGGAATTAGAGGCTTTATTTCCATCGAATTATTATTTACAATATGGTAAGAAGAGGGAGGACTATTTGTTACTACTAATAAACGATTCCTTTATTAATAGATAACTTCTCCATGAGTTGGTGTCAATGTATCTTGGGAGTGGGTATTTCTATACATTGTCTTTTATATTATGGTTTTATATATTTTAATTGAGTATAATTCTTTTGTCTACATATTTTATTTATTTATGATTTATCTCATAACCAATGGGCTTTTCATTAATGCATCATCTTTAGGACGTATTGTTCATATAAAAATTATGTCCACACATGTGAATTATTACATAGATACATCATAATTAATAGTTAATTAAACTATAGTAATTAATTTTTTTATTGATTTAATATATATCATCTTAGTGGAAGTACATCTAGATGAACTAAATTTTGTTCATGATACTGTATATTTGATGATGTAACATGTTTTCTTGTTTGAGATTGTACTTGAACAAAATATGGGATGGTTGGGATAGAGTCAATTATAAATATGGAGGACATAATATTACAAGGTTCATGTAATGGGTAGTATATCATGTTACTCAATACATTTTTTTATAAAAGGTAATGTATATATTGGTGTCATTGATCCTCGAGAGGGGTTTGTAGTATATGTATTCTCAGTAAGTATCTTCATAGTATGTTGGGTTGTTTGTCTTTGGTATGTGGTGTCAACGTATAGGAGACCAAATTACCGATTTATTTGTGAATGAATTTTCATGATTTTTTTTGATATTTTAGGATAACACAAGTTACATACAATGTGATTTGTGATAAATAATCCAATTGTAGATCCTAGTGGTGATATGTTTCAAATAACGTTTTATTGAGATGAATTTTCATAAGAATAATGTGGTTCATATTTGTTATTTCATTTAGTTAGATGTGTTATATGAGGTTAACCTAGAGAGATAATGGGTTTTTTAACCACTAGAATTCCTTATAAATGAGATAATTGGTAGATACCTCATTATATGAGATCAACGTCAGGTGTGGTGTCACTATGTTTTAATATTTTTCACTTGAATATTGACATATAAGTGTGAAAATATGAATTTTTGGGCTGTACCTTCAATCATGTCTTGATTCTGACATATGGAAATCATGATTTGTTGTTTAGATGAAATGTGATCATAGAAAATGTGAGTTCTAAATCATTATAAAATTATTTGAATCAGGTTATTTGTATCCTTAGGGTTGATAACAAATTTAATTTGAGTAAAAATCGATGACATGGGTATTGACCCAACAATATTAAGTGGTTTTACACCCTCATAGCTAAGTAGAAACATGGTGGGAGTTTCATGATATATGGGTAATTTTCATTCATACAACCTATTATCTACTATGGTCTGGTGATATTAGTGTGGGATATGTGAAATCTACCATGAACATTTTTTGGGTTATATCAAGGATCGATTTTGGGGAATCTCCCTAGGTGATGGAGAGTGTGTGTTCAGATCAGGTGACTTCTATAATGAGGTTACGATAATAATTATGATGTATGAAGAGTGAATTTACATAATTCATTGGGTATGGTTTTTTTTATTTAGGGGGAAAAGATCACTACACAAAATCATATATCGGGGTTAGTAACCAAAATGGTAACTATGTGTTTTGATGGACTTTAGGTCTATTTAGTTCTCTTTGAATTATACTATTTAGGTCATGGGTTTTGGGTGTATGTAAAATGGATTATTACCCTTGAGTTTTGAAATGGTGTGTGTTATCCATATATATTATTTTTCTATTATAGCTAAAATATGAAATGGTTAATGTATTCGGATACTGTAGAACTGCATTTAGAAAATTAAGAGAATGGGGTTCTTAGAAGATGTTAATGTATAGGAGTATTAGTAAAAATAAATGGATTGGGTTATATGTAAAGGGGGATGAGTTTTCTATGGAAAAATATTAATAGAAAAAGGTTTATGAGGTGAATTATGGAAATAACAATGGAATCTCATGCCAGTAATGAGAAATGAAGACTCATTAAATGTGAAATATAGTAGATAAACTATTGGGTCCTATGATATTTTATGGTTGAGTTTCCCATTGTGATAATTTTTTTTGAAAAGATCATCAAAAATTTTTATTTAGGAATTAAGATGGTTGTAACCAACTAGTATAGAAATGTTGATTCGTTAGATAGGTAGAGATTGAGTGGTCTACATTGGTAATAAGGGTCATTAGTATATGTATTCCCTAGATAAGACACGAGTTTTTCAATGGTGTGACATCTACAGAATTCAATAACAGTGGATTAGAGTAATGTGAGATTATATACCTTAGTGTGTGGCTCATGTGATGGATCAATATATATCTAATGAGTGATGATACTGTTTTTCCTTGTCTAACTATTAAAGTATTTTTGTGATGAATCATGAAAAAAAATTATGAATGAAACAATTTGTATGGTGGGGAGCCTACTATTGTGATTTTTGGTTCCAAACCTCATTTGGGTGAAATATTATGGGCATCATTTGTGGAATAATTGATACTCATAACCTATTAGTGGTTATGGTTATGGATTGGTTCTTTGATATTTGTGGAAAATAAATTTATATTACTTTGGAAATATACATATGTGGGTGTCATTCATGTTCAATTATGAGGGATGTATGAAATGTGTAGGATAGGAATGAAACATCGTCATGTATTCATGGTTTTGTGGATGAGAGTGATATTCCTAATAACAAATGATCCCCAAACACTCATGTGTGGTTACAAGTATGTGATGGTCTATCATAAATTAGTGAAATCAAAAAGTATTTGTTTACAACATTTGAATAATAAATCATTATTACCAAAATAAAATGGGTTTGTTTTTTAAGTTGGAATGATTATTTGGAAATATGTTTTCAAAAATATTAATTTTTCATAGGTAATTGGTTTTCTAGGGTATCAATTGGTGGTGCTCCACACCTGATTGAGCATGGTGGGTCTGATAAAAAAAATACATATATGATTTTGGTGATTTTTAAAATCTATAATGTGATAGATATATAGGCGTATAAAAATTGTGAATAGGTTATTCATCTAATAATACTTGGTGGCATCAGTGACACAACTTAAGGATGAGTTCTTTTATGTTGTGGAGGTTGTAATACCCTTGTCATCCATATAATATGAATTATATTTTTTTTCTTTGAAATGATATTAATTTTGTTCTATATTGGATGTTGGATGTGGTGGGGTTATTTTTGATCCACATTATATGGAAATTGGCCCATGTTTTAGGTATATTCTTATGAACAGATCTCCCACTCAAACCTAAGCGAGAGGCTACCAATGTTCCAATGGCCCATCCAGTGGAATTTTAGTAATGGACATCCATAAAATTTCAAGTGGGTTCCCAATGATGTTTTTTTGTGTGATTGTAAAATTTTATAAAATATAATTATTTTTTCAACATAATTTTAATTTTTTAACATTTTTTACTCTCTATTGTACTAGTAGAGTGCCACATGCCTTTCCCCCATCCTCTTACATATTCATTGTCCACGAGTAGATCAGGGTGTTTTTTATCATAAGGTGCCCCCATTGGCATGTCTAGAACTGTACTCCACTTTTATGTAGTATTTTCTCACTATATTTAAATACATTGGTTCATATGTCAAATTTTTTGATCTTTGTCAGATCTATAGACTACATCTAATAAATGTTAAATAAATTTATGTTTTAAAAGAAACATGTATTTATTATGTCATTTGAGGTGGCACCAAAATTTATTTTTGGTACTTACTTGTTTTTTAATCCTTATATGAAATAAAGTTATTTACACCATACATAAAATTCCTTAAATTATTTAATTTGATTAATAGAATCTATATGATGAATGTGAGACACATTTTGGTTTATGAGTGGTTCCATAATGTAATTTTTTTAAAAATATAACACTAATTGCCATGTCTAAATATATGGAATTTATGGGAATGTTGTATTGGGGTTTGATATATGGTTATTTTTTATCAGCGTGTCCTTCAAAAAATATGATTTATTCTAGGGATCCCAAGTAGTTTTCCAAATAAGTCTCCGAGTATAGGGAGTGTGACTATGGATTTTTTAAAGGATGTGAGTGAATTATAATTCTATTACATTGAGTAGGGATGAGGTTTAAATCTATGATACACCAGTTATTATATGTAACTGTCTTCCTTAAATGATGGGGAACCTTGAACATGGACCCAAAAAAGGTGATTTTGTTATAGGATATACCATAAGAACCCTTTGTGGTGTCCTAGAATATTTCGTAGATAGATTTGGTTTTATAATAAAATAGGATAATAATGAGATATAATAGCTAATATACACTAACTAGTTTATTGGTAGTTTGACTATAACACCCATGTGTTAAATTTTACATATGTTTTTTTGTTGTTTTCATTAGGGATAGATTACTATATGTCATCTCTATACTGGAAATATATAACTGACCTTGAAATTTATGTGTTGGTTATCGATATTCTACACAAGGGATTAGAGGACGGTTCTCCATCAACCCATGGTTCATGATTATATATGGAATTTAGGTACTTTCATTTAAATTTTAATAGTTATCTTCTATTTAATTTTTATTAAAATCCATGTTTATATAATTTTAATTTTATAAATTCATTTCTCAATTAATTTACAATTCTTATTTAAAATTTATTATTCTCAACAAATATTAAAATCAACTAATGATAAAAAAATATATGATTAAAATTTTAAATTTTAGTATATTCTTATGAAAAATTACAGTGAATATTTTTTCCATATTATGAAATAGTATATTTACAAATAAGTTAGTCATTTTGAGAATTAAATATAGAACTTTATATGTAATGAAATGCAGTCACACAAGATATAAAATGGATTTGGGATCATAATTCATATAAATATATATTAAATACAAAAAATTTATAGAAAATCATTGGTAACATTTCATTCAACTACATACCTTTATTATATATACTTTCCAATGGTGAACTCAGTTATCAAAATTGAAGTCGGAAATTTCACCCAAATTTTAGGGTCCAAAATTTTATCATAAAATTTTAGTAAAAACATCAATAATAATTTTTTAAATTGGATTATATTTTAAAATATATTAAATAAACTATAGAGAAATATTTTTTAATCTACAATATATTTAAATTCTCTTCATATAGAGTTTTTTCAAGAGTGTCAATGAGAAAAGAGAAAATAATTCATTGTTTTTGGGAAATGATGGGAAATGAGTTATCCACCCAAATTACACCACATTTGTTTCTAACCATAATTATTGAGATAAAAAATTTAAATTCTCATCGTAATATAATCTGAATATCACATTGAATTTTTTTGGGGAAGAAAATGGATGTTTTAGTTACTTTTATTTCTTTATAATCGCATGTTTAATTTTATTATTGTATGATTTTTATTCCCTTGTATGATTTTAAAACCTATCTAGTGTATTTAGTAATTCTTATTTTACCTTATATTATTAATCTTCTACCTCTTATATAGAAATGTTTAATACCATTTATTTTATTTTGTGAATCCATGCACATAATAGTTGAAGGTATTGTTATTTTTTGTTTTTATCTTCATTAATATCATTTATATATGTCAACATCTGTTTTATATCGACTGATTTTCATAAAGGAGAGGCCTTCCCTATTATGGATTTATTTAATATAGTTTCAATAGATTTATTGGATGTTATTTTATGTGATTTTAACCAATACATTTTTCATTAATTTGAGGTATCCATTCAATTTCACATTTTCTTTTTTGTTCTTGTTGAAATTTAAAACACCATATTTGATTGCTAGCATGATCTTATACCTTTTAGTTATAATTAATGTGATATTGTATATTTTTAAGTTTTTATACTTTATTTTTTTGGGATTAAATCAGTGAATTATAAAGGTGAAATTATAAAATTTATTAGATACAAATTGAATCAGTAAAATTAAAATTCCCTAAAAACAAATCAATCCAATCTATTCTATGAAAAAACATTGGATAAAACAATATTTAATAATCTTTTCAATAAAAATATTCTTGTGTTATTTATTCAAATAATGTCAACCAAAATAGTTGTCCACGATATATCCAAAACCCATCCTTGTATTTCATGGTTTAATTATTTTATGTCTATGGATTTGACACCCTACCTGTGCTATAATATATTGCTTCTACTTGTTGGAAAAATATGGCAAAAGGAAATTTCAATGTAATTTATGGGGTCCCAAGTAATTAACACATATACTATTATCTTTTATTACCACCACATTTTCTATATTGTAATCCCTATATATATATTCCCCTTTATCTTTTTTGTTTCTCAATATATACATGGGACCATTCAAAAATCTTATTCAATATTAATAATCCTAGAGTAGGGGAATCAAGTTAATGTTCTGGTTTCCAAACTTTAGATCCAATATTCAATGATAATTTAAAATCTAAACATTATTACACACATCTAGAGAATATTACAATTAATACATTATTAATTAGATGTGGGAATCATTGTAAATATTTCAATGAGGTATCATTTAATGTAGTGAATTAAATAGATAAATGTATGGATGAAAACCTCATACCTGCCTTAAGAAATTATGCCACATACATCAGAAATACTTCAATGGAGAAGTGATGTATATATTCAAACCCCATTTCACAATCATCCTTTAATATTTTCATGAGATGGTGATTTATATTCCATATATTTATGTGAACATAGATAATAGCATTTTTGATACCGTCTTCACCAACATCAAATCAAGTCATTGATGAGGAAACTATTCACCAGTAAAATAAAATATCGAGAAATGAATTGATTAATGATCATGAGACCTAAATTGTTACATTATAGTGACCTGTTACAATTTTATATTCAAAAATATACTTCTCCCACCATAAAAGTTGTTCACATAAGATTATAATTCAAACCATTATTGATAACGTGTGAGAGTAATTTTATATAATATCGGAATGATTTAATAATACCCTCCACACGGTCCCATTCAATAGATTCTAAATCTAAATAAAAATTTAAATTTAAATGTTGGGTTAGGTAATGTGCAAAAAACGTTATTGGACATGATGTGAAATAGGACATTCAAGAAACAAAGCACCAAATAATGATTATGAGTATCTATAAGATCACAAAAAAATAAAAGAAAACAATGTAAAACCTCTCCCTACTATAAGAAACCACATAGATATATATTTATTCACACTCTAAGTGATGATGCAAGCCTCATAGATAAGTATGTATCCCTCTCAAAGAAGGTCATAGATATATGACTTCTAAATGTCCATAAAGCATAATCTAATGACCCTAGATTCGTTATTTGTGGAAAATATCACTATAGTATTGATAACATCAAAAGTATTACATCAATAATGAGTATTGTATGACTATTTTTAGAGGCCAATGTTTTAAATGTTTAAAATCATTACAACCAAAATAATTAATATACCAATTATAGTGGTAATATTTATATTCACCATTGGGATAATCCATATCTAAGTCAACAACATGTTCTAAATCCATAAACTCCAAACCATTTTTCACCCCCTTACTAGTATAAAATACCAAAATACCAATTCCTATAACCCTAACTGAACATTCAACCAACCAAAAAACAACATAAATACCATCCCATGCTAAAACAACCTACACAATACCCTATCCAATATATTCCAAAAAAATTACTTGAGAAATTTTATAAAAAAATAGAGATAATGAATTATGAGGTTTTAATAAAAAAAATTGAATTAAAAATAATTAAAACTTATAAAGAACCCCTGAACACTAATTTTATCTCCTCCACAACTATTGAGGGATAATATAGATGTCCATAATCTTCTAATGAAAAACTAAATATTTTTACTATCTAATGGATTTTGAAAAACATTTATAACCCTTAACCTGACATTATTAAACCATTCTAGTATTAAAATCTCACGAAAATGATAAATAATAACTAATATATTTTGATATATATGTGGATTAACATAGGGAAAAACTATATCCCAAAAAAATCTATCAAAATTTAGCTTTCCCTCAAATAATTATGTGAAAATCCAAAGTCATTTTGAGTGAAATCTGACGGGAAATATTTTTTTCATTTAAAAAAAATCCATTTTTATGTGATTCAAAGAATACTTTCATTCTAAAATTATATTATGTTCTCGTATAAATGGAAAAGTATGTTCCCAGGAAAAAGAACTAGTCCCCTTTTTCTAACAATTTTATTTACACCATCAATGGAACCATCAATCCAATGGTAATGGACCTATGTTTTTATTTCATCAATGTTGAAAATGGAGAGAAAAAATTATATAATTTATTGTTAGATCAATGGGTTCGTGTTAAAATCATTATATATTCCTATTATTATATGTATAGTCTTGATGACATACACCCCACTTTTGACACTCTCAAACCGTTTAATAACTATTTTTAAATACCACAATTTAATGTAATGCATGTTATTGAAAAATTAAAAATTTTCAATTACCCTAATGACTTCATTGTCTATGAAAATAGTCCACGATAATGTCAATGGGAGAAAACTCACATAATTATAATTTTTCCTTTCATGAATATTATTAACTCAATTATCCGATTTAGTAATGAGAACATGATAGTAATATTCAGAAACATGAAAAATAATCCCTATATTTATAATTCAATCAATCAAATTTGAAATGATTTAGAGATTTATTTGGTGAAATTGATCAATAGTGTTTATAGTGGACAAGAGGAACATAAATTAATTTTCAATAGGTTTTTAATCCTATTTTATATTAAATTTCCGTATTTCCATGTCTGAAATTTTTCTTATTGGCTAGAATATATGGAATATATATAAATTAATGATTCTTTATAACTACTAATCACTAAATAATTGAGAGAAATTTTGATAATTGAGTTTATAACAATTATTTGATGAATATATATATATATGTTACTAAAACATCATTGTAAAAGATAATTAAAAGATCGTGTTATAAGTCCCAATTATTCTCATGTGATTTTTTCCAAATTGAGCTTGATCTTAAGTGCCTGACTTCCTTTTTCAAGTAATCATTCAAAGTGGATAACAAAAATATTCCTAATTTTATTTCATATTATTTAAAATCAATACAGGATAGAATTATCCATTATTTTTTAATCAGGAATAAGAAATAAATAAGATGGAACCTTTCTTGTATTTCTATGATTAACCCACACAATATGACATATATTATTATTCCCGAATCATATTCTAATACATCGAAAAAACAAAGTGGTAGACTCAATGAAACAACCTGAGATTTTATGATAAATATTTTGTTTTAATGAATTATTTTATACGCAATACCAATGAAATATTTCACTACAAACAACACTATCTTGGATTGCGTTACACACATGAGCAACCTTCCTTGATAGCATGCATTTTACGCAATACTGAGTTTCACAAAACAACGATATATTATTAAAGTAATATATAAACTAGCCATTATGACTAGTAATACAGAATTTTTAAACTTTTATAAATTTTATCATTCAAAATGGACTTCATTTTTGGATTCAGAATACCGAAATTATCTTATTGTGAAGTTTTGTTATTTTTCTGAAAACTTTCATTTTTCGATGAATAGTGAAAAACACTGAGTTATAGTTTAAAACCGAATTTTTATGTGAAAAATTATTTATTTTATTTGAAATTATTTAGGGTCAAAATAGATACATAATACCTACATAAGTTCAATTTAATTCATTGTAGTGATTTTATAATAATTTTAGATATATAAAAATTTTATTGAACTGTTAACTATCTTTTACCCACCTCCAAGGAGAATTTGAAAATTTACAGAAATCTTAATTTTACCACTTATGTGATTTGAATTTCAAAAATCCGAGAGACTAAGTTAATATAAATTAGTAAAATGTGTTTCAAGAAGATAAAAATAATTTCTGTGAATAATAACTTTTTACTTTTATTTTCCACGGTTAAAAGTAAATATATTATTCAAGGGTAAAAATGATATTATTATTACCGTAACACATATCCTAATTCTATTGGATATTTTTAATTCAATTAAAATTATCCTTAGAAATAAAATATGACCATTTATGTCCACTTGGATTAGATTAGGACATTTATTATTATTTAATTCAAAGAATAGGTAAAAGAATTAAAATCAATTTTTAATAAGTAATTTTTTTAATATAGGGTAATACATAAGATAAATTAGACTATAAATATTCATTAGAAACCTAATACTATTTTATACATAATTGTATTTTATTTATAATTTTTAGACTATAAATAATTTAATTTATTTATGACACAATGATGATGCAGTAATTACATTATTAATGAAATATTAAAATAATAAATATTATAATTGTTCAAATAAATTTAATTTGAGACTTTATATGAATTAAAATAATTTTATAGGTTAGTATGACATATTAGGGTTTGTTAGATGAGTTTAATTCGAAGTTATAATGCTGTTACGAATTTATCAAAAACAAAATGCAAAATACAGTAAAAAAAGAGAAAAAAGTGTTTAAAAAAATATTAAATGATTAATTGATATTCTATTGCTAAAAATCAAAGGATCGGTAAAAATAATTATATAATACTATATATGAAATTAATGAACCAATTAGGATTTTTTTGGATGTTTATAGTAATTTTATTAAAAATATTATGTTAGAATACAAGAAGACACAGTAAAAGTTAAATTATTTAACATAGAGTTAAATCGAAATGAAAATGTTAAAATGATAACCTAAACTTGTCTAAAACCTATTGGTTGAGATTTTTTAGTCCCATACCCACCTTATCCTCGAAATAAGTCACATTGGAGACATTATAAACTGAATATGAATTAATTATAAAATAATATTTTAAGTTTTTCCAAAGGTGCCTGTCAGCCGTCTTATAAAAGGGAAAGCCCATTCTCTATAATTCACACCTCCAAAGACATTTTTCTCTACCAAACCCTGCCCAAATACCCTATAAAATATCCTCCCTTAATCCTTGAGTCCTTCCTTTTGTAATAAGGCCAACCTATGGAGCCCTTTTGATCAAATCAAAAGAAGGAACCCGGTGAAGAGGTATACATCTCACCACCTATTTCAAGATCCTTTCTTCATCCACTTACTCCTTCTTTGTTTTTTAAATTCTAAAATAATAACTCCAATATCTTCTATATATTGTGATTTTATTATATATGGTACAAACATATTAGTTATTTTATCCATCCTATGAATGAAAAAGTCACCAGATGTGTGTACGTATGGCTTACTGTCTCCACGTCGTGGTGTAGTTTGTGATTCAAACATTTCATCATTTGGATGGAATTTATAATGAGTATAAATGATACAAATAATAAATATAAAATTATTATGATTCTATATATTAGATATAACATCCATTTATATATGATTTTATAATCAAGGGAATGATATCATCACTTGCGCATACATATGGCCTACCATCTCCACGATGTGATGTGACTTGTTCTATATGATCTTCATTGAATAATGATTATATAAATTAATTGAATGAAAAAATGACATATATTACAATAATACCATTCTTTAAATGAGTTATCTATAACCTAAAATGTGGAATAAGAATTTAGTCGACAAAACATGCATAAGAACATAAAGAAATGAACACTCGACTAACTGGTAACAATGAGATATTATTAATAAGAAGATACAAAAATGATCATATATGATATCATAACAATGAATATGAATCTATAATAAGTCAATGAAATTATTTATATCATTTTGAAGATGGTTCGGATACGTACGAAGCTTATCTGACCTAAGGTATGGGAAAATCTCACAATCTCATTTTTATCCAAGATTGTTTATACTTTAGAATTTACTGGGGAATATTTATCATCCACATCCATGTTTCCTCAATATGTAATTTTATTTCTATCTTCCTATAATTGTTTAAATCCAATTTTACCTATAGGTTAATTTTTAGTAAAAGATATTAAAGGATCTTTTGTCGTTTTCAGTACAATGTACTTTTTTACTTTTCAAGCCAAAGTACGAGAAAATGTATTTTTAACTTATACAACATGAATGGATTTTTATAATTTCATAGAGAATTATTTCCATGAAGCTTCGTTTACAAGTTCTCCAGTTAATTTTTTAATTAACATATTTTAGATTAATATTTTATGACATGTTAAGAAAGGAAAAATATTTTTGATGTAGAAATGATATTTACCTCAAGAATGGAGTTCAAGTGTTTTATCAAATTTATTTTCCATATAGTATAATATAGGGATCTATTTCTATTGCTATTTTTACATTTATTTGATTATGTTATGTAGGAATTATTTTTATGAAGTCATTTTATCTTATATGGATTATGTTATGAAGGCATGATGTTAAAGAACCCAATTTTTATTACATGGGTTATGCTTTGATATATGATTTATCATTTTGTGGAACACATAAGAATGGTTTAATTATGAGATGAGTGGGACCTATATCTACATCAAATGCATTTGGTAAAGATTTATATCTCATGATATAGACATCGCTTGAATGGAAAGTCAATCCAGTTCAGTGATATATGACTGGAACGAGGAGTGAACTCGGTTTTGAAATGGACTTTTTCCACTATGATAGTCTTGGAAATTAGTATTGAATAATAATAAATGATTTTCAATTAATATGTTTGTATGCTAAAAAGTTTCAAGTTTTATGTTATGATTATTGGGATTACATTTCACTACTATTATTAATCCCATGTTATGAAATTATGATCTCTTGTGCAAGTTAAGATTTTCATTATGTTATGTTCTTATAAATATGATATTTCCTTTGATTACCCTTACTGAAAATTTGAGCTCACCATTTTGTATGTTTTCTTTTCCCTAGGTCATGAAGAAGGGTATAAAGTAGGATATTCCAAAAGGGACTCTAGATATGATGAAATAAACGGGAGACAATGTAGATGTTTTATGAACCAGTTGTTTATGTTTTCCCAGTTTCTAAAGATACTATACCTATATGGTCGAATCATGTTTATTTATATGTTGTAATAAATATGCATAAGTTCAGAAGTAATAACAATGTATGTAATATATGGGTCATTATAGTTGGTATCGGAGTAAAGGTATAGTCAACCATTGTAAACTAGGATGTGAAATCCTTAGTAAGAACCCCAAGGATATGTCTAAGCATAGAACATAATATTAGTGTTTTAGAAATAGACATGAATAACATATGATAAGACCTTAAGTATGAAATTTTATTCTTGATTATGTGGTTTTCCTATTACGATTAGTGTTTCTCACACTATGATTATTGGTTTTAGTCAATGGTTTGAACCTGAAGGACCCGTGTTAATGCTGAATGCGACGAGAAATGACATGATTGTCCCCCTGAGCAACCAAATGTTATGGGAGAGGGAATGCAAAATCTTGTAGCCATTCTCACACAAAATTCTCAACATATGAATCATGCAGGAATTGTAAATGAGAAATGGTAGGAGAAAAAATTTGTTGAATCCTTCAAGAAGCAGCATCCACCCTCATTCAAAAGATCTACAGATCCCTTAGTGGATGAACAATGGATAAGTACCACTGAATATGATATGTTTAGTCCTTCAATGTTCTGAACATGATAAATTAATCTTAGCAGTATATCGTTTGGAAGGTGAAGTTGATCAATAGTGTAATCTTATCAAGAATATGAGGCAAAGAGATAAAATTGTGTCCATGGAATGGGACGAGTACAAGAACATATTTTTCAATAAAAACTTCCCTCGTATTCTTAGATCAAAGATAGAGAAGGAGTTTCTTGAACTAAATCAAAAGGATTTTGAATCTGTTGGTACCTACAAAGAAAATATTATAATACTTTCAAGGTATACTTATAGATTTTTTATGCAACCATATAGTAAGATAAATTGATTATTTAGTGGCTTAAAACCAAGTGTTTGAAGGGAGTTATCCACAAGGGACTATAATAGCTACGAGGAACTTTTTCCAGGTGCTCTCATGGTTGATATAGAGATTGGAGTAACCCATCAGTCATATGGGTTTGATAAGAAGAGGAAAATGGAATTCAAAGAGAAATATAAAAACCACACTGAAATGAAGAGGAGATTTCAATTATGCTCAATGTGTGGAATGAAAGAAGGAGGGAATTGTCTTAAAGGGACAAGCAAATGTTTCAAATGTAGAAAAGAGGGTCATCGGGAATTTGAATGTCTCAATGATGGGAAAAATATTTCGAGTGATACGAACATAGAAAATGCTACAAATAATACACCTCCTACACTTCAATGTTACAAGTGCAAGGAAATGGGGAATTATTCTAATAAATTCTCTAATCCATAGGTTATTGATGATGATAGACGCTATCAAACTCTTAATGCCAAAGACAATGGAAAGTCATATGCAATTTCTATTGGCGATGTGGAGTACGATAACGAATTGGTGAAAGGTACACTTACCATCCACTCTAGATTAGAAAATGTTTTATTTGATTCTGGATCCACCCACTCTTTTATTTCTAAATAATTTTCCAAGGGTATCTCCATACTACCTCAGAAATTAGATACTGAGTTAGCTACGACAACTCTTAATGGCCCAACGGGTTCATTAAAAGTTTCTAATTCTTCTCCAATTGACATTTGTGGGAATGTGATTCATGAAAATCTTTTGATCCTTCCAATAGTGGAATATGATGTGATTCTTCGAATGTGTTGGATTTCCATATATAGATCTCATATCGATTTCCAAAGAAGGGTAGTCACATTTCATATTCTCGATCAATCTATGATCATCTATAAATGAAAGGATGAATTTTAAATTACAGTGGAAATTTATTCCATCTTATGGGTCTTGATTCCAATAAATGAATATTATTTATCTCAAATGGTTGGATTGAAACTCACGATTAAGAAAATACCCATTGTATGGGAGTTTGATGATGTCTTTCTAGAGGAATTTCCAGGTCTTCCACCAAATCGTGAAGTTGAGTTATCAGTAGTACTCATACCGAGTGCTATTCCCATTTCAAAGACACCATATTGAATGGACGCAATTGAGTTGAAGGAATTGAAGAAGCAACTCCAAGTGAATATTGATAAGGGATTCATACGCCCCAGTGCATCATCTTGGGGTTCTTTTGTTCTGTTTGTTAAGAAGAATGATGGATCGATGAGACTCTGCATTCATTATCAAGAACATAAAAAGATCCCTATCAAGAAAAAATATCCTCTCCCATTCATTTATGACTTATTTGACCAACTATGTGGAGAAAAATACTTTTCCAAGACTGATTTTCATTCAGACAATTCGAGAATACTCCTTTCAGACAATTCGAGAATACTCCTTTCTTTTTGTAAATCACAAAGGGGGAGAATATTTACAAAGTTTGTTTTTACAAAGGGGGAGAATGCAATACAATGCTCTTAAGGAAAATCTATGAATACAATCCTTAGGAAAGTCAATACCTAAGGGGGAGTTAGTTGTATTCAAATTCTTATTCAGAAGAGTTTTCAATAACTCAGGGGGAGATAAGTATTTCTTGTTTCATTTACTTTGTGTGTTTGTGCTTTCCAAAAAGGGGGAGATTGTTAAGTCAAAAGTCCCCTTTTGGCTTTTACATCGTGTTTTGGAAATCACAAATATATTCTGTCTTGTTTTGGAAATCTCGAATGTATTATATCATATATGTTTGTAAATAACAAATTTTCTTTTATCATGTTTATCGTATCGTACGATGTTGATCGTACCGACCAAAGCATATCGTACTGACTCTGTCAAACGTATCGTACTGACTCTATCAAACGTATCGTACTGACTCTGTCAAACGTATCGTACTGACTTTGTCGATCGTATCGTACTGACTCTGCTATTCAGATAATCATTATTTGTTTTGGTACTTTGTCAAAAACTCTCTCTGCATATGAATCGTACTTATGTTTTACATTTCTATATATCTCTTGTCCTAACAAAACGATGTCGTTGAGTTAGTTATGTACTAATCAAAACGATGTCGTGCTTTCTGTTTCAATATGACCGTTGGAGGCAATATGACCGTTGGAACCCGAGGCCTATAAATAGGAGGTCATTTGAAGCTGAGAGACAAACGATGAGCAAAGAGATTGAATAAAGAGATTGTGAACTACGAAGATTCTAGAGAGAGAGACTCTGACTTCTCTCATCAAGCTTTGTGCGTCCGATCATCGTATCGAGGGCTTTCAAGTGATTGAAAGACAGAGGTGCCGATTACCTACAAAATCGAGGGCTGCCGGGGATAGGCAGACAGACGAGCCGATCATCGTATCGAGGGCTGCCAGGGATAGGCAGACAGACGTGCCGATAATCGTATCGAGGGCTCACCAAGGTGTTGGTGAGACAGACCTTTTATCCTAGGTGAAAGGATAACCCTTCTCTTTGGGTTAAAAGAATTGTATTACTTTTACATTTCCGCTGTTTGTTTTAGAAAGGGATTGTATTGTTTCCTTTCTTCTTTTACATATTCAATTGTAATTGTTTCAATTACAATTGTTCTATTACATATTGTATCAATTGGTTCTATACGCTTTAAGGTAGAATCAATCATATTTGTATTACTCTGATTATTGTGTTCATCTTGAATACAATTGTTTTACTTTACAATAGTATTACAATATATCTTACCTTTTACTTTCAATACAATTGTGGGTGTTTGTATTTGTATTAGTTTAAGTTCATTTAAACTAATCTCTTTGTTACTAAAACTCAAAGTTTTTAAACCTACAATTCACCCCCCCTCTTGTATTGTTCCATCTAATAGACTTTTATATCTACTATTCGATCCAACACATACCGATAATGGCATTCCGTACAAGGTATGGATACTCTGAATTTATTGTGATGCCATTTGGTTTTACTAATTCCGCTTCTATATTCATGGATCTAATGAATAGTGTCTTTAGAGACTATCTTGATCAGTTTGTGGTAGTCTTTTGAGACGATATTCTTGTCTATTCAAAGAGCAAGGAAGAACATGATTATCACTTTATAATTGTACTAAAGACACTATGAAAGGATAAGCTTTATGCCAAATTTACAAAGTGTGAATTTTGGCTTCAAAAAGATTCATTATTGGGTCACATAATCTCAATAGAGGGGATATCTATGGATCCAGCAAAAACAGAAGTTATTGAAAGATGGTCGAGACCAACAACAATAACTATGATCCGACGATTTCTTGGTTTGGCTGGATATTATTGACGTTTTTTGAATGATTTTTCACGATTATCTAATCCACTCGCCAGGTCTACTCGAAAAGGAGTTATGTTTGTGTGGATAGAGGAGTGTCAAGAGAATTTCAAGGAGATAAAAAGATGTTTATCCTCTGCACTTGTGCTTTCACTGCCTTGTTGTGGAGAAAGGTTTATGATCTATAGTGATGCATCCATGATAGGATTTGGGTGTGTTCTCATGAAAAACGATATAGTGATAGCTTATCCATAATGAAAGATGAAAATACATGTGCAAAATTACCCAAATCATGATTTGGAATTAGCTGCAGAAATCATTTCATTATTGATTTGGAGGCATTATCTTTATGGTGAAAGGTGTGATATTTATACTGATCATAACAGTTTAAATTATATTTTCACACAAAAGGAGATGAATATGAACCAAAGAAGATGGTTGGAGATGATTACTGATTACGACTTCTCACTTCATTACCACCCTGGGAAAGGAAATAAGGTGGTAGGCACATTAAGTTGATAAGACCATGTTAGCTTATCCATGATGAGGATCACAAAAGATCCAAAATTTTTGGATTTAAAAGGGATGGATCTTGGAATTATAATGGAAGTTTAATAATTCTATCTTTCTCAAATGAATTCTCAACCATCTATACATGCGAAGATTAAAGAGGCACATATAGAATATGTAGAGTTACAAAAAAAAGGTGAGAAATGTTCTTGAATTCCACATTTATTGTAAAGAATTAATAAGTTTCAAGAATCGGGTTTTTTTTCTCATATACTAGAATTAAAGAAGGAGATATTGGATAAAGAACACAGTTCTTCATTCTCTATTCACCCTGGAAGCACGAAGATATATAGGGACCTGAAGTAGTACTTCTGGTCAGATGACATGAAAAGATATGTTTCTGAATATATCTCTCGATGCTTGGTTTTTTAGCTAGATAAACCTGAGAGACAGAAGTTTAAGGGGATGTTATAACCATTACCAATACTATAATGGAAATGGGAAAACATCACTGTGGACTTTTTCACTGGACTTCCTAAAACATCCAAAGGCAATAATGCTATTTGGGTTATAGTTGATCCTCTTATGAAGTCGACACAATTCATTGCTATTAGATAATATTTATCTCTTGATCAGATTTCCAGGATATATGTGAAGGAAGTGGTAAGATTTCATGAGTACCACTTTACATTATATCTGGTCGGGATCCAATGTTTACCTTGATGATTTGGAGAAGTCTTCAGAAAACTCTAGATACAGAGTTGAGTTTCAGCACTGCTTATCATCTTCAGACCGACAGTCAGTCTAAGAGGCCAATTCAAACCATCGAAGACATATTGAGAGCTTGCTCTATAGATTTCAAATGTTGTTGGGATCAACACATAACTTTTGGTGGAATTTTCTAATAAAAATATCTTTCACTCTAGTATTTAAATGTCTACTTATGAAACTCTCTGTGGAATGAAATGCAGACTTCCAACTTGCTGGGAAGAAGTTGGGGAAAAATGATATTAGGACCTGATCTTTTTGATGAGATGGAAAAAAAGGAAATATCTATTCAAAAACACATAAGACCAGCTAAGAGTCGATTAAAAAGTTATATCGACAACCGAAGAAAAGACCTAGATTTGGAGGTGGTTGATAAAGTGTTCTTACAAATATCTCCTTGGAATAGAGTATTGAGATTTGGAAAGAAGGGAAAGATAAGCCCTATGTAGATTGGTGCTTTTGAGAAACTAGATCGTGTTGGGAAAATACCTTACCAATTGGCACTTCCACCAAATCTCTCTGAAGTTCAGGATGTGTTACTTGTAACTCTCCTAAGAAAGTACATACCTGATCCTTCACATGTACTAAGCTCAGAAGTTGTACCACTAGAGAAAGATCTTCTTATGAATAACATCCAATAGTGATTCTATATTATAGCGAAAAAGTTCTACGGAACAAGAACACATGCTTGGTTAAATTTTTATGGAGGAACAACCAATTAGAAGAAGCTACATGGGAACTTGAGGATACGATGAGGGAGAGTAATCATCATATGTTTTTTATGAAGTGACGAATTTGAAGGGTGAAATTTTTTTTAAGGGGGTAGAATGTAACAACATGAGATTTTATGTGAAATATATTTTGTATTTATTATGTTATATACAACACCGAAGGAATATTTCACTACACACAATATTATCTTGGCTTGCGTTACATGCAATAGCAACCTTCATTGATAGCTTGCATTGTACTCAATACTGAGTTTCACTAAATAATGATATTTTATTAAAATATTATATAAACTAGCCATTATGAATAGTAATACCCACTTTTGGAAATTTTATAAATTTTACCATTCAAAATGGACTTCAATTTTGGATTCAAAATATCAAAATTAGCTTAGGGTAAATTTTTTCTATTTTCCTAAAAACATTCAATTTTAAAGGAAAAGTGAAAACACTAAGTTATAGTTTAAAACCAAATTTTTATTTAAATAATTATTTATTATATTTACGTTTATTTTAGGTCAAAATAGATACATAATACATATATGAGTTTAATGTAATTCATTGGAGTCATTTTATAATAATTTTAGATATATAAATATTTTATTGAACTTTTTACCGTCTTTTACCCACCTCCTAGGAGAATTTGAAAAATTAAATAAAGCTTAATTTTACCACTTCAGTGAGTTGAATAGTGAAAATCAGAGAGACCTGGTTAATATCAAGGGGTAAAATGTGGTTCAATAAGATAAAAATAAATTTTGGTGAATAGTAACGCTTTACATTTATTTATCCTGATTAAAAGTAAATAGGGAAATTAAGGGTAAAAATGATATTATTATTACCCTAAAACATTTTTTAATTCTATTGGATAAGTTTAATTCGACCAAAAACAACCTTAAGAATGAAATAAGACCATTTAGGTCCACATGGGTTAGATTAGGAAATTTATTATTATTTAAATCAAAGAAGAGTTAAAAGAATTAAAATCAATGTTTAATAAGTAAAAATTTTTAATATAGGGTTATACGTAAGATAAATTCGACTATAAATATTAATTAGAAAGATAAAAACAATTTATACGTAATGGTATTTTATTCATTATTTTTAGACATTAAAGTATTTATTTATTTATGACACAATGATGATGCAGTAATTACCTTATGAATTAAATATTAATATAGTTGATATTATAAATACACAAACTAATGTAATATTGGACTTTTTATGATTTAAAATAATTTTATAGTTTAATATATCATATTAGGGATGGTTAAATGAATTTAATTCGAATTAATAATGTAGTTATGAATTTTTTTAAAAAAAGTTTATCAAATAGTTTCAAAATTGACATAAAAGAGTTTTTAAAACAAATATTAAATGATTAATTGATTTTCTCTTGATAAAAATATAAGGCTTGGAAAAAAGACTTATATAATAATATATATGACAGTAATAAAACAATTAGGGTTAGATTGGCAATTTATAGTAAGTATATAATCCATATAGTGTAAGAATACAAGAAGACGCGATAAAAGTTAAATTATTTAGCTTAGAGTTAAATCTAAATGATAAGGAAAAAATGGTGACCTAAACCTGTCTAAAACCTATTGGTTGAGAGTATTTCGACCCATCCCCACCCTACCCTATAAATTTGTCACATTGGAGCTATTATAAACCGAGTGTGAATTTATTATAAAATAATATTTAATGTTTTTCCTAAGGTGCCCCTCACCCATCTTATAAAAGGGAACCCCCATTCCCTCTAAGTCACACCTCCAAATCCATTTGGATAGGAAAAACCCATCCCAAATACTATGTCAATTGTTCTCCCTTCATCCTATAGGTCATCCATTAGTCAGAAAGACAACCTATGGAGCCCTTTTGATCAAATCAAAAGGAAGAACCTGAGGAAGAGGTAAATATCTCACCACCTATTTCAAGATCCATTCTTCTTACACATCTTCCATCTTTGTTATTTCTATTTTAAAATAATAACTCTTGTATCTTATATAAACTGTGATTTTATTATAAATGTTACAACCATATTAGTTATTTTATCCATCCTATGATTGAAAAAGTCACCACACGTGGATACATACGGCTTACCATCTCCACGTCATGGTGTAGTTTGTGATTAAAACATTTCAACATTTGGATGGATATGATAATGAGTGTAAATGATATAAATAATAAATATAACATTATTATGATTCTGTATATATTACATACAATCCAATTAAATATTATTTTAATATCAAAATAATGATATCTTCGCTCGTGTGTACGTATGGCCTACCATCTCCACGATGTGATGCAGCTAGTTCTACATGATCTTCATTGAATAATTATTATATAAATGAATTGAATGAATAAATATGATATATATTACACTAATAGAATTATCTAAATGAGGTATTTATAACAAAAAAAGGAATAATAATTTATTCTACAAAACATTCATAAGAACAAAAAGCAATGAACACCCAACTAACAAGTAGCATGACAATATTTCTAATAAGAAGATATAAATATGACTATATATGATATCATAACAATTAATATGATTCTTTAATAAGTAAATGACATTATTTAAAACATTATATAGGTGGTTTGGATACGTACAAAGCATATTAGACCTAAGCTAAGGTAAAATATCACAATCTCATTTTTATCTTAGATTGTTTATACTTCAGAATTTATTGGGGCATATTTATCAACCACATCCATGTTTCCTGAATATTTAATATTATTTAAATTCTCCTAAAATTGATTAAATCCAATTTTACCTATTGGAGAATGTTTTGTAAAAGATATGAAATGATTATTTTTTCATTTTCAGTAGGAGGTACTTTTTGACTGTTGTGGCCAAAGTACGAGAAGAATGATTTTTTAACTTATACAGCATGAATGGATTTTTATGATTTCATAGAAAATTATTTCCATGAAGATTCCTTTAGATTTTTTCACATTTAATTTTAATTAAGGTCTTTTAGTTTAAAATTGTATGGCATGTTAAGAAAGAAAAAAAAAATTGAAGTAGAAATGATATTTTCCTCAAGAATAGTATTCAAGTGTTTTATCAAAATTATTTTACATCTAAGATAATATAAGGATCTATTTCTAGAACTATTTTTGCATTTATTTGATTATGTTTTGATGAAATTTTTTTATGATGTCCTTTTATCTTACATGATTTACGTTATGTTGTCGTGATGTTAAACAATCCCATTTTTGTTACATGGGCTATGTTATGATATATGAAATATGATTTTGTGGCACACATAGTAATGTTTTAATTATTAGATGGGTGGGACCAATATCTCCCTCCAATTAATTGGGTAAATATTTATATCTTATGAGATAGACATGGTAGGAACAGAAAGTTAATCCGGTTCAATGATACAGGACTGGAATGAGGAGTGAACAAATTTCATAAATGGACTTTTACCACTATGATAATCTTTGAAATGAGTCTTGAAAAATAATAAATGATATTATATGATTATTTCTGTATGCCAAAATGCTTCATGTTTTATCTTATGGTTATTTGGATTACATTTCACTAAATTGATTTATCCCATGTTATGATATTGTAATCTCTTTTGTAGGTTAATATTTTCAAAATTTTATGTTCTAATGAATATGATATTTATTTTTTTTACACATACTGAGCATTTGAGCTCACCCTTTTGTATGTTTTCTTTTCCCGAGGACATGAGGATGGGTTTTAAGTAGGATATGCCAAAAGGGACTCTAGATATGATGAAATAAATAGGAGACATTGTAGATGCTTTATGAACCAGTTGTTTATGATTCCCAGTTTCTAAAGACACTATTCCAATATAGTCCTATCATGTTTTTGTTATATGTTGTAATAAGTATGATTCAATTCTAAAGTAATAACAATTTATGTAAAGTATGGGTCATTAAATTGAATCCCAATATATTCAACATTGTTAAAAGGTAAATGTGTTAGATTCTTATATAATTTATTGAGTATGATGGGTGTACATGTTTAGATAAAAATGAAAAACTAATGTCTACAAAATAGTCATGAAAGATTTTTTTATAAATTTTATGTTATTTTTTTCTTCATTTCATAATTAATTATATAAATTTTTTTATTTTCATTCAATCATTTGGTTTTGGGGTTTTTTAGTCATTGTGACCCCATTGGTATTCATTTTTCTGAAATTATTTTGTTGTGTAAAATATAATATCTATGATGATGATATTCATAAATTGATCCACAAGCCTTCCAATTTTTAAACCCAATAATCCATCACCAATGAGGATTCTGCATGTGACAAATAACCAATATTAAAAATTTGTTTGTGGGTATTAATCGTCAAAAATTTTAATTTTGGACTATTATTTCATTCATAAACTTCCCTCAAAATTTTTCTTACCAATTAATAACCTTATGTTTTATTCTATTTAAAAATTTATGTCAGTAAAATTTTATGTTTGGGGGATTAAAATAAATGATTTTGAAAAAAATATTTTTTTGGAAATTTATATAAAATTTATTTTTTATTCTTATTTTTGATAATTATATTGTTTCAATATGAGAAAATAAGGCCATATCATTTTTACTACCAATATTTTGTTTTTTTAATGTGAAATACATGAAAATATATTTTAATAATGATGATTTTATGATGGGTTTTTCTACCATATCAATTTTCTTCTATTTCATGATGATATCACAACATAATTCATCTATATTTTGTATTGAGAGTTTGAGTTCATATGTTCCATTATTTATTTCCTAAGATTTGGGATCACATTTTCCGTTAATTTGAGTATTCATATTTATTTGTAAAAAAAAACATTGAGATGAATGTGTAGAATTTTGTCGGAAATAATGATTTAAATTCATCTGTTGGGGATAGTTAATTCATTATTTTATTTACCATATTAGGGATTAATATCTATATTAAAAGACATTAAATTGAAAAAATGTGTGATTATTGAGATTATAGGATAGTGAATCTATAGTTGACACACATAGAGTTGGCCTATTAATATATATCGTGGTTAACAAATACCAAAAAATTAATTTACTACCCATATAATTGATTAAATTTTATTTCAACCTAGTGACAACATAATTTCCCCTATAAAATAATAAAAACTCATGCCATCGGTGATGTGAAAACTATCTTCATGATTAATAATATTTTGAGTAAGGGAAGAGGATAATTGGAACCATGTAATTGGAATTTTGTAGGGTATTATTATATATTTTTATTGATTTATGGTATTTTTATATGGTTCATAAGTGTTTGAAAATATATCTTTGTGAAAAAATGACTGTTAAAATGTGTTTAGGGAGGGGAATTGAAATTTGGTTTTTTGAGATAGTAATTATTTATGGACTATAAAATCTCAATATGGGAGGTGTGATTAGATACTAAAATTATATTATTTTCATTAAATTTTATGATATTTATATATACCTATTATTTTTAAATTATTTATTTAATTCATTTTATAATTAAAAATTCATTTTTCATCATACGTGTTATTCGTGTTTAAAATTTATAAATCATGGATAATTTTAAAATCACCTTTTTGGAACACTCTCTATTTAAATTTTAAATTTGGGACTAAATGATATGATTACATGATTTTTGAGGTATGATAATGTCTATCTTCAATGGTAGGTGATTTAGAAATGAATTTGATTTTATTCATACTAGATTAAATTAATACATGGGTAAATATATTTAGTCACCTATAATATATATGGTATTTGGTTTTTATAATTAATTTCTTGAGAAACTAATATTATAATATAAGATATATAACATCATAAGGAAAATTTCTCTCAAATATAACATAAGACAATTCACATCGATGTACGGTAATCTTGGAAACATAAAGGCAAGACGAAATCATGGATTGAATTAAGTGACCAAAATTTCGTCATAGTCATTCAAGAATATAAACCATCAAAAGTTACTCAATATAGTGTTAATTTTATCACATTAATGAGGAGATATAAAATACATACATGTTTCCATAGTAATGATTGAAAATAAATTATCAACCAAACTTCCAACACCTTTTGTACTACCATAAGAAATACGATGAATTAAATTCAAAATTATAAAATAAATGGAATCCAAATCTATATTAATATTTTTTTGGGGGGAGAAAAATAATGCATTTGGTTTTTGTTATTTCTTTAAAATTTTTGGTTCTCATTTTATTATAATAGTATATTTCATCACTTGTATACAACTAAAAATTATATTGTTTATTTAATATAGATTCTTACTTATTATATTAATATTAATCTTCTAATATTTATCTTGACAATACAATTTATTTTAATTTATTATTTATATATCATAACACTATAAGTGATTAGTTTTTTAAATCACAAATTTTAGTACTATTTGTCAAATTTCATCTTAAATTAAGATAATTTAAATGATAGATTTATTACTGTCAAATTTTTTGATTTTAGGAAGTTTTATTGAAATTGATTAATTTTACTTTTTTTGATTTAGTCCTATAATTAGTTATTTTATTCGATATGTCCATTCAATGACTTATTTTCTTCATTATATAATCTATATTTAGAAACTATATATTTTGAGATATAACATGTTCATTTACATTGAATTAATCAAGAACTTGTTCCTCCATGTTTTTGTTTCACTAGAGTAATAATTTTTTATTGAATAATTATGTGAATAATTTTGGTGGAACACTATGTTTAATTGGATACTTCTATAATTTTTGGAATAAAAATTATCTTGAAAATATCCATCAGTATTATCCCATGAAGTAACCTAGTGTCATTCCATATTTATTAATAATAATAATTCCCATATAACTGTGCTTTTCATTAAATAAGCTCACAAAAATATTTCCCCACAATATTTCCAATGCTCTAAGAAAGATATATATTGACAAATTTTTTCATAATTAGTGTCTAGGGATTTTTCTCCATACATGTGTTGTAAGTGACATCTTCTCGTTAGAAGGTAATTTTTGGAATACAAGTACATTAGTGGATTTTGACCACCCATTTTTTATGTCTATGCGGTTATTTTAGGAATCTTGTGTTGTGTCATTAACAGCTTATTTATAAATAACAGTATATCATCCTAGGCTTAACATATAGGGATATTATATCATCTTATGTAAATATTTAGTATATTGAACAATTACATACCCAAGGACTGTAATAGTTTCATATCATAGAAAACATTGAATCAAAATCTTCAATCTTGGTGAAATATTTTCAAAATATCTTATAAATATCTCCACCTGTATTACTTCCACCTTAAACCATTTTTCATAACATGGGGAAAAGAAATAATAAAGGGGTGAGCTCTAATTCTCAGTGATGCTATGTAATGGGAATGTGTAGGCATAATGTGAACAAAAGGTTTTGCAATATGTGCATAAAATTTTAAGATCATACCCTTTATATTATATAATATAATAAAAATTAGCAGCACATAAGACATAGATCATAATAGGATGAAGTGAATAGTTCATGAAAGCATAATATATGAATATGAAATGGAATTTGTGGCATGAACATTTGTTTATAAAATTTTGAATGTGTAAACATCGTAAAGAAATTCACTCATTATGATAATGATATGAAATTAGGCCCTCACATCAACTTATGTACATCTAACTAGCTCAATGAATTAAATTGTGAATGTGTAATCAGGTTCACTCATAAACTTATGGACATGAAACCAAGTCCATGAACATGGTTTTTAAAATTTAATCAGGTTCATGTGTAATACTATGAACATGTAATCATGTTCAATCATAAACACAATGAAATGAAATATAGATCATGCGTAACATTGTTTACATGTAATATGGCTCACTCATAACATTTTGATCATCTAATCAGGTTTATGCATAACATTTATATTCATGAGTCATCCATCATTACCCAATTTATTGGAGGGAGATATAGGTCCCAAAAATCTCATAATAAAATACTTCATACATGTGCCATAAGATAATGAATCATTGATAATATCATGACCTATAAAAATAGATTGGATTTAAAGACATAAAATCACAATTCATGAAATAAAATGGGAATCGTTAACATTTATTTACCTTTTAACCTATAAAAATAGATTGGTTTCATAATCACATCCTGAATGAATAAACTGTGAACAGAAAGCATTTCAGAAGCATAAATCCTATAGAATAGAAATGGGTTTTGTAAGCTTCATTCCATCAAAACATTAAACATTAATGAAGTAATACAAAGGGAACATTTGGATAATTTTCTAAAAGGGCCTGAGTAACATCAACAGATGTCATCACAGATGGAAAATTATATCGAAGGAGATTTTTATAACATTGGTTGAGGTAAATATCCATCCTTATCAGAAAATGATCGTTAAAACACAAATACTTTTCAAATCCATAGTCATTAAAATAAACATGATTGTTTATAATGAATTCTTTGAAAACCATTAGAAAAAATTTTTTAGAACATATAATGTGATCTTGAAAATGTTGGGAAAACCATTTTAATTAAATATTTATAAAAGGAGATTGAATATATTTTTATAATAAATTATTTTAAAATATATTTAATTTTTTTTAAAAAAAAAATTTGCATGTAAACATGATAAAAAATATTTATAGATTTGGTGACGGATAAATCTGTACTTGTTATAAGTGGTAAAAATAAAATTAATTTTTTCATAGTTAAATGATTACAAATATTAGTCATTTTAAAATTAGCAAGTTAATTTCTATGAAGTTATATTTTAAAGAAAATAGTGTAATTTTTATTTCTAATGACCATATTAGATTAATATATTATATTTGTAACAACTTATTGGAGAACATAGTTTTCCAATTGAAGAGAGGGTGATGTCATTCTCTCTTAAAAACAATTCTTAACTATCTTATTTACCAATGTGTAGAAATATGGTACCCAAGATGAGTATAGCATGATTAACTATTTGTTATGAAATTTCATGGACAGATTTAGAGGTTTTTTGTAAGATTACATACATGGAATCTTAAACATAAAAGATATTGAAAAGCAATGAAATTTTTCCAATAAAATGCTATGACTTGGTAACATGGGATAATGATATCCATATAAGAAAGGGAATGTAAATAAAGATTATAATATCTTAAAAAATGTAAATATATCATATATAATTTAAAATGGAAGTATACTAACCTTTATATTAATTTAGGCATATAACAGAGCATGGGTTTTAAAAAAAGAAAATTGAGGCAAAAATATTTTTCCAATTTTGTAATATTTGAAACATAAAACCCATTAAAGAAATGTCATAAAATGGATATGTAAATAATCATAAAATTAAGTACAATAATAATTTATTACATTGATTGGTTGTATACACCCTACGTAAAAGGAATTGGTTGTTAATGAAGAATGTATCTCACTGAAATAAAATATGTGAAGAAATCCCCTTACCCTGTGTATTGACCCTCTTCATACTAATTAAAACCACCTATATATTTAATATAAAACTATTATAGTTACTTTTTATAACCATATTCTTATATATAATACCATAAATGTTTTGATTATGACCTTTTCTTACCTGTTTGTTAAAAATCCTATTTTAAGGATTCCCTTCAGGTAATATTCTCTCTATTATTCACATGTGTCTTAAATTATCATATATTTGTTACTTATACTTTATATCATTATTATATAATGTATACCATGATATAAATATCAAATATATATATTATATATGTATTATAATAATCTATAAAAAATATATGTATGAAACAGAATACACCATTCATGGAGACTGTATGCGATACATACACAAGAACGCTGTTTTTGTTTAATTTTCATGTGGAAAGAAAGATATTAAAAGGAATATATGTATATATTTAAACCATTAATTATATTTGTGATATCATATATTCCTTGTATATTCATATAAATTATCCTTAATATAATCCATGCAGTGTATGAACGAATCATATCGCTTTGAGGGGGTGGTAATCCAGACTTCTCAAATGAAATTGTTTTATTAACACAAATGGAATGAAAAAGATGTGTTTAAAAAAAGAATAAAAAAGATTAATGGCCTAATAGAAATAATATATAATATATATAATTTATTTTCCATCATAATTTTTACCATGATAGGTTGTAAGGAAAATTGAACAATCATTATTTAGTGACACAGTAGTTTAATGTACACATAAACGCTATTATTATTATCCATTAGATGAAGGTGTGTATATGTTTAGGTTTATTCCATAGATTGAAAACATACTAGAATATTTAAGATAATTTTTGTTTTATACAATATTGGAAAAAGGAAGTGGATGTGGTGGATAATGAAATTAAATGAATGGACTTGAGGGACGATGTTACCTCTTAATCGGGTAACTCATTTTGGTTAATGAAAAAAGGAATCCTTGAATTGAAGTATTCAGAATGGAAGGCTTAAAGGAAAAATGGATGTTTTTTTTGGGAAGTGAATTTGTTGGTATTTTTAACACCCAGGTATATTGTTATCACTTCATTGTGATTCTTGTACATTTCTTCAGGAGTCGGTTGTGACATGTTCAAAATTTTGGGACATATTTTCCTATTTTACATGGCCTATATTTTTCTCCCTACATTACTATTAACCCCCCCAGTTCCCCTAGAATTATACCCTAGTTATCCATTTAATTTGGAAAAAATGGAATGTTTTTGTTTGGACAAAACATCACACAATGTATGGACGCATGGTTTACTAAACAATCTTGCCAACCTGGGCACATTGTCCAACAAATTATTTTTTTATCTTATTCCAATTAATTTTTTTTAAACAAATTGATCCCATTTCATCTCCCATTCTACCCTAGAAACCATGAGAGGTCTCCAAGTTTCCTTAATCTCCCATGGAACACATTATGGAAGGGGATTCAGTGGGGAAACATCCAAATCGTCCAAGTAACTGAGTTTCTATATAATTTCTTCCTTCCCCTTAGTGTTTTCCCACACATTCCTGATTTTATAATATTCCAACACTTATTTAATCATACATAGGGTATATCCTTGGGATATTAGGTGCAATATTCTTGGATGATGTTCATTTTAATTCCTTGGTGGTGCGACAGTAGTGTGATTGATGTTTCCCACAATTATTTGGGGTTTTTTTACAACTACGGTAGGTCATTACATGTAAAATCATCCTTCTATTAGTTATCGTTTCATGATATACTTATTTAGAATGTTCCTAATAGGGTTAATGTGGAGAAAAACCCCTTTTTTGGTGGAATTGATTAAGAGTTGAATTTTAAAGATAGATTTTTTTCATGAAATTATGTGTTTTTCATGTGGAACTCTTTTTTTATCATTTGAGGTCATTTATAAAATATTAAAGTGGTTTATTAAATGTTTTTATGGATGAAAAGTTTTTTATAGGGTTTTGATGTTATTTTGTCCATGAAAGGGGTTATTTTAATGTGTTTTGTGTGAAAAAACAAGTTATACATCATGAATATGTTTTCTAAAAATTTTAAATGGTTTTTTGAGTTAAAAAAAGTGAGGAAATATTTTTATATTTTTTTGGATGGTATATGTTCTTAAGATGGGGTTTTAAAGTGCATGTCATTATTTTTTTGTGTCATATTTTATTATAACATTTTATAAATTGTTGAAATGAATTATAAAATTGTGAGAATGGTGAAATATCTGTTTGTGGGATGTTTTGGTGTGATAATTATATTAAATTTAATTTTAATGTTAAAAAGGTATTATGTGGAATGTCTGTGGGATTTCTAGTGATTATATGATTTCATAATGACATTTTCTTGTGCAATGTACATTTAATAACATGTGGAACATGATTGATCACAAAAAGGGAAACCTGTGTATTTAGGTGGGCGGACTAAACTAGTATGCAAGTGATCTGGTACTGGTTTCATATCTATTTAACATTTAAATATTGATGCTGAAAATGATAACTAAACATTAATTATGTTTGTTACTATTATATTGAGAAACGATGTACCTAGGGCCCCACAATTAGATAGTACCTAAGGGTGTTCTCGTGACTAGTGATCATTAGATTATTTGTACTCACCATTTGAATATGGTTGGTTTTTGAAAAAACATTTATAATAATGGATTTTTTATTTAAAAGTTTAGATTATTTAATGTATCTCTATTGAAATCTATTTTCAATTTTATGTTATATCTCTTTGAAATTCTTACTAGAATTATTTTTTATAAAACATGAATATTTTTTTATAAATATTTTTTTCAAATGGAATAATTTTGGAGGAAATCCTATTGGTATTAGGTTCACACCCAACATACACTTTTGGGTGTATGTAGAAATAGTAATTTTTGTCATAGGTTTGGGTGAAGATCATTAAACCAGTGGTTTGGGTTAATAACGGTCCTTCTTGATGCGGTGTCATGGATATTTCATGGTGGTGTTTCCCCATTGCCTTGAGGTGGTTCATGGGATGTGCCTTTTGGATTTCTTCACTTTTGGCAGTCTATGGGATTTTGTAAACACCTTTTAATCCAATTCTGATTTTTTATTTAATGATTATTTGGTTGGCATGTTTCGGATTCAGTTTATCTATTATTGTTGGTAGTTCAGTGATTAAAAAATCAGGTAAATTGTTCCCAAAAATATATTTATCATACCCCAGAACATGTGTTATCCATTAGGGATATGGAACACCCTTTAGGCCTTTCCGTGGACTGGGTTGGTACCTATTTTATTGCCTACCAAATCTAGTTTATTAAAAACATGTATCAAAGGTGGCTTGCTCTTTTTGGGTAATGTTTTTTCTGGAAAGATTCTGGGTATACTGGAGCTAGGATTGTTATGAAATGACATTCCTATTATGAGTATTGTACCTAGATCTAACGCATAGTTATGGGAATCAGGTTTCCGGGGTATTTTGGTTTTTATATGTGTTATTTTGTTCTCAAGGTTTGTCGATGTCTAGGTGAAGGAAAAGAGACTTGGTTGAATGGACTCTGTGAGCTCGTAGAGCCTAGGAATCCATATAGATATGGGGATATTGTCCCAGAACAGTCTTCGCTATGGTGAAGTGATTTGTGTATAGACTCAAACCAACTTTCCAAGGCACCCAATAACACTAATTTCCTCTCATACTATCTTCTGTTTCTTTGTTATGGAATCGTGGAAACATGGTTTTAATGTTAAAATTTCTTAGTTTTAATAAAATTTAATTCTGTAAAATTATTTTCTAGTAAATAAGAAATGGATGACTTATAAATGGTTGTAAATTAATATTCATAATTGTTTGGAAATATTAAATCATGTGTTTACACCTCTTTTTAAAAATGATTTATGTCAATGTGGGTTTAGAAAAATAAATCAATTATAATTTTATGAACTATTGAAAATGGATTTAAATGGAATAATGTGTTTGGTATTTTATGTGTGGGGTTTGAAGAATGATTTTTAATTACAAATGTGTGAGCATTTGAAATGTTTTTTGAATTATGATATCCCTTTGTTAAATAAGAATTGATGATCTATAATTAAATTGGTGTTAATGAAATGAAGTTTCTCATAAAACCACATGTGTTTCAAAATGGGTGGAGATGTTTTAAAATTAATGTGTATAACATGAATGAGTGTTTTTATTGGAATGGTTAATGATTTTGTGAAAAGTTTTGTAAGAATTGAATTGGGTTTTGATATGTGGGTATCAGTTTTGAGAGAAAAATGGAATTTTCAATTGAATGTCTTGGTATTTAAAAGGGATAAAAATTTTGTTTAGGACATTGGTATTTCAGTGAGTGAACACATGGATGGGTTTACATGGGATGATGGATGTTAAATGGAATGGATAGTTGGGTTTTGGTTTCTATATGAGGAGGGTTCTAACTGTGGCATTGAAACATTCATATTTGAGGCCCATTCGGTACTAATGGTAAATTCTCTAACTATAATCCCAGTTTAGATTGAAATAAACGATTTTTTATGGAAAATTTAATGTTTTGAAAACTATTGTTTGGTTGGTGTTTCTTTATTCTTTTGGTATTTTTGTTATGTGTTGTTTTGATATAGATAACCCCTCTTGTTTGAACGCTATGTTGGGTTTTTGTCTCATCGGTATGTTTGGTTGAAGTGTTTGCCTGTTGTTTCTTTTTAGAAGTGTTTCAGGAAGACATTATAGTGGCTCACCTCATGTGTTCAGATCTGGTTTGTGTTTCATTTTGAACAAATTTCCAGATTTTTTAAGTCCCTTGGTCTTCTTGTTAGCTAAGTTATGACCCCATAAAGAGTTAATGCATGATTTATGTGTGTCCATGGGTGGTTCGTAGTTGGTAGGTCCTCCAATTGATCAAAATATAGACTCTTGTACAAGGTTCCAAAGTTGAGTTTATCTATATTCCATTTAAGATTAGGTACTTCCTCTCACAGTGGAAGAGTGGATGTGGAAGGATTTAAAAGGATTCATGGTTTCTTCAGTTTCTGGAATCATCAATGGTGAATTTTGAATCCATTAGTTCTATAGGTTTTATTTAGAAGTTGTGAAGGGTAATTTTAGTGATGAAGGTGAAATATTTTCTGTGTTGTTAGTATAGGATGATATCGAATGGTGCATTTAGGTATTTCATTAGTATTTTCAAATAAAGTGATCATATTAGCCTCCAGTATAGAAAATATTATCTTTCGAGGTTGTTATGAATTCATGTAGTAATCCCATGCTACATGGAACTCTTTTAAAGGTTACACTCTTAATAATGACACTTTCACATTAAAGGATCATGTTCAGTGGTGTCTCGTTGTGATGATTTATATTTTAAGGGCAATGGTGGATGTTGAAGAACCTTTCAAGGGCTTCTTCTAAAATGAGCGTGTGTCTCTATTTTGAGAATCTCTGAATTATTTGTTCTTTCTGTGTATTCTAACGTCTACTCTTTTTTATTTAGGGTTAAAGTGGTCATTCATGTGCATATTCTTTTTCCATGTCTTGGTGAAGGTGCCATGATATGGTAATAAGATTCTGAGATGCATTGTGTTATGTTTGTATTGTTCTATCATGGTGTAGTCACATGAGGCACTAGAGGATGACATTACGTTTAGGGGTTTTAGTACCAAACTATGAGGCAAGAGATCCTTCAATCCGATGAGCTCTATAGGTAGGTCCTCAAGTGATGCTAGTGTGTAGTCGGGAAAACCATGGGTCTAAGGGGATTTTGTTAAACTTCTATATCCATTTTAGGATGTGGAGATAGTTAGACTTTTCAATGTTGTGGTTTCATTCCAAGTGGTCTGGTGTGCCGAAAGGGGATGCGAAAAACCTATCCCTTAGGGTGGTAATCTATGACAATGGAAATGTCCCTCTTTTGTTATAAGGTGGTGGGTGGTTTTATTTTCTCATCCCCTAGTGCCTCAAACCTTGTAGGTGAAACTCCTCATATGAGTGTTCATGTATGAATAATATTTTGTGTTGCTTTTGAACTCGAAATTGGTCAGAATCATCTGAGGATGGAAATGTTCATAGAGAATTGTGATCCATATAATATCCCTTTTGGTTTCGGTTTAATTGATTAACCCCCTTACACAGGGGATTGGGTCTTTTATGGTATTTTTTTGTGTCAGCCCATGCTAGTTGGGTAAGAAGGTTGGTACTTATTATGGGGAGACCCACCATGTATCTCAGGTATGTTCTTTCAGAATTAATATAAATATAGTCCATCCCATATGATGGGAAGTCTTCAGGCCTACCCTTATTGGGGTCTCGATTCTGTCTTAGGAAATTAATTTGTCTATTATAGTTGGGAGACCATTCAAATAACCCCATATTAGTATCTAATATTTTTCCTTGGTGTTGGCTTGTCAGTAGGTAGTCTCGGTTAGAGCTCTCTAACCACCAACAGCTTCCTTGGGTAAATGTTGTTATTATATTGTGACCAACAGTTTCATTGATGTATGGATTTGGTAAACTCATTTGAATTCATTTTTCATTTCATGTAAATTACATGAGATTATTCGGGTAGTTGTTAAAGTGATTCTTCTTAGGATATGGTTCTATTATTTTTTTCCTCTTTCAATAATGTGGTGTTATTTTTGGTTGAATAGAGTATATATTCATTTTTGTGATAAAATAGAGTTGTTTTGTCTTTTCGGAGAGGTTGAACCTTACAAGGGGAGTCTATATTGGTTTCTCGAGTTAGATAATATCCCTCTTTTCCTTCTTGTAGTGTCTATGGTGCCTTTAAATTTGGAACCCCCCTTTGAACATGGAAATAGTATTGGGTTTTGTATTTTAATCTGGCCTTCAGATGGATTTTAAAGGGAGAAAGATTTATGGTGGGTATAATTTTCACACCTAGTTTATTACTTTTTACTTTGTTTTGGTTATTTTTCATTTCCTCAGTAGCATTGTGTGAAAAGTTTTAAATTTTAGGGCATCGTTTCCTCCTTTACCTGGACTATATTTCTCTCCATAAGTTCCTCTTGAACCCCTATAAGATCCCCTTGAATTACCCATTTGTTCCCATTGAATTTGTAGAAAAATTTAATATTTTTGGGTGGACAGAATAGGTGGCAGGGTTTACCAAACCATGCAGCCAAACTCTTAACTGTATCTAGCACATATTTTTTTGTATTCCAAATTCAACAATCTAGGATTAAACAAAAAGTTCCCCTTTTTCCCCATTTTGACCCAAGCAGCCATGGGAGTTCTCTATGCTTCCTCAATCTCCCAGGGAACTCATTTTTAAATGGGTATTCAGTGGGGAAACATCAAAATCATGCAATTAATTAAGTTTCTCCATACATTATTCTTCCCACGTTAAGTTTATCCTACTATTTATTTATGTTAAAATTTTCAATCACCTAGGGATTCGTCTTTAGGGTTTAACATTCTGTTTTTAGGTGAAATATTATTGTAATATGATCTATTTCATTAAATTGTGTTGTAGAAGTGACGTGGTTGATGTTTTGCACAATTATTTGATGTTTTTTACATATATGGTAAGTGATTAAATGTGTATGAAATCTTTTATGTGTTATTTATTCATGATTTAATTATTTTTTTGGTTCCACAATTGTTTTGTGTGGTGCGATATACATTTTTGTTGATTTTTATAAGTGATTAATTTTAATGTTGCCTTTTTTATTGAAATTGTGTGTTTTTCATGTGTAACTCTTGTCGTATCAGTTGAGTTCATTTTATAATATATGAAATTGGATTATTAAATGATTCTAGGGATTAGAATATTTTGTTGGTAGGGTATTGATGTTCTTTTGGTCCTTAAAGAGGGTTTAAAGAAGGGTTTTTTTGTAATAAATAATGTTATATCTCTAATATGTGTTTTATAAAAAGTTAAAATTATTTAATGTGTTATGTAAAGGGTGAAAAAAACATGTTTATAAAATATATTTGTTGTTATATATTCTTAAGACTGTTTTTTGAAAGAGTATGTGATGAATTGCTGTGAATTTTTTTTAGAACATTATACAAATTATTGAAACGATTTATTAAATTTTGAGAATGGTGTTGATATGTTTGTGCGATGTTTTTGGGTGAGAATGACATTAAAATGAATTTTAATTAGAAAAAGGGTGTCATAGAACATCTATGTGGTAATTTTAGTGCATATATTATTTTAAAATGTAATATTCATGTGAAAAGTGTATTTTATAACATGTGGAACATGGTTGAGGACAAATAGAGGAACACAATTATCTAGGTGGGAAATCTAGGAGTATTTTTCTAGTGATCTGATAGTGGTTTCATCCCTGTTTCACTTACAAAGATAGAAAAATGAAAACACTAACTAAACTATGATATTGTTTAGGGACCACTATGCTATTTGGATTTTCCCTCCTTTTGGCTCATTAACGATATAGATATGTGTTATGGTTACCCTTACACTGATATACGATGTACCTAAGGCCCCAAAACAGGCTAGTTCCTAGGGGTTTCCATGTGACTACTTCCCATTTGATTTATTCTACATATTGTTGGCACACTTTCTGTTTTATTAGACAATTAAGTAGAATATGTGATTTATTTCAATGTTTACATTCATTAATCTAGATGTATTGAATATTCTATTATTTTTAAGGATTCATATTGAAATTTTTACTAGAATTATTATTTGTAAAACATGCAGTTATTTTGTCTTCAAATTTTTATCACATGAAATATATTTGGTAGGAATCTTATTGGGATTAGTCTCACACCATACATTCAATATTAGGTATAACTAAACAAGGTAATGTTTGTTTCAGTTTTGGGTAAATCTCTTAGAACTGATAATTCAGGTTACTAGATGTCCTTCTTGGTGTGGTATCATGGATATGGATTGAAGTTGTTCCCCCTTTCCATGAGGTGGTTATTGGGATATTCTTTTTATCTGTTGTCCCCTGTGCTATTCCTTGGGATTTTGTATAAACCTTGTAATCAAATTCTAATTTTTAATTTAAATTTTATTTGGTTGGAAACATTCATATTCATTTTAACTATTATTTTTGGTTTTTTTTGTGATTGAAAATCATGTAAATCATTCCCAAACCGTTATTTTTCATACTCGAGCGCTTGTTCCAGCCCGTGGGGATATGGAATTCCCATTGGGCCTTTGAATGGGCTTGGTCTAGTGATGATTATGATGGGTATTGGATCTAGTTCAAGAATGGATTGGCTGAAACTAAGAGGTTTGATAGGTGTGACAATGTGGGATAGTTTTTGGAATTTTATAGGGAAGGAAAATGACTCACAAGGAATATTTTGAAAACAAATTTTGTTAAAAATTTTTTAACTAAAAAAGTCTTACCAAATAGAATCAAATCATTAATTTATGGTTTATGGAAACAATATGTCCATACAATTAATTTTAGACATGTTTTTACGTCATTTGGGCTCTTATGGTTTACCTTTATCCCTTAAGTGAGCTAAATTTAACCTTAATGGATGTGAATAATTTTAATCACTTCTCTTGATAATTTTTTTTTAAAATCAATATGATATAATTTTTTGCCAAATATTTTAATTATAAAAATATAGTATTTTGGTTTTTCAAAATTAAATTCCTAGAATTGAAAAAATTATCTTTGTTGTTAATCTAATAGACGGGTCTAAATTATAGGCTATTAAAGTAGAAAGAAGTTCAAAATTTTATTTATTTTTTATATTCAATTTCAAGGTAAAATTGATTATATTGAGATAAAATTTAATAATATTTTTATTTTTTATATAATTTTTCCTTAAAACAAAATTTAAAATTTTATTTAACACTATTAATTATTTATATAAAAAAGAAATTTTTAAATAAAAAACTGTATTTTCTACTTTTGATGAAAAAAATGATGTTTCTGAAGAAAATCCCAAAAATTTACCATAATATAATTTTGAAATTATAAATTTAAAAATGAAGTTTCTTTTATCAAATTAGACATAGAAATTTGACTAAAATTTATTTTATTAATAAAATTGGTTCATTTGAGAAAAAAAGTATATCTAAATGTAAAAGGACATTAACAAAAATAACATCTTCCATTACCAATATGATTAATACATATAAAACAATTACTAAAAATATTTGAAAATAATTTTTTAATATTCATGTAACTCTTTATAATTTATTATTTATAATTATATCATTTAAATAATTATAAAAATAAAATGATGTTTTATAGAAACATCTTTATTTCCTATAATGTGTTCCATGTCGTTGTTGTGGATAACCCAGTCCAAGTTGGTATTGCATTTTATGAATGCTAAGTCGGTATTGGGTGTAGCTCAAACCAATTCGGTTTTACGTGTTGTACAGGTGAAGTTAGTATTTTGTGTATCACATGCTAATTTGGTGTTGTGTGTAGCACAATCCTTGTCAGTGTAGTTTCAAAGGAATGATTGAATTAGTTTTTTAATATATATATATATATATATATAACTATTTCCATTATCACGTGAAATGAGAAATATAATAAATATAATCTATTATATGAAAATTATTCACAAAATCTCTAAATGATGCATTCTACCATCCTTAAAATAAATTTAATTCTTGAAATTCGTTTGGGTTATCAAAGTTTTAATATTTGAAGGTTCCATTCATAGAAACCCACATCAGAAACATGAATACTAAAACTTCCCATAAGAGGGAATGTTGGGACCACAATGGTTACCCCAAGTAACATATAACTGGATTCCACAGTGTTGAACTTAGTTTGGCAGTGAATATTGGATATGGAGGAAAATAATAAATATTTATAGGTACTGTTTGAGATAATGAATCACAAACAAGTGAATGATCAATGATAAGTTAAGAGACACCAATTCATATATTTGGAATTATTTAAAGTGTCATTGGTTCCAAATTCAATTATACATGAGGACAACACATTTTATTTTGATCATTATCCTAACGTTGAGTAATTATTTTATTGACTTAGAATATAATGAAATATACTGAATTGAAATATTTCTATAAACAAAAATTATTATATATTTTATCTTTAATCAATTTCGAATCCAAAAATTAATTCATGTAATGGAAATCTAGAAATTAACATTTATTCCTGATGTTCTAAAATACAATTTTATCAGATCATAAGGATCATAAAATAATGAAATGTGTAACTATTTATCTATAAAAATAACAGAAAATATATATTAAAAATTAAAAGAGCTATTTGATCATATCTAAATTTTTATACATTAACCATTACATTGAATATTCTAGAGGTAGGCATGAAACCCTCATTATCCTCCGATCAAGGGTTCAAGACGAATCGCCTTACCCAACTTGATTGGTTTTCACCCTACATAAGTGATGTCCTTTTCTAAAAACATACTTATTTAATATCCACAAATAAATAATATACATATCATTGATATAATGATAATAAATAAATAACATTTTAAAGAATATTTTCAATACAAAAATCCATTCTTTAGAACTTCCTCAGAAGGAAAATATAAAACATTCATGAATTCAATACTTTATTACCATTCTTGAAGACAATAACCCAAAACATTAGAAAGAGAGTCATGAAATTTCCTAAACATTTATCCCCCAAATATCAAAAATATTCTATTGGTTGTCATATTAAAAAAATTTGAATACCATAATGGTAAATTCTTTTGGAACATGTTAACAATATTGATTACCATAAATCCATTTTGAAAAAAATCATGTTTCATTATTCCAATGTATATTGGATCTATTAAATAAATCCATATAATTAAAAAAAATTTATCAATGATAGCATATCCCAATTATAAAAAAGTCCTTTCTTAGTACCAAGGTAATCACTACCATCCATTTTACTTATTCATAACAACATTATCTTAACATAAATGTCATATTAGGGGTCACATTTCATAGTTCAACATATCAGCTTGTTATTAAATAACTTTACTATTCCAATTGAAACATTCAACATAAAACCATAAATACTAAGAAAAAAACATAAGTATAAAAATCCTTGTATATTTCAACATTCATAGAACATAATTTTTTTATTCCAAACACATAAAAACCTTGATAATTGTACTTCAACATTATACCATTTTTAAGGGTAAATCATTCTATTACACAATATTTCCTTCCATTCACACTTCATATGTAGTATATTCATCTCAACAATGTAACCATTACTCATACGACCTTTCTGATCCTCTTATTTATCATTCCTCTTGGTAAATTGAGTTTCATAATTAATATTTAACCCTCAACTAAAACATGTTACCGACATTGAAAACTAATGGAAGCTAGCATTATCATCCAATTTTTTATTCTAACTCTTCATTTTTTCTGTTGTAGTCACTTGATTTGTGTCTTTCTTTTCCATAGTTGAAACACCTTCTTGTTCATCTATGAACTTATCTTAGGTGATTCTTTCCACATTCATGACACAAAGGAATCTAAATGGTTTTCCTCCATGGTTTCAATTGACATGATCTGTCCCCCGGGGTATGTTCCGTGGTAACCCGAATCCCTCCTTCCATAGGCCAGGGGTTGGTGACTAGAACTTGAAAGTCATATATTTACATTAAACGTATACACACACAATTGTGGTAAGTGCGGGAAGAAACACCCCGGTGCTTGCCTGAAGGGAATGGGAGTCTGTTACAAGTGTGGTGAAAAAGGCCACCAAGCTCATGATTGCAAGGGGAAGAAGGAAGCTACCAATGTTCAGTGCTACAATTGCAGGGAGATGGGGCATTATGCAAATGAATGTCCTAAGCGTCAGGAGAACTTACCTCAGAAAAGGCCAAGGGATCAAGGCCAGGCTTATGCTATCACTACTGCTGAGGTAGAAGCTCCGAAAGATGTGGTGGCAGGTAATTTAATGGTTTCCTCAAGTTTAGCAAATGCATTATTTGATTCTGGATCATCGCATTGTTTCATATCTTCCCAGTTTTCTAAGAAAATTAGATATTTCCAATTTGATTTAATAAGGGAGTTGTCAGTTAAAACTCCTAAGGGAAGTATCGTTGCAACAAAGTTTTGTGAATCAGTCCCCATTAGAGCACATAAATTTTCTTTATCTGCTGATCTCATCGTCATACCTATGATTGAGTTTGATATAATCCTCGGTATGGACTGGCTTTCGGACTATGATGCGAAGATTTATTGTAAGAAGAAAGAGGTTACGATTCTTGATGATAATGATAAGGAACACCTTATTTTTAGAGCAGAATCGTCACCACCTAATTCTTATTTAGATCCACCCCCAGTAGTTCAACTTAATTCAATTATTGGGGAGGAAGAGAATGAAATAACTATCGGTGAGGAAAGGAATGTTCAAATAGAGGATGTACCTGTTGTGAAAGAATTTGTAGATGTATTTCCGGAAGATTTACCTAGACATCCTCCAGAACGAGAAGTTGAGTTTTCTATTGATTTGATTCCTGGATCAAGGCCTATATCGAAGACCCCTTACAGAATGGCCACTGTAGAATTAGTCGAACTAAAGAAACAACTAGAGGAATTGATTAATAAGGGATTTATTCACCCTAGTGTTTCTCCATGGGGAGCCCCTGTTCTTTTTGTTAAAAAGAAAGATGGATCTATGAGGTTATGTATTGACTACAGGGAGATCAATGCTATAACGATAAAGAACAAGTATCCCCTACCTCGTATTGATGATTTATTTGACCAACTGCATGGAGATCAATACTTTTCAAAGATTGACCTTCGATCTGGATACCATCAGTTGTGTGTGAAGAAGGAAGACATTCCGAAGACAGCATTTCGAACCAGGTACGGGCATTACGAGTTTACTGTAATGCCGTTTGGATTGACTAATGCACCCTCTGTATTCATGGATCTGATGAATAGAGTTTTCAAGGAGTATCTCGATGAATTTGTGGTGGTATTAATTGATGATATCTTGGTATACTCCAAAACCTACGAAGATCATGAAAATCACTTGCGCATTATCTTGAAGACTCTGAGGAGGCATGAATTATATGGAAAGTTTAGCAAGTGTGAATTCTGGCTTCAGGAGATTTCTTTTCTTGGCCATATTGTCTCTAAAGATGGAATCTCTGTTGATCCTTCTAAGACCAAGGCAATCCAAGAATGGCCAGCACCTACGAGTATAACTGAGGTACTTAGTTTTATTGGCTTGGCAGGTTATTATCGACGTTTCGTCCAGAATTTTGCCCGATTGGCTAACCCATTAACGAAGCTCACACGTAAAGGGGTTAAATTTGTTTGGACAAAAGAGTGTGAAGAATGTTTCAAAGAACTGAAGAGAAGATTAGTCAATGCTCCTATATTGACTCTACCATCGGGGAATGATGGGTTCGTTATTTATAGTGATGCGTCAAAAAAAGGACTTGGTTGTGTCCTTATGCAGAATGATAGAGTTATTGCCTATGCATCACGACAGTTGAAAATTCATGAACAAAACTATCCTACTCATGATCTTGAGTTAGCAGTTGTGATCTTTGCTTTGAAGATATGGAGGCACTACCTCTATGGTGAAAAATGTGAGATTTATACTGATCACAAGAGTTTGAAGTATATTTTCTCACAAAAAGAACTCAACATGAGGCAAAGGAGATGGCTTGAATTACTCAAGGATTATGATTGCACGATACACTACCACCCGGGGAAAGCAAACAAAGTAGCAGATGCTTTGAGCAGAAAAGACCATGGAGTTCTGAACATGATGAGAATTGAAAGGGTTCCAATTTTCATGGATCTAGAGAAGATGGACATGGGAATAACCAGGGAAGGTGAAACATCAATGCTTTTTCAAATGGTTGCCAAACCATCTTTACTAGAAAGGATTAAGAGTTCTCAGACCGATGATGAAGAATTTCAGAAGAAGATTAAAGCTGTGAATGATGGGAGATTGAGAGACTTTGTGTATAAAGATGGAACTTTGAAATTTGGAAAGAAACTTTGTGTTCCCGATTTACCTGATCTGAAAAGGGAATTACTGGATGATGCTCATAGTTCCAATTTCTCTATACACCCTGGGAGCACCAAAATGTATAGAGATTTGAAGGAACATTTTTGGTGGGACAACATGAAGAGGGAGATTGCTGATTTTGTATCAAGATGTATGGTTTGTCAACAAGTGAAAGCTGGAAGGCAACAGCCTGGAGGAGTCATGCAACCTCTTCCCATACCGGAGTGGAAATGGGACAATATTACGATGGACTTTGTCATGGGGCTACCAAAGACTCCTAGAAGGAACGATGCAATATGGGTTATTGTTGATCGTCTTACCAAGTCAGCACATTTTCTTGCTATAAGAGAAGATCTACCCCTGAAACGTCTAGCAAGACTATACATTAATGAAGTTGTGAGACTTCATGGAGTTCCCCTATCGATTGTTTCTGATCGTGATCCCCGTTTTACTTCAAGATTTTGGAAAAGTCTTCAGAAATCCCTGGATACTGAACTTCATTTGAGCACTGCTTACCACCCTCAGACAGACGGACAATCAGAACGGACTATTCAGACCTTAGAAGACATGTTGAGATCTTGCTCACTTGATTTTCAGGGTATGTGGGATCAATATTTACCACTAGTAGAATTTTCCTATAACAATAGCTTCCATTCGAGTATTCAGATGGCACCATATGAAGCGTTATACAGAAAGAGATGTCGTACACCAACCTGTTGGGATGACGTTGGTGAAAGAAAACTTGTAGGCCCAGAACTGGTGGAGGAAACGGTGGAAAAGGTGAAGGTAATCCAAAATCACATTAAAGCAGCTCAAATTAGGCAGAAGAGCTATGCCGATAATCGAAGGAAGGATTTGGAATTTCAAGTCGGTGATCATGTTTTCCTGAAGGTATCTCCGTGGAAGGGAGTCATACGTTTTGGTAAGAAAGGTAAATTGAGTCCCAGGTACATCGGACCTTTCGAAATTCTAGAACGAATTGGGGCTGTAGCTTACCGATTGGCAATGCCGCCAAGTCTCTCCAAAGTTCACGATGTGTTCCACGTATCTCTGTTGAGAAAATACATGCCTGACCCAACGCATGTACTCACCTATGAGGAATTAGAACTGGAACCGGATCTGTCTTATTGTGAAGAGCCCGTCAGGATTCTTGATACAAGAGAACAAGTACTGAGAAACCGGACGACGCGTCTGGTAAAAGTTTTGTGGAGAAATCATAAGATGGAAGAGGCAACGTGGGAACCCGAGGAACTTATGATGAAGAACCACCCGAGTCTTTTTATGCAGTAATACCCTAGAAATTGCGAGGACGCAATTATTTGAAGGAGGGGAGAATGTAACACCCCAAGCTTCTATGGTACGCTTCTCTTTGAATAATGTGATAGCGTGTGTTGTACGCAACACCGAGTTCTAACACACCATAACTAATCAAACTAGCCGTTATGAATAGTAATACCTACTTTTTGAAATTATATATATTTTATATTTGAAAATGGACTTCATTTTTGGATTCGGAATATCTAATTTAGCCTAGGGTGAAATTTTGGTACATTTCGGATAACTTTCATATTTTGATGAATAGTTAAAATTACTAAATTTTAATTAAAAACAACTTTTTTAATCAAATTAATTACTAGTGATAAATTATGAATTTGAGTGGTTTTAAAGTATATTTAGAATATATTTTTACCATTTAATATAATTTTGGTCATTGGACATAATTTTACAATTAAACCGAACATAAACAAGTGTCAATCTTTTGATAGTTATTATCTCTTAAAAACACGCTTTTTGTTTTAACAGCGGGAATTAATTTTAAATTAATTTCTGCCACTTATGTGTTTTGAATTTAGGAAAATGGATTCCATATTTGGAATCAGGATGTTCAAATTGTGTAAATAGGTAACTTTTATTTTTAGACATTTTGAATAGTTACTGTGGTAAATATTTTATTTACCATGGTTAAAGGGTAAATCCGGTAAATAAGGGTTAAAAAAAATAATATTATAATAATACAAAATTACCCTAAAACGTGTCCTAACCTTATTGGTGGACACATACCCGACCATGGGCATCCTTGGGTCAATTTGGGGACCCCTTGGAGCCACTTGTATGTGGTAGGGACACTTTATATTAATAAAGTTAAAATAAAAATAAAAATGGCATAAGCTTACATCTTTTAGAAGAACAATTTTTACATAGGGTTATACATGTTGGAGTTTCGATTATAAATATTCATTAGAAAGCTAAAAAGATTTCCTACATAATGCTATTTTACTTATAATTTTTAGACATTAAATAATTTATTTTATTTATGACACAATGATGATGCAGTAATTACTATAATAGTGAAAAATTAAAATAATTGAAATTATAAATACCCAAATAAATATAATATGAAACTTTTAATGAATTAAACTAATTTTCTAGGATAATATGATATATTAGGATTGATTTAATGGACTTTGTTCGAAGTAATCAATCTGTTATGAGTTTCAAAAAAATCAACTATTGAATAGTGTCAAAATTGACATAAAAGAGTTCTTAAAACAAATATTATATTATTAATTGATATTAAATTCCTAAAAATCTAAGGTTCGGCCAAGAGACTTATATTATGATAGGTTAATCATTAATGGACCACTTGGGGGTCGCTTGGATGTATATAGTAAGTTTATTAACCATATTATATAAAAATACAAAGAGACATTGTAAAAGTGAAACTAATTAACTTAGAGTTAATACTTAAAGATAAGGTTAATATAAGTACCCAAACCTGTCTAAATTCTATTGGTTGAGTGGTTTTCGACCTATCCCCACCTTAACCTTTGAATAGTCAACTTTGGAGCCATTAGAAACCGAATATGGATTTATTATAAATTAATATTTCTAGCTTTTCCAAAGGTGCCCCTCACCCCTCTTATAAAAGGGCACTCCTCCTTCTCATTTCTTCACACCTTCAAAGCCTTTTTGTTCGGCCAAACTCTGCCCAAATAATCTCCCAACATCCCTCACTACAACCTAGAGGTCTTAGTTTGATCATAAAGCCAACCTAAGGAGCCCTTTTGATCAAATCAAAAGGAAGAACCCGAAGAAGAGGTAATGATTTCACCACCCTTTTCTAAGTTCATTTCTTCTTCCACTTCTTCTTCCTTTGTTCTTACCAATCTGAAATAATAACTCCAGTATCTCAGATATACTGTGATGTTATTATAATTATGTTACAACCATATTCAGTATTCTATCCACCCTTTGAATAACATGTCACCATACGTGCGTACGTACGGCTTACCGTCTCCACGTCGTGGTGTAATTGTTATTCAATATAATATTATTTGATGGGTATAATAATGATGTGTAACTCATGTAAATAATAAATATAACATGTTAATTATTCTGTATATATGATATAGCATCCATTTATATATTATTTTAATATCAAAAGAATGATATTGTCGCTCGTGCGTACGTACGGACTACCGTCTCCACGAACGCGATGAGATTCATTCTCCATCGTAACCATTAAAGCGTAATTATCATTTTATGATTTAAAAATGATGTTTAAGGACTTGATATCATTCTGGATATGAATAATATACAACCTATCCTTTACATACATGTCTTACGTAACAAAACATATGAAAGAAAACAAGTAAGTTAACACCCGAAACAACGATAATACTAAGATATTATTATCAAATCAATATTAAAAGATCATATATGATATCATATTAATGTATATGATTCTTGTATAATTTAATAACAATTATTTCACCATTATACAGGAGGTTAACCTACCACAACCAAGGAAAAGTACAAGGTAAGGGTTATTTCACAATCTCTTCATTATCCGAGGTTGTTTATATGTAATAATCTACTGGGATCTCTTTATCATCCACATCCATGTTTCTTAAAAATGTATTTCAAAACATTTTTACTATTTACAAGAATATGGTTAAAGTCATTTATACCCTTTTTTTGACTTTTTATAAGAGGTTTATAAAGGAATCTTTCCGTCGTTTTCAAAACAAGGTCCTTTTTAACCTTTTCGACAGAATTGAGGTAAGAATGTTTTTTTTAACTTATACGGCGGGTGCGGTTATTTTCCGCCGTTATAAAATCGTCGAAGCTTCCCATACAAGCTTATAAGAATATTTTCAAAGAAAATGTTTTATTTTATATGGATCTTAAATGATTTCAAAATAAAAGGAGATATTTCTTTAAAAAGAATTTTGATTTCATCTATGTCAACATCCTTTGATGGATTTTAAGATTATTTGAAGTTGATTTATTATGATACAAAACTTCTATATTGTATTGAAGGTTTTGTGATATGTTTGACTGTGGATGTGCTCTTTTTATACCATTCATAGTTTATGGTGAAATTATTGACATTTCGTATGCTAGTTTTAATACGAATGTTTATGTTATGTTTAAACCTTTTCATATGGGAATGCATTGGACTTAATAAGTGACGGGTGGAGCCCGCTATAGCTCCTCGATGCATCGGTAGGTCTCATGAGACAAACTAGTGTCTTGGCACAAGGCCTTGACAAAATCTTATTGGTAGTCTTGGCACGAGGCCTTGGCTATGTGGTTATGATAGTCTGGCATTATGCATTCCAACATTATGAAAGTGGTTATTGATTTTTGCATGTGATTATTCGATTAGTAGAATATCCATGTGAATAAGTAAATGGCATTATTTCATTTTACTTTTTCCATACCATGTTGAAGTTCAATTTTAAAAGGCTTTTGTTTTAGTAATGCATTGCCTTAAATGTTTATTCTTATTTATGAAAGTTTCCTCTATATTGTTATCCTTACTGGGCATTTGAGCTCACCCCTTTTCTATGTTTTATTTTTCCCCAGGATGTGAAGAAGTAAATTATGAATGACCTGCAGGGATATTATGAGGGGATAGTAGTGTGGATTATGGAGACATTATGTTGTTGTAGTAGTTTTTCATTTTATGATGTAATGTAAAACTTATGAATATATCTAGTGTTTCCAAGGCTACTAAACCAATCGGTCTTTCGAGATTTGATCTTTCTTGTGATCATGCCAATGTTATGTAATAATGCACCGACTCTGGGTAACTGGGGTCGGGGCGTTACATATTATCTTACGATGAATATGAAAATCATCTTAAGTTAATAGAAGGGTTACAATGCCAGATTGATTTGGCATCTCTATCAGTCTCTCGGTATCCAAAGGCTGAAAAGAAACAGAGAACCCTTCAACGTTCATGCCTTGGCGCACTAAGAAGATTGCGTCAGTTAATTTCCAATGCTCCATCTGATGTTCATATCAGAGGATGGGGTGTTCACGGAGCACTACATTTCACAGTGCTTTCCGGTCAGCAAAGCCCGCCGAAAATGGTCTCATGCAATGTTATTGCCCATGGCCGGCCACAGTCAATGGGCTTTGTTAATAATCAAAAGCTTGCTCAAGAACAAGCTTCAACTAGTTTCTCTCAAAATCAAGTATATAGAGAACAAGTTGTTGAATTGCTCCTACATCAAGCAGGCGAGAATATTGCACAAGCCTCTCGTCTGGAGAAAACACGTCATCAAATGACAGAAGTTTCGGAAATCATCCAACGATCTGTTGAACCAGGTGATAAAAGTGGATACAGGTTAATGCATCCAACTAATTTCTATACTAAAATTTGCAAGATCAAGAGAGATTTTAAGAAGATCTCAGACATAGCATGTCAAGAGACACCCCAGCTTGCCAGACTGGGGACTTCTCTAACCCAACCCTCAGAGTCAACAAATGGGATTTGAGGAGTTGAGCGGATACAGCAGGAACATCCCCAGTCCACCGGACTGGGGACTTTTTCAAATCCTCAATCCCTCCCTCAGAGAAAGTCAGTATTCTCTCGATTAGGGAATAAGCCTCAAGAGGAACGAAGAGCCAAGCTGTCAGGAGATTCTCTCCAAGTGACGGTTCTCCAAGAAATTCCTGAGGGATCAAATCAACGGAATGCCATGTCTCATCATGGACATGGAAGGAGACAATTTCATAGAAATGCTGATAGAAAGGATTCCATGCAATATGAATCCATTAATTTCATCAATGTCGTTGCTGCTGATTCACCAGATGAGGCTCAATCAGAGGGATCAGACGAAGAGGTTCCTGCTCAAGAAGTTGCGCACACAGACCTAAATGAAGAAGGTGTGCGCACACGTAATCAAAGGCTTACCCAAAATCTGGGTATTCCTTCAAGTAACCCACATCCGCCTCTCCGAAAGGGATCTAATAAGGGGAAAGGAAAGAATCAGGTTACTTCTCACCCTTCCTCTGATGGAGGTCAATCGCTCTCATTAGAGCAAAGGTTTGCACAACAGGAGGATGAAATGAAAGAATTAAGAAGGTTGAATGAAGAACTACTTCAAAGTAGTCTTCTTCTTAAGAATTATGAAGTCCGACAGACGAAGGAATTTTTTGTAACTACTGAGATGGATCAAGAATATCCTCCTTTATCAGTACACCCTCAGAGGTCTAATCCTACGGGTCAAACGCAACAACGGTTGGCAGTACTACCATTAGTTGCAGCACCAACCACCAAGTCTGTCCAAGCTCCATTCATTGCACCTACCCAAAACCAAGTTCAACCTAACGTTTCTCAAAAGTTAATAACTACTATTGAGTCATTAACAGCTCGGTTAGAAACTATGGAATGGAAACGGGCGCAAGTTCTACCTGAAAAGAAAGTTTACCCTGAATGGGTAGATTCAATTTCTCCTCCATCCAGTTTTGGAAACCCTATTTTCCCTACTTTCAATGGATCAGGCGACCCTGAACAACATTTGATGCATTACGTGTCTTGCTGTGATCCTATGATGGGAACTCCAGAGCAGCAAGAAGTAGTGAAACTCAGATGCTTCGTGCGAACCTTGCAAGGACCAGCTTTTGTCTTGTATACAAGCTTGCAATCCCGGCCAGTCATCGGATGGGAGGATCTTCGTCAAAAATTCCTTCTTCAGTTTAGCTCAACTTTGCCAAAAACGATAGTTTTTGATCTTACAAACTGCAAGCAAAGGGAGAATGAGAGAGTCTCTGATTTCATTGCTCGTTGTAAGGGATTAACGTATTCCTTGAGTTTAGCACTCCCTCAGGAGGAATTGTTGCCAATCTGTGTGGAAAATTTACGTGACGAATTACGCACGCCATTGATCCCTGTGAAATACACAGGTGGGTTTTGAGACCTTACTTCAATTGCTCAACAGATTGAAGAATCCCTTATACAGGATAAGGTTAAATCTCTTGTAATTCCATCAGTTCCAGGAAGAAGAATGGGTAAAGCAGAAACTGCTACAGTTATGCTTAAACATGCACCTGTACCTATTTCTACTTCAAAACCTTCATCTTCTCGAAGGGCTCCACCTCCATAATGCCAACAACAAAGGCTGTTTCGTCCAAATGATAAAAAAGATCAACGTCGAAAACAATTTGAGGATATGAAGAGTAAAACATTTTCTTTCCGAAGTGAGCAAGATCCCGGTTACTTCATTTCAGCTCTGGAAAATAATTTGGTTCAATTACAAGTGCCGAAGAGGCCAAACAAGGAAGGAGATGAAGACCGTCCCAATTATTGTCCCTTTCATCAAATGTTGGGGCATCCCATACAGGAGTGTTTTGTCTTTAAAGACCTCCTGCAAAAGATGGTCGACTTGGGACAAGTCAAATTGAAGGGTTCTTCAGCTCATGTAGCGTGTATTACCGCTACAGATCTAGAGGAAGGAGGCGAGTGGCAGGAAGTCAAAAGCAAAACTGCGAAAAAATATGATGATTGGATGGTCAGAAAGACAATCAATCGGACCCATTCCATATTGCGAACACAATTGAAGAAGCCAATTGTGTCTCCTACAAATGCTGCAGTAAAGCCTCCATCAAAAGACAAATCCTCAAAAGGGCAGCGCAATTCAAAGAAGAAAGAGGAATCAGGAGAATATGAGTATGTAGCAAAGCCTAAATTGTCTTTGACTCTGGAATATTTCATGCCATCTACTTCGAAGCCACGGGAACCGTCCCACCAAACGACACAGCCTAAACAGGCTAACCAGGCAGAGTCTTTATCAGACGAAGAGTTAATCCTTGGTTCTGTTAATATGATTCAATTAACAGATTCATATTCCAGTCTTGATGAGCCTGAATTCCCTGTATCAAATAAGTGAACCCGAGGAAGTTCTAGAGGTTCAGGATATAGGGGAAGACGTGGATCTTTTTGAAGCCACTACTCTAATTCTACCCCTTCTAGCACTATATATGCAGCAGAAACTCGTGGTAGAGCCCTTCAGCGAGCTCAAAAAGAACAAGCAAGTTATTCTGCCAATGGCCAACTCAGTTTCGGCACAGTTATTTTGGAAGACCGATAAAAAGTTCCATCTTCTTTATCTCAGCAAGTAAATGGATCTAATCAGTCGAATTTTCCAAAACCAAGGTTGTTTCCAACTTCAATACAAGATGCATCAGCTTCCAAAGCATCTGCATCCAAGGTACCTGCTAAACCGCATATTCCTATTGGGAAACGCAGACCTCTAGATCAAAAGTATGATATATTGAAACACTTGGCCCAAGTACCAGCCAAGTTATCAATTTTGGATTCTTTGAATCTGTCAAGAGATCTTCGGGAAGCACTTATCGAAGCTTTGTCAAGTCCTCAGGAGTTTGAAGCTGAAATTGCTACAGCTGAAATCTATCACATAGAGAATAATCCTATGGAATGCCATGCTGTGATATCTTTTACTGATAAAGATGAAGATGATGTTGTGCATGGGCACATAAAACCTTTGTACTTATCTGGCAAAGTCAATGGTATAGATGTTCGAAGAGCTTTCATTGACAATGGTTCAGGAGTCAACCTCATGCCCATTCGCACACTTCGTCGATTGGGCCTCACGGAATCTGATTTATCTCCTTCTACCATGATGTTGCAAGGTTATGATAAAAATGAACAAGAATCACTAGGAGAAGTTACGCTCAGAACTTAGTTTGGAGATCTTGTTTACAATTCGGATTTCATGATTGTTGATCAAGACTCAGCTTTCAATATCTTTCTTGGAAGACCCTGGCTACATCAGCATGCAGCTATTCTATCATCATACCATCAATGTCTCAAATACTATTTCGATGGTCAAGTTGGAACATTGTATGGTGATAAGGCCCCGTTAAAGACATGTGAGTCTCAATACATTGAGGCGGAATTTTATCACATGAAGGGAAGAGAAAAATCTACAATGAAGGAAATTACCAAAGTTAATGCTCCATATGGTTTGGAAAAAATTCCAATAAATCCATTTTCACATGTGAGTACAGATTATGTGTTACCTATCAGTCAAATTGACAAAATAGGCCCAAATCAAAATACACTTATGGAAAGATCCATAATGTCAATTACGGCAATCGAGCCAGACAACATGGGAGAAATTGGCAACTTACCAAGCAGTGATGAAAGCATAAGTGGTGACGTTTTCATTTCGTCTGCTGAAATCCAACAAGTCTATACTTCGCTAATCAGGCCAGAAGAAGTTATAGCAACACCAGAGGTGAATATTGATGTCGATTCTCAATCCATAATCTCCTCTTTATTCCCCAAAGAAGACCCTTTATCATCAATTGGTTCGGAAATGGAAGCTTCTTCTTCAAAAAGTGAAAATTTTGACATCTCTTATGATCATGAGAATTTCGTTTTTTCATCTACTTTGCAAGTAGAAACGGAAGAAATAACACATGATGAAGAGGAAGAGGAAGATCTTAGAGATGCTCCTCCAGCATTTGAAGAGGGTATCTCTACCACTGTGGATGAACACAGAGAAGTAAATCTGGGTACAGAGAAAGATCCACGCCCCACTTTAATTAGTGCGGCCATGACCCTTGAAGAACAAGAGATGTATGTTTCTTTTCTAAAGAAAAATAAAGATATTTTTGCTTGGAATTATACAGAGATTCCTGGCCTTGATCCTGATGTTGCCACCCATCATTTGGGTTTGCCAAAAGAACATCGAGGATTCAAGCAAGCCGCGAGAAGAACACACCCAACCTATGCTTCCAAAATCGAGGCTGAAGTGGATATGCTTATCAAAGCAAACTTCATTAGAGAAGTTCAATATCCCAAGTGGTTGGCTAATATTGTCCCTGTAAAGAATAATAACGGACAAATTAGGGTTTGCATCGATTTCAGAGATCTTAATCGGTATTGTCCTAAAGATGATTTCCCAGTTCCGATTACAGAACTCTTAATTGATGCGACGGCTGGATATGAAGTACTTTCTTTCATGGATGGATATTCTGGATATAATCAGATCCGAATGGCCCCAGAAGATGAGGAATATACAACCTTCAGAGCTCCTCAAGGTGTGTTTTGTTACCGGGTGATGCCATTTGGTTTAAAGAATGCAGGTGCAACATATCAACGCGCCATGCATCATATCTTCAAACCTTTTCTAGGGAAGTTTGTTGAATGCTATGTAGATGATTTGGTGGTTAAATCCAAACAACATTTTGATCACTTGGCTGACTTGGAAGTCGTATTCCACAAGCTTTGACAACATAATTTAAAGATGAACCCCTTAAAATGTGCTTTTGGGGTAACCTCAGGAAAATTCCTCGGCTTTTTTGTATGCCATCGTGGTATTGAAGTCGATCCTGAGAAGACCAAATCAATCCTTGGTATGTCACCAACTTAGAATTTGAAATAATTAAGAGGAATTCAAGGACACTTAACCTATATTCGGCGTTTCATCACCAATTTGGCAGGAAAAAGTTTACCCTTTACCAAATTATTGAAGAAAGGAGTCACTTACCAGTGGACTGAAGAATTTCAGGAAGCATTTGATGTTCTCAAGAAATACCTCTTGAGTCCACCAGTACTTATGCCACCTGTTGAGGGTAGACCTCTTATCCTCTACGTAACAGCTTTTGAGCGATCATTGGGTGCCTTTCTCGCTCAAAAGAATGATGCTTGGAATGAAAATAGTCTCTACTATCTCAGTAGAACTATGGTTGAAGCAGAAACCCGGTATTCAAGTATTGAAAAGTGCTGCCTAGCATTAATCTTTGCAGTTCAGAAACTGAGACACTACCTGCAACATCATGAGGTCCAATTGGTATCTCGTAATAATCCACTCAAATTCATCCTTATTCGTCCAATGCTCACAGGACGTCTGGAAAGATGGGCGGTTATTCTACAGCAGTTCGACATCCAGTATGTGTCTCAAAAGGCAATTAAGGGCCAAGCTCTGGCTGATTTCCTGGCTGAACATCCTTCAGTGGAAGACACTTATTCAGATATCAAACTCCCTGATGAGGAAGTTTTCTCTATTCAAGAGAGTCCTCAAACATGGGAAATGTATTTTGATGGTTCTTCTAGAAGTCCAACAGGGAAGAAAATGGAAAATCCTAAATTCAACAAAGTTGGTTTAGGAATTGTGCTCATTTCTCCAGATAAGGCAGTGTTACCTTATTCCTTTTTTTGGGGGAAGGTGGTACCAATAATGAAGCTGAATACCAAGCTCTCATTACAGGCTTGGAGTTAGCGCTTCAAGCACAAGTGAATCACTTAAAGGTGAAAGGTGATTCAGACCTGGTAATCAAACAAGTCAATGGGGATTATGCTATCAGAAAAGAAGAATTAATCCCTTTGTATGATTACGTCAGAGAGTTAATGTCGGAATTCCCTTCAGAACCGACATTTTCTTATGTCCCAATATCACAAAATGCTCAAGCTAATGCACTGGCTAATATAGCCACAGCTTTAGCAGATCCAAATCGGGACGAAACAACCATCTGTATTGCCTATCGTCGTGCAATTTCACCTTATGTTCAAGTCAGAACAGAGGAAATTAATGAAATTAGTCTCATTCCTGAACCGTATGGTCATACTATAGGATGGATGTCACCTATCAGGTAATACCTTCAAAATGGAACACTTCCACCTGATAGAGCCGAGAAAGAACAAATTCGGCGACGTGTGGTCAATTTTACTCTTTATGATGGTCCAAACCACCTCGAGAAAAATCTCTACAAACGTGGTTTTGATGGAGTTCTCTTCAGATGTATTGATGGTGAAGAGACAATGGCTGTCATAAAAGAAGTGCATGCAGGAGTCTGTGGTGCCCACCGGTCTGGACATAGATTGTCTGATCAAATTCGAAGGCTTGGATACTTTTGGTCTTCAATGATACAAGATTGTGTTAATTTCACAAAGAAGTGTCATTCATGCCAAGTATATGCCAACTTCATTCATCAACCTCCAGAGTTGCTTCATACAGCTAAATACTCATGGCCATTTTCCACATGGGGAATGGATGTGGTGGGACCTTACCCTTCAGCTACGGCCAAGCAGTTTAAGTACATTCTTATTGCTACTGATTTCTTTTCCAAATGGGTAGAGGCAGTACCTCTCAAAGAAGTTAGTTCTAAATGAATTGTTAGCTTCATCAAGTCTAACATCATTACTAGATTTGGTGTCCCTCATACCATATTGACGGACAACGACACCAATTTCTGTTCTTCTGAGGTAAAGAAATTGTATCAAGAATACAACATTAAGTCCAACCATTCATCTCGATATCATGCAGCGGCTAATGGCCAGATAGAGGCCTTCAACAAGACTCTTTCAAATATACTGCAAAAGATGGTGAATAAAGATAAGAGGTCATGGCCTGATAAACTCTTTCATGCTTTATGGGCTTATCGGACTACCACTCGCAATGCAACGCGGTCTACTCCATATTCATTGGTATATGGAACAGAAGCAGTCTTGCCAATTGAAGTTCAATTACCCTCACTCAGAATAGCAATTTGTGATCAGTTATCAATAGATGAGCAATCCCAAAAGCGGTTGAATGAATTGGAACAGTTAGATGAGAAAATATTGTGCACTTTGCACCACTTGGAAATTTATCAGAATCGGATAGCACGAGCTTTTAACAAAAAAGTTCGTCTTCTTTCATTCATTCTGGGAGAATTGGTATTGGTTCTCAGAGCACCAATGATACCAGGAAAGAAGCCTCCCAAGCTTGAACCAAAATGGGAAGGACCTTATTCAATACATAAGGTCTACTCCAATGGAGCGTATTTTCTGATCTCAATGGATGGAGAACACATCACGACTCCAACTAATGCCAGATTTCTGAAGAAGTATTTTGTATAAACACAAAATATTGTTCCCAGATCCAAAACAATCACATTAGATCATATTTTGTCCTACATGACATTAAAATGTTATATTGTCCCTGCTACATGGCACTAAACTGTGCAGCACCAATAGTCCTAACTGCAAGACTTTAAACTGCATAGTCCCTTTTTTATGTCCTACATGACATTAAACTATTATTATGTCCTATCTACATGACATTAAACTGTACAGAAGATCCTATATTTTGTCCGATATGACATTAAACTATATTGTGTCCTAGAAACATGACATTAAACTGTGTGGCACTTCCAATGTCCAGCATGACATTAAACTGTAAAATGTCCCCAGAACTGATATCCTCATATTGGTTCACCTTAGTCCTAGCTACATGACTTTAAACTGTACAGAACCAGTTCGTCCTTGCTATATGACGTTAAACTATACAGCAATGGTCCATTATGACTTTAAACTGCAACTTCGTCCCACACGACATTAAACTGTGAAAAAGTTCCCTAAACCGTCCAACATGACCTTAAACTGCATCATCCCTGGTCCATGTATATGACCATAATCTATTTGCAAATCCCTTATGTCCAGCAAGACGTTAAACTATGACGTCCTAAACTACATGACGCTAAACTGTATAAAATTCCCTCACGTCTGAAAAGACGTTAAATTATATAATCATCAAAGGTCCAACATGACATTAAACTGCACCATCCACGGTCCATGCATATGACCTTATACTATTCACACTTTCGTCCAATATGACGTAAATGGTGTGTTATTTTGTCCTTACGGCATGACATTAAACTAAACAGTCCCCCTTTCGTCCAATATGACGTTAAACTATTTTATCCCCATCGTCCTAACTACATGACGCGAAACTGTGCAGAAAATCCTTGATAGGTCATACATGACATTAAACTGTATTTTTTCCCTACTACATGACACTAAACTGTGCAGCACCAATAGTCCTAACTACAAGACTTTAAACAGCATAGTCCCTTTCTTATGTCCTACATGACATTAAACAATACATCGTTAAGGTTGTTATTACCTCTTGTTTCTCACACCGAGTATGACTCACATGAGCTTAGAGCGAACATCAACCATAACACTCCCTTTGGGCCACTAACCATGTGTAAGTCCCAACAATATTTTTTTATTAGATCATTGCCCACAAGAACAACTTGATCATTGATTCATTCTTTAATTGAACTACACAGACTTTGATCCTTCCCCTCCAGGCAAGGTATGTAGGCAACCTCCCAGGGTTCAAGCCCAAAAAATGATCTCTTCACATCGGTTCACCAAAACCTCATATGATGTTGATTTGTGAAACCGCCCCTGGAATCAATATCTTTACATTGATTCACTTTCATCCTTGTTATATGACGTTAAACTATAAAACACTTTTGTCCGGTACGACAATAAACTACAAATATTCTTTGATTTCCTCATTTGAGAAGGAACCATTATTGACATTGATTTTTTCAATAATGGTTTTCATTTTCAAAAGACTACGTGCATACATGGTAATGCCTGAACTTTTTATCTTAGGTTAAAACATCATTGCACTAAAGTCCCCTTTCACCCTTCACATGTACGAACCAAATTTGTCCAAAGGGTAATTCTAGAACTATGTGGACTTGATTCCCATCCTTATGGGATACGTAGGAACATTCGAGTATCCCTCGAATCCAGTCCCAAGTCTTTTGGGCCTAACCCCAAATTTCACTTTCAGTCCCTTGGCTGAAAAGTCCTCATGAAAACACACACTGTGTATTCATTATTATGGTCCGAATTCTATTACCCTAAACTAAGATCACTCATAATTTCGTCCTGCATGACGTTAAACTGCATTTCAAGAACTACGTATGGCTTGATTCTCATTCTTATGAGATATGTAGTGAAGTCCAAGTTTCAATTCAGGACCCAGCCACAACATGATTATGGTTTTCATTGTCCCATGTATCTCTATATACATTGGACAATACCCATCTTTATGTATTATAATCCTAACCTTAAATATTTTCAGATCTTCATAACCCTTTTCATGACTTCTAGTCACAGAAATGTCAAACTTCTGGGAATTCTTTTGCCTGACTATGCAGCACGTGCCCATAGGTGGCCTTGCATAAACAGTCCACATAACAGACTTGTCAGCCAAAAGATGCTATTTATTTGACCATGCAGCCAATGCCCATAGGTGGCCCTGTATGTTTCAACCCCCTAACAGGTTTGTTAAATAATGGTAACTTCATTCTTGGGAAGAATGCCTCTTTTGTCCTTATTTGTCTTAAAACGACAGTATGTAGGGATCCGCAAAAATAGCCATCCTTAACATATTTGTCCCATATCCTTTTTCATGATCTGAAAGTATTCAAGTCTATGGTTTATTCTTCTTCCCTACGTCTAGGTCAGACCTTCGTAGGAGTGATGTTCATCCAGTTCTTCAATGTTCTTGTTCGGAAATATCTTCTCCATATTTAAGTAGCTCTTTCCATACAACAAACTCTATACTTTAGAAAATTTGAATCTCCATAAACTTTAACTGGCTTTTAGCACTAGGAAAGTAAATTTCTGGGAGTTCTTTTGCCTGACTGTGCAGCACGTGCCCATAGGTGGCCTTGCATAAACATTCCACATAACAGACTTGTCAGCCAAAAGATGCTATTTATTTGACCATGCAGCCAATGCCCATAGGTGGCCCTGCATATTTCAACCCCTAACGGGTTTTGTTAAATAATAGTAACTTCATTCTTGGAAACTACTTCTTCTAATGCCTTTTAGATCTTTTTTCATATAATTCCTCATATTCAAATATTCTTAAGCCATAGTTTACATTTTTTCCCTCATACATGAGTATGGTAATATGTTTTCAGATAAATTATCAAGGAATTGAATCCATTTTTAATCCATTTTCGGTCAAAGCTATTTCGACCTTAAACATTAGCCCCTTTATGTCCGGCGTGCATGACTTTAAACTGCCCACACAAAAGACAAAGGAACTCTGAATAAAATTCAAGTTCCATCTCACTTAATATACATTTTTTGTATGATTTAGGTAATATTGAGCAGTTAAAAGATTCAATGTTTGTAGGGTTATTTGTAATAATTCTAGTAAAAATCTAACTATGATTACTAAGCCCATTGGCTTAAGTAAATTTGAAGCAGGTAATGGAAGAATGCAGGTACGAATGATTGAAGACAAAAGTGTTTTTCATTGATACACAAGAGTTAGAAGGACATCCACAAACTGGAGTCTCTTCTCTTTTTCGAAAATTACAAGAGGCTTTCAACATAACACTTCATTTGATTTACGGCATCCCGAGCTTCATTAGCAACCACCTGGAATTCATTCATTCAACTGGATACAATAAGAGATGCAGTGATACCAGCTCTTCTTGGAACAGTTGTAAAAGGATTTTATTGAGTGCGGTTTGAGAAAATTTTCTGCTGATCAAACAGTGACTCTGTTTCTGTCCAAGAGACTTGGAAGATGGATACATGGATTTGAGAATGGAGAATTGTATGTAAAGAGCCATTTGGAGAGAGTACTCTTTTCAGATATTGCTCTAATACCATGTTTGTCTTCACTCCACCAACCATTAGTGGAAAACATTTCAGCCCATGGGATTGCCATTTTCATATCTGCAAGGAAATGACATGGAGGAAGAATTTGAAAGTTCACACCATTGTTGTTACTCTTAATGCACAACATTACCGAAATAGAGAAGTAGATGTGCAGTTGCATCTCAGGTGTATAATTGTCTGCATTTGGAACATTGACTCCTTGCAGATGACCATGAACACACAGAGACAGGTAGATGCTCTGTGGGAAATTAAGATGATATTTCTTCAAGTACTTATCCAAATCTGGGGGAGTTCTGTCGCAGATATCATAGTAATCATGGCCAGTAATGTTCATCATGTCATCAATCCGCTTGCTAGCCAGTTCATTAGCCGTTCCAATTCCCTTAGGAGCCATTGAATCTGCACAAAATTTGAACAAATTTAACTCTTAAATGGGTTTATTTTTTAAAATTTGTGAAAGAATTCGGAAAAAATGGCCAAGGCATTAAGTCGCGCATGTCTAAACAAGGACGTGCATGTATTTAGTGTGCTACGCTAGTTCTTGACGTGCAAGTATAAACCGCGCAAGTACGAATACCTTTACCAGAGCGCGACAGCGAGGGAACAGTGGAAAAGTGACTTGCGCGGCTTAGGTGACCTGCGCGGCGAGAGCTCGAGAAGGGATGAAGTCCGGAAATCCGGATACTTGTACGGAGGTGAGGCCGTGTATTTAAAGGCCAAGAAGCCTACCAGTGCGCCACACCCAGAGCGCTTAAGGCCTGCGCGACGCAGACTTGCACGCCGCCCTCTGCGCACTGAAAGACTTGCACCCCCTCCCTTTTCCTTTGGAGGGATTCGATTTCCTCAGAGTCAAATCCTCATTTCTCTCCGGATCAAACTCTGAGGGGGGACTTTTGATGACGCTCCTTTCGTCACATAATCTAATGATCGGAAAAGGGAATATCTGATCTCAAAGTGATTCAGCCTTTGATGAAAACATCAAAAATCAACAAAGGCATGAACAAAGGATCGACAGCAATTGAACCGCGCAAGTGTTATCACTGTCGCGCAAGTACACTTGCGCGACACCCTTGGTCGCACAGGTGACTTGCGCGACCTATGTGGTAACTGCTCGGTAACCGCCCGGGGTCTTCTTTTGCCTATAAATAGACCCTATGGGCCCCCCCATTCGAGAGGATCTTTTTCCAGAAACTCGGATTGAAGCTCTCGAAGCCCAAGTCTCTTCTCAAAGCTTCTGGAACACTTCTAAGGTAATTTCTTACCTAGAACGGAAGATCTAAAGAGAAGAAGGAAGACCTAAGTGTTGAAACATATCAAACACTTGCGCGCCAACTTATTTCCTTCAATATAAATTGCGCGTCCCTTTTCTGGAAGAACCTCAAGAACATTCTAAAGGGTTTAATAAAGAGTCGCTCAAGTATTTCAATGCTGGTTGAAAATCGCGCATGTACACTATGTGTTGCGCAGGTATACCTGCACGACCAATACTTGAGCGCCCACGGAAGACTTGCGCGCCTTGCAAGACTTGCGCGCCCCTATCTTTTTGGGTGCCCATCTTGCCCATTTTTACCCCTCTTAAGCCATTTCACCTTTCCATTTCAAGATTCAGTCTTCAAGACACTCTTAAAAGCCATTTAAGGAATTATTTCTTGATTTGACTTTCTTACCTGAAAAGAATTCTGTGGAATCTCTCTCAAAGTCTAGTGATTTGAATATCCTTATGTCACTAAAATACGGAGAGTTAATTCATTCAACCTCATCCTTTAAGATGAGAGAATCCTAACCTGGGTCTCCTTTTCAGGAATAATCCCCAGTGATAAAACCTTTAATCTGGACATCTTCCTCAGGAGTAAGCCCCAAATTCATAAAAGTTCCCAAACTTGGGCATCCTCCTCAGGAGTAAGCCCCAACCATAATTCTTTATCTATGGGAATCCTTCTTAGGAGTAAGCCCCAACCTCAACTATGGGCATCCTTCTTAGGAGTAAGCCCCAAACCTTAATCCCTAACCAGGGTCTCCTTTTTCAGGAATAAGACTCAGTCATAACCTTGGGCTTCCTTTTAAAGAATAAGCCCCATGTCTCCTAACCTGAGTCTCCTTTTTCAGGAATAAGACTCAGTCATAACCTTGGGTCTCCTTTTCAGGAATAAGCCCCAAGTTCCCTTAAATTTCTCTTAACCAGTCATAATTTACCATTGATTTGTCTTTCCTTTTTAGGAGTAAAACCCCATCATAAGTCCCCTCCTAACTTGGGCATGCTCCTTAGGAGTAAGCCCCAAGATTAGAGTATTCAAATCTCCATGAAGCACATATAACATTATGGACCCTGTTCATGGATTTTTCTCCCTAAAAGTAAATACTAAACCTTCATCTATCTGGGCAGTCATCTATACATAAGCCCCAAACAAATTCTTATGATTGCATCTTTCATGGCACAATTGTCTAAATTTTACCAATACCTCTTGTTTCTCACATCGAGCATGACTCACGTGAGCTTAGAGTGTAAAAGTAATTATGGCATTCATCTTTGAGCCATCAATCATAAACATCATACTCCATTTCTCGAACTACATGGGTTCTGATTCCTTTTCCAAAACAAAGGATACGTAGGTAGCCCATTCATGGGTTCGATCCAAACTTTGAAATAATCTGTGTCCTTCTGAATGACGATAAACATCAAGTGCCCCAATGAGTGGCTTTAAAACCAGCCTGGTCATCATAATGACCAAGAGACTTTTATATAAATGTTTTGAAGGATACCATCAACCAAGAATCTCTAAACAGATGTAGATGATTCTCTATTGATGAAGAACCTCGAATACATATAAAAGATTCTCTAAATTTCATGCATATTTAATCATTGATTGTTAAAACTAAAGGAAAGAACATTTTATACTTGGTAATGTAATAAGGATTCACGAACATAACTTAAATATATAAAGAGAGTCCCGGAGTAGAAAATAATTCCCCTCAAAAAGGTGTGATGAGTCCGACCTCCCATCCTCTCGACCAATGCAAATTCTTAAGCCTCATTAGTCCACAAGCTAATGAGTGCCTGCCTTTGGAAAGTAGGTCCAAACGGATGTGGAATCATTGGATGTTTCCGGTTCTACGAACAAACCCGTTAGAAACCGATCAGAACGTTTGAATCTCCCGTCCAAGAGGTCATCCCCGGATTCCGTGCGAAACAGTAATCCAAAATATTCAATAACGGCACTATGAATGTATTTGGGATATTATCTTCCCTAACCTTCATCAAATTATAACTAACCACCAAAAACTCATTAATAACTATATATATCAATAAAAACGTTGATTTTTGAAAATTTAATATTTTATTATATATTTATCAGTTATAAGATTAATCGGGTTGTTTTGTGATTTTCTAGAGGGTTTTTTGATGTTTCGAAGGTATTGTTAATGGCACTTAGTTAGGGGAAATCATGTGGAAATCCCCCGTAACCATGAAATATAGAGAATTTATTTGTGCATTGTTGATTCTCATGGTTGGTACTTTGTTTGAAATTCCATGAAGATTTACCATACTTCACATGATGTCATCCAATTACACTAGTATTATTTTCGAATAGTTTTATAAACCATTAATGTCATTAATGGGATTATGAAAATTATATTATAATATATATATTTCTATCCAAAAATAGACATTTTTCATTTATTCCTAGTGAACTCAAACAAATGGTTTATTTTGTGAAATTATTGATTTTATATTTGTTTTAGCAATAGTTATCTTATACTCTATTTGAATTTGACTCAGAAAAAAATGATAATGCTATGGTATCTTCTTGTACTCTCTTCAAATCTAATTTTATTTTTTTAAATGTACTGTAATCAATGATTCCATTTAGGGATCATGTAGATAGCATATTTTCACATGGGAATTTTGTAGGGATTCATCATTGGAACGTAGTGAGAGCCAATATTTACATGATCATGGTGTAATTATTTAGGTTGATAACATTGAAGGAATGTTTCTTCAAAGTCACTCACCTTTTTGAAATAAATTTATAAATTGTTTTTTAAAATTTTATATTAGAACCAAGTATGTAATTTCATTGAAATAGAGTTTGGATTTTGTTTTTTGTCAATCCTCTAATGGATGGGTAAGGAGATTTCATGGAAAGGGATAATGTAGTTCATCCCGTAAGTAGTATTGAATGTGACATCATTTCCTATTGTTTGTAAAATTTTGGGGTCCAAATATGGAGATTAAAAATCATTGTGAAAAGAGGGTTTTCATGATGATCTCAAGAATATATGACATAGGATTGAGTTTCATAAATATTGGATTTATAAAGTGTGTTTCATGACTAAATGAAGATTGTGATGGTGTGCTCTTTGATTTAGAAAATTTGATCATTGTGGCAGTGTGAAGGTTTGAAGGAATGTTTTGTGAGTGGAGCATTGCAGCAATGTCAAGATATTAGATAGAGAGCACTACGACTATGATAAGAATTGAAAACAGGGAATATTCATGGAGCATCATGAAGGGAGATGCACCGAAGTGATATTTTTGACTGATCCTGAAATATTTCAGAAAGAAGCAGTGATCGGTGTTCGACCATGCTTATAAATCATAGGCACCGCCACTCTATTTCACACCAACTAGATGGAGAAAATATGTACTCACTCTAATTTCACAAAGCAATGGGTGCTACACAGAGCAGGTTGTCTATGAAATCTTGTTCTTTATGAAGATACTACTTTAGTTTTAAAATAAGTAAATTATTCCCAGTATTGAGTGCCTAACAAATTTGGGAAATTCCATGTTGTCCTAGTGAGCTTTGCGAAGTATGAGTTTCCACAAAGGCAGTGTGCTTCACGATGATGGTGGGCTCTGAAAGGCAGTTGTGCTTTGAGAAGTTGTTTTCTTTTTGATGGCCCGAGCACTATGAGTGGTTGAGCTATGTGAATTAGTGATCTCTATGAAGTAGTATTATCTACCAAGGTGTGTGCTCTAAAAATGGATGTGCTTTGTGAAGGGTTAAGCTTCTCAAAGGGGGTTTGATAATTATAGTATTGAATATTTGATTTCAATGGATATATTTTTTAGTTTGAACATACTTAGGATGTTAATTAATGTAGTGTCTCATGCTAAATGGAGGCAAAGACTTCCATTACATCATATTAAAGTGACCTTTAAGTCAATAAAATTATTAATAATTCATTAAAGGCAATAAGATTGGCGAAGTAAACATATGTTTTATTTGGGATGTAGTGAGGTATTCCTAAACAAATATAATGGTAGTGAGCCCAACACATAGTGACTGTGACCAAACATTGTAATCAACAACTAATGAAGATTAATTATTTGTTTTAAGACTGACACACTTTCAATGTATGATCCTTGGACGTAGCCCTTTGTGGCGAAAAAATAAAATTATTTTTCCCTATCATTGCATGCATTTTTTTTTGAAATCTTCAATAAGTTCCTTCCAATATGGGAACAATATCCATTAGTTTAAATGAAAAAGTTCACACCTTGATTAAATGCTCCCCTCTCAGGTTGTTCTAGGGTCCTACAATTGAATTGTTTTCTTATAAAGGATAAATGATTTAGATAACATTGGATGAACTTCATCTTTTTTAAAAACCATTTTTCCATAGGGTATGTTGGTTATTCCCACAACGTGTTAGATAAAATTACAATTTTATGATTCTTTATTAAAATTATTATTTCGATAAATTATATAATTTTTTTCCTCATCATATTGGAATTATTTGGTCTTTGTTCATTCTTCAAGATGGGGTCTTGTTGTGACATACTTGGATATTAGTTCTATTTTAGGGTATGGTGTTTATGGGAAATGGTATCATATAAATTTTGTGATTAGTCATGTATTCCATAGGAATATTTAATGGTAATAATTTATTTTCAATTCCCTATAATTCAAAAGTTATGGTTGTACCTAGAATCCTCCATTATGATTTATATCATGTTATTGTGCCAATTGGGGGAATTTTTTTTCCGTTGAGTGATGACATGTGTATAGAGAGATATGTTAACTCGCTTCAGTTGGTACTTCCAGTTAGACTCGCATTAATCTGATATGTATTGGGGTTTTTTATTTTAGGGGTTTTTCTAATATATGATATATGCTTCTAAGTTATGTTGTGGGTTTGTTTGCAGAAATAATGTGTAAGTGGAATGGTGGATTTTTAATGTGAGTTATTTTCATGGTTTAGTCTAGTTTTGTAGGCTTCTAACTTATTTTATATAATTCGATAAAACATTTTGTATATTAATTTTTATGGGTGGGGAGTATTAGGGGGATATCACACTTGTTTGTACATTCACTATCATACAAGTGAATCATGGTGAATATTAAGTTGTTATTCATCATGATAGAGGTAATTGAATGATATCACATCTCTCTACTGGAAAATAATCATTTCACATTCATGGCAATAAAAATGTTGATATTTGATATGGTCAAGTGGTTGAACATGGGGTACTTCTAATTTAATAACCGTAGAGTCTATTCGTATTTTTTGTTCATAGACTTTTGATGGTTTTTAATGATTTTTACGACTCTGATTATTACCATTTTCTGTTTAATAGAGTTTTGTTGGATTTTTATCATGCACCATATTTATATTACTCGAATATTTTTTATATATTGACATTTGTAATTTTTTAAAATAATAAATCATCCACCAATGATTTTGTAAACCCTTGGAATTCATTTCAAACTGTTGATATTCATGGGATTCCTATATGGTTAGTAGAATTTAAATCTCACTCATGAAAATGGGTTGGGTAATATATTTTAAAAGTGATACCGGCTTGGTATGTTGTGTCAATTTGGAGGGTTGGTGTTGATATAGTATTTTTTCGATCATTAAATTGTAAATTATAGAAAGGAATAATGAACTAGTTTATGATGAACATCACGTTACCAGGTTGTATGGGTATAAAAAATTAAACATGCAAAATTTTAGGGGTTTTATAATATGCTAATTTTGATATTAACCAATTATAATTGTGTATAATTAATTATTAAATAGTATTCCCATTGGGATTGCATCATGAATATGACATTTGATCATTTATTCATTGCTAGCTTTTGACATGAGAAATATTTTTTTTGTAATTAGTTTTTTTTCTTATGGTGATATCAGGAGCATCAAAGGTGTTTTTATTAGAACATGGTAAAATTATATTTTCTACTATGTTTGGTTTTAAAATTTCATTATCTTCTATGTAATTTTGTTTTCTTTGTTCGTTTTTTACTAATGTAACAAGAATCTAGAATTTATTTGTGTTTTATGATTAATTAATATAATTATAATTGATATAATTTATAGTAATTATAATCCTTAAAAATGATAGTAATTTCAAAATGATATGTTACAAGCATGGGTACATGGTTACCTTAATAGATTTATAATATAATATATCATGTTTACAGCATAATAGGAACATTAACATTGTAAAATTATTTATTTCACCATCTCATTAGTTTTTTTATATAATTCCATTTGATGTTTTAAATATCATGAATTTAATGTAGGGTTTATGTTGACTATGACTAGAAACTTGTGTTACTTTTACCATTGTGAAAATGTTGATACATTAAGAAGATGAATATATTGTTGTTACTCTTTGATATATAAAATCATTTTTCAGAATGATTTACAGAATGAGTATCATTGATTGTAAAATAGTTATATATAAAATGGGATAGTTTCTTATAAACATTCATGAGTTTTTAAGTTTTGTTATTATTAGTTAACTAGTTATGGTAGAATTGTTATTATTGTGGCATATAAATTTTTATTGATTAATTATTTCATTAATCTAATATGATTTGATTGGTGGTAGAATGTTTAGTAAATGTTTTATCTTTTGGGCATGATGGAATGAAATATTTTAGTTTATTATATGTCATGTAGATTTATTACCATTTTGGTTTAAAATTATTAGAAATGATTATGATTTTTAGAATATTGTGTAACAATTATTTGTGTTAATTTATGTTATTGAACCTAATGTTATATTGAAATTAGAAACTCTTACAATAGAATGAAATGTTAGATTCATGTTTTTTATGTTATGCGGAAACTTTTTATAAAATTTTCTTACACTGTAATGAATTTGATAAAAATTAGTATTAAAAAAATGAATATATATTGTATGTTTTCTTTATTAAAATATCTATTTAATTTAATTATGAATTCTGAAAAATATTTTACTGGTTGATTTATGAATAATTTTTTGGTATTAATGTTCATAAAATATTTAAGAGTCATCTTTGAATGGTATAAAGTAAAATATTTCATGAAGGAAAACAATTTAGTGTTATTAAAACTATAGTTGACTATTTTTAGCTTGAGGTAAAATGAATTTAATTTATGGGTTTAATCATTGTAATAGTATACATGAAATGGTGTATGTAACATTTTATTGTTTTAAAATATTTTTCTCAATAAGGTACCTCATTAAACTATTTCATTTGTTTCCATTGTTCTTCTTATTTGGTAATGTATGGTTCTTTTGTAGGTTGTTCTTGTGTGGGGTAGACAAGATATTTGAAAAAAATAGAATATTCATGTGGAAATTATGATTCATGGTTTGAGAAATAGGAAACCTTGTGGTTAAAAATATATCTTGGGTATTAAAATGTCCCAATATGATAAATTCCCATTGATAGTGTTCAGTTTTAATCAGAATTAACTATATTTTAATTTCTGGGAATCATCGTTAGAATGTAGCGGTTTGAAGGATTAAATTTCATATTTATTAGAACACATTTGAAAGTTAATCTCAGTTTCTATAATGGTCTTATTCATCATTTTAATGGGGAAAGGGATTAAATCTACAAGTTTCTAGGTTATTATGAAAAGAGTAGGGAACCATATAATCTCAATCACCAATAAAACTATATGAACAAAATGTCCAGTTTGAGAAATATGTAAACATGGATCATCTTATTTTTTAGGAACCTATCTAGATTATACTCTATAGTTTTATGTGTGTATTAAAGGGTGATACAAGGTGATTTATCCACCTAAGAAAACATCCCATGGTGTGGGTGACTACATGGTCTTCCCCCAGATTAAGAAATCTGTGATTTATCCTCACAAAATGGATGAACCGTATTTTTTTAGATAACATAATTAGAACCACCTCTATTTATAATTATTGAATTATAGTTCATTTTTTGTTATCACTTTTATAGTCTTGATACACACTTCTCTGACTCGGTTTTTCTCTCTAAGGTCAATTGGTTGTGAATTATCTTTTTAAATTAGTCCTCAAATTAAAAGTTAATGTACTGAAGGATCAATGGAAATTATGTGGGTAAATCCCTATCATTCTAAATGGAAATAAATTCCATGGATATTTGGGGATTCTATATTCAGTAACTGTCATTTTTATTATATTTACCCTATCTAATGAATTTCAATAGTCAACCTTCATTTCCTTACCATTTGGTTAATCCTCAATGGTGGGGACATATTAATTAATGGATAGATGTTTATGGAATTATCTATAATTATAAGTATTTAATACCACATCCCCTTTTGGCATAACAAGATTTCTATAAAAAAATCAACAACCATATGAGCGACCCATCGTAATAATGAAGAGGTTATATGTTAATGAATTCTGAACACCATTGATGAGTGGGAATGTTTTTTCTTCTACCTAAACCATTAGTGAAGAAATAGTGAATATCCATGGATCTTCAAATAAGATTTAATTATATTATATGGAATCATGATTTCATTTGGATGTTTATTTACGGACTCACCATGTTGGAATATTTTATTCTAATATTGGGGATGAATTCTCTAAATGTTCAAGACTGATTTAGTTTCTTTTATGTGTTGTTGTTTCATGATTTTACAACTTCCAAAATTTCTAATAAATACATTTGTTTTATTTCATTGGGTTTCATTAAATACATTATAAGGAAATTTTTGAAATATTTTCTAGTCATCGAATAATGTTTCCACATTTTTTGGTTGGATTTGGTTAATGTTCCTTTCATGGATCGGGTCTGTTGTGAAAGAGTACTAATGAGATCAACTAATATTAGACAACATGGCTATGAATTTGAGATGTTGGGTATATTAATTGTCTAATAATAATCGTCCAATATCATTAGTAGTGGGGAAATTTTTATTTTCATAATTATATCCATGTTTATGGAAGTGGATTCTAGATAATAAAGTGTAGTTAGATCCCCGTTGTTTTGTAGACATTGATATTTTTTAGAATATTGATAAGGATTCTTATCAATTTGTAGTAACTCTTTAATTTAGTATAGTTCTTTGAATCTATTTTTACAATTAATAGTGGTAGAATTGCGATCTTGACTCGATCCATAAATTGGTTAGGGTCACATTACTAATGAATAAGACGATCCAGTAGGTTTTATCCAGGAATAATATTTTTGATAAGGAAATACTAGATCATGCGAGACTAAAGAAACCATTTTATACATCAACTATAATAGTATGATTTTTTTTAAGAGACTAGGAGGGACATAAGTTAATATAAAATATGTTGAATGATAATTTAATCAAATAATATCAAACTGAATCTTGTTTAGTTTGAAAATACCATCGGTGGGGGAGAATGTTATATCCAAAATATGAGATATTTTATAATTTTATAATTTATTTTTATGTTATCGTGTGGATTTGGGTTCTTTATTTCCATTCTAGGGGGTTTGAAAAGTTTTAGAGGGATTTTTATGGGCATATGTTTAGTTCGTAGTTAGGGGAAACAAGTCACAACTCCCATATAACCGAGTGTCCTTAAGGAATTTTAAGTCAATATTGTTTTAAATTATTGGTGAATGGTTGACCTAACATTGTGATAAAAGACTATATAATTGGTTTTCATCTAGAAATCCCCATATGGATGGCCCATGGCTTTGAAAATTGTAGAGACAAACCATTTTCATCATTAAACAGAATTTGAATATTATATTTTAGATCTCATTTCTCATCAAAAACACTCATTTTTTCTTAACATGCCTTGGTCTTTATAACCAATGTATTCCTTTGGGTTATTGTGGAAGTTATCTTTTATTGAGAGATCTTTTTATTGTATTCATAGAGACATTGACCGTTAAATCAATGGTTATTATCCTATCATTTCTTCTTATATATTTTTATTTAATTTTATTCTATTTAGTTACCCATATAGTGGTTTCCATGATTAGAGATCTTAGATCGTTTGTGTTTTATTTGGATTTGTTTGGGATACATTTTAAGAATTTAGTTATACATGGGATCTATGAGAATATTTTTATTATTTGGGATGATAACATTAATGATATGTGTCTTCTCACTCAAATGAATTTTATTAAAAAAATTAAACGTTATTTTATTAAAGATAAGATTCATTCAAATATCTGATAAATGGTTTGTAAAAACTATGGTTGGGAATAATTTTTGGGGAAATGGTTTTGATAAATGTTGTGGGAGAAACCCAAAACATTTCCACGAAGTACCTCTTTATTAATTTTGTTGTAAAATTATTATTTTGGAATGTTTTGAAATTTTATTGTTTGTGTTATTAGTGTTAGTTCTTGTGTGTTATTACTAGATTAGAAAGATACCTTATTGTGAAATTATATGATGTTGGACCCCATTATAGTATTTGGAGTTCATTAATGATGTATATAGAATGGTCCTTGTTGATTCATGGTTTTATTTTGTGCTAAAATTATGGGCACACTAATAAAGGGCCTGATTGATTCAAATCGTAATTCCATCTCAAATAGTGTAGAAAATAGTTTTTATAACAACCAAATGACATTATATTATTGGGATTGGTTCCCACTCACGAGTCGGTTTTTCATGTTCGGCCAATATTGTGGGAAAATAAATTGGATTGGTGGATTGAATAGGTTTGTGTGTACATGATACATGTTTGTGATTTTTGGTGTGGGCTGATTTGAAGACATAATCAGTTCATGAATGGTTCATTTTAGGTGTGAGTAATATAAATGGATTAATCTAGTTTTGTGTGTATATATATATATTGTGATTCCCATATGTTTTATATTATGTGAGATAACCTTTGTTTTTTTAACTGGAAGGTGGGAGATGTTTATGGGGGGATTTCATACAAGGTTCTATACTGACCACCTAATTATTCATCAGGGTGTGTATATATATGATTTTAATAATAACATAATTAAGGGAAAGATATCAGCTATCTCTAGATAAGTATCATGATCTTTTTTTGTAGTTTATGGGAGTTAGAGCATTGAGATGGTTCCTGAGTGGTTTTTGAGGTAGTGCCACATATGAAACCTTAATGACTTTTTATTTTGTGGTTTTAGACTTATTTTAGATATTTTAACATTTGTGGCTATTATTATTATAATTTTATGTTCATTTATTTTGTTGGGTTCTTATCAAAAATCATATTTATATTGTTCCATTATCAATCATCAATTTTTGGATTTGTTATGTATTAGACTTAATCATCGCACACTGATATTACAATCCACTAGATTTTAGTTCAAGTATTTAGGGTCTGATTGATGAACCCCATGTTAATGGAGTTTTCATCCTTCCATACCAATGGGTTGGGATAGGATATTACAATCTCTATTCAACTATTTAAACAGATCCTCATTCTTAATGATATGTTAGTGATTCTTTACCTTCCTTTGATTTAATTGATGATAATCATTACAAAATGATGATCTAACATCAATGTTATTTATGATAAACTCTAAATTGAACGAAGGAGACACACAAGTCAAGACGAAAAATATATGTAAAAATATATTGTCCTAAATCCAGAAGTCTCACAACCCAAAAGGAACTATCTAATAAGGGGGTTTTGAAATTTGAGAGATATCAGGTATTGACATTGTCCAAAATTCAATATCATGTAGTAGGTGTAGGATCACAAAATAATTAGGAAAAACATTAGGGAACTCCAAAATAAATATTATATATAGCTATCCATAAACTACTACAGAATTAAATATCAACTCTATCAGTAGGGATGACTGATGATCTAAGTCACTATGGCCATTTTGATTATTTATCTCAATGAGGAACACTACCAACTCACCTTAAATATTAAGGAAAATAATAATAATAAAGAAACATTAATAAAATAATACAAATAAGAGAACAAATCCATGTCATAGAAGAAATTATATAGTTTCATTAATAAAAATAAATAATCCACCAATACCAAATTATCCTATATTTTCAGGCCACAACCCTAACACAACATAAACAAGATAGTGTGACCATCGATTTTCCTAGTCAACAAAAATGAAATTGGAAGTCCCTTACCTTTATTCCCAAAGATGATTCCATCGAAGGTGAACAAATGGTATTTTCAATCGATAATAAAACAATGTATAAAATATGATATAATATTAGAATAATTTTTTTGTGAATAATTTATATACCACATAGTGATGAAAACTCCATAAAAGTCATAAAAATGGCCTTTATCTCTACCCCTATATCACTATATATTAACACCACAGAGACTATGCTTATCCATATATTTATGCAGGTAGGGGACATTATCAGGTTGAATTCTTACTTCACTAGCTCCCTTATAAAGAATAAAACCCTAAGCGCCCTAAAAAAACTATAGATAAGGCTTCGATCATGACTACATCAATAGACCTACATGAAGAAGGTTTTTAGATTCATCTTAACATCCAATGAAGTTGAAACACTATTGTTGATAATGGACATGAACACTAACAAGGACAAATATCCTTATTGCAGCTAAAAATAATCCAACTCTAGAATAAAACATGAATAAATCTAATAAAGAATCCTTATCATTCAAAACCATTGAAGGGAAAATAATCATGAAACTCTATCCACTGCTTTTAAAATTATGATGTCCAATGAGATTCTCTATCTGAAGGTACCAACATATAATATCATCTTCTATGTTACCTCATCCTTCACCATAACATCTAGATTCACTATAAATGTAAATTTGGGGAATTAGAACTAGGTCAATACTTGCAATTCCTCCATGTAATTCCATTCCCTAGACACCTAAAAAAAGGTGAGAAGCATAATGAAATAGTTATTGAATTAAAATTTTTACTCTCAAATACTAGGGATTCTGTAACACAGATAATTGAACACATATCATCACTTCACCGTGATGATCCAAGAAATATACATTAGCTAAAATTGATTTAAAAACCTCACATGTGATAATTTTGAATCCTTATGATTTCAAAAAAAAGAATGTATATCAAATTTGAATATCCCTTCACCAATATAATAGACAATTGAATCCAATTATCATAAATCACATTGAAAAAACATCTAGTACTATAATGATCATGTAACCTCCACTGTATCACCTGATTGGAGAAAGTCTTCTTATACATCATCATGATCTATGGTCGAAACTCAAAAAATGCATTCATTGATGAATCTACTTCTTTAAGGTTGAAACCCCGAAATTCCACTAGAGAATAAAGATTCACCTATACCACTTAAACCAAATATGGATTCCTTATACTAGATATCACTAGAAAATCTAAATGAAATTTTAATCATTGGAATATACATTAATAATGATCTATTAAATAAAATCATATTAATTTTGCTAATATTTATAATATAAACAAGAGTTTAATGAATTAAAATACTTGTATAACACATGGGTCTCTACCAATTAATTGAAATCCCATTACATAGTACTTTTTTTAATGATTTGTGTAATTGAATTGAATAATAGAGGACATTAATTTCCACAATCCAGGATGATCTCTCATACCTATATAATTTTCAATGATCGATGTCATTGTCATTGTAGGGTCCAAAAAAATTCTTCAAGGGGGAAATAGAATTACATCAATACTTGGAAAAGGACCGAACCGGTCCACGCACCGGCTCCAAGTAACAGAACACAGCCGGTTCGTCAGACCGCCCTCCTGAAATTCCACGGACCAGCGTCATCCGTGAAATAGAGGCGGGGACCCTCCGTGGGCGTGAACCAGGATGTGTTTTAGGCTGGTCCACCGCAGCGAGCCTCTCCCTCCATGGACCACTATCATTTGATGGATAAGGGAGGAGTGGTGCACGGTCGCGGAGCAATTCCGCGAATCTCGGTTCCAAAGATCCATGGATGACTGGGTCCTTCGTGGGTGGGGATTTCATCATTGGATTCTTCAGAAAGTGCAGTGTGCCCATCAATACAACATCTTAATGAATCTATAAATAGTTACCAAGGGCGATGAAAAAAAGAAGAGAGGATGGATGGGGGAAAACCCGTGGGGAGATGCTGGAGAAATCGCTCCCATCGGTCCGCGACAATTCGAGGACCCCATATCATCTGTGGATGCACTCTTCCACAGAGAGGAAAATCCAAATTGCGAACCCCATGATGTCAGCTCCTTCGCGGCCTACCCTTAGCGGCCATTCCCTCCGCAGACCTTGGTCATTCACGAAATAGAGGTTGGAATCCTTCGTGGCCCGCTCCTCCGTAGCCATCCCTTACCGGCACATTCATCCGAGGACCAATTTTGTTCACGAAATGGAGGAGGGAATCCTCCATGGCCAGCCATTAGTGGTACATTACTCCACGGACTAGTTTCATTCAAGGCCTAGTCCTTTTCGGCCTGCTCCCTCATGGCCAACTCCTCCACAGACACCCTTCACGGACAACAAAACTGTGAACCATATGTGGTCTGGTCCTCGCGGCCAGCTCCTCACGGCCAGCTCCATTGCGGACAGCTCCTCCACGGCCCACCCCATATAGAAAACCCCAGGCACTCGCTGGTCCATACCGCGGGGCCTATGCCCCCGCACCCCTACTCAGGGCCAGTGCCAAGATGCGGTCCCGCCCCTCCGGGCTAGTCCCTTCGCTACCGTCACTGACCCCCATTAAAAATGGAGAGTCGCACCGCGAACTTTTCGGGCCAGGTCAATAGTAATTCACATTGCACCCTTGTTCCACCCCAACATTTGTTCTATACATTCCATGTGTTGAGCTACTCCTCATGACTCTTCTATAACCCCATTACCTAGCTCATTTTGCTAGGTTCATCTAGAAAGGGTCTCCCTTGCGTAAGTACCACACCAACAATTTCTAGGTATCTCCTACCTAATAATCCTGACCACATGACGTTAAACTATATGGCCCTCATCCTGACCACATGACATTAAACAGTATGTCCATCATCCTGACCACATGACGTTAAACTGTATGGCCCTCATCCTGACCACATGACGTTAAACTGTATGGCCCCCATCCAATCCATATGAAGTTAAACTATATGGATACAGTCCTCTCTACATGACTATAAAATGTAGGATTCCCAATCATTCAATTATTGGATTCCTCTTGCTCTATGCAAGAGATGCCTTATGCTATGTTTACAATGGAATAACCTCAAGGGAGCTAGAATCCATTCAAACATTCCATCACTCCACCCCATGCTTTTCACGTGCTTCATTCGGATCTTCATTCTCTTCAATGTCTGAAGGGACCCACTAACGACCTGGTCCCATGCCGCATCGGCTCACCTACCGTCCCGGCCAATGCCCCAGAAGACATTGGACAACACTTATTGTCAAGTCCTATGTTTCGAACACAGTCAGCAGCCGACCCTCATTTGTTTTTCACCATTTTAGGCTAACGTGATATGGATGCTTTGTTTTGAACATAGTCAACAGTTGTCCTCCATCGGCATGCCACCCTCATTGCATTCCAAATGTTGGGCATTAAATTAAAACATTCTATCTCCCTTTGTTCGGACTGATTCCAATGCCCTTGGCATTATCCCACTTATGCACTCATGCATAGGCATTAGCTCCCACTATATTCCTCAATCCACCAATGGGTTGGGATACCCTTATGTCCAAACATTATGAAGACACCATGGGCTTCTATCCTGGAGTAAGTCCCAACACCATTGGGTGTCCAACCCGGAGTAAGACCTAACTTTATGGGTTGCCCTCTTGCGTAAGCCCCACTCCACTTCTCACGGACCCACCTTTTGCGACATGATCATCTGGTCCATACTGCCTCTTGTTTCTCACACCGATCATGACTTATGTGGGAATAGAGTAAGCTTTGACCATGAACTCCTCTTATGGGCCTCCTCATAGTGTAAGCTCCTATCCATCACCTTGGGCCACACTCATGTGTAAGCCGCACTCAACATCTCACAGACCCACCTTTCGCGAGGTGATCCTCTGGTCCCTGCAGCCTCTTGCTTCTAAAACTGAGCATGAATCATGTGGGATTAGAGTAAGCATCGACCATGACATCCCCTTATGGGACTCCTCATAGTGTAAGACCCAATCCATCACTCTGGGATGCCTCAGAGCGTAAACCCCATACCCATATGAACTACGTGGACTTTGATCCTTGTCTCTTAGGCATGGTACGTAGGAAGCTTCCCTGTGGTTCAAGCCCATCATCCACACCTTGGGTTGCCTTAGAGCGTAATCCCTATACCAATGAAAAATACGAGGACATTGATTCCCTACCACAGGGATACGTAGGTATCCGTCATGAGGTTCAAGCCCGATCACCAACAGACCCCCTGGGTCCACCTTCACGTCGGATCTCTGATGTTGCCATGCGATCTACGTGGACTTTGATCCTTTTCTCTAAGGATGGGTATGTAGGAAGCCTCCTTGAGTTTCAATCCCAACAACCGGTCGATCTGACTATCTTCACATTGGTTCACTATGCCAATCCCAGTGCAGCCTCAATGAGTCCCGACTCCACGGGGTCATTAATCCAACAAAGGATGGTAAACCTCAGACCTAAATGATTCTGGACCCCAACATTCAGCTGACCATTTCCAACCAGGAGAAATCCGTGGATACTTTTTTTGGCTATAAACCAAACATTCGCAAACATATGAATACATCTTAAATCTATATGAGAGTCCCGAAATAGGCAATAATTCACCCCAAAATGGTGCAATGCGTCCAACTTCCCATCCTCTCGACCAATGTGAGTTCTTAACCGTCATTGTTCAGACCATCTGGTGAATGCCTACCTTTTGAAAGTAGGTCCACACACTCTTAGTTATGGAACCCTTGGGCATTTTGATACCGACCCGAAAGAGTCATGCTACTGTTATAATATAGTCCTCAACTTTTAATAACACCATGATCTATCCTAAATCTATGCCATAGATTTGATATCACTCCATCATGACCAATCCCTATTGTAATACCCTCATGGGAAGTCATTCATGATATGTGTGATCCTTAAATAATAAATCCAATAGAGGTCCTAGGTTAGTGAGTTTCACTATATTTATAATAAAAATACAAGGGAAATAATTTCACCAATTAATTATATCAAAACTAGATAAATCCACCAATCAAATCCATTTAATGTAAATTAATACCAATCCCATTATACATGTTAAATAAAACATATAACACTGTTTACAAATGAATTCCAAAAATAAAAAATTCATACAATAGAGACTCCACAAACATTTGAAAACTCCATTTTGTAAGCTAGTATTGTGTATCCCAATATACAACTCCCTTCTAAAAATATATAATAATAGAATTTAAAATATTGGGGTGATCAGAGTCATATATTTTTCTAGGTCATGCCTAAATTATTTGATGAAAATAATGTTAACTAATACTACTGCCTCAATGAATAAATAAAAAACAAACTCATTTCATAACCAGGACAACTACCAACCAAACACTCCATTTCAAATTCAAAAAACACACACACACTAACCCCCTAAACTAGTCAAACTAACACCCAAAAACATACATCCTAATGGAACTATAGAATCAAATTCAACATAACTATATATCACATAACCATATCACGACCAAAACCACACATCCATATCCAATTATATCATACCAAATCCATGTTAGTAGAAACATTTTTTACTAAATAATGTAACAAATCATTACATGATGGGAATCATACACATTCCATCCTCTACCCATGAATGTTTCTACCATGAACTCACCTCAAAACAACATCACCTCATACTATATTCAAAACCCATCACATCCAATTATAAATTTCAAAAAGATATCTCGTATGTATGAGTATTACATCTTCAATGTAACATATATAATTCATATTGATGATGATACCTAAAACCAAAACCCTTATATGTGAATTGGTCTCATTACCTAACTCAATTTGCAGTATATAAGAAAAAACAAAATATATAATGGACAGATAATGTCAAGAATGAAGAACCTAAGGGTATAATACATAAAAATGACATTATATCCACACTTTTCACCACTACACATCAACCATTTTTCCAAATCTAAACTCTATATAAACAAAATCTATATTCCCTACATAACATATGCATAAAAACTACACAAATTCATATTCCTTTCTATAAAATCAAACTCATGACAATCAATTAATTTCCACATTCAATTCACTAAACAAAAATAACTCAGTTCATATGATTAATTATCCACATTTATATTAAATTTATATATTATATTACTAGACTTTGAATTTACAAAATAGTCACCTCTTCAAATCATTTTTATTTTTATACATCAAAATTTCATATTTCAAAAATTATTCTATTTATTTACCACAACAAAATTAACAAATCCTGAAACATTAAAATTTAAATTATTTATTATTTATTTATTAATTTATTATATAACTAATCCATATTTATAGTGAACTATTACCAAAAAAAAATTAAACACTCACATCACTATATCGATAGTCACACCAACTACCAAATCATCAATTTGACATCTTTTATTACTTCATCCACTCTTCCCCACATCAACCACACAAATGAACTGTAATAAAAAACAAATCAAAACCACATTATAATCCAAAAAACCAAACATAATATTTTATATAAAAAAATAAATAATAAAAATAATCATAAAAGTAATAAATTTAAATAAACTTAATCAATTCATGATTTAATACTCAATCAACACTTTATTCATAATTAATATCGTCATAAATTTTGGATTTCCATATAACCCATTTTTATTACCATAATGAAGATAATTAATGATTTATGAATTTGATAAAATATGTCAAAAATATCAATGTTATGATATCATAGAAGTATTCTTACTAATCATTAATAGTAATAATAAAAAATAAATAACATAGACATCATATAAAAACCATAAAAATCACTTCTCCCAATTAAAAATTACATTAATATGATTCAATATCCTTATTATGATAATTAATATTTATTAAAAATTTAAAATGTATTATAGATAATTCAATGTTTTGTATATAAAATATAACAAGGGTTTTCAATCCCCTACCTCAAATGTAGCATCAATGATCAGAAGATAATGATGAGAATATGATGTTAACCAACCCCACTAAAATATCAAGTGCAGAAATAAAAACCCTATGAAATAAAAATATACATCAATAAATTGAATATAATATTTTAAAATTATGATGCACCCCCATCAATGACATTATATAAGGGAAAAAGGGAAATGAAATAATTAGAAAAGAAAATAAGGTAATGAGGAAAATATATCCTTCGATAAATAATGAATAATTAACATGAATTATGAGCCTCAAGATCCAGAATATGATTAAAATTACATAAAAACTGATAATAAAGTCTCTTATGGTTGTAAGAATTCCAAAAAATATCAATCTGATTAAAGTTATGGGATGAATTTAAATTCAAATTTTGATGATCACCCCATGAAATGGTGAGGGATTCACCGTAACATAACAAGGCCATGTTAAATGATTCATGATGTGTATTACCATTAAAATATATATAGTCCCTTGAATCTTGTTGAATATTATTTTATAAGAAGTAATTTTTAAATCAACATGGTATATAGAAAACCACTATTTTATAGAATTTTCATCACCCTACTCGACCCAAAACCCATTAGGATGCAGTCCCTTGGACTTTGAACAATTAAATTTTATCTTCTCAATATCACATTGATTTAAAATTCCCATGCATACACCATAGTTTAAAATAATTTATGAACATACTATTTTTGCATACTTCACTTCTCACAAGTGTTTCATCAATTAACCATTCATAAAAAAGGACACCTATAAACTATATATGTTATCCAAAATATAAAACAAAACAAAATGAACATTTCACACATTTCCTACACAAATAAAACTAATATATGAAATGATGAAATCCCATATATAGTCCTTGATCACTTTCCAAAATCACCAAGATTAAGGAAAGAATAACCCCCAAATTGGTTACCTATGAGAAATTAAACCACATAATTTATCCTTTGAACCATCTCCATGATCCATGCTAACACCTCTAAAACTCACAAAAAATAATTTCTAGTACATGTAAAATCGTTGGCTCTTCCCAAATAAGGTTTATTAGTAAATTTTTATATTAAATTTTTAATACATTGTTGATTGAATATAATTTATTTTTTATTCTATATCTTTGAAATTGAAATATCCCTAAAAATTGGATTTAGAATATCTTGTATATTATTGAAGGGATGGACCTATATTTTTCATTATATAGTATATAATTTCCCCATTATACACCTCAAAGGTACTTATATATTATTTACTCTTACAAACTATGTTGAATCTCACAGAACTTTTGTATTACACCGCAAAATATCTAAATTTTATATTCTAATTTACACATCACATTCCACTATATTTTACTAATTAATCTATGTCCATCAACCTTGATGTTCATATTTTTAAGATGAACATTTCCAATAATTAATGATTCTTGATAAATAGAAGGACCCCATCTATGGATTTATGAACACTAAATATACTATTTTATTCTAATTAATATCAGGGATGTTATATATAAGGATCTATATTATATTTGATATATATTGTTTTGGTTTAAGAGATTTAGTTCTAATTGAGAATAATTATCAATTATTCTATATGAGTACATATTTAATAATATATTAGGCATAATAAATCAATATTATCTATTATCCATTTTATTCTAGAAATTTTGTTTGTTACTTAAATATTTTTGATTATATAATTAATTAAGTTGTCATACATAGAAAAAAATAAATTTCTGAAATGATGAGGTTCTTTTGAACTACTGATTTTATTAACAAATAAAAATAAACCAAAATATCCACTTGGTAGAGTAACATCATTATTATATCTTGAAATGAGTTATAGTTTCACACACTATGTTATTATTGAAGCATCCCAGGTAAATAAAGAATATGAATTTTTCATATTTATTAATTTTTGAATTAAATTTTAATTTTACTTAAAAAGGGTTTCTATGTTCGATAGTGTACCCGATACACAACGACGAGTTTCTTTGAAATCTTACGTTGCACAGCAATAATATAATATTATTATTTTAAATGGTAGTCAGTTCCTAGCCATTTTATTGGAAGGAATGAAAAAAAATAAATACAATATGATTATTTATTTTTGTTAAATGTATTTACATTTATCCCACAAAAGTTAGAGGCTTATAATATGAATGAATCTAATTTTAAGCATACTTTATATTAAAAGGCCGATTTATAACATTTTAATGGGAACCATTTTAAAATATTGTTTTGGTCACATAAATACATTCTATATGAAAAAATAAATTCTTCTTTAGAATGGGGACATCAAAATTTACATTGAGTAAATTTTTGGAATATTTCCGAAAAAGTTCATTTTTATGAATAGTGTAAATATTGTATTTTAATTCAAAACTATGATTTAATCTAATTTATTTATATTGATATATTATATTTTCAGTTGGTTTTAAAGTGTTATTATAATATATTTTTACCATTTAATCTAATTTTGGTCATTGGAATTAATTTCATTTTAAAATTGGACATAAACAAGTGTCAATCTGTTGATAATTATTGTTTCTTAAAAACACACTTTTTGTTTTAACAACGGGAATTAATTTTAAAATTAATTAATGACACTTTTATGTTTTTAATTTGGTAAAATAGACATCTTTTTTTAATTTGGAATATCAAATATATCTTAGGCATAATTTTTGTATTTTTTTTTGAAAAAATTCAATTTTTGATGAATAGTGAATCCAATTAGTGGTAGTAAAAAAAACTGAATTTTTCATTTAAATGAAATTTTTCCACTTCTCTGAATTGAATTTAAAAAAACTAACATACATGTTTGTTATCATGAAGTAAAATTTGGTTCATTAAGATGAAAATAATTTTTGGTGAATAGTATCTTTTGACTTTTATTTACAGCGATTAAAGTTAAATTGGGTAATTCAAGGTAAAACGAATATTATAATAATTCAAAATTAATTTAAAACATGTCCAAACCTTATTGGTTGAGTCATTAAATACCATTTTCATATTTGGGTTGATTTTGGGACCCATTGATCCACTTGGGAGTGAAAATGACAATTTAGATTAATTAATTTAATGTGAAGACAAAATTGACATTAACCAATATCTTTTAGTAATTAATTTTATATATGGTGTTACATACGTTCTTTTTTCAACTAAAAATATTATTTGTAAATCTAAAAAGACATCTTATATCATGGTATTTTTTTTATAATTTTTAGACATCAAATTATATTTATTATTTATGACACAATAATGATGCAGTATTTACCTCATTAATAAATCATTTAAATAAATAAGATTATAATGATTAAAATATTATCCAAAACCTATCCAATTCCTATTGTATGATTTTATTTAGACCATGAGTTATCTTATATTCTACTATAATTATTTTTGAACGATTAGAAACCAAATATCATTATATTGTAAAATAATTTTTTCACACTTTCCTAAAGAGCCCCTCCTCTCCCATATAAAAGGATAAAACTTTCAACCAATTCCAGACACCACTCAAGCCATTTGGCTCATCCAGACTCTGTCCAATTACACTCCTAACTTACCTCTCATCCTCCTAGAAGCCTTACCTTAGGCAGAAGGTGTAAGACCCTAGGTAAATAAATAATATGACATTTTCATATTTATCCATATTATTGAATAAAATATTAATATTACTTTAATGGGAATGATATGCTCGAGGGAGTACCCAATACGCAACAATGAGTTTTTTGAAATCTTACGTTGCACTCTAATAATAAAATAATATTATTTTCAAAGGTAGCTAACGCCTAGCTGTTGTAATGGCGGGAATGAATGGAACTAACTACAAAATGATTGTATATGTTTTTCAAATATTTTCACTTTTATCCAATAAATGTTGGAGGCTTAAAATGCAAATGAATCCAATTTTAAGAATTAATCTTCTAATATTCTTTAAAAGGTCGACTAACCGCCTTTTGATGGAGAAACCTTTTTAAATATAATTTTGACAATTTCATATGTTGTATTTGAAAAAATAAAATCCTTCTTTAGAATATGGACATCAAAATTCACTTTGTGTAAAATTTTGTTATTTTTCCGATAAAGATCATTTTTATTGAAAAGGTTGCATTTTAATTAAAAACCTTTTTTTAATCTGATTTATTTATATGGATAGATTATATTTTAAATTTATATTAATGTATATTTATAATATATTTTTACCATTTAATCTAATGGTGGTCATTGAAATTAATTTCACTTTGAAATTGGACTAAAATTATTTTCAATCTTTTAATAGATATTGTTTCTTAAAAACACGCTATTTGTTTTGACAGGGGGAATTAATTGTTAAATTAATTAATGAAAAATATATGTTTTGAATTTTGTAAAATAGACATCATTTTTGAATGCAGAATATCAAATATAGATAAAGGTGAATTTTTGGTATTTTTCTGAAAAAACTTCAATTTTTTGATGAATAGTGAAACCACTAAGTGCTAGTTTAAAAACTGATTTTTCGTTTAAATGAAATTTTACCACTTTTGTGATTTGAATTTCAAAAATCCGACATACATAGTTTTCATTAGGATTTAAAATTTCGTTGAATGGGATTAAAATAATTTTTTTGTTGATTAGTAACTTTTAAGTTTTTAATTGCGATTAGAGGTAATTAGTGTAATTTAAGGTAAAAATAATGTTTTAATAATATGAATAGACCTAGACACATGTCCTACCCTCATTGGATGTGTCATGTCCGACCATGAAAATCCATGGGTCAACTTGGGGACCCCATGGAGCCACTTTGGTTGGAAAATGACATAAATATCTTTTTATTTAATGTTAAAATAAAAATGCCACAAGCATTAGTTGTTTTACTAAAACAATTATTAAATGGGGTTATACAAGTCATATTTTTTACAATAAATATTCATTAGAAATATAAAACGATTTAATACATCATGATAGTTGTTTTATATTTTTTATACATTAAATAAATTATATTATTTATGACATGATGATGATATAGTGATTACCTCATTAATAAAGGATTTACATAAAATGTAATGATAATGTTAAAACTATAACATACACTTGTAAATGACCCATTGGATGAGTATATTTCGAAACCATACCACCGTATCCTTTAAATACATCAATTTGGGACCTTAAAAATCTGAAACTCATTTGAAAATAAAGTAACATTTTGTAACTTTCCAAGAGTGACCCTCCTCTCCTCTTATAAAAGGCCCACACCTCTACCACATTACCCACACACATAATGCCTTTGGATCGTCAAAACCTTGCTCATTTTGTCTCTACACATCCCTCTCTAACTCCTAGAAGCCTTAATTTGTGCAGAAGAGTTCCCAAGGAAGCCTTTGACCTCAAATCAAAGAGAGATACCCGATTTTACGGTAATATTTTCACTTGTGTTCAATTGATTTATTTTTCTTCTCCAACCCCCAAAAATCTTTTTATTCATTTATTTTAAAAAAACTATAGTTTATTAAATATACTAGGATTTTTTTATAAGAAGGATTCACGCTACACTTACACACACCTACATCTAATGGTTAAATAACATACTGTTTTTGTGGATGATGAATTTTTGCCTCATGAAATGATGATTGTTCAATATTTGTTTAACACCCTCAAAGGTGGCCATTAATAAGTCACTATTAATATATATGATATATAATATGTTTATGTTTTACTTAAGCTTCTGTATTTTTAATTTATGGAATATCTTTATGGTTTCCATTATGGTTAAACGTGATATCTTCATTTTTGGATGTGCGGACTACTGCCCCCTCAAAGTGATTTGATTCGTTAATACCATATGTGGTGTCTATAAAGGATAGATTTAATGATATTATATATGATACCATACTGGAATTATAATACTATTATGTATCATTATGTTTTAATTCCATTAAATAAGAAATAGAAATGGAAGTAGCGTTCATGCGTACGTATGACTTACCGACTCCATGAACGGTGCATTTCATTTCATACCTCTAAATGTTATGTGATATTATAAATTCATGTATATAATGGATATATCTGATATATATGATATCTACATAATGAATATAAATCTAAATATTATATATATTTTACCACATGAACAACTTGTAATTATAAAGAGTTTATTTTTGACTCAAGTAGCAATGATCTACAAAACGACCATTATTAACTAAATAATTATATAGTGTTCATAGCATGGTAATAAGTGATATAATATGAATAATGATCTTGAAAATGTTTCTTAATAAATTATAAATTAACTCAAGTTTATTGTTTAGGAGGTTAAAGAACGTTCGATTCAAGTCGGGCCTGAGGTAAGGGATCATACCCCTCTCTTTATTTTTTAGTACACTCTTTTATGTCATTTCTTTTAAGCTCATATTTCATATTATAGGGATGTTATTTTATATTACTCTTAATTTACTTTTTATGTTCATATGATGAGAGACCTTATTTTCTCTCATAAATCCATTTTGGAAGTTTTAATTGGCGGCGTTAGGCTGCCGGAATTTCGTAAGAGGATTTATATCCCACTTTGTGTTTTCGTGAGATTCATGATACATTTGACAATATTTACTTTTGAGTGGTGTATGTACTGTCCATTAATCTACTCTTTGTGTAACATAATTTCTTTTATGAGTATTTACATCAATGTTGTATAGTCCTTCTTTCATGGGGTGTACGTTTCAAAAGTTACCCAAATCGGTAAGGGAACCTTTCACCCTCCTCTTTTTAAAAGACTTCTTTTGTTATGTCTTTTAATTTTCATCTTATTATGTGGGGATATGTTCTTATATATCCCTATTGTCCTAAATTTTATTTCCAAGTGATGATATTCCCTTTATCTCTCTCATCATCTCTTTTTCTAACATTTGATGTGACGTCGTTAGGTTGTCAAGGGAACTTCGTTAACCCAATTTCGATTTCTTTGGGTTCAACATGTATTTATTTAATATGTCATCCATTGAATATGTGTTAATGACCATTGATTATTTTACACTTAATATCCACTTATAGTTGGTGTATTAATATTTTTCACACATAATTATGAGATTGATTTATCCTTAATTTAAGGATACCATCTTAATAATGGATTTCATCTCAATTTAAATTTCCATTGAGACTTCATTGTTGTTATGAACCAATTCACTCTTATATGGTGTAAATACTGTCCTTTGGAATATAATATCATGAATCCATTTATTCTCATGATATAATAAAGTTTTGATTATATGTTATTCCTCAATTATTGTATTCAAGGGTCTCTCATTTTGTTAAAAACCCTTTAACTAAAATAACATATTAAATGTTTTAATGATTTATTCTTATAAATATTTCTCATTAATATCCATGTTTTCAAAATGGTTTTAAGGATTTATTTATGTTTATATTAATTGTTTAAAATGTTAAAATCTTCAATGTGGTAAGGGACACATTGATTTAAAAATCTATCTATTAAATGTTTTAAATATTATTGAAAATGGTTTACATAATGTTTTTATATTAAGGTGTTGTATTGATATCATGTGATTGAAAAGTGGAAATGTTATGTTTCCTTTATTCATGTTTAATGTGATACAATTATGTTATGGTTCTTGGGAATTATTATGAAGATGGGTGGTTCCGTGATAAACTAAGGGCGGGTGAGCCCGATATAGCTCTCCAATGCATTGGGTAACGCGAAGGAGTTAAATGTTAAGGTTTATCTGAAGAGATTTAGGGAATATACTGTGATGGGTATTCCAAACGTAACCATGAGGGTTACTCCCTACATAATAATGTTATGAATGCCTCAAAAAGCCTTTATATCTTATGTTTTCTTTGATTTATTCATGTTTTTATGAGGTATGTTAAAGTGCTTAATTTTTATGGGTAAAATATGATTTCATTGTTATGTATATATGTACTCATGTTTCCTTTCCATAATTTTTATAACCCTTACTGAGCTTTTTATGCTCATCCCATGTTTTTTAAATGTTTTTCACAGGTCAAGGGAATGGTACATGATATGATGATAGAGTCAAGGAAGTGTCAAGAAAGAATCCAATTTTTATTTTAAATATGTTCCCGTTGATGGGGAAAATGAATACTATCTTTTATGTAACCAATTTGTTTAAATGTGTAATGTAATTCAAGTTTTATGATCTAATTATCTAAAACTCTAAACCAGAAAAGATCTTTAATGTCTAATCTTGTAACAACTCATGATTAAGTAAGGTTTAAGGTTGGGGCCTTATTGTTGGTATCAGAGATCGGTTTAGATAACTTTAGAGGGTAGAGTGTTGTTTAAGAAAAAGTGACAAGTTGTGTATAACCACAATGGTTAGTATATTAGATGGATTCATTTTTTTAAAAGTTAGAATGAGTTTGAGATAACATGAATAAGTATATCTTTGTGTTTATCTTCCTATTTTTTATTTGATTATTTTACTGATATACTCACACTGACCTTTTTGGTTTTAGTAAATGGCTGGATCTAGCAGGCACCAAAGTAACAGTGGATTTGAAGAAAACTGTGATGGTTTTATGAATGAAAAACTGAATTATATGGTTGCTGTAATGAGAAATCTTGTGGTTATCCTCAACCAACAATCTGGAGTCACGATTGACCACATGAACCTTAGTGATTTTTATAAGTCAACGTATATGTGAGAAACAAATCCCTACGGAAGTTCAGTTAATAATCATAAAGGTAAGTATGTTCAAAAACCAATGTGTCAAATATGTGGAAAGAAACACATAGGAAAATGTTTCATAGGGACATAAAGATTCTATATATGTGGAAATGAAGGTCATACAGCAAAAACCTACTATTGAAAAAGGAATCATCTAGTTGACTCGAGGAAAGGGAAAGAAGTTCTTTCTGAAGTATCAATTGAATGTTTTAAATGTGGTGTGCATGGTCATTATGCAAACACATGTCCTACGAAGAAGTTTCGGGAATGGAGTCACCATGATCGTACAAATATTCATTTACCAATACCTAATGCCATTCCGATTGAGGATGAAGAAACTGGCAATGAAGAATGAAAGGTATGGAATATTTCTTAACATATGTTTTCCTATTATTGGAATCTTAGGATATGATTCATGATTTTGTTTGTAGGAAAAAGTATTTCAGAATAAGTATAAAAGGAATGTCTAATGGATCGTGAAGAATGTTGAATGAGTAAGAAGTCATCATATAAGGGATTCAAGATTTATGGTAGATTTTAGGATGGTGAAATTCTTAAATGTATTATGTCTCTTTTGGTGATGGGGTTACACTAGAAGAGTTTTTATAGTAACCCTGATGTTTGATATATGAAAATTTTATTCAAGGAATAATTATCCTTTCTTTTGTGGATACAATTATAAAGAACCATTTGGGTTTATATGATCCTTGATTTTGAGGCAATTACTGGTTAATACATTATGGGTTTCAAAATGGAAGTTATCAGATAACCTTTGTGGTTGAAATATGTTATGGTTATTTTTGATGAATTTATCTCTTTTTGAGGAATGTTATAAAATTATATAGTTTTTGAAAAGGGAAAACACGCATACCATGTGACAAACAGTCGCGTTGGACGAAGCTGCGGGAATAGAACCCACATCCAAAGTGCACCTGGTATTTATCGCCTACCACTGGACTACGTGAAGTCCCTAGATAGTTTTAATGATTCTTTTTAGTTAGATGGTTTTATGAATTAAGAGTCAGTTGATTTTTGGTTATCAATGGAAATGATTAGTCTATCATAGACTATATGTGATTAGGTTAATTACTTTTCAGTATGAGACTGTAATAGTTACTGATGTTATTTTGGAGAAAATTCTAAAATTTATCTTAGGAGACTATGTGATTAAATCCTTCAGAGAATTGGGTTTCAATCTTAGTTTGGTTTACTTTCTTGAATTTTATGGATAGATGTTTATTGAATGGTCTTTGTTGAACTTTGGGTTTTGTTTGACAAATTTTGGATATTAAGAATATATATTTTTTTATAAAGGATTATCCTTTTTGGGTATTATCTGATATCATACTAACCTTTTTGGTTTTAGTTTTAGTTAAGGTCTAAAGACATGGGAATTATATAGTTCTCTTTTGTGGATTAGGTGATTTTCTAGAAGTTGAGTATAGCTCTCTTAATGTGAACAAGTCATCCTAAATACTCGTTTTTTGGAGAAAATATGAGTTCGTGTAAGAAATATATTAAAAGTTGAAAGTCGACATGAAAATTAAGTATGATTCCTTATGTTTTAGTTATGCTCATAAATAAATTCGTCAATGAAAAGTAACTTAAAACAAAAATGTTGTCTGTTAATTTTTCTTACTGGGGAATCAAATACCATTTAACCCATCACAAGTTTGTGATTTTCTTGTTGTTAACATTCTCCTAGAAATGTTTACTATCACTCTCCATCAGAACATGACCCTATGTTTTTTCATCCATATCCATATTTTCATTCATGGAATCCTAGTATGGGTTAACTCGGGTGATAGTTGTACTTCTCTCCCATTCTTATAAAGTGATAGTTTTACTGACTCTTGTTCCGATGTGGGATTCTCAATGAAGCTTCCAAGCCCAATCTTAAAATTGCGAGGACGCAATTCCCAAATGGGGGGAAGGATGTAACACCCCAGGTAAATAAAGAATATGATATTTTCATATTTATCCATATTTTTTAATAAAATATTAATATTACTTTAAAGGGAATTCTATGTTCGAGAGCGTACCCAATACGCAACAACGAGTTTCTTTAAAATCTTACATTGCACTCTAATAATAAAATAATATTATTTTTAAAGGTAGTTAACTCCTAGCCGTTATAATGGCGGGAATGAATGGAATTAACTACTTAATGATTATATATGTTTGTAAAATATTTTTACTTTTATCCAATAAATGTTGGAGGCTTAAAATGAAAATGAATCCAATTTTAAGAATAAATCTTCTAATATACTTTTAAAATGGTTGATTAACTGCATTTTGATGGAGAACCTTTTTTAATTATAATTTTGACAATTTTATATGTTGTATTTCACAAAATAAAATCCTTCTTTAAAATCAGGACATCAAAATTTACTTTGTGAAAAAATTTTGTTATTTTTCCGATAAAGATAAATTTTATTGAAAATGTTTCATTTTAATTCAAAACCACCTTTTAATCAAATTTATTTATATGGATAGATTATATTTTAAATTTAAATTAATGTTTATTTAGAATATATTTTTACCATTTAATCTAATGGTGGTCATTGGAATTAATTTCACTTTGAAATTGGACTTAAACTAGTGTCAATCTTTTAATAGATATTGTTTTTTAAAAACATGCTATTTGTTTTGGCAGTGGGAATTAATTATTAAATTAATTAATGCAACATATATTTTTTTAATTTTGTAAAATAGACATCATTTTTGAATTTGAAATATCAAATATAGCTTAGGGTGAATGTTTAGTATTTTTCTGAAAAACATCAATTTTTGATGAATAGTGAAACCACTCAGTGGTAGTTTAAAAACTGATTTTTCGTTTAAATGAAACTTTACCACTTCTGTTATTTGAATTTTAAAAATCTGACATACATGGTTTTCATTAGTATGTATAATTTAGTTCCATGGGATTAAAATAATTTTTTGGTGAATATTAACTTTTAAGTTTTTAATCGTGATTAGAGGTAATTAGTGTAATTTAAGTTTAAAATATTGTTTTAATACTATGAAAATACCTAGAAACATGTCATACCCTCATTGGATGTGTCATGGACGACCAACAAAATCCATGGGTCAACTTGGGGACCCCATGAAGTCCCTTTGGTTGGAAAATGACATAAATAACTTTTTATTTAAAGTTAAAATAAAAATGTCACAAGCATGAGTTGTTTTACAAAAACAATTTTTAAATGGGGTTATGCAAGAAATATATTTTACTATAAATATTAATTATAAATATAAAAGATTTACTACATCATGATAGTTTTTTTTAATTTTTAGACATTGAATAAATTAAATTCCTTTTGACATCATGATGATGCAATGATTATCTCATTAATAAACGATTTAAATAAAATGAAAAGATAATGTTAAAACTATAACTTAAACTTTTCAAAGACCTATTGTATGATTATATTTTAAACCCTTACCACCTTATCCTCGAATTAAATCAATGTTGGACCTTAAAAATCTTAATCTCATTTGAAAATAAAGTAACATTTTGTAACATTCCAAGAGTTCCCCTTCTCTCCTCTTTTAAAAAGCCCCCACCACTACCACCTTACCCACACCTCTAAAGCATTTGGCTCGGCCAAAACCTGCTCATTTTGTCTCTACACATCCCTCTATTACTACTAAAAGCCTCAAATTTGTCATAAGTCTTCCCAAGGACTTCTTTGAGCTCAAATCAAAGAGAGATACCCGCTTTTAAGGTAATGTCTTCACTTGTGTTCTTTTGGTTTATTTTGCTTCTCCAACCACCAAAACAATTTTTATTCATTTATTTTGTAACAAATACAGTATATTCAATATACTAGGAGGTTTTTATAAGAAGGATTCTAGCTACACTTACACACACCTACATATAATGGTTAAATAATATACTGTTTCTGTGGATGGTGAATTTCTGCCTCACGAAACGATGATTGTTCAATATTTTTTAACACCATGAAAGGTGGACATTAAGATGTCACTATATTTATATATGATATATAATATGTTTATGTTTTACTTAAGCTTCTGTATTTTTCATTTATGGAATACCTTTATGGTTTCCATTATGGTTAAACGCGATATCTTCATTTTAGGAAGTGCAGACTACCGCCCCCTCAATGTGATTTGATTCATTAATACCATATGTGGTACGTATAAATGATTGATTTAATTATAATATATATTATATAATACTGTAATTATAATACTATTATGTATCATTATGTTTTAATTCCATTAAATAATAAATAGAAATGGAAGTAGCGTTCATGCGTACGTACGACTTAACGTCTCTATGAACGGTGCATTTCATTTCTTACCTCTAAATGTTATGTAATATTATAAATGAATGTATATAATGGATATATATTATATATATGATATCTAAATAATGAATATAATTCTGGATATAATATATATTTTACCACATGAACAACTTGTAATTATAAAGAGTTTATTTTTTACTCAAGTAGCATTGATCTACAAAACGACCATTATTAACTTAAATAATCACATAGTGTTCATAGCATGGTAGTAAGTGATATAAAAGGAATAATGAACTTTAAAAAGGTTCTAAATCAAGTAGAAATTAACTGAAGTATATTATTCAGGAGGTTAAAGAACGTTGGAGTCAAGTCGGACCCGAGGTAAGGGATTCTACCCCTCAGTTTCTTTTTAAGTACACTCTTTTATGTCATTCATTTTAAGCTCATATATCTTATGATTGGGATGTTATTTTATATTAATCTTACTGTAATTTTCATGTTAATATGATTAGAGACACTATTTTCTCTCATCAATCGATTTTGGATGTTTTAATTGGTGCCGTTAGGCTGCCGAAATTTCGTAAGGGGCATTTTATCTCACTTTGTGTTTTCGTGAGATTCATGCTACATTTGACAATATTTCCCTTTGAGTGATGTATGTACTGTACATTATTCTAATATTTTTGTAAAATAATTTCTTTTATGAGTATTTAAATCAATATTTTATAGTCCTTCTTTCATGGGGTGTATGTTTTGAACGTTACTCAAATCGGTAAGGGAACCTTTCACCCACCTCTTTTTAAAAGACTTATTTGTTATGTCTTTTTAATTTTCATATTTTTATGTGGGGATATGTTCTTATATATCCTTATTGCCGTAAATTTTATGTCCATGTGATGATATAACCATTATCTCTCTCATCAATTGTTTTTCTAAAATTTGATGTGAAGCTGTTAGGCTGTCAAGGGAACTTCTTAACCCAGTTTCGATTTCTTTGGGTTCAACATGCAGTTATTTAATATGTCATCCTTTGAATATGTGTGAATGACCTTTGATTATTTTACACTTAATATCCACTTATATTAGGTGTATTTATATTTGTCACACATAATTATGAGATTGATTTATCCTTAATTTAAGGATACCATCTTTATAATGGATTTTATCTCAATTTACATTTCTATTGAGATTTCATTGTTGTTATGCACCAATTCACTCTTATATGGTGTAAATAATCTCCTTTGTAATATTATATCATGATTACCTTTATTCTCATGATATTATAAAGTTTTGATTAAATTTTATTCCTCAATTATTGTATTCAAGTGTCTCTCATTTTGTTAAAACCCTTTTAACTAAAATATCGTTTTTAATGTTTTAATGATTTATTCTTATAAATATTTCTCATTAATATCCATGTTTTCAAAATGGTTTTAAGGATTTATTTATGTGGATATTAATGGTTGAAAATGTTAAAATCTTCAATGTGGTATGGGACACTTTGATTTAAAAATCTCTTTATTAAATTTTTTAAATGTTATTGAAAATGGTTTACATAATATTTTTATATTAATTTTTTGTATTGATATCTTGTGATTTAAAAGTGGAAATGTTATGTTTCCTTTATTCTGGTTTTATGTGATACTATTATGTTATGGTTCTTGGGAATTATTATGAAGACGGGTGGTTCTGTGATAAACTAAGGGTATGTGAGCCCGATATTTCTCTCCAATTCATTGGGTAACACGAAGGAGTTAAACGTTAAGGTTTTTCCGAAGAGATTTAGGCAATATACTCTGATGGGTATTCCAAACGTAACCAAGAGGGTTACTCCCTACGCAATAATGTTATGAATGCCTCCAGTTTCTTTTATGTCTTCTGTTTTCTATGATGTATTCATGATTTTATGAGGTATGTTAATGTTCTTATGTTTTATGGGTAAAGTATTATTTCATTATTATGTATATATGTACTCATGATTCTTTTCCATACTTTCTATAACCCTTACTGAGCTTATTATGCTCATCCCAAGCATTTTAATTGTTTTTCACAGTTCAAGGGAATGGTACATGATATGATTATAGTGTCATGGAAGTGTCACGAAAGAATCCATGTTTTATTTTAAATATGTTACCATTTATGGTAAAAATTAATACTATCTTTTATGTAACCACTTTGTTTAAATGTCAAATGTAATGCGAGTTTTATGATCTAATTATCTAAAAATCTAAACCTAAAAAGATCCTAAATGTGTAATCTTGTAATAAATCAAGATTATGTAAGGTTTATGGATGGGACCTTATAGAAGGAACTTCAAGAAGTCCTTTGGCTCAAACCAAATGGAGTTACCCAAATTAAAGGTAACAGTTTTCCTTAAATTGTTTTATTTTATTTTATTTCTCCAACCCCAAAACTATTTTTATTCATTTCTTTTGTATGAACAAAAGTATCCAAAATATATTTTGATTTTTTATGAGAAGGATTATAACTACACTTACACACACCTCCATCTAATAGATGAAGAAAATAATGTTTCTATGGATGGAAAACTAAAGCCTCATGAAATGATGATTGTTCAATTATATTTTACCACATCAAAATTTGGCCATTATGATGGAAATATATTTATATATGATATATTTTATGTATATTTTTCCTTTATGATTCTTTAATTTCCATTTATAGCATGCCTTTATTGTTTCCATTGTTGGTAAACACGATAATTTCATTAGAGGAAGTGCGGACTACCGCCCCCTCAAAGTGATATAACTCGTTCATAACATATGTGGTACGTATAAAGGATATATTTAATGATATTATATACGATAAAATAATGGAATTATAATACTAATATGTATAATTATTTTTTAATTCCATTAAATATGAAATTGAAATGGAAGTAGCGTTCATGCGTACGTACGGCTTACTGTCTCCATGAACGGTACATTTCATTTCTTACCTCTAAATGTTATATACTATTATAAATACATGTATATGATGTATATATATGATATATATGATATCCAAATCATTAAAATCATTCTGGATATAATGAACCTTTGCCCACAAGAACAACATGAAATTATAAGAAGTCCATTTTTGACTCATGTACCAAATATTGACAAAACAAACGTTCTTAACTTAAATGATTACATAATGTTTATAACAAGGTAATAAGTAATATAAAAATAAATAATAAACATGAAAAAGGTTCGTAATCAAGTATAAATTTACATTATTTTATTATTCAAGATATTAATGAACGAACGGGTTAAGTCAGACAATGAGGTAAGGGATTTTTTTATCTCACTGTTAATTCCGTGATATTTACATTGTTTTCCACTTATTCATTGCATGTGGTGTATTCTGTACTACCATTTGATATATATATATTATCATGATTCTCATTATATTAAAGGAATTTCTTTATTCATTTTGTGTTATTAACTTTTGTCCATACGACTCGATTGATTACCACGAAGTAAGGGTTTTCATATCACTTCCTATTTTCGTGAGATTCATGCCATATTGCCACTATTTCATTTTGTGTGGTGTATGTACTACCCATGGTTTTACTATTTGTGTAATATAATTTCATTTATGAGTATTTACATCTTCATTGTATGATCCTTTTTCATGTGGCATATGTTTTGTAAGTTACTAAATAAGTAAGGGAACCATTCATCCTCCTCTTTTTAAAAGACTTATTTTTGTTATGTCTATTAATTTACATGTTATAATGTTGGGATATATTTTTCTATATCCTTATTGAAGTCAACGTTATGTCCAAGTGATGATATAAACTTTCTATCTCATCAAATCATTTTCTAAATTTTAAAGTGACACCTTTAGGCTGTCGAATGTTTACAAGGGATCTTCTTAACCCAATTTATATTTCTTTTGGTTCAACTTGTAGTTATTGACTATGTGATCCTATGAATATGTGTGAATGACCTCTGATTTTTTTACAATTAATGTCATCTTATATTGGTTGTATATATATTTTTCACATATAATTATGAGATTGATTTGTCCTTAATTTAAGGATACCGTCTTTATAAAGGATTTCATCTCAATTTACATTTCCATTGAGACTTCATTGTTGTTATACAACAATTCACTCATATATGTTGTATATACAATCCTTTGAAATATTATATAATGAATCTATTTATTCTCAAGATATTATAATGTTATGATTAAATGAAATTCCACAATTATATTTATTCAAGAGTCTCTCATTTTGTTAAAAACTATGTAACAAAAATATCATTTTAAAATGTTTAAATATTTTTTATTCTAAATCATTATCTTTAATTTCCATATTTTAAAAATGGCTTTTAGTATTTATTTATATACACATTAATATTTTAAAATTATAATTCCACTAAAATATTCAATGTGGTATGGGACACTTTGATTCAAAAATAATTATTTATATGGTTTTTGAAAATGGATTGATTATTTAAATATCATGAAATTACTTCATGTGATTGCAAATGAAATGTTATTAGTGAAATGTTTATATTTGCAATAATTTTTGTGTTATGATGGTACTTGGACATTTGACATGTGGTTACGTGATAAACCATATGACGGGTGGGGCCGTGAATACCAGGACAGGTGGTTACGTTATAACCTCCAATGCATTGGGTATGGAAGTCGGCCGTATGGATATTCCATTTAGTGATATGTGTGGATGTTGACCGTATGATTATTCCATTTATGTATGTTTATGTCCCAAGATACCTTTATATGTAACGTGCTCATTATATGGGTTTTATGGTAATCGTTTGGTTACAAAATGGTATTTAATGATTTTTTATTTCGTGAATATTATTTACTACATCATAATGTTGATAAGTATTACTTTTGTTAAAGGATTCATGGTTTACTCGTTGTTTTGAAAAACTAACAGTTTTCCTTCTTTCTGTATCACTTACTGAGCTTTTTATGCTCATCCAATGTTTTTGAAATGTTTTTCACAGGACATAATGTGGAATAGGGTCAAGGATGGGATCAAGGAAATGTTATTTTGTCTTAAAAATTGAACTAGACATGACAATTTTTTTTCAAGAGTTCATGATTTGTTAAAAAAAGAAACAATGTAGAGGTTTCTACTTTTTAAATCTTTTGAGATGTAATAGTTATTTCCTAATTCTCTAAAAATCTAAACCTAAAAAGATCCCAAATGTGAATTATTAATTTAATTAAATATTAAGTATGGTTTAAGGGTGGGTCCTTATAGTTGGTATCAGAGGTTGGTTTAGAAGACTTTAGAGGTTAGGGTACAATTTAAGCATAAGTGACATTACCATAATGGTTAGGATTTTAGAAAGAGTCGTAGTAATTTTTATAAAGTGAAAGAGTTTAAGATAACATGAATAAATATATCTTAGTGTTTACCCTCCTCATAAGATATTGTATGATGATTTTACTGATATAATCACACAGACCTTTTTGGTTTCAGTAAATTGATTGATATAGAAGGCACCAAATTAACAGTGGATATGAAGAAAACTGTGATGGTTTTTTGAATGAGCAACTGAATGAAACAGGAGATGCAATGAGAACACTTGTGGTTATACTCAACCAACTATTAGGAGTCATGATTAACCATCTAAACCTTAGTGATCTTTATAATGCATCATATATGTGATAAACAAATCCCTACATAAGTCCAAGTAATAATCATAATGTAATGTTTATTCAAAAACTAACGTGTCAAAGATGTGGAAAGAAACACCTAGTACAATGTTTCAAAGGGGAAAAAAGATTCTATTGATGTGGTAATGATGATCATAATGCAAGAACCTGCCATAGAAAAAGGAAGAATCAAGTTGACTCTAGTAAAGGGAATGTAGTCCATTCTGAGGGATCAATTGAATGTTTTAAATGTGGTGTGGATGGCCATTATGCAAACACATGTCCTACAAAGAAGTTTCAGGAATGGGATCACATTGATAATATAAATATATGTTTACCAACACCTAATGTTATTCTGATTGAGGATGAAGAAACTGAAAATGACCAATGAAAGCAATGAATTATTTCAGAATAAGGTGGTAAATAAAGGTTGAGGGATCATGAAGAACGTTGAATGTGTAAGAGGTAAACAAATAAGGGATTCAAGAGTTATGATAGTTTTTAGGATGGTGAAATGCTTAAAATTATTAAGGCTCTTTTGATGATGGGATTACATTAGATGTATTTTTATAGTATGTGTAACCATGATGTTTGATATATGAAAATTTTATTCAAGTAATAATTAACTTATCTTTTGTGTATATAGTTATAAAGATCAATTTGGGATTATATGATCCTTGAATTTGAGGCAATTACTGGTTAATACATTTTGGTATGAAAAACTAATGTTATTAGATGGTTAAAATATGTTATGGTTATTTTTCATGAATTTATCTCTATATTGTAATGTTATAAAATTATGTCGTTTTTGAAAATGGACAACACTCAAACCGTGTGACAACCCGTCGCGTTGGACGAAGCTGTGGCAATCGAACCCACAACCAAAGTGTGACTGGTATTTATCACCTACCACTGGACAACGTGAGGTCCCTGTTAGTATGACTAATTCTTTTCAGTTAGATGATCTTATGAATCAGGAATAAGTTGATTTTGGGTTATCCATGGAAATGATTAACCTATCATGGAGGATATGTGATTAGGTTAATAACTTTTCAGTATGAGACTTTAAGAGTAACAGATGTTATTTGGAGATAAATGTTAATATTTACCTTGGATGACTATGTGATTAAATCCTTCAGAGATTTGGGTTTCAATATTATTTTGGATTACTTTGAAGAATTTTAAGGATAACTATTTATTTAATGGTCTTTCTTGAACCATGGGTTCTTTTTGTTAAATTTTGGAGATTAAGAGTAGTATTTATTTTTATAATGGATTATCCTTTTTTTGATTATCTGATATTATACTAAACGTTATGGTTTTAGTTAATATATAAGACATGGAAAAAATATTGTTTATATTTTGTGGATTATTTGATTCTATCACAGTTGATTATATCGCTCTTAATGTGAAAAAAGTCCTCCCGAATATTCGTCGTTTAGAGAAAATATGATTTTGTGTTAGAAATATAGTAAAAGATGGATGTATACAAGACCAGTAAGTATATTTCCTTATATATTTTGTTAAGCTCATAAATAAATTCCTCAACAAAAATTATCTTTAAACAAAAACCTTGTCTGTTAACGTTTCCTACATGGGAATCAAAGACTGTTTAACCCATCATGACTTTGTGATTTTCTGGTGGTTAACATTCTCCTAAAAAAGTTTCTTATCACTCTCCATCAGAACATGACCCTTTATTTCTCCTCTATATCCATTTTTTCATGGAATCTTAGTATGGGCTAACTCGGGTGACCTTTGTGCTTCTCTTTTTTTCTTTTAATGTGATAGTTTTTCTGACTCTTTTTCTAATGTGGGACTTTCAATGAAGTTTCAGAGCCCATTTTTTTAAATTGCGAGGACGCAATTCCCAAAAGGGGGGAAGGATTTGACATCCCAGGTAAATAATGAATATGAATTTTCCATATTTATTAATTTTGGAATTAAATATTTATTTTACTTTAAAAGGGTTACTATGTTCGATAGCGTACCAGATACACAACAATGGGTTTCTTTGAAATCTTACGTTGCGCACTCATAAAATAATATTATTATTTTAAATTGTAGTCAACTCCTAGAAATTTTATTGGAAGGAATGAACAAAAATAAATAAAATATGATTATACATGTTTGTTAAATTAATTTACATTTATCCAATAAATGTTAGAGGATTAAAATGGGAATGAATCTAATTTTAAGCATAATTTCAATTAAAAGTCCGATTTATCACCTTTTAATAGAGAACCCTTTTAAAATATAGTTTTTGTCACATTAATTCATTATATATGACCAAATTAAATCCTTCTTTATAATGGGGACAACAAAATTTATCTGTGTAAATTTTTGGAATTTTTTCAAAAAAGTTCATTTTTTATGAATATTATAAATATTGTATTTTAATTCAAAACTATGATTTAATCTAATTTATTTATTTGATTAGATTATATTATCTATTTTTTAAAAGTGTAATTATAATATATTTTTACCATTTAATCCAATGTTGGTCATTGGAATTAATTTACATTGAAATTGGACAAAAACAAGTGTCAATCTTTTGATAGTTATTGTTTCTTAAAAACACGCTATTTGTTTTAACAATGGGAATTAATTTTATAATTTATTAATGACACATTAATTTTGGGAATTTGGTAAAATAGACATAATTTTTGAATTTGTAATATCAAATATAACATAGGCAGAATATTTGGTATTTTTCTGAAAAACTTCAATTTTTGATGAATAGTGAAACCACATAGTGGTAGTTAAATAAAACTAACTTTATCATTTAAATCAAAATTTACCACATATTCAAATTGAATTTCAAAAATCTGACATACATTTTTCTTATGAAGAAGTTAAATTTGGTTCATTAAGATGAATTTTGTTTTGTAAATAGTAACATTTGATTTTTATTTAACACAGTTAAAGGTAAATAAGGTAATTCAAGGTAAAAAGTATATTATAATAATTCATATTTAACTCAAAAATTGTCCAAAACTTATTGGTTGAGTCAATAAATACCATGGGACTCTTTGGGTCTATTTTGGGACCCCATTGAGCCACATGGGAGTGAAAATGACAATTTAGATTAATTAATTTAATGTGAAGACAAAATTGACATTAACAAAAATATTTTGGTAATTAATTTTTATATTGTGTTATATAATTCCTATTTTTGACTAAAAATATTATTTGGAAAGGTAATATGATTTCATATATCATGGTATTTTGTTTATAATTTTTAGACATTACATAATTTAAATTATTTATTACACAATAGTGATGTAGTGTTTACCCCATTAATAAATTATTTAAATAAAATAGATTATAATGATTAAAATATTATCCAAAACCTTTACAATTACTATTTAATGATTTTATTTAGTCCATTAGTCGTCTTATATTTGACTATAATTATTTTTGGATCATTAGAAGCCGAATATAATTATATTATAAAATAATATTTTCACACTTTCATAAAGATGCCCTCTTCTCCATTATAAATGAAGACCACTTCTATCCAATTCCTCACACCTATCAAGCCATTTTTATGGACCAAACTCTACCCAATTTCACTCCATACATACCTCTACTACTCCTAGAAGCCTTACCTTAGTCATAAGGCACTTCAAAAATTCCTTTGGCTCAAACCAAATGGAGTTATCCAAATCAAAGGTAACTGTTTCTCTTTAATTGTTTTATTTTATTTTAATTCTCCAACCCCTAAACACATTTTATTAATTTATTTTGTAAAAAAAACAGTATAATAAATATACTAGGATGTTTTCATGACATTTATTTGATCTACACTTACACACACCTCCATCCAATGGATGAAGAACATAATGTTTCTCTACATGGAAAACTAAATCCTCACAAAACGATGATTGATCGATTATCTTCTACCGCCTCTAATGGTGGCAATTATAATAGAACTATATTTATGTATGATATATATTATGTTTATGTTTTCTTTATGCTTCTATAATTTCCATTTATAGCATGACTTTATGGTTTCCATTATGGGTAAACACGATATTTCATTAGAGGAAGTGCGGACTACCGCCCCCTCAAAGTGATATGACTTGTTCATACCATATGTGGTTTGTATAAAAGATTGATTTAATGATATTATAATTGATAAAATACTGGATTTATAATACTACAATGAATCATTATGTTTTAATTCCATTAAATTATAAATAGAAATTGAATTAGTGTTCATGCGTAAGTATGGCTTACCGTCTCCATGAACGGAACATTTATTTTCTTACCTATAAATGTTATGTAATATTATAAATACAAGTATATTCATGATATATACGATATATATGATATCCAAATTATTAATATCATTCTAGATATAATTAACCTTTGACCACATGAACAACATGTAATTATAAGAAGTCCATTTTTGACTCAAGTACCAAATATCGACAAGACAAATATTATTGAATTAAATGATTACATAATGTTTATAACATGGTAATAAGTGATATAATTATAATAATAAACGTGAAAAAGGTTCTTAAGAAAGTAGAAATTAACATTAGTTTATTATTCATGACATTCAAGAACAAAGGGGTCAAGTCATACAATGAGGTAAGGGATTTTCTTATCTCACTTTTAATTCCGTGATATTTCCATTGTTTTCCACTTATTCATTCCATGTGGTGTATTGTATACTTCCATTTTATATATATATTATAATGATTCTCATTATATTCATGGTAATATGTGATTCATTTAGTTTTATTATCTTTTGGCCATTCAACTCGATTGATTATATCGAAGTAAGGGTTTTTATCTCACATCCTATTTTCATGAGATTCATGCCATGTTGACACTATTTCCATTTTTGTGGGGTATGTACTGCCAAAGATTTTAATATTTGTGTAATATAATATCATTTATGAGTATTTTAATCTTCATTGTATGATCCTTCTTTCATGTGGCATTTGTTTTGTAATTTACTAAATCGGTAAGGGAATCTTTCACCCTCCATTATTTAAAAGACTTATTTTTGTTATTTCTTTTAATTTACATATTATTGTGTTGGGATATATTCTTCTATATCCTAATTGATGTAAACTTTATGATCATGTGATGATATACCCTTTTTGTCTCACCAACTCATTTTCTTAATTTTAATGTGACGCCGTTATGCTGTCGAATTTTTACAAGGGAACTTCTTAAACCAATTTCGATTTCTTTGGGTTCAACTTGTGGTTATTGACTATGTAATCCTATGAATATGTGTGAATGACCTCTAATTGGTTTAAACATAATGTCCACTTATATTGGGTTTATATATATTTTTCACACATAATTATGAGATTTATATATCCTTAATTTAAGGAAACCATTTTTACAATGGATTTCATCTTGATTTACATTTCCATTGAGACTTAATTGTTGTTATGCACCAATTCACTCTTATATGGTGTATATACATTCATTTGAAATATTATATCATGAATCCATTTATTCTCAAGATATTATAATGTTTTTATTAAATGATATTCCTCAAGTACTTGTCTTTAAGAGTCTCTCATTTTGTTAAAAACTCTTTAACAAAAATATCATTTTAAATGTTTAAAGATTTATTATTCTAAATCATTATCTTTAATGTCCATGTTTAAAAAATGGTTATGAGTATTTATTTATATGGACATTAATGTTTTAAAATTATAATTCCAATAAATTCTTCAATGTTTTATAGGAAACATTGATTCAAAAATCTTTTTAAAATGGTTTTTGAAAATGGATTGATTATTTCAATATCTTGAAATTTCTTCTTGTGATTGAAAATGAAATGTTATTAGTGAAATGTTTATATTTGAAATATTTTATTTGTTATGATGGTACTTGGAAATTTTACGGGTGGTTATGTGATAAAATATATGATGGGTGGTGCCGTGAATACCTGGACTGGTGGTTACCTTATAACCTCCAATGCATTGTGTATGGAAGTCGGCCGCATGGAAATTCCATTTAGTGATATGTGTGGAAGTTGAATGTATGTTTATTCCATTTAAGTATGTTTAAGTCCCAAGTGGAATTTATTTGTTATGTGTTCTTTATATGGGTTTCATGGTAATATTTTGGTTATAAAATGGTAAGTAAGGATATTTTATTAAGTGAAGATTATTTACTAATTCATAAAGTTGATAAGTATTACCTTTGTTAAATGATTCATGGATTACAAATAGTTTTTAAAAACTAATAGTTTTCCTTCTTTCTGTATCCATTACTGAGCTTTTTATGCTCATCCCAAGTTTTGGAAATGTTTTTAATATGAGATAATGTGGAATAGGGTCATAGATGGGATCAAGGAAAAGTCATTATGTCTTAAACATGGAACTAGACATGACTCATTTTTTTCAAGACTTCATGATTTGTAAAAAAAATCGAAACTGTGTAGAATTGTATACTTTGTACATCTATTGAGATGTAATAGTTATGTCCTAATTCTCTAAAACTCTAATCTTGAAAAGATCACCAATGTGAATTATTCATTTAATTCAATATTAATTAAGGTTTAAGGCTGGGTCCTTATAATTATCATCTATTTTTTCATCTTTTTCTTATAGCATGAACTATAACCTCAATGGAACTCTAATTTTTAAAATAATAATCACATGAAAGTGAGGGGAAGTATGAGTAAGGGGTTATAAAAAATAATCCATGGACATAAGCTCTCATACATAAAACATAATTGAGGTATAAAACATATATTAGTGATTTTAATAATGATAATGATAAAAACTAATTAAAAATTAAACAGGTAACAAAAACCAAACGTATGTAGTTCAATCTTAATAAAATGATCATCTAACTTGAATAATTTTTTGTAATGAATAAATAAGTTGGTAATATATAAATAAATTATTTTTTTAATAAATATCTCATTAAAATATATTTAAAATATTTTATTTTTCACCTATATATTGAGAATTCCTTTTTCGATATCTTTTTTTAGATCTAATATTATAGAAACATTTCTATACGATAATACATTTACATAGTTTATAGAGTCAGCCTAGCATGAAATTTACTTGTGTATTGAATTATATATTCATTTTAATGTGGTACTAATCAGGAAAAAAATTTCTAAATGAGATATAAGGTATTAAAAAATCATGTAATAACATATTTTATTCTACTCATACAACAAAAATTATACTATGTGGACTATATTAAAACAACATGTTATAGATAAAATGACATGTTATCTGTATGATATAAGGATTCGAAATAATGATTATCACATAGATAAAGTAACTTTTTTTTACCATGCACCATATATCAGAGAGTTAATTACACTGCATATGATAATCTTGATGAATCTTTTTTAACACAACATATACTTATCTCACATGTCGTGTAGTTAGAAATTGGGGATAATTGTTCACGGAATATGTTTTATGACTATTAATAGTTTCATGTATTATAATTAACGCACAATAATTTCAATAAATCTATGTGAAAAAAGTAATATTGGATTATTAATATTGAATCATAGATATATTTATAAATCTTAAATGAAAACCCGAATAACATGTGGATAATTTTATTAAACTATAAGATCTATGGTTGGTTCCAATTTAATTATTTCATATAAATCACTATATGAATGATAATATTTAGATGAACATGCCCTAGATTGATATAAAAACAAAAAATGAGACTTATAATTAAATATATATTTTAAATAACCATCTCATGTGATCATTTTGTTGTCCAATCCATAATAGATTTATTTCAATATTTCTTGAAGGATTCAAACATTATTTTAACTAGTGATATTTTATACACATCACATGGATCACATGATTGTAGTCTCAATTAATTTAGTGTTATAATAATGAAATGAGGCTACACTGATTACCCTATCTTGATCATAATGTAACCATTATTATTAATCCGAGTTCATAATGGAAAATGGGACGCTTCTCTTAATCATATAAAAAACTAGTAAGATATTTTTGAGGCTTACCATATTTTACAAACTAATTAATGACATAATATATATTATGTTTTAAGGTAGTAAATGGTAAAATCTCTCTCAAAATTTCCCCATTCTAAAATATATAAAATTTCATTAAAAAATAATTATTTATCATTATATAATAATAATAATAATTAAAATAATATATAAATAAAACTATTTCCAATTTTTGTTAATTTAATTGGTCACCACATAAATGATTTTTTTAGATGATATAGTTAAATATATATAATGTAGTATTTAATCAATTTAAATAATTATATAGACATGGAATAATAACTCGTTTCAATCTATATCCAAATTTAATATAAATATTCATCTTCCTTCACTTGGATAACGTTTCATTAATCTGAGAAATATAAATTTAATTACATTATTTCTAATTAACAATAAATTTAGATTGGATTGTGATTATTAAAAGGTGAAAATACCATGATCTATAAAGATGAGACTAAATTTTGTTTTAAATTATATTATATTTAATATATTGATATTATATATACATTCATTTTGTGGTCATCTCGGTCTATTTCACAGTGGAATTGTATCCATCCTATATAATAAGAGAAAAACCTCAGACTATAACATATCAATAATATAATGAATGAACATTATTCATAATATAATGAAATATTTTAAATTAGAATTAAAATTATTCATAATCAACCACATTTCATCAATGTTAATTAAATTATAATCATGGAACATATGTCTATATTGTGTATATATGTTCATAGATTTATAAGAATAAAACCTCAGACTATTTTTATAATATATAAGGTTTCATATAATATCTCTTTGATTTAATGTATTGAAATCATTATATGTTAATTATATATATAATATTAGTTATTTTTTTTTATATAACTGATATAAAAATTATAAATCCTTATACAAGTTATGAATATTAATTATATACCTTCAATATATATGGTGTTTATTCTTCACTAATCAACTATTTTTATTAATATCTTAAACTATCCACATAAATCTTTAAAATAAAAAATACACTCTAATGATTCAAATAATACTATTAGTATCACCTTATTCATTAATTACTATAAATTAAATCATTAAATTGTTTATTTTTCAATTTTGTAAAATTCCCATTCTCTTGCTCTAAAACAATATTAGTTATGGGCCTCTATTCAGTACTTAAACAAATGAAAAATTAATTCAAACCTTATAAGTTATTTTATTCATAAAAATGTTGTTTTTCATAGTGATCTCTATATCATGGAATGAAATAATCCATTTAAAACCACAATTAAAATTACTACATTCCATGATAGACTCCAGGTATTGCATGAAAACCATCATATAAATCCATGATTGACTCTATACTATACATGGTTAAACATCACAATTATCATGGTAACCTTAGACTCAATACACTGTATATGATGAACCATACATCAAATTTACAATTATCATGTTTTCCAAGAAAATACATCCCGGCCTGGATACGAGCAGGTAGAGGTGGCTTTGGCACAAATGTACCTAGCCATAAAACCCGAAAACACCACATTGAGCTAGACTCGAACGGGAACTAGTTCATAACCATGGGCCCAACGTCACTATGGGTTATGACAGTCCCCGAGGATATGGTTAGGATAATTATCATTTTATTTACAAATCATTATGATTGGTTTATGAGTATATACTATTTCAAATAAAAAATGTTTATGATTATTGATTGTATCAATAAACTTTTCAATTTATGTTATGTGTTTTACAAGTTTTTAATTATGCATTTATCTTCATAAACTAATCTATTTTATTCCACTGTATAGAAATGGTGCGTAGTAGAAGGAATGTGAACTCTAGCAATACTTATGATCCATATAAGGATCATATCATTCATGGTATTAAGCCAACATTTATAAGGGGAATAGTCTCTCATGTATTCTCAACATATGAATAAATAGTATCATGTGTTAATAAGATAATTATATAATTATCTGAGTCCTATGGCATTGATGGGAAGCAAGAGAAGAAAAGGATGGATGAGAGAAATATGGATAAAGGGAATATGGAGTTTTTTATAAGTGTGTATAAAAGGACACCAAGTACCTGATTGAATGGTTAAGAATTTTTTTTCCAATGTGAAATGGTTCATCTGCAAGGAGTTGGGACACTACGCAAATCAATGTCCAAATCATCAGAGTATACCCCAAATTCTGCTATTGGATAATAATAAAGTTATGATATTAAAGAAGATGAAGAGTAATGATTAGATATATTTAATTTTTATTAAATTATTGTGTCATTTGATTATTGTATTAATGATGTACATGTTCTAAGAATTATAGAGTATATAATGATTGTACTTCAGTAATATTTCATTAATGACATGAGATTGTGTGGAACCAAGAAAAGTGACTCAATTGTAGGTAAATTTTTTGGAAAATATATGTTTGAGAGAAAGATAAACCATAATATGGTTCTGATACTAAGGTAGTGATTTTGTAATATAGATGGATGATTTGGATAAGTTATAGTTGATATTACTTACTTCCTTGTAACTGATTAATAGTTTTCTTATTTCATCATTGCTGGAATATTCATGATTTTACGATATAAGAAATATATCTAGTATTATATAAAGGTTAAGTGAGAATGAATGTTATCAATAAGGTTTTATGGTAATTCAGGGTGTTACCATTTTTTAAAATAACACATGATGAAGGCGTTCACTTGTTATTACGTGGGAAAAATGATCTTCATTGTGTTTAACTTCCTTATATATTTGGGACTGTGAGTTTGGATAGATTTATTTTGGATAAGTATAATGGTTGGAATGGATTAAGATATTATTTTTGTGTTTATTTTTGGATTTTTATAAATATGAAAACATGCAGACCATGTGACAACCTGTCATGTTGGACAAAGCTATGAGAATCGAACCCACAACAATAGTGCGATTAGTATTTATCACCTACCACTAATCTACGTGATGTCCCTAGATTGTATAAAGTAGTTTCATTCTTTAAATGGTCTGATAGGTGAATTATAAATTCATATGTTTTGAACCCTATAAGAATTGGATAAATATAATATATATTTTTAGTTCTATTATCTTTTAGAGTGAAAGATGAATATGTGGTAGAAATTAGTTAAAGGATGGAACATTACATGTCAAGTATATATATTTTTTTCTTATCTTATTCTATGAAGAAATTAATTCTTAAACATTAAGTAAAGGATCTTAAAACTAAAAATTTGTCATCCTAATACCTTATTTTTTGTTGAAACGATGATATTTTAAATCATCATAGATTGATGGGTTTGAGGCCCTCAATTCTACAATTGTTTGTGACTGATGACCTCAATCCCTCCATATAAATCTTTGCATTTTTCCACCAGCTATGTGTCGTTAATTGCCACCAATGTTCTCCTAATAGAGATCATAATTTGGTGGTGACTTTTTCATTCCCCATTTACTCTTATTAAGACTAAATTTTATTATCCCAATATCCGATGTGGTTTTTCCCACAAAGGTATTTTATATTTTAAACCTTATATTTTTGAAGGAAAATTTAAAATTGTAAGGATGCAATTTATTGAAGTAGGGATGAATGTAACACCCCAATATTACATACTACGTTATTTTATCAATGTAATTCAATAATTTGCACTACAGGCAACACCATGTTCAAGTGCACCACGACTTACCAATATAGACGTTGAAAAACGTTTATGAATAGTATTAACTATATAAGGAATTTTATATACTCCATATAATTTTAACATCCATATTATATGTAACTTAGACATAATATAAGAAAAAATTAAATTATTTAGATAAAGGATGTTTTTTTTCAGAAAATGAAATTTTACAACCTTTTGAGGGAGAACCCATTTTAAATCCAATATTTTATAATATTGTATATTAAATTTAAGAAAATAATCCTCTTTTTTAGAATCGGGATATTAAAATTTAGTTCTGATAAATTTTTGGTATTTTTCGAAAAACATTCATATTTGGGTGAATAGTGAAAATAATAATTTTTAATTAAAAATACTTTTTTAATAGAAAAAATTTATAGTGATAAATTATTAATTTTATTGGTTTTAAAGTATAATTATATTATATTTTTATCATTTAATACAATTGAGGTCATTATGATTAATTTCACTTTAATATTGGACATAAACAAGTGTCAATCTTTTTATAGATATTGTTGTTTAAAAACACGCTATTTGCATTGACAACAAGAATTAATTTTAAATTATTTATTGCAACATATATGTTTTTAATTTTTTAAAATAATCATCATTTTTGAACTAGGAATATCAAATATTGTTTAGGCTTAATTGCCTGTATATTTCTGAGAAACACCAATTTTTGATGAATAGTAAAAAAGACTTAGTTATTGGTTAAAACCGACTCCTTATTTAAATAATTATTTATTTTATTGAAATTTTTTTATGTCAAAATAGATAAATAAAACCTATATATGTTCAAAATAATTCATTGTAGTCATTTTATAATAAGTTTAGATATATAAAAATTTTATTAAACTTTTTACTGTCTCTTACCCACCTCCTTGAGTATTTGCAAATTTGCATAAAATTTAATTTTACCTTTTCTGTTAGTTGAATTTCAAATATCAGAGAGACATTAATAACCTCAGTAAGTATAATGTGGTTCAATAAGAATAAAATAATTTTTCGGGAATAGTAACTTTTGACTTTTATTTACCACGGTTAAAGGTAAATAGGGTTATTCAATGTAAAAAGAATATTGTAATAATTCAAAATTACCTTAACACATTCCTTAACATTATTTTATGAGTAATGGACAACCATTTCCATCCTTGGGGCGATTATGGGACACCATTAAGCCACTAATGAATGATAATGACACTTTAGATTAATTAATTTAATGTAATGGAAAAATTGACAAAAACAAAAATATTTTAGTAATTAATTTTTATATGGTGTTATATAAGTAATATTTTTTAGTATAAATTTTCATTGGAATGATAACAATATTTCCTAAATCATGTTATTTTTTTATTATTTTTAGACTTCGAATAAATTAAATTATTTATCGCACAATAATGGTTCATTATTTTACTCATTAATAGATGATTTAAATAAAATAGATTATAAATATTTAAATAATATCGAAAACATGTCTAATTATTATTGGATGATTTTATTTCTACCATGAGTCATCTTAAATATTACCATAATGATTTCTGGACCTTTAGAAACTTAATATTAATATATAATAACATAATATTTTCACACTTTCTTAAAGAGCCCCTCCTCCCCCTTATAAAAGGTGACCACTTCTAAACAATTCCTCACACATCTCAAGCCTTTAAGCTCATCCAAACTCTACCAAATTAAGATCCCTACATCCATCTACTCATCTTAGAAGCCTTATATTTAGCAGAAGGTTCTTCAAGAAGTCCTTTAGGTTCAAACCCAAAGAAGATACCCATATTAAAGGTAACAGTTTCACTTAACTTCTTTTCGTTTATTTTACTTCTCCAACTCCTAAACTCTTTATATTCCAATCTTTTATCACAACACCAATATACTCAATGTACTATGATTTTGTTATGATAAAGATTCAGACTACACTTACACACACCTCTAAATCCTTTAGGCTTGTCCAAACTCTTCCAAATTAAGCTCCCTACATCCCTCTCCTCCTCCTAGAAGATATACCATAGGAAGAAGGCTCTTCAAGAAGTACATTTGGTTCTAACCAAAGGAAGTTACCCAAATTACATTATATTAAATAAATAAAGGATCAAGTTGGACATGAGGTAAGGGGTTTCTTATCTCACTTTTAATTCCATGAGATTTCCATTGTTCACCACTTATTTATTGCATGTGGTGTATTGTATACTGACAATTGATATATATTATCACGATTGTCTTTATATTCATGATATTCTATGAATAATTTTTTTGTTATTGACTATTTTTCATACGACTTGATTGATTTCAATGAGGTAAGGGTTAATTTCACAATCTCTTGATTATCTGATGTTGTTTTTAAGTAATTATCTACTAGGACCTCTTTATCATCCACATCAATGTTTATTAAAAATGTATTTCAAAACATTTATAATATATTATAGACTATGGGTTAAATTAATTTATAATGTTTTTTGACTTTCATAATATCTTTATAAAGGAATATTTCCATCATTTTCCAAAAAAGTTACTTCATGACCTTTTCGACAAAATTAAGGTAAAAATGTTTTTTAACTTATGTGGTGGGTGTGGATATTTTCCGCCATTATAACATAGTCTAAATTTCCCTTACAAACTTATAATAATATTTTCAAAATAATTTCTTTCTTTATAACTATGTGACAAAAAAATTATTTCAAAATAGAAAGAGATATTTCTCTAAAAGAGGATTTGATTTCATCTATGTCAACATCCTTTTATGGATTTTAATTTTATTTAATGTTAATTTATTATGATACAAAAATTCCATATTTTATTGAAGGTTTTGTTATATGTTTGACTATAGATTTTCTATTTGTATTCCATTCATGGTTTATCATTAAATTATTGACATGTCATATTCTAGTTTTAATATGAATGTTTCTATTATAATTCACCATCTCCTTTAGATGAATATGTTGGACTAGTATGTTCCGGGCTGGTAACCAGTAAGAGTAAGCCCTCCGAGTTGGTGTTCGGTTACAACAGACCCTCCTGGTTGGAGTCCTGTTATAGAGACTCACTGGGTTGGAGTCTGGTTACAGAGGCTCTCCAGGTTGGAGTCCGGTTATAGAGGCTCTCCATGATGGAGTCCGGTTATATAGGCCTTCGGGTTGGGGTCCAGTTAGATTTAGCCCCTAGGTCCTGGCATGAGACTTGACAGAGAAATTATATTCTGGTACTATACATTCCCTTATTATGAAAATAATACTGATGGTTTATGTGGTCATTCAACTAGTAGAATACCCATGATTGTGTTTTATTATGACATTATTTACTCAGATTATATTGCTGCCAAAAATTAGTCATGTTTATTATTGGTAAAGGAATGTGGTTTCAATTATTCACCATGCATAATATTTATGTTATCGTCTGCTATATTGCTTACCCTTACTGAGCGTTTGAGCTCACCAAATTATATGTTTTATTTTTCCCATGATTTTAAGAAGTGTATTGTGATTGATATGCAGGGTTATGCTAAGGGAATAATGGCATTCAGAATGAATTATTTATGTTGTGTTGTATTCTATATTGTGTAATATGACATTCATGTATGTAATCTATTTTCCAAGACTGCTAAATGGATTGGTTCTTTAGGAGTTGAATCCTTGTAATCATGCCAATGATATGTAATAATGCACCAACTCTATTTAACTAGGGTTGTGGCGTTACAGTCCAAAGGGGTGGCGTGGCGGTCCAGGGGGTGGGTGGGTTGTCCATGGGGGGTGGGGGTTATCCCCATGGGTGGGGGGATGTCCAGGGGTTAGGGGTTGTTAGGGGGTGGTGGGTTGTCCACTAGGGTAGGGGGGGCTATTCCGGGGGTACAGCGTGTCCAGGGGTGGGGTGTCCGGGGGGATGAGGGTGTCAGGGGATGGGGGTGTCCCAGGGGGTGGGTGGGCTGTCCATGGGGTTGGGGGGATGTCTAGGGGTAGGGGTGTCCAGGGTGCAGGTAGGCTATCCACGGGTGTAGCGAGGCTGTCCATGGGGGTACGTAGTGTCCAGGGGGGTCGGTGGGAAGTCCATAGTGGTGGCAGTGCTGTCCAGGGGGTGTCCAGGGAGTGGGCGGGCTATCCAAGGGGGTGAGGGTGCTATCAAAGGGGGGAGGGTGTCCAGTGGTGGGGGTTATCCACGATGGTGGGGGTGTGTCCCCGGGGGTGGGGGATTGGGGTTGGGGGTCTGTTTAGTGGGTTGGGGGAATTCCATGGGGGTTGGGGGTGTTCTAGGGGATTGGGGTGATCGGAGGGTGGGGGTGTCTAGGGGAGTGGGTGGGCCGTCCATAGGGGTGGGGGCTGTCCTGGGGGTACGGGCTATCCACGATGGTGGGGGGTTGTCCATGGGGGTGTGACTAAGAGCTATGATATTTCATTTGGTATGTATCCATGTTATGAAAAAAAACGATGGGTGTTAAGGATTAGAGTAGTATTTTTTAGTGAAAATCCAATTTGGTAGTATTAGTGACTTGATAACATTATGGTATCATGTTTGAAATTGGGAAATGCTGGGTCAATGGATTTTGGTTGAAGGAATATGGGATATTGAATATCTATATTTAGTTATTAGGACTTATATAATGTATGGTAATGAGTTTGTAAGGATGGTCATCATCATGGAATGATGATTAAGGGTGTTTTTCGACATGAGGTTGTATGGATGCCTCAATATTGTTTTCATAATAAAATGAATTAAATATTGGATGTATTTACAAGGTCAAGTCTAGATAGTATCATTATTCATTTATTACATGGATTGGTAGGCTTATGTATATGGTATGTGAGTATGGTAGTAGGCCCCTGGTCTAGGTGTATATATATAGAGATTTTCCTCCATTTCTCTCTTTATTAAAGGATTCTAAAAGGCTCCCACAACCTTACAAGGATATTTTATTTGTAGGAAATTGTGTTGTGGGAGAAGGAATTCATCCTATATATTTGATCTCACTTTTATATCATGTGATTCCTTTCTCATCAAGATGAGTAGGCAAGAACCTAAACCAAAGAGGCCTCAGATGTAACCAATTCTCTAGAAGTGATGACTTCTCATTGCTTATTGGCGATATATGGAAGTGATGAATTCCCGCCTACTAGCACCCCTCCACACCTCACCCCCATTAGCCCCCCCCCACACAGCCCACCTCCCATACACCCACTATAACCCCCCCCCCCCCCGAACATGCACTACCCCACCCCCCACTTGCACATCCCCCCTACCCCCACCACCACCTGCATTGAACCCCCGCCCCTCACAACTGCACACCCCCCCCCACCGCCCCTCCCCCACATGTACAACCTCACCTCACTCCCAAACAGACTCACACCTGCCCATCCCATCGCCCATCCTACACACACCCCTCCCCCCACCCACTTGTATCGCCCCCCTCCCCACCTACACCACCACATTCACATCCCCCTCCCCCACCCCACCTGCTCATCCCCCCACCTCACACTCAATAGACTCCACGCCACTACACACCCCCACCTCTAAATCCCCCTTCACCCACTGCACATCCCCCCCCCCACCTGCACACCCCCTCCCCTATCCACGACACCCCCACCACCTATACCCCAACCCTCCCACTTCAAATAATGTTGATTCAGATAATCATGATAGTTGAAATGTATAATAAAAAGTGAATGAAAATCAAATTGAAATTGTTGGGAATAGAATACCGCACATACATCAGGTTTAGGCCATATCAAAATAGATAAAAAGATGCAAAACATTAATCCTAAGGTATGAATTAGATATTTTAAGTGTATAACAACATAATTTTTTGATTGAAGATCGATCTAGAGGAATAATTTTACGATCCAGAGTTCTATTAGGTCTCTGCTTTAGGCCTACAATAATGTTAATGGGGGATTTGGTATTTGGAAATTTAGGGGGAAACATTCACAATTGTTTTTTAAAACCATTTGGAAAGGTATGATTTACCAACGGTTTAAAAACCATTAGTAATTCCTTCTTAAACCTAAAATATCCCAATGTTTTTTTCAAACCATTCGGTAAAAGACATCTAAAACTCATATATCCCAATGGTTTGATAAAACCATTGGGTAAAAGTAATTTAAAAATTTATATCCAAATTCTTTAGTCAAACTATTGGGTATATTCCCATTTTCCAATGTTTTATGAAAACCATTGGAATACATCTATCGGTATATCATGAATTTATAGTAGTGATTCCAAACATGTTCATTTCTTCATTAGGTATTCTCTTGAATCATTGAAATGAATAAAACTACCCTAAATAATTATTGAAAAGATCCATATTTTCTTATTCCAATGTATATTGGTTCTATTCTTAATTACAAAATTTTTTAAACTTTGTCATTGATAGCATAAATGAAATATTAAAATGTCCATAATTAGTTCCAAGGTAACTGTTACTAACCAAGTTATTTATTTATATCCAACATTTCGTTATCCAATCCTAATTATCTCAACATAATTCTTTAATTAAGGGTTACCTTCCCGTAATGAAAATATCATTATTCAATGAAATTTCTTTTCTAGGTCCTCATTAGTATTCAAGATTTACTTATAAATAAAATATGAAACAATAAAATAACTAAAATTATATATTTCATTATTAATATAACATAGTATTTGAATTCCAAAACCTAAAGACTTCATTCATCCAGCTTTATTTAAAAACCATTACTCAGTCTTCATTAACTAATTTTTTAATTTCTCCTTCCACGAATACATAATATGAATCATGTATTAAGGTTCTCCAAAATCAATATTATCATCCATCTAATGATTAATGTAACAATTATTTAGATGAAAATATCATACCTTTCAATTATCATTAGATTTCCCTTTTTGATTATAATTATATCCAATTTTTGTACCACCTTACTAATTCTCTTCTTGAGATTTATAAATAGAAAATAATTTCTCAAAATGTCCAGAGATTCCCCAAATGAAAAATACAATCTATGGAATGTGATATTTACTAAATTAATAAATTATAGTGCAAGAAAATTAATCATAGAAGGAAAATTCATAATTTTGAAAAATCACTTATAGTATGTATAATCCTGGAAACCATCCTTAATTTATGACACCCTAGGTTTATCCAGGGTTATTCATAGAAAAATTATTTTTAAATACTTCTTGATTTTTCATGAATCGTTTTTGAATTCACAAAGACAATATCCCAGAATTGTTAAACTAGTTGGGTAGAATTGATCATTATCGTGTACTATGTTATGTTGAGTTAAGCCCGACACACATTATTAGAGACTTTATTCTAAGGTACATCTAGGCCTAAAACATATCCACTTCTAGTATCAAATCATGGTTTTATTTCTAACAATCCAAAAAATCTATCCATTACCAAAATTCCAATATATTTCCACAATTTTTAACTCATCCTTATAAATATCCTCAAAGACCTCCCCAAAAATATCCTTTTAAATATTTATATGAATCTCATCAATGTTTTATCATTTTAGTTATATAAGGTTAACTAAATAATTGCACTTATTCTAAAAATAATGAATAAATCTTAATGTACATAAAAATTAAGTCACTTTTGTGGAAGACTTTAAACATTATACAAACAGACACCCATAAATCGTATTAGTTTATTGCCTTTAGAAACATGGAAATATATACACTGGTACAATAATTCACTACATTATCTCCCACTAGATTCACCAAGACTATAAACCCTCTTAGAAATATCATACATGAAATATATCTTTATAAACTTATTTTGGAATCCTAAAAATAGGAGATCTTAGATGCTCAATAAGGGTAACCAATGAGAAATTTAAGAATAAAAATTATCATAGGGGTATGTAAATTTGATCCTAACATTAATAAATTTTACCCTCAATATAAAAGATCATAATCATGAATCAATTTGTTATGTTTTGTAGTTCATATAAGATAAATCATAAGGAAAATAAAACATAATCTAAGAAACCAAAATATGGGAATGAGACATTGAATTGTAGAGGACATATAAGCATGTAAAATTATTTCCATAGTTGTCAATGAATTACATCCAAGGCCATAATTTAGTTTGTGTTATCTCCCTGTACAATCACATTAGTCAAGGTTCACTTCAATTTTCATATTATCAGTATGTCTTCACACATCATACAATAATTTTAATCATGGTTCACTCTAGTGGCCATCTTCATAGTTAATATTCACCCCAAGACCATATTAATCTATCTTTTGTGATATAAATCATCACCCAATGTATTTTATGGATATATATGTATCACCCATCTCAAGATGAAATTATACATACATGTTCAATAAAATCATAAAAAATCAAATAAAAACCTTGAAATGAAATGCAGATCACATCAATGTATTCATATTATAACCTATGGAAAACGATATAGGTTCCATAATCATTTCATTATAAATACAACCTATGAAATAAAACAGATTTCAGTAGAATATAACAAGATAAAGAGAAATGGGTTTCATAAATATCATACCATTGATACAGAATCCATTAAGATAAAAAATTTAAATGGAAAAATTTTATAATTCCAACATAAATTTATGATTAATACAAACATACGTCGTCTTATAATGGATATAATTCTGAAAGGTATTTTAAAATCAATTCTTCAGGAAAATGTCCCTTCTTATTTGGAAAATGATTTTAAAAAATAAATACTTTTGAAACCCATTTTCAAGAAACTAAAAATACAATGTTATAATGAAATCATTAAAACATTTTGAAAAATATTTTCCATGAAATATTATAAAATAATATTGAAAGCATGTTGATTTGTTTTGAAAACATATAAACAGAACATGAAAACAATTTGATGACCATTTTCATGGATGATATGAACATGATACATGATTTTGGAACATATAAATATAATGTAAAATAATTTCAAAAAATAAAGAATAATTTCATTGGGGTGAGAAGAGAGAATGAGTAACCTGATGGGAAAAATAGAGGTTCAAGTAGAGTTCCTGACCATATGTACAAAAAGGTTTGTCATATGATCTTAATTTTCTAGATATTCAGAATAGATACATTAATTAATTAACTAATATCCTTTTATAGAAGTATTTTAATTATAAAAATTTTACTATGTCTATTTATGAACTTTTTTAGGGGCTATGAGATTCAATTTTATCATTATGGAGCGTTGCTTTCCATTGTTTTACTAATAAATTTACTTTTAAAAATAAACATAAAATCATGTATAATAAGAATATTTTTCTATAATTGAAGTTATATATTATTACTTAAAATACAAAGAATATTTTTTTATTTCATTTGGGAATTTTTGGTGAGGATGAGTCCTTAGATAAAACATTAGTTATAGCCATTTAGATTATTTTGGCTGTTTTAGTTCATCACAAACTAGTTTTTATTTATTATCTAATATTATGTATATAATAATTTTCATTAAAATTAAATTGGTTTTAATTATTATAATATATAATTTTTAATCAATATTTTTTTATGATAAATATTGAATCCAACAATGGAAATTGAAAACATCATCCTACATGATTGTGACAAATTAACACATCACAGATGATGTTTTCATTTTTAGTACAAAAGGAAAGTGGAAGAAATATATTAATGATTTATTCCATTAACATAATAAAATTATAGTAAATATAAAATATTTTATATTTCATTCCACATTGATAAGATTTGGTGAAGATATAATAAGAAAATAAAATATATTGAAAATATATTAAATGAAAATGAAGGATGATTTTACCTCTCGAATCATTAGCATTGAGAACCTCATTAGGGGAAATGTTTTTGGTTTTTTGATGAGGAAAATATATCCAAGAAATGGGGAAGTGTCTTGGAGGTTATTTGAAAAAATTTGGACAATGTTAAAATCTTGGGTGGTGTGAGGCGGAGAGGTGGTGAGGGGTGTTATTTATATGGGAGGAGAGGGGTGTTTTCTCATTATTTTATTTATTTATTTCTTATTTTGGATCATGACTATGAATAGTTAGAAAATAATAACTAAATATATTAAAACAATGAATTATAGTTCATGATTATTGGCTTAAATTATAAATATATAATTTATGATTAAATATTTCTGGTCTTTTTAAAATATAATAAATTACTGTATTTTACTATTGACCAAAAAGTAATCTATTTTAGAAAAATATCAAAAATTAACAATAACAATTTTTTAGCATGTAGAATTAAAAACTTGAACTCCATTTTATCAAAATTATTTTCTAAATTATAGAAATTTAATTTTTAATTAAAATCATCATTTACTCAAAATATATAGATTTTAAAAATATAACTAAATTTATAAAAATTTGAGATATTAATTAAGTTCTAATAAGTTTCATAATAATAAAAAGACAATCAAATAATAATTTAGGAATATATTTGATAAAAATAAATTTTCTTTTCATTCATTATATTTATCATTAAATCATAAATTAATCTTTACTATTTATAAAAATACCAAAACATTATTTATTAATTTCAATATATGTATTTACATAAACCAATATATAATTATATAATATTCTCATTTATAGGGTGTATTAACATTTTTTATAAATTCATTTATTATATTATTTGTCTATTTGTCAGTTTACAATTTATAAGGGTCATATTACTATTCCAAAGGTCATGTTTCTATTCCATTGTATAGATTTCTCAATTTTGGTAAATCATATTATTTTTCTCATTCTTCGGTCATGCTATTTTTTGTTGTTTTCTATGTTATATTTTTGAGATTTGTACTATAAAAAAGTATTAGAAGATAATTTTTATGGAAATTTTATTGGATCATTACATTCTATCCCCCTTATGAAATTTCACTGTCAAAAATTCATTTTACAAACAATGTTAAAAACAAGTGAGGGTAATTCTCCTTCATTACTAAAAATGGTCCTCATTCATTACATTTATAATTTCATTAATGTTCAAATGATTCATGGATAACATTGGTACCTCAGGTTATTTTCCGAATAATCTACCTCATTTTCCCAAAAAAATAACCTCAGTCATATTGTATTATATCAATGGAAGCATCAATATGTCATAAAAAATATTTTCTTATAAATATGTTTGAATCATCTTCTATAACATGTTTTTTATAATATAGAATTACTAGTTCATATTCATATATTTCCAAATCGGGTTTAAATAAATTAGTGTTGGTATTTCCACAAGGTCGTAAATCTATAATTAGATACAAATAGGTTGATCAAAAGTAACCCTCTTATACAATATATAGAAAATCATTTAGTGATTTATTTTATTAAAATAGGGAGGAGAATTTGAAAAGTCACTAAAGGGAAATCCAATGCTTTTCATGGTAATAAAGTTGAGGGCACAATGATCTATAAAATAATATACTAGATCCTTGAATGAATTGGGAGAATTTTAATGTATTGGTTTCCTCATAAATTAGTTTTATATAACATGGATATTTTGAAATGTACCTAAGTAATGTAAGCATGAAATTAGGATAATCATTCCAAGTAGTTCTTCCCAAAGAGATAGATATTTGTTCATGATCTTCCTCCTTCCATAATTTAACAAAAAAATGAAAATAATTTTAGGGGAATCAAATACATATATAAAAAGAATATAAAAAATACAACAATTAACATAGAAGTATTAACTTACAAATGAAAAGTGTATCTGCAATGCCCCGACCCCAGTTACCCAGAGTCGGTGCATTATTACATAACATTGGAATGATCACAAGAAAGATCAAATCTCGAAAAACTGATTCGTTTAGTATCCTTGGTAACACTAGATATATTAATAAATTTTAAATTACATAATAAAATGAAAACTACAAAAAAATAGTATCCATAGTCCACACTCTTTACCCCTCATACTATCCCTTCAGGTCATTCATAATTTTCTTCTTTACATCCTGGGAAAAATAAAACATAGAAAAGGGGTGAGCTCAAATGCCCAATAAGGATAAAAATATAGCGGGAACTTTCATAAATAATAATAAACATTTAAAGAAATTTATAACTAAAACAAATGCCTTTTAAACTTGAACTTCAACATAGTATGAAAAAAAATAAAATGAAATAATGTCATTTACTTATTCACATGGATATTCAAATAATCGAATAATCACATTTTATAGGAGTAACCACATTCATAATGATGGAATGCATAATACTAGACTATCATAACCACATATCCAAGGCCTCATGTCAAGTCTACAAATAAGATTTTTTTAAGGCCTTGTGCCAAGACACTAGTTTGTCTCATGAGACCTACCGATGCATCAAGGAGCTATAGCAGGCTCCACTCGTCACATATTAAGTCCAATGCATTCCGATATGAAAAGGTTTAAACATAACATAAACATTCGTATTAAAACTAGATTACGAAATGTCAATACCTTCACCATAAAACATAAAAGGTTTAAAAATAACATATCCATAGTCAAACATATCACAAAACCTTCAATCCAATATTGATGTTTTGTATCATAATAAATCAACTTCAAATAAGCGTAAAATCCATCAAAGGATGTTGACATAGAAGAAATCAAAACTCTTTTTAGAGTAATATCTCTTTTTATTTTGAAATCATTTAAGAGTCATATATTAATAAAATATAACATTTTCTTTGAAAATATTCTTATAAGTTTTTAAGGGAATCTTCTAAGATTTTTTAACAGCGGATAATAGCCGCACCCGCCGTATAAGTTAAAAAAACATTCTTACCTTAATTCTGTCGAAAAGGTTAAAAAGCACCTTGTTTGGAAAATGACGGAAAGATTCCTTTATAAACCTCTTATTAAAAGTAAAAAAAGGGTATAAATGACTTTAACCCATATTATTTTAAATAGAAAAAATGATTTTAAATACAATTTAAAGTGAAATGGATGTGGATGATAAAGAAATCCCAGTAGATTATTACTTATAAGCAAGCTCGGATAATGAAGAGATTGTGAAATAAACCCTTAACTAGTAATTTTCCTCGGTTGGGGGTAGGTTAACCTCCTGTATAATGGTGAAATAATTGTTATTAAATTATACAAGAATCATATAAATAAATATTATATCATATATTATCTTTTAACATTGATTTTATAATAATATCTTAGTATTATCGTTGTTTCAGGTGTTAACTTACTCGTTTTCTTTTATATGTTTTGTTATGTAAGCCATGTTTGTCATGGATAGGTTGTATCTTATTCATATCCATAATGATATCAACTCCTTAAACATTATTTTTAAATCATCAAATAATAATTGTACTTGAATGGATACGATGGAGAATGAATCTCATCGCGTTTGTGGAGACGGTAGTCCGTACGTACGCACGAGCGACAATATAATTCTTTTGATATTAAAATAGTATGTAATTTGATTGTATATCATATATAAAGAATAATTATCATGCTATATTTATTATTTAAATGAATTAAAAACATTATTATACCCATCCAAATAATAATATATTGAATAATAATTACACCACGATGTGGAGACGGTAAACCGTATGTACACACGTATGGTGACATGGCATTCAAAGGATGGATAGAATACTGAATATGGTTGTACCATATTTATAATAATATTACATTATACAGGAGATACTATATTAATTGTTTTCTAATGGTAATAACAATGAAATAAGATGTTGAAAAGAAATGAATTTGGAAAAGGGTGGTGAAATCAGTACCTCTTCTTCGGGTTCTTCCTTTTGATTTGATCAAAAGGGCTCTTTAGTTTTTCTTTTTCTGATCAAACTAAGGCCTCTAGGATGTAATGAGGGCTGTTTAGAGAGTATTTTGGTAGGGATTGGCCGAACCAAAATTCTTTGAAGGTGTGAATTAATGAGAAGGAGCAGTTCCCTTTTATAAGAGGGGTGAGGGGAACCTTTGGAAAAGCTAGATATATTATATTATAATAAATTAATATTCGGTTTCTAATGTCTCAAAAGTGTATTATTTAAATTTTAAGGTGGGTATGGGTCGAAAAAAACTCAACCAGTAGAATTTAGACAGGTTTGGGTCATTATATTAACCTTATCTTTTAGTTTTAACTCTTAGTTAATTAGTTTGACACATACCATGTCACTTTGTATTGTTATATTATATAGTTAATAAAAATACTATATACATCCAAGATACCCCCCAAGTGTTCCATTAATGATACACCTATCATGACATAAGTCTCTTGGATGAACCTTATATTTTTAGGAATTTAATATCAATTAATAATATAATATTTGTTTTAAAAACTCTTTTATATCAATTTTGACACTATTCAAAATAACAGAATTATTACTTCAAAAAAGGATAATTAAGTCAATCCTAACATGTAATATTAATCTATAAAATTATTGCAATTCATAAAAAGTCTCATATTATATTTATTTGGGCATTTATAATATCAATTATTTTAATTTTTCACTATTATGTCAATTACTGCATCATCATTGTGTCATAAATAAATTAAATTATTTAATGTATAAAAATTATAAATACAATATAATTATGTATGAAATATTTTTAGCTTTATAATGAATATTTACAATTGAATTATCTTATGTATAACCCTATATTAAATTTTTTTAGTAAATAACCCTTGATTTTAACTCTTTTAATTCTTCTTTGAATTAAATAATAATAGATGTCCTAATCTAATCCAAGTGGACATAAATGATAATAGTTTATTCCAAAGGTTGCTTTTGGTTGAGATACACTTGTAAAATAAAATTAGGACATGTGTTAGAGTAATATTAATATCATTTTTACCCTTAATTACCCTATTTACTTATAACCGTGGAAAATAAAAGTAAAAAGTTACTATTCAATAATAATTATTTTCATCTCAATGAACCACATTTTACACCTTGATATTAACCGTGTCCCTTGGATTTTCGAAATTCCAATCATAGAAGTGGTAAAATTATGTTTTATGAAAAATTCAGTTTTTTAACTGCGACTTAGTAGTATCACTATTCGTCAAAAATAATGTTTTTCAGAAAAATACCAAAAATTCACCCTAGGCTAATTTTGATATTATGAATCCAAAAATGAAGTCCATTTTGAAAAATAAAATTTATAAAATTTAAAAAAGTAGGTATTACTATTTATAATGGCTGGTTTGATTAGTTGCGGTGTGTTAGAACACGATGCTCCGTACAACACACGCTATTGCATTATTCAAAGAGAAGCGTATCGTAGAAGCTTGGGGTGTTACATTATCCCCTCCTTCATATAATTTCGTCCTTGAAATTTCTAGAATACTACCGCATGAAAAGTCTTGGGTGGTTCTTCATCATAAGTTCCTTGGGTTCCCACGTTGCCTCTTCAGTCTTATATTTTCTCCACAAGACTTTTACCTGATGAGTCGTCCGGTTTCTCAGTACTTGTTCTCTTGTATCAAGATTCTTGACGGGCCTTTCGTAATAAGATAGATCAGGTTCCAATTCTAATTCCTCATAGGTGAGTACATGTGTTGGGTCAGGCATGTATTTCCTCAACAGAGATACGTGGAACATATCGTGGACTTTGAAGAGACTTGGCGGCATTTCCAATCAGTAAGCTACAACCCCAATTCGTTCAAGAATTTTGAAAGGTCCGATGTACCTGGGACTCAATTTACCTTTCATACCAAAACGTATAACTCCCTTCCATGGAGATACCTTTAGGAAAACTTGATCATCGACTTGAAATTCCAAATCCTTCCTTCAATTTTCAGCATAGCTCTTCTGCCTACTTTGAGATGCTTTGATATGGTTTTGGATTAGCTTAACCTTTTCCATCGTTTCCCCCACCAGTTATGGACCTACATGTTTTCTTTCACTAATGTCATCCCAATAGGTTGGTGTGAGACATCTCTTTCTGTATAACGCTTCATATTGTGCAATCTGAATACTCGAATTGAAGCTATTGTTATGGGAAAATTCTACCAGAGGTAAATATTGATCCCACATACCCTGAAAGTCAAGTGAGTAGGATCTCAATATATCTTCTAAGGTTTTAATAGTTCGTTCTGATTGTCCATCTGTTTGAGGGTGGTGGGAAGTGCTCAAATGATGTTCAGTATCCAAGGATTTATGAAAACATTTCAAGAATCGTGAAGTAAAATGAGGATCACGATTGGAAAAAATCGATAGGGGGACTCCATGAAGTCTCACAACATCATCAATATATAGTCTTGGTAGACATTCCAGTGGTAGATCATCTCTTAAAGCAAGAAAATGTGCTGACTTGGTAAGACGATCAACAATAACCCATATTGCATCGTTCCTTCTAAGAGTATTTGGTAGTCCCATGAAAGAGTCCATCGTGATATTGTCCCATTTCCACTCTGGTATGGGAATAGGTAGAATGACTCCTCTAGGATATTGCCTTCCAGCTTTCACTTGTTGTCAAACCATACATCTTGACACAAAATTAGCAATCTCCGTCTTCCTGTTGTCTCGACAAAAATGTTCCTTCAAGTCTCTATACATTTTGGTTCTGTCATGGTGTATAGAGAAATTGGAACTATGACAATCATCCAGCAATTCCCATTTTAGATCAGGTATATCGGGAACACAATGTCTCTTCCCAAATTTCAAAATTCCATCTTCAAACACAAAGTCTCTCAATCTCCCATCATTCACAGCTTTAATCTTTTTTTGAAATTCTTTATCATCGTTATGAGAACTATTAATCTTTTCTAGTAAAGATGGTTTGGAAACCATTTGAAAAATAATTGATGTTTCACCTTCCATGGTTATTCTCATGTCCATCTTCACTAGATCCATGAAAATTGGATCCCTTAAAATTCTCATATTTTTCAAAACTCCATGGTCATTTCTAATTATAGCATCTTCCACCTTGTTAGCTTTCCCCGGGTGGTAGTGTATCATACAATCATAATCCATGAGTAATTCAAGCCATCTCTTTTGCATCATGTTGAGTTCTTTTTCTGAGAAAATATACTTCAAACTCTTGTGATCAGTATAAATCTCACATTTTTCACCATAGAGGTTGTGCCTCCATATCTTCAAAGCAAAGATCACAGCTTCTAACTCGAGATCACGAGTAGGACAGTTTTGTTCATGAATTTTCAACTGTCGTGATGCATAGGAAATAACCCTATCATTCTGCAGAAGGACACTACCAAGTCCTTTTTTTGATGTATCACTATAAATAACGAACCCATCATTCCCTGATGGTAGAGTCAATATAGGAGAATTGACTAATATTCTCTTCATTTCTTTGAAAAATTACTCACACCCTTTTGTCCAAACAAATTTAACCCCTTTACGTGTGAGAATTGTTAATGGGTTAGCCAACCAGGCAAACTTCTAGACGAAACATCGATAATAACCTACTAAACCAATAAAACTACATACCTCAGTTATTCTCGTCGGTGCAGGCCATTCTTGGATTCCCTTTGCATTAGAAGGATCAACCGAGATTGCATCTTTAGAGACAATATGGCCAAGAAAAGAAATCTCATGAATCCAAAATTCACACTTGCTAAACATCCCAAATAATTCATGTCTTCTCAGAGTCTTCAAAATAATGCGCAAGTGATTTTCATGATCTTCGTAGATTTTGGAATATACCAAGATATCATCAATAAATTCCACCACAAATTCATCGAGATATTCCTTGAAAACTCTATTCATCAGATCCATGAATACAGAGGGAGCATTAGTCAATCCAAAAGGCATTACTGTAAACTCGTAATGCCCGTACCTAGTTAGAAATGCAGTCTTCGGAATGTCTTCCTTCTTCACACAAAACTGATGGTATCCATATCGAAGGTCAATCTTTGAAAAGTATTGAGTTCCATGCAGTTGGTCAAATAAATCATCAATGTGAGGTATGGGATACTTTATCATTATTTTTATAGCATTGATCTCTCTGTAGTCGATACATAACCTCATAGATCCATCATTCTTTTTAACAAAAAGAACAAGGGATCCCCATGGAGAAACACTAGGCAGAATAAATAACTTATTACTAAATTCCTCTAGTTGTTTCTTTAGTTCAACTAATTCTAAAGTGGCCATTCTATAAGGGGTCTTCGATATAGGCCTTGATCCAGGAATTAAATCAATGGAAAACTCAACTTCTCGTTCTGGTGGATGTCTAGGTAAATCTTCCTGAAACACATCTACATATTCTTTCACAACTGTTATATCCTCTATTTGAACATTCCATTCCTCACCCACTATAATTTCATCCTCTTCTCCCCCAATAATTGAATTTAGTTGAGCTAATGGGGGTGGATCTAGATAAGAATTAGGTGGTGACAATTCTGCTCTAAAGATAAGGTGTTCCTTATCATCATCATAAAAAATTGTAATAAATCTTCGCATCATGGTCTGAAAGACAATCCATACCGAGGATTATATCAATCTCAATCATAGGTATGATGATGAGATCAGCGGATAAAGAACATTTATGTGCTCTAATGGGGAATGATTCACAAAACATTGTTGCAATGATACTTCCCTTAGGAGTTTTAACTGACAACTCCCTTTTTAAATCAAATTGGAAATATCTAATTTTCTTAGGATACTAGGAAGATATGAAACAATGTGATGATCCAAAATCAAATAATGCATTTTCTAAACTTGAGGAAACCATTAAATTACCTGCCACCACATCTTTCGGAGCTTCTACCTTAGCAGTAGTGATAGCATAAGCTTGGCCTTGATCCCCTGGCCTTTTCTAAGGTAAGCTCCCCTGACGCTTAGGACATTCATTTGCATAATGTCCCATCTCCTTGAAATTGTATCACTGGACATTGGTAGCTTCCTTCTTCTCTCTTCAATCACGAGCTTGGTGGCCTTTTTCCCCACACTTGTACCAGACACCCATTACCTTCAAGAAAGTACTGGGGTGTTTCTTCCCACATTTACCACATGATGGATATTCAACCTTTCCCTTCATCCCCTTATTTCCATTTCCAGATTGATCAGAAGATCTCCTCTTATCTTTCTTTGCTTTAATGTCATAAGACTTAGAGAATTCTTTTTCGGTCTTGATAGCACATGGGACAATGTCTTCGTACGACGAGAAGGATTATGTGACTAATGCTCGATGGAGAAATGGTTTTAACCCATCAAAAAAAGATCAATATTACTTCTTGGGTTACGTATATAATCTCTAGCATACCGTGCTAATGTTGTAAAGTTAGCCTCATACATTGCGACATTCTCATCCTCCTTTTGTCTCAGACATAGAAATTTTATTTCCATATCTCCTCGATGGTCACGAGGAAAGTATTTTTCTAAAAATAGATCGTTGAAATACAACCATTCCATATTTGATACTTCATCATCTTCCTTCATGTTTTGAATCAATGACCACCAATGATTAGCTTCTCTAGTGAGGCGGTAAACTACCATGATAAATATTTCCCTTTCACTACACCCCAAAGCCTGAAATATTTTCTCGAGGGAATTTATCTATTTCTCAGCTACTAAGGGATTTTTTCTCTCATTGAAATTTGGTGGTTGTTTCCTCATGAAGTGATCTAACATTGATCCTCCACGTTGCGGATCAGGGTGCTCCATACATGTAAGGTTTTTATTCATAACCTGAGTGAGTTTTCACGGTATGGTGATTAGATGATCGACACCAGTTACATCACTATCTACACTATATTTATCTTGAGCAGGAGGGAAATCCATACATGCAGTGCGTGCATTGATACGATTTCCATTTCTTCCACTAGGCGCCATTTCAAAACAATGTCCTAAACTAGATCAGTTTATGAATCAAAATACATAATTCCATACTTATATAACACTTAACATAAACTGAACTATTTATGGATATAATCCATAATCATAAAAATGTTTTCTTTGAGGAAGTATATACTCATAAACTCTTCATAATGATTTGAAATGAAAATGAGAGTTATCCTAAGCGTATCCCCTGGGAGTGTCATAACCACGAGTGCAGCAAGGCCTATTGTCGTGCACCAGTTCCCGTTCGAATCCAGCTCAAAGCTGTGTTTTCGGGTTTTAACCCTAGGTACATCTGTGCCAGAGCCGCCTCTACCTGCTCGTATCCAGACAGAGATGTATTGCTCGGAAAACTCAGAAAATCTCTACAATACCAAAATTCTAGGAAGTTCTTCTATACTAATACTCAAAGTCCATCTTAAATCTATGTGCTATAATCAAAGATTATCTAAATCTAGCTTCCATGGTTTGTACTAATCTTCCTCGGATACCAACTGTAATTCCCCGACCCCAATTACCCAGAGTCGGTGCATTATTACATAACATTGGCTTGATCACAAGAAAGATCAAATCTCGAATGACCGATTCGTTTAGTAGCCTTGGTAACACTATATATATTAATAAAGTTTACATTACATATTAAAATGAAAACTACAACAATATAGTCTCCATATTCCCCACTCATATCCCCTCATATTATCCCTGCAGGTCATTCATAAATTACTTCTTCACATCCTGGGAAAAATAAAACATAGAAAAGGAGTGAGCTCAAATGCCCAGTAAGGAAAACAGTATAGCGAAAACATTCATAAATAAGAATAAACATTTAAAGAAATGTATAACTAAAAGAAAAGCCTTTTAAATTTGAACATAAAAATAGTATGGAAAAAAATAAAATGAAATAATGCCATTTACTTATTCACATGGATATTATACTAATAAAATAATCACATGCAATATTAGTAACCACTTTCATAATGATGGAATGCATAATGCCAGACAATCATAACCACATAGCCAAGGCCTCGTGCCAAGACTAGAAATAATATTTTTCCAAAGCCATGTGCCAAGACACTAGTTTGTCCCATGAGACCTATCGATGCATCAAAGAGCTATAGAGGGCTCCACCCATAATATATTAAGTCCAATGCATTCCTATATGAAAAGTTTTAAACATAACATAAACAATCGTATTAAAACTAGCATACGAAATGTCAATACTTTCACTATAAACCATGAAGGGTATAAAAATAGCATATCCATAGTCAAACATATCACAAAACCTTCAATAAAATATGGATGTCTTGTATCATAATAAATCAACTTCAAATAAGCGTAAAATCCATCAAAGGATGTTGACATAGATGAAATCAAAAATCCTTTTAGAGTAATATCACTTTTTTTTGAAATCATTTAAGAGTCATATATTTATAAAATATAACATTTTCTTTCAAAATATTCTTATAATATTGTATGGTATGCGTAGAAGATTTTATAATGGCGTAAAATAGCCGCACCCACCATATAAGTTAAAAAACATTCTTACCATAATTCTGTCGAAAAGGTTAAAAAGCACCTTGTTTGGAAAACGACAGAAAAATTATTTTATAAGACTCTTATTAAAAGTAAAACATGGGTATAAATGACTTTAAACCTTATTCTTTTAAATAGTAAAAATGTTTTGAAATACATTTTAACGAAACATGGATGTGGATGATAAAGAAATCCCCGTAGATTATTACGTATAATCAACCTCGGGTAATGAAGAGATTGAAAAATAAACCCTTACCTTGTACTTTTCTTTGGGTGGGGGTAGGCTAAACTCATGTATAATGGTGAAATAATTGTTATTAAATTATACAAGAATAATATACATTAATCTGATATTATATATGATCTTTTAACATTTATTTGTAAATAATATCTTAGTATTATCGTTGTTTCGGGTGTTAACTTACACGTTTTCTTTTATATGTTTTGTTATGTATGCCATGTTTATCATGGATAGGTTGTATCTTATTCATATACAGATTGATATCAGGTCCTTAAACATTATTTTTAAATCATTAAATGATAAATATACTTGAATGGATACGATGGAGAATGAATCTCATCGTGTTCGTGGAGACGGTAGTCCGTACGTACGCACGAGGGACAATATCATTCTTTTGATAATAAAATTATATATAATTGAATGGTATATCATATATAAAGAATAATTATCATGTTATATTTATTATTTACATGACTTAAAATCATTATTATACCCATCCAAATAATAATATATTGAATAACAATTACACCACGATGTGGAGACGGTAAGCCTTACGTAAGCACGTATGGTGACATGTCATTCAATGGAAGCATAGAATAATGGATATTGTTCTACCATATTTATAATAATATTATAGTATATAGGAGATACTGAATTAATTATTTTATAATGGTAATAACAATGAAAGAAGAAGTTGAAGAATAAATGAATTTGAAAAAGGGTGGTGAAAACATTATCTCTTATTCAGGTTCATCCTTTTGATTTGATCAAAAGTGCTCCTTAGGATGGCTTTGTGATCAAACTAAGTCCTATAGGATTTAGTGAGAGAAGTTGAGAGAGTATTAGGTCAGGTGTTGGCCGAACCAAAAGGCTTTGAAGCTGTGAATTAATGAGAAGGAGGAGTTCCTTTTTATAAGAGGGGAGAGGGGCACCTATGGAAAAGCTAGAAATATTATTTTATAATAAATTAATATTCATTTTATAATGTCTCAAAAGTGTATTATTTAAATTTTAAGGTGGGTATGGGTCGTAAAAAACTCAACCAATATAATTTAGATAGGTTTGGGTCATTATATTAATCTTATCTTTTAGTTTTAACTCTTAGTTAATTAGTTTGACACTTACCATGTCACTTTGTATTTTTATATTATATAGTTAATAAACATACTATATACATCCAAGAGACCCCCAAGTGGTCCAGTAATGATAAAAATATCATGATATAGGTCTCCTAGCTGAACCATAGATTTTTAGGAATTTAATATCAATTAATAATATAATATTTGTCATAAAAACTCTTTTATGTCAATTTTGACACTATTCAATAATTGATTTTTGTAAAAATCATAACAGAATGATTACTTCACAAAACATTGATTACGTCAATCATAACATTTCATATTAACATAGAAAATTAGTCTAATTCATAAAAAGTATCAAATTATATTTATTTGGGTATTTATAATATAAATTATTTTAATTTTTCACTATTATGGTAATTACTGCATCATCATTGTGTCATAAATAAATTAAATTATTTAATTTCTAAAAATTATAAATAAAATATAATTATGTAGGAAATATTTTTATCTTTATAATGAATATTTACAGTCGAATTTATCTTATGTATTACCCAATATTAAAAATGTTTGAGTAAATAAACATTGATTATAACTCTTTTAACTCTTCTTTGAATTAAATAATAATAAATGTCCTAATCTAATCTATGTGGACATAAATGATAATATTTTATTACTAAGGTTGGTTTTGGTTGAGATACACTTGTCCAATAGAATTAGGACATGTGTTAGGGTAATATTAGTATCATTTTTACCCTTAATAACCCTATTTACTTCTAACTGTGGTAAATAAAAGTAAAAAGATACTATTCACCAAAAATTATTTTCATCTCAATGAACCACATTTTACTCCATATTAATAGTGTCTATCAGATTTTTGAAATTCCAATCACAGAAGCGGTAAAATTACGTTTTATGAAAAATTCAGTTTTTTAACAACCAGTTAGTAGTTTCACTATTCATCAAAAAAATAAAGTTTTTCAGAAAAATACAAAAACTTCAACCTAGGATGTTTTCGATATTCCGAATCCGAAAATGATTCCATTTTGAAAAATAAAATATTTAAAATTTCAAAAATTATGTATTCCTATTCATGACGTCTAGTTTGATTGGTTGTGGTGTGTTAGAACTCGATGTTCCGTACAACACACGCTATTTCATTTTTCAATGAGAAGCGCACCATAGAATCTTGGGGTGTTACAGTATCCTAACATTTGATACCCTAAGTTTCAATCTAGCTTATCCATGGTGATATAATTATCCGTATGGATCTTAGTAAAGTGATATATTCCTAATATAGAAAAAAAATTAAACTTTCACTGATACCTACTATAAAAAACTTATCCATTTACACCATATTATTATAGTATTATAACCATCAAATACACCCATGGATTATAAAGGATAATTCTATTGTAAGAATAGGTACATAAAGTAGAAAACAATGGAAATATCTTTTATTTAAACTCCATAATGAGTCCCTAATTTTATTTGAGTTGTTATATCTTCCTATGATAACATAAGGAAAACAAGAAGTAAGGGATGAGTTAAAAACACAATAAGGGAATATGAATATGGATAAAAATAATATATCTATTAGAAGGAAAAACATGACGACATAAAAATTCATGAATATACATAAGGAATCAAAACATATGTAATCATTTTATCAAAAGAGATGTCGAAAAAACATACAAAAATACATAATAATGATTCATGATCCTTTCACAATAAGTAGAATTAGTCTTGGCTAACCACCGTGACTGTTTTAGATGGAGCACAAGTAAAGGATAACCACCAAGACCATTGCACATGAAGCATGAGTTAAGGAAAACCACTTAGACCATTGCCCATAACATCTCATGAGACTAAAAAGCTCACAATTTATGGTATTGATATCTAGGTAAAGCAATAAAAATATGTTCATTAATATGTGTTCCACATGAATAATCATACATAAGGATTCAAGCATAAATATGGGGTGTTACCCATAGAGAGAAAAAATGTATTATAATCATAACATGAAGCATAAAAAATTGGTGTATCTATAAGTAATCCATGAATGAATGTATTCAAAAAAAAATAAAGTTAAAACATAACATGCGAATATTTCATCATAAATGGTGTCAAATTTAATTGGAAACATTTAAAAATAATGTAAAATAATCAACAGAAATGAAGCATTTTAGAGTTGTTTAAGGAAATTATTAAAAGGAATTTAAAGTAGAAAATTTATACTCATTTTATAGAACTAGAATTTAAACAATATAGATTTTAATGGTAAAATATCTAATTTTATAAAAAATTTATTTCATAAAAAATATTATTGAGTGCATTGAAAATGGGTTAAAATTCGATAAGTTCTGTTTAATCGGGCTTGCTAATCAGAAAAAATTAAGAAGGGATCCTTTTAAAAAAAATGAATTTCCCCATAACATAACAATGATATGATATTCATACATGATTTTGGACCATATATAATAAATTTATAATAATTAAATAAAATAAATATGAACTACATTTGTGTAAAGATGGAGAAATAGTATCCCTGAGGAAAAATAGAGGTTTGGGTATAATATTTTACCTTATGTCCAAAACAATTAATCATAAGATCTTAATAAACCTTAACATGAAATTGAATACATTAAAAAATTATTTTAAAATTTTTTATATAATTATTTTAATTATTAACATTTTATTAATTTCATTGATATCCTCTTTGATGGGTTATGATATTCAATTTCATGGTTTATGTGCGTAAGATTCAATAGTTTTAATAATCAAGTCACTTGTATACATGGATGGAGAATAATTAAAATGAGTACGGTTTTATAGAATTGAATTTATATTTTATTAATTCAAATCTATAATTTTAAATGGTTATATAAGTCATTTATTGATTCTGGCATAGAGATAAATCATTAGATAAAGTGTTAGTGATAATCATTTTTATAATTTTGGTTGTTTTTCAATCATTACAATGAAGTTTTGTTTTATTAATTAATATCACACATATAAAATGTTTCCATAAAATTAAATAAGATTTAATAAATATATTTAAAACATGTTTAACCATAAAAAGGTTTTTTATGACAAATCATCAACCCGATAAAAGGAAATTAAAAAACATTCTTGTTCGTTATTTCGATAAACTAACACATCACTGAAAAAGTTTTCATTTTCAGTAAAATAGGAGAGGGGAATATAAATGATGATAAATTTCTACATTAACATGTAATTTTTTTTAATATATAACATATTTTAGTTTTCATTCATCATTTATTAGAGAGGTTATGACATAATAAAAAAAATTAAAAAACATTAAATGATAATTAAAGATGTTTTTACCACTTCAATAATTTTTTTACGAGCCCCCTTAGGGGAATTGTTTTTGGTATTTTTATGATGACCAAGGATCCTCGACATGGTTTATATTTTTTGGATATGTATTGGGTAGAATTTGGATAAGGTTCAAATCTTGAAATGTGTGAGGAGAAGAGGTTGTGAGGGCTGGTATTTATAAGGGAGGAGAGAGGTGTTTTCTCATTATTTTATTCATTAGGTTAGTAATTTGGACTAATAATATAAATAAATAGATAATTATCACTAAATAAATTACAATAATGAATGATTGTTCGATATTATCGGTTTAGATCAACAATAAATCATCTATGACTCAATAATTCATGTTTAGTTAAATATTGAAAATTTTTGTGTTTCACTAATCTAAAAAATTTCAAATATTAAAAAAAACAAAAAAAATTAACCATAAAAATTTATAAATATGTATAATTAAAAAATTAAATCCATTTTATAAATGTATTATTACCTAAAGATGGTTCATAATGGGGAATCCAAAGACCAATGAAAGAGGGAATCATAATCTTGAAACAAGAGGGTACAAAGGAGGACATAATAATTCTGAAACAATAGAGTACATGGGAGGGACTCCCAAGCATGAAACAGAAAGGTAAATGGGAGGGAATCCAAAACTCAAAAGAAGATGGAAGATGGAAGGTAATCCAATTCCAAGAACAAGAGGGTACATTGGATGGAATCCCAATACCAAATCAGGTACATGGGCTATTATGCTAGCAATGAATTGTTATGATGGTCTTGGAAGGTAGCCTAAACATTTGATTTTATATACTTATCTGTATGCATCATATTCAATGTCTTATTCCTATTTTATGTTACTTGGATTAACATCATTTTTCCATTAGAGTCATATATTATGAACTACTAATAATTATTCCATTACTAGGGTATATGATCTTTAATATCAAGTGTTTAATCATAAAATATTATTATCATGCCCTTATTCTCTAGTTATTCTTATGAATATCCTTTTTCCCTTACTAGGAATCTGATCTCGACCCTTTATTATGTATCCTATCATCATGTTATGAAGAAATATTTTGGGTATATGTAATAGTGTGGAATATATTTGTGGAAATCATTTAAGGTATTTCATTATGTTATAATATTTTGGTACAAGGATTTAAATATACTAAACTATTACATTTCTTAGGAATTTATTTCTATAATATTCTAATTATTTATATAAATTTGTAACATCCATGTGTGTTATGACTGGGTCACTATTGTTGGTAATAAATAAACATTTATTCATCCATTAGAAATGAGGATGAGAAAACATTAGTGATATCCCAAGGGATAGTTCATAGGATATGTCTAGGTATATCTCATAGGATTAGTATAAGGATAGAGACAAGTATTGGAATCATTCCTAGAATTATTGTAAATTATATAGTGACAGGTATCTTATAAATACATCATGTTCTGGATACTACAAGTTGATGTATATTTGGAATAGATTTACCTAGGGTTAATTACTCTGAAAAATTGTGTCGGACCTGACACGAGCATAGATTCATACATGACAATAGGCCTTATTGAACACATGGTTTGACACACATAGGGGATATTTATTTGGAATTAAAAGAAACTATAATACATTATCTAGGATTTATAGAGAATATAGCGTTGACTAAAATAGGATAATACTATGGTATCACAGATTAATGAAGTATGATTCCTGATTAAGACATCATATAAGTTGTTTTCAAGATTATATAGATCCTCACTATGATTGCTATTTATGACATTTTTTTTCTAATGGATAAAACCTGAAGGAACTATGTTAATGATGAATTAAATGGTCAATGAAAGGTTTTTACTCATGAGAAACAAAAATTTATGGTATATTGAAAGAAAAACATCATTTTTATTCTCACACAAATTTATCAAGATATGAATCATGCTATTCCTCAAAATTATAAATGGAAATGAAAAGTACTTTGTACTTCATGAGGTGAAAAACATCTTATTTTAGTAGGACTTCCAACCCACATGTAGCCGAATAATGGATTTGTACAACTAAAATTATATTATCCATTTTCGAGTGATTGTAACATAATAAAGTAATTTTTTATAGAAGGTGAATCTGACAAGATGGGGACCCTAGTAAGGAATATGAGGAAGATACATGAAATTGAAAAAATATACTGGGATGATTTAAAGAACATATTAGTCATTAAGTACCTTCCTCTTGTTATTTATATGAAGATAGAGGATGAATTTATAATGCTTAAGATGAAGTAAGAAGAATCCGTAGGAACCTATGAAATAATTTTTTCAAGGACCGTGAGGTACTATTCGGGTATTATCATCCAACATGAAAGAAAATTTGATAGGTTTTTTTGGGTCAAGAAACCTAGTCATCAATTTTCCATGATTATAAGAGAATTTAGTACCGATTAATAATTTTTTAGAAGTGATATCATGGTTGAATTCAGTTTTGGAATTATGTAACCGTCCCATGGTTTTAAAAAGAAATGTGAGATGGAAAACAAAGGAAAATCTAACAACCATTGAGAAAATAAAATGATCCTTTTATTATGAAAAATGTGTGGGAAGAAACATATATGGAATTTTTATAATGGGAAGAAACAATGTATTAAGTGTGGGGGGATGGTCGTCGAGTTGTTTAATGTCCATGTAATGGGAAAAAAGATTGCTAATGATGTGAATAATTAGAAATACCCGTTGAATATACCTCCCACACATCAGTTGTTCAATTTCATGGTTTTTTTACATTGTACTACCAAGTTCCAAAATCCAAGGACTAATGTGGATTATTTGCTTCAATAACTATTTAGGGAAATAGAAAAAATTAATTCTTATGCAATCATAATGGATAATGTGAATAGTGAAAATTAGGTTACACATAATCTGTACTCCTTTGATTAGAATTTCATGTATGGTTTTGTACGATTAAGAATTTTGAAAATATTATATTTTCATGATTTTGTGATCATTCATCTAATAATATAGCTCTATATAGATTATGGATTAATACAATCACATTTTATATTAAATTGATACAACTATTGACAAAATTTTCCATTGAAAATATTTTGTTTCAAGATAAGATCATATTTAAAGAATAAAATGTGAATTATATTTTATATGTGTTATAAGGATGACCATTTATGGAATGGATTATACTAAAATTCAAATGGGATTTTAGAGAGTAGATTTTTATTTCACAATATGGAGATTAATTCATTTTGGATAATTCCTACTGATCTTTTGTTATGATAAAAATAAATGTAAAAACCAATAATTATATTCATGGACCTTATGATCTATCAATTCTCTAAGGCTAAAAAATTCACCATTATTTAATTGAGTGGGAGATGAAGTATAGGATGATCAAGGAAAAAGGGGTTAGGATTTCATGAAATCGTGGTAGTATATATTTTCATGAAAAATATTCATCCTTTAGAAAAATGAGCATGAAACCAAAATTTATTTCTCAGTACCATCATTTCTAATGAATAAAATGGACCCTTAGATCATCCTATATATATTTTTGGCTTTGTGATCATTTACATTCCCCTGGACATAATCTATATCATTCATTACACGAACAAAATACTTACATTTCTCTTTCATGTCCATGTTTTCAATTCCAACCTATTTTTTACTGTGTTGAAACCTAGTAATATGTTACTTTGGATAAATGTTTTGTTTCCAACATTCCATTTTTAATGGATTTTTTATTATGGATTTGATTGATGTGTTTTTCCGTGAAAGGAACATTCATGTATTAAACCATTGATAACCCAAATGGATTTCCAGGTAATAATTAGTTTTAAGGGGATAGAATGTAACACCTTCATAATTTGTGAAATAATTTTTTATAATTAATTTATACCATTTGATAATAATGATTTCATGAAAATCAGAAAATATTTTTTTTTATTAATGCACCATGTTTTTCCAGAATTATAAAAAATACCATGTTAATAAAAAACTACACACAACATAAATTTTATCATCATCTACATGGAACAATGAGGGTTTCTTACATTATATGAAACAATGGATTTCCTATATTTCATGTATAACACACAAGATTGAGTTTTAAATAACAATAATATATGATTGAAAATATTATTATTTAATATAAAATGATATTGCATATCCTTTATATTTGAGTCTATTTTAATGACCCAACAATTCAGTTACAGTACAAATCATTTATTTACAATTTGAATACAATAAAAATCCATAATAATGAGTCCAATCATGCCAAATAGGGCACAATATCATTCAATGCTCAAAAGGAGGTTGAAGCTGTGGAATGGGAAAAATAGACTAGGAAGCACAGTTTGTCTGCAACTGTATGACCAAGTAATCATGGTCGGGCTACTGGTTGTCGAAATGGCGCAGATCCATTGTTTTGTGGTTTTTTCATTATTAGTAATACCATACACCCAACCATGTGGGGTTCCCCATCTGTATAGACATCCATGAACAATTACAAAACAACTCTTAATTTGGGTACCTAAACCTGGTGCTTTTATATTTTGGATGAAATGTATGTTTACCCCTCTATTACCTACTATGATGTATTTTATTCTTTTGGTTTTCCCACCAGCAGACTAGCACAACTGGATTTTCACACATGAGATAAAAATAACTCAAAATATGATTTGATCTTGATTCTCTTACTTGTGTTACTAGTAAAAACCCCAAGTTTAACAGCGTTGATATTAATCAGCGCTAGAGAAAAGCACCTATAAATGGAATACATATCATTTCTAAAGAACATGTTGATAAATTGAAAAATTTATTAGTGATTTTTATCTGGGATAAAGGTCCCATATATGAGCACATTATTTTTAGCATTGATAAAGGTGTCCATTTTTCAGTGCTTTATTTTCAGCATTGATAAAGGATCCCATTTATTAGTGCTTTAATTTTTGAGTTGAAAAATGGTACATGTTTTAAGTAATGTATTATTAGTTCTCATAAGGGAGTCCATTGTGATCATTTTTACCAATGATAAAGGACATAATAAATAAAATAAAATAAATAAATATATAAAATATATAAAAAATGAGTTTATTATAAGAATATTACAGATTTTATTGATTAACTAATTATTGATAGAAAAGAATAAATTGATTATACTATATATAAATTATGATTAATAATTAATAGTATGTATTTAATACATCGATATATATATAATGAAATTTAAATAGATTAAAATCTAAAATATGTATATTGAGAAAAATACATACAATTTTATTAATTAGATGAAAATTGATAATTTTAACAAATAATATATATTAAATAAATAGATATATATTAATTAATATAGAAATGATTTATATATTGTGAAATATTTATATTCTATATTTAGTGAATAACTGTGTATAATTAAAATTTAATAAAAATGGAAAATAGTGACTAATTTCATAGAGTAATTGACTTATAAATTAATGTTGTTTTATTTTTCAATTTAACATGGATAAAAAGTGTGTTATACTGATTTTTCATACAGGAAATTAATACATTTTTATATCCCCCGAGGGTACACCATAGTTAGTAGTGGCCCTCTAGGGTCTTAGCATGATATATAGTTCAAGTCTCCACATGTTCTTCCTTATCAGTAGTGTATGAAGTTTCATATATTTCTCCCCCATATCTGACAATTGTAATAATTAATTTGGTTTTTATACAATGTACCGACACAAAACATACCCATTTATTCAATATTATGAATGTTTAATTATTTTTAATTAATTCCATTTTACTCATATATAACATTGATGTACATAAAATTGGATATTCATTAACAATGTTAAAAGAATATATTTAATAAATATTCAAATATATATATATGAAATATATATTTATAAATATATATTATATTTATAAAATTATATTTTTATTATAAAAAATAAATAATTTTTTAAAGCATTTATATAATTATACATAATTAATTTTATATATTTAAATAATTATAAATAAATTATTATATATATTTATATAACTATTAAACTTATAATCATTTAACTTATGTAATGAATATATTCAATATATTTATATGTTTTTAAATATAATATATACACATATACTTATATAAAAATAAACATTGATATAAATATTCTATTTTCAAACATTTATATAATATTAAATAAGTAATTATAAGTTTAAATAATTATTAAATGATAATAAATATATTTATAAAATGAATATATTTAATATATTTATTTTTTTATAAATTGTATATATATATATATAAATATATATATATATATTTACAGACATTTTATTTATAATTATAATTATAAATGCTCTATTAGTGCTAAAAAATATCACTAATTTATATGGATTTATCAGCTCATTTATAGAACAGTTAATGACCTAACATTTTCAGCATAATAAGGTGCTGACTAATATGCCTTTCATCAATGCTTACATAATAAGAACTGGTAATCAAAATCATTATCATCCCTATTTTAAATGTCCTTATAATAGTGTACTGGTCTAATTAAAAAAATATAACATGCTATGAACCATTCTAGTGTGATTCTCATTCATTCTCCCCTTTCTCTAATCCCAATTTTCTCCCACATATCCTTTATTTTCCTCACCCTATTGTCCTAGATCTTTTCAATGGTCTTTCGAAAATTATGATCTAGATGTTGTACTAAAACAATATATCCAATCTTCTTAGTCACACCATGATAGTGTTTTTTATGAAGTATTTGAATTTAGTGGAAACCATTGATAGGCTAATCTTTTCATATTTGGGGTTCCAAGATCGAGCAATGGTAGGAATTCTCATCATAATGAAAATCATGATTCAGTTTTCATTGAAGGAAGATATCTTCTGGGCTGGTTCTAGTTCCCCCAATAGCTGCAATAAATTCTAGTTCTATCACCTTCAGGGGTCATATGACTTCAATATGAAGCATGAAATTCCAAAAATAATTATTTTGGGTAGTTTTTCCAAGGTCCCATTAACATTTCAAAATCCAGTGATTATACGCATGCTAGGGAATCACATTGGTAAATATTTATGTTTTAAAAATAGAACCAGCTTAGTTTTTCACATAGTTTATCATCAGATTTCCATTGATGTTGATGTAACTATAATTCCTAAAAATTATGTTCTAATTATAGTGGATAATAATTTTGATTCATGCTGGTGGTGTGTATTTAATCATGGGTTGATTTATATAGTTCCTGTAAGAAATTGGGTCATTATACATTTGTATGTATATGAGTGAAAAAGAACTATGAACAACAGAAGGTTTCAGTTTCTCATGATAAAGGCAAGGGGTTCAAGAGTGGTGTTGGTGAAGGGCCGATGGGGAAGATTCAATTAGGCGTTTCTACTCACCCATGCAATGCGATGACTATTCAATGTCAGTCTCAGAGGGGCACATCTCCTTGATGATTGGATGTTATCAAATTCTATATATTAGAAATTGTATTTAATTATTCATCATTTTAGGTCTATATAATCTTTTTAGGTCCATAAATACATTTAATTTATGGTAATATAATTTATACTTAAATAACCAATAAATCATTGTAATCTCATGTTACTTTCAAAATAATAAAAATTAGTAATTATATATGAATTTTTTAATATAATTAAACATTGAAAAGTTTATTTAATTATAATTTATACATAATTATGTAGTATAATATTTATTTGTAACTAATATGATTTTAAAATTATTATTAATATTATTTCTCTAGTTTATGAATAGAAAATAGTATGTTGTATATATATATTGAAAATAAAGTGTGAATTTAAAAATATTTTAATATGATAAATAATATATATATATATGTATTAATATTAAAAAAGTTACTTATACTATATATATATAACATTTCTATATATAATATTTCTGTAGATTCACATTATTTATCTATGTATTAAATGAGGATTGACCTCTATATTATAGTTTTTGATGGTAGAAATAATGAACCCCATCTGGGTTTCTTTGCATATTGAAGTTTGTGTGAAATAAGTACATGTCTCCTTCAACCACCTCATCTAATCATATAAATCCACATAATTTTTTTAGAAAATAACACCTATTTAAAAAGAAATATATTTATCAAATAACAATTAAAAAATCCACTCCCAATTATGTTATTAATGATTTATTTTCCTCCATGCGGATAATTATGAGGATCAAAATGAAATTAAATCACCATTAACTATGAATCCACATATAATAAAACGAATTAATATCAAGGACATACACTCATTAGTAGAAATTACACTCTACCAACCAATGACCCTGATGTTGTGCATCACTATATTTGTGTATTATTATTCTCCAGTCTCCACCCTCCCTATATCATTCCTGACGATCAATCTATCATTTACATGGTTGTGTGGATCTTTTCTTCTGAAGAGTTTAGTAAAAGTAGAGGCATTTACTTAATAAATATTTTTAATGGTGTAATTTCCCAAATGGAGGGAATATCCCTTATTATAGGACAGTATGAAGTATAATTCTCATCCTAATCAGTTTATCCCCCAAATAGTTATCATTCAATTTTATTTCCTTGATATATATCCCCCAACACTTATAGAAATTACCATACTTTTTTATATACTATGGGAATTAATCATCCCTTGGATGAATACTTCATATGTGATTTAATGATACAAAGGTGCATGTCCACAAGAGATGAAGAATGTGTGTCAGATAACAAAATTAAATGATAATGGTTTAAGTTATGAGCTGATGAGAATGACAATCATAGTTCATCTTGTTCTCTAAAAGGGTAAATGCCTACCATTTTTTATTATTACACCATTGGAACTAGTTATTAGCTCAACACCTTTATTTTCACCCACATATTCAATATAAAAGCTTAACACTAGTAGATAAATTATAAATCAAAGATAGAAAATTAAATGGAGAGGGAAGATACTGACTAATCAAAATACGCCACTATAGTATTGTGTAGCATGTGGGTCATGGGTCACTATAGTGTAATTTCATGTTAAGAGTGTATCTTACTATAATTAATTTACTTTATTTGACATGGAGGAAGAGTAAATGGTGAATTACATTGATTTTTACCCCCAAAATTATCCATAAGGATCTAATTAAACCATTAATAAAATAATAGGTTGAGGATTTTTTAATGTTTTATTTCCATAAAACATGGTGTTTTTTAGGATTTATGTTATTAAAAACTAATATGGTTTTATATTATTAGAAAAAGAGGTTGGGGAGGGGTTGGCTTCGTTCAAAATTACCTTGATAGGTAATAATCTGTAATGGGTTTCATTCCATCCACCATCAAATATTATAAAATGGAGGTCTCTCCAAATATGGTACACTGATAAATAAAGTGAATCTACCAAAATATTATACATATATGTTATATTAGTAAAACTATTTCAATATACGTATACATATGTATATTATTTATCATATTTAATTTATTTAAATATAAAATATAGTATTCAGAATATATATATATATATAATTATTTTTTCCAATGAAATAAAAAAATCTAATAATATTAATTTTTAAATTATATTAATTAAAAATAATTTTTATTCTAGAAAATTGTGACTATCATCATTTTAAAATTGAGAGTTTATTTTAACAAATTTCTGTCACTAAAAATAAATTAAATAAACTTGGATTGTTTTTATAATTTTGTACATCATTTCACAAGTCCTTTGAATGTGTAGGAATTAGTGTCATGTCATACCAATACACGTTGTGATCAGTATATGTCAAAGTGTGTGTTTCCAATGTAAAATGATATTTTAGTAAAAGGAAAACTCACCTACTCAAAACCAAGAAAACACATTAATATTTTTTGATACTTTAGAAAATTTACCCAAAAGACTTTGATATTTTTTTGATTCAATCGTACCTCAATCCAACACATCGTGGGACCCGTATGACTCTAGGTGCATATTTTTATTTAAAAATCACGTCAATTTTAAAAAAATGTAAAAAAGACATGCACAAAACTAAGAAAACACATTCATTTTCTTTTAATAAAATATGCAAATGATTCATAATCCATTTGTGATGTGTAGGAATCATCTTCACCTAAATCTGATGCATAGTGTTCTTGGTATGACCCACTGTGTCCATTATTAGTTTAAAATAGACAGTTTAATTCAAAAAAATGACTCACTAAATAGTGATAAAAGGCACTCATATTTTCGTGATAATTTATTAAATTTATTCACAAGTCATTTTTTATTCGTATTAACTATTATCATGTCAAACCTATACATGATGTCATTGGTATTATTCACTCAATGTGTTTATAGTTTAAAATGATATTTTAATAAAAAATACCTTTGACACAGTCAAAACTAAGTAAACACATTAATATTATTTTGATAATTTATTAAAATGATACATATTCCATTTGGGACTTGTAATACATTAAACTCTCCTCAATATAATGTTTGGTGTGATTTATTTGACTCAATGTTCATCTTTTAATTTAAAATTGACATGAATTTTAGTAAAAGGGACAACACACCTACTATAAATTGATAAAATACATTCAGATTTTTTCGATACATTATGAAAATGATTCATTAGTCATTTTTGGAATCTTGGAATGAGATGCATATCAATATTATACATGATGTTTCTAGTATGACTCAATGTTTATGTTATCTAGTTGAAATCAATATTTTAGTTCAAAATGATTCAGTCACTGTAAACTAAGAAAATGCACTCGGATTGTCTTTATAATATAGTATATCAATTCATAAGTAATTTGTGATATATAAGAATCAGTATCATGTCATACAAAAATATTATATGACTGATATGAGTCAAAGTACGTTGTTCTAGTTAAGATAACATTTTAGTAAACAAGACAAATCACATAATCAATAATAGGGAAACACATTTGAATTCTTTTGATACTTTAGGAAAATGATCTATCTATCCATTTGGATGTGTATGAATCACCCACACATTAATCTGAATCACGATGTGATTTGTATTACTCTATGTGTGTTATATCAACATATAAGTATCATTTTAGTTTTAAATATTCATCATATAATCAAATCCGACCAAATGAGCTATGATTTATATTTCTCATTATTTAAATTCATTATTCATAATTTTTTTTAATTCTTGTTGTTTTTGGTGATGGTGTGTGTAGTCAAATCACACTACCCTAATGGGGCAGTGTGTTCTTATAGAACACCACGATATTCTCCATTATGAGTTCTTTTATAAGTACTGATAATTGATTCATTTATCAAAAATTATAGAAGCATTGATAAATGGTCATTCATCATCACTTTAGAGAGAACTGAAAAATGGATATGTTATTTTCCCTTTTATAATTGTTGATAATGGACTCCTTTATCAACGATGTTTTATATCTAATAAAATTAGAGGTGTTTTAATGTCGTTCTTGTATTTAGTGCTTCTTTAGCAATAATAAAGTCATGTTTTTTTCACTATTAACGATTTTCCTTGTAGTAGTGTGTCCATTCATCAATCTGTTAGAAGCATTGGATCTGTCTTGGTATGATCCCCTACTCTCTCAACACCTATCAGTTTTAATCATAAAATCCATTTCAAAATTTAGGTGAAGGATTAATTTAACTAGTTTTATGGAATTTGATCATTTTTCATATCTCATACAACATACTCCAAATCTATGGTCAATATTGATCGAGGATTATTATATGACCATGAGTTTATTGTTCATGTAATTTTACCTTTGAGTTTTATTGTCTATTTGACATTTCATTGTGCCACATTCTGTGCTTTTTCAATCATCCGAATTCTATAGATTACTTCATGTCAAATTATTCCATTCAATATGTAATATGCCTATTGATTCTCATTAGGTGGTTTCAAGGTTCCACATGACATATATGGTCACCCCATGGGTGTGAAAAGTGTAATTGTACATTATATAAAAATGATTCATAATGATCAGAACTCCTAATTGGTTGATGGATTGGATTTTAAAATAAGTTTCACTTGAGTCATGATTATTAAATGGGACACAAGACACATCTTATGTGTTTTGACCTCTTATCATTACAATTTGTAGTGTAGGAAATTGACATTTTTCCATATCATCTCCTATGTGACCCATTGGGGTTATGAATGGTTTTTCATTGATTTTAAAAATTGAATTGGCTAACATAAATGATATATGGACATCCTTTAAATTAATTTACCATTACACATTCCCCATTAATCTTGAGTCTTAAAAATGTAATTTCGATGTCTGACCGAATAAAATGGAATTGATCTTGTGAAATGGACAACACATGACGGGTTACCATTATATAATATGAATCAATTGGTTTTAAATAGAAGGATCCAATCAGATGGTAAGGCCGTGAACCATGTCTATAATTATATAATTTTTTATTGATATTGAATTTTTTTTAATTTTAATTGAACTTGACTAATGCAATGAATAAGAGGTTATTACTTATGTATTATATTATGAATTCTTATAAATATTCTATGTATATGGTCCATAATAAAGATATGGGTGGAAACAATTCTCTATTCTATTTATACATTAAATAATTAATTTATTGAGGCTATGATATGATGGTAATGGACCATTGAGAATGGTGGTAAAATGCTCCCCTATATCGGGTGGTGAGCATGAAATCTCACATGAGTGACACTATATAGGTTATTGGATTTATGAAACATGTCCCCTGGATAGATTATTTCAATGATGGCTCACTCAAAATCCGTAGCGTTCTTGGATGGAATATCTAACAATAATAGGATGCATGAAATATACCTTATTTGATGATCTAATTGGATCCTTAGAGTGGAAGGAGATGTATGAGTTGTGACTTGGTCCAACCAGCACTAGTATTCTAGTTATATGGCCACTTACATCAGTATATTATTTCTACATATTATTGAATGAAATATATAAAATTATAATATATATATATCACTACTATATATAAATGTGAATGTTTAGAAATTCCTTTCGAAAATGAGCTGAAGTAGGAAGAGCGTTCAGGTGTCCATTAAAATCCTCAGTGGACTAATTATTTACTTATTCATCATTTAGTTACTTATTTTATTATACCTGCACATTTTTTAGTTAAGAGAACTTCAGGGATTACATGAAGGCACCATTGGTGGTGGCCTACTTAGATTTTATTTCACACCCTACTTGGGATTTCTTTGGTATAGGAGACAGTTATCTATACGTGGGTACTAAAAAAGTAGGCACCCTACTACTAGTATTTGACATGGTTACTTTTAGATAGAGATTAGAGGATGATGTTTGGGTATAGGCTTGAGATGAATGGATTTGTTTTTTTTCCTTTTGTACTATTTTGTAGAATGATTGTATCTTTTTTATTCCTTACTTTATTATATAATTACATGAATCCATTTATTAGAAACATAACTAAAAGAATTTGATATTATTATCAGTTATCTAGTTATTTATTTCATTGGATTCATACTTATTATTTTATTTTTTTATGATTCCACGGTTGGTTGATTTTGTCTATTTATATTCTTCATTCACTTTTGATTGTATTTTTTGGAATCTATTTTTCCACTATGATATAATGATAGTGTCTCTCCATATTAACACCTTTACACACTTTGTACTATTCGGAAACCACTGGAATATGGAAAGGTGCACTTGAAGCCATGTGACCCTCTGTCTTGTGGAATAAGTTATGTGGACCCTAGGTAGGTATGTTAAAACGTGGTATCAGATAAATTCATTTATTGACATACTATTTTTATATAATATATCTGAGATTTTGAATTCTTATAACTTGGTCATAAGATTCACTATGCATCGTGAACCCATGTTTGGAATAATGGCTGATTTTCTTGAATTTTAATTATTGTTTTCATTCTTCCTATTACTTTTGATTCTACTTCACCATTGGGTTACACACTTAATTTACTATGTTATTGATATTGGTATAATTTAAATGAGTTTTCATTTAACTTGGATCGATGAATGGGTGGTGATTGACTCTATACATCACCATTGGCACACTAGGACTAATATAAGAAATATTTTTCAATGTCACATATATTTTTAACATGCATTTTCATGTCGCATTTTATCGGTGCCAAGATTATATTGAATTTTAATGGCACATCTTGTAGAAATTTGAAAAAAAAAATTGAAACATAATTTGCAAGCCTTAAACTAACATTTTTTTCTAGGTAGAGGTAGCAGAAGTCAGGATCATTTCATAAATTACTTTTTAATACGTCAATAGTGTGGGAAGTTGAGACACATGATACATTAGTGATAGTGGGATCTAGCGGAGTGAAAAAATTATGGTAGTATGGGCTTTATTCAACATTTATTTAGGAAATTTTATCCAGTTCCTAGTGATAAGGGATCTCCTCCAACTTCATGGTCATGAGATGGGCTAGTGGGATCATGTTAGGAAGCTAGTTAGAATACCACCTATAAATTAGGATAAGGTGTAGGTCGATGTAGAGGATCTCAATCATAGGATTCTCAGTCACATTAGAGTGGGATTTATCAGTGAAGTGAGGTAGTGACTCAAGGTCATGGTACATTCCACAGAAATGTATTCCATCGTGTGCATGAGGAGAAGAGCACCAAGAAATCTACTCTACAAGGTACTATTATTATAGCCTATCCATAATGTCTAATATATTTTACTCAATTAGTATCACTCTATTATATCTGAGACAATTATGGGATATATCGAATTGGAGAATTAGAACATTAATGGTGTTAGGATTCTTGACACACCATTAGGCATCCCTTAAAATGGGATCAATTATTTTTTGAATTATCCCCTTGATATAGGTAGTAACCTTTTCGTATGGATTCTCCAGACACTTAATATGATAGGCTTTGACGTAATCATCAAGATGGACTATTTAGTTACCTGTCAAGTGAATATTTAAATCTATCATTAATGGGTGACCTCAATATCCTCAAAGGTCATCGGTAATGTGTATAAGGTAGAATGTGATGTTATTGCGACATGAGTAGGACCAGAAAACTGGGGCTGTGTAATGTTACCAGTCAGATCAACAATCATTTCCATGATATCCAGGGGTTATGACTCAATATTTTTCTCATGAAGTGGATTTTTTTTGAAATTTCATTCACAAGTGTTTCACTAGTATACCTATAGTAAAAAAATTAGATTTTACCATTTATCTTACACCTGGAGTATCCATAGTGACCATTCTTCGTTATATGATGGTAGCTAGGGAGCTTCTAGAGATCACGATGAAATTTGAGGATCTTGAGGCTAAAGGCTTTATATGCCCCCAAAACATCTCCTAGGGGTTATATGATCATTTTATCAATAAGTTGGATTGTAACCTATGAATCTATGTGGATTACCCTTAGTTGAATCATATCATGATTAAGAATTGATATCCAATGCCTAAAATAGATGACCCATTTGATTAGATTTTAGGAGATAAAGTGTACTGAAAGATATATCTATGGTTGGTTATCATCATGTGTATGTCTTGAATTTAGACATACAATGCATTTAATTCAAGAAAAGGTATGGTCTATATGGGTACCTAGTTATGTTGTTCAAATTCATGAACACACCATCGTATTTCATGGCTCTTATCAATATTGTCTTCCACATGTATTTGGATTCAATTTTTTTCCATCATGAATATATCATGGTGTATTAACCCTACAAACATGACCATGAAACTCATATTGAGGTCAGGAAAAATGCAGATAGAGAGAACCATCTCTGTGTCAATCTAAATAAATTCCTTATTTGGGTCAAAAAATTACACTTCCTAGGTCACATCATCACTGAGTCAATATATTCAGTATACCCAATGAATATGAGATCTATAGTTTCTTAGGATCATCCCAAGAATGTAGTTGAAAATCGTAGTTTCTTATGGAATGGTGGATATTACAGATTCTTCATCTAGGATTTCTCATTCCTTTCATCCCCACATATGGGACTGGCAAAGAAGGGTGTGAAATTCATATGTTCAAAAGCTTTCAAAATAGACTTTATAGATTTGTAGGATTGTTTGATATTAGTATGGATACTAAATCTACCCGATACACGAAGGGTATATACTATGTAATGTGAATCATAATGTATATAGCATGGACTTATTATAATGCTAGAATAGTGAATCATCACTTATGAGTCTCGTTCGTTGAGGCGTTGTGATTTGAATTACCCAACACATGACCAATGTTTCACCATTATTGTTATTTCCATACATATTTGGATAAATAATCTACTGGGAGAGAATTTTTGGGTTTTCACTGATCAAAAAATACTAAAATATATCTTCACATAGCAGGAGAGAATTTTTAGGAAATGTAGCTGGGTTGAGTACTCATAGTCATTTGATTTTGAGCATTCCTACATGCTTGGAAAGGGAAATTCTATAGATGATTCTCAAATTCAAAAAACATAAACAAGTTAGTTTAGGAATCCAGTGGTGAATGGTATCTTATAGAGTTATCCACATATATTCACGTTGTTGTTTAAAAGACTATGATTATATGATCCTCTTAGATTTGAATGTGACATTTAATCTTCTGGAATGAGTACAATTAAGGTAGTTATCAGATCCTAAATGATTATACTTTAGGGAAAGTATATCATATGATGATATATCTTTAAGTTGGACCGTGAGTTGGTATAATGACTTATTGTTCCATTGGATTGGATGGGTCCCGAAATAAATCATATAGTTATTGATGTAGGAATTCCATGCCTCAGTATAGGTGTTCTGCCCCGGTGACAAAAATATTTATTGCAATCTAAAACCCCACTATTGGTAGTCTGGTATGAAACATAGTATTTTCGGCTTCATCACCAGGTGATCTACATGACAAATAGTGAATATGGAACATCAAAATATATCATATATTCTTGAGAAATTTTCCATTACTGTGTGGAAATGGGATGATGTTTTTGAGGATTTCATGACTGGTCTACCGTGATCAAATCATGGCAATGATATTGTGTTGGTTTTTAGTGATTGTTTGATGATGTTCTCACACATCTTACCTATTAAAGTGAACATCGTGATAGATGATATTTGGAGGTTTTATGTTAATCGTGTTGTATGAATTCATGGATATCCTTATTACATCATTTGAGATAGAGACAATCGATTCACACCAATATTTTGAAAGGTGTTTCATAATGAATTGGGTATAGTGTTACTTTTGATCACATCCTGTCATCCATAGACTGATGGATAGACATAGCATAACATTTCTGTGCCAGTTGAAATACTCTATGAGTATGTCCTTGACATTAGATTTTCTTGGGAGAAAAATATTACACTCATTTAGTTACCTTATAATAACTTTTGACAAGTTACAACTGATATGGATCCTAATAAAGCCTTATATAATAGTCCTTTTCACTCACCTCTATGGAAAAAGAGGTAGGGGATGAATCTATTCATGGACCTTGGTGCATGTTGGAGACTTTAGAGCAGGTCCAGATAATCATAATTCACACGTTTATATCTCAGTCTAGAAATCATTCATATGCAAACATAAAATGGTTACCTATTGAGTTCAAGTTCGTGGATCATGTATTCCTAAGTGTATCACCCATGATGGGATATAACTATATTTGGAAGTTGGGTAAGCTCTCCAAGAGGTTCATTATGCCATTTATGGTAGTGTAAAAGATCTGTCTGGTGGTTTATGAGCTGTCACATCCCTAAAGATATCAGTCTACGCATGATTTCATTCTTGAATATCATCTTATCTAATACTATCTTGTCCTATCAAATATCATCCAACCTAATATGGTTGAATTGGATATGGATTATTCCTTTTGGGTTTATCTAGTGAGTATAGGGGATTGGAACTGGAATAAAATCTATGGATTGTATATAAATTTGGTATGGGTGCTATAGAATCACCGCCAATAAAGTCATGATCTTCTTGAATAAATATGATATACGTTCTCAGTGGCTGGAATGCTTTCCGAACGATAACTCTTTACCCTAAGAAGGCTAACTCAAGGAATATTTTATTTATGGAGGGAGGTTGTAACAACCCGTCTTTTCAAAGAATGTTTAGATTGTTAGTATTTAATTTTTAATACATTAAAAGACCCTAATATTGATGTCAAATCATGAAAAATAATTCACAGGAGTGTTTGAGGCATGATCGATGCCTGGACCACCGTAATGGGGAACAATACCGGCCTGCACATTTTTTCTACAATGATGCAACCTAGGGAACATAATCATGTTTCCAGTTGAAAATATTGGAAAAATCCATTCTATACATTATGTGCAAGGTTTGTCCAACCATACACCTAATTATGCTAGCTTCCCCTTCTCTATAGACAATCGTGCACAATTTTCAAACAGTTTGGAAATAGGGAACCTTAATCGTGAACATTGATATTGTGGGGTAATGTATTTTTACCCCTCTTTTATCTATTAATCCTTAATTCCTAATTTATTCATCCAATTGACCAGAACAACAATTTTTATACATTTTAGTTCAAGAATACCTAAATAAAATATTTGATCTATATTATTCACATGTATTCTATTATATTATCTTTTAGAAGCATTGGATCTATCTCACACTTATCCCATAGCATTTCAAATGTTATTCATGTGAATCATAGAAAAAATTATTCTATTCAGGAATAGGTTTATTTTCCCAATTTTCAGGGTTTTGGAAAATTTATCCTATCTTTTACAACCCACTAATAATTTGAGTCTGATATGGATTGAGGTGTTATCTATAACATTGAGGTAGGTGGTCTTGTCAATTTCCTATTATGTTTTATTTTCTCATAGCTACATCATTGTTCTTCATGTCAGATCTTGTGGAGCATCCCAATAATATTTATTCCTTCATATCTAATTGATCGTTCCATATTATTACATTCCTATTAATTCTAATATTATGGTTTATAGTTTAATCATACCATATATGGTCACCCAATGGGTGGGTCATGTAGAATTGGTCACTAGGGTTAATTTGATCAAATTTCATGGGAATCCTAATGAGAAAACTTCATGGAATTTAGATGATGTTTCCCCTGATACATGATTATTAAATGGATTCCAAAAAACCTGTTAGATTTTTGGTCCACTTGTAATTAGAATTTCGAAAGTATTAAATTGACTTGTTTCTCATTTCATATCCTCAGAGACCCTTTGAGATAATGAATTATTTTGTTTTATTTTCATCAGTTGAATGTGTTGACTTGAATTAGATGGTCATATCCTTTAATTGACTGGACCATTACACCATCCCTTTATCATTTGATCCCTATAAATGGAATTTTAATTTCATAAAGAAAAAAATTAAATTTATCTTGTTAAATGGATAACACATGTTGGGTTTCCCTTCATAAAAAGAATCTATTTGTATTAAAATAGAATGATCCAAGGTGTTGGAAAGGCCGTGCACCTTATTTATACTTATATGACTTCTCATTGAGAATGAAATTTTTTTAATTGTAATTGAAAATGAATAATGAAATGAATAATATATTATGCCTTATGTATTATATTATGAATGATTTAGAAACTACTATATATATGGGACATACTAAAGAAATGGACAGGTGGTAATTCCCCATGCCAGTTTTATATTAAATATTCCCTTATAGATCTTTTGATATGATAGATTGGTAATTTTAAGCATAAAGGTATCATGATCCCATGATTTTAGTGTTGATGATGTCATATCATAGCAATGATACTATATGGGTGATGGGCTTTATGTGCCATCTTTCACGGTTATAGTGTTTCCATGATAGCTCACTCGACATCCTGAGTATTATTGCATGGTTTCTCTCACTATTTTGGGATGCCTGTAATTCTCCTTGTTTCATGACATTATAGGTTCATTAGACATGTAATGGATATCTGAGGTGCTCCTCGGTCCAACCAGCACTGGTATTCCATGTATTTGGCCACTTATTTGTGCACATACACAGTTCCCATAGGTGGATGAAATATATAATATTACAATATATATATATATATGTTAAAAATATATATATAGTGACATATCATAAATTCCTTCCAAAAATGAGATAATGTAGGTAGAGTCATTGGATGTCCATTAGGAATCTTGGTATCCAATTTATTTATTTTTTCAGTATTTATTTTCATATTCTATTATAAAATCTCACTATTTAGTTTGGAGAACCTATTGGATGACACATACAAACTATTTTACATGGAATAATTAGATTTTATCTCACACCCTACTTGGTATGCCAATGCTACCCAAAAGACTATCTATTTGTAGGTACTAATATGGTAAAGCACCCAGCTACTGGTCTTTAACATGCCTACTTTTTGTTAGATATTAGTAGAAGTGGATTTGGATTAGGCCTGAGATTCTTTGAGCTATTTTTTTCCTTTTTCATATTGTACTATTGTGTTGTGTGATGTATCTTACAATTTCCTTCATGTATTACAGAATTCCATGAATCCACATATCAGACCCTACTCTAGAGTATTTTGATATTATTATCATTTGTCTAGTTATCTATTTCTTCTTCTGCTTATTTATTCAATTACTTTTTTTGATTATTTAATTGATTAATTTTTTCTATTTTATTATTAATTAAATTTTTATTGTATATATTTTTATTAGCTGTTCTACTCAGATATGGGGTTATATTCTCCCCACCCTACCTCCTTTACATCCTCACATCTAGTAGGTAGCCTCTGACATATGGTGAGTTGTCCTTGAGGCCGTGTGACCCACCAGCTTGGGGACCGGGATATGTGGATTCAAGGACAGGATTTTATAGTTATGAATATGGTTATCTAACTAATTAAAATACATTTAATAATTCATTTGTGTCAAATTAATTACAAATGAATATAAGAACAAATTGAATATATGTGGAATGTTTTTATAAAATATATTTTTATGCTCTTAGTCAAATTTTATCCCAATTAATTAAATCAATTAATATTGGTTATTTATTTTAATGAAAAATATATTTTATTTATTCAATAAAATAATTTTTACATTCATTAAATATATTTTACATGCCTAATATTGGAAAAAACCAAATATTACACATAAAAAACCAATATTTTAATAAAAGGTATTTTACAACATTTTAATGGAGAATATATATTAAATCAAAATTTTTGAACATTGATTAAGTTATATATAATAATAATATTAATTTATAAAAGAAAAACAGAAGTATTATGATTGTATTATATTATGTTATTTTTATTTGAAGTTCACATTTTTGAGGAGTAGTGAGAAATACTGGGTATTTATTCAAAACTTATTTTTCATCAACATTACATATAAGTCAATACTAAAATTATAACTATTTTTAAAATATATTTATATAAATTATAAATATATTAATCCAATTTATTTAATTATTACATATATTCGGTGAAATTATATGTTAAAACATGGGAAATGATTAAATATTTTTACTTTAGGAATTCTACATTGTCATCCCATCAGTTGGATTAGTATTAAAATAATTTCATGCACTTATCTGATTATTATTTTTGAAAAAGGATTCTATTTTTTTGGATAATAAGAATTTATTACAAATAATATGGTTAACATAGTTTTTGATAAATAATATTTGTGAATTCAATTAATATTAATTAAATCAAATAAGAGAAAAAGTAGATTAACTATGTATTAAAAATTATACTTAAGGACCATAACGACCTATAAACTTCTCCAAAATTACTTTTAAGATATTTTTTCAATCCTAAACATTATTGGATAGAGTTGTAACCATTATTTAAGAAAATATATATGAAATAACGTGGGTGGAATTCAATTTTAGAATATTTACATGAATTTAACTCCTCCATTATAAAAATGAACTTAACCCCCCCCCCCCTATTCACACCTCTCAATACCTTTTTGCTGACAAAAATATACAAAAATATCCTTACAAGATCCCTACCCAAATCATAATATCACCCTTTGTGTATAAATCCATCCATAGAATCCAGTTTTGGTAAACTAAGAGGTGTAACCTAATGAAGAGGTAACATCCTCACCCATGTTCTTTTGAATTAATTTCTTTCTCCACCACCTCAATTACTTCTATTCCAGGTTTTCATAATAAAATCAAAATCCTAAATAATATGATAATTTTTTAGTTTAATCGTTCAACCTATATTTACACATAGTTCCTTCTAATGGGTAAAAAACTTAACATTCTTCTGTACGGAGAACTACCACCTCACGAAAAAATGATGTTTCTTTTCCTTTTCCCCATCTTATGGTTTGGAATTATGATGGAAACTAATTTTTTATGTTAAATATATGATATTTATTAAATATTTATTTTATTAATTATTATATAAAACATACATTAATGTATTTTATTATGTGTAGAAATTATAACATCATTAGTCGATGTGTGGGAAACTTCCTCCTCAAAAGTGATGGGATTCGTTCACATTTTACATGGAATGTAGTAAGGACGTATTTTGAGAAGTTATATCATACATATTACATAATAATACTATAGTAATGATGTTTTATATATAATTATATTTCATTTAAACTCTTTATTTTAATAATTCAATAAAACATAAATAACTTTTATGCATACGTATGACCTACCGTTTCCATGAAAAATGTATTTCATTTCATTTTTATATAATTTATATAATATTTTCAATAAAAATAAAAATAATAAAAATAATATTTATATAATGTTTTACATTATCTAAATATTTAAATCTTGATCTAAGTAATATGATCAAGAATAAAAAACCAAAACATATATGAAAAACAGAGTAAATATTTCCCAAAATGTAACATTAACATAGAGTAGTTAATATATGAGAAATATAATGTACTAATAAAATAATATATGGTATTAGATATAATAAAATGTTAATTTGGTGTGTGTATAATTAACATATACTTATTATACATTTTTTTAACATTTACAAAAAATGTCAATAGTTAAGGTAATGGAATTTCATCTAACCTTTAATTTCTGTGAGATACGTATGATAATCGCCACTCGCTACTTTTTGTGTTTTATATAGTTAATTATGATATGATATATCATTAATTTATTTAATGATATTGAATTCATTAATTGATTTTATTATTTCATTGGGATCATGATTCTACTGTTATAAATGTTATAAGGATTTTCTCAACTCACTTTTTATATATGTGATATACATGCCTTATTCACCACTCATTAATTTTAGTGTGGTCTATAGACATAATAAGAATGTATTCTATTATTATTATAAAAATATTTATGGGTATATACATATCCAGTTTATGATATCTATTTAATGGGGTTTATGGTTTAAGTGTTACTGAATTCATAAAGAAATATTTGTCTCAATTTTCCTTCTTTGAGATACATGCCATGTCGTGGGAATATATATATATATATATATATATATATATATTAGGTGTATATACTACCCTATAACATGTTAAATCGTGAATATATTAATTTTTTTGATATTTTAATCATAATTTAATTTTATTCTCTCATGTTGAGTAAGGGTGAAAGTTACCAAAGTGGTAGTAGTTTATTACAACAATATCATCATTTATTGGGATTGTTTATGATTATGCTTCCATGGATGAAATCATATGATACATATCTAAATAATACTAATTAGTTTTTTCCTCTGGATATCATTGATATATTCATGTATGAGTACCATTTTTTCAATCTAGTTTTCTTAACAAAATTAATAATATGATTTAGTGAAAATCCAACATTATTTTTCCAATCGGTCGGAAGACTATGTAATTTCAAAATCATGTTTTTTAAAGGATTTAAAATTGGATTTACTACTATCCTATAATGATTAATGGAAACTTCTACAAATTTATTACTTCTTGTTACAAAATTGTTATTAAAGGAATCTACATATCATTTTTCTATGAAGGCCCTTTTCTATATTTTTAGGTGAAAATGGAATGATTTGCATGTACAATCTTACCCACAGTCATAATCATCATTTCCCTGATGATTTCATTTTAGGGTTACAATTATATTTTTAAAGAAAATGGTTTCATTATTGTCTATATTTTTATTCATTTAACAGTTAGTTTAAAAGAAAAATGTTTTTGAAATTATTATTATATTAAAATGAATATTAAAAAAAAGAAAAGATACATTCCTCATGAAATATTTTAAATGAAATTGTAAATATTTATTTATAACAAATATATTTTTGTTATTGTTTTATGGAAATAATTTTCAAATAATGGATATTTTTCTCAAAAAATGTTCCATCTGTTTCTTCAAAATTGGTCTCTTTCTAAGTTCATGTGAATTGTTATAGTTTGTGAATATAATTTAGATTCATTCATTATTGGTTTAGTGATTATTGTAATGATTTTTATGATACATATATCTCTTCAACATGTTATATTCCCTTGAAACCATTTCTTTTTATAGGTTATTCTTTTATGAAATTATTATTATTGATATCACTTTTCCATAGGTAATGCTGTGATGAAACATAAAAAATTACCTTTTAAATTAATGAATCATGATATAATGAATGTTTTTTATCTTATTGAAAGAGAATGTTTGATTTAATTATAAAAAACGTAGAACCTATATCTTCCACTAATTTATTTTCTAACAATTAATGTTTAATGAGCTCAAGATGGTACATGCGAGGAAATATAAACCATAAAACAAGAGGGAGTCTTAATCCCAATACAAGAGGGTACATGGGAGTCCATCCCAAGAATGAAACAAGAGGGTACATATGAGGGCATCCCAATCCCCAATCATGAGGGGAAATTATTGGTTATCCCAAGCCCAAAAAAAGAGTTTACATGGGATAGAATCACAAGCTGGAATTTGGTAAATGAGTTATTAGCACTATCCTAACATTTTATGAATGTCTTGGTAGGTTGAAGGGATATTTATTTATTATAAAATTTTAGTCTTAATCTTGAAATATCCTGTTTTATTTTCAACCATTAATTTTTTAATAAATGGAATATATTTTTGATTTATTTGATCAAATTTTGTTAATACACGAGACATTATTTTTAAACCTTAGATATTTATGAGTTTTTTGGGATGATTTTAATCATCCTTCCATCATGGAAATATTGCTGCTAAATTATTATTTTACCATGTCCATTCAAATAGTTATATTTCCAATCCATCATAGTTTTCCATATATTGATATGGATTTTCATGTCAGTTCTAAGGTTGATCGAGTTTTGGTATCCTGGAAATATATCCATGGATTAGTTGTTAGGTTATTTGAGTTCTAGCAGAGGGATGCATCACCCCAAAGTCTTTATTATTCGATAGTGAATCGATATGAATCTCTACCCTCACTACCTGCTATGGTGACCTCATAGTTGATGGACTCCATACCAATGATCGTTCATATTAGTCATCATTCTCGATACCTGATGATCTCTGGCATACACCGTGAGTGTGTCACCTCTGGGGGAGCATCAACATCAGGTCCCTTTTTCCTTGAAGATTCATATATTGAAGATTCTTAATAGGAACCAAATTCAACAATGATTTCCGAGAGTTGGAAGAAGGTTCGACAGAAGCCTTGGATAAAACTATATGGTTAGATGATTTCTAGTCATCGTAAGGCTTTTCTAAAACCTTTTCTCTGATATCATACCTACATTTTCTATAGTTCTACTTTCTATTTTTTGTTAATTGATTTACTATAAATTTTGATGTACCTTCTTATCATTTTTTGTGCACTACAACATGTTCTAGTTATTCTCTTCAATCATTAATAATAGTAAATATGTTGGCGGTTTTCATGTCGTAAAGTAGGCCCCAATGATACATAGGACCATTAAATAATTTTTTCCTTTCATTTTCATTCAATATCATATGCTTTATTTTCTACTAGTTTGTAACTACATCATTCATTTGGAAATAAAACAATTGATCTTGGTTTTTATAATTGGTGAGCTGATGTTTTCGGCACACGCTGCCTACTTCATATGTGTTATTAGAGCCTCCTTGATTTGTTTTTGCCTAGAATTTTTTATTGCTACAATATGTTTCTACTATTTTAAACTCTCTATCTATTTTTTTGATATTGTTTTCTATTGTTATGCAATTATATTACAAAAAATTGTCATTATTCTAACTCCATTTTATAATTATGTAAATATTTGTTCTATTATTCATTATAATCTCAATCATAAAACTCCATAGTTTTTAAAAATTAGATTTTTAAAGACTTTATATCATTAATAATTTCTTAACATTTCATATCCCTTCATAAAATAATAGTTTACACAAGGTATTAGTAAATTTTGGGGAGTGTACAGTTATAGGTTTCAGAAATAACTTGACATATACCTTGTGGGTTAACATGTCCTTGATGAGATATAAAAATTGATTGATTTGCTAGAGAAATTAGTTTTTACCTATGGAAGATTAATATTAGATCCTTTATTACACAGAAATTCTCTATAGAATCCCTATGTGGGACAAAGAAACCAATTTTCACAATAAACTAGACCAGAACGTCTAGTATTAAGAATTTAGATATCCCCTCTGATGTCCTATTCAAGGAACATAGCTCTCATTTCATGTCTTTAGGGGATAAGGTCATTAGAGATGTTGTTTTTGAATCTAATACCACTGGTATTTCGAAAACATTAGATAAAATATATATGATGGATTCACTAGTTAGTAGAATCTATAAAAAATCGCATGTTCATGTTTAAAATAAAAGAAGTTAGTTCCATTAAATATCATCTAGATGAATTTAATAATGTGATTTATGATATTTTCAATATAAATGTAATTAAAAATTATGATGATCATGTGAGGATCCTTTTTAATTTCTCTTGAACACAATTATAGTCCATTAGTTTAAACTACTATTTATGGTAGTGACCCAAAAACCCTCAATGATGTTAATTTAACCATCCTATATAAAAAACTAAATTTCAATCAAAGAGTTAAAGGTGAGGCAGAAAGCTTAATCACGAGGGGTAGACCTAAAAGAAAAGGTAAAAGCGAAACAATTTACCAAGGAAAAATATTAGAACAATAAAAACCTGAAACAAAAGAGTCTATAAATAAATAAATATTAATTGATTACATTTTGGAACGATAGGGCATACTAAGCCCGAATGTTTGAAACTCAACTGTTAGCTAGAATCCCAATAACCCCCTGACCAATTTCTTCATGTTATATTAGTATTTAACACTATTTATGTATGAAATGTGTCCATCAATCAACTACATCAAGAGTTGGTACATGACTTTGGATTTTCATTTCACAAGTGTACATATATAGATTCATTTCAAGATGTTATAAAAAAAGGTCAACAGATATGACCTCGTTGGAAATAGTATGAGGTGAATGGTTGAGGTTAGATGCTATATTTTTATAGTGATAGATGATCAATCCCTCATCACCATACATGACATGAGTTGGGTCCCCAACATTCAATGAAATTTAATCACCTTAGGGGCCCTGTATCATATGTTATTCACAATTAGATTAGAAACAGGTTGTCTCATGATCTCTAAAGTATCAAGAACCATCCTAATTGGATCCCTTACCAATTCTATTTTTTAATTGAATATAAATACCCATTCAAGGAAACATTCTAGTTTCTATAACACAAACACTAATAATACTATGTTATTTCATAAAATATTGGGGAATTTCAACTCTAAGGGATTAGAAGAACAGAATGAACATGGGAATTTTAGTGAAATCACATATAATAACATTCAATTCTATGAGGATTTTATGATGTGTAGAGCCATGATGGAGAGTTTAAATTGGTCCTCCTTTAACATTGATAGACCCTAGAATATATCTATTCAGATTGTTGGGGACAGATATGAAAACCTCTCATGATAGAGGTTCCTATGTTGTTAAACCATTGATTAATACTCTAAGAATGTTTTGATTTACATCTTTATAAAAAAATGATGTTTTCTAAACCATAAAAAACACTAAAGATTCATTTGAAAATGAAACTAGAAATAAAATAAAAACCATGATACTTTTCAATTGGAATGAATATCTATCTATCTAATTAATTAAATTCATTGAGTCTGAAGGGATGAAGATGAACTTGACTATTAGGGAAATATCCCAATAAAATGTCCCTACATATAGGATTAATTTTACTATTATAGAATGTGTCTAAAGAAGGCTTGCATGATTAGGACTGCCCAAATACTTTTTGGCAGAGTCCACCATCACTATTTTTTACCTTATTAATAGGATTCCCTCATCAGGAAATAAATTCAAATCACATGAAGAGTCATGGAGTGATAATCCACCTTCTTAAACCTACTAAACCATATTTGGTTCTAAAAACTATGCTCATGTCAGGACTGCAAAATTAAAACAAAGAGCACTCAAATGAATATTTTTCAATTATCTTGATTGAGTTAATGGATATAAACTCTAGGTTGACCATTATTGATTCTAGAAATGTAACATAAGTAGGGATGTGGTCTATCATGAATCATGTTCCCCTAATACCAATTATTGCTCATCTGGTAGTAGTGATTTGGACCTTGACAGAGCTAATGATGTTTATCCCCCAACTAACCTTGATTTTATCATTAAACCTACTAAACATACTCCTCATCCCATTAAGGTAGATAATTTTATCTCCAGTTCTGCTTCAGATTCTATTTCATGACATTCTTCCACTCATGAAGAATATCAATTAAAACAATATAGGAATAAGAGATCCCATAGAACTCCTTCTCAATTCAACTAGTATAATATAGATTCATAGACCATTTAGGTGGCCATCTATTTCCTTGATGATGGACCCCAATCTTATAAGGATTCCTTTAATTAAAAGGAATAAAAATATTGGATCTTTTCCATGAACAAAAAGATGTTTTCTATAATAAAAAATCACATATGGACCATTGTCCACAAGACACAAAATGCTAAGAAGATTTAGTCCAGGTGGATTTATAAGAAATATGAAGACAACAATGATTGAAAAAAAAAATTAAATATCAATCAAGGTTAGTTTCCAAAGGATACATTCAAGGAGAAGTTTTTTACTATGTTGAATTTTTTCCAACTATTAACAACAACTATTTTGTTAGGATCTTACAATAATTTTTTTCCAATATCAAGATGAATATCATACAATATGATGTCAAGAATACCTTCATACAAGAGGATTTAAAAGCAAAACTCCACATGAATGCTTCCGAGGGTTATTCTAAGGAATTTAAATAAATCAATGTTTTCCAACTAAATTACTCATTGTATTGTTTAAATAAAGTGAATAAGAAATGGTATAAATATATTTCTTTATGACAGTTAACTAATTGAATAGGACCCAATATGATGAATTCATCTTCTTCAAATAAACCAATAATTGCCCGATTTTCCTATGACAATATTTTGAATCCGTGAGAATCATATGAAAAAATATAACTGTAACTACTTATATTATATCTTAAATAGAAAAAATATTTGAAATGAAATACATATGTACAACTATGAATTTTTTTATTTGAAATCATTATATATAGTCCAAATATATAGCATTACATATCGTTTCTCTCTTGTATGTTAAATATTCTAAAGAGATATATGTTTTAATATTTCAAACCTATCAATGTACATATTGTACATCACGTTAATTTTTTTTGGAATAGGAACCCAATACTGATGATGTTGTGAATTTTATGTATAAAATTCCAAAAGCTAATTTTAATGGAAATAGAATTTAATATATGATTTTCACCATAAGAAGTAGTGAATTTTCAATCTTCGCCTTATGATGATATGTGGATTCACTTAGGTAGCCAGATTGGCATAAAATTAAGTGGATTCATTGTTATCTATCATTTAATTATAATTTAATAGTTTTATGGTAAAAGTATTGTTGATTATGAAAATCTATTTGGCATTGTATATTCAAGTTATTAATGTAACAATGACATAATAAAATCATTAACTTCATTTAAGTTCCATGCCTATAGAGGCCCAGTCAATTGTAGGTGAAATATGAATTTAGTGTTTTCGATTTCTCCCATGGAATCAAAGTACATTTCCATTAATGAGGTAGAAATGTAAGACTTATGGAATAATTGAATGACTTAAAAAATAAAACATTTTAATTTAGTCACTAATGTATATTTTGATAGTAATGAAACACTCCATTTACCCCCAAAAAATAGTTTTCTATTGAAAAAAAAATTCAATGATTTTAGATTACATTTCATTAGAGATATTACAGAATAATGAATCGTCTGTGTAAATAGGATATACATTGATAATAATCTAACTGATAGTTTGACTAATTTTATAGATCTTTCTATGTTCATTTATTATTTATATAGAATAAAAATTGTTCTTATTATAAAACGGTATGTGAGATAACGTCACCAAATTCCATTCAAAATGCAGAAGATTTTTGAATTTTGGATAATTTAAAATTTTGTTTTTAACATTGAAATATACCCTCTAATATTATGATGTATAATTTTTTAACAAATGAAATTTGTTATTAATTTGTTTTCTCCAATTTTATTAATCCGCATGATATTTTTATGGGTTCTGAATTTTTCTCATGTGTTTTGGGATTTTTTTAATCATCCTACCATCTTGGATATCTCGTGGATCCTTTGTGTCTTTCTAATGGCCATTAATTTTTGTATCTTTACAATCCATCCTAGCCATCCACCCATTCTGGTAGTGTTCCACATCAACGTTACTGTTGTTTGAGAATTGGTGTTGTGGATGACATTATTTTGATATGGTATTAGGTCAATTTGGTTCTAGAAGGGGGTTTCATCATTCCTTCAGCACATTCCTTCAACATTGTACAGGTCTGAATCTACTCTATCACCATTTATTTTTGTGTGTTCCAATTTAATGTCCCTTGAACACGAAATCTGTTCACCTTGGTGGCTAATATCATTACCTGAAGATATTTGGCATTAACTTCTTGTTTGTATCCTTTGGTGGAGCTTCGATATCAGTTTCATTTGGCATTAGTCATCAATATTAATGATATTTATGATGATCACCAGATTCAACAACTATTTCTTATAGTTGGAACAAGGTTTGACAGAATGCTTGAAGAGATCTGTATGGTCGAATGGTTTTCCTATATTATAATCCTTTTATGACCCATTTTATATAATTTCATGCTTGGTGTTTACACAGATTAAGTTCTTTTTTTATTTCATTTATTCACTTTGTATTTTGGCGCATCTTATTGTAATATAAGTTGTAAATTGTTACTTGTTCCTTCTATTTTCCTAGCAGTAATAATATTATTTGTTTGATGGAATTCTAATTATTCATTACTTCCCAAAGGGACTTAATCATGTCAAATACATGTATCCTTTTATTTTTGTTCAATTCCTTTAATTACATATTCTGCTTATTTCTAACTGCATCACTCATTTTGAAATAAATCAATTGATCTTGGTTTTGGCATGTGAGATTTGTCCCTCTCTTCCCAGACTACCTATTTCATATTAGTCTCAACATATGATTTTTAATTATTATATGTATCCCAAATATTCCATTCAATATTTTTATGTAATCTTTTCTTGAATTACTCTTGTGTTTCCCTTATGATTCATGTCATATGAACATCCTATATTTATTTCATTATTAATGTATATGATATTTGATATGTAGGGTATGATCTTCAAATGTAACTCTTATAACATTTTGTTCATGTTATGCTTATGTATCACCTTTGTTTACCCTCACTAAGAATCATAGAAAACAATTTTATTATTTTTGCATTACCAAAGTTATGAATACATATTTCCATTATAAGTACATTATGATATGATCATTGTGGAACTCATTGAGGATATTTCACCATCTTAAAAGATAATGTTCTATATTTCCAACGGAATTAAACTATGTTGGTCTCTGAGCATATATTACTTTAATATGATGAATATTCATCTAAACTGATGCAATATCCTTCTTTGTTATTCCTGAATCTCTATATTAACCCAGTAAAAAATGTGTTGAGTTATAGAGGGTGAAAAATCACCATCATGTGGACAATTATGTTATCATTTTTTGATGTGTGGTATATGTGATAATTCTCCTAACTCAATTTTAGAAAAAAAATGAAAAATGTTAATACAAGATTAATAAAAATATAGTGGGGTGATTAGTTTATTTTGATATAAATCATGATATAATTACATTGAGATATGGATTTGGGGAAGATGTAATCCTTTAAATAAGAATTACAGTAGAAATTACATCAATAACTAGATAATATACTTTATAGATTAAACAAATTTTTAGCACTAAATTTTATTCATATATTTCCATCATTCATTATCTTTATAGTAATATGTTACTAATTTACTAATCCTATATGGTTAATAGTGATTTCTTATCTATATAAATTGGATAATGTAATAATTTTTCCAGTTTAAAACAATTTTACATGTATTCATTTTAGTAGTAAAATTCTATTTAAATATTACCTTGATAAATGGGATGAAAAATAATGCTGAGGCAGATAATGATTATCATCTGAAAACCCTGAATTAAAAGGATTGAATGAATAAGATGAGTTTTCATATAATTTTTCATTGAAAAAACAAATAAATTATACTTATTGAAGATATGGATTCAATTTTCATAGGTGACACATGAAAATTCTCCCTCCACCATCGATAATTTTTTTGTTAATCAATTAGAATATTAAATAGTATTATCATTGGGGTTTAATTTGTTATTATTTGTATAGATATATTTTTATGTATAAGAATTGTATAATTATGGGGGATTTGATGATATATTTTTCATACATAAATATTTGATAATTTATTTTAAAAATGTCATTTGTTTTAAAAAAAATATACTTGGTTATTAATCATGAACAATCACTTGTAGGGATTTTTGGTTTTAGGATAAATTGTTATGAATAAAAAAAATATTTTGATCTTATAATGATAAAAACCATTTTATAAATTATTTAGGTTAAAATGGTGAGAAAGGGAAATCCCTCAACCCATGGGAGTACCCCTCATGGTAGTCCCACGAGGGATCACTGGCCATGATTCCCATAGGGATGTTCTGAGTGGTGGTAGGGGTCCTCCAACCCAATTCCATCTTTTTTTTCTTGTTAATGCATAGATATTATTATTTAATAGGAGAATATTGTTCTAGTTTCTATTCTAGGATGTTATTTTATAAATTCATTATTCAATGTTTTTAAAATAGTTTTGTCCCAGGTTAACCCATGCATCTTCTTCCATGGGTAAATGATATGTCATAGACATCCACTACTGCATCCTTGTTACACCATTACATCCAAAGGGAGATCATTGATTAAAATGGAGAATCAAATATACCCACACCGTATGTAATCATGGAATCATATAATCCCCTCAATGATCAAAATCATAAAAATAATATTAAATGTTGTCCAATCACAATACCATTGTAGAGACAAATGATTCACATAAATGGACATAACATTTCTTTTGTAGAATACTTAATACATGACTCTAAGAAATTACCAATGACCTTATTAATTTAGTGCATTTGGAAACTCGGATGAAAATATTCTAATCCTCATGAAATATTTTCAACATATTCTATAAAGATATTACACTTTTGTTTTCCTACCTAAATTCTTTCTTTACATCCTGAGGAAAAGAAAAAATATAAAGGGTTAGCTCAAATTCTTAGTATGGGTAAACTTGGATTATATAAAACTAACCGTAAACATTTGAACAGAAAACCATGAACATAAATTTAAAACCTCAAAATCATGAGGAATGATATAAATTGTGGCTGTACATAAGGAATGGATCACAATGGAACATTAACCATGATAGAATATCATTGGAATAAAATATTTAATTGTGGGAAACTAATATGAATATAATATTATTTCCATAGTATCAAAGGCATTGTTTCCCAGACTATCATAGAGGACGAAGTCCATTACTGAACAGGGGTTACATTCCCATCCATCCCTATATTACAGAACCAGATTTAATTTTCGTTGCATCCATGTATATCTCATGAGATATAAATATTTACCCAATGTATTAGAGGGAGATATATGTCCCACCAATATCATAATGAAATCATTCATACAAGTTCACAAAAACATGAATCATTTTTCAAATCATAACCCATGAAATAAAATGGGATTCTTAAACATCATGCCATCATAACATAATCCATATAAGATATAAGGACTCATAGAAATAATTACATCATAAACATAATTAAAACAATATAATAATAGGGATTCAAACATAACCCTATGACATCTTAGATGGAAAATAATTTTGATAAAACGCTTGAACTTAATTCTTGAGGAAAATATCCATTCTTCTATAAAAACATTTTCGTTTCAAAAAATGTCGTGATATTATAAAATAAAATACTATATTTGAAAATAGACATGAAATATTTTCGAGGATGTTTACTATAAATAAGGCATTAACAATATGTAAAAATGTTTTCATTCCATATATGTTTAAAAACTATCTCCACATACTTTTACCAGAAAAGTCAAAAAGTACATCGTATGGTAGATAAAAGAATGATTCCATCCATACCATGTAGTAAAAGGAAAAAATGGGAAAAATGAATTTAAAAATATATATATGAATGGTAAAAAAAATTTGAATTTTTTTTATAAAACATGGTTTGGGATGATGAATATATCCCCAGAAAGTACTTATGTATAAACAATCTCAGATAAAAATGGGATTGAAAAACTATCCCTTACATTGGGTAAAATTTATTCAATACATGTACAAAACACTTATAAGTGGGTTTAAAAATATTTTTAACTTTTAACAGAAAAATAGTAATATTTATGACATCATATATGATTCACATGCGACTTTATATTACCCGTTAATTTGTCAATTCCATGTTAATGAAACGTTTTTGGTAATAATAGTTTTATTCATCGTGCATGTTTGGACTTGTTATTCTTTATATTATTACATATATCATGATTTACTGACTTCTATAATTTAAAAAATTATTTATATATCTAATATTTAAGAATATAAATATATATAATTGATAGATAAATTAATTGGAATACACTGTTCACGGAGGCTGTAGGTCGTACGTACTTATGAATGTTGTTTTTGTTTCATTATTAAATTGAATGGAAGTAAGTAAACAATATATATATATATAATACTATTTGCATTATTAAGTCATATATTTCATTATTATTATTATTATATATACATTATAATCAATCTTTATTGGTTAACATGGAGAATAATTCTCATCGCATCGTGGAGACGGTTAGCCGTACGTATGCACGAGTCATTATAACCTTCCCATAGTTTATGAACAGTATTTAAGTGGATATATTATACTATATCATAATTAGAAACATGTTATAATAATAAACTATAGATATTATTTCCACCATTATACAAATCCATTAAAGGTGGTGCTAAGAAAGAGATTACACCACGACGTGTAAATGGTAATCTGTATGTACGCACGAGCAGTGATTTCGTTTTTTCATAGGATAGATAAAAGGTGAAATATGTTGTATTAATATTTATAATAAAATATTAGTATATGATTGATACTGATATTATTACATTATTATGAAACAACTAAATAAGATAATGTAGAATAAAAAATAATTTTAAATGAATCAGTAGAAGAGATTACCTCTTCCTCGATGTGCCTCCTTTAAATATCCTAATAGGGCACTAGTGTTGATCATTTGAGAAGACCAATACCACTATAATGTAACTATGGAAGTGGATAATGGAAATGGCCAGGGTTGGGATGATCTTGAAGGTGTAAAATGGAGTGGATAGGAGAGTAAGGAGGTTCCCTTTTAAAATAGAGGAGAGTGACACTTTTGGAATGTTAAAAAATATTAATTTATTATAAATTAAATTTCAATTTAAAATTACCCAAAACATATTTTATTATTATATAAGATGATCTTGGTTCTAGAAATCATCATCTAATAAATGTTTTTGAAAACATTGAATATTTTTATTATCATTAATTTTTTGTTTTACCCATAATATAGCCTGTTTTATCTTATCATGGTATCGTGTTATTTACACATTGTGGGTTAATTTAAATATTATATCATGTAAAATGACCGAAAAAGTTATAAATGACATATTTAGACTTATATTAACCATTTTTAATAATCATAGATTTCAAGGAATGTATAATCATTTAATAAACTATTTTATTTTTAAGATATGAATTTTGTCAATTTTATAAAATATTCATATTTGACTTTCCTAAAAATCCATAACAACCTTATTACATCAAACCAAAGGCATTAAATAAAATCTAATATGTTAATATCTTCCAAAAAATTCGTTGGTGACATAAAAATAATCAAATTAATTTTTTTTTAATATTTTTAATTTAATGTATTTTAATCCTTTATTAATGAGTTAAACACTACATCATAATTGTATCAATAATTAATATACTTATCTATTGTATAAAAACTATAAATAATATACCATGATGTTGGAAATAATTTTATACTTACAATGACTATTTATAAAGATAGATATATGTTATATAACCCCATAATTAAATTGATTTAGTATAAGATATATTTTTAGGTTATAATTTTCTTTAGGTTAAATTAATTCTAATGTGTCACTTTCACATCCAAGTGAATCCATGGGGTCCCAAAATCGAACCAAGGATTCCCATGATTTGAAATATCTCATCCAATATGATTAGGGATTTTGTTATGGTTGCAAAATATTATTATAATATTATTTTTACCCTTATTTACCATATTTACAGTTTAACCATGGAAAATAAAATAATTACTGAAGTTACAATTCATATTGTCCAAAAAATAAAAAGTAACTATTTACAAAATTTCAACCTTCTAATTATAAATTTGGAATCCATTTTTCCAAATTCGAAACACATAAGTTTCATTAATTAATTAAAAATTAATCTCGTTGTTGATAAAAATGGGTTTTTGTTTAAACCATTTCAAAAGACTAAAATGTTTTTACATATGAATTCAATGTAAAATTAATAAAAATAACATAAATTGTCTAAAACTATATAAATAAATTCTATATATAATTTAAAACAATTTATTAATATATAATAAAAATAAAAATTATTTCTATGAAAAATGTTTTCTTCAGGTAATGTTTTTTTGTATTTCCACTATTTATCATACTATAAATGTTATCAGAAAAATATAAAGGATTATCCTAAAGTAATTAATTTTACACCAACTACATATAAGATTTTTATCTTGTCATATATAACTTATAAAAGTTTCAAAAACTACATTTAAAATTGTTGCTCTATCAAAAAGAGGTAAAAATGATTTTTTGGAAAATAATTCTTTTATCTGAATCAATTGATTTTGTTCTCATATCAGTTGAAAGATGATTGATAATGTTATATAAAATTTGAAATGTTTTTAATACAATTCATAATGTCTAGTTTATATAATATTTTAAAAATATATCATTGATTATGGAAACTCTGTATTGTGTACCACAGAAGCTATCAAGGAAGGTCGTGCAAGCCAGATAAGTGTTGCGTGTAGTGCAAGCTTCATTTAGGGTTGCGTATAACATTATACAAGATCAGTTAATTTTTACATTGAAAAAGACATATACTCATTTTTGTGTAGAATTAATTTTATCAAAATAACATGAAATTGTGTGCAACACAAGCCACAAATATTTTTCCGAATACTACAAGATAATATAGTGTTCCGTATAGTGTGAGCTAATCTTGGTTTAGCATAAAACACAAGACATCGAGGAAATTCAAACTAATCTGTCTCATTGAATCTCAGGGTGTTACAAACATATCCTTAGATTTGTGATAGTTTAGCTTCAAACAATGATGCAATGAAAAAGATGTTTCTAAAGTGCCTTCACTAATATAATATCCCCATTATTAACACAGAAAAATGATTTTAACAGCACAAAAAATCACTGTTAATCTAATATCTGATAAATGGGGTCCCCTTTATTAGTACTACTTTATAACTAATAAAGTAATCATCTTGTGCAATGTGCTATTTTTATAATAGTACAATGTAGTAGCCTCATGTAATATGAACAAAAATTATATAATTTTATTAAACAAAATTTTACATCATGAATACAAAAAAAGATAACAAAAAATTCAATATACATTTCATAAAAAAATTATTATAATCACATTTAATATTACTATCCATAACCAATTTAAAACATTTATTCAAGTCTTCAGAACCTATGATCCCCTCTCAAAAAGGCCCTCCCAATGTATATATTTTTGAAAATATAACTTAAACCTGAGGAAAACAATCCACCAAAACAATAAAACATATATTATTTTTGTAATATTATAATGAAATAAATCAGCCCTTAATATTAACTGATATATTTATCAAAATTCCAAATTTATATTAAATGAAATATATTGAGTATTATCGATAACATTATTCGTTGTATTGAGGTGAGGTTGATTCCAACAATTGAAAAATGAGATAGGGAACATTATTCTAATGTATCAAAACAATTCAAATGTGTTTTCATGGTTTTAATTATATCACGTGTTCTTTTTAATGATGTTAATGTCAAATTTATATAAAGAAACTTTTTGTATTATAGGAGTCGCACCGTGAGTGGGTTTAAGGGGCGTCTTTTATCTAAATATGAAAAATAACATAAGCATCGTTTTCCTAACATTTAAAAACAATATGAATTAATTTTTGATGTTTTTACATTTAAAAAATGACTTGGGGATTTATTTCCTAAATTATGAATACAATTAAAGCACATATACAACGTTTATTGTGAGTGAAAAGGTTTTCAACAAAAATTAAGATTTTAAACTAATAACGAGATCATTAACTCAAACTAGTCAAATCATGTATCATATTGAGGTGAAGCTGATTTCTACACATCACTAATGACTCATGGAAAACATTCGTAAATTATAAATATATTTTTAATGTGTATTCTCAGTTTTTAGTATATCACTTTTTCTTTTCTCTATTATTAATGTAAATTTAAAATTAAAATGGAACACTTGGATTCATATCGATCACACGGTGCGTCATATTGAGGATCAATTGATTCATGCACATCAAAAGTGATATATTTATTAGTTAAATAATGAATGAAAACAATATGAATGCATTTTCCCAGTTCTGAGTAGGTAATATATCATTTTAATAATATTATATTTAATTTTTAATAAATTGATTCACTCTAAATCATACCAGTTAAATTGTTCATATGATTGAGTTGTGACTAATTCCAACACATCTGAAATGATAGGTTGATCATTTTCCTTATGTATACAAAAAATATGTATGATTTTTCTTGATATTGATAAATATAGTTTCACTTTTTACTAAAATTTATGACATTTTTATATAAAAAGTCACACTTGGAGTCATACCTGCCTCACCATGCAACTTATAGAGGTGTGACCGATTCCTACAAGGTGCAAATGATTAATGGACCACATTTCCTAATGTATCAGAATAATATGAATTTTGTTTCTTTATTTTTAAAATGACACTTTTTTCTATTGCAGAAATTAATATCAATTTTAAATAAAAATACACACATGCAGTCATACCTGTCACACCGTGTGTAAAATTATTTTTAGAGTGATTCCTAAAAATATAAAATGTATAATATATCATATTTATATTGTTTAAAAATAATCTGAATATTTTTTCTCGGTTTATAGAATGCCACTTTTCATTTTTATTACAATTGATGTAAATTTTAAATAAAAATGATTCACTTATAGTCATACTGGTCAAATTATTCCTCTGAATGAGGTATATTAAATCAACATATGTCCCAATTTACTAATGGACTGTTTTCCTAAAGTATCAAAACAATTTGAATGTGTTCCATCAGTTTTAAATACATCACATGTAATTTTTTACTAAAATTGATGCAAATTTTAAATACAAAGACACACTTGGAGTCATATCGGTCACATCATGCATTATATTGATGTGTATCTAATTTCTACACATTAAAAATGATGAATTAACCATTTCCCAAAATTATTAAAACATTACAAATTTTTTCACGGTTTTCAATACATTAGTTTTATTTTTTAATAACATTGATATAAATCTTAAATAAAAATGAAACACTTATAGTCATACCGGTCACACCATGGATCAGGTTAAGGTGAGGCAAATTATTACACATCCTTTCATAAACTAGTCTGGGTACCCTGGTAACCCGATAAATGAGACGATCGTGAAATACCTCGAAGGACGTTCCTAATCCCCATGGGTCAGCGGCATGCACCATTCATCATACAACATACAAGGGGGAACGAATTTTCCATAGGAATGCGGAATCCAAAGTAATCTAGACAGTATGCATAACAATAGAAAATCCCATGGGAGTAAAGTACCATAAGTGAACAAGGCATAAATAATCCCAAAGCACATCAAATAAAGTAACAAAATGATGAAAACTACCACAAGGTCCCTACGGACAGAACTCACCAAGACCAAATCTCAAAAGCTAGATCCACATCCAAGAGATCCGTTCTCTTTTATCGAACCTGGAAGAAGAAATTATACAAACACCTAAAGTAAAGAGTTGGGTGTGAGCTTAATCTTGGTAGGATACCACTAATGATTCCACAACATATTCCAAATATAGATTATCTAATGAAAATCTATCAATTTTAAAATAAACATGTCTGGAAATTCAAAATCATATTTAAACAAAACATGCTCTATATTTTTAAAATGATGGAAAAATAATTTAGGCAATGGATTTACACTGATATAATATATTTAAAATAATGGATTAAATAAAAAAATTTTGTTATACATTTTATATAAATTTAGCAGAGGCATGTAAAGTAGTTTTACAACATTTTCATACATTTATATCTCAAATATACATAAACAAGTAAGAAACATGGTCATATGCCTAAATCTATTAATTTAAAAATGATATAAAGGATTCCACACTCTCTATATGAACTCATGAAAATGTGTATACACACGTCAATACAACACTGGCCAAAGGAATCTCATCACCAACCCATCGTGGATATGACCTGCCACAAATACGTTTCAAAACAATGTCGTTGAATAGAGTGTATCCAAATAACTCACTAACTATAGAAGGCTTTCATGAGCTCTTTCATGATGTGTGAACTATTTTAACACTTCTTAACATTATGATCAATCCCATTATTCAATTTCAAAAGTGCAAATTTCATTCCATTTAAAACAAAAATAGGTTTTATTCAAAACATGCCTATATCACAAGATAAAACCAATGGGTTTCTATCAAATCATTTTAAGGCATTTCCACCTATTTGAAATCAAATAAAAACCAATTCCATCATTGAAAAATTTAATAATAAAATTAAATTCAAAAATTTATTTGAAATAATTTCAATCAAATTCATACTTTAAATTAAACAATTTAAATCCACCATCTTCCATAAACACAACCAATTCAATGTAATTTGGGGTTATCCAATTAAACATTCGAAAAACATTTCAAATTTCTCGATGCACTAGAATCGTGTTTTTATTAATTTATTTGAAGTCAAATTTGACTAATTTTTTTAAATCAACAATTGAAATAAATCAAGAAATAGAAGGATAATCAATTTTTCTAATCAGAATAGAAACACCTACCTCAACGTTTTCATTATCAGCGGCAACAATAATCCACCCAGTGTAGTCGAATACACCTCCTCAAGACCCTATTATCATAAGCATCGACACACCAATGTTCGATGTTCGTCAAGGGGTCCTAGAACCAATGTCATTTATTTTATTTCAAAATGATATAAAATTTTACATGTGATGATACATTTTATCTCCTAAATAATTTTCCAATTATGGATTAAAATAATACATGTGATAATATTACTTTATACCTCATGGAAAATTTAAAATTAACTATTCAAAAATATTACATATAAAGATAACTTTTATCTTTTATATAATACTAAAATTGTCATTTTGATTATAACATTTGATTGAAAGAAATATCGATAAGAATAATTATAATACTTATTTCATAATTTATATTCCTAAATTAATTTGATAACAGAGGTGTTATTCTACATAATTATTATTATTCATTTCATATATATATGTATATATATGAAAATATTCATTGATAAATTAATTATCATTTAGAAAAACATTGAATTTATTTAGAGATAACATTTTCAATACACATCCTTTGATAAACTCAAGAAATTATCATTTGATTAAATTAATAATTATCATATGTTAATCCACAAAATTTTACTATGAAAATTTCGATAAATTTTTTTCGAGTCTAATTATCATAAATAATTCTTTTGGATTTAACCTTTGACAAATTTACAATTATTATCTAAATATTTCTATTAAAAATTATCTTTCTATAATTATCTATTGATAATATGTCACATTTTAACTGTTTATAATTTATAAATTATCTTTTGAAGAAATTACTACATGTCAAAATGATTATCACTTGGAATAATCATCATTTGACAATTTTTTTATAAATTGATCATTTATCATATTTCCCGTAAATAAATTTTGATCAACAAAATAAATAAAATTTTATAATTTTAATAAAAAATACTTTATGTGATTATATATATATTTATATATTGATAAATCGGGGGTTGTCATTTTATTTAAAAATCACATTCTCTATTTATTTGTTTTTTTATTTGACTCTTTTTTTCATAATTAAAATTATGAAATAAAAACGAAAAGAAAAGAAAAAAATAAAATAAATAAATAACAAAACAAATGATGAATAAGGCATCACCTTAAAGAGGCATAATAGAAATGTTACACACTACATTGTCTCTGAGGAAGAGGGAAACGTTAGATATCTTGATCTGTCTTATGAATTCTACCCCCAATGTTATTCTCACTCAAGTAGATACACCATGAACCATAGTGATCAGTCATATTATAAATAATGCCCTACCACATGTGTTATTCATTTGAATTAATTAATACTTGTTATTTAATCTGTTATTTAACAATCAATTCAATATGGATTCATTTATTTCCCTCATTTAAGTCATTTCCTTTAAAACAGATTAAAATGGTGAAAAATGTATTTCTTTTGAAACATGGAGCATTCAAAAATGTTGGTTTTTTGTTCCAGGATGATGATGCATCCTTTTTATTTTTTTTATATTATTTAAATTTTATTTTAATCAATTTAATATTTTAAAATTATAAAAAAATTAACAATAAAGGGAGATGTGACGAAACGTGTGTTGTTAATGAATGTTAAGTCCGGAGTAGGGTGAACTCCACGTTTTGGACCCAACAATGGTCTCAAATTTTTCATATGACACGCCATTTAAAAGATATTAATGATTTATAATTATAAAATTGGAACAATTAGGTAATTAAAATAAAAAGGATATTTTTGCAAGTGAGGCTTCCAAACACACTACACTAACAAAAATTATACCTCATATATGGTAAACCCCTCATTCTTGACCGATCAGTGGTCTAATATTTCTCAAAAAAACACTATTTGGGATATATATAATATTTTGAATAAAAATATTGTTGAATATTATTTAAATCATTATCTCACAAGTGAGGCATCCAAAAGTCCAGTGCCTTCGAATATTAAAACCCTCCTAGTGTAAACAACATATTTCAGACATAACCGTGGTCTAAAATTTCCCATATGATAGACCTCAGTGGAGATATTCATTTATATTGGATAATTTTTTCATGCTTAAAATAATAAATTTAATATTTTTTTCTATCCCCTTCGAGACATTTCGTACCTCAAAAACTCATACATACTCAGTGTTTAACTATGAAAATATTTAACTGGTTATTCCAGAGTATTAATTGAGTTCTTTACCATTCTGCAAAGTGTTTAAAAAAAATATTTGTAATAATAAAATATTTTTTCCATTTAACATATAAATAATTAAACAAAAGACGTTTTATGATGTCCTGAAACAGTAATTGAATGTTACAATCTCCCACCATAGGAACTTTATAACCCCAGAATGCATAAGAAAAAACCACACCTAAAAAAGAAAAGGTCACTATTATCTCATCAGTGCCTCCCTCTATCTCATCTTATGTGAATCATAACCATGCTTCCATATCAAATGGACCAGAGGTATAGTCTTCTAATGAATAACCTTTGTCTCATAATAAAAAACCATGAATGATCGTTCAATCACAAAAAATAGGTTCCACTTCAAGATCACACCAACTCAGAACATGAGATGGGTCAGATAAATGATTTTGAAGCTGAGATACATGAAACAAATTATGTATCAAAATCAGTTATTGTGTTAGTGATAAATGGTAATCAAATTTACCCTCCTAATATACTACCTCAAAAGTTCCCACAAAATAAGGAGCATTCTTCTCATGCCTCCCAAGTCGTCGATGGTCCTACCGGGGTGAAACCATGAAGAATATATGGTCACCAAAACTGCTAAATCAAATCATTGAACATATTAGCGATTTATGGGGGCACAAACCATTGGAAATTTTAGAAATCCCACATTATAGCCATTTATGTCATTAACGATGAAATATAACGATTCCAAAAAACACAACACACCCACTTTGGAGAACAACCATTGGGCATCAGTCTCCTTACCATATAGATATTCTATAATGATTATTGAATTCATTAAAAAACATATGTTCAAGATGAATAATATCAAGTAGTGGTGATTTTAGGTAACCATCAGCATTCAAAGACAATAGAACGCGGGTCACCAAAGGTGACACACATTTTTTTATAAATGATTTCTTAATAAGAACTTCCATGTAGAACATTAATTCATTCAGTTCAGTTGGAGCCATTTTTTATGAGGGAAAAGAAACTTGTTGAGTACTGGTATCAAGTCAATGGAAAACTCATCCTCTCTTACTAGTGGTAAACTATAAAAATCAGAAGGATACACGATGATAATCTTGAAGAAAAATGGAGGGAGATCACCACACAAAAAATGTCTCTTGAGGTCAAACGTAAACACTAATATCACTTTCCCCAACTCCAGATAAGTAGGTATGGCCCTACATGACCGTGGGTCCCATTCTCATGGAAAGAAAAGAGAAAAACCACTTGTTGTGGTATGGTAGACCCATCTAAGATAACAATCATTCAAGGCATTATTGGCAATGAGCTTGTCCATCCCGAATAGTACATCTAGAGATTTCATATCGAGTACCAGAAAACTCCAAGAATGTTTGACATCTGATAGAGAGAAGAATCATGTAGAACTATAAGGACCCTACTCTCTCATCATTCCATGTTGTGGAGTAATATCCATTTCACAAAGTAAAAGATCCATAGAAAGATTAAAAAGATTAATGGTATGGGTTAAAAAACGAATGAGATGCAAAAATATCAAATAGAAAAATCACTAAATATGAATATATAGTAATGATACCAATATCGGCTGTTAGACATGTATCAGCTTACTCTAGAGACTCTTTCACTACATGAAAACCCATCATTTTAGATTCATATGGCTTGAACTATTTGGTATGTGATGCATTTTAATTCCCCATAGTTTTTGAGGGTTTTAATGGTCTAATTCAGTGTCTACATGAACTCAAAAAGATGTTCAATCCTGCCCAACCATTCCTCACAATGTGGAGGATTATGGGACCCTTTGAGAATTAGGGGTTTCTAGTGAAAAAAATCTTGAGAAAAATTTCGAAGAGCATTCCCCACCCCCACCCCCAGGATCCACAACTGGCACTGGAATAGGGAAAGTGGTGGTGCCTATCCCAAATCCTGGTTAGTGTGCATAATCACCTCAATTAGGATTGGGTCCACATGAGGATTTTCTCGCTGAGGTTTAGAAGAATCCCCATTCCTAATCTGATTTTCAAACGTCTTCTCAGAGGCATGATGTTACAGAAAATCATCATACAACACTGAATATATTAAGTATTACTCAAACTGAGCAATAAGAGAAATTAATTCCAATGGAATTAAAAATCAAGATTTGAATTATACTCTATCTAAATCTCAATTGGAAATAGAGTCGAACTAAAAAAAGACGACGTTCCCTAACAACCCCTGGATACTTATGGTTCATATTTGTGAAATCTTACCAGACACTAAATAGTTACTACCTATTAAGTCATGACAAGAATACTAAAATGAATACTGTTATCATGAAAGGATTCTTAACCTTCCTCTGATACAACATTGTCATGAACTAGTTGGGGTACCCTCATAGATCATTAATCGATCCAACCCTGAAGTAGCCCAATGGGTGTTCCTCATCCCCACTAGTCGGAAACTAACACCTGGTATCAAACAACATACAAGTGGGATTAATGTTTTTCCAATAGAATGCAGAAGAAAAAAAACAAGGTAGTATGGATAATAAAAGAAACTCCACTGGGTGTAAAGTATAAGAATACAACAAGGAATAAAAATCCTAAATAATTTCAACCCATGTATGAAAATAGGGAAACCCAAAAAAATTCCCGGAGGACACATTTCACCAAGACCAAGGGACAATAGTTATATCCAACTCCAAGTGATCCTTTCCCCTTGCATGAACCTGGAAGAATGATGTCCACAAACACTCGAAGGAGAAACTATGGTATAAGCTACAAATATTAATAGGGTATCACCATGGATTCCATAAAAAAATCCAATAATAGATTAACCCAGAAATTGATTTCAATTTTAAACGTTAAAAATGTTTGACATATTCCATCATTTCAAAAAATCATTGCTGAAAATATTTATATACATCATTTGAAATGTATAGAATGATTTTTTTTAAATATGATTTAATATGTCAAACATGTTTATCATTTAAAATTGAATGTACTTTTATGGTTAATATATTATTTTCATTTATTATGGAATCCTTGGTGAGACCCTGCTAGGATTTTTAGATCAACCTCTACTCTATCCTTCGAGTGTTTTTTGACATCCATCTTCCAGGTTCGAGTAAGGGTAAAGGATCACATGAAGGTGGATCAAGCTGTTGAACCTAGGTTGTGGTGATTTATTCCCTCTATGAACTGGGTTGTGTTTCCCTATTTTCGTACTTGGGTGGTAATGATTTTGGATTTTTATGCCCTGTTTTATTTTGGTACTTCACTACCAGTGGAGTTTCTTTTGTTATGCATAATGCCTTGTTTTTTCTTCCACATTCATGTGGAAAAAATCATTCCCTCTTGTATGTTGTATGATTCCTGGTGTTAGTCACCAACTTGATGGGATCGGGTACGCCCTTAGGGCTATGTAAGGGCCAGCTCAGTTATCGGGTAATGAGGGTACATAAGCTGGTTCGTGACAAGGTGGTATTAGAGGAAGAGGGAAATGTGGCAGATCATTATCGATATTATGAAATCTACACCCACTGTCTTTCTCACTCAAGAAGATCCACCACGAACAATAATGACTGGTCATATTATAAATAAATCCCAACCCCATGGGTTCTTCATTTAAATAAATTAATACCAGTTATTTAATCTATTATTCAATGAACAATTCAATACCGAGTCATTTATTTCTCCCATTTAAGTCGTTTCCACTGAAACATATTAAAATGGTGAAAAAATAGATTATTTTGAAACATGGAGTGTTCAAAAAATGGTGGTTTTTTATTCCAGGAAGATGAAGCATCGTTTTTATGATTTGTGGATATTATTTTAATTTTATTTTAATCAATTTATTATATTAAAATTATTAAAAACATAACCCTAATGAAATATTTTACCAAAAATGTGTTGTTAGTGAACGTTATGTACTGCCTAAAGTAAACACACCATTCTAGACCAAATGGTGGTCTCCGTTTTTTCATACGACGAACCGTTTAAATGATATTAATGATTTATTATTAAAAAATATGAAAATTAATTAATTAATATTAAAATGGTTATTGTTGCAAGGGAGGCATCCAAATACCCACCACAAAAAAACGTTATACCTTTTCTAGGGTAAACCCCTCATTCCAAACCGATCAGTGTTCTCATATTTCCCATACAACACACCTTTTGGGATATATATATTCGTTATAATAAATAATATATTAAATATTATTTAGAACTTTATATGTAACACCCCAGGTAAATAAAGAATATGAAATTTTCACATTTATACATATTTTTGAATAAAATATTAATATTACTTTAAAGGAGATGCTATGATCGATGGCGTACCCAATACGCAACAACGAGTTTCTTGGAAATCTTATGTTGCACTCTAATAATAAAATCATATTATTTTAAATTGTAGTTAACTCCTAGCTATTGTAATGGAAGGAATGAATAGAACTAACTAAAAAATTATTATATATGTTTGTCAAATATTTTTACTCTTTACAATAAATGTAAGAGGATTAAAAATGAGAATGAATCCAATTTTAAGCGTAAACATTCTAATATTCTTTAAAAGGTCGATTAACCGCCTTTTGATAAAGAACCTCATTTAAATACACCTTTTGACAATTTTATGTTATATTTGACAAAATAAAATTCTTCTTTAGAATCGGGACATCAAAATTTACTTTGTGTAAATATTTGGTATTTTTCCGATAATGTTCATTGTTTTTAATGAATAATGAAAAATGTTGTATTCTAAGTCAAAACCTTTTTTTAATATAATTTATTTATATGATTATAATATCTTTTGAATTGGTTTTAAGGTTCAATTAGAATATATTTTTACCATTTAATCCGATAGTGGTCATTGGAATTAATTTCACTTTGAAATTGGACTTAAACTAGTGTCAATCTTTTGATACTTATTGTTTCATAAAAACACGCTATTTGCTCTGACATTGGGAATTAATTATTAAATTAATTAATGTAACTTATATGTTTTGAATTTTTTAAAATAGACATCAATTTTGAATTCAGAATATCAAATATATCTTAGGGTGAAGTTGTGGTATTTTTCTGAAAAACTTCAATTTTTGATGAATAGTGAAACCACTAAGTGGTACTTAAAAAACTAATTTTTCATTTAAATCGAATTTTACCACCTCTGTGTTTTGAATTTCCGAAATCCGACATTCATGGTTTTCATTAGGAATTATAATGTGGTTCAATGGGATTAAAATAATTTTTTGGTGAATAGTATCTTTAATGTTTTTAATCACGATTAGATATAATTAGTGTAGTTTAAGGTAAAAATAATGTTTTAATAATATTAAATGACCTATACACATGTCCTACCATTATTGGATGTGTCATGGCCGACCAATAAAACCCATGGGTCGATTTTTGGGACCCCATAGATCCATTTGGGTAAGATAATGACATAAAGGCCTTTTATTTAAAGTAAAAGTAAAAATGTCACAAACATGAGTTGTTTTACTAAAACAATTTTTACCTGGGGTTATACAAGTCAGATTTTTTACTATAAATAGTAATTAAAAATATAATAAGATTTATTACATCATGATTTTTTTTAGTGTTGGACATTATATAAATTAAATTATTTCTGACACTATGATGATGCGACGATTACGTCATTATTAAACGATTTAAATAAAATGAAAATATAATGTAAAATCTAAGACCTAAAATTGTCAAAAACCTATTAGATGGGTGTATTTTGAACTCTTATGACCGTATCCTCGAAATATATAATTTTGGGACCTTTAGAAATCCGAAAATCATATTATAATAAAGTATTCTTTTATAACATTCCAAGAGTGCCCCTCCTCTTCTCTTATAAAACGCCCCCACCTCTACAACCTTACCCACACTTTCAAAGCCTTTGGCTCGGCCAAAAACTGCCCATTTCATCTCTACACATCCCTCTATTAATCATTGAATCCTCACTTTGGGAAGAAGCCTTTCCAACGAAGCCTTTTAAACTTAAATCAAAGAGAGTTACCCGTTTTAAAGGAAGTGTTTTCTCTTGTGTTCTTATGTTTTATTTTTCTTCTCCAACCCCCTAAACTCTTTTTCATCTTTTATTTTGTAAGAAAACTAGTATCTTCAATATTATATGATGTTATTATGTGAATTATTCATTCTACAATCACACACACCTTCGTCTAATGGTTAAAGAATATATTATTTCTGTGGTTAGCGATTTTCTTTCTCACGAAACGATGATTGTTCAATATTTTTTCAACACCTTTAAAGGTGTCCATTATGATGTAAATGTATTTTATATATTATATATATGGTATTTATGATTACTATATGCTTCTTTATTTTATATTTAAATATAGATTTACTCGTTTCATGTTGTGCAAATGCGGTAATTTCATATGAGGAAGTGTGGACTACCGCCCCTCAAGTGATGTGACTCGTTAATGCAATACATGGAATGTATAAAGAATGAAATTAATGAACATATGTGACCTATATATCATATATATATTATAATTATTTTATAATATATATATAACTCATTTATTTTTAATTCCATTTATATGACAAAAAAATGAAAGTAGCATTCATGCGTACGTACGGCCTACCGTCTCCGTAAACGGTGATTTTCATTTTTTATCTCCAAATGTTATGGAATAGTATAAAATGAATATTTACTGGATATATATGATATTTTAATCATTAATAATATTCTTTAAATTATTTAATTGTAACTACATGGGCAATCATTTTCAAACAAGTTCATTTTTTTACTCATGTACCAAACATTGGAAAAAACATCAGATATGAACTAACATTATTAAACAATTATTATAACATTATAATATGTGATATAAACTGAATAATAATATTTAAAGGGTGTAATTAATCAATTATAAATTGACCAAAGTTTATTATTCGGGAATATAAATAAACTAACAAGACAATTCGGGCTTGAGGTAAGTGATCCTACCACTCTCGTTCTTTTTAAGTATACTCTTTTATGTCATTCCTTTTAAGATCATATTTCTTATGATTGGGATGTTATTTTATATTAATATTAATTTAATTTTTATGTTCATATGATGAGAGACCCTACTTTCTCTCATCAATCAATTTTGGATGTTTTGAGTGCCGCCGTTAGGCTGCCGAATTTTTGTAAGAGATCGAACCTCTCTCTTTCTTTTTAAGTACTCTCCTTTATGTCAGTTCTTTTATTCCCATATTTGTTATGATGGGGTATGTTATTTTCTATTCCTATTGATGTACATTTTATGTTAATATGATGATAGACCCTATTTGATCTTATCAATCCATTTTTGGATGTTTTAAGTGGCTTCGTTAGGCAGCAGAATTTTCGTAAGGGGTTTTTCATCTCACTTTTATTCCCGTGAGATTTATGCTACATTTTCTGCCATTCCCATTGAGTAGTATATATACATCCCATTATTCTACTCATTGTGTATTATAATTTCATTTATTAGTATTTACATCAATTTTGTATTGTCCTTCTTTCATGGGGTGTATGTTTTGAAAGATACCCAAGTTGGAAAGGGAACCTTTCAACCTCCTATTTTTAGAAGAGTTCTTTTGTTGGGTATTTTAATTTAAATATTGTTATGTTGGGATATGTTCTCACTAATGTAAATTTTATTTCCAAGTGATGAGATACCCTTTTTATCTCTCATCAACTCATTTTCTGAATTTTTAAGTGACGCCTTTAGGCTGTCGAATTTTTGCAAAGGAACTTCTTAACCCAATTTTGATTCTTTGGGATAAACATGCACTCCTTGAATATGTCGTTCAATGAATATATGTGAATAACCTATAATTTTTTTACTGTTAATATCCACTTATATTTGGTGTATTCATTTGTCACACATAATTATGTAATTGATTTATCCTTAATCCAAGGATATTATCTTTGTAAGGGAATCTGTCTCAATCTCTTTTATTTGAGGTATATCTTGTTTTATACAAAACTTTATTTTATACGGTGTTTAAAACCATTTTATTTTATGTTTATCCAAAAGGAATATTTTTATACGAAGAGTTTTACTAAAATAAAAAAGGGAATGTTTTGTCGTACGTATGCGGTGACAATGACTTCTCCTCCACCGTGACCATTATTTGAGTTTCGACTTCCTCTACAAGCCAGACATTTTTTTAAAAGAAAAATAAATACCCTGTTTTACTTTTCTTTTCTTTTGGTATTGAAAATGGTTTTCATAATGTATTTAAATCAATGTGTTGTATTCATATCTTGTGATTGAATAGTTGAAATGTTATGTTTCCTTTATGCATGTTTTATGTGACATGATTATGTTATGGTTCTTTGGCATTATTATAAAGACGGGTGGTTCCGTGATAATCTAAGGGCGGGTGAGCCCGATATAGCTCTCCAATGCATTGGGTAACACGAAGGAGTTAAATGTTATGGTTTCTCCGAAGAGATTTAGGGAATATACTGTGATGGGTATTCATAACGTAACCAAGTGGGTTACTACCGATGTAAGAATGTTATGAATGCCTCAAGTTAGCTTTATGTCTTATGATTTCTATGATTTATTCATGATTTGATGAGGTATGTTAACATGCTTATGTTATAAGAGTAAAGTATGATTTCAAAAATCGACTAATGTTCTCTTATCGTACTTTTATATCCCTTACTGCACTTTTTATGCTCATCCCAAGTTTTTGAAATGTTTTTCACAGGTCAATGGAAAGATGCATGATGTGATGATAGTGTCAAGGAGGTTTCAAGAAAAAAACCATGTATTATTTTAATTATGTTTCCGTTGATAGGGAAAAACCAACACTATCTTTTATCTAACCACTTTGTTTAAATGTGGAATGTAATTCTTCATTTATGATCTAATTCTCTAAAACTCTAAACCTAAAAAGATCCTCAATGTGAATTATTCATTTAATTCATCATTAAGTATGGTTTAAGGCCATGGCCTTATAGTTTGTATCAGAGGTCAGTTTAGACAAATTTATGGATTAGAAGTTTTTGATAGACACATGATTAGTCCCTATATCTTTTATTTCAGTTAAATCCTTGTTTTATATCTTTTTTCAGATCAATTAATGTTGGTTATGAATGGAAGGAGAATGATCTCAAACGACATTCCTATCTCTTCCTGATGACATCCTTGCAATAATTATTGCAAAGTCATGTTCGGATGATTGTGAAAATGTTTCTAGCATACAACTCACTTGCAAGTAGTTGTTTGAGATATCAAACACCTCCATTATACCTCGTTATCATTGTGGATCATGGGTTGTATTTTGAAGAATTCTATTTTCACAATATTATCATATTTTCAAGAAAGGTAAATATTATCAATGTATTTTCAAATATTTTACCTAATCACAAGAATTTGATGCATATTGTGATTTTAATAATGGTTCTAAGGAAGGAGACCCTTGAATAACCTATTTATATTTGCTTTTAAAATATAGTCTCTCAGCACATACTTATGGTATTTTAAAAGGACCAATAATATAAAGTTTCAACTCAAATTCTGTCCGACTATTTTATAGAAATCATGTTTTATCATATGTTTTGGAATTATATGCCATACATGATTATTTTACAAAACTGTTTTTCTGTGAACACCCATATGACCCATGTTGTACATGGTGTATTTGGATGGAGGAAGCAAATTATTTTGAAGGATCACTAAATCATTATTGTAATGCATGGGACTTCTACCTATGTGAGAAAGATGACAATGAAATCGAGTGGATTCCATGATCAAGGTATGATGTTATTCATTTTGGGAAGTGTTTTATTTTATCTTATAGTGGTGGAATAAGACTTTAAGAATTAAGATGTTGATATTGTAATGAATTTCGATGAAAATGAGAGGTATAAGGAAACTATTGAGGTTAAAACATGTTAGGTTTATTATTGGAGTTTTATAAAGTGGACAACACGCAGACCGTGTGACAACCCATCGCGTCAGACAAAGCTATGGGAATTGAACCCACAACCAAGGTGTGGCTGGTATTTGTCGCCTCCCACTGGACTACGTGAAGTCCCTGATTAGTATGACTTATTATTTTTAGTTATATGATTTTATAAAATAAGAGTAAGTTGATTTGGGTTATCTATGGAAATTATTAACCTATCATGGAGGATATGTGATTAGGTTAATTACATTTCAATAAGAGACTTTAATAGCAACTGATGTTATTTGGATATAAGTGTTAATTTGTACCTTGGAAGACTATGTTATTAAATCCTTCAAATATTTGGGTTTCAATCATAGTTTGGTTTACATTCAAATATTTTAAGGACAAATTGTTTATTGAAATAACTTTGATGATCTTTGGGTATTGTTTGACAAATTTTGGAGATTAAGAATAGATTTTTTTATAACGGATTATCCTTTTTGGGTATTATCTGACCTCATACTAACCATTTAGGTTTTAGGTTTGGTAAAGGTCTAAATACATGGGAAGTATATAGTTCTCTTTTGTGGATTAGGTGATTCTCTAGTAGTTGATTATTGCTCTCTTAATGTAAACAAGTCTTCCTAAATACTCATCATTTTGGGAAAGTACGAGTTTGTGTAAGAAATCTAGTAAAATTTGAAAGTCAACATGACAAGTAAGTATGTTGCCATCAGACCAAAAATAAATTCCTCAATGAAAAGTTACTTAAAACAAAAATGTTATCTATTATATTTTCCTACGGGGGAATCGAATACCGTTTAACCCACCACAAGTATGTGGTTTTCTTGTGGTTAAGTTTCTCTTAAACATGTTTTCTATCACTCTCCCTCAGCACATGAACATTTGTTTTTTCCTCCATATCCATGTTTTCATACATGGAATCCTAGTATGGTTTAACTCGGGTGACCTTTGTACTTCTATTTCTTTATTTTAAAGTGATTGTTTTACTGACTCTTGTTCTGATGATGGATTTTCAATGATGTTTCCAAGCCTAATTTTAAAATTGCGAGGACGCAATTCCCAAAAGGGGGGAAGGATGTAACACCCCAGGTAAATAAAGAATATGAAATTTTCACATTTATCCATATTTGTGAATAAAATATTAATATTACTTTAAAGGGGACACTATTCTTGATGGTGTACCCAATACGCAACAATGAGTTTTTTGGAAATCTTATGTTGCACTCTAATAATAAAATAATATTATTTTAAATGGTAGTTAACGTCTAGCCATTGTAATGGCAGGAATGAATATAACTAACTAAAAAATGATTTAATATGTTTGTCAAATATTTTTACTCTTTACAATAAATGTTAGAGGATTAAAAATGCAAATGAATCCAATTTTAAGCGTAAACATTCTAATATTCATTAAAAGGTCGATTAAGAACCTTTTGATGACGAACCTCTTTTAAATCCACATTTTTACAATTTTATGTGTTATATTTGAAAAAATTAAATTCTTCTTTAGAATCAGGACATCAATATTTACTTTGTGTAAATTTATGGTATTTTTCCGATAAAGTTCAATTTTTAATGAATAGTGAAAAATGTTGTATTTTAATTCAATACCTTTTTTTAATCTCATTTATTTATATGATTGTATTATCTACTGAATTGGTTTTAAAGATGAATTAGAATATATTTTTACCATTTAATCCAATAGTGGTCATTGGAATTAATTTGACTTTGAAATTTGACTTAAACTAGTGTCAATCTTTTGATACTTATTGTTTCATAAAATCACGCTATTTTCTCTGACAGCGGGAATTAATTATTAAAATTAATTAATGTAACTTATATGTTTTGAATTTTTTAAAATAGAAATCATTTTTGAATTTGGAATATCAAATATAGCTTAGGGTGAAGTTTTGGTATTTTTCTGAAAAACTTCAATTTTTGATGAATAGTGAAACCACTAAGTGGTAGTTAAAAAACTGATTTTTCGTTTAAATGGAATTTTACCACCACTGTGTTTTGAATTTCAAAATCCCGACATACATGGTTGTCATTAGGAAGTTAAATTTGGTTCAATGGGATTAAAATAATTTTTTTGGTCAATAGTAACTTTTAAGTTTTTAATCGCGATTAGAGATAATTAGTGTAGTTTAAGGTAAAAATAATGTCTTAGTAATATGAAATGACCTAGACACATGTCCTACCCCTATTTGATGTGTCATTTACGACCATTATAATCCATGGGTCGATTTTTGGGACCCCATGGAGCCACATGTGTAAGATAATGACATTAATGCCTTTAATTTAAAGTAAAATAAAAATTTCACGAACATGAGTTGTTTTACTAAATCAATTTTTATATGGGGTTATACAAGTCAGATTTTTGACTATAAATAGTCATTAGAAAAATAAAATCATTAAATACATCATGATATTTGTTTTATGATTTTTAGACATTAAATAAATTAAATTATTTATGACACCATGATGATGTAGCGATTACCTCATTATTTATCGATTTAAATAAAATGAAAATATAATGTAAAATCTAAGACCTAAACTTGTCAGAAACCTATTTTTTGGGTATATTTCGAACTCTTATAACCATATACTCTAAATATATAATTTGTGGTCCTTTAAAATCCTAAAATCATATTATAATAAAGTATTATTTTATAACATTCCAAGAGTGCCCCTCCTCTCCTCTTATAAAAGGCCCCCACCTCTACCACCATACCCACACATCCAAAGCCTTTGCCTCGGCCAACCCCTGCCCATTTCATCTCTACACATACCTTTATTCATCATTGAAGCCTCACTTTGGGATGAATTCTTTCCAAAGAAACCTTTGAGCTTAAATCAAAGAGAGTTACCCATTTTAAAGGTATTGTTTTCTCTTGTGTTTTTTTCTTTTATTTTTCTTCTCCAACCCCCTAAACTCTTTTTATTCTTTTCTTTTGAAACAAAACCAGTATCGTAAATATACTAGAATGTTTTTATGTGAAGTATTCGATCTACACTTACACACTCCTTCGTCTAATGGTTAAAGAACATACTGTTTATGTGGTTGGCGATTTTCTGCCTCACGAAATGATGATTGTTCAATATTCTTTTAACACCATTAAAGGTGGACATTATGATGTAACTTTATTTTATATATGATATATATGGTATTTATGATTACTATATTCTTCTGTATTTTATATTTAAAACATTCCTTTATTCATTTCATGTTGTGCAAATGTGATAATTTCATATGAGGAAGTGTGGACTACCGCCCCCTCAAGTGATATGACTCGTTAATACAATACATGGAATGTATAAAGAATGAAATTAATGAACATATGTGACCTATATAACATATATATTATAATGGAATTATAATATTTATATATCTCTCATTTATTTTTAATTCCATTAATATGAAAAAAATGAATGCAACGTTCATGCGTACGTACAGCCTACCGTCTCCATGAAAGGTGCTTTTCCGTTTTTATCTCAAAATGTTATGGAATAGTATAAAAAGAATATTTACTGGATATATATGATATGTTAAACATTAATACTATTCAGTAAATTATTTACTTATAACTACATGGGAAATAATTTTCAAACAAGTTCATTTTTTTACTCATGTACCAAACATCGGAAAAAACATCTGATATGTACTAACATTATTAAACAATTATTATAACATTATAATATGAGATATGAACTGAATAATAATATTTAAATAAGGTAACTAATCAATTATAAATTGACCAATGTTTATTATTCAGAAATATAATGAAACGAATAAGACAAGTCGGGCTTGAGGTAAGGGATCCTACCCCTCTCCTTCTTTTTAAGTACACTCTTTTATGTCATTCCTTTTAAGCTCGTCTTTCTTATGATTGGGATGTTATTTTATATTAATCTTACTGTAATTTTTATGTTCATATTATGAGAGACCCTAATCTCTCTCATCAATCAATTTTGGATGTTTTGAGTGGTGCCGTTTGGCTGCCGGATTTTTGTAAGAGATCCAACCTCTCTCTTTCTTTATAAGTACTCTCCTTTATGTAACTTCTTTTAAGCTCATAATTGTTATGTTGGGGGATGTTATTTTATATTCCTCTAGATGTAAATTTTATGTTCATATGATGAGAGACCCTATTTTATCTCATTAATCCATTTTTGGAAGTTTTAAGTGGCATCGTTAGGCTGTAGAGTTTTTGTAAGGGATTTTTCATCTCACCTTTAGTCCCATGAGATTTAAGCTACATTTTCCACTATTTCCGTTGAGTGGTATTTATACTGCCCACTATACTACTTATTGTGTAATATAGTTTCTTTTATGAGTATTTACATCAATGTTGTATTGTCCTTCTATCATGGGGTGTATGTTTCAAAAGATACCCAAGTCGGTAAGGGAACCTTTCACCCTCCTCTTTTTAAAAGACTTCTTTTGTTTGGCCTTTTAATTTACATATTGTTATGTTGGGATATGTTATTATTGATGTAAATTTCATTTCCAAGTGATGAGATACCCTTTTTATCTCTCATAAACTCATTTTCTGAATTTTTAAGTGACGTCGTTAGGCTGTCGAAGTTTTTCAAGGGAACATCTTAACCCAATTTTGATTCTTTGGGATAAACTTGCACTCCTTGAATATGCCGTTCTATGAATATGTGTGAATAACCTCTGAATGTTTTAGTCTTAATATCCACTAATATTTTGTGTATTCATTTTTCACACATAATTATGTAATTTATTTATCTTTAATCCAAGGATACCGTCTTTGTAAGGGAATCAGTCACAATCTCTTTTCATTGAGGAATATCTTGTTTTATACAAAACATTCTTTTATATGGTTTATAAACCCCTTGGACTTTTACATTTATCCAAAAGGAATCTTTTTTATACGAAGTATTTTACTAAATGACAAAAGTGAATGTTTTTTTGTACGTATGCGGCGACAATGACTTCTCCACCTCTGTGACCATTATTTGAGTTTCAGCTTCCTATACAATCCATACATTTTTTTAAAAGAAAAATAAATACCTTGTTTTACTTTTCTTTTATATTGTTATTGAAAATGGTTTTCATAATGATTTTATATCAATGTGTTGTATTTATATCTTGTGATTGAAAAGTGGAAATGTTATGTTTCCTTTATGCATGTTTTATGTGATACTATTATGTTATGGATCTTGGGAATTATTATGAAGATGGGTGGTTCTGTGATAAACTAAGGGCGGGTGAGACCGATATAGCTCTCCAATGCATTGGGTAACGCGAAGGAGTTAAACATTAAGGTTTCTCCGAAAATATTTAGGGAAAATACTGTGATGGGTATTCCAAACGTAACCAGGAGGGTTACTCCCTATGTAAGAATGTTATGAAGGCCTCAAGTTACATTTATGTCTTATAATTTCTAGGATTTATTCATGATTTGATGAGGTATGTTAAAATGGTTATGTTATATGAGTAAAGTATGATTTCACACATCTACTAATGTTCTCTTTTCGTACTTTTATATCCCTTACTGAGCTTTTTATGCTCATCCAAATTTTTTGAAATTTTTTTCACAAGTCAAGGGAAAGGTGCATGATATGATGATAGTGTAAAGGATGTGTCAAGAAAGAAACCATGTTGTATTATAAATATGTTTCCGTTGATGGGGAAAACCCAATTCTCTCTTTTATGTAACCACTTTGTCTAAATGTGGAATGTAATTCATGATTTATGATCTAATCATCTAAAACTCTAAACTTGAAAAGATCCTCAATGTGAATTATTCATTTAATTCAACATTAAGTAGGGTTTAAGGTCAGGGCCTTATATTATCTCAATTGTGAGGCATCCAAAAGTCTAGCGCCTTCGAATGTTATACACCTCATAGGGTAAACCTCATATTTCAGACATAATTGTGCTCTCAAATTTCTCATACGATGGACCTTTTTTGAGTTACTCAATTATTTTGAATAAATTTCTCAAACATAAAATAATATATTTCATATTTTTTATTTCGTCCTCTTCAAGACTTTGCAGACCTCAAAAAATCATATATTCATGGTTTTAACTCAGAAAATGTTTATTTTATTATTCTATAGTATTATATGAGTGTTTTAAAATTCCGTGATGTGTTTAACAAAAACACATCATTTCACTCATAACCCATTTTCTCTATTTAACATAATACTAATTTAATACAAGAAGATTTAGGAATTACTAAAGTAGTAAGAAGATGTTACACATCACATGTTACTCATGTATCTCATCCCTAATTTATCAAAACTATCCAAATTCATTTTATCAGTTTTCATAATTTCACATATTCTTTGTTACAAAATTTTATGTACCATTTTAATAGAAAGACACACTTTGACTCATACTGGCCACACATTGTTTTGGATTAAGGTGTTTCTTATAACAAAAAATCTCAAATGATGTAGGGATAATTTTCGTAATGTATCGAAACAAACCATGTGTGTATTTTCTATTTTGAGTATTCCAGTTATCGATTTTACTAAAATTGATGTAAATTTAAAAAAAAAATCCTCCCTTGGAGTCATACTGGTTACACAGTGTATAAGATTATGTTAAGGTTGACATTTACATTTCTTAAATGACTCATAAATCATTTAAAAAATTTATAAAAATTGTAAAAATTCATTTTATCATATTTTAGAATATTACTTGGTTCTTTTAACTAAAATTGGTTTCAATTTAAATAAAAATACACACATAGAGGTATTCCAGTCGCACTGAGTGTTGGATTGAGGTACACTAGATTCATACAGGTCCCAAAAGACTCATGAATTGTTTTCCTAAAGTATAAAAACAACCCAAAATATATTTTCATATTCTTTTGTGTGTCACATATCTTATTTACTAAAATTTAATTTTAAACATGAATCATGCACTATGTCTCATTTCGGTTATGCTGTGTTTCATATTGAGGTGTACCTTTTTCCAACACATCCTAATGTCAAAAAACAATCCTTACTGCCAATGATTCCATTTTTTCCATTTTTATTATTTTTCGAACATCCATCATTCCATATTTATTTTAAATAGTTCTTCCACTAAGACAATTGAATCAATATGCAGTATTGGATGGTTGAAAAAGGAAAGAAATTGAAAGAATGGTAACATAGGTAAAATATGAATTCCCAAATTTTCTGTGAACAAAATTAATAATTATTAGAAAATATTAATAGTATAATAACATAAAAGTAGGAGATAAAATGATGATAAATTAATTAAATTAGTAGTAGGAATATACCTTCTAAGGATGGTTATATAAATTCTTAACCCATAAATATGAAATTAATAAATCATTATAAGAAAAGAATTTTTATATTATAAATACTAAAATGATAAAAATTAAACATAAATATGAATGAATCCCCAAATTTTATATAAGTCACTTTATCATGCTGTTTTGTACATTTTTCGATCATGCCTTATCCATATTTGTTTCCAACAAAATGTATATTGTCTTGTGAAAGTTATTTTTTTCATTATTCACATTAGTACTAGAAAAATATCAATAAACAAACCAATAAAAAATATAATAAAATAAATTGTAGTTAACTTTGAAAAATCGTTTTAGTGATGTGTGACTTTTTATGGAATATATTCTCTCTCGTAAATTTACAAACATAATATCCATAATATTTTCCATTCATTTTCATCAGAAACTACATAAACATTTAATAAAATAGGTAATTTGTTTTGATATATGTTTGGATAGTGAAATCATACTATATATACCCTGATTCTTATAAATTATAAAACATTTCAGGGTCCTTGTTTGCAATTCTTGTCCTCATTCCATGATTTAGATGGGTTTTACACACGACAATGTAATAACATAGTACCCATTAAAACATTATATAAATTATATAACATGATGTTTAGCTGCAAAACATCGAATTTAGTGTATAAAAATATGACAATCGACTTTATCTATGGTCTGTTTGTTTGTAATCTATTCGGTGAATGCGGTAAATTAATCCTTGGAGTACGCAAAGTAACTACAATGAGCACCCATCATCTCTTAAAAAATTAAAAAGTAATAAGGAATGAAAGAAATGAAAATATATTTTATATTATTAAAATATAGTATTTTACCTCTATATCATTTTCATTAAGGAGATTAAGTCATCCATATCTTTTCCTTCATACTATTTTTATTCCTTTACGACTATTTCATCCATTTGTTTAGATTCTATTTTTTTGTAGAGGTGGCGTGATGACTAATGAGCCCACAAAAATTATATGGAGATCCCGTCAATTTTTATGGATATATACAACTAAAAATAATATGAAATGTATTTTTTTATAATAATTATAGTATATCAACTTTTTAAAAAATAGATCATAAAAACATATCACATATACGCATTTACAATTGAGGCTCCAAAGCATTCAAATTTGAGGATATCATTTACATTCCTAAAATCAAGGAAGTTAGTACCATTATATATATAAATTTTTTCATTAAAATTATCTACAAGACTAATACAATTATGTTACATTGTATCAACATAAACATTCAACGTTATTAAATGCATATATTCCTTAGGCGGGGAAAAAGTGATTTCAGAATATATTTTTGATCGGTATGACGATACTTTAGAAAAATTTGACCTGGCCTTTCATTTAACCCCTCCCATTTTCTGTCTTTAAAAATATTAATCAGTTAAAAGATTTTCCTTTAATTGTTAATGGTTTTGCATAATAATAAAATGGGAATGAATACATCATTATAGATTTGTGTTTTTACACAATCTGATGGTCATACGATGAATGTTTTATTATCTTGGTCAAACTTATGAATATCATCATTATCAAGTGAAATAGGTATCTAGGTTATCAGTACACAAGCTACACTAATCACCAATCTCAGATGACATTTTGGAAGTGGTCTATTGTGTAGCATGAAATATTCCATATTTATCAGGGTATCCCTCACTTCAAGGTGATGAGTTTCTTATAGATATTATTCAAAGTAGTTTTCACCTTATATGCTATTATTGTTGGAATGTATCAGTGTCTGTCTTATTCAATTTTCACTAAAAATAAATTAGAATCTTTATTACCTAAACTATGATAGATCATTGTGGGAAATTGCTAACCTCAATGATGGTGGGGGTAGAAGGGATCTTCACCCAATGGATTTTCTTGAGTTTCTTCTTCACTTTTATTCCCCCATAACATTTCCAACCATAATAGACAATGAATGAAATGTATCTTCAAGATATTATAGTATTTCATTCACATATTCTCTTTCTGTATCATGATTCTATTATTGTTTTTTCCCAAAATGTGTTTTCAGTGTCACCCCAAAACCCATACCTCTCACATACCCATACTGGTCTTGCTACTTCAAGTCTATATATAGTATGTTTTAAACCATCATAGCTGTTGATGATTCTTATGATTATGTCAAATGTAATATATATAAAATATGTAATCATTGTTATTTAATATTAATTTAATTGTATTTTTATTATTTCATACATACCCTTGTTTCCCACAGTTTTGTGGGTTTTCAATTATTAGTATCCCATATTTATTTAAGCATTCCTTCTTCCATAGATTGTGACGGGAGATGGAAGTGGCATTGTATTTGGATTTACTACGATACATATGAATAGAGGAACATAATTATGTTATATTTTGATGTGACATAAAATTATTATAATAGATTTATAATATGTACCAATTTTTTCTACTAAAGCGTACCACATCATTACTTTATCGTTGGGGTACTTTGGATTTTATTCCCATTCTTTATTTACAAAACTCGTTATATATTTTATATATAATATATTCTCAAAAAATTGATGAATACACATACTTCCAAATAATGTATTACCAACCAAATTATACTTCAAAAGATACCCCCCCACAATGTCCAAAAAATTGAAACAGTTATTCATGGATTATCAATTGTGGATACATTAGAAGTGGGTTTTGGGTAATTTTCCCATCTTCATCATTAAGATGATGTCCCGTTAGAATTGTTCCAAAACCTTTATACATCGTTCAAGAAATAATTAATGCATACTACTTATATTTGTAATATGCTATGAGTTCATTCTAAACGGGATAATGAAGAGTAATTAAATGATTCATTATTTTATTTTTTAGTAAAATAAAGAAATGATTTCATAATGGTATCATAACAACTTCCCACATTAGTGTCTTAATGGTGGTTACAACATGGTTCCATGAATCAATATCAATCAGCATGCATTGCTAAGTGGAGATTCCAATGTTACTACTGAACATGGAATTTTTTGGCTATCATACAGGACCCACGTATTCCATATGACCTTTTATCTGATTCCTTTTTTTCATCTTAATGATTTTCTCTTACACCATAAAACTATGATGCCCTAGTTTTTTTCATCTTCAATCCTTCATCAACTAAAATTTATGTTGATTCAACATTGTCAATATAATGTTCATATACAATCTAAGAGTAGCAAAATGATGATAACCCTGTTGTTTCTCTATAGCAATTGTATCTGCATGTGAAGAAGTTTTTCATACCTCTTCACTGGGAGTAGCATTATATTAAGGAACCTATTGTTTCTCTATAATGGTAGAAACATAATGAGAAAAAAGATATTTATCCTCTCCACTAGGAATAGTAACAGATTGAGAGACCAGTTGTTCCTCAATATTTGGATCCCTAACAGATGTATAAGTCATTATCTAAAAAAGAGTATTAACATTTAATCTAGGTTAAATGAATGTAGTAGTGTGGAGAGAATAACCCGAAGTAACACAATGTATATTACAAAAAATATATAAACTGATTATTGAACTCTCATCTTTTAAAGGTTGAAGTGATTTTAACCCTCCATCGAGTATCCAAATCCCTATAATTTGGTCTCATATTATAAACAAAACATCATCTACATTGGGTCCATTGTGAATTGATTATAAAGTACCCTTGAAAGGGTCATCCTTAGTTAAGTTTTTATCTATCTATTTTTTGGTTTTGGTCTATAATAGAAAAGGTGACCACTTTCAATTTAGAGGCTCGGTAACAAAAAATAGTTGAATTGCTTTTGATGCCATTATAATAGGTCTTTCTTTTTACCCTTCCTTATGTAAATCTTTTTTAAAAAATCATAATTCATCTATTTTAACAACACTCATGTTATCAAACCACACACAATGAACTATCATCACTTTAAATGTTGTATAATCAAACTATTATAATTTGTTGATTATTCGAATGTACGAAATATTTGCATATATAGGATTTATATCCTCAGTACTAGAAACATGTATCACTTTAGAGATAAGTGTAACTCCACTAATCTTCATGGTATTGACTACATCATTTCCATTTTAATAGAACATATAACCATTAATTACATTTCCATTGTAAGATAATATATACAAACTTGGTCCTCTGTCTATTAATCAAAGTCGTACTGAAATTGATTCCCTATTTTCATCTAAATCCTTAAAAATATAGTCTTGAATCCATCCTATAAACTATAAATGATGCATATTTGATTTCAATATTTCAGTGCATAATGGATTCAAATGACTATAAACATATTTTTGTTGTTCAACATATGGGGTGATATCCAAACTATTATACAAAACATAAAGGAGATCCTTCTACTAATCAATAATATTGATTGTAAGAAAATATATTCAAAAAATTCCTTCACCTCTAATATACCTAGTGTGAAATGTTTTTGGTAGACTAATTCCTTCCACACTGGATATTTATTTCAGAAAAATTAAAAGGCTTCCTCAAAAATATATTTTTCATCAATACAACCCTCGGGATGAATTTTACTTTTTACACACCCATTCAAAATCATCATTTATGGTTCAATGTATGTACATCCATATATAGTGTAAAGTAACACATATTCAAACCTCTATTACAATGTAACCATCATGTGAACCATCATTTCAAAGAATATTGGTAGGAGAAACATTTCCTACTAACATAGTATGATGAAAATTCAACTTTCCACAATCGTAAATTTCAATGTTTCTATGACAATGATGCATATAGATTTGATAAAGGAAACAATTCTTGGTTATTTTATGTCAGAAATTCTTGGGGGAAATACAATACATAGATAAATGAACTAGATATTTCATCAAAACATGGAAGTCATTTTATTTTAGAAATTTCATCTTTAAGTCAAACAAGGACACAATACATGACATTTTCAATGAATACCCTTTCAGATCAAGGTGAAAAACATATATCTCTCATTCCAGGAAAGAGTGTAAGATATTGGTGGAAGAAAAGTTCATTTTTAACCCTTTACAATTCTAACCCTTTCCATATTTCCATGTCACCATGTCCATCCGTGCCTAAATTTCATCCTTTATGTTTATGGGTGAATTTATCAATGATCTGATGACACAATGAAACACATTTTTTTCAACATGCATAAAATCAAGAATATGTCTATTGTAAAAAACAATTCCAGTATGGTAATTCAAAGAATGTGATCTATTTTTTCAACCATTTTTCATGATGTTTATCGAAAATTATTTAATAAAATTAGTGTTCCCATTTTTTAAATTCTCAAAAATTTGATCACCTATTAGTGGATACACTATAATATGTTATTTTAAACATCCACTGAATGTTGTCTATGAATATTGGAACATATGTCATCGGGGTAGAAATCTACGATGTCCTTGAAATATAGTCTTCAATGAATGTTTCACCCTAATTGAATCTAATATTTATCACACATCGGGAACCCTTTAGATAATTTCATGCTATCTCCTGAAAATTTTCCACAAGTAGGAATTTCATTTATCATTGCATAAAATATTAATCCCAATGTGAAATATTTATTTTTTATTTGCTTAAAACAACTTAATGCATGAATCAAACAATAATTAGAAATCCTCGATCAATGGAGGAAAATTAACATCAATATCATTATCCAGTTGTTTTGGTCTCTATATATGAATATATAACATGATTTATTTTTGCTTCATGAATACCTGAAATAGAATGTTATCAAATACTAAAATAACTAGATGTGTATTATTAGTGTTTCTCTGAAACTCAAGAGGATTCACTGCATCTATATATAATTAAAGATGATGGTTTCTAATATTTTTTTCCAAATCCATGATACTTATGATCAATTATATTCCACTGAGAAGAGTATATTAGGTTATGTAGTTTCCAATATGTATTTTATTTATCTAAATGATATATAAATTTACATGTATTCTACTCAGATCTATATAGGTTCCTAATCCATTGAATGGTTGAAATGTACCATAGAAATTTCATAAGAACAGATTTATCATTCTAGTTTAGATAAAAACCACACTTTGGGAATTTTTATTAATTTTCGATCCTTTATAATTAGTATACAGTTGTTCAGGACATTGTGTATTCTTTTAGTGATCATACCCATTGAGTATGACAATCATTTCCACATTTTTGTTTGGATAGGAAGATTATTATATTCTCGGATAATGTTATTCAAGATAGAATATTGTTCCACAAAACATGTATCACTCCATCTATGGACAACTTTCAAATGATACAACATCATTATGACTGATAATGGTGTATATTTAGTGAAACCAGCATATAATGATGTCTTTGTAGAACTGTATGTCTCCTAAAACAATTTTAGACATACAAAAAGTTCATCTTTGACTGTCCTTATCATTTTCAAAATAAAATATTTATAATAAGTAAAATCTATAATCACATCCTTGTTATGGTATTCTTCATTATCCACACATATTATCATATCATATGATCTCTATGATTCAAGGATATCCCAACCCCTAGCTACAATCAGTTTATCCCCATGTTTGTTGAAACATATAAAACATTAATCTATTCCATGAAATATTAAGTGTTCTTACCACTACTCTGGACTTGTTAGTTTAGAGTATCAAAATTGTAATCATAGAAAAAGGATATGAGAAGGGTCATATGCATGATCTTTTGCTGACTTGATGAGCACTTTCCCTCCATCATCATTCTCTTTTTTCATCAAATTGATATCCATCCATTCTTTCTCATATCATTCAATTTTGATTAGGGAATATAAATATTTAACAAAATAAACAAAAAATTAATTGTTTAATGAATATAGTTTTAAATTTAAAATATATTGTATAAAATAGACAAAACTTATATTTATAGTTATAAAACAGAAATATTATTTTAATTATAATAAAAAAATTTGTCGATCATTTCTTTCAATAACATATTTTAATGGTAAAATTATATTCTGGATTTTTTTATTGCTACAATTTATTTATAAATGAACAATTAATTTTTTGTAAATTTATAATATTTATAACTATCCCTTACACATATATTTTTTATGCTTTAATACACACATTCCCAAATAACTGTTTTTACGTGTAATCTAAAATTATTTAAAAATTAATGTTTGACATCATTAAAAATTTATTTGAAAAAATGGTATTAAAATTTTAAATTAGTAGGTTCTCATATGCTAAAAATATCTATTTTAATTTGGGTCAATTAAATTAATTACATAGGTTGAAAATTAATTACATTTAAAATGAAAATAATAGAAAATTTTGTTTACTAAGATGAAATGACACAAAACATGATTGAAAAATATTTCAAATGGATTTTTGGACCATAGATATACCAAAACACACATATCCTATTCGTTTTCCCTTTTTTATCCTTTGAACCTTTAATAGCAGGATTAAAATTTTAAAAATTTAATATGTTCTTCAAAACATAGAGATAAACATGAAAATAATCATGGTTCTCAAATTAAATTTCAAACAAATGGGGTAACCTATCACCAATCCATTGTAAATGGTAACTAAATTGAAATATATGATGAATAGAGCAATCAAAAAATTCATATTCCATAGAAATAATGATATACTTAGAAAAAATGGTTAAACATTACCTTTTGGTTTACCCACGAAGGAGAAAAATGGTTGTCCAGTGAGGGTATGACAAAGAGTGACAGTGCCGAGAGTGGCACTGGCTGAGGCACCAGAAAGATATGTAGCGAAAAGAGAGGTAGAGGTGAGAGAGGTTAGTATAATATGGCAGGTAAAGTGGTGGTTGTGAGAAGAGGGTGGTAGAGTGGGGTCAATTAGCATAGAAGTTAGAGCGGCGGTGGTGATATGGGTGGATAAAGTGGTGGCGATAAGAGTAATGAGAGAAGAGATGAAGGGTTTCATGAAATCATGAAGAAGGTTGGGAGAGAAGAAAACTCTTAGAGTTCATTTTCAAAATCAAGTAAATCATTTATCTGTGCTATTTAAAAAGTGTTGATAATGGTTATTTTTGGTTGTTATAGAATAGAAAGCGCTAATAAATGGGCCTTTATCAATTATTTTTTTCACTGAAAAAAACAACTTTTATCTCCCCCGTTTTAGCGTTGAAAAAGATAAAACGTTAATGATTTATTTATAAATATAAAATTATAATAACTGTATTTTATATATTTATAAATTCTTAAATATATGTAATTAATATAACAATTATATATATTTATAAAATTATAAATATTATGGATAATTATATTTTCTTAATAATTATAAAATTATAATAAATATATTTATAATTATATATAATTACTATATATAGTTAATATATTTATTATATATAATTTTAAATATATGTTATATATATTTTTTATTTTTTTAATTTCATATATAAATAAATATGTGTTTATATTTATATCTATAAATATGTATCTATTTATTTGAATAGTTATAATATTATAATAATAGTATTTACTATATTTATAATTTTATAAATATATATAGTTAATATATTTATTTTATATATTTATAAAATTATAAACATGAAAAATAAATATTTATTTATTTACAATTATTAAATTATAATAAATATATATATTATTTTTATAATTATAAATAATAAATTTTTATAATAAATATATTTATTATATATAAATATAAAGATATAATCTAGATATTTATAATATAGATATTTATAATATATATATGTATAATAATTTTATAATTTTTTAAATAAATTTATATTTATTTATATAATTATAAAACAATTATAACATTATTTCTTATATTTATAATTTTATATTTATTTATATAAATAAATTTTTAATTATGGTTATAAAAACAATTAAATTAATAATTCTAAATAATAAAAAAATTATAATAAATATATATATATATTTATAATCATATTTATATATATAAATTATAATTAATAAATTTATTATTTTCATAATTTTCTAAATATATATACATAATATATCTATTATACATTAATAATTATATTAACATATATATATTTTTTATAATTATAATTGGGTAATTTGTATATATTTTCATATATATTTATATAATTATATATATTGAAAAAATTATATTTATAATAAATATATTTGTCCTAATTTGATAATTTTCTAAATAAATATATATTTATTTATAATTAAAATAATATATTTATATATTTATAAATATTTTTAATTATTTTTAATTATATATGTGTATATATATATATATAATTATTATAGAAGTATCTAATTTTATAATTATTTAAATATATGTATACTACAAAAGGTCCTCAGGAAATCCAAACCAGCTCCTACCAAAGTATATTATTCGAAATAAGACAAGACATGAAAAACAAGATGGATGGGTTCACACAAATTACATGCCCTCATCTATATGAAAAATTACAATGATGAGGATTAGTTTCATCCCCACAATCATTATCAGAGATATCATTAAAAGATTCCCATTCTCATTGTGAAGTGTTTTGATTAAAGAGAACAAAGTATTTCCACCTTAGCTTTTCCTGCACCAAATGGAGTTATCTCATTGATCGACTTTTCCCAGAAGAATCAACCCAGTCACAACTTCATCCACACGATTTTGGATGATGTCCCCATTTCCATGACTTCTCTTATTGCCAATTCAAATTCTGTTCAGCCTCCTATACTCCCAGCTAAATCACTTGAGCTAATGAAGTCTTGTGTCTCCTAGGAATATGCAAAAAGCCTTAAGGCTTCCTCTTATCTTGAGCATTAATCAACTCTATGGATATATCTGTCTGCATACCATTTTTGGTTCATATCATTTGATCATGAAAGAATTATTCATCATCCATACATTATACATAAATCACTATGGGTTTTTTTCGTCCTCCACTATTGTTGTTTGATCATCCTGAAGAATTCTGTCCAAACACCCTTCCTTAGAAGAAATATCAGACCTGCATATCATCATAGTGAAAAACGTTGGAAGTAATTTATTCCCCAAATCACCAATAGAACCATTAACTAACTCTAGAACACAATATTTTAAATCCAAAATATGAATCACTAGAGATTCATCTTTCACAAAATTAGTGGTATCCAGATTATTTAAAGCATCAAACCTATGTTTTTCAGTGGACATCATGCTGGTAACTCCTTTCCCTCATAATCCAAACTACATCTACCATCTCTTTAATTATCCCTCCAATGATAGTTGGCTTCTTCATGTCCACACACTGGACATAAAAAAAATACAGATCTTCTACAATTCATAAATTCATGTCCAATAATCTTGCTTATTGAGCAGAATTTCAGTAGATTCTCAAATTAAATTTTGAGCTCAATCACATCCTATTTAGTGGAGAGATATTTTTTTCTACCATGGTGGCACATAGATCATCCTCATCTAGAAATAGTTCATAATTTACAATGAATGAATGATCAGTTTAATTTTATAGTTTGATGATAATAGTAATGGTATGGGAAAGATCATAGAATTTCTTTTAGTTACATAACAAAAAGTTACAACCAAACCATTTGACCCATAATTGTTTAGATGAGTTACATACCAAAAAATGATTGAAACTTTTATCACATTCATGATGATGAATAATTACATGCTTGAGAGAGATTGAAACAATACCCCATGATCACAATTTCAAATCCATTTATTGGAATAGAATCTTAAATAACCCTCTTCCCAGTGAGCAACATATCAAATTATCAAAACTCCAAATTGATGATAGTTGAATGAATAAATCAAATACATTACAATATTTGGATCCCATGGGTAATATTTATCATTCAGAATTAAATGGAAACAGAATTGAAGGTATTTATAAAAAGCATTTTCATCAGCTCTCACATGAGTGATGCTCCCCTTTTGATGAATCACCCCAACAGACACTACTTTTTATGTAGAATGTGTGATGCTCCCCTTTCGATGAATCACCCCAACAGACACTGCTTTTTATGTAGAAAACAAGATTTTTTTTCAAAACAGCAGAAGAAATAACCCTAAAATCATTTCAGTCTGACTTTCTATAATCAAATAATCACATTCCGTACATGTGCAAGTAAAAACACCCCCATATTAGAGTTGATTTAGCAAAAAATGCCTTCTGTCGAAGAACCATTCGAGGGTGGGTTGATTTTTGGTGAGCACAGAGGTGACTCTGAATACACCGCATCAACAAAATGATAGTGTGGACCAGGGGACATGGTGTTGAGATCATTATCCCATAGTAGATGAAATGGAGAATATATGAGGGTTCTAGTGGAGAGATCATGTTCACACTATGATAGTGATGTGACTGATGGGGGCTGGATCTTCCCCACATCGAATTTAAAGACACCCTGGACACCCATGATTGAATCCCTGTAGTAGAAGATAGCAACATGTTGATTAAACTGTATCCGTTTCTTGGATCCAGGATCTACTAACACCTAACAAAAATCATAATTTAAATATATTTATATTTATAAAGTATTTATATACAATTAAAAATATATAATTATAAATACAATATATATATCAATTATTTAGTATATTTATTTTCATTTTATATATATTTTAACAAACATAATAGATTCATCGGTATAACATGAATTAATCATATACCTAGTAATGCATAGATCATAGTCCTTACATACATGGACAATGTGAATAATAATAATGGTGTAATGTACAAATTTTCATTCATGATAAATAAGAAACATATATATGCTTCAGTTATAATCACTCAACAACATATTTATTGACCAAATTCATTGGAGAAATATATTTATTTAAATATAAATAAATAAATATTTATTTATTTATATTTATATATATGTATTTAAAAAGTATTTATATATAGTTAAAAATATATAATAAAAATATATAGTGATTAAAATATAATTATAAATAAATCTATATAAATATATTAATATAATTTTTATAAATATATTTATCATTTAATGAACATTATTATAATTTTATGATTATTTAAATATATATTTATTTAATTATAATATTTTAGATACTTTTTTAGTAAATTATATATATTTTTCAATTAATGAAAAATATATATTATTTATAATTTTGTGTTTTTTATTTAATCATTATAATAAATATATTTCTGAATATAAATATAATAATTTTAAATAATTATAATATTTCATTTTATAAACATTTATCATCACTTTGAATAGAGCTGATAAATATATCCTTTATGAGTGCTATAAAAAACAATGATAAATGGTACACCTTTATCCATAATTTTTTCTTAGTTCTAGTAAAATCCATCACCACCCTTGCATTGTTTGTAGTAGTTCTTGTTTCTGAGAGAAAGATGAATGATGATTCATTTACATTGGAGAAATTTGACCATGCATGATTCTACCCCGATCTGGAGGTTGTGGTGTTATGTGAATGCTGAACTGTGGCTGGAAGTAAAGAACAATGTAAAGGGAGGCTTCAATATATAGTTACAATGACGTTGGGGAGGACCAAAAATAAGAAGTGGTAGTAACACACAAATATATATAGGTAGAAAGTGGTTGTGGTACCCACAATATGCCATACCCAGTAATTCCATGCATGGAATTTGTTCCAAGGATCTTCTTCCCAAGGTGTATTGGGGGTTTAACTACAAATTTTAAAAACACAGACCCTTTGGTCAGTCTACATCCTACAGGGATATATTCAGAAGATATTTAAAAAAAATTATGATGGTCTCACTCGCTAATCATGATAAATATCACTCCACAAAATTATGTGAGAAATTATCAATCTTTGAGGATTCAAAATGATATAACAGATTCTCATATAAGTGAATACTCAGTCAATCCCCAACGCCCATTCTCGAAATATATAATGATATATTTTCAACAAGAGGGGATAAGGGAGATTTAAAATGGAATAATTATCTCTGTAGATAGGAATAGGATGTTGATATGAAGACGGAACTGAGAAGGGCCTACTTGTTGGGAGATTTCGAGAGATAAGAGGATATTATAATCCAAGAAACTAATAATGAGTGATATTTTGGGATCTTCATCACCTATCATGTCTGTTTATTAGAAGATTTACTTTCAGTTGGGTTTTCCCCAATTAACTATGGTTCTCTTATATAGATTATTTTATCAATTCTTGTAAGGTTCTCTCATTTTCATAATATCATTTCTCATCAATCCCCCCTACATAGTCCTTTTATATATTCTTTTATGATTGAATTTTCAATTATGGGTCAATGGTAAGTGATTAATACCATATGTGTTAATTAATTTAATCTTATGGATATATCTTAGTAATTTTAGATATATTGAGAGTAATACTAGGCACATACCTAATTATATCGAAAGAGTTATTGTGATTATGTGAGGATATCCAATATTATTAATTGAAGTTGAAAGGGAGGGAGAACGTAACATCCTGTTTTGTTTATAAATTATTATTAATGAAACACATATTTTTATAGATATACCTTGATAGAGGAGTAATATATCTTTTGTTGTTCTAGATAATATTTAGTGGATAAGATAGATATTGTAAGAAGTATCACAACATGTAATTTTATATCATTTCAAAATTAAATAATGAAATTTTTTAATATATGAAAACCATTCATCAATATCAATTCTTATATTTTTGTTATATATTATGGGTTTCGGAGTCATCCTACAGTAATATCTCTCATTTAGTTTAGTTATGTTAGTTTTCTAAAAAAATTACATCTTCAATCCTAATAAATATTAAAAAAATTTCTTTAGGGTATTGACCCCTTCTTACCACTATTATTCTTTCTAGTAGTTTATTTATTTAATGTTACTATAAATTTTTAAATTTATTAATGATGAAGTATGAACCAATTCACTTAGGGAATATAAATATTCAACATAATTGTTCTATCAGCTTGGATACACATTAATGTGTTTCTGAATAGGCTAACCCATATCTATCTTCTCTATCAGAAATTTGGATACATGTTGCTTCTGTTGACAAGCATCATCCAAATATATAGACGTTCTACTACTTTTCCCATATAGATATATAAGTTCTACCTATATTCCTATATAGATCATTATATGTGATTCGGTGAATACATTGGTGGCGTTTTTTATTTTATGAGAAGCTAACAAATAAAAGATATTTATCTAAAACTCCTATGAATACTATTGAGTTTGTTCATAGCATGTCATGAAGTACTTGAGTGGCCTATTCAGATTGGACATAAGAATTCAGTGATAGGACGTATTGATGATTAACTCGGTAGTTAATGAATGTTGAAGACTCTTCCATAATATATAATTAAAACATTGATCTTGGTTATATATGATCGAAATCTCCCCCATACATTCTCTACATATGCACCATTTATATCATGGAATGTTAATAATGTTTGAAATTAGCCCACAAAATAATGAAGTGAATAGTATTGTTGTGTTGATCCACCACAACCCATATGGAATTATTTTATTTATATATCCTTGTAATAGCCATGATAACACACTGGTTAATTTTTACAATTTTTATATTTTTATGAGTAATGGAAGCATAATCCCTTTAGACTTATAATGGTCTTATTTGACAATTTTATCAACTAAAAACATTAATGCATACTCTAGTATTCTCATTATAATATTATCCCACCATAAGTTCCCTACAATATCTTAATACATCTTTGTAATTCTAGGATGAATAATGAGAATTATCGATGTTCATTAACAAATAGATCATTCCATATCTCAAGTGATGGAAACAGACAGGGTCTAGTTTTTAACCAAATAACTCTAAATTTATCACTTTTAAATTCATCGAAAATTACTTCATTTTTTACAATAACTTCATTCGATGATCTAAATCTTTCTAATGTAAATTAGAGATCTTCCCTTGGATATATGGTAATATAATTATTTAGGAAAGGTAGGATGTCTTACCTTGCATTATGATTTCTATACCAATAATTAGAATATCTATAAAGATGAATTCATTCTCAATAATTATTCTCTATGTGGTAGAATTTTATATTTTTCAAAGAACATAATATTCCTTTTAAGAATTAAAAGATGGTGATGAGTTGATAAGTCAAGGACTAATTAACTCTAAATATCTTTATGGATGCATATTGATCTCATTATATATGAATATTTACATTAAATTCTTTAAATTAATAAATATATCACACTTCATATCATGATGTTTATGTCATGAAAATATTATGAGAAATGATCATTATTTGAAAAAAATAGGTTTCATGTAGTTCTACACATGGATAATCAATTGTTGTGATTAATAAGATTTCAATATATCATTCTTCATGATTATAAGAACCCGATAAAGTTTTTTCAATTATCATTGAATAAAAAACCATTATCATCATGAGAAGAGTATGGGTATATGTTCAATTATCAGCTTCTTCCATATATCCTCAAATTAATATTAATATTCATCTATCAAGTTATATATTACCGCAATTTATGTCCACATAATAGTATAGAAAATTGTGAGAGATTTATCACAGAATTTTAGTAGCACCCAACTAAAATGAAAAACTATGGATCGATGTGACACTTATGGGTCTAATAAATTCCACAATCTCTTTTATCATTGAGGGTCCTAAATAAATAATTTTTATTTTTTTATCAAATTCACTATGAATGGTACTTACTATAACCAACATTCAATCTTTTTGAACATAGAATACAACATATTATTCCTCAAATTATTCAAAAGAGTATTAAGATTCTCCCAATGTTCATTTTTTCATTTGGATTGTATTATAATATCATCACTAAATAAAACATAAAATTTAACATGGTACTCTATATTGAATATAATCATCAAGTCCCTGAGGATTATTGGTGTAATTTTATGTTAGAATGGAATCATTAAAAACATGTAGTTTCTATATTCTATATAAAAAGTTTTGTTTTGAATATATTTTATCATTACCTTTAGTTTATTACATCTAGAGATAAGAACTAATTTTGAGATATATTATTCCCCACAAAGTGGATTGGATATGACATAAATCCATTGCAATGGATAATTTTTATTATGGTTATAATATTTTCAATTCCAAATGATCCAAGAACCCGCATTTGATAATAAATTAAAATTATTTTTATATAAAAATTTAACTTTTCAGTACTTCTGTTTACTATGGATTTATATAAGGGTAAATTCCTTGTTAATAAAATTACTCTATTTTACCTGATAATTGTTTCGCCTCCATGGAGAGGTGTTTGTGGGTTTTGACAAAACACAAAAAAAATAGTCCAATGAGTGGTAAGAATTCATTCATTATTATAGAGACTTTCACATTTCCATCTTTGTTCTGACCCGATCCACATCATAATACTTTAGCTGTAACTGGATTGACCCTGTAAGGACTGTGCATTTTATCCCTTCAGCATTACGATGGAGGTGTATAGTAAAATGGTCCCAACATGTTATTTGATGGGGTTAATTATTTGTGCCATCAATCTTCATAGGATACGTATTCCTTGGATGGTCTCTAATGGGTTTATTCATTGAGCCAGAAACACTCAACGACCCTGGTATCCATGATTCATGGACCTTATCTCCAAATGCAGCCGCTCGTTGGATGATGATTTAGCCAAAAACACATAAGGACTATATTGGTCAACAGATGAGAGGTTTTTCAAATCTCTAATTTTTTGTGGGAGTTACTGTTTATTATGGGACTCTCATATATATTTATGTTGTACTAAAATTTTTGTGAAAACTTGGTTCATTCCAGAAGAGTCCATCCACCGACTACCCATAATATTCATGATCATCATGAATATTCATAAATATGATGTAACAGAGGTAATGTTGATTTAAGCTATGAAATAATGTGATATGGAGTTTACCATCATCCCAGAGGGACATAAGGTGATTTAATGATGGGATCAAACCCATATATTGACATCCTACATATCCTCAGGAGAGGAATCGTAGCCCACGATGTTTGAGAAAAATGAGTATTGGACTCGGGAGGAGGCCCATTTGTTGGGGGAATAATTCAGTGGAACCTTTTGGAAGGGATCCCCTTTTCAAATAGGTCCTTCATGGAGGCATCCTGCATACCCTGGTTTGAGCAGGAATTAGAGTTCTCATCGTTCAAACTGTGTTGGTTCTTACACATGGAAGCTTCCCATTTTAGGGGAGAAGAATGACTTAACCCTTTTGGAAGGGAACCCCTTTTGAGCTTCGGCTTTCAAGGAGGCTTCCTACGTATCCTGGATTGAATAGTAATTATAGTTCCTATTTTTTAGGATGGGTTGGTTGTGTTGATGTTGTTATCTCCCAAAATCTATATGCCCACATGAGTAATTCTCGGTGTGAGAAACAATAGGATTGGAGAGATTCAACAAACACTCTCCCATGATGGAATATGATTTTCATATAGTGGAAGAAGCCAAGGAAATGGTGGTAAATGGCACGGAAAAATGAACCATTCATTGTGGGATTCCATTATAGGTTAGGCATCTCGGGTCTTGGAAGATCAGGGACATACCTCCGTGGGAGTTCCCTAGAATGCACATTTTTAAAAGGGTTTGAATGAAACCTCTCGAAAAAATGAGGAGCAGACATGATTCCTTAAATTAATCATTATTCCTCATTGAATGGAAGTGAAATTGATCACTATTAATCCCTAGAATGGGGAGTTTCACGTGTGTGCCCCAGGGTTGGACTCCCAGTTACCATGGGAATGTAGACTTATATACATTTAGGTAGTCCAGATCGATGTGGGGAGGGCCTTCGTGAATCTACTTACGATGGGTATGTAGAATCAAAGGGACGCGCTGATGCACCCGATGATCTGATCATAATAGTATAGTGGCATTGGGGGAGGATTTGGACAGATTCCATTGGACTGGTTCATGGAGGGGCTATGGAGGAATGGATGGTAGTGGAGGGAATATCTTGGATCTAGAGGGAAGGATGCCCAATGATTCCCCATTTCTCTTACTATTTTGTTATGCGAGAAGGGGTATCTCATCATACCATAGTGGTATGTATCTACAAGGGAATTCTGGGTACTGAGGGATTACACATGCATTGGTATAAACCACCACATACCAAAGTGGTACGCAGACCTGGATACGGTCTACCACACTGCCTCAGTTTCTATCTGTGTACTAATGAAGTGCGTGACATGTGGTTTGATCATCGTAGCGATACACTATGTAGAGCACCGCATTGAAGGAGGGTATGGAACCTATTTTTCAAGGAGAGTTCATACGCAATGAATTTTATGTTCATGAGGACACCGATTAGGTTTCTGGTTTTCCCATTATTATTATGATCCTTATTTTTATGATTTGTTATTGGTTATTCCTACAAAAATGTTGTTCGTGTTTGGGACTTCGTCAATGATTTGATGCTGAATCTTCAATCCTCTCTGAATATTTTCATCCAATATTTAGTCTATCCTCTATTCTTTATTCATCTATCCCTTCTCAATTCCATCTATGCTCATTTTATAGAGCACTCGGCAAATCATATCTATTGGAACATGATACCATTTTTAGAATCCCATGAAGGCATATCTCGAACCATAGATGACTCGATCAACCAGGGTTTGAGAAATCTTTGTTTCATAAGTCATGGTTCATGGAACCATTTCGATTTGCATCATCTATGGACTGTTGAGTTCACTGAATGGTATGGAGATGGCCTTTTGCGTCTTTAGTCCACTAACAATGTTCTTCACCACTTCCTAGGATCATTTGGCATCGCCCTATGGGAAACACCTCACAAGTTATTTGTCGTACTGGTGGTTTTCGATTCATGTGTTCCATCAACCCTTCTTGGCGATGGTATGTGGGTATCTTAAAACTCTTATGATATTTAATTTTATCATGTTTCTTCTGATATTTTCAATTTAATTTTCATCCATTTTCCTTTACTGACATATAGGATTTCTTGCTTCATTATGAATAGTTCTTGTGAGGTTCTTTTCTTCACATTTAATGTATTTAGGACCCTACAAATTCCCCTATCAGAGTGGGGTTTCGGTTGGAACTAAGAGAAGACTATTACAATGTAGAGGTTGTCTTGAACATAAGTGGTTTTCGTTAGCACAGATGGGTCTGGTGGGAGGGGACCACACCTATTTATGGGGCCCTAGCCCATTTGTTTTTACCATTTCTTATGCTGAGAAGTGATCTAAACTCTACCTCAGATATCTCTATATTAGCATACACCTCCCTTTGAAAATCCATTATCACAATCCACCTTGTACATGCTACGAAGAGAACTCTTCAAAATATATTCTACACGAGAATCGATTAGTGGGTTCACAAACTAAATTATGGGATTTAGAACTCACGTCTAAAGATCTGTGTAGAGATATGATTTTTGATTTTCATGTCCCGCACACCGAACATAAACTGATGAACTGAACATTAAGCCTTAATAATCCAAACTCAAACAATATATCGACATTCTTTGAATATCAGCATGGTGATGTCCTAGTTTTCAGTTTCTTTCTTCTGATAACCCTTCTATCAGCTGGCCACCATTCTGCGGGGCAGCACCTTGCGAGAGATTCACATAATGCGGTTGTACGTGGTATATAGCTTCCATGAACCACTGTAGTATGCAAGAACTATCTTCCTCATATCGTGCAGTATGGTTGAAGTGGTTGTTTCATAACGTTGATTGGAGTAGAAAACAGAGTCCCCTGGTGACCCTATTTTGAGTCCTTTGGCCATTTTTTGTGAACTTTATCCAATAATTTCTTCATTGGGATGACTTTTTATGGGCTTTTGGATATTTCTTTATGGGCTAAAATGGATCTTTCACAAACCTTGATGAAATAGACCAAGATGAGGCTAACCATTTTTTAGGACACTGAGTACCATATTTGATCCAAAATTGTTCCTCGTGATAGATTATAAAAATATCTCCTAATGCCAATTTTCTTAGTTTACACAATGTCTTGCAGTTTCCACTTTAGGTATTTTGGTGTTCCTGATGACAATACATTTCTATTTAATGAACCTAACTCTATATTCATTCTCCTAGAATCACCACATGTCCATGATCGGGACAATATTTCCTCAATATGAGGACATATCTACAATGGTTCTGTAAAATATGTTCATATTGGAAGGCTCAGTAAGGACTCATGGAAATCGTAGGTGTTGTAACACTACCTCGACTAGTCACCGAAAAGTACCCATCCATTATTAACATTTCCTGAGAGAACCCTAACGATGGATGGATCACCAAATGAGACTTGCAAGCTGGATGATGCTTCTATGAAGAATGAACATAGGCATTCTAGGTACAATAACCCTATTTAGAGTCCCCTAACTATTTAAATGTGTTGAACATATATATGACATCAAGGGTCTCCTTGTTCGAAGCCTTCTATACAGGAAAAAAACCATCTTGAGCTACTTAGTCACTGGTGTTCAGGAACTGAAAACTTCAATTTTCCACATGGAGAGGTAGGAATCATCTTATTAGACATCGACTAGCTCAAAGAACTCCCCATCCATTGAAATATGTATGAATAATTCCATCAACTGCTACTTTGGGAAATACCAACCATGTGGCCCCATTGAGAAGGAGCTTACTGGTTATGTAAAAGGTATTACTCGATCTCCCCATCTAGGATCACTCTCTTATCCCATTTGAGTATTGGATATGGTTATTTTGTAGGTGAATCTGCCTATGACGAGATCCTTCCACATACGAACTCATCCATACCATTAGTCTAGAAAAACTCCAGGATCATATTGTGCCACCCACAAAGCGGGACATTATACTACCTAGGGATATGAGCTTCAACTGGATGTTCCACCTGTGATTAGATTAACATGTTTCAATGGAATGTTTCTGAGTGTATGGATCTTCCCATCTCATGAAAAATATACCAGGGTAAGATATTTCACTTTGATGATGGACGGTATGCTGGAAGAGGTTTGACCAATTAATTTGGCCATTTCTACTATTTCATGAATTTATGAGTTGGGGAAGATACAAGAAGGTAAAACTCCTCATCGTCGAAATAGATCATTAAATAATAATATGGGTATATAGAAGAACACTTCCCTTGTTAGGAATATTAACACACATTGAGGGTTTCATCACTTTGAATATTAACCTAATGTTCTTAACATCACCGATGTTTGTCATATGACTTTAAGCATTAGCGATGCAGTCGGGCTGCTAAATGATGCATTTTCTTCTCATTTGCTACACACCCTACCCCTCATGGGTCATTAAGGGGTGACGAGGGTGGTTATTTAGAGTCACATTCATAAAGTATCACACTTCGTGGTGGGATTCTCTTTACTCACATACACCAAGTGTCCATTTGTGATCAATACCTCCATTATCAGTTTTCCAAGGAATATGGGTTCCTTCAATAGACTGTGCTTCTTTACTCCATTAAATGAAGGGGAGAATCCGATCTCATAATTCTTTTCCAGTTAAATCTTATAATGATGCTGGAAGGTTCCACTATTGAGTTTATCATACTTAATACAATGGGATACACATTTAGATCACTGAAATATACCCAACATGGGGTGGGATGATTTCTAGAAGAGGTGCATAGATGTCCAATTTGATGGGTCTGAAAGACATTATCCATAATTCTCTACATCGTGGTCCTAACGTTCATTACACCTATTCCTATTTAGGTGGTGATTGTGATAGCTACATATTTTATTCCTCTTCCTGTATTGAGAAGATTCTCGATCTTCCGTCAGATGTGTCTGGAAGGGGCTTCACTTGTGTGGTGAATTTCAGGGGGAGTGAATTATACTTCTCCTCTCATGTGGATACTTTCAATAGTCCTAAGGAGGCTTCCCACAATAGAGAGTCACCAGATAACCCAAATGCTATGACATGTCCTCCATGTATAGATTCAGTGGTTTAACCATCAAAGGCTAAAGAAACCCCCCCCCCCCATCTTGGGTAACCTATCTTAGTTCCCTTCCCACTCCTGTAATGATGCTTCCTTCCAATATATATTTTTCGGAATGGTAGGACCATGTCACAGGTGTGGCGAGACGCATCAGGTAGTACAAAAATAGGATTCACATCCATTATAAACCCCTGTCATAGAAACAAATGTGGCTAGCTTTACTGATGAGACTGACAACATCCGGTGGTTATTTAAAATGTTGGGTTCTAGTGGCTATGATTACAGACATGTACACCATCTTATCAACCATATTTTCATATCCTGAGAATACCTCACTTCTAGTGAGGAAAAATATTCCAAATTTAATTCTTCCCATCATCAGGTAAGTAAATTCCGAGATGTTTTGGAGGAACTCGATCACCTGGCAGCTGAGGGGGCAAAGGATCATGATTGGGTGATCACCCGAAAGGAAGACATGTGAGAGTGAGAGGCTCACATAGCATGGATGAAAGATATTGTATCCTCTTTAGGATCAAATTATGATGTTATCCAGAAGAATGGGCGGTACCTTAATGTCAATATGGAGCATGTGAGCTTGATGGTCAGAGATGGAGTGGATGAAAGGGATTCTTTAGAGAAAACAGTTGATGGACCGCAACAGTCATTTTCATTTTTCAGGAAAGGGTGAGTCGAGCTTTAGTATAACTTTACCAAATCATGATGTACTCATTTTATTTTGACACTATAAAGAGACTCTGAATTTTAGTTATTCCTCCATTTTTTATGAACATAATGGAGTTAATATTCCATCTAATTTTTCTTCATTTACATTTCCTATAAATTCCTGTAATCTCAATCGACCATATAAGTATTATTTTGATCTGGTAATAATTTTAAATGTCATTCCAAACCAATAAATTTAAATAATCAAATCATGCCCTATTTTTTTCCCGATCAGCGGGACTCACCGAGCATTGTTTGATTATTTTTGGTTTTTCATTAAAAATCTCAAGATCATTTGTTTTTTTGTCACCCTAATCTTTTCTTAAACCTGTTAGATAAGGGCTTAGCGGGTATAACATGACTTTTTATTAGGCCGTGTTTGTGGGTTTTCGACCTGAAAATATTTATATCTCTTTTGAGTATATGATAGATCATTATTTTTCCTATACCATTCATATTATAGGTTTAACGAGCTGATACTCGATTTTTATCTAGGGGTAACCGTAGTGGGTTTTCACTCTGGTGAGTATTGTGTCTTTTCTTTAGTAGTTTAATGTATTTCCACTCAGACTTTCTATTAATTTTTTAGGTGGTACAATTTTGACCAAATTTGAAAGGGAAGGGGCCCCAATTGGGGATTCATAAGCTGTGAATGTCCAAATAATCTCAGACATGAATGAGGGATTTTTCTTGACCATAAAATTGTGAGTTTTAGATATTTATAAGGATTGGGAGCCATATTAGGCATACAGAGGGAGGATAAGACTAACTTGAGGAAAAAAATTTCATTGATTAACATTTTTCTTGTTGGAATCATATGCATAGATACCGTGGCATGTTGTGAATAGTCAAACAATGGTGACTACAAGACACTAGCCTCCCATCTCTAATGAACATGGATGTTTTGTTACACATTAGTCTTGTTTTGGGGTTGGGGGACACAGTGGGTGGCCTATCTGAGGGATTATTTCTAAAAGTATTAGGGGAATTTGTATCATCTTTGTATGGGAAACTACTCCCACACAAATCACAATTGTGTGAGGGAGAGCAAGTGAATAATCAGATCAATAAGAAATAATTTTCATGACTGGTCATTTGAAAAGGGAAATATATATAGGACATTATCGAGAGGGTTTACATATCTAGGGAGTTAGATGAGACATAATTGTCATACGGGCATAGAAAAACATGAAATGACTCTTCTGAGGAAGAATTATCCTTTGTTTGATGGTAATTTCATGACAACATATGTAGAGACACCAGTTCATGATGTTCATAGTTAGAAAAAGGTGTATTCATGATAGTGGTTGTCAATCTATGACTTCTTTGACAGATTATGGAGATCAATATCATTCTAAACACATCATATGGATTCTAAAATGGGGTTGTACTAAGCATTAACGTGGGAATTTCATTAGCTGAACATTATTGGAAAATATAGAGATAAGTGGGGAAATTTGTTTTTCATATACAGATCAAAATCACATATATTGATGGGTTATCTTTATTTTAATGAATCCTAAAGAGATATCATAGGTGATTCAGGCCAAGTTTTTTTTGATATATTTAGGACATGGGTAGGAAATAGATTATAATCCATGATTCTGAGGGCTCTTGAATTAGGAGGGATGTCACATGGTACGGAAGCCGTCAGAAATACTATTATAGGGGAGGACTCTCCTACGGACGAATTTTCTTTCTGGCGATGGTCAATTTATAAGAGACATATGTAGAGCCACTTGGGCTTGAATTGAATAGTCAAACAGCGGTGTCCACAGGACGTTGGCCTTCCATCTCTAATGGCTATGGAAGATTATGGAGATTCAAGATTACTCAGAGGACATAGATTAATGTATTGATGGAGTGTATCTGGATACATTAGAAACAATCGGTCTATGATTCAATCATAGGATCAGTTAATCCCCTACATAGCTCTAAATCATATGTAGGGAAAATAATTCAGCCAATATTTGGAGTAGCCTATAGTTTAACGTCATATGGATTGGACTCAGGGTTCCTTAGGAGGAAGGGAACTGTATCATGCCATCTAGGGTCATGATTCTAGGACCAAAAACTCCTATATTGATTCACCATGTATTCATGGTTGATACCCCTACTAAGGTCCTTACTCTCACATGAGATATGCTCAGTGTGAGAAACAAGGGATTACAAGGATTCAGTATCACCACATGAAAATAACATAATCAATGTTATGGAGAATTTTATGATTAAACCTATGATATGTAGTTTAACATCAGGTAACAGGAAAATTTCTACACAATATATCATCATGTGGGGATTATTTTGGGTAATAAATAAGTGAATAAAGAGAAATACAAACACTCTTAAGTAGCTTAGTATATAGGACCTATCTAGGGTTTCCCTGCATTGATTTAATTTGTTCATAGAGAAAGGGGATATTTCAATATATTCTATGGCTGGGTCTGGATCATAGAGTTTAAGTCCCCTACACATCTTCTCAAGTGGGGAAACCATGTAACAAAGGATTCCCAATGAACATTACATAGGGTGGGTTTGCACTAATGCGGTAAGGGAAAGAATCTTATTAGAGGAGTTCATTCCAAGATAGGAATCTATGCATTTCCATTGAGCGGTGTAGTTTAATTTTAGGAATTCGGGGAACTTTTAACCATGTAGTTTAACATTGTGTAGTAAGGACATTATGTTGTGTAGTTTTGAGTCTTGTAACAAGGACATTATGCTATGCAGTTTAGAGTAATGTAGTGAGGGGATTATGTTGTGGAGTTTTGAGTCATGCAGTAAATAAATTATATTTTCAGAAAGACCATAAATAGATTTGAGTTAATCATGGTCTATATATTATGTAATTCCTTAGACACAAGTTATGATAGAAGGTGTAAACCATAGTCTTAGGGGGCTTGGATCAGGAGGAATGACATGGGGATACGAAGCCATTGGGCTAAGGTAGGAGAGGTCTATCCTATGGGAAAATTTTCCTTTGGTTAATAGCCATTTTGTATGTGACATACGCAGAGCCATTGGGGCATGATGTGAATAGTCAAAAAAAACATTTTTTGGATGCTACCCCTCCATATCTGATGGCCATGAATCTTTTTGGCGATCCAAGCATTCTCAGAGTATAGAGTTTGAATAGTGGGAATGATGTGTCTTGGAACATAAGAAATATCCATAGCATGATTATTTGTGAACTACTGTATTGTCCACATAGATATAACTCATATATATGAGGAATCATGAACTTTTGACTCCTTTTGAGTGTCAGAATACAATCCTGGATCTTTCATCATCATTTTAAACATGTTGTGCACAAAATTGGGGGCATGTGTGAGATCTAGTCTGATTGAGAATCTGGGAGCACATGAATCATGAGGAGCCATGTAGTTTAATGTCATGCAATTATGACCATTCATGGATTCCCATGTACATGTATGATGTTTTCATGGATGAAGGGGGATTTTTTTTCAATTAATTGGTGGCTGGGTTGGGATTTCAAAAAATGCTATCACTACGTATCATACAAGGGAAAGCATCAGGACATACATAATTATAAATTAGCCCTATACCGATATGACTCGGTTGTTGGAGTAGTGTAATTTTGGATTCACATAATAATGGTGATGGGTAATCATATTTCTATATTGTTTTTTATGTGATGGAATCCTTTCCACCAATCCAAATCTAATGTGTGTTCTACTCAATGTGAGAAAAAAGTGTGAGAGTGATTTCCCACATAATATGAGGAGATAGAGGATACAATAGAGGTATTTTTTAGGTGACGATGATTCTAGATCGTGGGTCGAGGAATCACTAAATGTCACACTAATGAATTGGAATCAAGTAGTATGTAGTTCTTTGGGGACCATTCTGTTTATCATTATGCGAATATGAAGATTAATGTTGTGTAGTTTATCATCTTGCATCTTGGATGCTATGATGTATAGTTTAAAGTCATGCAGCAATGAAATTGGAATCCCATTTTAATGTCATGTTGTAGGCACCAATACCATATAGTTTAACTTAATGTGTTTATAATGATATCTTAGTGTTTAGGGTTATAGTGTTTGGACCACATGCTTCACTCTTATGAAATGTATATATTCAAAAATGTTGCACTGGTTGAAGCCATGATAAGCTATCCATACTTTGATATCAATACATATTCTCCATTGGAATATATAATATGTATGAAATACGGTCCCTACCACTTTGAATCAATCTTTGGGGGTTTCTCCCCATGTATCATCACGGTTCTGAGGACCAACACCGTCTCTCCTTCGAAGAAATACCGAAGGAGAACCATTTTATTGAAGGTTGGTGCCATCAAATTTTGGTAGACTTCAAAATGGTTCAAAATGTGATTCCTTTTATCATCTATCTACTCCAACTAGTCATAACATTTTTGGGATTTCTCCTCCATGGAAATATATTCAAATATAGCCGCACTGAGTGATGGAACTTGAATTTCAATAGAAAAATCCACCTCTTCCCCTTATAGTAGTGAGTATGGGGTTGTCTGGGTGGAAATGGAAGTTATAGTCCAGTAATCCAATTAATCATGAATGAGCTTTTCTATCCATGATTACTTTCTCTTATCCACCACCTTCGGGTGTATGTTTGACAGAGTCTCATTGAAAGCCTCTATCAGCCCGTTGGCCACTGTATGGTCACCGGATGAATAGTCAGCATTGATTCCATTTTCATGGTATAATTTTTCCAACTCAGAAGAGTATAATTTTATGCCATTTTCCTTCAGTAATGTACGAGGGATAGAAAATCTGGTATTGACGTTTCCCTTCACAAATCTAACAGTCCTTTTCCCCCAAACTCGTTAAGTGGCAGAGCTTCGGCCCATTTGATGTAGAATTTTGTTGATGTGAGAATGGACTTGAATTTTATAGTTTTGGAAGTAGGATATAGTCCCACGACATCCATACCCCATACGAAAAATAGAAAAGAGTACATAGCTATGTGATCTTTATTCGAATGGTGGAGAATCAAATTGGCCTGAACATGGAAGGAATTGCACTTCCTATTGAATGTGGCACAATCATGTATCATAGTAACCAAAAGTATCAATGATTTTTTATTTTATAGGAGTTCGTGGATGCTTCTTTGTGTGCTCCACAAGTTCTGAGATGCAATTCTTTCATGGTGGTAGTAGTCTCATCCCCATCGATGCACCTGTGAAGGACTCCGTTATGGCCTCATTTACAGAGAACCTTTTCTTAACAAGATCCATTTCATAAGACAAAGTTGATTTCCTACCTTCGGATATATTATCTTCCTTCCCTATATATTGGGGTCTCCCCCATCCAATGTAATTGGAAATGGGGGTCATCCATCCGGTGGTGTGACATAAGGGTTAGAAACGGGGAAAATCTCATGGACTTCCATCAATTTTTTTGGAATTAATGGAAATGCCATCTGATGATGGGAAATGATGATGACTATTTTATCTCATTCTGGATTAGCCAGTGTTGTTGTTTCATTTTCTAATGCATTGGCTTGAGCATTCTATGATCGGAGGACATAGGTTATTGTCTTCTATGAAGGTAATTATTCTATTAGTTTTTAAAAAATGTTTTTCAAGGTGTACAATACTTTTTTTTAATGGAATAATCACCATTGACATGCTTTGATGACAAGATCTGAATCAACTTTTATCCTTATGTGATGGGATCATGCATGAAGTGGTAGCTAAAGGCCTATAATGAGGGCTGGTACAATTCATTATTATTTTTGCAGTCCTCTGAATGTAGGAAGGAGTAACGCAAGATGAATTTTTTTGGGGATATGAGTATAATAACCAGCCCCACTTTGTTGAGCATGGAATCCACCATGTCTTTTCCAATTAGGATCCTAAATGAACTGTCGAGGAACATTTCCCGTGCCTAGGGACCATCTTGGGTGAAAAAATACTTCTTCCACCACTACAAAATGGTTATTATCATCACTCAAAACGGGCTTTAACAGTGCTAAAAAGGCTTTGTAATGCTCGAAGATGATATAGTGGGGGTCCCCTTTATGAGCACTAAAAATAAACTAATGAAGGTGGACTTTATCATCTCTAAAACGGTGATGATATAACAACTCTTTATTAGCGCTAAAAGAGTGTTGATAAATGTGTGTTTTATTAGTGATTTTTAGCATTGATAAAGGTATAGTATATCATCGCTTTTTTAGCACTGATAATGGTGTAGTTCATCAGTAGATTTTTAGAGCAGTTGAAACCTCTTTTTATCAGTTTGAAAAAACCGCTGATAAATTCCCTGTCTATTGCTACAAAAAAAAAATATGCAGCAGCATAGCCAAACAGTTAAAAAAATTCAGTATCTCAATTAGCTAATTAGACTAAGTATACCATAAAAAAATTAACACATAAATAATAAGCTAATTAGACCATTTATACACATACAAAAAGTATACCCGTACAACATTAACACATAATTCATAAGTTAATTAAGAACATATAGAATACAATTCATAATTCAGGGGGTTTGGGGCTGTTCAGCGGTTTGGGGTGGCTACCCACGGGGGGGGGGGGTGTAACAGCCCGAGATTTTATGAAAAATATTATTTTTATTTCACTAATTCCTTGTGTTGTACGCTACACCAAAAGGAGCTTTCACAACACGCATCCTTGACTTGCCTTGAATTACACGCAATCACGACCTTCCTCGATAGCGTGTGTAGTACGCAATAACGAGTTTCACTAAACAGCGATATGATATTAAAATGTTATTAAAACTAGCCGTTATGAATAGTAATAACCACTTTTTGAAATTTTGTAAATTTTATTTTTCAAAATGGATTTCTTTTTTGGATTCGGAGTATCGAATTTAGCCTAAGGTGAAATTTTGGTACATTTCGGATAAATTTCATATTCTGATGAATAGTGAAAATTACTAAATTTTAATTAAAAACAACTTTTTTAATAGAAATAATTAATAGTGATAAATTATTAATTTGAGTGGTTTTAAAGTATATTTAGAATATATTTTTACAATTTAATACAATGTTGGTCATTGGTTGTAATTTCACATTTAAACCAGACATAATCAAGTGTCAATCTTTTGATAGATATTGTTTCTTAAAAACACGCTATTTGTTTTAACAGCGGGATTTAATTATAAAGATAATTAATGAAACTTCTATGTTATGAATTTGGTAAAATAGACTTTATTTTTGAATTCTGAATATAAAATATAGCTTAGGATGAAATTTTGGCATTGTTCTGAAAAACATCAATTTTTGATGAATAGTGAAACTACTAAGTGGTAGTTAAAAAAACTGAATTTTTCATAAAACATAATTTTACTGATTCTGTGAATGGAATTTCAAAAATCCGAGAGACACGGTTGATGTCAGTAAGTAAAATGTGGTTCAATGAGATGAAATTAATTTTTTGGTGAATAGTAACTTTTTACTTTTTTTACCGCGGTTAATAGTAAATAGGGTAACTAAGGGTAAATATGATATTACTATTACCCTAACACATGTCATAATTCTATTGGATAAGTGTAATTCGACCAAAAACAACCTTATGAATAAAATATGACCATTTAGGCCCACTTGGATTAGATTAAGACATTTATTATTAATTTATTTAAAGAAGGGTTAAAATAGTTAAAATCAAAGTTTAATAAATAAATCATTTTTAATATGGGGTTATACATAAGATAAATTCGACTATAAATATTCATTATAAACCTAAAACGATTTCCTAAATAATGGTATTTTATTTGTAATTTTTAGACATTAGATAATTTAATTTATTTATGACACAATGATGATGCAGTAATTATCTTATTTATGAAATATTGACATAATTGATGTTATAAACACAATAATAAATGTAATTTGAGACTTTTTATGAATTCCACTAATTTTATAGGTTACTATGATATATTAGTGTTGATTTAATCAACTTGGTTCGAACATATAATTCTGTTATGACTTTCACAAAAATCATATATCAAATAGTGTCAAAATTGACACAAAATAGTTTTTAAATCAAATATTTTATTATTAATTGTTATTTTATTCCTAAAAATCTAAGGTTCGGCCAAATGACTTAGATAAGGATATATGGATTAGTAATAAACAATTTGGGGTTCTTTTGGCATGTTATAGTAAGTGTATTAACCATATAGTGAAAGAAAACAAAAAGACACAGTAAAAGTTAAATTATTTAACTTATAGTTAAATCTAATTGATAAGGTTAAAATAATGTCATAAACTTGTCTAAATCCTATTGGTTGATAGGATTTCGACCCATCCCCACTTTAGCTTCGAAATAAGACCCTTTGGAACCATTATAAACAGATGTTGACTTTAATATAAAATAATATTTTGAGATATTCCTAAGGTGCCCCTCTCCTCCCTTATAAAAGGGCACCTCCTCCCCCTTCCTCCTCACACCAATTTGAGCACTCAAGCTCGGACAACCTCTGCCAAAATCCCTTCTCCACTTCCCTAGAATAATCCTAGAGGTCCTGGTATTCTTCAAAGACAAATCTTAGATCCCTAAGTGGAGGATTCAAAGAGGCGTTTCCAAGAAGAGGTAATAACCATTACCGATCTTTTCAATTTCTTTCTTCTTCAACTTCTTCTTATTTAGTCGTTTCATAACAAAGTAATAACATCAGTATTACTTACATACTGATATGTTATTATAAATATGAAACAACCCTAATTCACCTTCTATCCATCCTACGGAAAAAATGAAATCACCGCGCGTGCGTACGTACGGAATACCGATTTCACGCCATGGTGTAATCTATTTTCCACCACCACCTTACAAGGATGGGTATAATGGTTTAATGAGTAACTATATATGATTATTATAAAGTGATATTGATACTAAAATAGTATAAATACACTTCAATGCAATTCCACGACCATGGGAACGAAATCATCGCTCGCGCGTACGTACGGACTACCGTCTCCACGACGCGATGAGATTCATTCTCAATGATTAACCATTAATGAATGATTATAAAGTATATATAATAAGTACTAATGAAATATATTACCTAATAATGATACTTTAATTATTTATATTTATATGTATGTCATCAACTTAATTCCATTCAATTCAATAAGGAAACCAAAACAACGTTCATGCGTACGTACAGACTACCGTCTCCACGACGCGATGAGATTCATTCTCCATGTTAACCATTTAAGAATGATTACAAAGTATATATAAGAAATAATAATGAAATATATGACATTATAATGCTACTGGATTTATGTATATATATATATGTATGTCATCTACTTACTTCCATTAAAGACAATAAGGAAAGGAAAACAGCGTTCATGCGTACGTATGGACTACCGTCTCCATGAACGGTGTTTTTCATTTCATTTATCTATCTATTATATGTATATATATACTGAATATATATGATATATAAATCATATTTTATATTCTGGAAGTAAGTAAATCATGATATAAGTAATAATAATGTCAAGAACAACAAGTCAAAACACCTACGATAAATGAAACGATTTTACCCAAAACGCTACTTTAACATGAATTTACAAAATAACGGTTAATATAAAGTCATAAGTGGACCATATATGATATAATAAAACTGAATATTATTCTGGAATAAGTCAATAACATGATTTAAATCATTATACAGGAGGTTCGGACACTTACGAAGCAAATCGGACCTAAGGTAAGGGAAATATCACAATCTCATTTTTATCCGAGATTGTTTATTCGTAAGTATTTACTGGGGTGTATTTTATCATCCACATCCATGTTTCATCAATATGTAATATTATTTATATCCACCTACAATTGTTTAAATCCATTTTTACCCTTTGGTGAGTTTTTAGTAATATGTATGAAAGGAATCTTTTGTCATTTTCGTACGAGGTACTTTTTTGACTTTTCCGACAAAAGTACGAAGAATGTTTTTTTTAACTTATACGACATGAATGGATTTTTAAAACATTATTTCCAAGAAGCTTCCTTTACAAGTTTTCAAGTTTATTTTTAATCAACTTCTTCTATTTTAAAGTCGTATGACATGTTATGAAAGGAAAAATGTTTTTAAAGTAGAAAGGATATTTTCCTCAAGAATGGAAGTTCAAGTATTTTATCAAAATTATTTTCCATCTAAGATAATAAAAGGGTTCTGTTTTTATCCCTATTATTACATGGATTTGATTATATTGTGATGGAAACATTTTTATGAATTCCTTTATCTTATATGAATTTTTTTATGATGTCATGTTGTTTAAGATTCCCATTTTTATTACATGGGTTACGCTATGATGTATGGTTTATGATTATGTGGCACACATAAGAAAGGATTCATTATAAGATGGGTGGGACCTATATCTCCCTCCAATGCATTGGGTAAAGATTTTATATCTCATGAGATAGACAGGGCTGGAACGGTAGGTTATACCGGTTCAGTGAAACAGGACTGAAACGAGGGTTACTCGATTCAAGAAAGGGACTTTGTCCACTAAGATAGTCATGGCAATGAGTCTTGACTAACAAGAAATAATTCTCTATGATTATGTGTGAATGCCACAAAGTTTCATGTTTTAGGTTATGATTATTGTGATTACATTTCACTGCCATGATTTACCCCATGTTATGAAATTATGATCTCTTGTGGAGGTTAAGATTTCCAAAAGTTATGTGCTTATGTATATGATGTGATTGATATTTCTTTTGTTTACCCTTACTGAGCATTTGAGCTCACCCTTTTATGTTTTCTTTTCCCCAGGATATAAAGAATGGTTTTAGGTAAAAAAAGGAAAATCTTTATGGGAGATTTTGAAGATCTTTCACCACGATTAGAAGATTATATTCCGAGTTTCCAAAGACACTAAACTATTACGATCCTAGTGTGTGTGTTTTTGTTATGTACTAAGTATTCCGAAAAAGTAATGTAATGTCCATGTACGATAAGCTTCGGGTCTCTACAGGGGGGGTCCATGGTTGGGGGGCATCCATGGGGGGGGGCTAGTGTCTAGGGTTTTGGGGTGGCTTTCTAGGGGGTGGGGGTGTCTGGGGGGTGGGGGCAGTCCGGGGGGTTGGTGGTGATTTACAAGGGGGTGGGGTGATGTACAGGATGGTGGGATGGGGGGGTCTGGGGGGATTGGTGTGTCTAGGGGGTGGGGGTGTCCAGGGGGGTGGGGGTGGTCTATGGGGGTGGGGGCAGTCCAGGAGGTTGGGGGAAATCCATGGTGGGTGTGGTGGTGTCCAAGGAGGGGGGTGTCGAGGTGGGAGGGGGGGTTTTCTATGGGGTGTCCAGGGGGTGGGCTGGTGTCCCGGGTGTCGGGGGGGCCTTCCAGGTGGTGGGGGTGTCCAGAGGGGTGGGGGTGTCTAGGGGGTGGGTTGGTGTCCTGGGGGGGGTCCAGCAGGTTGGAGGGGAAGACTCATAAACATCACTAAAGACCTGTGGAACGTTCTCCTAAATGATCAAGACAATCGGAATGTGTTTGCTTGAATTTTCATAGGCCAGTTGTTGTTTTCACATAAAATAGTGTCCATTTTATTCAAAAGAGAGACCTTTTGAGTGGTACTGGTCACTCCGTGCATCGGAATGGGGAGGGGATGACTCATAAACATCACCAAGGACCCGTGGAGCGTTCTATTAAAGGATCAATACTATCTGAAAGCATTTGGTCAGATTTTCGTAGGTCAGTTGTAGTTTTCACATAAAATTGTGTCCATTTTTAAAAAAGAGAGACCCTTTGAGTGGTACCGGCCACACCATGCCTCAGATTGAAGTTGCAATGACTCATACATGTCACAAAGGACCCATTTATTATTCTTATAAAAGATAAAGACTATCCGAATGCATTTGGTTATATTTTCCTAGGTCAGTTGTTGTTTTCAATTAAAATTGTGTCCATTTTAAACAAAATAGAGACCCATTGAGTCGTACCGGCCACACCGAACCCTTTATTGAGGTAGGGATGAATCGTACACATCACAATGAACCCATGGATCATTTTTATACAAGATAAAGACAATCAGAATGCATTTGGATGGATTTTCCATGGTTAGTTGTTGTTTTCAATTAAAATTGTGTCCATTTTAAACAAAAGAGAGACCCATTGAGTGGTACCAGCCACACTATGCCTCAGATTGTGGTGGGGTTGACTTATACACATCACCAAGGACCCGTTAATCATTATACTAAAGTATCAACACAATCCAAATGTGTTTGGTTAGATTTCCGTAGGTCAGTTTTTGTTTTCACTTAAAATTATGTCCATTTTAATCAAAAGAGAGACCCTTTGAGTGGTACCACCCACACCATGCATTTTATTAAGGTGGTGATGACTCATTCTCGTCAAAAATGTCCCTTGTATTTTTCTTATAAAATATCAAGATAATCCTAATGCATTTGGTTTGATTTTTGTAGGACAGTTGTTGTTTTCACTTAAAATTGTATCAATTTTAAACAAAAGAGAGTCCCTTTGAGGGTTACTGGCCACACCATGATTCATATTGAGGAGGGGATGACTATTACACGTCTCGAGGAACCCGTGGATCATTATAATAAAGGATCAAGACAATATGAGTGTATTTGGATGGATGTCCGTAGGTCAGTAATTGTTTTCACTTAAATTTGTGTCCATTTTAAACAAAAGAGAGACCCTTTGAGAGGTAAAACCCACACAGTGACTTGTATTGAGGTTGGGATGACTTGTACATGTCACAAATGACCCATGGATAGTTATAATAAAATATAAAGATTATCCAAATGCGTTTGGTTTGATTTTCCTACATCAGTTGTTGTTTTCAATTAAAATTGTGTCCATTTTAAACAAAAGAGAGACCCTTGGAGTGGTACCTTCCACCCCATGACTCAGATTGAGGAAGGGTTGACTCTCACACATCACAAAGGACACATTAATTTTTATCCTAAAGAATAAACACAATCTGAATGCGTTTGTTCAGATTTCTATTGGTCAGTTGTTGTTTTCACTTAAAATTGTGTTCATTTTAAACAAAAGGGAGGCCCTTTGATTGTTATTGTCCACAACGTGCCTCATATTGAAGAGGGGATTACTCTTACAGGTCAAGAAAGACACATGGATCATTATTATAAATTATCAAAAAAAAAATATTAATGCGTTTGGTCGGATTTCCGTAGGACAGTTGTTGTTTTCACTTAAAATTGTGTCCATTTTTTAAAAAAGAGAGGCCCTTTGAGTGTTACTGGCCACACTGTGACTCATATGGAGACAGGGATGACTCATACACATTACTAAGGACTCGGGGATTATTATCTTAAAGGATCAATACAATCTTAATGTGTTTGGTAGGATTTTCGTAGAACATTTGTTGTTTTCACTTAAAATTGTGTCAACTTTAAACAAAAGAGTGACTCTTTGAGTGGTACCGGCCACACCATGCCTCGGATTGAAGCAGGGTTGACTCTTACACATCACCATAGACTCGTGGATCATTCTCCAAAAGGATCTACGTAATCCAAATGCATTTTGTTGGATTTTCGTAGGTCATTTTTTTTCTCTTAAAATTGTGTCCATTTAAAACAAAAGAGAGACCCTTTGAGTGGTACCAGCCACAATGTGCCTCTAATTGAGGATGTGATGTGTCATACACGTCACCAAGGACACAAGGATTGTTATCATAAAGGATCAACACAATCGGAATGCGTTTGGTAGGATTTACATAGGTCAGTTGTTGTTTTCACTTAAAATTGTGTCCATTTTAAAGAAAAGAGAGAGCCTTTGAGTGGTACTGGCCACACCGTGCCTCAGATTGAGGTGGTGTTGACTGTTACACATCTTGAAGGACCCATGGATCATTCTTATAAATGATATAGAGAATCCAAATGTGTTTTGTCAGATTTACGTAGGTTAGTTGTTGTTTTCACTTTAAAATCTTTCCATTTTAAACAAAAGAGAGACCCTTTGGGTGGTACCATCCACACCGTGCCTCAGATTGAGGATAGGTTGACTCATACAAGTCACTAAAGAACTGTGGATCGTTATCCTAAAGGATCAACACAATCTGAATGCATTTTTTCAGATTTCCGTAGGTCAGTTGTTGTTTTCACTTAAAACAGTGTCCATTTTAAACAAAAGAGAGATCCTTTAAGTGGTAACGTCCAAAATTTGCCTCGGATTTATGTGGGGTTGACTCGTTCACATCCCCAAGAACTATTTAATCGTTCTCCTAATGGAACAACAAAATTAGAATGTGTTTGGTTGGATTTCTGTAGGTCAGTTATTGTTTTCTCTTAAAAATCTGTCCATTTTAAACAAAAGAGAGACCCTTTGAGTGGTACCGGCCACACCATGCCTATAATTGAGGCAGGGATAACTCATACATGTCTAAAAGGACCCATGTATCGTTATTATAAAAGATAATGACAATATGAATGCCTTTGGTAAGATTTCCGTTGGTCAGTTGTTGTTTTCACTTAAAATTGTGTCCATTTTAAACAAAAGAGAGTCCCCTTAAGTGTTAGCGGCAACACTGTGCCTCTAATTGAGGTGGGGATGACTCTTAAACATATCCAATGCATTCATGTATCGTTCTAATAAATAATCATCACAATCCTACTGCATTTGTTGGAATTTTCATACATTAGTCTTTGTTTTCACTTAAAAATCTGTCCATTTTATACAAAATAAAGACCCTTTTAGTGGTACAGGCCACGCTGTGTATCAGATTGAGGTGGGGATGACTTTTGAAAATCATAAAGGACCCATGGATAATTCTACTAAAGTATCAATACAATCTGAATAATGTTGGGCCAATTTTCATAGGTCATTTTTTTTCATTTAAAATTGCGTCCATTTTAAACAAAAGAGAGTCCTTTTGTGTGGTACCGGGCACACCGTTCCATAGATTGAGGCGGGGTTGACTCTTCCATGTCATAAGGAACCCATGGATAATTAATATAAAATTTCAAGATTGTCCAATTGCATTTGGTTTGATTTTCGTATGTCAGTTGTTGTTTTCACTTTAAAATCTATCCATTTTAAACAAAAGAGAGACCCTTTGAGTAGTACCAGACACACCGTGCCTCAGATTGAGGCGGGGTTGACTCGTACACATCACAAGAGACCCATGGATCTTTCTTATAAAATATCAAGACAATATTAATGCGTTTTTTTGTATTTCCATAGTTTAGTTGTTGTCTTCACTTAAAATTGTGTCCATCTTAAACAAAAGAGAGACCCTTTGAGTGTTACCGGCCACACCGTGCCTCGAATTGAGTCGGGAATGACTCATACACATCCCCAACACACCCTTGGATTGTTCTCCTAAAGGATAACCATAATCCTAATGTGTTTGGTTGGATTTTTATAGGCCAGTTTTTGTTTCCACTTAAAATTGTGTCCATTTTAAACAAAAGGGAGACCCTTTGAGTGGTACCGGCCACAAAGTGCCTCGGATTGAGGAGGGGATGACTCGCGCAGGTCACGAAGGACTCGTGGATCATTATCCTAAATGATAAATACAATCTAAATGTGTTTGGTTAGATATCCATAGGTCAGTTTTTTTCACTTAAAATTGTGTCCATTTTAAACAAAAGAGAGGCACTTTCAGTGGTACCGGCCACACTATGCCTCGAATTGAGGCGGGGTTGACTCTTCCATGTCATAAAGGACACCTAGATCATTCTCATAAAGGGTCAAGTCAATCCGAATGTGTTTTTTTTGGATTTCTATATATCATTTGTTGTTTTCACTGAAATATATGTCAATTTTAAATAATAGAGAGACACTTTGAGTGGTACCAGCCACACTGTGCCTTGGATTGAGGCAGGGTTGACTCATACACATTCCCAACACACCCATGGATCGTTATAATAAATGTTCAACACAATCTGAGTGATTTAGGTTAGACTTTCATACGTCAATTGTTGTTTTCACTTAGAAATATGTCCATTTTAAAGAAAAGAGAGACCCTTTGAGTGGTTCCGCATTCTTGCATGTTTCTGGTGCATATCATCTGTCAAAATGGGAAAATGACTCATTGGGGAAAGTATGTTTTATTTAATAACAATTAAAATTTTCCTACGAACATTTACATAAAACAACGTTTCATCTTATGATCCCCTTAACACCTCTCAAAAATGACCACCAATTTTACATGTGCCCAAGTTAGATATTCATTTTATTTGTGTACAATCTGCCATCAGGTATACAACCCACTTATTTCTAAACACATCTATATTGTCTTGTGAGTATGAGGCTTTTCATCAGTCAGAGTAGTACTGCAAAATATAAGAATAAAGAATTAATAAATAAATTATACAAACTAGTAGTTGTTTTTATTAATACCACTTTAGGTATTCTAGTTTTTTTGAATTAAAATGATATCTTTCATAAATTTACAAACATAATTACCTCAATCATTATTTTTTGTTTGTTTTGGACAATACAAAAAAATTGATCATTAGGATAATAAGTAAATTATGTTGAGAAGTGTTTGGATAGTGAGTTTTTATTATATATCCCTAGATATTTGTCTAGACTTAGTACCTGGTTGCCTCCTTATTCTTAGCCCCTATCTTCATTCATTTTTAGACTATAATTACACACCACAATATCATAAAAGAATCCACAGTAAATGATAATATAAATTATATTACTTGATGTTTAGACTTAAAATGTAGGATGTAGTGTCTTACAGAATCACAAACTCCATCATGTGTGGTCAGATTGATGGATATCCTTCCATTTATTCTTGAAAATAAATCTTTGCAGTATCCAAGTTCACCACAATTTGCAACCCATGTTGCCTAAAAACAAAAAAAATGAATAAGTAATAAAAGACGTGAAAATATAATTGATAAGAATTAATTTTAGAGTCTTACCCCATCATGGTTTGTATTAGGAAGAATCTGTCATCTGTAATCTAGCTTTCAAATGTTTTCAGCAATCCGTTCAATATTTTACCCTTTTTTGATGGCTCTAATTTTGTCAGGTGTGTTGATGTGGTATGAGGACTAACGAGTCCAAATCTTGGCTCATGGGAAAATTCCTTCAACTGTTTTTCATAAATGCATCTTTCAACAATATAAAATGCATTTAGTCAAAATTTTCACAATAGATCTGCTTTTAAAAAATCAGTTCATGAAAATATACCTCATACATATATTTACAATTGTGACACATAGACAACCATTTTAAAGGATCTTATTTACATTTTCCATAGGAAAGAAATCCTGAAATTCCTCTCTGTATATATTCTTTTCGAATACCACTATATGACTACAACCATATTTTAGCTTTGTATCACCGTTATTCTTCAATGCTAGTAAATTTCGATAGAGAATAGGTGGTGTTATTATGCTTTCAATATCTCCTTGGGATCAGTTGGTCAATCCTTTAGATGGTTTTCAGCCGGCGTTTGTCACTCCCCTCCCTTTCTCTATCTATAATAACAATCATTGTTTTAGACACTTTATCATTAAATGTTAAAGGTTCAGTGTAAAAAAGGAAATATATACCTCTTTTTTCGCATGCACTCTTTCAAGTTCTGACGGCCAGGCTATGAATTTATCAATATCCTTTTAGAAAGTATGAATATCATCGTCAGCAAGTGGAATAGGTAGCTTTTCATTTGGCTCATGAGCTATAGTAATCATCACTTTCATATTATCATTCGAGAGTGGTCTATTATGCAGCGTGGTCTCTGGGATATTGAACATTATATCCCTCTCAACACTGTGATAGGTGGGTGTTAAAAGATATAAATAACAATCATTATCACCCTGTAAAAGATCATAACAGAAAATGTACAAGTATTTTTCTTATTCACATTTCATGGACACAATTATTAGAATATTGATGAACATGGCTAACACAGTTCTTTGAGGGGAATGGCACACCTCAATGCTGGTGGGCGGTGGGGTGAGATGTTCACGTGCTACTTGTTCCTAAGTTGGGTCTTCTCTTTGCTTCCCAACCATAAAAGTTTCTAGCAACTCTACCTTCCATTGTAATCATTCTTCAATGGTTGTTATTTTTTCTCTCATTTGTTCCAATTTTTCCTCTGTATCATCGGTTTTTTTCTTCTCAAAATATACTCGGGGTATCACCCCAAACCCCGCACCTCTGACATGACCGTATTTCTTTGGCTGCTTCAAATCCGTCGTTAATAGGTATGCATCCTCTATAAGATTAGCTGATTCCTATGACTATTAGATATAGGAAAATAACAAATTATTATTATATAATAGCAATTAATAACAAATATTTTTATCATGGTGTCATACTTACACATATTTCCACCACTTTTTTTGTGTTCTCATCTACTAGCTTCCCTTCATTATTAACACATGCGTCCATCCATATCAAATGACGTTGAATGGATTTTTATTTGGTTTTAGACTCATCAATCAACATATAAACATAGAAAGAGTATTATGATGTTTATTGTCACCTAAAAATATTATTGTAAATTTAAAATGCTTACCATTTTATTATCTAGTGAAGGGTACCCATCCTTGCTTTACGATAAGGGTATGTTGGTTTTGATGCATGTTCCTTATTTCCACTATAGAGTTTCTCTTTCATATATGAAATATTGACAATCAATGTGATGAATACATGTATCCTCAAACAATGTACTATCACCCACAATGTACATGAAACTTCTCATCCCCACAGTAACCAATAAATAAATCTCATGCTTCATTGGATATCATGTGAGTGTAGAAAATGGGTGGGTGTGAGATTATTTTACCATTGGAATCTTTCAGGTGACATCTTGTTAAAATAGTGTGAAAACCTCGATGAATCCTTCCTTCATGCCTTAGTACACAATCAATGTGTGAATCGTCTACTATAAATGTACTCTGCTAGAGATTGAGAAGAGAAAGACATTGTTTCATTATTTTATTTGTTAGTAAATTAAATAAATAAATTTATAATTTTACAATAATTTATTACCAGATCACAGCCTTCAGTCTGGACACAACATGGTTCCATGAATCTATGTCAATTGGCACACGTTGCTGAGTGACAACTCTAATTTAACTACTAAACATAGCCTTGTTGGGATTCAAATGTTGGACTCGTGCATTCCATCCAACATCAAATTTGATGCCATTGATATTCTCCTTATGAACTTTAGCTATCAGTGTCAAACTACGGTGCACCTGTGTTTTCTGCGACGTCAGTCCTTGATTCCTGGTCATGTCATCGATATAGACGTTATATATATGTTCATAAGAAATGGTAGAAACGACATGTGTTGATGGTTGTTGGACCTCAACACTAGTAGATGCAGGAGTCGTAGAAGCCGGAGCAGTATTAGTAGATTTAGGAGCAGCAGGAGCCGCAGCAGGAGCAGTTGCATGAGCAACAACAGCTGCACCAGGAGCAGTAGTAGGAGTAGCAGAAGCAGCAACAACTGCAGAAACCACAGCTTGAGAGATTATTCAGCCTCAATGATAGGAGCACTAGAATATGAAAAAGTCATTATCTTCAAAAGTGGTTGAACATTTAATTTAGATTACATAAATTCATTAATGATATGATAATAATATGAGATAACTAGATCTATATTACAGACAAAATATAACCTATTTATTGAACTCTCATTCTTTTTTTCAACAGTTGAAGGGATTTGACACCTCTATCGATTATCCAAATCCCTTCATTATGGTCTCCCCTAACATACAAAACATCATCTATATTGGGACTGCTCTGAAATGATTGTGACATACCACTGAAAGGATCATCAACAACTGAATCTTCATCGGAACCTTTAGTAGTTTTTGATAATAACAGACCAATCGACCACCATCAGTTTGTGGGATCTGGAACATAAAAAAAACGAACGCTTACGATGCCATTTTTAACTGTACGTCTTTCTACCATTCTTTACTAAAATCAGCTTTCATAAATCCCCATTCATCTATTTTAACACCACTATTTTTATCAACACATTTTCATTCAAAAATTGGAAATTGGAATCTTGTATAATCCAACTCACATATTAGTTTGATAATGCCGAAGTATGACATATTTGCATAAATTGGATTTTTGTTCTTACTAACAGAAAAATGCATCGCTTCAGACAATAGTGTAACTCCAATATTTTTCATGGTACTATCTTCTTCATGTTCATCTGTATATAATATATAACCATTAATTACATAACCACTGTATGATAATACATACAAATATGGTGCTGTGGCTATCCATCGAATTCATTTTGAAATTGAATTCGGATTTTCATCCAACATCATAAAAATATGGTCTTGAAACCATCCTATAAACAGGTGATTATGTGTATTTGATAACCATTTTCAGCCCTTGATGGATTCAACTACCTAATAATTTCTTTGTGGGTTTAAATATATGGAGCAACCTCCAAAATGTTATGCAAAAAATAATGGTGTGTATGCTCCCGATCTGTAAGACGGATTATAACAAATTCTCTTCTATAAATCCCCTCACCCTCAATGCATCAAGTGTGACTAGATTTCGGGAGACCAATGCTTTCCACATCAGATAGGTATTTGGTAAAAAATTCAATGGCTTCCTTAACAATATATCACTCAACTAAACAACCCTCTATCCGACATAAATTTTTGACATACCCATTCAAATATTTATATACCTTTCAATAGGATACATCCATATATAGTGCACAGGACCACAAAGTCGAATCTCTCTCACTAAGTGAATCATCAAATTAACCATCATACCAAATAATGTTGGCGGGAAGAACTATTATAATTCAAATAATATTATTACTATCTATTTTTCCATAGGTGGAAATTTCACTGGGTCTAAAACATTGCTACATATAGCTTTGAAAAAGAAACAATGTTTTGTAAACGTATGATGAACATTCCTTGACACAATGCAACGTAAAGCTATAGGAATTAGATCATGCATCAAAAAAAGCAAGTCATGTGGTATCAACCATTTTAACATCAAATCATTCCTTGACACAATGTTCTTGATATTAGATGAATACCCCTTTGGATCCTTTACATTATTGAAGAATTTGTAAAACTAATATCTCTCCTCCCTAAAAATAGTATAAGCATATGTAGGAAGAAAAATTTGATTTTCACCCTTCACGTTATCCAACTCTTCTCGTATTACCATGTCAACCATGTCCAACCTTGCCTAAAATCCATCCTTTGTTTTCCCATGAGAATTTAGGAATTTTATGATATCACTGTCACATACATTTTTTTCCACATGCATCACATTAAGAAAATGTCTGACGTACAAACAATTACAGTATGGTAATTCAAAAAAAAAACTAATCTCATTTTCCTACCGATTTTCGTAAGGTTTTTCGAAAATGGTTTACCAAAAACAGTGTTCACTTCTTTTACTTTATCAAACAGCTGATTACCTGTTAGTGGAGATGGTTCTTCACATCATTCTGAACATCCATTGAATAATGTCGTCAAAGATCGGTACTCATGCCGACGAGGTAGAAATATACGATGTACTACAAACATAGATTTCGATGAATGTTTCAACCTAATTGATTCTATATCTTAATCTCACACAAGACACCCTTGAGTTCCTTTAATTATATATCCTGAAAAATTTCCACAAGTAGTGAAATCATTTATTATCCCATTAAACACCCCTCTCAACATGAAGTATTCACTTTTATAAGCATCATACAACTTAACACCAGAATCCCACAATAACGTGAAATCCTCAATCAAGGAGCCAGATAAACATCAATATCATTACATTGTTGTTTTGATACTGATATAAGCATAGATAATATGATGAATTTTTACTTCATGCATAACCAGGGTGGCAAGTTATAATTTACCAACATAAAAGGCCATGTACTATGAGTGCTGGTTTAAAAACCAAAAGGATTTACTCTATCTATCGATAACGCAAGAAGAAGGTTTCATGGATCTTTTCCAAATTTAGGATACTCATGATCAATTTCTTTCCATTGAGTAGAGTCGGCCGGATGACATAATTTCCCATCTTTATTTATTTTATCTGCATTCCACGACTACTATCTTTCAGTTTCTTCACTTCCAAATAGACGACTAAGCATTGGAATGATTGGAAAGTACAATACATCTTTGGTGGGATTGGATTCATCATTATTATATCAAGAAGAACCACACTTTGGGCATTCTGTATGTGATATTTCACCTTGAGAAACAATATAATGTATTTTGGGCAGTCATGTATTCTTTCAGAAATCTTACCCATTCAGTGTAGCATTCGTTTAGCTTCATATGTCCAGCTTGGAGGCTCATTATCTTCTGGGAGCATGTCATTCAAGATAGAAAGTAGTTGTGTAAAACAGACATCACTCCATCCATTTGTTGCTTTCAATTTATATAACTTCAGTACATCTTACAATGTTGTATACATAGTGCAACAAGTATACAATGGAGTCTTTGCACAACTCTCAAACATCTCAAACAATTTTGGGAAATCATGAAGTTCATCTTCAATTGACTTTTTCATTTCCTCGATATGATCTTCATCATCGTTGACATTTGTAATCACATCCTCCATATGGTCTCCATCATTATCCATATTATTATTCATATATGACGATCCATAAGACGAAGTCTTATCCCATCCAATTGCTACATTTTCTTTTTCTCCATGTTTATTCCTACATTTATAACTCTGATCTATTACTTAACATATAAAATGTCCATCTAACTCCTTTAGCGTAATTATTCTATAATAAAGACAACGTAAACATAGAAAAAGTATTTGGTAAGGATATTTTGTGTGATCCTTTTCAAACATGATGATCTCTTTCAATCTGTTCTCATACTCTATTGTCAAATGATTAGCATCCATCCAATCTTTATTCATCTTAATCCTATTTGAATCTCAAATATTTGTATTTATGGTTCTTCTGAACAAAAAAAGACATCCAAATACAATAGAATAGGACCACTTTCTTAAATAATATAGATTAATTGAGCATAACCATTGCCAATAAAGATTTGGAAATCAATAGAACCAGGATGGACCCCCATCAAAATCAACAAAGTTCCAAACACAAAGGGGTTCACGAGGATAATCACTTGTGTTGTAGATGGTAAAACTCACACGGTATCATCCTCTATGGATCATCCTAATCTATCGGGTCAACCCTTCTATGGTAAAATAGTCCATCCTTTTATACCTCACCAACCTAAAATACACATGGATGAAAACGAGTAGAAAATCTATAAGTAATGAAAGGATTATCATAGTGTCTACAATATTGAATTTATTCAATATAATTACTTTAGATTCATTATAGTTTCCTCAAATCACCCCAGTCCTAACACAAGAATAATCAAGAATGAAACATCTACTTATACCCAAGCAGTCTTCATGGATATAGGTCTCGACAAGGGTAGGGGGATTTTCTCTTGATTGTTGATAACATTTTTTTTGGGTTTTGACCTTAGATAGGGGACTGAGCATACTGTCCATAGTGACTATAGGAGCCTTTACTTGTGTCTGTAATTTAGTTTTTTTCTTGTTTGGCCCTCATCATGGCATTTAGGTGGCATAAATTATGGAAAGTCATGGTTCATTATGTTTTCATTGATCTACTACATGATCGTAGTAGAGTCCATTAAGTAATATGAAATGAGTGGAGGACAACACCTATACCAAGTCATTCAAGATGGAATTGAGTAAACCCAAATCTGGGATTGTAATTACGTTAATTAAAATAAACAAACACATTTATTTTCAAAAACCTTTCTACCCACTAATACCAATTCAAAACAAAAAAACCAATTGGGGTTAATATCAATAGACGAGTGGAAAATATCCACCATGACATCCGAGACCACCCGGGTTCCAACTTCAAAATCCATCTACTCAACCACAAAAAAAATTCAAACAAAAACCTTTCCCCACTAAGTCTCATCATTTTCCACCCCCTAACCAGCAAAACATTCAACAAGATATGATGAGGAATCTAGAAAAAGGCCAAAATCAATATTTAAATCAGTAAAAATATTTTATCTCATTCATCTAATAAGTGGAAAAGAGAATGAATACATAATAAATATAGATGCATAATCAAATTAATGCACTCTAAATCCCCAATCACAATGTATGGAATATCTCTAAGACTTTATTAGATAGACAAATGGGAACACTACCTAGTAAAACTAAGACACATGCAAGAGAAGAAGAAAAATATGATGTTTTTAATAGTGAAAACTAGATAATATTTAAAAAGAAATAAAAATAGATGAAAGTAGGATTGAAAAACATTAATCACATGACACCGTCTTCAAAAAATCCATAAATGAGAGCACACACAATTATGATAATGAAAACAATCTAAAAGCTGATAAAAATGAAAATTATCATGTCCAAGTCCAAACCATCAATGAATATTACTATGTGGAACCTACAACATACATACCCCTTCTTCCATTCCAAAATAGAATGAGACATGGGAAAATTTAGGGTCAATATTGTAATTTTTTTTTAAGTGTTCTAGAAACTCTATATAAATATCACCTTTTTAGAATCCATTTACTCAAATGTTTGAAATAATACATTTTACAACAATCTATTTCCAAAAAATGAAAAAAAAATTTTGGTAATTCATTAGTCCAAAAGAAGTGATTAACATTAACCCCATTATATTCAATACTATCAGCCAAGAATTAGAATTCATGGTAAGAATGTGTGATGATGTAGTTCAGGTATGATTGAATTTCCAAGAATTCGATCAACCAAACATCCAATTTTCATAAAGGTTGAATATTACCGTTTCTGATCGACTAAATGATGGTAGTGAAGTCATATTCTATAAACATTTAATTCTAAACTCATTTACACTCTATTTTAACTACATTGAGTGTGACAATAATTTCTAAATCAATAGATGAGACAACTCCACATGGTCTATAAAGACATCCTAAGACATTTACATTGTGATTCCTAGAGACTACTCCAAATCCCAAAGGTCCTAGATTCCCTCTTCATGCCCTATCCATGTTGCATTAGATCAATCTAGGAAATGAGGGAATCTATATAACAACAAAGGTTTCAGAAGGAGGACATAAATTACCTATAATTCCAAGATTCGTAAGAACCATAATGTCTGTAATAGAGTTATTACAATGAACATTTTGAAGGGAGTTCATGTTTATTGTTGCAACCATAATATTTATGAGGGACGATTGAATATTGAATGAAGAATACCATGATTCATATTATTATTGTTGTTACATATAATATAAATCAATTATACACTAGAAACATGAATTATATTAAGTTGTAATTGGGAGAGAGGAATACTAGAGAAATATTTGAGATTCCCCTAGACAGAGGTTGTCTTGGGAGGCTACTCATTAATATTATAAAAAAAATGCTTTATAACTAAGGAACTATTATATGTTAAGAATGAATGATTGAATTGCTTCTTATTATGGTTTCATAAGACACATTTGATTAAATAACAATGCTTACCAATTGATGGAATGAGTCAATAGAAATAATATAATCTTCCATCCTCCTTATATAACTATAACACCAATGGTATTACACTTTCTTGACTCAAAAACATCGATGAGATATATCAGATCCATGGGATTAAATTACCATAGTTTCCAGAAGAGTATGTGTAATAGGGGACCAGAAAAACATTTCATACCTAGTCCAACAACACGATGAATGAGGGCAGCGGAGGTTCGACAATGTGAAGATCGATGGCGGTGGAGGTCCATCAACGCAAATATCGAGGGCGGCAGCGGTCCGGCAACACATAGTTAAGGGGAGGAGGAGGTCCATCAACGTGAAGCTCGGGGGAAGTAGAGAGGATTAATAAGGTTTCAGTACCATGAGAGCTTTAGGTTGCAATAAAACAAGGACATTGTGTGACCAAATTTATAAAAAATTGGACTATTGTTTTATCAGCTTTAAAAAGCGCTGATAAATCCTTCATGTTTCATCGCTAAAATTTTAGCACTGATACATTTATTCTTTATTATTGGTTTTTTAGTGTTGATAAAGGTACTCTTAATCGGTTCCTTTTTAGCACGGATAAAGGTTACCCTGTATCAGTGCTAAAATTTTAGCATTGATACATGGTTTCTTTATAAGCACTTTTTAGCGATAATAAAGGAGTTCTTTATCAGCCCTAGAAAAGCGCTGATAAAGAAACCCTGTATCAGTGGTAAAATTTTATCACTTATACAGGGCATCTTTATCAGCTCTTTTCTAGCGCTGATAAGGAATTACTTTATAAGCGCTAGAAAAGCGCTGATAAACAATCACTGTATCAGTGAAAATATTTTTTCACTGATAGAGGTTTTCTTTCTCAGCGCTTTTTCTTAGCACTGATATAATGTGGCACTTCCCTTGCCAGTTGTTGTAGTAGTGTTCTTCAATAAATTAATTATCTAATGGTGTCGTTTCTTCTAGGGAGTGATTCACCAGGATGTCTTGTAACGCCTAACCTTTATCACTTTTCATAGGAACATACAGTATGTCAACCGGTTATAGGATGACTTCCCTGTGTGATAGGCATCCTGTAAGCATTTTAGGACTGAGTACATACTTGAGTGGGTTTCAGCGAGAGACCAGATGGATCTCGTGGTGCTGCAATTAATTCTTGAATTTTTGGACTACGAATATTAGGGCTAGGGAGTCTTTTTTATTATTGAATACCATGTCTCAATCTCCATCATTGTTCAGATAAGTTAATAAATACTATTCTCACTAAATAAATCATTCTTCTCTGTGGGGAAAACTCCTGATGACCATTCCAAGGTAGTTACATTCAAAATTAGTGGTCTCCCCTCTACTGGAGGCTTCATAAATGGTGGTATTAGGAGATTTCATTTAATATTGTCGAATTATTCTTCAAAATCATTACCCACTCATATGTATCCCCTTTATTCATTGACATGGTTTAATGTAAACATTTTCTTATAAGGTTGGATATGAAGAATCCAATGTTGGGAATAATCCCCTAGATACCCATCAACATAGTGTGTTTGCAATGTGGAGACATGCTAGGGATGACTTTTTTTTTCTCCTCAGGGTCAACTTTTATGTCGCGGTGGCGTACGATGAAGTTGAAGAATTTCCCAAAGGTAACTCTGAAATATCACTTTAGGGGATTCATCTTAAAATTATGTTTTCTTTGTTTGTTAAAGAATGTATCATGATATGTTAGGTGGTTTGAGTGCTATCTTGATTTATCCACCTGATTGTCGACATAGAAAAAAATGAATTTTTCCAGGACGGGCATGAAAATGTGATTCATGGTGCACTTATATGTAGAGAATACATTTTGCATACCAAAGGCCATCACTTTATTGAATAACACTTTCTGGGGGGCTAAAAGCATTGGATTATTCAGCTTCCTTAGCCTTTCAGCTATATTTTTATCCCAAAGATCCATCCATGAAAGGGTGTTCCTCATAACCGTTGGGTTCCTCGAACAACATTCCTATGATCGAGACAAAGAAATCGCCTTTCATGTACTATCGATTGATGCCACTGATTTTGATGCATAATCTAATCTATAAATTCTTCATTTTGACAGGGAATATGTTTCTAGTCATATTGGATATTGTAATTCTTTTATGAAGTTAGAATTGATTTGTTTATTAACTTCAGCCTCTATTTTGGTATCTTGCATTAGATGGGTCGTTATGTATTCTTTCTTATCACAATAATGGTCTTTTGAAAGTCCCAGAGGATGAGTAGAGACATTTTTATTGAGGCCCGAAATCTCATTGTTGTTCTAGGAATACACATCTCAATTCATCTGTAAGAATTTTATATAATCTTATTAATCCTCTAAGGGCATAGCTACACTAATTAAAGTGGGTTGTAGGTCATCTTTAGTGCCTAGTTTTATCTCCATAAGTTCATCGATTGTTGTGGAAACACCTTCTTCGAATGAGGGAGGGGAATCTTTGAGTTCTTCTTCTTCAACATCATCATTCTCATTATCATCTTATTTCTACTTTGATGAAGAGATGATTCTCATATTGAACTCTCCAGTGATGGGAGAGATATTGTATTCTACCACAGTGAGTATGGAGTGAACAATCTGAGGTCCAGATGATCGGCTGAGTGAATCTTTGTTTAGGCCTTCCCAGACATCATAGGGTTCATATCGCTCTTCAGTGTCTTTGGACTTGGTAGAAATAACAGAAATCATGAACACGACTGGGTCTATATCTGAGATTGTAATTATCTGTTCATATTAGTTTATAGGTAATACATAATATTCCCCAAGATATTTCGGGGAATCAATAGGAGCTATTTCAAATCCATTTGGGGGTAGTGACCCAATCATCATCGGTGGACAAAGACTATATCTTTTTTGATTCATAGAACCCTACATCAATGAAATGTGACTCACAGTGCATGAATGGGGATTTATCGTAAGGTAATGTACAATTTTTTCCCATTAAAACAATATTTGACACTGATTATACGATGATGAAATCATAGTGTGCTGATACATCTAGGGACTCCCCAATAGGGCATTGAAATCAATGATTTCCACACTAACAAAATATTTGAATCAGAGAAGAGGACTCCAATCCATGTTTCAATCTTCTTTTCTCCCCATGTATTTTGCTCACTTTTGTCATATCCCAGCAGAGTTGTGGTGCAGGGTGTTAGATTGAACTCATCGTAGTTGTTTCGTAGTTCATTTAAACGTGTTTTCTAGTATTAATAATCACTACTTATAGGAATTTTCAATTGGATTTGTTCATGCAACCCGAAACATCCAAGAGTTCTTTATTCAAAGGTGTCCTTCTTTTAAAAGAATGTTTTCATTGTGATTGAACTTTATGATATTTAGGAATATGCATTGCTTGATAGGATTGGAGTTCAGACTCATAACACCCTTTTGGGGGCATATGAACCATCTATCAAAATGATTATATATTTTTCTTTCTTATCTCCACTATTTCAATCCAAGACTTCTTATATGGGATCAAAGATATATTTATGGATCTAGGTAGGTATTCATAAGATAACTCTACCTTAATATCCAATTGGAGGATAAACATTTCATTATGGAATACATAATTATAATACTACATATTGGTAATGTCCTCTATGTTCATTATTTCATTTCACTCATCCATTTGGGTACAATATTATTCTTCATTGGTTTTAATTACTTAGACCATTTTGGGATATTCTATATTGAATTCAAAATATTCTTTCTATTTACATTGGTTTATGGGGTGGACCGAGACATATAAATTGATTTTATTTTCTTAAAATCTAATGTGAACAATAAATAATGATTTCAAATACATTCATAGTATAATATCAAACATTAACAACGGATGGATTTCTATATTTACTAGAATAATATTCCCATAGACACAAACTAAATTACAATTCAACACTTGGGATGAACCTATTTCACCACTGTGTATGTCCATAGACATCTCTATATCCATATATCAATCAAGTGATTGAATAGTTCTATTAAACATTATAGATAAAAATTTATTTTTAGAACTCTAATTATATAAAAAATTAACTATAAATGAATTAATATTATGTTTTATTTCACCATTTTATTCTATTGATTTAGTTTCCCACTATTTGGTAAATTTGAAATATATTTTATAAATCAACATTCAATAAATCATAGACAAATAACTTATTAAAATATGCCACTAAATTTTAATGACTACCCCGATGGGATCAATTTTTTAAGACAATGTTATATTTTACTAAACAGATTTAAAAATCATGTAAAACATTATCTTATACCAACAATAAGTACTGAAATCTTTCATACATGATTATTAATCAGTTCTAAAATAAATATTGTAACAATAAAAAAATTCTAAATCAAATGTTTTATTTTCATGTAAAAAATATGTTCATAAAACAAGATTTCTTATGATTTTTTAAATAGCATTGAAATCATTTAGTGTCATCCACCAACAATATTTTATAGTCCATTAATGTATGTAATCACATAATTCCATTGATAAAAGAATGTTTGAGTCCAAATCTCAATTAGGGAAGGCATAATAAAGAGAGAACAAGAGAAATGAATTGATGTAGAACATCTATGAGAAAAAGCATTATGATCATAACGTAATGAAAGGTTAATCATCCTAACAATGCAGGATTTATTTTAATGAGAAATGGATTATAGAATATTCAAAATACTTAAATATCATAACATTATGTTCAAATGAAACTATTTTTTAATAACGATATCATCTTGTATATGTATAATAGACATGTACAAATTATTAGTTAATAAAAATTTAAGAATTTTAATATCATTTTCATACATAATAAATATATTGTCATGTGTAATATCATATTATCCAACTATATATAAGGATATATAATTTTATTCCAAAAAATATCATCACAATATTTTCATAATAATGTATCCCATATGAAATGAAAAATTCAAATCAATCATAAACTTTGTATAAAATAAAACGAATATATTTATTTCTATAGTTATTTAATAACTAATATGTGAAATTTAAAAATTATGGATTTATAAAATATGAAGTTAAAACATTAATTTTTTTCATTTAATGGTATAGTTACCATAAAGAGATAATATTTCTCTAAGATAAGGTGAACAAACATATTAATTTTTAATGGTCGATTTTAAAAATATTGTATTCAATGAAAATCATGAATGTAAATGTGAATCTATTTTAACAAAATTAATTCATTAATATCCATATAAGAAAAAAATAGCTTAAATGAAAAAATATGCAAGGTATTTATATGAATCATGTTAAAAATAGAGTGGAAGTGGTGATGTTCCAAAAAATGAATTATTTTAGTTTACGTGTTCCCTTAAGATCATTATAATGTGTGGATTGATCATAAATGTTTTTGAATTAAATTAATATTCATTTAATAAACTTGAAAAGGGCATTAATAAAATATTTATGAGAATTACAGTAGTTCATACATAGAAATCTTGTTAAAAAATATTAGTTGAAAACAGAGAATGAAAAAATGAATGTTCGACAGAGATTCAACTTTTGAATATTGTAGTGTAGAAATGAACATATTTACTTGACAACATAAAGAAAGAAAATGAACAGTCTAAATAATGTTAATAATAAAATGATTTATTTTTTTGGATAATAATTTACTTATAATTTATTTATAAATAGGATAATATGATGATAATCCATTCTATGAAAAATGGATGATTGGGATTCCCCTTACTATAGGTGATGTTTTTTTCCTCACATTTATGTTCCTTTATAATGTAATTATTTTCAAAAAATAAATAATTAGTTTATTATAATAATTCATTATATTATTCATAAAAATAACCATTTTAATACCATTATTGTAATTTTAAAAAGAAAATATTACATAGATTGATTATAATTTATCATTGAATTATCCAATTCTCATTTTAGTTTTTTCATTTTGAATAATTGTTTTTTATATCTTTATAAAATGAAATTAAAATATTAAAAAAAATATTTAAAAATAAAATTTATAATCTATACTAATAATCCATAATGGATGTAATACGTAAAGCATTTACAACGTCTATGTAGGGAGATGACGTCGACTATTAATGGTACATTTCAACAAGATGGTAAAAAGGATGCATTTATAAATAGATTAAAATGAATAAAATCGTTTAACCGTATGAAAAAAATTAAAAAGTTATATAGTTATATATTTAATAGGGTAGTAATATATAAATCTAAAATATATTTGAATAGTAGAATGTAGATTAGGGAAAATGAAAATGGAAGATCACGTAATTACCACTTCATTGAAGCTTTCTCCATTTCTATTGGATCAGAGACAAGTAGTATTTTTATTGGATATCAATATAATATCACTAAGGATGTTAAGAGGGATTTTCTCTAATCGTCGTATTTGATAAGTGGAAGTGTACTGATTGTCTATTTTAATGGATACATGGAATTTATATTTTAATGGAGGGTTATTTGTTTTTTAAATAATGATTTTTCTCAAAGTAAAACATAAAATATTTTTAATATTTAACATTATGATTATTATCTTAATAACAATATATGATTTTTGTATTATTAAACCATCACTCCTCATAATTTACTATTCAATGAAAAATAAATTATGAAAATTGAAAATTTACATCATTAATGGTATACTTTATCTTTTAGGCAATGGAATTTATTTTTAGAATTTAAAAATTAGGTTTATTGATTATAAATGAATATTTCATCATATTTTTTCAATTTTTGGTTATACTAACTATTTAAGGATTTATTTGGCCAATATAATATCATTAGTATATTGTAATACTTGTGGTATTTTAAAAAATTTATTTTATACAATTCACTGAAAATTTTATGTAATTCATAAAATTTATAAAAATTATATTGTAAAAAATTTCATCATACTTATTCCAAATAATTAATTAATTTTATAAGGAAAAATCTGAAATATACTTTTTATTTATAAGCATAAAAAACATTCCTTTTATAAAATATATTAAAATATAAATTATATGTCATAAACATATACATTCCTTGTGTTACTAATAGAATTTTTTTTACTCTCATTATAAAAATTATATTCACTTAATTTATTAATATAATATAATATTTATATGTTACTATACTATTTTAATATTTATGAAAATATTTTATGAACCATATTATTATCCTAACTTTCATGTTATTATTCCTAATGTTCATGTTTCTATTCCTAAATGCTATATTACTATTATAATTCTTATAGTGGGTTTTTAATTCCAATAAATACCTCATTAATTCATTAATTCATCATTCACATAAATTTATCTTAAGGTTATATATTATTCATTATAAAAATTTCAATTAAAATCCCTTTATTTTGTTTCTCTATTGTAATGTTCAAAAGTATGGCAATTATAATGGATTGAAATGATCAAAATTATCAAACTCTAGTCATTTTAATTTTTTAATTTTTTCCTTTGTACAATTATTAGTTTTATTAGGTAAAATTTTTTTATAATTTTTTTTTAATTAGTGGAATTGATTTTTTTTTCCATTTTTTGTGGTTTTTTGTTTTTTGCAGTAATGTATTCCTTAATGTGGAGAAATATTTATTCAAGTAGAAAATAAAATATAATGAGTGAGGTTTGTATGAATAATGATGCGAGTAGTGTACCATATATTGAGCCCTACCTTCTTTACAAGACTCAGAACTACCTTTTAATGATATATTTGAAGTAATACAATATCTACTATATCATTCTATAAATAACATCAATGATTATTATCACATGGATTTTACAAACAATGTGCTTCTTTAATTTGTTTCATAAATGACTTGAACATTCACTTTTTCTACGCAGAATTTTATATCCCACTATTTATTTCACAAATGACATCCTAGAACATTACAGTTTCTCATCACTTCCCGAATAGATATTTATATACTTTTATAAGAATAAATACATAGAAATATTTATTTTTTGAGCACTCAAACATGGTATGATGTTTGATTCAACCTCTATAAAAATACATTATGTTTGATCTCAATAAATATTCAAGGGTTGGAAAATTACATTCAGATTTATCATCTAAATGGTGAAATATGATGTATTAAAGATAAAAATGTGTTAAATAAATGTTTAATAATCTTCCATATGGTCAACATGAAACATGGATCTCAATTAGGTAAAATTTAAAATGGTCTCTCATGTGGTGTGATCACATCCTTGGTAATTATAATGGAATGTTAATCAATTAAAAAACCTTATAGAATGTTGATAACGTGATGAATCACAATATTTCAGTCTACCAAAATCCATATTTCATTGGTTCCTATATATTTCATTATAATATCAATGAAAATTGTTTTTATGTCAAAATATATACCCTACACTACCTCAAAACATCCATAAAATATATCGTGACAAATTGATTAAGTGAAAAAACAACTTGATTAAAGATTAAGTAGTCATTTTTTATGTAACTCCACGACTACACATATCAAACTATTTCCATTAAATTTATTTATAAGGCACGTGAAAAAATCATTGGTGATGTTTCTCATATTCATATGGATATGGATAATCGTTTCATCATCCCATTAGAAGTATTTTTATCTATCTTAATTTATATTATAAAAATCATGTTTATGTTTTATCACCAATATCCTTTTTCATATCTTCCAACAATATGATCTCTTAAATAATACAATTCATATTCAAATTTTTTAGGTTGTTTGGGATGAATATGTAAAGGGAATTATCCAATACTATTGGAGTTGGTTCCTTAGAACCAAAATATTTGTACATTATATTAATAAATATTCATATTTTTTACATTTAAAAAACTACATATCACATATTGATATATTTTCTATATAATTTATAATTTCATAATGTCCTAAGAGTATTTGTTTCACTAAAAGGTCAAAACATTTCTTTTATGTGATCATAACCCATATGCTCCATGATAGTTTTCTGAAATATACGTTTTATACCTAGTTGAAATCATTCGATGGGAAAGACGACGCATGATATTTGGGGTGGAGACTCAAAGGACATGTAGTCATCATCTCATTTTGTATTCCCTTGGTAATATCATTTATACGTTATTATATTAATGAGGAACCCCTATAGGAAACCCACTATTATAAGTGTCATTAGACGTTCAAATCTCCAATCATGTGTATTGATCCTTTCACTCCATGATTATTATTAACAATAATTATATGTCTTTTAATTTTATATATCAAGGAAATGAGGGTGACATATATTCACTCTAAGTTAGGATATGATGGGTTTAGTATAATATTGTAATAATGTATAATACAAGAAATGATATTCTAATTATCCTTATTCACAGATTTTGATACCTTAGTCCCTTTGATTTAAATGATACAACCAAATTAACTTCTTTCCCAAGATGTTCTATAGGAAAGATTGATTTCCATAAATTTAACAAAAGAGACATTGATCACATAGGTAGATGGAACCAGCACAAAACCAACTTGATTAGATATATCATTAGAAAGGGACTACGTGAAAGGTGATCATCCTTATGTGATACTATGTTATATTAGGAATAACATCATTCTAGAAGGGTTTCCTGGCACATTTATTGATGTTATCCTTGGAGGTTAAACAACATTAACAAATTCCACTATGAAAGGGGCCTATAGTGCTATAAAATATGTGTATCTAGACTCTCTGTTAAATAATATAATATTTATATATTATTTAATTTTTTTAATAAATGTTATGTTCATGAATGATTTAATAGTAATTCATGTTTTCATGATCACATATATTATATCACTTGATGTTTAAGAGAATATTATGTGGGTGAAGTTTTTATGAAATTTTTATTTTCTATTTATTTATTATAGTAATTATTTATTTACTGTTGAATAATTCAATAAAATAAATTTATACCCTAAATAATCAAAAATATTATTTTTTTCAATATATTCGAATTATTTTCTTGTTCACAATGAATCAGGAAAATCAAACTAAATACCTAGAGATTTCACTTCTCATAGAATTCTCTCAAGACTGTACACTGATTTTCTTCCATGTTCACTCACGAGTTGTGAGAGATCTATAAGAATAATTTGGATTTAATTATTGTGGTGACCAAAGGTAAATTATGAAAGTAATAAGATCAACTACTCTAGCACACAAAGATTCCTACAATGACGTTCAATGATTTGTGGAACACGTGTAGATCACTACTAGAGGGAATCGTTACATGGTTCCTACAACCTAATGATAGTAAGAAATATATATTTTTACCTATCCATCCGTGAAGAATGAATTATTTAAATTTATTTATTTGATTTCAAAAACTAATTATAAATAATATGTGATTATAATACACTATGACCCCTAGAAGTTTATACTTATTCAATATTATGTGATTCAATTACTTTGATTTCACTATTAATCACCTTCTAAATCTTATATTTATCATTGATGATGTAAAAAATAAATGTTGGGGATGACCTATCACTCACTTCTACTTCACCTGGAACCTTCAAGTAGTATTAGAGAGGGTAAAATAATTATTTAAAATTAATTAAATATCATTGATCGATTTATGCTAAATTAAATTGTTATTGATTTTATTTTAATAATTATATAATCTGAATTATGATATCTTCTAATTACTCTTCTGTAATCATTAATATAAACAATTCAAGTAATTTTATCGATTAAAGAAATTAATATAACTAATATAGAGGTGATGAAGAATATAGTTGGATAACATAAGAGTACACAACATGTAACACATTGGTACATGATAAGTAATATTATATGATGAAATGAAAATTAATTAGGAATAAACTCATGGTCTGCTAATTTCTTCCATTTTTTGCGTTTAATTACACACCACATGTTGACCAATCCAACTTGGCACATGGTCTTCTGTAGGACAGACCATGTAACTTCTGTATACAATTTGTAGTCTATTTTCTATGTAAGGTATATACATCTTCTTACCAGACCTATTTGAGTGGTGACCATGTAAATCAGATATGAAAAAACATATATCACATGTACATTCATTGTAGTAAAAATATTCAAAATAACATTTATATGATGATTCCATGGGCATGTTTCATGGATATATTGTGAGAAAACATTCACATTGTGTAGCTACAATACAAATTCCATATACATATTCCAAAAAATGGGAAAAAAATTAATTTATTATAATTTTAAAAAATTAACAACATATACTTTAATATGGTAATTAGTTTAATAGGACACTCCATGTTATTTTTATTGATATATATAATTGATTTATTAATTTTGTTTATAATGTCCAGAGTTGCATAAAATATATGAGTTGTATTATTTTTTCTACACTACGATCATTGATTCATAAATGTGATAAAAATATAATGTAATCTATGAAATAATTTTTTTTATAATTCACATCATGAAATAATGTTATATGTCATGTATGCTACATTTCAAAAGAGTAAATAGTAAGTAGGTATAACACATGCTGAGTATTTCAGATGGTATGTCACCCTGTTTCCTCCACAGAAATTATTTATTGATCATACATAATTTTAAATGAATATATTTATATATTTTAAAATTATTATGGATGATAATCTGAAAATAATTCTATTGAAAATTAATATAAAATAATTGATTGATTAAAGTAGATAACTAATTTATTCAACATGATTTATATTAAATATGAATGATTTTGAATTTAATTCTAGATGTATGAAATGTGTAATTCCATTCACTCATATGGATAATAATGATCCTAGAATAGACTATTATATGTTATTTTTTTCTTTTTATTTATTATTAAATTAAATTACGGGTCATCATTCCATCTCTCAACTTATTAGGTAATGTACCATATGGACATGTTTTATTTAGTGTATACTACTTCTCCTTATATGTTTGTGAGAAAAATAATTTGTAATTGATGGGTATCCCATGACATTTGAGGAATATATTTTTTAGATTGAAGGTTAAACCAATATATCATATATATATAGGTGGAATGATGGAAAATTGCAACACAAAATATAATTGGATCATGTTTTTCTCCCATAATCAGAAGGTTAGTTATCTTTCTCTAGAAAATATAAACTTTTTTAAAATCTCATGATCAAACTATTTTATTTTTTTATTTTTTTCATTTTTATCTCATTGAGGTTGTTTTTTTAGTACATGAATTAATGAATAAAAAATAATTCATTTTTAAACTAAAATAATTTTGTTTGAGGGTAAAAATTGTCTAAGACATGGTTAATATGTTTTTTAAATTCACATAATATTATTTCCCATTGAGAAAATTATACTAATTGAAAAATTCTAAAAAATATATAAAATTACTCAATTATAAATACTATCAGTATAACCTTAAACTAGTTCATTAAAAATTGAACTATAGTTCAAAGTGGTTAATCCACCAATGTTTGGGTTCTATATGTTATTGAGGTATTAAAAGATAATTTTTTGGGTTGAATTAACTAATTTCATATCGAGGGTTTCTGGGAAAATATGGACATAGTGTAACTGAGAGGTAGGGTTTATGGAAATATAATTTAAATATTTTTGATAGGGGGCACTGGGAAGATCAAGGAACTATAATTTAAAGTTGTTTAAATTTTGAAAACCTTCCTAAATCCCTAAAACTTTTATGACGAACCAATTTTGGGGAAATGTGAAAAGAAAATTGGATAATTTCTACTAGATTTTCTAAGAAACATGATATTATGATTGCAATGGTGAGGGATATAGTGTTTTGATAATATTACGGGATTTTAAAAAACATAACATATAATTTATGTCTTAATTTTATCATATAAGGTAATAAATATGTTTAATTATTATTTTTAGACACACAAATAAAATTTCTTCCAATATATCACTATGATCCAAACATGAGAAGGATAAACTTTTCACCAACACAAATTACAATTAGCGGAAAAGGTAATTATGCTTTACCATACACCATGAAATAAAATTATATATGATAGAAATTCAGATTTCTAATTTATATATAAATGATAATAGTGGTTAAGATTAGTAAATCTTTGATAAAAATTTGATTGATTCTCTATATGATCAATCATTCTTCCTATCATCCATGAACAATAGTATTTTGAATGTAAATCAGTACATGGAATTGTAATGCATGATGTCTCACCTTTTTAATCTCTATCAAGAGAATGTGAGACAATAAAGATATGAGATCTGTAAGGGTTTTTTGAGAAATAATATTGGGGAGTATTCACTAGCTCAGACATTTGTAGTCAATATTGTTATATAAAATGAATTCTATGAAATAAAAGTTATTAAATTTTGGAATTAGTTTCAAAAATATCACACGCATTATATGCTACCCAAAAATTATAACATTTTATTTTTAATTAAAATATGAGAAATAATTTTTAGAGTCTTTAATAAAATATTACATTTATTGAACTAGTGTATAAGTACATGAGTGTTAACAACCCATGATCCTAATGGAGAATAAAATATTTAAGAACAAGAAAAAGAGGCCTAAAACTCATAATAAGTCCAAACATCCTAAAAACCTTAATTATAATAATATTATGATCTAATGTCCTGGAAAATAAAAGTACAAAATATGTTTTTATTTATCATGTTAGGCCACCATTAGAAAAACTACACCCAGAAGCAAGGGGGAGCTAATAGATAGTTATTTATTATGTAAAATCCTTAAATATATACTCATTTTGTATTAATTATACCCTGTGATGATGAAATCTATTTCAAAATACTATATAATAGATTATAAAATATTTATAGAGGAGAGGTGGATTTGAGAGCTTCCAAAGTTGAAAATATGGGTACATTATCAATTTGTGACTACCTCATTTCATTTACAACGTTAATGATATTGGTTTTAAGTGATTTCTATTATGTAACAACTATTACAAAGAAAAACATTTCTATGCCAAGGTAAGATACTTCTGGTTTTATTTTTTGGATTGAGATTAAAAGATGATTAATTAATAGAAAAACATAGGTAATGGTATGTAGAATTTAAAAAACTATATTTTTGTATTAAATTTATTTTTTTGGAAACATATATGGTCTAATTTTCACCTGAATTATTTAACACCAAGCTATGAGATCATCATCTTGGTCATGTAAAGAAGAGTCTTTTAAAAAATCACTATCAAGATGGTTATTTAGACTCTTCTAATCAAAAACCACTTGAAATATATCATGATTATTTATAAGGAAAAATAAAAAATCCACCATTATAAGGATAGGGTGAAAGAGTGACATATCAGTTAGGATGGGTACATAGTTATGTGCATTTTCCATTTCAAGTAGAAAAAAGAGGTGAAATTTATTACATCCTAACTTTTACAGATGGATTGAGAATATATTTCAATGTCTACATGATGTGGTATAGGTTTTTGTCCTTTGAAAATTTATTGAAATCAAGAATGATGTATATAATCAACATGAAATGAAGATAAATAATATTTGTTCAGATCGAGGTGGTGAATATCGTAATCCTAATTTTTTAGAACTTTTATAAGAGTTTTGGATTCAATATTAAATCACACCACAATACACACCACATTCTAATGGTGTTAGTGAATGGAGGAACTATAGAATGGTAATCATGTTACGGTCAAGGATGAGTCATGCAAAACGTCAATTTTCTTCTTAAGGATATTCATTAGAACACAAGTATATAAATCCAAACTATTACTAACAAAAGTGAAAACAGATTTCCATTAATGTAATAGTTAGGAATGAGACTTCTTTTTTTACAGACACATTTATGGGTTTTAGATCAATTTATTAAGGCCATGTCAGGTGAAAAACATGCACCCCATAGAACAAAGTGTATCTTTTTATATTATCCTATGGGAATCAATGATACTATGTATTCAAAACCTCAAATAAGAATGTAAATATTAAAATAAAATACATCCTTCATGATAGGTAAAACATCCTAAAAAGGATAGTGTGATAATGATTGATATTGATGATGTTTTTTCTCATGATACAAAATATTTGGTATGGGAACATATTCGATAGTTCCCCATAGATGGAGTAGTTCCTAAAACACAAGTACATTGTATGATCACTATAGAGGTAAGATAATCATGATGATTTGTTTTCATAGTAATATAAGATGGTTAATAATTATATATATAGAACGATGAACCTATATGCTCAAAAAAATAATGTGGAGATTCGAGAAGCATTATAATTGAAAGAATCCACGAATTCAGAATTTTATTCCATGTAACAGAACCAATCATGGGGTCTAGTTAATGTGTCAGTTTTTGAAAGGCCCATATGATTCACATAGGTATACAATAGAAATCTAGATAATAAAATTCATGAAAACCCTATAAATAACGATTAGTGGAAAAAGGGATTAAACCACAAAAATGAATTGATAGTGATGAGGCATTTTCACCAGTTTTTATGAATAAGTCCATCAGAATTCTATATTCTATAATTGATTATTATGATTTTGAAATTTAGAAGATGGATGATATAACTTATTTCATTAATGAGACCCCTCTAGAATATGATTATATGACACAAACATTTGTTATTGTGAAACCGGATGATTCCAAATTAATTTTCCTATTATTGATAACCATTTATGGATTGAGTAAATCATCTATGTCATAGAACATTCGATTATATGAAGATATAAGAAGATTATTTTTAATTAATAATGAACATTATCCATGTGTTTATTATAGTTTTGTAAGAATTTATAAGATAAAATATTTTTATATGTTGATTAAATATTACTTATTAAAAATTACATACTAGTCCAATATTCAATTAATGACATATTACACATTTTTTTTCCCATGCAGACTTATGTGAAACAACCTGTATTCTAGGGATCAACATAATTTATTATAGATCCAAGAGGCATCATGGGAAAAGTAAATTAAATACATAGACTTGATAAAAAAGGTATTTAGTATGGAACAATCCTTGATGGGATTGTTTCTAATGTCCCATAGAATACATATTTCTATGAAAATATTCATTCAGACACAACATGCGAAATACAGAATGAGTAAGATACCATACGCTTCATCGATAGGATAAATCATGTATTCCTTGTTTTATACCAAACATGATGATTCACATGGATTTATCATTGTAGGAAGATATAAAGTAGATCCATGTGAACAAAATTGGTTATCTATTGTGACTATCCAAAATTATATAGGAAGAAATAAGGATATATTTCTCACATATTGAGGAGACTAGGAAATAGTCATCAAGGGTTATAATGATGTTATTTTTCAAATGGATCATAAATATTTGATGTTGTAGTCGATATTTGTTTCATGTCCAAATACAGGAACTGTATGCTATAATAGTTCTAAGAAGCCACATGATGCTAACTTTATCGGATTTTCTGAGTATCTATCAACTCATGATGTTGCCCAAAAATGAATTTACATAGGAATTTTTTGATGATATTGATGTGGTCATTAGAATTAAATATCCTATCACATTTTATTACAATAATGAAATAGAGGAGGATCTTGTAAAATATATAAGGTTAAACATTTCCTTAAACAAAAAGCCATTACATTACCTTGAGAAATAATAACATTTCCCTAAACCCATAGTGAGTATAAATAAAACATGTAGATATTTTGGGGATTAATGTTCTTATCACTCATATATTTTAAAAACCATCATAATGAAAAATGGAATAATCTTCATGGTAACCATTAGAATAACCTTAATTGTTATAAATGTAATAACATTTTCAGTCACCATCCAATATAAATCTTATCCAATGAATTAAAAGAATATCACAAACATAGTTGACCTCAGTTTATTGTGAAACCACACTTCCATGGTTTAAAATGGATTTAACCTTCAGTATAATAAATTTCTAGGAACCATATTATATTCATAAAAAATAAAATATTATATTCTTCAATATTTTACACATAAAAATAATCTTTTAACCCATAAAATGTTTTTCAGATATTAAAACATGAATTCCATTTTAAAAACATTATAAAATTAATAAGAGAAAAGGAATATATAGTTTTTATTTTATTATATCATGAAATTATATAATGGATGGAAAACATCACAGAATGATTATGGTAAGTGGAAAAATAGTTAACACTTTATATGATAAAATTGAACATTCACTTTTTTATTTTTTCAAATATAATTTATATAAAAAAAATAAAAATATTCCTTTCAACAACAAATGAATGAATGCTAATTTTTTTAAATATATTGCAATACATAATTTTTTCAAGTCCATATAACAGTATTCTTATTCTTTTGATGAATATTTACATGGAAAATAATGATTTAATAAATGATAATTGAAAACAATTAAAATGATGTTACTAATGTAATGTAACCCTTTTATTGAATATGAATCATCTCTTATTTTATTTATGTTACTTAGTAATATTATTTTATTTATTTAAATTTTTAAGAACATTTTTTCATGTTTATTAGTCATTTTAAATTGTTATAATAAATTAATTAATCCATTATGTTCACATCGAATATTTGGACAATATTCGTCTTGTGTTTCATAAAGGAAATCTGTTTGTTGAATATGTTACAAATTTTATTTATTCATTTATATATAGAATAATAATAATGAAATATTTATCATTGTTTACCTAATTTATAATTTTAGAAGAAACTGTGAATATTTGTTTAGATAAATGAACTATATTGAAATCGTGGAGATGGTAGGTCATACGTAAGGATGAGAAAGAATCCCATTTATCACTGATCATGATGGAAATAATGTAAAAAATAGTGTATCTACAAATAAGAATAAATCAATAGTAAATATAATATTATAGAATTAAATAAACTTATATCTATCTAAAATATTATGTGTAGCGAAAAAATAAATCACATCGAATCGTGCACATTGTAATCCACACATACTCAAGAACGACATATCATATTTATGTGGATGGATAGTTAAAAAGAAAATGATATTATATATATATATATATATATATATGAAAAAAAATATATCATTGTTATATATATATATATATATTAAATAAATCATTATATTCAACCATGGCAGGTACTAATGGAAAATAAACTAAATTGGTCTGTGATGTAGTAGCCCGCTATAAGGACAAACAATGGTTTTTCTTCCCATTTATTTTATTTAGAAAAATATATAAGTTATCCCATTAACGTAAGAACATATTTTTTTTAATACAGATAGTTTTGAAATTATTTCATTATATTTAACGAATTTTTTATGGAGGTATGAGGTGAAATAAAATGGGAATCATTAGTTAATTATTATACCTCTTATTCTGGATATATCTTATAGTTTACACCAAAATAATTATTAAAATAGTTTTATGATTTCGGAAATGAATATATTATTTGTGGAGGGATGTAAATAATGTATTTGGTTATATATTTTCTTAACCAAAATGTATTTTATTTGAAAAAATGTGGAAAATATGTATAGTTTTATAAGAGAGTGGAGGGTCATTCCTCAAATTACATAAATAATATAATAAATCTAAATTAATTATCTAAATAATATGAGTAAATATTGATATTATTATCTGATAATATAAATATGTGTATTAATAACCACCCAAAATAAATTTTTTACATATTTACATTATATTTTATTCCATTATCATTTATAACCCCTATTAACCCATTTGACAATTATAGTGATATCAATTCCTTGTAGTCATGAAAGAATAAAACAGTTACTAAAAAAGAAGAATTGGACCATAAATGGATCATATTTGGTATTTTAATCCGTATACCAATCATCTAGATGATGATATAATTTTAATTAATTTTAATTCATTTAATGAAATATCACATGTTATAAAATACCATTAATTTCATTTTGGTAACTATTCATTTAACATGACATTGTAAATACCATGAGAAAAAATGAATTTCAATATATTCCTCTCACATAAACATATCATGATATATTTATCTATAAAATTCATTAAACAAAATAATTAATTAAAATTATGTTACTTTTAATATTTTTAAATTCAATTTTTTATTTTAAATTTAATCAAATAAATATTTCATCGATGTTGGAAAGGTATTTATGGTAATTATTTCATCATTAAAAATAATAAATAAATAACCATTTTAAAAAAATATTTATCATCAATATAACCATTTATAACTACAGATAACATTTTTTATACATATTTTTAAAATTTACATACAAAAAACAAAGAGACTATCATTTTCGACTTTTCATTACATAAAAGATTATATTGTTAAAAATCATGGACAAATAGAAAAAGTTAACATTTTAGAAGATATGATATTGAGAGAGAAATATAACATTCTAATAAAATCAAACCATGTTTTATTGATACCTTATATTCCTTATAATATTTTTAAACCTAATAAATTTATTTTACCATTATTGTTGTAAATATATTTTCTATATTTACTATTCATAATGAATAAAAATTAAATAAAATTACATAAAAATATTGGACCTCCAGATTCAAAATATGGATTCTATTTTTATAGTTTAAATTTTAAAACTTGGTATAATTAAATTTAAAATTAAACCCACAAAACATGACAAAATATTTTTTTTCATAAATATTTTTTTAAAAATAAAAATTTGATTATTACAAATACAATTTAAAAATTGTCTGAAAATAAAATAATTTGATTTTGATTAATCAAAATGATCTATTGAAATATTTAAATTAATCCAACATAGAAATTTACATTTTAATATATTGATACTAAAATATATCTTTTGATAATAATCTGTTTTGGTCAATATTTTTTTAAATAATAATTATTTTTGAAAATTATCAAGAAATAATCAAAATATAATTTTAATATAATGATTTAGAAAATGATATAATTTTTATCAATTAAAAAAAAATCAATAACCTAATTAAAATATATGCTCTTAGAACTATTAAATTTTTTATGGAAACATATTTTTGAAGAAGAAATTGACATTACAAAAAATTTAGTGATTATTTACTTCGAATTTATCAATATATATATATATAACAGGGAATATATATATTTTTATTATTTTATTTAACCCTATTAATACACATAAATTTAATTGTTAGGTTATAAAAATGATATTAAAATAATAATATATTCTGGATCGTTTATTATGAGTTCTAATTATATAATATTATATAGAACATATAATTATTTATAAAATATTGACGCATAACATCCCAAATACATGTTTTTTAAAAAATGGAATTCTTCTTCATTCTCATAAAAATTAAACTTTATTGATAAATTTTAAAATGTAATATTATTAAAATATTATAAAGGTAAAACAAAAATTAGAATATAATTTTTTCAAATTCATATCATAAAATTGATAAATTTATTTTTAAAATAATATAAAAAAATTTCAAGGGAAGCTGTTTTTATAGGAATTGTTTTATAGTATATTAAATATTATAATAAAATTATTTATAATCAGTAATTTATATTTCATTGAAATTATAAATTTTATAAAATACGTATATAGCATAAAAATAATTTTTTATTTATTTGGCTTTGCTGATTAATATCATATTTAAATTGAATTGTATTTTTTCTGGTTGTTTAGTATATATATATATATATTAATATTATCTTATATTTATATTATTAGTATTAATATCTACTAATTTTGTAGATAAATTACAATAATCTATTTTTTTGTTTTTGCGCCACATTTCGAGCATACCATCGAGAACAATATTTATTTTTGGTGGATAAAAAATTGGTTTTTATAACACCCATGGTGACACACATAGACATATGAACCCCTTGGACTCATGGTTAGATAGATTGAAAATCAAATATCTTAATTTAGATGATTCCACGTGGTATAAAGAATGATATATGTGATTCTTTACAAGAACATAGTAGATATATAATTCAACCTCTTTATTAGGAGGAAACCTTGAAAAATACCCATGAACAGTGTAGAGAAACCATGGAACAAAGAATATAACATACTCCCAAGATCACTATCATTGTAATACCATAATAAAAAATATTCTTGGGACAAGATCATAACAACATTATAATATGAAGGCCTTGCAGTAATGTATTGGGGATCATATTATCCTTCGAATATGCAGAATTTCCAATTATGTGTCATTAATGATACCCTCATGTGATAAAAAAATATGTGAGACATAAAATCAATCGTACAATATATCCCAATGATACTGTAAAAAATATACATCCATTAATAATGAATTCTCATAACACATCTACCTCCGATAAAGTGACAACATTAATGGGGCACTAGAGACTAGAATCCAAATTCATTCCCAAAGGGGTGTTGATTTTCATAACAAATTTCATTTTCCCACATGGAATGTTTATCAAATCCATTTAATTTGATTAAATATAATACTAAGAGGAGTAATATAGAATACTGAAATTAATCCAGATCATTATATAAGGGATATACCTATAATTATAGTTATCCCTAACTAAGAGTTATTAATGTTATTTTCTATTATATGAAGCTATATATTCTCTAAATATTTCTATGTTTGGAGATTTTACTATGGTTATATTCTCCACATCCCCAACCCATGAGATAATCCACCTTTTCCTCCAAAACATTGTGGGTATTGTCCACTTGACATTAATGTCTCAGAATAGTTTTGTGGTCATCTAATATTTTAGGATCATGTTCCAGCACTTACCAATAAATTAACATTAAAAACATTTATAGATTTTACATTCTTACAAATTTATTGAAAGACATTAGTTTCCCTATTAATGTTTTTAAATGGACTATCATTCAACATTGATTAGAGACATTATTTCTATTAATATTAGGAAATGAAAAGGTCGATTATGATGGGGGGATGTAAACTAATTTTTCAAATTATTCATGGATCCTCCATCGTCCTATTCTTTTCGGAGAATCATTCCTCACATACACATTGTATGGAAGCTACCCACACTTACATAACATTATATCTTGTATTGGTTGGACTACGAGGGTTTAGTCCATTACCACCACATAATTTGAAATCATGGAAAGGAAACAGTACATCCAAATATCCATATGAGGACATCTTTGAAACCATTGAGCATTCATCCATTCATAACAAAAATCATGGGAGTATATTGAATGAGAAAAAAATTAACTTGTATACTCTATGACTCTCTTACCGCCATACTAAATTTTGACGACCATTTTGGACTGTCATAAAGCTATCATTTTGGGATGAAACAGTTTGGAAATGACCACATTGAAATATTTATATTTTATCATATTGTAAAACGTGGCCTGACAAATAAAATCTAATCATCGCAGTCTATGTCCATATGGCACTAATGTATTACAATGTTCCTTTAATTTGCTGGTAGTATCAAGAAAATTTAAGAATCTATTTGTTATTTATTTAAAAATAACATCTTATTAAAAACATTTCATAATCAAAGAGGATTATGTGGAAATTACTCTTCATTATTTTCTACAATTCGGCCCATACGCACTTAATAATAATTTTGGGGATGTGGACATACTCCCTATCCAACTGTCCAAACTAGTCTCACCACTTACATGGACATGTTTTGATAAATGTGAGGGTTCTCTTGTAGAATGTTATCTTCAAATCGCTCTTAATGGTTATATGGGGGGTCTTCACAATGGAATAAAATTATAAATATAAAATAGAGAGAAAAATATTCAATATAGAAACAAAATAATAACACAATATAACCCATATTTATTTTGGAATATTCTCTTAAACTGAATATAAATTGAAAAAATAATTCACACCCTTCCATATATGTCACCAAAATGTGTGGTCTCAAGCTTACACATCTATTATATTTGTAAGAGTGAAATAAAATAAAATTAGAAAATTCATTCATGATATCCCCAAGAAACTCAATAAGGGGCATTAAGAGTGTTGAACAAACAATCCTTCGGACCAATTAATATTGAGTCATAACTTATAATCTCTAGTATACCAAAACATCCTTTTTGTCATCATCCAAAACAAAATTCATTGATAGCACATGTCATTGAAAATATCTTGATCATACTTGAACTAAGAACTCAAACTATTCCATGATAACCTAAAGGATGTTTCTAATCCCTATGGGGTGGAAAACCTTCCTGGGAATATATGAATCACCCCATGGTAATGGTTGTCCAAAATTATTATTCCAACACAACACTCATACAATGATCCTAGAAGGACCACACAATATCATGGTGATTCAGACCCTCAATAAATACTAGTAATAGAAAACACATAAAATAAATTATGATAATATATATATATATATATAGCATTATGAAATAAAATAGTTATCTTGTAGAATAAAAGTGAAAAAAATATTTTAAAATAAAACAAATATGGGATGGGAAACCGATATGGTTATTTTTTTAACAAAAATATTTACCTAATAATGAATATAAAAAAAATAACCCACAACATATATCTTTGTGACATGAGGTGTAATCCTACCACCATGTCACCACCAAAATAATTATTCATGCTTGTCCAAATTACCCACCACCAATAAATGATGGCTTATATTTTCCATAATCATACAAAATATAGTCTACATATTCCTCGAGATGTATACAGGGTGTGACTGACGTGATTGGTAGGTTCCAACAATAGTGGCACATATCAAACCTATGATAATATTTCTAAATGTGGAAGCTTTAATATAATAAATTAATTTAACATTGATCAATTTCAAATGGAGACAATTAATAAGATAGATTCCACTATGAAATTAAGAAATGTATGAATATGATTTAAAAGAGATTTATCTAAATAATATAATAGGATAGAATCTTATTGTTACTAAATAATTGATCATTTATAATACACTTCTCTATGGAAATGGATAATTGATAACAAAATTTCCCTAACTAGTGGAAAATAAAAAAAACAGACACTAGAAACCCCACTGTAAAGGGAACTCGTAATATATAAGTTCACCAATATGAGTTCCCAAGGATCACATATGTTTTTTTAAGTACACATTATACAGTAAAAACAATTTTTATCAAAACTTTAATTTTTATGTCTATTTTTTTCGAAAAATTATTTGTCCTTTTAAAAACAAAATAAATCACATACTCTATGATAGATTCATAAAACCATTTATAGAGAAATATATAATATCAATATAATACATTATAAAAAAAATATAAAAAGGTTTAGGCATCAATAATCAATTTAAAAAAGGTGTTCATATGGAAACACCTACCAAAATAAATCTAAACATGTGAAAAACAATTTAAATTGATGGAATTCCACCTATATTTCAAAAAAGGGATCCAAAATGGTCCTGGATAAATTTTAAATATTGAAACTCCAATAATTATAACCATATATTATAAAATCTAGGGGACCATATATTTTTGGATTCTCATGAACCAAACCAATTGAACCCCTAATTGGTCACTAGAGTCATCTTGTAACAAGGCCTAATAGTCAATCCTGATCCTCTCGGGTTAGAAACCATTACTATGAATTTACAATACCATGTTGGGAATGATTTATACATTGAAAAATGAATAAAAAATATAAAAAAATGAATAAAATATGCACTGAATAATAATGTAAATCAAAAAATGGATGAACATAACTCCAAGTAACCATGTGGGTCCCCACTAATCACATAACTACACTGGTTTATAGTGAGATTTTAAAACCCCATGTAAATAAAGAATATTTTTTTTATATTTATCTCTATTTGTGGAAAATATGTCAATATTAATTTAAATGGAACGCTATTCTCGACGGCTTACCCAATACACAACAACGAGTTCAATTGAAATCATACGTTGCACTCTAATAATAAAATAATATTATTTTAAATGTTAGTTAACGCCTGGCCGTTGTATTGATAGGAATGAATATAAATAACTAAAATATGATTATATATGTTTGTTAAATGTTTTTACATTTATCCAATAAATTTTAGAGTCTTAAAATACTAATGAATCCAATCTTAAGCATTGAATACACTAGTATTTTAAAAAGATTATTTTACTACCTTTTGATAGATAACCATATTTAAATCAAACTTTTGACAATTTTATAAGCTCTATTTTTCAAAATAAACATATTATTAATGATTGGGACATATAAATTTACCTTGGGTTAATTTTTGGTATTTTTCTGACAATGTTCATTTTTCAATGAATAGTGAAAAATACTGCATTTTACATCAAAACTGCTTTTTCATATAATTTAATTATATGGTTATATTATCCTTTTATTTTTTTAAAGTGTAATTGTAATATATTTTTACCATTTAATCCATTTATGGTCATTGGGATTAATTTCACTTTGGAATTGGGCATAAACAAGTGCCGAACTTTTCATAAATATTGTTTCTAAAAAACCCGCTATTTGTTTTGACAACGTGATGTTTTTTTTAATTAATTATTGAAATTTATGTGTTAGGAATTTTCTAAAATGGATTAAATATTTGGAATCAGAAGGTCCAAATTATGTAATTAAGACTCTTCTGTTTTTGGACATTATGAATAGTAACGACGGTAATTATCTTTAATTATCTTGATTAATGAGTAATCAGGTAGTTAAAGATAACAAGATAATATCATAATAATAAAAAATTACCACAACTTGTGTCCTAGGGATACTGGTTGTCTCATTTCCGACCAAGGGATTCCTCGTGCCAAACTTGGGGGCCCCATGGAATCACTATTGTGAAAAAGTGAATTTTTATCTTTTTATTTTTAAAGAATGTTAAATGTAACAAAAATGTATCACCTAAGTAAAATATTTGTAATTTTGTCTAAATAAATGATATTTTGGACTATAAATATTCATTAGAAAGAGAAATATATTTCCTATATCATGATATTTTTTATTATAATTTTTATACATTAAATTTATTAAATTATATATGACATCATGATGATGGAACGATTACCTCATTAATAAAGGATTTAAATAAAATGTCAAGATAATGTAAAATCTAAGACCTACACATGTCCAAAACCTATTGGATGGTGGATTTTGAACTCTTATCACCTTATACTTGAAACAAATCAATGTGGGACCATTAAAATCCGAATCTCATTTAAAAATAAAGTTACATTTTATACTTTTCCAAGAGTGCCCCTCCTCTCCTCTTATAAAAGGCCCCCACCTCTACCTCCTTACCCACACATCCAAAGCCTTTGGCACAGGAAAACCCTGCCCATTTTGTCTCTACACATCCCTATATAACTCCTTGAATCCTCACTTGGAGCAGAAGCCTTCCCTAGAAAGCCTTTGAGCTCAAACCAAAGGGAGTTACCCGATTTTAAGGTAATGTCTTCACTTGTGTCCTTTTGTTTTATATTGATTTTCCATCCCACTAAACTCTTTTTATTCATTTTTTTTGTAACAAATCATGTATCTTAAATATACTAGGATGCTTTTATAAGAAGGATTCGAGCTACACTTACACACACCTACATCTAATGGTTAAAGAACATATTGTTCCGTGGATGGCGAATTTCTGCATCCCGAAACGATGATTATTCAACATTCTTCTAACACCTTCAAAGGTGGCCATTAAGATGAGACTATATTTATATATGTTATCTAATATGTTTATGTTTTACTTAAGCTTCTTTATTTTTCATTTATGGAATACCTTTATGGTTTCCATTATGGGTAAACACGATATCTTCATTTAAAGAAGTGTGGACTACCGCCGCCTCAAAGTGATTTGATTCATTAATACCATATGGGGTACATATAATGGATATATTTAATGATTTTATGTATGATACCATACTGGAATTAAAATACTATTATGTATAATTATGTTTTAATTTCATTAGATATGAAATATAAATTGAAGTAGCGTTCATGCGTACGTACGGCTTACTGTCTCCATGAATGGTACATTTCATTTCTTATCTGAAAATGTTATGTAATATTATAAGTACATATATATAATGGATATATATGTAATATATTAAATATAAATTATTTATATCATTCTGGAATTATAACATATATATATCTATCTCATTTTGTTTTAATTCCATTAATATGACAAAAAATGAAAGTACTGTTAATGCGTACGTACGACCTACCGTCTCCATGAACGATTCTTTTTGTTTTTTATCTCAAAATGATATGGAATAGTATAAAATGAATATTTACTGGATATATATGATATTTTAATCATTAATACTATTCTGGAAATTATATACTTATAACTACATTGGCAATCTTGTTTCAAACAAGTTCATTTTTGACTCATGTACCAAACATCGGCAAAAACGTCTGATATGAACTAACATTATTAAACAATTATTATAACATTATAATATGTGATATGAACTGAATAATAATCTCTAAAGGAGGTACTTAAGAAATTATTAATTTACCAATGTTTATTATTCAGGAATATAAAGAAACGAAAAAGACAATTTGGACTTGAGGTAAGGGATCTGACTCCTCTCTTTCTTTTAAAGTACACTCTTTTATGTCATTCCTTTTAAAGCTCATCTTTCTTGTTACTAGGATATTATTTTATATTAATCTTACTGTAATTTTTATTTTCATATTAAGAGAGAACCTATTCTCTCTCATCAATCCGTTTTGGATGTTTTAAGTTGTGTCGTTAGGCTACCGAGTTTTCGTAAGTGATTTTTCATCTCACATTTATTCCCATGAGATTTATGCTACATTTGCCACAATTTCCTTTGAGTGGTGTATGTACTGCCCATTATTATATACTTTGTGTAGTATAATTTCATTTATGGGTATTCACATCTTCATTGTATGACCCTTCTTCCATGGGGTGTACGTTTCGAAAGTTACCCAACTCGGTAAGGGGACCATTCACCCACCACTTTTTAAAAGACTTATTTTGTTATGTCTTTTAATTCACATACTATTATGTTGGGATATGTTCTTTTATATCCTTATTGATGTAAATTTTATGTCCATGTGATGAGATGCCCTTTTAATCTCTCACCAACTCATTTTATGAATTTTGAGGTGATGCCGTTAGGCTGTCGAATTTACCAAGGGAACTTTTTAACCCAATTTCGATTTCATTGGGTTCAACATGTAGTTATTGAATATTTCATCCTTTGAATATGTATGAATTAAATTTTATTGTTTTACACTTAATATCCACTTATATTGGGTGTATTTATATTTGTCACACATAATTTTGAGATTGATTTATCCTTAATTTATGGATACCTTCTTTATAAGGGATTTCATCCCATTTGACATTTCTATTGAGACTTCATTGTTGTTTTGCACCAATTCACTCTTATATGGTGTATATAATGTACTTTGGAATATTATATCATGAATCCATTTATTCTCATGATATTATAAAGTTCTGACTAAATGCTATTCCTCAATTATTGTATTCAAGTTTCTCTAATTTTGGTAAAACCCCTTTAACCAAAATACTGCTTTAAATGTTTGAATTATTTGTTCTTATTAGTATCCATGTTTTCAAAATGGTTTTATGTATTTTTTTATATGGATATTAATGGTTTAAATTTTAAAAGCTTCAAGGTGGTATGGCACATTTTGATTCAAAAATCTCTTTATTTAATGTTTTAAATGGTTTTGGAAATGGTTTCTTTTGGAATGGATTCATTATTTCAATATACTTAAATGTTATATTGTGATTGAAATGTGGAAATGTTATGTTTTCTTTATGCATGTTTTATGTGATACGTTTATGTTATGGTTCTTGGGAATTGTTAAAAAATGGGTGGTTTCGTGATAAACTATGGGCGGGTGAGCCCGATATAGCTCTCCAATGCAATGGGTAACGCGAAGGAGTGAAACGTTAAGTTTTCTCCAAAGAGATTTAGTGATATACTATGGTGGGTATTCCAAACGTAACCAAGAGGTTTACTCCCTATGTAAGAATGTTATGAATGCCTCAATTTACCTTTTATGTCTTATGATTTCTATGATTTATTCATGATTTGATGCGGTATGTTAAAGTGCCTATGTTTTATGGGTAATGTATGATTTCATTATTATGTATATATGAACTCATGTTCCCTTTCCATATTTTTATAACCGTTACGGAGCTTTTTATGCTCATCCCATGTTTTTGAAATGTTTTTCACAGGTCAAGGGAATGGTACATGATGTGATGATAGTGACAAGGATGTGTCAAGAAAGAATCCATGTTTTATTTTAAATATGTTTTCATTGATGGGAAGAATGAATGCTGTCTTTTATGTAACCACTTTGTTTAAATGTGGAATGTAATGCCTGTTTCATGATCTAATTCTCTAAAACTCTAAACCTGAAAAGATCCTCAATGTGTAATCTTGTAATAACTCATGATTAAGTAAGGTTTAAGGCTAGGTCCTTATAGAGATACAAAACTAGAATAATCTAAAATAGAAATTATAGTGATGGTGGGATAATTGAGATTCTAAATAAGGATTAAAAAAGAAAAAAAACTTTATATTCTGTAAAACTAAAATTGATAAACATCAATGACTATTTCAAATATATATTTTTAAAATAATGCTATTATTTTCTTTTTATAAAAATTAAGAACAATACAGTTTAAGAATATTTATTTACCTCTAATTTTTATAGAATTTTTTACAAATAACGAATGGTTTCCTAATAAATCATTTTACAAAAATGAACAACTGGCGAAGAAAATACCTAATGTAAAAACACATATCAGAAAGCGGTGTAATGTGAATCTATGTTGTTATAAGAACTACACATGGAAACATAATATTTAAGCATATTTTATTAAAAAATCCCAAATTAGGGAATTTAGAATACAACATAATTAGAAATCATGATATATACTTAGACCTCATGTGAAGGAATCCTAGACTTTCTTCATCCAAAATCCATCTTTGAGAATATAGATTTGATCCAAAATCAATAATCAATAGAGATAATCTCAACTAGCCTCACTAATGTGGAAACCCAAATAGATGTTCCTACAATGGGGATCTCTTCCATATAATTGTGAAAAAATTTCAAATTTCTATCAACTCCCACTCTGAAACCCAAGATCCCATGATTGTTGCGTAATGGAGAAGTAGTGAGGTCATCACGCACATAAACCTAAAATGGGATCAAACATGCATGCCTTTTCCACTTCCCTTCAACATCTATTCATTTTCCATATCTAAATAGGGGACAACCATGGGGGATACCGTTAGTCAAAAAATAGTCTTAATGTGGCAATCAGGCCAAAAAATCTTGAGATTTCAAAACCCACTTCCAAGAAGTACTTAAATTATCCAAACATGCCCTTCAAATTTTAATTAATCGTCATTTAGAAGAAAAATATTCCATTGTATATACTTTACATTTTACAAAACTATGTTCATTGAATATATTAAAATTATAAAATTACATTGAATATTAAGGTAAATTAAGAAAGTGAATGGTATAAAAAATTTCCTAACTCGATGAAAAATTTTCAAAGAATATATTTACCAAAAAATAATAAAACATAATTCTAAAACACTCAAGAAATAATTTAATTAAAATTAATGGCTCATGAATAATGATCCAACCATAATACAAGCTATTTTTTAAGAATGGGCACTCAAATATCAACTTTTCACCTTGCAAGCATATGAAACTTCACATATATACAAGGACATATATCCAAAATCTACATATTCACATGAACCTAAATATATTTATTGGGGTCATTATATATATGTCAATATGTTTATATACACCTTTACATATAAAAATATATTTATTTTTATTATATATATATATGAACACCTAGCCTCAATATATATATTCATACTATTATGATTGAATATATATAAAGGGGGAACTTATAAATGTAAACATATACCTATTAATACATAGGTAAGTTTAAATCTATAATTGAAGATCGAATCTACCTCAATGATTTCCAAAACACATTACAAAAATACTAGCTACCAAACAATCAGAAAACCACTTTTTAAAATTTCTCTAAATAATTAACGCTGGAGAAAAATAACCCTATAGAAATGCATATCACATTACCTTCAATGGTTATGGTAACAATGGTCCCCAGTTAGACTTCACGAAACCTAGGAACTAAGGGACCACCAAAACTACTGCCCCAAAAGGGTTAGGGTTCGCTTATGGTTAGAGGACATCAGGGGGTAAATTAGATACAATGAAATAAAAAGAGAAGAAGGAAGGTGAGAGTAAGAATACCCTACCTCGAGATATTTTAGATGAGATTTTCTAAACAATATGACACTAGAATAAAAGGGGAGTTGGTAGTTGGATGTACGGGGAGCCCCATCTACTTGTGTGTTGTGAAACAAGGGTGATGGGTTAGGGAATGGAACATGGGATAAAGGGGGATAATAATACCAATAAGGGGGTTCAATAAAAAATAATATAACAATAAAAACATTTATATGAATAATAATAATAAAATAGATATTAGTATTAATAATACCTTTTTTTCAAAATACCTAGGAAGATTCATGGTTTAGCCGCAAAGTCTTCATGATAGAAGACTGACTATGTAAAAACTCTGTCTGGGAAAAAATACCCACATGGTTTACCATGAGGGTATAAGAAATTGGATTTCACTCAGGTATATATCCATTAATTACCTGTATCATTGTATATTTTGGACTCAATATAGATGCCTAATGAGTTAAAAAAGGAATCAAAGGTGTACAATTCTTGATCAGAGCCCAAAACCCATATTTTTTGGAAAATTTGGCTTAGAACATGATTTCTAGTAATGTTTGTGTGGAGTACATATTGTTAGAGAAAACCATTATATTGGCATGATTTTTCGGTTAATGTTTTACTACAGGGTTAGTGCATGGTTTCCATAATTATGTGTCCTAACCAAGCGAGTTTCCCCCTTTCTCCATGTAACTATTCATGGTTTGGGCACAGTTTGGATAACCATATGGCCAAACCATAACCTTGGTAAATTTGGTGTAATTTTAAAATTTTATCATTTATTGTCAAATTATGACCCTCTTTCTTCAGTAATCCTATTTAAAACGGGATTATGCCTCATCACTATCATTTGTGATATTTTTGAAGGCCTACACTAAGGAAAAATATATCTCCTAAATGCAGGATTCATTTGATCATTTTTTTCCATGTTGGATGTCAAACAGTAAGTAATCATATCCTTTTTACATGTTCAACATCTCTCTTTCTCTCAACATGGTTATTGAGGTGTAAGTATTTTTACCTTTTTTCATAGTTATGATATATTCCAAGAAAAAGTAGATGCTAATACTCATTTATAAAAGTCATTCAAGGATAATGTGGGAATTCTATAACTCATCTTTCATGTTTTTTTTATTTTTAAAATTACATGTGGGGAATGCCGATTTCATCTAGTACAGTTTATTGAATTTATATTCCATTATTATAATTATTAGAACCATATTGTAGCAACCCGACCCTAGATATCCTAGAGCAAATGTCTTCTATCAATTACATTGTCATGATTAAAATTAATCCAATCCTGTATAATTTATCAATTTTATAGTCTTGGTAAACTAGAAAAATAAATGAGAAATTTATTATAAAATAATACAATAATTACAATAGAAATTTTTTCCTCTCTTCTATGTAAATAACATTGAGGATATTATATAATCCATCTAGTAATTTCATGCATATATTTCAAGGTATTAAATTTTAATTACATTGGAACGAAACATAATAAGGGTGGTATAAAATCTCAACAAGGTAAAACTATACCATAAGAAATAATGAATCAATGGGAGTAATAATTATGACATCGTATATAACTAAACACAAATACCAAGTAATTAAACAACTAGGAAGGAAGTGAAGAAACAACATTAAATGTTAATGACAAAAAACAAATTCAAATCAATTAACATGGTAAGAAAAAACATGTGGGAAGGTATGAAACTATAAACCATACCATTTAATCAATGAATTTAAATGAAATTAATCCATTGATATGTCGACTTAAAATCTCATGCATGAATAATAATTGAAACTAAATGAGGGGAATGACTTCTTAATGGAGATCATGTATCAAGAATAGGAGAACCTATTTCCATGAATGCATTTTACAATATGATTTAAAATTAAGGTTGGAAACCCATTTTCATATCTTATTTGTCACATTATATCCTTTCGATGAATTGAGGAGCTGTATAATGACTAGGACCCACCCATCATTTTCATTAATACTCATTTCTCATATAGAATAATAAAAGTTAATAATATGCCTTATCAAATAACAATATTGAATTAGAAATACAGATTTATCATTAACTCCCCATTTAATAAAATAAATGTCAACATAGGCATTGTATGTAAAATGGTATTTAGGTTAGGAAATAGTTAGATCCACGAAAAATGAAATATATAATTTGGGGAAATACAATGTTGGATGATTATATGAGATTAAATTTTTCTAGTTGACTATAAAATAAATCTAAGAAGTGAATGTGAATAAAATAATCAGAAAAATAAATGATAAACCATCCAGATGAAGAATAATGATGTCATCGATACAAAAAATACCATGTGGGGTAAAATAGATATTTGATCTCATTGATGGAATTAAACAATAAATTTTAAAAATATGAGTGGGGAAAATATACTTATTTTTTGAAAACCCTTCTGAAAATAATTTTCATTGAAAATCCAATTATAAAACATATTCTTTAAAAAATAATTAATCTTGGAAATGAGTCTTCAAATAAATAACAGTGGATAAATCCATACATGTCATAAGAGTTAAAAATAATTTTACTTTTGTACGGTACAATTGTCAGAAACTGTCATGTGAGGAACGAGATAAAAATATTGATGTGAAAACATGGGTAATAGAAAAAATGTGTAAAAATGTATTTAGTAGTTAAAATATAAATGGTTAAATTATTTTTGAAAACATTTTCATATAAAATGGTTTTATAAGAAAATAGGTTCTCTGACTAAAGAGTGAAATCAGGTCGGGTTTTCTTAAAAACATTTTATAAGACAATTTTAATACCCATGAGTTGAAAAATTGTACTCATACAAGAAAATGGTAATAAATAACTAGATAGGTATGAATGTTTTAATTTAAAAATGGTTATAAATTTTGATTAGATGGAAATACCATTAAAATATAATTATATTAGTTTTGTGGAAAAAAATTGTTAAACACCCCAAAGTGTCCAATAACACTTTGAAAATTTTTATATAATAACCTGTTGGAGAAATAAACATAAATAAATTCAATAATTGTATTACAATATTTATATTCATGATATATCATGTAACAGGTAATTTCATATTACATATAAATGAAACTAGGAGCATAAAAATAATTAAGACTCATTGAAATGTAAATTGTGATGAAAATCCCTTACATATGAATCTAAAGACCCAAAAGTTTTAATAATAAAATGAAAAATCTTAATTACATGAAAATAAAATAATTAATGATATAATATATCATAATGGTTAGTTGTTACACCATAAAAATAGATCAAGTGTAGAATATATAATTTCTTTCTGAGATGTAAAAAGTGAGATGAAAATCCCTTACTGATGTAGTGACAAATGTATTGGTAAAATGGTAATAATACATAAATAAAACACCTAAATACCATGAAGATAATATTTTTCATGATAATATTTTCCAATGTGGCATTATATACACTATATATATGAAATTAGGAGCTTACCAATTAAGTATTCCTCACGGAATGAAAAGGAGACAATAATCAGTTACATTGAGTTTCTTTTTGAGTGAACGCCCAATAAATTTCTATATAATAAACTAAATTTAATTTTATTGTTTATTTATAAAGTTTTTTCATATTAATATTTATTTTATTTCACTTATTACCATGTTGTTTTCAACTAATTAACAAATTATTTTTACATAAGGTGTTTTGATCAAATTTGATTTACTTGTCAGAAAAATATTTTTAGGTCAACTATGGTAAAAGGGGTCATTTTATGACATATCTAGAACAATAAATAAGAATAATTATCATATTTATAAATAAATTATAATTTTAAAATCAATAATAGTCTATGTTTATGAATAATGAAAAAAATTTACACTCGTGGAAATAGTTGGACGAATGTAAGCATGAGTAACATTGCAATATTTTAATGATCATTATGTAAAGAAGAAAATTAAAAAATATCATTTCATAATTATAATTATATAATAAATAAAATATTATTAAATCACATATACCTATATATGGAATTTTGTTATCTAATAGGAATCATATCGTGTCGGGGAGGTGGTAGTGCACACATCCATGATCGACATTATCACATCTAATGTGTTTGAAAATGTAAAAATGAAAATAACATATATTATATTTATATAAATATAATTATTTAATGAATATAATAAGTATTTTTTATTTTATATTATTTTTAATTAAAAAATCCTTTATATATTCTATGTATTTTGTGAACTAATCACATCACTCTGAAGGGCGGTAGCCCTCACTTTCTTAAAAGATATTATCATTCTTACAAAAAATAAAATGTACAATTATATGTATTTTAAATGAATTAAATAGGATTAAATAAATAAAAGATTATATAAATAATATATAAATATATTTTCCATCATAATGGCCACCATGAGATGTAGGAAAGGAAAATTGAACAATCATTGTTTAGTGACGCTGTAGTCTATCATACACATAAAAAGTATGTCAGTTACACATTTTATGGATGTGTGTGTATATTTTGGTATAATACATAGTATAAATAATTCCTAGTATATTTATGATATATTAGTTCTTAAATAATTTAATAATAATAATATTTTAAAGATTTGAGAATGAATATAAATGAACGGAGTTTTTGGGGGTGTTACCTCTCAATTCGGTAACTCCTTATGGTATACAACAAAAAGCAAATGTTGTTGAAATCAATTCCAAGGAAGGATTCAATTAGGAATAGTTGGATATTTTGGGGGAATTATATGTCATTTTTACGAACCTATGTGTCTTTTTATGTCTTATGAAGTGAGTGGGAAGATTCCTTTTATTATTTAGGAGGAGTGGAACCCTTAAAATATTTTAAAGGAACACCACCATTGATTAATTTATTAGAAGTGAAAAAACAATGTTGTAATGTACATAAAATGGATTATAGGGTCTAGCTATGTCTATAAAATGTATTTTTACATGTTTATTGGACGATTTAGGCCTCATGGTTATGGTTTACTCTCTAACTAATCGTAATTTTACCTTAATCGATGTAATTAATTTTAATTACATTGAATTATTATTTTGGTCCAAAACAATGTTGGTAATATTATATATTATAAACTATTATGAATCCAAAAATGTAAACCATTTTTCAAAATTCTAATGACATAATTGGCAGAAATTAAATTTAAATTCATCATATAAGTTGGATAACAATAAATGATTTTACAGAGAAAATGTCTGAATGTTTGATATGTTTTTATATTAAATATCATAGTGAAATTGATTCAAATAAAATAAATTGGATTATTTGAAAAAATATTATCTAATTAAATATTGCTACCAAAATAAAAATATAATTTATATTTATATATAAATTAGATGAAAAAATAGGTTTCAAATAAATTCCAGTAATTTCAACTTTTCATTAATAATTGAAAATTATTAAAATACAAAAAATTCACCCTGACATAATTTGTATGTTACTCTTTCATAGATAATGTTTATATTGACATATTAACACAATGAAAGTGTAAAAATTCTAATTTAACATGGTTTCTCTATTAAAAGGTGGTAAATTATTTTTTATAAAAATGTAGGTTTTTATGTGTGTTATTTAGTTTATTATTATCTAATATCTTATGGAAAAAATATTTCAATGAATATATAACATATATATACTTAATATCATGCAATAATTTCAGTTATATAAATTTATTATGAAAATTCACATTTTTGAGGTTAAAAAACATAATTTTTCTTTTATATTCATTTGATTTTATTTTCATTTCAAAAAACTTATTATCATATTAATTAATTCTATATTTTTTTAAACAATACATTTCTCTATATAATTTAATACTAATCTTAACTTAAATTTTTATGACTATTTTATCTATTATTATATTAAATAATAATATTTTATTAATTTATTGTTGTTTGGTAAAACATGGTTATGCGTGTAACACACACAATTGAAGATTCGCATTGATGCATAAGTCATACACTAAGTCAGTATAAAAGGAATGAAAATCTATAAAATTTATTGTAATTATTTAAATTATAAAATATATTATAAATAATTGGGATATTATATTCTCTTATGTGTTTGGTGTCATGTGTCATTATGGATATTTAATACAAGGTTATTAATTTAGAATTTTTGGGTGTTACATTCTCCACACCTAAATTTAATATCACCCTCACAATTTAAACATGATCATTGTAATATTTTGTCTGACATTTCTTATGTTAAAATCCTACATCGTGATAAGGATTTTAATTAATCCTCTAGAAAAGAGAGAGTGGGAAGTGAAATGTTCACTTTGAATAATATATAACTATGTGTCTAAGTAAGTGAACATTGGTGGAACGTAGAGATACAAACTTGGAGGTAAATAATTAATATTTTTTGGGAGAGATTGAGGCCATCAATGAGAATTATGTTAATGTTCATTGGAATATTGGGTACCTCATAGCCATATATATTTGGGATGAATTAGTAGACCTTTGGATCAACAAAAATTAAGGTATTATGACCAAAATTTTATATAATATTTGTCAAAATGATGAGAATTTCATTTATTTCCATTGAATAAAAAGAAAAATACAATTTCTTAAATCAACTTTGTTACTGCATCGATAAAATTATTATTCTTCCATACAATAATAAATATATATCTAAAAGTCAATATTTATCCTCAAAACCCTAAAAAATTTATCGAATAGTAAGACCCATAATAGAGTGAGAAAACTATAACTATTTTCCTTTATCTATTATGAAATATCTAAATAGTTTATATAATAAACTCTAAACATAATAAAATTCACTATTGATTAATAATTAATATATATTTGTCATATTTTTTAGATAAAAAATGAAAAATTAACTAGGATATTGCATAGGTCTATGGTTAGCGTGAAACCTAAATATTCCTTCAGTTATTGGTTCATGATCCACGACCATTCAAGAATTGATTTTTTTACTACTAAAATATAGTTATCCCCTTTATAAAAAAATTAATATAATTTCCAAAATAAATTTAATATAAATCCTTGAAATTTATTCATTAAATTACCTTTTAAATATGGGATTCAATAGTACCCTTTTTCACAATGAAACATAATATTAGTTGACTATTTTTAAGATTTCATTAAAAATAATATGATCCCTAAATATTATCAATATATTTAAAATTACATTAATATTAATGAAAAGGAATTATTCCTCAAATAACATTTTCCTCTAAAATATATGCTTCTAAAATAAATCATATTACATAGATGATTATATATTCTTATATAAAAAATATAACATGTAAAATACTTCTTAAATTTAATTATATAATCCGGAAAATAATTTATAAAAATCGGTCCTCCTTACTCTAAAGTTGATCAACAACATAATTTATAGTATTTGTAAATCATGAATCCTTATCTTCCACCAAAATCTCATTATATTTACCAATGTTTATTCATTAAAAAATCGATAATTATAGTTTGTAATAAAATTTAATTACCCGAAAAAAATCTCATAGGATTGTAAAATGTGGTGCATAGTAAGGCCCTTTTTTGATGCACAAGGTTACCGACTGTGAGGCATGGAACACCATGTCAGTGTTGTTACTTCCACATACATCTCTACCAGATCCACTTCCACTTGTAATATCTATATAGGGATTTATTTCCTGTAATAACCACATAATATAAAAATTAACAAAATTATAGGTTGTTATTCTATACTTATCCTTAAATTCTACCATTGGGTAATGTTATGTAACCTTTATTTTTCTAAATCATACTCCCAAGGGTTCATCTAAACTTCCTTGGATACAAAATATAGATACTCGACCCCCAGAAATCATAGAGATGGTCTTTTCTAACAATTACATTGTCTTGATTTAATAGAATAAAATCCTGAAGGGAATATTAGTATATTATTATTGGAAAATGAGATTCATAAATTGTAATTGTGTTATAAAATAATACAATAATTACAACATACTTGTCATTATTCTCTTTTAAATAATTATCTTTGGGGATAATCTATAATCCCTCTAGTAAATCCATGAATATATTTCATGGTATACTTCTCGGATTCCTGGGGAAATAAACATTATAATGGTGATCTCAAATTCCCACATAGAGAATGAAATAATGAATTAATGACAATAATATTTATGGAATCATAAATAAATGAACAGACATACCATGTAATCCATAAACTGGGAAATAAGTTTATAAATAATATAGAAAGTTAACTACTAAATAACATGAAATTCCACTAACAATATAATGAAAAATAAATCTTCTTAGGTACAATACTAAAACACAATTCCATCTAAATAATGATATTAAATGAAATATATCCCTAGATACATCGATGACAAATATTATGGATGAATAATAATTGAAACTAAATTTGGTAATTCTTTCTTAATTGATGTCATGTCCAAGGAACATGAAAACATATTACCATCAAGACCTTTTAAAATAATGTTTAAAACTAAGGGTACAAACCAATTTGCACAATTTATTTGTTTCATGAGAACCTTTAAAAGCATCAAAGATCTATATAAACTCCTAGATCCACCTATCATTATTATTCCAATGTATTTCTGGTATTGAATAATCAAAATAACATATATGGATTATAATATAACTATAATGAATGATAAATATATATTTATCATTAATTACCAATTTAATAAAATAATGGAAAATGTAGTCACTTTATGTATAATGGTATACCGTTTAAGAAATAGTAATATCCCTGGAAAATAAAAAGGATAATTTGATGAAATTCAAATTTCCATGATCATATGAGATTAAATATTTCATGTGGACTAAAAAATAAATATAGAAAGATAATGTGAATACTATCCATGTAAAAACAAATAATAAACCATCCATATTTATAATATGGATGATATCAATACAAAACATTCTAGCTGTACACAGATTCTCCAACTAAAGATGAAAGGAATTTGGGTTTTCTTAAAAGAATTTTCTAAAAAACATTTTGTTCACAATAGTGAAAAAAATGGTACTAATAATTGAAAATGTTCATGAATAAATAGTTAATAATGAAAGGGTTTATTGAGCAATTTTTATATAATATCCATGAATGGAAAAATCATTGATGGATAATTATATTAGTCTTGAAAAAAATGTCTTTAAACATCCTAATGTGTCACATACCACAATGAAAAATATTAAAACATAAAATCAAGAAGGTATAAAAATAAATGAATGTTATAATAACATAATATTAAATATATTCATGATATATCTTTAAAATGAATGTGGATACACCATATAAAAAACTAAGTTAATAACAACAATTTTGTCTCCATGAAATGTATATGTAGATGAAAATCCATTATATATTAATTAAAAGACCCAAACGGGGTATTAATAAACTAAAAAATCTAAATAACAGGAAGATAAAATAATTAATGATATTAAATATCAGAATGGGAAGTAGGTAACCCCAAAAAAATATGTATGTGGTGAATATGAAATTTATCTCACGGATGTAAAAACTGAGATAGAAGTCCCATACTAATGTAATAAAAAATTAATTCGAAAACCCAAAGGTAATAATCATTAAATAAATATTTTAATACCATTATGATAATATTTTATAGGATATTACATGTCAATGTGGATGTATGTAGACCTTATATTATTTATTAAGGTCATAATAATTAATTATGCCTCATGGAATGAAAACAAGACAAGAATCCATTACCTTGAGTTTCTGTTCCAATGAACATCCTTTATCATCCCGTATAATAACTTTATGTTAAATTTATACTTTATTCAGTAACTTTTTCACATTTATAATTTCATTTATCTCATATATTATCATGTTTTTCAACAACGTAATAAAGTTTGTTTGCATAGGGTTTTTTGTTAAAATTTGATTTATGTCTCAAAAACATAATTGTTAGTTTAAAAATGGTAAAAGGGGTCATTATATAACATATAAAGAATAATAACCAATAAATAATTACCATATTTATACATAAATTAATATTTTAAAATCAATCATAGAATATTTTTTTGAAAAACGAACCAATGTTTCATTCATGAAGATGGAGGGTCGAACGTAAACATGAGTAACATTCCCATTATTTAATGATCATTTTGGAAAGAAGGTAAGTAAAACAATAATTATGGATGGAAAATTATATAATATATACAATATTATTTAATCATATATACTGATATATATAATTATATCATAGAAATGGAATCAATTCATGTTAAATATGTGATAGTTCACACATCCACAGACGATAATATCTTATTCAGGTATCATATTTTCACGACCCCTCATTGGTTATATGTTTTGGGTGAGATGACACTTATCTCAGCTTATTTGGGATCCTTTTGGATTTGTGGGGGCTCTCCCACCTACTGATATTCTAGTTCTATCCACTGTTGCATGTTTCATTGATCTATAAAATTGGGAGGAATTTTTAAAAGGTGGGGTCTAGGAAGGATAAGTATTATAGATCATGGATATTTTCTCTTTCTTGATGATCAGGGGATGTTCAATATGGTAAGGACTAGAGAAAGGGGAAGGTGTGGGTTCATCTCCCTAGAATTATATTTCCTCTCTATAATACTTCTATATTTCAATATATTGTTAATACCCTTAGGAGTATTTTATACATAGATGATGAAACCAGGATTCTCTAGGATCCGTCATGCCCTTGCATGAATTTGGAACTGGATCTTGTAATGTCCGTCCCATTCAGGGTTTTAATAAGATCAATTGATGGGTTCTCTTTTTAAGAAGGTTTATGGTTATAGGTTTTTCAACATTTTTTCAATGAATGTGGTCTTCAATGGAATTTAGTATATATTTGTAAGAATCATTACTTCCGATTCAAAAAGGTCAAACTGATGGATGCCTCCTATTCCTCTAAGCCTAATTAGTGTGCTTCTATATATGTATCAGTGATCCATAGAGTGTTATAAGATCTATTTTTCTCAGGATCAATGTCTCTGGTTCTAGGGTGGTGGGTCATGATTTTTCCACTTCCATGGGAGGTTTTTCAAATTTGAATTACATATTTCATGCACCTATAAATTTATCTATTTCAGAGCCTATATTGAAATCAATTGTCCATGTTTCCAATGCCATTACACCTATTTCAAAGTCCAGTGTTCTTGTTTATCCTTTTGAAGCTTCTATTCTGGGTTCTGTTGTGATTGATTCTTATGATCAAGATCATTTGGATCTGAATCATTCTTATTCTCGGCCTCTAGCGCCGCCACATCTGTGAGACCTCCCTAAGCTATCCATAAAAATCTCCCATTACTGGCCAGAAGTCATGTGGGCCAAATATATCCCCAAGGGAATGCTGGAAGAGCTCCGTTCATCCAGGGAGTCACCAGAGATATTTATGTTAGTGTCTATTTTACCATTGGAGGTGAATATAGGGCCAAAAAACCACAAGGTTCTCTCCTCCAATATATTCTCTATGTTGGAGGAACTAGATGTTGCTAACAAGGGGTTATCCAAACCATTTACTACGAAAGGATAAATCTTGAAGGTGTGTTCCCCCTCTCCTATTAGTGATCCTACCACTACATCATTATCCCAAGCGTCATCATATCCATGATCGATTTCGAAAATATGTCCACATGGCAGGATGGTTTCCCCTATTTTAGATAATGATATCTTTTATCATATGCATTTCACAGGTCCTAGGGGAACTCATTAACTATACCATCATGGATTCAGAATCTCATCATCATCATGACTCTTTTGTTTTATTTTAGGAACCAAAACAATTTGTATATCACATTTCATTCATCTCCAAAAATATGGGTTTCACCAAAAACATGATTGCATGCATGCGTAGTATGCATATGTGGATTTTATTCAAATATTGTATTGTTTTGGACATCATGGAGGCTTCCTCGCAATACATTAAAACTAATATTTATATTGGGGAAATGAATTTCTAATATCCATTTTTATGCTAGTTTTGAGGCTTCCAAGTATATTATTTTATTGCAACATGTTATGGTCTTTCAACTTGGTAATCACTCTGGGTTCCTTGGAGGTGACATTAACACAATAGTTGATGCCTCAATGAAATGAGGAGGGTCTGAGACTTTGAAAATTTTGACTATGGATTTTAGAAACATTTTGGCATTAATGACACTGGTTGATCTAGGATTTCTAGGAAGTAGGTATACCTAGTGTAATAATCATAAAGGAAAAAAGAGGAATTTAGTAGTGTCAATCACTTCCTTTTCAACATTCAAGGACGAGATTCTGTTTCTGCTATATCAGTTAGACACCTTAACTTATTAGTATCTGACAGTGATCCAATATTGGTGACTCATAAGGAAGGGGATGTGGAACATTGATACTTTTTTTATTCTTCTAATTGGCATCATATTGATGTATTACTTTATATCATTAATAATTCATTAGAAATACTAGAGCAGGGCATACCCTGGATTGATCTCATGAATCAGATTAAATGCCTAAGAGGGATTTATAGGACTGGATTCCTAGTATTAATAATCAACATAATACTTTCGGATGATTAAAGAGGGATATTGAGGAACTAGAGATAGATATTCTTGACTCTTACAATGATAATCACTTTACATTGTCAGTTGAAAAGTAGAATGTTGTTTTCTAGAAAAAACATGTAGTTGAATGGGATTATTTACAATTATCTCAATAATTTTGGCTCATTGAGGGTGATAGAAACACCACTTACAACTAGGCGTGTTTTAAAGAAAAAATGGTAATCAGAAGACTTTATCTCATTCTAGATGATTTCCCTTTTAGTTCTGATGATCAACTGGTTGGGAAAAGTCATTATATTTCATTGAAGATATATTGGCAAGACTAAATGACATTAATGAATAGAGTTCTTGAATTTGGGATAGGTAAGAGTATTTTATGAACTGCATTCCAAGGTTGGGGGAAAAGAGGGACAATGGTATGATAATGGAAATACAGAATGAGAAAGTGTTAAAAAGTATGTTGTTTAGTATAAACAAGTAAGCCACTCTTGGATAGACGGTTTTATGAGTTCTTTAATTGATGAATCATGTGATATTGTTAAATGAAATGTGATAGATACGGTGTCTGATTTTTTAATTATTGCATGATGATTGGATCTATCTACACATCTAAAGTGGTTCTCATCCATAAAGTGAATGAACTATTATCATTGAATCAGTTCATACATATAGGCCTCTGTAACTTTTATTATAATATATTATCCACTTTTCTTAAAAAGAGTATCATTTTGTTATTCCCTAAATTACCTCTGAGGAGCAACATGGGTTTGTGTAAGGATAATGTATTTAGGGGGCCAGCGATATCACCCAAGAAATGGTTAATGATTTAAACTAAAGGACAATTTGTTCCAACATTTCGATTAAGGTGGATATGGACAAGGCCTAAATTTATTTTTAATGACATTTAATTTACAAGGTTAGGATGGATTTTGGATTTCAGGACATGGTGTGTTTCTTATTTTTTAGATTATATGCTTCCCCATTTATCATAATTTCCTTTGTGGGAAGGATTTTTCATTTTTTAAAATTGACACATGGTGTTTAGAAATGTGACATTTTTCACCAACCTTGTTCATCATGGATGAAGTGGAAATCATAATGAATATTCCTAAAATCCTTTTGGATGGGAAGATCATTCCCTATAACAAAAGTATTGTTAATGGAATGATCTAACAGATTATATTTACTGACAATATTATATTTTTCTTGAATGGTATGAAAAAATTTATATACAGTTTCTCCAATATAATTTCATCTTTTGGGAAGTTTGAGTGTTCAAAGAACTATCTCATGAAATATAAGCATTTTTATATCCACCAAGTTCCATAGAATAAACATATATGAAATACAATCAATGATTGGTATTTAAAGACATCATGTTCTTATATTGTATCATGGTGGCCCATCTCCGACTGAATATTCAAAAATGTGCTTTCAATGAAATTATCAATCAGATTTTAGGGATAATTCTGAATTGAAAAAATATGTTCCTTTATTTTGGCGATAGGATTAGCTTGATTAACAATGTTCTCATGTCAAACTTGATGAATGTGCTATAGATTATTGGGATACCGAAGGGGACCGTTAGGATCCTAGAAAATTATTTGTCTAACTTCTTATGGGATGATATTCAAGTTTGACTATATTATCGGGCCTTAAGGAAATGAATAGATACAACATCCAATAAATGATGTATTGGTCTTTGCGGCGTGGAAGATTCCATGCAATTTATATAGGTATGAATGGATTGAGATATTTAAAATGGTAAATACATATGGCCAATATTCATTAATGATTGATATTGGGAAGACTGTATTAGTTGGGATGTGAATTCCATGAATTACTAGATCATTCATGGTGTATACATAGAAACATGGAGGTGATTAGAGGAAGTCTCTATTGTGCTATTGGTTTCGGTGATATCATATTTATTAACACTATTTGGTTGGTATATATTCTCCACCTTATGAGCATCCAATATCCAACCATCTCATTTTTAGAGGATAGATTACACCCATCCTTACATGATTCTATTTTGATGAGGGATAAATGGGAGTTTTTCGAAAATATCATCCCTGTTGTTATACTAGATATGTGTAACATCAATGGCTCCCCTTCAATTAGGTTTTCTACTCATGATTTAAGGAACCTGATTCGCTCCTGTAGTGGCATGGATATATGTCCCTAGATTATATGGTTCATGGAGATTCCAGGTATGTTTAACATCCTAGTTTTGAGAATGAGAAACAATTTTATATCAACTAATGAGAACAGGCAAAGAAAATGAGAATACATGGCCTCCCGATAACAATGTTTTAGTAGGTAACAATAGAAAATGTTGGGTCATGTATTATTATCATGATTATTGGGCCAATTGAATCATTATTTATATTCATCATGGGTCAACCCATAATGACATAACTTTTCCCATGCCAGACGTGATTGAGAACTAGTTCTAGGGCTTGTGGAAAATTGGGACAAAGGTTAAGATTCATGGGATGATTTTCTCATATTCTATCAGTATTTTTTCGGATGATAAAAACCAATCCATATACAGAACCATGATTTTTGGAATCCATTTACCAGTGCCAGTGATGCTATTTGTGATATAGTTGGGGGATTTATTCAAAAATACTACGCACACTCTGACATTGAAGATATTTCACCCTAGTTTTTGTTCAGGTATGAATCCTACTCAATAATTGTACATGGGTTATATGTGTTCCTCCCTGTTTGGGGATGAAATTTAATGGGGATGGTTATTTCTTGAATAGGGACATGAGAGGAGGCGGGCTGGTTAGAGATGGTTGGGCATACATGCTTCTAGGCTTTATCTCCTACATTGGTGAAGAAAATTCCATGGGAGCGGAGGACAAAGCATTGGTTATGTATATTTTATTATTTTGGAAATTTGATATCAACATATATGATGTATTTAAAAATTTATCTATGAAGGTTAGGTTCCTTCCAAATAATGTTGGCTTACGCTAGGAGCTAGTTTACATGTATAGGTTCGATAAGACCCCTTCTAACCAAAATATTTCCGTCATGCATACATGGTTTGACGGGAATTATGTGGATGACCAGTCACATATAAAATTAAGACTAAGAGAGAGACTGGTTACTTACACCAGATTGAGATATTTTTATGATTATTTCATTCTATTTTCAGAAATTATTCACTTGATCTATATTAATTTGTTCTACCTTGATGACATTGGTTGTCTACTTTCTTAATTTTGAAAAAAAAATATTTTCAGGCAAAAAATTGAATGTATAATGATATGAATTTTAAATGAAGTAAACAACATTAAAGATATAATAAATATTATATATAAAATATTTAATTTGAGTTTACCTCAAAATGACCACCCTAAGAGGCATTAATGGAAAATCAAACAATTATCATTTTTTTAGGTTGTAGTCTGCCATACACATAAATAATATTTTTATTACCTATAAGACAAAATTATTTATATGTGTAGGTCAAATAAAAAGAATAAAAACGACGTAATATAATCAGTATAATATATTTGGTATATAAAAATGTAATAATAATATTTGAAGGTGTGGAGAATGAAATTAAATGAAAGGAGATTGATGGAGGGTGTTACCATTTAATCGGGTAACTCTATTTTGATTGCACCGAAGAGATTTAATAGAAGGATTTATTCCCAATTAAAGTTTAATGGTGAAAGTGAGGGATGTTTGGGAGTGAATTAGAAATTTTTTGGATGATCCTAAATGGATTTAGTGGTTTTAGGAAGTGGGAGGAAATGAGGCATTTTATAATGGAGGATGAGTGACACCATTGAAATATTTTAAAATAAAGGAAACCCACTAACATTTACTTTATTAACTATGCATCAATAATTATATAAAGACTAGAAAAGGGAAAATACTATCTAAATATTTTCATACAATGAATATTGGACAATTTTATTGTTCGATCTATTCCTTAAGGTTATGGTTTACTATCTTATTAATCTATTATTATCCTTAATTGACACAGTTTATTTTAATTACCATCACTAATATTATTCCACAAAAATATTTGTGTCTTGATATAAATTATAAATTATACTAAAAACAAACATTTAATTTATTTTCCAAAATTCCAATTATATAAATAGTAGAAATTAAATTCTACTTCATCCTGCAAATGGGATGACAATGTAGGTTTTTAAAGTAAAATTCTCCGAAAAATTACTATGTTTTATAGTCAATTTCCAAGTGAAATTAATATAAATGAACTCAATTGTATAAATTTATAAAAATATTATCTAATTGTAATATAAAACTAATTATAATAATATTTTAACCTTATAAATAAATTGTATGAAAATAATTTTTTGAAATCAATTTTAGTATTTTTCTCATTCCATGAAAAAACGAAAGATTGTAGAAAAACTATTAAAAAACTACCATAACCTAAATATTATGTTACAAATTTAAATAGGATGATTATTTTTAAATATTAAATCAATTAAGGAGTCAAAATTCATATTTTAACTGGGTTATCCATTAAATGGTAGTAAAATTGTCTTTATACAAATATATGTTTTATGTGTGTTATTGAGTTTATTCTTATCTTATGTCTATAAAATCTATCGGATGATTTCCCAAAATATTTTGTTGCATATATAACATATATATTTCATTAATATCATACATTTTATATTAATAATTTTATATTTTATGACAAAATTCCTTAGTCAGCATAAAAATAATAATATTTTGTTAATATTCAATAGGTTTATATTTTCATTTCAAACTAATGGTAACAAGTTAATTCATTTTATATTTTTTTAAACCATAAATTTTCATTATTTAGATAATAATATTCATAACCTATAGTTTAATATCTATTTTAATTATTATTATATTAAATAATAATATTTTAATAATATCTTGTTCGGTAAAACTAGGTCTTGCATGTAATGAAAGCCATTAAAAAACACATTATTGTGTTTATCATACACTATCTAGATATCATGTTCATTAAAAGATATAAAATACTTTTAATTTATATAATATTTTAAATATATTTTAAATCATAAGGATATTATATTCTCTTACATAGTTGGTGTCGCATATCATATACATTGTCGAAGTGAAGGTTTTTACTTATGAATTTAGTGGTGTTAAACACATCATTATGATAATTCCAAATATGTGATTAGTTGTAATTTGATACATCCAATAACCAAATAATACAATGTATGAATTTTTCCCATATTTTTTTGTTTGGGTACTTTGACATATTTGATTCATCATTCAGGTGTGCCTATGCATGTCCTTTCTAAGGGTAATATTTTCTATATTAATCAACTTGATTTAAATTTTTAATATAATAATGGAATGATACATGTATTCTCACATCATGACCAAAATATTCTATGTTATTCAATATGATATTTAAATTTGAAATTGAAGTTTTCATATATACAAGGAATATGAATTGGATTTTTTAAATGTAATTGAATAATATGTCACTTGTCCATAGCACCCCATACCATGTTTTTGGAAGGTTGCGAGGTGATACATGATTTATAAAAAACACTTAATTGGATTAAATGAATGGATTAATTCTACATGTACTTGTCACACTAATGAAAGGAGAGTCATGAACCTAATGTACTTATTTATTAATTATGAATTAATTAAATGGTTTAATTCTATATTAGCATGGTAATAATATTGAAATGTAATAGAATGAACTTTATGAATTATATATGAAATCATTATTAAATATGAGTACCTAGCCTTATGCTCACCTTAGATTCCTAAGGGAATACCCCAAGAACTCAGGAACCCCATTTTAATTCAATTACATGGATTTCTTTGGTTTAGACACACTTAGAACCAGATACGTTTCTATTTATAGTTTCATGATATGAAACTATATGATCCATTCAATAATATTACAAGAATCTATGGATACACACATTTAATCTAGCATTGACAAGTAGGTTTCATGGTTAAATACCATTAGTACCAGTCATTTCTCATCCAAGTTATACCTTGGATGAACTCCTTGGACTCGGTAGGGATCTTATTATTAAATTCCATAGATGATGCTACTTGGATAACAATATTACCATTATCCATGCTACAATTATTACTATATTGGAAACCCATAAGGTATACATTGAATTGGTTATTACAGTAGATCTTTATTATCAAATGTCATTATAGGTATCCATGTTACATCTTGGAAACATCAAAATTTCTATCATGTCATTTACTTATTTACTGGTAAAAATAAAATAATGAACATGCTACATATTTAGCCACCAACCAATGGCTGATGTAGGTACACGGGTATATAGTTTTATTCAACTAAATTATTTATATATATATTCTTTCAAATTGTTATAGTACAATTACATGGGCTGAATACTATATATAAAATTTATTATGACCTATTGAGATTTATCTCACACCCAATCTGGGATCCTTTTGTACTCGATAATATTACATGTATGCGGTTGTGGATAAAAGGAAGTTTAATGCTTCAAGCAATTGATTTTTAGCTTTTCTAGGATGGAGATAGTGGAATTTGATCGAGATGAGGAACAAGATTTTTGGGATAGTTTATGTATTACATTTTCAAATATTTTGATATGAATGTATGTTTTGATACTTTTTAACCATGTTTTCCAGATTACTGGATACATGACATATCATCATCAATTGTAATTTGTTATTCTAGTTATTTAATTTGTTGTTATCCTTGTCTATTTTTGTTGTTGCTTATGATTACTTATATTTATTCCTATATTTACCACTAGATATTTTTATCCAATGTGATACACTCTATTAAGGATGGAATAGTCTCCCAACAGACACACCCTATACCCTCATAGCTAGTCAGAAGAATTGTCTATTTAGGGAGATTTTCTTGAGTCCATGTGGCCCACCGGGCTTAGGGAACCTATTAAGGGGCATCGATGTTAGTAAATAATAATATTTTATTAGAGGATATTTTTATTTTTGACGTTTTATTTTGATACAATAGTTAAGAGATTAGGAATGCTTGGAACTTTTATATAAGTCTTCCTTGGGAATCATGTCACATTTTGGGGTAATAGATGAGTTTCCCAGATTATAATTGTCATTCTAATTTTCCGACTACAGTTTTAATCATTTCACAGTTGTTTGAAGCACATGAAGGGTGGTGTTTCTGATTTTTCTTCTAATTGGGATTTTATTTAATCCTTATAATGATGATATGAGATCATGTATAATTGATACATGAATTATATAAGCACCTAGAATTCACATTCCATGATTATTACAATTCCATATAGGGGAATTTCAATATATTGACTAAATAATGTATTTAATTATAAATTCAAATGGGTGAAATTTTTAGTGATAAGGATTATTGGACTTGATTCACTAGGAATGAAAGTCCATTTTCAGGAAACATTGTAAAACGTTATAAGTAAATCAAATTATAAATGTGGAATGGTAGAATGTCTTATCATACCTTTTCGTGTTTATGAAAGCTAAATTAGTGAACTTGGTATTTAAATTTTATATGAAATGAAATAGATTCTTGTAAATGATGAGGCAAGGTACTATTGACCATTCATATATTGAAACCCCTAAAGCTAATATCGGAGCACTTAAAGATACCATGATATCAAAGAAGATATTTTGGGATTGTATGCCTTTGAGGTGGGATTTCTTCTCTTCAACATCACTGACTGATGCTATCATTATGATTCGATATTTTTTCTATGGTGTGTGCTTGTAATTTATAGAATAATACAACTATGAAGTCCTCATGTTGTATGCTAGTAAGTTGGCACTAACCATACTCTATATGAGGTCATCCCTGAGCCACTAGTCTTACCTCCATGAATGTCCATAAAAGTACCTCCAATTTTACCTGATAAGGGCAATCAATAACATGTCCTCGATAGTTTCATACCTCTAATGTTGTCCATGAATGGTATTCCAAGAGATAAATCTTTAATGGATGATCTGATCCATGAGTTCTAGCTGCAGTATCCTCCCACCTTCATGGGCGATGGTGGTATGCATCCTAATGTGTATTGGCTAGAGGCCACCATGTCTATCATTATGAATCTATAGATATATCTAGACTGGAGGGTAAAACACAATACTTACATGTAGTGGGACTTAGCCAAGTGCTGGTGGGATGTGATTACCTAGGCTAGTCACCGTCGGGGCATGTTGTGGGATTATTCACAAACTAAGTTCTATGATAATTTATTTCCCCAGATGTTGAGAGCTGATAGATCCGTAGATTTCATGAATCTTGAGTATGTTTTTATGTTATTTTTTTAGTATTCAGCGTGTTTTATTGAGTTGCAGCGCTTTGCACCACTCTTAGCTAGTGGGGAGCTTGGACAATATATATACATTGAGGATGGGTTCCGTCATTCCATTTGTACATAAGTGAATTTATTTCTCCTACATAAAATATATAAAATAGTAAATCATCCTATTATCAATGAGTGAAACCTAACGGATATTAGAATTTTAAGGCATTGAGGACCATTGTTGTGTCAGGATAGTAGTTCTTCCAGTTGTAGAAAGTGATCCTATGAGGATTTTAATTGGGGATGTTGAAACTAAGGTACATGATTAGGTTTCTCTATAGTGTTTCACATATGAAATCATGTAGGGAATATATATTCATAGTGTAAAAAATACCCACTAGAATTTTGGGCTTGTGGTCGTATGGGGAATCTTCAAAATTTATATCAAACCATTCCATCTTATTCTAGTGGAAGAAGATATACAACAGAACAAACATATAGGGAAGGATCTTTTATGTCCCATCAAAGAGGGAATTGGAGTATCAAAAATAGGACTGGTCGTGGAGGAGGTCATAGTCCTGGATAACAGAACCTTAATAACCAATATTACCCACCGAGATTTTATGATCATGGTAGACTAGTAGTTGGATAGGGCCATAGATCATTCATGTTGCATGTATGACCACTGATACTCGAGGATCTAGAAATGGTACCATCAATAATACGAGGTACTATTCAACTAGAATCTACTATATGATCTTCTTTATATGATATAGGTGCTTCAAACTCATTTATCACTGTATTTTTCACTGAATTTCTTGGACTAGATATATAATATTACTATGGTGTAATGGATTTAGGTACACTATTAGGAGTGAATTCATAGGGTATACACTAATGTCGGTACTATCTTCATGAGGTAGGTAGTTACCCTTTCTTATGTAAGATCACCATTCATGAGATGACAATGTTCGATGACATTATTAGGATTTATATGGTGGTTCAATATCATGTTTTTATAGATAGATATATCCATAGGGAATCCTTTACATAACCAGAGTTGATTTTTTATCTATATAATGGTGTATGGGATGTCATGGCCCATAAAGAGGCACTAAAGAAACATGGAAAAGGTGAAGAGATAGCTCAGATTGAAAATATATTCATGGAATATCATGGATTATGCAATGATAAATTCACTCTAGTATTAGATCATTTAATGGAAGTTTTTTCAAATGACTGTTGTTGATTACCACCTTATAGAGAGGTATTTTTATTACCAAAATTGTTCTAAGAGTATCTCTAGTGTCTATTCCTCCATATAATCTAGAACCTACTTATCCATTAGAACTAAAGCGACATTATATGCTTTAGAGGCCAATGATTTTATACGGCCGAATGCATATTTTTAGGGTTCACTCATGATTTTCTCTAGCATGGTGGATGGAACCTTACTCCAATGCATATATTAAATAAGGTTGAACCAACAATAAATCATGAAATGGTATCCAATAATTTGAATACATGATTTCATCAAATTTATCTGAGGATATTGGGTCTTTTCATGGATAGAACTAAGGTCAGGATGTCACCATGTGTGAGTAATTACATCAGATATACCTCAGACAACATTTCATATGAGGTATGGTCCATATGAGTACCTTATTATAAAGGTGGGTCTTATAAACATGGTAACCAATTTCATGGACCTAATGAATGGGTATTTCCATCCTAAACTGTATTTGTTTTCATGCTATTTGTGGATGATATCTTGGTGTATTTGCATACTCATAAAAACCATGATAAACAACATAGGATCATTCTGATTTCATTGAGTGAGCATCATATATAAGCCAATATTTCTACATACCATTTCTAGATTGATGATTTTAACTTAATGGGACATATCATATCTGAATCAGTTGTATATGTTGACCTAGAGAAGTTTCGTGTAGTGGTTTCCTGAGAGAATTAAAATAACGTGTCTGATATCTAGTGTTTCCTATGCCGAGATGGATATTAAATGAATCTAATATACATATTTTTGGATCACATTTTACCTATTACGGGCCTTATAAATAAGGGTGTCAAGTTCGTATAGTCAGAAGCTCATAAGAAAGCATTTTAGGATCTTAAAGGGAAGTCTTTCTCAAAACATGTTCTGATTTTACTAATGATTGGAAAATGATGTACCATATTCTATGATGCATTATGCATTAATATAGGAGTAGTTCTAATGAAAGCGGAAAATGTCATTTCATATGGATCTCAGCAGTTGAGGCCTCATGTGGGAAACTACTCGATTCATGAACATGACTTAAAATAAGATTTCCATGCCTTACATAATTAGAGACACCATATTTGTGGGTGATTTATTTATGTTGTACACATACCATAGGAACCTAAAATATATTCAGACAAAAATGTTTCTTGAATCTATTAATGTATATAAGTGTTTAATATCTTAAAAAATTTTATTTTGAGCTTTTCTATACTCTTAGAATGGTTAAAGTAGTTATTGATGAACTAATTTAAAAAAATCAAGAACCATTTATTTGATAAGTTTTAAAGGAATGTAAATTAATGAACCTATTATCATAGATGAATCTAAGGTTTCATGAATGTCATGAGAAATATTACCTCTCATCCATGACATTTACCAATTCCCTCCTTGAGATGGTGAATGGTGGAAAATTTTATAATCCTTAGGGATTGGTTCTCAGTGAGAGAATATCAGGAGATAACCTGCCTATAGATAGGGTTGTGGATAGAGACGATATCCATCATTTTTATGGGCCTGTATGGGTTCCTAAAAATATTATGGAAGAGTTTATATAAGTGTACCATTCTTCTCAATGGTCTGTTCATCTGGTAATCTTCAGGATGTATCAAGATTTTCAATTCCTTTATTGGTGGTCTGGGATGAATTTCCATATTGCATGCTTTATCACTAGGTGTTCCACCCATCTTCATGTGATGGTGGATCAGCAAGGACCAACATGCTTGTTACATCAACTCCCAATCCTGAAGTTGAAATGGGAAAAATATTTCTATAGTTTCTATATATTACAATCGAAGGTATCTTAGTGGAAGCAATGCTATATGGGTGGTTGTTATATGAATAATAAATGTAGCTCACATCAATCATATTTAGTATACTATCATAGTTAATTAACTTAAAAACTATATTTCTGTGAGAAAATATGACTACCATGGGTCCCATGTACAATTGTTTCAAAATGGGATGCTCATTTCATGTCATGGTTCAGGAAGGGATTGCAGATGGATATGGGAACACAAGAGGTTATAAGTACATCTTTTCATCCTTATACCGATGAACAGTAAGAATGGATAATACATTCTCTAGAGGATATTATAAAAGTATGTATCCTAGATTTCTATGGTTCTTGGGAGTTTCATATACCTCTTATTGTGTTATACTAGATCAATATTGTTAAAGAGAAAATTTAGATAGCTCTTGTGTGGTGTTATTAGGTCGGTCGTTCCATTTACCCCTGTGAGAGATAGAGGTAGGTTAGAAGGCCCTACAAGGTCCACATCTCATAGTGGAGACTCTGGATTAATTTTTTCTTTAAAAAATAAAATGAATAAAACAAAATCTAGATGAAAATATTGTGTTGATCAGCATCGAAAACCTCCATAGTTCGAGGTTAGCGATAATGTTTTCCTTCGTGTATCACCCATTATAGGTTATAGATGGTAACAAAATCAAGTGATGTTGATGTCTTGTTTTGTTGGGAAATTTGATATTTAATAGAGAGTGGATATAACATACTATCAGTTTCTATTGCCTAAGAGGTATCGTACCATGCAATACGTCTTCCAGGTTTCACATCTTCACCATTATCATGTCGACCTCTCTCATCCCGAGGAAGATGGGTTAGATTCTGATGCTACCTCTGGGGAGTGTCCAATATACATAGTTATACCTCTGATAGAGTTTCCAATAGAAGAATGATATTCCAGGCCAATATATCCCACTTGTGTGGGTTCTATTGTAGCACGACCACATACAGGACAAGACCTGGGAGCGAGAGACAGATGTACATTCCCCGTGGCCATATTTTTTGTCAAATAGTGTTTCACAACCCATGGATGGTGATATCATAGGCTAGTTATTTTAAATGTGGAAGACTGTAAGAACCCATTTTTTCCCTCAGGTATTTATCCTTTAAATTTCGATCTAATTCATTATTTTGTACCCAATATGGATTCCTAATTTGTTAGAGAAATGTATCAACGGTGTATAGGGAATGTTTGGATTCTAACAACTATATCATTGGAATACCTTAACATAGAACATGGTTTATAGTATGTTTTCGGTGGTGGCCACACTATTATATAAAATCATATAGCTGTCATGTTTTTTCGGATAGAGCCTTACCACATGGTGGGAGAACAGTTTCCATAACTAAGCGGCCTAACCATACAATTTTACCCTTTTATCTAGATACACATGTATGGTTTGCACCATTTTTTTAAAAACATGTGGCCAAACTTTGAACATGATAAATTGTGGGTAATTTTAAATTTTTACACTTGAAGATCTAGTTATGTCTCTCCTTCTTACCTAATACAATTTCCAGTGCGATTAGCATCCATATCTCCCTTTAATATATTTTTTGAATGCCTAACCAGGAGATCAAGAGATCTTCATCGTGGATCGTTTTAATATATTTTTCATCATGTTGGATGTTAAATTGTTTGTACTCGAGTCCTTTTTATCTGTTTGTCGTATCTATTTCTCATGACCTACTTATCAAGGTATACAGTTTCTTATCATTTTTCTCATATCTTCACCATTCCAAGATGAATTAAAGGCTAATACTGGATGAGTATAGACACATATGCTTATTGTGGGTTGTTTATAACTCATCCCTCAGATCATAAATTTTGAAAATTATGTGGCGGGCCCGTCGACTTCATCGGGTGCAATTTATTAACATTCTATTCCATGATTATAATAATTAAAACTATATGGTTATTCTCATTAGAAATATATAATTAGTGGAATGTTTTTATGCCAAAAACGCTATCAACCTTTTTTTTTGATATTTTTCCATATTTTTTGTTCATATGTTTTTACACGTTTGAGCTGTTGTTCGTGGGGGTCTTGTCTTAACCATTCTAAGGGTATGATTTTAAATACAAAATAGATTCATTTAAAATTGGTATTTTTTAATGGCTTGTTCCATGTATGATCACCACTTTACTAGCCTATGTAATGTTTTTAAATTTTATAGTTAAATGGTAAATTGAAATTTTTATTTAGAATAACGATATGATTTGGACATTAAAATGAAATTGATTAATAGGTTCCATATCAATATCAACCCTTACCATATTAATGGAAGGTATAGGTCTGAACCTTGAATAATAAATATTCCTTAAATGGATAAAATGAATGGATGTATGCTACATTTCATTATTTAAATAATATAAAGAAAGTCCTGAACCAAATGGAGTTATTGATGAACTATGACCTTATAAAATGGTAACATTCAAAATTATCTTTATCACACTAATGAATGAAAATGTATTGAACATTATGAATTATATATGAATTCATTACCAAAATAAGAGTGGCCTGACTCGATCTCAACATGGATTCATTAAGGAATCCCTTGAGCACTAGGGATCCCCATTCTAATTCAAGGATATGGATTTCATTATTTTTTAACCACCATGAACCCAATAATTTTCTAGTATTAGATTCCTAGTAAGACACTATTGGATCTATTCAATAATTTTATAAGTTTACTTGGATACCCTCCTTGGATCCAAAATTGACATGTAGGTTCCATGGTAAAAACCTGTCAGTTCCAATCATTAACTATCCCCATTTTAACTTGGATAAACTCTTTGGAGTTTCTATAAATCTTATATTCAAATTCCGGGGACAATGCTCCTGGGATTACCCACTTACCATTTTCTATTATATAATTATTTATGAGTTTCATACCATTGAGTTCTATGTTTCTATGGCTATTACATTGGAAATTCATAATGAATTATCCTTAGTGTGTTACTTATAACATCACTAAACCACCACTATTTATATTATGTGACTTATTTATGAACTATTAATAATCAAACAATAATGTTTCAAACAATTCAGACACCATCCAAGGGACGAAGCAGGTACTTGTGTATTTCCATACATTATACTTCTGTAATTATATAAGCATGCTTTTATATTGTTCAAATTCAATTACATGGGCTAACTGATATTGACACGGTTGGTTGTGGTCCACTAAGATTTATCTCACATCTTATCCCATCTCATATGGTACCCTGACAGATTACATGAGTGTGGGTGTTGAACAATGGAAATGTAATGCATTAAACACTTGATTGATTGCTTTTCCATGATATAGTTCGTAGCAGATGACCTAGAAGAGGATCGGGATGCTTGGGTAAATTTATGTAATTCAATTTCCTACATTTGTCTTTTATTGTATGCTTACTACTATATATAAATATTTTATATCTTACTAGATACAAAAAATTTCTTCATCAGTTGTTGTATGTTATTCCAGTTATATCAGTTATTATTATCCTTGTAAATTTCCATGGAGCCTTATACATACATATATTTATTCCACTATTTACATAGATCTATAATTATTTATTTTCATGCACTATGGTGATGATGCCATAGTCTTACCACGTGCACTCCATGGCAATTCACTACTAGTTAGTTGTCTCTAGAATTTTGGGTGACATTATTGATGTCACTCGGCCCACCAGGCTCAAGGTACCTATTAAGTGGCATCCGGGTTCAGGGATTCATAGAAGGGAACACACATATGCACATAGTAGTGCACCTTGGATAGTTTCACTATCTAGGTTTCATGGTTTTCATTGGGTTGTTGTGTGGTTAACATTAATTATTTTCCAAAAATTTTGTCTTCTTCTATCCACTCAAAACCTTCATTAGTTTTCTAAAAAAACCCCATTGAAAGACACCAAATAATGTTATGTTCAAAAATATAAAATTAATCAATAATCAATATTTATGCGAATGAAAAATCTCCAAATATTTAATAATGTTCTTCCGCAAAAAATTCCCATTATACTTGAATAACTATGACATGACTAATCCAATACCCAAAGTAGAAGCCCATCTACCCGAAGACCGAGAACTGAAAACACAATTTACCCCCAAAATATGAAACACTGAGCTCCGAAAGAAATTTAAAAAACCATTATGAACGAACAGTCTCAACATCCAAAGAAAAAAATTGAAAATGCTTGTGGATTGGAACATGAAAATTGAGGGATGATGATTGAGTGACCCATATCTCAAAACATAACCTCAAAAATAGGAAAAACCCAACCCATTATAAATTTATCTCCAAAACATCCCATTGTGTTCTTTTATATTTCACCCTAAGAATCTATCCCATTACCAAATATAATAAATAACCAGCTACCTTGATAGGGGTTAGGTACGGATGTTCCAAATAAACACAATAGTGAAATGATTAAAAATACCAAAAGAGATAAAAAAATATAAATACTCAGTTCACCTTGTGATTTTTACTTGGTTTTAACTCAAACATTTTAGGAATATGGTGAATCCTTAATTTCCTATGATGAAATAAATTGAAAATCTAGAAAAATACTTCAACACCAATATGAAATCATAAAATACCATGACACACAGGACCATCTTAAAAGATGACATCAATGGGAGCCACGGTGGGTCTCCACACCATTATGGACCCAACTAGACTGTCAATAGATCTTATAGGAACACTCAAATAACTACCATTAACCCCAAATGGACCTAGGAAAGTATAAAAAACAATTCTTTGAACTAGATCATGATAAATAATTTCCTCAATTAGGGAATCTCCAAACCGAATCCACCAGAAAAAACCACACCAAAAAGAATAACAATTCAAATGTTTTCATCCAAAAGGAATATCCAAAAAAATATTAAATAAAACATGGACACTAGTATGTCCAAATATAATGATTTAGTAATTTATTTCTAAAATAAGTGGAAACTTAATCAACTTCCAATCCAATGTTGGAGATAATCAGTTATGTCATAACCCACCATACATGAAAAATCCTACACTACCTAAAAAGATTCATATAGACACCTATGTCAAGAGAACTAGTGTCTTGAATAATATTTAATTCCATATTTATGTGCTTTTAATCCCCAAATTAGACTTCCCCTTTCAGTAGAAAATCTTTCAGAACCCTCTTCATATGACCCAATTATCCACACCAAACATAAAATATCATCATAATACAACTATGAATGAGGTATTTTTAAATTTTTATTAAATATTGTTTGGAGAGAACCATAGAAGACCTATGCGTGGTCCAATTTCTAGAAACGATCCTGCTATACCACTCAATTCAAATTATGGGTAGAGTCATCAATCAGAATAACTAGAGAAATAGTTATTCTAAATTTCCTAAAAAACTCTAGAAAACTCAATTTTTAGAAGATCAACCTATTAAAGCACAACCACTACTAATTCCAAAAAAACTGACCATTATGTAGAATACCAAGGAAGGAAACATAAATACCAACCACATAGTCTTTTTAATATGATTCATCTAAGGAAAACACTAAAAAATAATCCTGGAACCGATAAAAATCATTAAAAATAAAATAATAATCATAAAAAACCATAATCAACAAACAGAAACTAAAAGTCATCATTTTCATAATTTCCCCAACACATATAATAATAATATATAAAATAAAAAACCCAAAAAAAATTTCATCATTACACTCATACGTTTCAGAACATTAAAATCCCCTTTTTTGAAAACCATTATCAAATAACGTAACAATAAATAAAAACCAAACACCAAAAATTGGTATTCCATGAATCCTAATGAATATATATACCATTTTCATAGTCCAATAACCCATACAGACACACCAATACTGACCCATTTCCCACAAAAATTCTTCCATATAGGTTAGGGTTCCTAAGAATACTATGGGACTTATAAAAAAATTAAAAAAACACTTTCCAAACTACTCATTATGATACCCTTGTAATGTTTTCCAAGAAAGAAACTACAATCAAATATATATATATATATATATATATATTCTATAATCAATTTCATTCGAGAATTTATTTTAAAAAATAAAAATCCCAAACTATTTCCACTCTTGTTTTTTATTTTATTTTTACAAAATCATCTAGAATAACTAAACATATTCCAAAACACATTCTATTTAATAACCGCCATTTCATTTTCAATGAACACAAATTTAACAGTGTTAAAGTAATATATTTAATTATCCAATCACTATTTTGAATACCATGGGGAAAAACCAAAATTCAAATAAAAAAAATTCAAAGAATAAAAAATAGAAAATCTATTAGTGATTAAATCAAAACCAAGAAACCTCAATATATCCACTTATGAACAAATACTAGCTATACAATTTAGTAGGTCATTTTTTAAATGGGTGAGAACAATGAATATCATACAAATATGTTTCTTTGATTTACCATTATTTGTTGACCATGCACAACAATCGTCAACCCCTTTGAATTCCACAAAAACCCCACTAAAATCATTAGAGATTTTAACAAAACACCCCAATATTCAAAGAAAAAAACTTCATAAAAAATACATCTAAAACAACCCAGCAACATTTTTTGATTTTGAGTCATAACTATCATCTAAAACCCAATAAATCCATCCATCCTTTTGAATAGGTGGTTAAAAGTAACATACATGTGATTGAAAAATTGAATTCTAACAATCATATCATTGAAATTATGGAAATTCAAAAGTAATAATAGATAACCTCAAATGATTACATTTTTTATTGAAATAACCTGGTTCAACCCCAATCCATTCCCCCAAGCATGCCCACAATATGGCGTGAGAGGCATTTACAATCATTTTGGGATAGTAACTAGTGTACAACATTGAACATATCTTATTGGGAACAATGTATCCTACGAAAAAATGAATAATAAATAATAATTTCATGGATAAAATAATCACATGAAGAAGAAAATATATATTACTAAATGGTTATACATACCTCCTAGTGACCGCATGGGTCCCCAAAAATCACAAAACAATGTTAACTCTGAGTGAGATTCAAAACTAAAATAACCATGAAAAAAAATGTTTCTACAAGTTTGAGCATCATGACGATCATTTAGGATTCCAAAAGAGGAAACACCACATTTTACATACCATTAAAAAGAAATAATATTTCATTATATTTTTAGATAGATATATTTTATAAAACTATTTCATTTCCTTTTTAAAAAAGTATTTGTAAAAAAATTCAATACAATAATTTATCTACCCTTTTTCTAAAATGGATTCCAATGAATCAATGGTTTATTAATTAATTATTTTAAAATGAATAAAATGTGGTGATATAAATTCCTAAATTAAATATAAGTAGTTGAATTAATATTAGGTATTATGATGTTTTGTTATATGAATTACCATTTGAAACATAATTGTCGAAACAATTTTTAAAAAAACATTGTAAAATGAGTGAATGTAGTATACAACTGAATATTATATAATGTGATATACCTAGTAAACATGTGAATATAACCATGATATAATTGTTTTGAAGTCTATCTTGATGATTATCGATGTGATCTACAAAAAATTACTTACTTGGATGATCTCCGCCAGACTCAACAGTGGCACAACCCACATGTAATTTTCTTACCACGGGGATCTAGTTCATCTATTTGGGAATTAATATCAATAATATATCGACTCAGTTTATGATTCATGTGATCCCCTGATAGTAGAATAAAGGATTATTAATGACTTCATCACATAGTTTATACATATATGTGTTTCGACATGAATGCTTAACCAGTTCATAAAACCATCCATACAACGACCCTCTCTAACTGGTGGACAACCATGTGGGTGACCATCATAAAGAAAAATATTTGAACTTGAAAACCGGGAGAAAACATCCTGTGAGTTCAATTTTTTTTCCAATAAGTACTTAATGTAGCTAAACGGGCCCACTACATTTAATGAATCATAATTTTAAACACAAACTGAATATTGAAAATAAATTATATTTTTAGATATAGTGTTCAAAGAGTATATTATAATGAAAAAATCACATTTCAATTTCTGTTAAATTAAGTGAAATAAATGAAATTACATTTTTTATGTAACATTGATAATTTTCAAAGTATATACATACAACATAGTAATAAATAATATTTCTAAAAATCTCATTGAAAATATGGGATTAAAATTAATTTCTTGAACAAAAGGATGAAACTTAAATGCATTATATTTTTCTAACTATGTCCACTTGAATATTAACTTTTCATCATATATTAATAAGAACCATCACATATATATAATGACACCATATCCCGAATTACATATTCTCATGGACATGAAATTTTACAAGGGCTCCTTATATATATGCATATACATATATTCACACATATTCATTATTAATATATATATAAATGCACACATAATAAATAAATAAATATATATATTCATACATACATGTGTTCATATATATATAAGTGTGAAATTAGATATGAATATTACTATTTATGGATACACATTTAAGACTCCATCAATATTGATACATTGAATACACCTTATAAGGTCCAAAATCCACTACAATAATGTAGTAATCCAAAAAATCTAAAATTCCCTAATGAAAATTGGGCCTTATTATTTGGATGGGAGAAAAACCACATATAACCCAAGAATAAATCAAATCATTAAATACTAATAGAAAGAATGATCCTCAATCAGACTTTGAGAACCATAGTAACCATGAGTCAACTAAAACAACACCCTGAAAGTGTTATAGTTTGGTTACGGTGTGTTCACTATATGAGGTGAAATAAAAACAAACAAAAAGGAATCAAATTTGGAAAAAGAATTGAAGAAACCCTAAATAGATAGATCAAACAATAGATATACTCGAAAATCAAATTTTATAAGGAGGGCAGGGGGGGTTGGAACGCACGGTGAGCACTTAGACTGGGGTTTTACGAACCAGGGGGATGTGGGGATGCAGTGTGGATAAGGTGAGAGTAATATAAGAATCCCCTGAAGGTGGTTTAATAAATAACAAAAGTGATAATAAAAATAATTATAAAACATATAATAATAATAATTTTATTATGAATAAATTGTTTTATTATAATAATATTAATAAAAATAATTATTACTAAATCCTTTTGTTATCTGTTTTTTTTAAATACCTATAATGCCACATAGTTTGGCCGCATGATCTTTCAGACCTTGTGGAAACCCTATGAATCATATTTATTAGGAGAAAAGTTGGTTTCATAGTTTTCCTAATGTGGAGAACACCTGTGAGCCCAGATGTACCCCAGACAGTGCTTCTGTCTAGGATGCATAGCATTATCTTTGATGGAACACAATTCCACCAAATTGTGTTCCAATCGTACACATTATTTTGTCTTCCCAAATTAACCTTTTTCCTAAAAACACACAGTGAATAAAAATGATTGAATAATAGGATTATTAAATATTTCATGTAGATTAACTTGAGGATCCTTGATGCCCACTACATATAATCTATCTCAGAGGAGGGGAAAGGGTCATTCCATATGTAAGGGAGTTCGTAAGATGAGTTGGGTGATATTTAATGAAATTAGGGTTAAACGAGAGTGACATAAAATGAGTGATCTCAATAATTGAAATTTCTAGAGTTTTTCCATGGGATTCCTATATGTTTTGAAAGTATCCTATATCATCATAGTTTTCAAATATTGTTCTATCCATGAATGCATCCAAATATATATTTGGGAACATACCAATCAGACTTTTATTATAACTACAAAATCATCTCATGTGTAAATATTATATCATTTTACATGAATATTCAATACATTCATTAAATAATCTCCCAAGGTCCATAATGTTTTAGTTTCATCATAGAATAAAATTAATATAATCTTATTTAATGACATATATTCAAAACCTCTCATAATGATCATTTTTATTTAGTTTTATTTACAAAAATAACATTATAATACCTTTAATTATAATATATGGGAATAAAACATATGAAGTAGTGATCTTAGTTTCTCAATAAGGGTACCCATAAAATTTATCATTCGATGATGATATGAATTAATATGATAATAATATGGGTATATGATCATATCCATACCATAAAAATATCCTACCTAATAAATCAAATATTATAACCATGAGTCACGAAATAAATAATTGTCATTTATATATACTTGAATCATAATATTGAGAAGTATTACTAAATCAATAATTAATCATAAAATTATGTAAATGTTTTTTTGATCTATCATTGGTATATAAACAATTTCTAATGTCATGGTTATCTACCAATATAAAAAAATCAAAATAGGTTAGGGAAAAAATAGGTTTACCATAGCTGATTGAGAAATATATTTGTTTTACATAATTGATCAATCGCATCAATTGGTTTCACATAATTTAACAATAACATCGAATTTTTTCCCATAATAGATTAAGCACATCAACTTGTTTAATATTTTTAAATCATGAGATATAATATAGTACACAATGATTTAGAGGTATGTACAATTCTAGGATCACTAACCTGTAACTAATGCTATACATATTTATACACAATATTATATTACTTTCATCATCTAATTATATCATAACCCTTATAAAGAAAACTAGTGGGTTAACATTTCATAATCTCATCGTATCCTAATCCCACGTAAACAAATGGATTTCATAAACATCTCATCATTGTAGTGATATAACATATTAATAAACTATAATGATGATTCTATTGTATCATATCCCCTGTAATCCATAATAAACATCAGTTATTATTATTTTTTATGAATTAATATAGAATAAAAAAAATTTTGAGTAAAATATCCACTCTATTTTGAAATCAATTCACAAAGAAATAAAATTTTATAAAAAATAATAGAAAAAAATTTCATTGATAAGAAATTTAGAAATATATAAAGGAAAATTAAAATCATTGAGTTGTCTTATTAGTGGGAAATTTTATTTAGTCATTATGAGTTATAAGAGATCAGTCATATGACACTTTTTTAGAAAAAAAAATTATCTTATTTGGAAAATAGCATGAAAAAAATAATAGATTTTTTGATCTATATAATGGTTAACCATTAAATTCAAAAATCATTTGATAATATTAAAAAATATTATATTCTATTTTTTGAAAATATGGATAATCGAAATTGGATTTTAAACCAAAGAGATAAATAAAGTCTTTTTTATTTTAAAACAATATTGTAATCTCTTAAATTCATAAATTAGAGAAAATGAAAGGAAAATATATATTAAAAAGAATAAAACAAAATGATAATATATTTAAAATGGATTCATCATATTTATACCACATTACTTCTTCAATGGGAATTCATGCATAAATAATTCCAATTATAATTCGATGAAAACACAAAACCATTACCTCACGTCTCTTTTTTTCATACATCCTAGAAAATCCTTTATAATATATATTTATTTATATAATTTTATTTCAGGGGATATAATTATCTATAATATCATTTTTTATTTACCTGTTACATATTTTTAAAGTTTATTTTAACAATTTGTTATTAAAATCACTATTCAATGTGATATCGACATAATTTTCGAGAATGTATTGGTTCGGCAGTTGTATTCCATGTACAATAACTATGGTTATATCATTTTAATTAATTTCAATAATAATATAAATATCATTTTTATTCATTATATTCATATTATGATTCATCCATTGACTATATAGATATATTAATTATTTACAATGTTTATGGTGAAAGTTGGTCATTTGTACCTATGAGCAATATTTTCACATTTGAAGGATGAAACAAAAGAAAGGTACCTAACAATTCATTATTCTAGAATCATTATATAATAATATAAATAGTATTTTATCATAAAATCCATCTTAATAACTATCCATGGGAAATGGAGATAGAAACGAATCACATGGCTTCGTGCATGTGGTAGTCCACACATATACACCAATGACATTATCATTTTCCAATGGTTTGGATGTTAATAAGGTATATTTGATATTATTATTTCATAATAATAATTATGTCATTAATTTAATATTTTAATATAAACCCATAAGTATATCCATGCATAAAATATGGTGATTACAAATTAACTACTTCACTGCGTGGAGGTGGTAAGTCATAGGTATGCATAGGTGATAATTTCACTTTCCATATGATAGAAAATAGAGTTTATAGTGATGTTTTAAAAACATGAATATAATTTAATTTATGTTATTTAATTTAATTTTATATTTTATAATAAAACAATTCATTTATAGATGGTAAAAGAATACGTAAAAAAAGATTGATGTTAAGGAAATTTCCTCAATTTTGAAAGAACTCCTACAGATCCCCTCACAAAGATCGTAATGGTAGAATTTTTGGAAGATTAGAAAGTATAAAATATTATTATATAAGTTTTTAATGGATTTATTTAGTTTATGGTGGATATATATGGCTAAAATTAGTATAAATATGTGAAAATATAAGTGTTATTTTATAACCAAGGAGAGGACACAGTTTGAATTTCATATAAGATAAAATTATAATAAAGTAAGTGTTAGGAAAAATTCATCCAAATTGAAATAAATAAGAAATTAATATATTATTTTGTTGTAATATAAATATAAAATAATATATGAATATGTTTTTGTGGTGTTTTAATCCTTATGTTTTGGTATAATATCTTTGTTAACCTTATTTAACAATAGCAGTAGGAACATTTTTTTCACACTTAAAGGGTTATTATTTTACATATAAGGATTAAATTGACACATAAGTTAAAAAATACGAGTTACATGACAATATATTTACTTAATTTAAATCTTTTGTGAATTTTAATTTAAAAAAAATAAAATCGAATAGTATTTCGATAAAATATCATAAATTTCATTTTTGACACTATTACTTTTATTTGACATAAAATCCATAAAGGAAACGTTTTCATTCATATATAATCCTTATATGAATTTATAATAAATTATTTTCATTTAAAAAAATCATGTAACACATTAAATCTATAAGGCCCCAGCCTTAAACCTTACTTAATATTGAATTAAAAGAATAATTCACGTTGAGGATCTTTTCAGGTTTAGAGTTTTAGAGAATTAGAACATAACTATTACATCTCAAAATATTACAAAGTAGTCACTTATACTAAGTTTCCATAATAAAAAAAACTCTTGAAAGAAACATGTCTAGTTCCATGTTTTATATATCTTGACATTCCCTTGATCCCATCCTTGAACTTATTCCATATTAAGTCCTGTGAAAAACATTTCAAAAAAAAACTTGGGGTGAGCATAAAAAGCTCAGTAAGGGATACATAATGAATGAAAACAGTTAGTTTTTCAAAATCAAGTAAACCATGTATACTCTATCAAAGTAATACCTTCACCCTCATGAAGTTGGAAAAACTCTTCACTGAATAAAGTATCATTACTTACCATTTTGTAACCAAAGTATTACCATAAAACCCATATAAAGAACACATAACATATATAAAGGTAACTTGGTACATAAACATACTTAAGTGGAATAACCATATGGTCGACTTCCACACATATCACTTAATGGAATAGCCATACGGCCAATTTCCATACATACTTAATGGAATAGCCGTATGACCGACTTCCATACCCAATGCATTGGAGGTTATAACGTAACCACCCGTCCTGGTATTCACGGCACCACCCGTCATATGGTTTATAATGTAACCACCCGTTAAAATGTCCAAGTACCAGTATAGAATCATAAAACATAAAACCAATATAAAGGAATGATAACATTTCCACATTTCAACCACAATATATCATAAATATATTGACATAATAGAATCCTTTTTCAAAACCATTTTCAATACCAAAATACATTAAAGAGTATATGGTATTTATTTTATTCTAAAAACATTACGGCTTGTTGAGAAAGCCAAAGACCAAATAATACTCGCGGCGGCGGAAAAGGTCGTTGTCGCCGCGTACGTTAAAAGAAACATTTCTTTTTGTCGTTTTGTAAAACGCTTCGTAGAAATAGATTCCGTTTGTATAAAAGTAAAAGTCAAAGGGGTTTATACACCGTATAAAATAAAGTTGTGTATAAAACGAAATATGCCTCAATGAAAGGAGATTGAGACGAAGTCCCTTACCTCGGGTCCGACTTGACTCGATCATTCTTTAACGTCCTGAATAATAAACTTGAGTTAATTTATACTTTATTAATAACCTTTTTAAAGTTCATTATTCCTTTTATATCACTTATTGCCATGTTATAAACATTTTGTAACCATTTATGTTAATAATGTTTGTTTTGTCAATATTTGGTTCTTAAGTCAAAAGTTGACTTCTTACAATTACATGTTGTTCATGTGGTCAAAAGTTCTTTATATCCAGAATGAAATTCCTGATTTGGATATCATATATATCATATATATCCAGAATATACATGTATTTATAATATTACATAATCATTTAGAGGTAACAAATGAAATGCACCGTTCATGGAGACGGTAAGCCGTACGTACGCATGAACGCTACATTAATTTCTTTGTCATATTAATGGAATTAAAACTAAATGATAGGTATGTATATTTTAATTCCATAATTATATTCATCATTTAGATATATAATTAATTATATATATCCATTATATACATGTAATTTTAATAGTACATTACATTTGGGGATAAGAAATGAAATGCACTGTTCATGGAGACGGTAAGCCGTACGTACGCATGAACACTACTTTCATTTCTATATCATACTTTAATGGAAAGAAATAATAATTATATAGAGGTATATTATAATTCCAGTATAAAATCATATATAATAACTTTAAATCCATCATTTGCATGTCCCACATATGTCATTAACGAATCACATCACTTTGAGGGGGCGGTAGTCCGCACTTCCTTAAATGAAGATATCCTGTTTACCCATAATAGAAACCATAAAGGTATGCCCAAAATGAAAAAAACAGAAGCTTAAGGAAAACATAAACATATTATATATCATATATAAAAATATTGGCATCATAATGGCCACCTTTGAAGGTGTTAAATGAGTATTGAACAATCATCGTTTCGGGAGGCAGAATTTCGCCATCCACGGAAACCGTATGTTCTTTAACCATTTGATGTAGTTGTGTGAGAGTATAGCTCTAATAAATCTTATAAAAACATCCTAGTATATTGAATGTACTGGTGTTGTTACATAATAAGTAAATAAAAATAGTTTAGAGGGTTGGAGAAGCAAAATAAAACAAATGAACAAGAGAGAATGAATTACCTTTAAAAGTGTAACTCCTTTTGATTTGAGCCTAAAGGATTCCTTTGAAAGGATTCTTCCCAAAGGGAATCCTCTAGGATTAGGAGAGGGATGTGGAGAGAGTAATTGGGCAGGGTTTGGCCGAGACAAAGTCTTGAGGAGTGTGTGAAATGAGGTAGAGGTGGGGGCCTTTTATAAGAGGAGAGGAGGGGCACTTTTGGAAAGTAAAGAAATATTACTTTATTTGAAAATGTGTTTCGGTTTTAAAAGGTCCCACATTGATATAATTCGTGGATAAGGTGATAAGGGTTTGAAATCCACTCATCCAATTGGTTTTGGACATGTGTAGTTCATAGATTTTACATTATCTTTCCATTTTATTTAAATCGTCAAATAATGATGTCATCGCTGCATCATTATTATATCATACATAATTTAATTTATTTAATGTCTAAAAATTATAAAAAAATACTATGATGTTGGAAATAGTTTTATCTTTCCAATGAATATTTATAATCAAAAATCTGACTTGTATAACCCCATTTAAAAATTGTTTTAGTAAAACATATCATGTTTGTGTCATTTTTACTTTTACATTAAATAAAAAGTTATTTATGTCATTTCCCAACAAAAGTGGATCCATGGGGTCCCCAAGTTGACCCATGGCTTGTCTCGGTCGGCCATGACACAACCAATAAGGTTGGGACATGTGTCTAGTTCATTTAATATTATTAAAGCATTATTTATACCTTAAACTACCCTAATTACCACTAATCACGATTAAGAACTTAATAAGTTACTATTCACCAAAAAATTATTATAATCTCATTGAACCACATTTTAATTCTTAATGAAAACCATGTATGTTGGATTTGTGAAATTCAAAACACAATGATGGAAAAATTTCATTTAAACGGAAAATCATTCTTTATAAGTACCACTTAGTGGTTTCACTATTCATCAAAAATTGGAGTTTTTCAGAAAATTACCAAAAATTCACCCTAAGCTATATTTGATATTACGAATTCAAAAATGAAATATATTTTACAAAATTAAAAACATATAAGTCACACTAATTAATTTAATAATTAATTCCCGTTGTCAGAGCAAGTAGCGTGTTTTTATGAAACAATAAATATCAAAAGATTGACACTAGTTTAAGTCCAATTTCAATGTGAAATTGATTCCAATGACGACCATTGGATTAAATTGTAAAAATATATTCATATTACACATTAAGATCAATTCAAAAGATAATATAATCATATAAATAAATTAGATTAAAAAGCAGTTTTGATGTAAAATGCATTATTTTTCACTATTCATTAAAAAATGAACATTGTCAGAAAAATACCAAAAATTCACACAATGTAAATTTTGATGTCCCAATCATAAATAATAAGTTTATTTTGACAAACATAGTTTATAAAATTGTCAAATATAGATTTAAAAGGGGTTTCCATCATGAGGCAATAAAACAATCTTTTAAGAATATTAGTGTATTCCATGCTTAAGATTGGATTTATTTTCATTTTAATCCTCTAAAACACTATCTTAATCATTAATAGACATAGATAACAATATCTATTATTCATTACTTACTTGGGATGTGACAAGATCACTAATAATATATAACTTTGAAATATTTTAAAAAAATTTATTGTATTTTTCTGTTAAATGGAGAATTATTGGAGCAGTGTTTCATAAGAATTTAGGGTAATTATTTAATTACTAAAACATATAAATAAATATATATCATTATAATAGTTTCATTTTACACAAAATAGAAATTTATATTCCTTCATAACCTTAATTATTCCTAATATGAACACATTATACATATGTAATACTATGAGACTTACATTGTGTAACATTCATGGCCTTAAATTTTATATAGTTCCTTTCCATGGAAAAGATCCCTAAAAAATACAATATTCATTTTAAGGTGATAAAATTAGATATAAATTTACCAAATAAGAATTTTTATGAAATACATGGCCTTTTCAATTGGATTTATCATTTATTTACCTAGTTTACCCTTTATCGAGGTGATAATTTTTTACAAGGTTTCTATTAATATTAACTAAAATTAAAGGGCCCCATTACAAAAATATTAACCAACTGATTCAAAATTCTTAATCCAATTTATATGATTTAATTTTTATAATTGAATAAATTATATTAAAATTTTTTGTGAAAAATGTGATCAAATTTTTTTTTGAAATATATTATTTTTAAGAATATAAAGTGATTTTTTTATCCCCTGCATTAAAAAATATTATATGAATGATAAAAATTTTATTGAATATATAATATATAATTTTTGTTTAAATTTTATTAAAATATTTATTAAATAATTTTTTCTATTAAAAATACATAGCACAAATAAAAATATTTTTCTAGAAAAACATCTCTTTGTTTTTTAAATGTTTTTAATTTTTCATTTTATGTTAATTTTTAACGAATGAATTCATTTTAAAAATACATTAACTATATGATTTAAATTATTTATTTAGTCATGTTCATACTCACAAATCCTATGTCTATGAGATAACAATAAAATTAAATAATTATATTTTAATAGTAATCACAGTTTGACTAAACATAATGTGGGGTTTAACACAAGCTAAAATATAATTGAAATTTATTTATAGAGAAATTTTACATAAATGTTTAGGATATTATATTCAGAGTTTTATAAAACCATGTAAAATACCACTATTAAAAATATAATAGGTTCTAAAAAGCTACGACATGGTTTTTCCAAACATTACATCTACCATGATGAAATTAAAATTTTCCCAAATTTGGCCAATATCAAGGGAAATATCTAAAATAAAATTAAAATATTAAAAGAAAAAATATAACCCAAAAATATAAAATCTATTTTATTACTGTGAAAATTTCCCATCATATATTCCATTATATACAATTTTATTAAGGAGAAATGCATATAAACAAATTACACACCATAAAAGAGTTCACATTAGGTCATCAAGTTCTAAAAAGGGTTCCATGAAACACGATGTCACATCACTCAACAATCATTTGAAATATAAATCACCTCCTACCAAAACCCCAACCCATACACAATAATTCAATGTAGGATTTTATGTCATTTTATGACTACATTCCTCTCCCTTATAGTAGGGTCCATTCCGATCATGAACCACAAGAAAACTACAATTGACTATTACCATCTCACTCAAGGCTGGGTGCCACACAAAACTCTTTCCTCATAACCCATATAAAATTGAAACTCACATCAAAACCTTATCTTTTAGTTTGGATTTTATACCTTACATCATGACCCAACACATTGATCACCACTATAAGTCATAGTTGGTCTTCAGATAATATCCTAGAGAAATACCCTCTCATTTATGGTGGGAAACATCTCATTTATTATAAGTCTTATCATCAGGTCCCATAAAGAATTTAAACAACTACTCACCTATAATTTTTGGTAGGGAACATAATCACATCAAGGAACAATACCCAATTGCTCAAAGTATTTAATGGAAATACTATATCACTCAATTATGGGAATATTAGAAATACACAACATTAGCTATAGGGTCACAGTCATTACTTGACAACTAATTTAAAATGTGGAATAATATCCTATAGCATATTAACATCACGACCCCAGCTAACTATCTAATTCTAGTCAGTCATAAACTATACATACAAAATAAAGAATAAAATTCCACCTTCCTATAGTTATAATATTATATTCTAATGAAGTCTTTATAAAAATGATAATGACACACTAAACCCATAATCATCCCAATATTTCCCATAATGGAATCCAATAATTTTATCTAATCCAAACTGGTCTCTAGAAATTGATACCAATTCTCACTCTTCACCCCATGACTCATAGGGCCAACATAGACACGTCCTTAAAAGTTTAGGTCCAATTACACATAAAAAACCACGTAGAGTATAATTATACCAATTACTCATGTAATCATTGAAAGACATTTAAAAGTATTCAAGAAAATTTCTGTTACCAGTGATTGTGAACCATATCCCAAATCCCATCGGATATCACTCTATATGTCAATAAGAGGAAACCATGAACATAACCTGAATTAAAACCAATATTACCTATCTTGAAATCATAATTCACCAAGGAAGCTACTGCCAATAATGGGTTACTCCAAAACATAAAAGTGGTGTATTACAATTTAACACATCACCCATTGGTTTAATCCCCTAATGTTTGATGTGTATCACTAAGAAGAAAATCATAAGGATATATACCACTAATCACATGACCTATGTCACATCTTGGGGGAATCAAAACTAAAGATAAATCTTATCTCCCTTTATATAATGATTTTAATTGGGTCCAAGTAAGTCAACATTAAAAGGGAATGTTTCTCTCACACTTGGTCTATTAGTACCACTCCATTCCTATACTAAATGAATTATTAATCATTATATAATTTACCTATATATAAAGCACCATTAAATAATAAACAATCATGCCTATAAAAAAATATAGTTACATATTATAATGTCTATTGACCTTTTTATTCAATCCATTCCCACCAAGCCTAATTCAATCCTGGGAGAATCCATGTCATCATCATGAGAACCTATGTCAATCATAACACTAAAAAATTAAATATAAAAATTTCAAATTAATTTAAAATTTAATTCTTACAATTTTATATTTTTGAACAAGTTAGATTACAATGTAATAATACTAAAAAAACATTCTATAGAACATTATTATGAGATAGAAACAAATATCATGTAGAAGACTTATAATAATCCTTAAACACCATTACAAGTAAAATAAAAATTAATTAGAAACTAGAAAACCACAAACATTATCCTATTAAATTGAAATAGACAAATAAATTTATTGTTTAATGTAACTCCTACTTAATGAAAAATGATGCCATAATAATTTGTTTACATGATTTCTAAATTACAAAACACATAATACCACTTCAAATATGATCATTCCACTATTATTACATCGAATCAATACTCAAACCCAATCATGGACAGAGTTAAATATTAGAAATCATTAATGTAATTGAATAATAAAAATTGAATTAAAAATGTTAAAATAATATACATAAAAATATCATTTTTCACCCCTTATCAAGTGTGCGTTAAGTGGGGGGTAAGTGGAAATATGGTGGAATGGTGAGAAAAAAATTTCAATTTCATGTCTCAGATCTACTGCAAACGTGATCGTAAAATATAGTGAATTATTTTACACCACTAAAATGTCCACACCTAGGAAAAAATATATCTAATTAGGGTGTATGATGACATCCTTATCATGAGAAAGGTGAAATAATCATTTTTAAGAAAAAATATGTAAAATAGTGGAAAACCTTGGGGTCTCTCAAAAGGATGCAGTGTTGAATAACTATGTGGAATTATGAAAAATAATTTTGAATTTTTAAAATTTAAAAAATAATAAATAATTTTAGAATGAATCAGTGATGAAAAAAATAGAAGGGATAAATGATACAATGAATTAATAAAAGAATCATAGAGGTCACAAAACTATATAAGAACATAGAAATATAGTTTGATAATGATAAATGTTAGCAAGAAAAATGTTAGATCTACGTTTATCCACCAAAAAATTTATGTCACAGATCATTATAAGAATAAAATAGCTAACTCTCATCCTCACTCAATGCAAGAAAAAATTCATGGATCACACACCATTCTATACTAAATATTGAACACATGAACATATTTATTCATCAATGTTCGATCATTTTACTATATTTAAAAATTAACAACTCAATAGTCTCATTCTAACCAAGAATCCAATGAAATCATAATTATCCTGATGAGATTTTCAAATCAAATAGCCCAAATCAGAATGCTATTTAAATAAATTGAGAAATGAAGGGGAAATAAAATTATGTAGGATAGTTGAAATTTATTATTGTGCAAGGGTGGACTCTTGATCACCCTAATTCACTATTTCAATCCATTATGGTGAAGAATAATCAATGATCACAATTAATATTAGAACTCCATGGAGAATTAAAATTCAATATCGAAATCAATAATCATAAATTAATTCACGATTTTGGATATTGGCTATCGCCACATGAAGCATGGATGAATATATAGAAGAATATCACAATTGAATTAACAAAATAGATAAGTGAACTAATAATTACATAAAATAAAATTCTATGAACGTAATGGAAGAGAAATACAGATAGGGATAGATTTTATTATCTCTAGTGTTGAATAATGTTCATGTGACCTAGGGGGTTCTTGGAAAATATAGGATAATTATATCTTCTTATTTGAAAATATTAAGAAAAATTTTGAGGAAAACAATCTACCTAGAAGCCACATAAATGAACATTGAGTGCATTTATGTAAATGTCATCAACTCTATAGTAAAAATCCAGTGAATGTTGTTAGCTTAAATAAATAACTCATCCATCCCCTCACGTTATTCCATCAAAGCACCTAGACTAGCTAGAAAATAGAAAAGGGAGTTGATATATACGTTTTAAATATTATTATTATATACTAATATCATTATTTAAATATGTAAAAAAATATCTATAAATAAAAATACATAAATATATAATTACTTATACCTATAAGTACTATTATTAATAAAATTAGATACAAAAGTATATAATTATTATATCATAACCGATATAGAAATATATTACTTAACTATATTAGTAATAAATATAAGTACTTTATATCATATATATGTATATATATTATTATTTATTAATAATATTGTTATATATTATTTAGATATATAGTTATATATTAGTATTACTATTATTGTTATATACTATATATAATTATAAAAAATAATAATGAAAAGAAGTCGGGGTGGGGAGCATTCTGGCTAGTTCGAGCAGGGGATTTAAGAGGAGATGTATGGGTTCTCTCTATGATGGAACATAGGGGGCTCAGTAGTATGCATTTAGGATTCAATGGTGTATGGGATCCATGGGTTCAACAAAGAGTTACACTATCATGGAAGGTTGCTTCCTTTAGTGCGTTGAGCTCGGCTGGATTATCTGTTGGTTGGATTCTTCTCATGCAGAATCCTCCAATGGAGAGGGACTTAAACCAATGGGGAATGACTCATATTTTTCCTCGTTCAAAATTAGTCAATCTATCATGTCTCATGGATTCTCAATAAGTAGACAGTGGCATCAACTTATATTGGTGGCTTATCTTGTCTGACCTCATCTGTAGTTTCTCAAAAGGCATGGGTATAGGAACATCAGATATGGCATGGTGGTGGGTTATAAATTGGGAATTTCATATCAAAGGATAATTATTCTTATATCGGAGGGAATATAAAATATCGATATGATTTTTCATCTTCTATGGGAATAACCATGTTTGTTGTGTCTATCATTCAGAGTTTTTTGTACAGCCATTGGTTCTCTATTATATGGATTCAATTTTAGTGTTTGTGGAAGTAACATTTTGTTGGAAGCAATGAGTGATGTTATGAGGGATGATCTAGTGATGTCTTGAATGTGTCACATTCCTGTTTCATCGATGACTATTTGAGAGTGTTTGGGGTATAGAAACATTGTCTAATCGAACAAAGGAGATTCCACTAGTGGGTCATTGAGGAATAAAATTTCAACATCTATTTTTTCCATTCTTGGGTCCAACATCAGGTGAGGAGTGATGGTGACTTAGGGAGTCATCGTTTAGGATGTCTGGTGGTTACTCTATTGAGTCACCATTCAGATTATAGCAAATGGAATTGGAACATAGAAAAATGTGAATTGGCAGAGTGTTGCATAAGCCACAGTAGGAGTGTTCCAATAGTGGGTGGGGGTGAAAGGGACATAGTCAGTCACTGTTTATTTTTTCTCATGTTGTGTCATGGAATTATAGAAGCATCATCTAGATTTGAATAACTTATCTCTAAACAAACAAATTGAATAAATAATTTTAAAAACTAAAAAGCTAAAAAAATAAAAAAATTGAAAAAAACAATGTTAAAAATTTATATTATTCAAATTAAAATAACAAATAAATTAAAGTAATTATTATAGAAAAGTGATAATTATTTAAACATAATTATTAAAATGACATAATTTAATTGATGAATTAAATAAGAGTAATAAAAATTAAATAAAATAATAAAATAATAATTGAATGAAATAAAAAAATTTAAAAAATATTATTTAAAAAGAATTATGACCAGTTAAATAAAATAAATAATAAAATAAAATAATGAATTAATTAATATATTTCAAAACCCCACAAAATGTATGATATGAACTAATTAAAATTATGAAAACATTTAATATACAAAAATAAATAAAAATGAATTTTTAAAATAAATAAATAAATAATTTTAATTTTTTCAAAAAACAACTAAAATAGATATAAATAATAACTGTATTAAAAATTAAATACATAATTGATAAATTTTGTGAATTGTTCAATTTAAAAAACCATTTTTTATTAAAGATTATAAAATAAAAAAATGATATGGCAACGGTAATTGAAAACATTCGCATAACCCCCCCCCACAAAAACTAAAATGTTTGTTTTCCCTCATACTAATTCATAATTTTGACACTATAAAATAGATGGAAATGATTTTTTATAGTTATAAAAAAAATGATAATGTCATGATATTAAAAAATAAGGCACAAAACAAGTGTTATTTCATGATTTTGATTGAATGATACATGAAATGGTGAATCGTAAATTCTAACACCCAGTAAAAATCAAAGGAACACAAACCCATTCATTTCCAATGATGTCATGCTTCCTATATGAATTCACCTAAAAAATTAATTGAATTATACTTTATTTTAAAATTCTATTATCAATAACATGTTAGGTCTTGTGGAATTAAATCATTGAAAAATGGAACCTTCATTTTTAACATTCTCATATGTTCCAAAAAAAGTTCATTTTTTAATCACATCATGAATAAAACACAAATGATCTTTATGCTAGTCAATTTTATCATTCTTTATCTGGGATAAAAATTCCCCTTAGCTTAATGAACTCATATTTGATTGTTAATAGACTTATAGTTTCATTATTAATTTTACCATGACATGAATTTTGGGAAAAGAAATATGCAGATGCACATATTTGATATGTACAGAGGGATAAAACCCATGCCTTGTTACATTTAGTCTCATATATTTATTGCCAGATCAAATTTTCTAATTTTACTCTAGTTTCAAAGTAATTAAAAGATTTCCATTTATGTTTTCGTCCTAATGTGATTAATTTTTTTAAGGAGGCATGCCTTGGTTCGAGTTTGAATTTCCCATTTTATAACATTATGATCATATTTCCAAAAATATTTATCATATCTCAATCTATTTATTAGTTCATAAATATTAAATTAATAAAAATGAAAATCAACACCACTCAACAATGATGAATCCATAACAATTTCAGATTTAGTGAAACCATAAACAACATGAATGTTGTTATCCCCATGGATGGAATGAATTGTTTTGAAAATGGAATCCCAAACCACTCAGTTTTTTAGAAACTTTTGAAACAAAAGTTACATATTACTTTGCTAAAATAATAAATGAGGGGTTTTATATGATAGAAAGATCAATCTCCCATATACTTAAAACTAAAAATTATCTCCAATATTTACTATCATGGTGGGAGACATCAAAATCGAATGAGATATGGAAATAATCATTAAAATAATTGCAAAGGGGTTATAAGAATATTCCAAAATTTACCTTTTAACACAAAAACATGATAAACATGTAAACCAAATAAAAAAACAAAGGAACCCACCAACCACCCAAAAAAATCAAGTTGTTTTTTTTTTCAAAATGTTCTTGTTGTGAGATTTTAAAAAGAGTATTAATTTTTCAGATATTAACTAAAGTATAAGAATGGTAACATAATGATGAAATAGATAATATAATTCTCAAATTACATGAAATTATGTTGGTTTCCTATCATATTTTGAAATGAAACAAAAATTAATTTTCATTTTTTTGGATATTAGTGGGCTAAACACCCATAAAAGATAATATATTCAATCATTTCACAAGACATTATGGAGAATTAACTACAATTAATCCATTTTAGAACATAATGAAGGAATATTTTTAAAATTTGGAAAATAATAAACAGTAATTCCCTGAGTGTGGAAGCTTTTTCATACATAGAAATATGGTTTCTCCCTTTTATTATGTTTTCTAGATCTCTAACTTCATTGTTCCAATCCCTACAGATGTAAACAAATAAGAAATAGACATCAAAATTTGAATCTCAAAGAGAATTAAAATAGTTGTGAGTTTGGGATTGTATTCCAATTAATACAATAATCTACAAATATTGTCCTTGACTGACTTCCACATAGTATTACTACCTAATTATTTCAAAAACGAAAAAAAACTAAAAATATTATGCATATTGATTATAAAATAGGAAATTAAAAATGATAATATACGGATACCCCCACCCCCTAATGGCCCTTTAGGATGCCTTTTTATAGATTATAAATGAGGTATTCAACCATGATCTTACGATGGATACATATTCATGGTTAATAACCTCTAGATTTTATTATTCCTAACATTATAAAACTACTATTTTTGGAGTTCCACATGAACTAGTACCTCTGAATACAATGTTTTTAAAATTTTAGTACCCTATATGGACTGATGGAGGGGGAAATAAGATGTATGGGTACTTATATCCAACTTTTACATGAATATAGGAGTTCACATGTTGTAGAAATAAATATAAGATTTGAATTTTTCTCTTTTTTAATTCAATATAATGAATCCTCAATTACTACAAGAAATTTTTCAACACACTATATGACATTACTCCAAATTTTCAATCACCCCACTTCTCCCTCCATATGTGTTTATTCCAAAGGAATCAATAGGGTAGAACTTATCTAAAAACATTATATAGAACCTAGTAAGAGAGAATTAAAATAAACAAAATTTATATAAATATAAAATCATAAAAAAATAAAATCATCTTCAATATATTTAAATTCTCCCCATAATTGTTCATATTGATCTTCACAAAGATTAATCAGCACCCCAGGTAGTATGTATGCTGTAGGAGTGTGGTTGTAACCCAACACAAGACACTCTTCAAAGAAAATGACATCCTGTATTGTGTATCATAACTAAATGAAATTATTTTGGATTCTATTTTTACCTGTTTAGATATGTAAAAGTAATTAGATTGGTTATTGAAATAAAAATAATCAAATGATGAGCTAAAAATAAATTGATCTTCCAGATTGTGCCCAGTTTATTCAATGATTCCATAACTTATCCCCAATCAGTATATGAACGATGATTTTGAATGAAGCGCTAAAATATGTAGAATAAAATTAGGGGTTATTTTAGTCTCAAAAAATAGGAAAATCAATTTTCTTATTTGTTCTTCATTTATCCCATAATTTATGATTTTCAATTGGCTGAAACATCTCAAGATTATTGGCGTACTACCATTCTACCTTTGTTCTCTTGATCTCGGTAGGTAAATACTAGGAATCCCATTATTTTATTTGTATCCTACAAATCATATTGGTAGTATCAATCACAACTTGTCCTTTTTTTATTTGATTGAATCTACAAGAATGCCACTATTTAATTTGACAAGATAAACCATTTAGAGAATCAAAGATTTCTCGTACTCATCAGGCTTGTAAACAAAATTAGAACCATGCTACATCCTTTTAAATTGATTTTAAATATTATAAATCAATAATAAAAACACATAATAATATATTTTCCATTATTTTATGGGTTTTTAGTTACTTTTGGCTGTTTTTTGCTTTTTAATAAAGATGAAAAACCCACGATGGAAAAAATAAATTTACCTAGAAGTAATGCCAATGTATTATGACATCCTTACAGTGGGGATGGTCAATGAATCATTTATTATACTAAAGTCATAGCACAATGGTTATCCATAGGGTTGTTCTCAAGGAAGCATCATCCAATGAACATGTGTTAATTACAAAAAGGATTTCCAATATTGAAAAAAACTAAAATTACAAAGATACAATGATGAAAATCAAATACGGGAGAAATTAATGTGTGAATGAACAAAAGAAGATTGCAGGAAGAAAAAAATATGATGAAGATGAAAAAACATCAAGAGAAGGAAGAAAGTTAGTATGAATAGGGCCGAATCATGGTTGATCTACCATAAACTCCCTATTATAGATCACATTATGAATAAAATAAATAATTATAATCCCCACAAAATTAATGGTCAATTTCTCCTATCTTTCCCATATCTCACCTAAATAGATAGAATAGTAAAACAAATGTTATTCAGTGCTTGAGCATTCCTCTAGATTTCAAAATTAACTACACAACAGGCTCATTATGGATCGAAAGTCCCAAAATATAGAATGATCATGATGAGATCAAAAATTCAAAAGACCCAACTCAAAAAATCATCTTATGAAAATGATAAATAAAGGTGAAAAGAAATTAGGTGTGACAACATAAAATTGTTCTTATGAAAGAGTGCATTTTTGATCACCCTAACTCACTATTGTAATCCAATAAGGTGATGAAAAAGTAATGATCAAAATGATGATCAGACCTCTAGGTAGAATTAGGACTCATCACCTATATCAAGCCCCACCAATTGGGTCTCAATTATTAGATATTAGATATCTCAAATGAAAAGAGGATGAAAAAACACACAAACATCACAATTGAATTATCAAAATAGAGTAGCACATTAATATTTACATAAAAAATAAATGAAAAAGAATAAATATAAATATGAGTAAGGTGAGGAGTGCATGTCTCTAGTGTTGAAGATTGTTCTAGAGTTAATGGGAGTTATAAAAAACTTGTGGATAATGATCGCCACTTTTTATTAAATAATGAAGAACATTTAGTGATGAACACAAGCTAACAAGATGTAACCGAAATACACATAGTGTTCCTTCATGTGAATGTTAATGTCGGAAAACTTCCAGTGAAATCTATCAACATCAATAAAGAACTCTCTCCTCCCATAGCATTTTCTAATGATAAACACCAAAACCGATCATATTGTAAAAATATTACTGTCATACAATTTTTAACTATGATTATTATTTATTAAAATCATTATTTACATAAGAATAAAAGTATTTGTAACCAAAAAAACAAAAATATATAATTTCATATATATATATAATTACTATATTTAATTAAATTACATATAAATACATATAATTATTATATATTTATAATTATATAAATATATTACTTGAAACGATCCACAATATAAGAAATAATTCATGGTCTCAAACACTAATAATAAAAAATTAGAATGTAGAGTGCATGGATTGTGTCAAAATGTTAAAAATGAAAAAAATTTGAAATAAAAAAAAATTTAAAAAAATCTTATTTTATGTCTTACACCCCTAACCGAAGGACCACTCTAGACTCTTGGATATCTAACTCTCTGAAATTTATTTGGAGCTTGTAATACCTCAATCGGATCATCCACACTTGATGATTCACCACCCTCACCATGAGATTCATTGCCTCCAATACGGTCAATTTTCATTGATTCATCTTGATTTCGTACCATATCATTAATGGAATATTCACTCCATTACTTTTTCATATTCATTACCATAACTACTACTAAAAGTATATAATTATCAGTAGTCATCAACGCCATATACCCAAGTAGAATTGATATGGATTATTTCTCATGCACATTCACACATTCCCTTGCACTACAAGGTAGGGTCATTCCACCCAAGGATCCAGTTATAGGTATATCATATATAGAGTCCAAAACATCTTTATAAGAAACATTATTAATTTTATAGATATATGTTACAAGTTGTAATCCTTCACAATCCCTAATATTTTTATTTCCTACTGTAGACTATTCATTAGGGAAATTAACTAATGGTACATTTTTCTTCCCTTTAATATCATTTTTCATGAACAAATAATGCTCAATTCTATTTGATAATCATCATAATATTTAGAACTAACTTCATCATTTGTATTATCAACTTATTGATCAATGTTACCTCTTTCACTAGTCCCACTCATTAATATATAAGTGAATAAATGTTCTTCCTCTTCAATGATGTCCTAGTAATGAGTAGAGGTGTACTTATTCCCTGCATCAACATATAAAAATAGAGCCAACTAATATCTACTTCTAGTACTAACAACTTTCTCAGTATGTGAAAAATTATTTGGGAAGACAATAGGCGATTGTGTAAATCTAGTTAACTATAGTATCACAACATTAGATGACCTAGACTCATGATGATCATTCACCACAGTTTGATCTTTTAGTGTCAAAAATGACATTCCAACAATACCTTGAGAAAAACTCATCGAATCCTCATTGTTATTACCTTTTTAGAGTAAAACCCAAATATAAATTCTCTTCAATATTTTTCCATCACATTCCCTATTATATTGCATCATGAGTACAAAACATATAGTTTTTATTATCGATTTGTTGACAACTATCATCATGAAAATGAGAGAGCATAACTCGATTAGTCAGGGAATAACATAGATTGAAGTAAATAAGATAATAACTGTGTTTATGTGTGTTTGTGGGGGTGATCTGGATAGTTTGACCGGGTTATTTAGGGGGGGTCGCATGGGTGCTTGGTCGCTTGGGGAAGAATGGGATTCAATAAGAGATATTTTGGCTTTGAAGGGAACTAATGACCTTCGGATCAACTATTTGAATCCATCACAAAGTGATATTCTTCTGAAACGATTCTTATCTAGATACATCATCTAATAGAAAGGAACATAAATCAGTGGGAGAAATCTTGGATTTGGTCTACATCAAAATGAGGAACTCCAATGATGCTTATTGTGGCTCGTGAGAGGGATGTTGGCTTTAACATCTAGTGGTGGATCCTTTTCTCGGACATCTGGTGTGGTTTATCTATATGTTTGGGTCTAGGAAAATGAAGTTTGGCATGTTGGTGGGTTCAAAATTGGGTTATTTAATATCTGTGTCAAATTATTTTTATATTAGAGTGAATATTAATTTTATATTTTATTCTTCATCTACTATGTGTATGTGTTGGTTCATTGTATCTATCAGGGTGATTTTTTTTGTCAAACTGTTGGTTATCTACTGTGTAGCTTCGATTTTAGTGGCGGAGGTAGAATCATTCATTTTCCCGTAGTGAGAGATTCTATGAGGCATTGTCTAGTGGTGTCTTGAGAGTGTCACTATAGGGTATTTGTGGTGATTGGATGATGGTGCCTTGGGAGAGGAAGCAATTTCATTTAGAAAAAAGGAAATTCTACCCATCATTGGTGGAACAAGATGATGGTGGTATCTTTTTGAGATGTTGATGGGTCCAATGGTGGGTGAGGAGTGACAGTGAATCAGTGAGTCACCATTTAGGATGTCTTGAGGTGACTTCTATGAGTCATAGTTTGAATGTAATCTTGTGGAATGGGTAGTCAGTGGAAGATGAATGGGGTTTTAGTAGGATAATACACTATTGGTGCTTTCCAATGGTGGGTGGGATGAGGGTGATTAAGGAATTAATCATTCAGGGTGAATGGATGTAGTTCATGGAGGGGCAGCAACACCTCCTCGTGGTAACTCATTTAGCCGCTAATAAAACAAACTGAATAAATAATTTTTGAAACTAAACAAACAACAAAACAAATTATAATAAAAATGAAACAGATAAATAGTGAAAAAAATAAATTATATTAAAATTATAATAATGATTAAATTAAAAAAATTAATTTTCAAATATAATATTTATTTACAACCAATATAATGTGATAAATAATATAATTAATTATTTAAATTATAATAAAAAAACAAAACAAATTAAATAAATAAATAAATAAATAAATAAATATTGTTTAAAAATAATAATGATTAATTAAATAGAAATAATAATCAATTAAGAAAATAATTTGAATAATGATTTTGCAGCACAGAAAAACAATTAAAAGTGGAAAAAATTAAAATAATGAAATAATATAATTAAATCAATAAAAAAATAAAAAAATTATTTTAATTAGATTTATTTAATTAATTATAACCTTTTCAAAACTAAATAAAAATTTAAGAAAATTATTATTTTGAAAAGAAATAATTATTTTAATAATGAAATAAAAAATGAAACATGTTCTGAATTTTTCCATTAAAAGAATTTTTTAATATTAAAAACAGAAGAATATAAAAATATTATTTGACAAAGAGCATTGAAAATATACCCAAAGGATTGTAAATGGTACTTGACCATCTTTTACCCACTAGATATCCCCACTTGGTGGCCAATGGATGATCAAGGTGTACATTCTTATTGGGACGTGCCACTTGTTACCTCATCCCAACTATTCCGGTACACATTCAGAAATATTTGAAAAAAATATCAAGTTGGGATACCTTAATAAAAATATGGTTCTCCCATGATCTGGTATGAATATTATAAGGCCCCAGCCTTAAACCATACTTAATCTTGAGTTATTACAAGATTACACATTGAGGATCATTTCTGGTTTAGAGTTTTAGAGAATTAGCTAATAAAAATTGCATTACATTCCACATATAAACAAAGTGGTTACATAAAGATAGTATTCTTCTTTCCCATCAATGGAAACATATTTAAAATAAAACATGGATTCTTTCTTGACACTACCTTGACACTATCATCATATCATGTACCTTTCCCTTGACCTGTGAAAAATGTTTCAAAAAAACCTGGGATGAGCATAAAAAGCTCAGTAAGGGATATAAAAATATCGAAAGGAAACATGGGTACATATATACATAAGAATGAAATCATACATTACCCATAAAACATAATCACTTTAACATACCTCATCGAATCATGAATAAATCATAGAAATCATAAAACATAAAGGTAACTTGAGGCATTCATAACATTCTTACATAGAGAGTAACCCTCTTGGTTACGTTGGGAATACCCATCAAAGTTTATTCCCTAAATCTCTTCGGAAAAATCATAACGTTTCCCTCCTTCACGTTACCCAATGCATTGGAGAGCTCTATCGGGCTCACCCGCACTTAGTTTATCATGGAACCACCCGTCTTCATAATAATGCCAATGAACATCAACATAATCATATCACATAAAACATGCATAAAGGAAACATAACATTTCCACCTTTCAATCACAAGATATCAATACAACACATTGATATAAAACATTATGAAATCAATTTTTAATACCAAAATAAAAGAAAATTAAAACATGGTATTTATATTTCTTTTAAAAACAAGTTATGGCTTGTAAAGGAAGCCGAAACTCAAATAACGGTCACGGCGGCGGAGAAGTCGTTGTCGCCACATACGTACGACAAAAAAAATTCCCTTTTTTCGTTTAGTAAAACTCTTCATATAAAAAATATTCTTTTTGGATAAACATAAAAGTCCAAGGGGTTTTTTACACCATATAAAAGAAGGTTGTGTATAAAACAAAATATGCCTCAATGAAAGGAGATTGAGACGAAGTCCCATACCTCGGGTCCGACATGACTCGGTCATTCTTTAATCTCCTGAATAATAAACATGTCTTAATTTCTACTTATTTAAGAACCTTTTTCAAGTTCATTATTCCTTTTATATCACTTATTACCATGTCATGAACACTATGTAATTATTTATGTTAATAACGGTCGTTTTAACGATCATTGGTACTTGAGTCAAAAATAAACCCTTTATAATTACATGTTGTTCATGTATCCATTATATAAAGAATTATAATAATTATGTATATATCATATATATACAGTATATACAAGCATTTATAATATTACATAATCATTTAGAGGTAATAAATGAAATGCACCGTTCATGGAGACGGTAAGCCGTACGTACGCATGAACACTACTTTCATTTCTATTTCGTATTTTATAGAATGGAATCATAATGATATAAAGGTATATTATAATTCCAGTATAATATCATATATAATATCATAGTTCCATCCTTTATACATCCCACATATGGTATTTAACGAATCAAATCACTTTGAGGGGGCAGTAGTCCGCACTTCCTTAAATGAAGATATCGCATTTACCCATAATGGAATCCATAAAGGTATGACCAAAATGAAAAATACATAAGATTAAGGAAAATATAATCATATTATATATCAAATATAAATATAGTTACATATTAATGGCCACCATTGAAGGTTTTAAAAGAATGTTGAACATTCATCGGTTCGGGAGGCATAAATTCACCATCCACGGAAACAGTATGTCCTTTAACCATTAGATGTAGGTGTGTGTAAGTGTAGCTCGAATCCCTACTATAACAATATCCTAGTATATTTAAGATACTGTAATTTTTACAAAATAAAATAATAAAAAGAGTTTTGTGGGTTGGAGAAGCAAAATAAAACAAAACAGCACAAGTGAACACATTACCTCAAAATCGGGTAACTCTCTTAGATTTGAGCTCAATGGCTTCCTTGGGAAAACTTCTGCCCAATGTGAGGCTTCAAGGAGTAATATAGGGAAGTCTAGAGACAAAATGGGAAGTGTTTGGCCGAGCCAAAGTCTTTGAATGTGTGGGTAAGGAGGTAGAGGTGGGGGCCTTTTATAAGATCAGAGGAGGGGCACTCTTGGAAGGTAAAGAAAAGTCACATTATTTTAAATTGGTATTCGGATTTAAGATGTCCCACATTGATATAATTCGAGGATAAAGTGATAAGGTTTCTAAATCCACCCATCCAATAGGTTTTGGACATGTGTAGGTCATAGATTTTACATTATCATTTCATTTTATTTAAATCCTTTATTAATGAGGTAATCGCTGCATCGTCACGATGTCATAAATAATTTAATATATTTATTTTCTAAAAATAAAAAAAAACAATCATGATGTAGGAAATATTTTTATCTTTCCAAAGACTATTTATAATAAAAATTCTGACATGTATAACCTACATAAAAAATGTTTATTAGAACATATCATGTTTGTGTCATTTTTACTTTATCATTAAATACAAAGTTATTTATGACATTTCCCAACCAAAGTGGCTCCATGGGGTCCCCAAGTTGAGCAATGTATTTTATTGGTCTTCCATGACAAATACAATGAGGTTAGGACATGTGTCAAGCTCATATCATATTATTAAAACATTATTTTTACCTTAAACTACACTAATTACCTCTAATCGCGATTAAAAACTTAATAAGTTACTATTCACCAAAAAATTATTTTAATCTCATTGAATCAAATTTTACTTCTTAATGGCAACCATTTATGTCATATTTTTTAAATTCAAAACACTGAGATGGTAAAATTTCATTTAAACGAAAAATCAGTTTTTTAAGTACCACTTAGTGGTTTCACTATTCATCAAAAATTGAAGTTTTTCAGAAAAATACCAAAACTTCACCCTAAGATATATTTGATATTAAGAATTCAAAAATGAAGTCCATTTTACAAAATTCAAAACATATAAGTTGCATTAATTAATTTAATAATTAATTCTCGCAGTCAGAGAAAATAGCGTGTTTTTATGAAACAATAAGTATCAAAAGATTGACACTAGTTTAAGTCCAATTTCAAAGTGAAATTAATTACAAATACCACTATTGGATTAAATGGTAAATATATATTCTAATTCAACTTAAAAACCAATTCAAAAGATTATCTAATCATCTTAATAAATTATATTAAAAAGCAGTTTTGATGTAAAATGCAGTATTTTTTCAATATTCATTAAAAAAATGAACATTGTCTGAAAAATACCAAAAATTCACACAAAGTAAATTTTGATGTCCCAATCATAAAGAATAATTTTATTTTGAGAAACATAGCTTATAAAATTTTCAAAATATTGATTTAAAAATGGGTTTCCATCAAAAGGCAGTAAAACAATCTTTTAGAAATATTAGTGTATTCAATTCTTACGATTGGATTTATTTTCATTTTAATCCACTAAAACACTATATAATTCATTAATAGACATTGATAAAAATATGTATTACTCATTACTTACTTGGGATGTTACATCCTTCCCCCTTTTTGAAAATTTTGTCCCCGCAATTTATATACTTATCAAATAAATGGGGGAACATATCCCTCATTGCATTTTCAGATTCCCATGTTGCATCTTCAATCATGTGGTTTCTCCACGAAACCTTAACCTGAGTAATCACATTATTCCGTAACACTTGATCCATGTGGTCAAAAATCTGGACCGGTTGTTCCTCATAATATAGGTTCTCTTCCAGCTGAACTACATATGGACTCAAAACATGAGTTGGATCTGGCATATACTTTCTCAACATCGAAACGTGAAAAACATTGTGTACCTAAGATAAAATCGGAAGTAAAGCCACCTGGTATGCAACTGATCCAACTCTCTCCAGAATTTCATATAGTCCAATAAACCTTGGACTCAGCTTTGATTTCTTACCAAATATCATCACACTTTTCCAAGGAGAAACCTTGAGAAAAACATGATCAGCTATCTCGAAAGATAGATCCTTCCTCCGGTTATCCGCATAACTCTTCTGCCTGCTCTGAGTTGTTCTCATGTGTTTTTGAATCAGCTGAACTTTTTCTACCAACTCTTCTACCAATTCTGGTCCCATCAACTTTCTTTCACCCACTTCATCCCAGAAAGCTGGAGTTCGACACCGCTTCCCATATAATGCCAGAAATGGTGCCATCTGTATACTGGAATGAAAACTGTTATTATATGAAAATTCAACCTAAGAAAGATTTTGGTCCCAAATTCCCACATAATCCATAGAGCAAGAACATAACATATCCTCCAATGTCTGAATTGTTTGTTCTGACTGCCCATCTGATTGAGGATGAAAAGTTGTACTAAAATTTAATTCAGTAACCAATGACTTCTGAAAGCCTTTCCAAAAGTTAGAAGTGAACATGGGATCACGATCAAATACAATGGAGAGGGGAACTCCATGTAACCTGACTATCTCATTATGATACAAACGGGAAAGTTGATCTAGGGAAAATGTATCTCGTATAGCAAGGAAATGAGCAGACTTGGTCAAGCGATCAACAATAACCCAGATTGCATTATTACCTCAAGGGATCTTCAGTAATCCCACAACGAAGCCCATGGATATATTCTCCCATTTCCACTCTGGCACTGGTAAAGGCTGAAGCTTCCCTTTCGGTAACTGCCGCTCTGCTTTAACCTGTTGACAAAGCAAACACATCACAGTAAAATCATAAATATCTCTTTTCATTCCATCCCACCAGTAATACTCCCGCAGATCTCTGTACATCTTAGTACTAACAGGATGAACTGAAAACGGAGAACTATGAGCTTCACATAACAACTCTCTCTTCAACTGTGAATCACAAGGCACACACAATCTCTTCCCAAATCTCAAAACGCAATCATTATCAATGTTGAATTCAGGAAACTTACCATTCTAAACCAGCTCTACCTTTATCTGCAACTCACTGTCTTGCTTCTGTGCTTGCTTGATTCTATCTGATAGAGAAGATTTCACTTATACCTGAAACAAAATAGAAGAACACCCTGCACCAACAACATCTATGCGAAATTTCAACAAATCCTTAACCAAAGGATCACGTTACAAACACAACATGGTTAATGAAGAATTACTTTTTCGACTCAAAGCATCAGCCACTTTATTTGCTTTTCCAGGATGGTAATGAATTGTACAATCATAATCCTTGATTAATTCCAGCCATCTCCTCTGTCTCATGTTTATCTCTTTCTGAGTAAATATATACTTTAAACATTTGTGATCAGTATATATTTCACACTTTACTCCATACAAATGATGCCTCCAAATTTTTAAAGCAAAAACAACAGCAGCTAATTCCAAATCATGTGTAGGGTAATTTACCTCATGAGTTTTCAACTGTCCTGAAGCATAAGAAATTAGCTGATCATTCTACATTAGGACACAACCAAGTCCTTTCAATGAAGCATCACTGTATATAAAAAACTCACCATTCCTAGAAGGTAGTGCCAAAACTGGAGCATTCACCAATCTTCTTTTCAACTCGTGAAAACAATCATCACATTCTTTTGTCCAGATAAACTTAACTCCCTTCCGAGTTAGCTTAGTCATTGGACTAGATAACCGTGAAAAACTTCTAACAAACCTTCGGTAATATCCTTCCAAACCAAGGAAACTACGAATCTCTGTTACAATTGTGGGACTTGTCCATTCTTCATCAACCTTTGTTTTCGCAGGATCAACGGTTATACCATCTTTAGAAACAATGTGACCAAGGAAAAAATTTTGTTGCAACCAAAACTCACACTTGCTGAATTTTCCATACAGTTTCTTTTCTTTTATGGTTTGCAAGATAACCCTTAAATGACTTTCATGCTCCTCTTTACTTTTAGAAAACACCAAAATATCATCAATGAAAACCACCCCAAACTATACAAGAACTCATGGAAAATTCTATTCATTACGTCCATGAATACAGCAGGTGCATTGGTTATCCCAAAAGGCATTACTAAAAATTAAAATGGCCATATCTTGTACAAAACTCAGTCATCGGAACATCTGCTTCCTTTACCTTAAGTTGATGGTACCCCGATCTCAGGTCAATCTTTGAAAATTACTGAGCTCCCTAGGGCTGATCAAAAAAATCCTCGATATGAGGCAAAGGATATTTGTTCTTAATAGTGATGTTATTCAAGGATCTATAATCATTGAAGAGTCTCATAGAACCATCTTTCTTTTAAACAAATATAATAGGAGCACCCCATGGTGACGTGCAAGGTCGAATGAAACCTTTCTCTAATAAATTTTGCAATTTCTCCTTTAACTCTACAAGTTCAACTTCAGCCATTCGATAAGGGGGTTTTGAAATTGGCTTAGCATCAGGAACTAAGTCAACAGTAAACTCAACTTCCCAATCTGGTATTATTCCAGGAAACTCATTAGGAAAAACATCAGGATACTCATTTACCACTGGCACATCATTAATCTGAATAGTTCCTTTATTTTAAACGATGTGTGCAAGGTAACATTCATTTACATCTTTTACAAGTTTCTCATACTCTTGATATGTTATCAACAGTAAGGGTTCATTCTTGTACACAAACAGAATGTCTTTCAAAAAAAGAAACTTATTTAGCTCTACAATCAATCTTAGTATGGTAAATAGAGAGCCAATCCATACCCAGGATAACATCATACTCTACTAGAGGTAGAAAAATAAGGTTTGCAAGTAGGTTCATTCCACAGATAAGGATAGGAAGATACTTATAAATTCTTTTTGCCTCAACATTTCCCCCAGGTGTCTTTACCACAAGTTCAGGAGTAATTTCTTGAGATGGTATTCCCATTTTACTAGAAAAGTTTTTAGAGATGAAAGAATGTGTAGACCCCGAATCAAACAACACACTGGCATAATCTTAAAAAAAACAAAGTACCTGATACAACTTCATTTGACGACCCGACATCTGCTGAAGTAGTTGAAAAGGATTTCACCACCCCTTTCTGCTTGTAGTCTAACTACTTCCCATCACTCAAGCTCTTTGTCGGACACTCGTTTTCATAGTGACCCATCTCATTGCACTTATAACATTTCACTAACTGTAAATCAAATTTGGTCTTACCATCACCCTGATCTTTTTCAGTGCAATAACGAGCCTTATGTGCCATATTACCACATTGGTAGCACATTCCAAAATTCAGAAGACATTCCCAAGCATGCCTTTTGCCACATTTATCACAAACTGGAAACTTAGATTTCTTACCATGAGACTTTTTTGAAGAATTCTTACCTTTATCCTGCCACCTCGGTCTCTTCTTCTGTTGGCTGTTATAGAACACTTGGTCATCGACATGCTCTATATCCACCTTCTCAGTACATCGAACAAGCTTTTCATACCTTTTTAATTCACGAGAAGCTAATGCCCTTCAATATTTTGGCTTTAATCCTAAGTAAAAACGATTGATTTTACTATAAAGGTCTCGGATAAAATTTGGAGCATTCCTTGCCAATCGAGTGAACCTTTCTTCATAGGCGGCCACTGAGTCTTCCTCTAGCCTCAATTCCAAGAATTGCTTTTCCATCCTATGTCGAGTAGCCTTAGGAAAATACTTCTCATGAAACATTCCTTTGAATTCATCCCAGTCGAGAGCATCAATCTCATCAGCATCCCTGATATTTTTAACCATAGACCACCACTAATCTACCTCAACCTCCAAACGGTAAATAGCAAGACTAACCCTTTGATTGTATGAACCCCCCATGAAATTGAAAATATTATCTAGTGCCTTAATCCACCCTTCAGCTAACATAGGGTCAGATTATCCTCTGAATGATGGGGGATGTTGCCTCATGAAATGTTCCACCACTGACATATTCCTCTGCGGTTGATCTAGCTGATCTCGTCCATGGATACCACCACCATTTATCGCTTGAGCCAACTGCGCCATTACTGCAACAAACTGTTCAGTTACAATTCCGACCATCTCCAGATGCTGATTCGGAAGGTTATTTCCTTCTGTATGCCTTCCTAGCACTACTTCCTTGTTTCCTCTGCGGAAAACCATTCTGAAAAAACTTGTCTTAGATGAAGCAACATGGTAATCTTCAAATACTATATCACATCAATTTGACCATAAAAGAAATATTTTTGGATAATCATTTAATAGAATTCCAACTCCTAAAGTTATCTAAACCGACCTTTGATACCAACTATAAGGCCCCAATCTTAAACCTCACTTAATCTTGAGTTATTACAAGATTACACATTGAGGATCTTTTCGGGTTTAGAGTTTTAGAGAATTAGATCATAAAACTTGAATTACATTCCACATATAAACAAAGTGGTTACATAAAGATAGTATTCTTCTTTCCCATCAATGGAAACATATTTAAAATAAAACATGGATTCTTTCTTGACACTTCCTTGAAACTATCATCATATCATGTACCTTTCCCTTGACCTGTGAAAAACATTTCAAAAAAACGTGGGATGAGCATAAAAAGCTCAGTAAGAGATATAAAAATATTGAAAGGAAAAATGGGTACATATATACATAAGAATGAAATCATACTTTACCCATAAAACACAATCACTTTAAAATACCTCATCGAATCATGAATAAATCAAATAAATCATAAGACATAAAGGTAAATTGAGGCATTCATAAAATTCTTACGTAGGGAGTAACCCTCATGGTTACGTTTGGAATACCCATCACAGTATATTCCCTAAATCTCTTCGGAGAAACCACGAGGATTCACTCCTTCGTGTTACCCAATGCATTGGAGAGCTATATTGGGCTCACCCACCCTTAGTTTATCACGGAACCACCCGTCTTCATAATAATGCCCCAGAACCTCAACATAATCATATCACATAAAACTTGCATAAAGGAAACAAAACATTTCCACATTTAAATCACAAGATATGAATACAACACATTGATATATAAAAATTATGAAAACCATTTTTAATACAAAAATAAAAGCAAATTAAAACATGGTATTTATTTTTCTTTTTAAAAACAAGGTATGGCTTGTAGAGGAAGCCGAAACTCAAATAACGGTCATGGTGGTGGAGAAGTCGTTGTCGCCACATACGTACGACAAAAACATTCCATTTTGTCATTTAGTAAAACGGTTCATATAAAAAAGATTTCTTTTGGATAAACATAAAATTCAAAGGGGTTTATACACCATATAAAATAAGGTTGTGTATAAAACAAAATATGCCTCAATGAAAGGAGATTGAGACGAAGTCCCATACCTCGGGTCCGACATGACACTGTCGTTATTTAATCTCCTGAATAATAAACTTGAGTTAATTTCTACTTATTTAAGAACCTTTTTCAAGTTCATTATTCCTTTTATATCACTTATTTCCATGTCATGAACACTATGTAATTATTTAAGTTAATAACAGTCGTTTTAACGATCATTGGTACTTGAGTAAAAAATAAACCCATTATAATTACATGTTGTTCATGTATCCATTATATCCAGAATTATAATCATTATTTATATATCATATATATCCAGTATATACATGAATTTATAATATTACATAATCATTTAGAGGTAAGAAATGAAATGCACCGTTTATGGAGACGGTAAGCCGTACGTATGCATGAACACTACATTCATTTCTATTTCGTATTTTATATAATGGAATCATAATGATATAAAGTTATATTATAATTATAGTATAATATAATATATAATATCATATTTCCATCCTTTATACGTCCCAAATATGGTATTTAACGAATCAAATCACTTTGAGGGGACGGTAGTCCGCACTTCCTTGAATGAATATATCGTGTTTACCCATAATGGAAACCATAAAGGTATTCCCAAAATGAAAAATACAGAAGCTTAAGGAAAACATAAAAACTTTATATATCATATATAAATATATTGACATATTAATGACCACCTTTGAAGTTGTTAAAAGAATGTTGAACAATCATCGTTTCGGGAGGCATTAATTCACCATCCACTGAAACAGTATGTCCTTTAACCATTAGATGTAGGTGTGTGAGAGTGTTGCTCGAATACTTCTTATAAAAACATCCTAGTATATTGAATATACTGTATTTGTTACAAAATAAAAGAATAAAAAGAGTTTAGGTGGTTGGAGAAGCAAAATAATACAAAAGAACACAAGTGAACACATTACCTCAAAATCGGGTAACTCTCTTAGATTTGAGCTCAAAGGATTCCTTGGAAAGAATTATGCCCAATGTGAGGCTTCAAGGAGTAAGAGACGGAAGTGGAGAGACAAAATGGGCAGGGTTTGGTTGAGCCAAAGGCTTTGGACGTTTGGGTAAGGAGGTAGAGGTGGGGGCCTTTTATAAGAGGAGAGGAGGGGCACTCTTGGAAGGTAAAGAAACGTCACTTTATTATAAAATGGTATTTGGATTTAAGAGATCCCAAATTGATATAATTCTAAGATAAGGTGATAAGGGTTCGAAATCCACCCATCCAATAGTTTTTGGACATGCTTAGGTCATAGATTTTACATTATCATTTCATTTTATTTAAATCCTTTATTAATGAGGTAATCGCTGCATCATCATGATGTCATAAATAATTTAATATATTTAATTTCTAAAAATTATAAAAAAACTATCATGATGTAGGAAAACTTTTTATATTTCCAATGACTATTTATAAGCAAAAATCTGACTTGTATAACCCCACTTAATTTTTTTTTAGTAAAACATATCATGTTTGTGTCATTTTTACTTTATCATTAAATAAAAAGTTATTTATGTCATTTTCCAAACAAAGTGGCTCCATGGGGTCCCCAAGTTTACCCATGGATTGTCTTGGTCGGCAATGAACATCCAATGAGGGTAGGACTTGTGTCAAGCTCATATCATATTATTAAAACATTATTTTTACCTTAAACTACACTAATTACATCTAATCGCGATTAAAAACTTAATAAGTTAATATTCACCAAAAATTTATTTTAATCTCATTGTACCACATTTTACTTCTTAATGAAAACCATGTATGTCATATTTTTGAAATTCAAAACATAAAGATGGTAAAATTTCATTTAAATGATAAATCAGTTTTTTAAGTACCACTTAGTGGTTTCTATATTCATCAAAAATTGAAGTTTTTCAGAAAAATACCAAAACATCACTCTAAGATATATTTGATATTCCGAATTCAAAAATGATTTCCATTTTAAAAAATTCAAAAAATATAAGTTTCATTAATTAATTTAATAATCAATTCCCACTGTCAGAGCAAATAACGTGTATTTATGAAACAATAAGTATCAAAAGATTGACACTAGTTTAAGTCCAATTATAAAGTGAAATTAATTCCAACGACCGCTATTGGATTAAATGGTAAATATATATTCTAGTTTCACTTAAAAACCAATTCAAAATATTATCTAATTATCTTAGTAAATTAAATTAAAAAGCAGTTTTGATGTAAAATGCAGTATTTTTTCACTATTTATTAAAAAAATGAACATTGTCTGAAAAATACCAAAAATTCCCACAAAGTGAATTTTGATGTCCCAATAATAAAGAATAAGTTTATTTTGACAAAAATAGATTATAAAATTGTCAAAATATATATTTAAAAATGGTTTTCCATCAAAAGGTAGTATAACCATCTTTTAGAAATATTAGTGTATTCTATGCTTAAGATTGGATTTATTTTCATTTTATTCCTCTAAAACACTATCTAATTCATTAATAGACATAGATAAAAATATCTATTACTCATTACTTACTTGGGATGTTACAAATATTTTTGAACATATATATGTAATAAAAAATAGATCTTCAATTGTATACAATTATGATCAAAATATATTTTTTTTTGGAAAATCCCTAACCCATATTCATTCTTAACATTCCATCTAGAACTAATGATGTTAAATTCATTGGTCATAAAATTAATCTTCAATAATAAATCCATAATTAAATAAAATATATTTTGTTCATTCATTTTTTCCCATTAAGTATTAATCTCTACGATATATTAAATGTGAGGGAATATACGATCCCCTAGAATATGGTCCCTAATCATTCACAATCATCTAGGATCATATCTATAATATGTGATATAAATTATCATGAAATCATTATGTGATTTACCATTAATAAATATAAAATAGTTTCACTATCTACATGAGAGGTTATTTTTTATTTGGGCCATGTGTGGCTCACTAAAGGTTTTGGTCCCTAATAAATGGACACTTGTAGTGGTGTCCCAATAAATTATTAGTATGAAACCACAAGAGGGGATTTAGTTGTTCCCATTACTGTATTGTAATCTATTATATATCGAGTAGGCTCCATATAATACTTTTTAATAATGTAATAACAATAATTAATGGATAAAATTAATGTGTATTTATATCAAAATAGTTATATGGGGAAGATGTTTGTAATAATCCTACGGTATTGTGTGCACTAGAGTTGGGAAAGTTGTAAACCATTATTAACCATTGACGTAAATTTGTGTTTAATGGAATTTCTGTTATTCAATTGAAATTAAAAAACTTTTATTTCATTATGTTGATGTTTATTTTTTGTATGATATGTTAGTATGATACTTGAAATGTGTTGGGTGTATTTCCTACATTGATGATAATATTAATAATTATTATGTTGGATTCAATACTGTATTAGTTTTGTCATACTAATTGGGGTTAATATCAACTTTTTTAAGATTAATGAGATAGTTCGTAAGTATTTCAAACCATTTTTATATTGGAAGGGATGTTTTGTATTATTCCAACAACAAATGATATAAATTCATTTCACTTCTCTGTATAGATTTGTTATGTGACATTGGTTGGGTGTAATGTGGACAAGGGATAGGTTCAATGACTTGTGTTTTGTGTAATTTCCATGGTAGATAGGTTATGTTACACGAGTTAAGAGTAGTCTCATATATACATTGGTATTGAGATATGGGTTTAGAGTAATATCAATTGTTGATTTATAGATAGAGGTTATACGGGTGTAATTATATCCATCAAAATATTTAAGATATGGGTTGTGATATTGATATCTATAGATAGGTAAATGATATTTATTGACTCTACATCCAATATAAGATTCATCATAGAGAATAGTTGGGTGGTATGAAAACCATTAAATGATTTTAATTATTATAAATTAATAAATATCACATGTTTATTGGATGATATTATGGGTATATATCAAATAAAATGTTGGTATTTCCTTAATTGATTTTAATACAATTCTCTATATCTAGTTTATCTTTCTACAGTCATAACCCGTAGTCACAATAGGTCCCAAGGACCTAATTTTTAATAATTTCAATAATCAATATCTATATTATCATGTAAAAAAGCAAATATATATATATATAGAATTTTTTAAGATTTATGTAGGAAGTGTCGAACCAAATTATGCTCACACCGTTCTTCTATTTCCTAGTCACAGAGAAAACATAATGTTTTATGACCTAGGTATATGAGAAGGCCCAAATATTATGGATGGATAAGATATTATTTCATAGTGGTGTGAATAGATGAATCTAGGACATGACATGGTATCTACATTTTGGTTGCTCTGGTTTTGTTTTTTGAATAATGACTTATATGGATTTCCAAAACGTGATTATATTTATGTTGGTATGACACATTTTTTGTTATGAAATTTAATTTTGTTAAAACATTTGGTATCATGATTTCTTAAAATGAAATTTATCATGTATTTATAATGTTATTATATAATTATTTCTTTATATATATTTTTTAATTCTTCTACATTGATATATGATTATATATATCTATGATGTTATAATCACCCCATTATGAATATTGTCCATTTTTTCTAGTCAATAGACCTAGACATATAGTAATGTGTGTATATGGTGCGTAATGATGCAGTTTGGTCATGGTGGAGGAGAACTAAATCCAATATTTTTCATTTTAAATAACATAAGATTTTTTAGAAGTCTAAAGTAATTAGTTTTATAATAATAAATATAACGTTCAAACATATAACTAAATTTTTAAATTTTTAATCATATTTCCTTATAAAAATATTATTTTGATTTCTTACTTTGAATAAATTATTACAATGATTCCATTAATTTTTCATTTTTTTAAATATATATATATATATATATATATTTAATTTATGTCAATTAATAGAAATAAAAAACAACATTATTCACAATATTGAGTTATAATGAAAAAAATTCCTTATATTATTAAAAAATATACGTCTCTTTTTCCCTTTATGAACACATTTCTCTACACATTTCTCTACAATTAAAGACTTATTCATTAAAAATATTTCATATAAAATATATCATTAAATCTTTATATCAATGTTTTTTTAGGCCCTAAAAATATAAATAATGTTCCATAAAGGATTGTGTCATACTCCTATAGAGGGGTTATGAATTGGAATATAAGAGTTTCAAAAACTATGTATTTCCCTTTCCATTATCCTCTTAAAAATTCAATAATTTTTGTAATACATAAATTGAAATATCAATAATTTTACAACTATAAACAAATTTATTAGTTGACATCAAATACTAATGATTTTTCTATTCATTTTTGCACCATTGAAAAATTTATTTTTCAATGGAATGTTTTTTAATACCTTGGTGAATGGCTACTTTTGTTTTCCCTTATGAATTTCATCACAGATTTTAAAATTACATTCTTATATGAAAATCACTATAATAATTTTTTAATTTCATGATTAATATTTTATTAAATGAAAAAGTTTATTTTAATATAATTTTTTTAAACATAATTAGGTAAGATCCTTTTATCAATTTAAATAATTTTTACAATGAAATGATATTGATTTTGACCTATTTTAGGTAATATATAAAACAATAGAACCTTATTAATTCATGAATGATATGAACACCATTCCATGAATCTTTTGAATTATAGAATACAATGTTCCTAGGTGTATCATTTAGTCATCCATGGGGGTGAATCAGTGCTAACAAATTTATTTTGAGATATTCTATATAAATAATTTATTACATTTATTTTATCAAAAAAAATTATAAGTTAGGAATTTTATATCATAAGAAACTCTTATATACTATTTTAACTACATTTTACACCGATTATATAATGAAAATACAATAAAACTATTTTTACGGTGTTCTCCCTATGTGTGAAAAACTAAATCATTTCCATGGATACTGTGACAGGTCCATTGACTCATCCACTAATAATATTTTCATCCACTAAAATTGAGAGGTATTTATAAAAAATTCCAAAACAGATAAATCCTTCAAAATTGTCCACATGTATTTTTTATACGATTAAATAAATGTGGAAACTCTCGTTATAATCCTTCTATATTTTGATATGAACGATTATACTGACTCACATTTGTTACAAAATTTTACTTATCTTATGAGAAACTATAAGGTAAACATTAATGTAGCTCCTTGAATCTTCATCAATAAATGTCATTTCAACATAACCATATTGTGTAATATTTTTGGAGAACCTCATCTATCATCCATTATTATCTCTCTAATTCACCTCACCTTACATATGGTAAGACTCATTTTATTGAGCCTCAATACTCATCGCATCAATATTTTATGCTTCAATATCTCTATGGTAATATTTTATCCGGTTAACATAAATTATTTCCACTCTCACCAGTACTTATATATCAAATAATACTTTATATTATGCTAGTGATTTGTGATTTTCAATCAGACATCTCATCAAAATACCAATCTGGTACTCCTCTGTGTAAAAACACATCTTGGATCATCTTCTTCAACCGTGTAATTCCTCAGTTGGAGACTATTTCTACTCTTAAATATTCTTCCATTAATATTATTTATATGTATTAATAATACATGAATCTTATTCCATTATTATTTCTCCCATTTGTATTTTTTTTATTCAATATAATATCACATGAAAAAAAACATTCATTCATGAAAAACTCAAATTAAACATTCAAACATCTTGATTCTCTCTACATTGTTATATAATTATCAAATCTTAGAGAACATTATTTTACCCTCGTAAAAATTATTTCATGCAAAATTTTATTGAAATTCCTTAAAATCAACATTATAGAACATCTCTAACGATATTTATCTTAAAAAAAGATAATATACACTAAATTATTACCTCATCATCATCATCATTATGGAAATTATTTTTTTTTAAGGTTCCTAAATTCTTCCTCTAAATCATTTTTTATTGATTAATTCATTAAGAACTCCTCTTATGGGGACCGTTCCTCTGTTAAGTGCATTTGATATTTCCAAATCTGATCATTCCACTCTCCATGATCTTGTTTTATTTCTACAATTTTGTGAACTCAACATAACATTGAATTACACTCTTCATATACCTCATCTACAAAAAGAATTCATAAATAACTTACAAATGAACATCAGTGCATTCCTCTATCTGATCATATCACACATGTTGGTATGATATTTTTGGTAGGTTGTTTCAACATTTTTATATTGGGTCATTGTTCCTAAATGAAAAAATTCATATATAACATGGTTCCAAAATCTTATTCTAGTTCATCTTCACATAGTTTTTCATCCTATAAATTCATAATTCAATGTACAATGTTGATCAATTTGATGGATCCTAGATCAATTCAATTTCTAATATGTTTATCGGTAGAATATTATGTATTATCTTACTAATTGAAGATAAGTTTCATCTTGTTCTTCATAAAAAACATATTCAATTAATATATTCAATTTATATCCTTGATTTAATAGTAAAGTTTCAACATTTATTACCATAAACTATTCCGTTTCTTGAATTAGGTAACTTATAACACCTCATCTACATTTATATTTTCATTCATTGATCTTTTCAGTTTTTCTCTACTAGATAGATTTTCTAAAACTATCCATTATAGCCACACACAAAATCTAGATTAACCTTACATAGTTATTGGATATTGTAACAAATTATTACATACACATCAGATCATTATTGAACCTTAAAAAATAACCAACTCACTATCTTCATTACTTCAAACATCATACATCATATAAAAAAATCATTTAACCATGAACATGGTAAAAAATGTTTTCAAATAATATCATTTTATTTATGTTTTTTAAATGTTATAGTCGAAATTCTCCTTGTATTTCTAGTCACATATTTTTCATCCTTTTGGATAACATGATTTAGTGACTAATGATAATATTATTGAAACTTATAATGACTAATTTCATGAAATACTTTTCATTTTCCTGGTGGAATTGTCCCTTCTATTTCAAAAAATATAACTTCTACTTTTTACCATCACTCACAAACAATATCACAAAATGGCACAATGGGGAACGAGTCACAACTACCCCAAGCCTACCTTCATAGGCTAGGGGTGGCAACATGATCTGAATTGAATAGCTAAAAATGGTGGTGTTATACTAACATAACTGTACTCACACACACAACCCTATCAGTCAATACATTTATAGGAATATTAATCAAAATATGAAATATCTTGAAATTAATCGAGTAAGATATAAAATTTATGATTTATAATATTAATAAAATGAAAAATGAACTTAAAAAGGGACAAATTACACTTCCAACCTAAAATACTCTCCAAAATTAAAAAAACTAGAAACGTAAAATGAGAAGAGAGATCTGTCAAAATCTAAAATCTCTGACCACCATATGTAGTAAAATTCAATAGTTACCCCTATGATTCTCTATAATCGTATCCAAACAGTTTGTTTTATTCAAAACACATTACACCTAAGGATAAATATAATATAGGGTAGAGTATAAAAATACCTAGTAGGGTGCCACAAAATCTAATGGTGGAGTAGTACGAGAGAAATTAAGAATATACATCTCAACATAAAGTAATCGAGTAAAATAATCCAATGATATGTATATATATGTGTGTGTGTGTGTTTTTGACAACCCAATGAATTCAAAATGTGAGATAAAGGGGAACTCCATCTCACAGCATGTCCCAAGATAGAGACCCATTTGTTCCAAAGGATCATCATCGATGCCCATCATCTAAAACATTTTTATGAGGAGACATCCATGTCCAGACAAACAACTCCATTGTCCTACATGATCAAGGGTCTACAATATCTATATAGAGGATCCATTTCCGTATACAACAAGAGGGTACCACTCAGTGTATTGGTAGATTAACCAATCCATATCCTGGAACAATGGTTCCACTTAGGTGTCCAAAAAAGAATAACCTAAATCCATAAGAGGGTGCTTATTTAATGTTCATGGACCCATGAATTGACTCTACAGTAGGGTTCAACTCTAATGGACAATAGAGGACCCAAACCCTATTTATTAGTGGGGTTTCACAGTAGTGGTCGAGGTCCTATTCCAGGACTCCACATGAAAGTAAAACTTGGAAGATAGGTATATGACCCATTCCATATCCTAGTAGGAGGGTTACACTATTGTATTAAATAAAGAACCCATTCTAGCCCCATATGATTGGTTAAAATGGATAGTAGATAGAGTAACCGTGCCCTACCTAGTTAGGGAGTTCCACTATGGTGGTCTAGGACCCCTGCCCTGATATCACAGGATGGTGACACTTGATAGATAGGTAGAGGGTCCATGACCTATCCCAAGAGTAGGATTCCTCCAAATTAATTAATATTGTTCACAAGCCTTTCTTAGTTTTAGCGTTCCACTATAGTGGTGGATCGATGACCCATTCCATGCCTATAAGGAGGGATCTACATTTGAGATCTCTAATGATCCTACACAATCACATACATCATCGAGCTTCCCATAAATAAGCATCATACTTGAGACTTCCCACATCATATCTCAAAATAAACCTTAGAGGCTTCCATCCGATTCTACATGGAAAAACACTATGGATTGGTGAGTGATGAGAAAAAAATTGTTTTTGAACAATGGATATACAAGAGGTTGATGATTCCTAAGAATGAATTTTGGGGTACATTTCATGTTATGGAAACCCCACCCCATGTGGTACTAATATAATCCCCAACCATGTCCCTAGTGATACCCAACTCACTACCCATGTCTCGCTATATTATGTTTCTTTGACACATGGGCTTTTTCTCGTGCTACTGTCTCTGTCTGTGTAATCATTCTCATGTCTATATACATAGATACATGGTGTGTTACCCTTCATGGGATTTGACATGTGTCCTTTGGGGAATGTATGTGTAACCTAGTCATGTTCATGTACTCATGTACATGGTGTGTTCCGCATTCTACAGAGTGTGTTAGGTCCTGGACGACACTCAGTATGTTATTCCTTCACATGCTCATGTACTATAGATAGGAATCATGATGCCTCTAACCATACATATCTGTTATAGGATCACATGGGATCCTTTTAGTGCAGCCTCTGTATCGGAAAATCCATTCTTCTAGGATTTCGCAGCATGGGGTCCCTCCCCGTGGTGTGTCTTATGTAACTCCATGGAAAACCCTAGTAATCGAAATAACTGAGATACACTAAATTGGTTCATACTACATTTTGTGTAGTTGGGATTTTCATATTGAATTAAAATTTGTACCTTCAAATTATATTTCAACATGATCCCCTTCATATATTCCCTCCAGGCTATCTATAATCAAAGGATGGAGCCTACGTTCATCGTTTTTGGCTATTCATTAGTCAGAAAAATGATTTCTGTTTGATGTTTTCTACCCCCACATTCCCTAACCATGTCCCCCACTTCCCAAAGTGCCTCATCAAAATCATTATCCATGGTGGAATCTATTGAGTCTGAAAATAGTCTGAATACTATCTATAATTTCCAAATAAATTCATTAAACACGAATCCTCAATGAATCTAAGAGTATAATAGGGCATGGTCCAACTAGAAAAATTTGAACCGACAGCCCATAGGAAAATCATACATGAATGTGAAGAGTTATTGGGTTAAATGAACACAAAAAAGTGAAATAATTAATGTACATTAATTCATGGACAAAAAATAAAAATTGGGATTTCTAAGTTCAGAAAAAATAATAACCAATTAACAATCAGTACATAGGCTCATGGTCATCTTATGTACCATCTCAAGACTGACAATAGATGCATGACTGATCTTAGTCTAGCATAAGGGTGGCCTATAGGGTCTCCCATAAAGGGTGGTAAAAGGTTCCATGTCAATAATTGAGTTCAATATGTTATTGTTTGAAAACAATACAAAGGGAAATTGATACTCATAACTTTATAAAATGTCTAACATGAAATCGCCCAACAAATACATCAAAACATGGATTGTGTGCATAGACTTCCCAACTATCTGGGGTTGAAAGGATGTCCTCGCCCTCATATGGGTCCTAAATTCCTCCCATAGGAATCTCTAAAACCATGATGTCAATATAAAATTTTGGATGAATATAATATCTAATGTAACCACATGGGGGAGATATATCTACCATATGTACACATTTATATAACTCTCCACCAAACACAACTCCCTGATATAACGGAAGTGCCCTGAAATCATTATTTAGTATACTATCAACTAGAGGGTGTTGTGAGATATATCTATTGGAATTATCTCTATCACAATGTTCAAGGATATGCCATCCCATTTTCACATAGAGATATCAAGGGGGCGTAAAAGACAGATCGGAACCTAGTGCTCATCATTCACATAATAACATGTGATGCATAGAGAAACAATCACATTGAGAGTTGGTCTCATGTTGTCCCACCAACACAACTATTGAATATTCCTAACATAATCTCCATAATATAGATATTTATCCAAGGGTGATGTGTGGAATATTTCATCACCTCCTCCCACATTATTATTGGGGTCACCCTGGGTCCCTGGAAATGCATCACTCCATTCCATCTCTCAGAAAAAACCCATTTCTAGAATAAACTATCGATATACAGTCATGCAAGGCCTAATAGTTGATTTCTCCCAACTAAGACTCTATGGAATGATAGATAAGTATATTATTTGACCCCATCAACTAAATAAATTATGAACCCTCCTTCCAAACCCGGATTGACGGCAATGAAGTGAACTTCTCAGATCCCTCCTGTAAAAAATAGGTATGTGAATTCCTATAAAAGCTAATACTCTACTAGATTTCCCTTATCCAGAGTATAGTGTATCTCAAATTCATAGTCCTACAGTAACTCCAAATAGTTCTCTATCTCATGTTCATGTATCTCTTTGTGATGAAATATGTGAGACTCTAATGGCCATAGTTAACAACAATGTACTATCACAAAGATAATTCCTCCAAGTTTTTGGGTGAAGATAATCGGAGAATATTCTAGTTGATGTGTCACATTGTTAAAATCATGGGGTCCAAAATAACTTGAACCAAATGAGGTAACTACCCATATATAGAACATCGCACATCTAGAACTAGATATAAAGGAATCAAAATGAACTCGGTAATCCACACCCTCCTCTTGTAGTCTAAAAACATGAACCCTCATCACCCTCAACCCCAACCCCTTAAAGGCTCCCTAGAATAGACCAATACAGGTAAAAAGATTCCCTTTCCACATTCGGGTAGTAAAAGGGGTTTCAATCCTATTGAATCCTTCAAAAAATCAATGTAATACTAATCATACTCAATGAGGGTCCCCATGATACTATTACTCTATGTTAATATCTATAATCCTCCTTCAATTGGCTCAAATTTTCATAATTATCCACCGAGGATATAAGTTTTCAAATAATGAATAATTATATGAATAGATCCAGGAAGGATTAAATTACTCAGTTCATAACTCTATCGACATTGTTGGGTGTCCAACACATTAAAGGGTTTCACCATCAAATCAACATATAATGTAGTGGTATTAATTAGCCATTGTTAGAATAGTATCCCCTAGAACTATAATCCACTGATAACCAATCCCAAGATCATACTTATAGAACAACTTTTGTAAAGGGAACTAGTCAATGCTGTCATCTATTATCTGGGACGGATAATCTCCCTAAAAATCAATATTTTCATGAAATATAACTCCACACCTCAGACTGAGATCCCATCATCCCATCAAGAAAAAAACACAAGGCCTCCAAAGTGAACACACTGGATCATGGTAAGACTTACCTCAGTAGACCCTCCACCCACACTACTAGACATTGTAGACCCATTGGGGTCATTTGACCTGCTAGGGAAAACATTGGGTCATCCCTAGTGCATGTCAATACAGATGTCCATCTCATGATAGAGAGATATAACTGGAATTCCCTCATAAACCACCACTACTTGAGAGAGTTGAGATCTCATAACTTATAATACTCCAAGGATAAAACAATCCAACTCATAAATTGTATATAATCAACTATTAATTCTCTCATCCCACTCTGTCTAGTGATAAATCATCATCCAAGAGGAAAACTACTTCCCACAATGTGGAAGAACTACCATACTCACTAGTAGATGTTATCTGTGTGTGGATGGTTGATGACCAATCCATACTATATAAGACATCATAATATCTGACTACCTTAATTGAATGATATGGTGTGGGGATTTTTTCCTCATAGTGTACGGTCATCCCATCAACATAAAGTTGGGATCACCAGTCATATTTTTAGGGTCCTCCAATACATGGTTTAAGAAAAAAGGGCCTTCACGAGTTATAATTGTTCTTGAAAATGGGATATGAACAGGATAAATGAGGATTTAGACTCTATGTTATCATCTACAGCTAGAGCACTATTGAAATAGGTCATACCCTGAACTACACTTGAGACACTCACCCAGAAGTCCCTTCTACTGGGATCTCATTCGTACCTTCCCCCTACCCTTCTCCAAAAGGTCCTCCTTCGACAACTCATCACACCAACCTACCCAAGAATACATGTCAATGGGACTCATTCACCATACCTTTCAATTTAATGAATTAGGCTTCACTGACTGAAATGAAATTATATAAATCACTTCCCAAGAACATATCATGATGGGGGAAGTGTCCCACTTCCTTACATGTCTACATGAATGATAAAAATCTCTATTATAGGACTCTACTGATTCATTGAAACGTCCTAGAGATGTCGCATGATAAGTACCCAAAATTAAAGTGGACTCATCCAAGCGGGATATCCAAACCATAGTACAGACCTAACCTCAACCACCTGATAAAGGATTCTGGATTATCATCAAACGTGTTCAATTTCGATCTTCAAAACAAAAAATATTCACTCATGATGGGTGCATCATCTTCTATTACCACATGAACCCACTTATACTCTTCAAAAATCACTGCCTATGAGTGCAACAATCTGATCGGTTGGGATCCGTAGAAGTATCAAAACTCAATTCACCATCTCAGTCCAATATTCTTCCACATGGGGATATGTATCAATGTAGAACCTTCGTGGCTTCTTTCGGGATAACTCACATGTTTTGGTAATCCTATGTTCATACTCATCCTCCTATTCTGGTTCAATCGGCTACTTGACAAGTGTTTTTCTTATGACCTATCCACCTAGAGGAATAATATCATGAAACAAACCCTAAACTAAGGCCCCATGACTCATTAGATCATTATCATGATTTCTATTCAGTAACCAAAATGATTTCCTTTTCTAATGAAACTAAATATTGATCACGATATAACTTGGTCAAACAAGAATATATATACATGGGGATTTAACTCAAGAAGGGAAGTCAACAAATAAATCATATATGATGCAATTATTGTTGACCCCTAAAACCAATGTCTTAGTATGAAGAGTTGACAAGAAGGGAGTCAGAGTCCAAGAGATTGGTTACATCATCCGACCTCACCATCACAATGTTTCATATATTAAAAGTCACACTCATGATACATAGAAACAATTTCCATAATTCCCAAGCCTATTCTAGTAAGGGGACCAATCAAAAAACAATCCCAATGAATATTCATCACAATTACAAATTGATCCTGACACGATCCAATGGGGCTTAAGTCTCATCTACCCAAGCCTACCTTCATTGTATAGGGGTGTCCAAAAGTGTTGAAAAGGAAAAATTGTATCAGAGGACTTGGCCTAATGTACCAATATGAACACACCAAACCATATCAATGTATTTATTCATAGGAATAATAATAAAATGATGAAATATATTGAGAATAAACAAGAATGTAGAAGTGTATAGGGTTCAAAAAATTATAATATTGTAAACTGAAAAGAAAAAAGGTAAAAATGATATCCTAATAAGAATGATGTCCCAAACAGACAAAAATAGAAAAGTAAAATGTTGAGAGATCTATATTCTATATCTCTAGGATCTGAAAATGTATACATTCAGCTACACCATGTATCCCTATGATCTTCTATAATGGCCATTGACATGTCCATTATATTCATAAGAAAAAACACATGTAGGGAAACGATCATGATGGGGTGAGTATAAAGATATCGAGATGGCGCCTAGAAAACTGAAGGGGAATAAGTAAGCGACACGATATGAATAGATACCTCAACCCAGAATCATGATATTAAAAAATCCAATGACTTGAAAACATGTATACATATTCTCAAGACAAATAATCAGAAATGAGAGAGATAGGAGATCTTAATCTCATAGAACGTCCCATGAAATTGTTCTATTAGTTCAAATGGTCCATCATCAATTCCCAACATCTATTGTATATGTATAAAGAGAAATAAATGTCATAAAAAAACATTACACTATGACACATAGTCAAGGGGACATTATATATATGTAGAGGACTTTTCCTCGGTACAAATTCAGGAATCCACTTAGCTGATAGTTAGAATACCCATGCCTAATCGCAATAGGTGTGTTCCCCTTTCATGGTTGAGGCCCGATTCCCCAACTCCATTGGAAGGTGTCTCTCTGATGGCCGAGGACCCATGACCTGACTCTACTAGAGGGTTCCACTCTAATTGTTAATAGAGGGTCAATGTCCTACCCTACATGAGCTGAATACTCTTATTGAAGAAGACACATGACCTGACTTTTTTGGGAGGGTTCCACTTCATAGAGTGGTAGGGTAACCATGGAATGTACCTAAATGATTGTGACACTATAGTATTAAATAGAAGATCCAAACCCATCCAATATAAATGTTTCTAATTGGATAGTAGATAAAGGAACCATGACCTTCCCTGAACGAGGGATCCACTCCAATGGTCGAGGAACCATCCCCATACTATATAGTAAGGTTCCACTTAGTTGATAGGTCAAGTACTACGACCTATCCCTAGATGATAGTTCGACTCTAGTGCTTTGTATAGGACACATGCCCTGACTTGTTGGTGTGTTCAACTCTAGTTGTCAATATAAGACCAATGCCCTATCCAATTAGAGGGTGCCGCTCTAGTCACTCTACTCATACAGTGAAATTACTTCAATCATCGAACGTTACATAAATAAGAACCATGACTAGAACATCTTGCATCATATCTAAAAATAAATTGTGGATGAAACCATTTTGTTCTACATTGAAATAATTTAGGACATGGTACTCAAGGAAAAAAAACCACGTCCGAACAGAGGAATATAAGAGGGTGATGTCCCCAAAAATGAGAGTAGTGGTACCCAGTATGTGGTCTCACTCATCTCATGGTCCATATCCTTAACGATAAACTTCTCACATCCCATATATCCTAACATGGAGTGTATAAGAAGTACATGCATTGCTTATGATACTCAGGTTTCTTCCCATGCACCAGGCTGTGTCTGTGTATGCTTTCCCATGTCCGTGTAATTTGATACACAATGTGTACTCCCACAAGTGGTCCCACCGGTGTCCTTGGTTTTATTTTATTGTACCTCTATCATGTGCATGAACTATGGTACATGGAATCTACCACACCATGGATGGTGTGTTAGGTCTAGGCCAAAAATTGGTGTTTTCCACCTACGCATGCCCAAGAACCCTCTTTAGTAGAATCCATGACTTCATCTATACATGACATGAATGGGAACACCAGAGATCCTAGGATTTTACCCTATATTCATGTCAATCTAATTAGCTAGGGTTTCATGGTGTATTTCCCTCCACATGAGATGTCATATTGTACTCCAACTGAATCCCTAGTTACTCTACATACTAATCTACACATCAAGTTTTCATAGTATATTTCATGTAGTCATTAATTTAATCGAAAGTCATATATGTTCTTGTGAATTTCAGATCCCTAAGTGCCACTTCAAATCTCCAATTTAAACAACCCAAAATAGAAGGAAGGATCATCCATTTGTCATTTTTTGTTTCATGTTAGCCCAAAAACGGCTTTCTATTGATCTATTCAACTCAAAAACAAACCACATGCATCCCCCATTTCCCATAACACCTCACCAATATCACGACCCCAAGTGGAATCTCCAACATCCATCCAATCATATGAATCCCTCCCTAATTCTCTAATACATTATTCACATGTGGATTCACCAAAAATTTGGGGTCCAATTGGTCTTGGTCCCACTCGAAAATGTCGAAATAAGACCTTTTTGAGCAATAAGTGAAGGATGGGAAGAATGATTGGGGTAGATGAACAATAACATTGTTGGAACAATAGTTTTCTATAATTATTGTTGATATAATATAAATTGGGATGATCGAGGTGATAAGAATAATATAAAAAACTAAATATTAGTTCCCATTATCAAGAGAAGTATTTAAATATTTGTAGATCAATGAAACATTATGTTTATGAACAATCTTGTTTATCATTTGGTACATAATCCATTAATTTATGAGTCCTTATAATGACAAAAAGATATGTCAATTTTAGTTGTTCACTTATTATAAATATGGTATATAATAAAAAACACATATATTACATAGATAATAATATAAATGAATTATTCTCATGAATAATGAATGAAATAAGTGGCTTTTATAGAAATTAATGAAACTATACCAATGTAATAGTAACATGACCATTGTAATAGTAACCTGAAAATTACAAATAATAATATGGATAATTGAATAAAACCCAAAATTTTTTCAAATAATAATGGAATTATATTTTTCATGATTTTTTGACAATCCCCCTTTTATGCATTGAGGGGAACCCTTAAATGACCCATAGGCCGAGAGGCACATGGACTATACATGGCCTGAAGGATTATTGATACAAGGCCTATTACAAGACCTTGGAAGGCCCAATACAAGGCATAGTTTTGGAACATCCCCTCCCCAATATATTAATCATTAAAGGCATATAGATCCCAAAATTAAAAGGTTTATTGGCTAACATTGACCTATGTAGAGCTACATAGTGCCTAGTACCAATGGAAAGTGACATAACCTAACATTCATACAATCTGGATATTTCTTCTATAATGGATGCTACTTTTTTTAATCTTCTTTTGGGGCCTTCTCTTTTGTGGTCATCTAGGGCTGGTTGTTTTGGTTCATTGTGGCATGGAGGATTGGTGTCCTGAAAACCAATAGTGTTCTGACGTACCTATGGCTCGAAGGCCATTGTTGGCCCAAAATCTAAGTTTCATGACGTCCTTGGTGGCCCAAAGTCCATGTGTCATGAGTGCCTTGCTGGTATGATGTCCCTGAGACCCGTAGGCCCAAATCAGTGGCCCAAAGATTTATAATATGTGTTAAAATTTTTAAATTATTATTTTTCGAATAAATTATGATTTTATTAAAAAATAAAATTTCATATATTTTGAAAATTACTTTCATATAATTTTCATTATTTTTAAAATATGTGCATCAACAAATTGTATGGGATAGTTTTTGGGATTTCCCTAAAATAGATGATTTTTTACTAAATTGTGTAATACATTGATAAATGATATAAACTACAGACATGATGTATTTTTCATGGATGACATATTGATGATGTAATAACCATTTTATCTGAAAAACATTCACTATTTTTTTTATTTAGTCATCTAAATAATATCTATTTATATTCTCGAGGAAAAATAATAATTATAATGTAAAAAATTGGAAAACAAACACACCTCTCCTTCCTTATTTATATAACCGTTCATATCCTCTTCCCCTGACAACTTATAATCCTAGAATATAGTCTAAATTGTACCCAATTACATTCCTAGGTCTCCTCCTCACGTTTAAGAGGTTTTGGATTCAACAAAATTCCAAATCCAAGTTCTTTAACGAGGTTCTCAATGAGACAAAATTCAAGAGGTAAAATCCTCATTTCTATTTTAATTTCAAATATTTTCCTTATCTTCACCTTAAATCACCCAAAAAAATTTCATGATAACTCCAACATCATATATATATTGGAATTATATTTAATTATTAGAATATACATTTTCAAATATTTACACCTCTTTTTTTTATAAAAAATGTAAATATCTTCAGTGATGTGTCGATTCACCACCTCTGTGGACAATGAGTTTTTGTTTTCCATTAATGCCTTAAAATCGTATCATAAACCCATTACTAAGTCTATGTTTGATTTTAATATTCATATTATATCTTCTATAATTTAATAGAACCAATATATAAACATTATATAGAATAAAATTATAGAAGTTCAAGATAGTCATAAAAATTACAAAATGAATGAAAACATTTTCATCAACATTTTATATAATGAATAATCCTCATTAAATATATCCAAATTATATATGTGAGCATATAATCTTATGTAATTTCCTTAATACTAAATAATTTTACATGTCAGTAAGTTATTCTAATTTGAATTGAACCAACATATTAATACTCATGGGAATCGACCATGAACCCCGAATGTGAATTCTTACAAAATGATGAGATTAAACACTATAACTCCTCAAAATTGAAATAAATGGACATAAAATAATTATAATAAATCAGAAAAATTTATAACTAGTTATTAATTTTTTAATTAATGAAAATAATTTTATTATGCAGGATATTAAGTACAATTACAACAACCATTCAAACATAAGGGTTGGGGATTCTCAAACCCAACTCATTTTCTTTATATTATTCTTCTTTCAAGAAAAATTTCATAGTGGATATTTATTTAAAGTTATTTCAATATAAATTCATTAATGGACCATTTTATTTTTTTTTGATACAAATATTTCCAATTTTATTTTATGAATAAAAGAAATTTTTTTCAAAAGAACTCATATTTCCAAAAAATATCATGTATCCTCATTTTTTATTTTTTATTCACTCAAAAATAAATATTCCTATTTCAAATTTTATCTATTTCCCCATCAATTTTTGAATGAAATATTTATTCTTTAAATCATGATTGAAAAATAAAAATGAACTCGATTCCTTTTCATGTGTTACATGTTGGATTTTATTGATATACATTCTATGTGTAATTCATTATTATTTAAAGTTTATGATGTGATAGGTGGGACCATAATTATATATCCCTCCAATAAGTTGGTTGATTTTATGTATCACATGATATAATTTTTATTAGGAATCAGCATGATGCTATATTTGTTCACAGTTATGATGTTATGATAATGAAAATATGTTATGGGTGAACATGATGTTAGTTTTGTTAAACAAATATGAGTGTTATTTTACCACATAGATATGATGTTTCATTTTTATGAATTTACTTATTCTGTTCCTTAATCAAATTCATCAATTCATGATGATGATTATGATAATAATTTTATTTTAGGATGATTATGATTATGGTCACCAATTTTATATTGATTCATGACCCTATTTATCCTCTTAATATTATTTTAGCTCACCACTTTCTTTGATTATGTCCCAAGGTGACTTCTTGTACTAAGGATTACATGAGAATTTAAGGGATAAAAATATATTTTTAGTAAATTTTTATGTTTAAATATTGTTAATTTTTTGTATGTACCTAATTATCTCAAAAAACTAGACCTTGGAATCCTTGTTTGGTAGAACTTATATGTTTTGTATCCCTGAAATGATGTATTATTCATGTAAGAAAAAGAAGGGTCACTGTATTTAGTGTCAAATAATAGTTTATTTAATTTTTTAAATAGGATTAAATAATATTAGTGATATCCATTAGGATTAGAATATGTATATGTTGATTCTTTATAAAAATTATTATCATATGGATCCCATAAGATATTCATTTAATGTTACTCAAATATTAAGATAATTTATTCATGCATTATTGAATTAATCATTGTTAATACATTTTCATGTTTATAATATGGTTGGAACTAGCAGAAACTAGTCTACAAAATCATGTAAGGGAAAATGAAATGATTTTCCAAATGATGTCCCCAATGCCATGGTTGGATCAGTTCTAAACATTATGGTGGTTCTTAGAAAGTTGCATTAGGATATGACTAATAACCTGAACCACATGGAACTACAACCATCATCTATGAATGAGAATATGTCCATTGTTTCCTTTATGGGATAATGACCCTCGAAATATAGTTGATATTATGATCCACTAATTATGGAACAATTGTATAAGTAAATAGGGAATGTGTTTTTTGGGATCCACTATTCTGAGAATGAGAATGTGACTTTTTGTTGTCTACCATTTTTATGGAGAAGATGATCAATGGTGGAAATTGTTATAGAACTCCAAAAATAAGGAATAATTGGAATGGGTAATGTTGGAAGAAATTAATAAAATATTTCTAAATATTCATTTCCATAAACCTATTTACACATAGATATAATGATCATTCATAGAGATGAATAAAAATAAATGAAGTGTATTTATAACATATATGGAAAGAATCAAAAGGATTTCAAGGTATATCATGGGTTTTGTTAGAAATAATTATAGAAAAAATAGGTACATTCATTACTGGATTAAATCAACACTATCCAAAGGCTCTATTGATCCCAAATTTTTTAATATATGAATAATTGGAGTGATGTGCTATCAATGTATAGATGGAGGTCGTATAATGGTCCAATGATTATGGATATTAGAATAATATAATGAAGTTTCATGTTTGTGGGTAAACCAAAAAAGGAGGAAATATGATCCAACCATCCATGTGTCAATAAGGTGGGATGAAGCATCATGGGAATCGCCTTACTGGGTTGTGTATATTTATCAAGTATTTGAGAGAAGTCCATCAATCAGATTAATGTCAAAAATACATGAGTAATGTGGCCGACAAGATGGAGGAAAGGAGAGAACCACCCATGGTTCAATTATTTAGATATATAGATAAAGTAATCTAAGTATACTAGTTCACTAAACCACAACTTCTTGAATGAAATTAGCATCATCAGCCACCAAATCCAAATTAAGAGCGGAAATATTACTCCTTCACTACTGAAAATGTGGTGAAAGAAAATGCAATCATACAATGTACACTTAAAAATCACTCAATAATGAAAAAATTATTCTTTGATTATATTCCTACGTATTCTATTATATCATGCATGTTAACTTGAAATATTGCATTTGATCATTGATCCCTTGAACTACTGATATACATAAAAAAACACATAGTGGTTCCCCCATTGAAACCCATGTATTAGACACTTCTCTAATTATAGTATGTGGGAATATTACTCTATTGAATTTCATAATACTTCTCGTTGAAGAATTTGTTGCTATAATGGGAATTGATTGGATCTATTTATATATAAAACACATCAACTATTTGTAAAATGATATATTTTTTCATATTCCATACCATCCCATCCTCCTCTAAAATTTCCTAGAAGATCGTAAATAAACTTTAGAATATCCCTCAAGTGTGTGGGTGTTGATACTCTATGAATATGCATAGCTCACTCAAATCATTTATTAAAATGAAGGTATCAACATAGATAAAAGAACTGAATTCATGGAATACAGTGATGTATTTTATAAACAGTTACCTGGAACTCTTGTGGATGTTTTTTCAATATAACTCAATTAAAAATCTACTCCTATCTCAAAATTCCCCAATATGATGGTCACGATTGAACTGGATGAGTTATATAAGTATGTCCATGTTTTTCTAGACAAGGGGTTATAATACCAAGTGCATCACCATGGGGTGAGAAATTTCTTTTTGTGATGAAAATCTATGAATTGATGAAGTAGTATATCGATAAAGTGGAGATCAATAAGGTCACCACAATGAACATATTTCTTTTTTTAAGGATTGATGACTTGGTCGATCAACTATTAGGATTTCAATACTTATAAATGGTTAATCGTTATTCTAGATATCATCAAATTAAGGTGAAGAAGGATGATATTCAGAATACTCCTTTCCTTACAAGTTATGGGAACTATGAGTTTCTAGTGATTCTATTATTAAATACCAATACCCTTGAATTCATTATGGATTTAATTATTATAGTAATTATATAATAAATTTATTTTTTTGGTTTTGTTTATTGAATATATTCTCATATACTAAATGATTAATTTGAACTTGATGATCATCTAAGGATTGTTTTAGCGGCATTTTGGAATGTGTCATTTTATGCAAAGTTCAACAAGTGTGGATTTTGGATAAAACATGAGACATTCATAGGAAATGTGATCAAAAGTGAGTTAATTTATGTGGACCCATAAAAAATTACAATTAATGAATGACCTAAACCCACTTGTGTAATGGAAATCCACAGTTTTCTTGGATTTGAATGGAAATACCATTGTTTTGAGAGAAATATCACATGATTTTCTAGACATCAAATTAAGGTAACAACCAAAGGGGGAATTTCTTTCTAGATAGAATAATACTAGGAAAATTTCAATGATATAAATAAGTGGATAATAACTACAAGAACACTCCCACTACCCACAAGTGGAGAATTTTTTGTGATAAATATTGATTATTCAATGAAAGGACTACGTTGTGTACTCTTGTAGGATGATGATTGGATATATTACAACTCACATTGGTAGATGATACACAATTACCACTACCTGATGCATGCTCTGGATCTAGCGTCTATGATTGGTTGCTTGAAAATTTGGTGGCAATACATATATAGTGAGAAGTGTTACATATATAATGACCACTAGTGTCTAAATCATATATTCAAACATAATGATATCAACATGCTTCAATGAAAATGGATATAGTTAATCAAGGACTATGATATCTCTATTCCCTACCATCCATGAAAATAAGGCAATTTAGTTAATGCTCTTAGCAAGAACAAACATGATTCTATTTGCATGTTGTGGATTGGAATTATCCTATCTTCCCTGATATGAAAATGTTTTATTTGGACATCATAATAGAATGTAATACATCATTACATGACCAAATTATTGGAAACCATCTATCAAATGAGAAGACCAAGGAGTTATAATGTGAGGATCTGGAGTTAAAAAATATGTTGAATGTAGTAAAGGAAGGACTGAAACACGAGTTCCAAATTGATGATGAAAATATGATTTTTTTGGAATTAGGGTTTGTGTGCCTTCATCACATATACTTGAGAAGGATATATTGGATAATTCACAAACTTAACCATTAAATGTCGATCCTAGAAGTACCACAATGTATGGAGATATTATAGAACACTTTTAGTTGGGAAATGTGAAGAAGGATATTGCATATTATATCTCATAATAATTGGTTTGTAAGAATGTAAAATCAGAGAAAAAGAAGCGCAGTGGTATGATGAAATAATTTTCTATACCCATGTAGAAATTGGAGACTGTCATAAGGACATTATAAATGGTCTCCTTAAGAAATACAATAGAAATAATGAAATATTGGTGGTAGTGGATCGACTCACCATGACTACCCACATCATCACTATTTGGGATTATCCCATGCTTGAACAGCTTTACATGATATATGGGAAGTAAGTTGTGAGGATTCAAGGGGTTCCACATTAGATCATCTTGGATAATGATCCAATGTTCACATCTGAATTCTAGTGAATTATTCAACATGAATTGAGCAGTATATTTACATTTAGCATATCCAATCACCACCAAACTGATGGTCAATTTTAAAGGACTGTTCATACACATGAATTCAAACTCAGAAAAAACTCAATAGAATTCTAATGCCAATGGGAATATCTTCTAAAAATGTTTGTGTTCTCATATAATAATATTTTTTTCTCAAATATTCATATGGATCCATATGATGATACATATGGTAAGCGATGCAAAATTCCAACTTGTTGGGATGAAGTTGGCTAAAAATCTATTTGGACCTGATCTTGTGTATGAGATTATATATATTGTTATATTTGTAAAAAAATATAAAAAATTTCTTAGATTCTAAAAAAGGGATATACTGAGAATAGTACTTGTGATTTGGTGTTAGAAGTTGAAGAAAAAATATTCCTTGTAATATCACCATGGAGTAGAGTCATGAAATTTGTAAAGAAATTGAAGCCCATCATAAGGTACATTGGAAACTTTGAGAGAATTGAACTCATATGAGCAGTTTCAACCAACCTTATCATCCACAAAATATGGATCATGTTCATGACATGTTCCATGTAACTCACTAGAGAATGTACATATCTCAACACTCACATGTAATAAATCTATAGGTGGTACAATTTGAAAACCAACACTCATATAATGAGACCCCAATAATGATCAAGTACTTTAGTGACACGGTTTGATTCATCAAGACGAATCACCTTGTAAAAGTGTTGTGGTGAAACCATAAGTAAGAATAGGTAACATGGGAAATATATGAAGTGATGAAGGAAATGTATCCTCGCCAGTTTTAACATAAATTTGAATAATGAAAATTTGATAACGAAAATTCAAAATAGCGAAGAATGTAATGAATGATAAAATTATATCTTCAATTTTAATCCATATTTTAATTATTATTTATATTATAAAACACATATATAATATATAGATCCCAATAAAAGCATTATTCTCATGAATGAAGATTGAAATAATGGGTGTTAAAGAAATTAAGGAACCTATAACGATGCAATTGTGGCCTTACCATTTGAATGATAATATGAACATTAGGAATAGTAATCTATCCAATAGAATAGTGACATCACCTATGAAAAAATACAATATAGAAATCATATAAATTAAAATATAATATAATTATATCGTGGTATATGTAAATAAAGGTATAAAAATAATAAATTAAGTGTTGGTATTTTTTAAATAAATATGATTATATAAAATTTAATAAATAATTTAATTATTTAAGAGAAAAAATATTTTCATAAATTTGATTCATAAAATAATATTTTTTATTATCATTATAAGATAATTCTATGTGACCCTAATTAATGTCTCAAATGATTATGAAATAGGCTATAATATTAAAATAAATATTTTTGAATAAATGATGATTCTGATTAACAATTAAATTTTCATTTTTGAAAAATATATTCATAAAATGGTGTTACATTTTAAAATATACACATTGAAAAATGGTTAGGGTGATATTTTGATATTTTTCTAAAATAAGTGAATTTTTTGTGAATAATGATATATGACAATTTTTTATTGAAGATAAATACATAAATTTTTCAGTCATGTTTGATGTATAAATGATTTCAGAACCCTTTTCTAGACATCTAATTCTATCATTAATTTTTTTACACATAATAATAAAAACTATTTATATTCTTGATTGAAATAAGAGATAATATATTAAAATACTAAAAAAACACCCATCTCCTCCCATACAAATACTACCCCCACCACCTCTTCTTATCAAACATTATAATGACTATATCGTATCCATATTATACCCAAATACATGACCAAGACTCTAACCCATGTCTTGGAACTTCTAGTTTCAAAAAATAAAAAACCCAAGTTCTTTAGGAAGGTTCTCTTGGAGACAATTTTCAAGAGGTAAAATACTACTTTATCTTTTAAAATATTATATTATATTATCCTCTCCTTAGCTCCCCTATAGCTGTAATGAATTATCCATTATATTTTATATACACTGAAATATTATTTTGGACATGGAATATCCATTTTCAAAACATTTATTCTCACTATTTATTAAAGAAAAATTGAAAACATCGCCCAGGATGCCTCAATTATCCACCTTCATATATTATAAGTATTCATTTTCCATTATTGAATTCAATTATGGTCATAAAAACAATATCAATGTTAAAAAATATTTTTACATACTTATTATAACCATTATCATTTATTGTAACCAATATATAATAATTATATTAAATACAATGATACAAGTTAGTGATGGTCGTAAATCCCTAAAAAATATATTAACGCATTTTCATCAATGTATTTTCTAAGGAATCATACTCATAAAATATTTTCATATTATATGTGATACCATTTTAAATTTTAAATGTTCATTAATACCAAATAATTTAAATTTTCTATAATTTATTACCAATTTAAAAGAACCCTCATATTTATTGTCATGGGAACTGACCCTAAACCATGAAAATTAATGCTCCCAAAATGATGCAGTTAGAAACTATAACTCATCCAAAATACCCATAAATGAGCATGATAAAATTATAAAAATATATAATTTTTTTAATTATTCAATTATTGAATACAATTTTTATTATCCATGCTATTAATTACATGCTAAAAAATAATTTATACATAATGTAAGGAGATTCTCGAATCTGAATCCCTTTTATTGTTTTATTACTATTTCATGAAAAACATAAAAGTCGGTGTTCTTTTAATTTTCATAAAATATAATTTCATTATTATTCAATTTTTTTGTGGATATATAAGTTTCCAATATGATTTTTTGGATTATACGTTGATTTTACAAAATAAATATCCCTTTCAAAACAAATTTTGTCTCCTATTGAGTTTCTTCTTCAGTAAAAAATGATAAGTGTTATACAAAAAAATATTCTTTTCCATTTTGCATTTGAGAACACCATGTCTATTCATGAAATCTTTATTTTTAAAATAGTAATTAAACTCGTTCCTTAACATTTTTACTTCATGACATTGATTGATATACGTTTTATATTGTATTCATGGTTTTGTAAGTGTTATTATTTGAAAGTTGGGCCATGAAATATATGATTCTCCATTGAATATAGTAATTTTAATTATCTCATGATATAATGTTTGTTATTTATGGTCTTTATGCTATATTTGTTTAGCATGTTGATGTTATGATTATGCAATATGTTATGTGTGAACATGATGCTTGCATTGTTCAAAACTATCTGTGGTATGTGAACATTAAGTAATGTTGTTTCATTTTTTTGTATGTCCCAATTACAGTGGTTAATATAATACTTTATACCATTATTAGGATGATGATACATATAATATTTATGTCGAATATTATTTTTCTCACCATATAATATTTAAGTCGAATATTATTTATCCTGTTATTGGGATTTTATATCACCCCTTTCTTTAATGTATATCATTTTGTGACTACAGATACAAAATATAACATGATATTTAAAGGGATAAATAAGAACATTTTTAATATATATTTATGTTTTATTATATTAAAGGTCATGCATGTGACTAATTTTCCCAAGATACTGATTCTTTGGATTTCGGTTTTATAATGATATTAGGTTATTTATCATTAAAAAGAAGTAATAGTCATATAAGAAAAATATGTGTCTCAATAGTCCTACATGGAGAATTGATCATTCATCGATGAAGAACACTCTTTCCAATGAGGAAGTTGAGTTGTGGAGTTTTCTTCACCTCAATCTTCTTGGATCAATAGTTTCATGGTCGTCGGCTAATGATTCACCAATGATGGATGGGAGGAGATTCCTATCAATGGACCATGGGTTATTTGAACTACCCTTTAAATCCTCCATAATATGGACATTATATATGAATAAAAAATAGGTTATTTAATTTAAAATAAATAAATTTAATCATTTATTTTAATTTAATGTTGATGCCAAAACCCACGATATTTGAAAACCCATAGCTGAAAATTTTTAGTCCGTGACTATGGTAATCCTCATAATCTGGACACAACCATGCTATCAAATTTCAGATATGAGATTTTGTTTATGATAAATCAAATTTTATCAAAAAAACAATTCAATCATAATTAAAAATATTTTTAATATTTTTATGAAATTAATTAAAGGCACACCGGGCATGGGAATAACATTTTATCTTGGTCCCTGACAACAAAAATATTTATTGACATATTTCAAAAATAATATGAGGAAATAACATCATCTTTAAACCAATATTCTAAAAACATTTTAATTAATTTCCCTATTAAGATTATTTTAAACTACTAAATAGTAATAATCTCATTGTTCCATCCATTAACTCGTTCTTTTTATGTCTGGTATCTTGAGCCAATTCACATTAGTTACCTTTACAAATTCGACATACTACCCTAACAAAATCTTCATGATTCTTAAAACACCCTTATATAGCATATTGGAAAACTATTAAATAGTGGGTATGCTATTTTGGTCACATCTATTCAATGATCTTCTCTTGGTGGTCAGTGACTCATAGAATTGATTCAATACCATAATTACAATAATTTTTATCTCCACCTCTGAAATTTGGAAGGTATTATGAAAATGTTCATGATATCTAGAAATTATTAGGATGATTAAGAATTTTATATCTTTAAGAATGTTTCACTAACATGATTAATGAAAAAATTATTATCCACCGTAAGAAAACTGTATTGAATATTTCTTAACAACGATAATGAACATTTTCTACGAATCTATAGAGATGTCCTACAGTGGAATTATTTCAATCATATTCTGTATTATTATTTACTTATTAATCTAAAAATACCAAGAATTTTTTTCCTAGTTATTTTCTTCAACCATTCCTTTGGAATAATTAACTAATAAACCATTATCTTCGACTTCCCCATTTACTTTAAGACAATCTAGTTAAAACATATACAATATATATTTCAAAAAACTCCCAAATGATCATAATTATATACTAATTTATTTTACAATAATATAAAATTATATTTAAATTCAATGATATCTTTCTCCCCAAATTCATAATTAATTTAATTTTTCCATCATTTCAGTGAACATAATTTATTTTATATTGTTTCACATTAAATAATAATTGGAATATTGAATCCCTATTGTTCATATTTTTATAATGGTGGAATCTTTCTACACACATTGTTTTCATTCCAACATATTCTACTATGGAACCATGTATAGACTATAATACTTTTCAATGTGAAAATCATCCAATTTCCTAAAATAATTAATCATAAATAAACCAAATCTATGTCAACATAATCCATGATTGGCATAAAAAATAATGTTTAACATGGACATTAATGTATTACAATATGTTATTCTATGTGATGAAAACAATTTAAAAATTAATTTAGAAGGAAATTTCACAAAAAATTTATTCCATTATCTTTCCTTCATCCATCATAATGAAAATAACATAAATGCTTGAACGAAATCCATACCAGGTGTTCTACACATTTCCATGATACTTAAAATCACGTCATCAACAAAATAATTTTCCATTTTATAATTGTACCTCAATTTTTATTATGAATATGCGATTATAAAATACATATCCCAAGAATGATAATTTATTTCAATATTTTTTACTATCCATATTTTTAGTATCTAATGTGGAATACCTTCATTAACTGTAATTACACTCTCCAACAACTTATAATTATTCCCGAACAATTGGAATCCTCATTTCAATTTTCGTATCACACAGAACATCATTGAATTCAATCCCATTTCATGTAGGTCCCAGAATAATTAAAATGAAACAATTTGTAACTTTATTACCTCATCTAATATATCCACATGGTGGATAATTTTTTCCTAACCTAGTAATGTTTTTATCATTATATTTAATCATTCTTTCACCCATATCATATCAATAATAAAGGATTTATTGGATGTATGAATTTATTTTAAAAAAAATTTAAACATAAATTTTAAGGATGTCTCTTTGTGAACTTATAAATATGCTCACATGTATGTTCATTATTTTAATCTACAAAAAACACTATTTCTTCCTCCTACCATTCTAGTAAAAAACCATCAAAAGCATCATAATATATTCTATATTATTCTTATGCCCGACATACTGTATAACCCCAAATTTTTCTTTTAAATTATTTTCAATAAAACCCAGTGCATCAATGAAATGGTTCGACATAAATAAACGTTCATTCATTGATATCATACATTCCATGCAACAATGAGATTAAACAAACCACAATATACCATCCAAATATTATTATTTAATATAATAGTTATTTTCTAGCCATTTGATTGAAATGTATGAATAATGATAATAAAATTATAAAAACCCAATGGTTTATATATATATATATATATAATTTAAATTCATTTTTGATCAATTTATATTAAATGAAGAAAAATATTTAGAAAATATATGATATTTTTTCCTAAAATACTATTTTTTATACGTGAATTTTTGTTTTTAACTTTTAAAATTAAATATACCATCATTTCTGAATTATTTTAATGAAATATACATATTATATATTCAATAAAATATTTTTAACTACAATTTAATATTTTTATATGAATAAGATAAAAATATAATGTGTATTATATTTTAAATAACATATTTATTTAAAAAATTGTATTTCATCTCATTTTACACACATAATTTTTGTACAATAATATATTCAACTTTTAGAAATTGAATATTGAAAAACTGATTCCATATTTATAATAATGATGTAAAAATTTGGAAAATATGTCCCATTTATTTTTTCTCTAATATACATATTAACCGTGGGAATTTTGTCTTCCTTAAAATGAGTAAATTGTGTAAAGATATTTTAAAATAAAATGTTATTATCACTATTTTCATCTTAATTATTACTAGATGAAGTGAATTTGAACCTTATCATTCTTGGTTCAATATTGTTTTAATGTAAAAACTTCCATGAACATGAAATATAATATATTTAAATGAAAAAAATCAGGGATCTGTCAATATCTTTGTCTTTTTAAAAAGAATTTGTTCACATAGGGAAAAGATATTTTTATGAATGAATCTAGAAATATATATTGGGAATAATGAAATTATATTCATATAGGTAATTTATTTAAAAAATTTTGTGATTAAATATTTACCTTATATTCTTGTTCAATGATAATAAAATATATATAATAAATTGAAAAAAAATAAATGATTTCAAAATTATTAAAAGTAACCTAATTTAGTTGAGTTATTGGGTTCCATTAATTTTATTTTTAAAAAATGAAAATTATCAGTGTTTAGAAGGATTATATTATAATTAAATCCCTTTCATATGTATTTTATGTCAATTTAAATGAATAGTTAAAAAATTGACATTACTTATATTTTATAATATATGATATTTTATTAAATAATTTAAAATATATAAGACAAATATATTCATGCATTTGAGATTAATATGGGATAACACATCATCCATAGTCCATTTATTATTAAATTTTCTATTTTTGGTAACATTCAAAATCCTTTATGGTTAAAATAATTCTTAATATAGGTATGGTAAAAAATTTAATTGATTAATCAAATTTATAATGTTTAAAATGTATAGAAAAAAATATTGATTTTTATCTTATTTCACCCCATCCTACCTTGTATTTTATTCCATCTCCATTTAAAATAATTTTTGTACATAATTGATTTATTATTCTTTAATAATTTGTGTAATCCCGATCGTTCCCCTGATAAATTATAAAATGTCACCCCATATTTATCTTCTTAAATCCACATTGAGCCTTACAAATTGACACAACTCAATGAAATTATCTTATGAAATCCATTAAACACATTCTATAGGTGATTTTGTTCCCAAAAGTTCTAGTTTATTGTTCTTTAGAGGATTTATAATGTAGTTATTTTAATGAAATGATTATATTCACAACTTATTACATTATTTTTAATTCATAATTTACCTCCACTATAATAGTTATATTCATCATTAAATAATTAGTTATATATATTTTGTTTTTTGAATTGTAAATATGATTAAAAAAATAAAATAAACGATGTTTTTTGACAACAAGAAATTTAGAAAATAATGATTTTTTTTCATTCAAGTGTTTGATAGGTTTTAGATGTTATTTTCCCAAAAAATATGATGTCAAATAATATTTTTAACAATATGATTGACCAGGAATATTCTGTCCACTCTTGGAAAAGTGTCTTCTGGAATTTTGAACTGTTGAATTTTCTAATGAAAATTTAAAATTTAAAATTTAATTTATTAATTATTAATTTATTTTCACATGTTTGTTTAGTGATATATTTTTACTGGAGCAATGTTTGAGATTTATCACTCACATTTGAGTCTAAAATGTGTGGGGGGGGGGGGTTCCTGGTTTATGTATAAACTCATGTTGGGAATCTAGGCTAGGCTGAGACACTTTTTTCCTTTATTTTTCCCCTTTTCATTTAGACCTTTTATGTCACCTTTTCCTTTCTTATCCTCCACTATATTATCCAATGTACACCCCATTTGACATATCCTACATTTTTATCTTGATAGAAAATGGATAGAGATAAATATTCAGATATATATATATATATATAATGTTAGAAGAATGAAGGTTCTTACACAGAGATCGAAGGGAGATTGATGATCATACAACAATTGTGAATCATGAAAACATATATATATTTAGAGTATTATATCAAAATGCATTCCATTATCATGTAAATTTTATAAATCCCTATAGAGTTACAATTTTCATTTTTATATCCCTTATATGAATTCTATGGACCACTATGGGGTCATGTTTGGACTTAATGGGGAAAACATGTTTTTAGGGTAGATTACATGGTTTACTATTTGGGAAATCCTAACCACATGACATGTGGTTGTATAAAAACACTCCATGCACTCATTATGTTTGTGGGAAATTTACTCTTTCATGTACATGTCATATACTAGGATTATACACAATATAATTTTTCGTCGAAATATAGTGAAGTACATGGCCAGGTATCCTATATAGGGAATCATGAACATTTTGGATAGAAGAACTGACATTATGTGGGATATAGGTTTTATAGAAGTAGGTTTCCAAGATTTAACACATTTATAGACTCTGTGAGTTATATAGGTAAGGACCAAATGTAGGGTACAATCCATATACATGTGTTACACACCATGTTCTTGGGTTTTAGGTGACATTTTCCGCTAAAGTACACACCCAAGTGGGGATATGAGAGTACACATTGTTTACAAGGGTATAAACACTATTTAATTCTTTATTTCTACCATTCAGATGATTTTTTATGTTTTGATAACTTAGAGTCATAATTGGACACATGAGTAGTCCTTTTTGTTCAATTTTCCTTGTTTATGATGATGGCAGAATCATTATTGTGAGTTGGGTACTCCTAAATGGGTTTTATCATAGAATTATTTATGATAGAGATGTTATTCATTAAATGTTTTTAAAACTATGTCCATTAAGTAAAGAATGTATCTGACCCACCTAAGGGTCCAATAAAATTATTAGTGGAAATAGTATTGGTTTTCCAATAACCCACTTTTATGTATATCAATATAGTTTCTACATAGTGAGACTAAGATGTGACTAGATAAGAGTTGTTTGGTTAGGTTTTTTGACCATCCTAGATTGATACCATAGAGTGTTATGATCCATATGCCATCTATATTGAATGATGGTAGAAAAAATTATCCCTTGACGAAATATACCATGTTAGGTCAACATTTTTTTCCTTTAATGGATATGGGTTGTTAGAGACGATTTGGTTACCGATAATCCGATGTAGGAGTCACCCTTATTATTAATATTTTGAAGGATCTCATGTAGGATGCATGAAATTACATGAAAATTATAATGATCCCATTTTGGATGCATCCCCTAACTCTCTCTGATAGTATTGTGTGGGATATCTCTATGGGAATATGATTTCTAATGATCTAAAAATGTATTACTTTTCTCGAATTCTGACATAAAGGATCCCAATAGGGATTACTTTACTTATGTGTGTATAAAAAGGAACCTAAGTATAATACCTATCATATTTATATTTAGGGGACCTATTGGGTGACCTAGTAATTTAACAACCCTAATGTAGTGCATTAATTTTTTGATAATGGGTTTATAGGTTGACATCATAAAATCATACCCAACATGTGAGACTGAGGCCTCGTGGAAATTGTGATGGGTTGATTTGTTTTACCACCATCACTTCCTATTTATAAATTCACAAGGTTACTATTGTTTCATCTATAATTTATCAAGGTGCATTCTATTACTAGGATGATGAACCTGATATGATATAACATATGATTTGGATGACCAGAGGTACAAAATGGTATTGGTCTTCTATTTCTTTTTATTAGATATTTTTAATTTGGGTTCACATAGGTAAATATCGAGATATAGTATCTGAAGATTTTTAATTGGAATTTTTTATGAGGATAATTAGACGTAATGTTTGGGATTAAATAGAAAACCATGACTAAAATATATGGATATTACACAATTTTAGATAAATATTCACAATATTACAATAATAAATGCCCAACGAAATTAATTTTTTATTATATTTGGATACCCGAAAACAAAATCATCTATAATGGTGATAGATCATCAAAATCTCCAATAAATATCTCCACCATTGTTAAATATACATAAAACCTTTCTTTATAACCTAGGGAAATGAAATATAATAATGGGGTGAGATCAAATGCCCAGTAAGGGTAAACATGGGTGATATATAAGCATAATCATGATCCTAAGTTAATGAGAACATGATCAAGAAAATATAAAATCACACCCTGCATGTCAAAGATCATATACATGAATCATGGAAAAAATAATAGATGTTAATAAGACCTGAATCATATTTAAATAAAGAATATAGTCCCTAAAATAATAACATATGAATGACACAAGGAAATTTTGTAGATAAATCAGCATATTATATGATTTCTATAGTAGCCAAGGAATCATTGCCAAGTCCATACTGATAGTATAGGTTCAATCCACATACCTTCATTTTATTCATTGTTTTATCCAATAGCCATTTTAGTATCATCAAATAACTCCTCACACAATATTGGTATTCATGGATCACTCACATAGCTATCCTAATAGTAATGGTTCTTTCAGAATACCATACTAGTCAATCTCCATAGGAATAAATCATTTTCCAATGAATTGAGGGAGATATAGTTCACCACCATCTCATAATAAAATAATACATAAATTCCCCACATGATCACGAATAATGGAATCAAATCCAATGAAATGAAATTGGAATATTAAAGATGTAATCATATAATAACCTGTGGAAAATGAATGGTTTCATAATCATTTTTAAAAAAACCTAACCCAGGGAAAAGAGATAGATTTTGAAAGTATAATAATATTTAAATACAAAGGGGTATCATAAATACAATGAAATTAAGTGTAACCCATTCATAGAGGGAATGTTAAGGGATCCATTAGATTATTTCATTAAATAGTGTGAGTAATATTAATGGATGACTTATTATTTTGAAATAACATTGAAATATCATTCAAATTTTTTTTTGAATAAATTATCCTTGCTTCATTGAAAAAGTATATTTAAAACATAAATAAATATTAAAATAATTTTCTTTGAAGAATATGGGAAAACTTAGAAAGAACACTTGAAATCATTTGGATGTGTTTTACTATGCGAACATATAAAATAAAAATATAAATATTTTAAAATAAATTTTCATTCAAAAAACATGTAAAACATATATTTAATTTATGATAATTTTTTGAAAACTATTTCTTTGAAAATTCATTTAAAACATTAAAATAAATCATAAAAAACCTTATGAAAACCATTACATTGAAAATTATTCAAAATCAAATAAATACAGCTTAAAAACATTTTCGAAACCCTTATATAGAAAATGGTTTGAAAACTTATAGATAAATATTGAAAAACTTTTTCAAAAACATTACATTAAAAATGTTTTGAAAATATATAAATAAATCATGAAAATGTTATGAAAACCATTTTCTATGATAAACTATAATAAAATTTTGATAACTAGTGTGAAAACCTTATTCGTTTAAAATAGAATTGAAAACATATAAAGAAATCATGGAAACCCCTTAAATATTTTGAAATTTCATTATCCTTGAAAAATATCTTCATGGATGATTTGAAAAAAAAATATTATAACATATTTAAAAAAAATTAAAATAAAATTGATTTATGATCGAAGATAGACATACTATCAATTTTTCATAAAAACATTTTCTTAGTTATATTATGAACAAAAGTGTAAAAAATGGTTCTAATATATTAATATATCTTGAATAAACATAGGAGAAGAAAAATCATTAGTTTCAATGAATGAGGGAAAATAATATTTCATCAAAAAGCATCATCATTAACAATATTGAAAATTGATGAGATTGATTTTATAAACACTTACCACCTGGTAACCTGGGATCACACTATACACATTATAAATGTTAATTAAATTAAGGATAAAAATATCATGAAAATAATTAGATTCATGATATAACCTAAAAAATAAAATTATATACACCTTCAAATGAAATTTAGGTGCCTAATAATATGAGTATCTAAGATGAAAAATTGAGACAAACTTATTTTACTGATTAGATAACTATTGAATCTTAAGACCCATGAATGATAGATCATAAAATGGATATAATAATAAATATGAATTTAATTACAATATACATAATGTACAATCATGGGAAGTACATACACCAATCAAAACGAATGAGTAGTGAACATAGAATGTATCTCACAAAAATAAAAAATGAGATGAAATCCCCTGACCTTGTGTCTTAACTCCCATTTTACTCATTCAAGCAACCTCTTTATTGGGTAACTTTTTTTATGTTGTTTAAAAGATGTCTTTCTATTTCCTTCTTCACATGGGAAGTATTCTAAGATGAAGTGAGGATTTCTGGGAAGTTTATTGGTTATGTAATGGCTGAACCTAAGAGGACTGAGAGGATTGATGATCTGGGACAGGTTGTGGCCTTTTATAGGGAAAGAACAAGGACTCACATTTTTTTAAAACAAGTTATATGTACACTTGTTATATCATAAAAAAATTAATTAAAAACTAAATTTTATAAGTAATAGATGTTTTATGGATGAAATAGGTCCAACCAATTGGTTTGGTACAATTTGATTGGTCTATTGGTCGCCTAGGATTAAGTATTAGTCTGTAATTAAGCATAAATTGTCCTCAATCACTATGACTAATTATAAGACATTTACATAAAATTTTCGTAAAAAATATACGTTATATAATTTGACTCAATATATTATACTGATTAGAATGGTGTATTTCTATTTTTAAAAAATAAATTCACAGATGCAGAAAATTTTAGGTTGATTCTAATCCTGCAAATGAGATTAAATTATGGTGTTTTAATGTGGAAAGAATTTCAAATTCTTGTTAAATTTTTGAATTCAATTACCAATTGAAATTGGTTATAATGACTGAAATTATAGTAATATATGTATACTTGATCTAACGTGACCCAGGAAAAATAAATTATAATTTATCATTAATTATTATTTAAACTAAAAGGATGTTTGTAACTAAAATTAGTATTTTTTCGATGCATAAGAAATTGGAGTTTCTCAAAAAAATTTCTAAAATTACCCCTTTAATACAATAGACATTATAAGTTAATAAAATTTTGTTTATATCATGAAATTTAATTTATAAATTTTTCTAAAATTAATATTATTATTAAAAGTGGTTCATTTGATAATATGATATTTTAAATCATTAAAGGACTTTAAAAAAATAATATCTTAAAATACTTATATGTTTTTAACTATATAAATAAATTTAATTAAATACATGAAAATTTCTTATTACTATTCATATAATTACGTATAAGGTCTAGGTTATAATTATCTAATTTATATATTAATAATAATAAGATTTTGTTTTTTAGAAACATATGTGTTCCTTATAACGTACGGAATATCTATGTCATAGGTAGCATAAGTCATGTCGGTATTGAGTGTAGCATAAGCCATGTCAGTATTTCTTATAATGCAATCCAGGTCAGTACCATGTGAAATGAATTATTGATTTAGTGTTTTAACATATTTATATATATATATAAGGAACTGTTTTCAATGTAATGTTAAAAGAAAAAAATCTATAAGATAAATTAATTCAAAAAAATTCACAAAATCTCAAGGAGTCATATTCTACCCCCATTAATATGAATTTCATCTTATAAATTATTATTGGATATCACACATTTGACAAATTAATATATCATTCATAGAAACCCAAAATAGAAAATTTATTATTAAAAAGCCTCTTAAAAGGGGAATTTTGGAACCATAATGGTGACCCAATGTAATATATATGTAGCTTTACACATTATTTAACATAGATGGGGATGGAAAAAATGGAAATGGATATAAAATATAACACTCCTGATCTGATGGATATGGATAGTGAACAAGGTTTATAGAATGTTAAAAATTAAAAATCCATAAATATTCGATACATTAAGAGAAAATCGGGCTCATCAGAAATAGAGGAACTAAGATAACATTTTTGATTCAATATTTGTTTTCATAATGGAAATGAATTTTCAGGAAAATACACATTTTCATGATTTCATGAAAATATCTCACATTGTTTTTGGTTGATCCACTTCACCACTTTATCTAAAAATGACAGTGACTTTTTCATTGTTGATGTACTAATAGATCATGAGTTCCTTGAATTTCCATCCCATTTGTCATCACATGTAATCAACACAAAGTAGTTTGAACTAGCTGTCTAATAATCATAAATACTTATATATAGAATTAGTGGTTTGTCCTTACTAATATCATATAATATTTAATTTAAAAATTCCATAAACGGTTAACCTTATAACCCACCCAAAAAAACGAAAATTCAATGATTTTTAGAATATTTTATGAAACTTTCTTAACATTCATCCCCTAATATCAAAAAGTATATATTGGTTGTCAAATTCCAAACATGTTAATACCCGGACATGGAAAAATCATTAATTACCCTATATACATTTTCAAAATCATACAAGCTTCCTTATTCCATAGGTAAATTGATATATTCCATAATTCCAGTAATTTGTTAACTTCATCCATTGTAGCGGGAACTTTATGTCAGCATGTTCTTAATTAGTTCCATGATATTAAATCCCATCCAATTTACTTATTCATAAAAAAATTATCATAACATAAAGATCATATTAAGGGTTACCATCCCTTATTCAAAATAACAACTTATCATTTAATCACATGACCAATCTATTAGGAACATTAAACATAAGCTAATAAATAATGAGAAGAAAACATAAGATACATAATCAATGAATATTTCATCCTTTATATAACGTAATTTTCATGTTATAAATAAATAAAATAATTTATTATTCCGCTACATCCTTATTCAATTAACATGTATACCTCATAATATTAATCAATACAACATTCCATTCACATTTCATTTGTAGTCTCATCATCATCTAGAATTTGACCATTACTAAAACTATAATGCAGGATCCCATCATGAGATTTAATCATGGTACATTGAGTAGCATAATGATCTTTTACTTTACAAATAAAACACATAACATTTTATCGTGTCGTAGAGAGGCCAAAATTCTCATTAATTTCATTAATTGAACTCTTAATTTTTCTATTACATTCACATGGATTTTTCCCATATTTTCTACAATCAAAACTTATACTTTTACATTTAAGACATTCACTTTGGTGATTATTTCCACATTATTAACACAAAGGAAACTGAATCTTCTTTCATACAAGGTCTATATTACCAAAAATCATAGTAAACACATTCTTTCTCTTCTGCGGTGATTTCATGAGTTCGATAAGGAATACATTGTTTATAATGATCCATGAAAATAAATTAGGAATGATCACAACATCATTCACTATAGTTATCATCCCTCTTGATTGATAATAACTGAATCATCCCTCACATTCATCATTAATCATGTTTCATCATGTTCTCACCAATTTCTACAACCAGAAGCATAGTTTGAGCATTACTTATCATGGCTAAAACAACATATTCATTAATATAAATACGTATAGGATGCCAAAATAAGGAAAGGTTCCAAAATATATGACACCATAGGTTTATCCTATGTTATTCACAGTTGAATTATATATAAATACTTCATGTTTTATTTTGATGTGTTTTTTAATTTCCAACGCATATCACCCAGGAGTGTCAATCCTATTGTGTAGAAATAATCCTTGTTACATAGAAAATTATCACAAGCCAGGACTGAAATATCTTGTCTTAGTTGTCACCCATAGGTACATTAATACTAGATCCAAATCCACTTATATAATCTAGAAAATGACTTATTTTTAAGAAAACATTCACTCTATCCTTTACCAAAATTCTAGGCTATTTCCCTAAACTTTTATCTCATCATTATACTAATCCTTGTAGATATCCCAAGATATATACATATAAATATACTAACGGATCTCACTTAATTTTTATCATCCTAGTTCCCGATGGATGATTAATAATTTCCATTAATACCCAATATATAATACTAGGCTTAACATACATTTATTACTTTATTTTAGATGAATATTAATTACAATACAATAATAAATGTATGAGAACCATAATAGATTTTTTTGTTTATTAACAGGGAAAAATATCATCCATCATAGTGAAATATCATCAAAATATCTCATAATGATCTTCACCATTAGTACTTGTAGATAAAAAATTTCTTTATGACCTAGTGAATGGAAACATAAGAAAGGAGTAATCTTAGAATCTCGGTAATGGTAACAAGGGATTCATGTAAGAATAATCATGAGAAAAAGGATATGATAACATTATCAATAATAAAGAAGATAATACCCTTCATTTAAAAGAAAATATACATGAATAATTGAATAAATAATGGTAGTTCATAAGACATGATTCATAAGTAAATAATTAACATAATCCATGAGAGCATAACATTTGAATAAAACATGTAATTGTGGAAGACAGAAAAGCATATAATATGATTTCCAAAGTTTCCAATGCATCACTTCCAAGACCACATTGTTAGTATAGCTTCACTTACCATACCTTCATTGTAGTAATGGTTCAATCCCATGGTCGCCTTATTAGCATGAGTTCACTCCTCATACCATCATGGTAGTCATGGTTCACTCCTTAGACCATATTAGTTGTTGAGGATCATTTTGAAGATCATCTTAGTATATCTCATGATATATAAATATTTATCCAATGCAATGGAGGGAGATATATGTCTCACCCATATCATAATGAAATCATAGAAAAAAGGTTCCACAGTATTATAAATATTCATATCTTATCCAATGAAATGAAATGTGTATTAAAAACATGTAATCATATCATTACTCTTGAAAATATATTCCTTCCATAATCATTTCATCAAAAACATAACCCATGAAAAAGATGTGGGATTCCAAAGCATATAACCTGTGAAAGAGAAATATGTTTCATAAAGACAATGAAAACAAGAGAACCCATTAATAGAAAAAATATTAATAGAACCATTATGTGATTTTCTAGAAGGGCATGAGTATCATTAATGGATATCATCTTAAATGGAACGTAGTTTTGAAATATCATTAAAAAATGTTTCTTAAGGACACAATCCATTATTCTATCAAAATTATTTTTAAATATATAAAACAATTTTAAAATCATTTTCATATAAAATACATTATAAACATATAAAGAAAAATTGAAATCATTTTGAAAACCTTCTTCAATAAAAACATATAATATAAACTTCAAGACATTTTACAAAAAAAAATCTTTAATAACAATTTTAAAAAATATATAGCTTTCATGAAAATGTTTTGAAATCCATTTCATTGGAAATTATATAGAAACTAATAAATAAATAATGATTTTTTTAAACCATTACATTTAAATTTTGTTGAAAATATATAAATTAATCTTGAGAAATGTTTTCAAAACCATTAAATTTATTTTTTTTTAAAAAATATAAATATATCTTCAGAAAATATTGGAAAAACCTTTCCTTGGAAATAAATATAAAACATATAAACACAACATTAACAAAATTTTGAAAACAATTTTCAATGAAAACATATAAATTAATATTTAAATCATTTTTGAAAACATTTTTCTTTTAAAAAATCATTGAAAAATTATAAATAATAATTTTAGTACCATAAAACGTTTATAGAATCCATTTTTATTTAATTTTTTATTCAATGATAATTTGAAAATATTTTTGTATTTGTTCTAAAACTTGGGTTTTGAAATAAAATAGATTCTTGACTAAAGATATATATGCAATCTAATTTTCTAAAAAACAACTTCTTAATTATATTTACTTCTAAATAGTTTAAATGTTACCAATACGTGGATATATCATAAATAAGCATTAAATAAGGAAAATAATTAGTGGTCAAGAGATATGTATAATATCATTTTATCCACGAATTATCATCATTAACATTCCTATAAAGTTATTATATTTTTTCAACAAACTCTTACCACTTGGTTCCATAGGATCATAGTTTCGATGTTAGAAAAGAAAATTACATGAAGCTTAAAATATCATGAAAAGATGTATATTCATGATATAAAATTTAATATGGATGTATATACAAATTAAAAATGAATTTAGGAGCATAAAAAACATGAGTCTCTAAGATGGAAAATTGAGACAACACTATTTTATTGATTTTGTATCTTTTTAAACATAAAACCCATTAAAGAAAGATCCAAAAATGGATATGTATATAAACCTAAATTAAAGTATAATATAAATAGAAAAAAATAACGTGTTGTACATAAAATAGAAAAATGAAATAGTGGTGAACATAGCATGTATCACATAGAAAATAAAAGGTGATATGAAATCCCCAAACTTTGTGTCTTGACTCTCATCAAACTCGTTCAAACCACCTATTAATTGGGTAACTACTCTTTGTTTGGGGAAAAAGGCTTTAATGGATTTCCTTTTAACAAAAAGATGAGCAATATTAATAATTTATGATTTCATGTATGTTTATCGGTCTGATCTTGGGTGAACCTAATGGGTTTGATAGGTGCGAGGATGCGGGAGAGGTGGTGGCCTTTTATAGGGAAGGAAAAGGAATCACATTGAATTTTTGAAAGCAACATAGGTGTACACATTTTCATACATAAAAATAGTCATAGAAAACCAAATTGAATAATTAATTGATCATTTATTGATGAAAAATGGCCATCCAATGGGTTTTTTACAAGTTTATATGTCATTTTTATTCTAAGATACAGGTTTAGTCATTAAATAAAGATAAATAGACCTTAATCATAGTTGTAAATTTTAAACCATTTTACTAAATTTTGTGGGAAAATAATAATAATAATTTAATTATAATATAAATTTAATACAATATAAAATAGTTATTTAGGTTTTTGGAAATTCAATTCCTAAAATTGGAATACTTATTGTTAATGCTAATCCAGAAGACATGACAAAATAATACATTTTTTATATTGAAATGAGTTATAATGTTTAATATATTAATATATTTAGTTTTAAAGAGAATATGATTATTGTAACACCACAAGCTTCTATGGTACCTTTCCCTTTGAATAATACAATAGCGTGTGTTGTACCCATCTTTGAGTTGTAACACACAACACAACCAACCAAACTAGATGTTATGAATAGTAATACCCAGTTTTTGATATTTTATAAATCTTATCATTAAAAATGGACTTCATATTTAGATTCATAATATTGAAATTAGCCTATGGTGAATTTTTGGTATTTCTATGAAAACTTTCAATTTTTGATGAATAGTGAAAAAACACATAATTATATATTAAAAAGGAATTTTTATATAAATAATTATTTATTTTATTTAAATTTAATTATGGTCAAAATAGATACATAATTCCTATATACGTTCAATGAAATTCATTGGAGTTAGTTTAGAATAATTTTAGATATATAAAAATATTATTGAACTTTTCACCGTCTTTTACCCACCTCCTAGGAGAATTTGGAAATTCATGTAAAAAATAATTTTACCACTTCTGTGAGTGGAATTTAAAAAATCTGTGTGACACCATTAATATCAATGAGTAGAATGTGGTTCAATAAGATAAAAATATTTTTTTTGAATAGTAACTTTTTACTTTTATTTACCACGGTCAAAAGTAAATAGGGTAATTAAGGGTAAAAATTATATTAATATTACACAAAAAAATGTTTTATTTATATTTTACATGTGTATGTCGACCAAAAAAAACCTTAGGATTGAAATATTATCATTTATGTCCACCTGGATATGATTAGGACATTTATTATTATTTAATTCAAAGAAGAGTTAAATGAGTTAAAATAAATGATTAACTACAAAAAATTTTAATATAGGGATTTACATAAGATAAATTCGATTATAAATATTTATTAAAAATATAAAATTATTTCATATATAATGGTATTTTATTTATAATTATAATTCATTCAGTAATTTAATTTATTTATGATAAAATGGTGATGAAGTAATTATCTAATTAATGAAATATTAAGATTATCGATATTATAAATACCCAAATAAATATAATATTAGACTTTTAATGAATTTTGAGAGTTTATATGTCAATATGATATGTTAGGGTTGATTAAATGAATTAGTTTCTAAGTAATAATGCTGTTATGTATTTAGAAATAACAAAATACCCAATAGTGTCAAAATTGACATAAAACAGTTTTAAAAACAAATATTATATTATTAAATGATATTCTATTCCTAAAAATCTAAGGTTCATCCAAACTACATATATCATGATAGGTTTATCATTAATGAACCACTTGGGGGTATATTGGATGTTTATAGTATCTTTATTAACCATATAAGATAAAAATACAAAGAGACATGGTAAATGTCAAACTAATTAACTAAGAGTTAATAATATAAGATAAGGTAAATATAATGACCCAAACCTATATAAAATATATTGGTTGAAAGGATTTCGACCCATCCCCACCTCCTACTTTGAATAATCTACATTGGAGTCATTAGAAACAAAAAATGAATTTATTATAAAATAATACATTATGTTTATTAAAAGAGAACATCCTCCCCCTTATAAAAGGAAACCAATTCTAACCAATTCTTCATACCTTCAAAGCCTTTTGGGTCGGCCAAAACCTGCCCAAATATTCTATAAAATTCATCAATTCATCCTGGAGGCCTTAGTTTGATAATAAAGGCAACCTAAGGAGCCCTTTTGATCCAATCCAAAGGAAGAACACCAAGAAGAGGTAATATTTTCACCTCACTCATTCAAGTTCCATTCTTCTTTAACTTATTATTTCTTTGTTATTTACATTCTAAAATAATAACCCTAGTATATTATATATACTATGATGTTATTATAAATATGGTACAACCATATTCCATCTTATATCCATCCTATGAATGAAATGTCACCATATGAGCCTACGTACGGCCTACCGTCTCCACGTCGTGGTGTAATTGTTATTCAAAACCTTATTATTTGGATGGGTAATATAATGATGTGTAATTGATGTTAATAATAAAAATAACATGATAATTATTCTGTATATATGATATACCAGCCAATTATATTTTATTTTAATATCAAAATAATTAGATTGTCGCTCGTGCATACGTACAGACTACCATCTCCACGAGCACGATGAGATTCATTACCCATCGTATCCATTCAAGAATAATTTTCATTTGATCATTAAAAAAAATATTTAAAGACTTAATATCATTCTAGATATGAATAAGTTACAACCTATCCATAACAAACATGACTTACATAACAAATTATATAGAGTAAAACGAATTAGTTAACAACCGAAACAACGATAATACAAAGATATTACTAACAAAGTAACGTTAAAAGATCATATATGATATCATATTAATGTATATGATTCTTGAATAATTTGATAACAATTATTTCACCATTATAAAAAAGGTTAACCAACCCTCAACCAAGGAAAAGTACAAGGTATGGGTTTATTTCACAATCTCTTCATTATCTGAGGTTGATTAAATGTAATTATCTACTAGGACCTCTTTATCATCCACATACTTGTTTCATATAAATGAATTTAAAAAAATTATTACTATTTTACAGAATATGGGTTGAAGTCATTTATACCTTTATTTACTTTTTATAAGAAGTTTTTAAAGGAATCTTTCTGTCATTTTCAAAACATGGTCTTTCTTAACATTTTCGACCGAATTAAGGAAAGAATGTTTTTTTATCTTATACGGAAGGTGAGGATATTTTCCGCCATTATAAAACTGTCAAAGCATACCTTACAAGATTATAAGAATATTTTGAAAGAAAATGTTTTATTATATAATTATTTTACTTTTAAATGATTTCAAAAAAAGAGATATTTATCTCAAATTGTTTTGATTTCATCTATGTCAACATCATTTGATGGATTTTAAGTTTATTTGAATTTGATTTATTAAGATAAAAAACATCCATATAGTATTGAAGGATTTGTGATATGGTTTACTGTGGGTGTGTTATTTTTAAACCATTCATGGTTTAGGGAGAAAGTATTGACATTTCGTATTCTAGTTTTAATATGAATATTTATGTTATGTTTATACCTGTTCATATGAAGAATGCATTAGACTTAATAAGTGATGAGTGGAGCCCACTATAGATCCTCAATGCATCGGTAGGTATCATAGAACAAACTAGTGTTTTGCACAAGGCTTTGACAAAATCTTTTTTGTTGTCTTGGCACAAGGAATTGACTATGTGGTTATGATAGTCTGGAATTATGCATTCCTTCCTTATGAAAGTGGTTATTCATATTGCATGTGATTTTTCGATTAGTAGAATATCCATGTGAATAAGTAAATAGCATTATTTCATTTTATTTCTGCCATATTATGATGGAGATAAATTTTAAAATGATTTGTTTTAGTTATACATTGCCTTAAATATTAATGTTTATTTATGAAAGTTTCAGTTATATTGTTGTCCTTACTGAGCATCTGAACTCACCCTTTTCAATGTTATATTTTTCCAAGTATGTGGATATGTATTTTATGAATTACCTATAGGGATTTTGTGAGGGGTTATGAAGACAATATGTTGTTGTAGTTGTTTTTACTTTATGATGTAATGTAAGACTTATGAATATATCTAGTGTTTCAAGGGCTATTAAACTAATCGGTCTATCGAGATTTGATCTTTTGTGATCATGACAATGTTATGTATTAATGCACCAACTCTGGGTAACTGGGGTTGGGGCAATACATTTGGTATCAGAGGAATTTTAGTACAAACCATGGAAGCTAGATTTAGATAAACTCTGACTAGAGCACATAGACCTAAGATGGAATTTGAGGATTAGTGTAGAATAACTTCATAGAATTTTGGTATTGTAGAAAATTTGTGAGTTTTCCAAAAAAATACATCCACATATGGATACGAGCATGTAGAGGTAGCTATGGCATAGATGTACCTAGGGGTAAAACCCAAAAACACCACTTTGAGCTAGACTCGAACGGGAACTGGTGCACGAAAACGGGCCTTGCTACACTCTTGGTTACGACACTCCCGAGGGATATGCTTTGGATAATTTTCATTTTCTTTACAAACCATTATGAATGTTTTATGAGTATGTAAATCCTCAAAGAATAAATTATTATGATTATGGATTATATCCAGAAACTGTTCAATTTATGTTAAGTGTTTTACAGGTTTGGAATTATGTATTTTGATTCATAACCTAATCTAGTTTATGCCATTGTTTAGAAATGGGGCATACATGAAGAAATGGAAACATTATCAATGCAAGCACTCCATGTAGGGATTTCCCTCCTTCTCAAGATAATTATAGTGGATCTGGTGATCCAACTGGTGTTGATCAACATATCACTATATTGGGACAACTCACGTAGGTTAAGAATAATAATCTTACCCATATGGATCACACTGATCCAAAACATGGAGTATAAATGTTACATCACTTCAGGAGGTAACAACCACCAACATTCAATGGGAGTAAAAATACATTTCTAGCTGAGAAATGGATAAGCACCATAGAAAAAATATTTCAGGCCTTGGGGAGTAGTGAAAGGGAAAAAGTTGTCATGGTAGTTTATAGCCTCACTGGAGAATTTGATCAATGGTGGTCATTGATTCAAAATACGAAGGAAGATTATGAAGTATCAATGTTATAATGAAGGTAGTTTAAATATATTTTCATTGAAAAATAATTTCCTCATAACCATCGAGCATATATGGAAAGGAAATTTCTGAGTCTGAGACAAAAGGAGGATGAGAATGTTATAATGTAAGGAGCTAACATTACAAGGTTAGCGATGCATGCATCAGATTATACACATAACCCGAGGAGTATGATTGATCATTTCTTTTATGGGTTAAAACCATTTCTTCGTCGAGCATTAGTCTCACAATCCTTCTCATCATACGAAGACATTGTATCATGTGTTATTAAGATAGAAAATAAATTGTCTAAGTCTTACGACATTAGAGCTAAGTAAGAGAATAAGAGATCTGCTGATCACTCTGGGAATGGAAATAAGGGGAAGAAGGGAAAAGCTTAATATCCATCCTGCAGTAAATGTGGGAATAAACACCACAGTAATTGCTTAAAAGGAATGGGAGTCTGTTACAAGTGTGGGGAAAAAGGCCATCAGGATCGTGATTGCAAGGGGAAGAAATAAGGTACCAATTTTTAATGCTAAAATTACAGGGAGACAGGACATTATGAAAATGAATGTCCTAAGAATCAAGGGAACTTTCCTCACAAAAGTACAAGGGATCAAGGCCAATATTATGCTATCACTACTGCATAGGTTGAAACTCTGAAAGACATGGTGGTAGATAATTTAATGGTTTCCTCAAGTTTAGCATATGTATTATTTGAATCTGGATCATTGCTTTATTTCATATCTTTCCAGTTTTCTAAAAAAATTATACATTTCTGATTTGATTTAACAAGAGCGTTATTAGTTAAAATTCATAAGGAAAGTATCATCACAACAAAGTTATGTGAATCTGTTCTCATTAGAGCATATAAATGGTCATTATCTCCTAATCTCATCGTCATACCTATTATTGAGTTTGATATAATCCTCGGTATGTATTGGATTTCGGATGATGATGCGAAGATTTATTGTAATAAGGAGGGTACTTTTTTTGATGATGATGATAAGGAACACATTATCTTTAGAGGAGAATCATCACCACTTGATTCTTATATAGATCCACCCCTAGTAGCTCAACTAAATTCAATTATTAGGGAGGATGAGAATGAAATAACTATGGGTGAGGAAAGTAATTTTCAAATAGGGGATGTACCAATTGTGAATGAAAATGAAGATGTGTTTCCCGAAGATTTACCTAGACCTCCTACCAAATGTGAAATTGAGTTTTCCATTGATTTAATTCCTCGTTCAAGGCCTATATCAAAGACCCCTAATAGAATGGACACTATGGAATTAGTGGAACTAAAGAAACAATTAGAGGAATTGAGTAATAAGGGATTTATTCTCCCTAGTGTTTCCCCATGGGGAGACCATGTCCTTTTTGTTAAGAAGAATGATGGATATATGAGGTTGTGCATTGACTTTAGGGAGATCAATGCTATAATAATAAAGAACAAGTATCCCCTACCTCACATTGATGATTTATTTTACCAACTGCATATAGCTCAATACTTTTAAAAGATTGACCTTTGATCTAGATACCATCCGTTGTAGGTGATGAAGGATGACATTCTAATGACATCATTTTGAACCAGGTACATGCATTACAAGTTTACAGTAATGCCTTTTGGGATTACTAATGCACCCTTTGTTTTCATGGATCTAATGAACAGAGTTTTCAAGGAATATCATGATGAATTTGTAGTGGTATTTATTGATGATATTTTGGTATACTCCAAATGCTAAAAGATCCTGAAAATCACTTGTGCATTATATTGAAGACTTTGAGAAGACATGAATTATATGGGATGTTTAACAAGTGTGAATTCTGGCATCAGGATATTTCTTTTTTTCTCCATATTGACTCTAAGGATAGAATATTTATTGATCCTTCTAAGACAAGAGCAATCCAAGAATGGCTAGCACCAATGTGTATAACTGAGGTAAACAGTTTTATTGGTTTAGCAGGTTATTATCGATGTTTCATCCAGAATTTTTCCTGGTTGGATAACACATTAACAAATCTCACATGTAAAGGGGTTAAATTTGTTTGGACAAAAGAGTGTGAAGAATTTTTCGAATAATTTAAGAGAAGATTAGTCAACACTGCTATATTGACTCTACCATCGGGGAATGATTGGTTTGTTATTTATAGTGATACTTCATAGGAAGGACTTGGTTGTGTCCTTATGCAAAATGATACAGTTATTGCCTATTCATCACGACTGCTAGAAATTCATGAGCAGAACTATCCTACTCATGATCTTGAGTTAGCAGCTGTAATCATTTCTTTGAAGATTTAGAGGCAATATCTCTATGGTGAGAAATGTGAGATTTATACTGATCACAAGAGTTTGAAGTATATCTTCTCACAGATAGAACTCAACATGAGGAAAACGAGATGGATTTAATTACTCAGGGATTATTATTTCATGATATACTACCACCCGGGGAAGGGAAATAATGTGGTAGATTCTTTGAGAAAAAAAGATCATGGAGTTTTGAACAATATGAGAATTGATAGGGACTCAATTTTCATGGATCTTGTGAAGATGGATATGGGAATCACCATGGATGGTGAAACATCAATACTTTTTCAAATGGTTTCCAAACCATATTTACTAGAATAGATTAATAGTTCTCAGAACAATGATGAACAATTTCAAAAGAAGATAAATGCTGTGAATGATGGGAGATTGAGTGACATTGTGTATGAAGATGAAATTTTGAAATTTGGGAAGAGACATTGTGTTCCCAATATACCTGATCTAAAAAGGTAATTATTGGAAGATTCTCATAGTTCCAATTCCTCTATACACCCTTGGAGAAACAAAATGTATAGATAATTGAAGGAAAATTTTTGGTGGGACAACATGAAGAGGAAGATTGTGGATTTTTTGTCAAGATGTATGGTTTGTCAACAACTGAAAGCTAGAAGGCAACAACTAGGCGGAGTATTGAATCCTCTTCCCATACCTGAGTTGAAATGGGATACTATCACAATGGACTTTTTCATGGGACTACCAAATACTCCTAGAAAGAACGATTCAATATGGGTCATTGTTGATCATCTTACCAAGTCAGAACCTTTTCTTACGATAAGGGAAGATTTACCACTTGAACGTCTAGCAAGCCTATATATTAATGAAATTGTGAGATTTCATGGAGTACCCCTATCGATTGTTTCTGATCGTGATACACATTTTGCAACACGATTCTGGAAGAGTCATCAGAAGGCCTTGGATACAGAACATCGTTTGAGCACTGCCCACAACCCCCAAACAGATGGAAAATCAGAACAGACTATTCAACCCATAGACGACATGTTGAGATAATTCTAACATGACTTTCAAGGTATGTTAGATCAATATTTACCTATGGTAGAAATTTCCTATAACAATATCTTCCATTCAAGTATTCGAATGGAACCATATGAAGCGTTATATGGAAAGATATTTCACACACCAACATGTTCGGATCATGTGGGTGAAGGAAAACTCATATGCCCAGAACTGGTGGAGGAAACGATGGAAAAGGTGAAGGTAATCCAAAACCACATCTATGCAGCTCAATGTAGGCAGCAGAGATATGCCGACAACCAAAGGAAATATTTGTAATTTCATGCAGGAGATCATGTTTTCATGAAGGTATATCCATGGAAGGGTGTCATACATTTCAGAAAGAAGGAAAAAATGAGTCCTAGGTACATCGGACCATTCGAAATTCTAGAATGAATTGGGGTTGTAGCTTACTGTTTGTAAATATCTCCAACTCTCTCCAATGTTTACGATGTGTACCACTTATCACAGTTGAGAAAATACCTACCTGACCCAACGCATGTACTCACCTATGAGGAAGTAGAACTGGAACCCGATCTATCTTATTGCGAAGAGCCCGTCATGATTCTTGATATGAGAGAACAAGTGCTGAGAAACCAGACGACTCTTCTAGTAAAAGATCTATTGAGAAACCATAAGATGGAAGAGGAAACGTGGGAACCCGAGGAACTTATGATGAAGAACCACACAAGTCTTTTTATACAGTAATTTTATAAAAATTTCAAGGGAGAAATTATTTTAAGGAGGGGATAATCTAACACCCCAAACTTCCACGGTACGTTTCCCTTTGAATAATACAATAGCGTTTGTTATACGCAACTTCGAGTTCTAACACACACCACAACCAATCAAACTCGCAGTTATGAATAGTAATACCCACTTTTTGAAATTTTATAAATTCTATATTTTAAAATGGACTTTATATTTGTATATGGAATATCAAATTATCCTAGGGTGAAATTTTGTATTTTTCTAAAAACTTTCAATTTTTGATGAATAGTAAAAAATACACTGAGTTATAGTTTAAAAACGAATTTATATTTAAATTTATATTTATTTTATTCTAAATTAATTAATTTCAAAATAGATACATAATACCTATTTATGTTCAATGTAATTCATTGGTGTTAGTATAGAATAAATTTAGATATATAATAATTTTATTGAACTTTTCACCATCTTTTACTCACCTTATATGAGAATATAAAAATTCATGTAAAACATATTTTTACCTCTTCGTTGAGTGGAATTTAAAAAATCCTAGAGGCAAGGTTAATATAAAGTAGTAAAATGTGGTTCCATAAGATAAAAATGATTTTTCGTGAATAGTAACATTGAACTTTTATTTACTACGGTTCAAAGTAAATAGGGTAATTAAGGGTAAAAATGATTTTAATATTACCCTAACGAATTTCCTAATTCTATTGGACAGGTGTATCATGACAAAAAACAACCTTAGGAATAAAATATTATCATTTAGGTCCACTTGGATTAGATTAGGACATTTATTATTAATTAATTCAAATATGAGTTAAAAGAGTTAAAATCAGTCTTTAATTAATAAAACATTTTTAATATAGGGTTATACAAAATATAAATTTTATTACAAACATTCATTAGAATTATAAAAATATTTCATAAATAATGGAATTTTATTTATAATTTTTAGACATTAAATAATTTAATTTATTTATGACACAATGTTGATGTAGTAATTACCTAAACAATGATATATTAAGTTAATTGATATTAAAAATACCAAAATAAATATAATTTGAGTCTTTTAATGAATTACAATATTCTTATAGGTTAATATGACATGTTATGGTTGATAAAATGAATTATGTTCTAAGTAATAATGTTGTTATGAATTTAGAAAAAACAAAATACCCAATAGTGTCAAAATTGACATAAAGGAGTTTTTAAAAAAAATATTATATTATTAATTGACATTCTATTCTTAAAAATATATTGTTCAAAAAAAACTAATATCATGATTGGTGTATCATTAATGGACTACTTGGGGGTCTATTGGAAGTTTATTGTACATTTATTAACCATATAAAATAAAAATACAAAGAGACATGGTAGATGTCAAACTAATTAACTAAGAGTTAAAACTAAAAGATAAGTTTAATATAATTACCCAAACCTGTCTAAAATCTATTGGATGAAATTATTTCGACCCATACACACATTAGACTTTGAATAATCCACTTTTTAGACATTAGAAACCGAATATGAATTTATTATAAAATAATACTTTATGTTTTTCCTAAAGTGCCTTTCCTCCCCCTTATAAAAGGATACCACTTCTAACCAATACATAATACCTTAAAAGCCTTTTGGTTTGGCCAAACCTTGCCCAAATATTCTCTCAACTTCCCTCAATCAATCCTAGATTCCGTAGTTTGATCAGAAATATAACATAAGGATCCCTTTTGATCAAATCAAAAGGAAGAACCCGAAGAAGAGGTAATATTTTCACCACCCTCTTTCAAATCCATTTCTTCTTAAACTTCAACATTATTTGTTATTTCCATTGTAAAATAATAACTCCAGTATATTCTATATAATGAGATGTTATTATAAAGATGGTACAACTGTATTCAGTATTCTATCCATCCTTTGAATGAAATGCCACCATACGTGTGTACGTACGACTTACCGTCTCCGCGTCATGGTGTAATTGTTATTCAAAACATTATTATATGGATGGGTATGATAATGATTTGTAATTTATTTAAATAATAAAAATAACATGATAATTATTCTTATATATGTTATACCACCAAATTATATATTATTTTAATATCAAAGGAATGATATTGTCGGTCATGCGTACGTACAGACTACCGTCTCCACGAATGCGATGAAATTCATTCCCCATCGTATCCATTCAAGAATTATTTTCATTTTAGGGTTAAAAATAATGTTCAAAAACGTAATATCATTTTTTATATGAATAATATACAACCTTTCTATGAAAAACATGGCTTACATAACAATGTATATAAAGGAAAACGAATTAGTTAACACCCGAAACAATAATAATAAAAAGATATTACTAACAATGTAATGTTAAAAGATCCTATATGATATCAGATTAATGTATATTATTGTTGAATAATATAATAACAATTATTTCACCATTATATAGGAGGTTAACCTACCCTCAACCATGGAAAAGCACAAGGTAAGGGTTTATTTCACATTCGCTTCATTATCTGAGGTTGACTATACGTAATTATCTACTGGGACCTCTTTATCATCCACATCCATGTTTCTTAAAAATGTATTACAAAACATTATCACAATTTTAAAGAATATGGGTTAAAGTCATTTATACAATTTTTTTACTTTTTATAAGGTGTTTTTAAAGGAATATTTCTGTCATTATCCAAACAAGGTCCTTTTTATCTTTTTTGACCGAATTATGGTAAGAATGTCTTTTTTTAACTTATACGGTGGGTGCGACTATTTTCTGCCGTTAAAAAATTGTCGAAGCTTACATTACAATCTTAAAATATTATTTTGAATGTAAATGTTTTATTTTATAATTATGTGACTTTTAGATGATTTCAAAAAAGAGATATTTATATCAAATTGTTTTGATTTCATCTATGTCAACATCCTTTTATGGATTTTAAGCTTATTTGAAGTTGATTTATTATGAAACAAAACTTCCATATAGTATTTAAGGTTTTGTGATATTTTTGATTGTGGATGAGTTATTTTTATACCATTCATGTTTTATGGAGAAAGTACTGACATTTCTTATGCTATATTTAATACAAATGTTTATGTTATGTGTAAACCTGTTCATATGAGGAATGCATTGGACTTAATAAGTGACAGGTGGAGCCCGCTATAGCTCCTCGATTAATCAGTACGTCTCATGAGACAAAAAAGTGACTTGGAACTAAGCCTTGAAAAATCTTATTTTTATTCTTGGCACAAGGCCTTTACAATGTGGTTATGATAGTCTGGCATTACGCATTCATTCATTATGAAAGTGGTTATCGATATTGCATGTGATTTTTAGATTAGTAAAATATCCATGTGAATATGTAAATGGAAATATTTCATTTTATTTCTTCTATATTTAGATAAATATAAAGTCTAAAATGCTTTTGTTTTATTTATACATTTCCTTAAATGTTGATGTTTATTTATAAAAGTTTCCTCTATATTGTTATCTTTACTAAGAATCTGAGCTCACCCCTTTCAATGTTTTATTTTTCCCAGGATGTGAAGAAGTATTTTATAAAGGACCTACAGGGATAGTATGAGGTTTTATGAAGACAAGATGTTATTGTAGTTGTTTTTACATTATTATGTAATGTAATAATTATTAATATATAGAATCTTTCCAAGGCTACTAAACTAATCGGTCTTTTGATATTTTATCTTTTGTGATCATTCCAATGTTATGTATTAATTCACCCACTCTGGGTAACTAGGTTCGGGGCTTTATAGTTGGTATCAGAGGAAGTTTAGTACAAACCATGGAAGGTAGATTTAGATAAAATCTGATTAGAGCACATAGAACTAAGATGGACATTGAGGATTACAGTATAATAACTTCCTAGAATTTTGGTATTGTTGAGATGTTTTGAGTTTTCCAAGCAATACATCATGGTATTGATATGAGCAGGTAGAGGTGGCTCTGGCACTGATGTACATAGGGGAAAAACCCGAAAACACCACTTTGAGAAAGACTTGAACGAGAACTGGTGCATGACAACATGCTTGGCTTCACTCTTGATTACGACACTCCTGGGGGATATGCTTAGGATAATTCTCATTTTGATTAAAAACCATTATGAAGGGTTTATTAGTATATAATTCCTCAAAGAAGAAATTTTTATGATTATGGATAATATACATAAACTGTTTAATTTATGTTAAGTGTTTCACAAGTTTGGAATTATATATTTTGATTCATAAACTGATCATGTTTATGCCATTTTTTAGAAATGGCTCCTAGTAGAATAAATGGAAACAATATCAATGCATGCACTCCATTTTGGGATTGCCCTCCTGATCAAGATAATTATAGTGGATTTGGTGATGCAACAGGTGTTTATCATCTTATCACTATATTGGGACAACTCACTCAGGTTATGAATAATAACCTTACCTGTATAGAGGACATCAATCCACAAAGTGGATGATCAATGATTGATAGCTTCATAAGGAAACAATGACCATCATTAAATGGGAATACAAATCCATTGGTAGTTAAGCAATGCATAATATCCCTAGAGAATATATTTCAGGCCTTGGGGAGTATAGAAAGGTAAAAAGTTTTCATGGATGTTTACCACCTCATTGGAGATGCTGATCAATGGTGTCCATTGATTCAATATAAGAAGGAAGATGATGAAGTATCAAATATGGAATGGAGGGAGTTTAAAGATATTTTCTTAGAAAATTACTTTCCTCATAACTATCGAGCAGATATGGAAGGGCAATTTCTGAGTCTGAGACAACAGGAGGATGAGAATGTCACAATGTATGAATCTAACATTACAAGGTCTTCAAGGAAAACAATAGATTATATACGTAACCCGAGGAGTATGATTGATAGTTTCATTGATGGGTTAAAACCATTTCTTCATCGAGCATCAGTCTCAAAATCCCTCTCGTCGTACGAAGACATTGAATCATTTTATATCAAGACAAAAAAGGAATTATCCATGCCTTAAGACCTTAATGAAAAGCAAGAGAAGAAGAGATATGATGATCACTCTGGGAATGGAAATAAGGGGATGATAGGAAAATTTGAATATCCATCATCCAGTAAATGTGGGAAGAAACACCTCGGTAGTTTCATAAAAGGAATGGGAGTCTGTTACAAGTGTGGTGAAAATGGCCACCAAGCTCGTGATTTCAAGGGGAAGAAATAATCTACCCATGTTAAATGCTACAATTGCAGGGAGATGGGGCATTATGAAAATGAATGTCCTAAACATAAGGGGAACATTCCTCAAAAAAGGCCAAGGGATCAAGGCCAAGCTTAAGCAATCACTACTACTAAGGAGAAGCTCCGAAAGACATGGTGGTAGGTGATTTAATGGTTTCCTCATGTTTAGAAAATATATTATTTGATTCCGGATCATCACATTGTTTCATATCATCCCAGTTTTCTATGAAAATTAGATATTTCCAATTTTATTTATCAAGGGAGTTGTCAGTTAAAACTCTTAAGTGAAGTATCATCGCAACAAATTTTTGTGAATCTGTTCCCATTAGAGAATATAAATGTTCATTATCTACTGATCTCATCACCATACCTATTATTGAGTTTGACATAATCTTCTATAGGGATTCGATTTCTGACAATGATGAAAAGATTTATTGTAAGAAGAAATAGGTTGTGATTTTTGATGATGATGATAAGTAACACCTTATCTTTAGTATAGATTCGTCACCACTTGATTCTTATCTAGATCCACCACTAGTAGCTCAACTAAATTCATTTATCGGGTAGGAACATAATGAAATAACTGTGGGTGAGGAAAGGAATGTTCAAATAGGGGTTTTACCTATTGTGAAGGAATATTCAGATGCGTTTCCAGAAGATTTACTTGGACATCCTCCCAGACGATAAATTGATTTTTCCATTGATTTAATTCCTGGTTCAAGGCCAATATTGAAGACCCCTTATAGAATGGACACTCTAGAATTAGTTGAACTAAATAAACAACTAAAGGAATTGAGTAATAAGATATTTATTCACCCTAGTGTTTCTCCAGGAGGATCCCCTTGTCCTTTTTCTTAAGAATAAAGATGGATCTATGAGGTTGTTCATTGACTATATGGAGATAAATTCTATAAAAATAATGAACGAGTATCCCCTACCGCACATTGATGGTTTATTTGACCAAATGCATGGAGCTCAATAATTTTCAAAGATTGAACTTCTATCTGAATACAATCAGTTGTGTGTGAAGAAGGAAGGCATTCCAATGATAGCATTTTGAGCCAGGTACGTACATTACGAGTTTAGAGTAATTCATTTTGGGATGACTAATACACACTCTATTTTCATGGATCTAATGAATAGATTTTTCAAAGAATATCTTGATGAATTTTTAGTTATATTTATTGATGATATATTTGTATACTTCAAAAACTAAAAAGATCACGAAAATCACTTGTGCATTATATTGAATACTCTAAGAAGAAATGAATTATATGGGAAGTTTAGAAAGTGTAAATTCTGGCTTCAGAAGATTTCTTTTCTTGACCATATTTCCTATAAGGATGGAATTTTTGTTGATCCTTCTAATACAAGAGAAATCCAAGAATGGCCAGCACCAACGAGTATAACCAAGGTACATAGTTTTATTGTTTTAGGGGGTTATTAATTGCGTTTCGTCCAGAATTTTGTCCAGTTGGCTAACCCATTAACAAAGCTCACACATAAAGGGGTAATATTTGTTTGGAAAAAAGAGTGTGAATAATTTTTCGAAGAACTGAAATGAATATTAGTCAATGATCCTATATTGACTCTACCATCGAGGAATGATGGGTTTTTTATTTATAGTGATTCTTCATTGAATGGACATGGTTGTGTCCTTATGCAGAATGATAGGGTTATTGCCTACGCATCACAATAGCTAAAAATTCTTGAGAAAAACTATCCTACTCGTGACCTTGAGTTAGTAGCTGTAATCTTTGCTTTGATGATTTGCAGAGACTATCTCTATGGTGAGAAATGTGAGAATTATACTAATCACAAGAGTTTGAAGTATATCTTCTCAAAGAAAGAAATCAACATGAGGCAAAGAAGATGGCTTGAATTACTCAAGGATTACGATGGCATGATACACTACCACCTGGGGATGGCAAATAAGGTGGAAGATGCTTTGAGCAGAAAAGATCATGGAGTTTTGAACAATATGAGAATTGAAAGGGATCCTATTTTCAGGGATATATTGAATAAGGATATGAGAATCATCATGGAAGGTGAAATATAAAGACTTTTTCAAATGTTTGTAAAACCATCATTACTAGAAAATATTAAGAGTTCTCAGACTGATGATGATGAATTTGAAAATAAGATTAAAGCAGTGAATGATGGGAGATTGAGTGACTTTTTGTATGAAGATGGATTTTGAATTTTGGGAAGAGACTTTCTGTTTTCCAATATAACTGATCTAATAAGGGAATTATTGGATGATGCTCATAGTTCCAATTTCTTTATACACCCTAGGAGCACCAAAATGTATATAGATTTGAAGGAACATTTTTGGTGGGACAACATGAAGAGGGAGATTGCTGATTTTGTGTCAATATGTATAGTTTTTCAACAAGTGAAATCTAGAAGGCAAAATCCTGGTGGAGTATTGAAACCTCTTCCCATACCTGAGTGGAAATGGGATAATATCGCAATGGACATTTTCATGGGACTACCAAAGACTTCTAGAAATAGTGATGCAATATGGGTCATTGTTGATCGTCTTACCAAGTCAGCACATTTTCTTGCCATAAGGGAAGATTTACCACTTGAACCTCTAGCAAGGATATATATTAATGAAGTTTTGAGACATCATTGAGAAACCCCGTCGATTTTTTCTGATCATGATCCATGTTTTACATCATGATTCTGGAAGAGTCTTCAGAAGAAAATGGATACAAATAATCGTTTGAGCACTACCTACCACCCTCAAACTGATGGAAATCAGAACAGACTATTTAAACCTTAAAAGACATGTTGAGATCATGCTCACTTGACTTTCAGGGTATGTGGTATCAATATTTACCTTTTGTAGAATTTTCCTATAACAATAGCTTCCATTCAAGTATTCAGATGGCACCATATGAAGAGTTATATGGAAAGAGATGTCGCACACCAACCTGTTGGGATGATGTTGGTGAATGAAAACTCGTAGGCCCAGAACTAGTGGAGTAAACAATGGAAAAGGTGAATGTAATAAAAAACCACATCAAAACATCTCAATGTAGGCAGAAGATATATGCTAACAACAAAAGGATGAATTTGAAATTTCAGGTAGGTGATCATGTTTTCTTGAAGGTATCTCTATCGAAGGGTGATATATAATTCAGAAATAAGGGAAAATTGAGTCATAGGTACATCAGACCATTTGAAATTCTAGAATGAATTGGGGCTATAGATTTTCGTTTGGAAATGCCCTCAAGTGTCTCCAAAGTTCATGATGTGTTCCACCTATCACTATTGAGAAAATTTATGCCTGACCCAACGCATGTACTCACCTATGAGAAAGTATAACTGGAACCTGATCTATCTTATTGCGAAGATCCCGGTAGAATTCTTGATACAAGAGAACAAGTGCTGAGAAACTGGACAACTCATCTAGTAAAAGTTCTATGGAGAAACTGTAAGATGGAAGAGGCACCGTGAGAACCCAAGGAACTTATGATGAAGAACCACCTGAGGGGTTTTATACCATAAGTTTCTAGTAATTTCAAGGATGAAATAATTTGAAGGAGGGGTGAATGTAACACCCCATGTTTCCACGGTATGTTTCCCTTTGAATAATACAATAGTGTGTGTTGTACGCAACTTCGAGTTCTAACACACCCCACAACCAATCAAACTATTTGTTATGAATAGTAATACCCACTTTTGGAAATATTATAAATTTTATCATTCAAAATGGACTTTATATTTGGATTTGGAATATCGAAATTAGCCTAGGGTGAATTTTTGGTATATTTCTGAAAACTTTAAATTTTCGATGAATTGTTAAAAACAATGAGTTATTGTTTAAAAATGAATTTTTATTTAAATAATTATTTATTTTATTAAAATTTAATTAAGGTAAAAATAGATATATAATACCTATATAAGTTCAATGTAATTATTTGTAGTTAGTTTAGAATAATTTTTGATATATAAAAATATTATTTAACTTTTCACCGTCTTTTACCCACCTCCTAGGAGAATTTGGAAATTAATGTAAAACTTAATTTTACCTCATGGGTGAGTGTAATTTCAAAAATATGAGAGACATGGTTAATATCAATGAGTAGAATGTTGATCAATAAGCTGAAAATAATTTTTTTGAATAGTAACTCTTTACTTTTATTTACCACAGTTAAAAGTAAATAGGGAAATTAAGGGTAAAATTATTTCAATATTACCGTAACACATGTCTTAATTATATTGGACTAGTGTATCTCGACCGAAAACAACCTTAGGATTAAAATATTTTCATTTAGGTCCACTTGGATTAGATTACGACATTTATTATTATTTAATTCAAAGAAGATCTAAAAGAGTTAAAATCCATTCTTAATTACTAAGACATTTTTAATATAGGGTTATACATAAGATAAATTCAATTATAAATATTCATTAGAAAGATAAAACGAATTCATACATATTGGTATTTTATTTATGATTTTTAACTCTTAAATAATTTAATTTATTTATGACACAATGATGATGCAGTAATTACCTAATTAATGAAATATTAAGATAATTGATATTATAAATAACCAAATAATTATAATTTGAGAATTTTAATGAATTCCAAGAATTTTATAGGTTAATATGCCATGATATGGTTTACTAAATTAATTATTTTCGAAATAATAATACTTCTATGAATTTAGAAAAAAACAAAATACCCAATAGTGTCAAAATTGACATAAAAGAGTTTTTAAAAAAAATATTATATTATTAATTGATATTATATTCTTCGAAATCTATAGTTCAACCAAAAGACATATATCCTGATAGGATTATCATTAGTGGTCCACCTGGGGGTCTATTGTAAGTTTATAGTATGTTTATTAACCATATAATATAAAATCACAAAGAGACATGGTAAATGTCAAACTAATTAACTACGAGTTAAAACTAATAGATAAGGTTAATATAATGACCTACACCTGTCTAAAATATACTGGTTGAAAGGATTGTGACTCAAACCTATCTTAGAATTTGAATAATCCACTTTAGAGTTATTAGAAACCGAATATTAATTTATTATAAAATAATACTTCAATTTTTTCCTAAAGATCCCCTCCTCCCCCTTATAAAAGGATACCACTTATAAACAATTATTCATAACTTCAAAGCCTTTTGGTTCGGCCAACCACTGCACAAATATTCTATAAACTTTCCTCACATCAACATAGTAGCCTTAGTTTGATCATAAATCCAACCTCTAGAGCCCATTTGATCAAATCAAAAAGAAGAACCCGAAGAAGAGGTAATATTTTCACCACCCTCTTTCAAGTTCCTTTCTTATTCAACTTCTTATTTCTTTTTTTTCCATTATAAAACATTAACTCCAGTATATTCTACATACTAAGATGTTATTATAAATATGGTATAACCATATTTAGTATTCTATCCATACTTTGAATGATATTTCACCATACGTGCGTACGAACGGCCTACCGTCTCCACGTCGTTGGTCCATATATATATTTATCAATATAGTATACCACATATTATTTAATTATGATCTTTTATTAGATGGTTATTAAAATTTCCATGCTAATTTCACATTTCAAGGAGTAATTCCCTTTTTATTAATTTATATTATCATACATGATTTTTCTCTCTTAAATTGATAATGATTATGTAATGTCTTGAATATTCCATGTATGTTTTTTAGATTATATTGGATTATTTCATGAAAAGATGCTCCGAAAACACCTGATTCAGAGGCCAGGTGATCCTGGATTAGATTTTAGACCTTTTTATGTATATTTTCATAAACATGCAATTGAGGTTTTTTATAACTTTTAAACCTATTCATGGATCAAAAATCGTAGGATATAGTTGAACATAGAACACCAAGATTAATCTAGAGAGGACATATCTTCGACCAAAGAGGGTCGATCGGGAATAATATTTTTATACATTTAAGGATAAAAATAAAAATAACATTAAAAGTTATTTTTTTGTTTGCTTCAATTTTGAGTAGTGACATGGTAGCAATACATTATGGTGGTGAGGTGATGATGAGTCACATTAAAATAATCCCATTAATTTATTGTTAATTATCTTTGTAAAGACACATTAAATGAAACATAACTGATACGTTGTTTCATAAATGAAACAGCGTAACAACACAATGAATTATCAAAACATAAACACTATGATGTGTTTCCATTTTAATGGATTAACATTTTTGGATAAATACGGTAAAAAATGTGGAACTACACTGATGAACCGACGTCATGGAATCCTCTCCATGGAATTCATAAAAATCACTAGCGACATCGATGCACATCAAAGAACGAGAATGGTGAGTAACGAACACGGACAGATTTGAACACTTGAATCTCTGCGGATGGATCACCACCAAAAATGTTTTCCACTCTGATGCTATTAAATCCTATGCAGGGGTTAATTATTTTTAGTTTCTACGTTCTTCATTCTAAATCAATGAATGTAGAATGAACAAGTAGATTTGCGATTCGGCTGTATTGTCTGAAGGGTGCATTTCATGGGGTTTTGCGCTGGGATTTTTTTTATGGAATCATTACCTTAAGCCCCCCTCTCATATTTAAAAATCTAATGAGGAGGGTGCAGGATGACAGAAACAAGGATAGATCTTCTCATCCTTGATCCTTCTTCATAGTCAAACATCTATGTCGACGGTGATGCAGTTTTAAGGAATTAATAAAGAATCCAACCCCCCATAGTGGTCTTATTTGTAGAAGGAACGTTGAATGGGCCACCATAGAGGAACCGGTGATCCAGTAAAGACACCGCCTGCAGTGGCCCGAGGCAGCCGTCATGGGTGGATGGCGGCGCACAGAAGGAGGAACCGCAGCCGGCTCGGGCCACAGTGGAGCGGCATGAGCCATTGGTAGTGGACCGGTGGTTGGAAGACAACGATGAGGTTGCCCATCCACATCGGTGTAGTGGCCCTTGCTACATGGGCTATGGTTTCCCATTGGCACATGGTCCAATAACCTTGTGTGGGACCAAAAGGTGCAGCGGGCATAGCCAGTTGTGGGATACAAAACTCTATAGTACATGGCATCTAGGATGAAGGGGACCAACCTTCTGGGCATGTCGGATTAGGGAATGCATAATTGGATTCTACATGAACTATGATAGAAATAATTTTCGACGAAATTTTTTGGCCCAACCAGCGGGATAAAATCAGCCACTGGGTAGCAAGTAATGGGAATGAACTGGCCCAACGGTTGTGGGCCATGCCGAATGGAACTGGGTAACTAGGAGACCTGGTGGGCTGGATACCCAACCAAATTGTGCCAGGGTTAGCAAGGCCCCATGTTCCTAGCCTAGTGGTCTAGTTGGACTGGTCCGAGCAAGACCTGAACTGTGTTGGGAGAAATCTATCGAACTGGGTTGGGGAAAGTATAACCATTGATTAATAAAATGCATATTTTTTTCAGACCATGTATTTGATTGGGGAACCATTTTCGGAGTTGGTACCATTGCGACAATACAGTTATTTTGGAATACTATATGGAAGTTTTTATTGAATATGAAATGAGATGAATGGATTGAGGGGCGGTTTCACCCTGAATAATGTGTACTATGTGCGGGAATCATAGTGCTGATTGGGCCCTGAAGACGGTAGAAAAGATAAATTGTGTGGATTTTCTACAATTGACCCTATTGAGATCTAATACAATGGTCTAACATGAAGCAAATATGTGTGACCTAGCAGGACCACCATGGGGTGCAGCTTTGTGTGACCCTAGAGACCCACATTACTGAGTAAGGATGAGTACTTCATTACGATGACCATGGTGGGAAGTAGTACTATGTGACCATAAAGGCCCATGATGTCGAGTGACTCTATGTTACCCATCATACCAATGGTACTCATTAGGGATGAGTTCCCTAGTAGTCCAAGGTGTTCAGTGTTTCAATTGATGGTCTTGCTTTCCATACATTACATTATACCTATTTGAACTGAAAATACCATGTGTATACCTTCATTTATGGAGTTTCCTTTCTATTTTTGGATCAATTATGAGTATTTTGTTACTCTCCCCTTCATGGTATTCACCTACATGTGTTCGGTCTTTTACATACACCCAATGTCGAGATGGAGGTCTTGGTGGCCTAGGACCAGATGGGGCCAATTAAGATCAAGCCTGCATAGCATAATTCCAAAACATTCAGTGGCTCTTCTATAATTTTCATCAGGTGGGTTTTTAGCAGATTGATTTCCCATGATACTTGTACTTTCTTGTTTTTATTATTTCATTCATTGGGTTTGTATCATGGTCCATTTGACTTATAACATGTACCTTTTCTCTGTGGTCGTGTAGTGTCATTCATTTTTACAAAAAAAATTTGGATTTGGTTGTGTGTTTGTGCATATAGGTAATTATGTTAATGCCTTCCAAATTAATGTTAAACCTTATGCTCTAGTCGCCAACCCTTGGCCATTAGAATGTGGTTTTAAGGGAAGTCATGGAACAAGCCCTAGGGGATGAGTTGTGACAATGTTTTATCAGATTTGATCAATTCTACCTCAATGACCATGAATCTGTTGTATTTTTTTTGTCAAAAAAGGTTAATTATCTCGAGTTGGAAATTTAGATTCAAGGAATCTAGTGTTAGTGTTGTGGTTGACGTATTCATAAACCAGGACCTTGAATTATGATTTTTTGTTATATACTTAAAAACACGGGTTTCATGCATCTTATAGGAATTTAGTGTTTCCTCATGTTGTTATTTAATTAGAGTTATCCCACTAGGTATAATATATTGAATGTGGATCATCTTTATCTATTTCAAGATTCCTCCAAGCGGAAAACCAACTAGGATTTAAATGTGTGACATTGAGAATAGCTCTCCTAGCGATGAGGTGTGGGTTCAGAGACCCATTCTAGAGAAGGCCACACAGGGTTGTGCAACAACATTACCTCCACCCAATAATCAGAAATTACTATTGGAGTTACCATTTGAGGATAAAAAAAAGACTTAGTAACTTGCTATAGTCTCAGTGATAGTGACCTCCCATGTTCAGGGGAGAGATAGATCCTCATGTCGTAGAGGACTGGATGGAGGCGGTGATGTAAGTATTTCACTTAGTGAGGACGCCACATGACCAGATGGTGGTATTAGCAGAAAGCCTTCTTTAAGGCTCGATAGGGAGATGGTGGATCTTGAAGATCCAGACTCATGATGAAGTGGCCCTCATAGGACTAACTTTTAGAGTCTTTTAGGGAGGAGTTCTTCCCATTGACATGGTGATCTCTATGCATACAAGAGCTACTGCATCTATAATAGGGTGGTATTATATTATCATAGTACTCTGCATGGTTCATTGAGATTTCTTACTACTCTATAGACATGTTGAGAGACCCATTATTCAGGACTTGGTCCTTTGATTAAGGATTGTGTTAGGAGATCAGGGAATCCATAATGTCTCTCATCATCCTTACTTAGACAAGGTTTTTGGAGCGATCCCTTCTTGTATAGAGCATCCTGACAGAGTTGGAACTCAAAGTTGGAGACACCATTAGGAAAAAGGCGGGGGTGCCTTCAGTGGTGAGACATAGGCAGCAGATGCGGGGACCCAACCAGGTTAGATCTTCTAGGTTATGGTTAGTAGTTAGGGATCCCAAAGTAAAGGAAGTATTCATGGATCAATGTTGTGCTTCACGTGTGGTGGGTAGGGACACATGGCTCATGAGTTCCCAACCCTCCTCGATTTTGATCAGTGGTTGGATGAGGGACCACTATGCTAGATAGAGAGGTTTGAGTGAGGAATTCCATAAGGTGACAGACATGGCCGAGGAGCAGGTCGAACATCAGCTGTTCCGCGACTGTTCGAGGTAATACCACCACCACCACTAGGTTTTCCACCCCCGCCTTAGGGATTAGGAGGAAAGGGGTGAGTATGGATTTAGTTATTGGAGGCCTATGTCCACAATTATAATGAAATGATTAGAGGTAAAATCTTTTTCTTCACCAACTTAGTTGAAGTTCATATAGACAAAAGTTCCAGTCACTCTTTCATTTTCATTGATATCATTCAGAGCTCAGAGATTCTAGTGGATCCATTGGCTCGATTCATTAAAATAAGATAAACCTATGGGAGGGGATAAGAAGTTAATGAAATGGTGTCAGCTATGTGATCTTCCTCTGTGAGGTGAGAGATTCAACTCGGATCTTCGTGTTGTGGAATCAAGGCCCTATGATATCATCATGGGTATGGAATGATTCTACATATATCATAATCATATTGATGGTCTGATATGGAGAGTAAAGTGTGTCTCTCAGGATGGGACCAGGATCTCCATCAAAGGAATGAATGGAGAACTTCAGCACATGATAAACATTCATGCATAAAGGTGCACCCAATCACTCCCCAGTTCACTATCCTCACCGACAATGCGGTGGATGAGTGGAGTCCAATACTTCTTGTAGTGGTAGATGCGTATGAGGTTGAATTTCATGAGGATGTTTCAGCACTACATACTCATATAGATGTATACTTCTACATCAATATGAACCCCAGGATGACATCAATATCCACTTCAACATATCGGATGGCCCTCAAGGAGCTTCGTGAGTTGAGGGTACAGCTTGAGGGCATACATGATATGGGAATCCCCAGTGTTGTTTTCGAAGAAGGAAAAATAGAATCCCGAGACTATGTGTAGACAAACAGTGCAAGTAAAAAGTGACTTTGATGAACACATAAGCATTACTGAGAATAGATATCCTCTTTTACTAGATGAAGGTAGAGAGGTGGTTCTCAATTATAGACCTTGGATTTGGCTATCACCTGCTATGGTAATGGTAAGAGGATGTACCGAATATTGCCTTTAGATTCCATTATTTCCACGACGAGTTCTGGGGGATTCCCTTCTGCATGTACAATTCCCCCTGTGTTCATGGGGCTCGTGAATAGGATCGTTTTGCCTTACCTCAATCGGTTTGTGGTGTTAATCATTGATTAAATATTGGTGTAATTGACCTTATATGCAGAGCACACTACACACCTATGAATAGTCTTGAATACACTTCAAGAGCACCAATATTATGGGAATCTCTCGATGTGCCAATTCGTGATTCGGGAGGTCCACTTTCTAGGACACATCTTCTCAGTGGCTAGAGTTGTAGTGGATTCCATGAAGATAGAGGAAGTGCTTTCTCGAGAGCCACAAATGATTATGAATGAGGTGTGGAGTTTCTAGGGGTTGTCCGGATACTACCATAGTTTCTTACCTACCTTTATAAGAGTATCATCACCCTTATCTTATTTGAAATGAAAGAGAATCACATCATGTGGACAGAGAATTTTTAGAAGATATTCCAGGATCTAAGGCGGAGAATGATGAGCGCCCCCATTATGAGACTACCATACGAAGGAATTGGGTATGTAGTTTCTTGTGATGCATTAGGGACCATACTGGGATGTGTCTAGACGCATGATGGAGCTGTGATCTCTTTTGGTTCACAGAAGATGAGAAAGAATGGGTAGAACTACGTGACCCATGACATGGGATCAGTAGTAGTGGTCTTTTCTATGAAGATACGGCATCACTACATGATTTCTGAATGGCTTAACATCTACTCTGACCAAAATAGTTGTAGGTATGTCTTCTCCTAGAAGGACCTGAACATGAGATAGTTGTGAAGGATAGAGTTCCTATATGACAATGACTTCAAGATAGTCTATACTACTGGGAAGTGGAACATGGTTTACGTTGTGTCTACAAGAGATTAGGTTTGTAGTTGTTGAGTGGGGAAAAAGAGAATCTAGCCATGATATAGATATCCTTATTGGATAATGATGGATAAGCATACATTTAGTCAATTACAATCACTACCACACTCTTATAGCATGTTATGGATGCATATCTTGTGGATGTTGACTACGAGGCCAGATGTGCTTAGTTATCCTCATGATAGGATCCTGATGGATTTTTGATAGGTGAGGAGCATGACAACCTTTATAGATGGTGTTAAATAAGAGTAGTGTAATTGAAAGATAATATTTTTATGGAGTTCCATAACTCCCCCTTGGAGGTAAATTCTAGAGTGAAAAAATGTACCCAGATCTCGGACATTAGTACTATTGTTCAGGGATGAAGAAATCACTAGCAGAGTACGTTTCAGAGTGTCTCACATTTCAGTATGTGAAGGCTAAGTATCAGGTTCCATTAGGCTTGACACAACCACTTGAGGTACCAAATTAGTAGTGGAATGAAATCTCGATGGGTTTCATAAAGGGATTACCATGCTCATCCAAGGGTTGTGATTCTGCCTTGGCAATTGTTGACCAGCTCCACATGATGGATAAAATACTACCCATCCAGAAGTAAGGATCAATTGATGGATTGGTACACCTCTATATATATGATATAGTGCCTATTAATGGGGTTCCCTTGATGATCGTCTCAGACCATGATGGTTGCTTCACATCCCAGTTGTGGATGAGATTACAGGAGGTGTTCAATATTATGTTTCACTTGAGAACATCATTTCAACCAAAGACTCATGGTCAGATGGAGCGGACCATAAAAACCATAGAGAACCTAATTCGTGCTTGCGTCCTTGATTTTTTTCATAGATGGGGGGACCACCCGTCACTGGTGGTGTTTTCATAAAAACTTTTCTATAAATATACCTTTGGAATGACACCATTGGAGGCTTGGTATATGCAGCCTTACAGAACACCACTGTGCTAGACAGACCCATGGCAGTCAGCACTCATGGGTCTAGAGTTGGTACAAGAAACCATTGAGAAGGTGCAGATCATCCAGGAGCAGACGTGGACTACATAGAGTTGGTATAAATCATATGCTGATAGGAGACAGAGGCCCTATGAGTTCATGGAGAGACCATCTTGTGTTCCTTTGGGTCTCTCCCTGATAGGTATTTTAGAGATTTGTAAGTGGTGACATGTTATCAATGAGGTTTATCGAACCATTCCAGATTTTGAGCATAGTTGGCGAGGTGGCATACCTCCTAGTGTTCCTCCCATTGATTCCATGGGTGCACGATGTTTTCCACATATCACATCTGAGGAGGTACGTGCATGATCCATCACACATCATCAACTAGAGAGAGATATACATTGATGATGGGGTGACATTTGTGTAGTTCTTGATGGAGATAGAGGATTGATAAGAGTGGTTCCACCTTGTAAAGTTGATTCCTCCAATGTGCGTTCGATAGTAGCATGGGAATCTCCAATATATCACAAGGGAGTGGGAGCCTCATATTTGTGCTCATTACCCCCCATTTGTTTTTTCATAATATTTTTGTCTTACGAGGACGTGAATCCATAAATGTGGGGGAAATGTAAGGTCCTAGAAATTCCATATAATTTTAATAAATTATATGCGATTATTTTGAGACTAGATGCTTATAAAGAACCTTATTCTAAGGATTGGTGAGACTGAAATATATTTTTGAAATTTTATTAACATCATTTAAATAAACATGTGATAGAGTTTTTCTAACCATTAAAATGATGCTCAGATCAAAAATATGAGGGAACCGTTGAACTCAGAACGTCTTGATTTTCCTAGAAATGACCTAACATCGACCAACAATGGTCGACTGCAAATTTAGTTTTTGGAATTTATGGGGGGAAAATAAAAATATCATAAAAGGTTAGTTATTTGATTCCTTCTCTATTGAGAGGTGACATGTCCCCATTGAAATGAGTTGAGGAGGCAATGATGAGCCAAATTAAATGAATCCTCTTAATATATCTTTAATGTGTATATTAATGACTCATTAAATGATGAGTAACTGATATGGTGTTTCATAATTGAAATAGGGTAACAATGCAACAAAATAGTGTAACAGAAATTCTATGACGAATTTCTCTTTTAATGGATTAATGGGGTCTGAGAAAAGAGATAAAAAAGTGGAAATCCTCTAAAAAATTGATGAAGAGGAATCATTTCCAACGAACATTAGAAAATAATTAGCAACATAAACGCACCTCGAAGAACAGGGTCTGCTAGTGACAAATGCCGATGACATTGAACTATTGAATCATTGTGGATGTATCACCACCTCCAAAGTGTTTCCCTCTGTGATAATCTAATCAAGAAATGGGTTATTTTTTGAGTTTATTTGTTCTTCATTTTAAATCAACGAACACAGAGAAACCCATGAACTAGTTGATTCGTGAATCACTTATAAAGAAAACATAACATATAAAGGTAACTTGGGACATTAAAATACTTAAATGGAATAACCATACGGTCGACTTCCACACATATCACTTAATGGAATAGCTATACGGCTGACTTCCATACCCAATTCATTGGAGGTTATAACGTAACCACCCGTCCTGGTATTCCCGGAACCACCCATCAAATGGTTTATCATGTAACCACCTGTAAAATGTCCAAGTACCATCATTACACATAAAATATTGAAAATATATACATTTCAATAACAACATTTGGTTTTCATTCACAATATGTAATTCCAAGATATTGAATTAATCAATACATTTTCAAAAATCATTTAAAAGTGATTTTTGAATCAAGGTTTCACATTCCAATTTGATGATTTTAATGGAATTATAATTTGATAACATTAATGACCATATAAATAAATAATGAAAACCATTTTGAAAACATGGACATTACAGATAATGATTTAGAATAATGAATCTTTAAAACATTAAAAACGATATTTTTGATAAAGTTTTTTTAACAAAATGAGAGACTCTTGAATACAAATAATTGTCGAATAACATTTAATCTGAACTTTATAATATCATGAGAATAAATGGATTCATGATATAATATGCCAAAGGACAGTATACACACCATATAAGAGTGAATTGGTGCATAACAACAATGAAGTCTCAATGGAAATATAAATTGATATGAAATCCATTATAAAGATGGTATCCTTAAATTAAGGATAAATCTATCACATAATAATGTGTGAGAAATATGAATACACCCAATATAAGTGGATATTAAGTGTGAAACAATCAAGGGTCATTCACACACAATCTTGGAAAAACAAAACCAATGACATAGATATTTAACTCAATGAAATGAGATTGAGTTATGATTTCCCATACAAGTTCGTAAGAATTTATCAATAAGATGATTATGTGTAGAAATAGTATATCCACATAAAGGTTTGTGGAAATTGCAACATAGAGATTCCAGACATAATCTTTTCATAATAAAATCATGAAGTAGATGTTTACCCCAAATAATTGAAAGTGGGTTAAGAAGTTCCCTTACAGAAATCGGATAGCCTAATGAGGCGACTTTAAAATTCAAAAAATGAGTTGATGAGTGAGAAAATGATATCTCATCCCTTGGACATAAAATTTACTTAAATAAGGATATATAAGAACATATCCCAACATAATAGTATGTGAATTAAAAGACATAACAAAAGAAGTCTTTTAAAAAGAGGAGGGTGAAAGGTCCCCTTACCGAGTTGGGTAACTTTCGAAACATACACCCCATGGAAGAAGGGTCATACAATGAAAATGTAAATACCCGTAAATGAAATTATACTACACAGTGTTTATAATATTGGGCAGTACATACACTACTCAATTGAAATAGTGGAAAACGTAGCATAAATGTCACAGGAATAAAAGTGAGATGAAAAATCCCTTACGAAAACTCGACAGCCTAACGACGCCACTTAAAACATCCAAAAATGGATTTATGAGATCAAATATTGTCTCTCATAATATGACCATAAACATTACAGTATGATTAATTTAAAATAACATCCCCAAACATATGAAATATGATCTTAAAAGAAATTACATAAAAGAGAGTACTTAAAAATAAAGAGAGAGGATGGATCCCTTACCTCATGTCCGACATGACATGATTGTTGTTTAATCTCCTGAATAATAAAATTTGGTCAATTTATAATTTCTTAAGGACCTCCTTTAAATATTATTATTCAGTTCATATCACATATTATAATGTTATAATAATTGGTTTATAAAGTGATTTCATATCAGACGTTTATGTCGATGTTCGGTACATGAGTAAAAATTGAACATGTTGGAAAAGAGTTTTCCATGTAGATATAGGTACATCATCTCCATAATAGTATTAATGTTTTAAATATCATATATATCCAGTATATATTCAATTTTTACTATTCCATAGCATTTGGAGATAAAAAATTAAAAGCACCGTTCATGGAAACGGTAGGCCGCACAAACGCATGAACACTACATTCATTTTTTTGTCATATTAATGGAATTAAAGTTAAAAGACAGATATATATATATATATATATATATTATAACTACAGAATGATATCCATCATTTAGATTTAATATATTACATATATATACATTATATATATGTACTTATAATAGTACATAACATTTGGAGATAAGAAATGAAATGTACTGTTCATGGAGACGATAAGCTGTACGTACGCATGAACACTACTTTCATTTCTCTTTTTTTATATTCAATGGAATGAAATAATAATGATATAAAGGTATATTATAATTCCAGTAGGATATCATATTTAATATCATTAATTCCATCCTTTATACTCCCCACATATGGCATTAACGAATCCAATCACTTTGAGGTGGCGGTAGTCCGCACTTCCTAAAATGAAGATATTGCGTTTAACCATAATGGAAAACATAAAGTTATTCCATAAATGAAAAATTCAGAAGCTTAAGGAAACAATAAAGATTTTATATATCATATATAAATATAGTGACATCTTAATGGCCACCTTTGAAGGTGTTAATAGAATATGGAACAATCATCGTTTCGTGAGGCAGTAATTCACCATCCACAGAAACAATATGTTCTTTAACCATTAGATGGAGGTGTGTGAATGTTTATCTAAAATACTTCTTATAAAAACATAGTAGTATATCTAATATACTGGTTTTTTTACAAAAAAAAAGCAATAAAAAATGTTTATGGGTTTGGAGAAGCAAAATAAAACAAAAGAACACAAGGGAAGACATTAGCTTTAAATCGGGTAACTCTCTTTGATTTGAGCTGAAAGGCTTCCTTGGAAAGGATTCTGCACAAATTTAGGCTTCAATTATGAATAGAGGGATGTGTAGAGTTGAAATTGGCAGGGGTCGGACGAGCCAAAGGCTTGAGAGGTGTGTGTAAGCGGGTAGAGTTGGGGGCCTTTTATAAATGGAGAGGAGGGGCGCTCTTGGAAAGTCAAAAAGGTAACCTTATTTTTAAATGAGTTTCGGATTTTAAAAGTCCAACATTGATATATTTCGAGGATATGGTGATAAGTGTTTGAAATCAACCCATCCAATAGGTTTTTGACATGTTTAGGTCTTAAATTTTACATTATCTTTTAATTTTATTTAAATTGTTAAATAATGAGGTAATCGCTGCATCATCATGGTGTCATAAATTATTTATTTTATTTAATGTCTAAAAATTATAAAAAACTATCATGATATAGGAAATCGTTTTATCTTTCTAATGAAAATTTATAGTCAAAAATATGACCTTTATAACCCTATTTAATTTTTTTTTTAGTAAAACAAGTCATGATTGTGGCATTTTTATTTTAACATTAAACAAAAAGTTATTTATGTCATTTTCCTACCAAAGTGGCTACATGGGGCCCCCAAGTTGACCCATGGATTTTCTTGGTTTTCCATGACACATGAAATGATGGTAGGACATGTGTCTAGGTCATTTCATATTATTAGGATATTATTTTTTTCGTAAATTACACTAATTACCTTTAATCGCGATTAATAAAACCTAAATGTTACTATTCACGAAAAAATTATTTTAGTCTCATTAAACCAAATTTTACTTCCTAATTAAAACCATGTATGTCGGATTTTAGAAATTCAAAACACAGAGGTGGTGAAATTTCATTTAAACGAAAAATCAGTTTTTTAAGTACCACTTAGTGGTTTCACTATTCATCAAAATTGATGTTTTTCTGAAAAATATCAATAATTCACCCTAAGCTATATTTGATATGCCGAATTCAAAAATGATTTCTATTTTAAAAAATTAAAAACATATAAGTTTAATTAATTAATTTAATAATTAATTCCCGCTGTCAAAACAAATAGCGTGTTTTTGAGAAACAATATCTATTAAAATATTGACACTAGTTGAAGTCCAATTTCAATTTGAAATTAATTCAAATGAACAACATTCGATTAAATGGTAAAAATATAGTCTAATTACCCTTTTAAACCAATTCAAAAGATGATCTAATAATATAAATAAATTATATTAAGAAGAGGTTTTGAATAAAAATACAACATTTTTCACTATTTAGTAAAAAATGAACTTTATCGGAAAAATCTCAAAAATTTACACAAAGTAAATTTTGATGTCCCGATTATAAAGAAGAATTTTACTTTGTAAAATATAACACATAAAAATGTCAAAATGGTGATTTAAAAGAGGTTCCCCATCATAAGGGAGGTTAATCGACCTTTTAAAGAATATTAGAAGATTTATGGTTAAATTTGGATTTATTTGCATTTTAAGCCTCTAACATTTATTGGATAAAAGTAAAAATATTTGAGAAACATATATAATCATTTTTAGTTATTTCCATTAATTCTCTGCATTAAAATGACTAGGCGTTAACAAACATTAAAAATAATATTATTTTATTATTAGTGTGCAACTTAAGATTTCAAAGAAACTCGTTGTTGCGTATTGGGTACTCCATCGAGCATAACATTCCCTTTAAAGTAATATTAATATTTTATTCACAAATATGGATAAATATGAAAATTTCATATTCTTTATTTACCTGGGGTGTTACATCCTTCCCCCCTTTTGGGAATTACGTCCTCACAATTTCAAAATTGGGCTCAGAAACATCATTGAGAGTCCCACATCGGAACAAGAGTCGGAAAAACAATAACTTTAAAAGAAATAAAGAGAAGTACAGAGGTCACCAGAGTTAACCCATACAACGATTCCATAAAGGAAAACATGGATATAGATGAAAAATCAAAGGGTCATTTTATGAGGGAGAGTGATAGAAAACATGTTTAGGAGAAATTTAACCACAAGAAAATCACAAACTTGTGGTGGGTTAAACGGTATTCGATTCCCTAGCAGGAAAAGATAATAGACAAAATTTTTGTTTTAAGTTACTTTTCATTGATGAATTTATTTTTGATCTTAAGGAAATATACTTACTTGTCATGTTGACTTTAACCTTTTACTATATTTCTTACACAAACTCATACTTTCCCCAAATGATGTGTTTTTAGGAAGACTAGTTCACATTAAGAGTACTATAATCAACTTCTTGAGAATCACCTAATCCAGAAAAGAGAACTATATATTTCCCATGTCTTTAGACCCTTACCAAAACCAAAATTGTCAGAACAAGATCAGATAATCCAGAAAAGGATAACCCTTTATGAAAAGAAAATCTATTCTTATTCTCCAAAATTTTTCCAACAAAACCCAATGTTCAACAAGGACCATTTGATATACAATTTTTCCATAAAATTCATCAATGTAAACAAAACTAAGATTGAAACCCAAATATTTTAAGGATTTAGTCACATAGTCATCCAAGGTACAAATTAACATTTATCTCCAAATATCATCAGTTGCTCTTAATGTCTCGTATTGAAAAGTAATTAACCTAATCCCATATTCTCCATGATAGGTTAATAATTTCCATAGATAACCCAAAATCAACTTAATATTACTTCATAAAATCATATAACTAAAAATAATAAGTCATACTAACCAGGGACATCACGTTGTCCAGTGGTAGGCGATAAATACCAGCCGCATTTTGGTTATGGGTTCGATTCCCGCAACTTTGTACGACGCGACGGGTTGTCACATGATCTACGTGTTGTCCTTTTTCCAAAACTATATAATTCGTATAAAATTCCCCAAAAAGTGATAAAACCTTCAAAAATAACCATAACATAATTTAACCTCAAGTTTGTCTCATGTCGTTCATAACTTATAGTAACCCATAATTACCTCAAAAGTAAGGATCATATAAACCCTAATGGTTACCATTATAATTATTACCTCAACATACATATCAAGTTTGTTCTCTCATACATGAATCATTATAGAACTCACCAAGTTTCAAGTGGTTGATCATGACTCCTGATAGTTGGTTTAGAATAACCACGATATTTCTCATTGAATCCCCCATTTCATCTAGTCTCATAATCAGAGAACCACCACAGTTTCCTTCAAACCCATTGTCACTTTGGTGCCTGCTAGATCCATCCATTTACAAAAACCATAAATGTTAGAGTGAGTATATCAAAAAAATCATTAAGTACTAATGAGGAAGATAAACACTACGATATACTTACTCATTAACTTTATCTAAAAACTATGACTCTTTCTGAAATACTAACCATTATGGTAATGTCACTTATGCTTAGAGAATACCCTAACCTCTAAAGATATCTAAACCGACCTCTGATACCAACTATAAGGCCCCAGACTTAAACATTAATTAATCATTAATTAAATGAATAATTAACATAGAGTATATTTTTAGGTTTAGAGTTTTAGATAATTAGGTCATAAGTATTACATCTCAAAAGAGTACATAGTAGACACTTCTACTAAGTTTCCATAAAATAAAAAAACACTTAAAAAGAAACATTTTTAGTTCCATGTTTTAGATAGAATGTATTTCCGTGATCTCATCCTTGACCCTATTCTTCCTTAAGAATTGTGGAAAACATTTAAAAAACTTCAGATGAGAATAAAAATCCCAGTAAATGATACACATAGAAGTAAAACTATTAGTTTCTCAAAACAACCAGTAAACCATGAGTACTTTACCAAGGTAATACTTTTCTACTTTATGAAGTAGTAAAAACTCTTCACGGAATAAAAGATCATTACTTTCCCCTTTGGTAACCAAAATATTACCATAAAAACCCATATAAAGAACACATTACATATAAAGGTAACTTGGGACATAAACATACTTAAATGGAATAACTATACGATCTACTTCCACACATATCACTTAATGGAATAGGCATACGGCCGACTTCCATACCCAATTCATTGGAGGTTAAAACGTAACCACCCAACCTGGTATTCACAGCACCACCCGTCATATGGTTTATCACATAACCACCCATAAAATGTCCAAGTACCATCATTACACATAAAATTTTTAAAATATAAACATTTCAATAACAACATTTGATTTTCAATCACAATAATTAATTCCAAGATATTGAATTAATCAATCCATTATAAAAAATCATTTAAAAGAGATTTATGAATCAATGTGTACCATACCACATTGAAGCTTTTAATGGAATTATAATTTTTACAAATTAATTTACGTATAAATAAATACTGAAAACCATTTTGAAAACATGGACATTAAAGATAAAGATTTAGAATAATGCATCTTCAAAACATTTAAAACGATATTTTTGTTAAAGATTTTTTAACAAAATGAGAGACTCTTGAATACAAATAATGGTGGAATAAAATTTAATCTGAACATTATTATATCATAAAAATAAATGTATTCATGATATAATATTCCAATGGACAGTATACACACCATATAAGAGTGAATTGGTGCATAACAATAATGAAGTCTGAATAGAAATTTAAATTGAGATAAAATCCACTATAAAGATAGTATCCTTAAATTAAGGATAAATCTATAAGATAATCATGTGTGACAAACATAAATACACCAAATATAAGTGGATATGAAGTGTGAAACAATCATATGTCATTCACACATAATCTTGAAAAAAAAACCAATAACATAGTTAATTAACTCAATGAAATGAGATTGAGTTATGATTTCCCATACATGTTCGTAAGGATTTATCAATGAGATGATTATGTGTATAAATAGTATATCCACAGAACGGATTTTTGAAATTAAAACATATAGATTCCACACATAATATTGTTATAATAAAATCAATAATTAGAGGTTTACCCCAAAGAATTGAAAGTGGGTTAAGAAGTTCCCTTACAGAAATCAGACAGCCTAACAACGGGACTTTAAAATTCAGAAAATGTGTTGATGAGAAAGAAAATGGTATCTCATCACATGGATATAAAATTTACATAAATAAAGATATATAAGAAGATATACCAACATAATATTATGTGATTTAAAATACATAACAAAAGAAGTCTTCTAAAAAGAGGAGGGTGAAAGGTCCCCTTACCGAGTTGGGTAGCTTTCGAAACGTACAACCCATGGAATAAGGGTCATACAATGAAGATGTAAATAACCATAAATGAATTTATACTACACAAATTGTATAATAATGGGAAGTACATACACCAATCAAAGGAAATAGTGGCAAACGTAGCATAAATTTCACGAGAATAAAAGTGAGATGAAAAATCCCTTACGAAAACTCGGCAGCATAACGACGCCACTTAAACTTCCAAAAATGGATTTATGAGATCAAATAGGGTCTCCCATAATATGACCATAAAAATTAAAATATGAGGAATATAATATAACATCCCCAATCATAATAAATATGAGCTTAAAAGAAATGTCATAAAAGAGAGTACATAAAAAGAATGATAGAGGTTGGATCCCTTACCTCGTGTCCGACGTGACTCGGTCGTTATTTAATTTCCTGAATAATAAAATATGGTCAATTTATAATTTCATAATGAACTCCTTTAAATATTATTATTCTCTTAATATCATATATTATAATTTTATAATAATAGTTTAATAAAGTGAGTTCATATCAAATGTTTTTGTCGATGTTCGGTACATGAGTAAAAATTGAACTTGTTGGAAACGAATCTTCCATGTAGTTATAGGTACATAATCTCCAAAATTTTATTAATGTTTTAAATATCATATATATCCAGTATATATTAACTTTTTACTATTCCATAACATTTGGAATTAAAAAAATAAAAAGCACCGTTCATGGAGACAGTAGGCCGCACGTACGCATGAACGCTACTTTCATTTTTTTGTCATATTAATGAAATTAAAGTTAAAAGAGAGATATATATATTATTATTCCTGAATTATATCCATCATTTAGATGTAATATATTTCATATATATCGATTATATATCTGTACTTATAATAGTAAATAACATTTGGAGATAAGAAATGAAATGTACCGTTCATGGAGACTGTAAGCCGGACGTACACATGAACGCTACTTTCATTTCTCTTTTTTTCTATTCAATGGAATTAAATAATAATGATAGAAAGGAATATTATAATTCAAGTAGGATATCATATGTAATATTATTAATTCCATCCTTTATACGTCCCATATATGGCATTAACGAATCAAATGACTTTGAGGGGGCAGTAGTCCGCCCTTCATAAAATGAAGATATCGCGTTTACCCATAATGGAAACCATAAAGTTGAGACATAAATGAAAAATACAGAAGCTTAAGGAAAATATAAAAATATTATATATCATATATAAATATAGTGACATCTTAATGTCCACGTTTGAAAGTTTTAAAAGAATATTGAACAATCATCATTTCGTGAGGCAGTAATTCGTCATCCACAGAAACAATATGTTCTTTAACCATTAGACGGAGGTGTGTGAAAGTGTAGCTAGAATCCTTATTATAACAACATCATAGTATATTTAATATACTAGTTTTGTTACAAAAAGTTGCAATAAAAAGAGTTTAGGGGTTTGGAGAATCAAAATAAAACAAAAGAACACAAGGGAAGACATTACCTTTAAATCTGGTAACTCTCTTTGATTTGAGCTCAAAGGCTTCCTTGGAAAGTATTCTGCCCAAAGTGAGGCTTCAATGATGAAGATAGGGATGTGGAGAGATGAAATGGGTAGGGTTTGGACGATCCAAAGGCTTGAGAGGTGTGTGTAAGTTGTTAGTGGTGGGGGCCATTTGTAAGAGTAGAGGAGGGGCACTCTTGGAATGTCAAAAAGTGGTACATTATTTTCAAATGAGTTTCGAATTTTAAATGTCCCAGATTGATATATTTGGAGGATAAGGTGATAAAAGTTTGAAATCCACCCATCCAATATGTTTTCGACATGTGTAGGTCTTAGATTTTACATTATCTTTTCATATTATGTAAATCGTTAAATAATGAGGTAATCGCTGAATCATCATGGTGTCATATATAATTTAATTTATTTAATGTCTAAAAATTATAAAAAAAAATATCATGATGTAGGAAATCGGTTTATCTTTATAATAAATATTTAGAGTCAAAAATATGTCTTGTATATCCCAATTTAAATTTTTTTTTAGTAAAACAACTCATGTTTGTGACATTTTTATTTTAACTTTAAATAAAAAGTTATTTATGTCATTTTCCTACCAATGTGGCTCAATGGGATCCCCATGTTGACCCAAGGATTGTCTTGGTAGGCCATGACACATAAAATGAGGATATGACATGTGTCTAGGTCATTTAATATTATTAAAATATTATTTTTACCTTAAATTACACTAATTACCTTTAATCGTGATTAATAAAACTTAAAAGTTACTATTCACCAAAAAAATATTTTAATCCCATTGAACAACATTTTACATCCTAATGAAAACCATGTATGTTGGTTTTTTGAAATTCAAATCACATAAGTGGTAAAATTTCATTTAAATGAAAAATAATTTTTTTATGTACCACTTATTGGTTTCACTATTCACTTAAAATTGAAGTTTTTCAGAAAAATAAAAAAAAACTACCCTAAGCTATATTTGTTATTCCAAATTCAAAAATGAGGTCTATTTTAAAAAATTAAAAACATATATGTTCAATTAATTAATTTAATAATTAATTCCCGCTGTCAAAACAAATAGCGTGTTTTTAAGAAACAATGTCTATTAAAAGATTGACACTAGTTGAAATCCAATTTCAAATGGAAATTAATTCCAATGACCACCATTGGATTAAATGGTAAAAATATTCTCTAATTTCGGTTTAAAACCAATTCAAAATATGATCTAATTATATAAATCAATTAGATTAAATAGAATTTTTTAATAAAAATACAACATTTTTCACTAATCATTAAATAATGAACTTTTTCGGAATAATACCCAAAATTTACACAAAGTAAATTTTGATGTCTCAATTATAAAGAGGAATTTTATTTTTTCAAATATGACACATAAAATTGTCAAAAATTGGATTTAAAATAGGTTGTCTATCAAAAGGGTGGTTGATCAACCTTTTAATGAATATTAGAAGATTTATGCTTAAAATTGGATTCATTTTCATTTTAAGCCTCTAACAGTTATTGGAAAAAAGTAAAAATATTTGAAAAACATATACAATCATTTTGTAGTTAGTTCTGTTCATTCTCTTCATTACAATGGCTAGGCGTTAACTACCATTTAAAATAATATTATTTTATTTTTAGAGTGCAACGTAAGATTTCAAAGAAACTCATTATTGCGTATTGGGTACGCCATCGAGAATAGCATTCCCTTTAAAGTAATATTAATATTTTATTCACAAATATGAATAAATAAGAAAATTTCTTATTCTTTATTTACCTAGGGTGTTACACTGACGGTTGGCAGAAAGGGATGCGGTCGTCCATCTACATCGATGGAGTAGCCCGCACTGCAAGGGCTATTAGTTCCCACAGGAACATGGTCAAGCAACCGTGCGCAAGACCAACAGGTTCAACTGTCTTCAACCGAGTCAGGGCATCAAAACGGACATCACATGGTGTCAAGGCTCAAGGGGACTAACCCACAGGGTGGACCATACCAGGGATTAGAAACCAGGCCCCTATGAGTCCTAGGCTGGATATAATTGCATCCCTCTATTGCAGGACGGACCAAGGGGATAAACCCGATCCCCTGGGCATCCCTTGGTAGGAATGAACTTACACGCGAGTTGCGGGCCAAGAAGGATTGAATTGGGTCTATGGGAGACCTGTAGGGATAGACACCTAGCCCAACCGAGCTTGGTCCAATAAGGCCCAATGGGCCTGGATAAGCAGCCATGAGAGATCAAGGAGGCCCAATCCTAAATTGGATAAGGTAGGATCAATCGAACCAAGACGAGGCAAGCGGGGCCCCCGTGCTTGATTGGTCGGGTTGGTCTAACTAGGTCAGACAAGTTCCATACACAAATGACCCATAATTACAAAAACGCCAATATCATTCATACCGGAAGTCCGATTGATGAGCCATTTATGATATTGAAAATGTTGCAAAAATGTAGGACATTCCGCATACTCTAAGGATGTTTTCATGGAATTTGATATGCGATTAATGGATTAAAGAACAGTTTATCTTGGAATCATGTGCACTACATGCGAGAATCATGTACCTGAGAGAGACCCAAAGACTACTAAAAAGAAACCCTATGTCAATTAGCTACAAGTGACACTATGTTGATCGTTTATGATGGTCTATTGGGAAGCAGCTCTACGTGACTTGGAAGACCCACGGTGGGGAGTGCCTCTATGTGACCCGAATGACCAAAATTATTAATTAGGGATGAGTACCTCAATACTATGGATAATTTTGGAATTGTCTTATGTGACCCGGTAGAACAATAGTGGGGAGAGGCTCTGTGTCCCCCAATATTCCCATTATACAAATCATGGATGAGTACCCCAGCATTCAATGGTGTTCAGTGTTGAGAGTGATGTTCTGGCATTCTATTCTCCTGATTATACATGTGTGAGATGACAGTAACATGTGTACACATTCCTTGTGGTATTTCCTACCGGTTTCAAGATCCCTACTGAGTATTTTGTTACTCACCCCTACACGGGCTTCGTGCACACATGTTGTGTCTTGTGAAAACGAATGTCGACTAGACAGAGGGATTAGGGGCCATGGACCAGACGTGGCCCAGTGAGATCATGAAGTTGGGGCATACGTCTACTACTTTTATCACCTACTCTACACTAACCATGATGTGGGGGATTCACTGGATTGCTTTCCTGAGATCCTTTAATTTTTCTATTTTTAGTTTGTCTTTTGTTGGGACTGTATACTGGCCTATTTGACTTACAACTTGTTCCATTAATGAGTGGTTGATTATTGGATTGCATGTTTAACATTCTTGTTTTTTTGATGTGTTTGTGTGTTCATGTGTATTGGAACATATGAAAATGACTCCCACTTGCAGGTTAACACCTTCGACGCTAGGTGTGAACCTCTAGCATTTGCGAGGTGGGCTTGGGGGATGTCACGACACGGGCGTTGGGGAATGTTTTGTGACATTGAACCATCTCCATAATGTTAAATATGAGATAAATATCATATATTTATGTTATATAAGTATTTATTGTAATTTGTAAAAGGCGGAGATAAAAATGAAATACATTGTTCACAAAGATGGTAGGTCTTACGTACGCATGAATGATGTTTCATTTTCTCAATGAATTGAAATAAAAATAGATAAATGATATATATTACAATTAATGATCCTTTTTAATATATATCACATATTTTCATTGCACCCATTATTATTACCATCCATTTAAATAATGAATACATCATATCCTTTATTATGTGGTAGGCCACCGTACATTGGAGCGATGTTATTTTATTCCTACAAAATGCAAATAATAAAGATATATTTAATATAATAATTAAAGAAGTATAAAAATGTGAAAAATAAAATATATAAATAATAAAAACATCATTTTGTCTATAATTTATATGTTGTAATGGAAAAACAGATAACATCGGTTCATGAGGCTATAGTCCACCGTACACATAGATGAATATTTTTTAAAATATTAGTTGGAAATAAGGATGGTTGTCGGTAATTATGATAAAATAATAATATTTAATAATATATAAAATACTTATATTATTATATCATCAGGGATTTAAAATATTTTAAGGTTCATGAGGAAAAAATTGAAATTTAAAAGCTAATTTATGAATGATTCCTCTTCTATAGGTATCCTCATTAGGTTTTCACAAAATTACTCAAAAGGATGGATTTTTATAAAAAATAATGATTTATGGATGAATATATGTAACATTTTATGTGATTTTTTTATTTATTGGCCAATCTAAAATTTTTTTATGGTGTGATGTGGACATAAAAATGGATGGCCTTTTATAAGGGAGGTGAGTGGCATACTTTTAAATTTTTGAAAGAGACAATCACACCAACAATATTGTTTCATCTCACATGGGAGTTATAATAAATTATTCTAAATAATTGATTATATAAGGTCTATATATATCCAAATATTATGTCGGATAAGTTTTGGTTTATTCGTTACAAATATATGTTTAGATTAACCCATTTGTAAACCCATTTTTTCTATAACCAGGAAAAATTATATCAATTTTTTACATTTAATTTTTGTAATATATTAATCCTATATCATTAGAAAATAAATTATTTAGAATAAAAATATGGAATCCTTTTTTCAAATATTATTCATATATTTTTAAAAGATTAATTTAAAATTAATCACTCAAATGTGATCAGAAAGATGGTTTTCAAAGAGAAAATCCTCCAATGATTTCAATTGTTTTACCTCCAATTTAAATATTAAACTGATTCCAATGACATAAATTAGATTAAAATATATATAATTGAACTAAAATTACAATATAAAAAATTAAAAATATAATTTATCTATTTAAATAATTTGAAGGAAAAAAATGTTTTCCAATAAAATTTAGTAATTTTTTACTCTTGATCAAAAAAATTATTATTTTCTGAAATTTAAAAAAAATCAACTTTATATTTTTTTGAAATAATGACTAAAAAAATTATCATTATTTTTTAAAATATATTATTTCACATTGGAAATAAATAAATTTTAATCAATTCCCCCACACACAATTAAAAATTGAGTTACTGGGATGTTTATTTTCAAGAAGAAGATGAATTTATATTAACTCTATATCAAATAATAATAATTGTATGTATAAAAACTAAAATATATTTATATATAATATGTAAATATAATTTAATAATTTTTGAATTAGGTTTATTTTTAATGAATTAAAATATATAATCATTATTCCCTTTAATTTTTTTTTCATAAATACACATTTCAATACCAAAGATAAATTTATAATAAAATACAATATACAGTTGATTAAAATGTTTTTATGTTGATTTAATATATATAAATAAAAAAATAAGAAACATTGAAAAATAATTTGGATTTTAAATTAATTTATTTAACAAAAAAATATATCTATTTTAAAAAAATGGTATTTTCATTATTCAATAAAAACATAATATTTCATAAAAACAAAAAAAATTAAACATAAAGAAATTTTTATATGATGATTTCAAGATTTAATTTAATTTTATCTAAAAAATTATATAAATTTTCTACAATTGAATGATAATTGTATCTCATAAAAATGAATATAAATTATTCTTTTTGAAATAATAATTTTGTTGAATATAATGAATTTACTAAAATAAGATTTAATTATATACTAAGTGGATATAAATAAATTTATATTTAGTTGGATATTTATATTATTATTTTAGAAATTAGCTAATACTATTAATACCCACCAACATAACATCTATATTATATCAATAATATAACATTTCATGTTTAACCGATGCTCCAAGTCACGTGTCATGAAAGCTATCGAATAAATTAATTGTTGCATAAAATGACGCTAACCTTTGTTTTGTGAATAAAAAAAGATATAATAAATGCTATGTGAAATGATTTATATCATAATATATTAAATTTTTTTACAAAATAAATTTCACAAAATATCAGGGTGTCACATTCGACTACCTGAAAATGAATCTCACCATAAAAAAACATCATTTTGGTACCAAAATATAGGAAAATAATACCTTATTACATTCTAATGTTCCAATTTAAAATACACAAGATGGTGGTTTAAATTCAAAAAATTGATCAGGAAAGTGTTATTTCTTCATAGAACATTATATATATGATCCAAAGTATCCACTAGTTGTTCCACTTAGGAAATATCATTATCCAAAGGTATAAGCTTTGACTTTAGTACTTATGATTGGTAAAGTATGTACTTCCTAAAGTGTGATACATGGAACACATGAGGAACATGATAGAGGATCAGTGGAAGTTATAAATGATAAGCTTCAACACTGATACATTCATGTATTTTAATGGGAACAATATACCTAGGGATTAGTTATCCATTCTTTCTCCTATATTGAAATTCATAGAAAGACCTTATCACCAAAATCAAATAACATTTCATGTTAATTATTATCCAAATAACGTTTTTGAAAAAAACAATTTTTGTCCATACATGTTTATAAATGGTTATACTGTTCTTTTTCATTACATCACCTTTCTCCTGGCGTATTATCATTCCTCCTATAACATCATTCTCGTAGACTGCGTTTATACACATCATTAGAAATATATCGTTATAAAGATCCATCTGAAATATGGATTGAAATATATTATTGAATAGAAACACATCTTGAGGAAGGTGTTGACCCCAAAATGCATTGAAATAAATAGAAAAATATCACAGTATATCCCCTAAAGAAATAATTAATCCGCAAAAATGAATATGGTACTTCATTAATCCTTACAGATTTCCAAATTTATATTCAATAAAACATATCCCCATAAAAATATTCTATCATATAGACACAGTATGGTGATAAACTATAAAAAAAGGAGAATTACTCCCTTTAGATTTTTTTGAGGATTCCATCATAAAAATCCATGACGATGTCCTCCGATTTCATTTCTACTATATATATTTATAGTAGAATACTCTTAGAACATTGACTATTACCCAACCCATGTTGAATTTCAAAGCCTCTGGATAATTACATATCAATATCTCTTCTTATGTTTTCCCATAAAAATTAATCATTCATATAGGTCATTGGTTAGAATTATACCATTATAGTCCTTCAGTTGTGAGTTCATACCCTACAACCTCACTAGATGCAATATGTTGTTTTGTTGCAAATAGCTATCATTTTTCGAAAACTATATAAATAAAATCATTCTAAAATTTCAATTTCCCATAATTACCTTAATATTATATAAAACATCAACCCAAAAGGTTAATAATACATTCAATAGATTTTCCATAAAAAAACTCCTCCTCAAACACAAAGTTGTGTATTCTAATAAATTTCTGATAAAATATCTATAATCTTGATAAAATCCCATCATATAAAACCTCATGAGGGGAATCTAATACATTTAACTTATGATCAACCTAAAAATTATATAATCATTAGGGAATCCATAACTCTTATGTGAATCATACAAGGAGGTATATATGATTCCTAGAAAAAAAATTCCTAAGAAGATTCATGATTCTTACAACTATATATCATTTTTAAAATACAGGAAAAACATATTACATGAATCCAAATATATAAAATTATCAATCCTTCCCCTTCAATAATTAAAATTGAATAAGTCATTCCATGGTCAATAAGTTTATTCATTCCTCGTATATATATGTTGGATAATTCCCTTATTCTAAACATATATTAAATTCAAATCCCCAATAATTTTTCCACTATATGAACTTCTTTTCCAAATGGAAAACAACTTCCCCTTCACTTGATATAGTCTTATAGGTTCTTATTCACACCCTCATGACATATATGAAGATGAGTATTTCTTTCTCTATGTCCATTACCAAATAATATATCATTAAATTTCATATCCATTTCGTTTGATAGTTTTGTAATTTCACCAAGCATCTTGTTATTAATCATATATCATGATATAAGGTTAGACATAGTCACATATCTATCATTTCCTTAAATATCAAATTTTTTTCCTCATAGTAACCAGATTTTCTGTCATATTAATTTTTAACATTATTATTTTGGGTTCTATCCATTGACTAAAACTAAAAATCATTTTTTAAACTATAATAATGGTGGTAAGACCACATAATCATGATAAATCACTTATAGGATGTATAAATCATGAAACCTTATTTTTAAACTATTACTCCTTTGGTTTATCCAAGGTCATCCAATATCATCATCTATATAAATCCTTCATAATGGTTTATAAAAACTAAAAATTCCCAAAGAATATCCCCTTAGAGTGTCATAATAGATTCCCATCATGGCCAAATATTGTTCACTAGGAGAAGATCGAGTGTATGTCAATGAACCCATCTTGATTAATTACTCCTATATACGGTTATTCTAGAGCCATACCCACTTTTAATATCCATATAGAGATGTAATTATTTTGAAGCCAGTATAATTGTTCTTTACCAAAATTCATGTATATTTTCTTATACATCGAATCATCTGTAGACATATCCTTCGATACATCCCTAGACATATCATTAGAATCATCCGAAGTGATGTTGGTAAAGAATTAAAATCCTAGTTTGAAAATGTTCACTAAACCATTTCTCTAATACCAATTATAGTGACAAAATGTTCAAATTCATAGGTATTACATCTTTTTATACGAATATTCATTACATTACAAAAAAACATATATATGAATCATAATAGATTATTTAATTTGAAAAATTGAACACAATCTTCTAATATGGTGAATAATTATTAATGTTTCCCATAATGATCTTCCCATTTTGTACCATTCATACACATACCCTATACAGAATCTTTCTTCACATATTGAGAAAAAAACATAAGAAAGTGTGAGCTTAAATTCCAAGAAGGTGTAAAAAATAAAAATCTATAAGAATAACATGATTATAAGTGTATAAGAATATTGAAATAATAATTGAAAAACTATATCCTCCAAATAAATGATTAGAATCTTGTGTTATGAAAACATGATTGGCAGTACAGAAGGCATGAATCATTATAAAATAAAATAACATTTACCATGAGATCAAAACATGGAAGTAAAACATAGAATTGTGGAATACACATAGTCCTAAAGAATTATTTCTTTATAATTCAAGGATAATTTCCAAAAAAATATCATGTAACTCTATGGGAATATACACCTCCTTTGGTGGCACAGACCACAATACCTAGGGTAAGCCCTTTTGTTATAGTGAAATGGGTTAACACCCAAAATAAACATAATAGTCACGGATTATTCCCAATAACATCAGAGTGGAGAAAGTCACTCAATAAACTGGGTTCACTCCCCATTAAAATATTTTTTATCTCATGAGATATAAATAATTATCTAGTTCATTTTAGGAATATATAAGTCCCACATGTCTTTTTTTATAATGTAACCATAATACCTTGTTATAAAATAACAACCATCCTTGGTTATAATGTAAACATTTTTATATAATTAATATCACACATATGTGTGATTCATGATCATAACAATTTCATCATATCATAACCCATTAAAATAAATTTGTTTCATAAACATTTAATCATATCATAGCATGTGGAAAAGATATAGGTTTTATAAAAATTAAATCATTTTATCATATCATAACCCAATAAAAATATGTTGTAATCCAATAAATTTTATCATTGTATATCTTATGGAAGAGAAATAGTTTTAATAATAATCATGTCCGAATAATGAATATGAATGGTATAATTGGTTCATATCCACTGTAATGTATAGGTAACATCAAAAAATTTAATCTTACTTGGAAAATTATTTTGGAAGATCATTTGAATATATCACAGGAGGAAATTATGTTTTATTTAAAAATCATTTTTAAATCATAAACCATTTTCACATACATTTATTTTAAAAAAAATCCATTTTTTCATACAGTGGGAGATTTAAAATTTGATTAAAATATATCTTAAGGAATAAATCTTTTTTTTATTTTAATAATACATTTTGAAAGAGAACATTTTATAAAATAATTTTATTAAAAATTAACATTTAACAATATAATGCAATGTTTTATGGCAATAATGTTCATGATGATGGGATGTTTTGTTCAAACCATACATGTCAAAAAAATATTTCATTAATTGTTTTTTATCAATTTAGATATGAAATGTAGTGAAAATTATTGAAATAAAGATTAATTTATAAAAAAAATAATTTTTATCTTCTGTAAAAAATTCTTATAAAAATCATATTATAAAAGATTACCAATTTTGAGAAAAGTTTTATAAATCATTGTTTTTGATGAAATTTAATTATTAACTAAAAATAAAAACAATATAAAAATATTATTTTTGAATAGATGAGAACATGAAGAGAGGAAAGTGAATGAAAAAAAATTTAATCTCATGTCATAAAAAACATTGATGAAAATTAATTTGATTCTTGAGAGATGTATCGTGAAATTTGGTTAACATAAACTAAATTAGAAATAATCACCATAGATGATGAGATTGAAACATAAAATATTTACAACATTGGTAACATTGAAATATTTTTTCTATAATTTAAATTCATTAATATAAAAAAATATAAATAAATTCCTGATATTACAGGTCATGTAGGCTATATGTACACCTCTTCAAATGAGATATGTTAATAGCAGTACAAGAGTTTAAAAACATGGAAATTAAAAAAACATACCTCTTTAGTAATATTTTAAATTGTAATAACAAGTAAATCAGAACATTAAATTAATCATTAAATATCCTGAAAATAGTTACATTGATGAGAAAAAATATCAATGTTTATGTATATAAACAACACTAGAGATATATGTGTTTAATGTTTATATCTCTCCCAAAAATATATGATAATTCATTAATCCCATACCTTTATTATCAATGTCATTTATACGTGTTTGAACCTCCGGTATTGTAGATATAATTTAATAATAAATCTATTAAATAAGTATATACAGATTTATCATACCATATATTATTTACCTATTCCATTTATTAACTATTTATTAACAATTCCATGGCAATGTGACATTTTTTCCAATAATTACATTGTTTATCATGTATATTGTGATTGGTTATTTGTGGTCATCTTACATTGATCATGGTTCCATCATCTCTAAAATTTAATACCTGATATAAATATCATATATATTCACTATATATTTACTTATAGTAATCATTATAATATAGAGATTGAAAATGAAATATAATAGTCCTGGAGACGATGGGTCATACGTACACATGAATGTTGTTTCAATTTTCAGAACATATTGATACAAATAATGAAAATCATATATTATAATTCTATAATAATATTAATTTCATATGTATAAAATATATTCATAAACCCATCCTTATTACCATCTTTGTAATTTTTGAACGAATCACACCATTTTACAATGTGGAAGTTGACTGTAAACAAGTTATATGTTATCATACTCCTAAAAATTGATAGAATGAAGATACATATAATATAATTTTCAAAAAATAGTAATAGTAAAACTATTAATATATATAATCCATGAATTCATTATTCATTCCAAACTTGAGAGGTTGTAATGTAAAAATGAATGACATTGGTTTTTGAGTTGGTAGCCCTCTGTACACATGAATAATGATTTCATAACTCAATTGATAAATGTGGATATATTTTCAGGACATTACCCTAAAATTAGAAAATTTTAATATATTTTTTGATAAATGGGTTATTATATCTTATTGGTTTAAAAATAATATAAGGGGTGGGGTATGAAATAAAATAAAAATATTCATTGATGAACATTAACTCATCATCGATTATCCTCCTTATGTTTTCCAAAAAAGTATTCCAAGGTTGGATTTATATCCAAATGGAAGATTAAATGCTTATAGCTTGTATTATGGGATATTATTTGAGTAGTACTTTTATAAACAAATATTTTACTATTTTATGAAGTGGATAGGATAAGGGATGGATGTTTATAAGAGAGGTGAGAATCAAACTTGTAATATTTTGAACAAATGAAATACACCCATGTTTTTAAGTCATAGATCTCTAATAGTAGAGCCATTTTAATAAGATAAGTTACACCGATGAAATTTGGCCCTAAAAGTGGTGTTGGAATATTTCTGTGTTATTTTTAAACCTTATATGTTTAATTTAACACCTCGGTAAACAAACTTTCTCAATAACCAGGATAAATAATTTTTACTATTTTTATTTTTTATTTAAAAAAATTAATTTGACCTAATTTGATAAAATAAATTATGTTAAATCCAAAAATACTAAAAATTATTATTTCATTAAATTTTTTTTGGTTTTTTAATTAAAATTAATCTGACGTATACAACAAGAAAGTGAGTTTTTAATGAAAAAATGTTCCAAATGTTACAATGCTTTTATATAAAATTTAAATATGAAATTGAATATGATGACATAAATTGTTTTAATAAATATATAATTGAATTAATATTAATTTAAACTTTAATAATTATCTAATTTCATTTTAAAACTATTTTCACTTAAATGTTATATTTAAATTAAAATCAATATTTTTACTATTCATCTCAAAATTAATCTTTTCAGAAAAATATAAATACATCACCAAAATATAATTTTAAGTTGATGATTAAAAAAATTTGTTTAATTTTTTTTTAAAAAATAGAAAATTTTAAAAAAAAATTAAAACATTAACAAAACCTATAGGTGTAACAAAAAAAGAGGATTTTTGATTAGTTTATTTTCAAGAAGAAGATTATTTCATATTAAACCTTTATATAATAATGATATTTTAATAAATATGTAATATATATATATATATAATATAAATTTAATTTAAACCATTATCCATTAGGGATAATTTTTATTAATTAAAATAGAGACATATTATGCACATTAAAAAATCTTTCATAAAATACATTTTTTAACTGAAAGATAAAATTAAACAAAAATAAAATATAAATTTTATTTAAAATTAGATAACCGGATCACATATATCTAAATAATAATATTGATACTTTAAAACATAATGGGTAATTTAATATACATAATTTATTGAATTAATATTATAGTTTTAAAAAACTTGTATTTTTAATTATTCACTAAAAATCAACATTTTAGGAAAAATACCAAATTTTAAAATAAGTAAATTTCTATTTGATGATTTAAAAAATTATGTTCATTTGATCAATTAAATTATATAAAATAACATTAAATTATCTTTAATATTTTATCATATATATAAAATAAAAACATTTTTGATGAAAATATTTTTTTGATTAATATAATTACATTTATAAATATTGATTGATTATTTAATGAGAGTTTATAAAAAATCCTAGAATGTTAGAAATTTATATTCCTATTTGAAAAAGTTGTTTATACTATTCATACACACTTATTTAAATGCATTGTTTTAACAATCAAATTATACTTCCTGGTTCATAGAATTTTTGTGTAATTTTTCAAGCACAATATTAATGAAACTCATTATTTTGTAAAAAAAATATATAATTTTTTTTATTATAATGAAGGATACACATATTTTTGATATAATGATACATATATAAATTATATAATTTATTAAGAAAATATTCCAAAAAAATTGCGGGGAGTTATATAGAGTCTTTAAATCGTACATAGACCATTGTTGGTTGTCTCTATTTTATTAATGGTCACCACTGGAACATGATGGATGATGATTATGTGTGAATTTTTAGATTGTGGACTTCGTGGTACACTCATGTGGATACCAATTCCACATATGTAATCAGGTTTTGAAATATAGCTATGGTGGTACATTTGGTATCTTAGGAAGAACCAAGTGTGATTAAATATTGTGACTCGATACAATGGGAAGGATTATTAGGGTATCGAGCCATATTTACTAGTAATTATGTGAAAGACATAGAAATCTCAGAAAATAAAATTGTGTGATTTTTAGACATAGAATATATCATGGCACTTACGAGGATCAATATTTGGAAGAGGAGTTCCAATGTGGAATCCAGATTAATGATAATGTCATTTAATGAAGAAATATAGTCTTGTAATTGAAATGGATGAATCGTGGGTCAGTCTATCTCAGATTTGACATGTGTGATGGGAGTTTGTACCCACAGTGTATGGAATTTTTAGTTCATGAATGTTGTTCTTAGTAACTAGCTGATATGGAACATCTATTAGAAGTTTGGTGTATGTTGAGGATTGAGGGCTTCATGTAATAAAATTGATGAAATGATGAATTAGAGCTTGGGGTTAATTAAAGGAAGTGTCTATGATGTGGGATATCATGGAAAAAATATCGGGTTTCATGATATGGTTAAACCATGGCTACAATTGGATGTATATTTGTGGGGCATGCGGTGACAATAGTTAGTCAAATGATGGTATATAAATGATAATTATGAGCGATTGATCAAGGAATTCTATACATTCCTGTTAATGAAAAAATAACAAACTCCAATTTTTGAGATGATGGTGCCCTATATCCTGAAATCATCATTTTTATGCTTAGAGAGATTCATATATTTGTTGATCTTTCAAAATATGATTTCTAGTTTAATGAATGGAATCATTGTTAGTTGTTGTTAGGGGATAATAAAGGTTTGACATTGTGTGGGCAATGGACCAATGACTATTTTATAGAGGGGACACTCTTTTTATTTTGAAAAGATTTGGTTTTTATGAAATTCATTCTCATCAAGTGGGAATATATGAAATTATTATGTTATAGGAAAACACATGAGAATGAGAATATAGGAAATACCAATCATTTCATTTAGTAATGGAATGTGTGTGGGACATTGATCTTGCAGTTCTATTATGATTCGATGAAACAGGTACTCTCAATGTTGGGAAGGATTATGGTAGTGAGGTGGTAAAGACACATATTTTTTGGATTGGGTAATTCAGTAGAACTTAGAATTTTTTCTTTCAGGATATTATATGTATAAAAGTATTTATCCTCTAAAATATGATCTCTTATATTTTTTTAAAAAAAAATCTAGTGTAATTTAATAGGTTGTTTTCCCAATGAAATAGGTTTGGTCAAATTTTGAGCCATTCTAATTATCATTGAATAAATTAAATTTAATATCTAATTAAGTTTATATTAAATTAATATGAGACATTTATTGGTGATATCATTTGAACAGAGCTTCCAATTGAGTTTTCTCTTTTTCCATTGACAATAAACTATCAGTTTTTCTTGGTCAACCTATAACCTCATGTTGGGCGCCATAGCCGTGCACGAGCCCCTATTTCTTTTTTTATTTCATCAATTTTATTTCCCCTTTTATTTTTCCCCTCCCATAATATTCTCAAATCCAACAATTTTTAATCTCCTTCATCATGACATTGTGATAGATGAGATAGATAGAGAGAGATAAATATTGAAGTAAAAAAGGGAGGTGCCACTCTTGAGAAGGTTAGGATCCTGATCATTGTGTAATAGTTGTGGACAATTGAAATTGGTGAAGATTCGATGGATTCCACCCAAAATTAGGTTTTTATGTTTATGGAATAAATAAAAATCTAATAAAAAAAATTATATTTAGAGAGTTATTATGATATCTAAGGACCCCTAGTGTTTTGACATATTAATTTACATGGAAAGTTGTAATTTCACGTTGATTATAGGGTTTTTCATTTGGGAAATCCTGGATGAAAGGCATACGGTTATATAAACGCATTTTATATACCCTTCCAATTTTAGGATGATATATATTTATAATTACATGCCATATAATGGTTGTAGATGCCTTTTACGCATTCGTGTACATTTATTTTAGTACATAGCACAACAACCCGTATATGGGAACTTGTCTATGTATGCTACTTGTCCAGACCCCCTATGGCATACACAAAATGCTCATGTTCACAAATATAATTGAATACATAACATAGAAATTTGTGGAACATGAGATTGTAACCTATGTAGGTTACACATCATTCCAAATTTTAACCACAATGCACAAAGGTGTTACATTCCATGGTCCACTGAAGTGCATGCTCAATTAGTGTTTTGAGAGTACATGTCATGTAGTAGGGTATATATTCCATGTAATTATTCTTTCATAACCTTTTTAGGGATTTTTAATATTTTAATGGCTCTGAGTCAGAATTGGAAACTCGAGTAGTCTATTTTTTCCAATATTTCATATAGATTGTTACAGTGGAACTAATGTGGTGATTTAAGGATAACAAAATGGATTTTTCAATGAATATTCAAGGTTGGATGTGTTATTTCACTTGTAAATGATGAAAACTATATCCTTTAAGAGATACATGGATGAGACCCACCTGACAAACATAAGAAATAGTTAGTTTACATGACTTCTTTCTCCAAGAACTAGTTTAATGTATATTATGATTGTCCCAAGCAAGTGAGACTGATAAATTTCATGATTTGATTAATTTTTTTTTCTATTCATGCCATCCTAGATTGAGAAATTTATCTATGATGGTCCGTGAACCATATTCACACACAAATGGTTTCATGGATATTCCCTTTATGGCATATCTTTTATCAGCACTCCCTATTTTGGCTTTAGAGATCATGGATTGTTTTAGAATGCTATGTGTCCAATGATTCTGTTTTAGATTCCTCTTCTTTCATAATCCTTTTGAGGATCCAAAATAGGATTATTTCTCTAAAATAAACTTTTCATGGACCCCATGTTTGATTCCACCAATTAGTCATTCCTTGGGTCACCTAAATGATACATGAGTTAGCATACTAATTAAAAGGACCCCATGATGGATTTATTTTATTACATGATAAATTTTAGGATCCCAAATGGTATACCTTCTCTTATGTGTGGAAGAAAACTATCATGAGTTGGATGCCCCGACTATGTTTAATTTAGAGGACCCAATGGCTTACTCGGTGGATGAAAGAGTATGATAAAGTGGATTATTGGTTCGAGTAATTATGATATAGGTATTCACAATAAAACTTGTACTGAAAATTCTATTTTTGGGAGATATGAATGTAGTGATTGTTTAGGTATTAATCCACCCTCAATAATTATTTTTAAATTCACATTGTTACCCTTCATGCATCGATAACTCGTATATGTGCTTCTTCATGCCTAAAAAATGATCATGATGTTATAAAACATATAATTGTGATGCCCATATTTATTTCATGGGATCTAAACTATAATCCACTTTATTATAAGTTTTTTATTTATATATTAAGATATGCTTCATGGGATCCATATTTTGATAAGTTTTTAATTGATGTTATTTTTTGGGATTCATAAACATACCTCTACTAATAAATCTTCAGATTCGTTTTAAAATTTATTTTTTATTGGGATACCAGACATATTACCTAGGATCATTATTTGTTTCCATTATAATTCAATGTGATTAATCATTGAATTCCTCACTAGTATACACAGACATCCATAGTTATGACTGTGAATTTTTGACATTGTGTTCATCATTTGTGGGAATGGAATTTTTCTATGGACTTGGTATTCCTCATATATGATTGAAATTAGTTTACATGGAACTTAACAATGGAAATGAAATTTCATAGTAATGGATTTACATTATTAACAACAAAATAATATGATTATTTATATAGAATTCCATTTATGATCTTATAGAGAATGTTGGATTAAATTATACCTTGAGGAATACATGGGTTCAGATTATAAACACCTTTGAAAAGCTCATTGAATTACAATAAATATTTTTATACTATTTTATCACTATAAATGGATGACATGGTAATATTACTTGGGCCCCAGTTTCCTTTATATAATGAAAAAGTGTTAGATTCATTTTCGGAAGAGAACAATGAAGGTATTTTCCACTAGGATAATAATCCCCAGGATCAAAAATTGATCTATTTTATTAATTAATTTATTTTTTTGCATGGATTGGATAATCATATTAAATGTGAATACACTTATGAAAGTTGAATATAGGTACACCATAGGTGGTGGAAAAGAGATTTTTATTTCTCAACCCCTATAAGTGAACCTCGATGTGTGTGCGAACCCTTTGTCTTTTTTCAGTTGAGCGAAAATGTATGATGGATAGGATGAGTCCCAACAATTAATGATTAAATGGAGACACTCTTATGGATTCTCATGATCCGGCTAGAGTATCTCAATATTGACTTGGAGACTGAGTACATGGTTCTTCATATAGTTAGTATTTGATCAATATAATTATTTTACTTTAGTTTTGTAAACCAATTTATGTGATCAACATTATGGGTTGTCAGTGTTGTATTTCTGATATGTAATTTGGAAATTTATTTCATTCCATGTTATTATAGGTTTGTTATATATATTTCATTACACAACGAATATTTATGAGTATGAATATTTGGGTTATTTATCTTACTTTCTTACTCTAATAAGAGTTCTTAATATCCTCACTATCACACATTAGGACCTTGAAACAAGTAAGAATTCTCTAGTGAATGGAAATAAGAACATGATTCATTCTTTACAACTTGTATAATTAGATTTTAGAGAGTGAGATATGTTGGGATGTGAAATAAACCACCATCATCCATCCTCTTTCCCATGAGAAGTTTAAGAAAACATTTCAGGCATGCATATATATACAATAAAATCTCCACATAGCAATAAATTTTATTTTTCATCTATATATATTATGGATTAGTATTATAAAGTATTTAACAAAATTTATATGATATTTGGTAAAGAATTATGATTTTTGAATTATAATATCATATATATCATCTTACAATCCAAACAGTTTGAAATATGTTAATATTTCTCATGCATACTTGTTCACTACCACCTCCAATAAGATTTACAATTTGTTATTAATTTACAAATTACATGTATTCTTATAGAGATTGATTTGGATATTTAATAAGAAAATTATTATATAATAATTTTCTAAGGTGGGTCATAATATAGAATTAATTCATTACATCCATTGAATAATGAAGACAACATTCTTGTGTAAATATGCCCTACCGTCCCCACAAATTGTGAAATTCATTTATATACGTACATTTATTATAGATAAGTCTATATAATTATATATATTTAATATATTTTAGATTTTTTAATGGAAACAATTATATAAAAAATATTAATATAATCAATTTATAAGTACATATACATACAAAATGAAACATGCTGGAATAAAAGTAGTCATCAAACGGAAATGTGATTTTATTAAAAAATCATTACTAAATTGGTAATAAAATATCATAAAAAATCATCAATGATATGATAGATATTAATATGTTTATATAATAAATTTATAACAAATGTATATTTATTAAACATGATGTTTATAATAATAATGAGGAAAGTAAAGTATTGAGTTAAGGTATTTCTGTATCAATAATATTTTATTCAGGATTTTTTTTATTTTAATAAACATCAAATAAATTATATGATCCTTATCTAATAAATCCAACTAAAATTCTTCTCCTATATTTAATTTTTTATAATACACATTTTCCCTTAATTTCCTGACATTAAGTTATCATGATATTGAAATAAATTTTTTAGGGAAAGCCTAATTTATTTATATCTTTGGTCGAAAAGCCTTTTTCATTCGTCTCTGTGTTTTCAAAAAGTGTTTAATTTTTTTATTTTTACCATATGAATTTTTAATGTCAGTCTTAGAAATAATTTAATTTTATTAATTTTTTTTTAAAGGAATCTTGTTTTCATTTGTTGAATGTGGTAATTTTTATTTTATAAAAAATTATTTTAATGTAATGTATTATATTATCTAATATGAAATTAATGAAATATCCCACTATCATTACAACTCAATGATTTGAATATTCCATTTAATGGTTCAAATATTGATTTCAAATTTTTTAGACAATATTTTTAGTATTTTTAATATTTCTAATAAGTGGTGTCAAAATCAAAATTCTATTTTAATCCGGAAATATTCAAGTGTTTCATTTAAAAGAGTTATAATTTATGATATCATAAATTGATATAAATTTTTTTATTCATGCAATATAATCCAATGATATAATCTATATTATTTATTTTTATTTTAAATGATGATGATGATGATGATATGTTTATGAAACCCAATTATATTAATGCATTATGAAATTTTAATTTGGTAAAATTCTTATGAATCAAATTTTTTCCATGGTTATGGTATGATAATGTGATAAATTTCATTATGATTATTTGGGACGCATATGTATTATTATATTAATGTGATGGTTTTTATATGAATAATGTTTCCTTTTAATTCAATGTGTATAATATTATATCTCATGAGATATATATGTTAAACATTTAGACATGAATGATACATTATGGGAAATAATTCAACATTCTTAATATGTTATGAAAATTGATTAGAATGTCACGATACACTATGGTAATGACTTAAATGTACATGATTCACTATATAAATCAATATTTTATACCTTATCCTTTAATATTTTATTCTATCGTAGATTACCATTATATATAAAATTGTTTGTATATATATGATCATGTTACCTTTTTATAACATGCACATTTGTTTCTTCATTGATGTTGATTTATCAGTATTATGGTTTATTATATTTTCAAAAGATGATGTTTTATTTCATTAATCTAATGTATGATTCATGATATACTAGATATGTACTTTGTACATATTGTTCCTTATCTCATAATCTTATTATTTTCTTAGGATTTCATATAATAATTTATATCTCCCTTGTTAACACAGACTGAGCATCCGAGCTTACACATTCCTTTGATTCATTTCCCCAGTTTATGAATAATCATTTTAGGTAGTGAATTTAGAGTAATATTACAAAAAGGGATGATCATTATGGGATATGTTAAAGATCATTCGTGAAATAAGAATATTTTGAATCATGTATCTAAAGAAACTAATCTATTTTCACCTAGAATATTTATTGTGAATTGTATATAATATTCATCTAAAAAGAAATAATGTTTTTAATGAATGTGTGGGCCATAATAGATGATAATATCAATGTTATTAGATAATCTATGGTGATTAATTTTAGATACATTTTATCAATATGAACTATATATAAGTCTATGTATTGGATACCATCATAATGATCCCATACCTATTTTAAATGAACTATGTTAATTTTAATGTACCATAGATTGGGTATAATTAATCCGGATTTAGAAATTCAATGAATTATATTTCATGGTTATATGATAGCTCACTCTAATTATTATATCACAATTATTACACTTTTAATTTTTTAGTCAATGGATGGAAAAAAATTAAATGGTGATAACAAAAAATGTGGATTAAAATTAAATGATTTATGACGTGATATAGAGAATGTAGTAAGAGATGGAATAATGAAACTTGTTTCTATTATCATGAATTGTTCTATGACCATGAATCAATGAAAAATTAAAAAAACAATGCAGTGAACAACATATAGGTGAGCCTTTAATAATGTGTCATCCACCTTTTCATAGTGGATCCTTTAATTTGGAAGTGGATGTACAAAAACATGGATTATTATTACACATTAATACATGTTTTATTAAATAAAATTACACTTAATACAACCCAAAAAATATATAACTATAATTTATTTGGGAATTAGTTACATTACATGAAATATTATAACATGGTATTAAAAATATAGTTGAACACATCATTATATTGATCAAAATATTCCATCATACATAAACAAAATGGGATATCCATGGGAAAAATGTATGCTAGGGGTGAGCTATAAATACCTTTAATGGAATAAATTAGGAATAAAATGAATAATACAATACATGTTAGACAATAAGAATATCAATTTATAATAAAAGGTACATGAATTATATGGAATTATATATCATGATAATCCTAACATATAAAATGTGGATACAACTTATATCTTTACATATTAAACATAAGTCCTAGATAAATATTCCAATACTTCATGGTGGAAAAAATTGATCTAAATTTAATATGGAACACCACTATACCAAAGAGTTTATTAATTATACTAAATATTATATAATTCAACTGATAACTATCTGGTTACACCCACCATAATCCTTTCATTCTCATGCTCAACTGTGTAACATAGATCAAACAACATAAATTAATTCATCATCATAATTTATACCAGGATCATGAAATATGGAATAAATATATTTATGTCATAAATAAATATGTATATGTTCATAAATCAGAATATCCTTGATAGAAGATGGGTATTGTTTTCACTACATAATATTTTTTCGCATGGAAAATCATGGTGAAATTTTGACAACATAACAAAGTTACATAAGAATTAATAAAAATGGTTGATGAGAATAAAATTAGAATCTCATTATTATTTTAAAAAATGGTATGTATTATGGAAATATAAAATCATATCCCAAAATTATGAATTTGTTAATATATGTCATAAAGCAATGAATAAAACATGAATAAAGAAAAGAGTCCTTATGAAATGTTGGCATGGTAATAGTTGTTCAAAAATGATCATGGGGGGATTCATGAGATTGAAAGTAATTCCACATCATTATGTTTAAAAATTAAATTAATTATAAAATTTAATAACATATCCCAACATAATAAAATGAAAAATAAAATACATAACATAAATGGAATGCTTGATAATATAGGAGAGTAGAAAGTCTCTTACCTGAGTGTGGGACTCCAAAGAATTGGGAGGGGATTCATGAAATATAGGGGGAACCATGGGAGGAATATATTGTGTAGATGGAAGAACTTTACATTCCCCATGGAGTTTGAGTGAAGTGAAATGGGATCTGTGGTGGGTATATATAGGAAAAGCGTTGGATTTATTTATTATTTATGATTGGGACTCTATATAAAAAATTATCCAAAACCCATAAACCACAAACAATCCATTTTTAACATGAATTTTACCAAAAGGTATTAGTTAAAAATATTTTATAATTAAAAGGGAATAAATTATTAAAATATTTCTATTGGTGATGCGGAGGAGAGTCCCGCTCTTAAAGAAATGATATTATAATCTTAAAATATATTATAAGTTTCAGAGGATTCATAATGGAATTATAAAATAAATAAAATAATGTTACGATTACATTATTCTATAGGGAAAACATATTTTTGGTCTTGTATCCCATTTATATTTCTTATTAAATGAATTTTGGATCATTATGATGTCATAAAACACGAATAATATTTATATGATATTTAATTTTAACCCAAAAATTTGACTGTCTTAGAAAATTGTGAAAAATTTAGTATTGGATAATTTTAATGTTCGATTTCCAAAAAAAATATTCATTTAATATAAATAATTTTCCAAATATTTAAAATTTAAATTTTAATATAAAATCTTAAATTTATTAAATCAAATTGGAATTTGAAAATAACATTTATCAAACACCAATAAAAATTACATTTGATATCATAATAATTATCTGATATAATATATTTGATAAATATTAATTAATAAAAAAATTCCATTTAAATATTATTTATTTAAGAAATCCATTAATTCATAAATTCATTAATTTATTGTTAATATAAAAAAATACAGTTCATGCTTCAAAAATCATTAAAAAATCTATAGTAATATGATTAAAATATAATAATAATTTTATAAAAACTAATTTACATATTCATACAGATAGGGTCCTGATACACAGATCTTTACTACACTAGAATACGACCTATGATTAAGCTGCACATTGGCAGGGTATTCATGGGGCCATTCAAAATAAATGGTTTGCGTCTTGATCTCAATGAGCTTGAACTTATCCTGTAAATGGTATCACACATGATTAGGTTTTTGATATCTTCATTGGATTGGTCTAGGGAAAATCCCAGAAATTAAATCTCTCATGTATGCAATGAAAAATTGGATTCATAGGGTTTGATCCTACTAGTTGCGGCCACCTCTTCTTTTGATTGTGTAAGATGAATTTGGTAAACCCATATACTTATACTAGTCATGTGATCAATATAAATAAGATATATTATCAATGTTAATGATACATAACAGTCAATTAAGTACTATTGGATAATAAAACAATAAAAGTTCACGTGTTTCATATATCCATAAGGCATTTAATTGAATCAAAAAGGGGAATTTTATTCTTTATAGTTTGGGCCATTACAATATGAGAGATGGATCAACACAATTTAGATGATATTTCTATTCTTAAGTGATTAAAACATAAAAAAATTTATTACTCATTTATATTTTTTAAGAAAAATTAGATCATTAGTGGAATCTAATTATGAATATGATTGAAGAGGATAAAATTTATTCTTTTCAATGATATAAGTCTAAGAGGTTGTTTTTTAGTAATTACATCCATTGTATAATATACACAAATATAGTTAAGTAATTCTCGGAGGTGAATCCATTAGATTATTATTCAATTGGTATATCGGAGGAAACTATTATAATACATTCATAGTATGCATCTGGTTTAACACCACAAGACATTACTTTATGTCACTTTTGTAATTTAACTTCTCCAATAGCGTACGAGCATGAAAATTTATTAATTATTATCATTTAATTATTATAGTTTTCTACAAGATTTTAGTAGTGGATATAAAGAACGTGATTATGTAAATTATGAAAATATATACTAAACATGCTTATAAAACTAATTAAATACTTACTATTTAATTAGAAATGAAAAATAATAAAAAATAATGGATGTATTTTTATAAAAGAAAATTTTTCCTATAATGAAATTTTATATTAATAAATTAAATTATATAATATTATTTAAAAATATTAACTAAATTTATATATTATATATTCAAACATATATTTTTACATTCATCCAAAATATTTTTATAGGAATAAGATATGAATATGTAAATGTTTCACATAAAAGGATAGATTTTTCAAAACAACGTTTTAAAACATTTTAATGTTGAAAAAGTCTTCAATATAAAATTCTAAACTTTTATAAATTCTATTTTACTATAAAATAATTATTTTTTAATTCATAATATTAAAATTTACATTGGTTAATTATTTTTTTATTTTTCTAAAAACTTTAATTTTCGATAAAATGTAATTTTAGTGTTGGAATAATGGTATGACCATTGGGAATAGTAATAATAAAAATTGAATAGTAAAATCATCTATGTAGGTAGAAAAATATTTATTTATATTATTAATGAATATATAATAAATTTACATTATGATATAAGTAAATAAATAATTTAAAAATGATAAATGTTTTATAGGTATTTATGTGAAACAATATTTTTACTTATAGTATTATAATCGATATAATAATTTAACAGAAATTTATAATTAATAAAATAGATTCATGAATGAATATTTTATTTTCTTATGATTTTATCAAAAATTTATGAGACCTTAGTTAACTATCTAAACTGTTGTAAAATCATTTATAATTTCTATTTTTTTTAGTCTAAATGATTATTTTAATTAAAAAATTATATTTCGCTATTTATTAAATTATTTTGATAACATATGAAATTTTATTAATTATACACATCAAAAAATAGAGTTTATTTATTTTGATTTTTATGAAATACCTGAAAATACAGTGAAATGTAAAATATGATAATTTACTATATAAATACAATATAAGTTAAAAACACTATTTCTTGAGTTGTAGATGATGTAAGCACCATAACCTAAAAAATCCATTCATTATTTTAAAATTTTTGGGTTTAATAATCAATATTCACATGGTCTTTATCCAAAATAATAAAGAAATGAATAAATTATTCAAAAAACACCCATGTCATACACTATAATTACCACCCCTCCCAACCACCTCTCCTCACTCCATCCAGAATTTTTTCCTTGTAAAATTTCAACCCAATACTCATCCCCAAACCCTCTCCCATATACAAGAGATATTGATCTCAAAAATCACCAAAACTAATCCCCTTAAAGAGGTACTATATGGGGATAACTCAAGAGGGAAAAATATTTTTCCCTTTCATTATTTTATTTTAAATTTCATTTATTTTCTTATCCTTCCCTAACCTACCATATAAAAAGAGACATGATAACTCCAGTATAATTTTTATACTATAATTATTTCATTTTAATGGTTTATCCATCCTAAAATTCCTTTCTCCCGCTCTCTTTTCATTAAAAAACATTGCCTATGATTTCTCAATTTACCGACATCATGAATAATGAATTTTATTTTTCGAATAACTCCTTAATGATATGTCATAAAAAAAAATTATATTTAAAAAATTATAATATATGAATTAAATAATATGAAATTTTATGGAACTATTATATTATCATGATGTTAATAAATGAAACTAAACTAATTTATGATGATAAAAATCCACCAAAATAATTAAATTATTATCTATGAAGTCTTATCTAATGATTCATCCTTAACCCAAATATCCAAATAACCTATATAACTATTTAATCATTTAGATGTCAATTGATAAAATATAAATTCAATTTCGGATATCTATTTCCATTTTTATACGAACATCCATACTCATATAAATGTAAACAAATCCTGAAAACCAAGGAATGGAACGATCATGAATAACAAAAATATATGTCACAACTCGTATATAATTCAATAAATAAACTTAATAAACATTTTGTAAATAATGTTATTTTAGAAAAGTTTCAGAATTAATTAATTAATGGATTTAATCTTCCTATCTAGGACATTATGAATAAGAGGATAACATATTTTGACATTAGGTTAGGGGTTTCTCATCTCACTTTTATTTTTGTGAGATTTCAATTATTCACCACATATTTCTTGTATATGGTGTATATATACTTCTATTTCACATGTAACATCATTAATATCCCTATATTGACGATATTTAATGATTTATTTTATAATTTTTTATTTTTGAACATACTATTCTTCTCATTTCAATGTGGTAAGTGGTTTAACTCTAACATCCTTTTTTTCCTTCGATTTACTATTCCCCACTCTTTACCCCAACATAATCCTTCATTACATCTATATTATTATTTTAAAATAATTTTTATGTTCCAAAATCAACAATCAAAATAATTTTCTCTTTCTTTTACGTGAAAATACTTTATTTATAATGTTCCCTTGTTAATTTTTTGAATAAGAATGCCTGATTAATTGGAACTTATTTATTTCTCACTCATTTTTGTATGCACTATATGACATGTTTTAAGCTATAATTATTTTTATAAAAACATTAATTTTTTCAGGAAAAACTATTTGGGATAATTTATTGGTTTTTAAAAACATTTATTACTTTTCTATTTTAAGGAATATTTATAATTTTCCTATAAACAACAATGATGTTACCCATTTCTAACATTTCTTAAAAACTATTTTTACATTTTTTCACATAAGTTTGACATCATTAATTGAACAAACATAATATCATTTTTATTAAATTATTTTTTGTGGTTATAAATTTTTATAATTTTCTTTTATGAATAATATAAAATATTTTACAAAATAACTATTCATTATAATGTAATAACGGGTTTTTTCTCCCACATTTACTTTTGTAAGATTTATTCCTTGTTCAACAATGTTTCCATACATATGGTTTATATACAACCCATTAACATATATAATCATGATTCATATTTTTATTATGATATTATAATTTTAGTTTAATGTTATTACTTATTATCAATTGAAATTTAAATGTTCTAATGATATATTGGAAACTATAGAATGTTTAAATATTATATTCCACAAGAATATATTTATGATATTATTAGAGTATTTTCATTTAATACTGTTATAAAAATATTCGAATATGTTATGGTAAACTTTTATTTAAATCAACATTTTTATTAAAAATATGTTGAATTTATTGGTCATAGTAAGGGATGGGTGAGGCCCGTTATATCCCCATGTGCATCGGTAGGTCTCATGAGAGAAAAAAGAAATGGATTTTAACAAATTCACAGACCATTTAATTCCAGAAGTCTTGGGTGAGGCCTAATTTCCCAATATATTTATTTTTTCATTATTATATTAGTAATTGATAAATCATATGATTATTCAACTCGTACAATACCATGGTTACGTTTAATGTGGTTATTTATATGGAATTATTTAATAAGCATTTATTTCGGTCATATTATTAAAGGATTATGTTTTATAGGAATGAGTTCTATTTATTCACTATGCATTACTGATTAATTTTATTATAGAATCTGCTGTATTGTTTTACTTTAATGAGAATTTTATCTCACCCCTTTATTTTATTTGTTTCCCAGAATGGGAAGATGTATATTATTAATGACTTGTATATATAATCAAGGAGTTTATTGGCATATCAAATGGAGTTCTTATGATGTATTTCATTTAAAGTTATGAGTTAATGTTATTATATGTAATATAGATTGATAATATACTAAAATATTCCCATATTTGTGATTCATGATTTGCTTCTATGCCAATGAAATAGTGTATGGAACTGGATGCAGGAAACTAGGGTCAGAGTCTTTAATGTTGGAATCCAAGAATGTTTTCTAGAAACCATAGAAACTATATTAAAAACAATATTAGGCAACATAACCTTAATTTAAACATTCAATAAAAGTATATAAGAATATCCTATAATTATTTATGTTAGAGATTATATGGGTCTTCCTAATAGTACATCAATTGGTTGTTACAATTAATGGATGTGGTTCTTGAAAAGATGTATTTATGGGTAAAAACATGGAGAATGTGTCTTTGTTTTGACTCAGGGAAACCTAGTACAAAATAGAAGACCTTACTACACACCTAATTTGAAACACCGTGGGTATATTCTTTGAATAATTCCAAATTTCTTTACAAGACAATATGATGGATTTACATGTAAATATGTTCTAAAGAAACAATGTTTATTATTATGAGACTAGATACACATAAATTATTCAATTTTTTTTAACTATTTCACTAGTTTTTGGATTATACAAAATTTTTCATAATGTAATAATATAATCTACTGTATTCCATTGTTTATTAATAAATCTTATTTTATGGAATGGGAACCACATTATTTTTCATAATCTAAAGAGCATGAATCATTATTTCTTCAATTGGATTAAGCCTGTCATTTGAAAGGAAGTAGTCTCTCAAATATTATCATCACATGAGGAAATAATAATATATTACATGAAGATAGAGAATATACTATCCAAGTATTTTGTACACATATTTTAGATTCAATTTAAATTAATATAATATGATAATTGTTTGGAAAATATATTTAATGTCCAATGTTAAAGAACTATTTCTGACATGTGACAATGGTAGAAGGAATAACCTTGGTATATTATTAAGAGCAAAATGATTTTTATTAATTTTTGAATAAAAAGGACACCATTATCATGATTTTAAATAAAGTAAATAATTTTCCAACATTTAGTGACTCTAATATAAAGATGGGTGACACTACTCAAATCAAAGTCTCAAGCATCAATGAAATATACAAAAAAAGAGTATAATGGATCAAGGTAAAAATTATGCTAATACCAATGATAAAGAGTAATGATTGATACAAATTTGGTACAATTAATGAATTATGTTATTTGAATAATTGATTTGTATTTACTATTTCATAAGAATCATGAGATATATATGGATTTTAATGTAGTACTTATTCTTTAAGGAATTTGATGAATGTGATGAATAACACCAATAATGAAGATATGTGACTATGTTAATAGTTGATCATCATAAATAGAAATGAATTTGAATATATAACATAAATATATTATTAATATTTATATAATAGTAAATAAGTGGATACTGTATAATACTGTATAGAATGAATGTGGTTACTGATCTGATGAATTATTTTATACTGGAAATATTATATATTTGGATTTATAGACAACCTGAGACTATAATCATAGATACATTCATGTTTCATAATGGTTGTTAAGGATATTAAAGTATACATATATCTGTAATTTGGGATTAAGAGATATATTATTTGGGTAATGTTTTGTTATGTTCATTTTTGAAATTTAGTGACCTTCATTCTAAATTATATTATTGATTGTGGGAAGATATGTTTTATATGACTATAAAGATTATCTACATGTTGAAAAAGACAAATTTAAAATTAGGAAATTTTTATTCATTTATATCATATTCTAACCGTATTGTATTCAACAAACATATAATGTCTGAATGAATGACATAAGGACCCTAGGATTTGTGAAACGTACATCATGGGTATTTTTTTCTTTAATATCCATATTTTTTTTGAAATGAAGTTGAGATAGATCGTAACACAACCAACAGATGAGATTATTAAATAGAAAGGAATAAAGTGAGTTAATTTTCTGAAATCTGTATCTTAATATTAAAATAATTTCTCAACTCTAGTAAAAATATTTTGAAACAAAAACATTAATAATTTACTTTTTTTGGAAAATAGTTAGTCTTTTAACCGATAACACATTTATGGTTTTGTGGGGGTTAAACCTATAATTTCTATAATACCTTTCACAATTCATTAGTACAATATATTTAGATTCCTTATCAATGCCCATGTTATCACTTTACACTAAGGATTTCCTACCCAAAATCCATGTTTTTTTGTGAACTTTGCATATCTCTTGCCTCGAATTAAGAGGTTATTTTATAAACCTGATTTAGGATGTGGGTTTATAAGAAAATAATTATCATGTATCATTCTCTGATTTTTAGTACAATTTCAAATTTATAGGATGAATTTTTTTGTAGCAGGGAAGAATGTAGGATCCAGAGGTTTTAAGGTATGCCTATTTTCAAATTTAACATCTTAAATATCTTACATGATTGAAAATGATTATTTATTATTATTAAATTATTAAATTTTTCTCATACATGATGGTAATAGAGGGAATGAATAGGATTAAGTATATTATGAAAATATATATTACATATTATGATAAAACTAAATCAATGGTTACAAATTAATTAAAAATGAAAACAAATCAATCATATAGGATGCATATTTATCAAATCCATTTTATGACCACAGTGAAATTATATTTCAAAAAATTAAAATAAAAACCATCATCGAGTGATTTTAATGATATTTATATATTATATATTTAGAATAATAATTTTACATTCATCTAAATTTTTTAGAGGCATTCAATAAGGATAAACCCAATTTTCATCAACAAATTAAATATTTTTATAAATAGACTTTTTACCTCCATTCAATGAAGAAAATTTTTAAAATATAAATTTTTACACTTTTAATAAATTTATTTTAATAAATAAATAATATTTGTTAATGTTCAATATGAACATTTACCTTGTCTAAATTTTTGGTATTTTTATGATAATATTATTTTTTGATGAATAAAAATGTGGCTGTTGGAATAATAATGTGACCATTAAGAATTGTATTATGAAATATATTGTAGTAAAATAACCTATTAATTTATAAATAAAATTAATTTATTTAATTAAATAATATATAATAGTTTTATATCAATGAATATGTAAATAAATGTTCTGAAAATGATAAATTTGTCTTGACCCATACCCCGGGCCCCATATCATGAGTACCTTAAGCTCGCCATCCATAGACCAGGCGCTAGAAACTAGAACCAAAGGTGTAAATCCATAAACTGGGAAGGAATTTCCTTTATAACCTTAAACAAACACATAAGATTAAACAATTGGAAGAAAAAAACAAATTAAAAACATCATACAGAAGAAGTGCTTGAATGTTAAAGGGGCCGGAAATACTAGCCCAACTGGAATGTAAAAGTACAATTGAAAAGAAAGTATAATTGAAGAAAATTAAAACAGCTAATGGGTCATCCTCCAGGGTTCCTACCTAATGGGTAGGTACATATTTCCTCCTTAACAGTCCACGTCCGTCTGCCTGCTCTGTGTACCATCATGCTAAGTGGTCCACCTCCGAATACCGTCCAATCTAGCAACTCATTTCCTTATTCAGCACTGATCGTCATCTGCAAAAAATAGAACGACGTGCGGGCATAGCCCGTACATGGGTGAGTATAACGATATGCAGTATGGACCCCTAGAACCTCAAGGTCTCACTAAATCCAACAAAGATAAACCAAAAAGTATTAAATCAATGGATATCCATTACTTAAGTATATTCCCATACATATACCTGAGATATCTAGTAACCCATTTTAGTAATGAGGATAATACAAACATCATTGACATAGATCAAACCAGAATTTCCATTATTGAATCCACGACTATAGGAGAACTCCTCCACTGTCGATTACAGTGGGCCTATCACGACACCAAGGCGCTTCTCACTAACCGTGGACTGCTGAGGTACTCCCCCCGTCGAGTACCGAGGGTCTTCTGCCAACTACCAGGTGCTCCTACACTGTGGGTCAGCCACCAAATACCAGGAGATCCACCTAATAGCCAACAAAGGCACTCATTTTGTCGAGTATTGTTGGTCTACCACCAACTACCAGGCACTCCCCACTAGGCTAGTCGAATATCTCCAAGTCGAATCGGTAAAGTAGTCATCAAGTCTGCTAGCTACTAGGTATCCACACTTTGTCTTCTCATCAGTGGAAGTATCCTCTCCACGAACAACTGGAAAATAATCCAACTATCATTATGTTCCACGAAGATGTATCTCAAAGGTCTGCTATATAATAGGGGTTTCAACGCAACACACAACGCGTCATCGGACATCCAGTCTGTTAGTTATTATACTTTAAATCCCAGGGGCCTAGTTGGATTCATGTATGATCCAACCTAACCATAACACATATATTTCTTGAACTCCAGTGCTGTATTGTCAATGGGAGAATTTCATTCCAAGAATATCGACACCACTGATGGTTCGTCAAAATGGTCATCCGGTGCGAAAAATATAGCCAACAGAAAGCAAAGGGGTTGGTAATGGGCATGGGCCCTGTCCGACCCATTCAGACCATCTCGGCCCATCCCATACTAGGACGACCTAGTCTAGGTCAACATGGTTGGACCTGCTGGTGCACTGGATAGGGCGGCAGGTTCCGGGCTGGCCGCCAGGGTGCCGACAAGTCACTAGGTAGGTCGGGGGAGGGGGGGGGGTGCTGGCAGGATGTCGGGAATGCCATGACAACATCGGGAAAGCCTCAATAAGGTCCGGGCAGGCCGTGAAGGTTCCAGGAAGGGAGTAGGGCAGTCCACGGTGGCACCGGGTAGGGCGCAGTAGCGGTCGGGCATGCCGTGGAGGCGTCGATAGGGCACCAGGCAATCCACGTGGGTACTGGGCAGGCCATGGTAGGGGCTGGGCAAGCCGTGAGGGCGCTGGTCAGGGTGTCGGGCAGGTTGTGGGGGCACCGTCAGGGCGTCGCAGGGCACGGGTGGGCCATGACCAGGCGAGCCACGCGCCGGGAAAGGCGACGAGAGGTTGCGGGTAGGCGGGCCGGGCACCGCTCGGGCCGACGGTGGTCGGCCGAAAGCTTCAGTGCGCCGTAGGGGCTACGTTATTCGTGGAGGTCACGTGTAGCATGGGCTTCGTCAATGTAGCCGTAACGACATGTCATAGAATGTCATAAGAAGAGAGATCGATGGAGGATTTCGGGACATGATAGGTTTTCCCTCACTCTCCGTGGTTAGGTTGATTGAAATTGGTTCTCAATAACGAAGAACAACATTCCACCTGCAAAAGATAAACATCACCATTCATCATTTTAAAAGAATGGAAGAACACAACACTTAACACAAAATAAACTCTTACCATTGTTTCAGCGATCTTCATTCGTTGACGTCACAGAAAGATGGTCGTCGATCCTTGGTAGACGAACACATCCCACATCAAAGGATTCCATGGAAGAAGGTCGGAGGAGGTTGTTCATCGTAGTGGAATGCGGCCCTCATCAGTGTTCTTCTTCGGGATACCATTCTTCGCCAGAAGAGCGTTCTCCCTTGGAGAGTACTTCATTTGTCCTAAGCTCTCCTCTCACGCTCCCACCAAATGAGAATTTCCAAGACAAAAATAATATAAGTTATACATTATGTTGTTGGCACAACAATATAAAAAAAATGGATGAATAAATTTAGGGTCTCCACTTAATAAATTACATGTGTTGGCACAATCGATTATTGGGGAGGCCAAGAGGCTCCCAATAATTAAATTACATGCGCTGGTGCAATTAATTAAAAGGGAAATGTGCTACCAATTAATGGTAGAAGAGGACAAGGACTCCCCCTCATTAATGATGGTAGTTGGGAGATTTTCAACCCTCCCATTAATTGGTGGGTTTCAGCCTTGTGTGGTCCCCAGGGTGTAACCTCTCACGAGAGGTTATGTTCGGGTGGGCACCACCACCATACCCTCTCATGGGAGGTTAGGGTGTGGTAGTCCCACCTCCAACTCCTATATATATGTTTTAACCGACAACCACTCACACTCATGGTGGCTCAAAAATATAATAATGTTTTGTACACATTTTTTAATTACTTTATTTTATAAAAAGAAAAAAACTATCATTTATTATCGACCATCTATCATCGAGGTGAATGTGTTTTTATGCGAATACCATCTCAACAAGTTCAACAGTCCCCTCAGATTTCAGTTCCAATGACCGGTTCAAAAGTTATAAAAACCCGCTTGTACATTTACTAAACTTACCTGAAAAAAACTTCATAAATTGATTCCGGGCACACTAGGCCTCAGAATCAAGCGCCATAAAAATTCACGGACTTGTAAAAATACCATGAATTTAAGAAAAAAAATTTGATGGAATTTCAAGGTCTTTCTCTCCACCTCAGGTCATTACATCCCCATAAAATACTACTCGAACTATGGGAACAAATGGGGTTATTGAGCTCATATCTGAGCCTCCAACTCCCATGTGCTCTCCTGGAGGATCATGTGCTACCAGTTAACGCACACCAGAGTTATCGACCGTCCACGAATGACACCCTCCTATCGATCCCCAATCTCCACCGAAACCTCCATAAAAGTATCCCTATCTTCGACTTCCAACTATCCATGGTTGATTATGTGGGAAGGGTTGTTCACGTATCTCCTCAGCAGAGATATGTGGAAGACGTCGTGCACCTAGTGCAACTTATGTGGAAGAGCTAAAAGTTATGACACATCACCAACTCCGTTGAGGACCTGAAAAGGTCCGATGAACCTCAGAGATAACTTGCCGCCTCCGCCAAATCTTTGTATACCTTTTCAAGGTGAGACATGCTGAAAGACATGGTCTCAATTCTCTAACTCTAGAGGTCTCCGTATCCTGTCAGTATACGAATTTTTCCTACTCTGTGTAGTTCCCATCCCCTCCTAGAAGATCTGCACCATCTCCATAGTTTCTCGCACCATCTATGGTCCCACTAGTGTTGACTCCCCAGGGGCAGTCCAGCACAAGGGTGATCTGCAAGGTTTCCCGTACAATGCCTAAAAAGGTTCCATACTGAAGGTGGACTTCTAGCTGTTGTGGTATTCAAACTCAGCCAAAGGCAAGTGATCCTCCCATATGCAACCGAAGATGAGGAAACATGCACATAGCATGTCCTCAATGGTCTGAATGGTCCGCTCTGTGTGACCATCTATCTAAGGATGGAAGGCGGTGTTCACGCAAAGCAGTATCTCAAAATCCTCCTGCAACGCCTTCCATAGCTGGGATGTAAACCGTGTGTCGTGGTCAGAGACAATAGAGGAAGGTACTCTATATAGTCGCACAATCTCATGCACATAGAGGTGTCCCACACACTCTACTGAATCATGCTCTCTAATCGGTAGGAAGTGGGATGAGTTGGTCAGTCAGTCAATGATCACCCAAATCAAGTCGTAACCCCTATATATATGTGGAAGACCCATCACGAATCCCATGGATAGCACATCCCACTTCCACTCTGGGACCTCTAATGGCTGAACCATTCCTGCTAATATCTGGTGTTATGCCTTCACTTGCTGACAAGTGAGGCACCATGAAACAAACTCTACTACTGCCTTCTTCATATATGGATAGTTGTGTTGTCGTCAAATGTCCTAGTACATATTCGCCACTCCTAGATGTATCGCTTGAGGGGATGTGTGTACTTTCTCAAAACATCCTCTTGAAGTTCCACTGGTACCAAGGTATGTTTTCTAAAGAGGATGACGTGCTCACCATCATCATAAAATCCATCATGTGTCTGCCCTATAGATATATGAGAACATCATGTCTCAATGTCTGCATCCCCATTTTTTGCCTCCCTAACTCACTAAAAAAGGGGGGAGTGACTGTAAGAGACTGTAGATAGGATACTCCTTCTCTATCCACAACAGATATATGTAGGGCAGCCAGCTACTCTGTTACATCTCTTACCAGCTGTATACTAGATATCTAGCTTAGAGAATCTTCTACAGCATTCCCCTTTACAGGATTATAGAGTATTTCAAAGTCATAGTGCTGGAGGAACAAGATCTATCATCGTTGTCTCAGGTTCATGTCCTTTTGAGAGAAGATATAACTGAGACTCTTGTGATCAGAGTACCCAGTAAAACATTTTCCCACCAGATAGTGCCGCCACATCTTCAAGGCGATGGACACTACTACTAACTCCAGGTCGTGAGTAGTGTAGTGTTTCTCATGTTGTATCAACTGCTGAGAACCATAATCGATCACTGCTTGCTCCTGCACCAGGAGACACCTGAGTCCAATCCATGATGTGTCGCAGTAGACTTCGTACTCTATGCCTTCCTCTGGAAGCCTCAAGATGGGGACACGAGTCAGCCTCTACCACAACTCATGAAAGCTCTTTTGGAATATCTCCAACCATATGAATGGTTTCCCCTTCTTCATCTAGTCTTATAGTGGTTCTGAAACTCTATAGAAGTCTGGAACGAACCTCCAATAGTATCCAACCAATCCCAGAAAACATTGTACCTTCGTCAAACTCCTGGGTGGATCCCAAGCATGTATCGTTTCAATATCTTCTAGATCCACTACAACTCTATCCTCTTAGATGACTTGTCCCAAGAAGTGAACCTATCAAATAAAAAATTGGAACTTCTAGAGCTTACCATAATGATGGTGCTCTTAGAGTGTGTCTAGTAGAACCTGCAAATGGCAGGAATTCTCCTCCACAGTAGTCGAGTAGATCAGAATGTCGTCGATGAAGACTACGAAAAACCGATCATGTTATGGTTGGAATAAAATGTTCATGAGACTCATGAACACTGCTGGATCATTGGCTACACCGAAGGGTATAACCAAGAAATTGTAATGGATGTAATGAAACCTAATGGTCGTCTTCTACACATCCTCGTCTCAATCATGGGGCTAGTGATAGCCGGATCTGAGGTCTATCTTTGAGAACCATTGTGCGCCCTTCATCTAGTCAAAGAGGTCGTCAATCCTTAGGAGTGGGTTATTATTCTTTACAGTCACCTGTATCAGGTGACGGTAGTCGGCACAGAGCCTCAATCTCCCATCCGCCTTCTTGGGGAATAGAATCAGGGCTGCCTAGGGAGAAACACTGGGCCAGATAAATCCCTTCCACTACAAGTCCCCTAGCTATACCCTCAGGTCGTGAAGCTCATCGGGCGCCATACTATATGCTCGAGTAGATATCGGTTCTGTCCAGGGGCTCATTTCAATGTAGAGGTGAACCTCTCTGTGAGGAGGTAGTCTTGGAACATCGTCATGAAAAACATCCGTGTACTGGTCCACCACTACTGGGTAAGTCGGACTCTCCACATCAAATTCTCTGCCCGTATGGCAAGCCAACTAGTAAGGGTTCGGCTACACCCTCCTCCGAGTAAGTATGTCATGTGCTGCATGGTCTCCCTTCTATCTGATGAAGATAAACTTGGTCCCATCCGTGCGGACACACTGCACTTTTCGCCTAATACAGTCAATCTGAGAATTGACTTTAGATAACCAGCCCATACTAAAGATGACGTTGTAAGGCCTCGATGTCACTACTATGAGATCTCAACCGAAGATATTGCCTCCTAGAGTAAGCTCACACTGCTGTCACCAGTGATTAATCATTGAGTCTTCTCCCGTAGGAGTATTTATCCGTAAGGATCGAGCCAACAACTCAGTCAAGAATCTCTGAGCTCCAAACGAGGGAAGGGTCAAGGAAAGAGTGATTGGAACCTGTGTCTATAAGAACTATAGATAAGGTATACTAGACATAGATAGTACCTCATATCATCTTCGGAGAACCGTGATCATAAGTATTAGCTTCCTCGAGCCGAGCTCTCCCCTATCCACCTGCTCACTGCGGTAGGGGTGGACCACTGGTTGGTGGTGGTGGTAACACCTCAAAATATCGTCCACCACTAGCTATACGTCCAGATCCTCTGCCTCATGCGCCTCCTCCCTACGGTCCACCTCGTTCAAACCACTACCTCTTCCTCTGAGGTCCCTCAATTGTTTTTTGATCATCTGTACGACGAGTCAGATTGTCACGAGCCATGTGACCATGTCCTCCGCATGAGTAACACTGCCCGCTCCTGGCATGACTGGCTCTGTCTCCACTCTAGGTTCCCCATACAACTGATCATGTGTCATGTAGTCGACCACCTATTGTTCTAGTCCTCTTGGACCTCTATGCCACTTGTCTACTAATAGCTGCAGAAGACTCTGCTACGTGTCGGCTATTGGTGGGTCTCGCTGCTGGAGACTACTCAGCAAGAAAACTCTCCACCATGAGGGCTCTCTCTAGAACCCATGTCTATGTCAGGATGCTAAGTGAAATAATTGGAGCTCTGATATCTCACCTTATCCAATGCTCGATGGTCCATTCCCTCAAGAATGGGTCCTACACCATATCTATGGAGTAGCACGATAGGTTGGTGAACCTCTCTATGTATCATTCTACTGTTATGCTTCCCCCCTGCAGATGAAGTAGCTCCAGTATCTACACTACGCGGAGTGTGTCTGGGACAAACTCCTCTCAGAACAGGATCTCAAATTCTTCCTAGAGTAGCATCACCTCATCATGGACTTGGAGAATCAGGCTCCACCATCTGCCTACTGCTTCCTGAAGGAGGCTGGCATCAATTATCACCATGAAGTCTGCTGGTGTCCCTACTAGCCTGAAGACTCTCACCAAAACCTCCATCCATTACTCAGCTACATGTCAGTTCATCTCTCCCTTGAACCTGGGTGCCATATGGCACTGTAACTCATGAAACACACTCAAGTGGCATGCATTGTATGCTTCTGGGGCTAGTTCCATCGGTGGCCCAATGGGGAGTGGTACCGCTGACACCTCCACTAGAATGGGGCCCTGCAACGTGGCCACATTTCTCAGTGGGATATCAGTACATACGACTCTCAGGGCTCTAACCGGACGTCCGTGGGGAGGAATCCTGAAATAAACTGACGTGACACGGTCAAAAGACTATACCTGGTGAGTTGACATAGTTGAGATGAGTTAAATAAAACTTTTGAAAAGACACAAACAATATGTGTTTTCGTGCACTGAGTCGGAAATCAGAAGTCAGGGTCCTGGTGTATGGGTACGTCAGCCTCTGACACCAACATAGGACTCCCTGAACGGAAGACCACTCTCAGTACCCTTAACACTATTGCTTCAAAGAAATAAATATTATAGTCCTATGTTCTGTGGTAGAACCGACTCCTTTGATACAAATTTCTCATGACGCTTCCCCCAGGGCCTGTATCGTGACTTCCAAAAGCCCTCCTTCCATAGGCTAGGGGATGACGACTAGAACCAGAGGCATAAATCCCAAAACTGGGAAGGCATTTTGTTTATAACTATAAATAAACACATCAGAGTACACAACTGGAAGAAAAAAACTAGGTAAAACTTGTATACAAAAGAAGTGTTGGAAAGTTAAATGGGCTTGAAATACAAGCCCAAATTGAAAGTTCAAGTCAAAATGAAAATAAAGTAAAAATGATGAAAGGAAAGCAGCTAATGGGTCATCATACAGGGTTCCTACCTAAAGGGTAGCTATAGATGGCCTCCTCAGGACTCCACATTCCTCCTTCTGCTCCATGTACCGTCACACCGAGTGGTCCACCTTTGTGTACCTTCCAGTACTATAACTCTTTGACTCAGTCCGTAATGTCCATCGTCTGCATCCAACACAATGAGGTGTGGGAATAGAATGTGAAAGGGTGAGTATAAAGATACTTTGTAGGGACCCCGAGACCCTCAAGGTCTCACAAAATCCTAAAAGGATAAAACAAAACTATTTAATCAAAAGATAACCATTACTTAGGTATATGACCATACATATACCTATGTTATCTAGTAACCCATCTCAATCATGAGGAAAACAAAAAATTCATTAACTCAGCTCAAACTAGGATTTTCATTATCGAAACCAAGGCTGCTGAATAACTCCTCCTCTATCGAGTACAGTTGGCCTATCGCGACACCAAGGTGCTTCTCAGTAACCGTGGAATGCTGAGGTACTTCTCCTGTAGAGTACTACAAGACTGCTGCCAACTACCAGGTGCTCTTCCACTGTGGGTCTTCCGCCAACTACAAGGGGCTCCCCCTAATAGGATGCAGAAGCACTCCTCATGTCGAGTACAGTGGGTATACCACCAACTAGTCGCCACTCCTTCGCCGTGTGTTTGCCGCCAACAACCAGGTTCTCCCCATTGGGCTAGTCGAATCACTACGAGTCAAATTGGTCAAGCAGTTTCAGGTCTGCGAGCTATAAGGTCTCCACACTCTATCTTCTTGTCGATGGAAGGATCCGCTCCACGAGCTACTGGGCAATACTCTAACTATCGCGAAGTTCCATGAAGAGGTATCTCAAAGGTTCTCCACGTCATAGGGGTCACAACACAATAGATAGTGCGTCAATATGATGCAAAGTCTGTTAGTTATTAGTCTTTTAGTCTCGGGGGCCCGATTGGATTCATGTACAACCCAACATGACCATAACTAAAATATACCCCAAACATTAGTGGGGTATTCTCAAAGGGACGACTTCATTCAATGAATACCGGCACTACTGATGGTTCATCAAATGGTTATCTGGTGCCAATGATTTATTCAACACAAAGCAAATGGGTCGGTAATGGGCCATGGCCCAGTCCAACCTGGTCGGATCTTCTCTACCCAACCCTGACTGGTCCGACCTCGTCTGGCTCGACCCGGTCAGACTCGTTGGGCGGGTCATCCCACTAGGATTGGTTTGGTCTACAGGGCTAGGCCCATAGAACTGCGGGAGCAGTTCGACCCGGAGGTTGCCACGTAGGCGACTCGACCCGAAGGTCGAGGCCGATTCGGCCAGCGCCGCAAGTGGCGCCTGGTAGGCCGCGACAAAGGCCGGGCAGGACATGGGGGCGACGACCAGGTGCGGTAGCACACGAGAAGGCCCATGGGCGCCGACAGGGTGCCGAGCAGGCTACGGGGGTGCCGGGCAGGCTGCGGCAGGGGTCGTGCAGGCCGTGAGGGCACCAGGCATGGCACCGGCAGGCCACGGGGGTGCCGGGTAGGGGGCAGCAGTGGCCGGGCGGGCCACGGGGGCGCCAGAAGGGTGCCGGGCAGGCTGTGGGAGCACCGGGAAGGCCACGACAGGGACCGGGAAGGGTGCGGGGGTGCTGGGTAGGTCGCGGAGGTGCGGATGGGGGTCGGAGGGCCACAGGTAGGCAGTTCGTGCGCCTGGAAAGGTTCCGAGATGCCATGGGAGGTGGGCCGGGCACCGCCCGAGCCAGCAGTGATCGGCCAGAAGATTCTGTGCGTCATAGGGGCAGCACTATTCATGGAGGTCGTGGGTAGCGCAACCTTTTTCGTTGCCACCATCATCTATGTCTCTTTAATGCCATGCCGTAGAATTTTATAAGAAGATAGATCGACAGAAGATGTCGACCTATGTTAGGTTGGCCCACACCCTCCGTGATAAGGGTGATAGCAATTGGTTCTCAAGAACAAAACACAACATTCCACCCGCAAAATATAATCATCATTTTTCATTGTTTTTAAAACAAAGGAATAACATTAAACATAATATAAACTAAGCCCCTAACTTTGATTCACTAGTCATCATTTGTTGATATCGCAGAAAGATAGACGTCAATCCGTGGTAGATGATCACGTCCCACATCGAAGGAGTCTGAGGAAGAAGGTCGGAGCAGGTCGTTCTTCGTAGTGGAAGGCATCCCTCTTCGGCGTTCTTCGTCGAAAGAGCGTTCTTCACTGGAAGACTGTTCTTCATTGGAGAGAACTTCTTTTCTCCCAATCCCCCTCTCACGCTCCCTCAAAATGAGAATTTCCAACCCTAACATAATATATGTTATCTATTATTTTATTGTCACAACAATTTCAACAAAATGGGGGAATAAATTAAGAGGCTCCCCTTAATAATTTACCTATTTTGGAACAATTGAATAATGGAAAGGTCTAGAGGCTCCCCTTAATTAAATTAAACGTTTTGGAACAATTAATTAAAAGGGAAAGGTGGCACCAATTAATGTTAGAGGATGTCAAGGGACTCCACCTCAATAATGAGGGGAGTTGGGAGATTTTCCACCCTCCCATTAATTGGGGGATTTAGCATTGTGTGGTCCCCACGACGTAACCTCTCACAGGAGTTTATCTTCATGTCGGCCCCACCACAATAACATCTTATAGGAGTTTAGGGTGTGGCGGTCCCACCTCCAACTCCCAAGTGGAGGTTTTACCCAAAAACCACTCACACTCATGGCAGCTCAAAAATAAATTAAATTTTTCTATACTTAATTATATTTTTTTATAAAAAGAAAAAAATAACTTTTATTCTCGAACATATGCTATCAAGGTGAAAGTCTTCTTAATAGAATACCAGATCTGTGAGTTCAACGGTGCCCTCAGATTTCAGTTCCGAGCATCAGTTCAAAAGTTATAAAAACTATCTTGTACGTTTACTGAACGTACACGAACAAAACTTCAAAAATTGATTCTGGGCACATCGGGCCTCGGAATTAAGCACCATTAAAATTTTTGGAGTTGTAAAAATACCATGAATTTAAGAAAAAAAATTCCATGTAATTTCCATGTCATTACAAAATTAATTATTTCTATTTCTGTGAAACTTATATATTTATTTACAATTTAAAATTCAAATATGGATTTTAAATAATGTATCTTATGAGGAAAAAACTAATAATTAATAATTTTTTGTATTATGATATTATGAAAATTTAATGAGACTATCTTTTATTTTTCAAAGTGTTGTAAATCAATTATAATTTCAAAATCCATATTTTTTGAGTAAATAATTATTTTAATATAAAATAAAATTTATCATATTTATAAAATTATTTTCAGCGAAATGATTTTATTTTTTAATTTCATATTTCAAAAGATTTAGTGGGTGAATGTTTTGAATTTTTCTGAAATACTTTCATTTTTCGGTGAATAGTAAATTACATCAATTTATGGTATAAATAAAATATATGTAAATTAAACTATTCCATGAGTAATGGATGATGTAAGAACCATAATATGGAATTTAAATTAGATATTTTATTATTTTTTTGTTAATATTCTCAAAATATTTATAGTCATGATCCAATATAATAAACAAATGAATAAAATAGAAAAAACTCACCCCACTCATCCACTATAATTATAATCCCTCACCACCTCCTCTCATCACAACATCCATGAAGTGTGAGTTGTATAATTTTTCACTAATAATCTTACCCCACACATACACCAATTTTTGGATCAATTTTTCTCAATAAAAGTCCAATATAAATCTTATTAAGGAGGTTCTCAAGGGGGTCAATTCAAGAGTTAAGAATCCACTTTCTTTTCATTAATTTTCTTTTCAATTTATTTTATTTTCTATTTCTAAAAAACACCCTTATCCGAAGAGACATTAAACACCAGTATAATTTTATTAATATAGTTATATTATACTAAAGTAATAAACATCATCAAACACCTTTCTCTCCCTCTTTTATATATATGAAAACATTTCATGTGATGTGTCAATTTACTGACATCAAGGTTGTTCATTTTCATTTCCATTGAATCCTTCACAGATTGTCATAAAAATAAATTTTATGGTTAAAAAAATTGGAATATATTTATTATATCTTATAGAATAGTATTTAACCATTATATTCACATGATTTTAATTAACAAAAAAAAACATTTTTTTGATGATCGAATAACTGTCAAAACAAACCTGACAATTATTACTAACATATTATCTAATGATTCATCATCCCCCAAAAATCAAAATGATGTATATAACCATTATAATTATATATGTTAATTAATAATATATAACATCAATTACATATATATATATATATATATTTCAATTTATACATTATATTCCATACTAAAATATAATTAAACCGATCCTGAAAACCATGGAAATGAGTTCTCCCGAATGATAAAATTATGTCATATAACTCAATAAAATGGAAAAAATAAACAATATAAAAATATACATAATCTAATGCATGAATAAAAGGGTCTGAATTAATAAATAATTTAATTTAATCATGTTATCCAATATATTTAGAACAAGTGCAGTACACGTTCAGATAGAAGGTAAGTGGTTTCTCATCTCACATTTATTTTTCTGAGATTTCAACTATTCCCCTCTTATTTAATGAATGTGGTGTATGTATAACGAAATTTGATATATAAAACCGTTAATATATATATATTCATAGAATTTAATGATTATATATATGATAATTAATATTTGGTGGTCTGATTTGATTGATTACAATGTTGTAATGGTTTTCACTTGAACCTCCATTTTTCATTCTGGTTACTCATCATCTCTCTTTGCTAGAATGTAATTCATCTTTATTTTATATAATTAATCTAAATTCTATAAATATTTTCCTATTTTATTTATCTATATCATTTTTCATTTAATTAATTGTAAAATACATTTCTTATATGTATCCCTTCTCAATTCTTCTTGATAAGCAACACCGATTAAGGGGAACTACCCGATTTTTCACCCATTCTGACTGCACACTATAGAATATTTTATTTGACCACTATTTTTATAAAAAAAATCATGAAAAAAAATCTTGGTTAATTTATATTCCCATATAAACATTTATTCCTTTACCGTTTTAATTAATAATTAAAATTTTCCTTTAAACTGCACTGAAGTGGCCCATTTATAAGGTTTCATAAAACATCTTTTTTATTTTTTCACTTTAGTTTTTCATAGTTCAGAACACAAATATAATTTTATAATCCACATGTTATATTTTTTTGTTATATACCTGATTAATATCTTAATTTATGGAAAATAAAATTTATCTTCCAAAACAACTCTCCTTTCTAATGTAAAAAAGGGTTTTTCTGATCCCACTATTAATTCTGTGAGATTTATTCATTGTTCCCCACTTATTCCAGGAATATGGCATAATTTTTTCATTTCAAAAAATAAAATCCTTACTCATAATATTCTTATGATATTAAATGTTTCGATTAATTTTGTTCCTTCCTAGGGATTATGACTTAAAAGATTCAATGTGGCATGAGACACTTTGTGATTTTTTTCGTTTATATTCCTCCATAATTTATCAATTATTTTTTCAAAGTATTCTCATCTATGAATGTGATTAAAATATTTCAATGTATTATGGAAAAAATTGATTTAAAGATATATTTGTGTTAGACATTTGTGGAATGCATTAGACTTAGTCTGTGACCAGAGGGGTCCGTTATAGCCCCTTGATGCATCTGTTGGTCTAATGAAAAAAAATCAATGTATTTTGGTCAATTACTTAAATATTTATTTTACGATGTCTTGGATGAGTCCTAGAATGTATTTTATTATGTATGTAATATGAATGAGATCATATGAATTTATTAATCGATAAATCATGTGATTATTCAGCTACTAAAATATCCCTGGCTATGTTTCATGTGATTATTTATACGAAATTGTTTATTTAGATATTTTTACTACCATATTATGCTCATGATTATGATTTATTGGCATGAGTTGCACTTATTCACCATAACTTATTGTTTTTTATGATAGATTCTTATATATTATTTACCCTTACTGATCGCATGAGCAAGACCTTTTATTGCATTTAATTTTTTTCCATGATGTGAAGATGAATTTTATGAATGATTTATAGGTATAATATTTGATTTTATTGGTGTTTCTACTATAGTATCTAGGATGTAATTCATTTGATGTTTTAATATAATGTCCATTAATATAATCTAGATTCCATAATTTATGAACTGATCTATCCTTTGAGATTATTCTCTTGTATCAATGACTACTCAATAATGTAAGGCAGATGATTTAGGATACTGGGGCTGGGGAATTTACATATAGTTTAATCATTATCCTATAAATAAAAATTTACTGATTATTTAGTGGATTAAAAACGAGTCTAAAAAAATAATTATCGATATGATACATTAATATTTATAATGAAATCCTTTGATTCACACTCAATGTAGAAATGGAAATTATAGATTCCAATAATACAAATATATTTTCTATTTAAAAGAAGATTGAGTCTCATGGAAATTTAAATAAATTAAAAGTCAGACTGAAATTCCATCTATATACATCCTATAAATGTGGGAATAAAAATCAATGGAACTTAGAGGATTGATCTTGGATGCTAATTAAAATTTAATAATATTATTATAATGATCATGAATATTGAATTGTGATTAATTGGATATTTAATTAAATGGATGAATATAAAATGTCAACGAATGATTACCCAACTACAGTGATTAAAATAAAAAGGAATACTGGAATCGGAACAAATGGTGATTGAATATGAAGTATTATTATTATATAAAGAAATTTCCTCTTAATCCCACATTCAAATGGAACTCTCATATGATCATGACTACTAATCTCTCTTTTAAAAATGAACTGGTACAAGGTACACATATCATCCACTCTAGAAAAACTAATGTCTTATTTGATTATGGATCTACCCAATCATTAATATCTAATGAATTTGAAAAGTGTGTAAAATTACCTTCTCAATGATTAGATATTTGTTCATTAGTGAAAAACTGTAATGGGGTGATGGTTTCTTCTTAAGTCAATAGTTCCTCTTTGATTGATGTCTTATGAATGTTCTTGCTAAAATAATCCGGATTCTTACTTTTGTTGAATGTTTATTTATACATGGCATGGATTTACATTCACTATATAGATCCCTTAACAATTTTAAATCAAGGGAATTCATATTTCATTTTCTAAGTGAAACCACGATCATTTTCATATTGACGTTTAATACAAAATTATAATAGAAATTACTTCTATCTTTTAGGTACTAATTAATTTCTATGAAAGTAATTTTTCTCAAATAGTTTAGGAGAAACTAAATAACAAAGATATACCTATTTTTCATGGTTTCCTTAATGTATTTCATTAAAACAATTCTGCATCTAAATGATTATGTTAGTATTCAATTGAACTGATACCTACTAATACACCTATTTTAGACACTATATATAATGGTCCCAATCGAGTTATAGGAATTGAAGAAGAAACTGTAGACTAATATTGAAAATGGATTCATTAATAAAAGATCAACATATGAGGATATACCTTTTATTCTTTTTATAAATATAGATACATCAATGTGACTCTATATTAATTATAGAAAACCTATAAAGATCAATATCAATTAAAGGTATCCTCTACTTCATATTCATGAGTTTTTTAATCAACTACATGGATTTAAATATATTTCTTTAAGTGATATTCATTCAGAATATCATCAATTGAGGTTCAATAAAGAAGATATTACCGAGTATATATTCCATACATGGTATAGAAAATATGAATTTTATGTGATTTATTTTTTTTCATACATATTTCCCCACCATCTTCATCGATGTAATGATAAGATTAATTGGATATTAATTTGATCAGTTTCTAGTAGTGTTTATTGATTTTATTCTTATATATTCAATGATCATGGAAGAGGATGAATATCACAATTGAATTGTACAAAATAATATAACAATAGTGAAATTTTATGAAAAAACTTTCTAAGAATGAATTTATTCTTCATAAAAATTCATTCTTGGGTAATAAAATCTCATGTGATGGTATATGTAATAACCCATCATGGAGTGAAGTCACTGAGAAATTCCATAGACGAACAATGGTAGATATGATTCCTATTTTTCTAAGACTATAAGGATATTAATTATTATTTATGGAGAATATTTTTGGGATATATAATCCACTAAAAATGTTGAAATATAATGGAGTTAGGTTTTTGTGGATAGATGAATGGTAAAATAATTTAAAAGTGTTGATGAGCATTTCAGTTCTTGCACCTATGCTAACACTACCCTATAGAGAGAAACGATGTTTGATTTAAATAAGTGAATAAAAGAAGTGATTGGAATGTTTCCAAAATAAGAATGATATGGTGATATATTATACCTCATTCAATTGAAATAATAGGAGACAATTTACCAGTACCATGATTTGATGTTTTCATAGGTTAATTTTTCATTGAAGATATTAATTAATTATCGTTATGGTGAAATGTGTTTCATATAAAAATTCTTAATTTTTTGAAATATATAATCAAATAGAAAGAGAAGAATAAGATACTTATAGAGTGGTTAGAGTTGATTAATGATTATGAATTACCAATACATTACCATCATATAAAGCATGACAAGGTTAATGATCCTCTACTCTAGATGGACCATGAAATTTTTCAATGATGCATATTTAAAGAGAACTGACACTTATGAACTTTTAGAAAATGAATCATGAAATACTGAGGTAAGGGGATAATCCTTATCTTCTTTAGATGAATGTTCAAAAATAAATCTATGTTGCAATTAAATATAAATAAAATATGACCATTTAAATAAAATTAATGTCGAAAATGTTCATAAATTAAACATTGATTTTGAGGGATTGAAATCATTTGAGAATAATGCTTGTGTCCCTTAAATACCATACTTAAATAATTATCTATTGGAAGTGGAGAATATTTCACAATTCTGTATTAATTCTTGAATTTTAAATATTTATTAATATCTTGAATATTATTTATTGGGGGATGATATAAAATGATATATTTCAATGTATTAATCATGGTCTATAGTATGTTAGAATGTTAATGATGATAGATTGAAGTCCAATGTGATGTTCTTAATATTTTCAATATCAGATTGGAAATTGGAAAATATCATCATAGAATTCATCATCAGACTCCCCAAATATTATAAGGGTTATAATTCCATATGGTTTGTAGTCGATTTCCATAAAAAGTTATCATAATTCCATTGGTGGAGTTGTCATTCAATAATAATTTTTTTTGGGTTTATTTTCTACCCTTCAATATTTTTACCTTTGTATATTTTTGTGTTTGTTACATTTTATTTAATATAAGGACTCCCATATTTCAAAAATATTAAAATATTCTACTTTCATGTCCTAAAACCATGGATATATCCCCAAAAAATATAGTGATATCATATCTTTCTATTTTTCATACACATCAATGAAATCGTTATTAGGATAAGATATCAGCGTGGTTAAGGCCTTACAATTGCTATAGATTATCTTCCTTTATGATTATTGAATTTGGCTATACTAAAAAAATTTCTCTGGTGATTGGAAATCATCATTGTTTAAGAACATTTTGGTGTTATTTCTATTTTAATTGGCGTTGGACTAGGGTTACAGTTGCAGGTCGTCCCCACATGCCTTCTAAATTTCTATAATTTTGCACAATTATTATTTGACTGAATATGACCCTATGCCATCAAAATTTCAGAAAAATATATGATGAAAGGTTGACCATATGACATATTATCAATATATGATCAATTGGCATGAGCCAGTCATGCCATGGGTTGCATGGAACGTGGTAATAGGTGACCTTAGAGCAACATTCCATGTATAACGAGGATATGGATTAAATATATGACCAATTTGAATATTTTTTATTTCCATAACACTTTACCATTATTTTATAATATATATTCTACATTGATATGTGGTTACCACATCCACATACCACTACATACCACAAACACTATAGTAGTTATCCATTTATTAATGGGTCTAAAAAACAAATAATAACCAAATGTGGTTATAGTTCATCCAATATTAACATTTTAATGCTGATCATGGATATTGGTTAAACTACATCCATGGTATTAACTAATGTAGCTATATATTAGGGGAAATATGGGAATATTATTAAAATTATGGCTCGCATTCCGATTTGTTGATAATAATAAAACCTTGGCCTTTTTGTGATATTATTGTGGTAGAACTGTCATCTTTGTACCAACCTATCTGTTGTCCCTATGGGTATTTTATTATTAGAGTGGGCATAGATATAGGTTTCCATATGTATAGAGTCTTTGATTAGGTTTATGTTTTATTGGTTAGTGAATTTTCGGAAATTATGTAAGTGGGTATTGAATGTTGATATCAGATCAGGTAACCTAGTGATGGTTTGGTGATTGATGTATTAATTAACCATACATCTAATAACATGATTTTCAAGTCTGAGGTTACAAAGTCATTCATGATGAATAATCAAAAAATTATATATTTTTTGTATAGTGAATGAATTTTTATTTTATTTCCCTTCTAGATTCATATAACATGTTATAATTTATAAACAATTTTTTACCATTTCATGTGACATATGAATATTTATAAAAACAAGACAGGTTCAAGTGTGTATGTCATGATGTGCCCATGATAGTGATTGAACCTCCCATTTTTGTGAAGTTAAGAGGATTGGAATCCATCTAGGGACCTATACATGAGATGTTAGGACAAGTATCGAAGGGATTAGTTCTTCCACACACTATGTACAAATCATGACCACCTCTCTCGGTATTGGAAGGAATAATTCTACTAGTTAACTAGTTGACAATTCTAATGGGATAGAATGAGGATTATTTTAGGTTGAGTGTTTTTTTTGTGATTTAGTAGTGCTAAATGTCGATGTTATGATGTTGTTTTAATTTAATTTTTTTCATATGATTTGATTGAGGTAGTAATTTTAATATTCTATAGTGTCTAAAAACACTTTGATTTGAGGATGTTCATTCCTTCCAATTTCTCTATGTCCCACTATGTAATTTCCGTACTTATTTCATCAAAATAATTGTATTGTGAGTCCCCTAGTTATAGATTTTATGAAAATAATTCGTCAGTTCTATCAACAAAATACTTTGACGTATGTATTCATCAAGGAATTTTGTGTAGCTAATAATTTGTGACATGTCTATGTTAGAGTACGTTTGGAGTTACAAAATACCTTGTGATGGTCATGTTTTGAAATTATTATTGAATCTTTTATTCAAGTGTGGATGATTTAGAATAAACATCATAGAGATATCCTACCATGAATAGTTCATTATTGTATCATCTACTTTGATAGGGTTATTATAAAGGACCTATTAATCATGATATTTTTAGTAGTGGATTACAAGTTAGTTAGAGCTGGTGGTAGTAATCTAGGTTAGAGTATCATCAACAACAGACCATTGAGATGTGTTAGGTTTGTGAAAATGGAGTCATAATCATGAACATTTCAAAATCGAAGGGTTGACACCATAGGAGTGATCCGGAGGATATAACCAATTAGTAAAAACGGATTCATATTCCTATATATGATGATGTCTCATGGATCATGACACTGTGACATGAGGTAATACAATATGAAGTTAGGTTATAGATGGATCCTTATAACAATGGTATTTTCATGACTAAGGTCCTCACAAAGGGGTAAAGAATGGTCCTTAATTAGTATATTAATGTGGGGAGGATAACACATCACTTGGATGATTATGATATAGAGGTTGGTGTTTCTACTATCCAATTTCACCATAATCATCCCTACATAGTCCTTAATGGGGCCACAGTGCTAGTAGATAGGGACATCACCACAGGGTGTTAACGGAGGGTTGTGATCAGTTATCATCTTATATGATCTAATGTATGATTTTGGTTTCTCTATTTTGGAACTTGTGTATATAGATATGCTTGTGATCCATTATTGTCTTCTTCATCCCTTTCTAGAGAAAAAAATATTTTGTTAGAGCCATTGGCCAATCTATGGGGAAATATAATCTTTTTATAAGTGATCACATACTAACCCATATAACTTGATTATTTATTATTTCACTAAAAAGATAGATATTAACATTAAAACACATAGAGACTATAATGAATCCCATGGAAGTCATCCATATAATAGACTTTTTATCTTTAATCTATGCCCAGATTTACAACTATCAACATAGAGTGGTGGGGTATTCGGTGGAAGGGTTGAGATTATCTAAAATGGTATTGTTTTAGCATTACGTAGGATTGGTGGGTTCAATTCATGGAAGGTTATAGTTGATCATCGACCAGTTGTAGAGTTATACACCATTTTTAGTATAATCTTCTGACAATTTGTTTCGTATAGTTGTGGAAGATTATATATATGTGTTCCCAAATGACATACTATGATTAAATAACCATTAAGATACCAAGTTCATAATTTTTCTATAATATCATAATTTTATGATAAATTATATTTCATATGGAATATAACAGATAGATATTTTGATGATGATGATGTATCTAGGGGCATAATAGGGAATGTAATTTCTAACCCATTATGTCCCCCTGAGAAGTGCTAGTGTTTTTATAGGATTTCATGCACAATCTTGGGAATTTGTACTAACGTTATCCACTTGACTCTGGTAAAAATAATGAATAAAATACCATTATACATGGATTTATGACCAATTTTACATGACTAATTGATAAATTATTCCTCAAAAATCATTCATAGGACTATATATCACTAGCATGATGTTTGCGAGGAAAAATCCTAAAGATGTAATTATGATGCCTCTATTATCCATATGTGTATTTGGTGACCCACTTACACAAGATTATTTCTTGTAATTTGTTCATGGTCCACATGAATTTTACCTATTATCCCTAGATAGTGGTATTTAAGTTTATCTTCCTCAATGAAATCATAATTTACAATGTTTCTTTGAGGGTAATAGTGAGCTACAGAGTATTATAGAAGACTTTTTTTTATAAAACATGATAAACATTATCATAATGAAGTGGGTGTTTTTTAATTAAGAGGTCCACATAAAAATACATTTAATCGTATTGGGGAGAGTATCTATGTACCTAGGGACGGTTGAGATGGTGATTCCTTATAGCCACAAGAGAGTGTGTTTGATGTGTAGAGACTCATTTTTTTCTACTAATGGATATTTTATTCGTATTACAATTAATTTCATCTCTCATAACTACCATTACCTAAAATGGGAATCCCTTTGTTAGGAATGTATAATTGTATATATCTTTCAATGTGTATATGTGAAGGGTGACCTGTGTCCCTTTCTTGAGGTTTCCAAATGATATATTATAGTATGTTTTGTTCTATGATTCCATTACAGTTGGGATCTGTTGTATACTAATTTAAAGTCTTGAGGTGATTTCTTATGGTTATAAATAGCTGAAAATCATAATAAAAATTATTATCCTTCTTTTGAATTCATAAGTAGTAGCTTTCTCATCTAATTCATGAATACATAAAATTATTGATTTTATTTTTTTAGTTGAAATAGTCCATGAGAGCCTCGTATTAATCTTCACTCATATTTATTCTTAGGAAAAAAACCATCATGATGGTGAATTTGGGTTTATTGTCTTTTCTAACAAGGATATCTTTAAAAAAATTCCACGAAGAGTAAGCATGAATACCAGATCTCACGAAAAACATGAATACTCAACCTAAAATCATAAAAAGTGTGAATGATGAACCTGATATCATGAATAGAGAATAAAATGAACATAATATTATTCAAAGTGAGAATGATGAACACGATCTCCCATAAAGCCTGCATGTTGAACCTTCTCTCATGAAAAGTGTGAATGGTGAACCCAATCTCATGAAAACCCTTGATAATGAACCTGATCTCAGGAAAAGTTTGAATATTAATCCTAATATAGTGAAAATATATTTTTTGGATCTCATGATTGGATCATGTGCATTGGTCATGATTTTATTTAGATATCACTTAGCATGAATGTATAGAATAAGGGCATTATGATAGGGGAAAATATGAAAATGATTGAGGCATCTTATAATGCCCTGAGATTTTGTGAGATAGATTCTTTTTAAATTTTTTATGTCTTATGATTTACCATATACATATATTATCTTGTGCTATATTCCACACCATATTTTCATTCAGCATATGCAATACCATATTTTTTTAGTAGTATACACAACACTATTCTTGGTTTTGGTTACACCAAATTTAATGTTATTTTTATAGAATTCATTTCTTAAAAAACTGAGTATATTTTTTTTCAATGTATAAATGGACTATGTTTGGATTATTTTATACACCGAATGAATATTTCACTTCATGAAACAGTGACTTGGCTTTCATTATACACAAGATAAACCTTCCTCGATAGCTTGCGTTATACGGAATACCATGTTTCACTAAACAATGATATATTATTAAAATATTATTATGCTATATAAACTAGGTGTTATGAATAGAATATACCATAATTTAAATTTATATAACATTAAGATTCATCTTATATATTTTTTTGAACATTATATAAGATAAAATATTCTATTTTCGATTAAAGAAGTATTTAAAAAATGCAGTTTTCCCGACTTTTGATGACGTAGTTATTTTAAATCACGTTCTAACACTTTTATAAGTTCAATTTGAAAATTAAAATTATTGATTGTATGTAGGATATAAAATATTACTTTGGATGATTTTTTTTATTCTTATGATAACTTTCATATTTTGATGAATAGTGAAAAATACTCCATTTTAATTCAAAACATCCTTTTATTATAATTTTTTATATAGTTAGATTAAATTTTTATTTATTTTTAAAGAATAATATGACTATATTTTTATCATTTAATCCAACTAGGTTCATTGGAAGTAATTTACCAATGAAATTTAACATAAACTCTTCTCAATCATTCGATAGTTATTGCATCTTAAAAAATAGATTTTTGGTTTAGACAGTGGGAATTAAGTTTAAATTAATTACTAAAAAATCATTGTTATGAATTTGTAAAAATTAATTCCATATATAGAATCAGAAGGTAAAAATTATAAAAATAGTTACCTTTTGTTTTTAGACATTATGTGTAGTATTTTTTGTAATCATTTTATTTACCATAGTTTAAGGGTAAATCTGGTAAATAAGGATAATAAAATAACATTATAATAATATTACACATCCCTAACTCAATTCTTAATCCTATTGAATAAGATATTATAGAACACTATAATCCTTGGGTTGATTTTGGGACCACATGGAGCCACATAGATGTCAAAATGACAATTTATAATAATTAATTTAAAATATGATGAAATAAAAAATAAACCTGTATCGTTTATTAAATAAATTTTTATGGGGTTATATATCTGATCTAATAGACTATAAATATTCATTATAAATAAAAAATTTATTTCCTATATCATGATATTTTATTTATAATTTTTAGACATTATGTAATTAAATTTAATTTTGACATAATTATGATGAATTGATTGTTTCATTAATAATAGATTTAAAAAATGATATTATAAATATTACAATAAATTTAATTTAATTTTTTATGAAATAAACAAATTTAATGCATTATATTGAATTATTAGATTTTATTTAATGAATTTTTTGTAAGGAATTGAGTTCGTTTAATGTTTTCAAAAAAGTCAGGTATGAATAGTGTCCAAAATTTACAAAATTAATAACCTAAAACATAACATATTATACTAAATGATATTAAATTTAAAAAAAAGAAAATTTATACAAATGGATAAGAGAAGTAAAAAATTTTCCATATATGACTTATTTGGTTCATTTTACATGATATGGTAATTACATCAACCCATAATCCGTAAATAACATGATATCAATGTAAAATTAAAAAGGGTAAAATAAAGGTTAAATAAAAAAGATATGGATAAAAAAATATTCAAAACATGTCTAATTATTATTGTAAGATGGTTTTTATACCCAAAACACCCTATATTTTAATTAAATGAGTTTTGGAACACTTTTAATAGAAATTTAATTTATAATACATAAATATTGTGAGAGATTCCTAAATTGGCCTTCTCCTCTCTTATAACAGGGAACCTCATATCTCTCATCTTCACTTTATTTTGTGAATTAATGATTGAAAAAACCCTACCCATCTCACTTCTCAACATCCCTAGTCAAATTATAGAAGTTCTGGTCTTCTCAAAATAGTATCTCTAGTAACCATAGATGAAATTTAATGGAGGCGCGTCGAGGAAGAGCTAATCTCCTCTATCGATCCTTTCAAATTTATTTCTTTTATAAATCCTCTTAATTTGTTGGTTCATTATAAATTAACAACCTCAGTATCCCTAATATACTGATATTTTATTATTAAAATGAAACAACACTGTTTCATGTTCTATTCATCTATTGAAAAACAAAATCACCATGCGTGCGATTGTACGGCTTAGCGTCTCCACGTCTTGGTGTAATATGTTTTTCACCACCAACATATTCAGTTGGGTAAAGTGGTCTAAAAAATATATATGATTATTATAACATGATACTAATTATGTGATATTATACACCATTCACTTCAATACCATTCAACAATAATTGGAATGATATCATCGCTCGTGCATACGTACGACTTACAATCTCCACGACGTGATGAGATTCATCATCCATGTAAACCAATCAAGAATGAATATAGAGAAGGAATAATAAATAATCATGAAATATGTGAAATAATTATTCTACTGGATTTATGGATATATATATTTATATCATTTACTAATATCCAATCAATTAAAGATGTAAAACAAAAACAACATTCATGTGTACATATGGCTTATCGTCTCCATGAATGATGTATTCCATTTAATTTATCTATATTATATATATATATATATAATGAATATATATGATATATAAACAATTTTTAACATTATGGAAGTAATTAAATCATGATCTAATCAATAATATCATGAATAAGAAGTCCAAACACGAACGATAATTAGAACAATTATCATCGAAAATGTTGATTTAACATGCAATTTACAAATGAATGGTTAATTTGAAGTCTTAAGTAAATCATATATGATAACATAAATTTTATTATGTTATAAGTTAATAATATGTTTAAAACCACTATACATGAGTTTCAGACACATATAAATTAAATCAGACCTATGGTAAGGGATAATTTGGCAATCTTATTTATATCCGAGATTATTTATATGTAAGTATTTTCTATGGATATATTTACCATCCCTGTCAATTTTTTATAAAAATGTTTTAATAAATTTTTTAATAATCTATATGAATTTTTAAATTAATTTTTACCCATTTTTTACTTTTACTACATGGTATGGAAATAATATTTCTTTTTTTTACCATATGATGTACTTTTTGACTTTTTCGACAATAGTATAAGGATGATGTTTTTTAACTTATACGAAATGAATGGATTTTTTAAATTTTCATTAAAACTTATTTTAACCAAGATTTAAATACACTATAACATTTTTATTTTCAACTAAATTATTTTTCTTTAAAACATTTGCAGCATTGGGAGAAAAGAAAGTGTTCTTGAATACGAAATGATATTTTCCTCAAGAACAATGTTTAGGTAATCTATCAAAATTATATTCTATCTATGATGATGCTATTAAATTGGGTTATGATTCTATATATATTATTACTATGATTTTATTGAGTTCATGATGTAATGACCTTTTTTATGGAAAATGTTATGATGGAATGATATATAAGAAGTCCATTTTATTTCTTGGGTTATGCTATAATGAATGATGTAAGTTTTGTGGAACAAGAAAAGATCATTTCATTAAGATGTTGATGGGACCTATATCTCCCTCCAATTAATGAATGAATACTAACTTTTTTTATCTCCCTATAATTTATTGGGATAAGTATGAAATCTCATGAGATAGAAATGACTTGAATGATAAGTAAATCAGGATCAGTAATATATGACTGGAAAGACAAGTAAACCTGATTCAGTAATGGACTTTGTCCAGTATGATGGCCTTGGCAACAATGCCATGGCTATCATTAAAATCATATTATGTTCTTATTTGATTGACAAAATTAAAAGTTTTATGATAATGATATTCTATCATGGTTAATGATCCCTTATGATCTATTCCTTCCGTACTGCCAAGATTTATTTTGTGACTCAATATTTTGAGGTTCCAACATTATGTTCATGTTTTTGTGTTCAAATTTTTATGGTTTATTTATTTTCTCTATGTTTATCCTTTATGAGAATTTGACCTCACACTTTTTATGTTTTCTATTCACTGGGAAATAAAGAATGATTTTAGGAAGGATAACAAAACTGTAAGATTTTTATGGTAGATGTTGAAGATATTTCACCAAGCTAAAAGACTATGTTATAAGTTTTTGAAGGCTCTAAATTAATACGGTCTTGGGCGTCGTTTTGTGTAATGTATTAATTATTCTTCAAAAATAAATTTAATGTCAATTTACATCTTTCTTGGGTCTCTACAGTTGAAATCAGAGTGAAGGTCTAGTAAACCCATGGAAACTATCATGTGGAAAATTTAGTTTGATCTCTAGATATTGTTATAAAGAATAACTAGGTACGTCTCTAAGGTTATGTATAACTATAAGTTAAAGTACATGAATTATGTTATTTATTATGAAAAATCTAATACTAAACCTAATATTTCAGAGATTTAATGTACTCCCCCTTGATTATGTTATTTTCCTACTATGATTTTTGCCTCTAACACTATTATTTTTGGTTTTTATACAATAGATGGAACTTGAAGGAATCATGTTAATGATCTATGTACTAGTAAATGTAGTTATTTTCCTCCTAAACAAAAAAATATTATAGGCAATGGAAGAAAAAAAATATTTTTATACATACACAAGCTATGAATCATTCTGTACTCCCAAATGAGCAGAGAATAGAAAAACATTCTACTGATTCCTTTATGAGAAAATGTCAACCTTCAATCAGTGTTTCTTCTGATTCACTTGTTACTGAACAATGGATTATTACCATTGAAATGATATTTTCCATAATTCACTATTAATATCATGAAAAATTAATTTTGGTAGTTTATCGATTAGAAGGTGAATTAGACTAGTGGAGGACTCCAATTCAGAATATAAGGCAACAAGATGAAATTGAATCCATATAATGGGACATGTTCAAGAACTTTTTTTCCCATAAGTACATCTATCATATTATTCAAAAAATTTTGGAAATGGTGTTACTTGAGCTTAAGAAAAAGGATAAAAAATTTGTTGCTACATACATGGTAAATTTTACAACACATTCAAGGTATACATTAGGATTCATCATCCTACATGAATGTAAATTTGATCGATTCTTTAGTGGATTAAAAAGAAGTCTTCGAAGGGAATTATCTATAAGATACATCAGTATCCATGAAGGTATTGTGCATTGTTCTATCAAGTTTTAAATATAATTTATTGTTACATTTCGAAATCATGGTTTTGATAAGAAATTAAAAATGGAAATTAAGGGGAAATCTCAAAACAATGGTGAAATGATGATGAATGTTTCAAAATGATCAATGTGTAGAAAAAATGATTTATATTGTATTAAAGGGACTAGAAAATGTTTCATGTTTAGAAAGTAATGTTATAGTGTAGTTTAATTCCAATTTAATGGGGGAATGGTTTCTAATGAGTGAATAAATAAAATAATATAGAGAATACACCACCAAGAAATAAATGTCAAATGTTTAAGGAAATGGGGCATTATGCTCTCCAATTACCTAATAAAAAGGTTAATGATTATCAATGTCAACAACCTCATAAGGTAAAGGACAAAGGGAAGTCACATGAGATCACTATTGGTGACGTGGATTATGAAAAGTATTTGATGGAATTATTAAGTGTTTAGGTAATGGGATTAAAAAATAGTGTTGTTAAATCCCATTTATAGTATTATGGAATATTGGAATGTCTATATATTTGTACATTGTAGTTTTCCCACTTTATATGGTACTAATAACCATAAAAAGTGATAGAAATATTTATGTAAGTCACATGATATGCATATAATGATGGGATAACAAGATAATGAGATGTTTGATAGTATTAATGACCTCATGACTGATATAAGGAAAAGTTGATATCATGGCATGAGTATATAAATGAATTGGTATTTTATGTGTGTGGAAAGAGTTAATTAAGATGGAATGAATGTTTTAACTATGGTTTTACATTAATTAATGTATTTATCCCAATTCAAGATAATTAAATATTATGATATTCCCATGTTTGTAATGTGACAACCAAGAAAATCCAAATGAGATATTGGAGACAAAGTTTAAGTCAATTTAGTTAACCTCTTTTTAAAGAATTATATTATCATTTTTTTAGGAATGTAATATTATCCATTTATGGATAGTATAATTTATATTCTAGATGATGTTTTTAGATTAATGTATTATCTTATAATAGCTCGACATATGCATATATGATTACATCTTTTATCCTTTTTACTGAGTTAAATAGAATGAACAATCTTTCTATCACATAATATTTTAACAATTCAAGAATGAAAAATTCCCCTTCACTTATTTAAAAAAATGATGATGTGGAAATTATTTAGGGAATGACCAACACTGGGATTTTACTAAAATCAAGCAAGTATTTCTACAAATGAAAAAATTAATCAAATTTAGGAAAAGGATCTTGAAACCAAAAATTTTATCCTAGTACCTTCTTATCTGATGAATCTGATGGTCCCTTAAATAATCAATGATTTATGGATTTCATGTAGTTAAATTTCTCTAAACCTTAATCTATAACACTATCCATCTGAACATGATGGTTAAATTTCTCTCCCATTTCCCTGATTTCACTGTCTACCTATGTTATCCAACTTCGAAATTGAGTGATGAATTACATTGGTTAAATTTTCTATTTCTATATTTCCTTTTTAAAATGATATTTTAGTATAACTTTTTACAATATGGGTTTCTATGAATGAAATTTTCATGTAGTAAATCTTTTATAAATTCGACAACTTTTGAGGTTGAAATTAATTTTATGGGGGGATGAATTAAATGCCTTGAGATTTTATGAGATGGATTTTGTAATTTATTTGATTTCTATTGTTGTATTCTTCACAAAGACGAGATTTTTCATTACAAAACACTGTATTATCTTTAATTATACACAATATTACTCTTGGCTGGTGTTACACAAAATTTCATGTTCTTTTGATAGAATAAATTTCACACAACACTGTGTATATATTTTTGATCAATGTATAAATGAATTAATTTTGGATTATAATACACCAAAGGAATCATTCACTAAACTCAACACAGATTTGCCTTCTGTTACATGCAAGATCAACCTTCCTCAATTGTTTGCATTGTACTCCATAACGAGTTTCATTAAACAACGTTATATTACTAAAATATTATTATGTGTTATAAACTAGACCTTATGAATACTATTAAAGACATTTTGAATTTTATATAAAATTAATATTCACCTTATGTTTTTTCTATAACATTGTATAATAAAAAATTAAATTTTTGGATAAAATATGTATTTAAAAAAATAAAGTTTCCCTGTCTTTTAATGGCGTACTAATATAAAATATTTTTTTTAAAATTTTAGAAGATAAATTTGAAAAATAAAACTTTTTTTAAGAGGGGAGTAAATACTACATTGAATGAGTTTTTGATATTTTTCAGAAAACTTTCATATTTTGATAAATAGTTCAAATTATTGAATTTTAAATCATAACTTTCTTTTCATCAAATTTATTTCTATTGTTAGATTATATTTCTAATCGGTTTTGAAGTGAAATTAGTATATGTTTTTATCATTTAATACAATTTTGGTCATTGTAAGTAAATTCCAAATGACTTCTTTGATTTTTATTTGGAAATTATAATTCCATATCTAGAATTAGGATGTCTAATTTGAGTAAATAGTGACTTTTTTAGACATAATGAATTGTTACTTCAGTAATTATTTTATTTACCATGGTTAATGGATAATTCTGTTAAATAAGGGTAAAAATAATATTACAATAATATTAAACTACCCTCACACATTTCTTAATCCTATTGGATGATTTATGTATGACCATGGTCATCATTGGGTCTATTTTGGGACCCCCTGGAGCCACATGGATTGTAAAAAGACAATTTATTGTAATTAATTTAAATTAATGAGAAATATAACGCAAATATGTATATTTTACTAGAAAAATTTATATATGGGGTTATATAATTTATATCTTCGACTATAAATATTAAATATAAAGATACAAATAGTAGATATATCATGTTATTTCAGTTATAATTTTTAGAAATTAATTAAATAAATTTAATTATGACACAATGATGATGCATGGATTGCATCATTATTAATTGATTCAAATAAATGATATTATAAATACTAAAATAAATATTATTTTACTTTTTTGTGCCCTAAAATAATTTTATGTATTATATTTTCATATTATCCTAGAGTTAATTCCTTTTTTTTTCTATGTAATCTGGATGTTATAATGTTGTTAAAAATTGAAGTATGAATAGTGTATAAAAATGACAAAATTCATAACATAAAACATAAATTTGATTATTAAATTATATTTAATTCATAAAAATCTAAGATTCATCCAAATGGTTAGTAACAGTACATATATTTTATAAATGGATTTTTGTGGGTCGGTTGACCTGATATGATAATTATATTAACCCACAATGTGAAAATAACGTAATATCACTTTAATATTAAAAAGGGAAATATAAGGGTTAAACCAAAAAGATAAGGATAAAAATTATTTAAAACATTTCTATTTTTTTATTCTTCATACAAGAAAAGTCATCATATATTTGAAATAAAATTTTTTGGACTATTTTTATTCGAAATTGAATTTATAATAAGTTAATATTTTGATATTTTCCTAAATTACACATCACCTCTCTTATAAAAGGTCACATGATCCCTCTTCTCTTAACTCCATTTTGAGCCTCCATGCCCATCCAAACCCAGCACATTTCTCTTGTCAACTTCCATAACAACATTCAAGTGGTTTTAGTCTTCTCAAAAGACAAACTCTAATGCCCTATGAGGAAATTTACATGAGGCACTTTATGGAATAGATAATATCTTCAACTGATTCATTCGAATTTATTTCTTGTTTTACATCATCTTCATCAGTTGTTTCATTATAAAGTATTCACACTAGTATCACTCATATAATTATATGATATTATATATATGAAAACTCACTATTTTTCTTTCTATCTATCCTATAAAAAATGAAATCACCACGCATGTGTACCTATTGCTTACAGTCTCCACGCCGTGGTGTAATCTGTTTTTCACCCCCACCATGCATGGATGGGTATAATAGTGGAAATAATAACTGTATATGATTATTATTACATGAAACTAATTATGAGATATGATAATGTATATAAAAAATACCATTCAATAATTATGAGAAAAATATTGTTGTTTGTGCGTACGTTAGGCTTACCTTCTCCAGGACATGATGAGATTCATTCTTCACGTGAACCATACAAGAATGACTATAATGTACATATAAATAATAATCATGAAATATAGGACATATTAATTCAACTATATGTATATATATATATATATATTTCAATTACACACTTCCATTCAATTCAATAAAGAAACGAAAATAGTGTTAATGCAAAAGTATGGTCTACCTTATACATGAATGGTGTATTTCATTTCATTTAACTAACTATTATATATTTATTTATAATGAATATATATGATATTTAAATAATTTTTTACATTTTATAATTTTTTAAATAATTATATAAGTAATAATATCAAGAATAATAAGTCAACATAAGTACAATAAATAAACAAATTATGACCCCGAACGTTGCTTTAACATGGAATTGACAAATGAATGGGTAATATAATTTCATAAGTTGATCATATATGATATCAAAAATATTAAAATGTTATAAGTTAATAATATGTTTAAACCCATTATACAGTAGTTTTATACACATTTGGAAGAAATCCGACCTAATTTAAAGGATAATTTTGCAATATCATTTTTATCTGAGATTGTTTATACGTAAGTATTTACGGAGGATATATTTATCATCCATGAACATATTTTCAAAAAATGGTTTCATAAAATGTTTACTATTATTATATGTTGGTTTAACACAATTTTTACCCATTTTTGAATTTTACTATATGGTAGGGAAGGAATATTTCTTTTTTAACCATACATTTTGTGGCACATGTAAGGATGATTACATTATGAGATGGGTGAGACCTATATCTCCCTTCAATTCTTTGGGTAATGATTTATACCATTTAATATATACATGAATAGAATGGACAGTAAATATGATTCATTAATACTTTGCTATAATGACAAGTAAATCTCATTCAGTAATGGACATTGTCCACTATGATGGTCCTCGCAGAAAAGCATTGGATACTATGGAAATAATATTAGGTTTTTATTTGTTTTACACAATTACAAATTTTATGATAATTTTATTTTATCATGGTCATTATTCCATTATGATTTATCCCTTCCTTACTACCATGATTTATTTTTTGACTCATTATTTTTATTTTTAAACATTTTGATCATTTTTTACATTAAAATGTTTATGGTTTGTTTATGTTCTCTATGTTTACCCTTACTGAGAATTTAAGATCACCCTTTTTATTTTTTCTTTTCCAAATGATATAAATAATGTATTTAGGGCGGGAAAAAAATATTATGATCTTAATGGGTTAAGTTGAAGATAATTCAACAAGATAAAAGATTATGTTCCATGTTTCCAAAGACATTATACTAATATGGTCTATGGCATCGGTTTGTGTCATGTATTAATTATTCCATAAAATGAAATGTAATTCCGGTGAATTTCAATCTTGGGTATCTACATATCTCCCAGTTATTAAAGATCTCATGAATATAGATGATAGACTTGCACAATGTTTGAATATTAGGTAGGGACACATTCAAAGTGTGAATGCAAAATCGCACAAAGGATCACTCTTGGTGTTCACGCTCAAATATCATGGATAGGATTATGACTAAGATTTGGATGGTTTTTAAATATATTTGGAGTTATGGTGGTTCATTATTTCCAATAAATACCTTATAACAAGTCCTTAATCAATTATGATTTAATGCTTAAAATATTGATATGAATAATATTATAGAAAGGTGTATTGGAGAGAGAACTCATAGATGGGTTTCACGAAGTTTTCATGCAAAGGAGAATATTCAATTACGATTTCATAAGTAATGCAATTGATCTGAAAAAGGTCTTGTACAAATAATCATCAAACCATGAACTCACACTCAGTGAAAAAGTAGACCCATGGAACAGAGTCACACCAATGGACTTATGAATGTTATATCCCATGAGGGACTTCGGTAACGTTAAAAATATGTCTCACACCAGGAACTCATGCTATGTAAAACTGCAAACTCACATATGGGACTCCTGCTATGGGACTTGTGAAAGAAGAATCACTCAAGGATCTCAAACAAATAATGAATGGTTCCAGGCTCCATTTATATGCACAAGTCATTAACTCTCTCTCACACTAGGGACTCAGACAATGTTTGAAAGCTAACTCACATATGGGACTCGTTCAGGGGTCATACGCTAGGGTCTTTCACTATTGTCTTTCACTATGATCCCATGCAAGGGGTTAAATGCCAGGGTCTTACAAAGGGATATCACAATAGAATATTTCCCCTGAATATACAAGCCTATATTGAATAGTGAATAGTAACATTTTCATATTTGAATTTTGAGGAAGAGTATAAAGGATATCTACCATTCAAAAATACATGATGAAGGATTTTATTCACTACAACATTTAAAGGACTAAAAGGAATACATGGAATCACTTTAAGATATTTCTCATATAGAGGTAATTTTTTTTTCAACAATAAAGATATGTATATTCCAGTTGTATCGAAAGTGGATGTTTTTCATCCAGATATTTTTATAGTTGTTAAGGATAATACTAAAAATAGATTCAACATAACATCTACATATAGTTGAGGATTCATTCATTAGAGAAAATAAAGGGACATGTATGTCCATAAACTGAGTGTGGATCCCTTTGAGAGTGGTGGGAAAAGGAAGAGGAAGATGGTGATCCATTCAATCAGTAGAGAACCATTCGTATAGAGTTATGGATTGACCTATAGAAGAGAATTTAGATGATATTAAACATTAAAAAGGAATATATCATGGGTAAATAGGTGACTTTGTCTGAACCATGTGTTTTATTAGTGAGCCTTAGTGGATTTGATACATCCACACATTGTTTTTGTATTAACATTGGTTGTGGCTCAATTAGGGTTAAACAAGTAAAAATCTATGTTTACTTTTTTTCCCTTCAAGAAATAAGTTATATTAATCTTCATCAGATAATTATTTCAAATAATAAGATCATTATAATCACCAAAATGTAAAATATTTTGACCCTTATAATATGGATTTTAACCTCCAGTGGGGAAGGAAAATTTTTTCAAAGAATTTCTATACCATAAATCCCCCTTCCACTAAGGGTATCTAGACTCTTGGTAGAACTAAAATATTTCATAAACTGGTATAAAATCATTGGTTGGAGTTCCTAATGCATCATGAAACAAAATTTTTATATATTCATGGAATTGGAATGGTGGAGGATTATTCCATTATTAGAAAATCATAATCATAGTTTTTGTTGGACGCATTTGGGAAGTTAGAAGTAAAATATTTTTCCATCGTGGATAAGGGAGATGTGGTCTATCATTGATTGATGGATGTGTCCCCTTCCCCTTTATAGTGCACTAATGAATCCTAACATGGAGACATTGATTATAATATCTTGTGTGACTTAATATACATGGTTGATATACAAAATATAATTTACAAGGGTGTGTGGAATATTATTGTCTTTTGAGATTATAAAATTGTTCCATTTTATCTATGATGAGATGTATTGTTAGAGTTCAAATTTTTTCCTATAATAGATTATATAAATGTGAGGAAGATGTCTCATGAAATCAGTTGTTAGTATTGGTGACTTAGTGAGAAGATGGTCACTACATTGTTGATCCTACACTACCACACATGTCAATATATGAAGGTCAAGATGCACCTCACAATAAATATATTTTAACAACATAAGGATCTATAGTGGATTTAGTATCATATATTGATGTAAATTATTATATGGAATCCATATTCAATAATTAATTAGGATACAACTCATGTGACTACTAATAAAACAACCATGTCATCCACAAACATTCAATTTGGGAGTATAGTTTTGTAAAAAAAGTGATTTATTATATGTGGATGAAATCATCAATATATATATGGTAAATTTAATTCCCATTTCTAAACTACATTCTCAATTCATGTTCTTTTAGTTACAAAACTTTTGGGAGGCTTTAACAATTTAATTTTGATTGAGTATAACATTCCACCTCAAATGGATTGTGAAACAATGAAAATAAATCATGTTCCATAAGATATTCCACTTGATTGAATGATATATTTTTACTATACATTAATAAATCTCATATAAATAGTGGATTTTTCAAATAATGATATGTACTACTCTACAATTAGAATGACTCCATTGAGGGACCTTCCCTTAAGGATTTTACTATCACCATTGCAATGGAAAAATATTATAGATTTATTATTGATGGGTCTAATGTTAGGGTGGTTTTATATATTTATATTGTGGGGGGTCCTAAAGTTAATGGGTGAGTCACTGAGAAATCATGAACCAATTAAAAAATGATGGCATGGTCCGTTAATTTACTTGGAAGGAGCTAATAACATGATATATATTTTGAATATTTGGTAATGGAAACAATATATCCCTAACATTAATTAGAATTTCACTGATTATGATAGTGTAAGAGTGGTTTCGGAGGACTCAATGTTACTGTCCCAGTTAGACTTGGTGAATAATGTCTACCACATATCATAGATGAGTAGGTACAAGAATGGATAATCACATGTCATTGTCTGGATCAACTAATCATCAAGGATTATTGGAACATCACAATGTTCCTATAATAATTGATGACTTGCAAGAGAAGATCCATGAATCATAGATGATAACATTGACATATGTTTTGTGGTTTTATCAAATCCTTATAGAGAAATTTGCGGAATGTATGGTTTTGATGTGGGATCCGTGAAAAAACCATTATGGGTTGGTTTTTAGTTTTAGGATTTATATCATTGAATGTAATGAAGATTTATTTTTCTAAATTTTTTCTATAAAATCATTATTACATTTTTTTAGATTTTATTGTTACTTTTCTAGGCAGTGTGCTATCTCAATTAGTGATTTTTTATTTCCATTATGATATTTATATTTTTTATCTGGATGCAAATGTTCTCCAGGGGTTAATATTACAAAGGAGGTGTAGTGAATATGAATTCCTTAGTTTTATCTAACGCAGGAGAATTTGACCTTGCAAACTTTTGTTGTCTCATAATAGGTGTAAAAATTGGGATTTTAATGAGAATTAATTTATTTTTCAAGGTATTTATGAAGAAGTTTTACCATGTTGTGTATTTTAGATCATTTATTGTTGTAGGGTTCTTATAGTATGATGGTAACTATTATGACCCACATTTTTTCTAGAATAATAGAGTTTTGACAATATTCAATGTACTTTTTTATGATTTGTATAGCTAACATTTTTAATATATAATTTCTCCAAACTCTCTTTATGTAGGATTTTATTCTCCTCCTAATTAATTATATTATTTTTATGGTTCTTTTTAGATCCATGGAATCTTGGATAATCCATTGCTGGTAGTGATCGTGTGGGAAGGCCTTGACTCTACCTATGTATAAATTAATGTAGAATTGGGGAATTATATCAAATGTATAACTATTTTCTCATATCATAATTAGTAATCGAATGACATAGTTATGAAAAAAAACCCTTTATTTTCAGTATATCTTCATGATATGGAAATTGTGGGTCCATATTATTCCTTTTTAGAGTCTCCAAAATTATGGAAATGAAAACCCAATTACTAGTTTCCTATATTTAATATCATATTACTGAACCATTATCTAAAATTACCTATCCTTCAACATGTTTTCTTAATAATATATTATCACCCACTTATAATGGCCACGTGTGGAAATTGTATATGTTAATAAGGGTCTTCCATAGAGGTGATAATGAAAAATGGATTTTAGGTAGTATGATGTGTTTGAAATGTAGGGTCACATTACTCCTTAATATGATTTCTAATGCACTAAATCACTATTTCTTAAATTTTATCCAATAATTGTTTTACAACTATAATGAAATCTTAACTTTATATCCATGATGAACTTCCATTTTTGGTGGTATATGAGACTCAATTGTCATGAATTTTGAGTGGATTAATGTTTATATTACATAGTGTATATTTGTTCTATGTAAATATTACATGTGTTATTCTATGGTATGATAGGTATGGATAATTAATGATGTTTATTGTTATAGTGTAAATGTTCATATTGTAAAACATTTCTATGAAGAAAACACTCATTATAGCATTAAGAGCTTCTTTTGGGTTCTGAATGCATAGGGTGATGAATTGTGGAGGGGAAGTATGTTCCACATAGTGGAATGAAGAGAGTGTAAATAAAAATATTTTACCACTTAATGAAAAATGGTTTGATCCTTTAGACAACCCATGAAACTTATATCACATTGGGTATGCTTAGGTGTTTTCTCTACAGAGATGTTGAAAGGTTTTAGGCATGATGATTGATGCATGATCAAGCGGTTAGTATTATCCTAATTGAATTTTGATGATGTAACATAAGTCCGTCCTAAAGAAATTGAGTTATATACTCCCCAAAATTGATGGGTTATGGTTCATCAATATTTTGGGCGTAAAAACGATTTTTCCCCTATCCCAAACAAATAAAATGTCCTTACACAGTATCAATTAAGCTTTATACTCCATCAATCATATTTACATGAATCATAGAGGCACTAATCATCTATTTGTGAATTTGAAAACCCACATTTATGATGACCACATTCTTAGAGGAGTAGGTCATCCACTAAGTGTTTAATACATAATTGACCAATTCATATATTGGCATGGATATGGTCCCCCTCATTACTTATTTAGATTGTGTGTGTTATGTTATCTTTTATTCATGTATTCTTTTATTTATCATGGTGATTGATTCCTTTTTTAAAAATGGGTCAAAAAAGGTAATACATAGTGACCAATGATCTCTATATTATACTATAACTATGTTTATTTTTATTTATTTTATACTCATTATTATAATGTGTGTAATATATTTATTTTTACTGGACTACATATTTTTTAATCCTTAGAGGTATTTAGGGTATGCAATTGGGTAGTTATATACTCACCACTTCATGTCAATATCACCTAGACATGGAATTTCTAAAAAAATGATGGAATTTTTTGTGTTGTCCTTAATGAACCTGATATTAGTGGTGAGGGTTCTTAGTGATGATTGCAGTGAACAAAATTCAGGTCAGTTGATGATCAATTAAAAATATTGATTAACCTAGGTTTCTATGGAGTATTTTTACTAATAGATTATTGGATGTTTGTTTTGACAATTTTTACATTATAAATGACAAATATATTCTTCTATATAGAATAGTAAATATATCACATAAATTATTTATTACAGTTGGATTTATTATATATGCTGAATTATAGCATTCTTCAAGATGGTATGTTTTTATTTATAGAATCATTTTAATATCTTTTTTATATTGTGGGGTATTCTTCCAAGGTTCTAGTCACTAGACAATAGACCTATATAGGTGGTATTTGGGTAGAACATTTTCATTACTATAGATCAGGTGTGGTCGTGGTGTTATAAGATTTTCATAGAAGATAGAACTTTGATTAAAATATCATTATATGTGAATGAAGGGAAAATACATTTATAAAACATTCTAGTATATTTATGTTCATTTAAGGTTTGTGGTGATTCCTTATATGGTTAATAAAGTTCTAAGTGTATTTATGCAATTAATTTTATTTTGAGTTAACAATAGATTTATACCCATTTTTTTCTTCATTAATTATATATCAATTTACAAAATTGAATAAATGGGATATGTTAATAATTTATGGATAATTTTAGTAATTATTATTCGGCATCAATTATATATAATGTTATTGACACTTCAATTCCCTGTGTGATAGTTTATTTTCTGAGGACATGTGATTTCTCAAAAATAATTATTTATGTGTTGAATAATGTTTTAAAAAAGTTCATATTATATTAATAGTTAATTTCAGACTTATAGAAGGATTTTATATCTTATTAGGATTCTACATGGTTTTTTTTGTATACCATTAATTTCAAACAGCTTAATCAACACTGACCCATAAAACTGACACTTTTGATTATATAGAATAACCTCAAATGGATTCTTAATTGTTTAATTTGATTCTAACTCGAGGCAACCTAAACCCAACTCTTTATTATTATGATTAAGATACATCCACATAAAATTAACATTAGTACAAGTTAGGTGATCTATTATAAACATGAACATAATTTACCAATATTATTATATCGATAGTAATGGAAAAAAACTCATAAAAATAATTGGTCATAGGTTATTGAAGACCAAATTATATAGGAATCATATTTTAAAAAAATTTGAACAATTTTCCATAATTTCACAACACAAAAACCCTTCTAAAATTCTCAATGGAATACTCATAATTATAATATTTCGAATTGAAACATAAGAAATAGGTGAGATTAATTGTTTAGTAAAACTAAAAATAAGTGATAAAATTCATTAAAGATAAGAGGGCATAATATCCTCAAATGGTTATAAATAAAATGCATTAGAAAAAACACTGAACTATTCCAAGATTAGAAAACATGTGTCCTAGAACAAGGCATGGAACAACAAAAGAAATGGACGAAACAATTGTGGAAACATTAGTAAACAAATATATTACATGAGAGAAAAATATATTCACAAGAATAATCATTTGGATATGGTATAACATGGAAATATATCATATCTTGGAAGAAATTGACTCTTACTTTTTTTAGAACCATTTTCAAAGGAATCATTATGAATAAATCCATGTACATCAACCCATTAATTTCTGGTCATGTATATGTACATCTAACATTTATATTTTGTAAATAGTCATTTATGACCAGTATATAATTAATAAACAAATACATGTATTTGAATCCTCTATTATCTCATGAGATTTAGAAAAAGTGAAAATCATTTGAAGGGAGATATATGTCCCAACCCATTATCATTAATATATATATGTGTCAATTGAAATTAATGAAATTATATTAACATAAAAATGTAGAAAAATATAAACAAATATAAAATTTTCAAAATTTATTAACATAACTTATAAGTCATAAATCCATCAATCTATAATCATTACATTTTAAACCTATAGAATATAAATGGGTTCCCAATGACATCATGTAGTATCCTACATAAATCCCATTCAATTGAGATAATAAATAATATGATATTTTTACTATATGGATAATTGGAATAAGTTTATGACCATAATTTACCAATTATTCAGTGTAAGGAATCCTGGTGAAAACCACTCAATCAGTGGATGTAAATATATAGTGTTCATAGTGGAAATACATGGACTAAAAACACACACATATATATATATATATACATAGAGTGATTTGGAAGGATACAGAATGTGGTAAATAAATTATTTGAATGAGAAGGATGATTTATAATCAATCTACAGAAAAAATTTGGATAGTATTAATTTATGAAAAATTTAAAATGATGATTAAATTATTCATATAGACATTTTCAAAAATAATAAATGCTTATTTGGGTTTTTGTAAGAATATTACATTTGAAATATTAAACACATTTAATCATTTGAAATAATTTTACAATATTTATTTTATAAAACTAAGAGAGAAATAGTTTCTTTTAGAATATAAGATAATGTAGGGAAATTTATTAATAAAAAACAAAAGTGAATAAAAATATTTTTTAATACAAAAATGATAAAAGATATTATTTCTTTAAGCAAATCTCAAATATAGAAAATGTTATAAATATTTTATTCAAAATAACTTTTAAATACATTAATTGTATTTTTAAAGGATATTTTCAACATTTTAAATAAATATATTGATATTAACAATATTTTTCGTTGAAGATATAAATAATATTTTAAAATGATATTTCATTTTTTAAAATAATTTTTTGAAAACAATATTGTATAAATAACTATATAAAACCAATTAGAAAAACGATAATCATATAATAAATCTTATAAAGGATAATTAATATGTTATAAAATGATTCTAATATAGGAATGAAATACTATAATATTATTCATATGGGTTATCACATTTGAGGATTGTAATATTAAAATGAGTTTTAAAAAAATAAACAAGATTACTTGAGTAAAATTGAAATAAAAAATATCAATCTTAATAAGAATGAAAGTGAAAATCAATTACCAATAAGAATATATAATCCATTAGGTAGTTTAAAAACTGAAAATCTGTCAACGAACTAAAAATAATTTTGTACATAATAAGATATATATATATCATGAAATTGGATTTGAAAAAATCATCTTTCACTTACAATATTCATTAGTTAAGAATCATATTATAATAACTGAAAAAATATATACTTTTAGAACATTAGAAAAGCACAAGGAAGTAAAATAAAAATTATTCAATATGTAAAATAAATCCAAAATGAAACGTTAGACTTAAAAAAAGTTTTCTACTAAATGGATTTAAATTTACTTAATATACAACCATTTATGATTTGTAGTTCTTATATAAAAACACTGTGAGTGGAAAAAAATTGATTTCAACATTTAATATCAATAAATTTAATTTAATTATGATAAAAAATATTAACAGGTAAGTAGATACATAATTACAAATAAAACATGGTGTATAATAAGAAATATATTTTAATGATTGAAAATTGGGAGAAGAAATTTTTAACATAACAAATAATGAAATTAATATTATTATATATATTTTTTGACATTAATATTCTATATAAAACATAATATGAAAATTTTATTGTTATATTATATTATTTACTAATGATTTGGGTGAAAATGAATCACTGTCTTTTAATTTGGAAAATATTTTTGATATAAGTAGAAATTTTAATAATAAGATAAATACATAATTTAAGCTATATAGAACTGTGAAATAATCATTATATTCATATGAAATTATAATAACATTACAATTTATATTCCCTTAGCCACCCCTAATGTATTTATAGAATTATTTGCATAGGTGGATAATCCTATCCAAATATGAGCACAATGTATCTTAGTTGGAGGCTGTGATTGAAGAAGAGTATCATTTAAATATGATAGAAAATAAAGATATTAAATATATTATTTTAAATTTTGAATCTTATTTGAATTTCATTGTACTTATAATTAAAATAAAAATGAATTTTTTTTCATGTATGGAGTCCACCGAACAAGTAATAAATGTTTTATTTTTTCAATAAGTGGTAGGAATATAATTAGTAAATTTGTTCCATTAATATAATAAAAATTTAGCATACTAATGATATTTAGGTCATTATACTAATATGTATAATGTAGTTTTTTATTAAATTTTTTTGATAAAAATGGGATAAAGAATATGTAATACTCGCATTGTAACATAGACAATCCCATGAACATATCCAAGGAAATTAGTATATTTGAGTAACTGATGTTCACCAAATGATTTAGGTATTAAAAGTTAGATTTGTGAGAGGAATTTTAGGTAGGTTTTCATGTAAATTTTTCAGTAATCTGTAACACTTATATGGTAGATGTGATCCCCATCTATATATTAGGAAAATTTTACTTTAATGAACATCTATTATATTCCAATAAAGGAAGGAAACTATTCTATTGTAAAAGCCTCCAAAATTGAGAAATAATTCTTTTCGATGTTTTATAATTTTGGTAAAATCTCATCCTCCCATTTTACAATATGATTTGAAATTTTTTCATGTTTTTTACTACATGATTTGATAATTGTTACATTTTGGTTTTGAACATTCTAACTAGTTTTTACACTAAAAGCATATATTTCAATAAAAATATTATTTGATAACAACTATTACTAAATTTGGGAACAGTGGAACCAAATATAACCGCTATAAAATATAATTGAATTTATATATATGTAAAATTTAAGACTTGTATTAATTCATTTATTATAAAAAAAATTTAGAGACAATGTTTTTGGACTTTAAGTGTCCTTAGTCGTATTTAGTATCAATTACTTAATAATTTAGTGATAATATATTTATAAATAGGATTAAAATTCATATAGTAGTAATTGTTTGATGAGGTTATTTTGTTTCAATTGATAAGAAAACAATATTAATATTTTTTAAAAAAATAATAGGTTTACCCTTATTAGGATGATTAAATTTATTCCAACTAATCATACTTGAATGATTGAAATTAAATTTAACTTCTTAAATTTGATGAAATTTTTTATCTAAAATAAATATTTAATTTTTTAGTTTAATTTATATATGTAAAAAAAATATTTAATATATGGGAATTGAAATTTATTTTACATTAAAATATTACATCAGATTCAATAATGATACACAAGGATTTAAAAAATTAAACATATTGTTTTTTAATGATTTATACAAACATCAATATAATTTATTTTGATAAATGGTTTTGAAAAAATTAAAGTCATTTTTAAATTATGATAATGTCATGAATATGACCGTATTAGCTGAAGTGATAATTTTTTTATCATTCAACTAAACATAAATTATTTTTGAAAATTTTTAAAAATTAATATTATCATATTGTAGAAATTACTTATCCAATAAAAGGATATCCTTAAAAATTTAAAATGAAAATAATAATAAAGATAAATTTTAAATAAAAATAAAAAATATAAACGAAATAATTTTTTAGTGATAAAATAACCATTGAAAGTTCAAGTATCATTATTAATATTTCATATAAATTTATAAATATTTACATGTTGACATAATGTTTTAAATATAATTATTATATATTATAATAAACAATTAACTATGATACTTTTTATTTATTAAGGTGCATTGAAATACTGTTTTTCTAAATTGTTCTTTTAATTTCATGAAAAATATTAATATATAATTATTTTAATATATTTTTATCATTTTATTTACTACTGATTATATTTTTAGGAAATTTTAATATTTTATTGTATCATAGTCATGTGTTTCATATGTTATGTGTTGTCTATGAAAAATAATATTGAATATAATTCTAATTGAAACTGCCCAAACCCTCATATTTTTGCATTTTAACCCCCATAATTAAATTGCTTTATAATAATTTTCACCTTCAATCCCTAATAAAACCTGTGAGGGTAATCATAATTTAATAATTATTATAGATATGACTTAATATAAAACAATTAACATATTCTCTATATCTTTATCTATTTACTTATATTTCCTCAATAAATTTTAATCATTCATAAAATAATATACACATGTATGTTTATACAGTAATAATATATTATATATAACATAACATTAAAAACCATATAATTATCCATAAATTAAACAAAAATGAAAGAATATATTCCTCAAAAAATGATTTATATATTTATCCCATGAATGGTATTTACCACCACATCATAATTTCGTACCCTAGTCAATATACACTATAATCCCAAACATTTGATTTAATTTACCAAAAATATAATGGACATGATTTTTAATAAATCCCTGATTGTTTTCAATGTAATAAATAGTATCTTACTAAATTTTATCAACATTAATGAACCATTTTTTAACATAACATCAATCATGTATCAACATTGTTAGTTTATTATGCATAAGTCGTTTATTCTTAAAGAATTATCCCCATAAATATTGATATTAAAAAAATCACATTTCATGGTTATTAATTCTATCCAATATAACTATACAAATAGTTAAAGTAAAAATTTTGAAAAAAATATCCTTAGATTATTCACATAATCACTATGAAGTTCACAAAATAAAAAAAATATTTTCGATAATTGGAAATAAATAATTATAATAACATAGAGTAACATGAATTCATTTCATCAATGATATTCACCACAATGACTTATGTAATACTATAAAAAACACCTTTTCAATTAGAACATGCAAATATTATTATTCTCTATCATTAATGTATGTTCCCTTATTCAGATATAATATATAGTTTTTCCTAGATACATACATCTCTTAGATTAATATTGTTGACCGCATTTCAACCAAATATATAGTGTTAAATTTTAATGAAAATATAAAAACTATTTATATAAAAAATCAACATGAATATGTCTTTCTCCATGAAACCTCCATTTTTAACATGTGATACTTTCTGTTCAACAAAATAATCTATTTATATATCCTTTCATAATCCATAGTCATTTCTATATTATTTAGACTAATATAAATAGAAAACTTCATACTCAAATCCTTCATAACTGTACATTATTACGAATTTGAGTGAATCATATAATATCCACTATGTGCATCAAAATAGGTGGGTTGGTAGCCCTCCCTGTCATTCAACTGGTGGTGATTGAGATAATAGCAAATACACCCATTTTACATTAATTAAAATTTGGAATATCTATGATAGTTCCTAAATTATCATATTATGTCCAGGAAAATATTTTATTTCAACTATAACATCACAATATCTACATTATAAAAAGATTTTTATGTTATCAAATACATAGAATAATACCTAAGATTTTAACTTAAATTATACTTTCATAATAAGATTTGTTATACTAAAAAGAAAAAACACAAAAACCCCATGGAATATGAATGAGGAACCCCATACCTACTCACCCATGTCACGTTAAAAATTTATATTTAAAAATTAACATTGATAACTAGGGAGATAATCTATACTAAACTTAAAAAAAGTTTATATTATTATTATATCATAGAATAATCCCACAGAACATATTCAAACATTGTTTTGTTTCTATGTGGAATAATTATATTTTAAACATTTTTAATAAAACACATGTACATTTTTATATAATCTAAAAATACTATACTCACATAAAAATTTATTATATGTTACATTAATCTTCATAGCCTAGTGAATGAAAGAATAAGAAAGGAGTGATCTCATATTCATAGAAAGGGTAAACAAAATTTCTATAAATCAATGATTATAATCAAGAATTTTTTTATTATATGGTTGTAATAAAAATATATAATGACATCAAAACCAATATGTAATATCTAATAAAACATGATTCATGTAACAAGATACAAGATTACATAATATAATAATCAAGAGAGTATAGAAAAGAGTTAATAAAAATAAAACATGATAGGTAAATATATTTACTAAAATAATTGTAATACTTTAGAATAAAAAAGAAATGTTATATAATCTAAAATAAAATATATCATAGAAATGGGGAAAATCCAAATCAATACAAAACATATGAAAAAATATATTTAAGTAAACAATTTTTATTACAATCAAATATTTTTTTTTGATCCTCATGATAGTGAACTAATCCATAGATGTCCACCCTTTAGATTGTGATAAAATAAATTTAATTCTTTACTTATGTCCCTATTGAAATGTAAAACCTTAACCAATGAATTCAATGATAATAAATTACCGCTCCAATAATTTTCCATAACAATTAGTGCCAAATAAATTCAATCATTCATCATATAACGAATATCCAGAGGGGAAAAATATGTTTTTTATCCATTAAAAAATCGATACCCTTATATGTGATTCCTCTAGACTAGTTTAATAATAAGTAAATCGACAATAGGATATATATAGCCTAAAGTGAACCTTCTCATATTCTAGAGGATTCCAACTAGCAGCAAGTTATTTTACGAGTATTCAAATGATTTTTTGGGTTTCACATTTCTATTTGCATTTATTTATTTCTTGGGGATTATTATTAAAAAATTGAAAATGTTGTAATAGTTTTATTTTATAATATCCTATTTACAAGGATTATTAAAAATCTCCATTCTAATGATAAAATTTGATGATCTGTATCTCAAGAATTTTATAAATTATTCACCTCCTCTAGAAATTTTTATAAAATACATTTTTTCCTTTCATTTTTCAGTCTTTATATTCCCAATATACTGAAATATATATTCAATAAGATATTATTATTATTATATGATTATAGGAACACATTTTTATTCATGTTGTAACTTTAAAAACCATTCTAATTTTCATATTCCATAAGGAGTGTGTTTTTTTACTTAATAAAAATGTGAAATGAATAATTATTTTAAAATATATGGAAAAATATAACATAACACTATCATGGACATTAAATTAACTCTAGATTCATTAAAATTTATTCATGATTATAGTCATATAAAACTGTTTCCTCAATATCTCACTAATTGTTACATTCTAAATAATCAATTTCAGAAAGAAAATTTTGTTTTCATCGATAATTGTTACAACTGATCTTTTAAAGTAATTTTTCATATAAGATGACACAATTTTATGTTATATAATTTTTGTGTGTGGATATTATCAAATTATAGCATCTTTATTATCTCTATTGATGATTTATTATTTTTATTAGGTTATTTATAAAACCTATTTCATTTACATGTGTTATACTATAAATAATTAATTTAATAATTAAGAAATTCATTTCTATTCATTGGGTATGAACCTAATGAGATATTTATGAAACCTAGACTTTTCATATGTTTTTATATGATGAATATTTATAATCTATTTGAACACATCAGTATGACTTTCATTATATCATTGCTGACCCCAGAATTATATATCCATCTCATTTAGTTGGGAATGATGGATATATATTGAGATAAAAATAACTATAATGTTGAGTGAACATAGTATAGCAAAGGACTAGGTCCACTATGATAGTCCTAGGAGTGATCATTGGTTACAATAATTTTTTGGGGAGTGAACTCAATAAACTATATAGACCCAAAATTGATTCTGGTTTAATACGAAAATTATTTTCTATTCTTATGTATATAAAAAAAATATATTACCAATGATAATGTTTTTCCGTCATGGATCTTTTATTTTGATCTATTTTATTCTTATGAACTAAAAAACAATATTCCATGACTCCAGACCATGTCATATAATATGTGCGGTGTTATTTCAAAAAAAATTTATCATGTTATAAAACACTTATACTCATGTTATACTTATTTAGTCATTGATATATTAATTACTTACCTTTATTGAGAACATAATATCCACCTTTAATAGGATTCCAAACCAACGGTTATGAATAATGATATTATGTATGATTTTTCATGGAAGGAGTCTATATAATAAGATATTACTGAGGGATATTATAGTTCCCATATTTACTTATTGTTTATGTATCCATGTATCCAAATAAACTAGACCTATAAGATTCTATCATGGATTTGTATGAACTATAATGAATATCTTTCTCATAAGAAGAAATACATATGTAATAAAAGTATGGGTCAGTATACTACCAAGAAATGCAAGAAACGTCATCGTGACTATGACACACATTTTGTCTTCCTCAGACACATGTTGCATTATATAAGAGAGAACTGTACCAAAATCCCACAATATTAATTTGGTGACATATCCAATGACTATAGATAAACAATCCTTTCTAGGTCAAATGAATTTTTATTGTTTCTAGGGGACCTCTATAACTTAAATAAATGTTTTTGAGTCTACACCATGGCCTTTTCAGTGCCTTGTAGCCTCATCATACTGAAGGATAAATGAACAGCGTTTCATATTCATGTCAACTGTAATTATATTCCATTATTACTCTGATATTGAGGATGTTTAATCATGAATTTTTTTAACCATGGCTACTTTTAAAGGAAATTTGTTAGAATGATTTCCAATGTAGGGTTTCACCTTTTTCATTGAGTAGTTGATTTTAATAGTGTTGGGTTTTTATGGAGGAAATTACGATTGAACATCATGAATATAATTTTTTCATGGTATGAATTGAAGAAGATAACCAAAGGGATTCAATTCTATAGGGTTTTGATGATGCATTATAGTTTTTGAAAGAAACAGTGGAGATGATATTGACGAATAAAAATTCTATTAAAATGGAGAAAATTTATTCCCCATAATCAATCATAAATAATTCAAATGTGAAGATAGATATTAAATAGTGATTGTGGCCATCCCATACTATTTTAAAAATAATAAATTTAAAATAAACACATCATTATAAGAAACACATTCTTCAAGATTTTATAAGGAGAGGTTTGATTATATATAAGAACATGTGACAATGTGTACCATAATGGGGTTTTTTATGAAGTTAAAAATAGGGAAGAATTGATCAATTTATATACTATTTATTTTAAAATATTTCAAGGTAATAAACCTTTACTCATCATTGAGATATTTTTATGAGGAATGACACGTGGATTTTTTAGATGAGTGAATATGGGTAAAATAAAGAAAATTCTAAAGTAATACAATATATAAATCCCACATTGACTTATTCATATAAATTGATCATATGTACTGATGTTTAGGGAGATCCAGGGGTGTGATTGAGGAAGGACCTTGTGAATGGATCTTGAACAAGGAGTTAACTTGTATTGTAAAAGAAAAATTCTGAATAAAAGCCTCTTTAAATTTTTCCCTTATTGAATATAATTAGGGTTAATAATATATATGGATTTATATGTATGGATATGGGATTTAATTTTTTGAAGAATAGTTTCTTCTTAATAATTTATTGGGTTTATATATTGATTTAACATTTCTATAATATTATTTCTTTAAAACATGAATAAAAATTATGTGTGGGATGAAATATTATATGGATATATTTACTATATACCCCTATTGATTTCATAACCCATTGGTGAACACCGGTTTTTTGTTTTTAAATAATGTTTTGGATTACATATCATATTACTAAATTAGTATACACAAGAGTTTAAATGGGTATTGAATATAATGGTGACTGTTCACCCTAGGAGGCGGTTCACTATTACTAAATTAAGATTCAAATAAAATAAGTTATTTAATATCAGTTAACTATTGCATGAACTCTGAAATACTCATCCATGTCAACTCATCCAATAAATATAAGAACTAAACCACTCATTATATGGAATTTTTCTAAAATTCCTAATATTTTATAAGAAATTTCATCCCATTTTATGTGGGATCGAACATTAAACCAAATTTAATACCTTAAAAGTAAGGTAGTGATAGTTAGATTAAATAAAAGGGAATTATTGTTATGAGATAGAACTAGAAACACCATTTAGGTTTTCAAAACTAGTGTAGTTTATAGGCTGTAAGAGATAGAAATGTTTAATTTTTTTAAAATTTTAAATTTAGTTTTTTCCATATTAATAATTTTGTACATGGTCTTATCATAATATATTTTTATTTTAGACCATATATAGACCTTGAACCTATTATCCTTGAGATAGTGGCCACTTTATTACTTTGGAACTAGTTATAAGGTATCACATCACAAATGATCGAATAGTTTAGTAGTCCGGGTAAACTAGATACATACGTGAAATTCAAATTTTATTTTAAAACCTAAAATAAAATAAAAAATTCATTGATATTTCCATATTTCCCAATAGAGTATATAAGTATACGAACCATAAAGAACTTTATGGTATTATTAGGAAGATACTTCAAATTAAATGGGTGACCTCATATGCTAAATAACAAAAATTATATAGTACATGATTTGAATAAATAAGTTATAATCAATATTTCAACGTAAATAACTAAAAAAATTGATTTAATAAAAAACATGAGCACAATATGGAAGGAAGAAAAGTCTATCAAATAATTTCATATAAATAATCTCATAATCTAGAAAACCTAACCATTGATATTATAATTAAAAAAATAATCACATGGAATATAAATAACTAAATTTATAATAACTGAATGCATACTAAGAGAGTACTACAACATATTGTTGATTCCTTGTGGCAAGACATCTTAATAAATGTGTATGACTTAGCGGATCCATAGGCTAATTTCTGTCATGATACCTACAAATAAATTAAGGGGCTATGGAAGGGCATAACCATCACTTTATAATTATAAGGAATTGTGACAATTAAAGGAGTGTCATAGAATTAAAAAATCAGTTATATTGAAAATGTTTAATATAAAATTTTAATAACAACCCAATCAGTAAGCATAATGATAAAACATACTAAGTAATATTAATGGGTCAAATTTTTATACCATTAGTAAAATTGATCATAACCCATCAAAAGAAATAATAATGAAGATGTCACTAAAAATGTCTCTAGAGGTTCATAATTACAATAAATGGATGATGATGTTGATGAATACAAATACCATAAAAGATACTTACTTTTTGAAATGAAAAAAACCTTTTCATTTAAAAACTCATCTCATAATGAAAATGTTAAAAACTTTTTTGAATATTATTTTATTTTAAAATTACCATCAAATATTAAAAAAAAATTTACAACATTGATTGGCCATGATTATAGAAAATTTTGTTTAAACCATACACATTAAAATAATGATTTCTTTCATATTTTATATAAAATCGAAAAAAAAAATTTTACAAATTGAAAACAAGATTCCTATAATTATTTTAAATACCAAATGGTTAAAAAATATTAATTTTTTTTGATAAATTTAAAAACATGTTTGAATTTTTTTTGTTTTGAAAACATGGGTTTTGATGAAAACGTATTTCAAACCAAAGAGATAAATAATGATTGATTTTATTTAAAATATTCTATTAATAATTTTTTCTACCAATGAGTGTAATGTGGTTAAAATTAGATGAAAAGTATCCTGAATAATCTAATTTCAAAAAAATATAATGATTCTAATACATAACCAAGAAATAATTTCCAAAAGGGAGATGTGAAAATAAAAAATTCTGAATAATGATGAGATTATGAAATAAGCCCTTACCACATTGGTAAATACTAAATTGTAAGACATAGAAAAGAAATTACATCAAAATAAACATTAAATAACATGGATGTAATTTTATTAGTGACATCAAATATCAAGGGGGATGTACATGCACCATATAATAGAATTATTTTATGAAAATGAAAAATCTCTTAAGAAAGTAAAAGAGAGATAAGAAACCCTTAACATTCATCTGATTCGTCGCATAGGATTTTTATATAACTAAATACTAAATTTATGTTAATTATTTACCTACATAAGATAGTTTAAAATTAAATTAATCCTTTTATTTAACTTGTTACAATGTAATATACAACTAGTCAATAAATTATGTTTATGTTAGTTGTTTTGATGATATATGACTTAATTTTCAAAAATGATATTAGAAGGTTTACTATTCCTATATGAGGTCATTATTTCATCATATCTAAAATATGAATTATGAAAAAATTATAATATTTATACATAAATTATATTTCAAAAACCAATACTTAAATATTCTTTTGATATATTTTGTATGTTACTATCGTACAAACTATAGGTCGTGCGTACGCATGGGTAACATTTCAATTTTTCAACAATCATGATGGAAATGAGGTATATAAAATTTTCAAATTACATAATGATAAAAATATCACAACTAAGATATTATTTCATTAATATACTTATTTATATCGTCCATTTTGTGAGGTGATAAAGAGAGTCACATCGCACCATGAATGTGTCAATAGGTACAAGATTGACATTATAATCATCTAGTGAGTAAAAAGATAAAAAGGAATATGATATATTGTATTTTAATAATGATAAATCATAATTAATATCCTAATTATATAATTTATAAAAACTATATTAATTAAAATTTTATTTATTGCATTCCATGTAAAATATTTTTGAAAAACAAATCACATCTTGTCATGAGGCCTTTGTCCGCTTCACAAATGAAAGATGTTATAATATATCTCAGAGAATGGAAGGTAATATATATATGATATAGTGACTTCTGTGGAATAATTATGTTATAAATATCATATATACAATTTATAATTTTAATCATGCCCAACCATCAAATGTATTGATGGAAAACATATTGCCTCGCTTCGGGTGGTAGTATTCCGTCATACAAACGACCGACATTATGGTCTACCATTTATGGAAAGAGGAGATAGTTATTGGACATTAAATTAATTTAATATCATTTAAATCAATATATATACAATTTTAATTATATAAAATAAATTAAATAATATTTTAAGGAGGTGAAATATGAAATAAAACATAAACCCATTTTTATGAATTTTTCCTCTTCTGAGATGACCTCTTTACAATTTTACATAATGTACTTATAGAATTGATTTAAAAACAAAAAAATTATTATAGTATTAGTTTTTGGATGTTTTTATGGGATTTGTGTTTGTAGAGGGAATATTTTTGGAAGGTGATAAGAATATATGAGAGGGTTGGACTTTTATAAGGGTATTGAGGCACATAGTTATAGTTTTTTAAAATGGAAAACATCTACCTATGTTTTCCAGTTTTCAAATTGCTCTATAATGGTAAAATATAGAACAAATATATAATAATTTATAAATATTTCTAGTAAATGGGATTTGGTAAAGTTTTTGGTTACTTATAACCCTTATCAATTTATTTTAAACCTCACCAAACTGATATTATCCTAAACCATAGTAAATTATTATTTCTATTTAAATTATTCATTAATGAAAAATATAATATGAACTTATCTGATAATATGAAATAATTTAATCCAATATATGTAATTAATTTTTCTAAATTACATTAATAGAATTGGAAATTTTTATTTTAAAATTAATCTTGTAAATGCAATTAGAACTTTGGTTTTTAAAGAGAAAATGTTCATATGTTTCCAAAAGTTTTATTTAAAAATTAAATATGAAAAATATTGCAATGATATGAATTTGATTATAAGATATATAATATGACTATATTTTATTTTAATACAATTTAAAATTAAATGTACCATTATATGTAATTTTAAAAAATGGTATTTTTCAGTTAAACAATAGTATTTTACACTAATCATCAAAAAAGAAGTATTTTTTTAAAAAATGAAATAATTCTTCCCATGGTAATTTAAAATAATTTATATGAAAATTATTTTCATTTTCTCAAATAATGTTTCTAAATTTTGTATAAATTTATTCAATTTTTTTTTCAATGCATGACTTCACTACATTTTAGAAAAATTCATTTATTTCAACGAAAAAATTCTTTTTCTTTGAAACATTTATTATATTATTTATTTTAAGATGAAATCAATTGACTTTAATCAAAGAATTCAAAAAATATATAATTTTAATATTTATTTATTACTGTTAATACCCTAAATAATAATATGTTGATTATAATAGTAGTGTTTAAATGAAATTATATTATTCAGGTATCATGTTTCGTTCAAACCTGATTGTTCTTTCATTTCAAGATATCAAAGACAGTTAAATAATTTAAAAATTAATATTACATAAAGTATTAGGTTATTAAATTATCTTATATTCTTGGTTTTGTGTTTCATATATTGTATCGTATAAGGTGTTCCTCTTTTAATATCATAGGTTGTTAAATTCATCATCCATAAATAAATTGAATCATCTTTGTTTAATCGTGATCTTGGTAATCTAGGGTATGAAATGAGAAAATACATTTCTTAAACTACTACAACATGTGAAGGGTTAATAAAACATCCTATTGAAAATATATAAATGTAAGTGTAATGGACATTTTTAATAATCATATAACCTTGTTTCCAAGTTGAAGAAAATATTAGGGAAGTAAATATATGAATGTGGACATCAACCATCAATAATAATAGATATTGTTTGTGATCAACGATCACATAAAAATTGGTGATATAGAGAAGGTGGAATACCACAAAAAATTACTATGTGATAATTTAAACACGATGGGTTGAACAAAAATTATAGTATTAGGATATCTTTTTCTACATCCTTTTCCAATATTTTAGGTATTCAGTTAACAGGTTGACTTTTGACATATGAAAATATAATTATATGATATATTTATATTTCATAGGCCTAACTACAATTTTTTTATTCGATAAATTTCCATATCATTTATTACAATAATAAATGAATATCAAAGTTGGTTATTTTATGCCTCATGAAAAAATATTATCCTTTAATAGATTTTATTGATCCTTGAAAGAGTGAAATGTAATTCCATTTATTTAAAAATATTTTCCTAAAATAAAATATTTAATACAATCTATCCAATATAATAAATTATTCACTGAACCAGAATACACAAACAACATGTTTTATATCAATATTTATCCCTCAAAACACTTAAGTAATTTTTTTTCTTATTTACTAAAACATCACATATGCATGTTATAGGTGCCTCAGAATTATCTCCCTTATTTTTTAGGGTCACAACCCATGGAACTTCCGAATGTGGCATGTTTTCACTCAGAATGTGGGGTGTCTCGTTTTCTAAAATCCTATTATTATAATTCCTATAATGTTCCAATATTTTAATAACCCATTATTACCATAGCATAAAATATTATATAGACATTATAGGTAACCAATACCTCCATAAATAACTACTTATAATTATTATATCAAAATTTGGAACATGTCAAAGGATCTACCCCCTCAATAATATGTTATAAAATAAGGTCAACGTGCCACTAAATGTCTTTTTTTGGTCATCAATACCATTAAAATTATTCTGTAAAATCCATTATGAAATAGTTTTTTAGTACAATACTGATAAATTTAATAATTAATATAATAAGAATTAAATTAATTAGAATAATAAAATACCATTAATCTTGAAAACAAAGAGAATCCTATTAATAATTACTCATCATCTATTTTAATATCCTATGATTGGCCTTGATCCCTATTGATATTTTCATGAATATTCACATTGAAATTAGTGAATTAATTTGGGTAGTGCCACATGACCATATAGAGGAATAATTTATCATTGGTCGATTCATTCATCCACCTAAAATCGTGATCATAGTGGTTGTTTTCACAAAATTGGACAATACCCATTTTGTTTATATATATATATATATACCATTGGGTTTCCATCAACAATTATCACTTCTCACAAAACCCTTCTTTCCCTTAACCCCCTTATACATATTTTAATCTTCCATACTCTTCTTATATGGATTCCATTCGAAGCCATTAAATTTATAGAATTTATTTTATATCTTGATAGCATAATTTATTATGTTTTTTCATGATGATAATTCTTGGGAGGATATCGTCCTTTGAAATGTCATCTTATTCACATAAAAAAGACGATCATTTTTTCTCTATAGACTACAAAAACTAATATTGTTCACATTCCCTCTTCTATTACCATTTTATAAAAAGTTTCATACAATGTATTAAATTATATAATCATTGAAAAAATATATAATCACAAAACTAGAGAAATATTAATCCTAAATTAAAAAATTTATGAATATCTAATCTCATAAACATAATCATGGTTACATTGGGGACATAATTATTTTAAATTCCTTCATATTGTTTGGTAATGATAATATAAATTACCATAAACATATCCCCACCTGGAGTGTCAAATAGGTTCACAATAATTCGAATTATCATGTATTATATGTTTATTAGTTCAAGCCCAATGTTACACATTAGGAGTTAGTACCCCTAGGTATATTTTTTGCAAATACATGCCAACTTTTATCTTCCATAGAAGTATATATTACTATGAAATAAATAAAATTTAATAATTTCCAAAACATTTATATATTTGTCTACAAATATTCTCGAAATACACCATAGGGGCATATACACTAATTTATGTTTTCCTAAATCAAGTTCACAATGTTTCTCCTAAATTGTTTTTGATTCCAACTATAGTAAACCCAACCCTAGAGCCTAAATATATTTTCTACTTTAGAAATAATTTATTAGATACAATGTTTTAGATTCAAAAGGAAATAATAGTTCTTTGGTTTTGGTATACTAAATTCATAATTGAAATTAAAATTAAAATTAAAAAAATAGAATAAAAAATTGCTTTTCTTATAGAAATCCAAATCTCCCCTAATAAAATCTATGTATATAAATTAAAATATCTTCTGAGTATCTTGGAGAAAATAAAACATAATAATTTTCAGATTCTTTGTTAGGGTAACTGTACATTAGAACATATAAATAAAATAGTAATAATCAATATGAAAAATAAATAGTTGAAACAGATTCCATTTTATCAATTACAAGAGTATACTATGTTTTGAATAAATGGTGAACAAATAATGTCATACAAATAATCAAATGTTCTTTAAAACATAACCATTGATATTATTCCTTATCTAATAATCACATGGAATATATATAAATTAATTCCTATTGATGGAATGTATATTGATGGACACCTTAATCAAATATCTGAGGAATTCATTATGACATCGTAATAAATGGATAAGGCCTTTTCCAAAACCCAGTGAATTCTGTCTCATTAGACCAAACGAGGCTTCAAGGGAACATAATAAGACTTTCCTGTCACATACTAAGAACAATTAATTACTCATAAGAAATGGTATAAACAAAAGAATTATAAAAACCCATATTGAAAAACAATCATATATAATGTTTAAAAGTATAATAATCAATAAACATAATCACAAACCATCGACATTAATCTGGTTGCTATAAAACAAGTAAATCCCTAGAAAAAATGATCATTAAACAACCAATAAAATAATAAAGACGGTATCAAAATATCATATTCACAATGGATCATAATTATTTTGTAGTTTCATTATTATTGATGACTACAAATACCATAAAATATCCTTAAAACATTTTTAAAGAAGGTTACAATTAATTTTAAAAAATTTAAAATAATAAGGTTCAAAAAAAATGTTTTTGTATACTTTTATTTGAAAAAACCATGAAGACTTGTAAAATAAGTTATTTAAAAAATATTTTTCATGAAAGTAGAAAATAAATTTCATGAATTTCACATTAAAATATTGATACCTTTCACATTTTCAGTACATTCTATGAATCCATTGTTTTTAAATGAACATCAAGGGTCCCTTGAATTTTTCTATAAAAATTATAAATTGGTAAATATTTGTTTAATAAATCTATTTTTAGTGGTTAAAATATTTTTTATAACATTTTTAGAAATCATCAGTTTTAATGAAAAGTTATTTCCAACCAAAGAGATAAATCGTGGTAGATTTTCATGAAAACATTTTATCAATAAAGTTTTAACCAAATAGTGGTAAAATGATACAATTACTTAAAAATGTCATTAATAATCATATTTTAATAAAAATATATTAATTTATATATATATATAAATATCAATTAATTCCATTACGGTAAATGTTATTATTAATAATCCATAATAATGATTATATTGTTAAATTAACCAAATGAATATTATTTACTTTCAAATTATATGTACCATAAAATAAAGGAAATAAAATGATATTTTAAATATCAGAAATTTTTGTAGTTTAATGATATTAAATATCTATGATCAAATTTATTAACTATATAAAGGATATTATATAAAAATTTTTAAACATCTAACAGATGTAAACGTGATCCAGGAAACACATACATTGATTCTGACTCATCACATACATTTCTTACCTTCCTAAATTCAATAATAATGTTAATAATAATTTTTAAGAAATACTTTGTTTATATTATTACTTTTATTTTAATTAATACCATGTAATATAAAATTACTCAATAAATTATTTTTATGTTGGGTGTTTCAATGATATTAGTCTTATGTTCCAAAATTTAATTTGTTAAGTCGACTATTGATCTCTGTGGTCATTATTTCAACATATACAAAATAATTATCAGGAACTAATTATAATATTTTTATATAAATTATTCTTCTAATAATAATAATGAATTAAATTTTTAGAAATTATTTAAACTACAATCATATAGATGGTAGGTAAAACTTACACTTGAGTAACGTTTCCATATTTCAAAGATCATTATTGAAAGTATGTAAGTAGCATTTTATAAATGCATACTAATGACAATATAATGAATACCCTAAAAATTAAATAAATATATTATATATATTTATATATCATTCATGTTGTATTAGAATAAATAGAGTCACACTTTTTGGGGATGGATGTAGTCCACACGTATATGAATGACGTTATTAATTTTCTGTGAGGGATTTTTTATAAAATAAAATGACATATTATCTTATCAGAATGGAAACTCTTTCATGAATATCATTATTTTCTCATTTATATCACATATATTCTTTAATTAACCCTTAATAACATTCATGTACAATGTTTTTGGAAAATGAATCATATCACTTCGTGAGGTAGTAGACCACCATATAGATGAGCGATGTAATCATATGGCCTACATAATGGAAATTTAAAAATTATATATGATATAATGACTATATAGGTATAATAATTATATAAATAAAATATAAATACGTTATATTCATCTTCAATGAAAAAATGAGAGGTTTGAATGGAAAACGTGTCACAACTGGTCAAGTAGCAGTAGTGCACCGTACACACGAGCGATGTTGTCATTCTCTATTAGAGGTAAGAGAAGATGGATATAAGTCATTCCAATGAAATAATAACACCTTAGTATATGTAAAATATTGGATTTATTTTTTATTTAAAAAATAATAACATTTTTATATGATGGAAGATTAAATAAAACTTAAACGCAAAGTTAGTAATTTTACCTCATCTTAGACCACCTCATTAAGATTACATGTAATGAATTATTAGAATGAATTTATGAAAAATCAAAGGATTAATAGATGTGGAATTGTAATTTAGGTTGTTATTTGGTATTTTATTGGTAGAAAACATCTGTTATTTATAGTTTCATGAAGAGAGGATTAGTGGTGGACTTTTATAAGTGAGGTGTGTGGCCCAATCCTAGTTTTTGAAATAAAAAATATGTACCCACATTTTTAACAAAAACAATAGCTCCAAAATGGTGCATTATAGACACCAGTAGTTCAAATGTATAAATATTTCTAGAAAATGGGTGTTTTAGATGTATCAATTTTTTAACCATATCGTTTTAGATTAACTACCATGAAATCCTTTTTACATTAATCGTTATATCTTATTTTTATATTATTACTATTCACTATGGAAAAAATTAAGTTTACCATATTATAAAATATATATTATTATGATTATAAAGAATATATATATTATTACATATTACATTGAATGATGTAGAAAATTATAATTTAAAATTATTCGAGAAGATGCGATGAGGAAGCCTGTTTTTAGAGATAATATGTTCAAATAAATCAAATATATTATATAAAACATTAATATGAAAATTAATAAAATTACAGAAATTATATATTTATATATAATTTAATTAATTTAAATTTAATACCAATTCAAATTATAATTTATATTTTTAATACATATAAAGGTAAACACAGTTTTAAATTAAAAATCTGTATTTTTAATTATTCATAAAAACATTATTTTTTTAGAAAATTCTAAACAAATTATTGAAATATAATTTATAAATTTAGATTTCAAGAATGATCATTATTTTATTTAATAAATTTTCCTATTTCTACAATTATTATTTTTAATTTTTTATGCAAAGTGCGACTAGACCACATTTAGAAGAATAAATGTTTTCCGGAAAACATTTCTTTTTTGTTAAAATAATTCATATTTTCTATCTAATCAATAGATAACCATTTAATTTATATTAAACATGTGTACAATATATAATATTTCTTATTTAGTTAGTATTATTCAAACCCACCTACTTAATAGATACTTTACACTATTAATGTTCAGATAATTATATTTTAATTGAGAATTACATTTCGTTCCAAATTGGTGTTGCATGGATTGAATTCTATCAAAGAGTACTAGTTAATTTAGAAATTAATATTTAATTAAATGACATAGGTAATTAAATTATCTCATAATCATGATTTTTTATGCCATTTACTATTTTGAAAAATATGTTCGTCTTTTAAAAACTCAAGGTGTAGAATTATACCCAAATTAAATTAATTAGGTCCTCGTAATTTAAACATGATCATAGTTATAGAGGGAATGAATTTTTAAATTATTTCCTCAAATATCATTCCATTATATGGTTTAAAAAAATCATGAAAAGAGGGAAATAGAAGTTTGAAAGTCTATTGGTATAATTACATAAGTATAATTCATTGTAGTGGATCATAGTTGGGAAGTAAGGATATGGATACTTGAGAAAAGAATAAATAATTATAGATATTTTATGAGACAATTGACAACAGGAAATAGGTTTACTAATAGATCATTATGGAGTAAAAAAACATAAAGATGCTATTATTGAAATTTCCATTTATTTAACATAATTAAAAGTATGAGGAAATCCATCTTAATTCAATATAATTTTTTAGTTTTAAAGAAATACCGCAAAATGTGGGATGAAGCCATATGAAATTATATTTACATTATACCATTCTATTTCACCGAAATAATTTCATTTTTGGTTGTTCTTTAACCATTTTCCACTTTATTTCTTAATATAGGAAATGAATATATAAATACAGTTTCTTATGCCTAAATAACATCAATTAAACACTAAAAGATCAATAATATATTAATAAAATGAAATTTATTTCCTTATATTTATAAATATTTTTCAAAAATATGTTTATCACAAGGTATAGTATATAATAAAAAAAATATTTAAACCTCCATTGTAACACCACCATTTAACTGACTGAAAATTATGTTCTTATTTGAAAAGAACATTTGAGGAAAAAGTGGGAATCTGGAGTGACATCAAATAATAAAACACAACCATGCCTCCATTGGCCGAGTTCATCAAGAAAAAATACAATCCAATTTAAGAGTAAAAAAATTCCCACCATATAAAAAATAATAACATTTAATATCCACCTTCCTATCATTACCCAAATAGTTGTCACAGGTAATGATGCACGGGCACGGTATCATTGTCAAATGCCAAACTATCTCAAAACATCCAATTCTGACTGGTGATGATAAAGAGAATACTCTATTCTCTGAACCTCATCTGGGTAGTCCTTTTTAAGAAAACTAGATGTTTTGTCATATGGACCATGACCATATTTCTACAGAGAAATTCACAAAGTTAAAACAGTAATAACCTCCTCAATTCACAAAAACTCAAAACAAACCAACCTTCATAAAGTCGAATGAAATCAATGTTGCATCTCCATAGACCGGAGTATAGGGCCTCTTCATTTGCTCCTTTACTAAATTCAGATCATTCCAAATCAAATGCCACAAAACTAAAACACACATAAAAATGAATTCTATAACAATGTCTTCTAGAGTTCCCAGTGAACATATTCCTCACCGCCACAACAATACTGACTATTCCACCAAACCAAAACCAGAAAAACCTTCTAAGGCCTCCATTATTACAACATCAAGAAGAAATTCACATCTAAACATCTAAGATCCAATGAAGACATAAAATCCAGATAAAAAAAGCAGAATTCCCAATGAAAAAAACCCCAAAAACAAAACATAATAGGAAATAAGGAGAGAAAAACTAAAACCCCAGTGGCAGCCCCTTGGCCTTGATGCAAACCTGGATAGATCCCTTGGACACCTTCACATACACACCCGGAGACCACCATGAATCACCACACACACACCCAGATGAGACAGAACTGCATGTCAAACCACATTAATAGAATCTAGGACAATGGCCGCAGGCTTCACCATGCCACCAGAGGAATCCCAACCCTGTGAACTAGGGTCATATTGAGGAGAGGCCATCAGATGATAGTAATTCTCCACTGGCCATTCACACAAAGAAAGAATCCACCCATGGAATGGAATCCCATACCACGAGAGTACTACGAAGGTGTTGGGAGGCTATCCAATGCAGACCCAATGTAGAGAGAAGATTGGTAGTGATAGGGGAAACACTAGAGAGGTGGCGCCCCTTACGGGATCATCACCTCTCACACATCGTAACACCACCAGTTCAACATTAATATATATCTTTCAAATCAATGAAGTAAAAACAATGCATTGTTAACCAAAACATCACGTACTCTCGTGTTACATGATTCACCATTATCTCTCATCATTTGTGGATTCCTGCCCCACAATCTTTCAGATGTGATGGGTTTTCCCCCAGAATAAATGTTTTCATTTTTTTAAACCATATTTTTATAATTCATATGATGTTACGTAATTTTAATATCATATTATTACCTAAAAATAAAACATTAAATAAACATAAATTCTTAACAATACCTTCATAAAAACATCTATATATTTTTTACTCAACATCAGTAATGTAATAAGGGTTATCCTTAACCAATGATCAGTCTCCCAAAAAATTCAATTTTCCACTAAGTCACTTTTTCTATTCATCTGCACGATTCTCCATATTATGAAAAATCCTTAATGAAATAGCAGCTATGTATAATACATATAATTTTAATATTTCTTTTGACCGTAATATAATTTATAAAAATAATGCTATAAAATAATTATTGAAATTAAACCTAATCACATCCATCATCCCACTTCATTTGTACTAATAATGTAATAATGACAATGATCTATTAGATTATTTAGTGGTATATTACTTTAAATCATGGGTAATTCATTTTTGTACTATAACATCTAATAAAAAAAGAATCATTTCACATTTGGAGATTCTTTCATTCTCATACAATCATGAGAATGTTTTCCTTTTTCTACAAAGATGAATAAAACTCCACATCCATTTATGCATCTACATTGGCGTTTCGTGAAAAAATATTACTTATTGGTAAACCCTTCTTTCCCTTCCTACCCATATAAATATTTTTCTATATCATCCTCTTCTTATCTAGATTCATTTTGAAGCCCTAATATTGAGAGAATTTTTTATGTAACATGGTAACAAATGATAATATGTCCTTATTCAATGATAATGTTTTGGATAATATTTTAATTCAACATATTCTCTTATGATATTAAATAAAATGGTCCTTGTCACTATTTAGATTATGTTTATTGATATAACCCACATTCCATCTACTATGAACAATTTCTAAATTAGTTAATACACTATATTATATCATAATATTATGAAAAAAATTCTAATCAAAAATCAATGGAAACATTTAATATAAATTGATAAATATATTATAGTTAATCTAATAATCAATATAATTATTTTTTTGGTGATATAATTTTTCAAAATCCATCATAATTGACATCAACAAAAATTTGAATCTACCTAAACATTTCCTCATGGAGTGTCAAACAAGATGCAGAGTAAATCCTGTTTTCGTGCAGTAGATAACGTTTGGGTCAAGCCCAATGAACCATTTTGGGGTTATAAGAATATGGTATATCTACCCCATACCCACATCCACTTATAAAATCCCGAATAATTTTTATGGTTAGAAAGAATACATATTATATTTCCAACCTAGAAATTTTTATATTCTTTTATACTTATCCTCAATGGATATTATTGTGTTATATTCCCTATTCATTATTTTACTAAATATAGTTACCATGGTCTATACGTAAATTAATCTAATATAAACTAGATTGACCATGATATGAGTATCTTGGCGATAATAGTTACATTATATCAATGAAAATAGATAGAAGTTATCAGATCTTGAAGGAAAAAATAATTTATTATTCATTGAAAACATGATACATACTTTATACTGACATTTCATTTTAAAACATAAAATTTACCATGAATTTTATTTTAGAAAGCTATATTTCCCATTAACATATCCCTTAATATCAATCATAAGACTCATCCTATAATAAAATGGGAAATAAAACAAAATAAATAGATGAAATCAAATTCTCAGTAAGGTTTTTCATATAGTAGACACTATTAATAAATATTGGGTAATAAATAGAGAATTGTAAATACCCAAAACATGATCCATTTTAAAAAAAAATTAATCATAATATTGCATGAATAAAAAATGATAAAATATTTCCATATATATTATAACATGAGAATGAAATCATAACCATACATTTTCTATCTAATTGAATAATCACTTGTATTATCAATTACTAAATTCACAATGATTTAATTTATCAGTATATACACATAAAACATATAGTTGAGGCCTTTCCCTAACATCTAAAATATGGGTAATGGCTTAGCAATAACCCATTATAGGTATTTTCATGAGACCTACCAATGATACAAGGGGATATTGGTCCCCAAATATCACATTACATTTTCAATTCATTCCTCATATTATAGTGGTGAAACCTAATAATCACAAAAATTAATATGTAAAAATCTAACATATGAAATTTTATCAATTACACGAATCATAAAACCTATTCATAATCAATTATGATTAATTTAAATCATATATAACTAGTATATCCCCAATCACATTGATAACAAACCATCCAATTAAATAATTAGGATTATATCAATATAATATGTCCATAGTGGAATTTATGTACAATGAATTCTTGATTTATAATATCAATTCAAATTCCATAAAAGATCATTTAATAACATATTTGTGGAAAATATCCTTTCCAATTTGTAAATAAACTTTTACAAAAACTCAAAATATATATTGAAAATAATTTTATTTTAAATTAACATTGAATACTTATAAGATAATTTATAAATAATTTCATGGTCACGATATCTTAAAATTATGTTCATTTAATACATGATAAAACAAGGATTCCATTCACATTTGTTTTCATAGTACAATTTGAATTCATTTAAAAATGAATATTCGGCCCAAAAGAATTTCAAAAATTACAATTGAGTAAACATTTATATAATAAGTTATTTTAAAAAATTTAAAAACATTTTTGAAACCATTTTATGAAAACATGTGTTTTTATTATAATGTATTTTCATCCAAAGAGTTAAATAAACTAGCATTATCACAAATAAAATTACTCAAAATTTATATACAAAACTGTGTAAAATGATAATATTACAATAAAAGTTTCATGACTAGTTTTATTTTAATAAAATATATTTATTTTATTATATAAATATCAAATAATTCTCCAAAGGTGGGAAACAAAGACAATTCTAATCAATGACAATATTGTTAAATAAACCCTTAACTATTTGCTAACATCTATTCATATGCCCCATAAATTAAATGAAATAAACGGAATCTTGAAAACCAATGAAGGTAAATATATTCATGATATTACATATTATGGTTGATGTATATACACCACAAAAGGTAAAAATCATGTGAATATGGAATATATCTCATGAAAGTAAAATCATGACGAAAAAGAATTTCCTTTTGTCTGGGTGTCCATGTACATTTTTTACATCATGAATAATAAAATTATTTTAATTATTTACATGATTAATAATCGTATTCAATTTTATTTTTCCATTCATTTCACGTATTAACTTATAATGTTAATTTAGTTAATCTATTTTTTATTTTTAGATGTTTTGATAATATCTAACTTATGTGTCAAAAATTACTCAGTATGTTTTGTATCGGTCTATTATTTAAGTATTTCAATTTCTCAAAAAAACTAAACCGGAAATTATTATCATACTTATAAAAAAATTACTTTTTAGACTAATCATGAAATAGTTTTTAAATAAATGATCTATGTTATGATTATAGAGAGAGTATGTCATACATATTAATGTGTAACATTTCCATTTTTAGAAAATAATTATGGAAAGGGTGTATGTAACATTTTATCATTAAACAATGATAATATTATCCTAAATACCAAATTATATATATATGTATGTATGTATGTATGTAACATCCATGTGGTGTGGTGATAAATATAGACACATCACTTCATGAGTCTAGTAATCCACGCGTAGATGAACGACATTATCACCATTCTTTTAGGGAAATGGAAAGGTATAAAATGATAAATTATTTTATTAGAAAATATAAATATTTATTTAATATTATAATTATTTCATGTATATAACACATTTAAATTAACTTCATCCTCGTTACATTTGATGTACTACATTAGTAAAAAAATTGATCACATTGCATCGTGAGGCATTAGTTCATATCAAACTTGAGAGACATTATCATATCGCCTATGAAATTCAAATAAAAAAAAGAAATAAGTGATATGTGAATCAAGAGGTATAACTATGTAATAAATTTCATATATAAATTTTTTACCAATCATTATTCCCAACTATGATATGTTTTGATGAAAAATAGGTCACATCTGTACGTGAGGTTGTTGTCTGTTGTACACACGAGTGACGTTATCAGTTCCCATTTTGGGGAAGATGATATTTAAGTAGATATTTACCTTATTATGATAACAACAAAGAAAATTTGGAATAATTTTGTTATAATATAATAAAAAAAAGATGTTTTGATACAGGTTGAAGAAGAGATATAACCGAAACACGTAGTTTTGAATTTCGCCAATTCTCAGATCACCTCATTTGGATTTTACATAAAGTAACCATATAATGGATTTATGATCAATCTACAGATTATATTATTAGGATATAGAAGATTGTATGTGATTTTTTGGGTACTGGATGAACCAAATGGTTTTTATGGCGTGAAGTGGAGAGGAGAGTGGGAGGCCTTTTATATGTGAGGTGAGTGACACACTTGTAATTTTTAAAAAGAAAATGATATACCCATGTTTTCACATTAAAAATGGTAATATATGATACATTATATACTTTTTAATATATAATTTCTAAATATATCTAGAAACTATAAATTGGACATGTTTTGGGTCATTTTATCCCTTATAATTTTAGTTTAACCCAAATAAACCCATTTTTACCTTAACCACGACATATAATTTGTATAGTAATTAAAATTCATTATGGAAAAACATATATTGATCAAATTGTATAACATAAATTATTTTGATTCCAAATATTAAATCCATGTTTCCAAATTCCAATAATACAAGTGGCCAAATTTAATTTAAAAATAATCCCACACACATAATGAGAATACAAGTTTTAAAAGAGAAAATTTTTAAAGCATAAAATGTCTTAATATAAAAATTAAATTTGATAGTGATTACAATGACAAAAATTAAATAAATTTATTTGTAATTTAACTAATTTTACATTGAATCCAATTTGAAATATAATTTAACGTTATAAATAATATAAATGAAATAGAGGATTTCAAATAAAATTTAATATTATAATTAATAAAAATATTATTCTTTTTTTAATAATCAAAACATCACCTAAAGATAATTATGAAATATAGATTTCAAAAATAAAATTTACATTGTAATATATATTTTTTAAAAGTCTAAAAAATTAAATATAAATTATTATTGAAAATTTTTCTTCGAAAATTATTTTGAAAAATATTGTTTTTCAGAAAACATTTATAAATCATTATACATATTATTAATTTATGTATAATTAAAACAGAACCATTGTAAATATTTTATACATTTACAGACTATTTAATTTTAATTATTTAGTTTGTATTGTTCATACATTCTAGCTTAATAACCATGTTACAATAGTAATTTTTATATAATTTTATATTAATTGATTAGAATGTTTTTTTTTTCAAACAATACGATACATGGATGACATGTTATTGATAAGATTGAACTTATATAAAAAATAATATAAATTAATCCTTATAGATTTAATTATCTTGTATGATTGGTTTTTTATTTCATATACAAAATCTAATTATATTATACATTCCTTAAATCTGGGGGTGTTACATTCTACCCCCATTAGTAAATTGCTTCCTCAAAATTTAATATTGATATCATTAATGAGGGGAATGAACTTTTATGATGAATTTATTAAAATAAAACACAATGATAATGGTAAATAAAACCTCATTTACATAATAGTGAATGTTATATATAATGTAAATTTGGAGTAATTAAATATCTATGTTTCAATGTAGGAGAACATAGGTGGGATGTGAAGATATGGAAATTAATGAATAGTTTAAAATTATAGATATATTTTAGGATCAATGATCACAATTAAGGTAGTGATCTATAGAAGGCTATATAAAAAAAAGATAAATCATTGATGATTTAAAAGTCAATCAGATTAATATAATATAAGTTACTATTATAAAATTTCTAGTTTAATATTATTTTCTTTGTGTTTTTGGATTTACATTAATATCCAGACTACTAAAATAAGATAATATATTTTCTATATTTCATTCTATTTAGATAGAATACCTTCATTATTTTGTCTTTTGTTGATCATTATCCACTCAATTTCATATTATATGAAATTATTATCCAAAATGAATTTAATTTATGTATAAATCATTAATATTTACTTTTAATGAATCATAATATCCATAAAAGAGTGAAATATATATCTCTGTATTTAGGAATATTTTCAAAAACAAAAATATTTGTACCATGTTATCCATTATAATACATTAATCTCAAAACCTCAAAAGTAACACCAATAGTTATACAATAATATCTCATCATCAAATAAAATAAGTAAAATTAATGTATTAATAACAAATATATAACATTGGGAAGTGTTAGAAAAATCATCCTTATCACACTTAACTTGTGAGATCATGCACTGACGCCTTGATTGATGCAACATGTTTTCACACAACACCTATTTTATGATTTTATTAAAACCAAATTATTTTAATTCATGTAATCTTCCAAAAATATAATAGCATATTATTACCTCATCATCAATGATTATATAAACATTAAAGGTTACCAGTACCGTCATAAACATTTTATTATCATTATTATATCCTCATCTAGAACATATTAGCTGTTATTCTAAATTATTGATGAATTTTATAAGAAGTTAATTTTATTTTCATTTTATAAATTTTCCTGGTCTTTATCAACATTCAACATATGCTCTAAAACCATTAAGGAAGTTTCATTATTGTACAATTATTACACATTTCATATTTCCTATAAATTGAATATCATTGGCTAATATACTCCACCACAAAAATCATGAATCTCAAAACAATAACATTAATAAATATAATTTTTTTAATATTAATAACTTCAAATGATCCTTATTTCAATATCAAATTATAAGGTATACTCCCTTGACCCATAGTTAATTCATTTGGATAGATCCCTATCTCCTTATAGAGGAAGCATTTCACATTGGTAGATTCATTATGTCCCATGATATCAAAAGAACTGTTAAATATTTCTCCACATTTTATGAAGTCTTCATTTCTATTTAATCTTGTACCAAGGTGTTTCATTTCAAAATTATCACAAGTGGGAAGAACCATATTTCCCTTATCCATCATATATATTTTTTCTACTTCCCTTTCCTATTATAGCTTCCCATTTATGTAATAATACTCATATAATTAATTATATTTCATTATATTACATGATACTATGTAAATGTATGATGAGAATGTTTGAGAGAGTATTTTCCTTAAATATATTTTCATAATCATATCAATGAAACAATCATTCATAATCTTTATATTGTATGAATTGATATAGTTTTCATTATTTATTCTAGGATATATTAATCAATTATGGAATCCACTATATTTTATCATAAAATTATTAAATTAATATATAATCCCAAAAACACTGAAACACAAAAAATAGGTTGATAAATTTATACCTACCTAATAACATTATCATAAATATGGTATTCATATATCTATATTTTCAAAATCATTAATAATGGTTGGTAATAAATATTAATTATGTAGTGAATATTCCCCCAGAGTGTTAAACTAGGTGTGTAGTATGGACAATTTTAAATCCCCATGTGACTGGTAGTTAAAGCCCAATGCATCCAATTTGGAGTTATTACTTGAGGTAAATCTATTTCTGGTCCATGTATACAAGTATTATCCATAAAATGATGTATTTGATGGAAAATCCACATAATATATTCCTTACTAAAATAATAAGATGTTCTTATTTACTTGTCCTCAATATATAGAATTTAATCATATACCCTAAAATGGGGTTTCTTTATTCTTGTTCCTAATTTTTCTATTAAACACATTCTGATACAAATTATAGTGACCCCAACCCATGTAGAATAATGTTTTTGGTCACATTATTACATTGGTACTAGATATAAGTTATCTCATCCTAATGGAAAAAATTGTTTAGTAGTCTTAGTAAAATATATATGTACATGAAAGTCACATTTCATATTAAAACATATCAAAAAAATATCATTGATTTGTTAATTTCATTTTAATCCTTAGAATATTAATTCATATCAATCATAAAAAACATCCTTGTATCATGGGGAAAGTAAAAAAATGGGTTGATATCATATGCCCATTAAGTTTTAGATTACAGTAGAATATAAAAATTAATAAGGCCTAATCAAAAAGTAAATGTAAATAACTGAAACCCATTCCATTTAATCAATATATGGGGAATAATGTTGTATGAATAAATAATGATAAAATAATTCCCTATGAATACTCACATGATCTTGTAATCATTACTATATATATTCTATATAATTTAACAATCACATAGAATATCAACAATTGAATACCTAATATGGAATGCATAATACCAAACACCTAAAACATAATATCAAGGCATTTTGGAAATAAATTTAAATAAATTTGTTAGGCCACATCCAAAACCCTAAAAAATTACTATTAAGACATACCATTCATCAGGTAGAAATAGCTTGACCAACTCAGCCCTTACTAATTACATTTTCTTCTTCACATTTACGAGGAGAAACATAATCTTAATAAAACTTCAAATTAAAATACCAACATACAAAATTTTAACAATTAACCAAATAAATAAACATAATAATAAAACATCACAATAAATATGAATTTTGTTATATTATTTTCAATATATAAATTTCAAATAATTCCCCAAATTTATATGTAAACATAAAATATCCTAAATAATGATTAGATTATTTAATTAACCCTCACAAATTTAGTAACATTGGAATATTAATCCCCATTAAGTAAAAGAAATAAAATAATACATTGAATACCATAAATCCATAGAGATTAAATATAAAATAAATTAAAGATTTTTTATACACACAATATAAAATAAAATAAGTGGTGAATGTAGAATATGTCTCCTGGAAGTAAAAGTGTGATGAGAAACCCTTAACATGAGTCTCACTCACTACGTACCATCATTATCATGATAAATACAAAATTTATGTTACTTAATTAAATTATTAGGTTATATTTCCAAGTTTATTATAATTTGTTTTAACTTATTACCATGTTATAGACCTTTAAATAATCAACTATGTCTATGTAGTGAGTTTCAATGCTATATGACATATGGGGAAAATGACTTCAATAGGTTGATTTTTAGTCTAAGAGGTTTTTATTTCAACATATATATTATAATAATAATGAAATAACATTTATATTTATACATCAAATATAATTTAAATACCAATAATTAATTTTTTATATATTATGTGTACTATGATCATAAATATGGTTGGTCGTACTTTCGGAAGGGAAATATATCCATTTTATAAGGATTGTTATAGAAAAATGGAAATTAAAACTTTATGATTATATAATTTAAATAATATCATAAATAACATATTATTTCTTCACACATAATTATATATATCATACATAAGGTGTTTTGGTAAAAAGAGTCTCATCACATGTTGTAGGATGAAGTCCACACATACAAAAGCGATGTTATCATCATTCAATAAGTAAAATAGTAAGAAGTAAAATGATATATTATATTATAAGAATGAAAAATATTTCCTTAATATCATAAAATTTCAATTTTTTCACATATAATCCTTAAATGTATCCCTACTACCTTCCATTATATTCCTTACTAAAAACAATCACATTTCTTTGTGAGATGATAGTCATCCAAACACATCAGCGGCAGTATTGTTTCCAATAAAAATGGAAATAAATAATTTGTAAATAATATAATTAATATATAGGTATAATTTTTTCATAAATATAATATATATAAATTACATACTTCATTATAACAAATGTGGGATGTGTTGATGGAATCTGTGTTGCATCGGTTCGCAAGGCGGCAATCTTCCATAAACACGAGCAACATTATTGTTTCCCATTTATGGGAAGAGGAGATAGACATAAGTTTTTATATTTAATTAAGAAAATATATTTATATGTTATTAATTTTGGTTAATATATAATCATAAATAAATAATACATTGGGAGATAGAATAAGTAAAAAAACAAAATATCATAGTTAGAAATTTTACCTCTTCTTAGGCCAACAATTTTATAATTTAAAATATGTATTACAAGAATGAATATATGAAAAAACCAAGGTTCATATTATGAGTTATGGAAATGATAATATGATTTGGGTTTGTAATTTCAAATCTAAATATGTTTTAATGTGTGAATATTATTGGATATAGTGTGGCCTTTTATAAGTGAGGTGAGGGCCACACTTGTAATGTATTATAATAAAAAGGTGTTCCCACGTTTTGTACATGTCACAAGGTTAAAATGGAAAATTATAGAAAATATAAGATATAATGTCTAAATATTCCCATGAAATGTATGTTTTACATCTCTTGGGTACTTTTTGAAACATATATTTTTACTCTAACCATTGGTAAACAAATTTTTACCCTAGATGTGTTGAATAATTTTATCTATTTGTACTATTTGATATGGTAAAAAAAGTTAAGATTGTTAAATAATAAAAATTGTGATGATCAAAAATATGAAATCCATTTTCCAAATTACATTAATATTATTGGAAAGGTTAATTTGAAATTAATCCCATAGATGTGATGAGAAATTTGGTTTTCAAAGAGAAAATATTCCAATGTTTACAAGGTTTTTATATCAATATTCAATAAGAAAATAAATATAAAGATATAAATATTATTAATAGATATATAAAAATTTTTTTTACTATAAATAAAATTTAAAACATAATATTACATTATGATTTAATTAAATGAAAATGTCATTTTCAATATAAATCTAGAAATATTACACTTCATCAGAAAATTAGTCTTTTTAAAAAATTCTCAAAAATTAACCGAATGATAATTTTGACAATTAAACATAAAAATTATTTTTAGTTATTTATATAAATTTTTTATAAGTCATAAAAAGAAATTTTATATTATTTTTGTAATGCGCTACAGGGAATCCTTTTAGAGAAATTGATGTTTTTAGAAAACATTTATTTTTCATTAAATTGATTCTTATTTTGATAGTAATCAATAGATTAAAATCAAAATTATTTTAAAAATGTGTAAACTATATAATTTTCATTATTTTTATCATATTATTTATGCCCTCTATCTTAAATTCAAGGATATATTAGTAATGTTTAAATAATAAAATTTTAATAGAGTATCATGTTTCATTTAAACCAAATGCTTCATACATTGTAAGATATCAAAAATATAGATTTATAAAAAATATATAATAAAATATCATAAGGTAATATATTCTCTTCTTATCAACGTTTCTTGTTTCATATTCTATTTTGAATAAGATATTGATCTTTTTATATTTCATGGTCTGACAACTCATGCAATAAATACCCAACTCAAGGAACGAAAAGGGAAGGATATTATAATTTTTATCATGAGATTCATAATAACTATTGAAGAATAAATAATAATTTCCAAGATGATTATGTCATTCCATGAAGATATGCTGGTTAGGGATCTGGATAATGAGAACATAAATATTTCTAATTATTGAACCATGTTATGTAATCCTTAATCAATTATCGAATACCCTAAAAAACTTGGATTAATATTTTTTTGTCATTTTAATATTTTCTATCCAAATTACTGATATTAAATTAGAGATAACAAAAATAATAACACAATCCATACTTTTTATTATTATACAATATAAAGACCCAAACATTTTCTTTTGGTGTTTCTTTGAGGTGTTTTACTTGTTTCTGTCCAATAAAATAACTAGATACGCGGTAATACTATGCTTCCTCAAAAAATCACTCATGTAAAAAGATCATTACTGGATATAAAGTATAACCCCATATTCCATCACCACATAAAATTAAATGTTAATGAAATTATTGAAAATAATTTTTCATCGTTAAAATTATATTAAAATTAGTGTAATTATAATAAACATTGAAAAACTAAATGATAAATCACTCTATATAGAATGAGATAGATTTAAATTAAAAATTAGAAGACGAACCGTCCAAATAAATTGAAACATAGTAACGAATGCAATACTATAATGTGTAAAAACAAATGGTAACAAATATATTAAATATGGTTGCACAGGAAGTTCAATATTAAGGAATAACCCATGTAATACATTGTATTTTTGGATGAAATTTAGAGAAATATTTTTAAATTGAAACCAATGTTGAAAAAAGGAGTACACATGGGGGAAAATGGTTCAATTATCCATCGAAATTAATACAAAGTAAATCATATTGGATAGTATGATGTCAAAATTTCATCGCCAATGCTTTTAATGTGAGGATTTTAGGAGGCTTGATTATAAGAATTATAAATGAGATTTTGGACAGAGGACGCAAAAAAATATATAAAACAAGGATAGAGATAGAAACCAAGAATTCATGTGTTTCAACCACAAAATCATCACACAAATAACATAATTCATGTACACTATTAGTATGAAAATCTAGAAACATTAATTGAATCCACAAGATATAAAAAAAGTAGTTTATATCCTACACCATGGATCAAGTGGCTACATTCTGTGAAATAAAATATGGTCCAAAAATCAATGATCATCTATGAGGGATATGGAATTTGATGTGGGATATACAATTACACAACATATCATGGTAAAAATGGAAATTTTAACCTAACAAACTAATGTTATATGATATGGAGAGTCTAAATACATTACCTTGGGTGTGTAAAAAACACAAGATAGTGATGGAAATGATAAAAGATATATTTTAAAACATACTATGGAAGATGGGGAAGTATATAAAGAAACTATGTAAAATGATATAAAATATGTGATTTTAATTAGAGTGGATGAACCATTATCATAAATACCACTGTTACCGTTAGTAGAGAGAGAATGGAATTTAATATATAATGAAAAATTGGGAATTATTAGAATTTTTTTAAGAAATTATATATAAAAAACTATTCAATTAATTGAGAATTAAAATTATCACCTAAATATTTTTTTAAATGAATTGTTTTGAAAAAATATGATTCTAGAAGTGTTCCTAACCATACTATTGGTGGTTTAATATTTTGTTTTAATATAAATAATCTTAACGAATAAGAAAAGTATTATAATTAGTTATTAAATTATGATTGATATTTGTTCGAATATGTTTTTTAATGATTTACAATTATTAGATAAGAGTTTAAATATAATATCACACTCAACAATCAGAATTAATTTATTATATTAAATGAATCAATGTCCAGTAATGATTCAATTTTTAGATGTAATAGTGAGACTCCCTTGAGGGACATTTAAAGATTTCATAGTCAATGATGTCAAATATTATTTTTTATTAGAGTTTCTTTTTATGGGAATATTTAAATAAAAAGCTATAAAAATATAGGGATAATAATTCCTACAAATGAGATGATCATAAATAGATGATTAATGTGAGGTGTTCTTTTTAAGGGTCAACCGAGAAGATTTGAAGTTCAATATCCACTATAAAATAAATAATCTTGAGGAAACCATAAATTATTTTATCGATGATAACTTGAAAGAAGTTAAGGATGACGAAACACAAGAAATAATAATTTAGGTATCTTCTATAAAGAAGAATTATCAAATTTTAAAATAGTAAATGAATGATAGCACATTTCTAGAAAAGGATGAATCCATAGGAGGGAAGGATATCCATGAAGAGATCACGTATGGACTATTATATTGGGTAGATAATTAAATTCCCTTTTGTTTATCAATATGGTAAAAACACTAATTTATTGGAATCATGTAGGTATATTTAATATTACATATTGGAATAATAAAATTTTATTTTGAAATAGAAAGAGGGTTATTATATATATAGGCTTCCTAGATTAAGCCATTAATATATTCATATAAGGTATCCAATTCCAACAATTTATTACATGACTTTGAGTGGTATGTTTGAACATATTGACTATATCCAAATGAATTTTCAAAGGGAATTGAAATTTATTTATTGTTTTGGACAATAGTATTGAATTTATATTCAATTATCGATTCAATGCTAACTAGTAGTGAATACCCCTTTTAATTTATCTTGAGAATTCATGATAAAGGGCCTATATAGTCACTGTTTAAATTTTATATTTAAGAACATACATATTCATATAACAATGACATATGATTGCATTAAAAGGGAAAATGAAAATATTAAGGACAATGTAGAGTAAGATTTAATAATTAGATTTTATTTATACTCTAATATTTTAATGAATTTTATTATGATTATTAAAAAATTAAATTCCCACCCTGATATTATTGATATTATTGTGATCCAAGATAATTAGAATTTTCTAGAACCCCATGTTATCTTGATTTTGTTTTCACATTGATAGAACTAAAGAAGTATGGTGGTTAAATTAAACGACTATATTTTAGAATAAAAATTTGGATAAAATGAATCATTAATTTTAATTTAACATTAGACTGATTATAATGCATTTTATATTAGTTATAAACCACCCTATTGTGATTCAATTTGTTTTTACAAGAATTACCTTCCATCAGTAATTTTCAACGTCAATAAATATTTATTTGCAATGGCCATAATATTTGAATTGATTTTTCCTCAACTATGTGGATAATATGAAACAATTTATTTAAATATATATTAATAGATTCCTTTTTAACATGAAAATATTCTAAACAAAACCCCATAAGATCATGATACATAAAATATTTGGGGAAAACTTTATAAAGGAAATTAACATGAAACATTGGTGTAATAACCTAGAGTTCATAAATAATATTTGTTTCTTGAAATAAATGTATATTATATTATATAATAATATATTATACCCATAAAACACCTAGAAAATTTAACAACACATTATTTCATTAATAAATTTAATTACATTAATATATAATTAAACTAATTATAATTCCAAATATTACAAGGGAAATATATAAAATAAATAAATCAAAATAGGAAATTATAGATCACCACAATCTACTAAAATTGTTAGGAACCAAAATTGTGATTCCATCTATCCTGACATCCGACCTGATCCGGAAAAATGTATTGACGGGTATTCCTGATCCCCATAGGCTAATATCTTGTGTCGGGCATCAATGAAATCATAGGGGGATGATTTTTTCCCAATTAAACTAGGATCAATATACAAAGTTATATTAAATAAACTAACAATAATAGAATAAATATTAAAAAATAAACTGATCCAAATACAAAATATGGCAGCTAAACAAAATAAAAAATAAATACAAACTAAGATTGATGAGTCCAACAATATCTCCATGTGACAGATTGGTCACCATAGTCTAGAAGACTGGCCTGCACTGTGGGTGAGCTACTGAACCATAAACATAAACCTAAAAAATAACATGGGTTTACTAACACCGAATGGTATAAGTATTGTGAGAGATTCTGGTCATAATAAGTAATCACCTTAGAATACATACTTTTACCTTCGTGAAATAGTCCACAAACACTAATTTGGAATTAACATATAAAAATAGTTTTTTTCTAATTTTAATACACAAACACAAATTTCTAATGGCCCCAATTATAAAACAACAACCACTTCATTTTTTTCAAAAATTTTTTTACATTCCACAACCATTTTTCTTTAAAAACCAAAGAAAACATCAAAATCAAAACCAAAAAAATAAATAGGGTTGTGAAGAAATTAAAGATAATGAGAATAATAAGATTAAAACATGCATGCCTAATATCCAACATATAGAAGAAAAATAAACATAAAATATGGATGGATAATCATGGGATTTCCCATAACATCCCAAGAGTGATCCATAGATGTATTTGATTCAGAATCACCTGTTTGAATATGGTGTAACTTCATATTTAATAAACAATTGGTCATTAAAATTGAAAATATAGTAGAATAAACCGCCACCCTATATAAATCCCATGGTTTACCAAACTTCCTAATTTTTATTGATGAGAAACTATCACCTGATCCTCTAAAATGCTCATATGAAACCCAAGGGAGTAATAAATAGTGTATTTACATGTCACTCGAATGCATGACTAACCTTATATGATGCCACTACAGTTGCCTATACCCAACTATAACAGAACCCACATGACTACACAGACGATAAAATCCTCCATAGGTTTTCCCATTATATTACAATGAATTCGGACGTGTAAACTGAGTAATCACATCACTAGGTCTTTCAAAAATGTTCTCAGAACATATTATGTTTCCAATCGGACATTTACATTTCAAAAACAATAATCATTTTACAAACAACACAATATTCCAATTGGTGATTTACTCCTTCCATCACAATCTATTTCCATGACCATTTCCTAAATCTAAAGTAAAACAATCCATAAACTCATAATGTTCCAAACATTATGTTATACCAAATTATTCCTTGAAAAAATATCACAAGATGTCAAACATTCCATTTTCATAAAACAGATTTTATGTTTTATAAAATAGCACTTCACTATTTAGATTTCAATAATCCATTTTATAAAAATGGGTATGATTTAAAAAATATGAATTCATTTTGATGAAAAATCCTCAATAAAATAATAATTTTTTAAATTCCATCATGATTTGACAGTCCACCAATGACTGTACTTCATGCACCCAAGGGTGTTCCAAAATCCTATGACATACTTCAAAAGTCCATGAAATCATCCAAAAAAATTTTTCAATAAATAAAAATTTCATTTAAATTTATATATTTAGTCACACAACAACTTGATCATTAATAAAAATTTAAAATCCATAGAAACCATTCCAAAAATTTAAAATAATTTTCTCAAGCGTTAAAAATCTCCAAACCACACAATATTCCAAAATTATAATCATACCCATGATATAAGATGTAATAAATTCCAAATATCACATCATGGGATTAATTTAACATTAATAAATCAATTAACAATTTTTCAACCACATTGATTGCATATGATTTTTGGTATAAACATAGGGATCCTTTTGATACCCACATTTCCTTCATATTACGACCCCAAAATCATCAAAATAATAAAAAACAACATAATATAGGCATAGAAAACATATTTAAAATTAATTTGAAAACACAAAAAGCATTAAGGTATGGAGTTGTAAAGAAACATAATTGAATCACCTAACTCTATTATGTACGAACGCGAACATACTCTTGGAAGAGTATAATCTAAGATTGAGACATGATATTCACACAATAAAATTTAGTGAATCAAATCATACAGAAACCCTAAACTATATGGTTCTTAAAAAAGGTAATCCCAAAAATGAGTGAAAAATATCTCAAGACAATAGTGGTATAAGAAGGTGAAATTGATCAACAAATCACAATTACTCACCACAAGAACCATCACGGGGGTTAAAAATGAAGGGAAGAAAAGGCGATGGATCTTCGATAACCTCGTGGTGTAACTATCAGGATAAGGGGGGAAGAATCTTGATTTAGTGACCAATCAAGGATATAAAAACATTGACATTTGATTTTTTACGAAACCAGGCCGATCACATGGTTAGTCCGCAGGATTTTACAATCTTTGCAAAAACCATGTGACAACAACTTTCAAAATGTACAAAACATAATGCATGGTTTCCTCGTTATTTCCTAAATAATGTGAAACCATAACAAATACCCCACAACTATAAAATTAGCTACATTATATCCTGGGTGAATCTACATGGTTTACCTTAACCATGCGCTTCCCTTTCCCCCCTTGATTCCATACCCAAAACATCCATTCAAAACCAAAACACAATATTTTTAACCGTGACTCTACTTGAACCTCATCGAAATGACCCAATCTCCTGAAAAGAATAAAAAATAACATCATTGGTTGGTATATGACAATTACCACCACCATTAGCACTTTTTTCTAAGAAATTCACCGAATTGTATGTTAACAAATACATGATTACATGCCCAATCAAAATCCTATGAAACCATGATCCTCAAGGATAACCATTAAATAAAAATTCAAATATGACCGATTATAGGGAAAAATGAAGAACCAAATACAAAAGTGGAAAATGAGAGGGTTCAACCCACCATAAGAACTTGACCTACATAGTATCATTAAAAATAAAAACAACACTGGGAAATCCCAATCAAATAAAAAACACCCCACATAATGTGAGGATCCACAAGAAGAAACTAATCAAATATATTACCTAAAAACAATCCATCAATTACAAAAAAATCATTTTTATCTCCATATGGAAACCACTAAAATCCAGAGTACCCATACACAAGGGTTAAGAACACCTAATGAAGAAGAACTGATTCCAAGAACCACATTATGATAAACATAAAAGCTCAGGCTATGAAAGAACAAGTCCATTAAATATTTACAACAAAAATTATAAATTTACGATAAAGGAAAAACTAAAAATAGGAAACATCATATATCCCCACTCCAACATAGGATGCCAAATGTGGCCCTAGATTCCCCACACAATTTTTTTTCTTAATTGTATGTGACCTTCAATTCAACGAATATGGTTGGAGCCCTGATTAGTGAATCATCCACTGCCTCCTTGTCATGACACGTTACTTGGGGAACATGTTGTGACTATCCCTAAGCCCACCTTCTATTGTCCAGGGGCTGGATACTATCTCCGGAAAGGAGGATTCCTTAAATAGGAAGGAATATCCTTTTTATGCTATATAGACAAACAATTTAAGAACACAACATGAAGTAACCACAAAGACTAGAACACTATATGATGCAACCACAATGAAAACTATTGTAGTAATATTGTGCTACAAGTAAAAAGGGGATGGAATACAAGGCCAACTGTAAAAGTACATGTACAACAATAAATACAATACAACAGAAAGAAAAAAAATAAAACATCTACTAGGTCGTCCTCTGAGGTTCCTACATATATGGTAGGTATAGATTTCTTCCTCAGCACTCCACATCCATCTGTCTCCTCCACATCACGTCATGATTAATGGTCTACCTCCGATCACCGTCCCGTCCTAGCTCTGTCAGCCTGAATCAACGATGTACGTCATCTACACCAGAAACAACAAGGTTTAGGTAAATACCATGCAGGTGTGAGTATAACAATACTCTATAGGGACCCCAAGACCCTCTTAGGTCTTCTAGAGTTCAACAAATGATATAAACTCAAATAAATACAAAAACTATACTTAGGTATACTCCCATACATATACCTAAGTTATCAAGATATACACTTCTCATACATGAGGGAAGGACAAAACATAGGTAACACCACGAAGGTAGAAGTACTACACATGTAACACCACGAAGATAACACCATGAAGGTAACTCCACGAAGGAAGAAGTACCACATGGGTAACACCACAAATATAGACGTACCACACAGGTAACACCACGAAGAAAATATCACCATGGAATATGTACATCATAGGTAACACCAAAAATATAGAAGTACCACACGGGTAACACCACAGAGATATAGTACCACACATGTAACACCACGAAGACAGAAGTATCACACAGGTAACACCACGAAGACGATACCACAATGGTAGAAGTACCCCACAGGTAACACAACGAAGCAAGATGTACCACATGGATAAAACAATAACATAGAAAAACCACACATGTAAAACCACAATGGTAGAAGTATCATACAGGTGACACCCCGAAGATGATACCACAATGGTAGAAGTACGACTCCGGTAACACTACGGCGTTAGAAGTACCACATAGACAACACCACAAAGATAGAAGTACCACACATGTAACACCTTAGAGATATAACTACCACACAGGTAAAAGACTCAGCTAACAATAAGGTATAACATATGTACAAAAATACAGATGAATAGTTGTAAACAAGATTATCTTATGCTATTAGGAAGAACAGTTGTTGACCCACACAAGATCAATAGGTAACTTACCCACGCTGACCCACAGAGGATCTCACCCATAAATGATCAGTATGCACTAACCCATACAGGATCACTGAGCACTGTCCCACATAGGATCTAACCCACACATGATCGATAGATGCTGACCCATATAGGATCGATGTTGTTTCTTCACATTGCATCCTGCCACAGGTTTCCTCGCACCCGGGGCGCTCGAGTTCTATAAAATCATTACATCAAGATATAGGTCATACCTAGGCCACCAATAATCTTCAAAAAGGAGTAACCTAAAGGACTTCCGTGTCATAAGGGTTCCAAAGTGATACACGGTGCGTCAATCAGACACCCAGTCTGTGAGTTATTAGCGTTTTAACTATGAGGGCCCGGTTGGATTCGTGTTCGATCCAACCTGGTTGTAATCGAAAATTTCCAAATCTCATGTTGAGTATACTAAAAGGAATTCCTCAATCCTAGGATCCCAAAACTACATAATATTCATAAAAAAAACGTTCAGTTCTCATGATATACCACTTTAAGTGTTCCTAGGTCCGGAATGGCCCAGGTCTGGTTTGACCCAGTCACACTGACCCAACCCGACTTGGTCCTGGAAGGGACAGGGTGGAATTGGCCCACTAAGCCGATGTCTTGTCCAGCCCGCAAGAGGGTCGTCCAACAAGGATGACCGATCTAGAATAGGGCGGTCCGACCCACATAGGGTATCATCCCGTTAGGGTGGTAGGCCGGTCGGGGAGGCGGTCCGCTGGGTCCGCGTCCCGCATGGGCAGTGGACTGGTATCTAGGAAGTGGCCTTCTCTGATAGCGGAGGCCTGCTCCAAGGGCGGGGGCTCAGTCCGAGGTAGCGGCTCGTTGTGAGGATGGTGGCCCGGTGCGAGGGTGTCCACCCAGCTCGGGGGGCGGCACTCTGGCTGGAGGGAGGCGGCCCAACTCGAGGTCGGCGGACCGAGTAGAGGGTGGTGGCCTGGATCAAGGGCGGCGGCCCCGCTCATGGGCTGTAGACAGGATGGAGAAGCTTTGGCACCATTTGGGAACTGCTCGGTCACCGTAGAACCCACCAAAGGTGGGTTCGGCCTCCACCATGGATTCGGTCACAGTTTCCATTCATCGGAGTCACGACGGTTGCACCAACATCCTTACCGCGGCCGGCCATCGTGTCAGACACCTCCTCTATTCGCTATGGCTAATGATTCATGGCCCTCATCTTGCGGCATGCGTCGACGAGGTCGTAGTCTTCTGAGTTGGTGCAAGGAAATTAAGATAGCACAGGGTTCAAGTGGGTTTGTTAGGCCCACACCCTCCACGTTATCTCATAATATGGAGGATATTATTGGAGTTCAATAAAATATTTTATTGAGAACAAGATTAACCCCCCAAGATTTCCTACAATAATCTCCGGAAAAGATGAATGAATCTCTGCTCAACCTATTAGTTGGTTGACCCAAGTTCTTCGTATAATACCAAGAATGGGGAAGAGCGAATCAAAAACACAAAAACAAAAATAACCCCCTACCTGGATGAGACATCTGCTGACAATGGTTGACAAATCCTCCTTTATCATTTTTTTTAATTCGTGACTCAATGGAACTCTTTATCACTCATTGAAACCAGTATCATCTTCCAGGTGGTTGGGGTCAGGGTACATTGCCAGGGATTTGTCGCTTGGTGAATCCATTCCAAAACCCCTTCCCGAGCTCCATAAAAATAGAAGAGTAGAAGGAGTGTGCAACAGTCGAGGAATTAATGAGTTTCATTTAATTAATGAACCTCTCGAACTCCCAATGGTTTGGTTATAGAAAAAGAATAGTCAAGCCATTTATTGGCTTGACACATCGCCAGTCCCGCTAGTGTCATTTTCCCATTGGAGGAAATAACGAAAATAAAATTACAGAACATGTTATTTTATAAATCATTCAAATTCCCATAAAATAACTTTTTCACCCGACCTAAAGTAGTCAATGTTATGCCTCCCTTAGGAGAATCTGGGAACTGCTGATTTAAAGGTGCCATCATATTTTTAATCCACGAAATGATTCAAAAATTAGAAAACACCACTTACGCATTTACTGAACGTACCCAAAAAAAATTTGGTAAATTTTTAACAGTCACCCTCGGCTTGCACCGGTCAAGGATTGGCTCTACCTAAGTGTAACATGCCCAAAAAAAACCCAATAGTACTCTCGGATTTCCAATCTGAGTTAACATTTGAAATTTATATATTTTACAATAAATTAAATTTCACTAAATTATTTAATTTTCAGACAAAAAATATCTTTCACTAGTGGCATGCACCGGCCAATAATAGTATATGCATAAAGAGAGAATACCCTCAAAAGCTCAGTGGTGGTATTGGATTTTTAATATGAGTTACAGTTAGTGAGATATAAGCATTTGAAGAAAATAAATAATTTCATTTATTTATTTAATTTACGGTTATGTCATTTTCATGTTTTCTCATCGGAGGCTCATGCTGAATAAACAAAAGTCACGCCTATGGTAAACCTACCATCCTGAGTGCAATGGTGCCCTCAGATTTCTAATCTGAGTAACCATTTAATAGTTATTTTACTGTTTCAGTAAAACTACTTATGTGCACTAATTAAAGCTTAAAAAAATTCGATGGATCATTCTGAGCCCTCTGTGCCTTAGAATCGTGCGCTGTCAGATTTCAAGGACTCAAAATAATTATATATAAATAAAAACAATTATAAAGAATTTCCGGGACATTAAATTTTTCCCAAATTAGGAATTTACATTTCCAGAATTCACAACATAGACTAAAGAAAAAATGGGGGTATTGAGCATAGATCAGAGCCTCTCGCTCCAATTTCCTCTCCTGGAAGTTCCCGTTCTACCAGTGAATGCGCACAAGAGGTATCGACCGACAATGAAGGACTCACTCTTGTAGATCCTAAATATCTACTGGAACCTCCATAATCTTTTCCCCATCATCTAAGTCCATCTCTCCATGGTTGTTGACTTGAGAAGGGTCATGCACGTATGTCCTCAACTGGGATACATGGATGATGTCGGGAAACCAATCTATTCATGGTGGCAGTTCCAATCATTATTCCACCTCACAAATCCTTTGAAGAATCAGAAATGTTCTTATAACCCTTGGTGATAACTTTATGCCTCGGCCAAATCTCTATATTCCTCGTCGAGAGGAGACTCTCTAGAAATCGTGGACCCCCACCCCCTCCTGGAACTCCAAAGGACTCTATCTCTTGTTGTCATAAGACATCCACCAGCTCTATGTAGCCTTAAAATGTTGACAAGTGAGACATCATGATACAAACTCTGCCACTGATTTCATCATCCATGGCTACTAATACCGACGTCGGAGGTCCTGGAACCTCTTCGCCACTCCTGGATGTACCGTTAAATGGGATGTATGGAATTAACTCAAGACCTTCTCCCGAAATGTCACTGGTACTATGGTGCGTCATCTGAAGAGGATGGCGTGCTCCCCACCTTTATAAAATCTTTTAGGAGACCGTCCTGAGGTTATTTGAGCACGTCGGGCCTCACATTCAACGTCCCAAGAATTTCGTCCTAAATTCTATTTGTAATTGTGGTAGAGACATTCATAAACTCAAGGTAAGATGCAACACCTTTATCAAGGAGGGATATCTAATGTGTGAGTAGCTGATCTGATGCCTCACTCAGATGACGTAGACCAGAGCTCTAGCTGAGTTCATTTTCTACCACATTCCTCTTCCCAGGAGTATAAAATATCTCAAAGTCATATTCCGAGAAGAAATCAATCCATCGTCACTATATCAACGTTTGAAAGCTCTCATATACTTCTAGGTCCATAGGAAAGGCTCCCCTTCTTCGTCAAAGCTAACAAGGGTGTCGCTACCCTGGTGAAGTCTAGTACAATACTCTAGTAGTACCCAGCCAAAGTAGAAGTCTCTCTTCCTTCGGGGAGGTAATCCTGGAAAAATCATTTGAAAATATTTCCCCACACACTACTACTTCTGTTGGGAACTAAAAACTGAAAACTCTTGATTCCAGGAGGGTAAAGATGGATAACTCAAGAGTGATCGGCTGCACCCTCCTATGCAAGATTTTATCCTATGCTTCCAGGGTGTCATTTTTCACCGACCATGGAAAAAACCATTCCATCATAGTAAATAAACCTCAAACGTTTTTCCTAAAAATTTCAATCTAATTGTGAAATGTGGAAGTCCATTCCATACCCAAACTAACGTCGTAAGTCCTCGATGTTTCCACAAAGAGGTTCCAATCAAAAATCTCACCTCAAGGATCAGATGACACTATTGACATAAGTGTGATTATCGAGTATCCTCTTAACGGTACCATTAGATGTGAGGGTCAAGTAAACGTATTAACCACAAACACTGGGTTTTGGAAAAGATTAATTGTAGGAAGAAATTATTGGTACCTACGTCTATTAATACAGAAGCTAGTAGTTTACACATACCTTTAAATCCATTCCTAGGGACCATAGGTCAACTCCTTGAACATATGTAGCTACTTCCTCTCCCTATCCTCAAACTCCCTAAACCTAGTGGGGACAAGAAACGTGGTGGCTATAACATATCGAAATGTACACCACCTCATGCTGCTCTTCTAGCTCTGCTTCCACGTCTGCAGCCTTGCTGATTCATATGTCCCTAACACTTCATTATCCCAAACCATTTTTAAAATCCAACGTCTTTGAGACGGGGACCAGTATCCTTCATTCCAACCACTTACATTCAATGGATGTATCCTCTCATCCGATTAACATTAAACTGCAAAGGTTCTCTCTAACACCATATCATAGGTAGGAATGCATAGAGGAATAGTGCTGGCTGGGACGTCATTCAATACACCATGCTCAAATGTCCAAGCCCTGAAGCACTGATCATGTTTTATTCCTCAAGTACCAGGAATGGTCGGTATGCCCCGATGAATAATCAGTTATCGACATGTCATCCTGCCAAAGCTGTAGAAGCTCTAGAGAACTCTCCGCCACCTCATCATGCTAGTCCTCATCTTCCTATGTGTCGGGCTCACCTCAAAACAAGTGGGGAATTTAATGCTAAAACTCATGTAAATCACTAAGCCTAAATGTTTCTTCTCCTAGAACTTCCGTTTGTAACTTTTTCCCAAGACGTGGTGGTGCTACCGGTACACAAATTGAATGTGCCAATGTAGTAAGAGGGTCCTACACCAAAACCTCATCGATCTGTGGGCCATCATCATGTACTCTCTCATGAAACCCGGGTGTCTATCTTGGTGGTGGCATCCTGTCAAGGAACATGTACGACATGGTCATTAAGGTACACCTGGTGAGCTGAAACAAAAGAAATGAGAGGAAAAATTTTCAAATACACATGCAATTAGTGTTTTCTTGCACAGATGTGGAAATTAGAATTTAGGGTCCTAGTGTGTGGATACATCGGCCTCTGCACCAACATTGGAATCCCCAAAATAAAAACCACACTCGTAACTCTTAACACTATTTCATCACAGAAAAGATCAGAGTTCTAGTTCTTCAGTAGAACTGAACTCCTCTAATACCATTTTTTCAAGACCCATCCCTAGTGGACCATGTTGTGACTACCCAAAGAGCACATTCAGTATGCCAGGGGATGGTGACCAGCACCAAAAAGGTGTATACCATAAATGGGAAGAAATTTATTTTTTTAACCTATATAGACACATAGTCCAATAACACAAAAAATCAACCACACGGACTAGAACACAGTAAGATGCAACCACAAAGTAAACATCTGTAGTAAAAGAGTGCTTAATGTAAAAAACTGGTCCAGAATACAATCCCAAACATAAAAGTAAAAGTATGACTAGAAGTAAAATACAAATGAAATAAAATGGGAAATAGCTATTGTGTCATCCCTTGAGGTTCATACCTATAGGATAGGTACAAATTTCCTCCTCATCACTCCAGGTCTGTCAGTCTCCCCCGCATCACATCGTGCCGAATGGTCCACCTCCGAGAACCATCCAGTCCTATCTCCCTCTGCCTCGATCAACGTTGTACCTTGTCTGCACCAGAAATAACAAGATGCGGGTAAAGCCCATGTAGGGGTGAGTATAAAAATACTTAGTAGGGACCCCAAGTCCTCGGTAGGTCACCAAGTGTTCCACTAAGAAAACCACAAAACAAGATATCAACTCTAATTATGTATATCCCTATACATATACCTATGTTATCAAGATATATTCATCTCATAATTTGGGGATGGAAACCACATATGTAACACCTCAAAGGATTAAATAACACACAGGTAACGCCATAAAGATATCTCCATTAAGATAACACCATGAAGGAAACTCCACAGAGGTAGAAGTACCACACGAGTAACAATACCATGATAGAAGTATCACCCAGGTAACACCACGAAGACAATACCAGAAATGCAGAAGTACCACATAGGTAACACCATGAAGATAGAAGTACCAAATAGGTAACACCACAATAATAGAAGTACCAAATATGTTACACCACGAAGATAGAAGTATCACACAGGTAACACCATGACGATGATACCACAATGGTAGATGTACCACACATGTAAGACCACGAAGCTAGAAGTACCACAAAGGTTACACCTTGAAGATAGAAGTAACAATCAGGTAACACCAGAATGATAGAATTACCACACAGGTAACATCACGAAGACGACACAACAAAGGTAAAAGTACCACACAGGTAACACCACGAAGCTATAAGTAACACACATGTAAAACCATGAAGATAGAAGAACTACCCAGGTAACACCACGAAGATAGAATTACCATAGAGTTAAAATACATAGCTCACAATCAGGTATAACATAATTATATAAGTACAAATGATTAGTCGTAAACTAGATGATCTTATTCTATTAAGAAGCACGGCTTCAGACCAACTCAGGATCAATAGGTAACTAACCCCTGCTAACCCACACAGGATCTGACCCACAAAGGATCAGTATGCGCTGACCCATACAAGATCACTGATCGCTGTCCCACACAGGATCTGACCCACATTGGATCGATAGATGCTGACCCACATAGGATCGTTGTTCTTTCTTCACATTGCAGCCTTTCACAAGTTTCCTCGCACCCGGTTTGCTCGAGTTCTATAGAATCTTCCCCTCAAGATATCTGTCATACATCTATCACCACTAAACTGCAATAATGAGTAACCCAATGTACTGACATGTCATAAGGGTTCTAATGTGATAGATGTCACGTCAATCAGACACCCGGTCTGTGAGTTATATGCATTTTAGCTCTGAGGGCCTAGTTGGATTCGGGTTCGATCCGACCTGTCCATACTCCAACATTCTCTAAATCTCATATGGTGTATACAAAAAGTACTATCACGATCCAAGGATAACAAAATTGCATATGGTTCATCAAACAGACATCCAGTTCCCATGATACACCCCTTTAAGTATTCCTAGGTCCGATTGGGCCCAGGTCTGGTCCGACCTTGTCAAACTGACTCGGCCCAACTCGGTCGAGGCTTGGCTGGGGTGGAATCGGCCCACTGGGTTGGGGTGGAATTGTCCCACTTGGCCGATGTATGGTTGGGTCTACAAGAGGGGCGGCCCACATTGTTGGCCTAGCCAGAAGAGGGAGGCCCGCATGGGCGGCCCGACCCGCTTGGGGTGGCGTCCCACTATAGTGGTGGCCCGGTCCGGGGTGGCGGCCCACTGGGGAAGTGGCCTGGTCCGAGGGTGGAAGCCCACTCTAAGGGTGGTTCCCCTATACTAAGGAAATGGAATGATGCGAGCACAGTGTCCCAGTACGAGGGTGGTGGCCTGGTGCGAGGGCATTAGCTCGACTCGAAGGCAGCGGCCCGGCTCGAGGTTGGCGGCTCGACTCAAGGTCGGCAGCCCTGCTCAAGGGTGATAGGCAGGCTCAAGGGCGGTGGACCGGTTCTGTTTGATGTGGGGTATGTAACCCCCTAGTCACTCGGATTCCTAAACGGCTCGGAGGTCATTTGGTTTGTGAAGCAGCGGCGCCGTGTGGTTGCCACTCGGTCACCTCAAAACATGCCAGAGCAAGGTTCGGCCTCCATTGGGGCTTCTCCCATGGCTTCCAATTGTCAGTGGAGTGACGGTCGCACCACCTTCCTTCCAGAGGTGTGTCGTCCTACCAGCATCTTCCTCCATTTGACGTGGATGACGAGCCACGACCCTCCTCTTGTGGCGTGCGTCGACGTGCTTGCGATAATCCGAGGTGGTACAATGAAAGAAATATAGAATAGGGTTCAGGTCAAGATCGTTAGTCCCACACCCTCCATGTTAGCTCATAATATAGTGGTTATTAATTTAGTTTAATAAACTGTTGTATTGGGCACAAGAATAATTCCACAATATTCCCTATAATAACCTCCGGAAAAGAAAATTGAATCCCAAGACAACCTATTAGTCGTTTGACTAGTGTTCATCGTATAATTTTGATAATGGGGAAGGGGGAATCAAAAAACTCACAAACAAAAAATAACCCCTACCTGGATGAGACATCTGCTGACGATGTTCGACAGAACCTCCTTCATCATTGACTTCCGTTCGTGACTCTTTAGCCCTCGTCACTGCTCATTGGAACCAATCTCTTCCTCTAGGTGGTGGGAATCATGATACTTTTCTCGTGCTTCATCACATGGTGATGCTATACCAACACCCCTCCCCAAGCTCCATATAAATTGGATAAGAGAAGGAGTGGGAAACACTCCTGGAATTAATGACGTTCTGTTAATTAATGAACCTTCCAAATTCCCAACATTTTGGTTACATGAAAAGAAGAGTCAAGACATTAATTGGATTGACATGTCATTGGTCCTGCCATTGTGGTTCGTATATTGGGGGAATGAAGGAAAACAAAATAAAAAACATGTTATTTTATTAATCATTAATATGTTTAAAAAAATAACATTTTCACCAGACCTTCCAAAGTTAATGTTATTCCACCACTAAGAAAATCCTGGCGCTACAGAATCAACAGTGACCTTGGATTTTTAATCCGATCAATGATTCAAATGTTAGAAAACGCCACTCACGTGTTTACTGAACGTACCAGAAAAAAAGTCCAGAAAATTATTAACAGTCACCATAGACCCATGCCAATAGAGGTTAGGATCTACCTAAGTGAAACACGCAGTAACGAACCCAATGGTACTCTCAGAATTCCAATCAAAGTTACATTTTAAATGTTATGAATTTTAGAGTAAAATAATTGCGACATAATTGATTTATTTACGAAAAAAAACTAACTTTCACTAGTGGTCCACACCATCCAATGTTAGTATCTTCCTCAAGAGAGAATAACCTTACGATTTCATCAGAGGTCTTGGTTTTTTAATCTGATTTACCCTTCATGAGTTATATGCATTTGTAAAATAAAATTCTTTAATTTAATTATTTTATATACGGTTATTCCATTTTTGGGTTTTCCCACTGGGGGCCCGTGCCGACTAAACTTATGTGGTGCCTAAGGTAAACCCACCAACCATAGCGAAATGATTCCCTTGGACTTTTGATCTGATTAACTATTTATGATTTATTCTAGTTTCTCAAGAAAATTGCTTAGGCGTGCTAATTAAAGCCTAAAAATACTTTGACGGATCATTTAAGTCACTCTGGGCCTCGGAATCATACGACGTTAGATGTCATGGTCTCGAAATAATTCCATATATTTAAAAAAATTATACGGAATTTCCAGGACATTACACCCCTAGTCATGTGCTGAATTCTTCTAATCAAAACATCATCATCAGTATGTGCTCCCTAAAAAACATTCCAAACGTTCCCAAAATAAAAATTATGGAATGTTTTTCATGGATTGTGTCAAGATGGATTCATGTTCCCGAACAACCCACACTAATGAGAATGAAGTAAGTTGACTAATGAACTAATGTTTGAGACCAATAAAGGATACCTTTCTTGAAAAAGTTCCTCTAACACACTCCTCTTTCCAAAACGGGATCCTTTACATGAGACTGGAGCTACTGGATTGACCACTTCTTATGCTCTAGAAGCCTATTAGTTAGAAATTCTTAATCAATCATGTTCCCGAACCCTAGATTCTTGGATGATATGGAACCCTCCCTAATATAATGAAGAATACCCAATGTGAAAACATAATATTTAATTATATCTTGTGATTTGATCTCTAATTAATGGAAACCCTCTCAGTTAAATTTTCAACATAGGCCTTCACTATCTGTTGTCCTTGTTGAGAATTCATGGTCTCTTCCACTTTCTTCATCTTAGACTCCTCAAGTATAAAAAAACATAAACACATCCCACATCATCACAACATGCATCGATAATAGATAAATCACATTAAATTTTTTCTAGAATTGACCATCAATCAAACTCTGTAAAACACAAACTGTAACATATCAATGAGTTCCCACTGAATTTAATACACAATCCAATTACTCAAGACACTCCAATAACTCTGGAGTACCCCGATCACTATGATTAATGATAATGATCGAGAAGAATCAGATCCTGGGAAGGACTCATTATAAATTTTGGGGTCCTTTCTAGGTTAAATATTATGAAAAAAAACAATGATCACAAAACCAAAAATAAAAAATTACCCAAAACACCATTGGAAGGAACATCTCAATCCAAAAAAACAAAATCACAAAGACAAAAATCAAAAACACAAAAAAATAGTCTTTTTAAAAACACCTCCAAAGACACAAACCAAAAAGAGAAATACCTTTTTCAAAATAAGAACCCACTTTATAAAGGAAAATCATTCCATAAACACATAGATTTAAAAAACACTAATGTAACCCTATAAACAATCATATAAGTGTTTATCCACTCAATCTTATTCCTTACACACTTTCCAACATGCACCTCCCAAATATACCCACACACATGAAACATCCATAACGAATAACAAGGGACACACAAACCATCCCATCATCAAAACCAATCATTTTCCAAATTCCCAATTAATATCTCATTCTATTATAAAACCCGGATTTCTAATGTCAATAAGAATAAAAGAAACTCTTTCCAATTTCAAATAATTTTTTATTTTAATAGGTCACTTAAACCAACTGAAACCAAAACAAAACAAGACTCATACCAAACCACCATAACAAGTAACTATTATCTATTCCTAACTTTTTGACACGGTAGTGGTCCATTGCCCATGTAATCATCCACACTAAGAGGAACATCACATGTGTACTAAGATTCCAAATGGGTGATTACCCTGTGTGAAATCATGATTTGACAACGAGTCATATCTACTGTCATTATTCACCCAAAATAGTACTAAAAATAAATATATAGTCACAATACCCTAAATAACCCATGAAAATTGAGGATCAGAATGCGAAAGAGTTCACGATGCTCTGACCATACCTACCTCCCAAGTATTGAAATTAATAATATCAAAAAAATAGTCACTCCAAATAGAAAAGGCATATAGTAATATCATTGTTTCATAAATCAACTCGGGATTCCATCTAACTAAAAATCCTACTTGTTCTGAGACGTGGCCCAAATTATGTTCCTAATTCGCAATGGCTGGAAACTATTTTCGGGCATCAAATTAGTCATTTGGGGAAAACATTTTCAAAAAGTAAACTGGTATCAATAACCAATAGAACATGAAACAAAACAATTAATTTCTTGAAATATTAAGAAATAAATATACTGATCGAGATACAAAATATAATAGCTTAACAAGAGAAAAAAAATATGATTGAAGATGACATCAGGGTCTCGATGTGACTTCTTGGTCACAACCAACAACAATAATAACATCATCCAAGGGAGAGAAATAATACCATAGACCTGAACCTTAAAATTAGAATGGGATTATGAATAAAAAGTTGTCTAGGTAGGGTATAACGTCCATATATCCATTGCTAACAACTAACAAATCCATACATTTTATTTTTTGAAATAGTCCAAAAACACTAGTTTGGATACATTTATTTAAATATAATATTATCATATAAATAAATAAACATAGGTTTCCATAATTATCAATTTTTAAACAACATAATAAGCATTAATTTTAAAAAATATTCTCACATTTAACTAAATTTTTTCTTAAAAAAACACAATTTCCAAATCAAAACAAAATAATAATACATGGCTGTGCTAAAAAAAGAAAACTAGTACTAGAGAATATAAACATGGAAGGATAATATACAACATGAAATAGAAAAATTACCTGGACATATTGATGGTTTATAATTGGATTTTCCAGAACATCCATATCAAGATCTATAAATGTACTCAGATAGGACTCACTGTCCTCCATATAGTGTAGCTCAAAAGTCAATAACCCATTGGCCATTCTATCTTCCAATGTAGAGGTATAACACACAACGTTTATAAAGCATACTAGTTGTACCAACCCATATAATTAGTGTTGATAATAAATTGTCACTCAACCATATAAAATATCATAGAGCGTCCCATGGTAATAATATACAATGTAAGTAAAAGTCTCATTCCTGTGCAACTCACCTTACCTTCTTCAATCGCGAATCCCTAACCCAAACACTAACACCACCCACATGATAACCCACATGGGTAAATTCTTAGTAGGATTTCCCATCATATAAAAAACCATTCAATTGTACCAAATGGGCCATCACATCACATGATATTTCAAATTATTTCATATAATACATTATGTTTCTAATTGGGAATTTATATTTCCAAAACCACTCTCATTTAAAATTAAAAATAAAAAACCAAAAAGGCATTTACACTGTCAAACTAAATCCTTTTCCAATATCATTTTGAAACAATTTCTATAATCCAATGTAAAACATACAAATAACTTGGAAGGATCTAAATGAGATCTTATACCAAATACATCATCCAAAAAAAGAAATGATGTTAAATATGCCATTTTCAGATAACACATTTGATGTTATATTTTTATATTTCTCAAAAAATACTTCACCACTTATAAATAGAGAAAAAGTTCAAATAGAATGTAGAAGATGTATGAAACGAAAATTATTTTTAAAAATAAAGCCTCAAGGAAAGTATAATGTTTTAAATTTCATAATAATTTGAAAGTCCACCCACGTGTTCACATAATGTGACCATGACTATAAGAACATCCAATTAAAAAATTCAAGAGACCATGTAATCTTACAAAAAAACATTTTCAAGAAATAGAATAAGACTTTAAACTGACATAAAAATTCAAAAAATAACAAGATTATTAAAAAATCTTTATAAACTAAAGAAATCATTACAAAGATTTTACAATAAATTTATAATTACATAAAGAGTCCTATAAACCCAAAATTTTTCTATTATTATTAATAAAACCATTATAAGAGTTGTAATAATGTGTGAATTTCACAAAAATGGTTTAATTTTTCTTCCAAAAAATAATAAACATTTTATTAAACATTTTGGGTGTATAATCTTATAGGATTAAACATAGATATCCATTAGACACTCATTTTACACCAAAATAACAACCCCAAACAATCACAATAATCAAAACCAACAGATTATTGACATGAAAAAAAATATTTATAAATTATTTTAAAATATAGAATAATATATGTATTATTTTGGAATGAAAAGGAATGGAAACACCTACCTCAATGACATATGGAAAAAACAAATATACGGGAGGAGGAAGATCCAAGACTGAGACATAATCCAAAGACCCTAACATCCTGAAATAGAATCATAATAATACCATAACACATAGGGTTTTTAACAGAGAGAACCCCCTCTATGATGGGCCATGTTCATTAGAGAGAAGAGATAATATAAAGGTAAATTGACCAAAAATCATAATAACTCACCTCAGGAAGCTTCAAGGGGTGTCAAAAATATACTGGAAAATAGGATATATTGTTTTATGTCACCCACTAGTGTGCATAGGATAAACATGGGTAAATAATCCTTATTTTGGGTTTAAAAAATGGTGGGACAAACTTCAACATTTGGATTTATAAAAATATTGGAAGCTCATATGGTTAGTCTGCACAGTTTTACAAACCGTGCACAAATTTTGTAATAGCCATATTCCAAATGGAAATAAGCAAGTGAAAAGTTTACAAATTCATTCCTAAACCATTCACTATATGTTTTACTTACCCCTAGTCTACAAAATAAGATACACGACTACCACGGTGAATCCTCATGGTTTACCTTAAGCATGCGTTGCCCATGTTCCCATTACTGCAAAGTATAAAAAAAACATTCTTAAACCACAACATAAATATTTGAATTGGTATAAAACCAATATCCCATCCAAATTACCAAAAATAAAAAAATTAAAACCATAAAACATTTTTAATGTTCAGCATGGGAAAAAATTGTCCCTCCCCAGAATAAAACTATTGAAATGAAACGAAATATTAAAAAACCAATCAACATTATAAAAAGTTGAAATGAAAAACCAAGAGAATAATTTAAGGGAATTATAAATTAAGGAAAGAATATTTATTTCTTGGACGTAATGTGACCATTTTAATAGTTATGTTACTATTAGAATAGTAATGTGACTATTGGAATTGTAACTTGGTTGTAGAGAATTGTGACCTAAATGATGGGAATGGTAACCACAATATTGGAATAGTAATTTGACATCAAAATAATAAATGTAAATAAATCTAATATTTATCGCCTTTTATTTTGGTAAATATAAATATTATAATTCAAAAAATAAATTATCTTCCTTAAAAACAACAAGAAAATATCCACACATTTATAATATTTTGATTTTTAATGTATTTCCAAAAAATCATAACTGTTATATTAAAAATTAAAATTACCAATTTATGAAATAATTATTATAAAATTAATAAATTTTTTCAGATAATATCATCAAAATTATAAAAGGGTAATTTTTTGTTAATTTCCAACAATAATTTAATTTCTATGTAAATTGTAAAAATACAGTAATTTTTAAAACATATGTATTTTGATTATCACTATTATGGATGTTATAGTGAATTCATAGTTTCTAAAAGTTGAGGATATTCAAAAAATTATTAAATTTAATAAATTATTCATTAAAATATAATAAAGTTTTTTTTAAATAAAAAATATTACTTTCCAATGAATAAATTCAAATGTATTCCTTCAAAATTAAAACTTTTCATTTTTATCACATTACATTTCATTAATATATTTATTTAAAATTATAAATTGATTTATAGTCCTAAAATTTATTTTATATTTATATATGATTACTTATTAAATAACATACTATTAAATTATTTACCATTGATATAGTATTTTATTTAATATTATATTCCAAACAATTTCCCTCTTTTTAAGAATGAATAACCAATTTCCCTCCCTTTGGAATGAAATTCCTCCCCCATATACAAAATACCAATCAATACTACTATCCAATATATTATTCCCTTATAAACCATATGTAAATGTCAGATAAATTGAACCCCACTCACCATGTAATTCTAGTGACGTACAAGAGAAGACATACTAAGAAAATAGTTAGTTTTTATCAATTGTTATCTCCTTTTCCTCATATGTCCTATTTTCCAAACTATATTAAAATCAAAAATCATAAAATATTAATTAGTACTTACTATTAAATGTATTATAATGATTTTATTCTAAAATATTAATTATGTTATATATGTATTTATATTTTATGCCTCTTTTACTTATCCTTTGGACCAAATTCATTATAATATTCAACTAAACACAAACGATGATGAATATAAAATAATTCACAACAAAGAATATTTTTTATTGATATTATAAATTAGTTATTGATATATAAATGTGCAATTATATTTATTTTATTCTATGAGGATTAATCCTAATATTATATAAATGACCATGAAGAAGAAATGTGAAATCAATGAAAAAATTGAAATTTTTAAGTAAAAAAATATATAAAAATGTTTACCGTTAAACATAGGAATTTCAAAATATAATATAAAAATAATAATTGACATTTAATGAAAATATATCACCGTATTTAAATTCTATTTCTTTGTTTTAATTGACATGTTTTTATTATTCAATAAACTGAAAAATGTTGAAATAAAGAAGAATTATTGTAAGGGGATTCATGAACCCAACTCCATCTCTTTGGGATATCCATCATTCATATCATTTCTATTATGTATATTGCACTAATATTATTTAAAAACACCATAACCATTATTCCATTTTATTTTTAGGGATAAACAGTTTATCTACCTTTCAGAAATTATTTTTAATAAAAACAATGATATTTCAAAAATACTTTTATTTGGTAAACATATATTTTACTTATATTGAATTACTTATTATTCACTCAAGAATGATTCTTTTAATACTATATATTGTTTCACTTATTCAGTTTGGAATCACTTTTTTTCATGAATTTATATTTTTTGAAATCAAAATGTAACCTATTCAATTAAATTGGTTATTTCTGGATATCAATTATTTTATATTCTATGTGGCATGATTGGAAATTAGAATTTATGATGTGACTAGTCAAATCTAAATTATATTTACCTTCAATGAATTGGGTAATTGGATATATGTCATGATCTTATAGGAAATATTTTTGAAAATATTTTTTTCTTTTTTCACATTAATCATTTTATGAATTCTGATCACATATTATTTGTGAACATGATGCAATATTTTTTAAAAATTTATGGGGTATTTGAACACTCTTATATGATTTATCAATTAATGGGATTTTAGACATTCCAAGGCTTTATAAAATGTCTCCCTCTTGAATTTTATGATGATACTATGATTATGAAATGATGATGTTGCTTATTCTCACACAAGTACTGTTTATTCATGTCCCATATTTCCCCCCTTGTTATGATTTAAACTCTCCCCATTCAATAATGGATGTACATAGCTGACTACAAGTACCAAGAGGATCATGAAATTGTTATAAGGATAAAATTTAATTTCTATTTTATTTTTATTTTATTATGAAAAAAATGAATAAAAATAATTTTTTATGACACTAAACCATTGGATCCTTGATTTTGTCATTATTATTTTTGATATCTTAAAAGTGATGTAATTTTCATGTAATAAATATGTGGTTTCTTTTTTATGAATCGAAAAAAAAATTAGTAAATTTGGGAATTATAATAGGACGAAATTTGTTTAAAAAATATATATACCTCTATCTATTGTTAAAAAACCTATAAAAATTATTTTATAAAACATTATACATATATATCCAATAAGATATTTCATTAGAGAAAATTGAAAAAATTTATTATTTATTTATTCATTCTTTCATGACCTAAATTTTGTTCAATACATTTCACGTTTAGAAAACTGTGGGAATTAGGAGAAACCATACCAACAACCTATTTTAATGTAAATACAATAATTCTCCGAATGGCCTCCTGAATTATATGGTACATGGAGTTAAAAACATCATAATAATTATTACCCAAATATCTCTGGCTATGAAATAATTATATGAACCATGTGGAATTTCTACTTTCACCCAAGACGTTGAAAAAATTCATCAATTATTTTATACTGTAATGACCAGAAATGTTAAGTGGATCATTCGATCTATTTGTCTCTGAATAATGGGATAACTCAATTGTGAAGTTATTTTAGGTGATCAAATATTCTGGGAAGGATTAAGATACTGTAGAAATATATTATTTTTATGGATAACCATATCATTAGGGTGATTTTGTTTATAAAGAAAACTAATATAAAGGATAAAACTAAATACATAGAATGTGGAGTATTTATGAAAATATTTCATATTAAGAATTTCCTTAAAACTCTTTAAACAAAAATCAAGATAGAATTAAAAAAGATTATGAAAAATTATTTTGAATATATCATGGGAGCTGCGGATGAAATAATATGGATTACATGATATGCCTTGGGTTTTTTATCAAAAATAATAAAAAAAATTGGGTAGATTAATTTAAGGTTTAAAATCACCTATTCGAATGCCACAAATGTTACTTTTCATTTTTCGTTTTTCATAAGTATTTAAATTCTCTCCCAAAGTAGAGATGGTGTTTTGATAATGGTCCCATGGTTATGGAGACAATAAGAGATGTGTTGAGATTGAATCTGGTGGGTCAAATGACAAAGGATAAATGATGATCCATCCAACATCATATAAAAATGTGTGAAGTTTCATCATTGAAATTGATTTAAATTTTTCTATAACTATATCACATTAGGGAGAAGAAGACACAAAGAACATACATATAGATGAGAAAAGAATGATCCAACCAACATGGTGGTGGAATACAGTGAAACTCCAAATTCACCATCCAAGGTTTAATGCTTCAACTATAGGTAGAAAGAGAACTATGAAATCCAATTCACTAAAACATGGGTCCTTTTGGGTAATTTGTATCCACACCCACCAAATAAAAGGGATAATGTAAAATATCATTGAATTAATACTATTGATATGGATTTTAAAAATGATGGTGTACAATATATGCCTTAAATTCACACAAGAAAGTGAATTTTTTTATTTTTTTATTGTAATATTAATTCCTTAACATCCAATATGTTTTCTATGACTATTGAATCAGCTTTCATACAAATTAAAGGAGATACATCAGAAAACAGACATTACGGTGACACCATTGTAAGCCAAATGTTAGACTCTTCTTCTGTTACCATCCATGGGATGATTCTTAGGGTAAATCATGGAATCATTCTCATGGTAGAATTTCATGTTATAATGGGAATGGTTTGGATCTCATTATATAGAGAACACATTAACTTTCTTGAAAATAAAATTTAATTATATATTCGATACCATCCATGCTCTAATAAAAAAGAAAGGAATATCATGAATATTTTTTGGAGAATCCCTTGATTGTGTGGGTGATTATACCCTGGGAAGAAGCATACCAGTCCAATATGGATGTATTGACGGAAAGAATCAATAACGATGAATTTCTATTTTATAAGGAATAAAATAAATTATTTCCTCAATATTTACACATACATCACCCAAAACATGAATTACAGTTATTAATATATCTTTTACATGAATCCACTCATATCTCTAAATTTCCCAATAGGATAGGCCCAATCGAACTGGTGGAGTTAAAGATGTAGATACACGAGAATTTGGATAATGTGTCCACATGACCTGATATATCAACATTGACTACACTAGTCATCATTTTCATGAAATAGGTTGGATCAATAAGGTCATTTATTAATTAGTTACGTAGAACCATGATCACCATAAAGAACATGTGTCCCCATTCAAGGATTGATCACTTTTTTGAACAAACACAAGGCTCTCAATACATATCAATGGTGGATCTTGATTCATGATATCATCAATTGAAGTTGAAGATGAAATATATTCAGAAGATGTGTTTTAACATAAGGCACATATAGTTTGAGATTATAGTGCTGACCACTAAACATACTAATTCCCATACAATCATCATCCATTTAATGAGTAGATACATTATAGGCTACCACAATAATACTATCTTGTTTTTAATGGGTGATATTATCTTTAACTCTAGGATAAATGTGCTTTGTGAGGAGCACATAAGGATTGTGTTGGTGATATTATGAAAGTTTACATTTATTCTTATATATCAAAATGTTTTAATTTTGGATGTAGTAAGTCAAATTCATAGAAATCATTATCATAAGTGAGGATAAATAAATATACCATTAAAAGAAATATTAAATTTAGAAATATAGTAGAAATTAAATTTTCACATATATCCATACTTTTCTTGGATTATATGATTAAAACCCACATTTTTTAAAATTTTATCATAATTTATATCCTTTTAATGAGGAAAACATGTGAGGAAAAATTTAAGCGGCTCAAAAAGAGACCAATTACTATTCATATACTCACAATACCATAATGTGGAGATATTTTTTGATGTATATTAATTCTTAATAGAAATAATTTTATTGTAAAAACATTCACAATTAAAAATCAATATCCTACACCTCATGGGAACTAAATATCCCTCAACAGAACTACTAGATGAATGATTTGGAGATACAGTTGTGTTCTTCACATTGATGATTGGTGGAATTTGACCTATTGTAATAGTTATAAAATATATAACAACTAGGAGAGTCTAAATAATATATTTCCAAAAACATTCCTCAAAATCCAACAAAGATTATGGTTTTATCTAATAAATGGCTATAATTACTCTATTCGCTACTATAAGGGAATGGAGAATATGGAAGATGAATCTCTTTTTAGAAAATAACATACTTCTCTATACATTATGTGTATTTTTAATGTCTCTATATTCAGGGGTATTCCAAATATAGATCTAAAAATAATAAAAGAAGGGAACATAACCTAACTTCCCCAAATTATTTCATAACCAACTATATAAGAGAAGATTAATGACGAACAATGAGATGATATAGATCATAAAAATAAAATGAGAGATTTTTTGGAAGTGAAGTTTAATGGATTCTATATAGATAATGATTTTGTGATTTGATTTGGAACTAGGATATGTGTCACTTAATCTCCATAGATAATGATGGATCTATTGTATAATGCACATATTTCATTTTTATCTATAAATATTGGAAGTTCGAAAATGTAAAATAATTTATGAGATCCCTTATATTAGGACAACATGTATAATGAGAATGATGAGTATATATCAAGTTTTATGGTATTAAAAAATAGTAAATTATAGTAAAATAGTCCCATGGGGATGATGCAAACATTTCCTACACCCACATGGGAATGGGATAATAACACCATGTCCTTTGTCCCTGGTCTCCCGAAGTCATATATGGGAAATAATGAAAATTTCATTGTAGAGTATCAACTCACCAAGACATCCCACATAATTAAAATATAGGATGATTTATCATATGAAACCATTAAAATTTTTATATAAAGGATGAGGTGATGTAGCAAGGGGTTGAAACTATAAAACATCATTGATCATGATCGATGGTTCATTTACAAATCATGGAAAAGTATTTAACATTATTTATGTAATGAATATAAATTTGGCATTGAAAATTACCCAAATACTGATTTAAAATATGAAGAGACTGTTTAGAAAAATGTGGAAATTATGACAGCCTAAATAAATTAATTTAAATGGTGATTGTGAATACATCACCCCATATTTATGTTTTGATACATAAAAAACAACCACTCAAATTTTTGAATGTCTCTATATGATGCACTAAATTGGATATGATTTCTAAATTCTACTTGTTGGGATGTTGTAGGTAAATGAAAAATACTAGCACCTGATCTTGTGAATTATATAACATAGATATTTCAAGCATTCTGACATCTTATAAAAGATTCATAGAGTATTCCGAAGTGATATGATGCTAACCAAAGAAAGGATGTGGAGTCTGAAGTTAGATACCACTGTTTCCATTAAATATCATCATGTAATAGAGTCACTATGGTTTATAATGAAAAAGAATCATAAAACTAGGTATATTGGCCCCATTAAGAACCGTTATCGTATAGGATAAGTAGAATGTGGACTTGAACATACACTAAATTAAGATCATGGTCATGATGTTTTTGACTTATCTCTCCTAAGGATGTATATATCTAATACCTCACATGTACTAAATCTGAATGCAGTATAATTGGATAATGACTTCTCATAAGAGGATAATATGGTGAATATCTTCGACCACATATTAAAAATTATAATCAACATGAAAACTAACCTTTTCGAAGTGTAGTGGATGAAACATAAGTAAAAAGCAGTGAAATGGGAACTAGAGGAACGAATGAATGAAATGTATCCTCACTGATTCTCAACAAATAGCATGAGATGAAATTTTAATGAAAACAATTCTACGGGCAATTTGGTAAACCATATTTAATATATCATACTTTTTGTTGAAATAACGTTTTATTGCATTAAATTATACAGTATTATACACATACAACACCTAGAGAAATAGAAAATCAATATATATCATATGAAAAAATCCTTACATTAAACAGAAGTTAAACCTATAAAATTTTGAAATATTACAAGGGGAAAAAATTTAACTATTTTCATGGTAAAATATCAATAACAGCAATATTCTAAAATCAACCATCTCACAAACAACCCTTTAATAATAATAAAATATTATTAAATTATTGAAATTATAGAAAATATAAATATAGATCCTCAAGATGAATTGATTTGAATAAATAAAGAAGTAATTAATAGTTATTTTTAGGGAGAAATGTGACCATTTTAATATTAACATGACAGTTGTAATAGTAATTTGACCATTGGAATAATTATATTATGATAATAAATTTTTAAATTTCCATTTAATATAGTAACCTAACCCTTTGAAAATTAATTTATCCTCATTATAACAAATTTTGATATAAATAATATTTATCATGAGTAATTTAATTAAATATAAGTATTATAATTCTAAAAAATAAATATCCATATTAAAAAACTATTGTATGATATAATAACATTTCTAAAAGTGTATTGTAATTTAATTTGTAAAATTATTATTTTTATTTTCAATGTTAAAATTTCTATTTTTCAAAACTAATTTTATTTAATGAATATAATTTTTAAAATGATCACATTGATATTTTCCATAGAGGAATTATTTTTATTTTTTAAATAATTCAATTTTCTAATGTATTGTAATAGTCATTTTTTACATAACTGGTGTATATTGAGTTATATTAATCATGAGAAAATAATATTATAATAATTTATACAAATTATGAGTGAGTAGAAAAATATTTGGTTTAATAAATGGTTTATCAAAATAATAAAATTATGTTCCAAAAATAAAAAATATTTCCCAATGCCTAAGGTCAAAACTATTCCTTAAAAATAAAAATTTTAGTTTTTTCCGAATTCCCTATAAATAAACTATTAAATTAGAATTATATAGGTATTAATGTAACAAAACCATTATATTTTATTTTTATATGACTTATTATGTGATAATAAAACTATTTTATTATTTACAAAGGATATATAATTTTATTTTATATTTTATTTGTAAAATACACCTGCCCTCTAGTATAAACAACCCCTCTCTCTCCCCTTGGAAAAAAATATTACCTTCTATACCAAATCCCAATATTTTTCCAAAACATGTCTCATTATCCCTTAGAATTCTTCAATACATTCTGGACTAAGCCATCAATAGTCATCAAGGAAGTCATGTGTTTTACTAGAGAAGAGACACTTTGAACAGATTAGGTTTTTATATACTCCCCTCTCATTTTGTTTGAATCATCACTTTTCCCCAATTTAGTTCAACAAAAATATTATAATGTTAAATAGTTAGTGTATTAATAATATTTTCATGTTGGAAACCTATTTTAAAAATTATATTTTTTATGCATGTAATTTTATACCTCTCATTCTCCACATTGGGAATACAATCCCAATAACAGTCTATTAACCACACACGATGACATTTCCAACATATTTACTTATCACCGAACAAATGTAACATTATAATAAATTAAATTTGATATATAAAATTATATATATTTTCACTTTTCACTTTTCAAAACTACCATATGATTGTATAATTGAACTAGGACAAAAAAATACAAAATTGAAGAAAAATATGAAATGTTTTTGAAAAAGATATAAAAATGATTACCATTCATCCATGGGTATTAAAAAATATATACCAATTATTATTATTAAAACATAGTTATAAAAAATAAAATAATTCAATTATTTATCCAAGTTATAATAAACATTTTTTTATTATTCATGAGATGGAAAAACAATCAAATAAAAGGGAATTAAGTGAATGGGATTCTCAAACTCGACTCCTACTCATTGAAAAAGCAATATTTCTCATCTTTTTACGTATGTGTATTCACTTAATGTTCATAAATATCCTTTTAGTTTTCTTCCCTTTTATTTTCTAGGATATAAATGTTTTCTTCCCTTTTAAAATTATTTTATGCCAAATATAAATATATTTCAGAAACTCATTTCAGTACAAAACACATCTTTAACTCATCGAGAATTACTTTATCTTCACTAATGAGTGATTATATTTATTCTATATATGATTATATTTATTTAGTTGGAAACCCACAATATTAATTCATGAATGTAAGATTTATGAAACCCATATAACACATTTTCTTTTTGATGGGTTATTTATGGGTTATAATTATTATATATTCCATGTGGAATGCATGATTATAATAATTAATGTTGTTAGGGGTGTGATTATAATTATTTTTCTCTCCAATTTAATGGATAATATGATGAATCGTATGATATTATGTGAACTATGAGTGACCATGATGGGATTTTTTACAAATGTTGACGTTTTTATTTATGCACAAATGTTATCCTTGATCAATATTTTATAATTTTTTATAAATATGTGTTCAATTTTAATACTAGATAATGATTATTCATTTTTCATCATGTTCCAAATTGTTCAAAAAATTTCCTAGTGATGTTGATAATGATATTATTATTATTATTATATTATGATTTTGATTATACACACCTATTTATTGGTCGTTAATGTCACATATGCCATCCATTTCTAGGATGTTACCTTTACCCTTTATTTGAATTATATCTTTATGTTTCTATATGGATTGGGAAATTATGAGATCTATGTCACATTAAAAGAGATAAATTTAAAAAATATTTATTTTCTATTTTTTATATTATATGTGTGAGTCTAATATTCTTGTGACACTACAACTTTGGATCCTTTATTTTATCGATATTCAATTTTAAACTATAAAAGTTATTTAATAATCATGTAATTAAATGGTGTATGAATATAATGGATACATAATTTGTATTTAAAACACTGAAATGTACCTTTATATTCCTCAGATCCTCTAAAACATCATGATAATACATGGGGACAAACAAAATACATTGGTGACCTACAATGCCCAATAAGGGATAAATAATAGATAACCTAAGTTAAACAAGGTAATGTCATCTAAGAGCATTTTAATGTCAAATAAGAGGGTATAGGTTCATAATACTAAAAAATCAAATAGGATAGAACATGGTAATATAAAGCCAACATATAAATGTGAAAACAATATATTATAGAACCCTAAAAACATATGTATGGAAGATATCTAAGAGAAAATAACCTCATATAATCAAAATAATCTATCATGAAAAATATATAAAATCTGGGGAGAAAAAATCATTACCCAATGCATTAGAGTGCTATACAATTTCAGGCCCACCCATCACATTCATATCATGTATATCCATTTGTTTTACAAGTATATCAACAAAATATGTATATATTTCATCACTTTTAATACCATGATTAAGGAGAATGGGTTTAATTAACAATATTCCTAATAAATTAAGTATAGGAAAATCTATTTAAATAATCTGTTGTATAAATGGTTACGGTAATTTACTAGACAGTTGGTTTCCTTGTAAAATTGTATCATAATTTCATTAGAATAATTTGTGTACATAATGGTTTATATAAGGGGTGAATGGTAGAAAAGGGATATCTAATTAATTATTAATCATATTGATAGTAATTTCAATGTATAGAATCATATCCCAATTTAATCAATTAGAATGTAATAGGCATGGCATAATGGATGTTCTAGAATACAATGGAGATGGAGAGGATCACTTACCCTAGGAGTGTGATTATTTATGCTTGGGGGATCATCACATGAATTATGAGTAAACATGAGAGAGATATAGAGATTTAAGGGAAGAGTAACATCATTTTATAAGAGTTTTTATTTAAGTAGAATGAGAGTTTTGGTTTGTCTATATTGAAAACATTTCCTAATATTTGTTAAATTTTAAACAGAGGTTTTGCAATTTATATGACAATTTAATCAATACCACAAAACTACAACTATTTTTTGAAACTTTTTCTTCAAAATAGAATATCTATTTAATTTTATAATTCTATGAATTGAAAAAGTTATAATTATTGACATGGTTGTGTTGCATCCATTTGTGTTTATATGGAATTGATTTTAGAATCATAAAATATAGTATATGATTTTCTAAGATTAATAAACAGTTAATAAAATTAATAAAATAACATTAAAATACATTATTTGAATGTTGTAACCTAATTCTGGTCATCGATAGCTATTATAATATTAATTACATCACTTTTATTATTTTATTTTTTCATAATACAGGTTGCATTATTATATTCTATATAATTTTTAACAAAAAACATGGTTCTAATATAAAATTTCTAAAAAAATAATAATCATTAGATATATTTAATGTTATGATTTAAAAAATACATTTTTAACAAAATATTTATATAAATTTTATAAATATAGTATTATTTCTAAAATTTCTTTTAATTTACAAATAAAATTTCTTACGTTTCGTTTCCTAATCCTTATAAAAATCACATTGGAATTCATAAATTATAATATCCTTTATAGTAGATAAATAATATTTAACATTTACATTACATTAACATAAAATATATTTCAATAAATCATTAATACATAAAAAAATCGTGATTAATACAATATATTTCGTTTAAATATAGATTTTTTCCCTGACATGAAAATCTACTTTTTAATAAAACTCATTACTATTCAATATAAAAAGTAATATTAAAAATTTAAAAAAATTATAATGTTTTAATGAATAATAAAATATATAAATTCATTCTATTAGGGTATATATACATTTCCCATAATTACACAGAATAATTCTTTAAGTTTAAGGTTTGTGATGATGATATTTTCATTGGGTGGTTCAGAGATTAGGGTTTAGTCCATAACCTCAATGAGCATGAACTTCTCCTATAAAGTATTTCACTCATGATTTATTCTTGAATATCATCTTTGGATTGTTCATGGGAAAATTGATGGGATGTATTCTCCCTCTAAATCTTTGATAAATTGGATTCATATGGTATGATCCTAGTATTCAATTCCTTTACTTATTTTTCTATGTAAAATTTATTTTAACACAAGCCTTATTATGTTATTCATTATGGTCTCTGAACTGTGAATATATTATTAATGGATATAATTCTCAACATCCCCCAAAAATTTACTAACTATATAATATTCCAAAATAACTAATGTAGTGAATGTTTTTCCTATATCTTCATTTCATAGGGTGGACTTTAATCATTTAGAAAGATGCAAAATAATATATAAATGTTTGGGTAATTACATTATTACCATTTTAGAAATCTCACCGATGAATTTCCCTTTTATACACTAAAATATATAGGGTTAGTTCTATTGTATCACCTCTTGTGGTTCCAATGTTTCTTCCTCAAACATGTGTTTCCACAAAAATAGTACTACCGTATGAGTTGTCTTGTTAAATATAACTTTTTCTCTGAAATCCATGATCATCACAATTTTTTCATCATATAAATCTTCATTCTCTAATAGGACTATCATTTTGTTGAGTACATGTGAGGGTTCCGGTATGTACTTCACTAATAGGGACACATATAACACATCTTCTACATGACATTAGCTAGGTGTATGTGATATTTGATAGTTCTCTAATATTTTATAATCATGGAATTAAAATGTTCAAATGATTCTAGGACTATTATTTCCCTTATTACACATCCTTTTTAGGTTATACCATAGTTATATATGAAGGAACACATTTTCTATGAAATCAATATATTTTTTATTTAGATAATTGTCTGTATATATTTTTTTAAATTTTTTACAGATTTTATATGACACTTAGTGGTTTTCTCCTTCACTATAATTTCTTGTATATGATTATGTCCCATCAAAATATTCCCTCCAACATCATCCCACCATGTTTTATTCTCACACCACTTCCCAGGAAAATCCTCATAAGGTTACATTATAATTCATAAATGAAAACTAGTTTTATACAAGAAATCTATTAGGGTATGGTGTTGGGTCCATCATCCTTGAAATCCATTCAACCTGATCCAAAAATTTCATCTAGATTTTGATTGGTACATTCAGACTAAACATCCATCAATTAGTGATAATTATTTTTTGTGCTCAATTATATATCAAATGTTTTTTGAAGGTTTATTTAAAAAATATTTTAATCGTCGTATCTAAATTAGATATAATAGAGAGTAGAAACCCATAATGATATACCTCTACAGTTATTTATATCATAGTGAGTTAGTCAAGAGTTAAATTTTCCAAGATAGAAATGGAATGTTCTGATTTTTTATGGGGATCAATTACAAATTAGAAAACATTATTTCTTTTAGGTGTCATAGGGATTTTTATGATCAAATCCTTGGTTATGATTCCCCATTTACAATCAGTTATGATAAATGGTTAAATAAAACCCTTATACATATTTTATTTCTCCTTGACCTTTTTGAAAATAATTCATTGAGATAAAATATCCACAATACCTCACTTCATGATATTTGACCATAATTCCTTTTTAAAATAACTATACATATTACTACTTTGTGGATGATTGGATATTTACTACTTGGGTGCATACTCCCAAAGATTCCACATCATTTAAGGTATTGAAGACACACTTCTCTAGGTTCAAAATAATAAAACTCCATCTTTCGAAATGTTAAACCAAAAATTATTTTTTACCTTCATTTGTATCAATTCATCATTTTTTTGTAAGCATTGATCCTCTTAACAATAAATGGTTGAGAATTTATTATTGTATGGTAGGATTAGGATCCATTAATTATTTCCACATCAATACATTTCGTGTGATAGAAGATTGTATCCTATTCAATCCTCATAATGGATAGTGTGGAAATATCCTTTCTAAATAGAGAATCTTTATCTTTTTTTCCTTCATAGGATGGTAATGGATTAAATAGACATAATATATGTTCATATATAACCACCTAAAATGGATCATATTATGTGTCTTATATGTGAATATATACATGATTTTACTATGATCTGTATATATTTGAAAAATTTATATATAGAGACAATGTCTCCAGGTCTTCAAAATGAAGATCAATGTTTCCAATTCTAGATCATACATTGGGTAATTCTAATCTTGGATCCTTAATTTTATAGTGGAATATGTTATCACTTTTATATATTTCATGATCATACAACTTAATCCCTTTTTAGGTGCATCAGTGTAGATTAAAATGATTCCACATTGGTGGTTAATATTGGTGTTGATATAGTGTTTAGTATCTTCTTATTCTCTTTAAATAATTCTTCACATTCTGTAGTCTAGAAAAATATGACTTATATCCATGTATGCTCAGTTAGTGGGCTTAGATATGATTAATACATTCTCACAAATCAATATTAGTTCCAAACCAATCGATGGGATCTATTTATTTTGACACAAATATTTTTATAGACTGTGATTAAATTTACACTTTTTTGATGGATCAATAAATATCCAAATATTAGAGAAAACATGACAGAATAATTTTTGTTATCCATCCAAAAAAACATTTAATATGTGTTATATATGTAATCTTCTTTTTTATATTTTCTTAGGAATACTATTTTAATTATCCTCATGTTCATAATTTATTTTAGTGTAAACATTGATATCCTACATAAATACTACAACAAATTTGTTAAGGTGATCCCTAAATTCACTATTCATTATGTACATGATGGATTCATTATAAATATTGAGATAAAATGGAATCACAATGAAATTTTAGTTCTCAAATCATATATAGAAAATTTCATCTTGGGGGTATGCCCATTCTTCACCATTACTTGATAACATCCTTACCCAAGATCCACCTCATAGAAGTATTAGTCTCCATGTTGCTGATGGAAAAATCCCTCAATCTATGGAATAAGATACTTGTTCTTGATCATGAAATTTTCAGATCAAAATAGTCAATAAATTATATTATGGAACCATATTCATTCTTGATAAAAATGAAAAATTCACCCATGGTGAAACACATAGGTGTACAATTATTTTATTGATATTCTCCTATAAATATTTTTAGCACAATGAGACTGACAAAGAATATTTTGTATAGAGTCTTGGATATTTTCAATGCTCTTATAATAAGCTCTATCGAGAACTCATCCACATGACAAGGAGGAATAACAAAAAAAATACAATTGGATACACATCGGTGAATTACCTTATAATGGGAATTCCATTAATTCTAATCTTTTCATTAGTCTGAATCATTGGGTATATATACTTTTCATCTGAAAAAAATTGTATCCTTTATAGATATTTTTGTAGAAAATATGATAAATCATCCTTTATTTACATTTACATAAATACAGATTGATTTTTGATATAGAGGGTGATTTTATTCTATTGAATAATATATACTGGATATTTATAAGGAATTTCAATCCATGCCGAAAATAGCATCGAGTTCCAAAAAATGGATTATCACATTTTTGGGAAAATAATGTTTAATTTTTTTAAAAATAAATTAGTAATATGAATTTTATACAAAAATTGACACATTTTTTTTCATTGATGACCCAAATTCCATTTTTTTGAGGTAGTGTTTTAATAGTTATACTAAACATGTACGATATAAAATAATGAGTATAACAAGGCCAAAATATTATATTCATTTTCCATGAATAATGAAATAACATAACTATCAACATGTCATTGTTGGGATACAACATAGCAGTTTGATGATATACACTTTCCCTAGCCCTCCAGTTCTTGGAGTAATTTCATCAATTAACAGAAAAACCCTTGAATTTGGGAATTTCATCACATGGTTTCCTTGTTCCTCATAGGTGAAACATTTTATGATAGGATGATTGTTTAAATTATTATTTACTTCATCCCACACATTATTCATTTTCAACCAATGGTAATTGGTATCTAGGTTCCATTAATTCTCGAAGATGAATCATTTCCATGTCCAATTAAAAAAATTACTCTTCATTATAATTTTTTTTAAATTTATGTTGATGGAATTTTATTGACATCTTGATATTTTTCAATCAAAACACCAAAATTAAAATCTATTTCTTCCATCATCTCTTCAATCCCATGAGACCATTGAGATTCTATAATCTACATTTTCACTTTTAGGGAACTTAAAATTATTTCTCCATAGATTCCATATTCATTAATACCAAATTATTTTCAAATATTCAAATTTAAAACATGAAATAAGTGGTCAAAAATACATTCATTGGTATTAAAAATTTCAAACTTATATCATAAATGTACTATTTGTTTACATCATATTCCCTAAAGTATTCTCTATTATTTTTATTTAGGATAATAAAATCCCCTTCAATTTTATTTTTTAGTTTCTGAAGAAAATATTTATAAATATTAATTTTCCATAATTTATTACGCTCCATCACTTTTATCTCATCATTTAGCTTTGTATTATTGAAATACATATATCTTTTATCATTTTCCCCATGCATATAATAAAAATATAATAAAAAATTCTATTACTTAAATAATTTAAGGACTGAAGTGATATTTCTAATGGATTTGGTCATATTTTTTATGATTATGGGGTCAAGATATCCACAGAATGTTATAGAATTTCTCACATAAAGGTATCAATTATAAAAAAAGGAAATAATATTGAATTTTTTAGGGGGAATTAATATTTTTTTCATAATTTATGTTTCTATCCAAATATTGAGTCCATTGAGAATGTATTCTCATGATATTTTAGATTAATACTCCCATATCATTAGGAATATTATCTTGGTAGTCATAACATTACCCCTTACATTGGTTTTCCTTCATTACACCTATTTTTGAAATTGAAGATAAGTAACAGGACAATTAGGGGTACTAAATTGTTTACTTTTTATGTAATAAATGTGAAACATTAAACATTAAATGGGTAACTCATCAATGATATATATTTTTTACTTATGCATTTATAGGATTCATTCAATTTAATCCATTATCTAGAATTTCTAAGATTAAGTCAAATTTATCCATTATCTATTTTATAACATAAAAAATAATGTGAAATTATTTCCCTTAATAATGATTAGTAATGAGAATATTAATTTCTCAAATTATATCACCTAGAATTGTCAAACTAGGTGTGAATTATGGACCAATTTCACACACATTGTGACGACCAAGTCCAACTATGTCGGATCCACATCAACTTAAAGTATCCACACTCAGACTTATTTACATCGAAAGAAGATAATATATAAATACAAAATTTTGGTATGTTCACATATATTTAGTATTATCTGGAAGTCCTTAATAGAGTTTTCTGATCCTACTCCACAAAAATAAAACGACATATATTTGGAACCGACTATGAAACCCATATATTATTACATATTAATTACTGATTTATTACATAATGATACACTTAATAAAACACGTAATATCATGAGTCCTAGTGAGATTGGTATATTAGGTTTATAGAACATTAACTTGAAAATTATGTATACAATTAATATTTAAAAACCCCAAAACATTCACTAATATTCCACGTATCTTGAAAAACTTCAATGAATAACCTAGGGACATAAATAATAAATGGTTGAGATATAGATCCCAGTAACGTAATAAAAAAATCATAATATAATGTAACTTAGTACATGTGATACAATATTCATATCAATCTAATATATGAGGGGAGAGAATCAAAGTCTTGAATAATAAGGCATGGCATTACATGACAACATAAATGAAACATAATAAATTCTCAAAACCATAAAATATGAAATCGTAAACATAAGTATAGGATAAACTCTAATAAAACATTACATATTTTTATTATGATAACTTTATTACAGCATACATGGCATATCATGAGATAAAAATATTACCCAATTCATTATAGGTCTATATAATTTTGGTCACATTCATCACATTGATATTATGTACATTCATAACTATTCGACACAAATCATAGAACATGAGGATTTATTAGATAATTTTTATGGATTGTGGGTTATATAAATGGGTATCCCTAATCAATTATTTATTGAAATATCTAGGTGAATTCCCTTAAGGGGAAATGGTTATGGGTATTCACAAATAAAGTTTTCCACTTGAAATAGTTTTATGATTTCGGTTGTATAATAATGGAGACCCACCTTAAACATTACACAATATAGAGTCCATAGACTGGAATTAAATTACTTTATTCACAAATATATTTAAGTATTATATTTTTAGATATATAGTTCATTCCATTTAAATAATAAACTTAAAGATAATAAAGTGTGTAGGTTAATTTTGTTACCATTTTTCATATAAAAAAATTAATATTTAATATATATTATTTCTATAAAAAATCATTAGAAAATTCCATCATGACAACTTATATTACCTTTAACGTTATCAAAATCATCTAAAAACATTTTAAAATTCTTGATGAGCCCCAATCGAGTAGTAGGGGACATAAAAAGAAAGATATTTTTTAGCCTAGTGAAAAACATTAAAACTCATAAAATGATTTCCTTTATCACATTATTCATTGTCCATATGACGTAAATCACATCCACATGAAAAATAGGTTTATCTTCATGTAAACTTCTAGGACTCGAAGAAACAATAAATAAATTATGTATGAAACATTGGAATTATTTTCATATCACAATTAAATATATTGTAATACTCACAATTAAAAATTTTATAACTATCACAGTTATACAAGGAATAACCAATAGAGTATATTTATATAATCAGTTAAGAGAGTCCTAATTTTTTATCTACATCCCATATTTTTGACAACCATTATATTATGTTCCCATATTTTCTAATGAGAAACTTAATCACTTATATTTTACGAATACGTGGAATAAAAATCATATTATATTACCATATAATCAAAGGAGAAACAAAATTGGTTAACTCCCTCCCTTTTCCCTATGCGTTGGAGATCTATAATTGGATCACATTCCCCAAGTTTATAATTATCCCTACTACCCTTATAGAAAAATAACACTAACTGTAATAGAATACCAAATAATAGGGAACATACAAATGTACTTGTAAGACATAAAGAAAATTTTACAGATATTTATATATCCATTTATTAAAATAATATTTCCCAAAAATAATATTCCAAGAAAATTTGAGAGAGACTTTTTTTGAATAAAAAGTAAAATATTATAAAGGAACCAAAAATCATATAATGCTTATTGCTATGGGAAAATTTATTATCTCAGTAATCCTTAAAATAGAATATTCCTTTTATCTTTTGTATTCAAGTTCAAAAAATACCCTAGAATGACTATTTTTCAAATCCTTTTAAGGATAGACATCAAAGATATAATATGATTTTTTATAATTACCTTATATCCATATAAATAAGTCCATAAAATAATTTTATAAATTTTGAAATGAAAGAATATTATAGTTTTAAGGGAAGCATTAAAAAGATATTTTCAAAAATAAATTCCCTTAACATGAGTTCAACTCATCTTGTATATTTTTTATCATTCGAAATAACAAATTTTCATCAATTATTTAATTTAATCAGAATACTTTCGATTTATATTATTTTTTTATCTAACTAATTACCATGTTATAATATTTACTTAATCATTTATTTTCACATTATATTTTTCGATGATATCTCGATTATATGTCGAAAACAAATTATGAAAGATTACTATAGTTAAAGAATCCATAATTACATAATCTAAAAAATCATAATCATAATATAATTATCTGTTTCACACCAAATATATATTTTTCAAAACAGTTAAGAATAATGGTTTGGAAAAATGGACTATGTTATAATCATAGAGATGATATGCCATACGTAAGCATGAGTAACTATTTTTTTAAATGATCATTTCAGAAAAATGAAAAAATAATTTTATATTTAAAAAATTATAATGATCTTTTAAATATAATAGTAATTAATTATTAATACGTATATATATCATACATGTAATGTGGTAATGATAAAATAATCACATCCCTTCATTGAGGTGGTTGTCCACAGGTATGCATGAATATCTATATATTTATTTAGTGATTGAAAATATAAGAATTTAAATGATATCATATACATTGTAAATAATTAATATTTAATTAATGTCATATATAACTGTTATTTATATCATCGTTATCATATTTGGGATTTAGTGATCAAAAACGAATTACATCGGTCTCTAAGGTAGTAGTACTCTTACACATGAATGATGAATTTCTTTCCAAATTGATGGATGAAGGGGATAGATATAGGTTTCGAAATTAACATAACAAAATAAAATTTTATATTGTATAATATTATTGAAATTCGATGATGGGTGAATAATATTTTAATAATGTGTAAGAAGATATTAAAATAAAACATGAGGTCAAAAAGTACACCTTATCTTTGGAATATCTGATTTGTTTAAAAAATTATGACCTCTGAAAATTGTGTTGTATCAAAAATAAATCCACTAGAATATGGGGATGGATTATAAGAATGGATTAAACTATAGATTATATAAAATAGAAGGAATTTTTGTGTTATAGAATGAGATGATGTTGATCCCATTTATGAGAAAGGGTAGGTGCACTCTTGAAATTTTTTAAAATATAAATATAAAATAAACTTATTTATATTTATAAGTGCACCCAGATTGAAATAATTTAATATATATTAATTATGAGACTAAATCTAATAAAAAATTGTTTTTATAGGTTTAGATAACATTGATTCATTTATATTTATATTTTAACCATTCGTTAACCATTTTGACAATTATAGTAATATTAATGTTTTCTACATTTAAGTGTTAATAGTGATTCTATAAAATGAAAAAAAACATTAAATGGATAATTATTGATTTTAATGACCAAATAATATTAATTTTTGAAGAATATAAATTAATTATGAATTCATAAACATTTTAAAAAATATTTATTATCAAATATCACTAATGTCAACTTTAGAACTAATAATTTACACTTACATTAATAATGACAATAAGATAAAGGAAAAAATGTTGTAAAAAATAATATAATTTTTATTTTAAATATAATATATTATTGGTTCACATTAATTAATTCAAATTATACAAATTTTAATATTTTAAATATGATTTATTTTTTCCCATTAATTAAATAATTTCCAAGTCAATGTTTTTTTATAATTTCAAGTAATTATTCCACAAATAAAAATAAAAAAAATAACCATGATGAAGATAAAAAATTCATATTTAATATTAACCTATTTAAAAGATGATATCATGTTGTCATATCTATATTAAAAACTTTATTGTTTTTTAAAATACGAGTTTGACATTTTCTAATTATCAATATATAAAATATTGTAAATGTTATAATCAAATAAATATATAATAAAGACCCTATATTAAACAATTTGATTATTATGGCTGCAATTTAGTATTGAAAAATAATAATTCATGTTTAGGGTCAATCTTTATGACCTATTATTCTATTATTATTCTTAATTACCCAATTTAACATTAATCATAGATAAACAATTTAATAATGTTTCTTTATAAATCGAATAAAGGAAAATTATTTCCAAATTTAGAAACATTAATTATAAGTAATAGATAAATTATTAATAAATTATAAAATTGAAGTATAATAATTTTATTTAATATGAAATTGAAAAAACAAAGTGAAATATCATTTTTCCACAACAATGATTCTTTATATATATAATGTTATAACAATTATTCAAGTATAAAAAATATTTTAAAACCCATATTTAAATTTAATTAAACAATAAATAAATTAAATAATTTCAAATATATTAAAAAATATAATTTTAATATATAAATAATTTAATATATATATAGTTTTCAATAAAAACATTATTTATGAAAATAAATTAAAATATAAAATATTCGAACAAACCATAATAAATTCGTTGTAATATATATTTGACATGATTTATTAATAAATGAGGTTCTCTTTTTTAAATTTCAATTCTATAATTTTGAATTAATGAATTTAAATAAAACTGTATAATAAAAAATCCAATTTGGATAGAAATAAATCTTTTTTCCTTTTTATTGAATAATTATTAAATATGTTAATGGTAAATGTAAAATTATAATATCTATAAAAATAATATTATTAAGAAATAATATTATTTATCTTTAATTTACCTAGGATGTCAATTTTTCCACCTTTTAAGAAATTTCATCCTCATATTTTTATTCATTTATTTGAAAATTAGGGAATCATTTTCCTCATATCGTTTGTTGGCTGCCATGTAGCTTCAAAATCCATATGGTTTATCTAAAAGCCCTTAAACTACAAAACTTCTTATTTTCACAAAATATTATATCTATGGTCAAGAATATGATAAGTTTATTTGTCATATGATAGGTTATCTTCCAACTGAACAACCTTAGTTCCCAAAATAAGAGTTGAATATGAAAAATACATTTTTTACATCGAAATATAGAAAAAATTATGTAATTAGGACAAACTCATAGGTATGTAAATTAGTATTTTTAGTCATTCGTTGAAAAATAACACAAATTTAATTCTTAATAAAAGAATTATTTTGTAATACCACAATTTAATCCATGGATATACTTTCCCATTTCCACTCTGATACTAGAAAAGTTGAATAATTACCATTGGTAATTTTTATTATACCTTAACTAATGTACCAATTAATAATTTCCTAGTAAAATCAATAATATATATTTTCATTAAATCCTATTAGTACTAATCTTAATGGTCACTTTACATCCTAGTACAACTTTCAAGAATGAAATATAATGAAATATAATCCAAACTCAACAATTTTCTCTGTAACTTGTAATCACATGGCATATAAATCGTCTTTTCATATCCCGAAACACAAAATTTATCAATGTCAAATTTGGGAAACATACCATTTTTAAACAAATATAATTTTTCTTAAAAGTAACAGTATTACATATAGGATTTAATAATATTATCTGTTAAAGGAATCTGCAATGAAAATTTAAAAAATTAGAAGTTCATGAATACCTATATTGTAGGAAAAAAATAATTAAAACATTAACCAATGGTTTATATACTAAATGAATCTTGGTTTATAAATTATCAATTTTATTAATCAACTAATTAGTTAATTTGTTTTTATTTTCTTTAATGATATTGAATTATTCATTAATACAAATTCTTCAATTACATCTATCTCTTTTATATCAGGTTCAACTATTTCTAATTGAATATATACTCTAAAAATTTATAGTCAATATATATTTCACACAATGACTAATTTAAATTATGTGTTGTAATTTTTAAACAAAATTGTAAAAGTACTAGTTTTAGGTCATGTGAATGATAATTTTAATAATTTGGTTTAATTAAAATAAACCATAATAAATTAACTTATTATTCTACATTTATACACAACCACGTCCTTTTAATTAATCATTACTATATTTGAAATGTCAACGTTATTTGATTGAAGATCCAAATATAGATCATCTTCCAGTCTTCATTTTATTTCATAGAAAAATTTGTGTCATTATTTTATATATATGTACACAACAGTCCTTAGAGTTGAGTTAATAAGGGGGTTAAAATAATATTTAATGTTTTCCAATAATTACTAGTAATATTATATTAATCTATGAAATATATTAATGTTAGTAGAATTTGTTGGAATTTATAATCAATCAAAAACTATATTTTTAGTTGGATCATATATTATGTCATCATTATTAACATTTTACCCATGGAATGAAATATATTGAATCAAAAAAATTGTATATTTTTCATATCGTTTCTTTTCATTCAATGTTTTCAGAAAAATCCTTAGATTTTTATTATTATAACTATAATTTTTTAAATAATTCAATATATAATCAGTAATAAAAAATGTAAAACATATTAAAATATTCTTGGATTACTATATTAAAAAGATCCATTAATATAGCTGGATAATTTTTCAAACCAAAACGAATAAACAAAAACTCATAACACCCATGTGTAGACTATAAATCTACTTTCAGAATGTCATCCTCCTTCAACATCAACTAATAGTTCCTATACCATCATCCAACCGTTGAAAAATAATTCTCTCCCTGGATATAATTATAAAACCATCGATATGATATAAAAAATACATATTTATAATTTTAATTTTATAAAAATGTATACTATAAATGATAATCCTCATTGACCCACCTTAATGTTTAATGATAAGATAGGATCACCGCATGGTGAAGTCATAAGAATAATTAACCATTTTTTAAGAAAATCATATAACTATTTTCTCAATTCTAGATGTTATACATGAGTCTTTTGATATAAGGGATTTGAAATTAGTATAGAAATAAGAACTAATTCAATAGTTAATTGAACTTCAACATCCCATATAAGACAAGTAAACTCATAAATAAAATCATCTATGTATTAATTCACTATCATTCATTATTTATATGCATAATTACCTTATTTTGAATAATATTTTAATGCCAACAGTTATTTACATATTACAATTGTTACACATCTTTGTTAAATGTTTTCAAGGGTATAGTTAAATTCTTGTATTTAAACTAAAACAAATTCTGAAAAAACTTCTTTATCTCTATAATCTATATTATCTTGATAAATGGAGATCTAAAATATACCAAGAATAACTTCAATGTCTAATAGGGTAATGAAAATAATCTTTTTACTAAAATATTTACACGAATAATGAAATTAATATTCTTTTAAATTATTTTTACCGAAATACATTCCCTACTTTTATTACGATATGATATGGAATCATTTCTTAATAATGAAATTCTAATTTACGAAATAATATCTAAAACATGAATCAATACATATACATTGAATTAAAAAATACATTGTCATAATATTTTGAAATGAGAATTTTACCTGACACCACATCGATCGATGCCCTAATATTTACTGAAGTAGTTGTAAATGAAGACAACATAACATTGTTCTTATGGTCTTACTATATCACATTATTCTGGTTCTTATTATGATAAAAATGGGAAACGTAATGCATATCATCACATTTAATACCTAATTAATCCTATATATCAGAATTTTCCTTATCACTATGATGATATTTTTCAATTAAATTATAATCCATATGACCAATCATAACCCATTAGAAGCACTTTCCACACGTCATAAGGAATTCCAATTCTATTTTTACCCGAACTCTTACAAAATGAAATTTTAATTTTCATTAAATAATTTTTTGATAAACCATTTTCACATTTTCCTAGCACATATTCATATTTTTTGTTATATTTTTTTATGTACACATGAAAATTGGAAAAATCCATCTCCACTTTATTAGCATATTGTGAAATTATCAAAAAAACATTCGAATTCCCAGGAAGCCAATGGATTTTGATGTATAAGATTATATCCTATGTAAATAGATTAATGTTTCAATCAATATTATGTATAATATTTATTATGTACAATGCCAATCAAGTGTTTTTTTCATGCACTACCATTTAATTTTCCTTATTTTTTTCAATTGCAATTATTTATTTTTTATCCTAATGCGAATCTCTATAAGAAAATATTTCTTGAGTAATTTATTTTAAAATACATCATATTCCAAGAATTAAATTTCCTATATTTACTTCATTTATTGACCATTTTCAACCATTTTTCAGTTATACATTAAAAATGGTACATAACAAGCCTCACATGTTGAATGTTCGAGCATCACGTGACAACGAATAATTTTACTATGTCATTAATATATAATTCAGATACCACTAGTCATATGATATACAAAATGATGGTGGATGTTGATTCATAATTTTCTCCACTTTCATTATGTTCTTATATGTCAGGTCTAGATTCTATCTTTTATATATACCACCACCATTTATAGTCATTTTCAACTATGGTGTCACTAGGAAAAACATCTTAGTTATGATTCCAACCATTTTAGTTTGCTGATTTAGAAGGACATATTCCCTTGGTGTCTTCCTAAACCATAATCCACATTCCCTTATTATAAAACCATTGAAAACAAGAATAGTTTTTAGGAATAAATGTAACACTACAAAATTATAATGTAAGAACATTTTATTTGATAGCATGAATGAAATACAACATTAAGAGTGTAAGGGGATATAATGTAAAGACCCGTAAAATTCAAGGGAATTTTTTTCTTAATTTTCTTTAGAATTTTACAAGGGCGCGGTTTCAGACGGCACCTGATTCCGAGGCCCGGTGTGCCCGGAATTAATTTCCGAAGATTGGCTCGGGTACGTTCAGTGAACGAACGAGCGGGAATTCCTAACTTTTGATCCGGTGCTCGGAATTGAAATCCGAGGGCACCGATGAACTCGCAGCGCCGATATTCGCTTAAGGAGACCTTTCCCGAAGTTGCGTTTACACGAGGGGAGTTGTAAAAAAATAACTTGTGAATGTTAAAATAATAATTTAACTTCAATTTTTATTTTTATCTTCCATAAGTTTTAATGCATGGTGTTAATGTGTTAATGGTTTTCAACCTTTGGAATTCCCAACGTTAATAAATTAATAAGGAGTTAAGTCTTTTTATTTTGGTTTTGGGGCTTTGCTGTGCGGGGGAAAAGGAGAGTTCTCTTCTCCTTTGAAGACCATCTTCCTCGACGAAGAACGCGAAGAACTTCTCCGCCGAAGAACGTGGTTCTCCCGCGGAGCGACGGACTCCTTCTGTGACGGCATCGACGTCTTCTTCCGCGACGAGGAAACCACGACGCGTCGATCTCCTTCTGCGACGCGTCAACTTCTTCCGCGGCATCCTTTTTCTGTGGCGTTCTTCCTCAGCGACGAACCCACGTCCGACCTCCGCGACGCTCACCTTCCGCGGCCGTCAATGAACGTCGAGCGATGAATCAAAGGTAGGGGGTTTATTTGAAGTATGATAAATACATATTTGTTTATTCCTCTTGTTATTAATTCTCAAAGATGATGGCCAAACAAACATGACCATCAATATGGACATTGTCCATGACCTTTTTTTATATTTCATTCTTCGCACGTTCTCCGCGCGTTCCTTCGCACCAAATAATTAAGTGCGTCAAAACATCGATGTTTTGTTGAGAGCGATATACGAACGTGGAGATCTCGACTCAAGGTATGCGAATCTGCGGTCGTCACAATTTTCTGACTTAGAACGAAGGTGCAGCGGACCACGGAAGGGGCCACGTGGCGATGCAATTCCAACGCGTCTTCAGAACGCGGCTTCCGACGAGGGTGCCAGCGGTCCAAGGTGACGATTCGGTTGGGCGAGTAGGCGACCGTGGCGGCTGGTGCAGGCAGAAGGCGGCGCAGAATGGGGAGCCACATGCTAAGGCACGCCGGAGAACAGTAGAGCCGCGGCCCTTGCCGCGGCGGAGAAGAAGGAGGCGGCCGGGCTCGCCGGCCGCCGGAGAACAGTAGAGCCGCGGCCCTTGCCGCGGCGGAGAAGAAGGAGGCGGCCGGGCTCGCCGGCCGCCGGAGAACAGAAGAGCCGCGGCCCTTGCCGCGGCAGAGAAGAAGGGGGCGGCCGGCTGTGCCGGCCGCCGGTTTGCTCGGAGGCGGGACCCGCAGGTCCCGCGGGTGGACGAACGGCCGGCTTCAATGCCGGCCGTGCTTTGAATTCCGGGGGTTTGAAACCCCCGGCAGCCGTGTAACGGGCCCCCCTCACGTGGGGGGGGGGGGCGTTGATTGAAGTCACGGGAGGCGGCGCCCCCCGTTTCGCGCGAAACAACCCGCTCGGCCAAGCTGGCCGAGCGGTTCTGAGCGGTCGGGCCGCGCGACCGGCCGGGCCGGGTCGCGCAGGCCGGGCCGGATTGTGCCGGCTGGGCCGGACCGCCCAGCCGGGCCGGGCCGAGCCAACCGGGCCAGGCCACGCGGAACCGGGCCGGACCCGGACCCGGTTCGGGCCGACCCGGATCGGACCGGTTCAGGGGGTACTGGGCCGGGCCGGGCCGGGCCCAGACCCCCGTTTTCGGACCTTTTCAGTCAAAAGCTCATAACTTGAGCTGTAGACCTCCGAACGACGAACCGTATGCGGCAACGCGATCCTTGGATCGAGACAGTTGTTTCGGTATATCGCACTCAAGGTTTCGGATTACTTTGAGTTCGGCCGGGTTGGTTCGTTCACGAAACCAACCGGGCCTTCGGAGCGGAAACGCTCATATCTTGAGCTACGAACGTCCGATTGACGCACCGTCAATCGCGTTGTGTTCCTTTTAGTGAGTCGGATCTTTTGGCATACTCCGCCCGAGGTTTGGACGCAGGTGGAGTACGGTCGGGTTGGTTTTGCCATAAAAACCAACCGGGCCCCGGAGACGAAAATGCCAATAACTCTCAGACCGGGCGTCCGATCGACGCACCGTCTGTTGCGTTGAGTTCCTGTTTACGATACGGAACTTTTGGTATCCTTCGCCCGAGTTTTGGATTCAGTTAGTAGAGGCCGGGTTGGATTGTACCCGAAAACCAACCGGGCCCCTGGAACGGGAAAGCTGATATCTTTCAGACAGGACGTCCGCTTGACGAGCCGTCAGCGGCGTTGGTGGTTACGTTGAGTAACGGTCCCTTTGAGTATACCCTATGGGAGTTCGGGGTGCAGTTGAGATACGGCCGGGATTGGTTTCGCTCACGAAACCAACCGGGCCCCTGGGACGAAAAGGCTAATAACTCACAGACCGGGCGTCCGATCGACGCGCCGTCTGTTGCGTTGAGACCCCTGTGACAAGACGGACCTTTGAGACACTTCTTCGCGGGACCTTGTGATACTTGGAGTATCGACCAGTAGCTCGTGGAGCGGACCCGTGGTACTTGACAGTGGTGGTGCGCTTGGATGCAACAGCAGATCCTTGGCGGTGGAGCGCTTGGTTGTAGCGGCGGACCCGCGTTACTCTACGGAGTGTGTGCGCTTGGTTGTAGCGACAGACCCACGACGGTGGAGACGAGCGTGCAGAGTACGAAGACCGTGTAGCCGGCTGAGACCTGACGACTGCTTGACCGACTCGACTTGGAGTGAGTCGACTAGCCCAGTGGACGGAGCGCCCGGTATTTGGCGGCAGACCCACGGCGGACGGAGCGCCTGGTAGTTGGCAGCAGACCCGCGGTACTCGACAGGAGGAGTACCTCAGCAGGCTATCTGGGTAGCGCCCGGTATTTGGCAGCAGACCCTCAGCGGACGGAGCGCCTGGTAGTTGGCAGCAGACCCGCAGTACTCGACAGGAGGAGTACTTCAGCAGCCCTAGGATAGTGAGCGGCAGCCTCGGAGTCGTGACAGGACCACTGTACACTCTAGAGACGGAGCTCTTCAGTAGTTACGGTTTCGATAATGAAAATCCTGGTTTGAGCTGAGACTTTTGACCTTGTGTTTACTTCATGATTGAGAAGGGTCACTTGCTAACTTTGGTATATGTATGGGCATATACCCGGGTAGTGGTTATCCGTCGATTTCACAATCCTTGTGTTTCCTCATGATTGAGATGGGTTACTTGATAACTTAGGTATATGTATGGGCATATACCTAAGTAGGGTTTATCTGTTGATATCTTCGTGTATTTATCCTTGTTGGTTTTAGTGAGACCTTGAGGGTCTCGGGGTCCCTACTGAGTATCGTTATACTCACCCCTGCACGGGCTATGCCCGCACCTCGTTGTGTTGGTTGCAGACGACGGCCAGTACTGGCAGAGGCCGAGTGTTCGAGGACTGGACGGTACCTGGAGGTGGACTATACGACGAGGCGGTACCCAGAGGCAGACCACTGGGCGGGTCATACTTGGAGCAGACGGCGGGACCCGAGGAGCAGAAGAGCTATCTGTACCCACCCTTCAGGTGGGATTTCCAGTGGACATCTCAGCGTAGCAGCTTTACTTTTCAGTCACTGTTTTCCCTTTCGAGTTGTACTTTACAGTTGGGCTTGTATTTCCGGCCCCTTTTACTTTTCAGCTCTTCTTTTTGTACTTAGTGTTTTACTTCCGCTTGTACTCTGTGGTGATTGTTTTCTTTATAAAGGCAATGCCTTCCCAGTTATTGGGATTTTACGCCTTTGGTGCTAGTCGCCAGCCCCTGGCCTATGGAAGGCGGGCTTGGGGTAGTCACGGCACGGGCCCCGAGGACGGGTCGTGACAAATTGGTATCAGAGGAGTTCGGTTCTACCGCGAACTCTGATCTTTTCTATGTGAAGCAATAGTGTTTAGTGTATTGAGTGTGGTTATCAGTCCAGGGAGTCCAGTGTTGGTGCGGCGGCCGACGTATCCGTACACCAGGACCCTGACTTCTGATTTCCGACTTAATGCACGAAAACACTGATTGCGTGTGTGTTTCCCAAAAGGTTTAAAATCAGCTCAAACCAGGTCAGCTCCCCAGGTATAAATCGTTGACCGTGACGCAACTGTTCAGGATGTCACCATGCAGATAGTTAGCTGGAGTTCCGAGAGAGTTCTCGATGATGGCCCACCGAGCAGCGAGACTCCGGTGCAGGGCCCTTTTTCAGTGTTGGCACCTTCGGGTGGTGTACCAGCAGCACCACCACCCGTTAGGCAGCAGATGCCACTAGCTGACGGTGCACGCTAGCAGAGCGCGATGCACGAGTTCCAGCAGTAGAGGCCTCTGAGGATACGAGGCGAGACAGATTTCCCAGGCAGCAGTGGACTGGATGGAGACGAATGCTAGAGTTCTACGCCTAGCTTGGATACTAGTAGAGCGGATGATGATCTTAGCTCCAGGTGTTTCCAGAGAGTGACCATGAGGTTGGTCCTTATAGTAACGAGGCTTCGGTACGCGAACCGATACCTGGATTAGTACCTACGGGTAGAGCGCCAGCTATGTCACTACCTGTTGGTCAGCAGACACTACCGGCGGTACCGGTAGCAGAGACTCATAGGCTTAGTGCCTTACTTATGTTTTAACATCAGATATCCCTCAAGTTTCGAAGTGAGCCTGACTCGTAGGCGGCTGAGGACTGGCTTGAGGAGGTGGTTGTGAGTTTTCTGGAGCTAATACAGCTTCGACAGTACGACATGTCGGAAGCAGAGCACTCAACGTGGCTTACCAATCAATCTTGGTACTCGTTGGTTACGTGGTGATCAGTTCTTTAGACTCGAACTTCTGAGCGAAGTGTGTCTAAAGGACATCCGAACCATTTCTTTTCCTCTATGCATTCCTACCTATGCTAGGATGCTAGAGAGAACCTTTGTGGTTGTGAACGTTAGCAGTGAAAGGCAGGAGACTAGCGCCAGTCTCAGAGACTCGGGCGTGTAAAATGTTTCAGGAGGAGGAAGTGCTAAGGACAGATGAATCTGCAGGGTAGCAGACGTGGAAGCAGAGCTTGGAGAGCAGCATGTGGTGGTGTACATTTCGACATGTTACGACCACCCGACTTAGTAGTCCCCGCCAGGCTCAGGGAGCAGGAGGGCTGGGGAGGAGAATAGCTGCATTGCGGTCAAGGAGTGTGACCCAGGAGCTCTAAGAATGATTCGGGGTACGAATTATGTCTACTACGAGCTGCCATATCTATAGACATAGGAACCAATCATTCTACCCTTCCACGAATCATGTCCCAGACCTAGAGGTTCCGGGTAAGCCGTAGACTTGACCCTCACGTCTGGAGATACCTTTGGGAGGAGACTCGATAATCACGCTTACGCCGACGGTGTGATTTGACCTCGAGGCGAGAGTTTCGGTTGGAATCTCTTGGTGGCAGCGTAGAGGCCTTACGACGTTGATCTGGGTATGGTTTTGATTCACAAATCATACCCCGGTTGACTGTTTTAGGCAAACGTCGGAATGGGTTTTCCTTGGTCGGCGAAAAGGAAACCCTGGGCAGCTCATGTTAAACTCAGACATAAGAGGGTGTGACCGATCACTCTTGAGTTGGTCAACCCTACCCCTGTGGCAGCAGGAGTTTGAGTTCAGTTCTAACCTAAAAAAAAAAGGGAAACCTCTTGAATTCGAGGGTGACGAACACGTTCTTATACGGTCTCAACCCGATGAGGTTTCGGAGATGTGGCCGAGGCGGCATGTTATCTCCGAAGTTCGATGGACCCTTTTGATCTTCAGTAGGGTAGGCGAAGAGGTTTACCGCTTGACCCTACCACCTCAGTCGCACCGGGTGCATAATGTCCACCACGTGTCTCAGCTGTGGAGATACGTGTATGTTTCTTCACACGTCATCGACCCCTGGGAGTTGGACGTCGATGACAGGGCGAGAAGCACAGAGGTTCTAGTAGAGATCGAGGATCGACAGGAGCAGGATCTACGTGAACGGTTGCTTCCTCTGGGGTGCTTCTCGGGTAGCACGAGATCTACAGGTGAGCATATGGGAGCGGAAAGCTCAGTTGCGTGCTCAGTACTACCTTGTTTCCCTTAAGTGTGAGTTGAAGCTTTACGGGGACGTAAAGCCCTGAGGTGGGAGTAATGTAAAGACCCGTAAAATTCAAGGGAATTTTTTTCTTAATTTTCTTTAGAATTTTACAAGGGCGCGGTTTCAGACGGCACCTGATTCCGAGGCCCGGTGTGCCCGGAATTAATTTCCGAAGATTGGCTCGGGTACGTTCAGTGAACGAACGAGCGGGAATTCCTAACTTTTGATCCGGTGCTCGGAATTGAAATCCGAGGGCACCGATGAACTCGCAGCGCCGATATTCGCTTAAGGAGACCTTTCCCGAAGTTGCGTTTACACGAGGGGAGTTGTAAAAAAATAACTTGTGAATGTTAAAATAATAATTTAACTTCAATTTTTATTTTTATCTTCCATAAGTTTTAATGCATGGTGTTAATGTGTTAATGGTTTTCAACCTTTGGAATTCCCAACGTTAATAAATTAATAAGGAGTTAAGTCTTTTTATTTTGGTTTTGGGGCTTTGTTGTGCGGGGGAAAAGGAGAGTTCTCTTCTCCTTTGAAGACCATCTTCCTCGACGAAGAACGCGAAGAACTTCTCCGCCGAAGAACGTGGTTCTCCCGCGGAGCGACGGACTCCTTCTGTGATGGCATCGACGTCTTCTTCCGCGACGAGGAAACCACGACGCGTCGATCTCCTTCTGCGACGCGTCAACTTCTTCCGCGGCATCCTTTTTCTGTGGCGTTCTTCCTCAGCGACGAACCCACGTCCGACCTCCGCGACGCTCACCTTCCGCGGCCGTCAATGAACGTCGAGCGATGAATCAAAGGTAGGGGGTTTATTTGAAGTATGATAAATACATATTTGTTTATTCCTCTTGTTATTAATTCTCAAAGATGATGGCCAAACAAACATGACCATCAATATGGACACTGTCCATGACCTTTTTTTATATTTCATTCTTCGCACGTTCTCCGCGCGTTCCTTCGCACCAAATAATTAAGTGCGTCAAAACATCGATGTTTTGTTGAGAGCGATATACGAACGTGGAGATCTCGACTCAAGGTATGCGAATCTGCGGTCGTCACAATTTTCTGACTTAGAACGAAGGTGCAGCGGACCACGGAAGGGGCCACGTGGCGATGCAATTCCAACGCGTCTTCAGAACGCGGCTTCCGACGAGGGTGCCAGCGGTCCAAGGTGACGATTCGGTTGGGCGAGTAGGCGACCGTGGCGGCTGGTGCAGGCAGAAGGCGGCGCAGAATGGGGAGCCACATGCTAAGGCACGCCGGAGAACAGTAGAGCCGCGGCCCTTGCCGCGGCGGAGAAGAAGGAGGCGGCCGGGCTCGCCGGCCGCCGGAGAACAGTAGAGCCGCGTCCCTTGCCGCGGCGGAGAAGAAGGAGGCGGCCGGGCTCGCCGGCCGCCGGAGAACAGTAGAGACGCGGCCCTTGCCGCGGCGGAGAAGAAGGAGGCGGCCGGGCTCGCCGGCCGCCGGAGAACAGAAGAGCCGCGGCCCTTGCCGCGGCAGAGAAGAAGGGGGCGGCCGGCTGTGCCGGCCGCCGGTTTGCTCGGAGGCGGGACCCGCAGGTCCCGCGGGTGGACGAACGGCCGGCTTCAATGCCGGCCGTGCTTTGAATTCCGGGGGTTTGAAACCCCCGGCAGCCGTGTAACGGACCCCCTCACGTGGGGGGGGGGGGGCGTTGATTGAAGTCACGGGGGGCGGCGCCCCCCGTTTCGCGCGAAACAACCCGCTCGGCCAAGCTGGCCGAGCGGTTCTGAGCGGTCGGGCCGCGCGACCGGCCGGGCCGGGTCGCGCAGGCCGGGCCGGATTGTGCCGGCTGGGCCGGACCGCCCAGCCGGGCCGGGCCGAGCCAACCGGGCCAGGCCACGCAGAACCGGGCCGGACCCGGACCCGGTTCGGGCCGACCCGGATCGGACCGGTTCAGGGGGTACTGGGCCGGGCCGGGCCGGGCCCAGACCCCCGTTTTCGGACCTTTTCAGTCAAAAGCTCATAACTTGAGCTGTAGACCTCCGAACGACGAACCGTCTGCGGCAACGCGATCCTTGGATCGAGACGGTCGTTTCGGTATATCGCACTCAAGGTTTCGGATTACTTTGAGTTCGGCCGGGTTGGTTCGTTCACGAAACCAACCGGGCCTTCGGAGCGGAAACGCTCATATCTTGAGCTACGAACGTCCGATTGACGCACCGTCAATCGCGTTGTGTTCCTTTTAGTGAGACGGATCTTTTGGCATACTCCGCCCGAGGTTTGGACGCAGGTGGAGTACGGTCGGGTTGGTTTTGCCATAAAAACCAACCGGGCCCCGGAGACGAAAATGCCAATAACTCTCAGACCGGGCGTCCGATCGACGCACCGTCTGTTGCGTTGAGTTCCTGTTTACGATACGGAACTTTTGGTATCCTTCGCCCGAGTTTTGGATTCAGTTAGTAGAGGCCGGGTTGGATTGTACCCGAAAACCAACCGGGCCCCTGGAACGGGAAAGCTGATATCTTTCAGACAGGACGTCCGCTTGACGAGCCGTCAGCGGCGTTGGTGGTTACGTTGAGTAACGGTCCCTTTGAGTATACCCTATGGGAGTTCGGGGTGCAGTTGAGATACGGCCGGGATTGGTTTCGCTCACGAAACCAACCGGGCCCCTGGGACGAAAAGGCTAATAACTCACAGACCGGGCGTCCGATCGACGCGCCGTCTGTTGCGTTGAGACCCCTGTGACAAGACGGACCTTTGAGACACTTCTTCGCGGGACCTTGTGATACTTGGAGTATCGACCAGTAGCTCGTGGAGCGGACCCGTGGTACTTGACAGTGGTGGTGCGCTTGGATGCAGCAGCAGATCCTTGGCGGTGGAGCGCTTGGTTGTAGCGGCGGACCCGCGTTACTCTACGGAGTGTGTGCGCTTGGTTGTAGCGACAGACCCACGACGGTGGAGACGAGCGTGCAGAGTACGAAGACCGTGTAGCCGGCTGAGACCTGACGACTGCTTGACCGACTCGACTTGGAGTGAGTCGACTAGCCCAGTGGACGGAGCGCCCGGTATTTGGCGGCAGACCCACGGCGGACGGAGCGCCTGGTAGTTGGCAGCAGACCCGCGGTACTCGACAGGAGGAGTACCTCAGCAGGCTATCTGGGTAGCGCCCGGTATTTGGCAGCAGACCCTCAGCGGACGGAGCGCCTAGTAGTTGGCAGCAGACCCGCAGTACTCGACAGGAGGAGTACTTCAGCAGTCCTAGGATAGTGAGCGGCAGCCTCGGAGTCGTGACAGGACCGCTGTACACTCTAGAGACGGAGCTCTTCAGCAGTTACGGTTTCGATAATGAAAATCCTGGTTTGAGATGAGACTTTTGACCTTGTGTTTACTTCATGATTGAGAAGGGTCACTTGCTAACTTTGGTATATGTATGGGCATATACCCGGGTAGTGGTTATCCGTCGATTTCACAATCCTTGTGTTTCCTCATGATTGAGATGGGTTACTTGATAACTTAGGTATATGTATGGGCATATACCTAAGTAGGGTTTATCTGTTGAGATCTTCGTGTATTTATCCTTGTTGGTTTTAGTGAGACCTTGAGGGTCTCGGGGTCCCTACTGAGTATCGTTATACTCACCCCTGCACGGGCTATGCCCGCACCTCGTTGTGTTGGTTGCAGACGACGGCCAGTACTGGCAGAGGCCGAGTGTTCGAGGACTGGACGGTACCTGGAGGTGGACTATACGACGAGGCGGTACCCAGAGGCAGACCACTGGGCGGGTCATACTTGGAGCAGACGGCGGGACCCGAGGAGCAGAAGAGCTATCTGTACCCACCCTTCAGGTGGGATTTCCAGTGGACATCTCAGCGTAGCAGCTTTACTTTTCAGTCACTGTTTTCCCTTTCGAGTTGTACTTTACAGTTGGGCTTGTATTTCCGGCCCCTTTTACTTTTCAGCTCTTCTTTTTGTACTTAGTGTTTTACTTCCGCTTGTACTCTGTGGTGATTGTTTTCTTTATAAAGGCAATGCCTTCCCAGTTATTGGGATTTTACGCCTTTGGTGCTAGTCGCCAGCCCCTGGCCTATGGAAGGCGGGCTTGGGGTAGTCACGGCACGGGCCCCGAGGACGGGTCGTGACATATAATACCATGATAATTTAAAATATATTTTCTATTCGATATAATATATATCGTTTAATTCATGAAACCCCATGTTAGATTATGTTACATGCAATAAGGAGTTTCTTCGAGAGATTACATTACACGCAAGGGCATGTTTTAATCGAATAATAATATATTATTAAAATATTATTATATAACATAATAAGACTCAAAAAACCCATTAAATTAGTGGTCAGGAATGTAATTATCTATATTATGTATTTATATTGTTTACACAATTATAAAATTAATTCATTGGTAATGAATAAATTATAAATGAATATGAAAACTGATTGAATTTAATGGAAAATATTATTATTTTTATGCTCAAAAATATATTTTAACATAATAAATTAAATTAATTATAAATTGTGGGTGATATTAATTTTATTTCTATATTACATATTCAATAAATAAATTTTTTTATTCTGCTAATATTTTATATAGGCTTAACATAAAAATAAACCCAATTTTATACATTAAATACAATTATTTTATTAATATAATTTTACCACCCTTCAATGGAGAACCCATTTTAAATATGAATTTTGACACATTAATAGATTTTATATGTCAAAATGACTTCAACATTGAATGAGAAATATAACAATTAGGTTTAGGTGAATTTTTTATATTTTTATGAAACATTTATTTTTTTATAAAATTAAAAATACTAAAATTTAGTTCATAATGGATTTTCAATGTAATTTATTTTGAAGGATAAACTATAAATTTAATTGATTTTATATAATAATTTAAGAATATTTATATTACTTAATATTTTTTAGGTCATTAGAATCTATTTCACTATAAAATTAATTACAAAAACCAAACATACTTTTCGTCATTTTTTAATTTAAAACCCAGTATTGTTGCCCTACATACTGGATGAATTTTAAATTAATTTCTTCCACTTCATAAATTAGAATAAAGAGAATTGGATTCCATATTTTGATTCAGGATAATTTACAATATCTAAAAAGTTAAAATTATAAAATTACAAAAAAAATTATTTGGGAATGTAATTAAAATTAGTTACAGTGATTAAGGATAAATTATGCTTAATAGGGGCCTCAACCATATACATAAGGCCTAAAAAGAACTAAAAACATATCCAAAAGCTATTGTATGGCCGTATTTCGACCGTATCCGTAATTTTTTCTCCTTTTTTCCATTATTGACACCAATTTCAATATGAAAAACATGGTAAGAATCCCTTTTTAAAAATATTTAAAGTGTTACAATCCTTGTAATAAAAGGTCACAACTTCTCAGCCTTCCTCACACCTATTAAACATCATAAGGTCAGAAAATATCTGAATACATATATTCCCAACATTCCCACATTTTACCATGAATCCACCCTTTTTTCATAAATCATTCTATGGAATCCCTTTGTTATAAAACAAAAAGAGTTACTTGATTTTATGATAACAATTTTTAACGATCTATTTTCATTCATTTGCTTTAGTAGTCCCTATAAAATGTTTATTCCATTCATACATAATAAAAATTCTATATATTTTTGGATGTTTTATGTTATTATTTCTATTTAAAATCACTCACACCTCCATAAAATGGGTATGAAATATATTATTTCCTTGTATAGTGAACTACTGTCTCAAGAAACGATGATTGTTAATTTTTTATTTACAACCTATCATGGTGTCCATTATGATGGAAACTAAATTTATATATTATATATATGATATTCAAAATATAATTTTATACTATATTTTTTATTTTTAATATAACTTTCATCTTTCCATCTTGTGTAAATACCATAATTTCATTTGAGGAACTATAGACGACCACCCCCTCAAAGCAATGTGACCCATTCATGTCATACATGTATTTTATAATTGATGTTATTAATAAACCTATGAAACATATATAAAATATAAATGATAAATTATTTATAATATATATATATATATAATTTACCTATAATTATTTTAAACTAACAAGGAAGATAATGTATCATTCATGCGTACATATGGCCTATAGACTCTATGGACAATGCATTTCGTATCATATAAAAAAACTATATAGATTCTTATAAATACATATGTACTACTTATATAAGATTATTAATTAATGGATTACAATCTATATATGATGAAATAATGATCCATGTAATAGTATAATCAAATAAAATGTCAAAATATACTTGTGAATATTATGCAATTAACACCTGAAATAGTGAAAATAATGAAAAATTGTTAACAAATATGTAACAAGATATTATAATATGATGATATATAATATAATAATCATCTGAATTGATATGGTATTATTTAGCAACAAATCTAAAACCACTATACAATTGTATAAATACCACACACAAAATGGAATGTTATGATAAGATAGTTTCGTCTCAATTTACATTCTATAAATATTAATTTGTTATTTTTCACTAATTCACATTAATTTGGTTTATTTATTTAATTTTTTATTTAATTTCATTAATCTCATTATTCTCATGATATTATAAGTTTCATTTAATTCCATATCTTTTTTGATATTATGATTCATATGTTTCAAAGTGGTATGGGACACTTTGGAATGTGTAAAAATTATTCGCCTAAAGAATATTCTTAATTATCATCATTGCTATCTCACATTCTTTTGTGATTTTTAACATTATCCTAAAACAATCAATTTATTTCAATGATTTTCATTTTATTTTTATTTGAATATCCATATTCTCATATAAGATATATTATTATTACATAAATTTAATATCCTTTATACTTAAGGATTCACTTTAACATTTATTTGATAATCTAGTGAATTATTGATAAAAACATATTCATTATTAAATATGGATATTATATAAGGAATATTATTTATTTTATTATTAGATATGAGTAATTATTTTTACTGTAATTATAAGTGGGGCCCAGACATTATATAACTCTTTGATTCATTGAAATGTTCTTATGAGACCAATACGTTAACAAAATTGAAAAGGTTTATATTTATAGTTTTATTCCATCTTATAAAAGGTTCTTGAAGTTATTTGTTTTCATGTTCCTCATACATAAAGTCCATTAAATAATAATTTCCATTCTATAGTTTCTATTATTATTCATCCTGGTTATTTTGTGTTGAAATATCCATGGAAAGGTTTAATTTTTAGTTCATTGATTAATTGGTATGTGTTTCTGTTTCATACCATTCCATATTTATTTTATCATAAGTAGTTATTTTAATTGAATTCGATATCAATTATTTACCTTTACATGTTAATTTATACTCATTTTTCCATTTTTTATTCCACCTTACATAACCTTTCTAAGAATTTGTGATCACCTTTATTATGTTTCATTTCACATGTTGTGAAGATGAAATATTTGAATATGTATTACAAGATTAAGTTTATTTCATTTTATTATGTATCATGCTATTATTTTATATTTCATAATTTATTATGGGCATATTGGTTGTAATTTGGATTTCCAAGACTGTTAAACTGATCGGTCCTTTGGAATGTTATTCCCTGTAATCAATCCAATTTAATAAAATAATTCACCGACTCCATAATTCTGGGGTAGGGGAACTGCAATTGGCATCAAAGGAAGACTAAAAACTTCTATGGAAACTAGTTTTAGAAAATATAGATTACGAAGCACAACCCTATGATAGTCATTGAGGAAAAATATAAAATAACCCCGTGGAATTTTTTCAAGCTATATATTATATGTGTTTTACTATAAATTCAACCCAATCTACATACTAAAATTATATGTGGCTCTGGCACAGCTGTACCTAGGAGCAATAACATCAATATAGTGTTTTAATCATGACTCAGTGTAACCTGGTACATGACAATTGCACTCACTGAACAGTCAGTTTTACACTATTGGGGATACACTTAATATAGTTAATATTTTAATTAAACAACTATGTATAAATTTAATGTAAAGATATGCCCAAATAAATCATATATATAATTTACAGATTAGTTATGCATAATGTTTAAAATTTCATCTTACTGGTCCACTATTTTGGGTATTATACATTATTTTATTATTTAATCTAGTGTATTTTCATTTCTAGAAATGATATCTAGAATAAGGAATGTGAAATCAACTAATTAACTTGATCCAATGATTTATAAGGATCATATTATTCAGGTACATAATCTAACACTGTGAAGAAAAAGTGTCTCCCAAGTATTCTCATCATTTGAGGAAATAGTATCATGTACAAATAAGATAAGTAAAGAATGTTCCCTGTCCTATCATACTGAAGGGATGAAAGAGAATAATATGATGGAATGGTGATATATGGATTAAGGGAATTAAGGAAATAAGTACTTTCCCAAATGTGATAATTTTGGAAATAAACACCCCAGTAATAATTAAATGGAAAGGGAGTTTGTTCATGTGTGGAAAGAAATTCCACCTTCCTTATTGGTATGAGGGTAAGAAATGGTTTTCCAATATACAATGTTTTAACTACATGGACATGGGACAATATACAAATCAATGTATCAAGATTCAAAGGGATATAACCTAGATGATTCCAATGGATAATTATAACTTTTTTCTACTTCCACATATTAATAGGAATGATTAATTTGTATACCAAATATTTAATTCATGTGAAACATTTATCATCAATTTAATGGTTATATTAATTATGGAATATATGAGGATTTTATAACAATAAATTTTTGTTATGTATTTGAAATCATATATTGAATTTTATGATGAAACGTTTTTCAGTATAAATTTAAACATTACAGAGGACATGTGATTGAGAGAATGAAAACATTTAATATGTTCCTAAATTGAAGATAGTGATGATGAAATGAATGATTTGGAAAAGTTTTGAATAAATTGGAATTTGTTAATGAAATATCGAAAAGTATTCTATAAAACACTTAAAAATTTATGGAATATTTCTAAAAACATATATCTTATAAATATGATAATGAATAATTCTTATTTCAAATAATGTTTTATGGTGATTCGAGTCATTACAATATTTAAATAGAATATAGGATTAATTTTTTCTCATATCCAAAGATAAACATCATTTAGACTAAAAGCTAATGATAGGTTTCTATCAAAATTTTAGTGACCTTCCTTCCAAAGTGTTGGATCATAATATTCTAGAAAACGTAACTGTTTATGAGGTGTTTTATCATTAGATGATATTTTATAGGTTAATGTATACCTTTATTATATTATGTGTCATATACTAAGTGTTGTAGTACTAATTGTTCAAGGAATAATACAAGGAAAATATTATTTTTTTGATACATATATTTAATTGTATTTTTATAATGTGATAAAATTATTAAACTATATAAGAAGGGTGGAGTATTGAGACAACAATTTATTCATATAATCATCATTTTTTTATAAAAATAACATTTATTCACAACTACGGTTGATGATTTTTTGGTCAACAACCTAAATATGAACATGTTCTCGACCACTCTCCATTAGTACATGATTATTAGATATTTTCTTCTTTATCCATGATTACATTTCCCTCCTATGTTATCATACTAGGGATCCTAGTTATATTACCATATTACTTTCCATAATCATTTCATTAGAATATGTGTTATTAACCCTCATTATAATGTGGTTCATTAAAAAATATATTATTTTCAATCCCTTTATTACTGAGAACATGTTTTATTTGGGAGTACACACATTATTTAAGGTACAGAGGATGTATACCATTAATTTATAAATTAATAACCTTGTATTTGATATCATTCTTGAAAGGTGAAAGTAACAATATAAGGGGATATAATTCCATTATATCCAAAATGACCAGGGTCTGGTGGAATCCGTCAAATAGAAAAAAATATATAAAAAAGAAAAACAAATTACATCAGTTATAAGGGGTTATTACAGATATGGGATTATAGTGTCACACACATGTCTCCATCCTCCATTGGTAAAAAAACATCGTCGATCCAAAATGACAACATCATACCAATTTCTAATACATCTTTCTTAGATAGGACATCTAGTACTTGGTTTCCTTCTCGATAAGAATATTAGATAATAGAACTGAGTTGAGAAAAATTACTATGATATTCAATCTAGTGGGGAAGAACTTTCCAAGGTATATTCAATATTTTGGTTTACATATCATGAATAGAGACATAAAAATAAGAATAAATCCAATAGAATATCCACTTATATGAAATGGTTTACCTAACTACATTCACAATATCCCATAATTCTACACCATATGCTACTATAATTCTAGTGTAATGGTAAAATAATCACTTGAAAATTTCATCATATGTGCGGAAGAAACCTCCATATCCGAACGGTCTTGTAATTCAAGAGGGTTCTCTATCAACGTAAACCTTGATTCATAAAATGATTGGAGAGATCCACCTTATGAATTTGACCACTTTGTGTTTTTTCACCATTGCTACAGTACTCAAACATCGTAGGTTGTAAAGGTCTTTAAGTGTGTTTGACCAAATTCCTATTTTCAGAACTGATTCAACATACACCTCTTTATGAATATCCATCTTTCACATAAAAAAATAAGGTTATTTTTCATCAAAATTCATGGCATTCCATGCATTCCATACTTCTGTAAATTGGCCTACAAAATCTAAAAGTACACAATAATGATTTTTGTCACCTCATCCCACACTAGTGAGTATCTCTATGATGTCGTGAAACTATATTTTATTGTCAATATGAATTCCAAATTGATAACCAATATATGCTAATAGCTTATGGACAATGTTATTGGATATGAATAGATGATTGGTATCTTCTTCATCCATTAAACATAGAAGATTGACTGAAACCATGTGATGTATAGTCTTATAAATTTGTTTGTTCATAGGGAGCATATGGTTCCATATCCTCCAAAGAAGAATCAATAAATGGGTTTCGAAAAAGTTTTACCCATATTTTATTAGACATGGTAGTGGTTTGTTGAATGCCCTAAATTTCATGTTATAATAATCCAAGATTTTGAAATGACAGAACCTATTGTGTATCCAAAAAAGTGTATATTATTTTATAATAAAATCATTTTGAAAGTACATCATGGATTGAGTGTGTGTTATGGGACCATGTTTCTGTTGTTCAATGAAATTTTTTGAAATATTCATTTTCATACAACTCGGATGTATACTAAAAATTTTCTCCATTTGGTTTCTTAGGAAATTTTTTTGACTAGAAGGTGAGGGTATAATTCATACTCACCAACCAATGATTATAATGAGGAATAAAATTGAAGGAATGGTTAAGATCTATCCAAACAGTAGATACAAGATAAAATTTATGTTTGATCATTAATTTCATGTTGAACTTATTGGATAAGAAATCATATGGTGTATTATTATTATGAACATTCAATGTAAATTATAAAATGAGCCCATCATTGAATATTCATATATATTTAATCCTATGTCCTCCCATTTCATTGGGATTAATCCACTCCTTCCATGGAACTGTTTATAATTTATTTTTCTAAATTCACCAAGACCACATGATATTCCTGATAATACATTTATTCTCTTTAATAAGATCTCTAGTCCATGTATGTGGAGAAAATAGTAAATGAACTTCAATGTTGTCACTAAGTTGACATTTCATACCATTTTATGAAGGTATAAATCATTTCCTTTCAATAATTCCATTTAATTAACAATTCTAGTGCATATTCATTAATGGTATTGTCTCTTCACTTTATCCAAAAAGTGAGAAACACCGGGATATTAAAAAAGAAGATATCCTCTCTGGAAACAATGATTATTGGAAATCCTATTTTTCATACCAACAATAATTCCATTACCAAAGACAATACAATATTTTCCTCACTTATGGATTGACCCATACCTCATGAGAATATTTAAAGGGAGTTTTGATGGAGGAAATAGTCTTCCATGATGCTTGAAAAATAAGGAGGACATCATCATCTTACAAAAGATTCGAGGGAGGAAAATCATATCTACCAACATTAATTTTACTATAGTGACTAACATGAGTGATTTTAATTATGAATTTTCTCAAATACACTACACCTATGGGAAATAGTATTCCATAGAGTGGATTACCTTTCTAACACCCCTCGAACATGGAAATAATCCCCTGGACGTAAAATTAATGATAACAAAATTCCTTCTAGAGGTAAAAATGTTGTTAATGATCATGATAAAATATATAGTGAAACCATAACCCCTAAAAAAATCTAGTAAAAATCTCCATTTCATAGTTTTAAAGGCTTTGCAGATGTAAATTTTGAAGGAAAATTATACTCCTTCATTTTCTTATTTATATGATTAATACGTTCTGAGGCTGTGAATGGAAAATTGTGAATTTTACTACCTAATAAAAAACCAAACTAGAATGGACAAATTATGTGATAAAAAATTTCCCATACACTGTTCTTTATTATTTTTCTAATAACTTATAAATTGTGTTACAAAGATAAATTGGCCTAATGTCTTTAATATCATGTTCATTTTATTTCCACTAGAGAAATGAAATGAATTTAAAGTTTTCCCCACAAAGAATTGAGCAATGAGTGAAGAATTAATTGTTTTAATAAGTAATATCATCATGTAAAATATCCAGAAAAATCATAAAAAGAACTTGTTATTATACACACCAAGACCAGGAGCACTCCCCAGGTTGACAGAGAAGAGGGTTTCGTTGATTTCCTACTCGGAGGGAACCATGATTAAAGCATGATTTTGATGATCAAAAATACAATGAGATATATTAGCAACCATTTTATGTCTTCCATTTTTCCTAATATTAGTGTAATTACCCTTGAAATATTCCACCACATCTTGAGAGTTATCATCCTTAAAATTGTGGAGACACATATTAATGTCAATAACCTAATAAAAAACCTTTTCCCTCAACTCATAGAGAAATATATTAAAGAACATAGAGTTCCTTTCACAATAATTTAACCAATTAACATTCAATTTATTTTGTTTATATTTTTTAAATTATCATTAATAGGTCAACATTCTTGTGAGGGGATTGAATTTATCCTCTATATGGGGAGTTCCGATATTTATTTCCAACTTGACAATAGTAATAATCATCTTAAGAATTATTATCCTCCATATCAACTTGGGAGAAATATTTCCTACTTTATTATTTGTGTAAATTTTTGGAATGATTTAATGTGTTAGCAATCAAATGAACATGGATAGCAATGAGATCAATTTTCATGGATGAAATCACGGATTCTCTACATCCATAAGTAACAAGCAATTTGTTATTAAATACAAATGGGATATGAGTTGACCTCACCAAAATGTAGAAACCTGCACAAGGGTAGGATTATGATATGAATAATTATTTGGAAGGGTATAACTAGAGACATCGTGAGAATAAATCATATCATCCATTGGAATAAAGAATATATTAGGCCTCATTTTATATCTTCCCTTCATGGTATAATGTATCCATGTGAAATATTCTCCAATAACTAGTACCTCCACATGATTTCACAGATCAATATAACATGATAATTCCATATACAAAATTTAATTGAACTGAAGTCTTGTTTTATATATAGATATAAAAATACTATTAAATTCACTTGGAATTATCCATTTGTGATCCATACTTGTAGAAGTACCTAAAATATCATCTAAGAGGTCCCTCTTCTTGATATAAGATGTGTAAACATACAAAAATGTTTGGCCGAAATCATTCCCTTCTATGCTGTAAGAAAATAATATAATATGAGTCTTCTTGATGCATAATGTGATTTCAATGCACGCATCAGTTAAAAGAAAAATATGGTCCTTATGGTATCTGTGCAGATTATCAGAGTCAAACTTATATCTAAGAGAGGCCCAATTTAAATTTTTCCAATTTTCAAATATGAGTCATATTTCAGCAATGCCAATATGAAAACTTTTATAGGGAATAATTAATTGTCTAAAGTATTTTTCTATTAGAACCCTTGTCACTAACAGTTTCAATATAGAATATGCATTTATTAAGTTATTTATCACTTGTATGAGGGCATCCATGATGTTCTATTGTATTTTGTCTATTTTTAATTTCCCTTTTCAATTTTTCATCCCTCTTTTTGGAAATGTAGGTTATTGCTGAAATTTTTATATACACATATAATGGACCTTCCTCGTTGTTTATGGTGTTCCCAAATGGACAATTAGTACATCCCTGACCTCATAATACCAAAATAATCCATTTAAAAGGGTAAAATTATTCACAAGTTATCCCAAATCCGAATATTTCATTCTGTATAATTTCCACTTATCAGCTTTAGAGGAGGGATATTTTGAAATTTCCCATTCCAATTCACTGGTATTAGCCTCATGTACCATCGAATTCCTTTCATAGACATTTTGATGCATGTTCCACCATTTAATGATTCCACATGCTTTCTTTTTGTCTCTTATGGAGTCAGTTATTCACTAGAATGATGCTCAATTTCCTTCCTTGTGTGTATCATTGGATTCCCAGTACTGTGATTATCATATAAAATAAGGGAAACTGTGAAGGATAACTCATGTTGCTTCATTTCCCGATGAGATGAAATGATTAGACCATGAGGTATGTGAGGTTTTCCATTGATGTAGATATTAAGAGGCGGTACCTGTGTAGAATTATCACCTGAAACATTTTCCATTGGTGTTCAATCAGGATGACGCTGATGCACAATTTCAATTCTCTCATTTTCTTGAACAATATTAGAGAGAAAATAAATATGAGGAATCATGTTAGTAACCTAAAACAACATATGATCATTGAAAGGAAATGATTTAACATGGGATGTTGTCATAGAAAATCAATTACATCAGGGATATCTAGTAGTGACATATCTAGGATAAGAGGTGTAAAATGTTGTTTATATGTATCAATATATTCTATAGGAGAGTAATATATTCTATAAACTATGTTGGAGGTTGTAAATCAAGTCATCTTGTGGCTCATAGGATATATTTCCTTTTTTTATTCCTTCATTCAGTGGAATCATGATCCTTCAGGTTGATGAAGCTACACTCAGTGTATCTTTGGCATTCAGAGATAATATGATCAAAATATTTCCAACCCATATATAATTCAGTTTTCTACTCATATGTATTCTCAAGGATAATAAAAACATTTCTAGTTTTGAGAAAAACCTCATCCACTAGAGTACTATACATATCCAATTCCACTAATATCTAGGCATAGTGAATGAACATTAGGTTTTCTATTTGTTTATCCATTATAATTCGGTTTTCAACTGAGGATCCAATGTCCCAAGGATTATTGGATGCTAATAAATCTATTAAAGAATAAAAATCAACATCCAATCCAATGTGAAGGGGTTCCTGAAATTGTAACAATCTAATTTACATTTCCATTCCTGGAGTTGAAAAAATATAGCCTTCAAATATATCAATCCTTTACTACAGTCCCTTATCTTAGCTTCATCATATGAGAATACTATGTGGTAATACCCATGAGCCATGTCTATCATTTTTTAATCACTGAATCCCAATTGATCTATAATTTGTCTAGTGAGATCATGGATCCATCAAACCTTTTACCATTTTGAGAGTATTACTTGAGAAATAATAGAATATATACTGATACGTACCCATTCATCAATATTAGATTGATTAGAAGATACATGATCCATTAGCCCCTTCTTAGTGATTGTTCTAGGAGGGGGATTATAAAAAATAGTGAAATTGAATGAAGATTCCAATTTCACTACATCAGTTAAATTCAACTTTAGATAATAAATTACTCTTGGATTAACCCGTCTGGGTTTTTCTACAAGATAGAATAACTCCTTATAACCAAAATTTTCATCCATATTTATATATGTTGAATAATTCCTTATATCAATTTTAATTTCACCAGAGGTGTGGTTTTCCCCTTCATTCCCCTTCACCCATTTACCTTCGGTATTCAATGCATGAAACACATAGTTTTCTTGAATTATATACAAGAGAGACTTTATTTTAAATATTACATTGTATGCAAGGAAATTTTATAACTGAACGATAATATATTATAAAAATATTAGTATTTACTCTAAAAAGATATAACCGGGAATTTAAATTAGAGTTTATTAATATAATTAACTATCTTATGTAAATACATATTTTACTAAAATATAAAATGAATTATTTGGTTAATAATTATTTGGAACTAAATATGAAATGTGATCGAATGTAAAGGAAGTTATTATTTTTATTATGCTCACATATATATTTGAGCCAAATAAACTAAATTAATTAAATTTCTTGAGTAATATTAATGTGATGTTTATTTTATATGTTCAATAAAATATTTGGTATATTCATCAAATATATTTGGTTTTATAATGATAAAAAACCCTTTTTATACACAGAATACAATATTTTTATTAGGTTAGTTTTACCACCATTAAATGGGAATACAATTAAAAATAATTATTTTTACACTTTACATGATATAATATGTCAAAAAATAACTTCATATTTGAAGGAGATAAATATAAATTAGGTTAGTGTGTATATTTTATGTTTTTTAAACATCTAATATTTTTAATGAATAGTAAAAAATACTGAAATTTATTTCAAATTTACATTTTAATATATTTTATTAAGAATTATAGATAATAATTTTTGGGGATTTTATTGTTTAGTTATATTATATTTTTATTCATTAATATTATCTAATTTTTTTTGAAAAAAATAACATTGTAATTTATTATAATAATATAGAAAACCTTCAATCATTTTTACTTTACAAAAATTCACTGACGTCCAGCCTGTTAGATGAATTTTATATTAATTTATGTCACTTTTATGATTAAAATTTTCGAATATTGATTCCATATTTGGAATCGTAAAAATTTATAATCTCTAATAAGATGAATTTTTTTTTTCAAAATTATTTTATTGAATGTAGTTAATATTAATTACAATTAATGTGGTTAAATTAAGCTTAATAATGGATTAAACCTTAATCATAATTCCAAACATGACCTATAAATATGTGAAAAAATTTATTATGGTCATATATCGACCATATAATTCCATGGATAAAATATTTTCCATTATGAGATCAATTTTAAACCAAGAAAACGTCGGAAGAATCCCATTGTCAAAATATTACCATAGTTCAACTCTTCCTCCACTATAAAAGGCCGCAACTTTTCCCCATTCCCCAGATATACTAATCCACTTAAGTACCAAAAATAACTATAAAATTAGATTCCCAAAAACCTTCCCCTAGACATTGAATCCTCTATTTGGTCATAAATCCTTCCAATAATCCTTTTTGAATAAACCAAAAGGAGTTACCTAATTTTATGTTGACAGTTTCAGACGATCTGTTTTCATTCATTTTCTTTTCTAATTTCTATAATCTCCTTATTCCAAGATAACATTGCAACACTAGTGGCCTCTATATAATATGATTTTATTTTTTTATTTTTTTCTACCTATATTTACATACACCTCGATCTAATTGTTAATGAACATAATGTTTCTATGTACATCAATCTACTACCTCATGAAATGATGATTGTTTATTTTTTCCTTTACTACCTCTCATGGTGCCCATTATGATTGAAACTATTTTTGTATATGATATATATTATTTTTTTAATGTATTTATGGTGTTGTAATTTTTATTTATAACATTCCTTTATGCTTTCCATCGTGTTTATATAATATAATTTCATTTGACAAAGTGTGCACTACCGCCCCCTCAAAGCGATGTGACTCAATTATTCCATACATTGAATGTATATAGGATGGTATTAATAATCCCATGTAACATATATAACATATATATTATAATATAGTTTTAATAAAAATATATTACTTAAATTTAATTATCTTAGTACAATAATGAAATGAATATAGTATTCATGCATACCTATGGTCTGCCGTCTCTATAAACAATGCATTTCATTTCTTTTCTCCAACCATTATAAATTATTCTAAACACATAATTACAGAATATATAAGATAATTATTTCATTTATTCCAGTATGGATATTATGAATTCATTATCTTTGTAATATTATAATAAAATGAATACTCAAAACTTACTTTAAAAAACTAGGAAATTAATAACAGAAATAGTAAAAACAGTGAAAGATTGGTAACAAACGGGTTATAAAGAATTATAAGAAGATGATATATAATATTAAAAACATAATTATGGTTATGTTATAAGTTAGTAACATATTTTAAACAACTATAATGGTGTATAAATACCAGACAACAGATGTATTATTATGTTACGGGAGTTTCTTCTCAATTAACATTCCATTGAAACATATTTTTTATTGTGCAACAATACACATTTATTTCGTGAATATATTGTCTTTTTCATGTTATAAAATTAATACCATTATTATGATGGTATTAGAAGAATTATTTAATTCCATACCATTCTAGATATTATGATTCAAATGTTTTAAGAGGGTATGGGACACATTGAAATGATTAAATATTATTCTCTGAATGATTGTTCTTTATTATCATCCTTGCAATATCACTTCTTTTTTTGATTGTTATCAATATTGTGGAAAAATAAATTTGTTTCATTAATTTTTCAATGTATTTATAATTGAATACACATATTCTAATACAATGGATATTAGTATTTCCTAATCACTATATCTTTATACATTTGGTTTTCACTTTGATAGTAATTTTATTTCCTAGTGAATTATTGATACAACCATATTATTTACTAAATATGAATTCTTGATAAGTCATATTATTTAGTTTAATATTTTATATATGGAATTATATGGAATTTTAATGACTGATACGGCCCAGACATTATATATCATCTTCATGCATCGACATGTTCTCATGAGACAAAGAAGTATTCTCAATTAAACAGGTTTCTATTAGTAGTTTTAAACAGTGTGTGTGAATGTTCTTGATTGTATAGGTTTTCACATTCCTAGATAATGATTTGTATTAAATAAATAACATCCTTCATATAGTTTGTATTTTTATTCATCCATGATATTTTTTTCGATATATATTTAGATACATTGAATTTTCAGTTAATTGATTAAATGGCATGTGTTTTAGTTTCTTACCATTCCTTAATGATTTTTTCATTATATAATTATCATAATGGAATTTGATAATTGAGATTTACCCTCCCATTTATATATATTCTAATTTATTTATTTTTACTTCTTCTTCACTTAGCCTTTCTGATCAGTTGAGTTCACCCATATTAAGTTTCATTTCACTGGGCCTTGAAGAATAAATATTGGAATAAACATTCAAGGATTCAATTTTTTAAATTTTATTATGTATCATGATTCAATTTTATATTTCCCAATATATTATAATAATCATTAATATATTATATATTTCAAATACTACTAAACTGATCAGTCTTTCATGATTTGATTCCATGTAAAAAGGCCAATGTAATAAAATAATTCACTAGAATAGGGCTTCTGGGGTTAAGGATTTACATGAAACAAGGTAATTATCTTATTCTATAGAATTTCAACATGACCAATATGATAAATCAATTAATAATATTTTATTAACAAGATCTTAACATTAAATTTAATATAAAAATGTATTTAGTACCAAATATAAGGACCCATATATAAACATTCCATTATCTTGTGTCTTTAGTGTAGATTTAATTTCATTTAGTCCCAATGATATTATAGGAATAGGGTTTTAAAGAATCATGTGAACATATTTCTTCTAAAATCCATATATTAAAATATATAAAAATTTATTTAGAAGCTATTTTTCAAATAAAAAAACTATTAACAAGAATTTTATTTTTCACTTATGAAAATTATTCAAAAATTCCACATGGATACCTGTTTTCCATCACCCATCCTTAAAACCATTGAATAACATGATATAATGTGGTATGAGTAATAAAAACATAAAATGTGACATTAAAATAATTAAATATTCTAGTCAATGAAAAAACATGAACATCCATAAAATACTTACCATAAACAAATTATTCTTTGATATTATTAAATAAATCATTTTCACATGAAAACATGAAATTTTTTCTCGAAGGAATATTTAATTCCCAAAGTGTGTATAGCTAAAAAATATATAAGAATCTTGGGAATATTTTTCATTTCAGTCTTACAAACAGAGAAACCCTCATAGTTACACATTTATTAAAAATAATAGTTATAATTGGAATAACCTTTGTAGTATTTTCTAATAATCTCTTAGGATAAAACTAATCGATTAACTCCAGCCCAAATTTAGAATAACCAACAAAATATATTTCTGTATTCTCTTATTGGAAACCATATATGAAAACATTTTCTCGTTTTATGAATAACCATTAAAACATATTCACATATTATATTAGTGGAAACCAAATTTGTTAACTCCACCTAATGACACAATTTTATTTTCAATCTATAACGGGCTTAGTAGACCTTGGTTTATAATTGAATGAACTGTGATCTTAAAAAATTTCATCAACATATCATAATATATAAAAACATGAATTAAAAAATATTCTCATTTTCCATAAGAAATTATTTTTTGATATTGATATATCTCTTTCTTATAAAACCCATCTCTGATACTAAAATTTACAAAAAAGGGAAATAGGGGAATTTATAATATGTACATTGAATAAGAAAATAGTTTAAATGGAAAATTTAAATGAGCATTTTAACAAAGAAAGACTCGAACCTTCTGTATGACTCATCACGTACAGTCTTTATCAACCCAAATAATAAACATAGTTAAATTATATTATTTCATGAGATCGTTTATCATGTTCATTATTAATTTTCTTTAACTCATTACCATGTTATAGTAATTAGTGAATCATTTATGTTCATGTCAAATGTTTTGACACACTTTGGTTCATAATTAAGAAATAAAAATGGAAAGTTGAAAATAATAAAAAATATTAATATGACATGATTTTAAAAATAATAAAATTGATATAGGTGTATTTTTTAGTCATTATAAATTCATTCATAACCAATAATTATTTATATAAATGAAAAATGAACTATATTTTAATCATGGAGATTGTATGTTGTACGTATGCATGACTGACATTTCAAGTTTATAATAAACAATACAAAAGTATGGTAGATAACATTTAATATTTAAATAATTCTAATTATAACATAAAAATTATTATATCTATCTAAATATACTTGTATACCATGAATTTTTTGTAGTGAGGAAAATGAATCACATCAATTCATGTATGTCGTAGTTCACACTTACACAGATGTGACATTACGATTTTCAATTGAATTGAAAGGTAACATTTTAAATGATATATTATCTTTTTATAATTATTAATATTCCATTAATATCATATATATAAAAATTTATTAAATAATTATATACGTTCGGTAGTTCTTGTGATGGGAAATGAATTACATCATCCAGTGAAGAAGTAGTCTTTCATACACATTAATAATTAATTCCGATCGACATTGATGTATTAAATATATATATATATGGTATTACATTATAAAAATAAAATATAATTATATATAGGATACATATGTTATTATCATAAAATGGTTGAAGAATATTTGAGGGAATTTTAAGCATAATTAAATCTAAATCATGAAGTTGAGTACTATAACTCTAATTCAGAATGTCTAAATTGGATAATACATCTAGACCAATAATATTAGTTTTATGATAAAAATAATGCATCTATAACATTACTAGATACTGTATATGGTTTTTTAGAGGTGATAAGATGAAAAATGGATTTTAAATGTTAAAGACTGTGAAATGTTTCGTCCATTTATAAGATAGGGCAGAAAAATTATTATTATTTTTCAAAATATCAATCTATTACAAATTAATTTTTATTTCCAAGTGTCTCAAAATATATAATATTAAAAAATAAGATTATTATTAGTCGTAATACTCTCATAAAATAATTTTTAGTAATTTTAGATCACATTCTTCCCAATCCTATTAATATTAATTATTCATAATCCATTTTGAAAATTAGAGTTATATTAATGTTTCCTACATGTTAAGGGTTTGAAATTTCAATATAAAAAGGAAAATTACCCAAAAATTGGATAATGTTTTATGTATTTAAATATATGACATTAATTTATAGAAATATAAGAGGTTTTTGAATTTTTAATCAATACATAAAATTCTTATTTATTTTAAAATATAATTAAATTAACTTTTAATACTATTAATTTCCACTGACAATAATAACATAAAAAAACTATTGAATTTGAATAAAATATATTAAAACATATAAAATATTTTTTTACATCTATTAAATTCATGGTCCTCATTAATTATATCAAATTATACTAGTTTTTATATATCTAATATCATTTATTTTATTTTTCCATTATTCCAATAATTACTACATTAGTGTTTTTTAATAGTTTAATGTGATTATTTATTTATTATAAATTTAAAATAAATTACCTATAAGAAGATAGTTCATTTATATTTTAAATTAATGTCTATAAAAAAAATACTCGGATTATAACTATGTTAAAAGTATTATAATAATTTAAAATAATGGTGTTAAATTTTTTACAATATAAATAAAATGTTATAAAGGTTAAAATTGTATAAAAATGCAAAAAATGGCCATATATTTGACCATTAAATGTTTCTGTATCTGATATACTCGTCCAATAAATTTTATATAAGTTTTAGTGTAATAATATTTTTATCATCTTAACCGAAAATCTATTAAAACTAGTGCTCTAATTTTTCATGCCACTTGACATCAAGCATGCCTCCCCATACGACATATATTATAGAATAGCAGCGAGGGTCTAATGGATCACTTTTGGAGTCTATACCTTATTTAAAATATATATCCACAATATATAACATATGAAATAATGGGAATAATAAATAATATACCATAATCATGACTTATTAACCATTTCCTAAACATGGGACACCCCACAACCAAATAGTAAATAAGGCATATCATGCACATTGTGCCAAAATATAGAAAATTAAAAATATATAAAAATAGATGAATCCCCTAAATGGGTCCTCACTCCTTGTACAGATCCTAATCCATGCACATCTGAATCCCAACTCAACTTCCTAGTACTGTTCCCTTTCCCTTTTCTTCACCTATAGTTGATAAATATTCTTGGGTACCCAGAGGCGACACAAGAAGGGTGTTTATAGAAAATAGTATGCCTTAACCAGTGGTGCCTAAAAAATATCTAGTCTAAACATATAGTTTGGCGAACTATTAAATAAAATAAAGGGTATGAAAAATAAAAATCTTGATCCATTAGTTAAAAATATTATCATTTACCATTTCCATAATTATTTTCATTTTAATCACATATATAATCATTATAAATAAATTCATTTTAATTACATGATTCATGGGATAGGAATTTACATCATTTACACAATTTCAGAATCCAGTAAATCACAATGAATAATGGAAGAAATCGATTTTTCTATCTCGATTGATAATAAAAATTTCATAAACCAATACATAAAACATACCATGGAGCCTCAGTCCAGGTAGTCTGGTCAAATGCAGCCATTAGAGGTATATGTCCTCAGTCCCATTCCATTTTATGTGCATTATATATTTGGGTTTTAGAGCCTCAGTCAAACTAGACTTGTGTGCATGGATACTAAATTCCAATACCACACCACTACTATGTCATGTGAACATGCTTATTTATAAATTGACCACATATACCATATCACAAACCATTCAAAACCAACACACATTTAATTTACTCATCACATTTAATTCAACACATAAATCATCATCTATCCTCAACCAGTTAGATCATTCTCCATTTACATAGCATACCCCATTTAAATAATTTCTAATTTTATTCACTAACACGTTTACCATATTCAAAAATTCTCACAAAATATCCCATTTCCCATAATTCATTATTTTTTTTAAAATAACCTATTTACACAATTCAATTACAAACTCATAAGTCAATTGACACATTCAATTTATTCCATTTAACCATTTCTCACATTTTTTTCAAACAATCCCTGTTTCCTCTACTAAATTCTATACACAACTATCAATAATTCCATTTTATGTCATTTTAACATTAAAACATTATCATCATATGATACACTATATCAAAAGATAAATTAATTATTATCATTTCGATTTACTATGATTAGGTATCCTTATAACCCCCATGGGTTGTCTTAAATTGGTCTAATAAGTTTTAATTCATCCCACATGGGTCATTAGGAGTCTATGTAATTATTTATCAAACCATTTTAACAAATGATAATAAATTAATATATTTCAAATAAAGAGGGAACCAATAACTCAACAAAACATGTAAAAATCATCAAAAAAATTATGGTATATAATGTGTTGAACACCTAAATCGATTAAAAAGTTTAATGCTCTCATAAAAATAGATTTATATCCAGACTCAAGAATCAATTAATGCTCCAATGAAGGATTGTTTATAAAAATAGAGTTTTAGGGATTTAAAATAAGGAGAAAAAAAATTCATGACATAATTTTGAAAAGAGAATCATGAGTATCATTATATTTACCCATAGCATCAATTCTTACCTAATGGAACTCTAAATGACCAATAATTGAAGGATATAAAAAATATGAATTATTGGGAGCTAGGGTTCACTAATAGGTATAAAGGATTCATAATGAGGAAGAAAACACGGTGAAATCCTAAAACACCTAAGTGGGGTAAACAGAAAATGTTGACTTTTAATGAGGTGTATGATTATCCAAAATGTGCTGAAACCATGCACCGACCTTTTTCCAAGAGGCACTATGTTTTACAGTTACCATGGAATTCTACATAGTCTAAAAAACGTGTTCTAACCATGTGGAATTCAATTTTCATATTTCTCCTTATTTTTCACTCCCACTTGAATTGTTTACACTAACGATTTCCCAACATTGTGAAGTGTAGAGGATGACCCTATTTCCCTTTTTTTCATGTCCCAAACCCTAGGAATTCCGATATGATTCCTCATCTACATAGTAAATATTTAATTAGAAAATATTAAGAAATTAAATCCAAAATTTAAACAATAATATACCTCAAAAAATATGGGTATCATACAAACTAGTCACAATATAACATCTCACCCTCAAGCTGCACATCCAAGCATCATTGAGGTTCTAGAGAAAATATATTTGGCTTCAAAGCTTGCATATCTGACTCTATATCTCCTGTTTCATCTCAAAAATTACCATACTTCCAAAATACTTGATCCAAAGAAATAGTCTTACAATGCAATACATTCTCGCTACAAACCTCAATACGAACCAGATTCTCCCCAAAGGACACATTAGTCACAAGCTCAATAGCCTCAAAACCAATCACATCAGATATCTCAAGGGGATAATTTTGAAGCTGTGAAAATGAATAATATTGTTAATACCACTATATATTTGTGGAAGAACCAATATGTGAACCCCTACTCATACCCTCTCTATAATATCAAATGGTACCATATACGAGGGAAGTATGTCAGCCTATTGTAATTACCGATAGAAATATATCCTTGTTACACATGAAGAAACAGATGACCACCCCCTCTATAATCAAGAGGATGAATACATCACTATTAATATTAATTCTACCTACTCTGATCTATAACCATGAAATTCCAAAACATTTTAATCTATTTATATCTCATGCACATGACTCGGCCCCAATAGCTCTGATTCCCCATCCCCTTTAAAACATAACAGAGATCTACACAACCTGTCATAGGGAAACTCAAAAGGAACCATCTGAATCATCATCTGGTAACTATTGTTCTGAGAAAAAAAAACCAACCCTAGAATATTTTCCCATGATCTAGGAAATTCTATGATACATTACCTCAACATATCCTCTAACACCTAGATAGTATTCTCCAATTGTCCGTCTATATCCTGGTGGAAATTCGATCACAATAACATGCGGGTATGAAGTACCATATGTAATCCTGACTAGGAGATCAATCTCAATCACATATCATGATCTGAAACTTCGGTTCATGGACCCCAAAGAAATCACTCTACATCTCAAATATATATGTCACCCAACTGATCTATCGTGATTGTGTCTCTAATTGTCATGATATAATATATCTTAGTTAACTAATACCCAACTACACATAACACATAATTCACCCTTGGAATCCTTTGGATACCCACCACATTTCGATTTTCACGTGATCATGTTTCCATTCTGTAATGGAAAATGGAAACAAAAAACCAACTGATCACTGGTGCTCAGCCATCACCTTCTAGAAGGTAAGGAATCGTTCCATAAAACATTCATCTTCATTCTTCATCCCATGCCACTAATTCTACATACGATGATCAGAATACATTTTGGTAAAACTATGGTTCACTTCCCACAACTATGGATGAAACTCGTTTTTCAAATATTCTCCCATATATGATGGAACAACAACATGGTCACAAACTAAAACGATCCCATAATCTCCAATGGTTCCACTGATGGCGCCTCCCCACTCATAAGACTTTATCTTAATAACACAAATTCTACAACCTCACCCGACCTCTCCATAACTCATCTCAAAAGTGTTTATTCAAAATTCAAGGATGAAAGGGTCCTCTTCCCTATGCCATCAATCACCTCCATATTCAGGTCAATAAACAATTCCAGAATCCTCTACTGAGACATGAATTCCCGAACAGTAATATTTGGAGTCTTCCAGATGATTCTCAGTCAAATTTACCCAAGAGAAGAAGGTAGGATAGTCTTTATAGTTTAGCTTGGGTTGTCGAATCCTCAGAGACCTAAGAAGTAAACTATAGACACGTACATTCTGTGGAATGTTTTTGGATATGTAGTTGATAACTTGGGGTTATTTTATATGGGTTTAAGGTAACTCTATGAGAGTTATGTGAATTAAATTTAAAATAATGAGTTCATCCTAGGTTATCGCTTGGGGTGGATTGGACGTATTTTCTTTTTAATGATTTCAATTTCTTATATTTGAGATAGGTTCATTTAAGGAGATAAAACAACATCATCACTTACTAGCTTAATGCCTACACCCTTTAATACTAATCACCTATACACTTCAATGATCAGTGTTTTGAGAACTTCAAGGTAAAGGTTCGTATTAGCACTTGAAGTGTGTGGCCTTAAATTCAACAAGGACGACAGAGTTTAAAAATCATCAAATAAAAATACCAATTAAAGAAGTGATTATAAATTAATGAGGTGTTAAATAACATCCAATCCTTCCCCTTGATACTCCTTTGGATTAACCCATATGTGGGTTATCCCTCGATATATCCCATGGTTTCAATGGAAGTAGAATGTAGACTCATGAGGGAGGAAATGGAGAAGTAAAGAGAACAACAAAATTAAACTGATCACTCCACCGTTGTGTGAATAATTTCACAAGGTTTGGTATGAATAAATTCACACCTTGATCCAACGGTATCAAAGTGAAATGAATAACATTACAATAAGAGTATAAGAAGAAATTTATTATGAAACTAATGTGAATTTAACAACTTATATGTGAAAGATATATTTGAGACACAAAATTGCAGCATAACATTACAATGGAACAAAACACCCAAGATTAAAAAAGCTTTCACCACCACACCCTTAAATAAGCTTTTTGGGGACCTTGGGTCGAGCCTCCAATAGTAAAAATGATCCCACTTGAGTATGGTAGGCCTAGGGTGGTGGAAAGTAAGGGAAATGATACTTTTCCACCATTAACCCGAGGTGGCAGCCAACTTGCTTCCAACGAACAGACGCGCTTGTACCACCTAGTAGATAGCCGAATCAGAGTAGGGAATAGAAAAATAAATTAGAGCCTCGGATTTCTTCTAACCTCCTGTAAACGTTGGGTATATTTGGAGTTTTGGATTTCGAGATATGATCATATTAGTGGGATGTTTTTCTCGGCCGCAGAATCTGACCCAAAATTTTATCCCTAAATTGGGCCGCCTAAATGGACACCATGGAAGCCGAATTAGCATCGGATCCTGCAGAGTGATTTGTTCCTATACAAGTCTTCTAGAATCCCACGAAATTTTGGGTTATTTAGGTATGTAGTTTGGGCCTCACATTCTCATTAGTGGGATGGTGTCCAATCTGCCTTCTCCAGAATTGCTTCATTTCATTGCCGAATATCTCCATCATCCTCTATGAATTATCCATTGATCCCTAAATAGAAGATGTTTATTTTTAAGTGTATATCAATTTAAAAAAATATCAAATTAAAATATGTATAATTATATTCCTTAAAATCATATGAATTATTGGGTACTTTAAATGATGTTAAAAAATGTACCACAAAATAGTGCATTTTAAGAAGGTATTACAATCATAATGTGAAATGATGTTCAAAGTGTAAAATGCACTAAAATTGTGTTTATGAATAATAAAGAACATGAATATTATATATATTGCCAATGAATATTATCCTCATTTAGTGGCTAATTACACCCCCAACTTGAGTTTTCCTAGTCCCGGGCAAAATATATGTCAACAATACGAAATTTATTTTCCCATTTCCAAAAAACATTTTAATTAACAATGATCACCAAAAGAACCTTATACCAAAAAATAATGAAACCCATTAAAATATTTTAATACAAGATAGTTTCATAAGAATATCCCAATCCCAAGTCCATTCCTTTATTCAAATTCATTGTCATATTTCATCTAATATCAATGAAGTATGAGGATGTGTTGTGAATCAAAATAGTCATGGGGGTTCATTTTTATTCAAGGGGGGGAATGATGGAAGTGCTAGGTGGAATTTCATTTCAATATTAAGATGAGTGTTCATTTTTTATTGTATTTTTATTGTATTTATTGTTTTTTTTTGCAATTTTTCCATGGTAATTGATGTTGCACTCAAAAGAGTCAACCCCTATAGCGAGACTTTGCCGATGACTCCCAGGCTCAAAGACCTTAGGGAACCAAGTGAAGCCCACATACTCAGGCATCATCTCGAGTTAACTCAGTCAAAAACAAATTCAAATTAACAAAAATACAAATAAAGTTACTAACTCTGGGCCAGAAAACTATGGAGTCACGATCCCCCAGTGCCGAAAGCCACACAATAGGTTATTTCATTTCTCTACGCGCAAATTAATTTTTTTAACAATTTTTTTTGAATACTCATATTAAACTAAAATGATCACCAAACCTATGATTTTTATTTATGGGGCCCCACGAAATTAAACTAATACCCCACTATCCAAAGGACGTGCATTGTGAATGTTTTTTGGATGAATATATAAACGATGAAATTTCACATTGGACAACCACACTTTCCATAATCTATTCTCATGAAATTATACAAGGAATAAAATACGAATTAGGGTATGCTAAATCCTTTTATATTCAGTTTCAAAGTGTGAAATTTTTATTACCATATTCAAAGTTAAAGTAATTTTTCCTTCCATTTTCACAATTTGTTTTTCAAATCTTTTATCATTTTTTTGACACAAAAGAATTTTTTATTTTATCTCCCACCCAACATAAAATAACATTGTCTCCATTATTTAATGAAAAGAAAATTTAGAAGGGGTTAGAGGTAGATAATGAATTTTCAAAAAGGAAATTGAAAATGGGGGTCATGGAATTAAGTCACCTGGTGGTTGAAGTTGAAATTCTTGTTGTTTCCTTTAAATCCTTTGATATCTTTGTCACATGCAGAGTTCCCTAGTAGAAAAACGAAAAAACACACAGAAAACAAAAAAACAATATATATATATATATCTATATAATAAAGGAAGTAAAATATACGTATATATATATAAAAATTATAGAATAAGGATGCACAAGATGTCGTAGGTCAGTGGTAAGTGCGCACCCCTGTCTCCCTTCGGTCCCATGTTCGAATCCCCACGGCTTCGCCGGTTGTGATGGGGTTTTCCCCACGACCTACGATATGGACTTTTTTATTATTATATTTTTATTATTATTTTTTATTTTTGTTTTTTTAAATTAAAACACATAAAAATAATTTAAATTAAACTGATGATACATTGTATTATTTTTAAATTTTTGGGTAAAATATTACTTGAGGATCACACCACATGACACTGATGAATATGGCGCTCCACTTTCGTTCCCATCCATACTCATTATAGAAGAACAGGTCAACAATTTTTTTTTCAAAATATCATAATGTCTCAGAAACCCTATTTAAAATATAAAGTTGACTAAAACAACGAAATTAGTGGAAACATGAAAACCATGGTTTGCCTCCCATTCAGCACTTTGTTTAACGTTGTTTTCCCGACATGGACCCTAAATCTATTAATTTTTTCCTGGTTCATAGGTTAGCTCAGTTAACTCAACCTCTATTTCCAGTTTATTTAATGATTCAATGAATGGTTTTAACCTCTGACCATTGACCTTGAAAATGTAACCACATGTGGGATCGTGAATCTCTATTGCCCCATGGGGGTACACATGATGCACTATGAATGGTCCTGACCATCTTGACCTTAACTTTCTTGGGTGTAAATGAAGTTTTGAACTATACAAGAGCACAAGTTTTCCCTGTTCAAAATGTTTGACCTTGATATTCCTAGATTGGTAGGCTTGAACTCTAGCTTTATTGATCCATGAATTTTCATAAGCCTCCATCCATAGTTCCTCCAGTTCGTTGAGATCTAATTTCCTTTTTCATCCAGCCAATGAGAGGTCATAATCCATTTTCTTAATTTCCCAAAAGGCCATATGCTCAATTTCAACAGGTTAATGTCATGCTTTTCCATAAACCAACATATATGGGGACATTCCTAAAATGGTTTTATATGTGGTTCGATAGGCCCAAAGAGCATCTAAGAGTTTCTCAGACCAATCTTTCCTGGAAGGATTGAAATGTTTCTCATGAATTTGTTTAATCTCCCTATTCGCTAACTCATCATGACCATTGGGTTGAGGATGGGATGAACTAGACACTTTATAAGAAATACCATACTTAGACATGAGAGAAGAGAATGGGCAGTTACATAAATGGGTACCTCGATCACTGATTATAGCCCTAGGAATTCTAAATCGAGAAAATATGTTCTCTTTTAGAAATCGAGTCACAACTTGATGATCGTTGGACTTAGTGGGAATGGCCTCAACCCATTTTGAGACATAATCGACAGATAAGATTATGTAGAGGTATCCCCTAGAGTTTGGGAAGGGACCCATGAAATCAATGCCCCAATAGTCAAATATTTAAACAACTAATATTGGAGTGAGTGGCATTTTATTCCTTTTTGTGATGGACCATACTTGATGACACCTAGAAAAACATTGACAAAATGTGTAAGAGTCCCTTGAGAGGGTGGGCCAGAAGAGACCAAATTGAATAATTTTAGAAGATGTTTTCTTAGAGGAAAAGTTACCTCCACATGCCTCATTGTGACAGAATATAAGGATGGACTCTTCTTCAGATTCTGGGACACACCTCCTAAATACTTGGTCAGGGTAGAACTTATAGAGGTATGGATCATCAAACACATAGTGTCTAACATCAGAAAGGAATTTACTTCGAGCTTGAGTCCCTATGAATTTTGGAATGACTCCTGTAACTAATAAATTGGCTATGTCAGCATACCAAGGACAGTCACTCACAGAGTATAGGTGTTCATCAGGAAATGAATCAGACACAGAAAGGTGATTTGAGTTGTCTTTGAATTCCATCTTAGATAGGTGATCATCCACAAAATTTTCAATGCCCTTTTTATCCTTGATTATGAGGTAAAATTCTTGTAAGATAAGAACCCACCTAATCATTCTAGCCATAGCATCATGTTTTTGGAAGATGTATTTTAGTGCAAAATGGTCAGTGAACACAATGATGGGGGATCCTAATAGGAAGGACCTAACCATCTCTAAAGAAAGAAAAAATATAATGTAACTTTTTTTTAGTAGTGGTGTAGTTGATTTGGGCATCATTTAAGGATTTTATTGTATAAGCAATGACATAAGGAGTTTTATTAAATCTTTTTCCTAACGCAGCTCCTACATCAAAGTCACTGGCAACACACATAAGTTCAAAAGGAATGTTCCAATTTGGAGATTTCATATGGGGGGAGAGGTGAGAGAGGATTTGATGGTTGAGAATGAACCCTCACAGCTATTGTCCAAAAAAATGGAGCATCCTTTACTAGGAGAGCACAAAGCGGAAGAGAGATTGAACTAAATTCCTTGATGAATCTTCTATAGAAACCAGCATGTCCTAAGAAAGTCCTTACTTCCTTGACAGTTTTAGGTGATGGAAGGTGGAGAATGATGTCAAACGTGTGTTGATCAACTTCAATCCCCCTACCTGAGACCAGATGGCCTAGAACATGCCCATCTTTAACCATGAAATGGCATTTTTCCCAGTTTAGTACTAGATTATTTTCTTCACATCTTGAAAAAACTCTCTCTACATTCCTCATACATCCCTCAAATGTATCCCCAAAAATAGAGAAGTCATCCATGAAGACCTCTAGAAAATCCCCTACCATGTCTGAGAGGATTCCCATCATGCTCCGCTGGAAGGTTCCAGGGGAATTGAATAACCCGAAGGGCATGTGTTTGAAAGAAAAGTTACCGAAAGGACATGCGAATGTAGTCTTCCCTTGATCCTCTAGGGAGACCTCAATTTGATTGTACCTCGAGTACCCATCTAAGAAATAGTAGAAGGCATGAACCGCCACTCTCTTAAGTACTTGGTCAATGAATGGTAAGGGGAAATGGTCCTTCTTGGTGAATGAGTTTAGCATCCTATAGTCAATGCAGACCCTCCATCCACTACTCACCCTTGTTGGAAGAATCTCTCCATCATCATTGGTTATCACTGTGATTCCAGCCTTTTTTGAACAACTTGGATTGGGCTCACCCATTCACTCTCAGCTATGGGATATATGATACCAGCTTTTAACAATTTCATAAGATCGTTCCTTAATACCTCCATGAGATTAGGATTGATTCATTGTTGAGGTTCACGACATGGCTTTGAATCAGATTCCCGGACAATCCTATGAGTCCCGATAAGTGGGATAATCCCAGGAATATCAGAAAGGGTCCAACCAATGGATTTCTTATGCTTCCTAAGGACATCTAGAAGCATCCTCTCAAGATTGGCTTCAAGAGAAGAATAAATGACAATAGGATGTGTTTGATTGTCCCCTAGGAAAGCATACTAGAGTGTAGAGGGAAGTTCCTTCAATTCAAGGTCAAGTTGGTTCAGAATTTCAGTAGAAGATTGGGACATTAGATCAAGATAAATTTTATTTCCTAAAGTTATAGATAGGATTGATTCCCCAAATGAAGAAGTTTAAGCTACTAGATTGTCCTGATCAGATTTAGGGAAGGATGTTGGAGTGGTATCCATGAAAGTGGTTTCTTGAAAGGTTTCACTGATTGTTGGACCTAAGACTTCAATATAAGAGCAATTTGAAAATGATTCAAGACAAGGAGATTAACTTCCTTCATGTAAACAAAGGAAATCAATCTCATTCTGACTTAAACATTCATCAAATATTCCTTTATGTTCCATGTATTCCTTATCAATGCTTCCTATCATGTTTACTTCCTGAATGTCCTCGTCATCCCCTATTTGTGAGCTTGAATTATAGATGTTAAAGTATAGACTCATGTTCTCAAAGGTGATGGTCATGTTCCCATTTTTAACTCGGATAACAAAGTTGATTGTTGCAAGGAAAGGATGACCAAGGATGATTGGGGGTTGATCCTTATTTCCTAAGTTTGGATGGTTGTCAAGGACAATGAAATCAGCAGGGTAGATGATGTTTTCAACCTTTAGCATAATTTCCTTCAAAATCCCCTTTGGAACCCTAATGCTACGATCAGCAAGCTGAAGTGTGACAGATGTGGGTTGAATCTCTTCTAAGCCTAACTGGTAGTACACAACATATGGTATGAGATTGACAATAGCACCTAGGTCACACAAGGCCTCTACAACATTTATCTCTCCTAGTGCAACATTGATGTAAGGGCAACATGGGTCTTTCAACTTTGGAGGAATGGTCCCTCGAATGGTGGTACTCACATTAGAGGCCAAAAGGACTTGGTTTTTATGTGAAAATTTTCATTTAATATTTCACAAGTCCTTAAGGTACATTGAGTAGGATTGTATGGTTTAGATGGCATCGAGAAGGGGAATGTTCAACTTGACTTGTGGGAAGATTTCCATCAATGTTTCACATAGTTCAGGCTTGGGTTTACCCCTCATGCGTTGAGGAAATGGTGCAGGTTGTGGGGTTGTTTGTTGAAGAGTTGTTTCTTTCACATTGTTATCAATTTCTTGAGTTTTATCTTGTGGTTCATTTGAATTTTCATCAAAGTTTGAATCATCATGTGGGTTCTGAATTAGTTGTTCAGGTTTCTCAATTGATTTCCCACTTCTTAGAATAGTCACATCCATAAGTTGTTCATGAGTTATTTGAGCACAACATGACTCTCCCCATGAATTTTAGGATGGACCATCCTGAGTAGGCATGGGTGCCTTTACATTTTTGATGGTTTGAAGTTCTTGTTTTAGGGAAGAGACTTCTGAGTTCGTCCTCTCCATTGTTTTGAAAAATTGTTCTAGTAGGCTTTGTGGAACATTTGTGGTGGGTGCTTGAGTTGTTTGGTTTATCCCAGGGGGATATTTTGGAGGTGGAATGGTTTGATGAAAATTGACTGGTGGCTATTGGTATTGGATAGGTTGGGTTTGGAACTATTTATGGGTTGTATAGTTCTGATGGGGGTAAGGATTGTGTCCCTGTGGTTGGATAGGTTGTTGGTTATCTTTCTAGCAAAAGCCTAGGTGGTCGTTATACCTAGGACTGAAGTTGTTTCGGTATTGAGGCTTTTGAATGTTCAAGGAATTTACATCCTCTAGGGGTCCTCCTAAAAGAACATCCTTTATGGATGGAATTTTTGGGCAGTTGTCTGTATTATGGTCACATTTGTCACAAATTGTACAAACATGGTCAACGGTTTGGATTTCATGGACTTTCCTATGGTCTACCTCTTCAACCATCCTAGATAGTGCTGCGAGTTTAGACCCAAGGCTTTCCTCTTCTCTAAGTGTATGAATTCCAGTATTTATTTGTGGATTTTCTGAATAAGGTGAAGTTCCCCATGTTTGATTTTATTTAGAAAGGCTTTCTAGATACTCATAAGCATCATTTGGGGATTTGTTTTTAAAGGTTCCATTACACATCATGTCAATGAATTGTTTTTTCCCCGGACCCAACCCTTCATTGGAAATTCTCACTTGTTTAGGAATAGAAAAACCATGGTGTGTAACCATGTTTAGAGTGTCATTAAACCTCTCCCATGGTTCATATAATGACTCTCCCTCTTTTTCAAAAAAGTTTTGGATTCCCTTTTTATGTGAAATTGTTTTGTGGTGGAGAAAGTATTTTTTGTAGAATTATCATTGTAGTTGGTACCAAGAGTTGATGGTTGATGGTCTCAAATTGGTCAGCCAATTTTTAGATCTATCCTTTAATGAAAAAGGAAATAGCCTCATCTTAGCTGATTCTAGTTGATGTGGGTGACACATGGTTTCTATAATGTCATTGAACTCCTTAATGTGAAGGTAGGGAATCTCGGACTCCATTCCATGGAATATGGGAAGATGGTTTAGGACATGGGGTGTAAAGATTTAGTTGGAATCTCCTAGGTAATTGTGTCTAATGCATGAGGGGGCTTTGGTCTAGGAAGGTGTGAGGTAGTCATTTATGGTTTGATCGACCGCATTCCCCAAGTTTGGGGCTGCTTCATTTGGGTTTCAATTTTGGTTTCCACCCGGGTTTATGAGTTGGTTTCTTTGAAGACCTTCCATTGAAATGGGCTCAATTTTGGATTCTAGAGTATTATGAAGATTAGGATCTAATGGAATGAGATCCCTTTGTGTACTTGACTCCCCAACCACAGTACTGTCCACCCTAACTAGACGGTTTGATTGATCGCGAGTATAGGAGAACATGCGCCAAAAGAAAAAAAATGAGAAATGGACAAGATAAGAGAATTTTGATGAGAAAAGAAGAAATGGGGGAGAATAGAATGGGTGTTTAGATGACATACTTGGGTCCCCAGAAATGGTGCCAAAATTTGATTGTCGCTCTAATTTACCCAAGAGAAGAAGGTAGGATGGTCCTTGTGGTTTAGCTTGGGTTGTCGAATCCTCAGAGACCTAACAAATAACATATAGACACGTAAATTCTATGGAATGTTTTTGGATATGAAGTGGCAAACATGGGTTGATTTTAGATGGTTTTAATGGAAATCTATTAGAATTAATTGAATTTAATTTAAAATAATGAGTTGATCATAGGTTATCGCTCGGGGTGGATTGGATGTATTTTCTTTTTAATGATATTAATTTCTTATAGTTGGGATGGGTTCATTTAAGGAGATAAAACAACATCATCACTTACTGGTTTAATTCCTACACCCTTTAATACTAATCACCTATACACTTGATGGATCAATGTTTTGAGATCTTCAAGGTAAAGGTTCATATTAGCACTTGAAGTGTGTGGCCTTAAATTCAACAAGGACGATGGAGTTTAAAAATCATCAAATAAAAATCACAATTAAAGAAGTAATTATACATTAATGAGGTGATAAATAACATCCAATCCATCACCTTGCTACTCTGTTGGATCATCCCATAAGTGGGTTATCCCCCCATAGATCCCATGGTTTCAATGGAAGCGGAAAGTAGACTCATGAGGGAGGAAATGGAGAAGTAAAGAGAACAAAAAAAAAATAAAATGGTCACTCCACCGTTGTGTGAATAATTTCACAAGGTTTGGTATGAATAAATTCACACCTTTATCCAACGGTATAAAAGTGATATGAAGATAAAAAGAATAAGAGCAGAAGAAGAACTTTTATTATGAAACTAAAGTGAATTGAACAACTTACATGTGAAAGACAAATTTGATACAACAAAATTGCAGCATAACATCACAATTGAACAAAGCACCCAAGATTAAAAACTCCTTCTCCACCACTACATTAAATTGGCATTTTTGGGGCCTTGGGTCGAGCCTCCAACATTTCAATGGATCCCACTTGAGTATGGTAGGCCTAGGGTGGTGGAATGTAAGGGAGAGGACACTTTTCCACCATTGACCTGAGGTGGAAGCCAGCTTGCTTCCACCAAACAGATGCGCTTGTAAGTCCTTCTAGATGGCAAGAACAGAGTGGGCCATAGAAGAATAAAATGGATCCCCATATTTCGTCTAACCGCCTATAAACATTGGGCCTATTTGGAGTTTTGGATTCTGTGATATGATCATATTAGTAGAATGTTTTTCTGCGCCACAGAATCTGGACAAGAATTTTATCCCTAACGTGGGCCACCTAAATGCACACCATAGAAGCCGAATTATCATTGTATCCTGAAGTGGGATATGTTCCCATACATGTCTTCTAGAATCCCACGATATCTGGGGTTAATGGGGCTTGTAGTTTGATCCCCACAGTCTCATCAGTGGGGTGGTGTCCAATCTGCCTTCTCTAGAATTGCTTTCTTTCATTGCCAAGTATCTCCATCATCCTCCATAAATTCTCCATTGATCCCTGAATCAAACATGTTCATATTTATATGTAGATCAATTTCCACAAATATAAAATTAAAATATGTATAATTAAATTTCTTAAAATCAGATGAATCATTGGGTATTTTAAATTATGTTCCAAAATTTGCCACATAATAGTGCATTTTAAGAAGGTATTACAATCATAATGTGAAATGATGTTCAAAGTGTAAAATGCACTAAAATGGTGTTTATTAAAAATAAAGAACATGAATATTATATATATTACCAATTAATGTTTTCCTCATTTAGATTCTAATCACCAGATCAAAGAATATTCAAAACCATCCCCGTATCATAGTTTATAATTCAGTTGAATGTCAAAAGGCTACATGTACTCAACCCATCTTCAATACTGATGATTTAATCCACATTTAGAGAATATATACTAATTTATTTCATTATCTTATTACATTAAAACCATTCCCCCACAAATAATGTCTCTAAAAAATTAATTAATAATCTACGTAAGGTTCCTAGAGATCATATGTAGGGTAATTTCATTCATGATGCCTCATAAATTGTGACCCATTCATAACTACATTATCATCCAGCAAAAAAATTGCTCCATGTACAACATTAGATGCATCACAAAACTAGGTATACTGATCACCTAGCTCAAGAAAGATTATTAGTGGTGCATTTGGTAACCTCTTCTTCAAATATTGGGAATAATTTTCACATGATTCAGACAATTCAAACATGATCCCCTTATTGGTTAAAACTAAGAGTGATGATTCTAAACAAGAGAATTATTTGAATAACCTTCAATAATAACCTACCAATCATATAAATCTTAAGTCATAAGATACATTCTTGGGATCCTCCCACTACAAAACTACCTACACACTCTCCCTACCCACTTTTAATTCCATCCAATATGATGATTTGACCCAATAAATTCATCATATTAATCCAGTAATGGAATTTTGATATATTTGCATATAGTGGAGGATATTTTAGTGTACATAGGAATATTTCAAGTTGATTTGAAAGATCCTAAAGAGTATTAAATTTAATTAATATGTAGTCAATGTGGAAATCTTCAAATGTATCTAGTCATGGGTGAATTATTTGATTCATTAGAGGCAGAAATAGTACTACTGTTTTGGTCAGCATAGATGGGATCATGAAAAATTCAAAAAATAATACATGATCTACAATCCATTCTATGGTAAATCAAATTTTATAATTATTGGCTTATGATATTTCGAAATCATGTCAATATTGAAGAACACTGTTGCACCACTCTGTTGGTCAAAAAAGAAAATTTATTTTTGTAAGAGGGTATCAATTCTTAACCATTAACAAATTTAGTTTCCCATAATTGACACATAATCACAATGATCCATCATTGATAATTAATAAAAATAAAATATAGACTCACAAGGTGACAGACTAGAATGAGCAATCCCTTGATTATCCAATTCATCCATTTTAGATTTAATTTCATGATGTTTTGTAGGTGCTATTTTGTATGGAGCTCTAAACGGAACATCCCTCTTGAGTTGGAGCCCCAAAAAGACTTCATGAAACAAAAATTGAAATTGATCTACCATTGTAGGAATGATAAGATACTCTACTCCCATATCACCATGCATTAAACAAGCCAGATGGGAAGGGTGTTCGCACAACTCTTGACAAACTGGCCTTGCACGACCTTTCACATTACCCGTGATGGAAATAAATGTACCCCTTAAGAGAAATGAACATTTACCGTTGATGGTATTAATCAATATGATAATTATAAAAAACTATTCAACCCAAACCCAAAATTAGATCAATACATGATATCTGAACCACAAACAAGTCCATCAAGGAAAATGAACCTGCTATCTTCTAGAGAACACCACTTACATTGCCTTTTATTTTTTTCTCACACGAAAAACATCGTATCAATCAAAAAAACCCACATGAATATCCACATCTAGGACCAACACACTCACAAACTGGGAAGACATTAAATAATGTGATGCACATATGTCAAATAAAGCACTATAAATATTGGATGATCGTAGAATCATACTTCTAATAGTTGATAGTCCATACCTACCACCTCCATGTGTAGAATGAACAACATGAAGATGACTATCCCATCAACACTGGGCACTGGTCTTAGTTTTTATTGCTTCACAATGCTAATAATATGGATTCTTTCACCCTGGAGTACCACATCTACTGGCTTGACCAATATGACCTTTAGAGTTCCAACTGCATGCCCAATAATTTGTATCTGACCCCTTCCAATGCTCAAAATCGATCTTGATACTCCATCTTTGAAAAGATTTCAAGGGTTACAATAAAACCTCTTCCCATGACCCATTTTCCCATAGGTTCAGTACTCAACCTGTGGTAGGGTAAATATTCCAGACATATGCCCCCACCAACCATAGTGATAGAAAAAACACATGATCACCACCTACAGAGGTTGATCTTATCTTATAAATACACTTCATATTAGAAACATGGTAGGGATTCTCAAAACGGCACATCATACCAGCAAAATATGTATGAAAAATTCCATCTAACAGGAACCACATATCCACCACTTAAATCCTCTCTTATGTTCCCATTCAAAATAATATCATTATCAACCACTTCTAAAATATTCATTAGAAAAAATTTATTCTCCTAGGACATAATATCATGTCTATGTCCATCTTATAAAATCTTTTCATAGCGTCCTCAACCCAGTCCAACGATAGAAAAAAATAAATGAAAAACTACAAAATTTCCCACATAATCCATATTTTTCATGGTTCCCTATGTCATCTTCATAAAACCTAAAACCTAATCTTGCCTCAAGTACTCTCGATCGAAATTCTCTAGAAAAGTTCTATAATGTCTTAGAATAACGTTCCCTTAGCCTTTGATGTCTGAACCAAGATATCCAACCACTACTTTTTCAGTACTAGGGATATCTATACTACCAACCAGACTGTATATTATACAATAGATTCAAAATTATCCAAGAACATCTAGATGAATTGTATCTATAAATCTTCCACCTTAGGTCCAACCTCTCTCATAATGGTTTGTGGGTTTTTGCAATTGAAACTCTATGGTCTAATCATACTTTCTCAAAATGACCTGACCAGGGTCATGTTCCATAATCAAGATAAAATGAGAAAAGTTATCACATAATATAACCTCCTAATAATTGTTTTGGACGAAAATATTATCTTTGTTTTCATATGATGGAGTATTATTTGTGATATTCTCTTGTCTACCAACTAGAACACATTTACATTTTGGTGTTTCTCTAAAATTCCAAATATGAGCCATTGAACACATAATTTTATACATCCAAAAATTACAAATAGAATGATCTCCAAAATCTATAAAAAACCATTATGCATACACTACCCCATTGTAAATAATCACACATTGAACACTACCTTTAACCATCCATATGACAAGTTCTGTTCAACATGGGGTAAACTTAATTACCTAGTCACCAGTATTTCCATAGACACCTCATTAGATCCATATATATAGTCACAACATAAATATTTCTACTTAGGCACATTTCCATTTTACAACATATTACAACCATCCTTTTTACTCATTTACAACCCTTCAGTAAGATTAATTTATATAATAATTAATTAAATATTTTTGTAGTTACCCATTTTCATCATCATTATAAGTAATAATTTTATCTATAATTTTATGGAATATTCTATGAATCCTACCATTTATGTCCTGTGAACCCTTTATATGTGTTCTTATCATGATTCATGACACTTATACACCTTGGTGCCTATAACGATGCGTGAATGCCTAACTATATGTCATTCCAAACATGAGAAAAATATTGTAAATTAATCACATAAAAGAACAAGTCCATAACCACGTGGTGAAAGATGATTCACATGTAAAAACAAACATCAAGAACTACAATTTCCACCATGTTTACATAGAGTTTTACTTTGACATTGATTACTAACACTCATGTATGAGCACATTTCTTAGAAAGAAACTTCTTAATCTCTTTTATATCTTAAGAAAAAGTACATCAAATAAAACAACCACTATGATACCACTTTATAACATCTTTAACCAGAATTCCACTAAAACTAGTACTCCATGTCAGGTCGCCACATGACCTCAAGCACTCCTCCCCATACAGTAGAGTATTCTGTCTAGTAGTGAGGGTCTAATAGATCATGTGGAGAGACTATACCATCTTTAATAGAGTACTCCAGAATAGTTGTCATATGAAATAAGAGAAACCATAAATAATAAACCATAATCATGAATTACTAACCGTATCCCAAATCGGGTATAACCCAAAAAATAGTAAATATGACATGTCATGATAATAGTGAAAAAAGTGAAGAAATCTAAAAATCAAGAAAACTAGCCAAATCCAAAAAAATGGACCCTAACTCCAATCTCATATCCTCATCCCTACCTATCCCAAGCCCTACTAAACTACCTATCATATGGTCTTTTCCCTCATTCCTAAATACAGGTATGATGTGTGCTATGTTACACAGTGGAAGTCCGACTAGGGTGTGGTTACAACTCAGTAGGCCACCACCAATATTTCTAAAAAATAGAATTTATCAATACATTGTGCATGTAATTTTATGTAAATGATAAGCTGATCAAATGTAACACCCAAATCTTCCCTGATACGCTAATTTTTAATAATTAGATATCTTGGGTTTCATGTAACACCGAGTTTTAGAGCACCATAACCTATTAAAATAGCCATTTAAAAATAATTAATGAACAATATTATCAAAATTTCCAATTATATATATACATATAATTTTGAAATTAATCTTATATTATTCATAGACATAATATAAGAAAAAATTCAATTTTTCAAACAAAAGATGTATTTTTCAAAAATACAATTTTTTTGCCCTTTAATGGGGAAAACATATAAAATACAATATTGGACACTTTTTATGAAATTAAATTATTCTTTAAAAATGTTACATAAAAAATAAATTTGGGTGAATTTTGGTACTTTTTGGATTACTTTCATAATATGATGAATATTGAAAAAAATATTAAATTATAATTGAAAATTTGTTTTTAATCAAAAAAATTTATAGTTTTCAATTATACATTTTTTTAAAAGTATTTATAGAATATATTATTATAATTAAATATAAGATATTTCATTTTAAGTATTTTAATATTTAAATTGGACCTAAACACATGTCAATTTTTTAATAGTGTTTACTTCTTAAAAACCTGCTTTATGGTTTCAAAAATGGGAATTAATATTAAATTAATTGATTCCAATTATGTGTTTTCAAATTGTAAAAAAGGATTCCGTATTTGTAATTATAATTTCAAAAAAATTTAAACTTCTACCTTTTATTTTTGGACAATATGACTAGTAACTACTGTAATTATTTTATTTCCCATGATTGAAGGGTAAATCAGGTAAATAAGGGTAACATTAATATTATAATAATATAAAACTTCATAAAACGTGTCCAAATCTTTTTTTATGAATTATGATAGACCATTAATATATTTAGGCAAAACATTTGGAATTTGGGATCCATTTGGGTTTGAAAATGACTTTTATTGTGTTTAATTTAGAGAAAATGGAAATAATACATAAACATGTATCTTTTGCAAAATCATTTTTAATATTACTATATATAACTGATATCCAAGACTTAAAATATTGCTTGTAAATATAAAAAGATTTTCCAACATCATTGTATTTTATTTATATTTATTATGTATTATATAAATTTATTTATTTTTGACACAATGATGATGCAGTGATTACCGTATTAATGAATGATTGAAATAAATAAAATTATAAATTTTGAAATAAATTTAATATGATAATTTTATAACAATAAATTATTATTATAGATTAAATTGACTTATTAGGGATTCATTAACTCCTTTTTTTCAAAGCAATCATGTTTTTATAACATTAACAAAAATCAATTTCTAAATAGTGTCAAAAATGACATAAATGAGTTTTTAAAACAAATACCAATTTCTTAAATTAGATAATAGTCCCAAAATTCTTATACTCTGCCAAAAAACATAGTTAGTGTTACACATGTCATTAATTATCTAGTTTTCTTTCAATAAGTAAATTATATTAGCTATATTAAATATATAGTATAAAAATACAAGAAGACATGGTAAGAGTTATCTTATTTAACTAAGGGTTAATTCCAAAAGATAAGGATAAATTATTGAACTTACCATTTCTAAAACATTTTTATTGATATTATTTCAACCCATCCTCAACTTATCCTATAAATATTTTACTTTTAGCTTTTATAAAATGAAATTAATTTTATAATAAATTAATATTTCAAAACTCTCAAAACATTCCCCTCACCTCTCTTATAAAATTAATCTTCCCTTATCATTTATTCACACCTCCAAGAATTTTGGTCCAAACATCCATTGAATGATTATCCTCCAAACATCCCTCATTTAATTGTAGAGGAAACGATCTGGGAAAAAAAGCCAACATAATGATTCCTTTGGTGCAAATCAAAGGGAGACACGTGAAGAAGTGGTATTCATTTTATGCCTTTATTCAAGGTTGTTTTCTTCTTATACATATTATTCCTATGTTGTTGCAATACCAAAGTAATAAATATAGTATCATAAATATACTGAGATATTCTTATAATTATGGGACAATAATATTTATCATTTTATCTATTATACGAATAATAATATCACTATTCATGGGTACGTACAGCTTAATGTCTCCACATTGTGGTGTAATTTGTTATTCCACATTACTTTATATGAATGGGTATAATGATTGGTATAATATGAATAAATAATCAATGTTACATGATTAGGATTATATATAATTAATATAACATCCATTTCCATATCACTTAATAAATAAAATCATCATGTGTGCTTACGCTCGACCTAACAGAAAAGTGTATCCAGAGGCATAACCCCTGACCATTTATTAGAATAAAAGAAAATATCAGAAATCAATAATCACAGACCCAAATCAACCATTATATATCCTCAATTTCACACCCATCACCACATCCATTATGAAAGGATTCTTCTGCAGTCGCTGATTCCCACTCCTTACATTCATAATGCTTCAGAACAATAGAGTACTTCCATCTCAGATTCAACTGCTCCAGTCAGAGAAACTCAGTAGAATATTTCATATTATTAACAATGGATCTAGTTGACAATGTCTTTGGAAAATGGGAGTAGTCCTTCCTCATCTTTCCTCATGGATAAACAATCATATTTTCCTGGGTCACCAATAACATCTTGTTCCCCCCTTGGAAAATATCATTGTATGATGGCCAAACCGTGTCACCATCATTTTCTTTATAATTATCAGCAAGATCCACTCATTTTCCATGGATCTGCATCTCTTGACACTTCACTAACTTGTCCCGCTGAAACTGACAATTCGTATCTATCATAGCCAAACAGTGGTGGTGCTCCACCACTTCATGATCAGCATTTATCTCATCTTTACATGCTGCAACAACCTCCTTTGAAACATTCTGCATGTTTTCACTACCATGTAATTGAGACGTCTCATACATAGTTGCATTACCTAACCCTTGATATTGACTCCCTGTGGGTATTTAAATCATCACACCGCTATCTGCATTACCCTGTCCACTGCAGCTGCAAACAAAAGCATCTAAGAATTCCACAATTCTATTATCATTATATCCGGCAGAATCCAGCTCCTTCACTACAGGAGGCCGCATGTAGTCCTTGTTTGTAGCCAAAAAATCCTTACATACCCTTACTCACAACACCATTTTTGCTCCCCCACTTCTGATTATCCACACTAGCATTAGTCTGACTGATGCCAACGGAATTAAGAACATCTTGCTTCTACATAACAGAGGCCTCTAGCTCCTCCTGAACATCTGGAATCATCATTTCTTTTGAAGGGATTTCCACACCACCACCACCACCAGCGCCCATGGGATAAATTTCCTTCGGATCATTCCCCTTATTCATTCTTTCCTAATCCGATTTAACACAATAGACACCAATGGATTTGGAGGAGGTCATGCGGATGTGTCAACAATCATTGTATCCTGAGAACCCAAACTAGTTGTCATGCCAATATCAACCACATTGGGCCTCCTGTTCTCTGTCCTCATGCTCAGTCATGGTGGCATCTTGATCTTGATTCTATTATGAAATATCAATCATGAGTGCCTCAATCTCTTGCAGTTTGAGCATTAATCATTCCAGGATCCGTAAGTGTAAAATTTCTTCCATCTGAATTCCTCCCCTAGTGAGATCCAAACCCATTCCACAGGAGGTCTAGAAATGTCCACCTCAACACAACACCCAGGATTGATAGGGTGGCTCAAAGTTGATGTATGCACATCAGATCATAAGAAACATCCTACCATGTTCCCATGTATACGAATAATCACTAGATTTTCTTTGTATAAGGGATAGTGGGGGAGACTTACCCAAATCGAAATGGATGTAAGTTCTCGGTTCATACAGAAGTCAATAATCCACCGAAAGAGAATAATTTTTCTACCATTACATCATCGGGGAGTGTTAGACCATGCATGAACTAGATCTTTGTCAGTAGCAAATCAGATCATGAAATAACTATTATCAAGAAGACCAACAATTGTGCGATCTCTTAAGTCCCTTTTACAAAATACAAACTGATCAAAGTCATCCACTGACGTCCTTAGAGAGTTGAATCAAGCCACCATGGTCAGATATAGGTGCGTCGTCACATCAGAGAACATCAACACTGAGATTGGAAGATGAGGATTTCCAAGATGAAGATCAGGCACCTTCGGATTTAACGCAATCATCGGAAACTCCAAGAGATAATTAGGGTTAGTGAATTCACAAAGGCAGTCCGGGGCTTTGGAGGCGGTAAAACAAAATCATCCTCCCCCTCTCACTGATAGGAAGGGGGGAAAAGCTTCATTCAACATGTGCTAGGGTTCCACCATTGCATTATTTGAGCAAAAATTCTCTTACTTCCTTTGTATGGATTTTATTATACGTTCGACCTATCGTTTCCACGATGCAATGAGATTCATTTTTCATGTTAAAAATTCATGAATGATTATAAAAATCATAACGCAAGTAAATATAATATTTATTAACTTTATATAATTATGTATTTTAATATTATATAACCTATTATTAAGAAACATGACATACATAACAAATTATGCATAGGAAAACAAAGAAGTGAACACCCGACTTAATGGTAATACTGAAATGTTATTAAAAAAAGAGATAAGAGGACTGCATATGATATCATAAATATTTATATGGTCCTATTATAATAAAATTAATAATATTTAACCATTATAATGGAGGTTAAATAACCCTAGACTAATGAAAATTACAAGTTAAGGGTTACTTTCACAAACTCATTATTGTGTGATATTTTTTAAACGTAAGAATCTAATAGATAATATTTATCATCCATATCCATATTTATTATACATGTATTTTTAAATAATATTCATATTCCTAGACTATTTTGGAAATTAATTTATACCATGTTTTACATTTTATAATATGTTTTTAAAGGAATCTATCCATCTCTTTCAAAACGAGGTATTGTATGACCTTTTCGAAAAATTAGGGAAAGAATGTTTTTAACCTATACAGCGCTAGAAGATATTTTCCACCATTATGACACCATAATATTTTGAAGTATCCATTATAATCTTACAGGGTTATTTAAAAAATTAAATGCCTTCTTTTATATTTTCACATTCTTTTAAATGATTACATACTAAAAAGGGGAAATATTTCACTTGAAGTGTTTTTAATTATTTTTAACTTTGTCAACATCCATTGATGTATTTTATACTAGATTGTGTATGATTTGAATATTACATATAATATTGATTGTTTTATGATATGTTTTATTGTGGATTTTTTATTTTGTACCATTCATGGTTTATAGCTAATGTATTGATTTTTATATGCTTGTTTTAATATGAATGATTGTGGTGGTTGCAAGAGGAATGCATTGGACCTTGTAATTATTTGGATGGGTCTGTTATATCCCCTCAATGCCTCAATAATATTATGTGATATTATGTTTGGTTTTTTGAATTTTTCTCATACAATTATGTATGGTGCCTTGTCCAAAGCCATGAAGGAATGTTTACGATGTAACATATTATGCATTCCCTCATTATGTGTTTCGTTATTGATTTTACATGTGATTATTCGACTATTGAAATTTCCATGTGAATGTTTAATTATAATTATTTGACTTATTCTTGGAATATTATGATGAAGGTAGTGGTTTAATTAGCTTGTGACTCAGTTTTATACCTTTCCATAAAAGATGGATCTTAATTATTCTAGCTTCTTCAATATTTTTTATCCTTACTGAGAATCTGAGTTCACCCATTTCATATAATGTATTTTCCTAGGATGTCATGATTAGTTTTTGATTAATATTTGTGGTAAAGCTGCTAGAATAGTGGAGTCCAATATCCATCCAACATTATAATTTTTCTTCAAAAAGGTTCCCAAAAAAGGACAATTCAGTGAAAAGTATGCCAACTTTAGGGGTGCAGAAAAAATAAAGGCCAAGGGTGTCACCTAGAATTAGATTCATCCACTCTAGTTTAAAATGAGACACAATAGAAAGACACAAATCTAGGACACTAGGTACTATATGAAAGACATGATATTCATCCACTTTGTTCCCCTCATTCCATGTATGGGTGACTCTAATGTTATTGTCAAGAAGTGAATTGCACTATATAATAGTATATGAAATTGACCAGGGAGTGTTGGCTTTACCATGAATAGAATTGTTAATAATGAAAGAATATTTTTCCAATTGGTCGATGTTAATATCTCTCTGACAGTATGTGTATTGACCTGTAATAAATTCATGATCTTCCACACATATATAATTTCAACTTCTAGAAAGGGTTATGAAATACAACACCACACTATCCTTGAGGTCCTGGATAACTCCTCCTCCTCTCATGTAACCCATTACACAATATCTGTCTGTATTAAGCATGATACTACCTCTATGGGTAGCCAAAGAATCCATATATTCTATTTTTTATGTTAAAAATTGTAATTTAACATACATGTATTTTATCTATTTTCCAAGACTGATAAACAGATCGGTCCTTTGGGAATTGATTACTTTTAATCATGCCAATTTATTAAAATATTTAACCATCTTTGGGCTGATAGGGTCGTGGAATTGTAGTTTTTATCATTCCAAGTTTAGCAATAACATTTGAAATATATTTAGAAAAAGAGATTAGGGATTGTAACACTAGGATAGATTTTGAGGATAAGTATAGAAGAACCCACTATTTTTTTTGAATTATAGATTACAAGAAAATTCGAAGATATACATCCTTATAACTATAATAAAAGTTGACGTCGTTCTGGAATAGATGTACCTAGGGGTGAAAACATTGACAGGGTGTTCAGATATTGGTTTGGGGTAACCCGTTATATAACTACTGGCCTTACTACACACCTGGGTTGACACTCATAGGGATATTCATAGGATAATTCATATATTATTTAAAACCCATTATAAATGATTTTTGACTAAACATATCCTCAAAATAACTATATTTTTATTAAGGAAAACATATACATATAATTTTCAATTTATATTAAGTATTTTTTTTTAATTAATAATTATGATTCATAACCTATTATATTGTATACGATTATATAAAAATTGATCATAGTAGAAGGAATGTAAATTGTATCAACACACTTAATCCTTTTTGGTATTTCCTTTCTATGCACGATAATTATAGTAGTATTGGTGATGAAACTATGGCTGATTATCTTATAACCATTTTTTGGATAGCTAAGACATGTTATGAATATCAACCATACCAGTATAGACCTCCATGATCCACAATTCTAAGGATAACTATTTGACCACTTCCTGAGAAAACAACATTTAACATTCAATGGGACTAAAAATCAATATTTGGTTGTGTGATGGATATGTTTCGTAGAGAAACTATTTCATTATTTGGGCCTTGATGAAAGGGGGAAGGTTGTAATGGATGTTTATCATCACTGAGGAGATTCTGGAGAATAGTGTTGACTAATTCAAGACATGTTGGTGGATGAATAATAAGTAAATATGGAATTGAGGGACTTTAAAATAATTACCTATAAAATACATTCCTCGTGAACTACGAGCTGATATGAAATGGAAATTTCTGAGTCTGAGGAAGAAGGGGGATGATAATGTTGCAATCTATGAGGCTAACATCACAAGGTTATAAAGGAATGATGAATACTACATATGTATCCCAATAAGTAAGATTGATATATTTTTGAAGTGTTAAAACCACTCCCCCGATGTGAACGAGTCTCACAATCATTATCATTGTACAATGACGTAGTCTCTTGTTCTATCAAGATGGAAAATTAATTCTCCATGTCTTATGAAATTAACGTAAATAACAAGAAGAAGAGATTGCTAGAGAAAGATATATATAAAGTAAAATAAGGGAAATAAGTATTTTTCCTTATGTGATAATTATGGGAAGAAACACCCAGATACTTGGCTTAAAAGAATGAGAGTTTTATACAAATTTGTAGGAAAAGGTCACCCAACTTGTGATTGTAAGGGAATGAATGAAGTTATGAAATTATAGAATGGTAAATATGTGTAAATTATGTAAATGATTTTTCAAATTTTCTAAAAAACATAGATTAGTGGAATCAAATGGATCATGTTCAATTTTATGCTTTTACTACAGTCGAAGTGGAAGAAATAATTTATTTTTTTGGGATTGAATAATTATCTTCTGGTTATAAAAATAATGTGTTATAGATAAAGATTATAATAAATTACATTTTATATTAATAAAGGTTTTAATATGATGATGGTAATCATATTTTCCATATGTGATTATAATATCAATGATACGTTGTTTAGGTAATGTGATGTTATAATAGAATTTGTAAATGTAGAGACCTTTTAGATAGATTATGGATTGAAGAATTTTTCATAACCTTAATGTTTGGAATGTATAATGATGAACATTGAATATTATAACTTATGTCTGAAAAATATCAGTAGATTATTCTTGGAATGTAATAGTTTTAAGAAAAGGACAACATGTAGGTCGAGAAATAGCATATCATGTCTGGCCAGACCACAAGACATGAACTTGTAACAGAAGGGAGATAAGTGTGAATCACATTCCATTGGTCTACATTAAGTACCTGGTTATTATAACATTGTTTTCATTATTAAAATTGTACAATCATAAATTTGGATCTTTATAATATTAAGATAAATAGAATATTTTTTATTTTAATCTTTTGAAGAGAAAGATGTGTTTGTCATTGGAATTAGTTAATGGATGAAAATCTACATGCAATTAAGTATGAAACCTTGTGTTCATAGTCTAAAAAGATAATTAATTTGAAAAAAAATTGTGAAGGGATTGTAAAACCCAAAAAAAATTCCAGGTACTTTCTTCTGTGATGAATAAAATGTTCCCATAGATCATAACAGATTTACAACTTTCTGTTGTTATCATTATCCTTATAGTGATATATATCACCCTATATCAGAATATGATGGTCATGTTTTCTTAATTTCCATGTTTTACTACATGTAACTCTAGTACCAGTTATTTTGGGATCCATCTTACATCCCTTTATTTATTTTAAAGAAGATATTTTATCGACCATTATTTCGATGTGGGATTGCAGCAAAGCAATTTTGAATAATCTAACCATAGTTATCGAATCCATATTTTAAAATTTCATGGACCAAATTTATTCAAGCAGGGGATAATGTAATACCCCAAGAATCCATGATATGATTATTATTAATAATTCAATAGATTGTGCTACACACAACACCGAGTCCGACCGCACCATGACCTATCGAATTAGCCATTTTAAAAAATTTATGAAAATTATTAACCACATTTTGATTTTTATATGAATATATTATAATTTTCATATTCATATTTTGTTTTTATTAAATAAAATATGATGTCAGTTTCAATTTTTCAGATAGAAGATGCATTTTTCCATAATGCAGTTTTTCTACCTTTTATTAGAAACAACTTTTTTAATAAAATATTTCAAAATTTTATTTATTCATTTTGACGAAATGAAATTATTCATTATAATTAAAAGTTAAAAATTTATGTTGGATGATTTTTTTTTACTTTTTTATAAATTTCATATTTTGATGAATAATGAAAAATACTAAATTTTAATTGAAAACAACTTTTTTAATCAATATATATTATAGCGTTAAATTATAAATTTGAGTGGGTTTAAAGTATAATAATATTACATATTTCTCAATTGATATAATTTAGGTCATTGTATGTAATTTCATATTTAAATTACACATAAAAAATTCTCAATCTTTTAATAGTTTATATTTCATAAAAACCCACATTCTGGTTTTGATAGTACGAATTAATTTCCAATTTATTTCTACTAATTCAGTTTTTTGAAATTGGAAAAAAGGATTCTATATTTTATATCATGAGGTCCATATTTTGTATATAGGTGACTTTTTTTTTGGACATTATGAATTTTAACATTAGTAATTATTATTTTTCCATGGTTAAAAGGTAAATTAGGTAAATAAGTGTAAAAAATGTTATTATAATAATATAAAACTACCATAACATATGTAATAATTATATTTGATTAGATATGTTCATCCATGAGAATCATTAGGACTATCATTATGAATTTGGGAGCCACATGGGTGTGAAAATGACATTATAGAATATTAAATTTAATAAGAGACAAATAAAACATAAACATGTATCTTTTACTAAATATATCTTAATATTGGGATATATAACTGATATATATGAATATAAATTCTCATTATAATGAAAAATACCATTCCTACATCATGGTATTTTATTAAATAATTTTACACATTAAGTAAATATATTTATTTATGACACAATGATGATGTAGTGATTACATTTTTAATTAAGGATTCAAATAAATGAAATTATAAATATTGAAATAAATTTAATTTGAACATTTTGATGAAATGCACAAATTTTTAATATGACTTGATATATAAGGGACGATTAAAGTCCTTTTATTGAAGTAATCGTGTTTTTATCACTTTAAAAAAAATCAATTACTAAATAGATCTAGAATTGACATAAAAGTGTTTTAAAAAAATATTAAACGATATAATAGTCCTAAAAATATAACATTCATCCAACAGACTTAGATAGTATTCGAAATACAATTATTTATCCACATTGGGTTATTTTTTCATTTTATTGTAAATATATTAACAATGTAGTATAAAAATACAAGAGGACATGGTATGATTTAACATATTTAAATAATGGTTGAATCCAAAAGATATGGTTAAATTGATGACCTAAACATTAATAAAACCTATTTTCATATATTCTTTCGAACCAATCTCATCTTATCCTAGAAACATTTTATTTTTGATCCATTATAAACCTAAAATCAATTTATAATAAATTAATATTTAATGACATTCCTAATGTTCCCCTCACCTCTCCTGTAAAAGGGAAGATCTCCTTCTATATTATTCACACCTCCAATTCCCCTTGGCCCAACCAAAACCCACCTTTTAGTTCAAATCAAAAGAATACACCCGAAGAAGAGGAAACCATTTTACCCCTTCTTTCAATGATCTTTTCTTCTTCTACACACTCTTTATATGTTGTTTCCATACCAAAGTAATAAATACTATATCATATATATACTGAGATTTTTTTATAATCATAGGGCAACTACATTAGTCACTTTATCCATCATATGAATAATAATATAACGATGCGTGCATACATATGACTTACCGTCTGAATGTGGTGGTGTAATTTTTTCCCTATTTAATTATTTGGTTCGGTATAATGTTGAGTTTGATATACATTAATAATTAATTCGAAATGATTATGATTTTTTCTATTTAATATACCATCAATTTTCATATCATCTATGAAATAAAATTATTGCTTTTGCGTACAAATAGGATACCGTCTCCACGATGCGATGAGATTCATTATCTACATTATGAATTCATGTGTGATTATAAATATCATATGATAAGTAAATATAATATTTATGAACATAATATCATTTTGTATTTGAATAAAATAAATCTTATGAATAAAAAACATGACTTTCATAACAAAATATGCATTGGAAAATAGAGTAGGTAACAACCTAAATAGTGGTAATACTGAAATATTATTAATAAAACAATATAATGGGATCATATATGATATCATAATTATTTATATTGTCCTAGTAAAATTTGTATACAATCCTTAACCATTATACATGAGGATAATGCACCATCTACTAAAGGAATGTATAAGGTAAGGGTTAATTTCACAATCTCATTATTATCCTATATTTTTTATAGGTAAGTATCCACTACGACATATATATCATCCACATACAAGTATCTTATAAATGTATTTATGAATAATATTTATATTCCTTGAATATGGTGGAATTTCTTATATAACCATGTTTGAATTTTTTAAAAATGTTTTTATAGGAATCTTTTTATAGTTTTCCAAACATGGTACTATATAACCTATTCAAAAAATTAAGGAAAGCTTGTTTTTTCTACTTATACAACCGAAGTGGCTATTGTTTTCCATTATGATGCCTTATCTTTTTGAAACTTACATTACATTCTTACAATATTATTTATAAAATAATGTTTTATTTTATAATTCAACATTCTTTTAAATTAGTTCACAGTTAAAAAACGTAAATATTTCTCCCAAGGAGTTTTTCAATATTTTCATCTATGTCAACATCCATTGTTGTATTTTATTCTAGATCAAGGATGATTTAAATATTCAATATTATTTTGAATGTTTTACATTTTTCACTATGGATGTTCTATTTTTATACCATTCATGGTTTATGGATAATGTATTGATACTTTGTATTATAGTTTTAATAAGAATTATTATGATTGTTATAAGAGGAATGAATTCGACTTCGTAAGTTTTAGGTAGGGCCTTATATATCCCCTAAATGTATTAGTAGTCTCATGAGACAACTATGTTTGGGTTTTTTCTATATTCTTAATGAATCGGGTTTGGTGTCCTGGGTGAAGTCAAGATAGAATTTTTTTGATATACTGTATTATTCCTTCCCTCATTATGAGATTAGTTATTGATTTTACATGTGATTATTCTATTATTGGTATATCCATGTGAATTTTAAATGGAATTATTTAATTTTTTCCATATTATTATGATGATAATATTTTAAAAGGATTGTGTTTCAGTTTTATACATTACCTTAAATAATTTTTATTAATTATGATATCTTCTGCTATATTTTTTATCCTTAATAATAATTCTAGATCACCCCATTCTTTTTTTCCCAATATGACAAGATCTGTTTTATGATTGATGTGAAGGGTTAATCTAAGGAAATAATGGTGTTCTCAAAGGATTATCTATTTTGTGTTATTTGTTAAAAATTATAATTTCATGTTCACGTATGTAATCTAATTTCAAAAACTACTAAACCGATCGGTCCTTTGGGACCTGATTCCTTGTAAACAAGCCAATGTATTAAATTAATGATCCATATTTGGGATTGTAGGGTCGGGGTATTATAGTTGGTATCAGAGAAAGGTTAGCAACTACCTAAAAAATATAATTAGAAAACATAGATTATAGATCATAATCCTAAGATATATTTTGAGGTTATGAATAGAAGAACCCCATAGAATGTTGGTACAATAGAGACTGTGTAAATATTAAATAAAATACATCAATGTTTGGATACTAGTATTATACATGGTTCTGGAATAGATGCACCTAGGGGTGAAAACTCTGATTAGGTATTTTGAGAATGACTCAGGGTAACCTAATACACGACAACATTCCTTACAGTGCACTGAGTTTGACACTCCTGGGGGACATGATTGGGATTATTCATATTTTCTTTACAACCCATTATAAAAGATTTATGAATACTTTTGTCCTCAAAGGAACCATATATATGATTTAGGATCAGATATGCATAAAATATTCAATTTATTTTTTATATTATACTAGTTTGGAATTATGTGTTATCATTCATAACATAATATATGGTTTTTCATTGTTTAGGAATGGTGCCAAGTGGAAGGAGTGGGAATGGTATGAACACACGTAATCTATGTAGGTATTTCCCTCATATTAATGATAATTATAGTGGTGTTGGTGATGGAACTAGTGAAGAACAACTTATAACTGAATGGGGAAAACTGGAGTAAGTTATGAATAAAAAACATTCCCCGTATAGAGCACCCTGATGAAAAACCCAGAGGATCAATGTCAGACAACTTCATGAGATAACGACCTCCATCATTGAATATGACTACAAATTGATTTTTGGCTGAGTAAAGGATAATTTCCTTAGGAAAAAATATTTCAATCATTGGGAATCAATGAATGATATAATTTTTACATGGAATTTTAATATCTGTCAAGAGATGTGGATCAATGGTGGTCATTAATTCAAAATAAAATCGAAGACAAAGAAGTATAAAATATAGAAGGCTGGGATTTTGGAAATAAAATTTCTATAGAAATACAATAATTGTGAAGAGTGAGATGATATAGAAAGGTAATTTACATGTCTAAGGAAAAAAGCGGTTGATAATGTTGCAATGTATGAGGATCACTTCACAAGGTTATCATTGTTTTTTGTAGACTAAATATGTAACCGAATAAGAAAGATTGATATTTTTTATGGGTTAAAACCGTTCATCCAACAAAAACTAGTATCACAATATTTCCCATTGTATGATGATATAGTCTCATGGTCTATCCTGATGGAAAAGAAAATCACGATGTCTTATGACATTAATGTAAATAAAGAGAATAAAATATTGGTGGAATAAGATACTAATAAAGGGAGAATGGGAATTTAGGATTTTTCTTTGTGTGGTTATTCTGGGAAGAAACACCCTGGTACATGCACAAAAGGAATGGGATTTTGTTACAAATGTGTAGAAAAATTTCATAAGGATCAAGATTATAAGGGAAATAAATAATCTATGCAATGCTATAATTATAATGATAATGTGAACTATAAAAATTAATCTCCAAAGCATCAAGGAAGTATAGCTCATAAGAATCAAATAGATGATGGTCATTCTTATGATTTTACTACGGTCAACATGGAATAATTAATGTGTTCATGTTTTTGGATTGAAGAAATATATTATGGTTATAAGAATAATGTGATATATATAATGATTGTATTGTAATAATATTCATTTTCATTAAGGTTTTAATATGATGAAGATAATCATATATTCAATATGTGACAATAAGAGAAACATTACACTATTTGGGGAATCTGATGTTACAATTGATTTTGAGAATTTATAGACCATTTAGACAGATTGTGGACCGAAGTATTTTGCATAACTCTAAAGGTTGGAATGGATTAAATTTAACTTTTTATTGTCCTATTTAAGGATAAAAAATTTCTTATGATTATTCTAGGAATGTAATTGGTTTATGAAAAGGACAATTCATAGGTCAGGAACTAACCGGTCATGTCCAGAAAGTCCACAAGACATAAACCTGCAACTGATCGGTTAAAATGGTGAATCACCTACAATTTCCATATTGGTAGTCCCTTGTAAGTATAAATATTTTTATTATTTAAATGGTATAAGATTATTTTTGGATCCATATATGATTTCGATAAATAGAAATTTTTTGAATTTTTTCTTTTGAAGAGAATGAAGAGTTTGTGTTAATAATTAGATAAAGGATGAAACAATACACGTCAATCAAGGATCATTCCTTGTGTTCCTTTACTATAAAGTAAATTATTTATATAATACTAGGGAAGGGGTCCTAAAATAAAAACAAATTACATAGTACTTCATTTTGGGATGAATAAAATGGTCCCACAGATTGTCCTAGATATATAGAATGATGGTTGTTAACTTCATCCTAATAATGATCTATATAACTCTATATTATAACATAATGGATACATTTTCATTTATGACCATGTTTTCCTATATGGAACCCTAGTATGTTTAATTTCTATTAACCTTCTTACTTCCCTTTATTTATTTCAATGTGGATGTTTTATCGACCGTTTCTTCAATGTTTGATTGTAATAAATGTAATTTGAATAATAAAACCATTGTTAACAAACCTATATTTCATAATTTTTATGACACAATTTATTAAAGGGAGGGATAATGTAACACCCCATGCATCCATGGTATGATTCTAATTAATAATTCAATAGCATGTGCTACATGAAACACTGAGTTTGAGTACACCATTTCCTATCAAACATGCCATATAAAACTATTTTATGGATATTATTAACCTCTTTTTTAATTTTATATGAATTCCATATAATTTTATCATTCATCTTATGTATAACAACCCTGTTTTTTATTACACACCTAAACCTAATTTATTACATTAAATATTCAATTGATACAACATAGAGGATTGAGAGGTCTAGTTTCTTTGTGGCATATGAATATTACATAAAAGTTTAGAACATAAAACACACAACATATTTATTTAAAACTTCTTAACATGACCACTACATTCCCTCGTACTTATCATTTCATGGGATAACCTGAGGACATGAATAAAAAATGCTGAGCTATAAATCCCAGTAATGGAATAAAAATGTATTAACATGACGAATACCATACATGTTATACAATAGGAATATCAATTTATCACAAGAGAGAAATGAATATAAAGGCATGATAAAGGATGATAATCATAAATGGAAATGTGGCAAAAACACTTAACATGGAATTTGCCTGAGCCAAGGCTCATTGCCCATGGAGCATGAGTAAACCATCATTGCACATGAAGCATGAGTAAAACCTCAGTTCACATGAATTATAATGGGTAAACAACAATTTCACATGATTCATCATGATACTATACTTTACCCAATGCATTGGAGCACTATCAGGGCGCACCCTTCATAAACATTTCATTTCATGCATAAGTGTTCCACATGGATCAGAAAACATTAAATCATTCAACATAATTGTTTATTCCATGATAAAAAATGAGGAATACATACATTAAACTCATAAAACAATAATTAAATGTGAATAAAGGAGAACACCATTGATAGATAAATGGGCATGGTATTCACTACACGATGACTTTTTCTAGGAAAAGCACGCTGCAATTTTGACAGCATAACGGCGTGAAATTAGAACTCATAAAAATGGTTTATGAGAGAGAAAGAGGTGTCTCATCATATATACATTATATCGAATGTAAGGGGTTCCTATAGATACATGTAAAAAAAAATTTAATGTAATTTATGTTCATGATACAAAAGAATTTCTTGAATGTGAATGCGGAGAATGAAATTACATTCGGAATTTTTTCATAGTAACGGGTGTACATGGGATGCATTTAATGATAGATAAAGGGGTATCACATCATTAAAACATAAAGTGGAAGGTATGGGAGAGGTTTTAAACCATACCCCAACATTTATAATTGATATTAAAGAGTCATTACAACATAACGAATATTGGACAAAAATGTGAAAGGAAGAAAAAAACATTTAATTGGAGGTGTACTTCCAAAGGATTGAGAGAGGCTTCAAAGAGGTTTCATGGGAGATTGGGGAACTTTGAAAATATTTTAGATAAATTATGGATGATTTTGGACGAAATAAAAAGGCATTGAGTGAGGAGGTAGTTGGATCTTGGGTGGGATTATATAGTAATGTCGAGGGAATTATTTATTATTTAGTTTTGGGACACCTCAAATTAAAATAATACAAACCACAAACCAGGCCATGGTTTTTTCCCATGGTTTTTGGAAAAGGGATTTGTAAAATAATTTTATATATTACCAAAGTCCAAATGTCTTAAAATAATGGGGTTTCTTATGTGGAGGTGAGCCCCCCGTAATTGTTTTTAAAAAAAATCAAAATGTTTAATAAGTCTTGAAGGTTCCACTAATGGTTTGTAAAATTATTCAAAAAACCCAAAATCACATTATATTATTGGTACGAAATATATTGACTGATGATATAGTTTATATTATTTTATTACATCACTATTGGGTCATTATGATGTCAGAAAACACATTCTATATTTAAATGGTATTCAATTTTTACCAAAATATTTGACTGCCTTAGAAAATTATGAAAAAATCACCATTGGATAATTTCAACATCCTAATTCTAGAAATGATATTAATTTTATCTAAATAATTTTATAAATATGTTAATTTTCACTTTTAAAATAAAAACCAACCTTTATCTAAAAATTCATGGGTTTTAACAAAAATGGATTTCAAACCTTGATAAAATTTTCAATTGCATTCATAAAATTATAGGATCATTTATATTTAATAAAAATTAATTTATTAATAATAATAATATTTTATTAAAATATTATTTCATTCAAAAATTAAATTATATTTCAAAATATATTTCCTAGTTGAACATTAACTAAAAATAATATTTGTGCTTTAAAAAATACTTACAAGGTAACAATAATAAAATAAAAGTATATTAATTGTTATATAGAAAAATAATTTACATTACCATACTAATTTGGAGTTTTTAAATAACACCTTAAAACACCAGCATATGACTGAAGGGTTCAGTGTGCGATGCTGACAGACTCTTGGAGTGGCTCAGATAACATCGCTCGGGTGGTAATCTATATAAACTTCATCTTTTCCCGTAGGTGGATTTTATCAAGCCTAACACATTCAAGCTCAGCTTGAGCTTGGTAAAGAGTGAATCCCAATGATTCCACCTCCATTCTGAGATGCGATAAATGGACTTCAAACAGGGAAAGTCTACTGGATGAGACCATCTCTTCCTTTGTCTGAGTAAATTGGATTTGTTAAAGCCCATATATATACTAATCATGTGAGGACTGTTCAATGGATACAATAGCAACAGTCACAATTCTTAATGGTATTTTAGAATTAAAAAACATAAAACAAAAGAAGTTCATATATTGTATAATATTTTTACATATAAAGTCATTTAATTAGATCGAGTGGGATTTTCATTGACAAAAGTTTGGTCATTAATGTATTCCCCCCATAAGTAATTTCACCTTTGAAATTTTCTTTTTCCCACACTGAAACAGAGTTGGGTAACTCTACTTCATTATTTCCTTCGATTCCCACATCACTTCTTCAAATTTCTGGTTTCACAACAACACCTTAATGAGGGGAATTGTCTTATTTTATAGAACTTTTTCACTATGATCTATGATCATCACTGGTTGCTCCTCATAAGAATTATCATCCTCTAATTGTACCACCTATAAAGAGAGTACATGTGAAGGGACCTTTATTTACATCCTTAAGATAGATAAATGAAAGACATCATGTACATTGGCTATGGTAGGTGGAAGATCTATTCTATAGGCCACATCCTAGACATGAACTAGAATCTATAAGGGGCCTATGTTCCTTGGACATAACTTCACATTCTTTCCCAACCTCATGAACTTATTCCATGGAGATATGCATAGAAATACCATGTCTCCAACTTTAAAATCAAGGTCTCATTGATGGTTATCTACATAACTCTTTTGTCGACTCTTGTCTTCTTTGATATGCTGCTGAATTATTTTCACCTTAACCACCATTTTGTCGACCATTTCTGGTCCATGCAGCTTACACTCACTAACATCATCCCAAGATGCCAGTGTTCGGCACATTTTCCTATAAAGGTCATCATATGGTGCCATTTGGATGCTTGAGTGGAAACTGTTATTATAAGGGAACTCAACCACAGTAATATGTTGATCCCATCCTCCTTTAAAATCTATTGAGAACTCTCTCAAAAAGTCCTCAAGTGTTTGGTTAGTCCTCTCGGATTGGCCATCTGTTTAAGGATGACAGGTCGTACTAATGTTCAGTTCAGTTTTCATAGCATGTTGAAGACTATTCCAAAACCTAGAGGTGAATCTTGGATCTTGGTCGGACACAATATATAGTGGTTCTCCAAAAAATATGTATGTTTTTATTAAATCTGTTCTTGTATATATGGATTTACTAGGGTTTTCGAATTCTAAAACCAAAAATAAATAAACATATCCTCTTATACTGACTATAACAACCATGATTTTTAGTACACACTTAATCCTGATTTATTACATAAAATATTCAATTGATGAAACATAGAAGATCGATATTTCTAGTTTATTTGGGGCTTATGAACATTACATAACATTAGATAACATAAAACACAAAACATATTTATTTAAAACATCCTTTACATGACCACTGCATTCCCTCTTACTTAGCATTGCATGGGATAACTTGAGGACATGCATAAGAAAAGGGAGAGATATAAATCCCTGTAAGGGAATAAACATGGAATAACATGAGGAATATAATAAACGTTATAAAATAGTAATATCAATGGAGCATAAGAAAAACATGAACATAAAGGAACAATAAAGAATGATAATCATAAATGGAAATCTTGAAACAGCACTTAAAATGGAATTAGCACGAGACAAGGCTCATTGCACATGGAGCTTGAGTAAACCATTATTGCACATGAAGCTCGAGTAAACCCTCATTTCACTTAAATTAGCATTATTAAACACCCATTTCACATGAAGTATCATGATACTATACTTTAACCAATGCATTTGAGTGCTATCAGGGCGAACCCTTCATAAACATTTCATTTCATGCATATGTATGCCACATTGATCATAAAACATTCCATCATTCAACATAATCATTTATTCCAAGATAAAAGAATATGGAATACAGACATGAAACTCAGAAACCAATAAGTAAATTTTCATAAAGTTGAATTCCCTTGATAGAGAAATGGGCACGGTATTCACTACACAATGACTTTGGCTTTGAAAGTGTAGTTCAATTTCAGTTGCATAACAGTGTGACATAAGAACTCCTAAAAATGGTTGATGAGAGAGAAAGGGGTGTCTCATCATAGTTCCATGATAGGTAATGTAAGGGGGTCATATAAATACATATCCCAAATAATTTAATTGAATTTAGATTCATGATACAAAATAATTGCTTGAATGTAAATGAGGATAGTGAAATTCCTTTCAGAATGTCATCATAGTAACTGGTGTACATGGGAGGGAATTAATGAGAGATAAATGGGTCTCCCATAATTAAATAATTAAGAGGGAAGTACAAGGTAGGTGAGAAACCATACCCCAACATTTATAATTTAAATTAAATTGTCATAAAAATTTAAATAATGTTGAAAAAAAATGAGAAAGGAAGAAAAAAACCCTTACTTGGAAGTGTGATTCCAAAGGCTTGAGAGAGGCTTGAGAGAGGCTTCTTGGGAGCTTGGGTCAACTTGGGACAATTTTAGAGAGAAGAGGGATGAGTTTGGATGAACTAAAAGGATTTGAGTAAGGAGGAAGTGGGAGCTTGGGTGGGGTTATATAAGAAAGGTGAGGGATTTCTTTATTATTTATGTTTGGGACACCTCGCATTAAACAAATCCAAACCCCAAACATTACATGGTTTTTTCCCATGGTTTTTTGTAAAGGGAAGTGGAATACAATATTTCATAAGTCCAAAGTCATAAATTCTTAAAATAATGGGGTTGCTTATGTGGAGGAGAGTCAACCTCCCAAGAAAAACAATTTAAAAAGGCAAAATGTTTAATAAGTTGTGAAGGGTCCACTAATGCTCTGTAAAATAAATCAAACAAATCCAAAATCACATGTTAATGGTAAGAAATATATTTTCTGAACATATAGTTTATTCTAATTTATTACATCACTATTGGATCATTATGATGTCATAAAACACATCATATATTTAAACGGTATATAATTTTTACCCAAAAATTTCACTATCTCAAAAAAATATGAAAAATTCATTGTTGGATAATTTCAATCTCCTGAATCCAGAAATAATATTAATTTTAACTAAATAATTTTCTATATATGTTAATTTTCACTTTTAAAAAAACTAACATTTATTGAAAATTCATGGGTTTTGACAAAATGGCTTTCAACCCATAATAAAAATTACAATTGCATTCACAAAATTATATGATCATTTATATTTAATGAATGTTAATTTATAATAATAATAATAATATTTTAATAAAATATTATATAATTAAAGAATCCATTACATCATCAAAATAGATTTCATAGTTTACCAATTACGAAAAATACTATTTTTTCTTTAAAATTTATTTACAGGGTAACAATAATAAAATGAAAATATATTCATTTTTATATACAAAAAATATTTACATAACCATAGTACTAGGGTTTTGATAAATAACCGCTTAAAACACCTGCATAAGACTGAAGGGTGGGGTGTGTGATGGTGGAAGAATCTTGGGATGACTCAGATAACATTGCTCAGGTGGTAATCTCTATCAACTTCCACTTTTCCCATAGCCAGTTATGTTCAAGCTTAATGTGTCCACGCTAAGATTGATCTTGGTCAAGAGTGAAGCCCAATGACGCCACCTACTTTCTAAGCTCCGACAAATGGGCTTCATATAGGGAATGTCTACTAGATGAGGCCATCTCTTCCTTTGTCTGAGTAAATTGGACTTCCTAAAGCCTATATTTATATTAATCATGTGATCACTATTCAAATACTACAATATCAATAGTCACAATTCTTAATGGTATTTTAAAATCCAAAAACATAAAACAAAAGAAGTGCATATGTTGTATAACTACTTCACATATTAAGACGTTTAATTATATAAAGATTAATTATCATTGACAATATTTTGAGTCATTACATTATGTGTTGGTTAGACATAATATATGGATAAATTCTTTTCTTCAGATAAATGATGTATTTTTCAAAAATGGAATTTTTCATCATTTTAATGGTAAACCATTTTAAATATAATATTTGAATCTTTTATATAATTAATTTTATGTAATTAAATTCTTATTTATTTACAGGACATAAAAATTTAATTTTGATGAATATTTGGTATTTTTATGATAACATTCATATTTTGATGAATAGAGAACAATACTACATTTTAATTGAAAAAAAACTTTTTTAATAAAAACAATTTATAGAGGAAAATTGTATATTTCAGTTGTATTTAAGTATAATTAGATTAAATTTTTATCCTTTAACATAATTATGAAATTGTAAGTAATTTAATATTTAAATTGTACATGAACATGTGATAATATGTTGATAGTTTTTTATTCTTAAAAATCAACTATCTGGTCTTAACAATGAGAATTAATTTTAAATTAATTTTATCCACTTATGTGTATTGAATTAGGAAAATTGGATTCCATATTCTGAACCATAAGGTCCAAATATTGTATATAGGTACCTTATATATTTTTGACATTTTGCATAGTAACGTTAGTAATTATTTATATTTACCATGGGTAAATGGTAAATCCGGTAAATAAGCGTAAAAAATAATATTATAATCATATAAAACTACCCTAACACTTGTAATAATCCTATTTTATGATATATATTAGACCATGAGAATCCTTAGGATGAGCCTCTGGCATTTGGGAGCCACTTGGTTGTGAAAATGTCATTTTGGAAAATTTAATTTAATGAAGAGTGAAATATAACATAAATATTTTTCTTTTACTAAGTAAATTTAAATATAGATTTTATAACCAATACCTATGAATATAAATAGTAATTATAAATATAAAAATATTTCCTACATCATGGTTTTTTTATAATTTTTTTTGATATTATATAAATATATTTATTTTGGATAGAATGATGATGTAGTGATTACCTTATTAATGAATGATTCAAATAAATGAATTTCTAAATATTAAAATAAATGTAATTTGACTATTTAGATTCCATTAACGAATTAAATGGATGAAATTGACATATGATGTATGAGTTATACCCTTTGGATCAAAGGAACCAAGTTGTTATCAAATTATAAAATCCAATTACTAAATAATGTCAAAATTGACATAAATGAGTTTCTTAACACAAATACTATATTATTGAATAACATAATTTCACTAAAAATATATGATTATTCCAACAGAAATATAAATGATTAAAAATTTAATTAATTAATCACTTGGTCTTCTCTTGTAATTTCATAGTAAATATATTCACAATATAGTATAAAAATACAAGAAGACATCGTTAGAGTTAACTTAATTAACTAAGCATTAAAGCAGAAAGATAAGGCTAAATTAATTGACTAAATATTTATAAATACTCTTTGTTGAGAGGATATAAACACATCTAAATCTTACCCACGATATATTTCATTTTTGATCATTTGTAAACCATAAATAAATTTATAATAAATTAATATTTAAAAACATTCGTAAAATGCCCCTCACCTCTCCTATAATGGGGACCATATGCTTCTCTTTTATTCACACCTCCAAAGCCCTTTGTATCATCCAAAACCTACCCAAATATCCTCCCTACTTACCTAAAATCCTCCTTGAGGAAACACTTTGGTTATATAACCAACATAATTAGTCCTTAAGTGAAAAACAAAAGGAGACTCCCAAAGAAGAGGTAAACATTTAATCTCTTCCTCCAAAGTGCTTTTCTTCTTCTACATACTCATTCTATGTTTTTTCAATAACAATGTAATAAATACAATAACATAAATATAATGAGACTTTATTTTCATCATGTGAATACTATATTCATCATTTTATCCATCCTATGAATATTATGTAAATCATGCATGCGTGCGTACGACATACTGTCTCCACAACATGGTGTAATTTTTTGTTCCACATTTTGTTATTTGGATGGGAATAAAGATGAGTCTAATAAACATAAATAATAAATTTGACCTGGTTATGATTCCAATTAATTAATATATCCCACATTTCCATCTCATTTAAAAAATGATACAGTCACTTGTGTGTACGTGAGGCCAACTATCTCCACATCGCGATGAGATTCATTCTCCACATTAACCATTCAGGAATGATTATGAACATAATATTTTAAGTAAATATAATATTTATGAACTTAATATAATTATGGAATTTAATAAAATATAATATATTCATAATAAATAGGACTTCCTTATCAAAACAATCATAGGAAAACAAATCAGTTAACAACCGACATAATACTAAAACAAAAATATTATTAAACACACAATATAAGAGGATCATATATGAAATCATAAATATTTATATGGTCCAATTATAATTTATTAAAAATTATTAACCATTATACTAGAGGCTAAATCATCCTTGAATAATAAAAATTACAAGGTAAGTGTTAATTTCACAATCTCATTATTATCCTAGATTGTTAATATGTAAGCATCTACTGGGACATATTTAGCATCCACGTACATGTTTCTTATACATATATTTAAAAATAATATATATATTCGAGGACTAATTTTTAATTTCATTTATAACCATTTTTAAATTTTTGTAAAACATTTGGAATGGAATATTTCTATTATATTCCAAACGAGGTACTATATGACTTTTGGAAAAATTAAAGAAAGTGTATTATTTAGCAGATATAGTGCAATAGACTATTTTCTTCTTTTCGTTTCCTAAAAAAATTTAAATATTCTCATGAATTATTAATAGGATATTTTAAAAAATAAATATTTTCTTTTATAATATCAAATTCTTTTAAAAGACTTCATTGTTTAAAAGGTGAATATTTCTCTCATGTAGTATTTGATTATTTTCATCTATGTCAATACCCATTGTTGTATTTTATGCATGATTTAGGTTGATATAAATCATCATAATTATGTTGAAGGGTTTATGATATGTTTGAATATGGATCTTCTATTTTGATGCCACTCATGGTTTATGATTAGTTTATTGATATTTTGTTTTTAAGATTTAATACTAATGATTATGATGGTTATAATAGGAATGCATCAGACTTGGGATGTGTATAGTAGGGCCTGCTATAGTCCCTCGATGCATTAGTAGTCTTATGAGACATTTTTGATGGGGTTTTGGTTACTTTCTTACCCAATAATTTATGGTGGCTTCGACGAAGCCTTAATGGTATGTCTAAGATGTCCCAAATTATTCATTCCCTCCTAATGAGATTAGTTATTATTATTTAATGTTATTATTTTAATATTGGAATATCCACATGAATGGTTAAATGAAATAATTTGACTTATTCATTCCATATTATGCTGAATATAATGTTTTAAATTGCTTGTGAGTCTATTTTATACTTTTCCTTAAAAGTTTTTCTTAAATATGATAGCTTCTGATATATTGTTTATCCTTATCAAGAATCTGAGTTCACCCATTTCTTATGTTTTATTTTCCAAGGATGCCAAGAAGTTCTTTATGATTGATATGAAGGGATAATCATGGGAAATAATGGACTACTCAAATTATTTAATATGATGTGTTTAGTTTTAATATTTTAAAAGTAAATTTCATATATGTAATCGATTTTTGAAGACATCTAAACTGATTGGTCCTTTGAGACATGATTCCTTGTAATCATGACAATGTATTAAGATCATTTAACAGATCTAGGATTCTGGGGTCGGGGATTTAAAATAAATGAGAAATTGGGAACCGTTAGTCAACATTATCCAAAGTATGATTTCCATCATTATTACAATCTTCATAGCATATATCATTGTTTTTACTAAATTAATTTTCATCACATGTTCCATGGGTTATGTATTTATATCATTTACACAATGGCCTAAACTTGTAAATCTTAATGAATTATGGAATAAATTAAGTTTCCTTTCTAAATAGGAATAAAAATTTCACAAAAAATATATATAACTTAACATGGAGCCTTGGTCTAGGTAATCTCATCAAATAAAATTGTTAGAGGATTTGAGGCATATGCCTCTTCCATACCCTATCTATTATAGGGGTGGGTTTTAGAGCCTCAGTCTAACCCTACCCATGAGAGTAGATCCTCTAATATAATACCCCAATACTACCATTCCATGTTAAAATTATTATTTGTTTAATTTTGTATATATACCATATCATAAATCACTCAAAACAAACACACATAACATTCAACATTCAAATTTCAGTAACTATATAAATCATCATCAATATTTAACCCATTAGAACATTTTACATTTACATATCATAACCCAGTTAACCTATTTTCCTTTTTATCACCCAAACCATTTATTATATTTAAAAATTCAGTTACATTATACCGGTTCACATAATTTATGAATTCACATGCATTAGCTAATTTAAAAAATTCAAATATATACTCATAATTCATTTCAAACATTCACATTCTTCCATTTACCCATTTCTTACATTTTCCAAACAATAACATATGCCCTTATTTATGTCTAGACCAAACTATCAATAATATATTTTTTCTCAAAAGATAACAAAACAACATGTAAATCATGGGATCCACTTTATCACAAATCAAATCTATTCCTGTCATTAGAATTATCCATGTTAATGAATGTATGTTAACCCCATGGGTGGCGCTAAATTGGTCCAATGAATGTCAATTAATCCCATAAGGATAATTAGGGGTATAATTCAAAATTTAGGAAGCCATTTTAGTAAATCTCACAAAAAATAATATTCCCATTAAGATATTACTTATAACACAACCAAACAAGAAAAAATCAACAACAAAACTATGAAATATAAATTTTAGACCACATAAATTGATTATGATGACAAATTCTACCTTAAATATTTCCTTATATCCCGATTATACAATATTTGAATCTCCAACCTATGATCAGTTTTGAAATTTGGGTTTTAGGGATTTGAGAGAGGACGAATGATACTAAAACCCCAAATCCGGAAATGAAAATAAATAGGAACAATAGACTTACCAAAGAATCTATCCACATTAAACAACAAAAAAGAACAATGAAATGGAGGATATAAACCATTGGTTCTAATTGGGAGAATATATTAATCACTGAGGATAGAGGAGGAAGAATGGGGAAGAATCTTGAATGGTATCCATAATATCCTGGGGGTGTAAATAGTAAATTCCAACTTTTAATTAGGTGTACAGTTTGGCTGCACAGTCTTCCAAATGGTTCTTCAGCCACTATCCAATAGCGTCCATTTTTCACTGTAACCAAGGTATTCTGAATGATTTGAAAAACCATGTTCCAACCAAGTGGAATTCCACAATACTAGGTTGCACAATTTTGTTATCCCCCTTTCATGGTTTACACTAACCATGCACTAACTATGTGAAATGCACAGTATAGCCCGATTTCCCATTTCGTTATGTCTAGAAACCCATAAAACCCTAGAGATTCTGCATATACACTGGTAAAATTAAATTAGCCACAACTAAGGGATTCATTCCAAAATTTATACAAGATCATAATTCCACAATGTCTGGGATCATACACGTAAATACCCAGAAATTTTCTTGTAATTTTTTCTAATTATATTGAAATATTACAAGTTTGTGAAAATTAACGGCATGTGATTCTGAGGCCCGGAGTGGCCAGAATGAATTTATGATCATTATTTAATTATTTAGTGTTATATGTGAGTGGATATATTTAACATTTGAACTGGTACTCAGAATTGAAATTTGAGGACACCGTTGAAATCGTAGTGTCGATATTCACTTAAGGAGACCTTTACTTCAACCACAGTAGGTCGATGGTGGGAGTAGAATTTTCGGGTTTTCTAGAGGAATAAAATAAAATAAATCTTTTATTTTTATTCAAAATATCTCCTCAAATTTTTATATTTGGTGGTGGGGACCACATCACCCTTAAATCCCTCTATTAATGTGGTGACAATCAAAGTTATGTTAAATATAATAACTTAACTAAAATGAGTAGGCTCTGCACCTCTCCTAGTTTTTTAATTGGGTGGAAATCCTCCTCAAATTTTTGTTGGAGAACTCTTGGTTGATTAATTTCCTCCAACGAAGATCCTCATCCAATGAAGAATGAATATCTAGATCAAGAACATTGATCCAACATTGGAACATGGAACAAAAGTGTATTGAGGGAGCGACAAACGCTGATGTCTCCTCCATCGCCTTCATCTTCTTCCTCATGTCATCTCCCATGAACAATCAATGTATGGTTTGTTCATGATTTTTCTTCATTAATTTATGTTGATTCAATCTTCTTGAGCCACATGATATCGATGTAATGTGGAAAGTGTGGGCCAAATGAACGTGCCCCGATCCCTTAGCCACTTCGTTGTATGACATGTTCTTCACGGGAGAAACATCGGGTTGAGTGGAACATGACCATGATTGAATTAATTTGATGAAAACGTCCCTAGATGAACAGTGATGCCATCGAGGTGACCAGCGGAAGCCCGACAGCAGGACGACACTGGGGACTCGTGCCGGTGACTGGTGCCAACAGGGTATAAGGCAGCAGCCGGCAGACCGACTGGCCGTGATGGTGGTGGCTGCGTAACTACGCCGCTAATGGAGGCAACGACCCATCGGTCGTGGCGGAGGAGGGTGGCAGTCGGCACAACGACCGATCACATGGTAGCAGGGGCAGCACGTGTCCTCACCCACAATGATGGGGACTGCGGTTATTGAGCCAGGGAGGCACAACCAGAGGGTGGCCGGAACCCGACCGACACCACGGCTGGCACCCCGGCCTGCAACGTCACTCCGAGAAGGACCCACTCTAGCAAGTCTCATGTGCTAGTTGGTGGGGTCATGTGGCACTGCCCATTGGGCCAAAACCTAACATCCCTCGGGCCGTTCGGGAATCCCGAGGGGCGCCTCCCCGGGTGGTGGCATGGAGGGCCCCGCCATAGTGGACCACACCCAGTTGTGGGCCATGCCGAGTGTCTCATGCCTAGTAGGCGACACCCAGTGTGCCTGGACAGGGTTGAGTCAACCCGAACTGAGTCATGTCAACCCAAGCCAGGTCAGGCCAAGTCGGGCCGGGCCCAGACCCAACTAGACCTAGATATGCCTTTTGGCCAAATCTTGAGAACCAGGCATTTGTTTGATGAACCGTCTAGGGTACCAGAATCCTTGGATCGATATTATAATTTTTTATAATACACAAGAGTTTTGAATAGTGTTGGAGTACGACCGGGTTGGAATGAACCTGAATCCAACAGGGCCCTCAGTATAGAAACGCTCTTAACATACAGACCAGACATCTGGTAGACACACCGTCTATCGCATTGGGTCCCTTATGACATGACAAACCTTCCTGATACTTCTTTGTGGGACTTCATAGTAGTTTAAATCTAGACCTATTGATTTAGGATCAATATCGCCCAGAATTAAGCGTTCTTATTGTGAGAACCCTTTAGGTTCCAGTACTTGAAGAATATTTTGATCATGTGTGGGTTATCTTCGGATCCTGTGTGAGTTAGAATCTATTGATCCTGTGTGGATCATCTATAGATCATGTGTGGGTCATATTCAGATCCTACGTGGGCTATCTTCAGATCTTTTGTGAGTCAGCATCTTCAGATCATTTTTGTGTTATCTTCGATCTCGTGTGGGTCAACAACAAAGCCTCTCAACGAAGTAATATGGTCTATAAATACAGGTAATCATCGATACATACATACTTATGTAATTCCTAGTGTGAACATAGCCTTTACCTTTGGGGTACTCTTCCGTGTTGTGATACCTTCCTGGTATTCTTTTGTGTGGTGTTACCTTTGTTGTACTTACCTTCGTGGTATTCTCTCCTTCTTGGAATAATTGAGATTTTGGCTAAAGAGTTTGTCCTTGTGTTTCCTCATTAACGAGATGGGTATACTTGATAACTTAGTTATATGAATGGGAATATATCTATTTAGGGTTGATTTATGTTTTCGGGCTCTGTGATTATGGTATTTCTTTGTGGTTTTTCCTTGGTGGATTATAAGAGACCTTTAGGTGTCTCGTGGTCCCTATTGAGTAATGTTATACTCACCCCTTAATGTGGTATACCCGCACCTTTTTGTGTCTTTGACAGATGATGGATAACATTGATCGAGGATGTGGGTGCCCAGACTGGTGGTTTCATAGAGGTGGACCATTAGACAAGGAATACAGAAGAGACGACCATTCGAGGTTTGTACCTACACTTCAGGTAGGATCCTTGGTAGGTGTTCACAAGGGATGTTTTGAATTTACTTGTACTTTCCAATTGGGCTTTTATTTCGGCCAATTTACTTTCTGTACTCAACAAATTAACTATATAGTTTATGTTTTTTCTTGTTTCTTGTTGTGTGATTGGATTTTGTTAATTTTCAGGTTAAAATTCATTGCCTTATCAATTTTAGCTATATGCCTTTCCGGTGCTAGTTTCCATCATTTGGCCTATGGAAGGTAAGCATGGGGTAGTCACAACAAGAACCTTGGGGGATGGGTTGTGATAAATTTTTACCAAAGTTGTCGGTTCTACTAGAGAACATGGACTATGATCTATTGATTCGTCAGTAATGTTAAGTGTAATGTGTGTGGTTTCAGTTTTGGGAATCCAGTGTTGGTGAGGCGGCAGACGTATCCATAGAATAGGACCCTGAATTATTATTCCCAACATAGTGCATGAAAAAGCTTATTACATGTGTGTTTTTTAAATGTTTTCTTTGAGGTATCTTTGAATCAAGTCACCAGGTATAAATTATTTACTATGGAAGACATGTTTCTTTTCATGATACCTCCACGCAGATAGCCATCCAGGATTCCATGTAGAGTATGCGATGACATCCCACCGAGTGAAGAGTCTTTGGGGCAGGGACCCATTTTACCAGTTGTACCATCGGGTGGTGAACTACATGCACAAATACATGTTGGGAAATTGATTCCACCAGCCCCAATATCATAAGGTGCACATATGATGATCATTTTTCACGAGTTCCAGTGCCAGTGGCCAATGAGGCTATAGGGAGAGACGGATACACAGGTGGCCGAGGACTAGCTGGAGGTTGTGGTCTGAGTTTTCTGACTGGTAGGGACACCTACTGATCTTATGGTCATCCATGCAGCCAGTCTTCTTTAGAAACAGTGGGAATATGGTGGAGTGTGTTTCTCTAGGTTCACAACTAAGTGAATCTCATATGGTCGTACATTGAGAGCCTTTTTAGGGTAGAGTTCATCCAAGAAACCTTAAGCTCAGTGTGTATACAGGTGCATATCTACCTGCAGTAGGGCATGATGATCGTGGCTCATTAATCAGTGATGTTCAATGACCACTCACGATACTCCACTTACATGGTGCGAGACCCTTTCATTATGGATCATACCTTCAAGATGGGGCTCATACGGGAGATCATATCACTAATTGTATCTCTTAGCATCCCGACGCAAGATCGGGTGTAAGAGCGATCACTCTTGGTGGAGACCTTCCATGCTGAGCAATCACCAGCAGCAAGACCCACCAAAAAATATCACATTGAAGAGTAATCTATAGCCTGCAAAAGATAGATGATTCATAGGTCCAAACGAACCATACCAATAGGTGGATGACTGAAGGATACAGAGTCGGTTTTGTGGGGCTCTCAAGACAGAGCATGACATGTGAGGTGTTTGAAGTGCTACTCGTGCGGCGGGCAGTGTCACAAGGCTCAAGACTACCTAACCGGACAAATGGAAGACCAATATATGGACGAAAGACCGCCCGGGCAGTGGGAAATATTCAATCTAGGAGGTCCGTAGGCAACATGTGGATGTGGTAGAGGAGATGACCATGTAGCAGGTGGTGGGAGGTGATTTGAGGTTCGACTGCCACCACCTCTAGGTGGTCCACCATGACCACTAGGGGTAGGTGGAAAGGGAGATGCATGGATCCATGTAGCTGGGTCCTACAACCACGGTGCTCCAAATATGATTCGGGGTATGATATTTTACTACACCACCATAAATGCAGTACTTATAGACACATGTTTTAGTAACTCTTTTATTTCTACGACACTCATTCAGAGCACAAATATTCCGGATGAGCCATTGGCTCGAACCTTATTTCTAGAGACTCTTATAGGAGAGGATTCTATTATTACACACTAGTGCTAGTATTGTGAGATTACTCTAAGAGGTGAGATCTTCGGCTGGGATCTTATATTATCGGCGTCGAGTCCTTACGACGTCATCTTGGGTATGGATTGATTATCTAAAGTCCATGAACATATCTAATGAATTAGGTGCAAAGTGAGGTGTGTCCACGAGAATGGGACCATGTTTAATTTCACCAGAGAGAATGGAACCATTGCAACATTGGATGGAATTACCTGGAGGAGGGTGTAGCCGATCACACATCAGTTGGGGAGCCTTACCCTTGGAGCGGTTGGTGATTCCGAGATATCCTATAGTGGTGGACCAGTATGATTATGTTTTCCCAGATGATGTTCTGGGTCTACCTCCTCATAGATAGGTGGAATTTTATATTGACTTGTACCCTAGGATGGCACAGATATCTACACTAGTATATGGGGTGGTTCTCTTGGAGATTTTAGAGCTGTGAGTACAGCTGGAGGACTTTTAGAGTAATGGGTATGTTATTCCAATTGTTTCTCCTTGGGAAGCCCCATATTTTTTCACCACGAAGATGTATATGAGTTTGAGACTCTTTGTGGACTATCAGAACTTCAAATAGGTGACTATGAATAACAAGTACCCACTACCATGGATTGAAAATATTTTTGATCAGCTGAAGGGATCATGGTGGTTTGCAAAGTTAGACCTCGTATTCGGCTATCACCATCTCAGGGTATGATATGAGGATGTTCCGAAGACGACCTTCAGATGTCGGTATGGAAACAATGAGTAAATATTTATACCATTTGGCATGAACAATTCCCTAGTTTTTTCATGGGATTCATGAATAGGTTCTTCCAGCCATAACTCGATCGCTTTGTTTTAGTCTTCGTCGATGACATCCTGGTTTACATAGCTATAGAGGGGGAACATGCCTATCATCTGCAGATAGTTCTGGACACACTCTGAGGGAACCATCTTTATGGTAACCTCTCTAAGTGCCAGTTCTAGATCAGAGAGGTTCACTTCCTGGGACATGTCATCTCAGAGGCTGGAGTTGTGGTGGATCCAGTGAAGAATGAGGTTGTTCATGCTTGTGACCCACAAATGAGTTTGATGGAGGTTCATATTTTCCTTGGTCTATCCTGTTACTACCTGAGGTTTTTCCATGACTTTTCTGGAGTTTCGGAACCCTTATCAGCATTGACGAAGAAAGGGAAACACTTCATGTGGTCGGAGAGATTCCACAGGAGTTTCTTGGATCTGAGCCAAATGGTGATGAGTTCCCCTATCTTGTGTCTATTGGAGGAGGTCATTGGTTATGTATTCTACTATGATGCATCAGGGATTGGGCTCAGATGTGTCTTGATGTAGGAGAGAGTAGTGATCATGTATTGTTATCAATATCTTAGTTAACATGAGAAGAACTACACTACCCATGACAGAGGGATAGCAGTAGTGGTCTTCTCCTAGAATGTGTCAACACTACATTATGGGAGAACGTTTTATAGTCTACTTTGATCACAATAGTCATAGTCATGACTTCTCTCAGAAGGAACTAAACATGAGACAACAATGTTGGCTTGAGTTCCTCCAGATCTTTAACATCAAGGTAGTCCATACTCCTGGGAAGGGGAACGTAGTAAGAGATGAACTAAGCAGAAGATCTGGTATACAGTTGGTGATTGAGGTGACTGACTAGCTAGCCACATAGTAGATATCCTATTTTGATCGAGATGGTGAAGCTTACCTTTTGTCTCTGACAGTCACTCCCCCAATCCTTCAGCGAGACAGAGAGGTGTAGCTTGGGGGCATTGAATGCGAGGCTTATCATTTTCAGATAACCCCAGAACACGCACCAGATGGATTTTATGAAAGTGGTGATCATGTCATCCTCTTTAGAGGACGTACATTGTTACCAGTGGTGCTACAGAAGGATGTTTTGGAGGAGTTCCATACGTCCTCTCCAGTGGTATATATAGGAGTGGAAAATAATTACCAGGACCTTCGGCATCATCACTAGTTGCAGGGAATGAAGAAAGAAGTGGAAGATTTTGTCTCACGGTGCCTCACATGATAAAAAGTGAAGGCAGCGCATCAAGTTCCAGTAGGCTTATTTTAGCCACTAGAGGTGCCAGAGTGGATGTGGGTAGGATTTTCTCTGGGCTTTCTGATAGGACTTCCACACACTTCCAAGGGATGTGATTCTATCTGGGTGATTGTTGGCCGACTCACCAAGTCAACCCATTTCCAACCTATCAGACATTGGGTTTTATTATAAGGCATGGGACGCCTCTAAGTGCAAGTAATTGTATGAATTTATGGATAAACCACAATGATTGTCGCCGATCATGAAGCACAGTTTACATCCTGACTATGGAAGGGGTCTCAGAAGGTGTTTGGGACTCATCTTTGATTGAGAACCACCTTTCATCCTCAGATAGATAGTCAAATAGAGCACACCATTCAGACCCTCAAGGACATGTTGTGTGCTTGCATCCTTGACTTTGGCAGCAGTTGGGAGGATCCCTTACCATTGGTGGAGTTTGAGTATGACATCAGCTATCACTCCACCATCAGTATGGCACAATTTGAGGTATTGTTCGGTTGACCTTTCGGATCACCTCTATATTGGACTGACCAAGGGGTGTCAACACTCATGGAACCAGAGATGGTACGGGCTACCACAGAGAAGCTGAAGATCATTCAGGAGTGGTTGAAGACTACACAAAGCAAGAATAAGTCGTATTCTTACAGGAGATGGAGACCTCTGGAGTTCGAGGATGGTGACCATGTATTTCTACGGGTCTCTCCTCAACGAGGTTTACAGAGATTTGGTTGGGGTGGAATGTTATCTATGAGGATCATCGGACCATTTCAGGTCCTCAGAAAAGTTGACAAGGTGGCGTACCTCTTATCTCATCCCCTAAGTTGCACCGGGTGCAAGACGTTTTCTTCGTAGCCCGGCTGAGGTGGTACGTGCATGATCTTTCACACATCATTGACTGGGTGAGCTGGAAAATGACATTGGGGAGACGTTTTTGGTGGATCTAATAGAGATTGAGGATCGACATGAGATAGTCCTTTTTAGGCGATTGATACCTCTAGTTCACATATGTTGGAATCACAGGAACCTCTAGGATAGCACATGGGAGTGGGAGGATCAGATTCATTCTTAGTACCCCCACTTGTTTCCCTAGTTTGTGTTGTGGATTTCGGGGATGCAATGCACTGGGGTGAGGAGAATTTAAAGACCCAAAATTGTTCATGTAATTTTTTTAATTTTATAGAAATATTATGAGTCTAAAAAATTGATGTCATGAGATTATGAGGCTAAGAGTGTCTAGAATTAATTTCTGAACATTCATTAAGTACGTTCAGTTGACATGCAGGAGAGAATTTATAACAATTGAACTAGTCCTCTTAATTGAAATCTGAGGACATCATTTAACTCTAACTTCCAATATTTTTTTAAGGATACCTTCACTTCAACCGTAGTTGGTCGATAGTGGGTGTTGAATTTTCGGGTTTTGTGGAGGAATAAAATAAAAAATTTGTTTATTTTTATTCAAAATCTCTCAACCACATTTTGAATTTGGTAGTGGGGACCACCTGACCTTGAAACATCACTTTGAATGTGGTGAAATTAATGGTTAAGATAAATCAAGTAACCTAACATAAATGAGAGGGTCCCCTCACCTCTCCTGGTTGTTGAATTGGGGGAAAAAACTCCTCGACATTTTTCTAGAGAACTCTTGGTGGATGAAAATCCTCCAACAAAGAACCTCATCCAATGAAGAACAAATATCTGTGTCAAAAACGATGAACCAACATTAGAGCATGTAATGTAAGTGTATTATGGGAGCGACAAATGCTGACGTCCCATCCATCATCTACAACTTATTCGTCATGCTATCTCCAATGAACGATCGATGTAGGGTTTTTTTTGAAATAATTTTCCTTAAATTTACATTGATTGAATCTTATTGAGCCGCATGTTATCAGTCTAATGCAGAGGGTGCAGAACAAAATAACATGGCGAGATCCCTCCACTAATTCATTTTTTGACGTTTTCTTTAGGGGAGAAACATCGGGTTTGCTCGGAACTCAACATTGATGGACCTGATGCAATGAAGACTTTTAGAGACAAACATTGATGCCTTCGAAATGAAGTATGGGCCCCCGGATCACACCCAGTGACCCGCGGAAGCCCACCGACATGATGGCACAAGAGACTGGCACCAGCAGAGTAGAAGGCAGTGGCCAACACACTGGACGACTACGACGGTGGCGGTGGACCAACCGTACCGCTGAAGGAGGTCGCGGCCTATCGGCCGTAGAGGAGGAGGGTGGCAGTAGGAATGCCGACCGACCGCGAGGATTCCATGGCAGCACGCATCCGCATCGCCAGAGATCGGGGCCACGAATGCTGAGTCGTGGCAGTGCAACTGGAGGGCGGGTGGCACTTGGCCAGCCGTGGTTGGAGCAGCGGCACTGTCGTGCTACTAGAAGTGGCACTGGATGGCAACTCGGCTGGCCGCGTCATGCAGAGTATGTCCCGCTCTAGCAGGTCCAGCGTGCCAGCAGGCGGTGGTAGATGGCGCCTCCGAGGTGTCTACAACTGACCGGTCCTCGGGCCATTCGGGAATCCCTGGGGGCACCTCCCCCGAGTGGCGGCTAGGGTGGGTCCCGTCATGGGGGGTAGCACCAAGCTGCAGGTTGTGCCTAGTGGTCAATGACAGGGTTGGGTCGACCCAAACCAGGTCGGGTTGGCCCATGCTGGGTCGGGTCGGGTATGCCCATACCCAGGCCCATTATGACCCAAATAAGCCTTTTTGGACAAATCTTGAGAACTGGGCATCCCTTTGATGAACCATATATGACGCCAGAATCCTTGGATCGAGATTTTCCTTTTGGTATACCCCACTTGTTTTTTGGATAAAGTTGGAATATGGCTGGGTTGGAATGAACCCGAATCAAACTGGCCCCTCAGAACGAAAACACTAATAACTTACATATCGGGCGTCTGATTGAAACATCAACTATCGCGTTGGGTCCGTTATGATAAAACAGACCTTCATTATACTTCTTCATGGAACCTTGTGGACTTTTATGTATCAGACTATGTTTTTAGGAAAAGATCCTTTCGGAATCAATCGCTCGTTGTGAGGGTACCCTGTAGCTGGATGTACATGAAAATCTGTAGATACTGTGTGGGTCATATTCATATCCTGTGTAGGTCAGAATCTACCGATCCTTTGTTGGTCATCTATAGATCTTGTGTGGTTCATCTTTAGAACCTCTGTGGGTCATCTTTGGATCCATTGTGGGTCAGCATCTTCAGATCCTTTGTCGATCATCTCTGATTCTGTGTGGGTCAATAGCAGATCCTCTTGATGAAGTAAGATGATCTTTCAATACAGCTAATCATTTTTACAACCATAAATAATTTATACCTAATGTGATTTTAGCCTTTATATTTGTGGTACACGTTTTTTTGGTGAATCATTCATGGTATTCTTCTGTGTGGTGTTACCTTTTTGGTACATACCTTCGTGGTATTCTCTCGTTCGTGGAATATTTGTGCTTTTGGATAAAGAGGTAGGCCTTCTATTTCCTCGTAAACGAGATTGGTATACTTGATAACTTAGGTATATGTATGGTAATATACCTATGTAGTATTGAAAACTATTTTCATGCTCTGGGATTATATTATTTCATTGTGGTTTATCTGTTGTTGATTATGAGTGACTGTTGGGGGTCTGGGGGGCCCTACTGAGTATTGTTATACTCACCCATGCACGGGCTATGCCCATACCATGATGTGTCTTTTTCAGATGATGGACATCATTCATCAAGGCTGAGGGTGCCAGGATTGGAGGCTTCTCCGATGCGGACCATTAAAGAAGACATACCGCAGAGACGACCATTCAATTGTTGTACCTACCTTTCAGGTAGAATCCTTGGATGGTGTTCATAGGACCTATTTTCAGTTATACTTGTACTTTCATGTTGGGCTTGTATTCCAGCCCATTTACATACTTTACTGACCTTATTTACTATATAGTTTAATATGTTCTTGTTTCTTTCTATGTGCATTGACTGTGTGAGTTTGGCGGTTAAAAGGAAATGCCTTCCCGGTTTTAGGGATATGCCTTTCCAGTTCTAGTTTAACATCCCAAGTAAGTAATGAATAATAGACATTTTTATCTATGTCTATTAATGAATTACATAGTGTTTTAGAGGCTTAAAATGAAAATAAATCCAATCTTAAGCATGGAATACACTAATATTTTTAAAAGATTGGTTTTCTGCCTTTTGATGGAAAACCATTTTTGAATCTATCTTTTGACAATTTTATAAACTAGTTTTGTCAAAATAAACTTATTCTTTATTATTGGGACATCAAAATTTACTATGTGTGAATTTTTGATATTTTTCTGACAATGTTCATTTTTAATGAATAGTGAAAAATACTGCATTTTACATCAACACTGCTTTTTAGTCTAATTAATTTACATGATTATATTATTATTTGAATTGGTTTTGAAGTAAAATTAGAATATATTTTTACCATATAATCCAATGGTAGTCATTGGAATCAATTTCACTTTGAAATTTCACTTAAACTGGTGTCAATCTTTTGATACTTATTGTTTCATAAAAACATGCTATTTGCTCTGACAACGGAAATTAATTATTAAATTAATTAATGTGACTTATATGTTTTGAATTTTTTAAAATAGACTTGATTTTTGAATTCATAATATCAAATATATCTTAGGGTGAATTTTTGGTATTTTTCTGAAAAACACCAATTTTTGATGAATAGTGAAATCACTAAGTGGTAGTTAAAGAAACTGATTTTTCGTTTAAATGAAATTTTGCCACCTTTGTGTTTTGAATTTCAAAAATCTGACATACATGGTTGTCATTAAGAAGTAAAATGTGGTTCAATGATATAAAAATAATTTTTTGTTGAATAGTAACTTATTAAGTTTTTAATCGCGATTAGTGGTAATTAATGTAGTTTAAGGTAAAAATAATGATTTAATAATATAAAATTACCTATACACATGACCTAACCTTATTGGATGTGTCATGGCCGACCAAGTAAAGCCATGGGTAAACTTGGGGACCCCATGGAGACACATTGGTTGGGAAATGACATAAATAACTTTTTATTTAATGTAAAAGTAAAAATGACACAAACATAATATGTTTTACGAAAACAATTTTTACCTGGGGTTATAAAGATCATATTTTTTATTATAAATATTCATTGGAAAGATAAAACGATTTCGTACATCATAGTATTTTTTTAATAATTTTTATACTTTAAATAAATGAAATTATTTATGACATCATGATGATGCATCGATGACCTCATTATTTAACGATTTAAATAAAATGGAATGATAATGTAAAATATAAGACCTAAACATGTCCAAAACCTATTGTATGGGAGGATTTAGAACCCTTATCACCTTATCCACGAATTATATCAATGTGGGACCATTTAAATCCGAAACAAATTTTCAAATAAAGTAATATTTATTTACTTTCCAAGAGTGCCCCTCCTCTCCTCTTATAAAAGGCCCCCACCTCTACCTCCTTACCCACACTCCCAAAGCCTTTGGCTCGGCCAAACCCGGTACATTTTGTCTCTCCGCTTCCCTCGCTTCCTCCTTGAAGACTCACTTTGGGCAGAAGTCATCCCAAGGAAGCCTTTGAGCCCAAACCAAATGGAGTTATCCGATTTTAAGATAATGTCTTCACTTGAGTCCTTTTGTTTTATTTTTCTTCTCCAACCCAATAAAATCTTTTTATTTATTTATTTTGTAACAAATACAGTATCCTAAATATACTAGGTTGTTTTTATAATATGTATTCGAGCTACACTTACACACACCTACATCTAATGGTTAAAGAACATATTGTTTCCGTGGATGGTGAATTTATGCCTCCCGAAACGATGATTGTTCAATATTCCATTAACACCTTAAAAGGTGGCCATTAATATGTCACTATATTTATATATGATATATAATATGTTTATGTTTTACTTAAGCTTCTGTATTTTTTATTTTGGGTATACCTTTATGGTTTCCATTATGGGTAAACGCAATATCTTCATTTAAGGAAGTGCGGACTACCACCCCCTTAAAGTGAGTTGATTCATTAAATACCATATGTGGGATGTATAAAGGAGGGAAATATGATATTATATATGATATTATACTGGAATTATAATATACCTTTATATCATTATGATTAAATTCTATAAAATAAGAAATAGAAATGAAAGTAGCGTTAATGCGTGCATATGACTTACCGTCTCCATGAACGGTGCATTTCATTTTCTTACCAATAAATGATTATGTAATATTATAAATGAATGTATATACTGGAATTATATGATATATACATAATGATTATAATTCTGGATATAATGGATACATGAACAACATGTAATTATAAAGGGTTTATTGTTGACTCAAGTTCCAAGGATCGTTAAAACGACCGTTATTAACACAAATAATTACATAGTGTTCATGACATGGAAATAAGTGATATAAAAGGAATAATGAAGTTGCAAAAGGTTCTTAAACAAGTAGAAATTAACTCACGTTTAATATTTAGGAGATTAAAGAACAACCGAGTCAAGTCGGACCTGAGCTATGGGACTTCGTCTCAATCTCCTTTCATTGAGGCATATTTTATTTTATACACAACTTTATTTTATACGGTGTATAAACCCATTTGACTTTTACGTTTATTCAAAAGGAATCTTTTTAATAAGAAGCGTTTACTAAACGACATAAGGGTATGTTTTTGTCGTACGTATGTGGCGACAACGACTTCTCTGCCGTGGTGACTGTTATTTGAGTTTCGGCTTCCTCTACAAGCCATTCCTTCTTTTTAAAAGAAAAATAAATACCATTTTCTACTTTTCTATTATTTTGGTATCGAAAATAGTTTTCATAATGTTTTTATATCAAAGTGTTGTATTGATATCTTGTGATTTAATGGTGGGAATGTTATGTTTCCTTTATGCATTTTTTATGTGATATGATTATGTTGAGGTTCTTGGGCATTATTATGAAAACGGGTGGTTCCGTGATATACTAAGGGTGGGTGAGCCCGATATAGCTCTCCAATGCATTGGGTAACGTGAAGGAGTGAAATGTTAAGGTTTCTCCGAAGAGATGTATGGAATATACTGTGATGGGTATTTCAAACGTAACCAAGAGGGTTACTCCCTACGTAAGAATGTTATGAATGCCTCAAGTTACATTTATGTATTAGGATTTCTATGATTTATTCATGATTTGATGAGGTATGTAAAGTGCTTATGTTTTATGGGTAAAGTATGATCTCATCCTTATGTATATATGTACCAATGTTTCCTTTCCATATTTTTATATCCCTTACTGAGCTTTTTATGCTTATCCCAAGTTTTGTTGAAATTTTTTTTCACAGGTCAAGGGAAAGGTACATGATATGATGATAGTGTTAAGGAAGTGTCAAGAAAGAATCCAGGTTTATTTTAAATATGTTTCCATTGATGGGAATGAAGAATGCTATCTTTATGTAACCACTTTGTTTATATGTGGAATGTATTGCAAGTTTTATGATCTAATTCTCTAAAACTCTAAACCCGAAAAGATCCTCAATGTGTAATCCTGTAATAACTCAAGTTTAAGTAAGGTTTAAGGATGGGGCCTTATAGTTGGTATCAAAGGTCGGTTTAGGTAACTTTAGGAGTTTGAATTCTATTAAATTATTATCCAAAAATATGTTTTTTAAATGATATAGCATTTCAAGATTACCATGTTGCTTGATCTAAGACATGTTTGTTCAGAATGGGTTTCCCCAGAGGAAACAGGGAAGCAGTGCTAGGAAGGCATACAGAAGGAAATAACCTTCCGAATCAGCATCATGAGACGGTCGGAATTGGAACTGAACAGTTTTTCACAATGATGGCACAGTTGACTCAGGCTATAATTGGTTGTGGTATCCATGAACGATATCAGCTAGATCAACCGCAGAGGAACATGTTAGTGGTGGAACATTTCACGAGGAAACATCCCCCATCATTCAGAGGATCATCTGACCCTGTGTTAGTTGAATGGTGGATTAAAGCACTGGAGAAGATTTTCGATGTCATGGGGTGTTCATACAATCAAAAGGATAGTCTTGCTATTTACCATTTGGAGGGTGAGGCAGATCAGTGGTGGTCGATGGTTAAAAATATCAGGGACGCTGATGAGATTGATGCTCTCGACTTGGATGAACTCAAAAGTATGTTTCTTGGGAAGTATTTTCCTAAGGCTTTTCGACATAGGATGGAAAATAAATTCTTAGAATTGGGGCAAGAGGAAGACTCAGTGGATGACTATGAAGAATGGTTCACTCGATTGGCAAGGTATGCTCCAAATTTTATCCGAGACCTTGATAGTAAAATCAATCATTTTTAATCATGATTAAAGACAAAATATCGAAGTGAATTAGCTTCTCGTGAGTTTAAAAGTTATGAAAAGCTTGTTCGATGTGCTGAGAAGGTGGAAATGGAGTTTGCCGATGACCAAGTGTTCTATAACAACCAGCAGAAGAAGAGACCGAGGTGGCAGGAGAACGGTAAGAATTCTTCAAAAAAGTCTGATGGGAAGAAATCTACGTATCCAGTTTGTGATAAATGTGGAAAAAGGCATGCTGGGGAATGTCTTCTGAATTCAGGAAAGTGCTACCGATGTGGTAAGATGGGACATAAGGCTCATGATTACACTGAAAAGGATCAAGGTGAAGGTAAGACCAAATTTGATTTACAGTTAGCGAAATGTTATAAGTGCAATGAGATGGGTCACTATGCAAATGAGTGTCTCAAAAAGAGCTTGAGTGATGGGAAGCAGTTAGACTACAAGCAGAAAGGGGTGGTGAAATCCTTTGCAACTACTTCAGCAGATGTCCGGTCATCAAATGAAGTTGTATCAGGTACTTTGTTTTTTCAGATTATGCCAGGGTGTTGTTTGATTCAGGGTCTACACATTCTTTCATCTCTGAATACTTTTCTAGAAAAATGGGAATACCATCTCAAGAAGTGACTCTTGAACTTTTGGTAAAAACACCTTGGGGAAATGTTTAGGCAAAAAGAATTTATAAGTATCTTCCTATTCTTATATGTGGAATTAACCTACTTGAAAACCTTATTGTTCTACCTCTAATAGAGTTTGATGTTATCCTGGGTATAGATTGGCTCTCTATATACCATGCTAAGATTTACTGTAGATCTAAAGAAGTTCCTTTTCAGAAATAATTTCAGTTTGTGTACAAGAATGAAACCTTACTATTGATAACTTATCAAGAGGCCAAGAAACTTGTAAAAGATAGAAATGAATGTAACCTTGCACACAACGTTGAAAATAAAGGAATTGTTCAGATTAATGATGTGCCAGTGGTAAATGAGTATCCTGATGTTTTTCCTGATGAGTTTCCTCGAATAATACAAGATCGGGAAGTTGAGTTTACTGTTGAATTAGTTCCTAATGTTAAGCCAATTTCAAAACCCCCTTATCGAATGGATCAAATTGAAGTTTTAGAGTTAAAGGAGAAATTGCAAGATTTATTAGATAAAGGTTTCATTCGACCTAGCACATCACCTTGGGGTGATCCTGTTTTATTTTTTAAATAGAAAGATGGTTCTATGAGACTTGGCATTGATTATAGAGCCTTGAATAATATCACTGTTTAGAACAAATATCCTTTTCCTCATATCGATGACTTGTTTGATCAGCTCCAGGGAGCTCAGTTTTTTTCAAAGATTGACTTGAGATCGGGGTACCATCAGCTGAAGGTTAAGGAGGAAGATATTCCGAAGATTGCGTTCTGTACAAGATATGGCCATTATGAATTTGTATTAATGCCTTTTGGGCTATCCAATGCACCTGCTGTATTCATGTACTGAATGAATAGAATTTTCCTTGAGATCTTGGATAAGTTTGTGGTGGTTTTCATTGATGATATTTTGGTGTTTTCTAAAAGTAAAGAGGAGCATGAAAGACATTTAAGGGTTATCTTTCAAACCATAAAAGAAAAGAAAATGTATGGAAAATTCAGCATGCGTGAGTTTTGGTTGCAACAAATTTCTTTCCTTGGTCATATTGTTTCTAATGATGGGATAACTGTTGATCCTGTAAAAACAAAGGTTGTTGAAGAATGGCCAAGACCCACAAATGTATCTGATATTCGTAGCATCCTTGTTTTGGTAGGCAATTACTGAAGGTTTGTTTGAAATTTTTCATGGTTATCTAGTCCAATGACTAGGCTAACTCGGAAGGGTGGTAGGTTTATCTGGACAAAAGAATGTGATGATTGATTTTAGGAATTGAAAGGAAGATTGGTGAATTCTCCAGTTTTGGCAGTACCTACTAGGAATGGTGAGTTTGTTATATACAATGATGCTTCATTGAAATGACATGGTTGCGTCCTAATGCAGAATGATCATGTAATGGCTTATGCTTCACGACAGTTGAAAACTCATGAGATAAATTACCATACACATGATTTGGAATTAGCTGCTGTTGTTTTCGCTTTAAAAATACGGAGGAATCATTTGTATGGAGTAAAGTGTGAAATATATACTGATCACAAAATTTTAAAATATATATTCACTCAGAAAGAATTGAACATGATATAGAGGATATGGATAGAATTAATCAAGGATTATGATTGTACAGTTTATTTCCATCCGGGAAAAGAAAATAAAGTGGCTGATGCTTCGAGTGGAAAAAGTAATGCTTCATTAGCAATGTTGCGTTTGGAACGTGATACTTTGGTTAAAGATTTGAAGATCTTTGGCATAGAAGTTGTTGGTGCAGGAATTTCTTCTGTTTTGTTTCAGGTATCAGTGAGATCATCTCTATCAGATAAAATCAAGAAAGCACATAAGAAAGACAGTGAGTTGCAAAAAAAGGTAGAGTTGGTTCAGAAAGGTATGTTCCTTGAATTCAACATTGATAATGATTGTGTTTTGAGATTTGGGAAGAGATTGTGTGTGCCTTTTGATTCACAGTTGAAGATAGAGTTGTTATGTGAAGCTCATAGTTCCTCGTTTTCTGTTCATCCTAGCAGTACAAAGATGTACAGAGATCTGCGAGAGTATTACTGGTGGGATGGAATGAAAAGAGATATTGCTGATTTTACTGTGAAGTGTTTGACATGTCAACAGGTTAAAGCAGAGTGGCAGTTTCCGAAAGGGATGCTACATCCTTTACTAGTACCAGAGTGGAAATGGGAGAATATATCCATGGACGTTGTTGTGGGATTACTGCATACATCTCGAGGTATAAATGCAATCTGGGTTATTGTTTATCGCTTGACCAAATCTGCTCATTTCCTTACTATACGAGATACTTTTTCCCTGTATCAACTTTCTCGTTTATATCTTAAAGAGGTATTCAGGTTACATGGAGTTCCTCTCTCCATTATATTTGACCGTGATCCCAGGTTCACTTCTAACTTTTGGAAAGGCCTTCAGAAGTTGTTGGGTACTGAATTAAATTTTAGTACAACATTTCATCCTCAATCAGATGGGCAGTCAGAACGAACAATTCAGTCCTTGGAGGATATGCTATGTTCTTTATCTATGGATTATCAGGGAAGTTGGGACCAACAACTTTATTTGGTAGAATTTTCATATAATAACAGTGTTCATTCAAGTATACATATGGCACCATTTAAGGCGTTATATGGGAAGCGGTGTCGAACTCCAGCTTTCTGGGATGAAGTGGGTGAGAGGAAGTTGATAGGACCAGAATTGGTAGAAGAGATGGCAGAAAAAGTTCTGCTGATTCAGAAGCACATGAGAACAGCTCAGAGTAGGCAGAAGAGTTATGCAGACAACAGGAGGAAGGATCTATCTTTTGAGATAGGTGATCATGTTTTTCTCAAGGTTTCCCCGTGGAAAAGTGTGATGCGATTTGGTAAGAAAGGAAAGCTGAGTCCAAGGTTAATTGGACCAAATGAAATTCTGGAGAGAGTTGGATCAGTTTCTTACTGAGTGGCTTTACCTCCGAGTTTATCTCAGGTACACAATGTTTTTCACTTTTCGATGTTGAGAAAGTACATGCCAGATCCATCTAATGTTTTGAGTCCAGAGGTAGTTCAGCTGGAAGAGAACCTATCTTATGAGGAACAACCGGTCCAGATTCTTGACCACAAGGAGCAAGTGTTACGAAATACGGTGATTAATCAGGTAAAGGTTTTGTGGAAAAACCACATGATGGAAGTGGCAACCTGGGAATCTGAAAATGCAATGAGGAATAAGTACCCCCATTTATTCGATAAGTAAATAAATTGCGGGGACACAATTTTCTAAAGGGGGAAGGATGTAACATCCCATGTAAGTAATTAATAATATATATTTTTATCAATGTATATTAATGAATTAGATAGTGTTTTAGAGGCTTAAAATGAAAATAAATCCAATCTTAAGCATGGAATACACTAATATTTTTAAAATAATGTTTTATTGCCTTTTGATGGCAAACCATTATTGAATCTATCTTTTGACAATTTTATAAACTTATTTTTTTCAGAATAAACTTAATCTTTATTATTGGGACATAAAAATTTACTTTGTATGAATTTTTGGTATTTTTCTGACAATGTTCATTTTTAATGAATAGTTAAAAATTCTGCATTTTTCATCAAAACTACTTATTAATCTAATTTATTTACATGATTAGATTTTGTTTTGAATTGGTTTTGAAGTAAAATTAGAATATATTTTTACCATTTAATCCAATGGTGGTCATTGGAATCAATTTCACTTTGAAATTGGACTTAAACTGGTGTCAATCTTTTGATACTTATTGTTTAATAAAAACACGCTATTTGCTCTAACACCGAGAATTAATTATTAAATTAATTAATATGACTTATATGTTTTGATTTTTGTAAAATAGACTTCATTTTTGAATTCAGAATATCAAATATATCTTAGGGTGAATTTTTGATATTTTTCTGAAAAACTTCAATTTTTGATGAATAGTGAAATCACTAAGTGGTAGTTAATGAAACCGATTTTTCGTTTAAATGAAATTTTTCCCCCTTTGTGTTTTGAATTTCAAAAATCTGACATACATGGTTGTCATTAAGATGTAAAATGTGGTTCAATGAGATGAAAATAATTTTTTGGTGAATAGTAACTTATGAAGTTTTTAATCGCGATTAGTGGTAATTAGTGTAGTTTAAGGTAAAAATAATGCATTAATAATATAAAATGACTTAGACACATGTCCTAACCTTATTGGATGTGTCATGGCCGACCAAGAAAAGCCATGGGTCAACTTGGGGTCCCCATGGAGCGTCTTTGGTTGGGAAATGACATAAATAACATTTTATTTAATGTAAAAGTAAAAATGACACAAACATAATATGATTTACAAAAAACAATTTTTACATGGGGTTTTAAAGATCAGATTTTGCATTATAAATAGTCATTGGAAATCTAAAAAACTTTCCTACATCATAGTAGTTTTTTTTATAATTTTTAGACTTTAAATAAATTAAATTATTTTTGACATCATGATGATGCAGCGATGACCCCATTATTTAACGATTTAAATAAAATGGAATGATAATGTAAAATATAAGACCTACACATGTCCAAAACCTATTGTATGGGTTTATTTAGAACCCTTATCACCTTATCCTAGAAGTATATCAATGTGGGACTATTTAAATCCAAAACTCATATTCAAATAAAGTAATATTTCTTTACTTTCCAAGAGTGCCCCTCCTCTCCTCTTATAAAAGCCCCCAACTCTACCTCCTTACCCACACTCACAAAGCCTTTCGCTCGGGCAACCCCTCCCCATTTTGTCTCTCCACTTCCCTCTCTTACTCGTTGAAGCCTCACTTTGGGCCGAAGTCTTCCCAAGGAAGCCTTTGAGCTCAAACCAAATGGAGTTACAGGATTTTAAGGTAATCTCATCACTTGAGTCCTTTTGTTTTATTATGCCTCTCCAACCCCCTAAACTCTTTTTATTTATTTATTTTGTAACAACTATAGAATCTTAAATATACAAGGATGTTGTTATAAGAATTATTCGAGCTACACTTACACACACCTTCATCTAATGGTTAAAGAACATACTGTTTCCGTGGATGGTGAATTTTTGCCTCCTGAAACGATGATTGTTCAATATTCCTTTAAAACCTTCAAAAGTGTCCATTTAGATGTTACTATATTTATATATGATATATAATATGTTTATGTTTTACTTAAGTTTATGTACTTTTCATTTTGGGTATACCTTTATGGTTTCCATTATGGGTAAACGTGATATCTTCATTTAAGGAAGTGCGGACTACCGCCTCCTTAAAGTGAGTTGATTCGTTAATTACCATATGTGGGACGTATAAAGGATGGAAATATGATATTATATATGATATTATACTATAATTATAATATAACTTTATATCATTATAATTCAATTCTATAAAATACGAAATAGAAATGACAGTAGCGTTCATGCATACGTACGACTTACCGTCTCCATGAATGGTGCATTTCATTTATTACCTCTAAATGATTATGTAATATTATAAATGAATGTATATACTGGAAATATATGATATATACATAATGATTATAATTCTGGATATAATAGATATATGAACAACATGTAATTATAAAGGGTTTATTTTTGACTCAAGTACCAATGATCTTTCAAACGACCGTTATTAACTTAAATAATTACATAGTGTTCATGACATGGAAATAAGTGATATAAAAGGAATAATGAACATGAAAAAGGTTCTTAAACAAGTAGAAATTAACTCAAGTTTATTATTAAAGAGATTAAAGAACAACCGAGTCAAGTCGGACCTGAGGTATGGGACTTCGTCTCAATCTCCTTTCATTGAGGCATATTTTATTTTATGCACAACTTTCTTTTATACAGTGTATAAACCCCTTTGACTTTTACGTTTATTCAAAATGAATCTTTTTTATAAGAAGCATTTACTAAATGAAAAAAAGGAATGTCTTTTTCATACGTATGCGGCGACAATGACTTCTCCTCCATCGTGACAGTTATTTGAGTTTCGGCTTCCTCTACAAGCTGTACCTTCTTTTTAAAAGAAAAATAAATACCATGTTTTACTTTTCTTTTATTTTGGTATCGAAAATGGTTTTCATAATGTTTTTATATCAATGTGTTGTATTGATATCTTGTGATTGAAAGGTGGGAATGTTATGTTTCCTTTATGCATGTTTTATGTGATATGATTATGTTGAGGTTCTTGGGCATTATTATGAAAACGGGTGGTTTCATGATAAACTAAGGGCAGGTGAGCCCGATATAGCTCTACAATGTATTGGGTAACGTGAAGGAGTGAAATGTTAAGGTTTATCTGAAGATATTTAGGGAATATACTGTGATGGGTATTCTAAACATAACCAAGAGGGTTACTCCCTACGTAAGAATGTTATGAATGCCTCAAGTTACCTTTATGTCTTATGATTTCTATGATTTATTCATGATTTGATGAGGTATGTTAAAGTGCTTATGTTTTATGGGTAATGTATGATCTCATCCTTATGTATATATGTACCCATGTTTCCTTTCCATATTTTTATATCTCTTACTGAGATTTTTATTCTCATCCCAAGTTTTTTTGTAATGTTTTTCACAGGTCAAGGGAAAGGTACATGATATGATGATAGTGTCAAGGAAGTGTCTAGAAAGAATCCATGATTATTTTAAATATTTTTCCATTAATGGGAATGAAGAATACTATCTTTATGTAACCACTTTGTTTATATGTGGAATGTAATGCATGTTTTATGATCTAATTCTCTAAAACTCTAAACCCAAAAAGATCCTCAATGTGTAATCATGTAATAACTCAAGATTAAGTAAGGTTTAAGGCTAGGGCCTTATAGCTAGTCACCAGCCTCTGGCCTATGGAAGGCAGGTTTGGGGTAGTCCTTGCATGGGCCCCAAGGGACAGGTCATGATAGTACACATTAGTAGTTCTGATTTAATTTTTTACCTTAATTACATGATTTTCACACTAACTTAATATCAAAATGTAAAATGGATTTTATTCCTATTAATCAAAAATAAATGGAAATTGTTTATGAAATTTTGATCCACCGATTCCAAATATGACATCCATTTTTAAAATTTCAAAATACCAAAGTGGCATCATTTTATTTCAAAATTAAATATCATTAATTCAATAAAAAATGCGTTTTCAAAAATATTCCATTGTATGTATAAAGTTTTTGGTATATTTAATTAATGAATAAAATTCATTTAAAACCCCATAATTTTTTAGTATATATTAAATAGAAATAGTGAAATTTCATAAATGTTATAAAATATAATTTAAAATTATAAATAATTTAGATGTAAATACAATTTTCAATAGTGATTAGTATTTTTCACTATCCATTAAAAAATATAATTTTTTGATTTTTTTAGGATTCTTCATAGTATATTTTTTACATTCTGAATGTAAAAAATTAAATAAATATTGTAAAATGACAACTCTATAATCTTCAAATCACGATTTTAAATAATAATATAAAATCCATAAAAATAACTTTGGGTTAAAATTTAAGCTTCATTCCTTTTGAATTCACATTTACCTATCATTTATATATTGAATATTACTCAATAATATGTGAAAAATGAAAATTAATACAACTTAAAATTGATTTATCTTGACATTACCTATAATTTCACAAAAATAGTGTTTATTACACCACTTATTTGGTTTATCCTGGAAGAATACATACCATATCATTATGTCATATTAAAGTTTCACCAAACAATTCATTGGTCTCATAATATAATGAAAATATCACCTTTTAATAATGTTAAAATATTAATTTCAAAAATTATATTTATTATATCAAATTAATTATCAAAATATTGGAGTTGACACATTTAATTAAACAATTCCAATTTAATGAAACATAATATTTTAACAATAATAGTTCTCTGGTCGTTAAAAAATTAACATTTTATTTCTTAAATTTATATTATCATAGATATATTATATATATTATTTAATAATAACATTTTATAATGATATCCTATTTTTCAAAAATCTATAATTTAGATAAAAAGTGTTTCATGATTGAATATATTTATTCCACCAAAACAAAATTTATATTTTATTGTTCGAATGTAAAATTTTTCTCAAAAAAAGTATTTGATTATTTAAATATAAATATAAAAATACGATATAAATATTATCATTTTTTTATTGATAATTAAATATTGAAATCTAGAATGTTAGGATTTACATGATGATCCATTTGTTGCACTAGTGAATGCACTATGGGTATGTTGTGAGATGGTGATATTTAGTTTGAGAGGATGATTAAACATGGTTTTGGATGTGATATCAATGAGTTAAACATCTACCATAAACAATTTATCTCTTTTTTTATTATTTAAATCATGTATCATTCTTAGTTTAGAGTGAAATTTAGGGATTTTGTCTCACTCTAAATTTCCTATAAAAGGGATTGATATGGTAATATTATATTTGTCAAGGATGTGGCATCATGTATCAATTTCAAGTGGAGTTTTTAGAAACACATAATTTATTAATCTTAATAATCATAGTAGGATGGCTATATTGTCAATAGTTATGATTCTTAGTTGTCTTATAAATTCCTAATGCCATAAATAAGCCAAAAATAACTCTTTTAGTTCATTTTTTATTACTTAATTTATTAATAATATATTAACACATTTAAAAATTGTAATTTAATTTATTAATGTTCATGTTATTACAGATGATGCATGTACTATTAAAACTCAAAAGAATTGTTCATGTATTCAAGGTATGTGGAAACCTCCATATATTTTTTACTTGATTTTTTATTGAATAAAAAACATCATGAGTTGTCTCAGTTCATAGAATGATTAATAATGTTAAATTAAGAGGCTTTAATGTAATACGTGGAAGGATCCACCATTTTTCATGGAGAAATAAATTAAATTGTGTATAGTGAGGTGTTGGATACATTTTTTAATGTGACACTTGAATGTTCACTATCTCCAATTACTAATTGTTTAAATTGATTAATTTTTTATTTTGAATAGTTTTAATATGGGTGTCTCATTTGGAGTTATTAGTGGAGATATATTCTTAGGGAAGAATGATTTATGTGTTGGGGAATTAATTAAATATCATTTAAGAATATGTATTGAAATTTTCAATGATAATATCATATTCTATTTTTTTATACTCGTTTATTAAATACTAATAATATTTTAAGGTTAATTTAAATTTTATAATGGCATTTTAAAAAATAAGAAATATTTATGTACATATTTTATCATTATATAATTTTGATAACAAATATTTGATTTGTTAAATAAAAAATTGTATAAAATCTATCCCCCAACCAATGGGAGAAGACACGTGGACACCCCATAATGGGTATCTTTCTATGAAACCCATATGGAATACTGGTAAAAAGACATGAGAAGAGGTTATCACTTGTTTAGGGTGGAAAATATTAGCATTATGGGTCATTAAAATACAATATATCATGTTTTATGGTAAGGTAATCATATTCCCTTATATAGTGGTGCTAGAAAATTAAGATGATTGATGGGGGATGTGGTTTTTTACCTTGGTACAATAAACATACCAATGTGTTTTCATCTCGTACATTGCCAATGTGTCTTCCCCATCATAAAATTGTTGCATTGTAGAAGGTATTGGAACACCATGTTCCCATAACAAACAATTGATTGAATATCTGACACCAATGGATAATCAATAATTTATACCCCATATTCGTCTCTATTACATCAAATTTACCCTTGGAGATCAAAATAAATATGATGAGGTTATAAAATGGACTTACTAGAACCGCATACCATTGTTTATTGGTGAGAAAATTAAGGTTTTTTCACCACCATGTTTAAAATTGTCCTTTCTAAGGCTCTACATTGAGATGAGGGATTTTTCATTCTAAGAGGGTTGCATAATGGATAGTTGTAATGAATGAATGTATAAATTCTTATTGGTTCATTTTTCTTGGGATCACGGGGAACTCAGTTTTGTTGTTTTGATTTTTTGGATGAAATGAGGATAAATTTTCATGAAGACTATTGTTTCAAGGTCTGATGTGAAGAAACTAGAAGAAGGTTTCATACCACATAGGGTTACGGAAACTCCATGGTGTTGTTTATATAGGTAGTGATGATGGTATTGAGTAAGAATATGGTTTTTTATGGGGAATATAGATACACTATAATAATGTAAGAATAATTCACAAATTATGATGGTCGCTTCATAGGGACTATACCCAAACAATATAAGTCTAGCCACTAAAAAATAAAAACCTACCATTTTCTGGATACTCATGTTTTATATACTAGTATTAGTGTTTTTTTGATGATATTTATGATAATGGGCCTTTTCCTACCTATAAGGGAGTTATAGTGAATAAAAAAATATAGAAGAATCAATCAGGTAATATACTATTTAGAATCAAATATATATAGAAACCAAACCATTAATCAATATGGATATATTTTGAGAATAAATCCCACATGGAGATTTTTTATGAGTAAAATTGTAGAAAATGAATAATATTTAAATGTAATAGATTCCATGGATTTCTCCCAGGATTCTGCATATAAATTTATCTTGAGGACTATTATAAAGGGGTCATTGTTGTTAGACTGAGACCATACCCAGAGATTGAATCTCGATCCTTGAGTATTTTTCTATAGTAGATGGAAGATTTTTTATTAAGGTCTCCTTTATTTTTCATATCCAATAATGAATAGAACACAATGTTAATATTTTATATTCCAATTCATTTATGGATGATTGAGTGCATTTAGTTTATTATAGTGTATTCTTAATTTTTTAATGGGTTTACGTATTCAATTATCATTTCATTATTGTAATATATTCCCACCATACATGGAAATTAGTTGTGGTAAGAAATATTATCAAAAATATTAACTAATATCCCATGTTCATTATATAACGACTCGGTGAATAAATATGTTTATTTTTATATAATGTTTTGTATTACCCATAATATTACATAACTAAAGTACAGAAGATTTGAAAATGGGAGTGAAAATAAAAGAGAGTGCCCACTCACTCAGGATGTTAACATTGAATCAATTCTGAAATCATTTAAATTAAATTAATTTTCATAAAATCACTAATTCGTAATCTAAAAATAATATTCACAATAAAAATTTTACATTAGACTAAAACCCAAAATAAATATAAAAATAATCATATTTTCAAACCATTTCATAAATATTATATGATTTGTAGATCCTTTATCAATGTGATCATTCTAAACTCTAAATTTGTTATATTAAAATATAGTTTTTGTTAATTTCAGTTAATATATTTGTAATTTGATTTTATGAGATAATTATAGACATCTTTTTGGTGAATTTTCTTCAAAAAATATATCTTTTTGGTTTTTATAAATTTTTTAATTCATGTCCATTATTTCCTTTAATACATCCATCCATGGATATTTTTCATATGTCCATTGTATTTTCCATTATTTCAGTATATAAATAGTTCATCCTTTTTCCTATTTATCAATTCATCATTTTCTTATGAATTTTTGAACCATATTTATCCTTTTTATACTCCCCAATGATAAAATTATTATATGGCATCTCATATTTTTGGGAAATAATTATTAAATATCATCTCGGTTTTTTTCATTTCAAATGAAGAATTTCATTTCTTTTACACAGGATCATTATATAGTATTTTTGTTCATCTCTATTCATATTTATTTTATATATGATGTATTAATTTTAAAAAATAGTATTTCTTCATGTAATAAGCTTATAAGTAATCCTCACAATGATCTCCATTTAATTTAAAACTATTTGAGGTATATTTTTTTTTCATTCCCCAATGGCCTTTACATTGACTCATCCCTTCTCCCCCTTGATAATGGACCTCCCTTTCTCCCATAGGTTGAAATTTTGTTCCAAATTATAGTATATATATTAAAAATCTTGTTAATAATCCCAAAAAAACATATAATTCATGATATTTTCCTTTTTAAATCAATATGGATAGGTTATATTGAATGTTGTTATTATGTGTTTTCTTTCATTGAATGAACTTGTTTATTGGAATATTTTCTCCTACTATTGATTCCATACATCATGGATGTGGTGGAGGATTTCAATAGTTTTTCCATGGTCAAATATTATACGTATTTAAAATTTATTTCTAAAATTTAACAAATTATATAATTTACATTTTTTAAATTCTCTATGAGGTGGAGGAAACCTTATCTAAGAGAGATTCTTTGAGATGGTCAATAGATAATCTAGGGATGATTTTCCACATGATATTTATATTTACTAATAGGATAAATTCATGTAATTTTTTGGGGAATCATCTATATTTATTTATTATTATAAGGAAATGGATTTAACATTTTCCTGATTTTTCAATATGACACTATTCTTCAAGAATTTCATTTTGATGATTTTTTCTCATATGATATTATTTTAATTTTTTCATTACCAAACTCATTTATTTTATCAATATCAACAACTTATACTTCTTTATTTTCATGATGTTTGTGGAAAAAATCCATAATTATCCTTTCTGTGTCCTCATGTTTTATTATTTATATTAACAAAATACATTTGAGTTTAATTCTATTCATGAAATATCATATTAAATTTTTTTTTGTGGTTTGCTATTCTCATTTATTTAATTAAGATACTCATTCTAAAAAATGGAGAATAAAAGTTTCATGGTCAATATTATATACTAATTTTTTTCACATATCTTTTGAGAGTATTAATAATTTATACACACTCACATAAAAAATTTGATGAATTTTGTTTATTCCTGTTCATACATAGTAAGCTTTTCCTACACACTTTTATAAATGATACAAGAAAAAGTCAATAATTTATACCGAAATTATTTAGTAAATACCTTAATATAATATATTATTCATTCCTATAAAGTATTAAAAAATTCATCTCCCCTAATTGTGATTGATTTTTCATCAGAGAAATATTAACATGAATATTCATAAACCTATTTATCAATGATATGAAAAGATATTTTTCATAGAAATATGCATATAGAATCAAATGCCTATTATTATCAAACAAATATATCTTAATTAATTTTATGACATGGTGAAAATTCTTCTTCTTCATTTTTTAGAATTTGTATTTTTTTTAAAATGATTAACATAAAAATGATACTAATGAAAAGATGTAATAAAAATATATCCACATTGATTAGTTCAAAATATTAGAGAGTTATATTTCATTGATGAATGATTTTGAACTTCTATATAGCCATTTTCATATTTTCATGGAAGAACCATCATAAATATCTTATTTGATAGTAAATTTGAAGGATTATTTTAATATACCCATTATATATAATTTCAAAAAGAAAATATTATTTTTCTAAAATTACAAATATTATAATAAAATATACGTTTGAAAAAAATTGATTCTTATTAATAAATTCATAATCAAAAATATGAATACTGAATGGGGAATGAATTAGTGTTTTCCCTTTAACCCAATTTTTCCTTTTATCCCTAGTTACCTATTTAATTGAGTAGTGAATTTATCTAACTCTTTATTTATCTCAAATAAGATGAGGTTGTATATGGATATTATTAATAGAAAAACAAAATAAGAGCATCATGGTTATCTAATAACATTCCCCTCTAAGAAGGTTTCCTTATTTCCATAGTGTTTGGTTGTTATTAACACGAGTTCACATTGTTTCCTTCATTTTATCAATAGAACAGTAATCATAGAATCAACATGTTTCCTCTGATATGATGTAAATAAGGTTGGAAAATATTTCCATCATAATTTAATAAAATAATACCATTTGTCTGTTATTATAATTCGATTGCCTAAATAAGATTAGTATAATACAATGTAAGATACTTTTCCTACTCTTACTCCCCTCATCCTTCATATTTGGTGCATATAATAAAATTTTATAAATAATGAGAATAAATTTTTACATCATCAAAATTAAATGATTGAATGATGAATTTAATTTTGATCCATTCATTCATTCGTTAATTTAAAGAAAAATTATTTGTTTTTTGTACCATTTTTTTTACATCAATTTTATTTTACATGGATAATATGAAATACATTTAAATCATTACTTTATTAAATATATTCATTAATTTTATTACCCCATATATTCGTTGTTTTGCATGATTATTTCTATTTTAATTTAAATAATAATCACAATTCATGAACCCAAAATCTCAACATTTAAACTGAACATACCTAATCTTACTCAATTAATTATGTAGTCCTTTTAAATCACTTGGAGACTGCGATTGTAATAATTCGAATAATATCATCACAAAAACAACATTTAATTCAATAATTAAATTATATTTCTTCCCACCCCTGATATTTTTTTAACATGTCCTTTGTCATTTTTTCCCTAGAGAACATAATGTTGTGTGAAAATAAGGCATAATTTTGATCATTTAATTTTCAAAATGATTGATGTACCAAATGAAGAATTATAATTTTACCTGTGAAATCTTGTGTATATACCGTACATACTCCATTATACCCTATGATGATTACGTACAACATAATGCATTAAGAAGTACCCTAAAAACTCATATATATATATATATATATATATATATATATATTAGAGTTTACCATAAAAATATCATTTGATATACATTATAAACCTTGTTGTACCAAATCATTATATAGTATGTAGTGAATTTATCTTCACATTCACTATAGTGTTTTGTAGTGTAACAATGTATTTTAACCACATAAACTCTACAAACTCAAAACGTACTATATGAACATATTTCAGTAATCTATGATATTCTACATGAACTCTAAAGTGGTTTAAATATTCACTATACAAATATGTACAATAGAAAATATATAAACCCAGTTTTTTAACAATTTTCATTAATCTTAACTCAATATCATATAATTCAATGTGACAAAAATTCCCCATCATTTGAAATTACTATTATATTAACATAAAATTCCTAAAATTATTATATTTCACTCTATAAATCTACACATATGAATCACCACATTATATTCACACTTATTAAGAATAATTTGATCTATATTTCTCAAATATTTTTTATGCAATCTTTTCTCACATGAATTTTCTTAATAGTAACTTGTCCATAAAAATCCCATACATTTATTTTTATTCTATTAATTACTATAAATTATTAATAATTTTTTGGAGTTACAAAACCTCATGGTCATAATCAATAAATCTAGTTTTTATTATTTTGATAACAAAATTTTTGGTTTAGTGGGAACAAAAAAACACATACACAACCATGCATACAACAACAAGGAACCAGATTCAAAACCAAAATTGGAAATTTAAAATATCTTAATTGAAACCAGAAATATCACAACCATCGTGAGCAACCAACCACCTCAAGTATCATAACATGAGACAAATCAAACTCGCCCTCACACCAGATAGTCAAAAAGGAATAAAAGCCAAAATCCATTATTGTCATCATCAAATAACTATCGTCATCATCGACCAAATACATACACATAAAAACCATGATGTTGATGCTTCACCATAATCCATCATAAAGATCATTAACTCTGAGAGCCTATAGATAGAGATAAATACACCATTGAGAAATTCCTCCTGAAATTTCATTGACTACACAAATTTCAAATCCCAAAAACCTTGAGAACCAATGAGAAAATAAGACCAGTAGCATATTGGTGGAAAATATCTGTCAGAGAAGAGTATTGAGTAGAGAAATGCCTCAATAGGAATATGCATCCACCTCTAGGACCATCAAACCCTTCGTTGGCTCAACACCTTTATTGAGATGAAATTAATTTTGAACATCACTAGAGAAACAACTATCATCATAAACATTATCAAAAAAACATAAAGAAGAAAATAAAAACCCATTATCACATCGATTAAGAAATCAAGGAGTAAATATTGAACACAACACCACAAAGGAAGTACCAAATGGGATAAAATATGATTATGGGAATAGGGATTAAAAAAACTAAGAAACCCAAACTGCGACCTCTATCAAGGAAGCCCCAAACAAGGACCAAACTAGCTCATGGTCATACTCAAATTCAGTGAAATAAAATGAAAGTATAATTTTTTTCTAGAACATCACAAAATCATCACAAATCATCTTTATATAATTTAAATTCCAACTTCATCAATAACAATAAACTTCAATCAACATCCAATTGATCTACTTACATTAATAAAAAATTTGGAGACTTCATAATTCAATTTATAGACTTTATTAACTACAACTATATTCCATTCTTTCTTATTAATGACATTTTATTTATAGAGTTGAAATATTCGTCTAAATCATCTTACATGTTTAGTAAAATAATTCAACGTATCCAATATTTTTAATGATCATTATGTCCATCTAAAAAAATAAATTTATTCTCTAAATAATTCGAAAAATTATAGGAAAAATTCAACAAATTGATTATCTATATTTTTTAATCATATAACTTCACTTGTGTGTCATTGATCATTATGGAAAAAAATCCAGGAAAAAAATTGGGATTGACATGGGATTTTTCAAGGAAACTAATCATATTATAATTCTTTTATAAAAATTGGAATTATCAACCCATTACTATGTTCTCTAGGGTGTGTTAACTATTTTTTAAGAAGAATGTTCCAAATCCCTCATATGTTATCAACTACAAAATGAATTATTATGAAACATATTCATGTTTTGGTAATGAAATGAATAATATTATATATTTTTATTTCATAATATTTTATTGTCCTTCCATTCAGTTAAGGGATGTTATTTTGAAACATAATATTTTTCAATGGGAGTCAAGGTAGATGTTATTATCATGAATTCATCAATTACATGAGTAGGTCACAAGAACATACCCACTATAACTTCCAAATTATGTAATTTAAAAATAGGAAGATAATTCTAAGATCCATTTTTGATGAATTTATTTTATGTATTTTATTGATATAAGAGTTTGACAAATTTTAGTATGAAAATAGAAAATATTGAAATGTTTTGAGGGTGGTTGATGGAATTAGATGTGGCATAGTTGGATTAAAAGTAATATATTTAGAATAATTTAATTTATATTACATTGAATCACGTGGGGATGAAAAGATAGGAATATGGTTCAGGTCAATTATTTATCCCACCATTCATTTTGTAATGAAAAATACACCAATCATAATTTACTCACATATGGAATGGGTCAAACTATATATAGGAAAGGAATTAACATTCAATATATATTAAAAACTAAATATTTTCCATATTTTTTTTTCATTTTCTATTTTTTAATCGATCTGAAAAGGAATGTCAATTATAGGTTACGTCAATTTGATTATGGATTAATTAGGTTTTAAGGTTTTATAGTGTTAATTAATTTTATTCCACTATATCATTACTCTTCGATTCTGTTAATATTTTTTCGATTCATATAAACCTAAATATAAATATTTGGATTAAAATGATTATTTCTAGATGATACTAGTTCTTTTTCCTTTCTTGGATATTTAATGTATCTTACATAGATTTTATTTCGACTTTAGAATCATTTGTTTCACTTTAGAATCACATTAGGTGTATGGATACTCTGACATGATACATAATAAAAAATAATTCTTTGTTTACTGTTTCATTTGAAATTAAATTAAATTTATTATTTTTAGATGAATTATATATTATAGAAAATTTTATAAGAACATGTTTTGTATTTTAATTGTGTTTTTATGTTAAATAGAAAAATAAAATTTTTGAGTGACTAAAACATCACGAAAATAACGGTATATTTCAGTGTATTAATTTTATAAGTAGGTTGATATTGAAAATTTAATTTGATATTTTTATTTTCTATTAATATTTTTGAATGGTTTTGATAGCTGAATTTGAAATGTGATGTTTGAATTCCACTTAATTATGGAGATATCTTCATGTATTATTTTTATTATTGAGTAATCCCACTTCACTATGGGAGAAACATTGATAAAATAAATAAGAGATGATTTATTTTTTCAGTTTACCCATTAGAGGTTTTTAAAAATTATAATCATGCAGTAATTTTACTTTATTTCTGAACAAGTAGGAAAGGTCATGTGGGTGGTGGATTTTGGAAGGATTATAATTATGATATAATTGGAAGTTTCATTAGTAAAATTATTATTTGTTAAATAATGTAAATTTTTTATATTAAATGAAATTTTATGGTTATTTGAATGGATACTATAAATAATTTGAATAATAAATTATTTTAATATTCAAAAAGAGAATGGGAAATATCTTGGATATCCAATATAAAGGTTCCACTCAACCCCTACATGTTTACATCAATGTGTATATAGATTGTACTTAATGTTATACAGGAAAAAGAATAATATTGGTTAATTAGTGATGGAAAATATACCCAATAGTGAATCAATAATGTTTTTGGGAAATTATAATGTTTTCAGTGATCTTGGAGATTCATGTACACAAGAAAGTGTTTTCATTGATCTATATTTGTTAGTTAAGGATTTGAGGAATATGTTCCAAAGGAACATATATTTTTAACAACGTTTCACATTGTATTTTTTCATTCTCTTGGTTTTATATTTTGAAATTAATTTAAATAATTACCGTATTTATGATTTGGTGTTTTAAATAAGATTTTTTCTGTTTTATTATTTGTTTGTGATTGAATTAAATATTAATCGTTTTTAAAGTTGAGTAAAATCATTACATTAGTAGAGTAAGTTATGTGTTTGATAAATTTATGAATGTTGAATTTTCATTATGTTCTAATAATTATTACCACCTCATAGTTATCAGGGAAAAAATATGTGGAAATTTTTTATTTTACCATCATGTTGATGGCGTTAGCTGACATAGTCTGTGAAAAAAAATTTATATAAACTATCCATTGGTGACATTAAAATATCATTTATATTCATTAAATTTAATCCTGAATTGAATGTTTAAGTCCTCCAAAATATGTTTAGATCAGACCTATCTAAAAAATATCACAATTTATTCTTTTTCCCAATGAATATTTATGGTTATAGATCTACATATTGTAATAGATTTTATAACTGAAAAAATTACTAACATGAAATATTGACCATTGATATGTGAATTCATTACCTAAATAATATTGACACACTTCTATGTGGGTAATTAAATGGTCCTTCCACATTACAAGAATTTGGAAAACATCAAATTAATTTTTTTATTTATAAAGGATTTATTTTCAAAGGTATTATATTGGTATGGTGTAGGGATAAGCAGGGATAAAGAGATAGGATTGTCCCAATTGAATGTCAATTTTTGAAATAAAAAATTCAATAATAAATCAAGGTATATATATGAAAATCACTTCATCAGGTTAATAAATACCCCAAAAATTATAATATATAATAAAATTATATATATTAAAATAAATAATTTTATAAATAACTCATTTTAAATAGTTATGTTAAAAATTTCACTTCTATATGGTAGCCTATAATATCTATAACGGTGTCGTCCTGAGCCCGATTTATTCATTAATAACCAATACCTATTGGATACATGGCCTCAAATGTTCCCCCTCATATTTCAATGTCTTCCAACTAGCATGTGGTTTCTATGGTAGTATGGTGGGGAGATTACATCATCATGATTATAGTGTCATAGTGGTGGATAATAAATAAATCCGAGGAAGAAATATGATGTGCATATGTGGAAGTAAATCATCTGGATAAATATTACAAAAGAATCAATATTCAGTATTTTATTTAAAATATGATATTTTTATGTTATACAATGTGGGTGGTAAATATAAAACTCCAACTATAATTATGAAAATGTGTTATGTACAAAAATAATGAAAAATGAAAATGTGATATCCACTAGAATCCTGAAAAAAATTCTCAACCTTATACTATTGTACTCCTTCATAGGAAAGAAAAATAAACAATCCATGGTTGTGAACTTCCCCTTTTGATAACAACATCCATGAAGTACATCCACATATGAATTTTATTCTTGAATTACATATGAGCGAAACCTAGAAGGCCACCACAACTGGTTTTGAATATAATCCAATCTGGGAATATTAAATGAATAGTGTGTAGGTATAAAAAATATAAAACAATTATGTACATATAACCCATTTTGATCTCATGTTCATAATTAGATACCTAGATAACCATAGTTTCTCCAGCCAAATATGAAATATATCTAAATAGATATCATCATTTAAACACACATATATATATATATATATATATATATATTACTAACACGTTCCTATGCAATATAACAATCTTAACCAAGTGTACAATCTAATGACTAAAACCTTCACCTCACACATTTAGAGTAACTCACAACTAGAAAATGTAATTTTCGAAAAAAGAACTAAATGTGTGAAATGTCAGAATAAAACCTCATCATTTCACTCATATAATAGTAATATTTTTATCCCTAGGAAAAAGACATTTTTAGCCTCATGTTAGAATATTTTGTTGAAGAAAGAGGTCACATGAAGTGGTTTGCAGCCTAAAACATCATGTTGAATCTAATGATATAATCTAATGAAATAAAATTTCTATATAATGTTAATGATGTGTCTATGGGATCATACTGATAATGTTATAAATGTAACACAAAGACCAAATCCATGAGGTGTTTCAACACATGGAATAAAATTATTATTTTTTTGGAATCCTCTAGGAAATCAAGGAAAACCCATGTGGTAATATAGAACATTCCTAATGCATGTCATAATACGAAACTATAAAATGTTCATAATAAAATCCCTAAATCTTTTTTATCATTCAAAAAAAATATTTATTATAGTGTTTGGCCTTTATTTAAACCCCACATAGTCATGGGTGTAACTAATAATCAATCCAAGGTTGTGGGACATGGAATTCAAATAATATTCTAATTATTTCATTTAAATTTTTTTTTAATATTACTCATTTGAGCCATAATTATGAATCCAACCCAAAAATGGGTGGTGTTTTTGGTCATACTAGAAGGGTGAATGTGTCAAGGGAACATATATAAACACATCCAAGTGATAGTTTGAAAAGAATTCATCAAATTCTGACATTCATAAAGGTTTATGGTAGTATCTTAGACAAATTGAATGTAATTTATATGACGTAAATGAATTTTATAGAAATACATGGGAATTATTCCATGTCCCAAAAATATTTATGGTAAAAAAAATTACCACTATTGGGAAAAATTAATAGACCCCATACATTAAAATTATAAATGTCTCGCTATCCAGTATCAGACTCATATTCAATATGGAATGGAAAAAATGTAGACACTATAAAAAAACACTTAAAAAGAGCTATATGATATCATAAATTGATAAAAACAAATATGGTAATGGAAATACAAAAATAAGGAAGGTGAATGATTTAATTACTATGATTTATGTAATTTGAGAAACAACACTTGAGTCAAAGATCAAACAGAGGAGATCCTTCAATGCCTAGCTAATTGAAAATAGAAAGCACTCCTACATGTAGTTTAGTTTGTAAATGAGGAGGAATAATGACTGATTTAGTGAAAGGTATTAGAGGGGAAAATCATTTTTTAGGATTTTAAAGGGGTTCATTTTTTGGAACCATGTTCTTCCAAACTGTGTACCAACCATGTGTAGATACTTCCCAATGTAATGTATCATCCCATTGTTTGGTGCACGATTAGAAGAAATTGTTATCCAACCATGATATGTAAAATTCCAATATATTATATTATTTTCATGGTTGTGATGTCATGTTTTCATTATTAATGAAACCATGTGGCACCACTTATGCCCCACATGGTTGACATGAACAGTTAGAACTAATTTCATACAAACCATGAACCTCACATGTTCACTAAAAACAAGAGCTCAAAGCCCCAAACAGAACCCAACCACTCCCAAAGACATCCTTTAACTCTTAATAACATTTATTAGAGTTAAAAAATATAATTATTATAATATTTAAAAGATTCATTCCACCTCAAAATATTGGGATCTTACATAATCTTGTTGGTACAATAACTAATCATTGATTTGTTCTTCTGAGTGTTGTTGAAAATCATCTAAAAAAAATTTACGATATTAATCATGAACAATTGACACTCTCCCTCATGTAACATATTATAAAAATATTTTTTATTTATAACCCAAACAAGAGTGTTAGAACATCCATGTTGACCCTATATTCTCTTATCAATGATACTGATTAGACACTCCTGAAAAGATGAATAAACCTCCAACTCAACCTCATCTTATTGAAGGACGTGAAATGGGTTTGAATAATAAAAACCACACATAGAAACACGAAAAACATTAGTCATACCCCGATATATTTAAGGAAGTTTTTATTGAAAATAAACTATTCTAACCCTCTAAAATATCATAATGTCTAATGAATCTTTTCAATATCTTACCTTTCATACAAATTCATTGATAAACCAATCAATGTGAATCCCGAACGAAGGATTGATCTCCCACCAAAATAACTATATCTTGGAGGTGATGACCAATATAATACATCTAACTAGACTGAGCTCTATACATATATTTCTTGATCTGGTATACATTAATTTATGTCTCATGAATGAGACATTGTATATGTTGTGCTTCCACCGATGCCTCTAACCAGTAAAATGGTGAATGGAACGACCTACAATATGCGGCCCCATAAAGAGTCATCTGTATGGGATCTTAAATAATATTATTATATGATAACTAGAACTAATGTAATTTTATATCCAAATAACCAAAAATATCACGTATACATTTTTAAATCATGTCATTTAGTACATGTATTGTACGCTTGGACATACCTTCAGTTTTATTGTTTTATACTATACTGAAAAGTACTTTTGATCCCAAAGCCTTCTGCAACTACTACATGATATGAAATGTGAAATGAGAATCCATAAATGATATGATGTTACAAGGGACACAATAATGGTGTATAATCTTGTAGAAATATATCATTCTATGTTCATCATGTGAGAAGGTTTCATAAAAAATAAATGAAATGGGGTTTTTTTATTATTCTATCAATAATCTACAATACTGTAACACTCCATAGAGGGGACTATGAAAATAATTTAATGAAATAATTAATAAAATAATACCATTCCCAAATGTAATGGGTAATATCTATACTATAACATTATGTAATTTTTATTCCTCTTTCACCTATTAATAGGTGGATCGCTGAGTAACAAAACATGTTATTTTCATCCTCATACAAGTCTACCAATACAAGAAGCATAATCCATGAGAAATATTTATTAATCATTGTTGTACTGCCCAATTTGAAGAATGAGATGTTATTATTATGTAATTCCCCATTTCTACATGTACCCGATAACACCCATGAATATGAAAAATTTAATCATTATTTGCAACCTAAAATGATGGCGGGACCTCAAAAAAACAATCTATATCAGAACTATGAATTCAAGATCAATATGATATCTCATCTTTACTCAATAAAAATATGTTGAGGTCACCAATAATTATTTAATAACAGGTTACCCATGATAGTGTCGACTCTCAATATGAATCTCATATAATAGTTCCATAAACAACGACTCACCACAGGTTTCTTGAATAGAATTCATCTATGTTTTTTAATTTGAGCAACAAAAATAGTACTTCCCAATCTAAGATTATAATAAAATTTCACTGTTTAAAAAAATGTATTTACACCACATCCACTTTATTAGGATCAATTTATACTAATTTAACATGTATTGAAGTTTCTTATGGTGTTTTTATACATCAAACCAACTCCCCAACAAGTATTATTTATAGTAATATAAAATTTTAAAAAATTTATTCTAGCATGATGGAATGTGACATAAAATTCTTCTTGGTAGGCTATAATGGATGATACTTATACACAAAAACTTGTTAATATTTCATAAAAATGTTTCCCATATTGATTCATAATACATCACAATAATGTGTATAAGCTATTATTGTCTCTAATAGGATCCGGATTAGAACATTGGTTAACCAAACATAAAACTACTATAAGTCATTTCTTAATACTCAAACCGTGTAAAAATCATTCTTTTCATTCTTGAATGAGGTGATTCATGGAATCGTAGGTCAAGGATAAAACACATAGAGTATCTAGCTACCACAAAACAACACCGAATATATAGTATTTTCCTTGAATACTGCCAGGAAACCACATATTTCACCATTTCTGTGTCTGTAGAAACCCTATATTTTTATGTTATATGACCTAGGAAAAGAACAATATCAATTTAGATGTTTGATTTTTTAGTTTTCCTTATAGAGTTTTCTATCTTATCATCCTCAATGTGACGTAAGAATTTTTTTTAATCATGTTGTGTTTGAGGATATAAAATGATATCATCCACAAAAAGTAATAGAAATGTATATTGGGATGTGTCAAAATACCAATTCATTAGGGCCCTAAAGGAAGCTGATGAATTTATGATTCAGAATGAAATTAAAAGATACTCTTAATAGATATATCTTCTTTGGAAATATATACGAGTTATATATGACGTCATAAATTGTACCTGATATTATTCCAACCTCAAATTAATTTTCAAGAAGCCATTTCATGCCCAAATAAAATCAAAGATATCGTCAATATGAAGATGTCTCTACTGATTTGTAATCATAATATGATAAAACCATTAAAAATGAAAACAATTAATTAGGATCTCATCACCCATAGTGGAAAAAGAATCTTTAAAAGAAAGCCACATATACTTAGTGGTATCAAACCTATGGATTTTAGGTCTAATAATGACCAAATGAGTTCATCAATCTCAGTATGAGTCACACTTTTTGGTGGAATAGATAATTCTATTGCTCATAGAAATATATCAATAATAAACTCTACCTCTCCATTAGGAGGTAGTCTAGAAAATTCAACTACAAATACATCCCAAAATACAACAACTACATGCTTGAATATATCAGTATGTACACCCTATTTCTATAAAAAGAGGATAGATATCTTGGAAGGCAGTTTACCCTTCCTATGATTCTAAATTCTAGCTCAAATTACTTTGAAATTCCTTCCCCTTTTTTTAATAAAGGTACCTTCCTTTAAATATGAAAAGGACACCCACCAACGATAACAATCTGTACGGGTGAAGAATAGAACCAACCAATCAATACTAATAATAATGTAAAATATAATCATCTCAAATAAAATGGGGTACAATATGAAATATTAATTTTCACTCTCAAGATGGAAATCTATGAATTGATGTACATAAATTGATCATACATTAAAAAGAGTATTAAGAATTATTACTAAAAAATGTAATGAATTTTGAGCACATGAATATCGACAATAACCATTGATAGGAATGAATTATAATATTTTATATCAAATACTTAAAATAATAAAGATGAGGATACCATAACCATATCCAAAAATATATATGGATGGGAATACTTCTCCATAGGTGTCAGTTATACTGCATATACCATGCATGATCTGTAGCCTTGAGCTTCATCCTAACAACCCATAGCAGGTATACCCTTTTGGTGAGGCATATATGGTGTTTAGACCATTGAAATTTTCTATCTACATGGAATGTATGGATGATGGCACTCCATCATCCTTCCTCTCATGGAGGTATAAATTTTACTACTAATCTTAAACATGCTGAAAAAACTCTCTCACTGGTAATTAAAAGAAAGGTCCTAAAAAACCTCTAATAATTTCCCATTCATTAATGATCCAAATACTGAAATGGGTCTCTATTTCATTGTGTCTTCATGTGGCCTAACCTCCCACATTAATGGAATATCGCACTGCTACTAGTAATGATACATTTACTTAGACTTCTCTAATAATATATCCCTTGGTGACACATCCATCAAATAAAAAAATAATTCCATGGCTAGGTGCTAAACTACCATATCCCACACCATATAATCCAGTATGTTGATCTCATAGATGAGGTCCTTGCTTACTATTTATGAAATTATAGTTAAATGAATGAAATTTACCTATGATTGGATGTAATTTTGGAGCACATCTATCAATAAACATTCTCTATATAGCTTGTCACAAAAAATAGTAGGAATGAAACAATAGATCTCAATGATAATTGTTGAGTAGCTCATGATGGATAATGTTTCTTCATCATAGTGCATAAACCCTCTATATTGTTTTAGTATCAGTGTATATGGGAATAATATTTCTTAGAAATTTGTAAGTAAATACATCAATGCCATTACACTATGCAAATATTCCATGTTCAAAACATCCTACAGAATCATGGAAGATCCTCTAACAATGACTTCGGAGAGCTTTAATATCCCTTATAGAGTTATATCTAGATGACTGAATATGAAATGAATAACCTCTATTCATGACTCAAAAACTAGTTGACCACCTTCCCCCATAAATATTGTAGGGTGTAACTTCTATAACTATCATATTAATTTTGACATAGTTAAAAGAGGGCATGTATATGCCTCCATATAATTTAAAAAATCGTATAAATCCTTTGAACGAGGGGTTTTTATTTCAAAAAATATGAATAATTTATGGTTCTGTTGGAGGCACTATAGGAGGTATTACTGGTGGGTCAGGTCCAACCACCACTAGGTTGTGGTATTCAAAACTCACATAGAATTTGACCTATGGACATCGTTTAGGAATATATTTAAAATTCCAAACACATAGATAAAAAGACTACACTTCAAAAAGATCACTTGGATTCAAAAAAGGTAATACCATGACACACTAACATGGACAAGTAATGATCAAGGATAAATATCTCACAAAAAAAGCCTTATTAAATGTGGTTTCTATTGCTAGATATTGACAAAAAGGTCATTTATTATTTATTTAGAATTTCCAAACAACATAATCCTTTTCATTTAATTTTATCTTTTTTAAATCAGTAATGTCATGTGCATGAACATACAATAGTTTAGTTGGATGAGTTTCCATTCATAAGTTATAATGCCATAAATTTATATATTAAGATTAAAACTTCATGTAAATACATGAAAACTTTTACATTTTGTATCATAGTGTGATGAGTCAATATATGATGGCTAAAATCGATGGATCACCAAGACCAGTATTTAAAGGCTAAAAATTATAAATAAAAATTGCAATCAATGTAATTCCACCAATGTATCAACCTATGAAACCATGGAAACATAGATTTATTTAGGTTGAGATTTGCCAATTATTGCACGACCGTTATTTTGTATTGGAAAATACTATATTGGTTAATGAAAAAAATTATGTAACCAATACTTCATCGATGAATTAAATAATAAAAAAATATGTATAGAAAAAATAAATACACACATAACATCCTTGGGAAATAAAATCATTTAATGAAATAGAATAAACATCTAATGGTTAATTTTTCAGATTTTATTTTTCTTAGTGAGTAAGATGATGCAAAAAAATTATTCCATATCATACCTATACATGCGTTAAAGAATATCTGTAAAAATTTAAAATACCCTAAATCAATTTTTTTACCCAATAGAGAAATAAAATATAATCATAATAGGATAATATGAAAAAACTAGTCCAATCCATAGAAACGTGAATTTTTTTTCCAATACACTATTTATATACTCCCAAGAATAGGATCACTACCAAATTATAAAATGAACTAGTATTCTTTATACCAACCGAAAATAGTAAGGAGAAGAAATAAAATCTCACTATGATACTACATTGGATGTCTTGAGCATGGTTCACTCAAAAATAATAGAACCTTCTTGACCACATGGCCTTATGTGCACCTCCGTATAAGCCAATGGCTTGTAAACAGTATTGAGGGTCTAAAATAGTATAGTGGATAGAATCTAACATCATAATTACAGTTCAACAATAATAAATAATACCTAAATTATAGGAATAAATAAGATGAACATCATCAGATGTAAATCATCTAGATAAATGTTATATCAAAATGAATCTCCAATAGAATATAAAAAATGAAGTAACAAGAATGGGATAGTAGGAATACTCGGTAAATGTTTAGAAAAAAAAATAATTGGCCAAAATATTATCTCTACTAGAATCAGATTCACTATATTGATCTTTTACTCCCACAATCATACATTGTGAAAAATAAATAGTCTTCCAAAGATGGGAACTTCAATTTTCTTATAATTGTTTCCATGTAGTCTATTTTTGTACAAAGAGGAGGCCATAATAGTGTGATAGTAACACTTAGTTGGACACCACCAATAGTGTATAATATATTCTAGTTAGTGAATATAAAATAAATAGAGTAATGGTATAATAAATGTATCATTATGATGGAAACATACCCAATGTTTATATTTGGTTCTTCGTGAGACAAAATTCCAAGAATACATGATTTATACTAATCTGGAATGCATTTAAACATATTCCATACATAATATATATATATATATATATATATATTAATCCCAGGAATGAATCATAAAAATATAACCATGGTGTCAAGGTGTAAAATCATATGAGTAAAACTGCGAACCTATAATGTCATAGTAACTCACATCTATCAACACTGTCATTGGAAACAATGGGAAATTTTTGAAATATATGGGTATTCTATTGCAATTTTACTCCTATAATAATAATTATATAGATACCTAGTAACATTTCCCCGGTATCCTTGGGATAAACATGATTGGGGGCCAATGAAATAATATGAGGAAGTCAACATCCTAAGACATTAAGTTGAATCAAAAAAGATATTCCATGGAATTATAACATATAGATAATGAAATATATGATTCTACGGGGGAATATAAATTTATATATGAATGTATTATAATGAATAAATCCCTTATTGGTATCAAATAATTAAAATATCATCAATTTATCACATAAGATACTTCTAATATTCAAGGAAAACCCATGTCAGGAATCCCGAAAATTCCCGAGGCATTCCATTATATTATATTATATTAATTTTCAAATAAAAACCATTAGATTGATTTACTATTAATAAATATAAAATTAAAATTAAACCACTTTACATTTCATTTAATACCATTTATTTAATGGAATAGTTAATGATTTATCAGGAAGTGACATGGACATTTTATTCACATTCAATGTTTTTCATTTAATAATTAAATTAATTTAGTTCACAAATATAAATTATAATTTTCAAGTAAAACCAACTTTGGGATGTGGTTTTGTTGAAAATTTATGGTAAATGTTATAAAAGAAAAAATATGGATATACGCAAAGTTGGTATTTTGATTTGAGATCATCAGCCAAGGACAACGTCACTTGTTTATGAGTGTAACATTATCATGGTATATGATATTTAATAATAAATTACTGAATTTTAAGGAGAAAAAATTGAATTATGGGGTGCATCACATCAAAACATGACATAAACAATTTTTAATTAAGTGAAAAATTCTTATACCACATATCTTATTCTAATATATGACTACTTGTCCACTATTCCTTTTAAAATCATTCAGGAACTAGAGAATGAAGAGAAACTATAGAAATACCCTGAATATATGGCATATTAACTCACATATATATACTGATAAGGATACCAAGAGAAACTGGTGTGCGGGGTATGTGGAATGAAAGGCAATTCCTACATGATAATGTGAAAAATTATACATTAATCAATTCATAGATGGAGGATATCCTTAAAATACTAGGTGTCAAAAATGGAGATCTCTCCTACATGTTGTTTAATATGAAAATACATAGAACAAAATGTGTATTTTTTATGGGAATATTGGTGAGGGTAAATATTCATTTAAAATTATTTAATGGGGTGAATTTATTTCCTATATTGTTGGAAAACCATGCATCACCGGCGAATACCTACAACCAGAGGTGATGTAGAGACCCAAAGCTTGCCGTACATGGACATTAAATTACTTTTGTGGAAAACATAATACATAAAAAAACAGACACCAACGGACCTTAATAGTGTAGTGTCTTTGGAAACTTAGAATATAATCTTCTAATCTTGAGGAAAGACCTTCAACATCTCCCAAAAAGATGTTCCCCTTTTATTTTCTTACCTAAAACCCTTCTTTAAAACCTGGAGAAAAGAAAACATAAAAAAGGGAGAGCTCAAATGACCAGTAAGGGTAAACATAGAGAACATAAAACAATCCATAAACATTTGAATGCAAAAACTTGAACATAAAACTTAAACATCAAAATATTGAGCAAAAACATAAATATTGGATGTACGTAAGGCATATATCATAATGGATCACAAATTATAATAAAATAGCATGGGAATAAAGCATGTAATTGTGGAAAATCATTAATCCCATGATATGATTTCCATAGTATCCAAGGCATTGCTTCCAAGACCATCTAAGTGTAAAAAGACCCTTTATGAATCGAGTTCACTACTCATTCCAGTCTTGTAACACTGAACCATATTAACTTACCATTCCAGTCATGTCTATATCATGGGATATAAATCTTTACCCAATACAGTGGATAGAGATATAGGTCCCACCCATCTCATAATGAAATCATTCTTACTTGTACCACAAATTAAACATAAAATATTCTTCATAACCCAACGAATAACATGGGTTTCATAAACATCTTCCCATTATCACATAATCCATATAAAACAAACAGATATTTCATCATAAGAAAAGTGAAACCTTGTAAATGATAGATACATTATACTTGAAAAATACACATATGAAATAATGTCATCTTAGATGGAAATTTTTTTTGATAAAATACTTGAAATGAATTCTTGATAAAAATATCATTTCTTCTTCAAAATCATTTAATTTTACAAAATTCAATGAAATTTAAAATGAAATTTATTTTTTTGAAAATATTCATAAATTATTTTAGATTATTCTTCATGAAAATGACGCATTACGAAACCGTAAAAATCAGTTCATGCCGTATAAGTTAAAAATAACATTATTCTCGTACTTTTATTGGAAAAGTCAAAAAGTACCTCGTCTAGTAATCCAAAGAAGGATTCCTTACATACTATGTAGTAAAAGTCAAAAATGGATAAAAAAGAATTTAAACATACATGATACCATTTTTAGAAAACAGTTATATGGATAATAAATAAAACCCCAGTAAATACTTACGAATAATCAATCTCAGATAAAAACGAGATTGGAAAAGTTATAACCTACCTTATGTCCGATATGCCTCATCAGTATCCAAACCCATTTTATAATGATTTAAATAATTTTATTGACTTATTACAGAATCATATTCCTTGTTATTATATTATATATAGTTTAATTATGACTTTATATTACCTGTTCTTTTGTAAATTCGATGTAAAAGCAGTGATTTGGGTAAAATAGTTTCATTTATTGTATGTGTTTCGACTAGTTGTTCTTGATATTATTACTTATATCCTGATTTAATTAATTCCATAATTTAAAACATGATTTATATATAATATATATTCATCATATACATATATATATATGATAGATCGACAAATGGAATGAAATACACTGTTCATGGAGACGGTAGGCCGTACGTATGCATGAACGTTGTTTTCGTTTCCTTATTGAATTGAATGGAATTAAGTAGATGACATAAATATATATATACATAAATCCAGTATCATTTTCATGTCATATATTTCATTATTATTCATTATATATACATTATAATCATTAATGAATTGTTAACATTGAGATTGAATCTCATCGCATCGTGGAGATGGTAGTCCGTACGTACGCACGAGTGATGATATCATTCTCATGATCGTGGAATTTTATTGAAGTGTATTTATAATATTTCAGAATCAATATCTCTTTAAAATAATAATATATAGTTATTTATTTACACCATTATACCCATCCAAGTAATGTGGTGGTCGAAAACAGATTACACCATGGCGTGTAGATGGTATTCCGTATGTACGCATGCGCGGTGATTTCATTTTCCATAGGATGGATAGAAGGTGAAATGGGGTTGTTTCATATTTATAATAACATATCAGTGTATAAGTAATACTAATTTTATTAGTCTATACTGAAGCAACTAAATAAGAAGAAGTTGAAGAAGAAAGAAATTTGAAAGAATCGAAAGAAGAGATTACCTCTTCTTCGACGCACCTCCTTTAAGCTTCCTCTTAAGGAAGTAGAGTTGGTATTTTGAGAAGACCAGAACCTTAGGAATGTTTCATTGGAAGTGTATAAGATAAATGGGTAGGGTTTTTCCAATCTTAGAGGCTCAAAAGGGTGTGAGGAGAATAGGGAAGGGGTGCCCTTTTATAATCGAGGAGAGGGGCACCTTAAAAAAACATAAAATATTATTTTATAATAAAGTCATATTCGGTTTATAATAGCTCCAAATTGAATTATTTTAAATATAATGTGGGTATGGGTCAATATAATCTCAACCAATAGGTTTTATACATGTTTAGGTTACTATTTTAACCTTATCATTTAGATTTAACTATAAGTTAAATAATTTAACATTTACTGTGTCTTCTTGTTTTCTTACACTATATGGTTAATAAAATTACTATTACAATCCAAACAAACCCCAAGTGGTTCATTATTAATATAAATATCCTTATATTAGTCATTTCTCTGATCTTTGGATTTTTAAAAATAAAATAACAATTAATAATATAATATTTGTTTTAAAAACAATTTTATGTCAATTTTGACACTATTTGGTACATGATTTTTTTGAAAATCATAAAAGCATGATTAATTCGAAAAAAGTGAATTACATAAATAATAACATGTCATAATAACTAATAAAATTAGTTTAATTCATAATAAGTGTAAAATTATATTTATTATGATTTTTATAACATCAATTATGTTAATATTTAATTAATAAGGTAATTATAGCATCATCATTGTGTCATTTATAAATTAAACAATAAAATGTTTAAAATTTATAAATAAAATACCATTATGTATGAAATCGTTTTATCTTTCTAATGAAAATTTATAGTCTAATTTATCTTATGTATAACCCAATATTAAATATTATTTAGTTATTAAACATTGATTTTAACTATTTTAACCCTTCTATAAATAAATTAATAATAAATTTCCTAATCTAACCCAAGGAGACATAAATGGTCATATTTTATTACCAAGGTTGTTTTTGGTCGAATTACACTTATCCAATAGAATTAGGACATCTGTTAGGGTAATTATAATATCATTTTTACCCTTAAATACCCTATTTAATTTTAATCGTGGTAAATAAAAGTAAAAAGATACTATTCACCAAAAATTATTTTCATCTCATTGAACAACATTTTAGAACTTGAAATTAACTATGTCACTCGAATTTTCAAAATTCCACTCACAGAAGCGATAAAATTATGTTTTATGTAAGTTTTTAAAAAGATCCTAGGAGATAGGTATGAGACGATGAAAAGTTCAATAAAATATTCATATCTCGAAAATTATTATAAAATGACGCAAATGAATTACATTGAACTCTTATAGGTATTATGTATAAATTTTGACCTAAAATAAGTTTAAATAAAATAAATAATTATTTAAATAAAATGTCTGTTTTTAAATAGTAACCTAGTGTTTTCACTATTCATCAAAAATTGTAAGTTTTCAGAAAAAATACCAAAAATTCACCCTAGGATAATTTCAATATTCTGAATCAAAAAAAATTCCATTTTGAAAAATAAAATTAATTATATTTCAAAAATTGGGTGTTATTATTCATAACAGCTAGTTCATAATAATATTATAATAATATCTCATTTAGTGATACTCGGTATTGCGTACTACACACACTATCGTAGAAGGTATTGATTGCGTGTAATGAAAGCCATGTCAGGGTTGCGTTTAGTGAAAGCACTGCTTGTTGTTGCATATAACATAATCAAAACATATTTCATTTATAAATTAAACAAAATCTAAACTTAATGTTGTGTAGAATAATTTCTACAAAACGAACTTGAAATTGTGTGTAACACGAGCCAAGAATAGTGTTGCGTATACAACTAGCTAATACGGTGTTGCATATAGTAAAAGATAAACTTGGTGTAGTGTATAATAGAATATATCAATGAAATTTAAAGAATATTTTTCATAAAATATCAGGGTGTTACATTCTACCCCCCTTAAAATGACCCTCTAAATTCATCGGGGTTGTAAATGGTTTACTACTTGAAAGTTTCTTTAACAGAAACCAACATTGTAAAAAGGAATACCAAAACATGACTTTATAAACTAATGTATGAAATGTAAAGGTTATCCAAATTAACTAATAACTTGGATTCCACATAGTAGAACATAGGTAAAGATATGGATATGGAAGAGAAATATAACCATCATCTTCTGATGAAGAGTGGTAGAGGACGTGGCTATAAAAAAGACAAAAATCACAAAGCCAAAAATTTGTGATTATCTAAGATACCATCCGATTCATCAGATATGAGAGCACTAGGAAAACATTTTCTGTTTTCACGTTCATTTCCATAAAGTTGAATAATTGTTTAATTAAAAGAAATTCTTACTTTATTTTGGTACAATATCACCGTTTCTCGTGCCTCGAACAATTTCCACTTCATCTCTTAAATAAATGAAGTTGAATTTTTCTCATGTGAGGTGTTAGCAGATTATGCGATAGAATAATAGGTCATTCGATCTATTTCTATCGCAAAAAGTTTATCACAATTTATTAAATATATAGAAGTACATATATGTTGAGATTAATCATATATGGTTACTAAAATGGACTTATACATCAGTTATCATAGCACTTAATAAAGTAAAAACTATTTTCTACTAACCAGGGACTTCCTGTAGGATAGTGGTAGGCGATAAATGCATGTCACACTTTGTTATGGGTTAAATTACCGCTTCCTTGTCCAGCATGACTGGTTGTCACCCATCCTGTAGGATTTCCTTTTTCTAAAACTACATTATTATAACATTCCATTAACAATATCGAAAAAGTTATAGATGTAATCAATACTAACATATGTCAAATATAATCCATTCCAATCTTTAGGCATTTCCAAAATTCTTTTATCCAATCTTATTGTATAAAGAAAACTATAACTATAAATGTCATCTACCAAGCATGTGAATACCATCATTTATCCCCCATATAAGATATATCTTGTTGGTCACATTCCAAACATGTGAATACCTTAATCATGTAATCTCTTAAAAAATGAATACCCATTGAATCTTAGTGAAAACATGAATGCTGTCAAAAGTTAATTCTTTCCATATAAAAAAATCCAAAAAATTTATATACTCAAACCATGATATAACCTTATAACAGTCATGAGCTCATGAAAACTTTCAAAAATTTCATTTTATCTTTATCCCTTCATTATGAGCATATCATCTTATTTCCAAAAATATATCAATCACTTTCCATGGTTACCAGTACTATAAAATTATTGAGAACCACAATAGACCAATACATAAATATTCAAATATTCCATGATACTATATAAAACATTATTTTCGAATCCCATTACATAAACATTTAATCATTCCAACACATCGTTGTCATATTCAACATCACCAATAGTGATCGCATGTGAATTCCCTTTGTACTTTTCCTTATGTTGTTGCTCATGTCAATCATTATTATCCCTTGGATTAGGGCATTGATTAGCATAATGCCCCATTTAGTTTCACTTGAATTATTGATGTGTTGGTGGTGAGTTCTCTGCATTCTTTTCTCTATTCACATCATTAGCAACCCTTTTTCCATTACTTCGACCCTCAGATGCTCGATGACCTTCTTCTCCACACTTAAAACACTATCTAGTCCCTTTAAGACAATCGCCACTATGCTTATTTCTAGAATATGAGCATAATGAAACATCCATCTTCTTTTCACCATTGCTCTGAGATATCTCCTTGAACTCCATATTTCGTTTCTTGCCTAATCCATGAGATGGATATGTAACACCAAATTCCATTTCTACCTTGATTGCACAACACACAATTTCTTCATAGCTACTGAAGTATCTTATAGCTAATGCCCTTCAAAGATTTGGTTTTAATCGATTAAAGAATTTATCAACATTACTTTCAGGTTGGATGATAATTCTATATGCATACCTTGTAAGACTTGTAACGTTTTCTGTGTATATACCAACAGATTCATCATCCTTTTTCATAAGCTCATGAAAATCCTTTTCCATCTTTGTTCAAAGAATACGAGGGATGTACTTATTGAAAAATATGTTCTTTAACTCATCCCATTCCATGGATTCAATTTCATCTTGAGGCCTCGTATTCTTAATTAGTGTCCACCATTGATCTTCTTCACCGTCTAAATGGTAAATAGCCAGAATGACTTTTTCATGTTCCGAACAGCGAATTATGGATAATATATTTCCAATGGTCCTAATCCATTGTTCAGCAACATGTGTATCAGAAGACCCACAGAAAGAAGGTGGGCGTTGCCTCATGAAGGACTCAATAGAATATTGTTCCCTTCTCTACTAATTTGGATGTGCAGAAGGATTCATAGCTTGTGTAAGTATAGCATGATGACTTTTCACTCCTTCTCCCATAACATTTGTTTTTTCATAAAGATAATCACTGCATTGTCCATTACATTGATCAACATGGTTCCTTCATGTTCCAACCATCGTCTAAAACCCAAAAAGAATAGTGTGAGAGAAAAAAATCATACAAGGGAAAACAACATAATAAAGGATGATTACGTTCAATATGTAACTTCTTAGGTTTAATTCTAATATCGTTTCCATAATTCTAGGACTAAAACCTATACGTATACTTAACCTTAGGGACATCCCTAGACATTCCTTAGAAATATCTCTAGGTATCTCACTAAAGTATCCGCATCCTAGTTTACAAAGGTTATCGAAATATTTCCTCTTGTACCAACTGTGGAGACCCAAAGAATGAAGTACGTGGACATTAAATTAATTTTGTGGAATACTTAATAAATAACAAAAATAGACACCAAAGGACTGTAATAGTTTAGTGTCTTTGGAATCTCAGAATATAATCTTCTAATCTTGGTTAATGATCTTCAACATCTCCCATAAAGATCTTACCCTTTTATTTTCATACCTAAAACCTTTCTTTAAATCCCGAGGAAAAGAAAACATAAAAAAGGGTGAGCTCAAATGCCCAGTAAAGGTAAACATAGAGAACATAAAACATTCCCTAAACTTTTGAATCCAAAAACTAGAACATAAAATCTAAACATCAAAATCTTGAGAAAATACAAAAATCTTTGAAGTACTTAAGTCATATATCATAATGGATCATCAATCATGATAAAATAGCATGGGAATAAATCTTGTAATTGTTGGAAATGATTAACCACATGATATGATTTCCATAGTATCCAAGGCATTGCTTCCAAGACCATCTTAGTGGACAAAGTCCCTTTCTGAATCGAGTTCATTCCTCATTCCAGTCCTGTAACACTGAACCGGATTAACATACCATTCTAGCAATGTCATTCTCATGAGACATAAATCATTACCCAATGCATTGGAGGGAGATATAGTTCCCACCCATCTCATAATGAAATCATTCTTACTTGTGACACAAAATAAACTTAAAATATTCATCAGAACCTAAAGAAAACAATGAGTTTCATAAACAGCATCCCATCATCACATAATACATATAAAACAAACGGATATTTCATCATAAGAAAAGTGAAACCATGTAAATCATAGATACATTATATTTGAAACATCCACATATGAAATAATTTCATCTTAGATGGATAATGGTTTTGATAAAACACTTGAAATGAATTCTTGAGGAAAATATCTTTTCTTCATCAAAATAATTTTATTTTCAAAAAATTCCATGACATTTTAAAAGAAAAGTATTTTGTTGAAAATATTTATAAAATCATGTAGAGTATGATTCATTAAAATTAGGCGTTCTGAAACCATAAAAATCCGTTCACGCCATATAAGTTAAAAATAACATTTTTCTCGTACTTTTTTCAGAAAAGTCAAAAATTACTTTGTATGGTAATAAAAAGAAATATTCCCTACATACCATGTAGTAATAGTAATAAATTGGTAAAAAAACTTTAAACATAAATGAAACCATTTTTATAAAATAGTTTCAAGGAAAATAAATATAACCGCAGAAAATTCTTACGAATAAACAATCTTAGATAAAAACGAGATTGGAAAAGTTATCCCTTACCTTATGTCCGATATGCCTTGTATGTATCCTAACCTCCTGTACAATGATTTAAATAATGTTATCGACTTATTACAGAATCATATTAATTGTTATGATATCATATATAGTTTACTTATGGCTTTATGTAACCTGTTCTTTTGTAAATTCGATGTAAAAGCAGCGATTTGGGTAAAATCATTTCATTTATTGTTCGTGTTTCGACTTGTTGTTCTTGATATTATTACTTATATCCTGATTTACATAACTATAGAATGTAATACATTATTTATATATAATATATATTCATCATATACATATATATATGATAGATCGATAAATGGAATGAAATACACCATTCATGGAGACGGTAGGCCGTACGTACGCATGAACACTGTTTGTGTTTCCTTATTGAAATGAGTGGAATTAAATAGATAACATACATATATATATACATAAATCAAGAATAATTATTATTTCATATATTTCATTATTATTCATTATATATATTTTATAATCATTCATGAATAGTTTACATGGAGACTGATTCTCATCATGTCGTGGAGACGGTAGTTCGTACGTACGCACGAGCGATGATATCATTGTCATGATCGTGGAATTATATTGAAGTGTATGTATAATCTTTCAGAATCAATATCACTTTAAAATAATCATATATAGTTATTTATTTACACCATTATACCCATCCAAGTAAGGTGGTTGTCGAAAACATATTACACCACGGTGAGGAGACAGTATTCCGTACGTACGCATGCGCGGTGATTTCGTTTTCCGTAGGATGGATAGAAGGTGAAATGGGGTTGTTTAATATTTATAATAACATATAAGAATATAAGTAATACTGATGTTATTACTCTATATTGAAACAACTAAAGAAGAAGAAGTTGAAGAAGAAAGAAACTTGAATGAATCGGAAGAAGTGATTACCTCTTCTTCGACACACCTCTTTTAAGCTTCCTCTAAAGGAAGAAGAGTTGTTCTTTTGAGAACACCATATCCTCTAGAATGTTTCTAGGGAATTGGAGGAGATAAATCGTCAGGTTTTGGCAGAGCTTAAATTCTCAAAAGGGTTTGAGGAGAAGAGGGAATGGGTGCCCTTTTATAAGGGAGGAGAGGAGCACCTTAGGAAAACTTAAAATATTATTTTATACTAAAGTCGCATTCGGTTTATAATAGCTAAAATTGCTTTATTTCGAAGATAAAGTGGGTATGGGTCTCAATACTCTCAACCAATAGGTTTTACACAAGTTTATGTTACTGTTTTAACCTTATCTTTTAGATTTAACTCTAGGTTAAATAATTTAACTTTTACCGTGTCTTCTTGTTTTCTTACACTATAGGGATAATAAACATACTATAACAAGCCAAAAGAACCCCAAGTGGTTCATTATTAATATATATATCCTTATCTAAGTCAATTGGCTGTGTCTTAAATTTTATAAATAAAATAACAATTAATAATATAATATTTGTTTTAAAAGCTATTTTATGTCAATTTTGACACTATTTGGTACTTGATTTTTTTGAAACTCATAACAACATGATTAGTTCTCAAACAGTTAATTAAATAAATACTAACATGTCATATTAACCCAAAAAATTAATGTAATTCATAAAAAATATAAAATTACATTCATTTTGGTATTTATAACATCAATTATGTTAATATTTTATTAATAAAGTAATTACTACATCATCATTGTGTCATAAATAAATTAAATTATTTTACTTCTAAAAATTATAATTAAATATCCATTATGTATGAAATATTTTTATCTTTCTAATGAATATTTATAGTCTAATTTATCTTATGTGTGACCCTTTATTAAAAATTATTTAGTTATTAATCATTGATTTTAACTATTTTAACCCTTTATTAAATAAAATAATAATAAATGTCCTAATCTAATACAAGTGGAGATAAATGGTCATATTTTATTAGTAAGGTTATTTTTCGTCAAATTACACTTATCCAATAGAATTAGGACATGTTTTAGGTTAATTATAATATCATTTGTACACTTAATTATCCTATTTACTTTTAACCGTGGTAAATAAAAGTAAAAAGATACTATTTACCAAAAATTATTTTCTTCTCATTGAACCAAATTTTTATCCTTGATATTAACTGTGTCTCTCAATTTTTCAAAATTACACTCACAGAAGTGGTAAAATTATGTTTTATGTAAGTTTGAAAAATGCTCCTAGGAGGTAGGTAAAAGACGGTGAAAAGTTCAATAAAAATTTCATATATCGAAACTTATTATAAAATGACTTCAATGAATTACATTGAAATTATATAGTTAGTATGTATCAATTTTGGACTAAAATAATTTTAAATAAAATAAATAATTATTTAAATAAAAAGTCAATTTTTAAATAGTAACCTAGTGTTTTCACTATTCATCAAAAATTGAAAGTTTTTAGAAAAATACCAAAAATTTACCCTAGGATAATTTCAATATTCTGAATCCAAAAATGAAGTCCATTTTGAGAAAAAAAAATTATTAAATTTCAAAAAATGTGTATTACTATTCATAACGGATAGTTCATAATAATATTATAATAATATCTCGTTTAGTAAAACTCGGTATTGCGTAATACACAAACTATCGAGGAAGGTCTCGATTGCGTGTAATGCAAGCCAAGACAAGGCTTCATGTAGTGAAAGCACCGTTTGGTGTGGCGTATAACATAATCAAATATTATTTCATTTATATATTGAATAAAATATATACTTAATGTTGCGTAGAATAAGTTCCACAAAACGAACTTGAAATTGTGTGTAACACGATTCAAGAATAGTGGTGTGTATACATCAAACTAATAATGTGGTTCGTATAGTACAAGATATTCTTGGTGTAGTGTATGAAAAAAGACATCAATGAAATTAGAAGAATATTTTTCATAAAATCTCGTGGTGTTACATGTGACACCCACTTTCATGGTTTTACATAATGATTGGAGAAATAATGCATCAATCCTACTAAGTAATCATTTAAAAAATTATAGGTTTATCATATATGTGTTATCCTCCATTGAAAATTGAACAAAGTATTGGTTACTAATTATAGAATTTGAATTTTAGGGGCATGTTTTAATCATACCATTCTCTAATTGTCTACCACAACTATTCTTTAAAAACCACAGCTCTAGGACAAGAACCAAGACAGAACACTAGTGAATACTTTTTGAAACCCTTCAAAAAATTTATTAGTGTAAAAAAGAGATTTATATATATTTTTAAATGATTCACACTTCATCAAAATACAAATTTCATTTAGTAAATTAAATGTCAAACAGATGAAAATAAATCATATATACTCCAAATTTTGTATAAGTATAGTAAAAATAAAAATAGTAAATAGTAAATAATATCTTGTTCTAACTAAATTATAATTTCCACATAAAATATATATAATTAAAAATGAAACCATGAATTTAAACACTATGAATAGATCGAAATATCATTTTTAGGCTTGACTCAACTTATTTTCTCTATTTTCAAAAAACTGTTAAAAATATTGACTGTTAAAATATATTTATAACGAAATAAATAGAGATATCTTATTTTTTATATTGATTTTTCAGAATTAGAAGTTTTATATATTATATTTTATACTAAATTGAAACAATATATTTTTCATAATGTAAATATTTTTTATATTACAGAACATGTTCACTAATTTGTAACAAGCCTCAATTAACCACATGGCCTTAGCATGACACTCCATATACCAATAGCTACAAACTAGAAGAGAGTGTCTACAATGTTACAATGGAGGGACCATACCATCATTTTTAATGTTGATAACATTAGTAGATAAAAGATAAAATATTTGAATAATATATATTTCAATAGTGGAGCATAATTATTAGAATTGAAGATCAATTAAACCATCCTAATAAATACAATCGAATAAAAAATATGATTTCTAACATACAAAATGATAATTCCATGATGGAATAAAAAATAGTGAATATAATGGTAATAAAGAAGTTGGATTATACAATACCTACTTTATATTATAATAAAAAATTATAAAAATCTATATTGAATATCATCATGGGTACAATAACTTTCCTCTATTCTGGTACATTATCAAATTATAAAAAGAATAATATATAGAAAGTAACACACCCTTGTCCCTACTTACATCTATAATTATTTTCCAAGTACCATTCAATGGCCTGAATAACGTGTGGGAGAAACACTGGAGGATACCACTGACACTATCTTATGATATCCTAAAAATAAATATAAAATGGGTAGTGTGAAGGTAATAAATAAGGTAGTAAAATAAATAAACCATGCAATATCATGTCCATTAAGGAAACCCATATGAAAACAATGAATTAATATTAATAAATAATGTCTGTCGATAAGTGACTATGTTATAATAACAATTGTAATGGACCCATGGTATACCGAAGGATCCATGACTATTTAATGTCAAGGAAACTCATAATAATAAATCATGCACTCATATTATAGGGAAATAACTATAATATATTGAAAATGCCTCATTAATGCATTCCAATAATGATAATTTTGTTGATAGCTAGGAAAAAGTCATATGTAGCCTCAGGTCGAACCTAATTCAGTCCTAAGGAGATAATCCCATATACACCATTTCATAAGACATGGACCCATAAAATAGAGGAAAAATAAGGTATTACAATATCTAGATAAATGTTACAGATGATACCACATATTTTTTTGCAAGGCATTCAACTAGATAAGAAATCTTCTATGTTCAAGAGGGATATCATGTCTTGTAAAACACATCCATGAGTCTAGTGGAATCTTCATGAAAGTAACAAAAAACCCAAAGTGGGAACCCATGACTATCCCAAGGAGGTCCATCCTATGACTATATATTTTGATCATAATAAGAGTCAATTGGTGTATAATTAACACACCCAAATTGTTGGTGATTATAAACATTCATAATCTAAAAATCATCTTCAGGTATATGGGAGTTCCTCAATATTTAATTCCATTTAATATCATTGAAATTCATATTTTAGAAGGTATGTATGGAATTAATGGCTCATAGAATAATGGAAAACATTATAGACATCATAAAAGTTTTATAAAATAATAGGACCACCATCATTATATCGGAAGATGATTCCCCTTCCAAAAAAACATCATATTTAGGGAAGCTCTAGCAGAATCTAAGAAAAATGAAAAACACTATTGAAATATGTCATATTATATTGAAAGGATTTATCATGAAGTACAATGAGATAAAAAAACATATTCTGTAATCATATTCATTGTTTTACTGAGAGGGATACAATGAGATGAAAGATTATTGAATAAAATGACTAATCGAAGAGATCCACCAATTACTAAGAGGATATGAGTGGGATATCTCATGGTGGGTAGCTATTGGAGAATGGTTGAAAAGAGGATGCTTGCATATTTTAAGGGATAAAGGGGAAATAGAAAATATCGCCAATATTTAATAGAGAAATTAATTTTTATATATAGTTGACCAAACTATGCGCAAATTGTATGTCTCTCCTATATGGGTGTCCACCATCACAATACCAATTTTCATGGTTAAACGAATTGTACTTTGAAAATACATTCCAACTATCCAAAAGAACACCCTTACACATAGTTTGAACGTTTTTTTAAAAATGATATCCACAACATAAAAGTAACATCTATGATAATTATGAAAATTTTGACATGGATGTGTGGGTGATGATCTGAGGTATTTATGAAATATTTACCAATAAATAATTTGATTCCTTCGATATCTTATGTTACACACAACAGGGGGTTTATCTGAAACAAAAATATTTATTAAAATATTATATTTCCATTATGTCTTTTCAATTGGATTTGTGGGTATGAATATAAATTAATAAATTAAGATTAATATATAGTCTACACATTTATAAAATGAATATATTACTTACAAATTATTATCATTAAAAAAATTATTTGAAAATAAAAGTGATGTAAAATGAATTTTTTATAAAAATATTAAATTAATCCCTATTAGTGAATTATTTTAATGAAATTATATATTATTTTAATTATAAAATGTTTTAATAATTGAATAATTGTTTTTCAAATCATTGGACTAAAATAAATCATGCTTTATGCTGAAAATTTTATTATTTCTAACATAATTTTTTTGTCACATTTATTAACATACATTATATTTTATTTCATCCATTTATATATAATGAATTATATAAAATTATTTTTATATTTTCAATCAAGATATTAAAATTTGGTAATTTGTCCCTGTTTTTGGTTTTTAATAATATGTATAGTAAACATGGAAAAATTTATCACATCGTTAAATGGTAAATCAGGTTAATATAGAATACATATAACTGATATGGGGATAAAGTATCTTCAAACCTATTAATAGAAAAAGTTAATTCAATATGTAACATGTGAGGTTTGACATTGAAATATTTAACAGCAATTTCTCCACCAAAATGACTTAAAAATTATTAAAAACGAAGAATGTTACAAAATTTCACTCTTATTGTTTTTAATATCACACATATATCCACATAAGATAATAGTTTTTATGAATAATTATATGTTTTTTTGTATTAATAAAAATATTTTCTTGATAGATTTTTTTATCACAAAATTCCTTAATTTATAAAACAATGATGATGTAGTGAATCTCCTTAAATAAATACATTACAAAAAATATTTTATAAATATTAATTATTATAAAATTTTATACAATTAATTTGACCTAGAATTTTTATAATTCTATGTGAAAAATTAGGGAGGTTAGGATGAATTGGATTTTAATTTCCACTTTGTCTGAATGTTTTTAAAGTTAAATTAAATGAATAGTGTAAAATCGATATTAGTGGTAGTTTATCAAAATAATATTTTACTAAATTGTTAAGAAGTTATAAAATAATTAATTCTTATTAAAAAATGGTCTTAAATGTTAAAAAGCATCCATTTATTATCCAATACTTTTCATATAAGTAAAAAATTGAGAGCATTATTTTTTTTTAAAAATTACAATATATAAACTAAAATTGAATAACATAGTGTTAAACAAAATTATAAGTTCAAAAAAATAATTAAAATATTATAAAATATATTTTATGATGGTATCACAACCCTATCCTACATTTTCCATGAAACTATTTTTATTTGGAACTATTTTTCTTAACAATGAATTTATTTTAAATTAATCTTTTGAGAAATTGAAAAAGTTGCCCTCTCTTCAATATTAAAAGGGGATCGTCTCCCTCACATCATTTCACAACATTGATTCTTTTATATTAATAATTAATTAAAAAATTATTTTATCTAGTTCCACAAATATATTCTAGGGGATTTGTTCAACCCAAAAGCCCAACTTTATAGCACCTTAGAGAAGATCTAATGGAGTCATTTTGAAGAAGTGATAATTGCATAACCAATGAAATTATATTTTTAGTGTTTTTTATATAATCTAAATAAATTAAATTTGTCATATAATAATTAATTTAGTATAATATATGTCATAAAAGTTTATTAATTTTATTAATGTTTAGTTATACAACCTCATTACCTTGAATAAATATGTTATTTTATCGCTTGTGCATATGTATAGATTACATTCTCCACACAGCGATGTAAATAAATTTTAATCATGAAAATTTATTTATAAGTAGTGTGATGGGTTCTATTTTTATATATGATAATTTTGACGTAATTATAACTTTTTAATGATAGAAACACTTTTAAAGACACATATTTTCCATGTATTTATTTATTATATAGAACTATTATGAGGCTGCAAAATTTGATGGCGTTTTATTCTGATGCCAAGTGTGCCTAGAATGGAATTTTAAACATTCTTAAGGTATGTTCAGAAAATGTCTGATCGGGAAATCATAAATTTTAAACCAGTACTCAGAATTGAAATGTGATGACACTGTACATCAGGATTCTCTTAAGGGAGTTTTAACCTCGACCGTAGTGGGCTGAGAGGGGAAGTTGTGTTTTGTATTTTTCATGGAGGATTAATAAAATAAATCAATATTATTTAAATATCTTCCACCTATCTTTTAGGTTTTTGTGGCAGGGACCAAAAGGGGTTGTTGGGAATTTAATTGTGAACATTAAATGCCCGGTTACAAAAAATGTGTTACCACCCTACATACAATTAATGAGGTTCATTATTTTCACCAATTATTGAACCTCTCTTAATTATGTGTTGAAAAGATAACTCCCCTATTCTCTATTTTTGGTTATTGAATTTTTTAGAAAATATGTTGTTTTTTTAGAGTGGAATATTTTGGAGGAGCCTCGTGATGAAGAACAGATACATCAATAATGAACCAAAGATCGTCGTTTGAGCGGCATCATTGGGGGACTGCTTTGGGATTGACGAACACAGACCCATCTTCAAACGTGGGCTGATCTCCAATGACAAAAGAAGTGGGGTTTATTCATTTTTAAATTTCATGAGTTTATTAATCTTCTACATTTTCTCTTGATAAGATGATATCATGGAGGGCGCAAGCCAAACGAACAAGGCATGGTCCCTCTGCCTCTTAATTTATAGTTGCGTTCTACGCCGGTGAATTTTTGGTTGGACAGAACCCAAATCCAAGGGTCAAGAAGTGAAGGAGTCGACCCACAAGGCACATAGGTCTAAACAAATGGAAATACAGACTACGGGAGCTCACCCAGTGGCCCGTGGAAGACCGTTAGCATAGCACCGATGATGATGGCGACTTGTACTGGACGACTGTGGAGAGGGTGACAGTGCACCGTCGTGCATAGCAGGAGGAGGAGGCCGCTATTTTTTAGCTGCAGAGGTTGAGCACGACATCCAGCACCAGCCTGTCATAGAGGTGGAGCGGTGCGTCGTCACGTGCCATTGAAGGTGGCCATGGCTCAAAGCCACGGTGAAGACAGGGACCCGCTCCTTGCGGGTCCGACGAGCGACCAGGCGGCACCGCGTTGCCTCGACAATCCAAATCCCAACGAGCATATCCGTTTTGGAAAGGGGGGATGTTTCCCCCAATTCCATCTAGGGTGGGCCATGTGCTCTTCTACTGGCTGGGTTGTTCCACACAAATGGTCGAGTGGTGCCCTCCTGTGGGTCGGGCGCCACACCCTTACGGGCTGGGCCACACTACCTTGCGGGCAGGGCTACTGTAACGACCCGAAATTTTGAATAAATCTTGTTTCATAATTTTTTGTGTTATTTTTTTTATATACTCAACAAAACTATTTCATTTGATAAGATGAGTATAATTAAAATGAGACTGTTGATTTTTGACTGTTATATGGCCATTTGTCAATATGACTACTGGAAACTAAACATTTCAATATTTGTCTCAAAATATAAGTGATCTTGGTTAATTAATAGAGAAAGAAGATTTGATGGCCTCACCCAGTTGTCTTGGACCGATCGAAGCCCATATAACAGAACTTGGGAAGGAGGTAGCACCATTGGGCCTTTCTCTGGAACAATCCCAAGCCGATCTTCATCATGTGAAGCTATAACGGAATCGCCTTTGCAAGAAGTTCAAATTGATAGAAATTACTACTCGTGTGATGTTGGTCGAGCCTCCCTCAGTTCTCTCACCTTAGCACACCTTACACTTAGGTCCTATGCAGGTTTGATAAGAGGCTATGTAAGGAGGCCATAACTTCCTTGTGTAATCCTTTATTTTAAATAAAATTTTTGATTTCTTCTTATGACGGAGTTTATGAGTTTTTAAATTTCCGGATAAATATAGTATGCATATTTTTGGTGAATCTTAGAGAAATTATACATTAAAAAATGATTATGTAAACCTTAAATAATTAAAAATGTGTAATGAATTTCAAAAAAAGGTATTCTACAATTATGTTCAGTACAATATTTAGAGTCTAATAAGATCATCATAATATTTGATGAATAGTAAATTATGAATATTGATTTTATGCTTAGGATAAGTAATGTGAACAAATGTTTTAGTAATCTCACTTAAATAAAGTATTAATATAATCTAGGCACTTTGATTAAGTAATGTGATTCAATAAAATGGTTAAATAACGGTTTCATAAATTATCAGTCAAGTGTTAGTTTTTTGGGTGAATATTGTTTTTTAATTAAAAATTAAATTAAAAATATTTAGAAAATTATATTTATAAAATGGAATTTATTTTTGAATGCAGAACATCGATATTATGCTAAGTTAATTTTTGGGGATTTTTCTGAAAAAAAAGAATTTTCAGGGAATAGTATTTTTATTTAAAAATTAAATAAAAAATATTTAGAAAATTATTTTTATAAAATGGAGTTCATCTTTGAAATCAGATCATCCATATTTGGTTAAGGTGAAATTTTGTGATTTTTCTGAGAAAGTTGAATTTTCGATCAATAGTGAAAATACAGTTTTTAAGTTACGGGTGTTTAATGACCTCATTAAATGATGTATTAAGTATGTAATCATTATGGTCGACAAATGAATAGTAATATAAGATATGAGGTGTCCCAAGTTTCCAATACCAATGGAAAATACCATGGGAAAGCCCAATGTTTTTCCAAAACCACCAATGAGGTGTCCCTTGGCCATTAATGCCTTGTCCCCCCACTTTCCCTATAAACACCAAGACATCCTCTCATCCATTCGACTCCCAACTCATCCCCAACGAAGCTATGGACTCATTACCTCCCAAGGAGTCCTCCCAAGGTTCCCCCAATCCATCAAGGACCCAACCATAGAGTTTTAAGAGTTGTGTTTTAAGGTAACAGATCCAAACTCTCTCTTTCTTTTCAAATACTCTATTTTAAGTTATTTCCTTTATGCTATATTGTATTATGTTGGAGGATGTTATTTACATTCCTATTAATCCCCTTTTCATGTTAATATTATGAGATATCCCCTTTTACTCTCATCATTTCGTTTTAAGAATGTTTAAGTGGCGTCGTTAGGCTGCCGATGTTTTTGTAACAGATTATTTCACCCTTCTCATTTTCAAGTTCTATTTTCATGTCATGTCTTTCAAGTTTATTTTTATGTTGGGTTATGATATCTATAATTATGATACTGATATTTTATGTTCATATTATGAGATACCCTATTCTATATATTTAATTTATTTTTTTTATGTTTAAGTGACGCTGTTAGGCTGTCGAATTTTTAAGTGGTTCTTTTACCCTTCTCGTTTTCAAGATCTATTTCCATGTCAAGTCATTAAAGTTCCTTTTTATTATGTTGAGGTATGATATCTATATCTATCATACTGATCTTTTATGTTCATATGATGATAGACCCTATTTAATCCCATCAATTCATTTTTGATGATGTTTATGTGGCACCGTTAGTCTACAAAATTTTTAAGGGATTCATTCACCTTTCTCATTTTTCAATGTTCTACTTTCATGTCCAGTATTTCAAGTTACTTTTTGTTATTTTGGGGTATGATCTATATATCTATCATAATTATCTTTTATGTTCATATGATTAGAGACCCTATTTGATCTCATCAATTCATTTTTGTTGAAGTTTAAGTGATGTCGTTAGGCTACCAAATTTTCATAAGAGAAATCTTATTTGTGTCTTCCTTTCATGTTCTTAATTTCATATGGAATATCTTTAAAATTTCAATACCATGTTCTTAAATCCTTTATATTCTGTCCCCATACTTTTTTATGGATCATTTATGAGTGGGTGACCCTTGTCCCCTCTCTTTTCAATGTTTTATAAAACCTCGAAACATAGTCGTTATGCTGCAGAATTTTCATCTCAAAATGTCCCTCTCTTGTTATAAAATTCATTTATTTTTTATGTGAATACTCAAACCTCTTTCTTATAAATGGGTATTCACATATATACAAAAATTTTCTATTTTCAATTCTTGGAATTACATAAATGAGACCCGCATTCCCTTTTCGTGGGTTTAAGGTGACATAAAGATCATGTCTTTAAAGCAGTTTTTAAAACGTTATGATTATGAAATGAAACCCATTTATTTTATTATATATGGGTTGTTTATGAATTGGTTAAAAACTTAATCTCTAGAGATGACCATTTTTAACGACGCCTTGGTGAATAACCTTGGTAATTTTTAATTACACCTTTGATATAGACCATGTTGAAATGAAAATGATTGACAATATTAAATGTTTTATCCACGTCTTCATGTTATGAAATACGTTATTTTTATTATGATATGCCTCATGATTTCTTTCTCATTCCTTAATGTTATTTTTCATGACATTATTGTTGTATCTCAAGTTCACATGATAAATGTTTCCCCTTGTTTCCCATACTCGGCCTTATGCTCACCCATTCTTTTGATGCATGTCCCCAGGTTATGAGATGCAGTAATGAACCTAGGATGAATATAAGGAGAAGAATTTCACGTGTTTAAGAATAATGTTTTATGTTTTCATGTTTTATGTTCCCAGTTTCCAAGACACTAAACCTCAAAAATTCTCGGTTTTGTAAAATGAAATGAAATTTTATGTGATAAAAAGGCCGGATGATATAGTTGGTATCAATGGATGGTTTAATTATTTGTGTAAATTAGGATATGATGACATTAAAAAGAACTCTATAGAAAAGTTTAGATATAGGAAATCTTCCTGGTATTTTGGTGGGTATTGAGTAAGGGGTTGCCAAGAAAATACATCCCTATCGGGATATGAGAAGGTAGAGGTGGCTCTGGCACAGATTTAAATAGGGGTAAAACCCGAAAACACCGCTTTGAGCTAGACTCTAATGGGAACCGGTGCACGACAACTGTCCTTGCTGCACTCTTGGTTACGACACTCCCGGGGGATATGCTTTGGTAAATTCATAAGCTTAGTATGAACCGTTATTAAAGGAAGAAAGATAAAATAAAATAAAGATTCAAATTAGAATATATGATCCTGGATAACCCATATTGGGACCTAGGGGATCACAAGTTAGGGTATAGCTTTCTTCTACATGTTATCCTTTTATGCTTTAAGTTCCATTTCATGATTATTGGCTACGTATTTAAGCCCCAAATATTACTTTCTTTTCTTAGTTAATGGTGGTAAATGGAAGAACATGTCCCAACAACCAATGTGATTGGAAATGTGAATATTTCCGTATTAATGTGATATAGATGATGAAAGATCAAGATGAACATAATGTGATTATGCCAAACCAGCTACCAAAAATCACAATTAATATTTGGTACCTAGTTGAATTCCCAAATTCATCAAGGAAGAATAACACAAAGTCTCAAGGATTCTCATCTGAAAAAGTTGATAAGGGAAAGGATACCCAATTTATTTTTTTCAAAATAAGTGGGAAGAGGCACCATGGAGAATGTCACAAAGGAACCGGGAGATGTTTTAAGTGTGGGAAGATAGGGCATAAATTATCCAATTGCTTTAAAAAATGGATAATGTGATTAATGGAGATAAGGTTCGATCTAACGTGCCTTATACATTTCCATATCATAAATGTGGAAAATTTAGACATTATCCAAGGCTGTTCTCTCTTTGAATGGATGAGAGTCATGATGAGAATCAACAATCATTGAGGACAAGGGAACAATTCATATCATATGCTGAGATGGATCATGATGACTGATGTACATGTAACTTCTTCTCAATAATTTTCTAATTCATGTTTTATTTTAGTTTGTGCTCTATGAGAAAATCATTTATTTTTTTTATGATCATTGAGTCACTACCTATAATGATTTTATATCAATAAGAAAAACATCTATTGTTATGTACCACATGTTGATGTAGTGAAGTTGTTCTTCTTAAAAAAAGGGTGATTAGGGGACTAAAAGATGATTATTATTTTGGAAGAAGTTCAGTATTTTGGGAACCCTATTTAATCGAGGTAAATAGATTACTACGGTATTTTCTTTGAAGAGTAAAGGTTGACATATATTTTAAGTTATGTTGTTAGGCTGGCGAATTTTCATAAGAGAAATCTTATTTTTGTCTTCCTTTAATGTTCTTAATTTTATATGGAAAATCATTCAAATTCCAATACCATGTTCCTAAATCACTTATATTATGTCCACCTTCATTTTTATGGATCATTTATGAGTGGGTGACCCTTTTCCCCACTCTATTCAATGTTTTCTAAAACCTCATAACATAGCCGTTATGCTGTAGAATTTTTGTCTCAAAATGTCTCTCTCTTATTCTCAAATTAATTTTTTTTATTAAGTGAATACTAAAAGCTCTTTCTTCTAAATGGGTATTCACATATATACCAAAATGATCTATTTTAAATTCTGCGATTTACATACATGATACCTTCTTTCCTTTTCCGTGGGTTTAATGTGACATTAAGATCATGTCTTTAAAGAATTTTTTAAAACGTTATGATTATGAAATGAAACCAATTTATTTTATGCTATATGGGTTGTTTATGAAATGATTGATGATGATATTTGTGGTTCACATGATAATAAATGAAAATTTAAGGGTGTGCCCTGATAGCGCTTCAATGAAGTGGGTAAAGACTTAATCTCTAGAGATGACCATTTTTAATGATGCCTTGGTGAATAACCTTGGTAATTTTTAATGACACTTGGGGATGGACCTTCGTGAAATGGAAATGATTGTCAATATTAAATTTTGTAGCCACATCATTATGTTAGGAAATACGTTATTTTTATTATGATATGCCTAATGATTTCTTTCTCATGCCTTAATGTTCTTTTCCATGACATTGTTGATGTATCTCATGTTTACTTGTTAAATGATTCCCCTTGTTTCCCTTACTGGGCCTTCTGCTCACCCTTTCTTTTGATGGATATCCCCAGGTTATGAGATACTGTAATGAACCTAGGATTAACATAAGGAGAAGCCTTTCAAGTGTTTAAGATGAATTTTTTAGGTTTTAATGTTTTATGTTCCTGGTTTCCAAGAAACTAAACCTTAAAGATCCTCGGTTTTGTAAAATTTAATGAATGTTTGTGTGATAAGAAGGGGGGATACTATAGCTACACCCCCTTGTGGGTCGGGCCGCACCCCTAGTGGGCCCGGTAGGACCGTGACAAGTGAGCTGAGCCCGTCGTGACCCAGCTCAACCTGGCCGGGTTGGGTCAACCCGAACCGGGTCGGGTGAGCCCAGTCCTGATCGAGCCATGTTGGACCGGACCTGGACCTATCCATGCCTAGTTTCACTAAAAATGCAATAATTGGAAATCCCTTTGTCTATTTGATGAACGGTCTATGATGATGGGATATTTTTTGTAAGACAGTTCTTTTTGGTATACTCCACATGAATTTTGGAGAAGGATGGTGTATGGATAGGATGGATCGAACCGAAATCCAACGTGGCCCTCGGTACTAAATAACCTATAACTCACAGAACGTGCATCTGATTGACGCACCGTATGTCGCGTTGGAACCCTTACGACATGGATGTCCTTTGAGATACTCCATTGTGGAGCATACTGGTGGTCGAGACCAATATCTTGATGAGAAAAAACTACATCACTCGAGTGCACTAAGTATGGGGAATCCTGTGGCTGGTTGTCTTTGAAGTAGTGAACCTCTGTGGATCAGCATCATAGAGACCCTATGTGGATTAGGATCATAGATACCCGATGTGGAAAAGTTTTAGATTGGTCCATTGAAGATCAGTTTCTAGAGACCCTGTGTGGATCAGCATCAAGCAACCCTATGTTTATCAGCATTCCAGTGACCCGGTGTGGATCAGTATTGCAGCGACCCTATCTGAATTAGCCTTCTAGAAACCCAGAGTGTATCAGTTGTTGTGTGACGTGACATGGACCATATTTATACTATCCCATCATGGAATAGTATCATTTTTTCAAGAGTGGATCGAGAATAGATAAAATTCATTTTGGATCATTTGTGGAACTTATAAATGTAATAAGATGATATAGCTTAGGACTAATCACCTATATTTCTGATTACAGAGTTGTTTACCTGGTGTGAGATGACTATTTCTTCATGCTTTGTGATTGAGGTCTTGCTTTGAGTTTCATACTTTGTGGAACTCTTGGAGACCTTCGTGGGTCATAGGGTCCCTACTGAGTATTGTTATACCCACCCCTACATGGGCTTCACCGGCACCATGTTGTGTATTATGCAGATGACAGATTGCCTTGACCGAGGTTTGGGAGCCAGGACTGGACGGTGCTCGGGGGTGGACCATTAGACATGATGAGCTGCAGTGACGACCGACCATGAGATGTACCTATCCTTCAGGTTAGAAACCAGGAAGATGATTCTGGTAGTTATTTTTATGTTGTATTTGTAATTTTTGGTTGTTCTTGAATTCTAGAAAATTTACATATAGTACACACCCCATGTTTACTATACAGAATTACATCATAGTTTTCATCATGTCGTATACTTGTTCTGTGTGTGTGAATGTTTAAAGTAAATTCCCTTCTATTTACCCGGATATGACTTCTGATGCTAGTCATAAACCCCTGGCCTATGGAAGGCAGGCATGGGGTAGTTGCGGCATGGGCCCAAGGCATCAGGTCGTGAAAATGTGGTATTCGAGGATTCAGATCTACCAAATAACTATGACTATGATCATTTCATGGGTAATAGTGTTAAGTGTTATTATTGTGATATTCTGATTGGGGAATCCAATGTTGGTGCGACAGTCGACATATCCATACACCAGGACCCTGATTTCTAAATTCTGACTCAGTACAAGGAAACACTTATAGTGTGTGTTTTTGAAAAGTTTTTCCATTTGATCTATTTTGATTCATCTCGCAAGGTATAACATATTGATCAGGGTGCATCTGCATTCTATCAGGATTCCTCCACGTAGATAACCTTCTTGGGTTCGAGTGGCATTTAGCGATGACATCCCACCAAGGAATGAGGATTTGGTGCATGACTCTCTTACGGAGTTAGTACCATCGGGTGGGGTACTAGAAGCACCAATACCTATTGGGAATCCCATTCCCCCATCCCCACCAGTAGATAGTGCACACCGACTGAGTGTGTTTCATGAATTTCACTAGGAATGGCTTCCGAGAATTCAAGGTGAGATAGATCCATAGGCAGTTGAAAACTATCTGGAGGCTGTGGCTAGAGTTTTTCACCTAGTTATGACACCAGCTGACCAGATGGTGATCCAAGCTTCCAGTATTTTCTAGGGAGTAGTAGGGAGAAGGTCAAGCCCGATTCTCCAGATACACGGTGAGGAGTCCATCACCTAGTCATATTTTGAGGGACACACTAGGGATGAGTACATTGCAATGAGTCTACACATTGTGTTTATAAATGAGCTTCTACACTTACAGTAAGAGAGCCTGACTGTGGCCTAGTACTCTTTGAGGTTCACCGACCTCTTGTGCTACTCTATCGACATGGTGCAAGACACTTTCATCAGGGCTCAGACCTACGATAAGGGTCTTTGATGGGAGACCAGAGCATTGATGGTATCTCTCAACATCCGGACACATGCTGGAGTGCTGGAGAGAGAACACATGGTGGAGAGATTCCTTACTTAGAAGACACTGACAATGAGACCCACCATCAGGCAATACGTAGTAGAGTCATCTATGCCTTATAGTTTGTAGATGACACAGAGGACCAAGTAGGCTAGACCTTCCTGTGGACGAACCTGGCACGTAGTGTCGGAGGTGCGAGGCTCACGAGGTAGAGTAGGCCATTAGAGGATTAGAGTATGCTTCACGTGTGGTGGGCTAGGTCACATTGCTTGCAACTTCTCATCTAGCTACACTGAAGATGAACTGAAGGTCAAGAGACCTCCGAGGTATAGGTAATGATTTGTGCAGGGAGGCTTTCAAGTAGAAGACTGCTGTGGTAGAAGAGCTAGTCTTGCAATAGGTTGGGAGAAGCAATTCTAGGTTCTACCGCCATCACCTATAGGTGGTCCACCCCAACCACAAGGAGCTGGTGGACAAGGATGATCTAAGCTCCACGGAGCTCATGCATACGACCGTGGTGCTCTATAGATTGTTTGAGATATGATCTGTGTCTACTCTACCTTTGATGAAGAGATTAAATACATAGTTTCCAGTCACTCTTTCATTTCCATGGCCCTAGTTCAGTGCTCGGAGATTCTGTTGGATTTGTTGGCTCGATCCTTATGGTTTGAGACTTGTACAAGAGGGAATTCAATAATTACACATAGATTCCTGGAGTGGGAGCTTACTCTAGGAGGAAAGAGATTAATCTAGGATCTTCTAATATTGGTTTCAAGGCCATAAACTATAATCTTGTGTATGGACTTGTTATGTACAGTCCCTATTCAGATTGACTACATTAGGCGCAATTTTTGGTGTGTCTCTGAGAATGGGACCGGGTTTTTCTTCACTGATGAGACATGATCCTTTTCAGCACAAGATGGACTTACCCGAAGGAGGGTGTAGCTGATCACAGATCAGTTGGATGGACTTACCCTCAATGAAGTTGATTTTGAGAGTATGAGTTATCTGGTAGTGGCAGAACAGTATGCTGATGTCTTCCCTGATGATGTTCCCAGACTTCCTCCTCACATAGAAGTGGTCATCTACATAGTCATGTTCACTGGGATGACACTGATATCTACAACAGCATATGAGATTTCTCCAACGGAGCTTTGTGAGTTATTGGTACAACTGGAGGACTTTCAGTGGAAGGGGTTCATAAGGCCGGATGTTTCTCTAATTGTAGCCTCGATTTTGTTCACCATGAAGGAAGATGGGAGTTTGAGGATCTCTGTGGATTACCGTCACCTGAACTAGGTGACCATGAAAAACATATATCCACATTCGAGGATTGATGATCTATTTGATCAGCTAAAAGGAGCATGTTGGTTATCAAATATAGACCTCAGATCAGGAAATCATCAGCTCAGGGTACGAGATGAGGATGTACAGAAGATATCCTTCATATGTCGGTATGGCCACTATGAGTTCTTCAATATTCCATTAGGTGTGAAAAACTCCCCAAAAAGTTTTCATGGGATTTATGAACATGATCTTCCATCCATACCACGATCTCTTAGTGGTGGTCTTCATTGATGTCATCTTGGTGTACTTAGCGACGGAGGAGGAGAATGCATATAATCTGTATATAGTTCTAGATACACTCCAAGAGCACCAGCTTTATGGTAAGCTCTTGATGTTCCAGTTCGGGATATGGGAGGTCCACTTTCTAGGAAATGTTATGTCAGAGGCTATAGTGGCAGTGGATCCGGTGATGATAGAGGTTGTGATTATTTGGGAGCCAGATAAGAGTGTGATCGAGGTGTGGAGTTTCCAAGGGTTGGCTGGGTACCACCAATGATTCGTATCAAGATTTTCCTGAGTTGCGGCATCATTATCATCTTTGACGAAGAAGGGATAGCCCTTCATGTCTATGGAGAGAATCTTGAAGAGATTTCAGAAGCTGAGGAAGATACTAAATAGTTCCCCCCACTTGAGGTTACTATAAGAAGATGTTGGCTATACAGTCTACTGTGATTCCTCAATGCCCAGAATCGGATGTGTCTTGATGTAGTAGGGAGTAGTGATAGCTTATGGTTCATGGTAGCAGAGACAAAATGAGAAGAAATATGCTACCCATGACCTGGAGTTAGCACCTGTGATCTTTTCCTTGAAGATGTGGCGACACTACATGATTGGTGAACATTTTACAGTCAACTCTGATCACAATATTCATAGTTATATCTTCTCCAAGAAGGACTTGAACCTAAGACAACAGTGATGGACAGAGTTCTTCATGGACTGTCACTTTGAGATAGTCTATACTCCTAGGATGGGTAATGTGGAAGGATATGCACTTCGTAGGAGGTCTGTTCAACAATTTTTTAGTTATGTGATAGTGCAGCTAGCCAAATTGCAAATATCTTTCGTGGATAGAGATGGAGCAACTTAACTCTATTCTATGACTATCACTCCCCCACTACTTCATCTAGTTAGGGAGGCACAACTTGGGGACATTGACTGTGAGGGCTGACATGCTCATTTATCCTAAAGACATGCACCTAATTTGTTTTTTTAAAAGTGGAGAGATCTTTATCGTCTTTAGAGGATGCACCTTGGTACCAGTGGATCTATGGAATGAGGTTTTAACGAAGTTCAATGCATCCTCTTTGGAGGTACAACCTTGTTTGGTGATGATATACCAGGACATCCGGCGTCAGCACTGGTGTCCAGGGATGAAGAAAGTAGTGGAAGAGTTTTTTTCACAATGCTTCACCTGTCAAAAAGTAATGTCAAAGGATTTGGTTCTAGTCAGCTTTACACAACCACTATTGGTACCAGAGTAAAAGTGGGATGGTATCTCTGTGGAAATTGCAATAGGGATTCCACGAAAATCCATGGGACATGATTCCATCTAGGTGATCATTGATCGACTCATCAAGTGAGAACACTTCCTACCCATCCGAGATCAGGGATCAATATAGATCTTGGGACGCCTCTAAATATAGGATATTGTACGTCTTTATGTGGTTCCATGTATGATAATCACTAACCATGATGCATGTTTTACATCCCAGATGTTGAAGGGATTAGAGAAGGAATTTAGGGCTTAGTTACGTTTGAGAATCGCCTTTCATCATCAAAATGATGGTCATATGGATCAGACCACAAAAAGACTTGAGGAAACCCTTCATGCTTGTGTCCTAGATTTTGACTATTTTTTGGAGGATCACTTGACATTGATTGAGTTTTCATAAAACAACTTATATCATTCCACCTTCCGTATGGTGCCTTTTGGGTTCTTGTATGGTCGACCATGCGTATAACCTCTGTACTGGATAGACCCATGGGAGTCAACACTTATGGGTCCATAATTGGAATAGGCTACCTCTAAGATTGTACAGATCATCCAAGTGCCGATGAAGACTGTATAGAGTAGGAATATGTCTAATGACGATAGAAGACAGATACATTTAGAGATAGAGGATGAAGACCATTTCCTCCTACGGGTCTCACCTCAATGAGGTTTATAGAGTTTTGTTCGGGGCGGTAAGCTATATTTGAGGTCCATCAGACCCTCTTAGGTTCTCAGTTGAGTTGGAGAGGTGGCGTATCGCCTAGATCTTCAACCACAGATGCATCAGGTGCATGAAGTTTTCCATGTGTCGCAGCAGATGAAGTAAGTGCATGATCCATCACATGTTATTGACTGTGGTGTGCTGGACATTGCTGATGGGGTGACGTATACAGAGGATCCAATGAAGAATGAGGATCAATAAGATTGGGTCTTTCACGGATGATTGATACCTCTGCTGTGCGTTCCCTGGAAGCACAGGAACCTCCAGGAAAGAACATGGGAGAAGGAGGCTCAGATTCGTGCTTATTACCACCACTTGTTTCTATAGTCTATGTTGTGGGTTTTAGGGATGAAAATCCCTAATCAGGGAGAATGTAATGTCACATATTTTCCATGTAATTTTTTTTATATAGAACTATTTTGAGTTTGTGAAATCTAACAGTGTTTGATTTCAATGCCCGGTGTTCCCTGAATATAATTTTGAACATTCATAAGGTATGTTCAGTAAACGTGCGATTGGGAAATCCTAAATTCTCAAACGGTGCTCCGAATTGAAATTTGAATTCACTGTTGAACTCACAATTCCATGATTCATTTAAGGGGGCATTATCCTATACCATAGTGGGTTGAGAGAGGAATTTGTTTTTTCTGGTTTTTGTTGATGATTAATAAAATAAATTTAATTATTTTCAATACCTTTCACCTCCCTTTTAGGTATTTGTGGTGGGGAAACCAAGGGGGGGTCATGCATTTAATGCATAACATTAAATGGTTGGTTACAAAAAACATTTAAACACCCTATAAGAATTTAAGGATGTTCATTTATTTCCCCAATTTATGATCCTCTCTTAAGTATGTGTTGTAAAGATAACTACCATGTTCTATATTTTAGGTTTTTCAATTCGTATGGAAGTGACGGGGGTTTTTAGAGAGGAGGATTTTGTAGGAGGCTATTGATGAATAATGAAACCATCAAGCAGGAACCAAAGATCATTGCTTGAGTGGCATCATTGGAGGCTTGCTTTGGGATAAAAAACACAGACCCATCTTCAAATACAGGATGCTCTCCAACAACTCACGAGGTACAATTTTTTCTTCTTTGAATATCAAGAGTTGTTGAATCAATTATCATATCCTTTGTTAAGATGCAAACATGAAGGGAATGGGCCAAACGAACAAGTCTCGTTCCCTCATCCACTTGTTTTATCATTGTGTTTTACACGGGTGAATTTTTGGGTTCGACGGAACCCCAATCATTGGGTCATGTAGCGAAGGAGATAACCCGATATGTCGTAGCTATGTGGAGATGGAAAAACCGACCACCTGAGCTCACCTAGTGGCCAGTGGAAGACTTTAGGCAAGGCAACACTAGTGGTCGGCAACAACAAGAAATATTGGCAGCCATCACCAGACCGCAATGGTGGTGGCAACAGGTCATCGAATGCCGCAGAAGTAGGCCATGGCAGTAGAACACGACAGTCAGCATGCAGCCAACATCTACCATCCATGGAAATGGTGAAAACATGCCATTTAATTCCACATTAAAAGGAGGATGGAAACTTTCTGTCGCGGTGGTCGAGTAGGGCAGCCGACATCTACCAACCCTGGAGGCGGAAAGGCGTGCCACTGAATTGGGCCGTAGTGGTGGTAGGGACCCGCTCCTAGGGGGTCCCATTGGAAACTAGGAAGCACCACTGGGTGCCTCCACTCTGTATCCAAAACATCTTAGCATTTTAGGAAATGAGGGGATTCCCCCCCCCCCCCCAAAGCCAGCGGGGTTGGGCCCGCGACCTCTAGTGGGCTGGGCTGCGCCCCCCTGCAGGTTGGGTTGTTCCCCCTGTAGGTCAGGTCGCGCACCTTGTAGGTCGAGGGGGAACCCCCAAGCAGGCTGAGTCATGCCCCCCTATGGGTTGGGCTGCACACCCCACCCCCCAGTTGGTCGGGGCGGACCAGATCAGGTCAGACCCAGGTCGGGTCAGTTCGATGTGAACTGGTTCGGGCTGGGCTGGGTGGGTCTGACTGGGTTAGACCAGACTGGGAACCATCCAGACCCAGTTTCGTTTAAGATTCCATAACATGAAATCCAGAATTATTTTTTATGAACCATCTACTATGATGGGATCCTTGGAGAGAGAATGTTATTTTGGTATGCTCCACATGAATTTTGCGAGAAAAAATGGTGTACAGACAGGTTGGATCGATCTTGAATCTGACTGGGGCCTCAGTTCTAAAATGCAATAACTCACAGACTGGGAGTCTGATTGATGTGTTTTCTATCGTGTTTGATCCCTTTAGATATGGCGGTCCTTTGATATACTCCTTTGTAGAGCTTCGGGGTAGTTGAGGTTTGTCGGATATCTTGAGGAGCAGATACTATGGAACTCAAGCGCCCTTGGTTCTGGGAATCCTATGGCTAGCTGTCATTGACATAGAGACCTTATGTGGATCAGCATCATGGAGGCCATGGGTGGATAAACAATGTAGCTACCCGATGAGGACCTGTTTTAGAGCGGCATGTCGAGGATCAGCTTCTAGCGACCTTAAGTGGATCAGAATCGGGCAACCCTATGTGGATCAGCATTCCAATGACCCTATGTGAATAATCATTTCAGCAACCCTATGTGGATCATCATTCTAGTGACCATGAGTAGATCAGTAGTATCATGAAACTACGAGAACCATCCGTATAGTGGCCCGTTTTTTGATAAGTGACTTACGTCCATGAGTGGATCGTGAATAGAGAAACTTCTTTGTGGACCAGTTGTGGAACTTCTACATAGAAAATGATAATATAGGTTAATACTAATCATCTATATTCCTAATTTCTATATTTTACACCTCATGTGATATGACTATTGATTTGGGGTTTTAGATTGAGGTCTTTCTTTGTGGTTTCTCCTTTTTGGAACTCTAGGAGACCTTCAAGGGTTCGGGGTCCCTACTAAGTATTGTTATACTAACTTCTGCACTAGATTTTCCCGCCCCTTGTTGTGTATTGTGAAGATGAAGGAAATCATTGAATGATGTTTCATAGCCAGGACTGGACGGTGCTTGGAGGTGGACCTTTAGACATGACAAGCTGTAGTGACGACCAGCTATGAGTTGTACCTACCCTTCAGGTAGGAACCCCGGCAGGAGATTTCAGGAGCTATTTTTCTATTGTAGTTTTACTTTTCAGTTGGGATTGTATTCCGGACCCTTTTACTTACAGTACATAGCCCCATTATTCTATATATATATACTTCATAGTTTACATCCTATTGTATTCTTGGTCTGTGTGATTGCATATTTAACGACAATGTCTTCTCGTTTATAGGGATATTCCTTTCATTGCTAGTTTCCAGCCCCTGGCCTATGGAAGGAGGGCTAGAGGAAGTTGTGTCATGGGCCTCAATTGACAGATCGTGGAATCATGTATACAATCATACAATCCAACCATATGGGAAATGATAATGTCTTTTATGCGTACATATGGATTACAATCTCTATGATGCAATGTGATGATTGATTCACTTATATTTATCATGTATAGTAATATCGATAAATATTTTGAATATATAATATAATAATTATTCTATGAAGGTTAATTAATTTTAAACATTATTCAATCGATCAGTTGAAAATTGGAAACAATGTTCATGCATAAATATGAAATATCGTCTCTATGATTGATATAATTCATTTTTTTACTTTTATAAATGATTTTAAATATTTATATAATGAATAAATATGATTTTTATACCATTATTCATATTATATAAATGTTGGTATCAATATCAATGTACAAATACTGGGACATCCATACTATAAATGATTGGTAAATGAAGAAGTTATCACATATAAAAGTGAATTTAATAACATATTATTAATAAATGGAAGGAAATATCTAATAAATAAATCATTCATAGTTATATAAATTTGAATTTAGTGGTGGAATAAATTTATAATAACTTCATATTTATTATATAAGATGTTTTAGAATGAGAAGTGTAAGTTATACTTAACGAAATCATTTGTTTCCTGATCTCATCATTATTTATGATTATTTATGTTTAAGTCACAATTATAGATTATTTATCATCAATATCTATGTTTTCTAAAAAAAGACATCAATGTTTTTTATTATTCTCCAATAATTTTTTGAAATATTTTGCTATAAATTTTTTATATTTAAAAACTATTTTAATGGATGTTTTTTATTTATATAAAAGGTACATCATAAATGTTTTGAAAAAAATAACAAATAATTCTTTTGTTATCCGGTCAAAATATTTGTATTTATAGAATAGGGGGGTGTATTGAAGATAAATAAATAAAATAATCAAAAAAATAAATACATCTTTAGTAAAATGTTCAATCTTATAAATTGTTTGATTATCAGGTTGTTTGAATTAGAATGATAAAATGTCAAATTATATAATATTATATTAATTGGTGGTATAGTCACACTGATAAAAATATAAATACCGATGTTTTAAAAAAAATTTATCCTAATATTCACAGACAAATAAAGTATTTCAAAACCAAGCAATAAGAAACATCATAAAATCAATAATGAAATATATTCAAATAAAATATTTAACTATTTATCCTTATGATAAAAGTTAGTCTAAAACTATAAAAACATGTATTCATTGTATTATACAAAATGAATATTCTATATTTCCATTCCATGAAATCCATTAATACGATGATTGGAAGCTATATCATCCAATCCCTTAAAGGACCTTGATACAATGATCGATTCATATCTTCCTATCCCCGGAAGCCCTCGATCAGATGGATCATATTCCCTATCTTCAAAACCATAGAAGCTCATGATCAGTAAAATGATCAAATACGTGATACCATGAAATAGTTATAAAATAAAGGACCCAGAATGTATTATTTAAAACTTCATCTATATAATGTTTTCAATGGAAAATCTTGAGTTATTCACACACAACAATATTTAAGTGATTAGAGTTATGAAATGCATCATCTTCTAACTTATAAAATTACCACATATTTATAGTCATGCCTCCATTGATCATATTCCTATGATTGTTGCAATGTAGTTGGACAATTTTCACTTGATAATACTTCTATAAAAAGTATTCTATCATAATTTTATTTAGCACCATTATAATGCTGATTTATATTCCATATGATAGACATAATTCCAATCAAACAAACTATAAAAAATGGATTGTCTTATAGACATCCTTATTGATTTATAATAAGATAATTTTTTTGAGGATTATCTAAATGAATTAGTAACAGGGTTAGTATGGTAGTCATGAGTATTGTATGATGAAAAAATTATAACCACTGATAAAACAACTAGTCAACCTGATGTAAATGAAAATCCATCATTTCAATTGATCATAACAAACTATAATCAGTTAATATTTGTTTTAATTGGAAATATTTCCTTGATAGGTATAATAAAATTCTAATAAAACAATCTTAAATAATTGGGTTTCATATGATATTAATCATTATATTATGATGGTGTTTGTGATTTCCAATACTAATGAAATAGAAAAGTAAGAATTATGACTTATGACTCAAATTTTTTATCTTATATGAATTTATTGGATCATCTATCCATCATGAAACCTCAGTTATTTCAATCATCCATTATAATTTTAAATATTTAATTTCAAAGAAAAATTTTACATTTATAAGTGAGAATCTTGTTAAAAAGAGATGTTATTTTCAAATGGAAAAGTTATTTTCCTAATGAATTATTCCAAGCTATCTCTGAAATTAGTTTTCCATATAATATGAACCCATTTGATGTTACATAGGATTTATAGAGAATATGATCTAATATATCATCCTTATTAATTATTTGTACGTTTTATTTTTATTGTGAAAAGGTTAATGGATTATGAAACTCATTCATTTTACATGTGTTTTCCTTTAATGAAATGTTTATGTATCCCATTTAATTTCATTGATTAATATATGATGAATTATATAAATTCATATGGAACCCATACATTCGGTTTTAATTATAAAAATGTTGTTACCTATAACAACAACAAATTCATTATGTAATGTATTATATCTCATGATATATTTATGGGAAACAAGTCGATGTGATCAATATCATTCTATTATACTTATCATAGTTTTCAATATGATCATAAATTGATATCTACTATGTTAACCTCTATTAAGAATATGATAAAACCTTTTTCTTATGTTTACATGAACCAGATTATGATTAAATTTTTTAATAAGATATTCCTATAAATTTTACTATGGGTTTGGTGATATATTTAAGGGATATGATGAAAATATTTTATAAAATAATAACATTTTATATCAAATTTCAAAATACTCTAAACCTGTATGATTCATGAATCAATATTATTTTTCTGTATTGAATATTATTCTTAATAAATTTTTTATTGGTTTGTAAATATCTTGGGAAATTATGATGGTATCAGGGAAGGGTTTAGTTAATATTTGGACATTAGGGTTAGGAATATTTTATGAAAAATTTGGGGAATGTTCTACGAATGGAAAAAATCCTAATGGTTTGATAATGACAATGAATGACCTAGGTTAAATGTAAGGTGTCATATAAGAAGGTGTTACAATTTTAACATTATATAAATGAATGTTTTTTAATTATTTGTTTATCTATAATGATTATTATTTATAACACTCTGAGTATTTTTTTTAGTCAATGTAATGAACCCAAATAAATCTTGTTAATGATGAAGGTCATGGACAAATCAATGATTTTACACCTAATAAACAAACAGTTTTAGTGTATGGAATACATAATCTCATTTTTATTCTCATGCAACTCCCTCGGGCTATGAATAATGATAATATTACAAATGGGAAATGCAGGAAAAAAATAAAATTAAATATTTCATAATGAAATGTCCACCGTCTTTTAGTGGATCTTCTAATCCACTGGTGGATGACTTATGGATCATCACTATTAATAACAATAATATATATATTTTAATGCTTTTGATATGAATTTTTTTTCATAAATTCTTATCAGCATGATGGTGAAGTGGATCAATAGTGGAATATTATATAGAAAACAATGCAATAAGATGAAATTTTATTCCTGGAATTAGATTGGTTTAATTGGATATTTATCTGTATGAAATTTCCCTATATTCTGTATACAAATATAGAGAAAGAATTTCTTCAACTGAAGAAAAATGATAAAAACTCCATTGGTACCTATGTATAAAATTTTATAAAGAATGAAATGTATGCCCATGGTTTAATTATCATCCATGAATTACATATTGATAAATTCTGTAGTGGCCTAAAAGTATGTCTTTGAAAGGAATTAGATATAAAAGTCATTAGTACCTATATAGAAATAATTCGTATTTCTCTTCATGTAGAAATGTAAATTGGAGACATCCCAAACATTCCAACGGTTTTCATAAGAAAATAAATATATATTCTCATGAAAACGTGAATATATAACATTTTAGAAAGAAATATCATCCATTTACTTTCTAGAAACATGTGTATAAACTTCAGGGGATGTGATTAAATGGAATTGGGTGGAAATTTAATTTTGGAAAGGAAGTTCATAATTCCCACATATAAAGATAGGAGATGAACATCACAGTTAATGAACTAAATGAAAAGAAGGCACCGCCAAATGAATCACCCACAACCCAACGATAAAATTTCATATAGTATTTGTCAAACATGGACATTAATTTTCATCCTATCTTCCATATTATATTTTTGTTATTGGTTTTTCCTTTGAGTATAATTTTTTTATTTTTCCCCATGTTTTATGTTAGTTTCCCCTTGTGTTTTTTGATTAAAATAACGATTTTGGGCTTCATAGAAGGTGGATATTGTTTGGTATATTCTCTTTGTAAACTGTGCACTCTCACATAGGAAACTGTGCAACCAATTTCCATTTTATATAGTAGTGACTACATTCTTGTCACATGGCATGGTAACTGATGATGGATAACCATGTTTCATGTTACTCTTTTTTTGTGTGGGATTCCCAGTTGCGGTATGGTTTGGAATCCCATGCGTCCAAATCATGTGACTTGTATAAGTCATTAAAATCATGAATTAATTCTTCTACCCTATTCGTTTTTAACCCCAAAAATCCCCATTTTCACTTCTCCCATACAATGAGGCCCAAAGAGATACCCTATATTCTTCTCCAAGACTCCACTCCCATATAAAGGTTTGTATTAATGTTTTTTTTCAAGTGTTAAGGGTGATTATTCAATTTATTTTACTCTATGATACTTCTTCTCCCTTTTTCTTCCATTTTCCCTCAAGTTCCTAATGGTTCATGGACTTTTAGAACTAGCTATCATGATTCATAGTGTTTTAATTTTGATGTTTTATTTGGTTGAGGGTCCACATGTCTGTTTTTTCTTCTTGGATCATTTTTAGGTCGTTTTGGGAGGTAGTTGTTGGTGTGTCGTGAGTTTGAGTTAGGTTTCCCTATACACTTTTCCATTTAAATTTATGAATCATTTCTCTCACTCTTTTCACACATTCATTGTACATAAAATAGAGACATATGATTTTTATAATATTGTTTAAATGACAAATGTGGGTGTATTGATAATTTTTTTTGAAGTATTTTCTCTCATTTTTTTGAGCTATGTGCACCACGTTTTTGATAAATTTCATGGTTTTCCTTTTTACATGGATTTTGGGTTTTAATGAACAGTTTGGATTTATAAATGTGTTTTTGGAATCTAAATGGTGGTTAAGATTTCCCAAATATACATCGAAATGGTTTTGGTTGTGAAATTGATTTGGGTTTGATTCACTGAAAATGGGTTGGTAATGTGAATGAAATGTGTTGGTTTCATCATGTAAATTGGCGATTTCTCAAAGGGTGGTTGCATCATATTTGGGAATTTTTTGAAATTGGTGATCTTGAAAAATAACATTAGATAATTATATTTACTTGGTTAAGGTTAATGTTGGGGGATAGACATTTTGAGAAGCTCCCATGTGAATAAATTGTAGAATGGAAAGATACGATTCCTTTGGGTGACTCGAGGGTGACCTGTTGTGTGAGTCTATTATGTGTGATATATGTACATGTGATTGGATTCTTGGATTGTATTGATTTTATCCCACCATATTTAATTTGTAAATTTAATCTTTTCATAAGTAGTTCATTTTTGGAGAATAGTTGTAGTACTAGTTAGTATTTATCTCTGGATAGTCACCCTTAGCATGGATATTTATTCCTTACATAAAAGTCACCATTAATGAGTTTAGGAAGGGTGTGACCAGGCTTATTGAAGATAATTTTACCATCAGGTGAGGAAAGAAATTGGTATGACTAAAATATATAGAATGTTATAGATTATCCACTGAGATCATAGGTTCTCCCACGTCTTTTGGAACTTCATTGTATTAGAATGATGATTGGGATTCTTGTTGGATGGTTTCTCTTGATTGGTTATTCCCATTTCCATTTTCATTTGATTATAATTATTTCTCCCTTGTGTGGTCAACCTCTTATGAAATGTGATGAGTTAGTGTTCAATGATTTATGGAAAATGATTTAAAAATATTGTACAGTAACATTTCTTCTTTTTATGTAAAATCATTAATATTATCCTCTATAGTAATAATGGTTATTTTTTGGAATTTAGTTGGGTATAAATGAAAATTGAAATAGATCATGATTGGTCTTACAAATAAAGGGTGTTTTAAAAGACTATTTTTACATATATTACAATTTCAAATTGACATTTCTTTATAAAAATCAATCTCATGAGGAATATATTTTTCAGGCATGCCAATAGAGTTTTAATTCTCCCTTTCTAGTAATTTATTATTTTAAGATTTTTTTTAGGTTCCATCTTGGTTTCGATTTTTGTGGGTGATGGTTGGTTTTGGCATTAGAGAGTGACCCTTGGTGTCACATGGAGATGTGGTTTTTGTTAGGTTCATTTTGAATTTTGGTATTTGATTTATTGAATTTTCAGATTTGTAAATATGATACTCATTTTTATTAATTGTATTTTTTGGGAACCACTATTTATTTTCCACTGATCAGTTTGTTTTATTGTAAAAAATCATTCCATTTGTTTCTCTATTGATGCCCCAACACTACTTCTAGCCTAGGAGGATCATGAAATCCTTTTGGCCATTGTCTCAGGAATAATCAGGTGCTCAGTTTTGGGTCTCCATATGAGGGTTCATGAAATAATGGTATCAAAGGATGTTGGGTTCATTAGGGGTCTTGATTTCATATCACCATTTTTAACTTTGGGTGACATGGAAAATGAATTAAGACTATCATAATTTGGGGTGTTGGTATGAGGGATTTTCTAGCCAACACAGTCTATACCGAACCTCAGGTTTCCCTTGGGATTATGGTTAAATTATTTATCTATAGTTTATATTGGTTGTTTGATGTTCAGGATTCTAAATGGGAGTTTGAATAATAGTCTTTATGAGATTTCTCGTCTGGGAAATCCATTTTAGGCTAGGGACATTGTTTTGAAAAATGCTTCATGATGGTGCTATGATTTTCATATTCCCTCCAACAATATTGGAAATTCAACAATTTACACTAGTATCGCCTTGTGATTTTTATGTACCTCTTGATTCTAAGATATTTCTAGAATCCCTTTTCTGAAACTATGAAAACAATATTTTGGAATGTAATATTTTCAATTTTTATAGATGATGGAAAAAGATTTTTAATTTTTTTTCTAAATAATACTTTAATTTAATTGATATTTTATAAAATGATATTTGGGTACAATGGGGAAGGTTTTAATGAGGTTGGGTTTCAATATTCAAAACCATGGCTTTATCAAAATAATTTTCACTAAAAAATTGTTTTTAAAATGGGTTTTGAAAATTATTTTAAATGATAAGTAATTATATATAAAATTATTTTTAATCAAATAATTTTAATGGAATTAGATTTTTTGAATTTTTAGAAATTCCTTGAATGTGATGAATTTTCCTTTTTGGATTGAATTCAGGATACTTTTATTTTAAGAGGAATTAAAAAATGATTGAATTATATAGTTATAAATTAGTTTCTATTTTAGTGGTTAGGGTTATTTAGAAAAATATTTAAAATAAATTTAATAGGGAAGTGTATTAAGATATTATAAGTTGAGTTTAAAAGTTTATTTCAATATGGAAAATCTTTCTTGAGTTGTTTGTATTCTTATGAGGACTCGCATGTATGGATGTGTGTGGGAAGGGGGTTGTTGATGGAATGAGTGGTTGAGTTACCGAATCAGGATGAGAATGTAGGTTTGTGGAGGCTTAAAGGAATATCAATGTTGATTGTCAATCCTGTATGGTTTTTCAATCTTTTTATAATGTTCTTATTAGAAAAAATAAATTTTTTGTGTTTTGATAAATGATAGTTGTGTGCCATTTTTTCTCATGAATTTTGAAATGTTTTTTATGCGGTGTTTTGAGTTTTGAAAAATTTATATTGATGAATTATTTTTTATTGAGTTCCTAGTTTTCATGATGTTAATTGTACACCACCCCCCCAGGATTCATTGGAATTTCGAGGTGCAGTTATGGGTTGTCCACCATTAGTATACCATCCCGTTGATTAATTTTTGGAGATAGTAATTGAGTTTCAAAATTAAAACAGTCATCTATTTTATGTAAAATAGGATCTTCTCGAATGGGGAGAGTGGAAGAAGATAAATTAATGAATCCTTAGTTTAATTGAGATTCCTAAGACCCTAAATGTGAAGATTCCTACAGTTATTCTTTAATGTAATACAAGGACGTGGTGGTAGTCGGTATCTTGAACCAAGCCTATATAATATCTTACCAATGATTTATTCAATGCTTATTTTATTTTTTAGTATATCTCTGAGTTTATGGTGGTGAGTAATGGGATGGAGATGTGATGTATATTGTTTGGTTATGGATCTGTAATTGTGTTCTTATGTAGTTTTTTTAAATATTTACTCACCTTATAGAGTGGGCTAAGAAATTTTCCTTGAATGGTCAACATTTTTAAATGGAATTCATCCAATTATATAGTCTAAGGTGTAAATGTTTGGTCTAACTGCCTTTGCCTATGTGGTGATGCAAAATTTTCATGTTGAATCTATCCTAGAAGAAGTGATTGATGAAATAAACATTCCCATAGTGTCTGGAATCAGTGAAGAAAATTAAATTTAGGATATGGGGTACCAACCTAAAGCTGTTGGGTCTGGTTGTGGAATTAGAAGGCCTCTAGATTTCTCCTCAACATCATCAAAGTGCATGATTATGTTGTTTCATCAGTTTAGAAATACAGATTATATGAAGTCATCATGCTAGATGATCCAATATACTTGAATACATATGAGTGCCTAGGTCACATTAAATTGTTCTATAATGGGTGTTTCCATGGAGAGACGTGGGGAAACATCAACCACTATAAAAAATACCTTTCCCATTTGCAGTAGTGATCGGTAATCTCAGGTTCAATTTGATGGCCCCATCAATTTGAGTGTTCCCTCTTTTTTTTGTGTTTTTTATTTGTAGTGTATAATTTTCCATGTATTGATGGTTTCTTGTGTTTCTGTATTTTATTTTGAAAGTAAATGTTCATGTTGTGGATCTTCTAATAGCATATGTTTCAATACTAGCATGTTTTATTTTGTATGTTATAATTTTTTTCTCATTTTAACTAGAGGAGTGTTCCATTTGTGTGGTGTCCCTGTTGATTCTCCTTTATTTTGAATAGTATTATTAATGTGTATATTATCAAGAAATTCCTTGGTGAATGTGCCTTATTGTAGAAAAGTGAGTCTCATGGAATGTCATGGTAATTTTTTCCACGTAGGGTGTTGAGTCATCACTCATGACATAAAAAATGTTTTCCAATCTGGGATTTTTATGTTTTGATTTTAGGCCATAAGATCCTTGATTTCATTAGGACTCTAGCCATAGATCCTGGTGTGAATCCCTTCACGTAGTTAGGTATTATTAGGGGTGTTTGGATCCTTGGATTTTTTTCCTCCACCATTATTATGTTGGTATTTTAACAAGAATCATGGTGGTGTTATCCTCATGAAATTTTAGGGTTTGTGCCTTTTCAAATGTGAATCTATGATTTATTTTCATTGCGTGGGGTGGCCATAGTGATTCAGTTTTAGTTTGTTCTTATTTTACTATAGAGATGGTTTCATCTTGGGGATATGATGAATCATGATTTTTTTTTTGTTTTAGGGTTTGGATTTTCCTTCATCATATCCGCCACTATAGATACCAAAGTTTTACATGAATGGAAATTATATTTCTTTTTCGATACACTTAATACATGACACAATAAAATTCCCAAAACCCATATTAGTTTATTGTCTTTGGAAACTAGGTACAAATTCTTCGAATCATAGTGTAAGATCTTAAACATCTCTAATATAGATCTTTCCCTATTGTTTTCTTACCTAAAACCTTTCATTATATCTAGGGGAAAAGAAAACATAGAAAGGGTAGGATCAATGCCTCTATAAGGGTAAAAATGAAGAATATAAAACAAACCATAAACATTTGAACAAAAATCCATGAATATAAATGTTAAACATCAGAATCACGGGAAATGGTATAAATTTTGGTAGTACGTAAGACACAGATCATAATATAACATTAACTATGATATAATAAAATTGGAATAAAACATGTTATTATGGAAAACTAATAATCACATAATATATTTCCAAATTATCCTAGGAATTGTTGCCAATATCATCACATTGGACAAAGTCGATTACTGAACCTGGTTTACATTCCATTCCATCCCTATTTTACAGAATCATATTTACATATCATTCTAGAAATGTCTATATGATGAGATATAAATAATTACCCAATTAAATGTCGGGAGATATAGGTCCCTCACATATCATAATGAAAACATTCTTACGTGTGGAAAAAACATAAATCATTTAGCATAGCATAACCCATGATATAAAATGGGTTTTCTAAACATCATTCCATCATAACATAATCTATTAAGATAAATGGACTCATAAAAATAATTCTATCATATAGATAAAAAATCGATGTAATAATAGGAATAGAAACATAACCCTATGTCATCTTTGATGGAAAATAATTTTGATAACACACAATAACTTAATTCTCAAGGAAAATATCCTTTTTATTTAAAAATATTTTCTTTTTTCAATGGTCAATGCAATTTTAAAGAAAAAAATGTAGTTGAAAATAAATTTGAAATATTTTAGTGTAATATTAACTTAAATAATGATTTATTAAGACATAAAAATTATTTAATTATGTATACCTTGAAAAAACATTCCCCTCTTACTTTTACAGAAAAAGTCAAAATGTACCTCGTATGGTGAAAAAAAGAAAGTTTCCTTCCAAACAATGTAGTAAAATTAAAAAATTGATAAAAATAACATTAAACATAGAAAGAAGTATGTTAAAAATTATATGAATTTTTTTTTAAAAACACTGACATGGATTATGAATATATCCCCATAAAATTATTGTGTTTAAACAATCTCAGATAAAATTGAGATTGCAAAATATCCCTTACCGTAGGTGCAATTTCTTATATACATGTCTAAAACTTTTATATATGGGGTTTAGACATATTATTAACTTTAAAAAGATCCATAATAATATTAATGATATCATATATTATTCACTTAAGACTTTATATTACATGTTCCTTTGTCAAATCCATGTTCAAGAAACATTTTAGCTAATCATAATTTTATTTATCGTACATGTTTGGACATGTTATTCTTGATATTATTACATAGATCATGATTAACTGACTTATATAATGAAAAAAAATTATATCATATATATTATATAAATAAATATATATAATAGATAGATAAATTCATAGGAATACACCGTTCCTAGAGATGGTAGGTCGTACGTACGCATGAATGTTGTTTTTGTTTCCTTATTAAATTGAATATAAGTAAGTAAATTATATATATATATATATATATCCAGTAGAATTATTGTGTCATATATTTATTTCATATTTATTATATATAATTTAAAATCATTCATTAATTGTTAACATGGAGAATGAATCTCATCGAGTCGTGGAGACGGTAAGCAGTATGTATGCATGAGCGAAGATAATGTTTCTATAGTTATTGAACAATATTGATGTGGATGGGGTAAAATATATCAGAATAGGAACCATGTTATAATAATAATATATAGTTATTATTTCCACCATTATACCCATCAATGTAAGGTGGTGGTGAAAAAACAGATTACACCATGACATGGAGACGGTAATCTATACATATCCATGAGCGGTGATTTTATTTTTTCATAGGATGGATATAAGGTGAAAAAGGGTTGTTCCAGGTTTATAATAACATACAAGTATATTATTGATATAGATGTTATTAATTTTTAATGAAACAACAAAATCACTGTATGTAAATAAAGAAATAAATTTGAATGAATCGTTGGAAGAGTATACCTCTTCCTCAACATGCCTCCTTAAAATTTTCACTTAGGGAACTGGATTTGGTAGTTGAGAATACCATAACCTCTAGAATGTAACAACTATATTTGATAAGAGAAATGGTTAGGGTCTGTCTGAGCTTGAAGTCATAAAATCGAGTGAAGATAAGAAGGAGGAGGTGCCCAATTATAAGAGAGGAGAGGGGCACAATATGATAGTTCAAAAATATTAATTTATTATAAATTCAATTTAGTTTTAAAATTGTCCAAAACTTATTTAATTATAATATAGAATAATTTGGGATCAAATACCCATCATTCAATAATTTTTTGACATGTTTTGAATATTTTTCATCCTTATTGTTTTTGTTTTACCCATATTTCACCATTTTTAATCTTACCATGATATCGTGTTCTTTACACATTGTGGGTTAATTTCATTACCATAGCATGTCATACGACCCCCAAATGTTATATATGACCTATTTGGAATTATATTTACCAGTTGGCTAAATCATATATTTTTAGGAATTTCATATCATTTCATAATCTTTTTTATGTTTTAAGTTATGAATTGTGTCAATTTTTGAAACTATTCATCTTTGTCTTTTTTAAAAATCCATAACTACATTATTAAATAAAACATGGAATTAAATCAAATATAATACATCTATATCATCCATAAAATTCTTGTATGACATCAAAATAACCAAATTGCATTTTTTTTATTATTTATAATTTTATTTATATGAATATTTCATTAATGATGTAATCACTACATCATAAATATGTCAAAAATTAATATATTTATATAATATTTGAAAATTATAAATAAATTTCCTTGATTTAGGAAAAAAAATTATTTATAATGATTATTTATTGAAATATATATCTATTATATAAATATATATTAAAATAGATTTAGTAAAACATATATATTTACGTTATAATTATTTTTACATTAAATTAACTATAAAGTGTAATTTTCATATACAAGTGAATTCATGGGGTCCCACAATCGACCCAAGGATTATCATGGTCTAATATATATCATCCAATAGGATTATGTCATGTTTTAGTGTAGTTTAATTTTATTATAATCTTATTTTTTACCCTTATTTACAAGATTTACCCTTTAACAATGGTATATAAAATAATTACTGAACTAACTATTCATAATGTTCCAAAATAAAATGTACCTATTTACACAAATTTAAATTTATGATGAAAAATATTGAATCCATTTTTTATAAATTCAAAATACAGAAGTTGCAGTAATTAATATAATATTAATCATGTTGTTAAAAAACATGATTTTGTTTAAAACAATGCAAAAGATTGAAATGTTTTTACATATGAATTAAATGTAAAATTAATTACAATGACATAAATTTTCTTAATCTATAAAAATATATTCATTATATAATTTAAATCCATTCAATATATATTTTATCCATATAAATTATTTCAATGAAAAAAGTTGTTTTCCATTCAAATTTACTGCATTTTCATTATTCATCAAAATATGAAAGTTATAAAAAAATATCAACATTTTATCCAAAGTAAATATTTATATCCCGATTCCAAAGTATTATTTTATCATTTCATATGTAACTTATAAAAGTTCCAAAGAATATATTGTAAATTGATGCACCATCAAAAGGTGGTAAAATAGATTTTTTTGAAAAATACTTCTTTTATACGAGAAATTGATTTTGTTCTCATATAATGTGTAAGATGATTTCTAATGTTATATGAAATTAAAAAAATTGGTTAATAAAATTCACAATGGATAGTTTATATAATATTTTAATAATATATCATTGTTTAGTGAACCTCGATATTTTGTAGCACACAAGTTATCTACGAAGGTCGTGCATGCAATGTTAGTGTTGCGTGTGGTGAAAAATTTATTTGGTGCTGCATAAATCATAATCCAAGATTCTTTCATTTATACATTTAAAAAAAATATACCTATATTTGTGTGAAATGAAGTATATCAAAATAACTTTAAATTGTGTGAAACACAAGCCAAGAATATTGTTTTGTATACTGAAATCTAATCTGTTTTTGTGTATAGAACCAGCTAATCTTGGTGTTTTATAAAATATAATACATCAAAGAATATAAAATTAAATTATCACATTAAATATCGTGGTTTAACATAACCCCACCCCCTTAAAATTAATTTCCCCATAAATATTCATTGCATTTATAAGTGGTTTTATACATGAAAGTTTCTTTTATTGAAACCCACATCGAAAAAGGAATACAAAAACATCATTTTAAAATGGAAAGATAGAAATGTAATGGTTACCCAATGTATCTCATTACTGGGATTCCACATAGGAGAATATAGGTGGGATGTTAAAACATAGATATGTAAGATAAATCTCTCCATCATGTTTGATATATAGTGATAGAGAATAAGGTTTGGAGAAAGTTAACTTCCAGAAAGCCATAAATAAATAATGATTTAATGGACCATATGATTCATCGGATATGATGGTACTAGGATAAACTTTTGGGTTTAATGATCATTTTCCTAGTGATTATGAATATAAGATGAAATACATACTTGATTTCTATAAAATATAGTCATTGGTCATGCCTTGAACATTTTTTTTCATTATATCTTATTCAATGAAAACAAGTTGAATTTTTCATTCTTGATGTGTTAGTAGATCATGATATAGAATGATAGGTCATTCCATCTGTCTCAAAAAAAAGTTATCATAGGAAATTAAATATACATAATTCCATATATGGTGAGATTTATCATATATGGTTCCAAAAATGGACATAAATATTATCTATCAGACCACTTAATAAAATAAAACTATTTTATACTAACCAGGGACTTCCTGTAGGCTAGTGGTCGGCGATAAAGGCCGGTCACACTTCAGTTGTGGGTTTGATTCCCACAGCCTTGTCCGACGTGACAGTTTGTTGCCTGTCATACAGGTTTTATTTTATTAAAAATTATTATATTTTTACATTCCAGAAATAATATAAAAATGTTCATGACCTAAACAATACTATCTGAAGTACAAAAAAATCCATTCCAACCTTTAGGCTTATCCAAAATACAATTTCCCAATCTCACAGAACAACAAAAAAAATACTAGGAATGGAATATAAGAAGCATGTGAATACCATCATTTATACCCCCATATATCAGAAGATATAACTTGTTGGCCACATTCCAAATATTAGAATACCTTAATCATGTATTCTTATTAATTACCATAGAACAATAGATAAAACATGAATTCAGTCATATGTTTACTCTTTCCACATACCAAAATCCAAAAAAAATCAATATACTCAAACCCTGATATCGCTTTCTCTTTATACCAGTAATGATCTCATTAATACTATCAAACATTTAATTATCTCCTTATCCCTTCTTTATGCATATTTCATGTGCTTTCCAAAAATATATGAATAAACATTCATGGTTACAGATACCATTAAACATATATATTAAAATAAGTAAGGAAATAAATTGTGTAACCATCCGTAGATGATTCATTATTCCATATCACCATTAAATTACATATAAAACATTAATATTGATAAAAATGTAGTCATTCCACTACCTTCTTTAACCATTGACCAGGATTCATCATTTTATTCCTCAACACATCTTTCATTTCATATATCATTTGTAGTCTCTTCATCATCAACAATATAAATACTACTCATATGTCCATTCAGTTTCCTTTCGTGAGATTTTCCATTAGAGCATCCATTAGAATAATGACCGTACATTCCACATTTAAATCATTTAACCATTTTTGATTATTGGGTAATACCATTATCCTTCCCCTTTGTGTTAAAAGATCCTTTTCCTTTTTAATTAACGACTTGTGTCCTTATTTTCCAAACCCAATGAATTTTCCAGTTCCTTTAAAACATTCTCCTTGATGTCTCTTCCAACCTGATTTACATGCAGAAAATTGAACTTTATTTCCTCTACATTCATCAGGAAAATTTATCATTCTATTATTATATGCATCAGGAAATTCACCATGGATGAGATTATTAATCATAATATGAGAAGTTTGATTAGGTAAAATAATTATGTTTCTCCTCCAAACACTCATTTCATTTATTTTTTAATGGATAATATCACTCAACTATCTATCATATACTCCATTAACATGAATCCTCATGTTTCCAACAATTTTCTAAAACCCAAAAAGAATGTTGTGAGAGGCAAATAACATACTATGAAAACAACATAATCAAATGGGAGTATATTAAATCTCGAAAATATTAGTTTTAGTCCTAAGTTATTCATAATTATTACCATAATTCTAGGATAGTAACCTATAGTTAGACTTAACCTTTGTTACATCCATAGATATAACTTAGAAATATCTCTAGAGATCTCATTAAAGTTTTCACATCCTGGTTTCCAATGGTTGACTAAACCATCATTCTAAAACCAAATGTAAAGACCCATGCTTGACATACATGGAAATTATATTTCTATTACAGAATACTTAATACACGACACAAAAAAATTCCCAAAGACTATATTAGTTTATGATATTTGGAAACTGGTTACAAAATCATCTAATCATAGTGAATGATATTCAACATAACTCATAACGATCTTCCCCTTTTTTTCCTACCTAAAAACATTTTTTATATCACGGGGAAAAGAAATCCTAGAATGGGTGATCTCAAATTCTCAATACGGGAAACATGGAGAATAAAAAAAAACTATAAACATTTGAACATAAAAACAATAACCTAACGATCAAACATAAAAATCATGAGCAATGAGATAAATCTTTGGAAGTACATAAGTCATGGATCATAAAGGAACATTAACAATGATAGAATAGAATTGGAATAAAAAATGTAATTTTTGAAAACAAATAAGCATATAATATTATTTACATAGTATCCATGGAATTGCTTCCAAGACCATTATAGTGCATGAAGTACATTACTAAACAAACATTTCTTTATGTTCCAACCCTATATTAATGATCCATATTTACCTGTCATTATAGACTTGTCTATTTGATGAGATTTAAATCATTACCAAATTAATTGGATAGATATATATGTCCCACCAATCTCAAAATAAAATCATTCTTACATGTTCCAAAAAAAACATAAATCATTCATCAAAACATATCCCATTCTATAAAATGGGATTCTTAAACATCATTCAACCATAACATAATCTATATAAGATAAATGAAATCATAAAAATAATTCCATCATAATCATTATCAAATAAAATTAATAATTGTGATGGAATCATAAACCTATTTCATCTAAGAAGGAAAATAATTTTGATAAAAACACTTGAAATTAATATCTGTGGAAAATATCCTTTCATATTTAAAATTGTTTTCTTTTCTCAAATTGCTATGAAAATTTTAACGAAAATAATTTAGTTTAAAATAAAATTTACATCTCTTAGATAAAGAATAATGGAAATAATTCATTAATAAGAAATGATTTTTTTTGATTTAGTATTAGTTAAAAAACAGTCTCCTCGTACTTATACCAAAAAATTCAAAAAGTAACGTGTATGGTAAACAGAAGAAATATTTATTCAATACCATTTAGTAAAAGAAAAAAATGGTAAAAATGTATTTAAACATACATACATGATTGTTAAAAATTTTATGAAATTTTTTTTATACAACATGGCCATGGATGTTGAATATATCCATAGAAAATACTTATGTATAAACAATCTCAGATAAAAATGAGATTGCAAAATTACCAGTTTCCTTTGGTCAAATTTTTTCTATACGTGTCCAAAACACCTGTACAGTGGGATTGAACAAATTATTAACTTTTAATGGAGCCATAATAATATTTATGATATCATATATGTTTCAATTAAAAAATTATATTACCCATTAATTTTTTCAATTCCATGTTAAGGAAACTTTTTGGGTACTAATAATATTATATATTGTACATGTTTGGACATATTATTCTTGATATTATTACATAGATAATGATTTACAGTCATGTAGAATGTAAAAAAAGATTTATATATCATATATATTCAGTATATAAATATATATAATATATAGATAAAACTATTGGAATACACCGCTCATGGAGACAGAAGCCCATACGTACACATGAGCATTGTTTTCGTTTCCATAATAAATTGAATGGATGTAAGAAAATGATATATATATATATCCAGTAGCATTATTATGTCATATATTTCATTAATATTTATTATATATACTTTATAATCATTCTTGTACTGTTAACATGGAGAATGAATATCAACACATCATGGAGATGGTACGCCATACGTACACACGAGCGAAGATATCGTTCCAGTAGCTGTTGAATGGTATTGAAGTGGTGGTTAAAAAAAGATTACACCACAGCATGATGATGGTAATCTGTACATAGAAATGAGCAGTGATATCATTATTTCAAAGGATGGATAGAATGTTAAATAGGGTTGTTTCATATTTATAATAACATATTAGAATATGAGTGATATTGATGTTATTACTTTTTAATGAAACAATTAATTAAGAGGAAGTAGAAAAATAAATAAATTTGAAAGAATTGGTACAAGAGATTACCTCTTCCTCGACGTTCATCCTATAAATTTCTTCTTAGGGAACAAGAGAAATGGTCAATGAGATAGACATCTGACAAGACTTCATTGATAATAGCTCTATAGTCAACCTCATTCCAATTCATAATCTTTGTTGACTAGACCTGACTAAATATGACTTATATCTTTTTTCATTAATGTTTCAAGGTAATAAAAAGAATGGGAAAGAACATCTAGGAGAGATTACACTCAAGACTCAATTTTTAGATCTTGTATCTAATTCAGATTTAATTGTTGTTCGTCAAGAAAAAACCTTCTACAATATATTATGAAGGACTTGGCTGCATCAAAATGTGGTAATAACTTCATCATACCACCAATGTCTTAACAATTATTTCAATGTTCAAATTGGGAAATGTTATGGTGACAATTTTCCATTCAAAACATGTGAGTATCAATACATTGAGGCATTATTTTATCACAGAAATGGAACGAGGTCCATGGAAAAAGAAAATAACCATATTGAATACTCCAAATGGTATGGAAATGGTTCTAAAAACCCATTAATACATTAGAGTATAGATTATGTGCTACTCATAAATAAAATTTAAAATGTAAAACCAAATCTATTCACTCATACAATAACTTCCATATTGTAAATTACGACAACTAAGTCTGACACCATGGGATAAATTGTTGATTCACCAAGTAGTGATGTAAGCTTTAATGGAGATGTCTTCATATAATCTACCGAACTAAATAAAGCCTCTACACTGTCAATATGTGTTGAAGAAGTTTTAGTAATGATAGAGGACTACCAATGATGTTCATTTCCAATCCATCATCTCCCCATCACTACCGTAGGAAAACCATTAATCATTTGTAGGGTTAGAAATGGTTCCCTCTTCTTCAGGATATTTAAATACCGACTACTCTCCTATCTCAGAATGTTTTGTTTAATCATCTAATATGAAATTATAAATAAAAGTGTTAACACATAATAAATAAGAATAGGTAGATCTCAGGCATGATCCTTTAACATTTTAGGAAGGTGTCTCTACCACAGTAGATGAGCTCAGAGAAATAAATCTGGGTAGATAAGAAGATTCACGCCCCACTTTAATTAGTTTGCCATGACCTCTATATAGAGAAATGTGTATAATTAATTTCATAAGAAATATAAAGATATATTTTATTGGAATTACACATAAATATCATGTTTTAATCCCGAAGTATCCACTTACAATTTGGATTTTCCAGAAAAACATTAAGGATTCGAGAGGCAGTAACAAGAACACACCGAACTAATGCCTCTAAAATTCATGTTGAAGTTGATATCATTATAAAGGAGGCCTTTATCATGGAAGATCAATATCCCAAATTTCATTCCAACATTGTCCCAATGAAAAAGAAGAATGGGAAAATCATATTTTTCTTTGATTTCAGAGATATTAATCAGAATTGTCCTAATGTTGATTTTCCAGTTTAAATCATGGAGATTTTAATTAATGAAACAGCTGGGTATGAAAATATTTCCTTCATGAATGGATACTACGGGTATAATCATATTTGAATGGCCCCAGAGGATGAAGAATCTACTGCCATCAGAGCCCCTCATGGTGTTTTTTTTCTATTGGGTAATGCCTTGTGGCTTAAAGAATGCAGTTGTAACATATCAACGTGCTATGCAGAATATCATCAAACACATTTTAAGAAATTTTTTTTGAATTTTAAGGGGATGATTTAGTGGCCAAATCCAAAAAACGTTTCTATCACTTGGTTGATCCGGAGGTCATATTCAATAAACTTTGGACACACAATTTGAAGATGAACCCCTTGAAATGTGTTTTTGGGTTAATCTTAGGAATGTTCCATGGCTTTGTTGTAACCCATTGTGGTATCAATGTTGATCACGAGAAAAAAAAATCAATACATGGTATTTCACCTCCTAAATATTTGAATTAATTAAGAGGTCTTCAAGGACACATGACCAAAATTCATTGCTTTATAGCCAATTTTGAACGCATGTGTTTTCCCTTCACCAGATTAATGAAGTAGGGAGTAACCAATCAATGGACTGAAGAATGCCAAAGATCATTTTATAACCTAAAAAATATATCTTGAGTCCACTGATATTAATGCCAACTATGGAAATAAGACCACTTATTCACTATGTGATATCTTTAGAGTGATCACTAGGTTCTTTCCTTGCTCAAATGAAAAATGTTGGGAAGGAAAACGACATTTAATATCTCATTCAAACTATGATATATGTAGAAACATAGTATTCTAGTATTGAAAATGTTGTCTGGAATTAATCATTGTTGTTCCGAAATTATTCCACTATATTCTACATCTTGAGGTGCAATTTGTATCTTGCAATAATCCACTCAAATTTATCATCAGTCGTTCTATGCTTACAGGACTTCAAGCATGGTGGGTAGTTATTTTTGAAAACATTGATATTCAATTTGTTCCACAAAAGGAAATAAAATTCGAATCTCTAGATAATTTCCTTGTTGAAGATCCATTTTAAAAAGATACATCATTGAATAATGAACTTCCTGATCAAAAGGTATCATCTATTCAGTATAATTCCTAATCATGGGAGATGTACATTTATTGTGAATTCAGAAGCCTAACCGGTAAGAGAATGGAAAACCATAAACTCAATAAAGTTGGGTTTGGAATTCTACTTATTTCCCCAGAAAATGAAGTGTTTCCTTACTCCTTCCTATTTTCAGAAGGTGGTACCAACAATGAGTAAAAATATCAAAATCTCATTCAGGTTTGGAATTTCCCGCTCAAGAGAATGTGACTAACGTAAATGAGAAAGGTGATCTAGAATTAGTAATCAAGGAAATCGATGGGGAATATTCTATTATAAAAGCAGAGTTAATCAATTTGTGTGATTACATCAGAGGGTTAATTGAAAATTTCCCTCAGAGCCGACATGGTCTTATATCCCTCGTTCAAAAAACACCCAAGCTGATGCTCTGGCTAATTTAGCTACATCTTTGGCATATCCAAATTGGGATGAGATAATCATTAGCATAGCCCATAATCATGTTCTCTCACCCTTCATTCAACATAGTGGAGAGGAAATTAATGAAACTGGAAATATTTTTGAGCATATGGTCATACCACGGGATGTAGAAAACTCATTGTGGAATAACTTCAAAATGCATTTCCTCCACCAGATAGGGAAGAAAAAAACACATCTGATGACAAGTTGTCAGTTTTAATCATTATGATAGTATAGACAACCATAAGATCCGATACAAATGAAGATTCTATGGAATATTCCTTAGATGTATTGATGGAGAAGAAACTGCAGCTATCAAGAAAGAGGTGCATTTAGGAACTTGAGGTTCCCATCAGTCTGGACATAGACTCTCTGATCAGATCCAAAGGCACAAGTATATTTGTCATTTAATGACGCATGATTGTACAGATTTCACTATGAATTGACAACCCTGTCCTGTGCATGAAAACTTCATTAATCATCCCCCAAAGATTCTATATACACCTAAATACTCCTGTCCCTTTTCCGTATGCGGAATGGATATATTTGGTCATTATCCTCCAACCATGGCTAAGCAGTTCATGTATATCCTACCTACTACTGAATTCTTCTCCAAATGGGATGAGGCAATATCTATCAAAGAAGACAGAGCCAAAATCATTTTTATTTTTTATAAATCTATTATCATCACCATATTTGATGTCCCTCATACTATATTTAATGAAAATGCTACCAATATTTGTTCCGCTGAGGTAAAAAAGTAATATTAGGAACATAATATCAAATCCAATCATTCAGCCCGCTATCAAGTAGAGGATAATCGATAGATAGAGGTATTCAATAAGACCCTATCAAATATACTCCAGAAGAATGAGGATAATGATATGAAATCATGTCCAGATAAGCTTTTTCATTCTTTATGGGATTATCAGATGACTACCCATAATTCCACCCACACAACTACTTATTCATTGGTATATGGAATAGAATATTTGTTTCCAAATAAAATGCAATTTCCTTTACGTAGGGTTCCAATATATGATCATTTTTTTATAGATGAGAGGTCTTAGAAATGGTTCAACGAGCTGGAATGATTAGATCAGAAAATATTGCGTAATGTTTTTTCATTTAGAAGTCTATCAAGACAGAATATCGTGAAATTTTAACACAAAAGTTCACCTCGATTCATTTCTTCAAGGAGAATTGGTATTGATCTTCAAGACTCCAGTGATACTAGGAAAGAAACCTCCAAACATTGAACCAATGTGGGAAGCACCATATTATATACATAAGGTTTACTAAAATAGAGTTTATACTTTAATCTCAACAGATGGAGTGCTCATTAAAACATCACCCAATGTGATAATTTTGTAGAAATACATTGTGTAATTGTACAGATTAATGTCCTCACAGAATGTCTAAAAACTACACATCCCCCAATGTCCTTATAGATAAACATAAAACTGCACAGTACAAATTCCTAGTAGGTAGAGGATAAACCACGTAACAACCATAAGCATCCATGCCGCATGATGTGGAAATGTGTTGCATATTTTTCCTTATTTCATGACGTTAAACTAAACAACACCATTTTTCCTCGTTACACAACATTAAACTATATGACTAATGCCTTATCTACTTTATTTTCAGATATTCCTTAAGCAAGGATCATTTAAATCATTGATACTCCTTAGTGGCACATGAGTCCCTCCCTTCTCTACATCTGAGTTGAATTTTTATAGGGACCATGTATCAACAAATATTTGTGGATTGATTCAAATCTATTTGAGATATATAGAGACGCCTGGATCTCCAATCATGGGCCAAATAGTAATCACCAAATTTTTATTTTCCATTTTCTTCTCTTTTATATGAACTAGATTTTTATAGAGTTCTCTTTTAAGATACATGATTTGAATTTCATACTATCTTTTTTCATAAACTTAATTATTCTTATAAAATGTGTTAAAGCACCCATTTCCCATGTCAAACTCGATTGGTGTGGGAAATGATTGTTCAAAGAACAACACAGGTATTGATTCTCACATATATGAGATACGTATAGATCCCTATATTTTTAATCTTGGGCCCAACAACGATAAAAAAAACCCCATTTAATCCTTATATAAGAATCAAACATGCATAAGTAATGTTAGATCGGTTCATTCCCTTAGCAAGAAATGGAGTGACCTGTGGGTTTTATCCCGAAGTCCATTTAAATTATTCATTTCTTTTCACATCTGGTCATATTCGTCCTTATAGAATGACTTTAAACTAGATGGAACTCTAAAACCCATATTCTTCACTTATGTCAGATTTGGGTTATAGAAAATAACCCTTATTGCTCATTTTTTCTCACACTTATCATAGATCACACATGCTTAGCAATAGGGTAAAAGGAATCTTTATATAAATAAGGTGTCTCAAATTCTTATGGGGCTATGAATGTCCTCACTGCATGACATAAAATTGTACAGTACAATGTCCTCGATGCATGATTTTAAAATGCACATCACAATATTAATTGAAAGGGAAACTAAAATAGTATCATGTTTACATATGATTCATATCTATGTAAAGGACATCAAAATCATAGCCAATATTGATTCAAATTTTTATTATGTGCATTGAGGATAACCCCCATTTATATTTCACACAATTAATCTTGAATATTTCAATATCATCATATTATATCTTGTAGATTATAGTGACAAAATTTCTAATACCTGAGAACTATGTCACTGACTATGAAGCACGTGTGCTTAGGTGGATTGGTAGAATATGCCTATACAATGGGTATATCAATAAAAAGATGCCATTATTTGGCTACGCAGCCTATTCCCCAGGTGGCCGAATATAATACAGCCCCCATAATTGGTTTTTTCATATTATGGTAATTTCATTCATAGTTGTAGTGTCTTTGTTCCCATCATACATTGATGAAAATATACAAGAATCTGTATATTAAAACAATCATTCATGTATATTTGTCCCATTATCTTTCTCTAGATCTAAAAGTCTTCAAGACTGTGGTTTACACCATACCCTCTCCAGGTATTCAATGAAATTTGAAACAAATATGGAATAATTTGGCCACATATCATATACAACATCCATTTCTAGTCCTAGTTTTATGAACTAAAACTAAACACTCCACTACTCCTAATTTTTGGTCAAAACATTATTAAAGACCTATTCCTATGATTCATCGGAAATCAGGGTTGGAAATACCCTCTCCACATTTAGGTACCATTATCCATAAACCAAACTCTGTGGTTTAGAAAATCTGAATCTCCATAAACATTCTTTGGCATTTAGAAAAGAATGTCAAAATTCTTAATAACTCTTTTTCCTGACTATGCAACATGTGCCCTTAGTTTTCCTTGCATATGTTTCATACATAACGAGCATGTCAGAAAAAAGATGCCACTATTTGGATATGCACCGTATTCCCCAGTTGGCCCTTCATAATACAACCCCCATAAATGGTTTTTCAAATAATGGTAACTTTATTCCTGGAAAATACTTCTTCTAATTCTATTGTCCCTTTTCCATATCATTCTTTAGATCTAGATATTCCCAAATCATAGTTTTAATTTTTCCCTTCCATACCTGAATATGTGATATATTTCCAAACAAATTATCAATAAATATTATGAATTTCATACCTTTGGTCAAAGCACATGACCTTAAATAAAATCCACACAATGTATTCACTGCATTACTTAATGATGAACATTATAATGTCCTCATAACATGAATTAAAACAACACAGAATAATGTCATCATTTCATGACTTAAAACTGCATAATTTAATATCATAAAATAGCCTTTCTAATAAATTGCAACCATTATTCATAAAACAATTTTTTATAGAAGTGGTTTTACTATTCATGACATATGTCAGAATAAAATTGACCTTTTATTCTTAAAACTCCTTTACTTGGAAAAACCACCCACCATGGTCTTGAGTCACCCAAGTCCTTTTTTCCCTTGTCTATCAATAGTAAAATTTTAAATTCTTAAGAGATCATTGTCTTGACTATTAAATATATTCCCTTATGTGTCTTTGCATAATTTCCTTGGAGATATTTAAATAATATTAAATAAATTATTAGACATTGAGTCTTGTTTGGGATCTAGTTTCAAAACTTATGGTCAAAGCTATTTCTCCCTTAAACATTATCCCTTTATAGTTCAACATGCATGAATGTAAACTGCTAAGAGATGTTGTACTCAATATATTTAGAATCCATAAAGGGAACTATGAACAAAATTTGAGTCCCATCTCACTAAATGTACATTTTTTGTATGTTTTATGTAATATTGAGAAATAAAAAAAGTCAAAAGACATAAAGTTTATTGTATTTTCCAATAAACTAAAAAAATTATGCTCATTAGGCCCATTGGCTTAATAAGAGAATTATGAGGAATCTCATACTTGTCATTTTAATTATGATTTTATAACATTCTTATTTGATGATTTTAAAAGAAATATTCATAATTACCTTTAATATTGAAAAAAGGGGATGAATGAGAACGTATATTTTTTAAGGAAAAATTTCTTACAATAATTTCAAATCATAGGGACATCCAAAATTTGTAGAATATCTATAATGATTTAAAATAACCTCTCTAAATTAATCTTCATTTGTTAAACTGCTTCATAAGCTTTAACAACTATAGGTTGATGTTGAGATATCTGAGCAACTCCAACCTCCTCAGCCGGATCAAGTGATTCCATAGTGGTTGAAATGGTGGTTATCCAATATAATTGGTTGTCTCCCAATGACTGGTTCAATTTATCATGTATTTAATAAACAAAATATATTTTTTTTAAAGATATAACGACTCATTTGAGGCTTCTTTGATTTTTTGGTTTATTTCGATTCATTTCATGTTATGATCTGCCTCTACCTCAGCTACTACAACTTGAAGGCTCTCAATATTGATGACCCGTTTAGCCTTTTAAATATCCATATGGTGCTTATTCTCCTAATCCCTTCGGATAATGTTATCTTTCATTGCATCGTTGACTAGTTGGTAATTAATACCACTATATCCAAATATGAAAAATAATGCTGGGAATGTGGAGAAATGAGACGGTCGTTCATCTAGAGGCTTCTCTGAAATTATTCACTAGACATGTGTCCATGTATTCATACGTTCCATGACAAGTTAATATTTCATCTCTATTTCTGAATCTAAGCCACTAACATGAGGTAAAATGTAATTTGGAAACAAATCACTTAAGGAGCTACGTTGTTCGGCTTCTCTTAAAATTGTATAATCTTCACCTACTACTAATTTCTAAGCCAACATGGATGTTTAACCTTTTGATATAACTGTGGAAGTGGATAAAACTAAACATTAAATCAAGGTCATTGTTAGTTTTAAAAAAATGCCATAAAAAGAGTAAGATCTCGAAAACCAATGACTTTTACCTAATAATAAGTTGGCTATTTTATTAGATTCATCCGTGGAATTCTCAGCATCAACATATTGAGTATATGTTTCTTGAGAAGGGGAACTACAATATGTTTTCCCACTTATCATAATTGAAGGCTTTAGAGAATTACATGATGAAGGGTCCTCTATAGGTATTTCTCTAGCTCCAACAGAAGAAAGATAGAGTCGAATACCCTGTACCTGAAGAGCCTTTGCAAAATTTTCAACAGATAAAGCTTCATAAGGTGAACATTGATGTAAAAAATAAAGTAAGGTAGAACAATTGTGTGTGTAAAATAATAGAATAATAATTTAATCCTTTTAATTCCTCATGAAAATCCACAAACTCCTTGATTGAACACGGAATATCGATATTTGGATTAAGGGATTCCATCGTTTTAGTGTATGTGTCTTGTAATGTCATAGAATCCTCACCATTGATAGTATCCAACAAATGTTGGTTGATGCCCAAATTGGCTATGCTAACATTCAATTCCAATGGATCTTCAATCATTACAACATCATCATATCATTCTAGGTTTGGGTCAATATCATTTTTAATGTTATGTTGCCCTCGGTCATAAATCCTTTCTTCTAATGAAATAGTTATATCAGCATTGGTTATTTCATGATCCATTGGACAAGGAAGATGATATGAAATATATTCAAAATAAGGATATTAGTAAATATTTTAATATTAAAGAGAAATGTATCTGATCTTATAATGACTTTTCTCTCTCCTAGTGGATCATAGAATGGGTATAGATGAATATTTTGATGATTTATCTACTAAGATAATAGATTCATCAACATGAACATGGGTTTTTCCTCGTGTTTCCTTCTCTGGTATAGAAGAATTGTCTCTTAGTTCTTTGAGAGAATAAAGAGACACAGATCCATCAACATGATAAACACGATTTTTCAGAGTGTAATGACAGAATTCAAATTCACTAAGGATAGTATAAATACTTACTCATTCAGAGAAAAAATCAGATCAATCTCATTGCTCTATTGAATTTCTTTTTAAAATATTGGGGAGAAATAGAAAAACTCATCTTGGCAAGAGAAACATGTGGTAATGGATAAGGATTAGCTATCACCATTATCCCAGTCATAATTCTCGCTCCTGGATAAAGTTCTGGAGATCTGGGAGGATCTTTCATTGCATCAACGGGAGAGCCTGTAGGCCCAAACTTTGATGATTCAATAACTGACATATTTATTTATAAATATATATTTATTATTCCAAATATATTAATACATTAAATATATAATTATAAATATATTTATTTGTATATATTTTTTAAAAATTGAAATTTTAGCCTTATTAATAAAATTTTAATCATATGTTCATGCATATCAAAAACAAGTGAAATTGATTAATTAAAATTGAGTTCAATATTAAAATTTTGGATAAGTTTGATTAATATATATCATTAAAAAGATGGATATATATTTAAATAATAATTAATACATATTGATAATATTAAAACATAGTATATATATATATTAAATAATATAAATTGATTAAATTTTGAAAAAAATTATGTCTGTGTATGAATATAAAAATTAATAAATTACATATATTTGAAATTAATATAATACAGATTATCTATGTTATAAAATGAACAATCAAATGAAATTCAATTGTTTCCATTACTTGATGCAATTAGTTACTATTCATAATTCTTATTAAATTTTAATTATAGACAAATATTCACTAAATATATTACTATTTAATTTAAACCATGAATAATATTTTGTATTATATATATCATAATTATATACACTAATAAAAATATATATATTTAATATAATATATTTATAACTTTTTCAACAATAATCTAATTAATTAAATGTTTAATAATTTTTATATTTTTCATATTTTTAATTTTAATTTTTTTTAAATTTCATTTTTAGTTCATCTATATATTTAATAAAAAATTGATATTATTTATAATTTAAAAATAGTAAAATAAATTTATTAATTTTTTAAAAAATTATTAAATTAATAAAAATAAAAATTATTTTTTAATAGATTCATTTATTAGTTAAATAATTTATTTATTTATTTCTATTATTTATTCATACTATTATTAGTGCCAAAAAACACTGATAAAGGATTCTGTTATGAGTTCTAAAATTATAGAGATGATAAAGGGTTCCCATTATTAGTACAAAAAATAACGCTCTCACAAATGTTATACTTTATCCGTGCTTAAAATAAAACACTGATAAATACCTTCCCTCTTAAACACCTGTTTTGTAGTAGTGAAAGAATGAAAATTTTTGTTACATAATAATTAAAAAAGGATTAGGATATAATTAATATCACATATATAATATTAAAATTGTTTGTACCTCATTATTCTTATACTTGAAAGGTGTTACTGAAAGAATGAATGACATTATTTTTTGAGTATGTTTTTTTCTGTTCACATGGATAATTATTTCATGTCCATCTAATAAACATTTGTGGGAGTTTAGGTTATGATCATTACATAAAAATACAAAATTATATTTTGGATAAATTTTCATTATATAATCAGAGATGAAGAATAATTGAGTGGATTAAAGAATGATGAATACATAAAAGGTATATTGATAAACGTCACCTCTTCTTCAGGTAACTCCTTTTGTTTTGCAATATAGGGATACCTTGGTTGACTTTCATACCAAATTTTTTATTTGATGGTGATTAAAGGGAATTTGGTAGATTATTTTGTAGGGTTTGGATGATCCATGGTCTTGATAGGTGAGATGAAGTAAGGAGATGTGGTTGAGTGTCCTTTTGTAGTTGATATGGGGTAAAATTCTTGTAAATATAAAATGATAAAATATATTGAGATGATTCGCTTACATCATTTACCTCAAATAATTTTTCATTCTCATTCTTAGGGGTGATGTTGTCCAATTATAGCCATCTAATGGCTTTTGGAAATGTTTCTTGGGTATTTGTCCCCATATATTAATGCTTATCCATAGAGTAAATTCCTTTTACCATAATCACTGAAATTAATATTAATTATGCTTACATTTTTTTTTTCAAAAACACATTTCAAAATAATATAAATTATAAATTATTATAATCTAAAATATGTAATCCATTTTTACAAACTTTTAAACACTTAAGTGGCATAAATTATTTTAAAATTTATCAAGCAGATGGAATGTAACAATGGGTTTTTTATAGTAAAAAGTTCTATGATTTGATAGGTTTTTATAAAAAAAATTCAACTTTACATTGTTTCCAACATCTAAATTGTATTAATATGTGTAAAATGTTTATAAATAAACTATAAAACCAATATAATATATAATATATATATATATTGGATGATATATAAGTATTCATTCAAAAATCAATATTTTTCAGTATTCATCATCAAATTAAATGTCTCCTTAATGTTAATTTTTTTTTCTAATTTAAAAATTGAAATTTATTTTTACAAATAAAACTCATTAAATTTTCTTAAATTATATTTGAAATATTGGTTTTTTATAGCTGGTAATGTTACCATTTTCAAAAATATATCATTTATATTCCAAAAAATGGATTCATTCTTATCTTATACCACTCTAATCTATAGGATTAGTGTCAAATAATATTTTCTAATATATAATATATAAATTTTGTTAAAAAATTAATAAAAATTTGTTTGTTTCATTTAATAGATAAAAGTGTGTTTTTTATATTCCAAAAAATTTCATTGAAAAAGAATTTCATTATTTTCAAAGAGTTTATAATTTCATTTGTAACTAATTGATAACCTAAGGATTAATTTTATATAAATTTTATAATAATAACATAGAATTTTATTTATTATTCTTTGTAAATTCCATTATAATTTCTAGGAGTAACAATTTTTAAATTTTAATAACCTTATTAATAGTATTTTGTAGTTTGATAAAACTCATCTTTTTGTGTAATGTATTCATTCAAAGGGACTCACTAATGTGTATAAAAAAAGAAAATATAGTGTTTCACGCATATAAATATAATGTATTTGATGTTTTTAGCATAAAATTATCTTGGTTTTTCAAATAATTCAATTCAAACATAGTACTTTCTTAAAACCAAAGATATTTTTCAGTGTTGCGTGAAATGAAAAATATAAAAAATATGAGATTAATTTGACACCAATTAATTCAAAAAACATCACAGTGTTACATTATACCCATATTAAAATGAATTTCTCCATTAAAATTAGTTTGGTTCATCCATGAATTCATAATTGGATGTTCTATTCAATAAAACCAAAATAGTAATAATGAATAATAAAACATCCTTTAAGAAATAGTTTTTAAAAACATAACGGTGACCCAAAGTATATCCTAACTAGTTTCCTACTTATGAGAACAAGGGTGGGAAGTGGAAAATGGAAATGTAAAAATAAGAATAAATAAAAGTAGACTCTGGTTGAGGGATTGTATCACAAGAAAGTGATTTATCAGTGGAAAGATAATTCTATAAAACCCATAATTATTTGATGATTTATAATAACATCTTATTAATATAAATAAAATTATTAAGATAAAAAATTCTAATATCTGTTTCCTATATTTGAATAATTTTCTTATATTATAAAAAATGAAATATGCATACTTTATTTCATTCCTTTTATAATCAACAATATCACTCTTTGGTTGTGTCTTAGTTAATTTTCACTTTAACTATTTTAATAAAGAATAAAGGTGAATTTTTCATTCCCTAAGAACTAATAGTTTATGAGATAAATAAATATATAAATAATTCATCCCATTTGTCTTTAGTTAGAATCATTACAAAAAATTTATTAGAGGTTATTCAAAATTCATATATCCTTAAATGTCGATATATTATGTTAATTTCTAAAACCTCCTCTGAAAATTAAAAAACAATTCATAAATATTGATCCATGTATACATAATAAATGTTGAAAATACAAAACATCAAAAATAAGGTCATGATATTTTTCAAAATCTATTAAAAATTGAAACCACATATATCATAAATTCTCACTTGGATTCCCCATTCCAAAAATGTCAATATGTAAAAAATATATTCTATAGAAACATGGTAATAATCAAAATTAAAAATATTCTTTTTGGAAAACATTAATTCATTCTTATTCTAATGAATAATAGATATATTACTTAAATATAAGAATTTTTAAACATCATTCATGATAAAATAGAACATTTTTAAATGAATTAATATTTTTTTCATAGTAATAAGTATTATCCAATTTACATTATCCATATCAATATTCTCTTAATCCATGAAAAACAAAAAAAAATAAATACCAGGAAAAAATAGGGTTTTCCTTCCTTTGATAAAAATATCATTTTCCCATAAGGTTACACTTCTAGTTCATCTGCCCCCATTCAATTTATTTTTTAAAATCATTATTGGAAATCACATAATTCTTGATTCATATAACATAAGTATTGAATTTCTATATATTCACACTAGAAGCCTCCAATATTATTTTTATTCCATTACATTGGATTCATAATTTTATTCCATAATAGCCCATTTCTAGAATATGAAATATGAATTATTAATTAAGGTTTATTAACCAAAAATTAATCATTTCTCTCATGTTTATTATAAAAAAATATTGTTTGAACATCTCATACCTTTCACATGTCAATTGAGGTATCATTATATTTATCATTATAACCTATTCATGAGCAACACTGTTGATTTTATTCATGATTTTACTACTTACAAAATTTATTTTCATAAAACCTAACATTCAACATCTGAATCATTCATTTTAACTTATATCCTTATAGTTATTTCTATTAACTAAGATGATAAATCTTAGTATGATAAACACCTACATAGTAAAAAACCACAATATCATGAAAAATTAATTATAGTATACCCTAATCATGACCCATTATTTTAATTATATGAAAGCTCACGCTAATCTATGTAGAAATCACTAAAAACACAAATATAAAAAACCATAGGTATCTCATTAAAAATTTAACATCTTATTTTCCAAATGATGACCAATCCATTCATCTAATACCATTTATAACGACCCATGCTAAACGTACGAAAATATTACCTAATTTTTAGTGAATATTATGCACACTATAAAATAACTTCCTTTAGGGAAGAAATATTTTTTTTTGTATTTGGAAACATTTAACAAAATATTCTAACAATTATGAATGATCATAAATGTTTTCCATAAATTTATTCTCATTTTTTACTCACACATTAAAACATTCTTCACTACTAGGTAACAGAAACATAATAAAGGGTGAGCTTAGATGCTCAATAAGTGGAAATAAATGAGATAAGTATGTATTACATAATCATATGGGTATGTCAAAATGAGAATAACCTTGTAAAATCAAAAACTGCATATCAAAAAATAGAGAAATGAATGATGGAATAATGAAAGATTGTACAAAAAATGATAACAATATGGAAATCAAGGGAATAATCCCTAAAATCATAGAATAAATATAATACATGGTATTATTGTAGACATAAGCATATAAAATTTGTAATGCCCTGACCCTAGTTACCTAGAGTCAGTGCATAATTACATAACATTCCCATGATCACAAAAGGTCATGTCTCAAAAGACAGGCTAGTTTTGTAGCCTTGGAAACACTAGATACATTCATAAATCTTACATTATTTGATAAAATAGAAAACTACAACAACATAGTCTCTATATCCCACACTCATATCCCCTCAGACTATTACTGCATGTCAGTCATAAAATACTTTTTCACGTCCAGTGAAAAATAAAATAAAAAAGGGGTGAGCTCAGATGCTCAGTAAGGATAAAATTTTGTCAAGGCCTTGTTCCATGACTACTAATAAGATTTTGTCAAGGCCTTATGCCATGACACTTGTTTGACTCATGAGACCAACAAATTAATCGAGGAGCTGTAGAGGGATCCACAGATCACTTATTATGTCCAATTCATTCCTCATATGAACAGGTTTAAACATAACATAAACATTCATATTAAAACTAGAATACAAAATATCAATACTTTCTCCATAAACCATGAATTGTATAAAAACAACACATCCAAAGTCAAACATATCACAAATCCTTCAATAAAATATGGATATTTTTTATCATAATAAATCAACTTCAAATAAGCTTATAATCCATCAAAGGATGTTTTTATTGATGAAACCAAAACTATCTCAGAGAAATATCTATTTCATGAAATCATTTAAAAGTCACATAATTATTAAAGAAAAAATTTACATTTAAAATAGTTATATAATCTTGTAAGCGACGCATTGACGATTTTTATAATGGTAGAAAAAAGCCACGCCAGCTGTATAAGTTAAAAAAAGACATTCTAGCCATAATTTTGTCAAAAAGGTTTAAAAGGACCTTTTCTAGAAAACCAAAGAAATTTTCCTTTATAAACAACTTATAAGAAGTCAAAAAATCATATAAATGATTTTAACCAATAGTCAATAATATAGTAATAATGTTTTTAAATACTTTTTTAAGAAACATGGTTGTGGATGATAGAGAGGACCCAATAGAAAATTAAGTATAAACAACCTCAGATAACGAAGAGATTGTGAAATTAACCCATACAAAGTACTTTCCCTGGTCGAGGGTAGGTTATCCTCCTATATATTGGTGAAATAATTGTTATCAAATTATACAATATTCATATACATTAATATGATAGCATATATGTTCTTTTAACATTTCTTTGTTAATAATATCTTAGTATTATCATCATTTCAGGTGTTAAACGATTACTTTTCTTTTGTATTATTTATTATGTTAGTCATATTTGTTATGTAAGAGATGTATCTTTTTCATATCCAGAATGATATCAAGTTTTTAAACATTATTTTTAATCATATAATGATATTTAGTCTTGAATGGATAGGATGGGGAATGAATATCATCGCGTTTATAGAGATGGTAATCTGTACGTACGCACAAATGGTGACCTATATAAAGAATCATTATCATGCTATATTTTTAATTTACATGAATTTCACATCATTATTATACCCATCCAAATAATAATGTACTGAATAACAATTACACCACGATGTGGAGACGGTAATCCATACGTACGCATAAATGGTGACCTATCATTCAATGGATGGATAGAATAATGAATATGGAAGTACCATATTTATAATAAGATCATAGTATATATATGATACTGGAGTTATTATTTAAGAATTGAAATAACAAATAATGAATAAGTGGAAGAAGAAAATAACTTGAAAGAGGGTGGTGAAATTATTACTTCTTCTTCGGGTTCTTCCTATTGATTTGATCAAAAGGGCTCCATAATTGGCTTTCTGACTAAAGGAGGGACTTTAGGATTAAGGGTGGACAGTTTCGAGTGTATTTGGGTAGATGTTGGCAAGCCAAATGGATTTGATGGTGTGAATTAGAAAGACATTGTAGTTCAATTTTATAAGATAGGTGAGGGGCACCTTAGGAAAAGAAAGAAATATTATTTTTTAATAAAATCATTTTCAGTTTCTAATGGCTCCAAAATGGATTATGTAATGGATAAGGTGGGTATGGGCCGAAAACCACTCAACCAACAAGTTTCACTATATCTATTTGTATTTTTATATTATATGGTTAATAAACATAATATATACCTTCTGTCGAACCCCAATAGATTCATTAATGATACGACAATCATTATATAAGTCTTTTGGTCGAACCTTATATTTTTAGAATTTTATATAAATTAGTAATTTAATATTTGTTTTAAAAATTCCCTTTTGTCAATTTTGACAATTTGTAATAATTGATTTTTGTTAATGTCCGAACAACTTTATTAATTCGAACTAAATTCATTTAATGAAACCTTACATGTCATATTAACCTATAAAATTCGTGGATGGCATCAAAACTTTCATATTGTGTTTATTGTAACATTTATAACACAATTTAATTGATTATTTCATTACTAAGGGAAATATTGTATCATTATTGTGTCATAAATAAATTTAATTATTAAATTTTTAAAAATTATACATAAATAAAATTATGTAGGAAATGGTTTTATATTTCTAATGAATATATATAGTCGATAGGATAACATATATATCGTTCTGTAAAAATTTCTTTCCTAAAAGATATATTCTTATGTCATTTTTTTATTTACATTACTTAATTAATATAAAGTGTCATTGTCACTTACAAGTGGCTCCATGTGGTCCAAAAATCAACCCAATGATGCCCATGGTCAGAAATGTATCATCCAATAGGGTTAGGACACATGTTAGGGTAATTTAATATTATTATAATGTTATTGTTTACCCTTATTTACTTAATGTACCCTTTAACCATGGTAAATAAAATATTTACTGATGTAATTATTAAAAATATCTTAAAATAAAAGTTACCTATTTACAAAATTTAGACCTCCTAATTCTAAATATGGAATCCATTTTTCTAAATTAAAAACATAGAAGTGGCAAAAATTAATTTAAAATTAATTCTCGTAGTCACAAAATTCATTTTTTAAGAAATAACAACTACAAAAAGATTGACACTTGTTTATGTCCGGTTTAAATGTGAAATTACATCCAATGACCAACATTGGATTAAACAGTAAAAATATATTCTAACTATAATTTAATGCCACTCAATAGTATAAGTTATCAATGTAAATTATTTGGACTAAAAATTTGTTTTTAATTAAATTTTATTATTTTCACTATTCATAAAAAATTGGAAGTTCTCAAAAAAATACCAACAACTCACCTTAAGCTAATTTTGATATTCCTATTCCAAAAATGATGTCCAATTTGAATAATAAAATTTTTAAATTTTCAAAATGTGGGTATTACTATTCATAACTGATACTTTTATTGGTTGTGGTGTGTGTTAGAACATAGAATTTGAATACAACACATGCTACTGTATTATTCAAAGAGAATCATACCATCAAATTTTGGGGTGTTACATTCTCCCCTCATTCAAATAATTTCATCCTAAAAATTTCTAGAATATTACTTCATAAAAGGACTCGGGTGGTTCTTCATCATAAGTTCCTTTAGATCCCATGTTGCCTCTTCCATATTATGGTTTCTCCATAGAAATTTACCAGACTTTTCATTCGGTTTCTCAATACATGTTCTCTCATATCAAGAATCATGACAGGTGCTTCACAATAAGATAGATCAGGTTCCAATTCTAATTCCTCATAGGTGAGTACATGCGTTGGATCCGGCATGTATTTTCTTAATAGTGATATGTGGAACACATCATGAACTTTTGATAGATTCGGTGGAATTTCCAAATAGTAAGCTATAACCCCAATTCGTTCTAAATTTTCGAAAGGTCTGATGTACATGGGACTCAATTTACAATTCTTACCAAAATATATAACTCCCTTCCCTGGAGGTACCTTTAAGAAAACATTATCTCATACCTGAAATTTCAATCCTTACTTTGGTTATCGGTATATCTCTTCTTCCTACTTTGAGATGCTTTGATGTGGTTTTGGATTACCTTCACCTTTTCTATCGTTTCCTCCACCATTTCTAGACCGACGAGTTTTCTTTCACCAACATCATCCCAACAGTTTGGTGTGCAACATCTCTTTCCTAATAATGCTTCCTATGGTGTCATTCGAACACTTGAATGGAATCTATTGTTATAGAAAATTCTACCATAGTTATATATTTATCCCACATACCGTGAAATTCAAGTGAGCAAGATATGAACATGTCTTCAATGGTTTGAATATTCCTTTCTGATTGTCCATCAGTTTGGGGGTGGTAGGTAGTGCTCAAATGAAGTTCAATATTCAGGGCTTTCTGAATAATTTTCCAGAATCTTGATGTAAAACATGGATCACTATCATAAACAATTGATAGGGTTAATCCATGAAGTCTCATAACTTCATTAATATATAGTATTTGTAGACATTAATGTGGTAGATCTTCTCTTAAAGATAGAAAATGAGCTGACTTGGTAAGACGATCAAAAATTACCCATATTGCATCATTCCTTCTTGGAGTCTTTGGTAGTCCCATGACAATGTCCATCATGATATTATCTCATTTCTAGTTAGGTATGGGAAGAGGTTTCAAGACTATGCTAGGTTATTTACTTCCAGCTTTCACTTGTTGACAAACCATACACCTTGACACAAAATTAGCAATCTCCCTCTTTATGTTGTCCCACCAAAAATGTTCCTTCAAATATCTATACATTTTGATTCTCCCAGGGTGTATAGAAAAATTGGAACTATGAGTATTATGCAACAATTCTATTTTTAGGTCAGGTATATTGGGAACAAAAACTCTCTTCCCGAATTTCAAAATCCCATCTTCATATACAAAGTCAATCAATTTCCTATCATTCACAACATTAGTCATCTTTTGAAACTCTTCATCATCGGCCTGAGAACTCTTAATCATTTATAGTAATGATTTTTTGGAAACCATTTGAAAATGAATTTATGTTTCACCTTCCATGGTTATTCCCATGTCCATCTACACTATATCCATGAAAAAATAGGGTTCATTAGTCAAAATAAAAGGCATTACAGTAAACTCGCAATGCTCGTACCTAGTTCGAAATGCTGTTTTGAGAATGTATTCCTTCTTCACACACAACAGATGATATCTAGATCAAAGGTAAATATTTGAAAAGTATTGATCTCAATGATGTTCGGAGAATAAATAATCAATGCGAGGTCGGGGATATTTCTTCTTTATTGTTATAGAATTGACCTCCTTGTATTCAATGCACAACCTCATAGATCCATCTTTATTCTTAACAAAAAGAATAGGGGATCCCCATGGTGAAACACTAGGCCGAATAAATCCCTTATTACTCAATTACTCTTGTTGTTTCTCTAGTTCCACTAATTCCATAGTGGCTATTCTATAAGGGTTCTTTGATATGGCCCTTGAACTAGAATTAAATAAATGGAAAAGTCAATTTCTCATTCTATAGGATGTCCAAGTAAATCATCTAGAAACACATCAACAAAGTATTTCACAATAGGTACGTCCCCTATTTGAACATTTCTTTCTTCACCCATAGTTATTTCATTATCTTCATCTAAAATAATTTAATTTATTTGAGTTACTCGGGGAGGATCTTGATTAGAATCAGTTGGTGAAGATTCTTCTCTAAAGATAAGGTGTTCTTTATCATCATCGTCAAAAATCATAACGTCCTTCTTCTTACAATAAATATTAACATCATGGTCCAAATTCCAATCCATTCCAAGGATTATATCAAATTCAATCATGGGTTTTGCGACGAGATCAATAGATAAAGAACATTTATCTACTCTAATGGGAATGGATTCAGAAAACCTTGTTGCAATGATACTTCCCTTAGGAGTTTTAACTGACAACTACCTTGTTAAATCAAATTGGAAATATATAATTTTCTTAGAAAACTGGGAAGATATGAAATAATTCAATGATATAGAATCAAATAAATCATTTTTTAATCATGATGAAACCATTAAATTACATGCCACCATGTCTTTCAGAACTTATAACTCAGTAATAGTGATCGCATAAGCTTATCGTTGACCCCTTCTCCTTTTCTAAGGTAAGATCCCCTGACACCTAGGACATTCATTTTCATAATGTCCCATCTCCCTGCAATTGTAGCATTGAACATCGGTAGCTTCTTTCTTCCCTTTCAATCATGAGTTTGGTGGCCTTTTTCACCACACTTGTAACAAACTTCCATTCCTTTCAAACAAGTACCTGGGTGTTTCTTCCCACATTTATTGTAGTATGGATATATGAATTTTCCCTTATTCCCCTTATTTCCATTTCTAGAGTGATCAACAGACCTCTTCAACACTTTCTTTGCATTAAAGTCGAAAGACATAGAGAATTCCTTTTCTACAAAGATATAAAATTAGACAATATATTTGTACGATGCGAAGGATTGTGAGACTGGTGCTCGATGGAGAAATAGTTTTATCCCATAAAAAAGAAATAATAAATCTTAATTCATGGGTTATGTATATAATCTATAGCATGCCTTGTTAACCATGTAAATTTAGACTCATACTTGAAACATTCTCGTCCTCCTTTTTCCATAGACTCAGAAATTGTCTTTCCATATCTACTCGATGGCCATGTGGAATGTATTTTTATAAGAATAATTGTAAATCTCCCTCCATCCCATATTTGATACTTCATCATCTTCCTTCATGTTTTGAATCAATGACCACCTTTGATCAGCATCTCCAGAGAGGCGGTAAATTTCCATGACAACTTTTTTCCCTTTCATTACTCCCCAAGGCATGAAATACTTTCTCTAAGAAATATATCCATTTCTTAGATACTATTGGATTTTTACTCCCATTGAATGTTGGTGGTTGCGGACTCATGAATCGATCTAACATTGATCCTCCATGCTGCAGATCGGGGTGTTCTATATGGGTAAGGTTATTATTCATAACCTGAGTGAGTTTTCCCAGAATGGTGACTAACTGATCAGCACCAGTGGCATAACCAGCTCCACTATTATTATCTTGGGCAGGAGGGTAATCCATAAATAGAGTTCGTTCATTGATATGGTTTAAATTCCTTACACTAGGCACCTTTTCTAAATAATGGCATCAACTAGATCAGTTTATGAAAAACAATACATAATTCAAAACTTGTAAAACACCTAACAAAAATTGAACAGTTTATGGATATAATACATAATCATTAAAATTGTTTTCTTTGAGGAATTATATACTCATAAACCCTTCATATTGGTTTGTAAAAAATTGATAATTATACTAATCATATCCCCTGGGAGTGTCATAATCAAGAGTGCAACATGGCCCTTTGTCATGCACCAGTTCCCATTTGAGTCTAGCTCAAAGCAGTGTTTTTGGGTTTTACCCATTGGTACATCTGTTCCAGAGCCACCTCTAGCTACTTGAATCTAGAAAGGGATTTATTTCTCAGAATACTCACTAAATCAATACAATACAAAAATTTTAGTAAGTTCTTATACACTAATCCTAAAAGATCATCTTAGGTTTACGTGCTCTAATCAGAGTTTATCTAAATCTAGCTTTCAAAGTTTGTACTAAAATTCATCTGATACCAACTGTAATGCCCTGACCCTGGTTACCCAGAGTTAGTTCATTATTAAATAACATTGGCATGATAAAAAATGATCATGTCTCGAAAGACTGATAAGATTAGTATCCTTGGAAACACTAGCTACATTCATATGTCTTACATTACATGATAAAATTAGAAACAACAACAACATAGTCACCATTGTCCACACTCATATCCCCATAGACTATCTCTGTAGGTCAGTCATAAAAAACTTCTTCACATCCTCGAAAAAATAAAACATAGAAAGGGGTAAGCTAAGATGCTCAGTAAGGATAACAATATTGTGGAAAATTTCATAAGTAAGACCAAACATTTAAGGCAATGTATAACTAAAAAAAACATTTTAAAGTTGAAATTCAGCATAACATGGAAAAAATTAAATTAATTAATGCCATTTATGTTGGTGTTGGTGGACTAGAACCAACTACTTCATAATTTATTCATTAAATAAAATCCTTATCACATCTTGATTGTTCTTATGTATGACATGTCATGTGATAATTTCCTATGGACAACTGTTGCATTAAAGGGTCGTAGCAGATCCCTACTATGATGAGAACCCAGAAGTGCCATAAAACCGTTCTCGAATTTATGTTCTATGACCGGATGATATTATTTGAGGGACACAAATAATACAGGTCATTAGGGGTGAGGACTCGTAAAAATTTGAGGCACCTTCTCATGGTGTGATCCCTTGGTAATATCCAAGAGGATATTATGGGAACGAGACCCACCAGTAGGAAATCCACATTTCATAGTGTCAATGGATGTTCCTATCTGCGGACGTGTGTCTTGGTCCTTAGACTTTAAGATTATTATTAATGGGTATTACAACTCTCACGCTTAGATGTATTAATGAAAACTGTGATGACACATTGTTCAAAGCGAGGTAGGATATGTTGGGTGTGTCACGAGTAATACCGCATTAATAGATAATGCGATAAAGGATTTATACCTTCCATTCCATAACGGAAGTAGATATCTCTGGCCCTTTGATGAAATTGATATAGCCTAAATATATCCATGGCCATGGTAAGGTATGGGCAAGATCAATTCTAGGAAGTCAAAGAAAGAATAATCAAGAACATGGGTTGATGGCACTAGCATGAAACCCGCTTGATTGGAGATATCGAGACAAAGGGATTATATTACACGGTAAGCATTCGTAGGATATGACACATCATTGCAGCATTAACTTCTTTCTCTATAGCTGCCTTGGCATGTTGCTAGACTCTAACCTTGGACTTTAGGCAGGCTCAGCCTATGCCACTAAGAAATAGGCCTTGAGAGTCACACACTAATTGTGTCCATGTATTTCAGTTAAATATTAATTTAACAGGTTAAATAAATATTATTCCCGACTGTGGTTTAACAATTATTTAAGGATGTCTGATAGCTTTTATTTTTACACTAGTTATTCCAGAGAATATATTGTGGATGAAATAATATATTTGTAAGCGAGTAATACAGTTACATTTATTTAAGAATAAAATAGTCATTACTAAAGGTCTAATAAATTTGATGGAGAAAAATGGAAAATAAAAGTACACGCCGTTTATATTAAATATACATGCCGTGTAGTTTTATAGAAAACAAGTACATGCCGTGTATTAATTATTACACGCCGTGTAGTTTTCCATTTGGGATTTTGAGGATTTAAAATTGTTTTATTAAATGATATTTATTATAATAAGCATGGGCGCATATCAAGGAATTAATAATTCGACATGGGGGTTTTCAATAAGAGTTAATGAAATAAATAAATTTCGTAACACGTTTATTTATTGTCATAACTCTATTAACCTCAAACCCGATTATAAATATCCTCACAAATCGAACATTTGAAAGTGCCAATTGTTGTGCACAATGGATTTGGAAATACTCTCAAGCCAAGAGAGAATTGCCATTCCACCATGAACGCCCTCAAGTTAAGAGAGCAAGATCCTCCACTGGATCATGGCAGTCGAAGGCAGACATCGCAAGCGAAGGTTCTTCCGCGCCAGCACCCGGAGATCCCTTCGGCAACGTCCGGAGATACGTGACACACGTGTGGATCACCGTTAGAGGAATCCTACACTTGGATTCTACGATGCAACGACGGATCACCGAATCATTACCAGACACATCAACGATGAAAGAATTCCAACGAGGTAATTCTTATGAATTAATTAAATTAACTATAATCAACATATGATGATCCTCCTCAAGGGTTCCGGGACTCTTCTTTTCTTTTCATTATTCATTCTATTCTGATGATTTAGCGTTTTATATCATGATGGATCTCAGATTGAAAGTTGTTTAACGTTAAAATTAATGTTGGGATAACCCACCAATGCACTTCCGCTGCACCAGGAACCTACAAGTGGTTTCATAGCGAGGTTATATCATTGGTTATAATTATTTAGTTTTTCATTGGTGATTTATTCATTTAATAATTTAGTTATTTCAATTCATGGTTAATCGTTCTGGAAATCTGAATCTTGAGATCTGTTTCTCCTCCCTCTTTTCTCGTTCACCTCACAGAAACAGATTTTTCTTTAAATTTGGATTAAAATAAACTAGAGGAACTGATTTGGAGGAGCCAAACGTTTCTGGCCGTATAACACTAGAATACACTGTGTGTATTCAGAAGTACACGCCATGTAGTCTAGCTTCAATTCATTGATTGATCTGCCAAATCAGGCCGTGTATTGGATTCTTTCTAAGAATTTAAGACACCCTGTGTTGACCAGAAATAGGTGGCACACGGTTTCCGAAATACACGCCGTGTGGTCCAATGAACACGTCGTGTAGTCCCTTCGGGTTAGGGTTGGGTCGTGTACTCCGTACACGGCTTGCCCAGCTGGGAACTGTGTTACACAGAAACTACATGGCGTGTGTCCCATTGTACACGCCGTGTACTCCGAAAATTTCCGAAGTACATTAACATGCCCTATCCCCGGGCATGTACTTCGGATGGACGGTGAAGAAAAGTACACGTCGTGTAGTCCGAACTACACGCCCTGTACTCACCCAAATTACACAGATTTATTAAAATTTATTATTATATTATACAAACCCTTGAGATGTGTACCATCGTGCAAGCGTAATTCTGAGGCACCACACGAGATAGGTATTTTATATATATACATTTAATTGATCATCTGCGTAATAAATGGGAATTCACCGGGTTTCCTCCAAGGTACGAGTTACGTACAAAGGATAATTTTAAATGAATTTATTTGTTTAAAATAATGATGGATGAGAATATCAAGAATATTCAGAAAAGGGATTTAAGATAAAAGGATTGATTAATTAAAGATAATTAATTGATTCGAGCGTGATTTATCTTAAACAAGAATGATTAAATAATTTAATTCTAGTTTTATTTATGTGTAAATATCGTTGCTTGTATGGATGATCATGTGCTAGACCAAGACCATTGTATGTGAATGGTTTCTTTTAATTTATTTATTTAAATTAAATTTGTTGGCATGTGAGCCATCTCCTCATTAACGTGTAGGGCCTACGCTCTCAAGGATTATTTTATGTAAAAAACCCCTTTTACCCCTCACCTGCGTGTGAGATAAATGCATATGTAATTGATGGAGCTCCCAAGCTGGTGGAGGCGGCTCAAGTCAGGAGCCAAGGTGAAAGCAATCCGAGGAGATAAAAAGGTGGACAGGTGGAAAGATATAAACACGAACCCGAAAGGTTCAAGGTGTTTCTCCCCTATGTCTTGGGTTAGTTTATCAACCCCTAGATAAACAAACAAACAGAAAATCTCATGATCATACCATTTATTTTATTTCTATCGATTGCATGGTTTATTTATTGTGGGTGTGTTGTCACGATCACCCAATTAATGAATAAAATGAGCATGTAAGATGGAACTAAAATAAAACTGACTTATATGTAAATATTATCTTAGACATGGTTAATAACTTAAGTAAATCCCACTTAATATTAAAAATAATGTAATCAAAGATAATATAATGGAAATTTACCATCAAGGATAAAATCCCTTAAAATAAATATTAAGTTGGCATAGCCTTCTATAATCTTGGTTAGAATCGAACCATAGTTCAATGTTCCTGACCAACCCTAGTTGGGGTGCTTTCAATTATCAGGGAATTATAATTCAAGGTTTTGGGTTGACGTGACTTTTTTTGCATCAAAGGTTGACAACCATAGGAGGACATATTGTGACTAAGAGGAAATGGTTGAGGAAATCCAAAAAGAATTTTAGGATTGGGGAGTCCACTCAGTGGATCAAGGAGCTGTGAGTTAATGCAGTTGGAATTTGGAATGCCTACCTAAAACCCTTCAAGATGCTTTACCAACCGTAGTTGGGGTAATGCGAACGGAAATATGGATCCTTGCCAAAATAATATTCACGCAATAGAATATTCCGAAGTCAATGGTGAGGGCTATTGAATTTCGATAAAATAGTGGGATACTAATAAGAATTAATTGATTTTTTTGTCTCAAATTTTTTAATAAAGTACTAAAAATTTTCTCATCTTAATTTGTAGAAATGAAAAGAAAATGACTTCAAACATATCATTGCGCACCATTCATGAAAAAGAAAACCTTCTCACCGGCACCAATTTCCAAGAGTGGCAGAGGCATTTACGCATCATCCTTCGCCACGAAAGGAAATTATATATGCTGGAAGAGCCTATTCCAGTTGAACCTAGGAAAGTGGCTAGTGATGATGAATTATCTATCTACATGAAACACATGGATGATGCCACAAATGTCCAGTGTTTCATGCTATCAGCCATGTATAATGAGCTATTGAAGCAACATGAAAACATGGACGCGTATAGCATGATGTCTCACCTTAATGATATCTACCAAGAGAATGTAAGATATGAGAGGTATGAGATCTCCAATGCTTTGTTTACCACGATGCTTGGAGAGTCTACGCCAGCTGGGCCTCATGTAGTCATGCTTATTGGCTACATTTAACGCTTGGACATCTTAGGGATTAAATTCCTGGATGAGTTGCGTACAGATCTCATCCTGTTACCACTGACCATGACCTTCTCTAGCTTTATTGTCAACTAAAACATGAGCAGCAATGAGAAGAGTCTGTCGGAGCTTCTGACCTTGATACTCCAGGTAGATAAGGACATGGGGTGTGACAAACCCACGGTCCATATGGTGAACAAGAAATGGAAGGACAAGGAAAATGGTCCAATGACATATAAATGGTCTAAAGCCCCAGAGCACTGTCCCTCCAAGAAGGGGAAGATCCAGAGGCATGGCAAGGAACAAGAAACAGTGTGTTTTGCATGTGGCTAGTAGGGACACTGGAAGAGGAACTGCACCCAAAAGTGTGGGGACGCTATCGGTGAATTTTTTATCGAGTGCAATATTTCTATTTCTACACATTGGGTATTAGATTCGGCTTGTGGGGATCACATATATAATCAAATGCAGGAAAAAAGTAGATTTAGAATGATCGCCAGAGGTGAGGTGGATCTTCGAGCTACCAATGGCGCAAGGCTGGCTGCGTTGGCTATTAGAGACTACCACCTCTCATTGCTGACTGGGATGATTTTGGTTTTACATAACTATTATTATGTTCCTAGTGTTACCAAGAACATAATTTCTATATCATGTTTGGATATGGATGGATTTGTTTTCAAATTTGGAAATAATGGTTTTCTCTTTTATAAGAACAACGTATGATATGGTATGGCATATTTAAATAATGTTTTGTATGTATTTAATTAATAAAACCAAGTGTTGGCAATCGATAATGAAACAAACTCACATGACTCACACATCACCCAGTTATGGCATCACCACCTTGGTCATGTGAACGAGAAGCGTTTGACAAAGCTCTGTCAAGATGGCTATTTAGACTCTACTGAGCTAAAACAACTTGATAGATGTCACGCTTGTTTATAAGAAAAAAGGATCAACCTGCATTTTGGTGGACAAGGTGAAAGGGCCACATAGCTTCTAGGATTGGTACACACAGATGTGTGTGGACCATTTCCAATTGAATCTAGAGGTGGATATTCTTACTTGATTGCGTTTACTAATGATTTGAGTAGATATGGCTATGTCTTCTTAATGAGGTATAATTCAGAGTCCTTAGAGAAATTTAAGGAATTAAGGAATGAAGTAGAGAATCAGCTTGGTAAGAAGATAAAGAAGCTTCGATCAGATCGAGGTGGAGAATATCTGAACCAGGAGTTAATCGATCTTCTACGGGATTTGGGGATTCTATCTTAGGTCACTCCTCCTTATACTCCACAGTGTAATACTGTTTATGAAAGGAGGAACCGCGCCTCGTTGTACATGGTGAGGTCAATGTTGAGTCATGTAGATCTTCCATTATACTTTTGGGGATATGAATTACAAACTGCCACATACAGATTAAATTGAGTACCAACTAAGGTGGAAAATGGACTTCCATCTGAGTTATCAAATGGATGGATACCCACTTTGTCGCACAAACGTGTATGGGGATGCAAGGAGTTTGTTAAGGCCTTCTCAGGAAACAAATTTTCACCCTGGGGCATGAAGTGTATCTTTATAAGATATCCCAAGGAAATGAAAGGATATTACCAATATAACCCTCAAGACAAGAAAGTGATTATCGCCAGACAAGCAGTCTTTCTTGAGAGGGAGCACATCCTCAATAAGGATAGTGGGATTAAGATTGACTTCGACAAAGTTGATGATCAAGATACAGAAGAGTTGGTACTGGAACAAGTTACACAGCTCCCCGTGGAAGAGGTTCCAGAAACACTAGTACTATGTAGGAGCTCAAGAGAGGTAAGGGAACCAAAGAGATTTGGTTTTCTAGTCACTGAGGATGGTGAATCATTGTTTTTTGAAAATGATGAACCTCTCTCCTACATGGATGCAGTAGAAAGGTCAAAAGCTACAAGATGGCTAGAAGCTATGAATTCTGAGATGGATTCCATGTATCAGAACCAAGTTTGGGTTCTGGTCGATGAGCCAGTTGATGTAAAGCCTGTTGGATGCAAATGGGTATTCAAAAGAAAGATGGACATGGAAGGTCAAGTTAGCACCTATAAAGAAAGGCTAGTAGCTAAAGGATTCAGACAGCGTCATGGAATTGACTATGATGAAGCCTTCTCGCTAGTTTCCTTGTTTATATCCATAATAATCATACTTGCCATATCATATTACCATGACTACGAGATTTGGCAGATGGATTTCAAAACAGCATTCCTTAACGGGAACCTTCAGGAAGATGTCTATATGACACAACTAGAAGGGTTTGAGACACCAGGTGAATCCAAATGGGTTTGCATGTTGCAGAAATCCATTTATGGATAAAAGCAAGCATCCAGGTCATGGTACATTCGATTTGATGAAGCCATAAAGGAATTTGGTTTCATTAAAAACGAATGTGAGCCATGTGTTTATAAGCGGTTTAATGGGAATGCGTTCATCATCCTAGTGGTATATGTTGATACCATATTGCTTATTGGAAATGACATACCAGCCTTATAGTCAGTTAAGGACTGGTTGAACAAGTGTTTCTCCATGAAGGACTTAGGAGAAGCAGCCAACATTCTAGGGATCAAGATCATTCATGACAGATCCAAGAGGCTGCTTGGACTAAGTTAGGGTATATACATTGACCAGATACTAAAGAGATTTTGTATGAAAAAATCCAAGAGTGGATTGGTTCTGGTGTCACATGGCTTACATCTTTCTCAGAAAATGTGTCCCCAGACATAATAGGAAAAATTTAGGATGTGTAATATCCCATACGCTATGGCTATATGATCCATCATTTATTCCATTTTATGTACCAGGCATGATGTTGCCTATGCACTAAGCATGGTAGGAAGATATCAAGAAGATCCCGGAGAACAACATTGGACTGCTATTAAGACTATCCTTAAGTATCTGAGAAGAACTAAGGATATGTTCCTGGTGTATGGAGGAGACGAGGAGCTTTTCATTAGGGGGTATGCTAATGCTGGTTTTCAAACAGATCAGAATGATCTGAAGTTGCAATCTGGATATGTTTTCTATCTCAATGGAGGAGCTATGAGATGGAAGAGTTAAAAGAAGCCAGTTGCCACCGATTCTATAGTGGAGTCTGAGTATATAGAGGCTTCTGATGCAGCCAAAGAAGCCATCTGGATTCGTAACTTTTTCCAGGATCTTGATTTGGTTCCTAGCAGTAAATATCCCATTACATTGTAATGTGATAATACTGCAGCGGCAACTCTTGAAAACGAACCAAGGTCACATCAACGGACCAAGAACATACTCTGAAAGTATCACCTATTAAGGGATTTCTATCAAAGGGGTGATGTTGCAGTGATCAGAGTGTCTACAGAAGAGAACATTGTAGACCCCATGACTAAAGTCATATCTTTACAGAAGCATGAATATCATGTGAGAGCTAGCAAGTTAAAGGTTGTTATCTGTTGGCTCTAGTCCAAGTGGGGGTCTGTTCGAGTTGGTGGTCTAGAACCAACTACTTTGTACTTTTACATTAAATAAAACCCTTATGATTTCTATATTGTTCTTCTGCATGACTTGTCATGTGATAATGTCCTATGGACAGCTGTTGCATTAAAGGGTCGTAGCGGATCCCTGCTATGATGAGAACCCGGAAGTGTCGTAACACTGTTTTTGAATATAATTTCAATGACCAGATGATATTATTTGAGGGACACAAATAATACAGGACATTAGGGGTGAGGACTCATAGAACTTTGAGGCACCTTCTCATGGTGTGCGTCCTTGGTAATATCCAGGAGGATATTATGAGAACGAGACCCGCCAGTAGGAAATCCACATTTCATAGTGTCATTGGATTTTCCTATCTGCAGACGTGTGTATTGGTCCTTAGATTTTAAGATTATTATTAATGGGTATTACAACTCTCGAACTTAGATGTATTGACGAAAACTATGATGACACACTATTCGCAGCAAGGTAGGATACGTTGGGTGCGTCACGAGTAATACCGCATTAATAGATAATCCGAGAAAGGATTTGTCCCTTCCATTCTATAACGGAAGTAGATATCTCAGGCACTTTGATGGAATTGATATAGCCTAAATAAATCCATGGCCATGGTAAGGTATGGGAATGTTCAATTCTGGGAAGTCAAAGAATGATTAATCAAGAAAATGGGATGATGGCACTAGCATGCAACCTGCTTGATTGGTGATATCGAGGAAAAGGGATTATATTACACGTTAAGCGCTCGTTGGAAGTGACATGTCATTACGTCGTTAACTTCTTTCACTATGTGTTCCATGGCATGTTTCTAGATGCTAACCTTGGAATTTAGGTAGGCTCAGCCTAATGCCACTAAGAATGATGCCTAGAGGGTCACACACTAAGTATGTCTATGTATCTCAGTTAAATATTAATTTAACAATTTAAATAAATATTATTCCCAACTGTGGTTTAATAATTATTTAAGGATGTCTGATCGCATTTATTTTGACACTAGTTATTCGGGAGAATATATTGTGGACGAAACAATATATTTATTAGCGAGTGACACAGTTACATTTATATAATAAATTAAAATTCATTACTCAAGGTTTAATAAATTTGGTGGATAAAAATGGAAAATAAAAGTACATGCCATGTATATTAAATATACACGCCGAGTAGTTTTATGGAAAACAAGTACACGCCGTGTATTAATTACTACATGCCGTGTACTTTTCTAGTTGGGATTTTTGGGACTTAATATTGTTTTATTAAATGATATTTATTGTAATCAGCATGGGATCATGTCAAGGAATTAATAATTTGACATGGGGGTTTTCAATAAGATTTAATGAAATAAATAAAACATGTAATGCGTTTATTTATTGTCATAACTCTGTTAACCTCAAACCCGATTATAAATATCCTAGCAACCCCAACACTTGAAAGTGCCAATTGTTGTGCACAATGGAATTTGAAATACTCTCAAGCCAAAAGTGAATTCCCTTTCCACCAAGAACGCCCTCAAGTTACGAGAGCAAGATCCTCCACCGGATCAAGGCGGTCGAAGGCGGACATTGCAAGCGAAGGTTCTTCTGCGCTAGCACCCGGAGATCCCTTCGGCGATGTCCGGAGATACGTGACACACATGTGGATCACCGGTAGAGGAATCCTACACTTGGATTCTACGACGCAACGACGGATCACTGAATCGTGACCGAACACATCAACTAATAAATAATTCCAATGAGGTAATTCTTATGCATTAATTAAATGAATTATAATCAACATATGATGATCCACCTCAAGGTTTCTGGGACTCCTCTTTTATTTTCGTTCTTCATTCTATTATGAAGATTCGGCATTTTATATCATGATGGATCTCGGATTGGACGTTGTTTAATGTTAAAATTAATGTTGGGCTAACACACCAACGTGCTTCCACTGTGCCCGGAACCTACAATTTACTTATTCACATGGATATTCTACTAGTAGAATAATCACATGTGATATCAATGACCACTTTCTTAATGATGGAATGCATAATTCCAGACTATCATAACCACATTGTTAAGGCCTTATTCCAAGACTACAAATAATATTTTGTCAAGGCCTTGTGCCAAGACTACAAATAAGATTTTTGTCAAGGCCTTGATCTGAGACTAAAAATAAGATAGTGTCAAGGCCTTGTTCTAAGACAGTAGTTTCTCTCATGATACCTACCAATGTATCGAGGAGATATAACAGGCTCCACCCGTCACTTACTAAGTCTAATGCATTCCTCATATGAATAGGTTTAAACATAACATATACATTCGTATTAAAAATAGCATACGAAATGTCAATACCTTCTCCAAAACCATGAATGGTATACAAATAACACATCTACAGTCAAACATATCACAAAACCATCAATACAATATGGATGTTTTTTATCATAATAAGTCTACTTCAAATAATCTTATAATACATCAAAGGATGTTGACATTGGTGAAATAAAAACTATTTGAGAGAAATATGTTTTTTCATAAAATAATTTAAAAGTCACATAATTATAAAAGAAATCATTTACATTGAAAATATTCTAATAATATTTTAAGAGAAGCTTCGATGATTTTTATAATGGCGTAAAATAGTCGCACTAGCCATATAAGTTAAAAAACACATTCTTACCCTAATTTTGTCGAAAAGGTTAAAAAGGACATTGTTTTTAAAACGATGGAAAGATTACTTTATAAACATATTATAAAAATTCAAACAAGGGTATAAATGAAATTAACCCATTGTATATAGTATAGTAATAATGTTTTCAAATATGGTTTTAAGAAACATGGATGTGTATGATAAAGATGTCCCAATAGATAATTACGTATAAACAACCTCGGATAATGAAGAGATCGTGAAATTAAACCTTATCTTGTAATTTTACTTGGTCAAGGATAGGTTAAAATCTTGAATAATGGTAAAATAATTGTTATAAAATTATACATGAATTATATACATTAATATTATAGAATATATGATCTTTTAACATTACATTGTTAATAATATCATAGTATTATCGTCGTTTTGGGTGTTAACAGATTCATTTTCCTTTATATTATTTGTTAGGTGAGTCTTATTTGTTATTGATGAGATGTATATTATTCATATCCAAAATTATATCATGTATTTAAACATTATTTTTATTCATCTAATGAAAATTAATCTTGAATGGATGTGATGGTGAATGAATCTCATCGCGTTCGTGGAGACGATAATCCGTACGTACACACGAGCGAAAATATCATTCTTTTGATATTAAAATAACACATAATTGAATGGTATATAATATATACATAATACTTAAAATGTTATATTTATTATTTACATGAATTAATCATCATTATTATAACCATCCAAATAATAATGTATTGAATAACAATTAAACCACGACGTGGAGATGGTAATCCGTCCGTATGAACGTATGGTGAAATGTCATTAAAAGGATGGATAGAATAATGAATATGGTTGTAAAATATTTATAATAACATAATAGTATATATAGCATACTGTAGTTATAATTTTAGAATGTAAATAACAACGAAAGGCGATGTGGAAGAAGAAAAGAACTTGTAACAGGATGGTGAAATTATTACCTTTTTCGGGTTCTTCCTTTTGATTTGATAAAAAGGGCTCCATAAGATGGATTTATGACTAATGTAGGGCCTCTATGATAATGTGAGGACAGTTTAAATGATATTTGGGTAGATTTTGGTATAGCCAAATGGATTTTATGTTGTGAATTAGAGAGAAGGGGGGTTCCCTTTTATAACAGGGGTGAGCGGCACCTTAGGAAAAGCTAGAAATATTATTTTATAATAAACTAATTTTCGGTTTCTACTGGGAAAATAATGGATTATTTAAATTATAATGTGAGGATGGGTCTAAAACCACTCAACCAATAGGTTTTAGACAGGTTTGGGTCACTATATTAACCTTAACATTTAGATTTAACTCTTAGTTAATTAGTTTGACCTTTGCCATGTCTCTTTGTATTTTTATATTATATGGTTAATAAACATTCTATATACATAAAATAGAACCCCAAGAGGATACTAAATGATAAAAATATCATTATATAGGTCTTTTGGCCGAACAATATTTTTTTAGGAATATTATATAAATTCATAATATAATATTTTTTAAAAAAATTCCTTTATTTCAATTTTGACACTATTTAATAATTGATTTGTGGTAAAGTTATAACAACATTATTAATTCAAAATAAATTAATTTAATCAATAATAACATTTCATATTATCCTAGATAATTCTTGGATGGAATTGAAACGTTAATGTTGTATATATTGTAAATTCATAATACCATTTATTTGATTCCATCATTAATAAGGAAAATACTGCATCATTATTGTGTCATAAATAAAGTTAATTATTCAATGTCTAGAAATTATAAATAAAGTATCATTATATAGGAAATCATTTTATATTCATAATTAATATTAATATTCTAAATGATAACATATATAAACCTGTGTATAAATTGTTTTCCTAAAAGATATATTCTTATTTCATTTTTGTATTTACTTTAACTTAATTAATATAAAATGTCCTTGTCACTTACAAGTGGCTCCATGGGGTCCCCAAATAAACCCCAAAATACCCATGGTTGGACATGTATCATCTAATAGGGTTAGGACGCGTGTTAGGGTAATTTAATATTATATTAATATTATTGTTTACCATTATTTTCTTGATTAACCCTTAACCATGGTAAATAAAATATTTACCGAAGTAATTATTCAAAATGTCTAAAACTAAAAGTTATCTATTTTCACAATTTGGACCTCCTGATTCTAAATATGGAATCAATTTTTCTAAATTCAAAAAAAATAAGTGGAAGAAATTAATTTAAAATTAATTCCTGTTGTCAAAACAAAAAGCGGGGTTTTTAAGAAATAATAATTATTAAAAGATTGACATTCATTTATGTATCGTTTAAATGTAAAATTACATCCAATGACCAACATTGGATTAAAGGGTAAAAATATATTCTAACTATACTTTAAAACCACACAATATTATATGTTATAACTATAAATTATTTGGATAAAAACACTGTTTTTAATTAAAGTTTATAATTTTTCACTGTTCATCAAAAATTGGATGTTCTCAGGAAAATACCAAAAAATCACCCTAATATAATTTTGATATTCCGAGTCCAAAAATGATGCCCAATTTGAATAATAAAATTTATAAATTTTCAAAAAGTGGGTATTACTATTCATAACGGCTACATTGATTGGTTGTGGTGTGTGTTAGAACCTCGAAGTTACGTACAACACACAATACTATATTATTAAAAGAGAAGTATATCATTGATGTTTGGGGTGTTACAAAATTTTTATCATATTATTGAATGTTCTCTTCAAAATCCATCTTTCTGGAATATGTTCACTCCCAAAACCATCTTATTATTAAGGGTTCACTCCTAAAAAACTTTAAAAGACAAAGCCCAATACTAAACTGTGTTCACACCATATTCTAGATCTATACTACAAATACTAGATAACTCATAATTCAAGACATGAATTACTGAAATGGGATCACTCCTCATTCAAACCATGTATTACTAAACCAATATCTCTCTTTGTTCTTTACATATCATACGGAACTGAGTTCACTCCACATTCGGGACATGACTATCTCATGAGGTATAAATCATTACCCAATTCATTGGATGGAGATATTGGTCCCACTCATCAAATAATGAATTATTACATATTTTTACAGAAGATAAGAAAAACATCATCATATCATGATCCATAAAATGAGATGGGTTTTTAAAAAATAATGTCATTACCCATGATATAAGACGGGTATTATAAATACTAAATCATATTCTATCCTATGGAAAAGAAATTGGTTTCATAATAATTTTACCATAAAATAACCCATGAAATGAAATGGGTTTCACAATAATTTTTTCATGGTGTAACCTATTGAAGAGAAACGTGTTTCATAAAAAAGATAACATCTTAAACATAAATCATTTCGATAATGAATGTGAAATTGTTCTATATATCATATCTAAAGTAAATCATAAATTATATATATGGATGTAAACTTCAATAGATAATTATATTGAAATATCCCTTGATTAATTTCTTAAATAATATATCAATTATTTATAAATAAACATTCAATGACAAAAAATATTTTAAAAATATTTTTTATTAAAACCAATTTGATAGCCTATGAAGTAATCAATGAAACCCCTTAAGAAATATCTTTAGTGAAATATTAATTCCATTTGAAAATCAAATTCAAAAAAACCTTTTGAAAACCATTTTATTTGAAAATAACATATAAAACTTATAAATTAATCTTTTATAATAATTTAAAACACTTCATGAACATAAATTATTTTGAAAACCCTTTATTAGTGTAAAACACTTTATAAACGATTTTAAAAAATATTATGGAAAAATATTTCTTAAAAAAAATTTACATTGTAAAAATTCATAGGATGAGTCATGGAAATGATGATCCTAACAATGGATAAGTCTATACAAGTTGAATATTCCTTTTTCACCGTAATATGTTTGGAAATGCTCTTATATTAAAAAATTATAGGAATATTCTTTTTTCATTTTTTTTTTGAAAATGGGAAAAAATTGGAAAGAATTTATTTTAATGGTCATAGTATAACATTAAAAAAAAAAATTAAACCATTTTTACAAAAAATATTTTTTAAAGAGCACATATTTTTGACCGAAGAGAAATATATAGTCGATTTTTCATAAAAACGCTTATCTAGTTATCATAATTTCTAAAAAGTTGAAAAATGAAATCATTAATTGAATAAATCATGAATAAATTGAGGATAATTAAATTAATTAGTGTCAATGAGAGGATTATCATAGGATTTAATAATTGGATACATTATTTTAAACAATCCCAATAAAAGATGAGAATATAAAAATTAACTCTTACAACTTGTGTAATATTAAATGATAATTCCCGAGGGATAATAACATTATTTGAAGCCTAAAATATAATTAAAATATGTATATTCATGATAAATTAATTCAAAGGGATTTTTATACCCTACATACAATAAAATTGATGCATGACATTGCATGTGTCTCAAAGAAGGAATACTAAGTCAAAATTTCCTTAACGATTTAGAATCTTTTTAATCCATAAATACCATGAAATATAGATAATCAAATGGAAATGTAAATAAAAATATAATTATGGATAATATTTGTAGAATAAAATAGTTGGAAATATATACACCATAGAAAATAATGAGTTATAAATACAACATATATCTCGAAGAAAAAAACATAGGATATGAAAACCCTTACCATAAGTCTTCAATTTCATTAGACAAATTCAAATCACCTATATTAAAAATATTATTTTATTAAAAATATACCAAAGAACAATATTTATATATATAATTCCATATAAGTTTTTATTAAGATTTTTTATAACCTGTTTATCAATAATTTCATGAAAAAGTTTCTTGTAGGGTAACAACCTCTTTCTCATATATTTTTTACCTGTTTTTCATGATCCAATTATGTATATAACTTTTTAATTTATTATATAATATAAAAAAATATAATATATATTTATTATATATTTTTTTATAACATTTTATAAAATATTTAAGTATAAAATGAAATACAATATTCAGGGAGACGGCAGGTTGTATGTATGCGTGAATGCAGCATACATTTACTTGTCTTTTTTTGAAAGAATGAAAATTAATTGATAAATATTTATATAAATATTATTTTATCATTTTTATTTTATTTATATAATTAATTTTTATTAATCATTCTCTCAATAAATTCCATGAAAATCATTAATGAATCACATCACATTGATGAGGCAGTAGTCCACATGTCCAAAATCAAATTTATCGTATTCCCAAAAAATGGAAAGCATGTAAGTGTGTGTTATATAAAAATGAATATTTATAAAGACACAGTAAATATAATGTATATCATAAAAAATTGTATTTTCACCATTATATCCAACCTTTTGTGGTTGTAATGGATGAACGAAAGACATCGGTTCGTGAGGTGGTAGTCTGCTGTACATGTGAATGATGATTGTATATCCCATTTCATGGATGTGTGTATTATTGTAGGTCATAATATTAAAATAATTAAAACAATTATAAAGAAGTTACTATGGTTATTATATTATCACATAATAATAATAGCTTAGTGGGTTGGATGAGTAAATAAAAATAAAATTTAACATTGTTGAATGATATATCTTTTTCGAGTAACTCCTATTGGTTTGTTCCAAAGGGATTACTTGGTTGAATTTGTGGAAAAATTGAGAATTCTAGGATCATAGTTGGGAATTTTAGAGCTTATTTGGTTAGGTTTTTTTTATAAAATTGTCTTTATTGGAGTACGGATGAGATGGAGGGAGTGAGTGCCCTTTTATAGTAAATGTGAAGTGGCATTATTGTAAATTTAAATAGGTAGAAACTATTGAGAGGTCTCCCAAACATCATGTGACTCCAATAATTATACATATTATAAAAATAGAGGATATTTTGTAAATATTTCCATATAATTACTTTTTTAATTGTGACTATGATATTTTATTCCGTAAGTTAATGTTTATCCAATAGGTAAACAAGTTTTTAACTTAATCACTGTAATTAATTATAATTACTTTTATGAATAAGTTTTGTAAAAAAATATGTTCAAAATTTATGAAATTAAAAGTTAATATTAATTAAAATATCATATTAATAGTTATAAATTATAAACACAAAATCTTTTTAATATAATTTAAAATTAAACTATCATATGGGATGTACCAATAAGATTTTAATGGAAATGATCACAAGTTTCATATATTTTATATCATATATCAATGTAAAATTGATCCCATTGAATATAATTTGATTAATAGATGTAAAATTGATCTAAATATTCATTTAAAAAAATATTGGAATTATAAAAATAAGTTAATTAGATGAAAATTTTGTTTTCAATTTAAATTCATTGTTTTTCACTAATCATCAAAAAATAAAACATATCATAAAAATTCAAAAAACTCACCCAATGTAAATTTTGATATTAAATTTTCTAAATTGAGGTTTATTTTATAAAATATAATAATTAAATTTTAATCTTATATTTAAAATAAGAGTACCATTAAAAGGAGGTAAAATTAAATTTTAGAAAAAAATCATTTTATTCATAAAATTAGATTAGTCTTATCTTATACCTATAAAATATATTGGACATGTTTCAATGATTTGGATTTAATATATAATATATAAGTTATATTAAAAACATTAATAAAAGGTGGTTTTTTATTAATTGACATAAAATGGTTTTTATGCATATAAAAATAATTTTCCTTGAGAAATAATTTATATATTTTCAAATAGTTCTTACATTCATTTATAACTAATTGATAACAGAAGGATTCATTTTTTATAAACATATAAATTTTAACATAATATTTTAGATAATTTTATTTGTAACTTCCATTCCATTAACTGGGTAATAATTTTACTAATATTATAATAAAAATATTTACAGTATTTTAATGTTCATTAAAATTCGGCGTTGTGTGTAATGAAAGTTATTGAAGGGACTCGGTATTGTTTATAACACATGGATGACATAGTGTTTTTTTTAGTTAAACGATAATCTAATTTTTTTGTGTAGTGAAATCATAACATGGTTTTTCCTATAATGAAATCAAAAAATAATACATTCATATAACAAAATCGATATATAGTGTTGTATGAAACGAATAATAAATAAAAATATTAAATTAATTCAAAAAAATTATCATTTTCAGACAATTTTCATATTAGATAATAAGTCCCTCAAGTATCATTCACTATTTTACTCTTGAACTACTGTTGTATGTGTCTATGTTCTTTGATCATCATATACTGTATTACCTTTCCCTAGCATATAATAATGTACAAAATCAAATGACGTTAGGTATTATCCCCGTATTCATTGTATGAGGTTAAAGTCATGTGAGTTGAATATTAATTAGTTTATTTTGTTATTTTCATAAGACAATTATCCCCCTGAAAATACTGCATCCAAAACATTCAAGGAATAACCCACTATTACTAACACAAGAATTATAAGACATTGAAATTTATGAATTATTACTTTTTAATTAAATTACCCTTTGGAATATTTTTCAATTCACATTAAATTGAAAATGGTTTATTTTTTATTAATGAAATAAGTTGGATTGAATAATGAATTACCCCAAGATAATTGTACATTACACAAAACATAAATTTTATCTTTCTATATAGGTAAAAATGAGGTTAGGTTGTGACTTTTCATACATCACACGCATCACCAAATTGGAATACACAACACACAACACCGACTTGGAATTCGTTACACACCACACTATGTTTCAATGTAACACCATTTTATTATTATAATTATTTAAATTATATATTTATAATCTAGATGTTATATTTAGAAATGTGAATAGTGATAACTATTTTTAAAATAATTTTTATAATGATTTTATAAAAATATATATATATTTATGTTGACAAATATAATTTTTGTTAAAGTCATTATATGTTTAAAAATAATATTTTATCAAATGATGTCTTTTTTATTGTTCTTTATTAAAAGATTATAAAATTAATTTTACACCAATTAAGTAATTGAAATCTAGAAAATACAATTGATTTTTTAATTTAGAATGTGTCATTTGGATTATGGTCAAATTTTTGGATTTCTCTAAGAATAATCATTTTAGGATGAATAATGAAAAATACAAGATTTTAATTCAAACCTTCTATTTTAAAAAATTTACGTTTATTTATAAATTATATTTTAATTTTTTTAAAAACTGTTTAATAGGATAATAATTTCATCACTTAATCCAATTTTGGCCATTATTATCAATTTCAAAAATAAATTAGGTATAAAAAATAGCAATTTTTTCGATGTTATTACTTTATAAACTCGTGGTGTTATCACGTCAGTGGGATTAATTTTAAATTAATTTATACCACATCTGTGATTAGAATTTTTAAAACTATATTCCATATTTTTAATTTGACTATTTTATAATTTCTATTTGGTTTGACGTAGTTTTAGAAAAAAATTATTGTTCAACATATTAAAAATTAATAACATATTTTAACCTAAAATTAAGATTAACTAAGGACTAATACATTAATATAATAACCAAAATGACCTAGAAACTAGTCCAAAACCCAATTTATGGTATTTCATTATCCATTACCCATAATTTATCTATTTTTTTGTATTCCTATTTGTTAGAGAACACGTGGGCACACCAAATATATTTTAATAAAAATCCAACTATGTCCTTTGCCTTCCCTATAAAAGACGTCAACTTCTATATCTTCTTCACAGTACTAAAACCACATAGGTTCAACAAATAACTTCCCAATTCACTTCCCAATATCCATTCATCCCTCTTAGAAGCCTCCGATTTGGAATAATGATTTCTAAGGAATCCTTTTGGCACAAACCAGAAGGAGTTAACCGATTGAGAGATATCATCTTCTCTCAAACATCTTTCATTTATTTCCTTCTAAACCCACAAAAACTCCCTTTATTTCATTATTATATAAAAAAATTATTCATAAATAAACTAGTATGTCTTTTGTTATGTCTTAAAAAAACACATACACTAACCTATGTCTAATGGGTAACAGACACATTTTTTTGTTCATACTAAAATATCTCCTCACTAAACGTTGATTGTTCATTTTTCCTTTACCGCCTCTCATGGTGGAAATAATGATGGAAACTGTATACATATATTCCATATATTATTTTTATTTTTTTCTTTAATCTTATTTATTTATTTTTACAAATCATAACTTTTTAAATTCCATTTTGGGTTAATACAAATTTTTTTTGAGGAATTGTGGATTACCACCATCTCAAAATGATGTGATTCGTTCATACACTACAAAGAATGTATTAAAGATGGATTCAGTGAATATATATGATAAATTTGACATAATAAATCTACTACGATAAAGATATATGTATATATATATACATATATATATATATTGCTTTTATATTTTTCTTCAACATGACAATTAAACGAAAATAGAGTTTATGTGTACATATGGCTAACCGTCTCTAGGAACACTGTATTCCATTTAAAACTTATATATCCTATAGATTATTAAACTACATGTATAATTAATATTAATTATATTTAAATCATAGTTTAAATTCTATAAATCGTTATTTAAATATAATTGAAATAGATAAAAAAATTAATACTCATAAAAAAAGGGATATTACCCGAAGTGAATCATTAACATAGAACTGTTAAGAAAGGGGTAATATAAATCCATAATAAAACAATATATTATTTTAAAAGTAATTAACTATTTTATGATAGATTTATAATAAATTTATATTAATTATAATCTTTTTTTAATGAGTATGACGAATTTCATGACACAATGTAACGAGATTTCATCAAACATTTTATTTTTGTGGGATACATGTTGTATATGCTAGTCATTTATTTTTTGTGGTGTGTATTATACCCATGAATAAATTATATGATTCTTATAATAATTTTTTTTGAATTAAATATTCATTATTTTATCTTTATTTCATGAGTTTATGTTTTTTATGTTACCAAATATGTAATGTAATTTTGTATCAATTTTCATTCTTTTAGGAACATGCCATGTTATTCACCTATATTTTTCCATGAGAGGTATATACTACAGATTACATTTTATATAATGAATCTAATTCTTTTCATGATATTTTATGATTCAGGTAATTTATAATTATATCAAGGGGATTATAGTCTATTGTTTCTGAGTGGTAATAGTTTATTGAAAAAATATCATCACTTATTGAGATTGTTTATGTTTATGCTTCCTTTGATGAAATATTATGACCCTTATCCAAATAGAATAATTGAACTATATTCTTCTCATGGTGTTTATTATATATTAATTTATTTGTGACATTAATCCTTTCTTTGGTAGATAATATTGGTAAGAAATTATTTTTGAGAATTCCCAACATTTACCTCCGTTCAATAAAAAATATGTGATCCTTAATAATAATGTTTTCTTGAAATGGTTTCCCGGAATATTATGCTTTTATCATAAAATATTTATGAGTAATTTTTACCCTTTTTCTCCTCCACAAATTTTTCTAATAAAAAAATTCTTCTCTTTTTTTGATTATTGAATATTTCTAATGATTTTACCGTAGAAAAGGAATGTTCTTTTTACCTCATACAACATGTATGAATATAACAACCATCAGATCATTGATGATTTATCTTCATGTCCAAAAGGGTTTGTTTTTAGGAAATATTTTTAAAATATATTTTCATTGAATTGGTTATCAAAAATATTTCATGCTTCTTTCAATTGTTTTTATGTAAAATGGGTTTCAAGATTATTTTTGTTTTAGTTATCAATTATCAATGAATATAGGATATTTACATTAAATATTTTCTAAATATTATTCCCTATTATTTTCCATATAATATAACATCTGTTTATGTTACTCATTTACTTTTAGTAAATGATCTAAAGGTTCCATTCATATTATTTTTTAATGGTTTCTATTTTGATGGAATGATACATAATACACTAATTTCACTTCAAAAAGGTTTATACTTTTCAAACCTACTTATTTTCACAATATATGATTTTATGAAGTGATTATGAAACCAATCACAAATCATAGGTTATTATGTAATGAAATTTAATGATTCCCATTTCATTTCATGCGTTATGAATTGATTTTTATAAAACATATCTCTTTTTATGGGTCATGATATAAATAAAATTTTAAAATATTGTGGTACATGTATGAATGGTTTTATTATGTGATGTGTGGGATGTATATCTCCCTATAATGAATTTGGTAATGATTCATTGTATATAAGCTCGTAGGGTATTTGGGTTTTATCATATTTCTTAAAAAAGAAGGTACATGAGTTGATTCCTAAGCCTAAAAATAAGAGGGTATATGGGTTGTATACCAGGATTAAATATAAGAGGGTACACATGTTGTAGCATAATCTATGAAAATAAGAAGGAATATAGGTTATAAGAAAATATTGAAAACAAATTGTTGCATGGTTTGTATCCCAATCCTAGAAGTATATGGGTACATAAGTTTTTATTCTAAGCCCGAACTAGGTACCCGGGTCATAGACCAAGTCTAACATGTTATAAAGGTCTTGGTAGGTATCCTTGAAATATGATTTCATAATCTTATTTGCATTCGAAAAATTCTATGTTGTATTATTATGTTATACTATCATGACTTATGACCTTAATTATCTTAAGATCTATGTCTTATGAACATCAAATATTTATTATGATATCATATTTAGAGGATATGAACATCAAAAGTTTGGTTCAAGATTTATAACCTTTGGATCATGTTATGAATATGAATTTACATCATTTACCCATAAATGGCATCTAATCTCACCCATTTCTTATGCTTCCTTTCACCATGTTATGATGAAAGGATTTATGTAGAAGTAATTATGTAGGAGAAATTTATGGGTGTTAATGATTTTCTTTCATAGGGATATAATGTTTGTTTACATGTTTCAAAGGATACTAAACTATTATTGTCTTCACACACGTATTTTTGAAATGTACTTAATATTCATCAGAAATAATGTAATATGCATGAATTCTATGCATGGGGTAAAAATTTTGTTATGATAGGATAGTTTTAGTAAACCATTGGAAAAATTGATGTGAATTCTTTAGTGAGATCCAAAGGTATATTTTAAAGGGTATGTCTTGGGATGTCTCAAAAGATAAGTATAAGAAAATTTATAGACATTGTACTAGAATTTTGATAAGGGCTGGTGTGAGTGGATTCCAAGATAAACATCCATTCATGGATATATCAAGTGGATGTGTCTTTAGAATAGATGATCCTAGATTTAACAACTCTGATAAGATATTTCAAGCTAAACTCGGGGTAATCTGGTACACAATAACAGGTCTTACCATACCTTCAGTTTGACACTCCTAGGGGATATTCATTGATGATTTAAAAACACCTCATGAACCATGCTTCATTATGTAAATATAATTTTGTTCTAAATAATATAGGATGAACCAAGGGTGTCATATATTATGTATCTTTTCAAGATTTAGACATAATATGAGTAATTCATTTACTGACAATGTGGTTTTTTTCTATGATAAGTACTACACATGCTAGGAATCTGGTTTATTCAATGTTGAGAACTAGAAGGAACTAAAATGGAACATGATCAAGAATTTATACTTTAACAAACTCTTAGAGTCATCATGTATGTAAAGTAAGTATTTTTCAGAGAGTTCAGGTAAGGATCACCATGGAGGAAATAATATATTTATTCATTTGTATCAAGAATGTGTAATGAATCACCTTACATAGTATATTATAGGAATAATAAGATATTTTAACTATGGAAATTAAATGAATAATGAAAGTGACAGTAAGGTAAAATTTAAGAGTTTAGTTAATGAAATAGGTGATAATGTTGGCCTGCCTATGTTATCATCAATGGTAAATTATTTTATGTTTGGATAAAGTTTTCATTATGAAACTCAATGTTCCTAGTGGGAATATACTTTAGAGAAAATATAAAGTGGTGAGAGTAATGGTTACATTATAGGTGATGAAAAAAATATAGATTATATGTGAATGGAAAGAGGTATTGTTTAATAGGATGAGGTAGAATTTTTAATTTCATAAGGATGACATGGAATAATAAATGTTTTTATGTATTTGGATTTATGTATTATGTTATAGAAAAGGTGACATATGTAAGGATTTTTTAGTTTTTATTTTTTTCTACATATTTACTAGAACGCATTGAATGGATCAAATGGTATGGAAATGTGATATAATAGAGAGGTAGTGTCCATTGAAAACACCTTATTAAGTGAATGATAAATCATAATATGTTACTTATGTTATGATAATTGTTTTGGATAAAGATATATGGGATATGAATAAGTAAATTTGATGGAACTTATTACCTTGGAACTAATTAAGGTCCTATTGACAATTAGTTCCTGATATCATGAATGAAATTTACATATTCTTGAATTTATGGAATATAAAATGTAATCAATGGAATAAATAATAATGCATGTTTTATGTAAGGAATTTTATTAATTCAGGATGTTACTAAGTCCCAAGAAAATTTACCATGAGGGTATTTACTTATTTGGAATGTAATAACCAATAGATACTTTTTATATATTTCGGGAACAATGTTAAGATGATTTAATGAATTTAATTATAATTTTTGGAATTTCATCTTCCATAAGGGTTTTATGGTTAATCATTCATGATAATATCATGTTAAACATCAGAGGAAGTATTTATGCACCCTATTTGTATTGAAAACCATTGTTTAAAGGCTATTTAGTGATTAACATTATTTAAATGATTTAAATAATATTTGGGAAGTTATATTATTGTAGTTTTAGAATAGGAAATAATGTATGTCGAGTAACAACCAATCATGTCCATCAAGGTTGTGGGTCTTGAACACATGATAGAAGGACAATAATGGTTTCACACCAACCATTGGACTACGCAATGTCGGACAAAATGTATAATTATTTTTTATGAATAATTATTTATGATGAAACAATAGTGTTATTATTTATGTTTATATATTCAATGAATAAACCATTTTTAATTTCACTATTTTTATAGAAACATAGTTATACATTTCATTCTATTATTTGACTCTATATATTCAAAAAGTGTATTTTAGTAATTCATTCATAAAAGTTAATTTTATGAACTCCATTACATGAAGTAATTGATGGATTAGAAATTTATTAAATAACAAATAATGAATTAATTTTGGGTTATATTAGTATTTCATGTAAGTATATTTACTTATATTATTGATCAAAAAATAATTACTCAATGTCATGATGATGATGAAAAATAAAATGTTTCATCATAATACATTAACTGTTATGAACATATGGACTAATTAAATCATCCCAGATTTATGATATTGAGGCCCTCAAATTTATAATGATCATTCAGATTTTTGTAATTGATTTCCTCAATCACTCCAAATAAATATTTACAAATTTACTCAATGTACAATCATCACTCCAACATTATGTTATCTTATACAGAAAACTAGTAATATGTTACTTTGAATAACTGTTATATTTTCAACATTCTCTTTTTAAGTTATATATTAGTATCCATTTTTGTGATGGGGGTTTATATGAATAGAACATTCATGTAATCAACCATTTATAACCAAGAATAATTTTAGTGGGGAAATTAATTTGTAAAGAGGTAGAATGTAACACATTGAGATTTTATTAATTATTTTTTTGAATTAATTTTACCTTTGTAATATTTTGTATTTCATGTAACACTAAAAATTGATTATTTTAATTAATGCATTATGTTTGATTATGTTATACACAACATGAAGTTAATCATTCACCACAAAAAAAAAGAAATTTTATATTTCTCTATAAGGAGGACTGAGATTTGATTGTGATTTGTCATACGTAACACAAAACATTGACTTGGCATACTCAATACGTAACTTGAACATGCGATACGTTTCTTAAAATTCTATGTCTCTACGAAATTCCTTTTTATTGTTATAATTATTTAAAAGATATAAATATAATTTATCCATTAAAATTAAAAATATGAATAGTGATAACTACATTTAAAATATTTTTTACAATTGTTTTACATAAATAAAAAAAATTTATGTGGAGATATATAATTTTTTATAAAGTCCTTATATGATTCAAAATATTATTTTTTCAAATAAACTACTTTTGATGTCCTTTTTTGAAAAATAATTAAATTTGTTTTCAACACATTTTTATATAGAATTAAAAAAATAATTTTTTAATTTATAGTTTCAAAATAATATTAAGGAGAATATTTTGGATTTTTTAGAGAATATTCATTTTTGGATGAATATTGATCAATAATGTATTGTAATTCAAAACAGCATTTCCGTTTAATTTTTTTTAAAGATATATTATTTTTTTAATTATGTAAAATTGTTTAATTGGATAATATTTTTATCAATTAGTCCAATTTATTTCATTATATTCAATTTTACATTTATATTGGGTATAAAACATAGAAAAATGTAGGATATTTGTACATTAAAATCTGGTGGTGAAGTTCTATTAGCAAGATTAATATTAAATTAATTTATTAAACTTAAATTATTAGAAGAAGGAAGAATTTATTCCATATTATTATTAATAATAATTTATAATTTTTAATAAGGGGAACTTCCTTTTATACCTAAATTATTAGTGAAAGTAATTAAAATTAATTACAATAGTTATTTTAAAATTAAGCTTAATTATGTACTAAATCCTAAATTTAAGACCCAAAACGACCACGAAAATATTCTAAAAACACATTTATGGAAATAATTTTGACATTAACCATATAGTATTGATTTTTATGACTTTTGTTAGTTTAAAATATGGTTACACCTAACATGTTTTAAAAAATTTCATGTGTTCCCATTCCATTACCTAGAAATCGACACCAAATCTCCATCTTCTTTGCACCTCTAAAAGAACATTAAATCAGAAATTATCTTCCCAATAAAATTACCAACATACCTAATTACCTACTAGAATAATGAACTTGGGAATAAATCTATCCAAGGAAGATTTTTTTTCACCAATGAATAGGAGTTTCCCGATTAAAAGGTAACGTCTTCTCTGATGCTACATAAATTGATTTTATTTATCCACCCCACAACTATCAATATTAAATTATTTTATAAAATAATATTATAATAAATACACAATTATTTTTTTATTCTATGGGTCTTACATAAACATACAAACAAATCAATATATTCTGTAATGAATATACTATTTATGTATAAAGCGAAATACTGCCTTACTAAATCATGATTTTTCATTTTTCATTTACTGGATCTCATAATAGAAATTATGATTGAAACTCTATTTATTTATGGAATATATTATATTAATTATATACATATGATTCTTTATTCTTTTTTAATACATATTTTTTTACATTTCATTTGTGTTAATACTATAATTTTTTTTGATGATGTGTGGACTAGATCCCCCTCTAAGTGATGTGATTCATTTATTCAAAACATGGAAATTACTATTTATGAAATTAGATAATATATATGATATATATGATATTTTATTGATTATTTATAAATTATAAATATATTTATTTTTTTATTTTACTTTCATTCGTTTAACTTGATAATTAATTGAAAATAGCGTTAATGTGTAGGTACTAATTATCGTCTCCATCAACATTTTATTACTTTTCAAAAAAAATTATCCTTTAGATTAATATAAGACAAACATACATAATATAAATTATATTTTAATAATGTTTTATTCTATATAAATAACGATATAAATATAATAACTAATGGTATAAAAAAATAATACTCATATGAAAATCAAAGTTGATATTTCCATAAATGAATCCTTATGGAAGAATTATTGACAATATGGTATTATAAATCCATAATAAAATCAGATATCATATTTGATGTAAATATATTTTTCTTATATAGATTTTAAATAAAATTACTAATATTATTCCAAATTTCTAATGAGTATAATTAGAGTCAAGGAACAAGGTAAGGGGATTTCATCTCACTTTTTATTTCCATGAGATACACGTTGTATACACAACCCATTCCATTTTATTGGTGTGTATACTACCCATGTATGAATTATATTATTCATATAATTAAATTTATTGGTATTTACAAATCATTTTTATGATATTTATTTAATGGGGTTATGATTCAAGTTTTACCAAATTGTTAAAGCAGATTCATCTCAATTTTACTCCTTTGAGTCACATTTCATGTTATGCAACTATATTTTTACATGATATGTATATAATTCCTTTGAAATGATATATAATTAATTTAATTAATTTTATGGTATTTTAAGATTCATTTAGTATCATTTTCTTACATGGGGGGTATGGTTCAATGTAACCGAGTGGTAAATTTCTATTCAAACTATCTCATCACTTATCGAGACTGTTTATAATTATGATTACATTAATAAAACACTATGATTAATCGCAAAATAATATTCAAAACATTAATTATCCTCTTAATTATTATGATATATTCATTTATTTTTACCACCATTCCACTATTTAGTACATAATATAGTCATGAATTTGTTTTTTTTAAATCTCAACTTTAGCCTCTATTCCGTGAGAAATATGAGTTCTTTAAAAATTATTTTTTTCTGAAAAGGGTTTCCAAGAACATTATACAATTATCCTAAAATAATTAAAATACATTCCATTTGTTTGTTCTTTTACCAATGTTTTCAATGGAATTATCTTTTTTCATTCATAATGAGGAATTTTTCTTTAATTTTTAATATAAAAATGATTGTCCTTTGTACCTTGTACGATATGTATAGATTTACTAGACATCAATTAATTGAATATTTCATATCATTTATAAAATGTTAATTCCATTAATTTTTTTTGAGAAGATATTTTCAGGCAAATGGTTTTCAATTTTTTTCACGATTATTATATAATATTTATAGAAAATGAGTTTCAAAACATTGTATGTTTTTTGAGCTTTTTTCAAAGAATAATTGATATTTAACTAAATTGTTTTCAAAATAACCTTCAATTTTATTTTACAAATAAATTAAAATATGTTTATGTTACACATACCCATATAAGAAGCAATCAAATGGTTCAATTCATACTCTTTCATGGAATTTTTTGGCTTATATTTAATGATTCATAAGAAACTTATTTAAATTCCAAGGGTTTTATTATTTTGAAACAAGATTTTTTCCAATGGTTATGCATATATGAAGTGATTATGAAACAAATATATTCGCATAGGTTAAGATGTGATGAAATGATAACATTACAATCTCATTTCTTGGGTAATGATTTGATGTGTTCAAAAGTTGTCTTTTTTATCGTTCACGATACGAAAAAAGTTTTATTATCTTATGGAACATGTATGAATGATTTTATTATGAGATGGGTGGGATGTATATCTCTCTCCAATTCAATGGGAAATGATAATATGTATATGAGCTGAAATGTTACATAATATGTGGCCTATTCCTAAATACAAGATGGTACATGGGTTGTACCCAAAGCCTAAAAACAATAAGGTTCTTGGGTTGTAGCCCAATCGTAAAAGTAAGAGGGTAGCCAGGTCGTATCCCAAGACTGAAAACACAAAGTCACATAGGTTGTATCCCAAGAAAGAAAACAATAAGGTACATTTTTTGTAGCCCAAAACTAAATTTAAGACGTCACAAGGGTTGTTATCCAAATCCTAAAGCAGGTATATGGGGAATAGCTCAATCTTAACATGTTATAAATGTCTTGGTAGTTAGCCTTGACATAATATTTTCTATTATTATATGCATTCAAAAAATTCCTTATCTTATTCCAATGTTATGATTTCATGAGTAATTCCCTTAATTATATTATGATTAATGTCTTATGACATTATAATAATTATTATGATATATAATTTGGAGGGTATTACCTTCAAATGTTATTCTAAAGTTCTATACACCTTTGTTCATTTTATGCTTAAACATTTACATTATTTACCAATACTGAGGAATTGACCTATCCCCATTCCTATAGTTCCTTTCCCCATGTTGTGACGTATGTATTTATATAAAATTAGTAATGTTGGAAATAATTATAGGAGTTTATGAAGATAATTCACTAGGATAGAAGATATTGTTTCTATGTTTCCAAGGACACTATAATATAATGCTCATCAGGAAGGTTTTTTTGTAATGTACTAAATATTTATCTAAAATTATATAATATCCATTTTTTATAATCATGGGTCTCTATAAGGTTAAGAATTAGAAAATTAGACACATGATGATGCAATTTAAGAGATATGTATTCCATGACCCGATCACCCTATATAAAAAACCTATTTGGATGCCTGATGTATCACGACAGTCGGTATAACCTCTTCTTGGATTTGGTAAATTTTGGATCTGTTTTAAGAAAAGTCATCCATTCAACCCCTTAAGGTAATTCAGACATGGTTCATATAATTGGTATTTAACACCTCTATTTTTTATTTATATATGAGGTTCTTAATGGAATATGAAATCATAAATGATATGATTATAATACTCAACCATCCCCAAGAATCTCCAAATACCAGTGGAGTTACCTGGATTATTCTATGTAACCATGGATCCCACCATTCCATGGTCAAGATTAACTCTTACATTTGAGATATTGTTACCAAAGAAGTGAATCTAATCATTCATTAAATGACACGTTTTGATCCTGGAATATAACACATTCTATCTCCGTGTACCAAATTAAATGTCAAGGTGTTTTTCATGATCGTTTCGATTCATTGTTCTCACAAAGATTTCATCCATGAAAATTGACAGAAAAGAATCTAGATACTATGAAAAACATTATTAATTATATCCATGAAAATATTTAGCACATTCATGAGACCAAATATAACTAGAAAATATTCATTAAAATCATATATACCATGGAATGATGTATGTGGTATATTTTAGGGCCTAAAACATACCTGATGATTGCTCAAAAAAATAAAACCTCAATCATACTTGACCTCCAAATAGATGATATAAGAGATCATCTATTATGGGTAGTGTATTTTCTTTGGTACCTATAATCCAATTCAATTTCCCGTAATCCAGACATTGATGAAGGGTATCATCAAACTTTTTGGAGAAACTCAATGGTGAACCCCATGGATATGTACTAGGTCATATACACTCCATAGCTTCTCGGTCCTCTAGTTACCTCTGGAGACCATGAATCTATGTTGGAGGAAACATGTATGTAAGAATATATAACTTATTTTTTTCAAGAAAAATATCAATAGTAAATACCACCACTCAATAAATAGAAGAAAACGTAGAAATTTCATTACGGAAGGAATCACTAAAACTATTCACTACTGGATGGAAATAGACGTAATTAATTACCTGATCATCTAGAAATATAATACAAATTAAGGATGACACTCCAATAAACCAATGATGCCTTTTTCCATCTTACCTACAATATATGTACCATTATCATTTATGAACATAGTTATGTCCCAATAGGAATAAAAAATATACCAACTAGAAAAAACACTCAATACATGCTTGTTACTGAATCAACACATCAAACCTATTTATTATATATAATATTAGTATCTCATTACTAAAAAGTATCCTTAAAAAATTACAATATCAAATCACAAAGAGGAATTATCTTACTTGGAGATCACTTTATAAATACTCTATGAATGTAGTATCAAGATTCATGACCCAATAGATGGGCCTAATTTCAATCCTAATGAATTACAAACGATAAGTAGATATAATTTAGTGTAATACCCCTATATAAAATAATATAGATATTAAAATAAAGGATATCAACATCATCCCTTGAACTATAGAAGTATCAATATTCTGATCCTCAAGACTAGGTTATAATGGATAAATCTAACATGATATATGGCCCAAACCAATAGACTAACAAACCTAATTATATACACTCATCAAGAAAGTTCATATCATATATTTTAATACCTCACCATTATCTAACTCCATTGGTAGTAAAAAATGTGTTACCCCAGTTCCATATCTAATGAGAAGCTAATAATCCCAATACTGGACCTAGAGTCATTGAAGAAACTGAGTCATAGGATAATGGACGTATGGTTCTCCAAACCCCTGAATATGGACCATTCGACCAAAATATAATTACTAAATATGGCCTATAGTGCATTAGATATTTATATTCTATATTCTCCGATATTGGTCACATACAAAATTGTAATTGGTGTAGATACATTGTTTACCACTTTCATGACTTTATGATTCAAGGAGATTCGTCAAGCCACTATATGAAATACCTATCGATCCTAATACAAAATTTATACATACATCACTCTTTACTTCCATCATCTTATGTTTGTTGATAAGGGTTCGATTTCTCATGGTATAAATAAAAATTTGATATAAAGATTCACTTTCCACCAGACTGAATAACTGATCTTATCTATAAAATTGGATAGGTCTTCCAAACCATATACAAGAGAGTTGGATCAAAACACAGGTGCTCCATGAAATGTGTGGAGTAGCCCAGAGTAGATAAATATCTTTGTTCCAAGTTAATAAACACTAGGGTTCAGTATCTCCTAAAAAACATTGTAAACAAATAATCATATAATGTAGATTTTGTATCACACTTAACCACAGCCCAATCATTATCATTGTGGGTCAAAACATCCCAACATCTCATAGATGGACCCCTATTCAGATAAGATGTTATATTCACACTGTTATATGTAGGTTTCTCTTGATGATTGAATATAGTAAGCATTAAATTGATATATAACATAATAACTTGATTTATACCTTCCCCTAAAATGGTACGAGGATTCTACTGCTAGAATTCCCTAGTGAACTCTTCTATAAGGTTTAGAGGTTAGGGAACAGCTGGTAAATATTTCAATAAAATTAACAATAAATCTCAAATCAAACCATATGTTCATTGATCTAGAGAAAAGTAATTGGTGTTTTAGGATGCAATACTAGATTTAATATTGGGGGTCTAGGTCCCACGATGTTTAGATAATGGTGTTGGAATCATTCATGGCACACGAATTGAGGACATCATAGTGAAATATTTCTATAATTCCACACCTATTCAATGAAAAAATATCTTGATAAAAATAGCTCATAGATACAATAATAGTATATTTATAAATCCTTACCATATAAGATTAAATAGATATCCTACCACTCAAGGATACAGGTATAGTTAATTAAAATTAATATATAGTAACATGTGATACACTCCCCACATACACAACTAAGACGCGGTATGGGTAAAGGCTTCATATAACATAACATAGTTTCTAGTATATAAAGATTAAATTGAATGTTATATATTAAAATAACCATTAATTTTTAATTTTAATCCCCATTTAATGTAAACCATTTCATTTATATTTTTGAGAATAAACCATTTCATAATTACATACATTACAATCCAGTAAAATTATTTACCAATCACAATTTATAAAAGAATACACATTATAATTTATAATTGAATATTCATGTACCCAAAAGATGACCCTTTATCCATTATCTGGATTTAATAATATATATACAATGATTTTATTAGATTAATTAAAATTAATATTTTAAAATAGTTCAACATTTACAAATTACAATTGGAAGTAATGTAATCAAAATAAACTATGGTTTCAGTCCATGAAACCATGGTTGTATTGCAGAAAAATTTTATAAATTAATTTTTAAGATTAAAAAAATCAATATATGTGGGGGAAAACACTTAGGTTAATATAGAAAATTTAATTAAATAATTATTTACCTCACTCATCATGCAGAAATGTTTTTCAAACAACAAATATGTCATTCAATCACTATAACATTCCTCGAGAAATGTCAACAAAAAAGTAAACATGGAGTGGAGTATGTATGAAATAGAGATCCTTGGGTTTTTATAATGAAACATGAAACAATACCACCATTAATTATCAGGTCAAGGGAAAAAGGGAACTAGAAATGATACTAAACATAACAAATTGTGTGTGTTAAGAAATGCTAAATTAAATACAATTGTAATATGAACAATGTCGAAAAATAAGTCCCATCCTATGTAATTTTTAATTTCACAATATATGGGCTAGCTAATACAAGGAAGAATATCATTACGAAATTGCAAAACATTTTTAGTCTAATGTATAACAATCATTAAAATTAATATAATAGAAAAAAATTCTTGTATTCCACTTTTTGAAATCCTAAATGTTATATACTCATAAGTTTCCAAATATAATTGTCCATACGACCTCATAAATGTCTCCCCATATTATATATGTAGTTTAATAGTATATAATTTTATATAATAGTATTTTTGGGACACTATATATTCATGATCATCCTAGAGAAGGGTGGTAGATAATAGTAAAAATGGTTGAATCATAGATATTACAATATGAATGAATAATGAAATAATATCAACATAAAAAATAATTCTTTGTAAATATATACAAAAAATACTGAGTATCATATAAAAATGAATATTCCATGAATCTATACAAAAATAGGGAATAAAAGTGAATATGGAAGTATAAATTCACAGTACATTCCATATAAAATAAAGAAGATATAAAAAATGTTTCATTAATAGAATTAAAAGAAAATCATTTTTCTATTTATCTCATAAATAATACTAGTATAGAAAATTCATGTTTCTATATGAGGGTCCGTCCCCCTATCCCTATCTAAATCTTTGAATTCTATTTTGTTAACAATCTGTGGCACAAAAAGGGTGTGAGTAAAATGTTGCATGGCACCACAAATGGTGTTTAATATTGTCTAGAAAGTGCATATAAAATGGGTAGTGTTTACACAATAAATAAGGATATAAAAGAATTTATCTATGCCATATTTTTCTAAACACCCCCAACCATGATGTCTTCATACATATGAAGAAGAAGGAAATCTCCAGTGAAGATAATACATCTCACATTCAAATGGGATTTCTGATCAGATGGATGGTGTCAGTTCTATCATTTTAAATTATGGGTGAAAATTACCCATGAATTTCTAATCCCTCATAAATCCATGTTCAAAACACTGTTTAATTTTATCTCTCATTATATATAGTTGCACCTTTGAACCGACCCAAAGGTTGACACTCAGATTTACTACACACCCACACCCACATGGGTAGTGAAACATTGTTGTTCATAAGTACCACTTTTTGCTTCATTCCCAAAAAATATCATCCTTGGGGAATGTTCTACACATGCCCTATAAATAGATCTATTCATGGGATTTTACATGGCCCACATATTCCTCTTGTGAGTCTATTAATGGAATTACATTCCATATGGGTAGAATTCATGGGTCCCCTTATGTGTGGTAGAGGTCTAGCCTTGGCGGCTCGCTTGGTTGTTCCATTATTTTATGAGGCCAAAAATAAATTCATAGAAAATTTTTAATAATAGTAGGAAATTAAAATACGTAATTATTAAAATGATAATACAATAATTGAAAAAAATCAATTATCCTCATCTAAAAAATTTAAATAGAGTTTTTAGCATGGCCACAATTTAACTTTTCTTTGACACTTAATCACTTAATTCATTATGAAATTCATATTTTATGGCCTTATAACCTCAAAAATATGATTTAAACAACTTGTATTAATGATTATAATAAATAATCATCACATTTTATACCATGAGGAACTATCCAATAATGACATCAAATTCAATATAAATAATAAGTTTCTATGCCTGGAATCCAATGATATAATATGAACCCACAGAAATTCACCAAGATTCACCACATTAGGAATCCTGAGATCCACATATAAGTCTTTAAAATATGTTAACATTATCATATAATAGAAACAAAAACTAAATTCATTAATCCACCATTGTCTTGTTCTCTTTAATCTCCCCTTTCTATTTATTGTCGATAATTCATCACTTTATAAATTAGATATATTTCACCCCCTAATTGACAATAATTAATAATGTTAATTGTTTTATTCTCATCAAATATTTATTTTCCAAAAAAAAATCTCTTAGTTTTATGAAAATTTGACAATTATTTTTAATAGAGGAATGATCGTAGTTTATTATCTTGAAAAATAACCATCAGTTAAACAACTATAAGTCCATATGTGATAAAATGATGTAGTAAAAATAGATATGAAACCAATGATTTCTAAAATTCAAATAAAACAACGTGCATGTTAAATCATGATAAGAACATCTAAATTATTCTATAGTTTATTTGAACTAATATAAATTTTCAATGAAAGAGTAGATCCTAGAAAAAATTCAAAATAACATCATTAATTTCATGTGAAATCGATTTTCCACACCTAATTAGTAAAACTATAACTCACCCTTGATAATGATTGTCAACTCATTTAGAGTATAGATTCGGGAGTGACTATCATACCTTAAACATTATTTTTACCATGATTTATATATAACAACAAATTCATATTAAAATGTAATAGTAGCCTTCCTTCATAACCTGCCTCCCCCTCAATGGAAAAATTCAACATAATCATCAGGAAGGTGAGAATATTAAAAAAAATTATTCCAGTATATTATAACATGAAAAAACACAAAAATTTAATTATTAGTGTGGATATATATTTTTAAAAACTTCTCAATCTCCATTCAATGCATAATATGGTAGTACTCATTGATTCTCATGTTATAACCTTAATACATTACGATACCATTAATTACCTAGGTTGTAATCATATATACATAAAAATATTTTTATTGAATATGGTTGAGTTACTTGTTCCTGAATCATAGAATATATTCTAAGATAATGTTCTTACACAACATTCTCTACATTCTCTTGTCTTCAAGAATCCATAACATAATTAAATACCTGATTTAACCTCTATAAACAAGGATCTTATGACAAGAATAATTCAAATTTGTGAGATGCTTCATATTTCAATAGATATAATCTTATATACATATTGTGATAGAAGTTTCATTCTCTTCAGGACGTCTTCTTGAATGGAAAAAGAAACTATACATCCTCTTTCATTATCTCCAGTTTTATTTAATCAATCACATAGAACACTGGTAAAACATGGATTATCCTTTTATTAATAATTTCTTGAAATATCCATTCATCATGTGGAATATTCATTTTACCTTTATATGGTGATTTTTCATGTGATTATTTTATTTTTATATCCTTCTCCAATTTAGCTCGACAAATTACAAGACTGAATTTTAAAATAATGTCTTCATGTTTGGAGTTTCCACATGGATTCACATGAGTTCCATTATTCTTATCATTATTCTGAGATGTAGCACTCCTCTTTATCTTTATCAAATTGGTTTTCTCCTCAAATTTCATATATATTGTTTCCATGAATTATTTTTCATTAAAATTCATGGGAGTGGTCTAATTTTTCATATTTTTCATGTTTCTACCCAAGGATGTATCTTATTTGTCTTGTGGTTTTCTCTTCCTATACTATTTTAATAATGTGGAGATGTATATGCACCATTTTTATGGACACTTATATGTCATATATCATAGGCATTACCAAGAAGCTCAAATATATTTAAACATGATTTTTTTTAGTACTTTTTGAATCTTTTCACATCAACTTCTCTAGAATTATTACCATCGATAAAGGATTCCTTTGTGATTTAACATTTTACATATTTTTTCAAAAAATAATCCCAATATGGAAGAATGTGATTAAACACCAACATGACACAAATTAATAGGTCATCTATTATATTTTTAAGTTGACCAGGATAAACAACACACTATTTTTAGGTCTTTTTAATCACCTATTGGGATTCATATTGTGATCCAGTAATTATACAACTTATGTTATCCACCATGTACATAGTGGAATAATGTTCTCCATTTCTTCTTGATACTTATTTTTACTATGATTTTATTTAATCCTTCACATTATTTAGAAATAGATTTAAAAAAATTATCACATTATGATATTTTTGGAACTTATTTATTCACTAATGATTTCAAAAGATCATTGTATGATGTAATGATATTCTTACCATATGAGGAATATTATTTATTAGCCGAATCATTAAATTGGAATTGTGTGGTGTTAGATGCATACATTTTTCATTATGAATTCCAAAAATAAGACTTTTCAAAAATGGCCAATTTAAAGGTCAGACCATGATTTATCATTTTAGGTTCATTCTTATTATCATTAGTAAATGACTCATTGTCTTCGCAATCATTCCTCATCTTATAAACACCCACTACATCAAAATCAAAATTTTATTGCAATAATTTGGGAATACACTTCATCCTCTTAAATTTTAGATGATATTGAGTATTATTGATGTATATAGACACTTTTTTGAATTTTATATATACTTGAAATGATTCTATAAAAAAACTAAAATACAGAATTCTCATAGTTATGACAGTGAAATTATTTATTATTATGAAAAATATATTAATACAATAATTCCACTAGGTACATGCGAGTGATTCAATTTATAAAAATTTAACATAAAACATGCTATAATTATTAAACATATACTTATAGTTTTAATTTATAAAAAAGGAATCCCTTCATAGTATTAAAAATTAATTTGGTCATTTTTTTAGAATAGTTAATCAGATGTTCATTGAATTAAAAATTAAGATCATAGATTTATTCATTATCATTATATCATAAACATGGTCTATCCGAATAATAATAATCAAAAGTATAATAACTACATATACCACTATAATTAACTTTAGTTGGTGGTATTTCTCCATTAACTGCTGGATTCTTCTTTAGAAACATTTCCACTTATCTCTTCCTTTTTTTCTGAGTTTTGGTAGAACTTCCTATATTTTTATCCTTAAAAAAAATTAGTTTTCTTCATGTGAGGTAATATATAATCATCCCCAAATATTCACATCATAATGTATGTCAAAAATAATTATTTAGAACATTTTGATATTTATAGCATCGCTGCTCTAATATCAATTATAGTTCCCCAGTATAGATTCACCACTGGGAGGTTGGTAAATTAGTTGTTTATATATAGAAAATTATTTCTTTTTTTATTAATCCTCTCGAAGTTGTTATTGATTTTATACACATTGATATCACAATATATCACTTTTTATGTATAAATAATCAGAGATATATTATTAGACAAGATAATTATAAGGTTTTTTAAAAAGAACTACTCCTTCTTTGTTGTTTGGTCCTCTAAACACATATAATCCCCTATATAATAAAGTGATTATAATAAATAAGGTACAAACAAGTTATACACCCCAATAGTTGGTCATCCAGTTGATCAGAGTTCTAATCCTCAATGACACAATATTCTACAGCTGTTGGTTAGGCACTAGAACCAATTTTTTTCTCTTTATTCTAGATTCAATAGACACCCAACCCTTAAAAACATCAGAAAATAGTTTGAAACCCCATCACAATAATTTTCTTATAAATTCTGTTGATCAATAAATAGAAATATCTTTTCTTTATTCTGGTTCCTCCTACAACCGTAAAAATAGATTTTCCTCCAGAAATTTACTAGATCTATTTCACTCATGTATTACTTCATGATCCTAAACAAATTTCCAGATGTAATATTTTTGATATTATGAATTATTCACATTAGAAATTCAATGATTTGACTCTTCTCAAATTATATAATTCTTATACCTAATTTTATTATTTCACAGTTATTTTAGGGCATTAATCTCATCAACTTTTAATCTTCAATAAATGATTATATATTCCACATATAACAGCTTGTAAAAGCATGCTTACTTATTTTGATGAATTCTTAACCTCAACTAATGAATGGAATTGATACACACAATTACCTAAAAATTATTGTTTCTAATATACTAATGTGGACAACTATGATGAGTTGTTATTCTGAATAAAAAATCAAATAAATCATGAAATCATAAGTATATCATGGAATTATTAATATTGTTATATAATCTTACTAATATTATCCACTGTGAAAACTTCACAAAATATTCTTAATTGATCATTAGAACACAAAATGACCATAGAATAATAATTATTATATATTTCACAGTGTTTTCCGTTTATTTTAGGATTAGAATACAGATGCTTGAATTTTATATCAGTCGAATTTTTTATAAACATTTTATATCTCACAATCGTATTGAAAGAATTCCATTGAAAATTAAATGATCAAAATGTAGAATATATGAAATGTAAAATACTATTGGACCACATCCAATATTGTTAAAAAATTTATTATTCAAAATACATTTAGGTAGTTTTTCAAGTATGTTTAACTCTCTATATGAAATTACAAAAAAGTGTAATAATAATAGAACTTCACATGCATTTTAATTTTCATAGAATTTAACTTTGTCGAATTTTTCCCTATCACTAAAACCCTAATATTCTTTTTAGATCATAAATACAAGAAACATTGAGCTTCTTCACTCGATAAATACTTATTTCAAAATTATTTATCATTACTTATCTGATTCTTAACATGGTATTTATATGTAATATTAAAGTCATTAACATGTGTTTTAACACCTGATCATCTTAGAAAATGTGTTGAACCATTTAACATAATTTATCTCTCTAAAAATATAATTCCATTAGATACTCCATATCCATATTGTATTTTTTATTCATTTAATAATAGTATTGTTTTATACTTCTCCAAAAATCATATTAATACATCTTTGTAAACAATATACTCCATAACATAATTCATCAGTGGAGGATCATCAAAAAATCATGTGTTTTATGGCTGATACTAGGTCCAATTATATTCCCAAAATACACACCGCAAACACTCCCCACATAACATCGCATCTACATAGCATGTTATCCTATCCTATGTAGAACTGATCCACATATAATTCTATTTATAGGTATAAAAATCAATAAAAACAGTTTTGATTGTGTCCATATCCCCAAACCAGCTTCTCCTCATATCAACCTATATATCGTCTCTTCGCATATTAACATCATAGTGATGCCCAAGAAGCCTTTAATTATATCAAATCTATTGATTTTTTATTCTTGTTTTCATTGCATCACCACATTTGATCTTACATTGAATGAAACCTCTCACTAAAATCTTTTATCTTCTTCTTCACCACCTCAATTGTCATTACTGCATTATTCATCATCAAAAATAAATTTTTGTGATTTGTATTAAAATGTACTTATATGATATAAAACACCTAAAAAATATTTTATGATCTCCCATGGAGACCGAGTTTCTTTGAGGATTCCTAGTTTTTTTAACTCTCATCTCTAATGTGTTTATATATGGGATGAAAAATATTATGTCCTATGAATATCAAATACATCGCATTCAAAAGGATGATCACCTCATATGGTTGGTGATATTCCAACCATTTTAAAGGATGTGTGAACCAAAAACCAAGAAAAATTCATCCAATATCAATCCATTAATCAATATCTACTTCGGAATATTACTCATGTCTCTCGAGTACACTATAATTATGGAAGTGGGATTGGATCTTAGATTCACTACTCACACTCTCACACGAGCCATGACACATTACTGTCCACTAGAACCACTATGGGATTTTTCCTAGACCATATAGGAATTTGGGTGTGATATATTCGAGACCTATACACAGGGCCATGGATGGGATTATACACATCCAATCTCTTCCTCTTAAAGGCCATCCTATTGTAGGCCTTCCAATGATGGTAGACTACGTGGTTCCCCATATGTGTGTTAGAGGGATAATCTTAGTGGCTCCTTTTGATGGCCCTTATTTTTTATGTGAGCCCCAAAATAAATGCCTATAAAAATTCTAAAATTAGAATGATATAAAATTCCCTTGTGATTAAAATTACAAGACAACATTTGACTCCTGTCAACTCTAATCTTCATGAAAATTACAATTATGTTTTTCTATGTCCACCATTTAACTAATATATGATTCTTCTTTACTTCATGAAATATTATATTCATATTGTGCAGCCTAATAACATCCAAACACTTTAGTAAACAATATTGGATTTATAATACATGTCTTAGACCTTGATTACTAGGAAAACAAATCATCACATTTTATACCAGGAAGAACTATCTAAGCAACATATCCAATTATATATATAGAATAATATTCCAAGGGATAAATTAAATTCTTTTAGATGAATCCATTGAAAATCTATAGTCATCCCCAATAAAATAATCCTCAACTCCATGTATGTGTCTTCAACATGTATTGAAAATATGATAAATTCACAACAACAAAAAATTCCTTCATAAATCAAGAACATGTTCTCTGTACCATCAAAAGACTCTTTATCTACCCTTTTGGAAGAATACAAATCCTATATAAAGGACGGTGAGTATCCTATGTACAATTATTTGTACCGTCCTCTACATAATCAAATGATGATCTAGATTTTTATTAATACATTTCATAAAAATCAAACTGAAAAGAATTTATGTAAAAATATATAAATATAACTATTATATATAAAACTTTATAAAATATAAATAATCATCTATGAAAAATTTAACTGAAGTAATTATTTTTCAATCATAATAGTTAATTTAGTTAACTAAAATTATATATTTATTATTTATATATTTCCACATTTAAAAAATTAAAACATACATTAACTAAAATATTATTCAAATAAAACTTTTATATAAAAAGTTGAATACCTATTTCGAGATGATAAAAAACAATTACTGAAAGTAAACCACCTTTAATCATGTCAGTTAGTGTTTGTTAAATAAAATGTATAAAAAATAGTTCTAATAATTATTATCATATTTGTTAGTAGTTAAAATTATAAAAATAATATATAGTATATTTTTGAAATATAAAATGATATAGTAAAATGAAAATAAATATTATATAATTTTTTCAAAATCAAATATTTTCTTATAAATTTATGAAATTGAAAAATAAATCCAAAAATCTATGTAATCTTAATAAATAATTTATCATGTTTTTTAAATTATGTTTCTTAAATAAAAAAATTAAAAATAATATATAAATTATTTTCTAAAATTTTAAAAGGTAATAAATAAAAAAATAAAATCTACTAAAATGATATAAAATTATAATAGGGTTTATTTACTATAAACCATCATCTTTATTATTCTATTTGATAGAAACCATGTCTATTACATTATAATAAAAATTATCTAGTAATATTTTAGTGGTAGTTGGTATCTCACATAGTTCAACATTTTACTCACGCTATTCATCAACAAAATATAGTATTTTCCTTGTAATATTATAGTAAATTATTTTATTTATGGGTCAAGAGAAAAAATACTTTTTGTAGGGTGTTTTTATGAAAAAATGATCATATGATTTTTCCACTTTATTCGAAATAACTATTTTCAATCAATGTTCATCATTTTTTTATCATTGTTCTTAATGGAAAATAATAAGATAAATACTAGAACACAAAATATAATATAATTAATAATATTTATTTCTAAAAAAACTATATTATGCATCTGATGTGGTGATGTGGTGTTTTTTTTAGTAAATGAAAAATTCATTTCCTCTAGAATCACTAAATCAGTATTATTCTAAAATACCAATTTGACAATTATATTCATTATCCCAACCATGCTATATAATTGAAATGAAAAAATTAGAAATAAATTTTTTTCTAATGAATCCAATCAACTATGAATATTCCCAGTAAAATATGAACGTAATACTTTTTATGGTTATTTAATATCCACATATCATTCTTCGTTATATAACATTATTTTAACACCTTCATATTTAATTTTATATATTACCTTTCATCAGCTATATTATTCAATATATATAAAACTTATTTCTTAATATGTTGAACTGAAAATAATATTATTTCAATCAATGTTTCTCTTTTACCCAAAACACACGCATTCATGTTGATATATAAAAAAACTGAGGTCCTCCACTAAAAATATTTAATTTTTATAAAAATGAAACATCCTCCGATAAATACATCTCAAAAATAGAAGCAGTATGTTTCTAGTTATTCTTATAATATCATATTAATATATAAATACTAGATTCAATATGATACATCCAACATAGATATATTCATCTACAATGAATTTGTTTCTTTAATCCTAATGAACCATTAAAAGACTAACTACATAAAAAACCTATAGGAAAATAACTTTACCAATAATAAAGTGTAGAAAATACATCATTCTTTAAATTTTTAATAAATATATATCAATGAAATTGTTTAAAATTTAGTTTAATAAATAAAAAAACTATCATGATAATACCTATTTCATGGATGGGTAATATTTGAAATAATGAAATTAGAAGGAACAGTTGCATCTTGAAGTTATAATCATGATATTTCATTCCTATACCTTAAAATCTATTTTTAAAACAAGTTTTTTTCTGTTGAGAAATAAAACTACTTCACATTGATACAATTGTTTCATTGAGATAAAAAATTCCCCTCTCATGAATAATTTATTAAAATATATGGGCATTTAATTTTTATTCCACTATTAGTGTAAACTAACTATAAATATATTCCCACTTAGTTTATGCCCAATATTTCAATTTATTATCATCATTATTTCCTTTAATATCTAATTATTTCCCTAGCATTATATCAAATTCATTCGTCTCCATATACATGAAATTTTAGCCCCTGAGAAAACAAATATACAATATCAAAAATATTGATTGTTTCACCCTAATATTTCTATAATTTCAAGATATTTTTATCTTTATGAGTATTTCATCAATGTTTTTCACCCTCTCAAAATAGTGAATATATAAAAATGTTTTGGAGTAATATAAAATATATGTGATCCATTAAATTCCGTTTTTAATTTTTGATAAGTTTGATCCATAGAAAAAAAAATTGTGACACATATATACTATTTTTATACCATGATTAAGTTTATAACATAAAGTATGATAAATAATTGGGCACGAATTATACCCCTTAATGTTGTATTCATATATATTTCAATTATTTATGAATTTATTTATATTGAAAAAAATTATTGAGTGTAGTTGAAAATAATCCATTTTATTAGAATCATACATTCTGTTCTATTTCTTATAAATGATCTCTATCATCAATTAATCGTATCATGAAAATTTAATTATCATTTCAATTATGTTTTAATCTATAAATAATTAATATAATCATTTAATATTTATGCTTCATAAAAATTTTGGATTCAATTTGTAAATTAAAAAAAATTGTCATTAATTCTACTAACATCTAATGAATTAATGTCAATTCATTCCATCACTGTATAGTCAACGTATTAAATTTCTATAATAATTTATAAATATAGGAAATTGATGGTCAATTTTCTTCTATAGTGGAAATCACCTAGATGATTTAACTTTCCATCATATATTCACTCATCTTAATTAAATATTATCCTTTTTTATGATTCATATTTTAAAATAAAATATTAAAATGTGGAATTATAGAATTTTGAAAAATTCATTACTAGGATAGTTTAGTACTACTAAAAAATATTATTATTTTAATTTCAACTATTACCATAATGTCCCAAATTTAGGGAGCTCTAACATACCATTGTATTCTTCCAATATTACATGTAGTAATATAGCAAGTCATGAATCTTAATATACCCCAAACCCATTATGTATGTAATTTTCTTCTAATTACAATTTGAACATAGATGTCCATTTTATATAGGAAGTATATATTTAAATATCTATCTATGATATTCAAAAAAATTCCATTTATTTTAACTTCCATGTAAATAAATATTAACAACATTTCTAAATCTATTGATTATATACAACCAGAATTAAATGGATTTTATGCATCACTATATCAAATTCTCATATATCGATTATTCCCCAATTTCTTGTACTTCAATATCAAAAAAAAATTATTCAATTTGATCAATAATATCATCTATAAAATCATTATAATTGATAGATCATAAATTATAAATAATTGCCTCAAAAAACTGTTATAATTTATGTCAAATTAAAACCATTGAAAAATAAATTATCCATGATTAATATGTTTTTGAACATTATCATTTTTAAATATTTAATTAATGGAATGAAAAGTGGGATGCTGTTTGGAATATTTAATTTAGAAAATTATGAAATATAACTAAAACCTTCATAATATTCATCACTTATTCATAGTTCATCAATCTGACTACAATTAATTATAATATACAAAATATTCAAAAATTTAAAATCTTTTTTTATATATTTAATATTGTATTCAATTTTTTTATCAAAATATAATGAATCATAAACATGTTATTAAAAAAAGAAAAAAATATTTACTAATAAAAATTATCTCTTTGAACAAATATAATTACCATTTAATCATAAAATAATTAAAAACCTATTGGTGCCGAAAGATTAAAATTTATATTATAGTTTAAACACATATAAAACATAGTTATTCATTATTTTAATTATATAATTTAATAACTCCAAATTTATTAATTTCAATGTTAATAATTAATTTTCATAATATAAGGCACCATATATTAGGGATTGATAAAGCAAATTCATTACAAGACATTATAAAGAATATATTCACACGTCTACACTTGTACTGAAATTTACATTTAATGGTGACTAAAAAGTCACACTTATTAGGCCTGCAAAAAAAAGAATCCAAAAAATCAATAAGTGAAAATATAAAACTTGTAATTTTATATAATTATAATAATCAAATTATTTACAAGTATTTAATGTTATTTAATAATTGAAATAATTATAAAGAGTCAATTTTGAAATAAATAGGTATTCATCTCCTTTTAATGAAACACCAATACGATATTAAAATAAATAAAATGTTCATCATAAATTAATACATGTAAAATATAAATGGATTTGATATGTAATGTTCTAAATTATAATTCTATCCATATTAGACATATAATTGTGAAATCTATCATGCAATATAGATTGGATTATGTAAATGTTTATTTTTTTCTCACAAAATCATCTTCCAATAAATAAGGTCATTAAAATATATATTATAAATACTCCACATTAAAACACTATAATACACTATTCCATAAAAAAACATGTACATAGTATTGGAATAAACATATCTTACACACCCATTAATAAGTAAATTTATAATATTTATATTATCAATTCATAAAATTATCAATTTTATAAATAGAAATCTCAAAAAATGCGTTCCTTAATATAAAAATACCCTAGATGCATTAATAATTGGAATTAATAATATAACCCACAGTGAGATTTCAATGGTAATAGGTTGTCAAATCAATTCAAGAAAAAATTCAGAATCATTATTCATAAATTTAATCATACATTATATGCATTGAAAATAATAAAAATAAAATTCAAAAAGTGATATTAGATAAATGATAAGATATGAGAGGGTTAAGAACAAGAAGGTGATGTTGATGATGTTGATTATAGAATGAATAAATGTTATGGAGACCATGAAAAATGATAGAAAATCTCATGAACTATAGTTTTAGTGAGGAAAACAAAGTCAAGGTGGCCTAATTAAATGTGCGACATAGTATGATAGTTTTTTAAAATTTCATTACATTGGTTTTAAAAAAAATTGTGTATAACCTAGTTTCTCCTGCATATAAATTTTTAAAAAATATAAAAAATTTATCTATCATGTTCTATATTAATATAATGATTTATAATGATAAAATCAATTATTTTTTACAAACATTAGAAATTAATTTTTTTTAAATTTTGATGTAAAATTAGTTGTAATGACAGATATTATAAACACAACATAAAAATTATATTATTTACATATGTGTATACACCAAATCTACCTTCTACTTATAATGAGATATTAAAAATACCCCAACAAATATAGTGTGATATAGGACCACACGTGTCATTATCTTAAAATATGGTTTCCATTAATAATATATCTATTATATTATCAAACTAATTCAAAACAATTTTGTTTTGTAACATTCCCAGACTGTTTTACATAAAAAAAATTAAATAATTGGTTTTAGTGACTCAAAAAAACTAAATATCCAAAAGGTAATCATTCATATATTTCTTTATATGGTTATTCTTAAAAATAAACTGATTAAATATTTTATTTTATTTTTTTGAAAGAAATTTAGAAAATCATTTAAATAATCTTAAAAAATTATTTGTTAACCTATCATAATGACTTGATGTTTTGGGTAATTTTCAAAAAACATTTTTAAAATATATATGTAAAAAAATGGAATTTTTTTAAAATGATTCTCCAAAAATGGATCATTGAGAAATACATAAATTTTTTTAAGTAAATATGGTATTAGAGGAAAAACATTTGATCATGAATATAAAATACCAATTGATATTTTGAATGTAAATTTGTTAAGAGCCACATCGAAAAAAGATTAGAAAATTTTTATCGTGAAAATTTTCAAAGGAAATAATATATTAAAATTATTAAATATATGATAGGGTTATAAAATAAGAAATGGTGATATTTTCATGCATTATAATCTTCAAAATAGTCTAGAATTCAATACATAAAGAGTATGTGAATAATTAAAAACGTATTATTATTTTATGAAAAATGAATTCATATAGGGAAATATTTTTTTCTGAAAAAAACATCCTAGTGAAATAGAAATAACATTTTATGATTGATAAATTCAATAAAACAGAGAATATAGAAGAACTACATTGAAGAAGAAACCTCGTAGATCAATGAATGGACTTTGAGTTACATGAAATCGCTTATAAGAAATAAATATCATGATGGATGAGTTGATTCAAGTGGGGATAATGGGGAAAATAAATAAATCAATATATTTTGTTTTAAAATACCATATAATTCATTCATAGGTTAGAATATACCAAAAATATATAATAAAATTTGAATTGAAATAGTGATAATTCATGGATTGATAATTGAGATAACAAAAGGCCTTCAAACATGATAATAATTTAAATCAATTACTATTTATAGAGTGACAATTAAACTGAACATCAATTTCCATGAATAAATGTTAACTAATGATAAAATATCTAAATTGGTCAAAATATAGACCACATATCTTGTATTTGATGAAAAATATAAAACATTTGTAAAAGATATCAATTTGAGATAGAAACCATTACCATACATTCGGAGTTCAATGAATGCACTCCAAACTCCGATATAATAAAGATAAAGATAAATATTATTTATTTATGAAACATATTGTTACTTAAAAACATTTATATAAATCATATACAATTAATTTCTATATCTATAGTTGTTAGTTTTAAAAATACATAAAGGGTGTTTTTAATTTTGATAGTTTTTATTAGTTTCATTAGATATGTGAAACTTTTTATCTAAGTATCTTAATTTCTAGAATCTGAAGGTTAATTTATTTTTTGTTTCATAATTATTTTTATGTTTAAAAAAATTCATGATGGTTTTATTCTTTAATGTCAATTTTATTATCCAAAAACAAGGATTTAGTGGTACATAACGAATGAAATGTTTTATCTTAAATAACAAGATTAATATTTACATAAAATTTATTGAATAAAATATAATCTATGTATTAATATCATATTTTACTATTACTCAAGGTACCAAAATGATCGATGATTTAATTTCATATAATCATTCTAGTAGGTTGTTGAACAAATCCAAATTGAGCATAACATTATTAATGGATGATTGTGAAGTCATTTAGTTGTCATAAAATTCTAAAATAAAAATAATTAAAATATATAGAGTTAATTAGTGTGATATATGATAAAACATGATTAATAAGAAATTTAATATAAATTTTATAATGATATTATGTTGATTAATGTTATAAATATTTATTTAATAATCTCATTTTGAACAGTTGAATTTATAGTGACAGTTTATTAATCATATCACTAATATATTCTCTCATCTTTCATAATAGGACATTAATTATTTTTTAAACAAATACTATTTCTATAAGATTTATTCTTATAACCATCCCTTATAAGAGTTAATCAAAATCATAATAAAGCTCTCTATGGTGCTGGTAATCCGCCCATACACAAAGAAACAATTTTCATTTTTTATATTATTAGAGAGATTCAAAATATGCTTTACCAATTAATTATATTAAATAAGATATAGATATCAAAATACAATGATATAAAAAAATTTACAATAAATTTATATATATGAATGAATAAGATGTTTCCTCAAAGAGGTGTTTTTGTCACAAACACATGTTTCTTGTTTTCATTATTCATAATGGAAGAGTGAAAATGTAGTTATTTATAATGTCCTCCTTGTAATAAATTGTTAGTATACTAGTAAAATTAATTTTATAACATTAATTTATTATGATTCAATTCAGTTAATACAATGTTTATATAATGATTTAAAAATTGAAAGGATTAGTTTGAAATTTTTACATTACTTCATAGATTATCACCATTGCAAAGGTGTTTAAACTATTGATGGATGAAATTTTTAGAAGACTAGTTTCAAATACCTAACTATAGTTTCCTAGACTTATTGGTTACTTTATTAAATTAGAATGTTTTCCAAGTTATCATATCTGTAAGGATTGTACAATTTTTTTTGTCATTGTGAACATGATATATACATAAATACCACAGTAAAATTGAAAAAAATAAAATATAATATAAAATTTTCTTCAAGAAACCCATTATCCTTCATGACACCCCCCACCCCGAGGCTCGTGCCAACCAAAGGCCAGGGCCTAGAGACTAGCACCAAAGGCATTATCACCCATGTGGGAGAATTTTCCTAATTACCTGTATGCACACACACACACAACCATGTCCCAAAATAATTGGAAATGAGATCATGCATCCACTAAAAACCCACTACGTATAGGTAATAAATGTTAGTCAAATATGACAAAATATAAACCCAACAAATAAATATGAAAATAGGAATATAAAAAATTTATCTGTAAAACATCTATAGAATAACCCATCTAAAGAGTATTAATGTAGTGGCTTTCAGATGCTGTGGAAGTATGTCATGCTTGTCACATCTCATTCGGCTCCACCTGGTCCAGGGCCGCCAAGCTATTTTTCAAATCTCATTTCATTGTAACCAGAAAATACATGTGTAGGAAAATCTTGTGCAGGGGTGAGTAACAAAACACTTAGTAGGGGCCCCCAAACATGATGGAATAAAAACATGGATATGAATACATAATGTGTTATCAGTTCACGTAGGTATAATCTAATGTATTTGAGGAAAAAATATTAGTCACACACTGAAAACCATGTAATACTAACGTACTCATCCCTATGTATTAACATGGGTATTCTGGGTCCCATAGAGCTGCTCCCCACCATGAGCTTTCTAGGTCACAAAATGTCGCTTCCCACTTAGTCCATCATGTTGAGGAACACAACCCTTATGAGTATCAAGGGTCAGTCGGGTGACATAGAGACGTTCCCCACTGTGGGCCTGTCAGGTCACACATAGCCACTTAAAACCTAGTCCTTCATATCTAGTCCACATAGTGCCACTTATTGTTGGTCCCCACATGGCCTCTTATTAGTTGTCTTTGAGTCTCATCCATCCATAAGATTGCTGCATATGGTTTTCATTATTCTAGGAGAATCAACTGCTCAAGCCATTCATCCAATATCCACTTCCATGAATGTATCCTTAGATAATGGAACACTATCCTTCTCATCAAAAGGGTACCAATGGCACAGATAGCTCAACAATTTAATTTATAGTCTAAAATATATAGGTGTTTTAGTATATAGGGGTCGATTGTGTCCAGGTCCAGTCTTCCCTGGTCGAACAGACTCAACCAACCCAACCTGGGGGTCCTGTATGACACCACCTAGTTTGACCGACCCATACCGACCCAGTTCGAGTCTGGGATGGCTATTTTTGCTCTATCCCATTGGGGAAAGTTAGACCCGACATGGTTTAGTAGTGGGTGCAGCCAACCTAGTCGCCCAGTAACCCGATTCCATTAGACTCAGCTCGCAATAGGCAGCCCGATTCATTCCAAGAATGGGTTTCCCAATGGTATGTTTTTATCCTGCTGTCTCGCACTGCCAAAGTGGACTGATTTATCCCAGTCTGGGCTGCCTAGTTACCTAGTTAGCACCCAAGAGTCCCGCTCACACGGCGGGCCAGTCTCCTATAGCACAGACACTATAAGGGTGTCTGGAGTGCTGCATCCATGGATAGCTAAGCTAGCCACCCTTTAACCTTCATGATATCACCACCGGACCACATTCCATAATTCCACAACACAACTCCACTCACGGGCCCCTACATCGATGTGGTTGGGTGGTCGTGTCCGCCTCTGCCAGCCACCAACCCACTGCCGGTGGCCCCCTGCTACACCACCATGGCCCAAGATAGTCCTAGCCTCCACCTCGGAGTACCATCGTGGAACACTTCCACCCACCGAATCTGCCACCGCAAAACTCCATTGCTGGTTTCTAGCACTACTGCGAGAGGGATGTTTTCTATAGACCACATCATCTGCTCGGGTTGCATATTCCTTAAACTGTCTGCGCCTCCAGCCCCCTTGAGGTTCCTCCTTACCTAGTATGGACTCAAGATTACTTTTCCATCAATTTGATGGCACGATCACTCATAACACATGAAGGCACAATGATGGAGGAATCTTGGCCTTGTTCATATAATACTGATTCATCTGTTTAAATGTTTTTAAAACATGGAGTTAGTGGATTAAGGTACAGTCAATAAAATAACCCTGATGAAATGCCCGAGATAAAAACCCTCCCATAAGAACAAGAATCCCATTGAACAACGTGTTTATGGTTTGATCTGCATTTGTTGTTTTATAAGGATTAACAGGGCATTAAAATTCTAAAAATATATACCCCTTATTAGAGAAACTTAAATCAGTGGGAAGGCTCATCATTGATGGAGATCCATCTGCAGTGATTCACGATCCATTCAATGCCATTGGCGTTCATTTTTTGTTAGTCTCAAATCCGTTATCCAAGGAGTCTTTGCTGCTTTTTCGATTCACTATCATTCATCATTGAAGATAAATATCTCATCATTCGTCAGAAGAATTACAGATCTAAATATGTTCTTCCATCCACGTCATCTCACTAAAAGAAAAACATGTTGCAGTGTTTCTATTTTGCATAGTAATTGAGTCATTACACCTTATCATTTGTGAAGCAGTGTTTCTATTATGCTATAGTTAAAGAGTGATTGAGGTATTTCATTTATGGAATGAAATAGTTGGTTCATCGATGTGTTGCGATGAAACATTTTTTTGAATAAAATAAACTATATAAGTATATTTCAATTTCATAAAACAAACGAAATTTTTTGTTTTTCAATGACCCATTCTAGTTGAGGTTAGGTATTTTATTAGGTAATGTTTTTGTTCCATATTCAATGGTGCCCTAAAATCTTAAATCTGAGAAACAGTTGAGAATTTGTCAAGACATCACAGACATTCTATTTTTATTCACTTAAAAACCCAAAAACTATCCTTCACCTTTACGCCATGCAAGAAAAGGTTATGAACTGCATGATGGAAGCATTCCCTCTGGAGAAAAAAATGTTACAATCATATTTCTAATCTGATTTGAAATTTAGGAGTTTTAAGTATTTGAAAATAAAATAATAGTTCATTAATAATATTATTTACTGAAAAAACCAACATCCACTGTTGTCCTACACCGGACAACATTATGACCTTTCTAGGAGAGGCACGACCTTCAGAGTTCAATGGTGACCATAGATTTTTTATCTAGGCACATGTTTAAAATTAAGAAATATCCTCTCGGACTATTGTTCAAAAAACATAAAAAAGGTCAAAAATATATTTTGACCACTTAGGGACTAGGAATTATGTTCCTTCTTCGAGCCTAGTTTCAAAATAATCGCATTTAATTTTTTAAATTAAATTCATAGAATTATGGGGTATTAGAGTACTCCCCCATTTTAGGGCTTTACATCCTCATATGCCAAGAAATGGTCTCATCAATTAGAAAGTGGTACAAAGACTGATTATGAGCCTCTAAATCTCATGAGATCACATATGGAATATCATACTACCAACGAATGCACACTAATGCTATAAACCACGCAACAAGGAACCTCTATATTCGATCGTCTATCTCCATCAAGAAATTTGAAAAGTTGCATCATCATTAATGTCCTACTCTCTCCAGTCAATGGCATGCGATGGATCATGCATGAACTTATTCTACTATTATACGTGAAAAAAATCGTGCAACCATTGCATCTATGGGAGAATAGATAGTTGGTATTCCATATCACCAACTCTGCACAAAATATGGAAATGGTCATTGAACCTCATTGTTAACTTGCCGCCCAGGAAAAATATCCACAATCCCTATTCAGGTGAGACTCGATGGAACATATTATCTTCCTACTAGATCTTCATGACCCTCCATCTATAGGAATCATAGGATTTCTTCCTTATTTTTATAGTCCTCATACGATCTTGGATGATTTGAACATTCCTAGTGGTAGCCCATACCAACTCTGGACCCGTGAGTGTACAGTCTTATGCATATGTCCAGCATAACAGTGACCTTCAAGGTCATCCATACCATGTCTCAAACAATTTCATAACAATGGTGCAGTGATAGATTCTATTGTATGGAATTCCTATCAGTGGTAGGTGGTGCTCCGAAGAGAGACATAAATCAAGGACAGAAGAATTAATAATTCCCCCATAGGTCTGAATAGTCCTCTACATCTGACTGTCATTCGATGGATGGAAATCCATGCTCATGAAAAGCTAAGTCCCAGACACCTCATGTAATCCCTTCCATAGCCAGGATGTGAAGCGAGAAACCGATTTTTTGATGAATATCAAAAGAATCCCATGACGTCGCACTATCTCATGGATGTATAGGCATATCAAGCCCTCAATTTATCCCTTCTCTAGGATGGATAGTGGGTTAACCAACATTGTTGGTTGATAAATAGTCACCCAGATAGTATCATGGCCCCTGTATATGAATATTAAACTATTCATAATGTCTATGGATATACCATCCCACATCAACTCTAGAACCACAAGTGGCTGGTCCAAGCCTGCTGGAACCTGATGCTCTTCCATCACATGATGACCTGTAAAGAATAGTGAAATGAACCATGCCACCACTTTCTACATCCCTAAGAAAAATTACTCATGTTAGAGATCCTATAACATATTTTCTACTTCTTGATGCACCGGAAAAGGGGAGGTATAGAACTCCCTTGAAATATCATCTCATAATTCCACTTTTACAACTGTGCGTCCTCTGAAAATGATGATCTGCTCCCCTCCTATAAAAAATACATCAGGTGACTGTCCTGAGGTAAACTATGTACGTCGGGAATTGTAGTCAACATACACATGTTCTTTCTCCTTATATCACTATACTAGAGGGGGGTGATAGTCATAAACTGAATGTAAGAATCATGATAATCATCCATAAAGGATATCTTCATTAGGGATGGCTGCTTCATCACCACACACAAAAGCTACAAACTGGACCTCCTACCAAGAACATATGCCACCACATTCCCCTTCCTAGGAGTATAGAATATCTGAAATTCACAGTCCTGTAGAAATACAAGCCATCACCACTACCTCAGGTTTAGGTCATTATAGGAAAATAAATACATGGGGCTTGTGGTAGGAGTAGACTGTAAACTACCATGCATCATGTTGTGTCGCCACATCATTAAAGCCAAGACAACAATTTCTAGATCTTGGTGATGGGATTAATAATTCTTCCTATTCTGCCTCATCATCCACAACCCATAGGCATTAACTACTCACTCCTACATCAATACATAACCTAGTTTGGTCCCAGATGCATCAAAGAACACTACATTCCCAATTCCCTGCTCTAATAGTCTCATGAGGGGGTACTCATTAATCTCCATCTGATCTCATGGAAAAAAATCACAAACTCATCCATCCACAATAAGGGATGTACATTACATGTAAATGAAGATAAGGGGTGTCTACCCTAGAAAATATAGGAAAAAATCTCATGTATTACCCGACCAATTCCAAGAAACATCGCACCCCAGTCACGCTCCGGGGTGGCTCCCAAACTGGAACATTCTATATCATTATCAGATCTAGTGAAATATAATAAATCGTTATATAATGTCCTAGAATGTGGACCACATGAATCTATAACTCTTACATCATGATCTTACTGAAATGATAGTGCTCTCATAGTGCATCCAGGACTATCCGCTGGTGTGTAGCGTGCTGCTCCTCAGATGCTGAGTACACTAGGATTTCATCAATGAATACCAACATGAAATGATCAATGTAAGTCCATAATATCTTGTTCATGAGTCCAATGAACACTATTGGGGCATTGGAAACACCAAAAGGAATCACCATGAACTCGTAGTGTCTATACTGGCTTCTAAAGGCTGTCTTCAGCACAACCCCATCCTGCACACGAAGCTGGTGATCTCCTGACCTAAGGTCTATATTTTAGAACCATCTAGATTTGATCAGCTAATATTATAGGTCATAAACGCTCATCAGAGGAAACATGTTCTTCACGGCCACTTTATTCATGCATCAGATTTAACACCGCAAGCATCCACAATATGTTTCCCTTTGAATAATGCAATAGTTCGGGTTGTACGCATCTTGGAGTTTTAACACACACCGACCAATCAAACTAGCCATTATGAATATTAATAGCCACTTTTTGAAATTTAATTATTTTTATCATTCAAAATGGGCTACATTTTTGGATTCTGAGTATCAAATTTAGCTTTGTGTGAATTTTTGGCATTTTCTAAAAACATTTAATTTTGGATGAATAATGAAAAAACACTATGTCATTAGTTAAAACTGACTTTTTATTTAAATAATTTGTTATTTTATTTTAATTTATTTTAGGAAAAAATAGATACATAATACCTATATATTTTCAATGTAATTCATTGTAGTCATTTTATAACATGTTTAGTTACCTAAAATTTTATCGAACTTTTTAATGTCTTTTACCCACCTTTTAAGAGCATTTGCAAATTTGTATAAAATTTAATATTACCACTTATGTGTGTTGAATTTCAAAAATCATAGAGGAATGGATAATATATGTATGTAAAATTTGGTTCAAAAAGATTAAAATATTTTTTTGGTGAATAGTTACTTTTTAATTTTTATTTACAACAATTAAAAATAAATAGGGTAATTAAATGTAACGATGATATCATAATTACCCTAACACACATCCTAATTATATTGGATATGTATTATTAGTCCAAAAACAACCTTAGGAATAAAATATGATCCCATTTGGTTCACATGGATTAGATTAGGACATTTATTATTGTATTATTTATAGAAGAGTTAAATGAGTTAAAATCGATGTTTAATAATTAAACCATTATTAAGATAGGATTATACATAAGATAAATTCGACTATAAATATTAATAATAAATATAAAACTTTTTCTGACATAATTTAATTTTATTTATTATTTTTCTACATTAAATATTTAAATTTAAATATGACACAATGCTGATGGAGTAATTTCCTTATTAATGAAGGGTTAAAATAATTTATTTTATAAATATCCAAATAAATATAATTTCAGACTTATAATGAATTTGGATAATTTTTAATGTTAATATGTCATATTAATGTTGATTAATGGATTTTTATTCTATGTAATAATGCTTTTATAAATTAAATGAAATCAATATACCATATAGTGTCTAAATTGACATAAAAGGGTTCCTAAAATAAATATTATATTATTAATTGATATTCTATTTCTAAAAATATAAGGTTTATCGAAAGGGGTTAAATAATATTATATATCTCTTTAATTAAACACTTGAGGTTTTCTGAGAAGTTTATAGTACGTTTATTAACTATATAATATAAAAATTCAATGAGACATGGTAAATGTCAAACTATTTAACAAATAGTTATATCATAATGGTAAGGTTAATATAGTGACCCAAAACTATATAAAACCTATTGGCTGAGTGGTTATCAAACCATAACCACCTTAAACTTTAAATAATGCATTTTTGAGCCATTAGATACCTAAAATGATTTTAATATTAAATAATATTTCAATCTTTTCTTAAGGTGCCCCTCGCCTGTCTTATAAAAGGGCACTTCCCCTTCTATCAAATTCACACCGTCAAAGCCATTTGGATCAGAAAATCCCTACCCAAATATATTCTAAAAATTCCTACCTTTATCATAGAGTCCTTCCTTTAGTAATAAATCTATCCTATGAGACCCTTTTGATCAAATAAAAAGAAAGAACCCTAATAAGAGGTCAATATTTCATCAACTCTTTCATGTTATTTTCTTCTTCCACTTCCTATTTTTTTATTACATTATAAAATAATAAATATAGTATCTTTTATATACTGTGATGTTATTACAAAAATAGTACAACCATATTCATTATTCTATCCATCCTATAAATGACAAATTCATCATATGTGCGGACGTACGGATCACCGTCTCAACGTCGTGGTGTAGTTTTTTATTCGAACACTCCATTTTTTGGATGGGTATAATAATGAGTATAAAAGTTGTAAATAATTAATATTAATGGTAATTATTTTTTATATATGATATACCATCCAATTAAATACGATTTTAATATTAAAAGAATGATATTGTCTCCCGTGCATACTTACGGATTACTATCTCCACGAACGCGATGAGATTCATTCCCCATCGTATCCTTTCAAGACAAATTTTAATTTAATGATTAAAAAATATTTTTTAAAGACTTAATATAATTATGAATATGAATAAGATACATCCTATCAATAAAAAACATTATATATGTAAAGTATTGACATTTCGTCTGATTGTTTTAATTTGAATGTTTATGTTATGTTTAAAGATTTTCATATTGTAATCTATAGGACTTAGTATGTGACGGGTGGAGCCCGCTATAGCTCCTCGATGCATTAGTAGGTCTCATGAGACAAACTAGTGTCTAGGAATAAGGACATGACAAAATATTATTTATAGTCTTGGCATAAGGCCTTGATTATGTAGTTATGAACTCTGGCATTATACATTCCATCATTTTGAAAGTAGCTATTGATATTGATGTGATTATTCAACTAGTATAATATCCATGTCAATAATTAAATGGAATAATTAGATTTTATATTTCCCATATTAGGATAATTTTTATTTTAAAAAGTATTTTTTTAGTCTTATACATTTCCTTAAATGTTTATGTTTATTTATGAATTTTTCCACTATATTGTTATCCTTACTAAGCATCTGAGCTCACCCTTTCTGTGTTTTATTTTTCCCAGGATGCGAAGAAGTGTATTTTGACTGACCTATAGGGATAGTCTAAGCGATATGAGTCTGGCCTATAGAGACTATGTTGTTTTTGTTTTTCATTGTATAATGTAATGTAAAACTTATGAAAGTATCTAGTATTTACAAGGATACTAAACTAATCGGTCTTTCGAGACTTGACCTTTTGTGATCATTCCAATGTTATGTAATAATTCACCAACTTTGGGTAACTAGTGTTAGGGCATTATAGTTGGTATCACTGAAAGTTTAGTACACACCACAAAATCTAGATTTAGAAAGACTCCGATTAGATAACATTACCCTAAGATAGACATTACAGATTAGTATAGAAGAACTTCATAGAATTTTGGTACTATAGAGATTTTGTTATTTTTCCAAACAATACATCCCTATCTAGATACGGGTAGGTAGAGGTGGCTCTGGAACAGATGTACTCAGGGGAAATACCCAAGAACACCACTTTGAGCTAGACTCAAATGTGAACTGGTGTACGACACCGAGCCTTGTTGAACTCTTGGTTACGACACTCCTGGGGGGATATGCTTATGATAATTCTCATTTTCAATACAAACCATTATAAAGGGTTTATGATTATATACTTCCTCAAAGAATTTTTTTTATGATTATGGATTTTATCCATAAACTTTTCAATTTATGTTAACTGTTTTACATGTTTGGAATTATGTATTGTGATTCATAAACTAATCTAGTGTATGCCATAATTTAGAAATAGAGCCTAGTAGAAGGAATGGAAACTGTATCAATACGTGTAATCCATGTTGGGATTGACCTCATATTGAATATTATTATAGTGGAGCTGGTGATGCAAATGTTGCTGATTAGGAAATCACCATACTGGGACAACCCACTCTCGTTATAAATAATAACCTTAACTATATGGAGCACCCTGATCCAAAACGCATAGGATTAGGGTAAAACAGCTTCATGAGGAATCAACCACCAACATTAAATGGGAATACAAATCCATTTGTAGATGAGAAATGGATATGTTCCTTAGAGAAAATATTTCATGTTTTGTGGAGTAGGGAAAGGGAAAAATTTGTAATGGCAATTTATTGCCTCACTGGAGATGCTGATCAATGGTGGTAATTGATTCAAAACACAAAGGAGGATGAAGAATTATCTAGTATGTAATAGAGGGTTTTTAAAGAGACTTTCATAGAAAAATACATTCTTTTAGACCATCAAGTGGATATGGAATGAAAACTTCTGAGTTTGAGGAAAAAGGTGGATGATAATGTCACAAAATATGAGGCTAACATTACAAGGATAGAAAGACATACAAAAAATTATATACGTAACCCGAGTAATATTTATCGATTCTTTTATGGGTTAAAACAATTTATTTGTCGAGCATTAGTCTCACAAATATCGTTCATCGTACGAAGATGTTGTCTCGTGTGCTATCAAGGCGGATAATGAATTATCTACGTCTTATACATTAAAGAAAGGAAACAGAACAAGATATCATATGACCACTCTGGAGATGGAAATAAGGGGACAAAGGAAAAAAGTTGAATATCCATCCTGCAAGAAATGTGGGAAGAAACACCTTGATGCTTTCCTGAAGGGAATGTGAGTCTATTATAAGTGTGGGGGAAAAGGCCACCAAGATCTTGATTTCAAGGGGAAGAAGGATGATTTTAATTTTGAGTGATACAATTTTAGAGAAAGGGGCATTATTCAAATGAATTTCCTAAGAACCAAGTAAACCTACCTCAGAAAAGGCCAAGGGATCAAGGCCAAGCTTGTGTTATCACTACTATTGAGGTTGAAACACTAAAATACATGGTGGCAGGTAATTTAATAGTTTCCTAAAGTTTAGCAATTGATTTATTTTATTTTGGATCATCGCATTGTTACATATCTTCCCAGGTTTTCTATGAAAATTACATATCTCCTATTTGATTTAACAAGGGATTTTTCATTCAAAACTTCTAAGGGAAGTATCATTGCAACAAATATATTTGAATCTGTTCCCATTAGGGAATATAAATTCTCATTGTATATTGATCTCATTGCCATACCCATGACTGGATTAGATATAATCCTTGGTATGGATTGGATTTCTAACCAAGATGTGAAAATTTATTGTAAGAAGAAGGAGGATACAATTCTCTATGATGATTAGGAGTACCTTATCTTTAGATGAGAAACGTAACTACCAGGTCTTTTCTAGATCCACCCCCAGTAGCTCTACTAAATTCAATTATTGGGGATGAAGATAATGAAATAATTATGGGTGAGGAAAATAATGTTCAAATAGAGGGAATACCTATTGTGTAAGAATATATTGATGTGGTTCCCGAGGATTTATCTGGACATCCTCCATAACAAGAAATTGAGTTTTCCATTGACATAATTCCTTATTCAAGGCACATATAGAATACCCCTTATAGAATGGACACTATGGAATTAGTGGAATTAAATATAAAACTAGAGGAATTGAGTAACATGGGATTTATTCTTCCTAGTGTTTCTCCATAAATAGCCCCTTCCATTTTGTTAAAAATAAAGACGGATCATTGAGTTTGTGCACTGACTAAAGGAAGATCAATGCTATAACAATAATGATATAGTATCACCTACCCCGCATTGATGATTTATTCGACCAACATCATTGAGCTCAATATTTTTAAAAGATTGACCTTCGATCTGGATATCATCAATTGTGTGTGAAAAAGGAAGACATTTTGAAATGAGAATTTCAAACCAGCTATGGGAATTACAAGTTTATAGTAATGCATTTTGGGCTGACTAATGCACCCTCTGTTTTCATGGATCTAATGATCATAGTTTTCAAGGAATATCATTATTAATTTGTAGTGGTATTTATTGATGATATCCTCGTATACTCAAAAAGTTATGAAGATCATGAAAATCACTTGTGCACTATTCTGAAAACCCTCAGAAGAAATGAATTATACAGGAAGTTTTGCAAGTGTGAAATCTGGATTCAAGAGATTTCTTTTATTGGCTATATTTTCTCTAAGGATGGAATCTCCGTTTATCCTTATAAGACAACAGAAACCCAATAATGGACAAAACCGAAGAGTATAACTGAGGTATATAGTTTTATTGCATTAGCTGGTTATTATTAGAGACTCATCCAGAATTTTTCCCAATTTGCTAACCCATTAACCAAGATCACATGTAATGGGGTTATATTAGTTTGGAAAAAATATTATGAAGAATGCTTTTTTGAATTGAATGGAAGTCTATTCAATTCTCTTATCTTGACTATACCATCGGGGAATGATGGGTTTCTAATTTATAGTGATGTATCAAATAAATGACTTAGTTGTGTCCTTATACAAAATGATAGGGTTACTGCCTATGCATCATGACAACTAAAAATTAATGAGAAAAACTGTCTCACTCATGATCTTCAGTTAGCAACTATAATCTATGCTCTGAATGAATGGAGACACTATCTCTATGGTGAAAAATGTGAGATTTATATTTATCTCAAGATTTTGAAGTATATTTTCTTACAAAATGAACTCAATATGAGGCAAAAGAAAATAGTTCAAACAACTCAAGGATTATGATTTCACTATACAATACCACCCGTTGAACGCAAATAAGGTGGCCGATTCTTTGAGCAGAAAGGATCAGGGAGTATTGAACATGTTGATAGTTGAAAGGGATCCTATATTCATGGATATAGTAAAGATTGATATGGGAATAACCAAAGAATTTGAAATATCAATAATTTATTAAAGGGTTTTCAACCAATATTTACTAGAAAGGATAAAGAGTTCTCAGATAGATGATGAGGAGTTTCAGAATAAGATTAATGATGTGAATGGTGGGATATTGAGTGACTTCATATATGAAAATGTAATTTGGAAATTTGGGTAGACACTTTTTGTTCCAGACAAACTGGATTTAAAAAGGGAATTGTTAGATAATGCTCATAGATCCAATTTCCCAACACACCCTGGTAGCACTAAGATGTATATATATTTGAAAGAATATTTTTTGTGGGGAAACCTGAAGAGGGAGATTGCTGATTTTGTGTCAAGATGTTTGGTTTGTCAACAAGTGAAAACCGGAAGGCAACTAACTGGAGGAGTCATGCAACCTCTTCTCATACCTAAGTGGAAATGGGATAATATTATGATTTATTTGTCATGGTACTACGAATGACTCCTAGAATGAATGATTCAATATGGGTCATTGTTGATCGCCTTTCCAATTCAGCACATTTTCTTCCTATAAGAGAAGATTTACCACTTGAAAGTATAGCTAGACTATATATTAATTATGTTGTAAGACTACATCATGTACCCTTATCAATTATTTCTAACCATGATCCACATTTTACATCATGATTCATTAAAATTATTCAGAAAGCCCTGGATACTCATCTTAATTTGAGCACTGCCTACCACCCTCCAAATGATGGACTATCAGAACAGAACATTCAAACCTTAGAAGAGATGCTGAGATCTTTCTCACATGACTTTCAAGGTATGTGGGAACAATATTTACCTCTGATTGAATTTTCCTATAATAATTGCATCCATTCAAGTATTCAGATGGAACCATATGAAGTGTTATACAGAAAGAGATGATGCACACCAACTTTTTGGGATGATTTTGGTGAAAGAAAACATGTAGGCCCAGAACATGTTGACGACATGATGGAAATGGTGAATTTAATACAAAACCACATCACAATAGCTCAAAGTAGGTTGAATATCATTGTCGATAACTGATGGAAGGATTTAGAATTTCAGGTGGGAGATCATGTTTTCAAGAAGGTATATCCATGGAATGTAATTATATGATTCAGTAAGAAGGGTTAATTGATTCCAAAGTACATCATATATTTCAAAATTCTTGAACGAATTGTGGCTGTTGCTTACCGTTTCGCAATGCCACCAAGTCTCTCCAAAGTTCATGATGTGTTCCATGTAACACTATTGAGAAAATACATGCCTGACCCAATGCATGTACTCACCTATGAGGAGTTAGAACTAGAACCAGATCTACCTTATTGAGAAGATCATGTCAGGATTCCAGATACAAGATAACAAGTGTTGAGAAACTGGACGACTCATCTGGTAAAAGTTCTTTGATGAAACCATAAGACAGAAGAAGCAATGTGGGAGCACGAGGAACGTATAATGAAGAACAACTTGAATATTTTTATGTATTTATATTCTTGAAATTTTGAAGACCAAATTATTTGAAGGAGGGGATAATGTAACACCCCAAACATCCACGGTATCTTTCCCTTTGAATAATGCAATAACTTGTGTTGTATGAAACATGGAGTTATAATACACCACGACCAATCTAACTAGTCGTTATGAATAGTTATACCCAATTTTTTAAATTTTATAAATTTTATCATTCAAAATGGACTTCATTTTTTGATTTGGAATATCGAATTTAGATTAGGGTAATTTTTTGGCATTTTTCTGAAAAATTACAATTTTTGATAAATAGTGAAAAGCATTAGATTATTGGTTAAAACTTACTTTTTATTTAAATATTTAGTTATTTTATTTTATTTTATTTTATGTCGAAATATATACATAATACCTATATATTTTCAAATTAATTCATTTGTGCCATTTTATAATAATTTTAGATATATAAAATTTTATCGAACATTTTACAGTCTTTTAACCACCTCCTAGGAGCATTTGTAAATTTTTATAAAATTTAATTTTACCACTTCTGTGAGTTGAATTTCGAAATACAAGAGAAAAAATTAATATCATTATGTAAAATTTGGTTTAGTAACATGAAAATAATTTTGTACTGAATAGTAACTTTTGACTTTTATTTACCAGAGTTTAAAGAAAATAGGGTAATTAAGGGCAGAAATGATAGCATAATTACCCTAACACATGTCCTAATCCTATTGGATAAGTATAATTTTACCCAAAACAACCATACAAATAAAATATGATCCCATTTGGAACACATGAATTAGATTAGGGAATTTATTACAATTTTTATTTAAAGAAGAGTTAATAGAGTTAAAATCAAGGTTTAATAACTAAACCATTTTTAATATATGGATACACATAAGATAAATTCTACTATTAATATTAATTATAAAGCTAAAAAATATATACATAATGGTAGTTTAGTTTAAATTTTTAGAAATTAAATAATTAAATTTATTAATGACATAATAATGATGTAGTAATTACCCAATTAATGAAAGATTAAATTAATTTATATTTTAAATATACAAATAAATATAATTTGATTCTTTTAATGAATTCCAATAATTTTATAGGTTAATATTAAATTTTATGGTTGATTAAATTAATGTTGTTTGAATTAATAATGTTTTTATGAATTTAAAAAAACTAAATACCAAATAGTCTCAAAATTGACTTAAATGAGTTTTTAAAACAAATATTATATTATTAATTGATATTCTATTCCTGAAAGTAGATGGTTTGCCAAAAGTGATTAAATAATATTATATATGTAATTAATGAACCATTTGAGGTTATCTTGGATGTTTAAAGTATGTTTCTTGATATTATAATATAAAAATAAAAAGAGACATGGTAAATGTCAAACTATTTAACAAAGAGATAAATCTAAAAGATAAGGATAATATAGTGACCCAAAAAGACTAAAACCTATTGGTTGAGTGTTTATCGACACATCCCTACCTTATCCTAGAAATAAATCATTTATGATCGATTAGAAACCGAATATTAATTAATTATAAAATAATATTTCAATCTTTTCCAAAGGTGCCCCTCACAACTCTTATAAAAGGGCACTTCCCCTTCTCTCAAATTCACACCCTCAAAGACACATAACACGGCCAGAACCTACCCAAATAGCCTCTAAAATTTCCTACCATCATCATAGAGGCCTTTATATAGTCATTAATACATCCTAAATATCCCTTTTGATCAAATCAACAGGAAGAACCCGAAGAAGAGATAAATTTTTCATCACCTGTTTCAAGTTATTTTTTTCTTCCACTACCACAATAATGGTTGTTTTCATTATAAAATAACAACTCCAGTATCATATATATACTATGATATTATTATAAAAATGGTACAACCATATTCATTATTATATTTATCCTATAAATGACACAGTCACCATACGTGTGTACGTACAGATTACTGTCTCCACATCGTGGTGTAGTTTATTATTCAAACACATCAATATTTGGATGGGTATAATAACTAGTATAAATGATTCAAATGATAAATATAAAATGATAATTATTCTTTATATATGATATATCATTCAATTAAATATGATTTTAATAACAAAATAATGATATTGTCGCTCATGCGTACGTACGGATTTCCATCTCCACCAATGCAATGAGATTTATTCCCCATCGTATCCATTCAAGACTAATTTCAATTTGATGATTAAAAAGTAATGTATAAAGACTTAGTGTCATTAATAATATTAATAAGATACATCCTTTACATAACAAACATTACTTATGTAATAATGTATATATAGAAAAATGAATCAGTTAACACCCGAAATGACGATACTACAGAAATATCATTAAAAAATAATTATTAAAAGATCGTATATGATATCATATTAATGTATATAGTTATTTTATAATTTAATAACAATGATTTCACCATTATACGAGATGTTAAACTACCCTCTACCAAGGAAAACTATAAGGTAAGGGTTAATTTCACAATCACTTTATTATAAGATGTTGTTTTATAAGTGAGTATCTACTGGGGCCACATTATCATCGATATTCATGTTTCTTAAAAATACATTTCAAAACATTTTTACGTTGAGTGCGGATATTTTTCAAAATAAGTTGCTTTATGAAATTTTTTACAAAATTAAGTTAATAATGTTTTTTAACTTATACGGCGGGTGCGGCTATTTTCAGCCATTATAACATTGTTGAAGCTTCCCATAAAAGTTTTTATGAATATTATCAAAATAAATGTTATATTTTATAATTATTTGACTTTTAAAGATTTCAAAATAGATAGAGATATTTCTCTGAAAAAAGGTTTAATTTCATCTATGTCAACATACTTTGATGGATTTTAATCTTATTCAATGATGATTTATTATGATACAACACATACATATTTTGTTGATGGTTTTGTGATATTTTTGACTGTGGATGTGTTATTTTTACACCATTCATGGTTTATGGATAAATTATTGACATTTCATATGCTAGTTTTAATAAAAATATTTTGTTATGTTTAAACCTTTTCATATGAGGAATGCATTGGACTTAGTAAGTGACTGGTGGATCCCACTATTGCTTCATGATGAATCCGTAGGTCTCATGAGACAAAGTTGGGTCTTGGATCAAGTCCTTAAAAAATGTTATTTGTACTGTGGGGACAATGCATTGACTATGTGGTTATGAAGTATGGTATTATGCATTCCATCAATAAGAAAGTGTCTATTGATATTGCATATGATTATTTGACTAGTAGAATATCCATGTGAATAAGTAAATCAAAATATTTGATTTAATATTTTATAATTTAGGATGATGTTCAAGTATAAAAGGATACTGTTTTTGGCTTATACATTTCCATAAATTCTTATGCTTACTTATAAAAGTGTCCTCTATATTGTTATCATTAAAGAGCATCTGAGCTCACCCATTTCTATGTTTTATTTTTCATAGGATGCAATAATGTATATTATGACTTAATTGTAGATATAGTCTAAGAGATATGATTGTGGAATATGGGGACTATGTTGTTCTAGTTTTTCATTTTATATTGTAATTTAAAACTTATGAATGTAACTAGTATTTCCAAGGCTTCTAAAATAATCTATCTTTCTAGACATGATCTTTTGTGATAATGCCAATGTTTTGTAATAATGCAGTGACTCCATGTAACTAGGGTCAGGGCGTTACTTTGGAATTCCATGCACAACCTCAAAACTCTATTTTACTTCATAGAAAACAATCCTGGGACTACCTATGGTTATATGTGGCGTCTCCTAAAGCCCTTCTCCTTCAAGTACAGCAATTGTACCCTCAAATCACGAAGCACCATAGAAGCCATCTGATATGCTGGTGTAAATATCAGCATCATCCTAGGAAAAATATCAATGCATAAGTCTACCTCTATGTGAGTAGGCAGCCCCAAAACATACAATGGAAATACATCTTCATACTCATCCACCACTGCAGGAAAGTGTGGACTTCCCTCATCCACCGCACTAAGGGTGAGGCTAGCCAAATTTTGAGGGATCAGTTGTACCCTCCTCCAACCAAGTCTTTTTTGTGCTGTAAGAGATCCCTTCATTCTAGATAAGGAAGTTAAGGTCACATCCTCATAGACACCATATACTCTACAACTAAAATATACATGCAAATAATGGACAATGGATAACCAGTCAATACCCAAGATGACATTACAAGGACTTGATAGTACTTCTAGGAGATCCCCACAAAAGCTATCACATTGAATAATAAGCTCAAACTTCTTATACTATTGTAATATCATCTAATCCCATACCTTATGAGTATTTCATCATATGGATCGAGCCAACGGGTCAAACGGAATCCCAGAGCCCCGAATGAGGTCTGTGGAATGGAATGAGTGAATGGAGCATGTGTCTATAAGAAATAAATGAAATGAGTAGAAGACACAACTCATACATCTAATAATCTCTAGATAACCATCGTCATTGGATTCCATTTCTTGAATCTAACCTCGCACAAGTCCATGAACTCCTAGAGGCTGTGGTAGACCACCTAGGGGTGGTGGTGGTACAACCTCAAACCTTCGTCCACTGCCTGCTTCTCAGCCTTCTCCTCTACCCCATTGGCCACCCTATAAATATCCTTTCTGAATCCTCTACCCATGCCTCAATGGTTCCTTAATCATCTTCTGATCTTCTACACGATGAGTCGGGTAATCATGATCCATATAACCCTACACGCTGCATGAGAAGCATAACCTGGCATTCTACTGACTCCCTCTATAGTAGGATCCCCATTCTAGTGACCTTGAGTCATGGGGTCATCCAATGAAAGGCTAGGACTTCTTGGGTCCCCGTGTATAATGCCAGTTTCCCACCACTGAATACTCTGTCTTCTAGTGTCAGCTTGGGGCCCCTTTTGTCTATGCCCACTCTTCCTGGGAACACTTTACAAGTAGGATTCACTCCATCACCCCGGCAATAGATGAGATAATTAGAGACACCATGTATTCCCTAACCTCTTGACACAGTCCCTTCTCAATGTCTCATGCCCTGAAGAACATGTCTCACACCATGTATGTAGAGTAGAGAGAATTCCCAATGAATCTAGCAGAGTATGATACTACTATCATGCTACCCTTCTATAGGTGCAGCAGCTTATGTATGCTCATAGAGTGCATGGTCTTTGAGAAGATCTCAACCCCGAAGAGGCACACAGAGTTTGTCTACATGAAGGTCACCACGTCATGTTTCTAAATCTTCAAACTCCACCATATCTTTATCGATCCCTGAAAATGGCTCATGTCAATGATCTCAATCTGGTAGAGAGGTGTCCTAACAATAGAGAAGGATCGTGTTACCACTTAAAGACAATCCCCAACCTCCTCGGGGTTAGTATCACCCATGAACCTCTGAGGACTCTGCCTCTAGAACACATGTAAGGAATGAAGCTTGCATGAATCCTCTACAAGTAGTGTATGATAGTAACTACTGATCAATAGGTGGTGTAATACTGGAACACCACCTAGTGGAGGAATCTCTAGAAATATTCCATGAACTAATGCCTCATCGCTAGGCAGGCTTTCCTCAGTGTCACGTATCAGAATCCTGACTGGCTATCTCTGTGGAGGAATATCGAAATAGATAATGATATACCGTTTTCATTAGGTTATACCTGGTGATCATAATCAATATGGACAAGAGGAAAATTAATCAAATTTTTACATGATGCATGTACCCTTTATTTCCTGCAACCAGTGTTTCCATCTACAATGATCGAATGATGGCATCCAGAGTCCGTGTGTATGGGTAAGGAAGAAACTAGACCAACACTGGAGTCCCTAGAATAAATTATTAACTCGAAATATATATAATTGATACTTTAAATCAAACCCATAGAACCCCGCACATTGAGGTATAACTAACTATCATTGATAACACTTTGTCACGACCCATCCCCCGGGGCCCATACCATGACTACCCCAAGCATGCCTCCCAATAGAATGGGGATGGAGACTAGTACCGAAGGAATTTTCCCATGGGTGGGAGGAATTTTACTAATTACTTGTACGCATTAACACACACACAACCACGTCCAAAAATAGATGGAATGGAATACATGATTCCCAATAAACACCCACTGAGTAATGGTACAATCTGTAAGACAAATGGGCCAGAATAAAAACCCATCAAAATAAAAAATGAAAATAGGAAAGTAACAAAGTTATCTATAAGAAATACTTAGAAGAACCTAGATAAATGGTAGTTATGCAGTGGCTGTAGGAAACTATGGAAGTACATCCTGCATGTGGTATCTCACTGGGCACCCCCTACTCCCAGGTCGCTCAGGTCTCTGTCAATGTGCTTAGCAATTTCACTAGAAACAGTAGGTGTAAGTGAATCTTGTGTTGGGGTGAGTAACAAAATACTTAGCAGGGATCCCAAAACACAAGAGAAATTGTTTTAATATGAATGTTTATGTTATGTTTATACATTTTCATATGTGTAATCCATTGGACTTAGTATGTGTTGGGTGGAGCCCGCTATAGCTCCTCGATGCATCAGTAGGTCTAATGAGACAAACTAGTGTCTTGGAACAAGGACTTGACAAAATCTTATTTATAGTCTTGGAATAAGGCCTTGATTATGTAGTTATGAACTCTGGCATTATACATTCCATCATTTTGAAAGTAGCTATTGATATTGAAGTGATTATTCAACTATTATAATATCCATGTGAATAATTAAATGGAATTATTAGATTTTATCTTTCCCATATTATGATAATGTTTATGTTAAAAAGGATTTTGTTTTAGTATTATACATTTCCTTAAATGTTGATGTTTATTTATGAATGTTTCCACTATATTGTTATCCTTAATGAGCATCTGAGCTCACCCTTTCTATGTTTTATTTTTCCAAGGATGCGAAGAAGTGTATTTTTACTAACCTGTAGGGATAGTCTAAGCGATATGAGTGTCGCCTATAGAGACTATGTTGTTGTTGTTGTTTTTCAATTAATAATGTAATGTAAAACTTATAAAAGTATCTAGTATTCCCAAGGATACTAAACTAATCAATCTTTCGAGACCTGATCTTTTTTGGTCATTCCAATGTTATGTAATAATGCACCAACTCTGGGAAACTAGTGTTCGGGCATTATAGTTGGTATCATTGAAAGTTTAATACACACCTTAGAAGCTAGATTTAGAAAAACTCCAATTAGAAAACATTACCCTAAGATAGAATTTGAGGATTAATATAGATGAACTTCCTATAATTTTGGTACTATAGAGATTTTGTTATTTTTCCAAACAATATATCCCTATCTGGATACGAGCAGGTATAGGTGGATCTGGAACATATGTACTCAGGGGTAATAACCAAGAACACCACTTTGAGCTAGACTCAAATGGGAACTGGTGCACGACAACGGGCTTTGCTACACTTTTGGTTACAACACTCCTGGGGGGATATTCTTAGGATAATTCTCATTTTCATTACAAACCATTATAAAGGGTTTATGATTATATACTTCCTCAAAGAGATTTTTTTTATGATTATAGTTTTTATCCATAAACGTTTCAGTTTATGTTAACTGTTTTACATGTTTGGAATTTTGTATTGTGATTCATAAACTAATCTACTGTATGCCAATGTTTAGAAATAGATCCTAGTAGAAGGAATGTAAACCGTATCAACACATGTAATCCATGTTGGGATTTACCTCATACTGAATATAATTATAGTGGAGCTGTTGATGCAACTGGTGATGATCAGGAAATCACCGTACCCGGACAACCCACTCTCGTTATAAAAAATAACCTTAACTGTATGGAGCACCCTGATCCACAACGTAGAGGATTAGGGTAAAACCGCTTCATGAGGAATCAACCACCAACATTAAATGGGAATACAAATCCATTTGTAGCTGTGAAATGGATATGTTCCTTAGAGAAAATATTTCATGTTTTGTGGGGTAGGGAAAGGGAAAAAGTTGTAATGGAAATTTATTGCCTCATTGGAGATGCTGATCAATGGTGGTAATTGATTCAATACACAAAGGAGGATGAAGAAGTATCCAGTATGGAATAGATGGGTTTTAATGAAGTTTTCGTAGAAAAATACATTCTTTTATACCATCAAGTAGATATGGAATGAAAATTTTTCAGTCTGAGGAAAAAGGACGATGAGAATGTCAAAAAATATGAGGCTAACATTACAAGGATATAAAGACATACAAAAAATTATATACGTAACCCGAGTAATATTTATTGATTCTTTGATGTGTTAAAACAATTTATTTGTCGAGCATTAGTCTCACAAATACCGTTCATCGTACGAAGAAGTTTTCTCATGTGCTATCAAGGCAGATAAGGAATTCTCTATGTCCTATACATTAATGAAAAGCAACAGAATGAGATATATTATGAACACTCTGGAAATGGAAATAAAGGGTCAAAGGATAAAGTTGAATATACATCCTAATGGAAATGTGGGAAGAAATGCCTTGATACTTTCCTGAAGGGAATGTGAGTCTATTATAAGTGTGGTGAAAAAGGCCACCAAGCTCTTGATTTCAAGGGGAATAAGGATGATGTTAAGGTTGAGTGATACAATTGTAGAGAAAGGGGAATTATTCAAATTAATTTCCTATGAACCAAGGAAACCTACCTCAGAAAAGGCCAAGGGATTAAGGCCAAGCGTGTGCTATCACTACCACTGAGGTTGAAGCTCAAAAATACATGGTGGCATGTAATTTAATAGTTTCCTAAAGTTTAGAAATTTATTTATTTGATTTTGGATCATCAAATTGTTTCATATCTTCCCAGGTTTTCTATAAAAATTACATATCTCCTATTTGATTTAACAAGTGAGTTTTCATTCAAAACATCTAAGGGAATTATCATTGAAACGATTGTTTTTGAATTTTTTCCCATTAAGGAATATAAATTATCATTATATGTTGATCTCATTTCCATACCCATTAATTAATTAGATATAATCCTTAGTATGGATTGGATTTCTAACCAAGATGTGAAAATTTATTGTAAGAAGAAGGAGGATAACATTCTATATGATGATTAGGAGTACCTTATTTTTAGAGGAGAAACGTCACTACCAGGTTCTTTTCTAGATCCACCCCCAGTAGCTCTACTAAATTCATTTATTGGGGATGAAGATAATGAAATAATTATGGGTGAGTAAAATAATGTTCAAATAGAGGGAATGCATATTGTGCACGAATATATTGATGTGTTTCCCGAGGATTTAACTAGACATCCTCCAAAATGAGAAATTGAGTTTTCCATTGACATAATTCCTTGTTCAAGGCACATATTGAAGACCACTTATAGAATGGACACTATGGAATTAGTGAAATAATTATACAACTAGAGGAATTGAGTAACATGGGATTTATTCTTCCTAGTGTTTCTTCATAAAGAGCCCCTTCCATTTGGTTAAAAATAAACATGGATCATTGAGTTTCTGCATTGACTAAAGGGAGATCAATGCTATAACAATAAAGAAATAATATCCCCTACCTCACATTGATGATTTATTCGACCAACTTCAATAAACTCAATATTTTTTAAAGATTAACCTTTGATCTGGTTATCATCAATTGTGTGTGAAAAATGAAGACATTTTTAAATGGGAATTTCAAACCATCTATAGGAATTACAAGTTTATAGTAATGAATTTTGGGTTGACTAATGCAACCTCTGTTTTCATGGATCTAATGAGCATAGTTTTCAAGGAATATCATTATGAATTTTTAGTGTTATTTATTGATGATATCCTCATATACTCCAAAAGTTATGAAGATCATGAAAATCACTTGTGCACTATTTTGAAAACCCTCAGAAGAAATGAATTATACAGAAAGTTTTGCAAGTGTGAAATCTGGCTTCAAGAGATTTCTTTTATTGGATATATTTTCTTTAAGGATGGAATCTCCGTTTATCCTTATAAGACAATAGAAACCCAATAATGGCCAACACCGAAGATTATAACTGAGGTATACAATTTTATTGGATTAGCTAGTTATTATTAGCATCTCATGCAGAATTTTTCCCAATTTTCTAACCCATTAACCAAGATCACATTTAATGGGGTTAAATTTGTTTGGAAAAAATATTGTTAAGAATGTTTTTTTGAATTGAAGGGAAGTCTAGTCAATGATCTTATATTGACTATACCATCGGGGAATGATGGGTTTCTAATTTATAGTTATGTATCAAATAAATGACTTAGTTGTGTCCTTATACAAAATGATAGGCTTATTGCATATGCATCACGACAACTAAAAATTAATGAGAAAAACTATCTCACTCATGATCTTGATTTAGCAACTATAATATTTTCTCTGAAAGTATGGAGACACTATCTCTATGGTGAAAAATGTGAGATTTATATTTATCACAAGAGTTTGAAGAATATTTTCATACAAAAAGAACTCAACATGAGGCAAATGAAAATGGTTCAAACTACTCAAGGATTATGATTTCACTATATACTACCACCTGGTGAACGCAAATAAGGTGGCAGATGCTTTGAGCAGAAAGGATCATGGAGTATTGAACAAGATGATAGTTGAAAGGGATCCAATATTCATGGATCTAGTAAAGATGGAAATGGGAATAACAATAGAACGTGAAACATCAATAATTTTTTAAAGGGTTTTCAAACCATATGTACTAGAAAGGATAAAGAGTTCTCAGACTGATGATGAGGTGTTTCAAAAGAAGATTAATGATGTGAATAATGGGAGATTGAGTGAATTCATATATGAAAATGTAATTTGGAAATTTGGGTAGAGAATTTTTGTTCCAGACATACCAGATTTAAAAATGGAATTGTTAGATAATGCCCATAGATCCAATTTCCCTATACACACTGGTAGCACTATGATGTATATATATTTGAAAGAATATTTTTGGTGGGGAGACATGAAGAGGGAGATTGCTGATTTTGTGTCAGGATGTTTGGTTTGTCCGCAAGTGAAAACTGGAAGGCAACAAACTGGAGGAGTCATGCAACCTCTTCTCATACCTAAGTGTAAATGGGATAATATTATGATTTATTTGTCGTGGTACTACCCAAGACTCCTAGAATGAAATATTCAATATGGTTCATTGTTGATCGTCTTACCAATTCATCACATTTGATTCCTATAAGAGAAGATTTACCACTTGAAATTATAGCAAGACTATATATTAATGAAGTTGTGAGACTACATCGAGTACCCTTATCGATTATTTCTAACAGTGATACACATTTTACATCATGATTCATTAAATGTCTTCAGAAAGCCCTGGATACTAAAATTCATTTGAGAACTGCCTACCACCCACCAACTGATGGACAATCAGAACGGAAAATTCAAACCTTAGAAGAGATGTTGAGATCTTTCTCACATGACTTTCAAGGTAAGTGGGAAAAATATTTACCTATGATTGAATTTTCCTATAATAATTGCATCCATTCAAGTATTCAGATGGAACCATATGAAGTGTTTTACAGAAAGAGATGTTGCACACCAACATTTTGGGATGATTTCAGTGAAAGAAAACATGTAGGCCCAGAACATATTGACGACATGATGGAAATGGTGAAGGTAATCCAAAACAACATCAAAGAAGCTCAAAGTAGGATGAAGATCTATGTCGATAACTGAAGGAAGGATTTCGAATTTTAGGGGGGAGATCATGTTTTCTAGAAGGTATCCCCATGGAAGGTAATTATATGATTCAGTAAGAAGGGTTAATTGATTCCAAATTACATCATATATTTCAAAATTATTGAACGAATTGGGGCTGTTGCTTACCATTTAGCAATGCCACCATGTCTCTCCAAAGTTCATGATGTGTTCCATGTATCACTATTGAGAAAATACATGCCTGACCCAATGCATGTACTCACCTATGAGGAGTTATTACTAGAAATAGATCTACCTTATTGAGATGATAATATCAAGATTCTAGATACAAGATAACAAGTGTTGAGAAATTGGACGAATGATCTGGAAAAAGTTCTTTGAAGAAACCATAAGATGGAAGAGGCAATGTGGGATCATGAGGAACATATGATGAAGAACCAATTGAATATTTTTATGTATTTATATTCTTGAAATTTTTAATACCACATTATTTGAAGGAGGGGATAATGTAACACCCCAAGCATCCACAGTATCTTTCCCTTTGAATAATGCAATAGCTTGTGTTGTAAGAAACATGGAGTTTTAATACACCACGACCAATCTAACTAGCTGTTATGAATAGTTATACCCAATTTTTTAAATTTTTAAAATTTTATCATTCAAAATGGACTTCAATTTTGGATTTGGAATAGCGAATTTATCTTAGGGTCAATTTTTGGTATTTTTCTGAAAAATTACAATTTTTGATAAATAGTGAGAAAATACTAAATTATTAGTTAAAAGAGACTTTTTATTTAAATATTTAGTTATTTTATTTTATTTTATTTTATGTCAAAATATATACATAATACCTATATATTTTCAACGTAATTCATTGGAACCATTTTATAATAATTTTAGATATATAAAATTTTATCGAACTTTTTACAATCATTTAACAACCTCCTAATAGCATTTGCAAATTTGTATAAAATTTAATTTTAACACTTCTGTGAGTTGAATTTATAAAATGAAAGAGAAAAAATTAATATCATTAAGTAAAATTTGGTATAGTAGTATGGAAATAATTTTGTGTTGAATAGAAATTTGACTTTTATTTACCACAATTTAAAGAAAATAGGGTAATTAAGTGCAGAAATGATAGCATAATTACCCTAACACATGTCTTAATTCAATTGGATAAGTATAATTTGACCCAAAAAACCTTAGGAATAAAATATGATCCCCTTTGGTCCACATGGGTTAGATTATGAAATTTATTATTATTTTTATTTAAAGAAGAGTTAATAGAGTTAAAATCAAGGTTTAATAACTAAACCATTTTCAATATAGGGATATACATAAGATAAATTCTACTATAAATATTCATTAGAAAGAAAAAAATATATACGTAATGGTAGTTTAGTTTAAATTTTTAGACATTAAATAAGTAAATTTATTAATGACACAATAATGATGTAGTAATTTCCAAATTAATGAAAGATTAAACTAATTTATATTTTAAATATAAAAATAAATATAATTTGATTCTTTTAATGAATTAAAATAATTTTATAGGTTAATATTAAATTTTATGGTTGATTAAATTAATTTTTTTAATTAATAATGTTCATATGAATTTAATAAAACTAAATACCAAATAGTCTCAAAATTGACACAAATGAGTTTTTAAAACAAATATTATATTATTAATTGATATTATATTCCTGAAAATCAATGGTTTGGTCAAATTAATTAAATAATATTATATACATCATTAATGAACCACTTGAGGTTCTCTTCGATGTTTATATTATGTTTATTAACATTATAATATTAAAATAAAAAGAGACATGGTAAATGTCAAACTATTTAACAAAGAGTTAAATCTAAAAGATAAGGATAATATGGTGACCCAAAAAAGGCTAAAACCTGTTAGTTGAGTGTTTATCGACACATCCATACCTTATCCTCTAAATAAATCATTTTTGATCGATTAGAAACCAAATATTATTTAATTATAAAATAATATTTCAATCTTTTCCAAAGGTGCCCCCTCACAACTCTTATAAAAGGGCACTTCCCCTTCTCTCAAATTCACAACGTCAATGACACATAACACGACAAAAACCTACCCAAATATCCTATAAAATGTCCTACCATCATCATAGAGGCCTTTATTTAGTCATTAATGTATCCTAAATATCCCTTTTGATCAAATCAACATGAAGAACCCAAAGAAGAGGTAAATTATTCATCACCTATTTCAAGTTATTTTTATCTTCCACTTCCACATTAATTGTTGTTTTCATTATAAAATAATAACTCCAGTATCATATATATATTGTGATATTATTATAAAAATGGTACAACCATATTCATTATTATATTTATCCTATAAATGACACATTCACCATACGTGTGTACGTACAGATTACTATCTCCACATCGTGGTGTAGTTTTTAGTCAAACACTTAAATATTTGGATGGGTATAATAATTAGTATAAATGATTCAAATAATAAATATAAAATGATAATTATTATCTATATATGATATATCATTCAATTATATATGATTTTGATAACAAAATAATGATATTGTTGCTCGTGCGTACGTACGGATTGTCGTCTCCACCAACGCGATGAGATTTGTTCCCCATCGAATCCATTCAAGACTAATTTTAATTTGATGATTAAAATTTAATTTATAAAGACTTAGTATCATTAATAATATGAATAAGATAAATAATGCCAATACAAACATTACTTACGTAATAATGTATTTAAATGAAAATGAATCAGTTAACACCCGGAATGATGATACTAAAGAAATATCATTAAAAAATAATTATTATAAGATCGTATATGATATAATATTAATGTATATGGTTATTTTAAAATTAAATAACAATTATTTCACCATTATACAGGATGTTAACCTACCCTCTACCAATGAAAATTATAAGGTAAGGGTTAATTTCACAATCACTTTATTATAAGATGTTGTTTTATAAGTGAGTATCTACTGGGACCACTTTGTCATCCATATTTGTGTTTATTAAAAATTCAATTCACAAAATTTTTATGGTAGGTGTGGCTATTTTCCAAATAAGTTACTTTATGACATTTTTTACAAAATTAAGGTAATAATGTTTTTTAACTTATACGGCGGGTGCGACTATTTTCATCCATTATAACAATGTTGAAGCTTCCCATACAAATTTATAAGAATATTTTCCAAATAAATTTTTTCTTTTATAATTATTTGACTTTTAAATGATTTCAAAATAGATAGATATATTTCTCTGAAAAGAGATTTAAATTAATCTATGTCAACATACTTTTATGTATTTTAATCTTATTCAAAGATGATTTATTATGATACAACACATCTATATTTTGTTGATGGTTTTCTGATATTTTTGACTGTGGATGTGTTATTTTTACACCATTCATGGTTTATGGATAAATTATTGACATTTCATATGCTAGTTTTAATTCAAATATTTTTTTTATGTTTAAACCTTTTCATATGAGGAATGCATTGGACTTAGTAAGTAACTGGTGGAGCCCACTATAGCTTCTCGATGAATTAGTAGGTCTCATGAGACAAACTTTGGTCTTGGATCAAGTCCTTAAAAAAAATTTATTTGTACTGTGGGAACAATGCATTGACTATGTGGTTAGGGAGTATGGTATTATGCATTCCATCAATATTAAAGTGGTTATATATATTGCATATCATTATTCAACTAATATAATGTCCATGTGAATAATTAAATAGAAATATTTGATTTAATATTTTATATATTATGATGATGTTCAAGTTTAAAAGGATATTGTTTATTTTTCATATTCATTGCCATAAATTATTATTCTTATTTATTAATGTTTACTCTATATTGGTATCATTAAAGAGCATCTGAGCTCACCCCTTTCTATGTTTTATTTTTCCTAGGATGCAAAAATGTAAATTATGACTTACTTGTAGATATAGTCAAAGGGATATGATTGTGGAATATGGAGACTATGTTGTTGTAGTTTTTCATTTTATAATGTAATGTAAAACTTATTAATGTAACTAGTATTTCCAAGGCTTCTAAACTAATCCATCTTTCTATACATGATCTTTTGTGATAATGCCAATGTTATGTAATAATGCACCGACTCTATGTAACTAGGGTCGGGGCATTACTTTGTAATTCCATGCACAACCTCAAAACTCAATTTTCCTTCATAGAAAAGAAACCTGGGACTACCTATGGTGAAATGTGGAGTCTCCTGAAGCCCTTCTCCTTCAAGTACTCCCGTTGTACCCTCAACTCACGAAGGACCATAGAAGCCATCTGATATGATGGTGTGAATATCAGCATCTTCCCGGGATACAGATCAATGCATAAGTCTACCTCTATGTGAGTAGGTAGTCCCAAAACATACAACGGAAAGACATCTTCATACTCGTCCACCACTACAGGAAAGTGTGGACTTCCATAATCCACCGCACTAAGGGTGAGGCTAGCCAACTTTTGAGTGATCGGTTGTAGCCTCCTCCAACCAAGCCTTTTTTGTGCTATAAGAGATCCCTTCATTCAAGGGAAGGGAATCTAGGTCCCATCCTCATAGACACACTGTACTCTACAACTAAAATATTCATGAAAATAATGGACAATTGATAACTAGTCAATACCCAAGATGACATTACAAGGACTTGACAGTACTTCTAAGAGATCCCATCAAAAGCTATCACTTTGAATAATAAGATAAAACTTCTTAAACTAGTGTAAGATCATATATTCCCATCCCTTATGAGTATTTAATCATAAGGATCGAGCCAACAGGTCCAACGGAATCTCAGAGCCCTGAATGAGGTCTGTGGAATGGAATGAGTGAATGGAGCATGTGTCTATAAGAAATACATGAAAGGTGTAGAAGACACAAATCATACCTATAATCATCTCTAGAGAACAATCGTCATTGGCTTCCATTTCTTGAATCTAACCTCGCACAAGTCCATTATCTCCTAGAGGCTATGGTAGACCACCTAAGGGTAGTTGTGGTAGAACCTCAAACCTTCGTCCACTGCCTGCTTCTCAGCCTTCTCCTCTACCCCATCAGTCGCCCTATAAATCTCCTTGACCAATCCTCTGCAAATGCCTTAGTGGTTCCTTAATCGTCTTCTGATCATCTACATGGTGAGTTGGGAAATCATGAGCCATATAGCCCTACCCGCTGCATGAGAAGCATAACCTGACATTCTACTGACTCCCTATATACTAGGATCACCAATCTACTGACCTTGAGTCATGGGGTCATCCACTGAAAGGCCTGAACTTCATGGGTCCCCGCGTATAATGCCAGTATCACACCACTGAAGACTCAGTCTTCTAGTGTAAACTTGGGGCCCCTAATGTCTATGCCCACTCTTCCTGGGAACTCTTTACAAGTAGGATTCACTCTGTCACCCCGACCATAGTTGAGATAACGAGAGACACCACGTATTCCATAACCTCTTGACACATCCCCTTCTCAATGTATCATGCCCTGAATAAAATGTCTCACACCATGTCTGTAGAGTAGAGAGAATTCCCAATGAATCTAGCAGAGTAGGCTGCTACTATCATACTACCCTTCTATAGGTGCAACAACTCATGTATGCTCACAGAGTGCATGGTCATTGAGAAGATCTCAACACCGAAGAGGCACTTAGATTTTTCCTACATGAGGGTCACCACATCATGTTTCTAAATCTTCAAACTCCACCATATCCTTATCAAGACCTGAAAATGGATCATGTCAACGATCTCAATCTGGTAGAGAGGTGTCTTAACGATAGATAAGGCTCGTGTTACCACCTAAATACAATCCCCAACCTCCTCGGGGTTAGTATCACCCATGAACCTGTGAGGACTCTAACTCTAGAACACATGTATGGAATAAAGATTGCATGAATCCTCTACAAGTATTGTCTGATAGTATCTAATGATCAATAGGTGGTGTAACACTGGAACACCACCCAGTGGAGGCATCTCTAGAACTATTCCATGAACTAACGCCTCATCGCCAGGCAGGATTTCCTCAGGGTCACGTATCAGAATCCTGACTGGCTATCTGTGCGGTGGAATCTAGAAATAGATAAAGATATACCATTGTAATTAGGTTATACCTCGTGATCATAATCAATATGGACAAGAGGAAAATTAATCAAATTTTTACATGATGCATGTACCCTTTATTTCTCGCAACCAGTGTTTCCATCTACAATGATAAAATGATGGCATCCAGAGTCTGTGTGCATGGGTACAGAAGACACTACACCAACATTGGAGTCCCAAGAATAAATTATTAACTCAAAATATATAGAATTGATAATCTAAAACGAAACCATAGACCCCCGCTCATTGAGGTATAACTAACTACAACGGATAACACTTTGTCACGACCCATCCCCCGAGGCCCATGCCATGACTACCCCAAGCTTTCCTCCCAATGGACTGGGGAAGGAGACTAGTATAGAAGGAATTTTCCCATGGGTGGGAGGCATTTTACTAGTTACTTGTACGCATTAACACACACACAACCACGTCCCAAAATAGCTAGAAAGGAAAACATGATTTCCATTAAACACCCACTGAGTAATGGTACAATCTATAAGACAAATGGGCTAGAATAAAAACCCATAAAAATAAAAAATGGAAATAGGAAAGTAACAATGATATATATAAGATATACTTAGAAGAACCCAGCTAAATGGTAGTTATGCAGTGGTTGTAGGAAACTATGGAAGTAAATCTTGCATGTGGTATCTCACTGGGCACCCCTACTCCCTGGCCGCTCAGGTCTCTGTCAAAGTGTTTATCAATTTCACTTGAAACAGAACATGTAAGTGAATATTTTTTTGGGGTGAGTAACAAAATACTCATTAGGGATCCCAAAACACAAGGGAAATACCACAAGGTAATTACACAAAAATTATTTTCATCTCGCATAGGAATAATCTAACATGTGTAAGGAAAAACTGCCAGTCACATACTGAACACCTTAGACTACTGAGGTGGTTATCCTTGATGAGTATTGTGGGTCTTCTAGGTCACACATATGCACTCCCTGCCATAGTCTAGATGGGTAACAGAAATGCACTTCCCATATAGTCCATCATGCTGAGGTACTCATCCTTGAAGAGTACCATGGGTTTGCTGGGTCACACAGATCCGCTTATGACTGTGGGCCTATAGGGTCACACATAGTCTCTTCCCATAAAGGAATTAATAGCTACTACACACAGGTACACTTATATTTGGTCCACACAAGGACACTAATCAGTAGTCTTTTGGCTATCAGCTAACATCATGATTTCATCACGTAGTGCCCTTGATTATGGGATAATCCAATCCATAATGAATTATTTATATTTCATCATACATGGAAGTCTCCATAGATCATACCAAAAAATATTCTATCATCGTGAGGGTTCCAACACCCCAACAGAGTCTCCAATTTGATGCTCGGTCTGATTGATTTGAGTGTTTTAATAAAAAGGGGTTGTCCATGTCTAGTCCCGGTCTGACCTGGTTAGTCCAACTCGACCAACCTGGCTCGGGGGATCCCTCATGACATGGACTAGTATGACTAACCCAAACCAACCCGATTCATGTCTGGGCTAGCCCGGTCCAGCCTGGCCACTGCCCCGGACCTTTCAGCCTTGCTGGACCCGGCCCAGTTCGGCCAAGCGTCCAGCCCACCGGGTGGCCAACAACTCGGATACATCCAGCCTAGACCGTAATAGGCGGGCCAGTTATTTCATAGATAGGTACACATAGTGTCCCTATTTTATCACATTTTCCCTGTTAGAAAAAATAGAGTGAGCTTTTTCTAGCCCGGGCTGCCCAGCAACTAATTTCGTGGACCCTGGTCCGACCCACATGACATACAAATCTCTTCCAGCCAAAACACCAAAAGGGAATCCAATTTTTGGTGTGTTGTGGCTGGATAATTCTCCTTCCCTTCCTCCTGCACAAAGTCCATGTTGGACTGGTGGCCACTCCACCAATGTAGTCAAATGGGCATGTCCGCCTCCACCAGTCGTCAGCCTATTGCCTGCGGCCCCCTACTGCACTACAGTAGTCCATGATGGCCCTGTCCTCCCACTCGTGGAACCATAATCATGCGCTGACTCCCGCTCGTCGCCCCCACTGAGGACCACTACCACCATCACCAGGGTGATTTTTCCATAGAGCACCTCGTCCGCTCCGGTGGTCTGTTCCTCGAATTGTATGCTCCTCTGGACATATTAGGGTGTTCCCTTCCCTACACTAGCTTCGGGATAACATTACAATAAATTCAATGGTGCGATTAGAAAGAAAAATTGAACTCCCAAAGATGGAGGAATATAGGACATGTTATTGTCATCTTGATTCCTCTACGTGATAGTTTTGAAACATGGTGTGAGGGGATTAAGGTACTATCATCAAAATAGCCCCGATGAATTCATTGAGATGAACACCTTCCCAAAAGAACAAGAGACCTGCGGATCAACCAGTTCATAGATAGATCTGTTTTCATTTTATTAGAATGTAGAATGTGGAATTAAAATTCTCAATAGGTAAACCCCTACCTATAGATGTTTTGATGGGAGGGAAGAGTCATCGCAGATTGCGATCCTTTTGTAGGGAATCGTGATCCAGTCGAAGCTGTTAGATACATTGTTCATCGGTCCCAGATCCATTATCCCAACTATATTAGATGCATTTTCTATTCATCTACTTTCTTCATTGGAGAGAATTCTATCATTGTTCATCATAAGAATTATAGATCTAAATGAATTCCATCAGTCACATCGTCCCATTAAAATATAAACACGTCGTTGTGTTTCTATATTGCATAGTAATTATTTCATTATAGTGTTCCATGTGTGAAACATCGTTTATGATACACTTCAGTTAAAGAGCCATTATGCTATTTCATTTATGGAATGAAATAGTCATCTCATCGCTTCATTATGGTGAAACAATTTTTTGTTTTTTTAATATTCATAAAATGAAATAAAATCATCTTTTTTACCTAGAACATCGTGATTATAGGTTAGTCCATTCCTTGGTAATGTCACCTTTCCAGATGCAAAGGTTCCCTCATATTTTCAATTCGGGAACACTTTTTGAGGATTTCAATTTTGTGCATGCGTGAAAATTTAATTCACTTAGAGAATCCAAAAGACTATATTTTACCCTCAACCTGTACAATATGAGGTTATACACTGCCAAAGGTAAAAACACCATCATGATATCAATGGTACTCTCTAATTTCCAATACAAGTTACCATTTATGAGTTATAAGGATTTTCAAATAAAATAGTTGTTACTTAGTTATTTTATTTAAGGGAAAAACCAACTTCCAAAGTTGGGTCGCACTAGCCCACATTAGTCCCTTTCTATGTTGAATCTTGATGCTCGGAGATCAACATTTCCCTCATATTTTTGATCTCAACATTTCATTAAATGACAGAAAAACCAACTCACACAGTTATTTAAATAAACAACAAAAAATTTCAAAAATATGCTCCATCCACTCCGTACCTCGGAAATATGTGTTGTCTTGGAGCCTAGTCTTAAAATAATCCCATTTAATTTATTAAAACAATCATATAATACTAGGGTATTAAATTATCCTATATAGAGAATCCAATAATTTTAATCATAATATATATATGGGCATCATGGGGAATAGAAATAGAAGAAATGGGTGATCGATATTACTCGGTAAGGGAATTCATTCAATGGAATCTCTCAGGAATTAATAATGTGTAATCAATATAAAAACGTTAATAACATAAGAATATGAAATTGTAAAAAAAATATTTTAGGAATAATAAATTGATAAAAATAAAAAATTATCAAATAATTCATATAAATAACTACATGGGAATGAAAATTATCCATCAATATTATAACTAATAGAATAATCACATGGACATAAATAACTAATCAAATAATTGGGGAATTTAAATTGTCGGACATCATAACCATATCATAAAGGCCTCATTCCAACACATCCAACACAAATGGGTGATTCTATGGCCTAAAACAAATTATAGATTGTCTTGTGAGACATATTAATGCATCAATGGGATTTAGCGTGCCTCAACGATAACTAATTATGTACAATGAATTCCTCATATGAATAGAGTGAAACAAAATCTACCTAAAAATTCATATTAAAAAACTAGCATGGAAAATCTTAATACAGTCCCTAATTAATAAACATAATCATAAAAAAATCTATCTAATATGGAAGATGATATCAAAATAGTATATCAAAAGTAAAACAGATCATAACCCATATGGATAAACAATAATGATGGTATCATTACTGAATATTCCAAATGGGGAATATTTGAAATTTGGGATTCTTTTTTTGAATTGATATATAGTACTAGTTCAATTAAAAACATTTTTGAGGAAAATAACCATTTCACTTTGAATGTAGCATTATGAAACAAATGATTCCCTCAATAATAAAAAATTAATTTCAATTAAAAATATACTTGTATGCATGTGATTAATTCTTATATTTAACGAGTCTTTTTAATAGTGGGAAATTTTTTTACATGCTTTATAAGTTTAAAATAATTCCTTTGAAACTATAATAAAAATATGAATAAGTGAATCCCTGGGAAATTGATAATATGTTTCTTTTGAAACCATTTTTAAAAATGTAAAATTTGTGTCGAAATTTCAATAATAAATAATTAGGATATGTTCACAACATTGTTGAACACATTTTTATAAAACATGAATACAAAATGAAATAAATTTTCTTCCTAAAAGCAAAGTAAATATGGATCTTCATAAAGTATGTTTCTCCCTAAATTTATCTACCAAAGAGAGAAATGTTGTAATATCACATAACATGTTCATGAATAAATATAGTATTATAAAATAAAAATGTTTTAGGATATATATACCAAATAATTTCTTCAAGTGATAATATAAATCCAACAACCCTGAAGAGTTATATGATTGTGAAATGAACACCAAAACATTGGAATATTTTGAATCATAATCCCAATGAAAGAAATAACATCATATTTAACATTATATACCATTAATATATATATATTCATGATTTAAAATATAAAATCCTTAGTATCTAAACCAAATAAAATAAATAATTTGTGAACATGGAATATGTATTATGGAAGTAAAAGTTTGATGAGAAACCCTACCTCATGTATGATTTCCATAATATGTTTTCAACCTCCTGTATAATAAATATAGAGTTATTATAAATTTATTACATAACCACATAAAATATATCATACAAAATATTATTTACATATGACCTCACATTATATTTTTTTATCAATTCCTTTTTAAAATAATGTTTAAATTATTAACAATATCATTTTTCATGTCTGTTTTAGCTTTGTATTTCTGGTTATTCTAAAATGATCATGGGTGCTTAAAATATAAAATAATAACAATTATATAAATGTAATATATAGTCATTACATTTGAATTTATAATATTCAATAAAATATAGATAGAGAAAATAAATTGTACAGTTCCTGGAGATAATACGTCGTATGTAAGAATGAACATTATTTCAAATTTTTTAATGGATGGAAATAAAGGAAGTTAAGTGATATATAAAATTTTAAGTGTTGTTATTATGTCATTTATATATAATATATTAAATAAATTTATCCTTATTAACTATCATTTAAATATTATGTTAAAAATGAATCATATTTGTTCGTGTGTCTGTAGTCTACCATACACAATGGTAAATTTATCATATTCACATGGAATAGAAATTATGGTTTTATATCCAATATTATAATTATAAAATTAAAATTACGTTATGAATATCATATATAATATTTAAATCCATTATTAAATCCTTTCATGAGAGTAGGAGATGGAAAAATATTTACATCGATTCGTGAGGTTGTAGTCTGTTATATATGTGTTCAACTGTATTGTTTCAAATTTGATAGATATGAAGATTAATATAGGTTATTATATCAGTGTAATAGTTTTATAGAATAATTTAAATTCTTATTTTATTATTTTATAAATATTTTAACATGATTTATTATCGAAAGAGAATAAGTAAAAAAAGAGATAACATAATAACATTTTCTTAGAAAACCCTCATATTAATCTCTTTTTAAGAGATTTTTTTGAAACAATTGTTGAGAAAAATCATAATAATGTGGATACAAATTTTGGGAAGTGATTTTGGTATTTTTATTTCGATAAAAATGGCATAATATGTAGGAATAAGGTAGGGGATGAATTCCCCTTTTATAATGGAGGAGGAGTGGCATTTTTGTAACTACCTATAAATATACAGTAATGGGAATTCTCTATCACTCCATGTTTCCCAAAAATTGATAAATATTGTTTTGATGTTTATAAATGTTAATTAAAAACCTCCACCAAATAATAATAATTTTTTACACATTTTATTCCAAACACATTATGTTTACTAATATTTACAATTTTTGTTTTCGCCATGTTAAGTAGTTTTTTTAATTTATTTACCTAGATGATTTAACAATAAATAATAAAATTAAAATGAAAAAAAATTTCTAATATATAACCAATGATGACAAATATTATTTTAAATTAATCAAAAAATCATCTTATCTGCGATAATAATTATTTTTAACAATGTATTTTATAAATCTCAAAACATAGTTTTAACATTAATCATAATAAGTTATTTGTATTAAAAAGTTTATTATTAATTATTAATTAAATTATGTAGTAATTATTATATAATAATAGTTATTATAATTAAAAATATGTAATCATTTTTATAAAATGTAATTCTAGGAAATTTATGAATTTAATTTAAAATTAATCCATTAGGTGATGCAAAAAATCTATTCCTAAAAAGAAAATTTTTCAAAATTAAGAAATGATTTTACATAATAATTGAAAACAATATTTTTTTAAATGATCTAAACCAGATTAATTAAAATATTTTATAATCTTAATTCATTTTATTTCTTTTAAAAAAACGAATTTGTAAATTCTTTAAAGGAAAGGCAGTTTTTAATAAAACATTAGTATTTTTCACTATTAATAAAAATATTATTCTTTTCTGAAAATTATGAAATAATTTCTAAAATATAATTTTAAAATTATATTCTGAATACATATTTTAAATTTGTAATATAATTTTTCAAAAATTAATAAAATATAATTTTAATATATGAATAGAAAATGCAACGAAACTATTTCTTTGATATAGTTTTAATCATAAAACTGGTTTTATTCTAATATCATGAAAAAAATTTAATAAATTAATGATTAAATGTTTTATTTAACATACACTATATAATTATCAGTAATAACCCTCGAAAATAATTATTAATATAATATATTAAAATAAAAACACATTGTGTTCAAAATAACTATTATTCCAAAAAACGCTTATTTTATTATTAAGATGATTTTTCTTATTAATTTATAATCAATTGATAAGTAATAAATTTATTTTATACATGTATAAACCATAAAGGATTTATATTTTTGTTATTCATATCCCTAATTTATAATTTAATGGCTAGGTTATAATGGTCACATGAAATAAAAATATTTTATAGTATATTCTGGGTTGTTTGAACTCAATCTTCCATGTAAAAGAAGATATTAATGAAATAGAATTTATTTAAAAAGGATTAAACTATTATAATTAAATGTTCTATATTCTAAGACACCTTTTTGAATATTTTCCTCGATATGATATTTTTTTAATTATATATCTGAAATTTGTTGAATACAGACATTATAATGAGGGTAAATAAGACATCTTCTTCATAAGTGGGAAGGTGATGTACCATTGACATCAAGAATAACACATACATAGTTTCAAAAAAGCAAAAGAATATATAGAAATGAAAATATGTACATGGAGGAAAGGTTTAAATTTATTTGGGGAGTGATCAATATCATTTATCATAAGAATGTGATAGATCAAGAAAATGTTAACAAACATAAATCAATAAATATGTGATAGAATTGATGGTAATATGATAAATTTTTATTTTCAAAACCATTATCTCATAATTAATTACTTACATTACCATATAGGCTAAGCTAATAAAGAAAAATTATTAATTTATATCTTTCTATTTCATTGTGACAATTTCAACCTTTGTTTCTTCTTAGAAAAATTTCCATTTCCTCTCTCACTCTAAGAAAGAAATATCCAATATTACTTTTCTCGATTCTGAAATAACAAATATAAACATTTAACTAACCATTATATCCATAAAATAATGATAACCAATTCCTCATTCCTTTAGAGATTTAAAAAAATGTAAGTATAATTTATCAAATAATACATTAATCTCTAAAACAACAAAAATAAACCTAATGTTTAACCAAATCCAATTCATAAATATTTAACATTAAAAATCCTCTAAAATAAGTCTGACCAAATTGAATGTCTAAAAATTTAAAAGGAGGGTCACTATATTTCCAAAATCAATAGAAAATTATGGTCCCTAAAAAAATAATCTAATAATGTCACATTACTAATATGTGAATACCTTTATAATTATAAAAAAATAATGAAAACAAGAATGATTCCAGAATATAATATATGTTGATCAAATATATTCCACCAATAAAAAGATTCAAAAAACAAAACTAATAATAAATTAAACTATCAATTCACTATACAATTTCTTGGTCACCACTACTATCATATAAATATATCATTGTAATTATTTTCAAAACATTGATAACATATTAAGGGGATTCTTTCTTAAATTATAAATTTTACAAAATGATTAAATTTAAACAAATTACATTTCTTGGTCATGAATACCATTCCAAAAATTATATCAAATACATAAGTAAATACTAATACATTAAAATTATTATATGTTTGTTGATTAAATTAATGAAAATATCCTAAATAAAATACTTCAATACCATAAATAATGAATCCCAAAAAACTCAATAAATTTAGTCATTCCTCATCATTTGATGTAATTGAATAGTTTTAACATTGATACCTTAGTTTATATTCAGGTATATTCCCTTGAATGTTGGGGAACTCATTTTTGTAGTGGAATTTCAACTTACTTTTTAATTATTGAATATTTGAAGCTTCATTCTTGAAAATTTATTCACGTACCTAATTTCATTTATCTATAATAATATATTAAACACTCATTCACATTAAATTATTACCATGGGTTTTCTATCCACAATTATCACATGTAGAGAAATATTTATTTCCCTAATTCCCCTTTTTTTCATCCACTTCTTCTCTTTCATCCCTTAGAAGCCATTAGATTTTGGGAATTCTTTATATATATTGATTGCACATTATACAATCTCCTTGTATGTTGAAAATACATGAGAGACTTTTTCCCTTCAATGGATTTTCATAGGCCCATCTATGAAATGTTCAATCCTACTCTTTGGTTTACATATATAGTCTATAAAATTATTCCCTATCTTTATAAGGTTCTCTTAAAACATTTAAAAACATTCATAATCAATTTTTTCTTAAACTAAGTGATTGTATATTCATATCCTATCATTGATATTTTGAAGCATATTTTTCCAAAAATATCACTTTAATTTCCATTATCTCTATGTTAACTATTTATTTTTCATCCATAGTGTTTTGATTCAAGGACCAACACTAATTTCCATACCCTTAAAAATTATAAATTACTATGAAATCCTTATGCATTTATTTTCTTCCCAATGATTGAAATTTCTTCTATAAGGAACATTTAAATTTTGTTCCTACAAAGGGATTCATAGTTCCACTGAACGAAGGAGGATGATGAAACATGAAGTGGGTTAATATTGATACACTGTATTATGGGTCTATATACAGATCCATAGCAGCCATGTTATTGGATATATCCTTAGTCAGCTACCCCAATATGGTCATTATATTTACAATTCTATCTATAGATCCAACTCCAACACCATAATCTTCTCAAGGATGTAAATTCAATTATGGATTATGTGCATTGATAAAGATAGATTTCCTTCCACTAGTGTCAATTAACAAATAATATAATAACCTATATTAGATTATACCATTATTAAAGATATTTTATAGTCCCAAATAATTTTTAATGTTATCATAAATTTAAAATTTTATTGATATTTAATCTAACATTTATTAAAATGGCATCATCAGAATGGTTTTCAAATCATAATTATTATTTTTCAAATCCCTCATAATGGTTTGTAAATTAAACAAGAATAATCTTAGGAATATTCCATTGGAGTATCATACTAGGTTCATAGTAGTGCCCATTTTCATCCACCATATGACGATCAATCCAAATCAAAATGCACCCTTTTGGAGTTATGTTCCCTCCATAAATCTATGTCAGTACATCATCTACTTATAGTATCCAAATAAATATGTTATAATAGAAAAAATAACAAATTATTTTCCTAAAAAAAAGATGTTCTTCTATACATATTCTCAAATTTTGTTATATAATTATATTTCATAATATATAATTTCCTAAATCTTGTTCCCAATTCTTCTACTAAACATCATATGATATCAGCATTACATACACAGACGCTTATAGCCCATATTCTATTACTACCTTATTAAATTTGTACTGGAATCATATAATTGACTATCTGAGGACTATATAGTTTTGTAGTTTTTGTAATCTAGATAAATAATTGAATCAGAAATTAAAGTTGTAAAAATTAATTAAATAACAATATTTTTTTATTGATAACATCACAATTCCATTTTGCATATCCTAACATATCATAAATAGTAAACATCCTGACATCCAGTGGAAATGAAATATAAGGAAGAGGTGATCTATAATTATTAATAATGGTATGCATACATAGGATTATATAAGGAATAAATAGAGAATAATAAATATTATAGGATAAATTAATGAAAAAACACATCATTTTTCAATAAATTTTACAAGAATAATAATATGAACATAATATTTGGTGATCAAATAAGGCCATATAAATAATCCATTGAACTATAAATATAATCATGAATATTATAAACAAAAACATATTCATATTAAAATCATCAGATAATCTATTAATTGGGTAATTAACTGGGTTAAACAACGTAAAAAAAATATCAATGCATCATGATATGACATCTTATATAAATTATCATTCCCTAACAAGAAAACCCTGTATAGTTTTTATTATGATATACAATGATGTATTAAGGGGCTATAGTGGTCCCCTCACATCATACACTATGTTCCATTCATTAATAATATTAATGGATTGAAAAATAATCAATATAAAAATTCATTATGATAAACTAGCATAAAAAGTCATCACATTACAGAATTAGTAAATATAGTTATAAACCAATCAATTTAATCTGGATAGTTGTATCAAAATAGTACATTCCCATTCAAACCAATCATTTACCATCCATTGAAATAATTATTATTGTATAATAATAGTATATTCCAAATGAGAATAAGTGAAATATATATTTTTGACATTTATAAATAGAAATATTGTAAAAACCCTATTGAAAATGTATTGAGGAAAATACCATTTCCATATTGAAAATTAAATTAAACAACAACAAATTTGTAGAATATTAATGAATAAAATTATTTAATAAAATTATTTTACAAATTTAATGGAGGATTCAATATTATCAGTGTTTATGATGAGGTTAATTCCATACACACCATAAATTTTTAAAAACATTCCTTTTATAATATTTTCTAAAGTCTATAAAGTTCCTCATTTAGAAAATAACAACAATATTTCTTTCAAACTATTTTTTAAGAAGTTATGTGTAATTATTTTTACTAAAATCATTTTTATAAGTTAAAATAATTCATGAATTTTATTTTCTAAATCATGGATATGGAAAAAATTAATTTTCGACCAAAATGGGAAATAATGATGGTTTATTAGAATCATTTTCACAATAATTTTAAGTAACAATAGAGAAATGTGGTACTATTACATAAAAAATTTCATGAATAACCATAAGAGAAAAAATATATAGGATTTAACATAGAAATACAAAATAAGTTTCCTAGGGGAGAATTAAACACAAACAATCCTGAAAAATGATGGGACTATGAAATAAACCATAACAACTTTTCTATCTTTTGAATCATAAGCCCCATAAAGGAACGAAATTTAGAAAAATATTTCTATTACATGGGTATAAATTTATTCCTGATATGAAATATCAAATTGCTAATATATAAAATATATAAACAATATAAGTTGTTAATATGGAATATGTCATATAGAAGTAAAAGTGAGACTAGAAACCACTACATCCGGTCTGATTTCCTTTATATGTGATCAAAACACCTAATTAAAAATTATAAAATTTTATTAAATATATTAAAGAAATACAATCTTGTACATCATACCAAATTTTACTTACTTATGACATTTTCATTTTCCCTTATTTACAAATATTTATAAAAATCGCATTTCGTGTAATAACTACTACATTATACATGAATGTTTTGGTTTCCTATTTTCAATCAATTTGATTTTATCATAGTTTCATCATTGAAACATTGTTAAACTTGATATAAATATAATATATATTCTTTATATATGTATTTATTTTAATCCATGAATGTTAGAGTTATAACATGTATTATACTATTCTTGGAGATTATAGGTCTTATGTACATTTGAGTGTTTTTTCAATATTGTTAATCAATGGAACCAAATCACTGTAAATAATTTATCACATTGAAAGATTAATTATGATGTCATATATATAACCTTTATTCATAAAATTTGTCATCATTACCTTCTAGGTAATTCATATGTAAAAAAGGGGTCACATCACTTCGTGTTGCGGTATTCCGTCGTACACATGAGTGATGTTATCATATTCCCACAGAATGGAAATTAAGAATTTTAATGTGAAATTAAAATTCTATATTTTAATTATATTATTAAAAAAAATTTATAATTTAAATCAGTAATTGCATATTTTTCTGAGAGATGGTGTTGAAAAAATTTTTATATGTTTGTGAGGTGGTAATTCTTTGTACGTCCAATTAATAGTTTCAATTCCCATTTTATTGAAAAAGATATGGATATAGGTTTTTTGATAATATAATAATAAACATATAAGTATATACTTGTATTATTATTTTCAATTTAATAAGAAATGTGTTAATTTGGTAAGGGATCATTTTAAAAAAGAAAGAGCCTCGTTATGAAATTTATATTCTCTTACACACACCACTATTGGATATATTATTAATATCCATATGATTGATCTTCTAGGAATAAAATAAGATCAAAATGTTTAAAAGTTTTTTTATAGATGTTTCCATCTTTTATTTGAACCAAATGGATTAATTGGTGTGAATAACTAAGGTAAGGAAGTTCTATTTTTATACCTGAGGAGTTGTATTTATTTATTTTCCAAAATTATTAAATAATGGAAACCCACTGTCACCCCATACTCCACAAAAATTGGTAATTAGTAGTGTTTATAAAAGTTATGATCTACAAAAAACTCCATTGAAAAAAAAACAGAATTCATAAACATAATATTCATCAGCAATTATATATACATAATTTGAACATTTTAGATTTCACCATAGAAATTGTTTTCTTTACCTTGGTGATTTATCGAATTAGTCATAAAAAATAAAATCAACCTTATTATTAAAATTGTACCTAATGGTTATAAATATTATTTATTATTTATGAAATATTAATATAATATGTGAAGTAAATTATGATTAACTGAGTCATATGTAACACAAAAAAATAGTTTTATCTTTAATCACATAAAATAATTTTGATTGTATTTATTATTAATCATGAACAAAAATATAGTTTATGTATTTCTATAATATAATTTTTTTTATAAATATTTAATCCATTTTACTAACATCAATTCAATAAATAGGAATAATATAATTTAAAACAAATGATGTAGATGTGATAAAAAATAGTTTTCTGAATGGAAATTTTTCAAAAAAATAAATCATTATTATATAAAAATTGAAGAGATAAATGATTTTAATGTCCTATGTTTTGTTAGTCATGATTATATTTAACCTTTTTTTGTTTTAATTAATATTTAAATAAAAAATATAACATTTATATAATTTAACAAAAATAGATGTTAATAATAAAAAATTATTTTTCAACTCATTATCAAAACAAAATACCAACATAAGATAATTTTTAAATGTTTATTTCAAAAAAAACATTATATTCTGAAAAACATTTCTAATAGTGATAAAATAAATTTTTATAATAACCATAGAAAATGTGGAAACCCAACATTTTAGAAAAGTGATGTTTTGAAGAATAAAGTTGGGATTATTCCTGTCGCTTTCCTAGAAAAATATTAAATTAATGGAAAAAAATATTATATAATAAATAATATATATATATAATGGTAAAATAATTCTAAAATAGCGATTAATATAATAAATAATAATAATAAAACATTACATATATAAAAATGGGTTTTCTGGAAAAAAATATTTTATTCAGAAATGATTTGTAATTTATTTATAATCAATTGAAAAACATTGAATTTGTTATATATATATATATATATATATTTGTTTTTGGGTGTTTTTAATCCATATAAATTTTATTATTTCTTTATTCATATTCATACCCACTTATTTATCAATATTTTTATAACCGTGATGTTACATACTATTATTTTAATTGTTTATTGTGGTTTGTTTAGACCTGGTGAAACATGTAACACTAGCTATAAAATAAATAAAATTTATTTTAAGATGAATATATTGTTATTTTTTATATAAATATAACCAATTTAGGTGTATTGGAGTTTTTTGGAAATTTATGGGAGAGTTTTTTTTTGACATATGGGATATGGAATGAGGGGAAGTGAGTATGGGTGATCCCCTTTTATAAGTTAAAAGTGATTTCATTTTTCTAAATTCTGATTTATGATTCCTAATGGGTGGTCACTCTCAAGAATTTTCTATCCAAAAGTGAGATATTATTTTTAGGGAAAGTTATATGGTCAATCAAGGCCTCAAAGACGCATTCGAAAACATGGTTTTACAATTTTTTCAAGAAATTTCAATTATAATTTTCACATCTATTCTATTAGAAATAATGATAATATGAAGTTTTTAATAAACATAACATATCATTTTTTATCAAAATTAAAATGGACCATTTTAATTTGAACCTACTGATTTTATATTTGAAATAATTTGTCTGTATTCAATTTATAGAAGTGATAAAAATTATTTTTATCATATTAATTTTATAATGTATTATAATTTTTTTTGAAAATTTTTTCTTAGGTTCTAAAATAAATAATATATTTCTAAATTGATACAAGAATAAAAATTAAAAATAAACTTATAAAATAATTATTTTTCCCTATAAAATTGTTTCTTAAATTTTAGATTCACATTTATATAGTAAAAATGTTACTATAGTCTTGAAATTTGAAGAAATAATATTTGTCACTATTCCCCACCATATAAATATTTTTTGATAAAAAAAACAATTAATCATAAGATATTTTGGAAATTATTAAAAACAAATGAGGGTATATATTGTGAAATTGTGATTCATAAATTTATAATTTAGCTTTTATATGGAAATACATGACAAGATTATCTTCTTAAAAACCATTCTAAAACAACATATATTTTTAATAATAATTAATATTGATATATGAATAATAAAAATTTATTATATTAGTTTTTAAATATAATAATTTTTTATTATAATTAATTTTTAACTATAATATTTTAATTTATTATGGTTATATACAATGGTCCCTGTTTTTTAGATAGTTATTCGAAATACATTAATTTATAAAATATTAATCCATGAATGTAATAATATATATTTATTTTAATTGATTGATATTTTTTATCAAACAATAATTATATTATTCATTTAATTTTAATATATCATGGTTCATTTTGGTGTTCCTTTGTGTTAGTTCAATGTTGAGTGTGTCACATTCAATTGAACAAAGTATTAATTTAGAGGGTCCAAAATATTTGTTCATTTCAAGGTGTATCCTAACTGAGTATATCATCTCAACCTTTACGACGTTTTCATTCAATTTAATTTGATGAAGAATAGTATGTATTATTTATCTATATGGGTACCATATGTTATTTTTATTATTTTAAAACATTGAAGAATGATTTTTTAGAAACTATATTATATAATATCTAAAGACCCAAAACATATAATTGGGGTCTAAATTATGGGGTGATATTTGCAATATTAATATAAATTGATGTAATATGTATTTATGTGGTGATTTGGAATCCTTTGGAAGAATATGATAAAGGTTTATTTATTTTTGGGGTTATTGAATGAAGAATAAGATGAAAAAACATTAAATATCCTACGTTGTGCTATTTGTGATATTTGATGAAGCTAAAATATAAATGATTTATTTGAATGTTTCAATATTTAGGAAATTATATTATTAATTTTCTTTTTCATTTATTTATTAATATTTGTAATTTTATATGATACTCATGCACTTTTTTTAGTTTGTTATTAGTGATATAATCATCAAATTGATTGGGTGATTGGATTTCTCAATCATGAAAAAATCTCATCTAAGATTCATTTTATGATTTCCTTCAAATCATCAAATGTTTCAAATATAATTAACTCATCTTCAAAATTCATAGATTTTTCATTATCAATTTAAACTTATTATGGAATGATGATTACATAAAAATTTACAAATCATCATTGATTTAAGTTTATGGTAATGTTAATATGCTAAATATTAGTATTCTCGAATAAGTGGACTTATTATGATTTTAGGAATTTACTGTCTCTATCAAAATATATCCCAGTATAATTATATTTTTAGTGATGTATTTTTTTCATATTAAAAATCCACCATAAATTAATTAACACTTTTAGAAATGAACTAAAAATAGAAGATACATCAACTATATGGATCTTATGACCCAATCATAAAAGGTTTTAATCATAAATGGTTGTGCATAAACACAATATTTTAGATATTTCAATTTTTAATGAATATATATCTAATTTTATTAATATTTAATATGTCTTCCACAAGTTTAAAAAGTATTGTTTCTTGTAATACTCATAGACAGAGTTATGACTATATAAATTTATTCATATATTATTTTCGTACAGAATTAAAGTAATTTATGTAGGAGTAATATAATAATAGAGAAGGGTTAAATAATACAAATTCCCACACCATGTGATACACCATTTATCTTATTTATATTTAAATATGGATCAATGAGTCAGTGTATTATTTATCATGAATTTACAGAAACCATCATCCATAGAATATATCCTCTAACTTATATAACAGAATTATTTGATGATATGTGTGGTATAAAATACATCTTATTATTTGAAATTCAAACTGGATATCATTAATTAATAGTGAAAAAATGATACACCAAATACATCATTCCATAATTTATACGAAAAATGTAAATTAATAGTGATTCCTTTTATTACATGAAAATGATCTTCTATAATCATGGATATCTATAACGGAGTACTTAGAGTTATCCACATTCAATTTTTTTTATCCCCAACATGTTATTTTATCATATATTAAAAGAATACAGATGAGTAATAATTCAAATGGTTTGTGGGAGAAGTTCCAAGGAAACCATATAAGACTACATAAGGTCAAGGGTTCAATCCTGGATGGCCCCCAATTTTGAGGAATTTCACATACAAATTTTAAACATGGTATAGGTGATGGAACTGGGAGACTATAAATGTAAGAGACATTGGTAGAGTAAAAAAATGTAGGAATTCAACAATCCTATAATGGTGCATGGGATAGTGCAGTCCATTGGTGTTTTTTGTTGGGGAGTAATGTGCTAGAGGCTATAGGTTGGCTTGTTGGTTTTATTCGACACTGATGATGGGTGGGTCCTGTTATTGTTCAATAGAAGATGGTGTCATTTTAAAATCCTATTATGGAAGTGGTATGTAATTTCTAAAATAAATTTCGTGGAATTTGGTCATATTATTGTTTGGCCTATGGACCCTGGGTACTTTTGGAAAATGTATTTTTCTTATGGGTATTATATTTGGATTTAAGGGCCCTAGTCCTTTATGGATAAAAAATGGGATCCATTTTCCTATGAAAATTTAATTATTTCATTAATTTAATAAATATAAATATTCCCCCAAAATAAAATTATTAAAAAATTATAAGGATATTATTTTTGGAATATGTTGAATACCCTCAGAAAAGATAAATTGTTTACCATATTGAAAAATCATGAAATTTAGAAATAGAATAAAAAATTGTGTATTTTATTTTTTAAAAGATTATTAAATATGGTTTCTTAAAATAATTTGATGATTGTGGAATAAAACATACCAAACGTAATTATTATGATCCCATGTTTTCATGATTTTTAGAGATATCATATCTGATTTAGAGAAAATTTCTCATGACTTTCAAATCGATTATGCATGTAAATTTAGAATGGATTCGTTTTTATTTATAACGACAAATAATAAAGCAAAATAAATTATTTTTGGATAATTTTAGTCATGGAACATATACTCGTACTTCCCTATAATGGAGAAGGGTTCAGATATGATGTGATGAATCAAATAAATGATTATGATGCTTTATCATGATAAATGACATGGTGAAGGATTATGACTGGTGTCAATTAATAATTAAGGACAAAAAATATCCTACAGATGATTTAATAATAGATGTTTTTTTATTTTCATTATTGATATGGAGGCATAAACTATATGATTAAATACGAGATAGTTATACTGATTAAAATACCTATAAGTGTAAATTAACACAGAAGGTGTTTCACATGTTCTAAAACATATGGTTTAAGATGATCAAGGTTTAAGAATACTCCATATGTTACCACCCATATAAAGAAAATATTTTGGTTATTATTTTGATGAAGAAGTGTCAACATACCTTATCCTTAACGTGGAATGAAATATATCTAATTCTCTTGGATTTAAAAAGGTTTTACCTTAAAATTGATAAATAATTTGATAAATAATATCCTATAAATTAACTTCTCAATCATCAACTCAATTAAAAATAAAAAAGGCATAGATGGGGGTTAGAAATCAATAGAAGAAGCTATGCAATATTTTATAGTTCTTTGTAGAGAATTATGGAAATATATGTTTTTGGAAATAAATTTTTTTTCTATAAATACATGCAGTGTTTGTGGGGATATTTTATTATTCATGTATATTTTGATTCTCTATTCATCATATAAGAAAAACATTATATAGGTATATCAGGAATAATTTCTTATAAGATATCATAATTAAGAAGGCTTTATACTATATATCATAATTTTATATTTTAAAGTATGATAAATATAAATGTTATAAGTATATAGGGATTTTAAAATAATTACACACACTTCTATTTTAATGGAAGAACATCATTATCGATTCAACTAAGGAAATAAAATCATTTCTAATGACTATAATGTCATTTTGGCTGTATTTTATTTCCCTACAATGTCAAAATATTTGATTACTATTTTAGATTAATAAACACTTGATAATAATTCCATGATTTAAATAAAGTATGGGTAGGTATTAAAAGACTACAACTACCATTTTTAGAAAATCAGAATTAGTGGTTTACCATGATGTTCTAATGAATCCTTAAAAAATCATTAGATTCAGAGCATGGATTTATCACTGATTATAATACTTCGATTAATGGTCAATATAACTAGATCATTCAAACTCTATAGGAAATGAAAATTTCTTATTCAATTAATTTAAATGGAGTTTGGAATTAACTCCATACCCTACTAGAGTTATCAAATAACAATATATTTCTTTATTAAATTCAAATAAAACCATATGAGTCCCATTAAGGGAAAAGGTTTCTAACTCTAACAACATAGGATGTTGTTGGTGAGTGTATGTTTTTGGGATTATGACTTATTTAAGAGAAGATGTAAATGATAATTATAATTTTTCTAAATAACAATAAACTCTGATTTTGAATGTAGATCAAATTTAATTATCCAAGGTGATATTTCATGTTTTATTCGAAGAAAATGTATTCCTTAAATATTACCATTGTATAGGGTTTTGATATGTGTTAGAATGAAAATTTTTATCCCTATATTCATTAGACATTAAGAAATAATCCATCTTTTGGGGATGATATTTTATTATCTTTCAATTCCAACAATCCTCTCACGGGTCCATGATGGGTTCAATGTATCAACTTTTAGATGATACATTCTTATCCCACTATATATAATAGACAAAAATACCATAACATTGGATAATTATATCTATCGTATGGATTAGTTTTTCAAAATAATGGATCTAAGAGATAATGTATACTAAAATAAGACAACCCACCTAGTTAATTTTTTCTAGAGAAGCAATATTTTTAAGAAGCTACATTGGAATATGAAGATGTAATGAGGTTGTCGTACTCCCATTTGTTTTTTATGTAATTAAATTTCAATTCATAAATTATTATGGGGTATAATATCACACATCATGAATTATGATTTAAATAAATATAATTTTTATAACATAATTCAATCAAATCACTAAACTAAAATGAATAATGATTCATTTATATGGTAAAATATTATAAATAATTGAATAAATTAATATATTTTTTAAAATGAAATATAATATATCACAAATAAAAAAATTGGTGATTAAATCTTATTATAAATAAAAGTATAATTAACATGTAATCCATGTCAGTGTGGTTTTCATTGTAAATCGTATATCCTATTATAACCATAAAAAGAAGGAAAACAATAATAATATGATATAAATCTTTAAAATGAATTAAATGAATAGTATGCATTATTCTAGATATATATGTAATACATAATATAGTTAGTTAATTACATCCTTTGGAAAATAATATTAGAACGTATAATCATTGAATGAATGAATTTAAATATATAGTCATTAGACATATATTTTTTGAATATATTCATATCAAATTTGTACATTTTAGTTGTGTAATTTTTTTCACAATTTAATATTTATTTATTTCACAACCAAAAAAAATTCTTTAAGTGAGTCAAAATAACTAATTAAAATATTTTAATATTAGTATTTAATTGTTTTCCATTACAAATAGATATATTTATCATTTTCTAAATTAATTCATTGATTTTTTTTAAAAATTCCATGAAATTTTATAAAAAAATGTATTGAAAAATAAATAGTATAATTAATATAAATAATTATCAACCTTCAAATAATTAATATTATATAAAAAATAGTAATTTAATTATCCTTTACTAGTGAATGATGGTTTATTTTGAACATAATTTCAATATATATAATATGTTTTTATTTAAGAAAACTATTTTTAAATGAAATTTATTTAAATTTAATATATATATATATATATGTCTGTGTGTGTGTCAAAATAAATTTTAATTGAGGGAATGATTAATAATTCATTATAAATAAGAAATAAAATAATTTAAAATATAAAATATAAATTTTTTAACTATTTTTTATGTATGTTATTATTATAACTAATTTTTTCACAACTTGTGATGAATCTAATGTAAATTATAATTGAATTTAATATATATTAAAAATTATTAAATTTTAAATTTATATGAAATATAATTAAGTACACAAATGCCTAATAATTTATTTTCATATGAATACAATTTAGTTTATATGTTTATTGTTTTTAATTAAAATATAAATTTTCAGATTCATAAATTATATTATATTTAATAATGTAAAAAATTAATCAATATATAAAAATTAATAAAAATGTGAATTTTCATTTTTATTAAAAATATATGTTACCGAAGTAGAAATTGATTTACCCTGGTAGAGATAAAATTAAGTGAAAATCGTAATAGTAAGTCATAAAGTCATAAAATATCATGAAGTATTATCTCAAAGTTGTGTGTATGTGGGTATGTATGATTCATTTCAATTATTTTCATCATTTTGTCTGCATATAATTTAAAATTAAAACAATATAAATTAATCATTCAATATTTTATGAAATGAACATAAAAAAACACATAGAAATGAACCCCTACGCCTCTCAGACCAATCTGTTCATACTTTCCTCTAATGAATATATATCCAGTAATATAGTTATATTTTTAACTAAACTTTGGGAATATTTTGGTTCAAAATTTATGCATAATTACTACAAAATTAAAGAACTAATGTTGAGAACAGGTGAATTCATTATGCTACAATCTATATTTTTCTTTATTATTTTCATTTACAATCTCATATCAACCAATTAACAATATAATTTGCATCTATTATTATGTTCGTTTCAAATATTATTTCTTCTAATAAAATGATACTACTATTATAAAAAATTAATCTCTTACTCATTAACTACTGTAGAATGTTCTCGTTTGGGTTGGTTCGACCACATACAATAACAATGCTATAAAAACATGCTAATTTTCATCACGAATAAATATAAAGATATTAATAAATATAATATAGGACATTAAAATTTAATTTATATTATGAATATTTTATAGTATGTGTGTAAAAATTTAATTTTCATTATCTATTGAATTGTTATTATTGGTATATTATAAAAATAGGCTTGTTATAGATTCCATTATCTTGAATTATAATCGTGTACTTCATAATAATAACATGGATAAAAATAAATTATTTAAAAAAATTGATTTAAATACTTGATTTATTTTGAATTTTTCAATTTATTATTTATGAATGATAATCTACATCTTAATTAAGAAATATGTATGAAATAATCAAAGTTAATAACATTCATTGATAATGATAAATAATAAGAAACTAATATTTTCTTATTAAATTATTATAATTGAAGAGTATAAAATGTTATTTATATGAATAATCTTATCAAATAATTTATTTATATTTTTATGATTATTATACAGAATTTAAATCAAATTCATGGTAAAAAGATGTAAAAGTGATGTGTTCTATTCAACGATAAAATTTAATTCAAGATTTTTTATGAAAATTATAATATATAAATAAATTTCGTTTCATTTCTATATTAAAAATTAGTTTCTTATCCATCAAAATCGTTATGGTTTTACATTTCATAACTCTATTCTGACTCTTTTGGGAATGAATTAAACCAAAATATTTCATATTAGAGGGGGAACTTGATTTCATTTACAAATTTTTTATATTTTCCTCTATATTCATAGTTCTTATTTTTTTATAAATGTTATTCCCTATAATCACCGATTTCTTAAGATCATTTTATTTTTTCGTTGATTTTATTTGATCAATTATGGAAGTAATATTTTTACATTGTTCTACAAGATTCATTTTGATTATATTTTACATTTATTAAAAAAGAGTGAAAAATAATAATTTTTTATGTTTGATATGTAATACAATTTTTAAACCACAATATTAATTTCTTGTTTCTAATGATTCTATTCCATTATTCCGTGGATATAAAGATATAAATCTTATAAACTAATTTTATATAAAAAAAATTTATTTTAAACCAATATTATCAGAAAATAAATAATATATCTTCTTATTTTTTAACAAAATTTTCTACAGGGATTATAATGTTTTCATTACATAAATATTGATTTACATTAAATAATCGAACACATTATTTGAAATATAAATGAATGATTCTATCCAAATTTTTCGTTTTTATATATTATGATTGATTTCTATAGAAATAATTAAAGATTAATTTTATTTCTCATAGGTTAATAATCATAGGATCAAAATATGAGTTTTATGAAGTCCTAGAAGAAATATTAGTGGAATATTATTTTTTTATTCGTGGGTCCATTCTGTCTTTTTAAATCATTGGGTATGGTTTTATATCTCATGATATCGGGATTAGAATATGGGGATTATACCTTGTAAAAAAATTTATTGGACATGTGTTGTTATCTTAGTTATACTATATTTTGGGAAGTGGTTAGTCTTGTAAAATATGATATGAATATCTAGTTGGGTATCCTTGAAATATGATATTTTTTTAGTAAAATTTTTATTCCAAATTATTATGTTAAAAAACACACAAGATTGATGGGGGAATATATTTTTTGATATATGTTTTGAAACCCCCATGTCTCATTTAATTTATCATGATAAAATACATATGTCTATATTTAAGATATATGATCCATGGTTAATTTGGTATCATATTACAATTTTGTGTTTATACATATTGAATATCCTATCATACCTCACTCAAAATATAAATTTTATTCAGAATCATACTAAATCTCACATGGTACAAAAGTAGTTTTTCTCGATGGTTTTTATATTTATAAAGTGTAAATAATCCACTATAAGTGTCTTAGTGCAATTGTAAATAGTGAGATGTTCAAATGGATTCCATATTCTAGATTGAATATCAGCCACAAAATTTACTAGTCTCCATGTGTGACTAACGTGCACGTCTTGTGAAATGATCATCATTCATCTCTATATGTGATATACCAAGTACAATTATCTGGCCACATTTTTATAAACAGGGACCACGATAATTTTTTAATCAGACTCATCCTCGGAAATTAATTTTTTTTAAATATATCATAATGAATTTTCATAGTTCAACTAATATTTTTGACCCCAATTGAATAGTCTAGACTATAGATGGTTTTAAAACCGAAAAACAAAAAACATTTCCCATCATTCAATAGGCCACACCTGTTTTATCTATTTATACATAATATCTCTCAACATTCATTTTCATCAAGGATATGGGAGACCTCTATTTGATCAATCACCCTTGAAGGGTTCAAATTATAACCAATTTGTAGCTGATGCTCCGTGTAAATATACTACTAATTGAAGCTAATAAACTCCCTCTATGGATAAGAGATATTAATCTCACTATCATTGATTTCAAATGAACATGAATTTCAATGGGATTGTATCACCTACCACATGCCACTTCATACCTTACTTCACAAATCACACAACACACTATCACAAAAACCATTCCATGTGCATTTATTTCTAGAATATGATAATATTATTCTCACTTATGATATTAAAGTTTTATCTCACATGCATAACCTTATAGACTATTTAAGCACATCCTTTATAAATTTTGATTCCCCTTATTATTAGAAAAATTTTATATATGATACCTAATGTAGAATAAAATATGTGGATAGTATTTGTGGGATATAAATAAGAATGTTTGTAAAAAAGGTTTTTGTATATATAATCTCTGAGTATTAGAAAATTATTAGTTCTATGGAATGAATTATTATGGGATCTAAAACATATATTCATTTAAGATTAGGAAATATATATGTATGTTTTCCATTTTCTACTCAATTTTCACATTATAAAAATTCGTTCTTTCCACTTACAACATGACATGTCTGGTTGTTCTATGATATTATATCCATCTCATGATCTACAAAATCATAGTAAAATTTTCTTTTTAAAAGAATAAGAATAACTACATGATATTTTATTATATCTTATAATCACAAAAACATTTGGCATGATGCACACTTATAAAGGATAATTTATTTTTTTCCACTAAACAATTCAGATCCAATTTTTATTGTTTAGGGAATTTTTAGGAGTTATCATACAAAACATTAAAATTTGAGTCTAGTGTAGTATACATTGTGAATTAAGCTGTCAATTACAGAATGATTTCATTCCACATTAAAAATATTGAAACTTGAAAATATTATTGGTTTCTCAGTACAACATGATTCTTGAATATATGGTTTGAATCATGATATTGTAGAGTCTATTCAAGGAATGTACCTCATGAATTCACTATGGAGATATTATAATTATAAAAAAACAACATTAAACCTTCTCCTGGAATCTATAACAATCCAATAATAATACTACCATCAAAAATTTATTATGACAGGATGAAATTAACCATTACAATATTAGTTTATAACATTCCCCATATATGTATTATTTTTTCAAATTCATCCATATGTCTATCACAACATTTTCTATTACACCCAAAAATCTATTGTTAGATACATCCATATATAGACAAAAATGAACCCACATAAATATAATCCTTTTAAAACATAACAAATTTATGGTGTAACTATTCTCGCCCTTTATGAAAAAATAATATTTTCTTATTCTATATATTAAATCATGTATAATCATCCTTAAAACTCCACATGAGATATGAAATTATGGAATATTCCATCATATTCATGAAATCAATTTTTTTTAAAAAAATACTTATTTTATTATATAAATATGAGTCACTATCAAAATATTTAATCCTACATGAGTTCATAGTTTGTGTGGGAAATAATATAATATGTAAATACATACATTTTAATTAAAAATGTTATATTTTACTCATATAAACATAACTAAAGAATATATAATAAAACTTGATAAATAATGTATGATACTAAAAATTTATAATTTTATTTATATGTGCCCTCGTGATTCATTTCACCAACTTGATTAATTCATTAAAATCAACATAAAAAATAAATGAAACCAAATATAGATTGTGAAATTTATACATTATGGGATGGGACATACTTAATCTCTATAAATAGATAAAGGGGTTTGAACAACATGATCATATAAGTGTTTCTCAATCATTAACAGTCAAAACTGATTAGTTCTTATGTTATCCAACATGAACACTCCTTTTTCAACATTTAATTAAATAGAGTGAAAAAATCAATTTTATTATTGTTTTAGTATTGCACCGATTTTTTTTTATTTCAATGAAACTAAATTTATCACTATAAATTAATATAATAATAATCACATCATTTCATAGATATTCCAAAAAATTAGTTTGGTACATGCATTTTTAGAGAAAATAAAATTGTATATATCTATAACAAAACACATGCTCATATGATTCATTAATGTATATATAATATATTCTATTTAAAAAATATTGATCATCTACTTGTGGATTACATATCTATACATTATCTATCCCAATAAATATTAGAAATCATAAATAATAATTTATTATTATCTATATAATAAACTAATTCATAATGAAGCATTCCTTAAAGGTATCTAAAAATATACTATATAGATATTACTTATTATTTCATTGTTTTATACTATAATAATATTTCATATCATGTATCATATATAAATTTTCTCATTATCATTTTGATGTATAATAAACTCCAAATCATCATCCATAAAGAATTCAATCAATATATATTCCATCTTTATATTTTTATAGATTCATTCCATCACAATTATTTGTTGACATTTTATTTTCTCTCACGCGTATCAAAATTATTCAATCATTGTCTTGTATATTACTCTAGAGAAGTCAATTTATAATCCTATTAATTTTTCATATAATTCCTCGTAATGTATATTAATTATACAATCATTAATATTTAAATGAGTGAGCTCACAAAAAATGAAAATTACAACATTAATTTTAGATTATGAAATCTATGTATGATATCATATGAATATATGGTCACCATGAAATTATATTCGAGAGTTGACATAATATAAATATTGTGATGAACATCACGTCTCCTAAAATCCACTTTCCCAAAAAAAATTCGAATAAATCATATTAAAAAATAGGAGTATGTTTCAATCCATATAAATCCGTATTAAATATTTAAACCTATGATTCATCCCCAATAATGATAAAGCTGGTAATCATTTCAATAAATACATCATCTATAAGTAATGTAATCATAAAATTTATACTAATATAAATTTAATAAATTTAAAAATCTATCTACATTAACAAAACATGGAATATTCTTATTTATTTGATTCTAGCCACCTATGAAAATTTGTATTAAAAACAAATAAATTTATTTTGTGAATATCATTTTAATAATTACCTTTCAATATTATTGACAAATATTACATAAAAATAACATTAGTTATTTAGATCCAATTTGATATATAGATGTTTTTATTTTTTTTATCTCTCTATATAAACATAAATCTAATATTATATTATTTTATATTACTCATATTTCGTGGTATTGTGCCACGATTTATTTTTTATCACCAGATAAAAGGTTTTGGAACCTTTTGATAAGATAAATCTATGACCTAATCCTTTCTCATTCAATGGGTTTATGTTTTGGATTATATATATAGATATCTAATAATTTTTAATTCATTGATATCAATTCTTCTTCTCCAAATTTTTTTTGTGTTTTTTATTTTATTTATCAACTTTTGGATTCTTTTATTTGACCTATGTGTTCAATTATTATGTTTGACAAATTAGTCCTCTTGAGTACATGTTAGTGTCATCTTATTTATCATAAATTATGAAAAATTATAGATTTCCATATTAATCCAAAGCCACTTTTAAAAAAACGTAAAATAATTTCTTTTAATCATTATTTTCACCCATTTATTGATACATATTAGGATATAATTTTAATTATTATGCTAATAATATTCATTACTATAATGTATCTCTACACGTTGGTTTATTTCCTTATTTTTTTATGTCAAACATTATAAAAACACATTAAATTGTTTTTATTATATTCCTCCAACATCACATTTGATATAATTTTTTATTTAATTGAATGATTAAAATTTTTCAATTTTTTTTAAATAACCACATGATCATGTCCTTCGTAGTTATAATTTGATAGTCCAATTTTGATAATCATGACTTTCTTTATCTTCATAATCATAATTCAGCACCATCCAATAAATACAGTTTATTTTTGTGTAGTTAATAGTGAAATTTAATGATTTATTCTTTAATTCTCTATATAAATCTCTACTTCAATGAATTTAAATGGGACACGATTTTTTATTCATATAAGATTTGTTTTATTTTGTCTGTATTTTCAGATCTCTTCTGGAATCTCTTGATGAAATTACTCACATCAATTTAAGCCTATATTTTTATGATGAATCACAATCATCTATAACCCTATATCAAATATATATATTATTTTAAATCCAGTTTTTATAATCTTTGTTGAAAAATACACATTAATGACAATTAGATCCAATAAATTTGAAACCGTTATCCTATTTAGGTTGAATAGATTTCTAAAAATAGTCCATCTAATACAAGAGTAAAAATTATTCTTATAGTCATGTATCAAATTTGGAATATAAATTTAAGCATTTAATTTTTTATAATTTTTTTACAGAGAATAGATATATATACTCGAACCTTTGGTGTCATATATAATTTCATTCTATAACTATAAAAAATATTTATTCAAATTTTATTCCACATAATATTGATTTCAATTTATACATTAGACCCTCATAAATTAGTTTCAAAATCATACATTTATAATTCAACCCTTATAAATTAAATTTTTTACCAAAATAGACTCATATATTTGAATTACACTACAAATATCTTTTCACATACCATTTAAATAGAGAAAAAATGATTTTTCTAACTCACCCCTTGTGAACCTTGTCCTTGCAATTCATTTTATCATTATTAATTTATCATTTCAAAATTTCAAGATTCCATCAATATATATTTTCACAATAATTATTTGGTTCATGTTCCACATAAAATTAAATGAACACCCACTATAAAATATAAAACTAATATTCTTAATTATTTCATTCTCGTAATTTTTTTCAAGATTTCCTTTGAGTTCCACTTTTATTCTTTCTATGGGAATTTTGGTTGTGTTGAGGAATATGATGGTGCAATTTCATTTCATTAAACATAAGTTGTGAGATATTATTAATAATATAGTTATAATTGATATAATATATTATCTAATGTAATCATGTTTTATATAATTTGGTGTTTTATTCTTCTCTCTAACAATAGTAATATTGACTCCTTAATTTCCAAAAATTCATATCCTAGTAGAAAATGATAAAATAAAAAAACATCATTCAAAAAAGGTGTTACTTATTTATTTTTTTGGATTCGATATATTTATATGTTGAAATATCCTTGGTGATTATCCATTTAGTTATATTTTTTCAATGCATAATAATATATATTTTCACTATGATAACACCAAAATGTTACACTTGACTAGGGATATATCATATGGTTTTCATCTCTCTACATATACTTATCTCTTTATCAATTTCATTCTTATTGATAAACCCTTCAATATTTATATGAATATATAAATTATTAATTTCCATTACTCTTTTCTTCCAATCATTTGTGATTATTCTTTAATAAAAATCCAAATTTATCCAAATAGTGTTTTATGATCATTTATATCTTCCTCATCACCCAATGTTCATTTATTGTAAATATATAACAAGTATGTAACTGATGAAACTATAATTAATAATATACTCTATTTTATAATTTATTATATTGAAGTTACATGGTCCTTATTTATAGATATTACATATTTATCAAGGTTTTTAACCATTTTTTATCTTTTGGATACATGACATATGTTCACCAATAATAAAATGTCTGTTCATTATCTTTTTTTATTGAATTTAAAAATATCCCCTAAGGATTATTATATATTTCATGGTATATCGATAATTTTTTTTATAATAGATTGAGTTTCAATTTGGTTTATTTTATATACATAGATGTTTCATTAAAGAAACCATTTATATTTATATTCAGTATTGATTGAAGATAAAGCTCCCTAAATTAAAATTATATATCCACTTTTTTATAATGAAATCCATAAATTTATATTTAACAATTTTTTATTAATTCAAATTTCCTGACCATTTCATCCAACGGCTCTTCAATGTATGAACTATGATTATCTTCACATTATTCATAAAATGTCTCATTTTAAAATTCTCTAGGGAAAAAGTACCCACTATTTGTGTATGTATTCCCCTTAAAACTCTCTAACAATATTATGTGAACAAGTTGATGCCATATTCATGAACATTCCACTATTACAAATTGATGTTACTAACATTCCATAAATACATCAATTTCCATTCATAAACATTTTAAGACAATCGATAAAATGAAATCAATTATATTATATTGTTGTATATAGAATTAAAAATATAAAAAACATTATTAATTAATATGTAATATACTTTAAGGACTGATTTGATAATACTTCATACTTAACCCATATTTCATTGGAAATTTTATTTCTAAAAATTCATTATGTGATAGAAATTTCAAACTAATTTCATTGAGAGGTGATATATCTAGATTTTATAAAAATGATGGCCTCTTATTAATCATATTAACATTTTCAACATAATTTATTTCATCATTAAGACCATGAATGAATCATGCTACCTCAATGATATGATAAAATAACCCATACATGATTTCATTTAGAATCATCTTCTTGTCATAATATTTTCTATGTAATGTATTTATCTTTTATTTGTTGAAATTATAGTCCCCATAAAAAATATTTGTAGGCCTGAGCCTATTATCCCTTTCTTATAAATCCATGTGATTTTATTATATATTTAACTTTAATAAATTTTATTTTTTGGATAACATGGGACGTGTGATAACCCAGGTCTAAATGATTATTGATATATTATACAATTATAACCATTATATTAAATTAGTTGTAAAAATACTGATAAATTATTTTTCATTGTTTATATATGTTAAGGATAAAAGAAATATATTCATAAATAAGTTTGATATTTTTAGAAAGTCCTTTATATTATAAATTATAAATATTTCTTCAAAAATTATTTTAATAAGTTTTAGAGAAAAAATAAATTATTTTTTCTAATTTGAGAAAATTTAACTGAAAATATATTTTCATATTTTTATATAATAAATATAATATTATCGTAGTGTCAATTTTTTTCATTTTTCTGAACTTATTTATTTTTTAATGGAATTGGTAATATAATATTTTTAATGAAACTACATTTTCATTTAATGATTTCTAATGTTAAAATTTTTCTATGTTTGTTATAAAATTATAATTAGTTAATTTATATTTCAAATAACCAATTTATTAATGTAATTAATATTTTTATGATGTATTTTTGTATAAAATCAGTGTATACTTAAGAAAAAAAATTTTCTATAAAACAACTTTTCCTAGAATTTTGTGAGATTGAAATTAAATTAAATTCCAAATATTATCTGATTTGAATTTGATAGAAAAATTATATACCTTGAATATGAAAAAAATGAATTAATAAGTCCACATTCATATAGGGAATTAATTAAATTGAAACAAAATTCACCACTATTAAGGTTAAAATGAGTTTGTTATGGGTTAAACCAAGAGATAATATTATATTTTCCAACTAATGAATTATAGATCCTTTTTTAATGAAATATAGAGGGCCATAATTTCAAAAATAAAAATCAATGTCCAATTGGAACCATTTTTTGGGTATGAATTTATTATATATTAATCTTCTTGGTAAAAACAATTCTTTCCTCTCCCTAACATATAAAATAAAAACCCTCATTTCACTTTGTTAAACTACTTTGAGAGATCAAGATCCACAAAACCAATAAAATCATTCTAATAATCCACTATTGACATGATTTATAGGTTTTATAATTCTTAAAAGACCATTAGACAGGTCCCTAATTATCTATATGAAGGAGACATCTCAAAGAAGATTAATCCTATTCTCCTAACTGTTTCAATTCATTTCATCATTGACCACATCGAAAAATAATTTATTGATCAATAAATAAAAAATAATATATATAAATGTAAATAAATTTTATTAGTTTTATCCACCAATATACATCTTATATTTTTTTAAATGTGATGTGAATGTATCACTTGTGCATACATGTGGATTATCGCCTCCGCATAGGGATAAAATTCTATTACCATATTTAATGGATGATTATTATAATTAGATTAATTATTATATAGGAAACAAATGATATAATTATTCTTTTATAATTATAATAGCATATCTTCCTTTTTAACATAAAGTTCTATTGAAAATGATAACATTGTTCTTGTGTGTGTATAGACTTCCACATCCACAAAGAAATGTGATTATTTTTTTATTTCTAATTTATATGGGTGATAACAAGGATATATTTAATTAATATATTATTATATAGAATTATATTGAAATTTTTCAGCATTTCAAAAATGAAGTATGGTATTTCAGTTAAAATCACATTGTTTACCATGATTATAAATTATTATGTTTTGAATGTTGATGTTTCAAGATCTACCTATCAATAATTTAATTAAATAACTTATCCTTTGTTTAATTATATATTTTACTTTTTTTCTTTCATTTCACTCACATCAAGTTCCTAGGAGACTGAAATATCCTTAATAAAGAAAATAAATAGAATTGTTTTATCTGTATAAAATATGATTTCCTCCATATAAATTTTATTAATTTATTTGGAATAAATATTATTTTAATAAATTTTTTTTCCAAGTCATTTTTTCCGAAGTTATTATTTCTATAAAATATGTTAAATGCGTATTACATTTGATTTCATAAATGAGTTTCTTAGGAATTTATATAAAATATTATAATTAAATCTACATTTTTAATTTTTAGAATGAATTAAATTTCCAACCATCCGAATTTCTCAATGATTTGAATCAAACATTAAAATATAAACATTATAATGAAAAAGACTCTTTTCTTTATTATTTAATTATTTTTTTGTTTTTAAATTGAAAAAGTTATTTTGGACATGAAATATTGTATTTGACTATTTATTGAAAATTTTAATTATGATAACATCTCTTGATGTTACATATACATTAATGGGGTTATGATCCAACGATACCAAACATATTCCTTTTGATGATGTTTTTTGATGATGACAATGAAGTTTTTTTGAAACCTTTTTATTATCCAATGTTTATTCAATGATATATTTTTTAAATGTATATGAAACTAGTATCCATTCCCCCAAGATATTATATATGATGAATTATTTAAAATATTATGGAACACATATTAATTTAATATGTTTTTGTGATGGGCGGTCTCAAACTTTTATGTACCTCTAATGAATATGGTATGTATGAATATATAATTCAATAATAAGGCCTTGAATGGGGAGTGAACCAAGTTCATTAAGATACTCTATCCACTATGATATTCATGGGAGTGAACCATGACTAAGGATGTACTGGAATTGGGAGGGAACCAAATCCACTAGTATTGTTTTCGAATAGAAACTTTAATAAGGGAAAAAAATTATTTGATTATGTGTATACCATAAACTTATGGTTTTATGCCAATATAATCCCCTCATTACTAATTTTATTTTAATCCCATACGATTCATATATCATGGAATGACATGTTGTATTCCATTATTAATGATTATGATATAATATATATTGTGTTTTCTTTTAAAATTATAAAATACAATTCTCTTAAAAAAATCCTCAATTTATTTCTTAGAGATATTTGAAATATTCAATTTGTAATCTTACCGATCATATGATCTCACCCACTATTATGTTTCCTTTAAATAGGTTTTGAAGAAATGACTAATGTATCAAATTGTTTATAACGGTGGGAACTATAATGAACAAATTTGGGGATGATGTAGATATACTATGAACTATATTATTATGAACACACTTATCCAAATAAAATTATATTATATGATTTGGTCATAGATCATAATGTATTGTACTGATTATTGATCTACTAAGATATAATATTTTTTTATGAATATTATGGGTCTCAATAGTTGTATTCAAAGGAATATTTTGTTACCATTATAAATTTAATGAGAAAAAAAATTAAGGATAATCATTTGGATATTCATATGTATTATAATATTCCCGATTTATAGTAAATAAAAGAGTTTTGTTTTCAATGAAAATCAACCCGGTCTTGATACTACAATTTAATTCTTTTTTAATGGATATGTATAGGTTTAATAACCCTAAAATGATATGGTCAAATATATCTCAACCATAATTATGTTACGTAGAGAGTGTGATTTCATTATTCACCTAGTTTGACATGCTGATGATATATTCTTGGTTTTAATAAATTTTCTGCATAATATATTTTGAATGATAAGAATAGATGATTACTATGAATGACCTTGGTTAAACCAAATAATTCATATATTACAAAACAATGATTTAAAAATACTATGAATGATTTTTAGTATTATGTGGTTTCCCAATCTGATTATTGTTTCTCATACTATGATTTCTAGTTTTAGTCAATGAATATAACATGATGTAAGAAGGTTAATTATGAATGAGACATAATATTCTATGACTTTCCTCATGAGAAACTAAATGTTAAGGGAGTTGGAATAAAAAACATCATTCCTATTATTATGAAACTTTTTTATTCCATGAATCATTATGAGGTACAAAAATAATTAATGAGGTTACAATGTTCTTTTGATCCCTTCGTGTGGAAACATCTGCATACATTTACATCTTCTTCAGATCAACCAGTTTCTGATTAGTGGATCAGTACCATTAAAAGGATATTTTCAATTATCATGTTTTTAGAATAAGAAAATATTTTTCGGGTTGATTATCATATTGAAGATAATGTTGATCAATTATGGGAAATATTCAAAAATAATAGGCAGTATGTATATGTTGACAACATTGAGTTAGATTATTTTTAGAGCATATTTATTAATAAGTGGGATCCTATTAATTTTCAAAAAAAATATTGATAATAAATTTGATGTGGCAAAATTAGAAAGATGATGAATCCATTAGTAAATATAAATAATATTTTACGAAACATTTGAGGTGATATTTTGGTATTATCATCAAACCTAAAGTAAGGATGTTTGTTTAATTAGTGGTTGAATACTATTTCACTAAATAGAGATATACATAATGACATAAATTTCTCTAAATAAATCATTCATTGTGTTTTGAAGGTGTAAAATGATATTGGAGTTACAAATAAATATCATAATTCCTATTAATAAATAATGATTGGAATAAAAATAAATTCTAAAACCTATAGAGTTAATATGTTCTCAATGTGTGGAATAAAACATGTCAGATTCCTTACAAGGGTTATTGGTAATCATTTATTGTGTGGAATGAATTGTAATCTCTAAATAGAATTCCAAAGTTGTGGAATGAAAAGTTATATAATTTTATATTAAAATTAACATACAATACATTTCCCACAATCCATTATTTCAAATTTATTGATTATGGGAATCCTGTTAACAAGTGGTCAAATATATTGGTTAACAATGATTAATTATAGAAACTAATAAATCCAAAAGAAAAGGGAAATCACATAAAATCACAACATTCGTTGTGGAGCACCAGAAGGATGTGGTGGAAGGTATACATAACATCCACTCTAGAACTATAAATATCTTATTTGATTTTTGATCAACCAACTCTTTTATATATGATGATTATTTGTGGATCTCATAATTACACCATAATGATTAGATATCTAGTTATAAGTGAATACTAATCATGGATTCATAATAACATCTAATAACATTGATTCATCCCTAATTAATATTTTTCGGAATGTAATTTCATAAAATATCATTATTCCACCTCTAATTGGAAATGATATTATGTTAAACAATTATTGGATTTATTTTAAAAAACCCATATTAATTTTTGATAAGGGGAGTTGAAATTTGATAATTTATAAAACCATTTGATTGTATATAAGGGAGATGATAAATATGATCATAAGTTATAAATTTCATTAATATTTTTTTCTAATTCTCATTCAAAAGTTTTGATTATCTAATATTTTTTTTTTGAGATACACAAATTTAGATTAATGTAATTTCTATAAGATTGTATTAAGGGTTTTCTAATAGAGTTACTTAGTCTTCAACCAAATCATGATATTTAGTTATCAATATATCTCATACCATGTGTTATACTAAATTCCAAGACTCATTATAGAATATCCCTAATTGAGTTGCTGGACTTGAATAAGAAAATCCATGAGAATCATGAAAATTGATTCATTTTTACATGATTTTCACTTAGGGTTCATATTTTATTTTTATTAAGATGAATAATGGATCAATTTAACTTTACAATGATTATCGAGAAATTATCCTGATTAAAATAATAAATACATATCCATTGTCCCATATTGATGATTTTTTTTATCAATTACAAGGACCTAAATATTTTTCAATGATTGATATTCTATTGAGATACTATAAATTTTGGTAAAAAGTGAATATATAACCAATATATCCTTCTGTACAATGTATATAAACTATGAATTTATAGTTATTCAATTTTTTCATATTATTTTTCATTTATTCATCATGAATTAAATTAATGGAGTATTTTTAGATTACCCTTATCAGTTTTTATAGTCCTTATATACAATATTATTATTTATTTTAAGAGAAATTAATATTAAAAATAACTCTAAAATATTATTTTTGTGACCCTAAATAAATATAAGTTGAATGAAAATATTTTAACATGTTCATTTTAGTGAAATATTGTTTCATATCTGGGTTATATAATATCAACTGATGTGATATTAGTTGATCAATAAAAGTAAAAAGTCAATCAATATTGTAATAGATTAAACACTGTGATTTATATCAATAGTTTTCATTATTTGGTTAGATATTATCAATTTTTTTAAATATTTCTAAGATTGGTCTAATCCACTCACCATGTTATCTGAGAATGGTGTTTATTTTCCTTGGAAATATGAATGTGAGAAAATTTTCAATGAACTTAAGTGATGGATTGTTAGGTCACCTATTCATAAACTACCCAATAGTGAAGAAGTATTTGTGATCTATAATGGCACATCGATGAAGGTAATGGGATGTATTATCATGTAAAAAGATATGGTTATAGCTTATTCATCAAGAATTTTGAAGTTTCAAGAGAAAAATTATAAAACCTATGATTTTAATTTAGTTATTTTGATTATTTATTATGGGAATGGATCCACTAAATTTTTAGAGAATTATAGGACATTAATACATAACATAAAATTTTAATTTATATATTCACTTAGATAGAGTTTAAGATTCATTACAGCAAATGATTCTAGATGAATAGTTTTTAAAACAGTTAAAAGCATTACCACCTTGAGAATGAAAACAATGGGGCTGATGCATTTTTAAAAAAGAGCCATGACAGCTTATCTATGGTATGTATCACTAAATATCTGATATTTATAAATTTTTAAACGATGAATTTTTAAATATTGAAGTAAGGGGAGAAAAAAAATCTTTAACAAATAAGTCTTTAACCATCTATAGAAGTGATGGTTATTGTGGAACAAAAAGAATAAGTCGAGTTGAAAAATGATGAAGGAAATATAATAAATATTTACCCACATTTTGATGGAATTATAAGGTTCAGGGACAATTTATTTGTTTTGTCAATTATAGATATTAAGATGTATCTATATGATGATGCCCATAATTCATCATTCTCTCTTTATACTAAAACTATAAAGATATATTGAGATAGGAAAGTGTGTTTCTTTTGGGAAAACATTAAAATAGATATTGAAAGGAAATTATCTCAGTTTCTTATATATTTTTATTTTATGTATAAGAGAAAAAACTCTAGAATAATGTTACTACCATTACACATATCATATTGGAAATTAGAACAATCACCATTTATTTTTTATCAGACTCCCCAAAACAACTAAATGAATAATATTTATTTAAATTGTTCCAAATACCATTAAAATTTCATCACATATCATTCCAATTAGAGAATATTTACCACTTGGTCAGCTATCTATAATATACATAAAAAGGTGGAATTTTTGAAAGAGTACCACATTATGGTATGTCTGATTAGGATCTGAGGTATACCTCAATGTTCAAGGGAATTCAACATTTGGATTTAGATATAGAGTTGAGTTTCAGTACATCAAATCATCCTTTGATATATGATTATATAGATAGAAATACACAATCACTATATTATATTAAGAGATAATATTTTATTGATTTAAAAGGTTATTGGGACTAATATCTTCCTCTATATAGGTTTTCATACAATAATTGACTTCACTTGAGAAATAAGATGGCTCCAGATGAATCCATAGGTGGAAGGAGTTTTAAAACTCCAATGTGATGTGAGGATGTTGGAGGAGAACCTCTATTAGGGATTGTGTTAGCTCAGGAAATCATAAACAATTTTGGAGACATTAGATATCTCATCAAGGAAACATAGAGTCAAAAAAACGTATCCAAACAATCATTGGTGAAATATGAAATTCGAAGATGGTGAGAAGGTATTCCAATGAATATATCTATTGTATAAGGTTTTGATATTTAGCATTAATGGAATGATGATCCCATAGTATAATTTTCCTTTAATATTCATTGTATTTTATTGATGGTATATTATATCTTGGAACATCCATTTAACCTCTATCTAGGCATGATATGTTCCATGTATCTCTTCTAGGGTTGTACATACCTGTTCTATCTAATTTAATGAAACTAGAGTTTATGCCATTGGTTTATGTCCTTTATTATGAAGTAAAACTAGTATAAATCTTACATCATAGAGATAATGTTTAATGGAACTAGTCTAGTCATCTAGTTAATGTTCATTATAGGAATCAGAAAATATAAGAAGATATAAGGGAATGAAATTATTCCATGAAATAGATATATATTGATTATATTTTATTTTAGTGATACAATATTTTGAGTGAAATTCATTTTAATTTTGGTAGTATTAATCAATTGGATATTTTATGATATATATTTATTTCAATAAGATTAATTACATTGATACCTTAAAATACATGCAAAACTAGGTACAAATGAACCTTAATATAATATACCTATATTTCATTGTACTTAAATTGGATTTGTGAATAGTAATAACAACAATTTTAATATAATTTATATATATATATTTTAGATAAATAAAATATATTGACAGTACTCACTTTTTATTAAATCCATCATATGCTAAAAATCATCTTTTCCCTAAAAAAAATTCATTACATTTTGGACAATATAATTTTTTCTGTCCAATTTTATAAAATGTATTTGAATAAATGAGCACCAATTTTGAAAATAACATCTGAAAATTATCTTAGAGTGAAAATGATAGATCCTTCTAAAATGATTTATTTATCGAATAATTGTGAAGATAATGATTTATATTGAAAATCATTTTTTATTGTGAATCTACAGAGTTAATTTTTTTAAAATATTTCAAAAGTAAAATTATTTAATTTATTATATTAATTATCCATTTATTTTCATTAAATTATTTTTCTACCGGATTTTTTAAAATAATTATACTAATAAAAATATTTATTATGGATAACTTAATTTTATCACACTATGCAGGTTCAATTTTATATTAAGCTTTTTCCTTTATTTGAACTAAATTTATTAAAATTATTTCTATATTTGGAATAAATGTTTTTTTATTTTTTATGAAGACCACGTTCATATCTATTTTTAATTAATTAGTAAAATTAGTAAAAAATCATCATAGTTAATATTAAAAAGATTTAATGAGGGTTAAACCAAGAGATAAGGTTATTTTTTCCAATTAAATTTACATAAATATTATTTTTAACACTATTCAGAATCATTAGATCCCACCTTGGAACCTTTTCACTTCTGTAATCACTTGTCTTATGTATGAAATTACTATATTTTTATCTTTTGAGAATTTCCATGTTTTTCTTTCCCCAAAATAGAAAAGGACACACATTCCTTATCTTATTTACACCACATTAGCCATATATCCTATATAATTATTGAAAAATCCACTTCCATGATCCATAATCTATGATATAGAGGTGATGGTTTTCTTGAAATTCTATTTCAAGGCCTCTTATGAAAGGGTCAATAAGAGGCCTAATATAGGAGAATGTTTTATCCTATCAGACCTATTTCATATTATTACATCTTATACCTCGTCTAAATATATTTTAGTCATCAAAAAATAACATATTATGTATTGTAAATATTAAATAATTATTATTATTATGTAAGAACTAATCTCCACCCTCAACCACATCAAATTGGATGTTATTGTGTTTCTCATCCATATGTGTGTACTACCGCATCCACAATGAGATACTATTCATTTTACTCATGGATAGTCGTTACCATGACCTCTCCCCCTAATGTGTACCCTTACTATGATGGAAATAATGGAAGAGAGATACGGACCCCCCGAGTCCAACATCCATAAGGACCCGGGTTGACGACTATAATTCAGGGTATGGTTAATACACAAATGAAGGAAATACCCTCTCAGAGAAAACATTCAAAAGAGTGATTTATGATAGATACCAAAAAATTCTTGATAAGAATAGAATATAAAAGAAATCCCATAAAAACTTATTCAATTTCTTGCAAAGAATACTAAAACTATAAAGGAAATATGTAAGTACCCTAGAGTTGTAAAATGGAAGTGACCACAAAGCCTGAATAGCCCTCGAAAACCCCAAGCAAGTTGTTACCTACTTGATCTTCGACAATCTCCAACTGATCAAAAAATAGTTTATATAAAAATTGGGTGACTATGAATGTATAATTAGCATGATCCTCCCTAAATCCTCTCATGGATAAGTAATGATAATAATCTAAAACACATTGTACAATTATTGAAACATACTCGTCACCTAAATAGTTATACAATGTTACCAGTGTCACCATGGATACTCCAACCATGTATTTAATATAAGAGTATACAATATAATAAATAATTTCATGGGTACCCTTCTATAATTTCCTCATTGGTTTGTCACTTTTCCCCAACATCTCACGACCTAAGAATCTATCTCTAGAAAGGTTAGACCAAAGACACCTGGGAAAATCACCCCAACATGAACCTCGTGAAACATGCCACCACATTCACATAACTAAATGTAACATATTTGTTTTGGGTATCCACCAAATCCCACATAATGTTTATCAAGAATCTGGTATTATACCTCAATCCATAACAAGCCATGCATCGATTAAGGATCCTCAAGATATTACATCATATAAAGATTATACCTATAGTAGCACAGAAGAAACAACATCCAGAATATAAGTATGTGAAATAAGCACATGAAATAACTTCTCTATAAACACATAGTTGGGGAAATCTAACAACCATTCATACCAGATTTATTACCTATCAAGAGAAGAGAGTAGGGCAAAAGGGGGTAGTTAGACCTCCATCCTCCCACCAGGATGTTGGGGAAAACATCCCCCACCCCTGGGCTCCTAATACGAGGAGTGTCATTTTCGATAAATGATAATTTGTAGTAGCATACAAAAACACAAAATTAAATTATATAATATATCTCACAACTACACTATGGTAAAACCTACTCTTAGACTCATGTGTAACTAACATCTATTTATCTACCATCTTCTATGGAAAATACTAGATATACTTGAAGCACACAACCAATTAAATATCTATGACCCCTGTCACAACTAAACTGGGTCCATGGATTCCAAGAAATATTAAAGTGGAATGGCATCGCAGCAAGATCTAACCTCATTAGATAAACATTAATCCATTTATTAATAATTTTAACACAATCCATATATCCATATTTATAGTTATTTTAGGAAAACATCTTAAACTAAAAAACAAAAGGTGCTCAACATGGTGAGTAAATGAATTACTCATAGACTCTTTTGCACCTATAGTAGGAGAGTAGACACAACAATCAATGAAAAAATTAAACAACAATATCATGTGAACTACTTGGTGTGCCTATGCATCTCTTTTAGGAAGGTAAAAAGGACCATATTCCTCAATCAGTGGGGATGGTAATTTAGATAATAAAAAATGGATTCAAGATGCAGCCAACTTTCATATCAAATGGTAAGAGCATCTTCAACCCAGTCTATCATATCTGATGCCCTCCCTATCACCAGCATGCATAAATTGATGCATCTGGCCACTTGAGGAGGGAAATATTTCCATAACCAATGGGCCTATTATCCCTCATATACCACAACATCCATCCCGGCTCATCAATCCTAGGATCACATCACATCACAAACAACATGAAAAAACATAAATATGGGGTCTTGGCCCCACATTAATTCATTTAGCCTTTACCCAAAATGTGATCTCACGACTCCAAAAAATATGGCAAATGAAATTTATAAGAGGGGGTAACTCAGACCCTTTAAGTCATTATTTTTTATCACACAATCGGTTCTTAATCCACCATGTATTAACTGATGCATTATTCATAGGTTCCAATTATAGGAAACATAAGCATCATGATTTCATAATTATCAACAATTAATTTCACATTTAAATTAACATGACATTAATTAATTTTTCAAAATGTATCAACAAGAATCATTTTCATTATCCAATTAAATTAATCATTCATAACTACATCCATTTGATTATTATAAAATCACAACAACAACAATAATAGTAGCATTCAACAACATGCATATATAATACATCACATAATCAATTTATAAATAATCTTGTCATTATGATCTTTAAAAATATACGTCAAGAATTACTTTCTAGACATGAAAATTATAAATATCACCTTTTCTAGAAAATCAAGAGGCAATAACATCTCTATGAAATTGATATGTTTTCATTGGTCCGAAATAAATATTTATTAAATCAATTTCAATATGATCTAATGTGATAAGTCTAGATAAATATATTATTTAACATAAATTAAAAATATAATCAAATAATATCATTTTTCTAAAGTTTTATGATGTTCCTTGAACAAGAATGTACCCCACAACGGATCATGATCACCACTCCCATAGTGACTGTATTCTTCTAATGACATTGTGACACCACCGTAGTAAACCAAAACTGAGAAACAACCCTTAGAAACATGGATATCACATGTCATCACGTGGAAATGATAAATGGTTGGAAAAATACAGAAGATCCTAGAATAATTGAGGTAGAACATGTTTTATATCGAAAATGGATCGACACTTATCGATTGCACTAAAACAGGGGGTCTGCGTGGAGTAGGAAAAAACCAAGGGAAACATGACCCATGGATAGAAGTTCGATCAAATGACTCATATGGTAGGATGAACAATGGGATTCCTAGACCAAGGAAAACAATAATGAAGAAAAAAGGGCAAATTTAACACAAACCTTTTGAAAACCCAAATGGATTGGCGGTTTATACACGGTTTATATTTATCATTAAATGCAGATCTAGTCAAGATTATTTGTTTTGACAGAGTAAAGGCACCCAGACCTTATGAAAATTTAGAAAGAATTAATGGAATTTGAATCAGTATTAAATACCTTTAAAAAGTATTTAAATATGTTTTATGACAATTATAATGTCAAAGTGGTTAATCTATAGAAATATGGAAACACTATTATTACTCATCATTAGAAGAGTCACTATTAGATGAGTGGCTATTAGATGGGTCACCATTGGATTATTCACCATTTCGAGAGTCAGTATTTGAAAGTCACCTTTGGATGAGTCTCCATTGGATGAGTCACCATTGGATGAGTCAACATTGGATTAGCCACGGTTGGATGAGTCACTATTGGTCAAAACCAGCATTAGATGGGTCACCATTGTATGGGTCTCCATTGGATGAGTCACAATTGGACGAGTCACCATTGGAAGAGTCATCATTAGATGAGTTCCATTGTACGATTCACCATTATATGAGTTAAAATTTCATTAGTCATCATTGTATGAATCACCCTTGGACAATTCACCATTCTGGAAACACTGTTCACAAAATTTGAAATTTTTCAATGTATTGAAATAAGCCCCCTTGACCTCCCAAATCACCTCAAACACCATATTTTCTAAAAGGGATAGACTGGTGATGTCGGGCCCATTACATAAAATACCTCTCAAAACATTCTCATCATTGAAAATACAAAACCAACACATATAAGAAACTGAAAAGGGGTAATCTGAATATCGACCCTACGAGATACCTCTCAAGGCTCATGCCACTATAGGAGCTCAACAACATCAGAAAAGGAACAATGTGAAACCACATGACAACCAAAAACTTCTCCTCATAACTATCATATGGTAGATACCTCACAATATATATAAAGGCAAAAAAAGAAACAAGAGAAAACCATCTAATATTTATTAATATTATACAACAACCAATGGAAAAACCTTATAAGTGAAGAACTAAAAATAAAATAGCTTGGGTTACTGAGCACATATCTATAACTCATATTCCCATGTACATTCTTCCACACCACCATGCCACCACAGTAAATTAATCAAGGTGATATCACACCTTCACAAAACCTTATCCTTGTGGTCCTATATCCCTACAGGAATCTCCCCAATGGTCGCATCATCATCAACATTAATCTCTCCCCAATCAATGATGTGGGAGTCTTCATGAATATAACAATAGAGGTGTGACACATGTAAAAAATCATGTGTCCAGATCATCTGTGGGGGGAGTGCTATGGGATATGCAACAACTCCAATATGAGCCAACACCTCGAAAGGCCAAAAAATATAGGGAAAAACCATAATCCCATGACCAAACCATCATTACCCATGATGAGGATTCACCTTAAAATACACGGGATCCCTAGAGTAATACTCCATACATATCCTCCTATGATTGCATAAGACTTTTTACACTCTTGTTCTGCCTTCATCCTCTCATGAATCACCAAAACCATCTCTGTCATATTTTGGATGAGTTCTAGCCCGAGAATTATAGACTCTCAAATGCCAGTCCATCATAATGAATAATGATAAGGATGACCATATAAGGCTTTAAGCAGTCCATACTGATAGTGTAATGGAATCTATTAATCTTAGAGAACTCAATCAAGGGTATGTGCCTCATCTAAAAACCTCCAAAATCTAGGATACAAGAGATCAAAATTTCATTAGGATTTTAGAGGCTCAATTATGTCTAACCATCAATATATGGATGAAAAGTAGTTCTATGTTAGGGATGAGAACCAAAATCATGTTGCTGACCGCTCCAAACCAGGGATGTAAAAATAGGATCCTGATTAGAAATGATCACCCATGTGAATCAATGGAGTCTCACCACATCCTCCCAATATTTCCATGATAAAACCTCCACTAAACTCGACTCCTTGATTTTTATGTTGTGGATTGATTTCGTAAAATGATACACTACCACCCATATAAAGTAATATCCAAACATTGCATAGACTAAACCGATAATAAAGTCCATCAAGGTATCTCCCCACATCAACTAAATATCATCTTATTGATTTAACAAACCATTGGGAACACAATGATCAGCCTTTACCGTATGGATGTCCACAAATCGAGCTAGAAACACAGAAAATGTACACTTCAACACAGTATAGAAAAAATGAACTCCCAATGATCTGTACGTTATTTTCATTCCATGATGTACCTATAAGGATTAACTATGGAACTCAATGAGAACTATATCACATGATGAAAAAGGAACAAAAAGTTTTCCCTAAAACAAAAACTGGTGTTACTCATCCTTAGACCAAACATTAAGGGTATATCCACGAACACCTCGGTCTCTCTAGACCTCCACGTACAAATACCCCAAATGGGGCTCTTCTAACATTTTTACCAAAGATTAAAGTACTATCATCTGAAAATGGCATCCTCTTCCCCCAACATCTCTCATTTCCGGATGTAATGTTGAAGTTTCATTCATCAAAATCCTCAAATCAACTGATTAATATGCTACATCAATACACAACATCATGATCAAAGCATTAGCTAAAGAATTACCCTTTCTAGGGGAATATGAATTTTTGAATTTTTATGCCTTTAATAACTCCTTCCACCAACATTGTAACAAATTCAATTCATTCTTAGTTATACTGTACCTTAGTCTATTATGATTGGTGACAACTACAAAACGCTCTCCAATGAGGTAATGTATCTGAACATCAAGTCAAACACCCCTACCACCAACTCAAGATCCAATTTGTCATAGGTACATTTGTTGGGATGAAACAACTGAGAACCATAAGAAATTACTGATCATTGCTGCATCAAAACATAGACAAACCCCATATGTTAAGAATCATATAAACCACAAACTAAACTCTTTATGATGGATGAAAAATAAATGGATCACTGACCAACTTCTCCTTTAGATACTCAAAAGATTCCTTACTCTGATCATTATGCAGGAATTCTTGATCCTTTCTATTCAATGTTGTCAAAGGAGTCAAAATTGGAGTGAAATTGGATAAAAAACAACTGTAATATCCTACAAGACTAAGGAAACATTGAACCTCTTCCACTTTCATGGGGGCTACCCAAGACAAACTTATTCTAATGATTATGGATCTACACCTAATCCCTACTGGGATAAAAATTTCCCCACAAAACAGAATTCCCAAGAACAAAAATCACACCCAGAAAACATTCCAAGAAACATCTCATGGAGTAGAACTTCCAAAAAGTACATAGATTCCATACATTACCCTCGTCATATTCATAGTACATAAGGATGTCATCGATGAAACCCCCCCATGAACATATCTAGGAACTCTAAGAACACATCATTCATCAACCCCTAAAATAGCTGGAGAATTTATTATACCAAATGGAATCACAATAATATCATAATTCCCAAGACAAAAGTAGAAATTAGTATGTGGGATATCCTCATCATTCCCACACATATGATAATATCCTAACTGAACATAGATCTTTGAGAACTAACTTTCATACTTCAGTTGATAGAATAAATAATCAATCCATGGAAGAGGATATCGTTTCATCACTATCACTTTGTTCGTGTAATGATAATCAACACATGATCACAAACTATCATTAGGCTTCTTCAAGAACAGAATTGGTGCACCCCATGGTGACACACTTGGTTGAATGAAACAAAGATAAAATATACCATTGATCTATATACGCATCTCCCACAATTGACAATATGTTATCCAATATGTAGACATTGAGATAAGATACATGGATAATTATAGCTTAATCCCAAACATGATCTCCCATCAATGTTGTAATGATACATCCTATTCTAAAAAGTTATAATGTTACCCTTCCTTGATCCTAGGAATAACTGACAATGAAACCTTCCAAGAACAAAACATCAGCTCTGCCATCAATGATGACAAGGAAGGAAAATGGAATTGAACTATCTAAGGGTATCACTCACCAAAAAACATTGTTTTCTCTCCACCAGCATATAATAACACCACCTATAACTTGAATCATTCTATGATACCATACACTAATTATAACCAATCCATGAAAATGATAACATCATATGGATGTATTTATAAACCATGGAAAAATCCCCAAGAGAAGTTCTTCCCATGCACTGGCTCACAGTCTTTTCATATCTCATACAATTCATCTCATCCTTTAATGGGTGTAGTCAACACCAAGGGCACTAGAATCCCCTCTAACACATGTACAATTTCATGGAAAATTGATGGTGATATTAATGAGTATGTCTCTCCTAAATCAATCATCACATTAACCAAGTAGAAAACAAGAAAAGGTTACCTCGAACGTTGTATGGATCACTTAGCACTGAAAATTATAATGAATGAAGATGACCATAAAATTATCCACAACATATCTGAACCTGATGAAGACCACCTCAAAAAATATGTACTCTTGTCTTGTGGTATGTGGAGAATCTCATCGTTGTCCTAAACCTTCCACATCTGCTCTCTGCCGATTCAATGCTGGTGCATGCTACTAGTACTACTTTTTCTGGAACATCCATAAAAAAGGACCATAGTGTGGAACACCTGACAAATAATGACTTCTCAGAATGGTCGGGAACACATTTTGTGGATGACGTCATTTTCCACAAGAATATCAAGGTCATGTTCCCTTAGTATAGGAATAAGATCCGCAACCCTTGGAGAAATGTGACATTGAGGGCTGGGATATACCGCCAGCTGAATGGAAACACTTCTACACTCAAAATCTGGTACCATGAGCCATAATTATACTTCATTATAAACCATGAAGAATTCCCTATCATGATGATCCACTTCTGGATAACGTCCTCTCAAGGAACCCACCCTCACCAGCACCTTGGGATATGGCATCATCATAAACGGGGTTACAATGAGATGGATATCTGGACACAAATCCTCATCGAAATACCTTGGTCTGTCCTCCTCATCTGGAAATATGTCAAAAATACATATCATATAAGGATCTTGAATTGCATCCCAAACTATCGTATACTGGACCATCTCTACTAAAGGGTATGTATCTCCTACGGACTCCCTCAATCGTGGTCGATGAATAATAATCATCTCTCAACTTCACTCAGAAATTCCCCCATGAGACTGTCGACTCCTCATAATCCTTGAGGAATAAGAACCACCATTGCATCACTTCCCCACACAGAATCATAATTAAATATGACACCTAGTGGTCCTTATGATCACGAATAAAATTGATGTCTATCTCAACCTCCTCCAACCAGTCCTCTGGGAATGCATTTGAAATGGATCCCTCATAATTATATTAACTCTGGTACTAAATATATCAGAGTATCATCCTCCATGTTTCATTGTTTTCAACCTCTAATCTATGGAGATCTACAAGCACTACAAGTTGAACATATTTTTGTGTGATACATATGAAGACGTTGACTTGTAACTATACCTGAAAAAGTAAAAATATATAGAGCACCTAAACCAGCAATATTGTTTTCATTAATAGAAATTAATTTTTTCATTTTTTCATATTAGTTTAACCTATACAATATTCAACCATTTCAAACATATGTAAAGTGAAAAATGGATCATGATCATTTCCTAGGACCATACCCTACAACAAGTATCTCCTTTTTTATTACCCACTGTAATCTTGGAGGATTTGTGCATAAGATCACAGGGGGCCTAAATACCTATGTTTCATCTAGTATCCTGTGTTTAGAGTGCATTATAAACATTTCTTACACCATTCCCCTACTAAACCATGAAGCCTCACCTTTTCCTAACTCCAAACTCTATCATATACTTGATGTAGATCATATTATAAAACTCTATTAGGGTCCCCTCACCTCAATGTGTACCCCTCCTAGACCTGCAATGGGAGAAGAGAGATAGTGTCCCCCGAGTCCATCATCTAGTAGGCCCTGGGATGGAGATCAGAGCATGGAGTATTGTAAACATACAGATGGGAGGTATTACCCTCTTAGATAGATCTTGTGAAAGAGATATATAATATTTAGAAAAAAAAATCTTCTCATATTACAATGTTTAATAAAACTAAAGTACTCACATTTATTTTCATGCATGGACTACTACTACTAAAATGGAAAACTGCAATTTTAAAAAGATTGTAAAATGTAACCAACTATGAATCCCAAAAAGCTCCTGGAAACCCCAATCTATTTGTAACCAACCTGATCTCTAACCAACTCCTACTGACCAATAAAAATAGATTATATATACTTATGATGATTATAATAGTATACTAAGTAGGAACCTCCTCAGAGTATCTCGTGAAAAATTAATGAAATAATGCTATAGAACAATGAACATTAAGTGAAACTATATCATCACCTAAATAGGTATAATATGTTCCTAGATTCACCATGGCTACTCTCACCAAGTATCACATAAAGATTATATAGTATAATAATGATTGTCAAGTGTATCCCGCTTCCACTTTCCCACTAGTTTTCTACTTTCCTCCAACATCAAACATCCTTATCATACTTATCCAAAAATGCTATCCCAAAGACACATGGTCGAAGCACCACAATTAGCAATTTGTACAACCCACTACCACATCAACATAACGAAAAGTATCTTGGTAGTTTCTGGGAGCCACTAAAACCTGCATAATGTGTATCGAGCATAAGGAACTATACCGCAAGCCATCACATCCCATATGCTGAGCAAGGCTCATCAAGCCATCATAGCCTATATATATTATAACTATTTTATCACTTAGCAACTATATCCAAAATATAGGTGCATGAAATAACCACACACCATTACAAACCACTACACCCATATATGGGGAAAACCCTCAAGCATAACAGAAGTGTTAACTACCATGAGAAGAGTGTGGGGCCAAAGGGGGTAGTCAATCATCCATCCTCCCACTAGGGTGTTGGGGAAAACATGCTCTAGGCCTCCGAATACCCAGGGTGTTATTCAACCTAACCAATATAGTGTAGTAGAATATAGAAACAGATAAGTAAATGATATAATGTAGGTCAAACCCACACTATGGGAAAAAATTAATCTCAAAATAAACTGTAGATAATTCCCCTTAGACTCCCAAATGCCATTGCTAAGGCTAGATATCCTATATGCACACTTCCATTTAAATAGCATCATTATGTTATTTATCATTTTTTCTCAGTAGAACAATACATTAATTTATTCATTAACAATTTATTAAACATTATCAATTCCATGTTACATTCTATTTTCATCCAACTAATATCCATGCTCCCATGAATAACCAAACAGAGTCCCTTTCATCACATAAATATTACCTCAACATTTCATCACTTCAAACACAATATTCATGGGATAAACACTTATCAATTTGTTAAAAATGATAACAAATTCCAAATTAAAATATTTTTCTAGTATTCTAGGAAATCATCCTAATCTTCCAAACAAAAAGGCTTCAACAGGGCAAGTATAATAACTAACTCTCATGTCTTTTCCACTGGTAGTAGGTTCATAGACCCATCCAGGATCCAAAAGATAAATAAGGAAACAATATGGAACACCTCCTAAATCCTCATATCATTTGGAAGGATGGTAAGCAAGACCATCTACATCAGTCAGTGGGGAATGTAAATAAGATAAAAAATAATAGATTTAACTGGAATCCATCATTTATATCAATTGGAAATCCTATCTTCAACACATTTCATCATATATGGTGCCCTCCCTGACACCCACATGTATAAACTAGTGCACCTCTCTAATATAGTCATCAAATACTACCACAACCACTAGTCCTCCCATCCCCCACACACCACAATATCTATCCTATCCAAATATCACATCATAATCTGCCTGAATCAAATAGAGAAATGTTCTATTGTCCCCAAATTAATTCATTCAGCCTTCACACACAATGAGTTCTCATGGCTCTAAAGCATAAGGAACATGGCCTTTATGAGGTAGAAGTTAACATAGATCGTATTATGAATCAATTTTTTAGCATACAACTGGTTCTTATTCAACCTAGAATTAACTGATTCTTTATTCCTAGGTTCTATCTATGGGAAACCTAAGCAACAAGCTATCATACCTATCAAAAATTAATTAAACAATAATGTGACACTCCATTAATTAACTTATCAACACGCATAATCATGATTCATATTCCATAACCAATTCAATTAATCATGCATAACTGCATCCATTTGATTATCAACAAAACAAAAAAAACAACCATATTCATTAAAATGCCTCTTTAATCCTTTAGAAATTAAATTTATAGTTAATCCTGATTTTATGTTATTTAAAAAATTTCATCTAGAATAACATGAAAAATAAAAAACAATGAAATCACACATTTTTTTAAAATCCAGAGGTAATGACATCACTATGAAATTTATACCAATTCATTAATCCAATTAAAATATATATTAGGTCAATTTAATTTTGATTCCCGTAGAAAAAGATTGAAAACTCTATTATTTCATGTAAATAATATAGAGAATAAAAAATAACCTACTTAAAAATGATTATAATTTTCTTTTCATAAGAACTGACCGTCCAACGGATCTTGATCACCTCTCCCGCAACAACTACATTCACACAAGTGAGTCATGACACCACTACACCAACCAAAAACTGAGAAAGATCCTTAAGAAACATGGAGATCACAAGTCATAACCTCGAATGGATAAAATGTATGATATAGATCAAGGTACCCAGAAAAATAGAGGTATGACATATCTTATAGCGAAGATGGTTTGACACCTCCTGGTTTCACCAAAAAGGGGGTGCACATGCAGTAAGGAAATCTCCATAGAGAACAAGATCCAAGGATTGAAATTAAATCACACGAATCTTATTGATGGATGAACTCTAAGAATTTGTTACTGAGGAAAACAACAATTAATAATAAGGGAGGAAGGTATCTCAGTAATTCAGAAAATCTAAATAGATCATCAGTTTAGATACAGTTTAGATTTTCCATTAAATATAGATCTTATCAAGATTGTGTGTTTTGATAGAGTAATGTAACATGTACCATTAAGAAAATTTAGATATGAGATTTAGTCATATAATTAGTATTAAATCCCATAAAAAAGTTTTTACTGTGTTTAATTTCAGTCATATTGCTAGTGGGGAGAAACAGTAGGATGCTGGAAACACTGTTCATGACTCACCATTGGACGAGTCACCGTTGGTGGATTCATCATTGGATGAGTAACCTCTAGACGATTTACAATTTGACGAGTCACTATTGGATTAGTAACCATTTGAAGAGTCACTATTTGGAATGTCACAATTGTACAAGTCACAATTGGATGAATCATTATTGAATGACTCACCATTGGATTAGTATCTGTTGGATGAGTCACCATTGGATGAGTCACTAGTGGATGAGTCACTACTTGATGAGTCACCATTATATGAGCAAAAATTGGAAAAATAACTCTTGGAAGAATCATTATTGGATAATTCATAATTTTAGAAACACAGTTAATAAAATTAGGAATTTTTCAAAGTGTTGAAATAAGATGCCTTGACCTCCCAAAACACCTCAAACCAAAAATATTCACAAAGGTGTGAAGGAAAGAGACTCGAGACATTAAAGTTATTTTAATGGTTTTAATGTTAATTTATATGATATTTATAATATAATTACTCTCTTATATTTTTATAATATCATATCTTCAATCTTACCATCCAACATGTTGGAAATGGATAATGTCAATCATGCATACATGTGAACATACACTTACACCAAGCAATGTGATTCATTTTAAATTTACTATTTATATGAAGTGTAATAAGGACATATTTGATTATTATATACGATATATATGATATAATAATTATTTTAATATTTTGAATAATTATTTACCAATCTTCTATTCCATCTTTCAATAACTGAAAACATCAATATTGTGTACGTATGGCCTACCATCTCCATGAATGGTGTAATTAGTTTTTATTTTTCTATATTTAATAGATGGATATATTTATATATATATATTTAATTGTTATAAATTATATTTTTATTATTAAAATAATTTTTAAGATGGAAGCATAATCAAATTATAATGACTAGAACTAATTAACTAGAATTCCCATGGAAAAAGAAACTAGTAACACCTTCAAATAATGATTTTAAAAAGAATTTATAATAAATAAGTTTTTAAATGATATAAAGGGGTAATATATGATATTAAATGAGTATAAATAATTATGGAACTAATATAAATTAAATTCATAATTTTTATACATGATTTTAGAGTTCTTTTGAAGAATGTTCAAATTGTGGTATGGTATTGATATTATCTACTCATTATTTATCATTAAGTTTTCATGATGAAATTTTATGATATACCACTGATAATATTAAGAAATTTTTTAATAAATGGGTTATTCATGGATATTAATTTTTTTCCTTTAATTTTAATCCCGTTTCGTACTCAAGATTACAATATTACATTTTTTTCAAAAAAATTATTTTTATCTACAGTTTAGCATTATATTTCTTCAACATGCATGTTTTATAAAAAAAATTTCATTAATAATTTTATTAATATCTAAGGATTGCTTTGTTTTAATATAAAAAATGTATTACATTTTACAAAATTGTTTAAATTAAATATTTCCTCTCATTTCCAAAATAAATTCATTGGTCTTTTACTAAAAATGAAAATAGAATATTTGTTATTACATATAGGGAATGAAAATAATTTAACATTTTCATCAATGAAAAATACATTGATGAATCTATTATTTTTCCCAATAGTTATTTAAAAAAAATTTATAAATTTGTTTTTCAAATTTTAAAAAAGTGATTTCCAAATGAATTTGGTTTTTTGTAGAAGAAATATTGCAGCAGATATTTTTTAAAAAATATTTTATAAAAGCATCACTTGATGTATCCTATGATTTAATCATTATATGATCCAAGTGTACCACCATTATTATTTTTCTAGTTGGTTTATGATTATAATGTTTTTTTGCTTTTGAAATAAATTTATTATCCACTAAATTGTGGAAATATTTTTGAACCCCATTTATATTCCCTAAATTATGATATAAGATTGAATTGTATGATATTTAAACATATATTAATGGATTATGATTATGAAATGGGTTGGTATATAATTATATATCCCTCCAATGAAATTTGAAATGATGGATATCTCATTAGACAATACAGACTATAATGGAGTGTTAACTGATTTTAATAAGGGGTTATGTCTACTATGATAGTTATGGGAGTGTACCTTTACATATTATATGGTGGACTAGAGAGTAAATTCAATCCCCTATGATCATTTTGGAAGTGAACCTTAACTTAGGAAATGATGTTTTTGGATTATTTTTATTTTTCTAACTTCTGTATTATGACATTGTTATTATCTCCTATATAATGTTCATTGATTCCCCTATTATTCATTTCTTTTGATCTAAAAATGATTATGTTATGATTCATGATTTTGGATTATGTTACAATAGGAATATTTTAGAAATGTGGACAGGATGTCCTCGTAATGATATCATAATTTTATAATGAAGTGAATATTGATATCTCCATTGTCTACCCTTATAGAGGATCTAGGATCACCATTTCGTTGAATTCATTCGTACATAATAGGAAGAAATTTATAATTTATAATATATATAATAAGGTTTCAAGTTACATGAAGATAGTGAGAGATTATTTGGAACATTAATGAAGAAGATTTTTATGTATCTATATTTCCATAAACACTCAATATATTATATTTTGGAAGGGATGATAATGTTATTTAATGAATATTCATCAATTGAAATATAATCTTTATGTTTGAATATAGGATTTTATATAATTCATATTAGAGAAAGATTTATCTATCTTTGAAAACTAGGATGGGAAAACAGAAGTGATAACCATTAAGATAATCATATATAATACAAAAACTCATAAGTTATGGAAAGGAAATTAGTGTAGTTTCAACAGGATAACATCTCACATTGGATATTTTAGTTAAAAATTATTTTTAAATAGATTCTTCATGGGTAATAATCTCATAAATAATATTTCTTATATATCTTGATCGTAATTCTGGTTCATAGGTAGTGTTACCTTTTTTCACAACTGGTATGACACTCCTGAGGGATACACAAAGATTAACATTAAATTTCCATGAAAAACATTATTGACTATTTGGTTTTATGATGAATATGAACAATCTAGGTTAATCCAAAATTGTTACAAACTAAAAATAATTTTCCATTATTTAATGAAGCCAGTTATTGAAACCTGAAGTCAGTGTTTTATTTTATTACATTTGAAAAGGATTAGGAATCACATCATAAGGAAAGAATAGTTTATTAAACATGATAAAATAGACACAAACATGATTCCCATATTTAATTCTATTACAAAAAATGTAATAATATATTTTTCATTAATAACATTATTCACCGAAGAGTATCATTGAAAATAAATCTAAGAAGACATCACATATTAATTTTAAATTAAACAACTTAATGGTTAGATCCAACACCCATTTATTTTTAATTAAAATAAATTCAATCATTACTGATCATGTATAATAAACATATAAATGTAAATAATTGAACACAACTTCTATTAAAACAATATAACTACCACCAATAGATAATTATTTGTGAATCTGTCAAGGTAAATAACATATAACAAAAGACATTTAATCAATAAAATGATAATGAAATGAATCTTGAGAAAATATCATATTAAAAATATCATGGATAATAATCAATTAATTCTTAATTAATGAAATTTTAAATCATTTGATTCCATGTTCTTAGGAACACGACACCTATAACCCCTACAAACTTCATAATATGTTTTAAAACTCATGGTACAAAACCAACTTAATTTTCCCAATAAGTAATTCTAATGAAATATAATGTTTCATCGAGGGGATAAATAATTCCAACCCATTATCATTAGTTTATTCCCACATGTATTCATCATACATCTAATAGTCGATTTAATTAAAAAATAAATATGACTTATTATCAAAAATTTACATTGACTAAATGAAACAAATTTATCAATATTTAAATTCTTTATTAAATATTTTTCCAAGTAAAAAGTATTCTTATAATTGCTATATGGTCTAGGAAAAAAATATTCATGCGAATTTTTTTATTTCATAGAAGTTTTATTTCTATGGAAAAATTATCATAAGAAATTCATTGTCTCAAAAAAAGTTGGCAATCAAAAAATTAAAGAAGAAATCAGTGGTGACCATATTTTAATTGAAAATATAGGATTTTTAAATGAAATTAGTAATAAATATTTATTAATTTTTAATCAATCAATTGGGAACTATATAGACCACATAAATGTGAATAAGTTCATATAAACAACTATTTATCAATGAATTGGAACTCGAGAAGAAATCCATTACAATAATCACTAATAGAAGTGAGAATTAATCAATGAATAAATTATTTGTATCAAATTTAAATCCAAATAAAACAAGTTGAAATACAAAAAAATATATTAAAAAATCCTTACACACATAATCTAGTAATATAAAAGAATACTAATAATTAATATAACATAATGAATAAAACTGAGTAATGAAATTATTTACCACTTATTAAATTTTATGTCAAATCCCATTGAATATAATAATAAAATTTAAAAAATATTATAATATTAATTTATATTTTATAATGATATTACATATCAAATGGGAAGTATATACACCATATAAATTTAATAAGATTCATATCATTTCAATATTCCTCAATGAAGGGAAATCGAGATGAAGTCCCTTACCTCACAAATTTCATTAGTTGAATGAGATTTAAAATATTCTATATTGGTTTTAAGAATTTGTTTAATTTATATTAGAGTAATATTCATATTTATAATATCATATATCATCCCCTTATAACATTTTACAAGAAGATAAAAAATATTTCATTATTTTTATTTTAAGGTGTTTTATTCATTGGTTTTTTATACATTGTTTTGTAATGAATGTTCATGTTTGTGAAGATATTATATAAATAAATTTTATATACTTGATAATTATTTTATAAATATCATATTGACTTATTATATAAATTATTATAACAAGTCAAAAAAAATTCTTCAGGTAAAATGTATCACATTTATCCTGGAGACTATAGACCTAACGTACGCACAAGAAAAGATAACATTCTTTTAATTGGGTGAAATTTGATGGAGTTATATGATATATTTTTTGGAATGAATTTATATAATTAAATATATATCAAATTATTAATTAAATTTAACCTTATTAATTTCCATTTTAGGTGTATTTGAAAAAAGAAACACATCGCTTCGTAACGCAGTAGTCCGCTATACATACGTGTGACGTTATCAAATTTTAAAAGAGAAGGAATTTAGTTAGGAATATGTTATATAATTATTATAAAATTATTATAACATAATAAACATAATATAAATAATTTAATAAAATTATTTTATATGTCCTCTAAATGTGTTTATGGAGAATGAATAACATCGGTCCGTGGGGTGGGAGTCTGTCGTATCCTTGATTGATTATGTCATTTCCCATTTGATAGAGGATGAGATGACTAAATATTTTGAAATGAACATAATAAATTTAAATATATGAGAGATATTTTTTATTATATATAAAATTGTTAATACATAATTGAATGTTTAAAAAGGTGAAACAAAACAAAAGATATTTGTTAAGACAATTAAATCCTTAAGAGAATCCTCTTTTGTATCTCCTTTTAAGAAATCTAGGGTTTGTATTTTGGGAAGGAAAACATATATAAAATTTTATTATATATTTTTTTATTGAATTTAGGTGGGGTTATTCTGATGAAAATAGATATATAATAGTTGATAATTTAAGGTAGTCGGTTTCATTTTTTACGTGGAGAAAAGAGACCATCATGGATATTAAATAGAAATTTCCCAAAAAAATGATAAAGTCATTCCAATGAAAAATATTCATAAAAAACCTATGATATATGTTATCATTTGATAAGCTAAAAATAAGGAATTAATATGCGTTTTGACAAGTTTTTGGTTATTTTAACAACTATCATCTTAGTTTTACCCTCAGTAAACCCATTTTTACATTTATCGTGGTAATTCGGTTTTACTATTGGAACTATTAATTTTCGTAAACAGATTAAGTTAAACATTTTAGATATTATAAATTATAATAATTAATAATAATAAATCTATAAAACTAATTCAATTAAAATAATTTTTATACCCGATTGCAAATTATACCTACTTATGTGATCAAAAATTGGGTTTCCAATGTGAAATTCTCATAAGAAAGGAATATTTTAATATCAAAATTTAATATGAAATTGATTAAAATGAACTAAATTAGATAAATTTTAATTATATTTAACTAATTAATATTTAGAAATTATTTTTAAATTTAAATTATCTATGTAAATAATTTAATGAAAAATGGGGTATTAAATTAAATCAGTATTTTTTACTATTCATCAAAAAATGAAAATTTTCAGAAAAAATCACAAAAAATGATCCTATAATAATTCTTATATAATAATTTGTAAATTAATTTAAATTTTATTAAATAAATTTTATAAAATGTTCAAAAAATTAATTTTTCCATAATTGCGGACGAATAGATGAAACTATTTCCTTTAATGAAGATTCCATTTTTTGAATACATTCATTCCACTTTTAAAAGAATGTTATTACTATTTTTAATAAAAATATAACCAATGAATTCATTTAAACTATATATTATTAATAATTTAGTTTCTCATTTTTATACCATACAACATAATATCTTTGTTATAATTTTAATGTGTAAATATGATATTAATATAGAATTTTTATTTAAACACAATGTTGCACACATCACAACCTATCAAAGATATTAAATTTATTTAAAAGGTAATTTATCATAAATTATAGAGTAATTAATTTATATTATAATAATTATGTTTCATGTTATACATGTTATTGAACATTATGTTCCTCTATAAAAATATTAGGGTGTTGTATATGATTTATACATCCTATAAATGATTTTTCACAATTATGTGGTTTCCCATAATTATTATTATCACTTAGAATAATCTTTTTGATCTTAATCAACAGTCTTAAATGGAATAAACTATGTTAATGAATAATGTAATCGAAAATGAAATGATTATCCACCTAATAATTTAAATGTTATTGGAGTTGAAATGAAAAATCTCATATCAATGATTATGAATGTTCTTCAATTCATGAATCATGAAAGTAATGTGAATGAAAAATTATGGTGATAACATTTTTCCTAGTCATTCATGTGGAAACATCCCCATTTTTTAGTGGTTTTACACATCCACTTGTTTTTGAATAATAACTTAATACTTTTAAAAATATATTTCCCTTATCTAGAGTTTGAAACATAAAATATTTTTTATCATTTTTTATCCACTTGAATGAGATGCAGATCAATGGTGAAACTTTATCCTCAATATAAAGAAATTATAATAAATTGTATCCAAGTAGTGTGATGAGTTTATGTGATTATTTATCAAAAAGAAATTATTATATTCTTAATAAAAATGGATATATAAATATTCGAGCTAAGGAAGAATGAAGATGAATAAATTATTACTTATGTGAAAAATTTCATATGACATGGGAGCTAAACATTTGGTTTTATCATCCCACTAGAGTGTAAGGTTATCCAATTATTTACTAGCATTAAACTGAGTCAATTAATTGTATAATCCATAAAGTGGATTTTGTAACTATGATGAAATAGTGTGATTAGATATCATTGTGAAACAATTGGTTGTAGTTACCAATAAAAAACTTGGTTCATAAAATAAAGGAAATATGTAATTAAAATAAAACTATAAAAAACTCATAGAGAATAAGGGGAGATTTATTTTATTCCCAATGTGTGAAAGGAATCATTGATGAAATATTCACAATGGGAATACATAATATTTTTTACTGTAGAATTTAATACGATAGTTAAATCAAAATCCAATGTGATCAAAATAAGAAGTTAGCTAATAATATTGAAAAGAACCATAGGAGTCTCTATTCATAGTCTACTGTATCTGATTCTTGGAATTTTGAAATTAAGTTTACAAGTGCACAAATAAATAGGTTAATGGTGATTTGCGATGGTAGAATCTTCTTAAGACAATATAAAAATGTAAAAATTATTTTTATTTATTTAGATTAGGGGTGTGATAATAATGTGGTGAAAGGTGAACTTATCATCCACTATAAATCTAATAATGTCCAATTTGATTCTGGATATACTATATCTATTATATATGAAGAATTTTATATGTTTATTAAAATTCGACCATAATAATTAGATGTTTAGTTAGTATTGGATAAAATTAATGGTATGATTACCTCTTCTCATTACTATAGTTCGTATTAGATTGATTTTTATTGGAATACGCTCCCATCAAATAATATTATTCTTCCGATAGTTGAATTTGATGTTAACATTGACCTGGTTTGGATTTATTTATATAAAAAACTAAATTTATGATGAGGGTAAGTCAAATTTCATATTATGAACCATAATATGAGAATATATAATTGAAATGAAAAATATAAACATCCCATGGAATTTACATCCATTTGATGGGTCCTAATTCTTACTAAAGCGGTGGGTTTTATCTCAAATGGTTGGGGAGAAACTCATCATCAATGCTATTCCTATTGTGAAATAGTTTTTTATGTTTTTCTATTAATGTTTCATTATATTCTAATAACTCATGATGTTGTGTTTTAAAATGTACTCGTACATGGTGCTACACATACTTAAATCTCTCTACATAGAATGGACCTGATTGGGTTGTAAAAATTGAAGAAGGAACAACAAGTGAATCTTGATGAAGGATTCAATCATCTATGTGAATTACCTTAGGGGTTCACATATGATTTTTTTTTAGAATAAATATGGATAAATGTGAAAATGAATTTATTATCATGAATATAATAAGATGAAAAAAATTATTTTGTTTTCTCAAATATATATTATTGATTTGATTGATTAATTATGCAGATATTATTTGTTAAGGGTGAAGTGTGAATAAATTCCCAGTAAATTAATCTGTAGATGGTGTGGAAACTATGAATTCATAGTGAAACCATATGGTCTTACTAATAGACATTCTATTTTCTTCGTATTAATTAATATAATACATATAGACTATCACGACCAGTTTCTCATAATAATCATTAATTATATTCAAAAATATTATCGAAGAAAATAAGAAAATGAAGATCACATTATAATTTTACTAAAGACCCTATGAAAGAATAAGTATTATGAAAAAATTATAATGATTGAATTATATCTAAGAAATAACCATTTTTTGGGTTACAATCACAATAGATGGTATATCGGTGGACCTATCAAAGAAAAACGTTATTGAATGTACGTATATGCCTACAACTAGGGACATGATACATTGTTTTCCTAGTTTCTATGGATATTATCGAATATTTTTTGAAAATTTCCCAAAATGGCCTAATTCGATTACTATGAATATGAATAAGGGATCCATGTTCTAGTGTAATGAATAATTATAGAAAAAAAATCTTTGAACTAAATAGAAGGTTAGTTAGTGAACATATAATTAAATGACTGCATACTTGAGATGGGTTTGAGATATGTAGTGATGAATTGGTGAAGGTTATGTGATGTTTCTATTATATGAATTACATGATCATATCTTATGCAGCAGGATATAGTAAGGTTAACATAAAAATTTATTCAACTCATTATTTCAAGTTAGCTGGAGAAATGTTTTCATTGAAGATAAATATGACTTCTCATTTTGGACAATGGTTTGAAATTTATAATGATAATAAAATTTTTTTCAATCAATTATCAAAATAGTGTTCAAAATATTCTATATAAGATCAATTTAGTTGATTATATAATATATATAATCAATATATTATAACCCTATGATACCGAATAATGAGGCCGATGAATTGTGTTGAAAGGACCATGATAGATAATCAATGAGGAGGATCAAAAAGGTTAAAATATTTATACATTTTCAAGAGATTTTTGTTCAAATCCTTATGGAATGAGAGAAATTATATCTTTATCAAATTACTTTTTTACAATCAATACATGTAGTGATTAATGATCCATAATAATTAGATTTATAGTATCAATAGATTATATGAAAATTACCTAAGATTGTAATTGATTGTTATTTAAGGATGAGGTTCAGGAAATTTGTATGTTCTTGGTTAATAATAGACATAATAATGGAGCTATTGGATGAATAGTATAAATTTTAATTGTCTATCCATGTGGGAAGTAATAAGATATATAGAGTTTTAAATAGTTTTTATGGTGGGACAAAATAAAAATATATTTTTTTGAGTAATATCAAAATTACTGGTATATAATCATATAAAGGATACGAGATACATTTCTTTCAAGATATTTAAACTTTTAACCATACCATAATGAAAATATGAAAACATAACCATGTATTATTTCATCTGACTCTCAAAAAAATATAAATGACTCAATGCAATATGGGTTTTATTTGATCAAAAATAAAATCAAGCACACGACATTTCTATCATGGAAGATTTATCTACTACCCATATAGATAGAATATGTATGAATAAATTGGTAATATTTCATGTAATACCCCATTATATTTTATCTAAATAGGAACTGTGGTTTACCTCAATGTATTGGTGATGTCGTTATTAATATCTGGATACAGAGTTGAGATGCAGTATGGCTTTTCACCCTAATATATATGGTCAGTTGGAGAGATCCATTCAAACCATACGGGATATGGTGATATCTTTTTTATGTATTTAAAAGTTTTTTGGGATCAACACCTTTATCTAAGTGATTTTTATTACAAAATAACAATCACTCATGTATTTATATTTCCCAATATGAATACCTATATGAATGTAAGTGTATACATTCAACATGCTTAGATAAATATGTTTAAATAAGTATTTTGGGATGTGATCTATCTAATGATATGAAATATAGGGTTATATCCATTAATTACCACATCAAATAAGATTTTAATTGATAAAAATGTTATGCTCACAATCATCTATGAATTCATTGTTTCAATGTTTGTGAGAAGGTATTCCTAGGACATTCTCCATTGAAGAAGTTTACATGATTTAAAATGAAGGGAATGAGGGTCCCTAGGAATATTATCCCCTTAAATATTCTTCATCGATAAGGGATAATATCTTATTGTTTTGAACATCCACCTATATTCTCTCAAGTTCATGATATATTCTATGTATATATCGTAAGGATGTATATTCCTGCTCTATCACATGTAATAAACTTAAAAAATGTACCATTGAATCATGATACTTTTCATGAGGAATATATGGTTGAAACATGTATCTTATAGATAATGGGATACAAATAAAATACTAATAATTTAGTTAATATTTTTACTACAGGAATAATGAATTTGATGAATCTATTGGAGAACAAATGTATGTGATGAAACCGATATTGGAGTAATGGTATTTTGATGGGGAAATTAATTTAAAATGGGATGAATAAAATACCATGAAATTTTGTTATATATTTCCCTTTAAATAGTTTTTATTTCTACATTTCCTTACAATACATTCAAAATATAGTCTAAATGAACTATATCAAAACACAGCATTATATTTTTACTTTTTCTCTAGTGAGCAGGTATAAACAATAAACTATAAATGAAATCTGGGTAGTCTCAAACCTAAATTCACCCCTACACCACTAGAGGGTCACAACAACTAGGCTTCATCTAATTTGGATAATATAGTATTCCATAATAACCAAGCCAAAAAATAATATTTATGAATATTAATAACCATATTTTGAAAATTATTTATAATGGTTTTAGAAAAAATTGATAAATAGATACTAAAATTTTAGTTAAGTAATTATATGCATCAACAACTCAATTTTCTAGATAAATTATTCTTATTGATTTATGTGAATAGATTATTTGTAAACTTGAAATTTTTAAAAATTTACTTCAAAAATAAATATAAATTTTGAATTAATCATGTCAAAATTATTTTATCATTATATTTTGATATTCTTATGGAAATTTATATTTTTAAATGAGGAGAAAAAAGTATGAATTTTTAGGGAAAACAAACTTTTCATTAATGAAATTTAGAAAGATATTTTTTTAAATTGTTTTAAAAGTTTTTTTAGTTAATTAGTAGTATGAAAACTAATATTATGATCATTATAATTTCTTTTGATTGGTTTTAGTAGAAAAAATTTTATACGTATAGAAACATTTTTAGTGATTACTATAATCAATCTGAATTTCCATGATTATTTTTAAATTAAAATATTCCTCTTTGGTGATTTTAGTTTGATAAAAGTTATTCTATATTTTTAATCATAATGGATAAATGTTTTGGATTATGAAACATTCATTTTTTTATAAATTAATCATAAAAATTGTAAAAATGTGTTACCATTGTTATGTATAAAACATGTTTACAGGGTTTGTTAAAAAAGATGAGGATGTTTTTTATAATTAGAATGACCTAAATACAATTCTATGGCCAAATTTATCCTCATAAAATCACACATTCAAAACTAGTCATTTTGAAAAAAAAAATTTATGTATTCCTTTATTGTGTTAATGGCCCATTGCTCATTGTTATATTCATATGGGGCTATAATAATTTATTACTTTATAAAACATAAAAATGTAACAAAAAATTTAGTATTTGGGAAGACTATGTTTTGAACCCATAGGGATTATAGGCATTCTTTAAATTAATTCTTATAATTGATATTAAATTGATTAATTTATATGATAATAATAGAAAAATAGAATCAAATACTATATTTTATATCATCTGTTATGGCATGAACAGTTTAGCGGTTTTTAGGCTTATGTGGTATGTATTCAATTAATTTTGGTTTTATTCATGCTTGGTGTCTAAATTGGTTCTGAATATATCCTTTTTGGGTACCCAACAATAATAATGTGATTTAACCTTTAGAATATCCATCTATTTGGTGAAATCACATTACTTGGTGACCCAAAATTATGTTTTAACATAATAGACATTATCTACAAAGTGCTGATAAACACAATATGGTAATTAATTGATGGAATAATATAATACTACTAATATATAATTTCAATTTCCCTGAAAATTTTAATTAAAATGAATTAGAAATTATAAAAAGAGATGTGGAAATCCAGTACAATAATATAAAAGAGAAATCATATTTGAAAATACATCTATAATATTACCTGGTATAGAAAAGACTACTCCCTCATGATATACAGTTAGAGAATGAGAATCATGGATACCAGATAATTATTGGATCCATAAAATGAACTAAATGTAGTCATTCATGGTGGCGCTTATCTCTGGATTTCATCTATGCAACAAGGCTATATGATGTAAATCCTCAGTCATAGATAAGAATGTTGTGCATCCGTGGGTGACTTTTTATAAACATAAAGCATCAAAACCCCATAAATATGAATATTTATTTTTGATTTTCCTATGACATTCATGATGATTATATGTACAAAATGTCAAACCATTTTCAATGGTGAATGTTTTGTACCATTTTATGTCTCTAGCATTAACATCATGTATTCTCTACATATCCGGTAATGGTACAAGTCGTGAATCTGTATTTTATTGATGAATTGGTGGTGGATTATCTAAATGAAATCACATCATGTAAGTAAATACATAATATTAATATATTTTCATTTATTTTTTATTATGTTCTCCCTTTCTGTATTTTTTTCATTTGAAATAAAGAATTAAGTGTCAGGATGTGAGTGAAGGTGGTGTTGTGAAGTTTATTTTCTTTAATTTACACCTCTTTTTGCTCAATTTTCCAAGATAGGTTCTATACTTCCATAAAAAAATTTCCAAAATTCAAATATTTTGAATTAATAGTCATTTAAATAAATAAAATAATATATTAAGACACTATAAAACCCCTAAATGAAATACACACATCATTTATTTCAATCTTTTGAGAAATTCTATGTGTTCCATCTCTCCCACCAATATATGGACACCACTCATTCCTATTCATTATACAAAATTGATATTTATATCTTAAAAAACATAAATAATTATCTTAAAAACAAGATATATACAATAATAGACGTTTTTGTTTTCTTAAAATACCATTCCATGGTTCCTTTATAAAGGATTTAATAGCAGTTTACCCAAGAGGAGGTAATCATCCTACAACCCGTATTTCATTTTATTTATTCTTCTACATCTTATAAATATATATATTTCATAATAAAATAAAAAATTTAGGATAATAGATATTTTGAAATTTTATTATGAATGTTAATCCACAAATATCAACCCTGTATTCCACCAGATGAGAAGTTAATGTATCACTCATATGTATGGTATAGGAATCAAGACCTACATATCTAAACAACTGAATATTCATTCCTACTACTATTTTATGGTAATTATAATGGGTATCATGTTTATATTTTATTTATATGATATTATAATGGTTCTAGATAATGATATCATATCATTCTTCTTACATTCCAATACATTAGTTAATGATAATGTCTCCCATGCGTACGTGTAGTCTACCACATCCGCAACGAGATGTGATTAATTTTTTTTTCTCTTAACACGTATGGTAAAAAGGAAAGATTTAATAAATATATGTGATATACTAATTATTATTGGATTGTGGGTTTTTATTTACCTTTCATTTCTTCCATCTATCAAAAAGTGAAAATAATGTTCTTCCATTTGCAAAACCTACCATCCATATAACCTTGGAAATTAATTTTTTTTTCTATACATTTATTGATGATTCTAACAATATATATATAATTTATATATATGATATTAATATCATAATTAATAATATTTTAATGATGGAGCACTGATTAATTTCTAAGTACTAGAACCTTTAAACCAAACTCTCTTGAAATATGAAATATTTAACACCTAAAAAATGATGATATTTTTTGGTTTTATTAATAAATGGGGATATAAATGTTTAAAGTGGATCATATAAGTTATTATATATTTTCAAATTATTTAGTTATATAATTAAAATAACTTTAATTTTATTATAATGTTTTGCAGGGTGATTTCAAAGCATGATGATAATGATGTAATGGATTTATATTACAAACACATTTTTTATCAATATTTTTTATGATTATGTCGGTTATGATAAAATTTAAGAAACGACCTTTCAAAAATATCATGATTTCTCATATATGTTGTTAATTTGATGTTTCCCTTTCACATTCAAATAATTATGTACTGAAGATACTAAATGGAAATTTTTACAAAATAGAGATTTATTTTTCACTTCAATCTTAAATAATTTTACTTATATTTCCATGATTCATAAAAAATATTTATTGAATATTTTTAAAATTCTTGTGTTATTGTTTAAATCTGTTTTTAATCATATTTTTTGTTATTAGAAAATGGATTATATGACATATTTAAAACAATTTTTAACTAGTTAATTATGAATTTTAACCAAATATCTAAAAAGAATATATGTATTTTCGTACATTTTATATACATAATTTCATAACCTCTTTACCACTAAATGAATTGATGTATACATACATGTATCAAAGGTAATATTCAAATAAAATTATCTTCAAGATATTTTAGAAAATATTTATTTACTACATATTATATTTTAAAATAAAAAGTTATTTTGATCAATAAATAATCCATGTGATCTTTTGAAGGAATTTTTTTATGATTACATACCATGATTTGAAATATTTTTTACTAGTTTTATGATCCAATTATACAAACCTTATATATCAAATTATGGTTTATAATTTTGATGATTAGATGTTTATGAATCTGGTTAATTTTAAATGGGTTATTCTATGACTAATTCATTAAATGATTATTAAAATTGTTTTTTATATGTGTTATGATATATGAAACATGTTTTGTGCACTTTTGGAACACATATTAATGGATTATGATAATGTGATTGTTGGTCCCAAAATTGTATATTCCTATAATGCAGTAGATAAATATGGATATCTCTGGATATAATATAGACAACAATAGCAAGTGAACATAGTTTATTAAGGGACTCAATTTTCTATAATAGTCTTGGGAGTAAACCATTACTATGGATATAATGGAATGCGGAGTGAACCTAATCCTCTAAGATATTATTTATAAAGATAATTGACTTGGGAAATTATTTTCTACATTTATTTTTATACCAAAAACATATGTCCTCTAGTAATGTTATGCTCTCATGTGTCATGCTCTATGATTACATTATGATTCATGTCTTCTAAATTTTAATAAACAATGATATGATTGTAAATTTTTATCTATGATATTATTTGTATAGTTTTCAAATTATATTCACATGTTATCCTATTCTTATTCTCATGTTCTGGTTCAGTGATCATTGATATCATCCATGATAACCTTTAGTGAACATTTAACGTAACCCTGTATTATGTTTCGTTTCATTCGGTCATGAATAAAGGATTTAATTATGATATGTGTATGGATAGTGAAAGATATGTGGAACTTATTTAGAGATGATATTGATCTTTAATGAGCATTCTTTTATGTGGAAACATTTCCTAGATACAAAAACTATTCAATTTTGGTGTGGATCTTAATGTGAAGTATTGATTATTAATTTATTATTAATTGGAATTTATATTGTAAATGTATGGGTCATTTTATTACTAATGTAAAACTAATAACCAACACTTATAAAAGATTTTATAGTTATGAAAAAATATTTTTTATAGTAATATTATTGTTTTGAAAAATTATTTCCGCTTTATTAATAAAAAGACTTATAATATTTGTTACATAAATTCCATTTATCACACATAATTACATACTGATATTGTGAGATAGTAGGTTTTAATTCATCTTATTATTCATTAATTGGTAATAATATCCATCGAATAAATATATTATTTTTTGATTTACCATATTATCCTAAATGGAAATGTAATATTATATTGTTTTCGAGTTATTAATCTGATCTTTTTTATATCAGTTTTTAAACCACAATGTCCCAATACACCCTTAGTGGGGGAAAGATATACTTTTGATGTATTTTAACCATAAAACTCTTTATGCATCGTTTTATCATACTAGGATGGAAAATTTGAAAATATCCAAAATATGCACAAAAATAAAATAAAAAAATGCTATAATTATAAATATTGTTAAAATATAGTTTAGATGGTTCAACACCATGTGATACACACAACATAATTTATTGTTGATTTTCTAACATAACAGGGAATTTCACTACTAAATTTTTGTGAATTAAAAATTTATAGGGGTGAAATTTTAATCGATGTTCACCAATAGTTTCTTCTTTCTTCAATCCTTATCTTATGGAATAGTTTTCAAAAATTTATTTTATTATGGTTTTCCATAATGAACTTCTACAAAACAATGAACACTAAAAGAATGCCAGGCTAGCTTTAGTGTCATGGATTCCTCTATGGAGCCTTAAAAAGAAATAAATTATTCTCAAAATAATAACCCCATAATTGTTTTCTTATTCCTATTAACATGAATAATATTCAAATCCCAACCAGTTAATAATTTTCTATAATCTCAACAATTTGGTTTTAAAAATTTTTTCCAAGGAAATTTTCAATTTTTATAGATTATTTGGTTATAAAATTACCCCTAATTTTATATATAAACCTCATAAGGTCATAAATATTTCCAAAATAATTATTTTTTAATTCATTAAATTTTCAATATACCACAAATTGTACATTATGATATTCTCCACTTTAGGTATAATACATATATGATCGTCCATCATACGACAGAAATCCTATTTATACACCATGAATTGTCATATGACTCCATCTGTATAAACTATGGGTAAACAATTATTTAGAAAATGATATTAATAACCACAATATCATCACAAATTTATTTAAATTATTACCCATTTTGGCATGAAACTCGCCATTATGATATAATCTTTGTTTGGTATATAAATATGTCAAAATAAAATTTTAAATTCTAAGGAATTGTAGAATGATATCATTAAAAAATTCACCATTTTCTCTTGGTGTAACATTCATTACAACATTATAAAATTAGAAATTTATTAATTTATTTTTCCTTTTAAAAAAGTGATATAAATAATGATAATATTTTTCTTAGTATATTATGAGATCCAACACTATTGTGTGACGCATGATGTTGTAGAGTACCTTAATGGTGTGATCCCCACGCATGCACTATGTGACATGTTATTCATTAAAAACTTCTTTAAAATTTTAAAATATTTATTATACTTCCATGGAGTTTCTCTAATTGATTCTGATTGAAAAAAATATTACAATATAACCTATTGTTGAAAAAATACCTCCCTTTGAATTTTTTTAAATTCATCCATCAAACATCACTATATTGTGAGTTTTATTCATATGTATATTTTTAATTCCATCACCACTTCCCCACACATATGTTAGGAAATAAACATAGTACTCTTGAATGATAATATATTTATAGTGAAAATCCCCTCCACCCTTGAAAACAAAATTTGGAGAGCCTTCTTCCACAAATTGTGTCATTCTAAAAATCTATAAAACTCAACATGATTTATCTAACTCATGTTCCTCAAATACAATATTTTGAATCATATATTTTTTACCACTCTCTTATTGTCATAATGTAGGAATGATTCATCAGTAATATATCTACGCCGACATGAGTAAATGGTCAGTGTATGAAAAGTTAAGTTAGGGAAATTATTTCAATTCCTTAAAATTTTATACATATTACACTTATAATATCTAAAATTGTAAATGATAAGTTATTATATTATTTTTACTAGAAAAATATGTCATATTTTACATTCAATTATTTTTGGAAATGGTTTTTTTCTCCACTAGGATTAAACTCAACGTTAATACCTAAAAACAACAAAATATATAAATACATTAATTAATGCATTATATAAAGAGAAGAATTCCAAATCCTCCTTTTGTAAAGGTGTATAATTGAACCCAAATTTTTAATTCATTTTTCTAAAATATTAAATTGAAAATTATTTTTAGGAATATATACAAAACTTTTCAATTTTTAACTATATGATATTACAAGATCTCTATTAATTCCACCCTTTATTGGTAAATTCATACTGATTTTAAAAGTACATTATGTATGAATGTTTTACAATATATTATTTTAGTTCAATTATTAAATGTACTTAACCTAGATCAACTATAATAGTTCACTGATCTAGGGGTCAAATGTATTGATTCAAGCCTCACTGTATGCTAGAGGCTGTAGACTAGTAGAAATTGTCCAATTTGGAATAGTGGGGAGACTATACACTCACATAAGAGTGAAAAGATTTCACAAATAAGTAAACATAAGAATAAATATCGAATTATATTAGTATAACAATGTAATAAAATACATTAATAAACAACATTAGATAAAAAACATGAAACTATATTACAAATATATATATAGTTCAATTCATACAAATAATAATTTCATGGGTTGCAAATATAGTAAGAGCGGAATATGGGAATAAAAAGTACAAGAGTATACAAAATTCTATATAAAAGGGGGGAAAGGCCAAAATATTTCTCTATTTTAATCCTGATTGTATGCTCGGTCCTCTACTCCATTTCTCCATTAAATAATGTAACAGGTCAAGCATCCCAGACCAGAAAAATTCCATTATCAATATCTACAACAATAAAGACTACCCGAGTTCCAATTGAGGCCCAGATAGGGTGTAAGATAATCATATTAGGTCCCCACCAATAATATATATAATAATACAGTCTATTCATATAGCATACTTGTGTGTAGGTTAAAAAATTATAAATAATTCTAAAACTAAAATCTACTCGGTTTGGGTTCCTGTAGAACACCTGGTAGACTCTATAATCATTAGGCTTGGCTTGGATATGGATGAACTCAATTTCTTTATTAAAACATTTATATGTAATCACATGTAATATTTCTATATGGTTATACACTATATATGTGATGACCTATATAAGAATAAACATATATACAATGTGTTATCTGGAATCAGGACATATCTTCAACATCCATCTATAGTCTATTGAGCTATATCCTTCAGTAAGGTCCGTAGCCCTCAATTTGATACAAATTTGAGATTCCATAATTTTCACTCATAATAGTGGGGTGAGAGGTCTTTCCCAGAACCTGAGATTGTGGGATGAGTCATGATACCCAACACATGATGTAAGGGAATGTGGAACATTATACCCGTCTACAAGTAAAATGGTGTGAGATGCAATATTTGACACCAAATATAAAGGTATGTGAAATTCCATACTCAAATGGTCCCTTAACCATTATACACTTTATAATAAAAATAGTCTAATTGAAAAAATCATGTGATATTACCACTTAATAATTTATATTCATTCACTAAAATTTAACCATTAGTGTCACAAATTTTATAATTTATTATTTAAATACAAAACATTATGTCACCATTCCACTCACATCCATTAAATTTAAAACAAGACATTTAGATTATCAATCAAGTAAAACCAATTTCTTAGTAAAACCAAAACACATTGAAAGTTGTTTTGGAAATAATCATTTATATATAATAGGGATTGTAATTTAGCACTCCCAAAGGGGTAGAAACCAATACAACAGGTATCCTATAAATAATTTAACAATGATATAATGTAGTATCAATAAATTTTCTAATTAATCAGTAATGTATGAAACATTATAAGGTAATTTTATGAAATGTTTGGTTTTTTGGCATGTTGACTAATGTTAAAAAATTCCTTTTTTTGAAGAAATTACTAGACTACAAACCTTAAGTACTTGGATGTCCATTAATCTAGTATCAACCATTGAATCACAGAATAATGGAATAAATCAATGAAATGGAAAAAATTGAATGCATATAATATGATATTTTACAAAAATTAATTTGTTGATGGAATGAAAAAACAGGAAATAATGAATACTAAAACAAATATTGCCGATGTGGATCCAACTTGATATAAAATAATCTGATCAATGTTTGGATAGAGGACAATGAGAAGATCATATCACTAGATGTGGAGGAGCTCCATGTATGGCTCCTACTACATGGGACGATGAATAAGACCTCTATACAAATTAAGAGTCCAGACCTCCCATTTATAGAAATAATGATATTAGAAATTTTCATGATGTGTAAACCTTAAAAATTATTTAAAGCATATGGTTTTCCCCTCCTAGGAAAACCATGTTCACGATGTTCATGGGGGATCACATGAAGATTTAATGTGTTGTATTATAAATACATTTCATGTATTAATAGTACTCTTCTTGTATTTGGATTGAATCTAGCCTCTAGCACCACTATTACTTCCATCCGAGAATCAAACTGACCTGTTTACAGTCCTATTCATATACGTAAAAAAATAAATTGAAATCAATGAGGGGTTTACTCAATTTAAATGAATATTTAACTCTCTTTATTATTGGGTTCTTACAACCTCCCCTTCTTAAAAATATATTCCCTGATTTTCCCTTTAGATGGTGGTAAACACTATTAGATAAAAGTTAATTCCACAGAGCATGTACAAATTCTTCTTGATCCCATGTAACATCCCATACTCAGTTGTACTATAATAAAACCCACACTTGAGGAAATAGGCAACAATAGATATGCTTCATTATCACATTAATGATACACACCAGTAACTCCGCAAAAAATCTAAATTAAAAAGAATTGTCTGTAATACATCGATTGGGTCTGATCATTCTGAAAAATCTATGATAAATTAAAAACATTATTCATTGAATTGTACAACTGAGGATGATATTGGCGGTAAACCACTGGTCCAATTCTCTCTATGATCTCTAAAGGTCCAAAAATTATAGGAGGAAACTTATAATACATTTTGATATATCATTGGACCATACTGGGTGATTCACTTAAGAAAACATAGTCCCCATCCCCAAACACTATATGTCATCAGTGATAGTTGGAATATGGCTACATCCTAGACTAATATATCAGTATGAACATCATTATTAGTTGTATCTTCTTTGATTTATCCATAACTAGAGGTGTTCTATGAAGTACTGCTTCCATAAGTATAACTAGCATAGAGGTGATAGGAATGGAAAACCATATACAGCATCAAAAGTATCCATCTAGATGGTATCCACAGAACTATTATTATAGATGAAATTGACTAAAGATTATTATTTCTCCTAATATCACCCAATGTGATGGAATAATTCATGGAGCATGTCCTCTAGAATTTGAATCATTTTCTATAGCAGCTTAGTGGACTCAGGGTGATAGGTCATTCTCTGAATAACATGTGTATATAAATTTACATATAAAGACATATAGAATTGTGATGTGAAACGATAATCCCTATCAAAAATGTTAAAATTTGAACCACAATGATGTATTCTAAGCTCCCAAGGGTAAAATATCCCTAGATTCACTACTGAGAAGGTATCTCAGGTAGATATGAAACGTGACAACTTTTTCAACTAATCAAAAAACTACAAAACTGTATCCTTTCCTAGAGCATAACAAGGAAAATATTCCACAAGATTCACGGTGACACCAACCCACTTCCACTAGAGGATATACAATGTTTGGATATTTCTAGAAGGTCATTGGTGTTCTACATTAACAATATGATATGTGGAAAACCAATTTTTAAATTCCTAAATATCCCATTATATAACAGTCCACCAATACTAGCGATGTAGGTCTTGATTCATCTTGGTACCGCAGAGACGCACTTCCCAAGATTAGGAATGAGATTCCAACATAAACTCATATAAAATGTATTCAAGAACCTGTACCTACACATGTATGCATATGGTCTAATCCTAATACATGGTCAAGCTATGTGATGATTCCACATCTGAAACACACTCCCTTAGTACTAATCCCTTATGTTTTGAAAGTTGACTCATCTTACCAAATCTAGAAGGATTGAGGTATCTTCTCGATATGATATTACTGTTTCTCTATGATTTTTAAGAAACTCAATATACATATAAGAAAACAATTTCATAGGTTGGAACTCACCACTAGCTTTATGTGCTACCTTTGATTTGGTATTTTGACTCAGAGCATTGTCTACTTCATTTCCTTTTTATGGGTATATGTATGTTCTAAATCAAAGGACACATGTGTTCAAACCATATACACTATCTATGAATAGGATAACATTGGGTATAGATATACATAATAATTTTGTGATCACGGAATAAAAAATATTTCTCTATAAGAAAATAATTCCTCTGAAAGGTTACAGAATCAACAACTACTACTATGACAAGGGCATGGGTTAGTTAATTCCTCTCATGTATTCTTAATTGATTAGACATGTATTCTATGACTCTCAGTCACATCATTATAATTTATCCCATCCCAATTTCTAATGTGTCATATTTTAATATATATCTAATACATGTCTTGGGAAAAATCATGAATGGTGAGTAATTAGACATGCCTTTTAATTCATGATGGGTACCTTCAAAAGATTATGGCTATATTAGTTACACACCATTCTTAGTCAATACTATATGATTCCTTTCTTGATGTAAGAAATTACAGATATATCATTTATAGTTCCAAACTAGCATCATAAAACTCCTTATATCAATGAATTTATTAGGATAATATTAAGAAACTACAACTATATCCTTCAATAGATATACTAATAGTTCCAATCCTAAGAAGGTATGACCTAGTATGTGACCCTTTCAAATCGAAAAGTATCATTTGGTGATATTTTTTAATGTTTTTAATCAATTAGTGTATTTTGTATGATCAAAATGTATTTGGAATGAGAATTTTGATATATAGAATACACTAATATATCTTCAAATAAGTCAACCATCAATGAATCTAGAAATGTGTAAAAAATCCAATTCATTAGAGCCTTGAAAATTATAGGTGTGTTTGGGGGACTAAAAGTAATTAACAGGTACTCAAAATTAAAACACTGACTCTAAAAACATGTATGAGGTAATTATGATGGTCTAACACACATCTGATGATAGCCCAACCTCAAATAATTATTCTAGGAAACCCTATCTCATTTGAAATGATGGTATTGGTACCTATTCATTGAAATTGATATTGGTTCATGACCATAAACTAGTTAAACCATCAGAAATCCAGATATTACATTAGGGTAGCACTTTTCCACATGGAAAAAGAGACCAGTGAACCCCTTTGTGAGGTTCTAGGTGAAATAAAAAAATTAACATATAATTCCTCCAACTGAATCTTGATCGCAAAAAGGTCTATATGTGTTATATTATATGGATGAATGGACACCAGTTCCACTACATTCACAAGTTCAATAGTGAGTTCTATATGTCTCAATAAATATGGACTAGAAAAGTTATCAGGGAAGACGACCATGAAAAGATCCACCAAAGAGGAAAAATTTTAATAAATATACCCTAAGTATCTATGAAAAGGCCAATGATCATTGTTTTCACTATTAAAATCCCTTGATTCTGAATTCTATTTCGATACACACTAAAAACCCATTCTCCCTTGAGAACATGTCTACCACCCACTAGTGATATATACATCATCCTATGGTGATTATAATATATTTGATCTGAATAGGGAAAAACCATTCAATAAACATAAATTATATCCAATCCTATTATATTGTGGAATAAAACATTCCACATGAATTAAAAATCACTTATCTCATGGAGAAACTCCATACAATGATGAACAGTCTCTGTTTAGATAAAATAAAAGGTTATCTAGTGTACAAACTGTAATTTCTCGGAATACAATGTAATTTTTTCTTAATTAAATGGGATTATTTCGGGACCAGGATCTGAGATGGCATGTTATTTTGAGGCCTAGAGTGGACGAAATTGATTTTATAATTATTACATTATGTTTTTTAAATAATCGTTTGAGTGGGTTTTTTTAACTTTTGAATCGTCATCAAGATCAAACATCACAGGGAACCACAGAACTCAGAGCATCGTGATTTTCATAGTAATGGCCTAACATCGACCAGCACAGTTCGATCGAAAAATATTTTTTTTCAGGACATTGAGGAGAAAAATAAAATAACATTAAAAAATTATTGTATTTTATTCTTCATTTTTTTGTAGTGAGTATTCATCATTATGGTGTAGCAACAATGAAGCACTGAATAAATTAATGAACCTCATTAATAAATCAGCATGGTGACACTGTAATACACATTGTTTCTTCCTTTATCAATTAATCAGGGGCTCCATGTTGACAAAAAGCTGTGGAATTCCGCAGTCAAGATATGAAGGAAACCTCTCCAACAATGAACGCCTAGGTAATTGAATACAGTGAAAACATAAATGGAGAGTGGATTCGGGACCAAAGATCAAAAGCCAATGACGAATGATCATCCTTGAAAAAAATAATTTTTAAAAGGTATGGATTGGTTTTTAAATTATATCCTTCCCCGATGTAAGATTTAAATTATGAAGATTGATTTAACCACAAATAGGTTGATCCACAGTTCGATCATTCTTGTTGGATGATTTTGGGAAATTGATACATCTGTTTTATTTCATTATTGATTCTTATAATGGATGTGTACTATGGCCATAATGAAAATCCATTAAAGCTCATTCCTTGGATTGTTTTCCTATGTCTCTTCTCTCTTTATCCCATCGCGTTCTTAATTTTCCATAGGAATACGAATGAAGGATCATTTAATGATCACATTGTGGTGCGCAATCTGATAACATGGATCATAGATAGTCAAAGAAAGTAGGTGGTGTGATGAAAATGATAGTGTGTGGATCTCAGGGATATTTGAGATACCAAAAATTGGGAGCTTTCTAGTGGATGGGATAGTAATGGAGATCTGAAAACACGATAATAACAAGAACGACCCAAGGGCCCTGGAATGTATTCTAGATTGAAGAATATACCATCAGGGTTTGACTCGTGTTCCACTGTAGAACCTGTCTATGGATCAGTACTAGTGGTGGCAGTGGCAGGCGGTAGAGGCCACGTTCCAGATGGTGGGGGTGGTGCACCGATGTGGTGGCGGCAGTCACATAGCATAGTTGTTTCTGTGGGAAAGTCATGGCTCCAGTCATAGTGGTGAGCTAGAACAGAGGATTTTCATAGGTCATGCGGGAGACCCAGTCTGCATGGGGAGTCTGATTTCCCAAGGAGGAAGAACCACCTTGGAACCATGTTTCCTAGAATGGATGCGGCAGGTTTTCATATACGGGCTCGAGGGACCAGCCGGCTATGATGCGGGTTGGTTGGTGTTAGAGGGCCACACCCCGCCTGGACAGGCGATACTGATATTAGGCTAGAACCATGGCCATGCGGACCAGACCCATCGAATATATTATATGGGATGGACCCAAACTAATTCATATCGATTTCTGTTTAGGTCAGTCTGACTGGGTCTGACCAGACCCAAACTCTATAGGTTTTTGTTTACTAAAATGCCAATTTTTTCAGACCAGACATCACATTGACGCGCCGTCTACATAGTTGGCTCCCGTTCGACGAGCTATTCCATTGGATATACTCTATGAGTTTTCATGGAAATAATGATATGGATGTTGTCTTGAGGTGTAGATACTCCTTGAATCTAGTACACTAGAGAGTTGGAATCCTATAGTTGGAAATGACAAGAAGGATATGCCATTTGGGACCTTGATGGTCTAGTAGTCGACCAGACCTCAGTTATCCAGTAGCTGACTGGAACCATGTGGTCCACTAGCAGATAGGATCATAATGTTATAGTAGCCATGTAGACTATAGTGGTCCAATATCTCAGCAGACCTTACTGTTCCAATGGCTGAGCGGAGCTCAGTGGTCCAGTAGCCGAGCAGACCTAAGTGGTCCAGTAGCTGAGCAGACCTTCATGGTATTGTAGCCGAGCGAACCTCAATGAAAAATCTAGGATGTGTCCCACAATAGTACAATATTATTCTGATTTGTGAATAATAAGCATATATTCTATACATTGAGTTATACCGAGTGTCAGTTTTCTTTGCTTTGTGGTATCTTATTGTGGCCTTTCATTATGGTATTCCTTTTCTGATTTGGTTTCCCTACTGATTATTGTGTTACTCACCCCTGCATGGTATTCAATCACATTTTTGGTGTCTCATTCATGTTATCGACTCTTATATGGAGACCTTGGAGGTCCCAGACCAGGTGGTTCTCAATAAGATAGGACGAATAGGTGAAAATCTGCGTCAATAGGTAGCAACAATTCTCCTACCCTTTAGGTGGTGTCTCGAGGGGATGTACCATGATAGTTTTACTTTTATTTTTTGGGTTTGGTCTTGAATTCAAGAACCATTGTACTCTTAGTTTGAAATATATAATAAGTAGTAGTCTTAGTTATAGTTGTGGTTTACTTTGTGTTTTAATTCTTCTATTTGATCTTTGTGCGTGTGTACCAGATTAAAGGCAATTTTTTACCTTTTTTAGGATATTCCTACTTGGTGCTGGTCCCCATCCCCTAGTCTATAGAAGGTGGTCTTGGGGTAGTCATGGAATAATCCTTGGGGGATAGGATGTGACAGAGTGGTATCAAAGGAGGTCGATTCTACCAGAATAACTAAGAGCCAATAAATTTTTATGGGGAAACATTGTTATGTGTTTCAAGTATATCTTTCAGTCTAGGGAGTCCAATGTTAGCTCGGCAGACAACATATTAGTATACCAGGACCGTAAATTCTTCTTTCCAACTCAGTACATGAATACAATAGTTGCATGAGTCTTTAAATGTTTTATCATGTTCTTTCTGAGTCATAGTCATCTCACCATGTATGATCTATTAATCGTAATCCATCTTGATCTATTTAAGGATGTCTACATGTAGATATCCATCTAGTATTTTAGTTCATGACCACAAGGATCGTCCGTAGAGTAATGAGGCTTCGGTACCAAGAACAGTTCCCCAGACGGTACCTACAGTTGGTGACCCTAGGATACCACTGCATGTTGGTCAACAGCTACTACCAGTGCTACTAGTAGAGGATTCATATTGTCTTAGTTCCATACATGAGATCCAAAGATAGATACCTCATAGGATCAGGGGATAGATATATCCTCATGTCGATGAGAAATGGTTGTAAGAAGTGACATGAGTATTATGCTTACTGAGGACGCACTTGACCAGATAGAATTTCTAGCCGTGAGCCTTTGGTAGGGTTCATTAGGGATATGGTGGAGTTTGATGATTCATAAACCTGAGGATGAGACCCTCACCTGGTCTCACATTGAGTGATGTTTGAGGGAGGATTTCTTCACCATCCCTTTGCACTCAGTGCGCATAAAATAGCTACTTCACATACATTATTGTATCCTGATAGTGGCCTAGTACTCTTCAAGGTTCATAGTCCTATCCCATTACTCTACAAGTATGTTACAAGAACCTCTCATTAGGGCCCAAACCAATGACTTGGGACTCCTATGGGAGATATGGGAATTGATGATTTCATTTAGCATCCATACAATATATGGGATGGTTGAGAGAGTACTACAAGTGGATATCTTCCTTGCAGAGTAGGCAACGATTGTGGGAGGCACCCCTAGATGATAGGTGGGTGATTCATCTGTTTTGAGTAGGATATAGATAACGCAGAGGCCCAAACGGGTGAGACCATTTGGAGGAAGAACCCAGGACTCGGGTTAAGTAGAACGAGGCTCTCGAGTCAGAGGTAGTCATCATAGGAGAAGAAAATGTTGTGTGTGTGGAGGGCACGACCACATGGCTCAGGATTTCCTAGCTCAATGTGCAGAGGACTGATAGATAGTCGAGGGAAAACCGGGGCAACAGTATATATAAGAACATGGCAGTCTGCCAGGTGGTGAGGATGGAAGAGGATCATGATAAGAAACATGATGTGGGAATAGGTATGAGGCACTACCACAACCACCCCAATGTGGTCCACCACGGGCTCCAGGAGTAGGTAGACCAGAGTGGGCTCAGCTTCATGATATCAACGCCTATAGTCATGATGTCCTAGAGATGATATGAGGTATGATCTATGACTTCTCCACATTAGATGCAGTCATTATGTTCCAATCCCTCTTTCCTTTCCACTGACGTTTTTTGAAGATTAGATAATATTTAGAGCCATTGGCTCAATCATTACGATTAGATATTCTTATGGGAGTGTATTCGATGATCACACATCGGTTATGAAAATGTGATCTTACTATTGGAGTGTAGAGCATCGGCTAAGATCCCATAGTAAAGGAGTTTAGGCCATATGAAATCATTCTAGGTTTGTACTAGCTATCATAATTTCAAGCTATTATTGAAAGTTTTAGACACACAGTGTGGTGTTTTCATGTAGATGGAAACCAATGTTCATTTGTTGGAAAAATGGAAAATGGGTCAGTGTTGGATGGACTCGCTCATATGATGGTGCATCCAATAAATCATCATTTTCTTATCACGACCCTCGGTGTATTGGATGAGATGAGCCGACATATTCTTATAGTGGTGGATGAGTACGCAGTCATCTTTACAGAGGATGTTCCATGACTAACACCTTACATAGAGGTATAATTATAAATTAATTTGTACCCCCAGATGACACTGATATCTACACCAACATATCAGATGCCTCCCTCAGAGCTATGGGAGCTAAGGGTACAGCTGGTGGAAATAAAGAGGAAAGGGTTCGTAAGGCCCATCATTTCACAATGGGCACCTGTAGTGTAGTTTTCTAAGAAGGCAGAATAATGATCGAGGGAATTCATGGTCTTATTGTACCTAAACCAGGAGATCGTGAAATACAAGTATCTTCTATTAAGGATTCATGACCTCTTCTATTAGCTGAATAGAGAGATATAGTTCTCAGTGATAGACCCAAATCATGCTATCACCAGCTTCAAGTACGTGATTGGGACATCTCAAAGACATCTTTCGAATGTTTATTCCGCCACTACGAGTACATAGTGATTTCATTTGGCATGACTAATTCCACAACATTATTCATGGGACTTAGGAACATGATCATCCAGCCATGCATAGACCGGATTTTTGTGGTCTTCATTGAAGACATATTTGTGTATTCAGTGTCTGAGTAGGAGCATTTGTTACACCTGAGGATGGTTTTTGACACACTCCGAGAGCACCCGATTTATGAAACAGCTCTAGAAGTTTTAGTTTTGGATATGAATGGTCTACCTACAAGGACATTACATCTCATAGGATAGAGTTTATGTGGATCCAGCATAGATCTAGGTGATTATTTCTTGGGAGATTCCCAAAATAATTACCAAGTTGTGGAGTTTACTTTGGTTGGATGGATAAAATCAATGGTTTCCACCAAACTTCTCAAGAGTGGAAACACCCATGATAGAATTGACAAAGAAGGGGAAAACCATAGTGTGGTTAGAAAGATGCAAGTAGCTATTTTAGCATCTAAGATAGATCTTAATGAGTGCTCTTGTGATGAGACTCCTAGAAGAGGGAACCGACTATGTGGTGTACTTTGACACATCTGGAATTGGTCTTGGTTTTGTCTTGATGTAGTGATAATCAATGATATATTATGGGTAACGAATATTGAGGTTGCATGAGCAGAACTATGAAACTCGTGACCTTGAGTTTCTAGCAGTAGTCTTCACACTGAAGAATTGGAGACACTAACTTATGGGATAAAAATTCATCATCTACTCTGACCACAAAAGTCTCCAGTATAACTTTTCATAAATGGATTTGAATATGGGTAAACACCACTGGATAGAGTTACATTAGGACTATGACTTCGAGATAGTCTGTACTTATTGGGAAGTGGAACGTGGTGGCATATACTCTCATTACAAGATCAATTTCAAATCTACTTAAAGAAGCTTCATATAAGATGGACTCAATTTATATATCCTTCATGGATAGAGAGGATATATCATTTTTGTAGTCAAGTGTAGTTACCCCTACAATCATGAAAAGTGTCGGGGAGGCTCAAACAGGAGATTCCATCTATAAGACTACACATTCTAATAGGTCAACAGGGCATACCCCTAATTGATATTCGAATAGTGGGGAGAAATAAATCATTTTCATAGGATACACCATAGGACAAGTGGCATTGCAGGAAAAGTTGTTGATGGAGTTCCATTCATCCTATTTGAAGGTAAATCCCGGTGTGGTGAAGATGTACCAGGACCTCTGACGTTAGGACTGGTGGCAGGGGATAAAGAAGGTCATGGTAGAGTTTGTCTCACATTGCCTCTATTTTCACCATGCGAAGGTCGAGAACCAGGTTCTAGTAGGATTGGAACAACCCATCATGGTAATATTGTTGATGTGTGAGGGAATACCAATGAACCTTGTGATGAGCTTATCATATATGTCCATGGGGCATGATACCATTTGGGTGACCATAGACCAACTCACCATGTCAGACCACTTCCTACTCAATCAAGTGTAGGGTTCAGGAGAGATAATGGGACACCACTACATGCAGGAGATTGTTTCAATCCCTGGAGTACCATCTATGATAGTCTCAGATAGTGATGCATGATTTACATCCCAGTTGTGTATGGTATTTCAAGAGGCAGTTGGGACTCATCTATGAATGAGAATAGAATTTCTCCCACAAATATATGTTCAGACGGAGCAGACTATACAGACCATGGATGGAATGTTTCATTCTTGCATTCTTGATATTGGTCTCATTTGGGAGGAACACCTACCACATGTGGTGTTTTCATACAACAATATCTACCACTCCACCATTTGGGTTTTCACCATTCAGGGCATTATACGGATGACCATACAGGCCACTATCATGTTGGAATGACCCAGGGTAGTCAGCCCTAAAGGGTCTAGAGATAGTATATGATACCATTGAGAAGGTGAAGGTCATCCGATAGAGGATTAAGACTTCATAGAACTAATTTATGTATTATGATAATAAGAGATAGAGAACCTTGGAGTTCAGGGTGGAGGACCACGTATTCCTATGAGCCTATCCTCAATGAGGGGAAAATTATATGAAAGGGGGGTCATGTTATCTATGAGGTTCATCAAACAATTCCTAATACTGTGTAGAGTGGGATAGGTGGAATACTAATTGTCTATATAGCTGCAATTAGAGAGGGTTCATGATTCCTTCCATGAATCCAAATTGAGGAGATATGTGAACAATAGTTCTCACGTTATCAATGAAAGTGGGATGTAGATTGATGATCGAGCAAAATTCAAAGAGTAACTGATTGAGAGAGTGGATCAACAAGAGAAGATACTTTGTGGATGGTTGATTCCTCTGGTTCATGTATTTTGTTAGAACATGAATCTCTAAGAGAGGACAATGTAGTGAGAGGCTCTGACTCATTCTTAGTACCCATATTTATTTAATTTTCCCTTTATTGGCTTAAGAGGATATAAATACTTAAAGGTGGGGGTATTTTAATGACCTTGAATTCCATTTAATTTTTTTTAAAATTAAATGGGATTATTTCTAGACCAGGCTCTGAGACAAAATGTTTCTCTAAGGGATGGATTGGCCAAAATTTTTTCTTGAAAAATTTTTAAATCATTATTAAATAATATTTCTAACAGGTTTTTCTAACATTTAAACCAGTTCTCGGATCAAAAATCCAAGGGAACCATTGAACTCTGAGCATAGAAATTTTCCTAGTAAGGGAATAAAATCGACTGGTACGGGTCGACCAAAAAATTTAATTTTTTGGATTTTGAGAGGAAAATAAAAATAACATAAAAAATGTTATTTTATTATTTTCTTCATCATTAAACAGTTAGTCATTAGCACTGTGATGTAGTGAAGAGGAAATTTTGAATCCATTAATGAACCTCATTAATGAATAAGCAATAAAACACTACAACACACATCCCATCTTCCTTCTTTAGTCAATTAGTGTCTCAGGAATGAAAAACAACCCTGGAATTTCTTTAACTAGTGATGACGTAAACCTCTCCAAAGATGAACACCAGTGAATCAGAAAGTGGGAAAGGCACCTGAGGAGAGTGGATTTGTGTCCATAGATTGGCAGACGATGATGGATGGTCATAATCGACCGATATAATTTTTCCCATGTAGGTATTGTTATTTAAATTATTTCCTTCCATGTTCATAGATTTAGATAATGAATGAGGATGAACCCACGAATAGGTTGACGGAATAGAGAATAATTATTTCATGATGATTTTGGGACATTGAGACATCTATTTGATATCATTATTTATCCATATAAGGGGCTCACACTCTTTTATTAACGAAAAATAGTTGAAGATCATTCCTCAGTTTGTTTTCTTATTGTTATTCCCTCTTTATCTCCACGTTATCTTCATTCTTCATGGTAATATGAATGAAGGATCATAATGAAATCAATTTTTTGTGGACTATATGATATCATATATTGTATATTGTAATAATGGGAAGGTGGTGTGACGACGATGAAGTATGGTGGATCAATGTGACGTGTGAGATACCACCAATTAGGAACATTCTAAAAAAATGCATTGTAAGGGATATCTGAGCACAAGATAGTGAAGGGAATGACCCAAGGGACCCATAACATATTAAATATTGATGAATAGACCACTATTCCATGTCATGTGCTATGGAGATTAATCTGTTAGTGGTGGTGACTACAATGGTATGTGGAGGCGGCGTGTCGTGGTAGTAGTGGAAGCTACATAGTGCATCTGTTCGCATGGAGAAGCAGTAGCTCCAGCCGCAGTGGGGAGAAGGACCTTCATCTTGTTACAGGTCCTCTAGGAGACCTAGTCTATGTGATCGTACTAGAAGTCTGAGGAGATAGAGTCACTATATTTCTGCATGGCATGCACTGGACATGGAAGGTTTTCGTGTTGAAGATGGATGAACTAGCCGGCACCGATGCAGGCCGAGATGGTGTTGGCGGGTCAACCATACAATGGGACTGACTCAAATCTAGCCAGATCCAGGTCAGGTCAGACCCAGTTTGGGGCGTTGGACCCAGGTTCAGGTAGGTCTTATCTGACCGGGTTGGAATGGACCATTATTGAACTAGCCCCTATTTACTAAAACACCAATATCATTTAGACCAGGCGTCTGAATGATGCGTCATATATCGCGTTGGGACCCTCGTGACGAGATAATATCATGGGTGCACACAACATTAGTTTTCATGGATGTCTAGATGAAACCAATTTATTGATACGTATATTCTCCAGGAATCATGCTCGTTGTAGAGAGATAATCCTACAGCTCTCTGTGAGACAAGGGATATTACGAGTGGGGCCTCAGTGGACTAGTTTCGGAGAGGACCTTAGTGGTATCATAGTCAGGTGGACCAATGTGGTCCAGTATCTAAGTGGAAATTAGTGGTTGAGAATCCAAGGAGACCACAGTTGTCTAGTAGCTCAGTGGACCGTAGTGGTACAGAAGCTGAGCGATGCTCATTGGTCATGTAGCTATTTGAATCTTAGAGGTCTAATAGCCAAGAGGACCACATTGGTCCAGTAGCTGATCAATCCTCAATGACTATTCAGGGATGGTCCCTACCATAGTACAAGGTGAATTTTCTTGACGACAAATATTATTAATTTTTATACTTTATGTTATACCTGGTGTGAGTTGTCTCACATTTGTGGACTTTATTTTTGGTCTTGATTTTTGGTCTTTCTTTTTTGGTTTTTGGTCCCTTATGAGTATTGTGTTACTCACCCGTAAATTGGGTTTTCCAGCACATATTGTGTCTTGTGTAGGTGATTGACGATTTGGCAGAGACATTTTTCATCCACGAATTGGTGTACTTCTATGAAATATGATATATGGGCATACATCTATGGAAAAAGGTAGCTACACATCACCTACCCTTCAGGTAGGATCTCAAGCGGAGGGACTGTGGAATTTTTTCTTTACACTGTGCTTTTGGGCTTCTATTCTCACCCTTTTGTTTGTTTAGTGTGAACTGTACATTCGGTAATTTTCTTAGTGTCCCTTTTGGTTTACTTTGTGTTCACTTTCCGTAGTTTGAGATTTTTGAGTGTGTACAAGGTTAAAGTAAATGCCTTTACTTTTCAGGGATATTCCTACTCAGTGCTAGTCACTAGCCCCAGGCCTATGGAAGGTGGGTTTAGGGTAGCCACGACATGGTCCCTAATGGATGGGACATGAAACTCATTCCATATAAGTACTCTATCTTGTGGACTACACTCTTCATAACGTCCATTGATATAAATGTTTGTGATACGCCTATGTTAAATGATTCTAGAAATAAATTATATGATATCATAATAGTTCCTAGAACTATATAAGTTCCATTTCTATTTTACTCATATTTATGTATTATTGCTTTTAATTTTCCCATAGCATGACCTTGTGTTTCAAACTCACTCCCCTAATAAAGACTATTACCGTGATGGTGGGATTCCTGGGCATGGTTTCCTCTTTCCCGATGACCGCCTCAGCCGAAGTGGTCTGTGGTATTTTGTATGAATTTCTTGAGAGGTAATATAGGCCCCACGCCATAATGTGGAGTCCCTATAGAACATATTTCACTACGAACTATTATAAAGGTTCTATAGATGTGTTGAATATGACCCATCCTGCCACAACCTCTACATTTAACTATTTCGTTCCTGTATTGGGGGCTCATGTGTCCTAGTTTTCCACAATAAGGGAATTTAATTAAATTTATGGTATGTATAGCCTGACTACCACATCCCCAATGAGAAACCTCACAGTGTCTCTTACTTCTACTAATTGAACTACTATGGGGTCAGGGTGCTGAACAACCCTGGATCTCACATTAGGCATCCATCTAATTAACCTCTATAATGAGGTCCTAGATGAATATCTAAATAATATTTTTCACAAAAAATTAATTAACCTCTTATCATATGAAATATTTTAGACCCTCATAAAATATCCATGATGTAATGATATCAACACTAATTAGAGTTGTTGAAAAATGATGTAGATCATTAAAATGGGATGGTTGTTATATTATACACATGGATCCTTGTTTTAAGACAATGAACACACAATATTCATAATCCCTCTATGTATATAGATTGATGTACTTGTTGAACACTATATAGAATTCTCTCTATACCATATCTCAATTTTTCTCACAAGGGTAGGGATATCCCACCATTTCATTGTAGAACAAAGTTACTGATAAGCTATGAGTTTGGGCCAAATATTTTGATGAATCTAAAAATGTTTGAATATATAAGGCATGGCCATCGTCCATTTCTAGGTATCCTAAAGGCCAACATCACCTGAAAACATAGGTGATTGTTGGTACTATAATTCCCCTGAAAAATCTTCCATAATCATAGAAGATCAATAAAATCCTTAAATTATCTTCATCAGACATAGAAAACCCTCCCTAAACAGGCCATTTTAACAAAATTCATGAATAAAATTTGGTATAATCGGTGGCACTATGGGAGTTAATACACGTGGATCTGGTCCAACCACCCCAAGATCTTGAATGTCTCCACCCTTCTGGAATTCAACTCAATGTTTATGTGGTGTCATGATTCTACAATGTTATACTGAATCCCCAATAGTTAATTTAGTTGAAATAGGATCACTAATACTCAATAGGATATATACATACACTACCTTTTGAAGATTTCACACCTCTCTCCCTGCTCAGAAATCCAGGTCTAGGTAATAATGGGACACCATAACTGGAAATGATAATCACCAGATACACACCCAACTACCCAATCCTAAGGTCGAGTTATGGTCTAAGTATATTGTCACACATCTGAGGCTCTGACATATAGACTATCAATTGAAAATATTAGAGGAAACACACATTAATTTTCAATTTCCATCCCTATTTAATAGTAACTATTTCATTTGTTGTTTTAGTTTCATTTAGGTTTGAACTATTTTATACTCACACACACCTACACACACACACACAGAGATATATATATCATAGTCTAGTAAGATTCATCACCATACCCAGTTAATAAAATTCATACTCCTTATAAATTATAATTGGAACATTATATAACTATGACCCGATCCTTAGATCTAGTATCAGAATGTAATAGAACATGTAAAATGATTTCATTAAATGAATTTAAATTCTAAATTAGTTGAAGTTATTAGTTCATGAATTAAAATTGGAATCCAAGAAAACAAATCCACTTTTTTAATTACATGGAACTATATATATATGGACCAAACATTGCATAATTGGTTAATTAAGGTTTCATCAACAATATATAAGGGAAAACTATATATTTTTTGATGTAGTCACTAAATTAATCCAATTTTGTTATCCCTGAATGGAAATTTAGCATACATAGATATATAATATTTAAGGAACTCAAAACAATCATAGTAAATACATGCAGTTCACATTTTAATATAAATATGTCATGGAAAATTGAAAGACATGTGAATACATAGGTTCCTAATATGATTATTGAGATGAAACATCCTTCATCTTCTATACGAATGAGAAATAATTCCATAATATTAATATTATAAATAACAATGTCACAAAACATGTTCATCATGAAATGGTGAAAACAATACAACTATAATAGTTGTAATCTAATAAATGTAATATGCATACTGCTGTAATTTTTTATTATTCCATATATAGGTAAGGAACATACAAGAAAACACTCAATAAAAAATTATGATTCCATCATGTTTTCCTATCTAATACCAAATTAGTAATATTAAATGAAAAATAATCATCTTATAAAACCATGTAATTTCATGACACATAATCCACTAAAATGGTACACCGGGCTAGGGGTTACATAGAATCAAGGACATATCACCCTATGCAAGACGTTTCTGACAAATAATAAAGGTGATGGGTGGTATGGTGGGGAAAATATACCCACATATTAGAGTGGAACATCAATAAAAACAAATAATACAAATTAGAAAAATAATAATATATAAACAAAATTGTAGAAATTTGGAAACTTAATAAATAGAAAAATATAATGTCCAATGATGGGAACATAGATCACATGCATATAAAACATGCTATACAAAAAGGAAAAAAGAATAAAACACATGTACAAAAGTATCAGGAGAAAATTAATTTTCCTCTTCACCCAACATCCATGATATAAGAAAATAAATGATGTATCCAAGACCAGTATCTTTCCCTTTTCATGATATGCAATAATAATGTTCTACGAGATACCAGTTGTGGCCTGAACTGGGTTTCAAATAAACTCACTAGGTCACCACCAACAGTGTCTTGAATAATCCATTCAATGTATATAGAATAGTAGTGTGCATGTTTAAAAATAAAAAAAAATATAAAAACAAAATTCAAGTATCTTCAGGTTCCTTTAGAACACCTTGTAGACTCAACCTAGTTCAACATAGGTAGATATAAATATAATCTCAATTTTCATGTTCACACATTTATAAGTAATAAAATATAAAATTCATATAAGTAAATACACTATATATTTGAGGATATATAAAGGAATAAAAATAGATTCTCGGTGCTACATGGACCCGATCTGTAATTCATGCATTCATGCATACCCTATTAAGCTATATGATCCAGTAGGGGAACTCCCTTTAATCTCATATGAATGTGATACAACATGCTTTTCAATTGATATATGTGGTGATATGTCATACCCAAGACAAGATATTGCTGGATGAGTCATCATGCCCATCATCTGATGCGATGGAATATAGAACTTCATGCCTATATCCATGTAAAATGGTGTCAAATTTCATATTCAACACCTAATTGAAAATTCTAGACCCTTCTACCACACACGGCTGCCCCAAGTTGGTCAGTTGCAAGACATCAAGTGCACATTCTCGTACACTAGAGGCTATTGACTTGTAGTGAGTGTTTGATAAGTCAATCTAGGGTAGACTATACCCTCTTTTATCAATGAAATACACTAGATGAAAAATAAATAACAATTGCGAAAGAATATATGACCATAAAAAATACAAATATCTCAAGATAAAGAATGAGAGAAATACCATATCAAACTAAAGAGGAAAACATTCCATTCTAATGTATATTTCATGTTCCTAAAATGAAAACTGGGAACAAATACACTAATGACTCCATAGTGGTTACCTAATGATTTCAGGTTCCACCATTCATGATCTATCCCCAAATAATCCGTCAAATCCATGGTCTTTAATATTGTAATGTCAAGTAACAATTAAGTCTATTCAGGTACTGACTAGATAGAACATGTAGGTTCTGAGTTTGATTCATTAGGACACCACCAATGATGTATAATATAATACAAGTCATACATTGTATATAGTTGTATAAGGAAATAAATACAACACCTAAATATAAATTTCTATCATTATAAAATTAATATATATTTAGCCTCATAAACTCTAGTGTATAAGAGGACACCCATACCTCCATGTCTACTCATCTTATTTAAGATCTCGAAGAATTCTCTAGTCATGTCATATATCAGATATCATATTTTATAATTCATTAATTTATAATTGAATACACTTGTTACCATTATTATATCCACACCTAATTTCTGACATTACCAATATTAATTCAAAATTAATACGACATTGTTACCATTATTACTTCCAAAAATAATTACTATGTTATCATTTATTTTCTCACAAATACATTTACCATATTTTCATTTCTACTTCCCAATTGAATGACCATTTTCCCATTGCATTACTAAATGTACAATGACCATGTTGAATGACCATGTTTCCCATTACATTAATCACAAGTTCAATGACCATAATACCATTTATATATTTCAATTTAGAATGACCATGTTTAATTTCTTTTACACATAATAAATTTAGAAAATGATTATGCATCATCGATTTCATTAATAATTTGAAAATTATTTTGTCACATAAATACCCTTCATTAATTATCAAATTAAATAAGTACATTATGTCCATTAATTAATTCATAAATTAATTTTCTCATCTCAACCCTCCCAATATCACATAATTAATTCTTCAAATAATTTTCTCATAGAAATAACAACAAAATATCATGACTAACAATACTATTAATTATATCCAAGAAATAAACCAAATATCACATCATTAAATCTAAAATTAATTATTTCAATACATTACATAAAATGAACAAAATTAATTCTACAATTAATTCTCTATATCAAAATCTCTAAATTTCATAATTAATTCGCAAATTAATTATCTATTTTAACAATACATCAATTAATCAATTGTCCACATTAAATTAAGCAATTTATGAATTAAAATTTCCAAATAATAGTATAAATTAAACATTTATATTCACTTAATTCAAATAATGACTATGGGAATTGATTATTAGACCACCTACCTCATGTATTGAAAATGACCATTTCTAATATAAATTCCCCAAAATTAAGAAAAACATTTATGTAGATCAGTAAATGGATCTAAAAACCAAATTCAATATTAAATAATTCATGAGTTTTTAATCCTACATCTATATAGATAATATTATATCTAGATTCGTAAATTATAGAAATATATTTATAAAATAGTTTATAACATCCCAATAAAACAGGGTAATAAAGAAGGATGAAAAGTAAAGATTTGGTATAAGATCCACTTATTGATATACGAGAAGATCTTTCATCTAGGTTTTGAATGACTTATAACATATTTTGGGATCCCTAGGAATCTATCTAGTTGGAAAATAATCATGAGATATCGGAATGCTTCAAGTGGGGTTGATTTTGGGTCATTTAGGGGGTTCGCATTATTTCAAAACTAAAAAGCATGTTAGTTAAAATCATAAACACAATTTACCAGGAATAGGCACCTGATTTCCCAAATCCATAATCCTTAAAAATTCACAAATTATTTTAGGGGTCTATAGTTTTTGATTTTTTGGCACACGGTTTGAAAAACCATGTGATAGTCACGTGAACCCCCACTATTTTGTGTTATATGGTTTACTCGGCTGGGGTATACAGATATTTTTAATTGTACAATAACCATATACAACACCTTTTCGTCCATTTATCTCAAAATTACCACTAAAAACACCCCATGTTATAACCAAACAAAGATTACTCAACTAAGGAAAAAATAGTACCTCAAATCAAGCTTGAGTCAACTCTATAAATGGTTGGGTTTTTACAATCTCCAAACCTAATAATATCCTGTCCCTAAGTTATGCTGCCGTTATTTTAGAATATTCTTATTCCAAAATATTGGGCCATAGAGCCCATATAAAATTTCTCCTTTCCCATGTTTCCTCTTGTTTGTTCCCATGTTTACCTAATACATGAACTATATACACAGTCTTTCTCCACAACAAATTCTCAATATGACCCAACACATGTATCAGATGTTGTTCAAAGGACACATTTATCTTAATAATGATATCATCCAAATCAATCCCATAATAAAATTTAGGGTGATACAACATTATTTGTGGTACATGAAGAATCCATTAATAGCATGTTATTTCTTTGGAAGAGGAAATCGGTGTGTTGTCAGCTTGATTCTCTCCACAACATCAAATGTTCTGAAAAACTTGTTTGCTATATTTCCTTATCTCTATATACTATGGTGACCTAGTCTATGAGAAACACAATGGAATACATGATCAGCCTCTATAAAACCTACTGGTCATCGACATCTATTATTATAAGACATATGTCTACTCTATTCCATAGCCATAGATTTATGGATCGAATGTCCACGCTCGGATGTCTCTTTTACGATACTCTGTCCCATAAACATTGAATCACTTGCCTCCATTCATCATAGAATGATGTGAATGTCCTTCAATAAAGTGAATATTCTGGTGCTATCTGTATTGTATCATGATAAATATAGTTATAGGACAACTCTACTAAAGCTATGTGCTTCACGCAAATCCAATAGATTTCAAGGACACACACTCGCAACATATCATCATGCCCCTATATAGAATGTTATGGAATCCCATCTGTCTACGGGGGGAAGGATGTACTTAACAATACCTGCATACTAAGTGTCTTAATTAGGCCCTTCCATAATCCCAAACTGAAACCTGATTCATGATGTCAAACTATATTTTGTGGTACCTTGTACAGATGGTCTATATCCTGAACATACAGTTATCCTATCTTCTCCACTCTGAATGTATCACTTATATGAATGAAATGTTCTACTTTATCATTATGTCCACAATCATAATGATGGAGTAATTATTCCTTTCCATATTTGGGAGACCCACCAATAAATCCATTTTCACATTATCCAACATCCATTTTGTAAAGGGAAGTTGCTGTAGAAAACCTGTAGGTCAGTGATGCTCAACATTCACCTAAATATAAGTGTTCTGTCGTTTCACAATACCTGTTATCACTTTCTTCAAGAACATACACCAAAACATTCATTATTGATCATGATACATTTTGGTCATACATGGATATACCACCTACTTCGAGACATGAAATTACTGCATTATCTCCTCGTTCATACACATAGGCATTGAAAAATGATTCCAGACATTGACAATCCCATACTCATATATTCCGTAATTTTATGGTGACTCCCGAACATCAAGGAATTCCATAAATTTAAAACACTCTAGATCCTCATAATTCTTATCTTATATATGTTTAAAAATTATAGACTCCACTTGAATCGATATGAGAGTAATACATTCCTAACTCTATTAATCCACCACAACCATCTATGCGAGAAAGGTCATCATCTTCCACTCAACACTAGGCTCCTGAACACCCTGAATACGATTCATTCCAATAAAATAATCTGAAACACTCTTTCATTTCACAATCATATATGCTTGATCAAAGTCATATTAATTCATATACTCAACTGAGCACCACTATATCATATTGAAATCTCTATGTGAGAAGATATATGTTTTGATATTGTGATATGTAAAAACTTTAAACAACTCACCCGATAGATAATGAAACTAACACATTAAAACATAAACCAATTTATTTACTAGATGTTGTGTGTAGGGTAGTTCTATTCAAGTGGCCTCAGCTACTGAGACATATTCTCCAAAAATGGACCTCCCTATATCAATACATCTCATTTTCTAATCCCCAAAGCGTCACAATACAGAACGTACTCCTCACATGGCTTGGGTAGTATCAAAATTGGGGGTATTTCCAAACACTTCTTCAACCATTGTATGTAATACCCCAAATCATCTCACCAACCAACATTATCCCATTCTTGGTGTTTCTCTAAATTAATGCTTCCAAACAATAAAATTCTTGTAGTAATCTCTGATAATATCCATATAACATAAAAAATCTATTGATATCAAATCTACTTTTGGGATTCTCTAAGGAAGAAACTGCATGGACCATCTCTGGGTCCAATCAGATACCTTCCTCTGAGATTACGTTTCCCAAGATGTGTACCAAATAAATCCCAAACTGGTACATAGATAGCATGGAATATAGATGATGCTCTCAAATTTTACCCAATACAACGTCAATATTTTTTCATGATCATCATTTGTCTTGGAGTACACCAGGATGTCATCCTTGAACCCCCACAGCATATAGATATATGAATGGATGGAATATTTGATTCATTAAGGACATAATAACTACTACTGCTTTCCATAACCCAAACGATATTATAAAAGACTCATAAATGATGTAACTTCTTCAGAATGTCGTCCTTGGAATATCATATGTCTTAAATCTTAACTAACAATACCCAAATTTCTAGACGATCCTTTATAACACACAATATCCTCTCAACTGGTCAAAATTATCATCGATATGCGAAAGTGGATATCGAGTCTTCACAGTCATATTGTTCAACATTTTTTAATCAACACATTAGTTCAATATCCAATCAACCATATTTAAAAAAAATATATTTGATCCCCATGGTGACTACCTAAGATGTATAAAAATTCTATCCTCTAACTCCCCTAGTTGATTCTTCATCTCTTCAAGATATGTGGGCGCCATTTTGTATGGTGGAATAAATATTTTCACAGCCCCAGCATGATCCCAATAGTGAATTTCACAACTCTATCCAGTAGATACCTAGATAAGTATTCAAGGAAAAAATCCTAAAACTATTCCACCACTGGTAGAATAAAATCAAGCATTTCTCCACCATCATCCAGTAATAAACTATAAACCTAAGATATTATCTATCATAGTTTATCAGTTAGTGGCCTTGATTATTCTTCTTGGATATCCCAGTCCCCATCGGGAATAGAATTTTCACCCTTAACATATGTAAGATTCACTCTCCTCTGGTAAAAATCTATGAGGATCGGTGTATGACTAGAAAGTCTGTACTAATAATTTGGTTGAGGCCTAACATTTCAAGGATATTGAGATCGCACATAAAATTATACCCTTAAACTTCAAGAGAACATTCCTTGCACTTGCATATGAATCAAGAATGTACTCCCAATCATGTATTTATAGACATTACCCCACTCATAAACTCCTTCACCATGATCAATCCAATAACAATAAAAATAGATATAAAGGAATAAGATATACTAGTATAAAATAAGTCACTATATAATGTTGAAGATACAAGATTAATACCTCTCATTATTGATGGTCCAGTCTCTCTACCTAGAAGTGTTGGTTGCAATACATGTAGTTCTCTTCTCACTATTCAATGTGAATCAGTCTGTCTCACCTGAGTTACACCACTCTTCTATTAGGGGATCTCTTTCATAGAAGCACCATGTCCTCTACCTCTACGACCTTATCCATTAGAAATACATATGCCATGATTATAAGGTGTAGAAGGTACCCTTCCCACACTCTAACTCAATCTAGTTATAACATCACTGAATTTTGATCTTTTTTTCCTGAAATACAATGGTAGACTTCCATATTTCTAAATGATCATCTCAATAATAGTCACTTGGGGATGTTTCTATGATAATGTATTGACCACCACAATGATGGAAGATCACTCTAGTATGATCCTATGAAATAGTCCCTCTGGTCTGACCACTCATCTTTCAACTGCATTAGCTACTGTTGTCATACAGGTGCTTCAAACCCTTTGAATTCAAACCAATTCATCATTCAGCTGTAACTATCTATCTTGCACTAGAATCCACCATCCTATTCCCCTCAGCTATGAGAGCCCGATCCACCTCCTTAATAAATTTTGTTAACATAATGATGTTATCTTGGGATGTATTCATTCACAAATGTCCATCCAAAAACTTTTCCTCTATAACTATTCAATCTATAAAAAAATCAAGAGAATCATTATTTTGGCCTATAACGCTTCTAGAATAATTCGTTAGGTAAATACTCCCATGACTCTACCATAGGGGCTCCACTACATTCTCCTTCCATAGTATCTCTGGGTAGAAGTTCTCCAAGAACCTCTACAAAAATTCATTACATAAGATACTATCATTTTTTTCAGTCAGTGCCTAACTATCCCAACAACATTTCTCTGATCTCATAGAATAATGTAACCCACATGAACCTCCTCTTAGAAGGAGTCTCCAAATGGTCATGTTTTGTCTCGATGGTCTCAACGAAGAACTAATATGCCTTAGTTCCACCCATTCTGATAAATTTTATAAGTTGATATAACTAAAAATCCCTCATCAGGCCAGATATTATTTGCACAAATCACCCTGGATCATAATACACAAGTTTTATCATGTGAGAAATGTTCACTCAGAACTGCTCCAATACAACTCCACCTAGCTCTATCGATGCCCCGGGTTCCACTACTAGTAGAGAATTAACAACCATGAACTCTTGGAAACCTCTCAACAAGAGATGTCATGGAGAAAAATCACTACAATTCCAAACACACAAATTATGAAACATAACACATATTTAACACATTAATGTAATACGAAAATCATACAAAGTTACTATGAGTCCTCTCCTCACATCATTCCATGGGTTAAACACCAAGATTCTAACACTTCCCTTAAACATTCTAAACATTGGTCTTGGTTATAAATGGGATTTATCATCATCTTGTTTCTCATTTACTGTATGATTTATTCCCATATTTCATCATTTTAAAACTTTCTCAGTTTCAAATTAAACACTACATTCAATTCAATTTTATTTTCAAGGTATAAATTTCATTCTCAACAATAAACCTAAAACTTGTTTTCTTGTGCATACATAAAATGTGGCATGTCACAAAATAATATAGAGTTCCATTTATGATTCATAAATACTCAACTCTCATGTTATACTATGTCTTTAGTAAATTTTCATAAACTCTCAAAAGCAATTTTCTCATCACACAACAAATCCATCTCCCTATGTGAAATAATATTCAAATTTAACAAAAAATATCAATAATAAAAATCCTTTTTATTAATAATTTTTAGGGCCGATTGTTCTTGTTACATCAACCATTTTAAAAAAAATTAATAAATAACAACAATACCACCCTAAGTGCATGCAGTTTTGGCTTTACACGGGTTTGAAAGTCCCATGAACGCTCTCATTTCCAAACCTTAAATCTCTATAGTATCCTTTATACATTTCCATAAATAGTATTTAAAAAGAAAAAGAATAAAAAACTAGAGCTTTAATAACACATGGATAAATCATTTCTCGATGTCCACACCACGATATCACAATCTGTTCGGTCTCATGACCTCAAGTGTACCTCTGCATATTCTAGATGCTACTGACTAGAAATGAGTGTCTGAAAAGTTTATAATTGGGAGAATAAAGTCATTTTTAGCATAGTAAAAGATTAGAAGAAAAAATAAATAACAATTATGTAAGCACATATAATCATAAAAAATAACAATATGTCATTATATATAACTTATAAAATAAAATATCCAACTAAAGAAGAAAAAATCCCATGATAATATACATTTCATGTGTTTCGAATGAAAACTAACAATAAAGACAAAGGTGATTCACATGAAGTTCCATAACCATGTCTCCTTCAATAATTCAATCCCTTTCCCCCAATCAACAATCAAATATAGGTCCCTTTTCCATTACCTAACCTGCAACAATTATTTCTACAAGGGAAGTGATCAGGAAGCCCGAGTATGGTGTGGGTATAACTTAGTAGGCCACCAGCAATAATGTCTAATACAAATATAGTCAAACTATGTATGTAGTTTTATCAGGAAATAAGTATATTGCATAAATAAATTTTTATCACGTTACAAAATTAATCATTATTTAACAACTAAAACTCCATGAGTGTTGAGGACACCCATTCATAAATGTCAACTTTGCCTCATATCGGAGACTGAAGTGGTTTCTATGTAATATCATTAATTATAAACTACATCAGATCATTCCTTATACTGATGTACTGAAATATGATACCATATCTCATTACCTACGTTGGCTCATATCAGATCCTGAAGTATTCAATGTGAGGTCCAATCTCATAGTTCTTTTGTATCATTCATTAATATTTATAAACATAAATTCCAATGTTAACATAATTAAATTCACACATATTTTCCCACATTAGCAATATTAAATTTACTTGAGGATGACCATGATACCATTATTAATTCTAAATAGAATGACCATGTTTTAACTATTTTAGTCACAAAAAAAATTTCCATGTTTGCATTTATATTTCTCAATTTAATTTACAATTTACCATTATTTTACTCATAAGTACACTAACAATGTTACCATTTATACATTTCAATTGAATGGCCATATTACCATAATTTTACTCACAAGTACAATGACTGTGTTTCCATTTATACTTCTAAATTTAGAATTCCCATGTTCCTGATCTTTTACACATAAATAATTCATCTATTTATTATTGAATTCCAATTTAATTAAAAAAATCAACAATTAGATGATCACATAAATCCGCTAATTAAATATAAAATTAATTATGTCCATCAATACATTAATTAATTAATTAATTAATTATCTAAATTCAATCATCTCAATATCAAATAATTAATTCTATAATTTATTGTCTCAAAGAAATAAACCTGGTATCTCATAATTAATTCCAAATTTAAATATCTCAAATTAATAACCCCAATATATCATAACTAAATCTATAATTATGTATTTTATTAAATTAAATCAAAGGAAAAAATTAATTCCTTAATTAATTATCTAAATCGTAGTCCCAAAATCTCATAATGAATTTCCAAATTAATTGTCTATTTTCAAAATAATTCTATTAATTAATTGGACATATTAATTATCCCAATTTCTACATTACAATGACTAAATAATGATAAAAATTCTTTAATAAAATATTATTAATCCAAATCATGACTACGGTTATTGAATATTAGACCACTTGACTCAAATGTGATGAAGAATTTTCACCAATAGAAATTCCATAAAATTAAGCAGTATAATGATGTAGATGAGGATCTTGATATAAATCACTAAATTATGATTAAATATTCATGATCATTTTATATTAAATCTAGATCCACATACCATGTTTTATATTCATCCAATCTAGATCTAAAAATAGAAAAATAGTATATATATTAACAATAATATAATAAAGGGATAATGAAAGATGAATTAGAAAACAATTGGATAAGATCCACTTACTAATGGGGGATAATATCAATTATTTAGTATTATAATCCCTTTGAATGGAGCATTGGAACCCTAGGATTTTATTATTTTGTCTCCAAAATTGTGGGAAATAATAATAGTTTGAGTGGGGTCAATTTTGGGTTAATTTGGGGGCTCACAAAATTTTAAAACTGAATATTTTTTTAACTAAAACCATGTGCATGGTCTTTAGGGTGGAGGAACATGGTCTTCCTAAATTTTCACCTTAACTATGATCCTAACATTTTAGGGGTTCATGGTTTCTCCTTTTAGTGTTCATGGTTTCACAAACTGCGTTCCAATAATGCAAACCCCCATTGTACAGGGTTATACAGTTACCTGGGCTGGGGTGAATAGTTTCCTCTAATTATTCCCCATCCATGAACAACCCCTATTCTTTAATGTTTCGTAAAAATTCCACCCAAACACACTCCACATTATAACCCAAAAAACTACTAAAATAAAGAAAAAATTTACCTAAAAAAGCCTGAGTCATATATTGAAAAAATTTGGGATCTTATGCCAACATAGGGGAGCATGAAAATATATTCTCAACATGCTCCATAATAGTTTTCCACCAACCATTAACCATGGTCTGATTATAATAATCATTAGTAATTACCTCTTAATAATTTAAAATAATTTATCCTAATTTATAGTTATTTGAAATAAATTATATAATTCACTTCATATATATAACACATGACATATCCCTGACAATATATTCAATTTAATATAAAATAGGCCATTTAATATATCAATATTAAAACGTATATTTTGAATTAAATCCAAACTACACAGATGGTGTTTTTGAGAATCACCTTTTATATAAAAGAAGGGATTTAATTTATCAGTAAAAATGGGTGGAAACTTACAAGGTCTCCGTACTCTATATAATATGTCAAGGAACTAAAGAAATGTCATTGAAATGTTTAAATAATTTGGATATAATGATTCATTTTAATGAAAGATGCTAAATTTTTTGGAATGTGGTATAATGGGGAATGTAATAAAAACACAATAAAATTTAGATAAAATTACTTAAAAATCCACTTTAGTTCTTTTGATGAAAATCATCATATATCATCTATTGAATCGAATAAAGAGAAAGGAAATTATGATAATATAAAAATCCCTGAAAATATGTCTTATGAGATCAAAGATAAATATTTACATCAAGGTTAAGACAAACGAATAATTGAGGAAGAAGAAAAGAGATCTTACTACCTTGTATCCAACATTACATATAGAATTCTTCTTAGTATACGGATAGAGTAGAAAGAGAGGAACCTTTCTCTTAGTTTGGAGGTTCTCCTTGTGTCTATCCTACTATGTGGGGGATGAGAAGTAGAGCCTCTGTCAAAAATAAGGGTCCTTTAAATCTTTTTATGAAAAAAATGATCATATCCATATAAATAGTTTATTAACATTACACACAATTGAAACTCATGTTTTTTCCTCCTAGTAAAAACTAGCTCATGACATGCAAGGTGGTCTGGCTAGCCCATTTCATGTCTTGTATTATCAATAAACTCCTATTATTTATAATACACATCATTTATTTAGCACACATCCAGCATTCGACTCTCCTTCTATAATCATCCTTGAAGTAAAAAAAATAATATCCTATGGGATGAATCGTTCAGGACTAATTGAAGAAAGATAACATAATTAGGTTTTAACTGTATTTAAAAAATCTATATGTCTCTAAAAATTAAGGTTGATATAGATTAAAAACATTTTATCATAATATGGTAATATAGACATCTTTAAATCTTTATATAGAACACAAACATGTTTTCTCATCCACATTAATTAGGTTCTTACCAATGAAAAATTATATTATTACATGATGAAAAGAACACATCATACAATTCTTCCATCAAATCTATCATATTCATTTTTTATTGATAATTAATTCTCCTCCACTTAGGGAATTTCTATACACAATTTATATAACAAAGACTTATTCTCATTACGAAAATATTCCTATGTAATTTCATGTAATGTAAATAAAACAATAACAAATTATTCCTGAAATATTTCTCATAATCTAATTCATAAACGTGAGATTTTCTCTCTTTAGGCTTCTATGAAAGGCTGATTCATAGAATTTAGTATATATCATATTTTTTGATATATCAAATATCCAATATTCAAATATATATTTGTTTGTTAAAGTAATTTTCTAAATTCATGTAACCCTTATTCATATCCCATAAAAATTCACTTCAAAACATGATTAATATGATGTCTCTAGAACATATTTATAAGCTCATGTGTATATGATTATTTAAAAAAAACTATAAAACTATTTTTCGATAACTAGAATCCCCAATAAAATTTCATTTTCTGATCATTGACATTTGAACATCTAGGATCATCAAATATACAAATTTATCCATTAATTTTACCTCCCAACCGACATATAGAATTTCATTTACAAATACATATAATATGAACTAGTATATGTTGGTTGATCTCACATAAATATTCTGATTGAAATTTCATATCCTTAATTATATCTTCTTTAAAAAAATATCCAAACAAGCAAAGCTAACATTCCTTGAATCTTTCAAAACATATAAATCATTCTATAATTTTCATAGTATTGACTTGTAATATTAAATTATATAACCTGTTGGTTTCTAAAAATATACTACCAGCATGGTAATTCCATTTATTTCATCCTCACATCTATTTTAAAACATTTTAAACTTATCTTCATTATCATTAAAAGGAATAGTCTAATTTAGTGCATTATTGGTACCAAAGGAAATTGTTCTTACACACCAGGCCCATGTTTTTATGAATACTCTTGACACACCAACCATGTAGTGAAGAATTTTTTAAATATATATGTGTATATTCATTTTAATTTTCCCCATTAATGAAACAATATAAATTTCATAATTTAAACTATACATTTATATTACAAATTCATACTTTTATAATATAAGTATTTATTGTATTAGGCACTAAGTAGTTTATTTTAAATCATTTAATGGGTATTATATTATGAGAGATAATTCATAGTGAGAGTTTAATGTTAATTTATAGTGAATGATAAATATTAATTTTAATAATTATAATGGTATATTAATATGAAAAAAATATATAAGCTAATATTAATTATAAAACAACAATATTAAATCAAACCAAATATATTTAATGATTTGAAGTTGTTATATAATATGTATTATATTATGTGATATATTATGATGATGAAAACATGTTTAATTATTTTTTATTGAATTTAATTTTTAATTGATATCATATGTTTTGAAAAACATTTTAATTAGATTTCATTTTGATACTAATAGATAATATGTTATGTTAAAACAAATTCAAATATAATAAATGTTATTTTTAGATGAATACAATCTTATTGAGTAAAAGGAAAATTAATGTTTTAAAATAAATAATATTAACTAAATATGAATAATACGTACAGACTAAATTTAATATATGTTGCGTATTGTGAATGAAAAAATTCTAATGGTAGTGTTAGTAATGAAATATGATACATTAATTTAGAATTAAAATACATATTATATATAATTTGGAGATACTAGAATAATATATTATGATCATACTATTTAGAAGTATAATATTAATAACGAATTATATAACTAATGAATATATATACATATACAATGATGAAACAATATAGATTAGTATAAGTATTTATATAATAATAAACACACATAGATTGAAATATATATAAATTGATATACACATCGTAAATGCATTTTGAAATTGGATAATAAGAATGATCATAAGAAATTATATATATATATATATATATTATATAGTTAGTGCATAATATATATATGTATATATGTCTAAAAGTGAGTAGAATTTTATAATAATTAATATATATATATATGGTTTTTTATTCAGTTGTAAAAAAATTAATTTTCAATAAAATATAAATATATAACAAATTTCAGTGAATGAATATATATATATATGTATATATGTGTGTGTGTGTGTGTGTGTGTGTATAGAAATGTTCATAAATGATTTTAAAAAAAATAATAATATATATGTATATATGATATGTGGTGTATGTGACAATAAGGTAACCCAAATATATATATATATATATATATAACTCATGTTGTGGTATATGGGTTAAAGAATTTAAAAAATGGAAAATGAAGTAGATGAAATTAGTGAGAAACCTGGTAAAGGAAATATGAAATAAAAAAAGATAAAAAATAGTCATTACAATGATTTTTAAATAAGAGAGTATTCAAAGTGGGATGAGGCATGATGTAATAAATAGTGTGATAAATTAAATATAAATAAATATAATAAATATAATCTGAGTGTAATTGGTATTGGTAACAATATTGTAGACAACATAAACATGGTAATGATAATATAGAAATACAAGATCTGATTGAGATATCCACATAGACAGTCCGTGAAAATAATAACATTAATAATAATAACTATTGTTTTGTGCTATAAAATATATTCTTGAATTTCATTATTATGATTAACATTAATGTGGTTAATCTAAAATATTATGAAACTATTGAATCACTACTATGATTCATTAAGATAATTATATGTCTTTATTAAATATCATTATTAGAGGTAGATATAGTGAGATCGTGAATTTATGAGTTCTATAATGAATGTTTGATTAATATTATAAGATGACAATTTTGATCAATTTAAAATAATGATATATTTTTTATTTTACCAAACCAACATTATAAGGGAGAAAAAGTTTTCAAATATATGATATCATTTATGGTTTCATAACACTACTAATTAAAGGAAAACGTTTTAAAATTGTTTATTTATTTATTTTCTTTCAAAATCCTCTTCAAATGTTGAATGAACATTTTTAATTATATGTTCATGTAAAAAATTGGTTTATAAATTGATGTCTCAAATAGAAAACCTTGTCATCCAAGAATCCATTTTTGAATGTTTTATTCTATTTAATGTTTTATTGAACTAAAAAATCATTTTGTATCAAAGTAAATTGGTTTCAAATTCTCAATTGTTAATTTCTCCAAATCTCTCTTAGTAAAGGATCATTTTTTTCTAAAATTTTATGCTCAAATTAACAATGCATTTTTTTAAATCAATATAAACATCAAATTTAATATTTTAAATATTTCAGGTTGTATTTACTATGTTTTTAATTATTTTACTTCTATTATTAATCCACCAAGAATATATTTCTATTGAAAATTATTTTCCATTTAACTCATATGTATTTAATTTTTTAAATAGTCATGCATTAATTAAATTAGAGATGATATTTTCATTTTAGGTATTGAAAATCATATTTATGTCTTAAGATATATTTAATTTTAGATTCTTTTAATTCTTTAATTAGAGATTCTTATATATGTGTGTGTATTTAAACAAATAAGCATTGTCAAAGGACTTTATTATTACCAAAATTAATCTTTTACATAAAAATCTACTGAGAAAAATGATAAGATGCATAATTTTTTAATAAAATATAACACATCATATTTTTAAACAAATATGAATTGGGAGTGAACCCAATACTCAAGTGACTCTATCCATCATGTGATAAGTAGGAACCATATGAACTTTAATTTTCTAGGTCACATCATGGTCCTTTTTAATATCTTAAAAATATTATTACACCTATTTTTTATATCAAAATATTTTGAAATATATAATTCGTACAAAACTTAATTTCTCAAAATAATTTTTTTTAATAAATCCTTTCTTAAATAATTATTTTCCTTTTTTTAACGTATTTAAAAATAAAAATAATAATTTATTTCCAATAAAAATAATTTTTGAATTTAAATCAAAAGTGAATTAATTTCCTTATCCTATGTTTTTTATAAAATAATTAATTGTGGTTTAATAAAAAATAGTAGATGTTTCATTAAGTTTTCAACAAATACACATAATTGATTATAAAACCCAAGACTATTAATTCTCTCTCCACCTATCATTAAAAAAATATAGGGTTTTTTAATGGGTGGTATTTTCAATTGAAATGGGTATTAATTATGTGTAATAGTCATAGTAGACTAGGATTTGTATATGTGAATTTTTTATTATGAATGCATCAAATTTCATAATATTTGAATGATCAAGATATACATGATTCCCAAGAAAGTAATGAAAAATATTAATTCATATGTGTTAAATATTTTATTTAGAATTAAATATATAATGTATTACAACCATGCCCACAAGAAATAATATGTGGAATCATAGTATGTTTTAAGGGAATGGTTTTGAAAACATTGAAGATTAGGATGAAAATGATAATCTAAGAGTTTTAATTTTTATTTCAGGATTTAGTGGATTACATTTATAGTGATTCTTAGGATATTAGACATTATTACCTAATGGAGAATCACAACATATTTTAGTGATATGATTTTATGGATTTAGAAATAAGAAAAATTACCTCATAATGGGAAATATTACATCAAGAATAAACTTTTTTGTAAATTTTTTTAATCCAAAATTATGAAATCATAACTATAAATATATTCATATATATATTTTATGAACTTAATTATGATATAATAATTAATCATATATAATTAAAATTTTGAAAATGGAATATCTTTAACTTGGGGGGAATTGAATCTAATATCCCCTGTTTTAATGAATATTTTTGTTTCACCCATTCATTAAATAATATAAATGACGTGATTATTACTATATATTGTATAAAAACATATTTATTTTTATAACATTAGTATATAATTTATGATAAACTAAGTAGTTATGTGTATATAATGATATGGAACTATATTAATTAAATTAATTCATAGTGGTTATTTGATGATATATAATTTATAATGATACTAATTAATTTCTATTAATACTATAGTATATAAATGTGATATAAAGTTACAGACGATAAAAAAAATATAAAAAGTTTATTAAGTATAATAAGATGTTTTTTGAGGTTTTATTTTGTAATATAATATTCCTTACTATATGTTTAATATTAATTTAATTTAGTTATATTAATATTAAAAAAATTAATATGGAAATGATATTATTTGTGGTGTATAAAACATTCTATGTTGAAAATATTTTTAATAGTAACATAAAAATTATATGGAAATGGCTATTAAATATAAAAATATATAACTAATAAAAACTATAGGGTTGTATAAAATTTTTATTAATGAAGTAATAAATTTTTTTTAATAAAATATGAAATACCTTAATATGAAAAGGTAAAAAGGGGATTTCTAATTAAGTATAAACTCATTTATGACTTCAAAAAATCGATTGATGGACTAGATGATAAAAATCAAGAAATATGAATATTGTTTTCTTATTCCAGATACAAGTCATGATATAAGGAAATAGATGGTCTAAATGATCTTGAACAATTGTAAATATAATCGGAATTTAGACTATAAGACCCTAATTTGGTATTGAAGATTACTAGATTCGTTTTGTGTTTCTTGGGTTTCTCAAATATTTCATCATTCACTTAATTTTTTCGTTGGTCAGGGTTTTCACTTCCATCCTTTTTGAGATGTTTTGGGACAATCCCATGTTATAGGATGGTGTTAGGTAATACATCACATCAATGTTTTTTGTGATAATATTACAACTTCATTTCAATGTTATTATTGGAATACATGATGTCCATGGGTGTTGACAGGAGGATGAGAGAATTTGAGTGATGACCCTACTTGCATGTTACTTGGTGAATCGGTGAAAAACGTGGTTCAATTTTTCTTCATTGATTTTTTAAATCTTTTGAGGTATAAATATTATATTATTTATTGATTTCAATCAATATTCGTGTTTTGTACATGTCAATATTGGTTGAAAAATGTTTTTCAACATAATCTATGTAAGTAAGAAAAATGAAATCATGTATTTTTAATTTCTTTTATTTATGTATTGGGATATTGGTGATGTAATACTTAATCTTGGGATTATATGTGATTTTTTTAATAAATATTTATATGGATCAGTGATTTAGATTCACAAATCCATGGTTTCTAAATTTCTATATTAATTTGAATACTAACCATAGATTGAACTAAATCAGTACATGAAGTTCTGAATGTATAAATTCTAATAGAAATATTTATAAGGAAATAAAATCTATTTATTTTAAAAAATTATCTACATTTCAAATTCATTAATAAAAGTATAATATTTTTGTTGTATATCAATTGGATTTATATTTTTACTTACATGTTATATTACAGATGAATATATATTCTTATAAGGATGAAAAAATATTATATATATATATATACATTTATATTTATATGAATATACGTGTTTAAAAGTAGGAAATAAATTTACAAATTTAGATATTAAAAAGGTAAAAAATATATATATCATATATGTGTGGAATAAAATATATTTATTTATATATATTTCTAAAAGTGAGGTTCATTTGTCAAGAAGATATAAATATATACTGGGGTTTATAGTTACTATATAAATAATAATTCTTCAATGTAGTATACAAAATAATTGTTGGACAAATTATATTTAAATAGTTATTTTCAATAAAGGACATGTTGAAAAAAAAGTATATATACACATAGATTATTTGTGGTGCATGAGATAATGAGTTATCTCTAAAAGATTAAAACAATTTCTCAATGTGTGTCATATTTGTTAAGGATGTAATTGAACATGGTAAATTGAAATAGATAAAAATAGCGGGGGGGGGGGGAACAAATATGTGTGAATAAAAATGAAATAATTGAAAAAAGGGTTTTCAAAATTAGTAGTGCATAATAGATGAAGCCATGTGGGGTGGGGAACTAGGATATTAATTTTTGGAAATGTACATAAATATGAATAATAAATATTTACCAGTATAAATATAATAGGTATGTCATCTATATGTAGAGTTAGATTAGTAATAATTTTTTAGAGAAAAAAACATGCTTTTATTCAGGATATTCCCTACACATTCTACCAATAATAATAATAATAATACATTTTATGAATGAAACTATATTTTTGAATAACATGATAATTTTTATTATAAAATAAGTTTGTGCATCAAGGCTATGATATAAATGAATACCTTTTATACTTTATTAAAAAAAATATACATATTTTTAAACATACATAAAAAGTGTGAGAGATAGTGTATGTATTATTTTTTAAGGGTGTTGTTATAAATAAATTACAAATCCTCTTAGTAAGAGGAAAACTCGATAAAACTAACTATTTAAATATGTTTTAATGAAAGTCATATTATTAAATTTAATATGAATTTAAAATAAAAATTTCATGTGAAATTTTATTTTCAAAATAGTTGTTTTCAAAAAAATACCTCAAAATTTAATCTTGTTTTGAATGGTTTTATATATTCAATGCAATATTGATGTTGATTTAAAACAATAATTGTATGTGTACAGAAATCATTTTGATATTACCTATTATTAACCTCCCCAAAACCATCTTCAAAATGAAACATTATCCACAAAACTAATATGTTTATAATTGTAATATTACATTTACCAAATTTCCGGATCATGTTCAATATGTTTTATTATAAAAGTTTGATTTCATAATTCCAATGATTAAAATTTATAATTTATTTGGGTTTTATCTATATGATTATTTATATTGAAATAATTAAATTCCATGGATTACATTCATAATTATATTTTAGTATTCCCATACATTAAATAAATCCTAGATGGTGTTACACATATGTTTTTTGGAATGAAAATCACATCCTTTATTTTTATTGAATATTTATTACTTTTAATTCCTAATTTAAAGGATTTCTTACAAACATATAGATAAACATTGTAAATGATCGTTTTTAAATAATAATGCTTTTATGGAAAACACTAGTGACAAAAATAAAACTATATTGTCTTTTATTATAATAAGGAACATGGAATATTTAAATGGATATGAAGGGGTATTGAAACCAATCCATATGTAAATTTTCTATACTATCAGGTTTATTCCCAATATTTCTTTCATTGTCCTAGGTTTACTCATGGTATTGTTTTACAGAGCATAAAACGTGTTTTCTAACTATTGAATGAATATACATTATTTCAATAGGCAAAATATTATATTTAAAAATTATTTATAAGGTTTAATAATTTATTAAAAATAATTAAGATTTTAAATTTAACTAATTTATTAAAAAATAAATGAAATTTATTTTACGAAAACACCTTATTTAAATTGAATGAATAAGGTGATTTTAATATATTATCAAATTTTTTAATAAAATAAAATATATTATTTTGAGGAAAAATGATTTCAAAGCTGTTTCCATTAGTATTAAAATGGTGTGTCTTGATTTTAAAACCCCCATCATATCCTTTATCTCACCGCAAGTTAAAAAATTCATTTCCCATGGTTTTATAATGAGTGGGAGTTACTGTAGAAACATGTATCGATTATAAAAAATAGTCACAGTGGAGAAAAAAAGTTTATTTGATAAATTTAACATATGAATGTGATAGTTTTATGAAATTTACAAATATATAAACCTATAGGATTATTTAAAATATACGGACATTATAATGAATCATACTTTACATTCATTGTTATTACATCATAATTTAATCATACTTTTTACAACATATAACAAATCCATGAAAGGACCGTATAGGTATAGTGTCATTAGAAACTAGGAAACATAAACAACTGGTTCATAAAATCAACTACATTGTCTCCCATTTATTTCATCATATCTAGAGTCCTTTTTTTCATATCCTACTTAATATTTTTCTTCTTGACCTAGGGAAAAGAAAACATACAGAAGGTTGAGCTCAAATTCTCAATAAGGGTAAACAAAATAAATATCAATCATATCATATTCACAATAACATAACATTTTGGAAATATGAACCTGCAAAAGAGATCATAATATCTTGTCATGGGATAAATTATAGTAATGAAAAGTAAACCCAAATAATCATAACGTAAAACAAGAAACATTGTGGCATACACACATAATCATAGAAAATCATTTCTTATTAGTCAAGACTCATTTCCATGACTATCATAGCGGACAAAGTCCATTTCATAACCATGTTCACTCATCATTCCAGTCCTGTATCACTGAACCAGTTTTACTTGACATTCCAGTCAAGAGTATCTCATGAGATATAAATACATACCTAATGAATTAGAGGGAGATATAGGTCCCACCCATCTCATAATAAACCCATTCATATGTGATCCAAAAATCATAAATCATACAACATAGCATAACCCATTTAATAAAAATGGAATTCATAAACATCATGTCATCAAAACATAATCCATAAAAGGACATCATAAAAATAATTCCACCATAACATAATCAAATAAATTTAAAAATAGGGATATAAACAAAACCCTATATTATCTTAGTTGGAAAATAATTTTTATAAAACACTTGAACTCCATTCTTGAGGAAAATATCCTTTCTACTTCAAAAACATTTTTCCTTTATTAACATGTCAAACAATTTTAAAATAAAATAATTTGATTAAAAATAAAATTAAAAAAATTTAAAGGAATAATCATGGAAATAATGTTCTATGAAATCATAAAAATCCATTCATGCCATATAAGTTAATGAAACATAATTCTTGTACTTTGGCAGGAAAAGTCAAAAAGTACCTCTTACTAAAAACGACAAAAGATTCCTTTCATATCTTTTACTAAAAACTCACCAATGGGTATAATTGGATTTAAAAAATTGTAGGAAGATAGAAGTAACATTACATATTGAGTAAAGATGGATGTGGATGATATATATTCCCTAGTAAATTCTGAAGTATAAACAATATTGGAAAAAAATGAGATTGTGAGATTTTTCCCTTACCTTAGGTCCGATATTCTTTGTACGTATCTGAACCTCAGGTATAATGATTTAAAAAATGTTACTGACTTATTTCAGAATAATATTTATTATTATGATATCATATATTATCATATTCTTATCTTCTTATTAGTAATATTTCATTGTTACTTGTTATTCGGGTGTTCATTGCTTTATGTTATTATGCATGTTTTGTCGAATAAATTTTTATTACTCTTTTTAGTTTAGAGATACCACATTTACAGAATGGTATTAATGTAATATATATCATATTTATTAATTAAATTCATTTATATAATCATTATTCAATGAAGATCATGTAGAACTAGTCGCATCACATCGTGGAGATGGTAGGTCATAAGTACGCACGAGCGATGATATTGTTCCAATGATCGTGGAATTGTACTGAAGTGTATGTATACTATTTCAGAATCAATATCACTTTAAAATAATCATATATAGTTATTCTTTACACCATTATACCCTTCCAAGTAAGGTGGTGGTAGAAAACAGTTTACACTATGGCGTGGAGACTGTATTCTGTACGTACGCACGCACTGTGATTTCATTTTCCGTAGGATGGATGGAAGGTGAAATAGGCTTGTGTCATATTTATAATAACATATCAGTATATGAGATATACTGATGTTATTACTTCATAATGAAACAACTAAATAAGATGAAGTAGAAGAAGAAATAAATTTAAAAGAAGCAGTAACGGATATTACTTCTTCTTCGACATGCCTCTTTGAAACCTCCACTTAGGGCACTAAAATTGGTATTTGAAGAAGAGAAGGACCTCTATTATGTTTCTAAGGAAGTTTATAAGGGAAATGGTCAGGGGTTGGTCGAGTTGGAAGGCTCAAAATGGTGTGAGGAGGAGAGAGAGGAGGTTCCCTTTTATAAGTGAGGAGAGGGGCAACTTAAAAATTATAAGAAATATTAATTTATAATAAATTCCAAACCCACTTAAAAACCTCCAAAAATGACTCAAATACGATGTTTTGATGACATAGGGTTGTAACCTCATCAACTAATAAGATTTAGAAATGTTGTAAATTTATTTTAAACATTATCAACTTGATTTATCCTTATATAATCTATTTAATTTTATTTGTGGTAATACTATTTTAAATTTTAAATCATTATAAATATTTACTTATATGTTTTGAATTGACAATAATTGTATAATTTATTACATTTTTGACCATATAAATTTTAATTTATCATTTTTAAATATTTTTGTGACTTTAAAACAAATTTATAATATGCAATTTTTATAAAATAACAATAGTGTCAATTGTGACACAATTCATTTATTTGAATTTAAATAAAATATATACAGAAGATATGTTCGAACTAATAGAGGTAATAGATTAATAACATGTCATTATTATCTTTATATATTGTGGAGAAGATTAAATAGTTCATATAATATTTATTTTAATTCTTTTAAAATCATTTATTTGATATTTCAATCAATAAAATAATTTCATTATCACTATTGTGTCATAATTAATGATAATTATTTCATCCCTAACATTTATAAATAAATTCATATGATGTAGATAATTTTATTATCTTTCTAGGGACTATTTATATCCGATGTTTTATGACTTTTAACACTAACGTAATATTATTACACTTATAAGATTTAAGAGAGTGACATGTTGTCACTTTCTTTGATTTTAATTATAATTATATTATTTCATGGTAAAAAGTCCATGAAATGAATCTAGTCCGACCCTTAGGTGATATGAGTCATCTTTTATTCATCCAATATGATTTTGGAATGTGATAGGGTAATTTTAAAATCTAATTTTTACCCTTACTTACCCAATTTACCTTTAACTATAGTAAATAAAAATTACCATAGTTACTATTCTTAATAAAAAAATAAAAGTAACCTATTAAAATAATTTCTACCCACTGAATTCAAATATGGAATCCATTTTTTAAAATCAAAGCATTGAATATGCCGTAATTAATTTAAAATAAATCACGTTGTTATGAAAATGGTTTTTTAAAAGTTAAAACATTGCCAAAGATTGAAATGTTTATACCTATGAATTCAATGTAAAATTAATGGTAATGACATACATTATATTAAACGGTAATAAGATATTATATTTATACTTTAAAAACATTCAATATTATATTTTATCCATATAAATTATTACGATGATAAAAGTTGTTTTTACTTAAAATATAACGTGTTTTTACTATTCATTAAAATATGAATGTTATCATAATAATATGAAAATTTTATCCAAAGTAAATTTTGATATCCTGATTCCAAAGAAGAATTTTATTTTTTGTCAAATTGAACTTATAAACATGTTGAAAACAAGATTTTATGTTTGTGCGCCATCAATAGGTGGCAAAACTGCATTTTTTTGAAAAATACTTATTTTACCTAAAAAATTTATTTTGTTCACATTCCATGTTTTAGAAAATGTGTAAGATGAATAATAATGTTATAAAATTCAAAAATTAGTTAGTACTATTCATAATGGAATGTCCATAATAATATTATAACAATATATCGTTGTTTAGTGAAACTCAGTATTGCGTACAACACACGCTATTGAGGAATGTTGCACTTGCATATAATGCAAGCCAAGGTAGTGTTGTGTGTAGTAAAAGATTCCTTTTATATTGTGTATAAAATAAGACATAAAATATATACTTATCATAAAATATTAGGGTGTTACATTCTACCACCCTTAAAATGAATTTCTCCCTCAAAATTCGTCACTTTGTAACAAACATATGAGGATAGCTCTCCCTCATCGTGTCCTCAAGCTCCCATGTAGCTTCTTCTAATTGGTGGTTCCTCTATAAAACATTCACCAAGTGTGTGGTCTTGTTCCATTAAACTTTTTCTCTATGATCCAGAATCTCTATCGGCTATTCTTCATAAGAAAGACCTTGCTCCAGCAGTACAACTTCTGATCTTAGTATGTGTGAAGGATTAGGTATGTACTTTCTCAGGAGTGATACATGGACCACATGATGAACTTAAGAGAGATTTAGTGGAAGCACCAATTGATAAGATACCTTCCCAACATGATCCAGTATTTAAAAAGGACTGATATACCTAGGGATAAACTTGCCCTTCTTTCCAAATCTCATTACTCTTTTCCAATGAGATATTTGTACGAACACATTATCACCCACTTCAATCTCAAGGTCTTTTCTTTGGTTATAGGCATATCTTTTTTTACATCTCTGAGCTGATCTTATGTATTGCTGAAATGATCAGACCTTTTCAACCATCTCATCAGCAAGATCATGTCCTAATAGCTTTCTTTCCCCGACTTCATCCCAGCAAGTTGGAGTTCGGCATTTCTTTCCATAGAGAGATTCATAGGGAGCCATCTGAATACTGGAGTGAAAGCTATTATTATAAGAAAATTCAACCTAAAGTAGGTGTTGATCCAAACCACATTTGAAATCCATAGAGAAATCTCTTAACATGTCTTCTAGAGTTTGAATTGTTATCTCAGACTGACAATATGTCTGAGGATGATAAGCAGTACTGAAACTCAACTCTGTATCTAGAGTATGCTGAAGACTTCGCCAAAACATCGAGGTAATCCTCGGATCCCGACCAGATATAATGGAAAGCGGTACTCCATGAAATATTACCACTTCTGTTACATATATCCTAGAAAGCTGATCCAGTGAGAAAACATTTCTATTAGAAATGATGTGTGCCTACTTCGTAAGATGATCAACTATGCCCCAGATAGCATTATTGCCTTTGGATATTTTAGGATGTCCAGTGACAAAGTTCATGGTGATGATTTCCCATTTCCATTCTGGTATGTGTAATGTATTAATCATCCCCTTATACTTTTGCCACTCAGCTTTTACTTTCTGAAAAACAATGCATCAAGAGACATAATCAGCAACATCACTTTTCAAGCCATCCCACTAGAAGTACTCTTTCAGGTCCCTAAAAATCTTCGTTCTTCCAGGATGAATATAGAATGAAAAACTATGAGCCTCATCCAGTAGTGCCTTCATTAATTCTGGGATGGGAAGAACACAATCCCGATTCACGATCCTTATTATCCCATCACAATCGAGGTTTAATTCAGGATCATTTTTCACCTTCTTTTGTAACTCTACATCTTCTTTCTGTGTCTATTTAATCCTCACATGAATAGATGGTTGAACATTCATTTGAGAAAAATAAGATTTTTTCCCTTCCATTATAATTATAAGAACCATCCTTTGCAAATCCATAAATATTGGATCTTTTGTGATCCTCATTATGGATAATCAAGCATGGCCTTTTGACTTAATACATCCCCCACCTTGTTTTCTTTCCCAGGGTGATAATGAATTGAGCAGTCATAATACATAATCATCTCTAACCATCTTCTTTGGTGCATATTCATCTTTTTTTCTGTGATAATATACTTCAAACTTTTATGATCTGTATAAATATCACACCTTTCACCATAAAGGTTATGACTTCAAATCATTAATGCATGACTATAGAAACTAACTCCAAATCATGAGTTGTGTAATTTTTCTCATGGATTTTCAACTGTCATGAGGCATAAGCTATCACCATATCATTTTGCAAGAAAACAAACCCCAATACTTTATTGGATGTATCATTGTAGACCACAAACCATTCTCCACTACACGGCAGTGTGAGCACAGGTGCATTGGATATCCTTCTTTTTAACTCCTTGTAATTTTCTTCACACTCCTCCTTCCAAACCAACATAACTCCTTTTCAAGTCATCCTGGTGAGTGGATTAGATAACCTTGATAAATCTTTCACAAAACGTCGATAATATCCTATCAAGACAAGAAAAATTTGGATCTCAGTTATTGTTTTGGGTCTCGACCATCTTTCGTTAACCACTGTCTTTTCCAGATCCACAGATATTACCTCTTTTGAAATTATGTGACCCAAAAATGAATCTTTTTGATTCCAAAATGCACACTTGGTAAATTTTTCATAAAGATTATCCTTTATCAGGGTCTTTAAAACAATTCTCAAGTGATCTTCATGTTATTACTTGCTCATTTAATAGACATGAATATCGTCTATAAATACTACCATAAAATGATCAAGATAGTCTCTAAAGACTCCATTCATCAGATCCATGAAGATATCAGGGGAATTAGTAAGACCAAATGGAATCACTATAAATTCATAGTGTCCATACCTTGTACGGAAAGATGTGTTTAGTATATCCTCCCCTTTGACCCTTATTTGATGATACCCTGAATGAATATCAATATTGGAAAAGTATTGAGCTCTATGTAGTTTGTCAAATAAGCCATCAATGCATGGGAGAGTATATTTTTTCTTGATAGTGACCTTGTTAAGTTCTCGATAATCAATGCAGAGTCTCATTGATCTATCTTTCTTCTCAACAAATAGGACATGTGCTCCCCCAGGTGACGCACTAGGGTGTATGAATCTGTTATCATGATTCTCTTGGATTTTCTTCTTCAATTCCTGCAACTCAATAGGGTCCATTCTATATGGTGTTTTTGAAATAGGAACAACACCTGGTATGATTTCTATTGAAAACTCAACATCATGATTTGGGGGAAGACCTAGAAAATCCTCCGGAAAAACATCATCAAACTCCCGTATAATTGGTTGATTATAAATCATTAGTTTCCCACCAACCATTTGATATAAATAACCTTTATTTAGTGGAATCAAGACCCATAAGATGGAATAAATTTCCACTGGATTTTCATGTTCATCCTTGCATGGATAGATAATCATAGATTGATTAGGAATATGAAATGTGACTTCCCTTATATGGAAATTGAAATGATCTCTATATAAACAATACAATCCTTTCTATGAATCAAATCAAATTCCACTATAGGAAGGATCACAAGATTTTCAGGAAGCACTTTCCCAAAAACATTAATCGGAGAAGAATTGTAAACTTTTTATGTGACTGGTGTGCCATTAGGATTTTCCACAGCTAACTCAACATCTAGTTGTTGAGGTAATACAGCGATACCGTTAACAAAAAATTCATTAAAAAAAGTGGGTGGATAAAAAATCAAAAAAAACATTTTCTACTTTAGAGTTGATGGTAAGTGTAACTTTCACCACTTCTTTATCGTACTCCACATTGCCGATAGTAATTTCATGAAAGTTTCCTTTGACTTTGGCCTTAAGAGTTTATTGACGTCGATCATCATCAACAACCATTGGATTTGGGAATTGATTGGCAGAAGGCCTTATCTCCTTGAACATGAATCGTTGAAGTATTGGAGGTGCATTCTGTGTATCCCTTTCCTTGTTCGCATCATTAGACATAATCTTCCAATTATTTCGATATTCAACTGCCTGATGACCTTCTTTTCCACACATAAAACATTTTCCTGTCCCTTTAATAAAATTCCCTCCATGTTTCATTCCACAATTTGAGCATAATGGAAAACTCATCTTCTTTTCAGTTTGGTCTATATATTTTCTTTAAATTCCTGTTTCCTCTTCTTATTAAACCCATATGACTGATGGCTTACTCCAATATCCATCTCAACCTTGAGAGCACATCAAACAATTTCCTCGTAGCTATTGAATTACTCTATGTCTAATGCCCTTCGAAGACATGGATTTAATCCACTAAAGAATCAATCTATTTTACTCTCAAGTATGATAATAATTCCAGAAGTGTACCTTGCAAGTCTTGTAAAATTTTATTTGTAGGTACCAACTGATTCAGCATCCTTTTTATTTAGTTCAAGAAACTCTTTCTCCATCTTTGTTCGAAGAATATGAGAGAAGTACTTAATGAAAAATATGTTCTTGAACTCATCCCATTCCATGGAATAAATTTCATCCCATTGCCTTGTATTCTTGATAAGATTCCACCACTAATCAGCATCACCTTCCAAACAATACACAGATAAGATGAATTTGTCATGTTCAGAACATTTTAGAATTAAAAATATATTTTTAGTGGTACTAATCCATTTTTCATCCACTAATGGATCAGATGACCCGCTGAATGAAGGTGGGCATTGCCTCATGAAGGATTCAATAGAATGTTGCTTCTTCCTTTACTCATTTGGAATTCCATCATGATTCATATCTTGAGAATGTTGTGAGAGCGTTGCTGTAATATTTTTCATTCCAACTCCCATAACATTTGGTTGCTCAGGCAGACAATCATTTCATTGTCCATCAAATTCAGCATTAACATGCTTCCATGAGGTTCCAAGCATTGACTAAAACCAAGATGCATAGTGTGAGAAACCCTAATTACAACAGTAAAACAACATAATCAGTAATAAAATTTCACACATTAGTTCTTATCATAGGTTATTCATGGCCATTTCTAAAATACTACGATTATGATCTATTCATAGACTAATCCTTAGGGTTCTTACTTAGGTTTTCACATCCTAGTTTCCAAAGGATGACTATACCTTTCCACTGATACCAACTATAACGACCCATACTTTACATACATTGTTAGTACATCAGAATTGAAGTATACTTATTACAACATATAACAAAACCATGAAAGGACTATATAGGTATAGTGTATTTAGAAACTGGGAAACATAAACAACTGTTTCATAAAATCAACTACATTGTCACCCATTTATTTCATCATATCTAGAGTCCCTTTTTGAAAATCCTAATTAATAACCATCTTCCTGACATGGGGAAAATAAAACATACAAAATCGTGATCTCAAATGCTCAGTAAGGGTAAAAAAATAAATATCAACCATAGAATATTCATAATAATATAACATTTTCAAAATCTTAACCTGCAAAAGAGATCATAATATCATGTCATGGGATAAATCATAGAAATGAAAAGTTATCCCAAATAATCATATCAAAAAAAGTGAAACATTGTGGAATACACACATAATCATAGAATATCATTTCTTATTAGTCAAGACTCATTTCCAAGACGATCATAGAGAACAAAGTCCATTTCTAAACCGAGTTCACTCCTCATTCCAGTCCTGTATCACTAAACCGGTTTAACATGTCATTCCAGTCATGTCTATCTCATGAGATATAAATATTTACCCAATGCATTAGAGGAAGATATAGGTACCACCCATCTCATAATGAAACCATTCTTATGTGTGCCACAAAATCACAAATCATACAACATAGCACAACCCATATAATAAAAATGGGATTTTTAAACACCATGTCATCATAACATAATCAATAAAAGGACATCATAAAACTAATTCCATCATAACATAATCAAATCAATGTAAAAATAGGGATATAAACTGAACCCTATATTATCTTAGATGGAAATTAATTTAATAAAACACTTGAACTCCATTCTTGAGGAAAATATCCTTTCTACTTCAAAAACATTTTTCCTTTCTTAACATGTCATACAATTTTAAACTAAAGAAGTTGATTAAAAATAAACTTGAAAACATTTAAATGAAGCATCGTGGAAATAATGTTCTATGAAATAATAAAAATCCATCAATGCTGTATATGTTAAAAAAATAGTATTCTCGTACTTTTTCCAAAAAAGATAAAAAGTACCACGTACTAAAAATGACAAAAGATTCCTTTCATATCATTTACTGAAAACTCACCAATTGGTAGATTTGGATATAAAAAAATTTAGGAGGATAGAAATAATATTACATATTTAGGAAACATGGATGTGGATGAAAAATATTCCCCAGTAAATTCTGAAGTATCAACAATCTCGCATAAAAATGAGACTGTGAGATTTATCCATTACCATAGGTTCGATATGCTTTGTACATATCAAAACATCATGTATAAGGACTTAAATAATGTTATTTAATTATTATATAATAATATTTATTTTAAATATATCATATATTATCATATTCTTATCTTCTTATTAGTAATATTTCATTTCTACTTGTTATTCGGGTGTTCATTGCTTTATGTTCTTAGGCATGTTTTGTCAAATAAATTATTATTCCTCTTTTTACGTTATAGATACCTCATTTACAGAATGTTATTAATGTAATATATATCATATTTATTCATTCAATTTATTTATATAATCATTATTCAATGAAGATCATGTAGAACGAGTTGCATCACATTGTGGAGACGGTAGGTCGTACGTACGCACGAGCGATGATATCATTCCGATGATCGTGGAATTGTATTAAAGAGTATGTATACTATTCTAGAATCAATATCACATTACAATAATCATATATAGTTATTCTTTACACCATTATACCCATCAAAGTATGGTGGTGGTGGAAAATAGATTACACCACAGCGTGGAGACGGTATTCTGTACGTACGCACACGCGGTGATTTCGTTTTCCGTATGATGGATAGAATGTGAAATAGGGTTGTTTCATATTTATAATAACATATCAGTATATGAGTGATACTTATTTTATTACTTCATAATGAACCAACTAAAGAAGAGGAAGTAGAAGAAGAAATAAATGTGAAAGAATCGGTAACAGATATTACCTCTTCTTCGACACGCCTCTTTGAAACCTCCTATTAGGGCACTAAAATTGGTCATTGAAGAAGAAGAAGACCTCTAGTGTGTTTCTAAGTAAGTTGAGAAGGGAAATGGGTAGGGTTTGGGCGAACTTGAAAGCTCAAAATGGTGTGAGGAGGAGAGGGAGGAGGTGCACTTTTATAAAGGAGAAGAGGGGAACCTTTGGAATTATAAGAAATATTAATTTATAATAAATTTTATCCCCAATTAAAAACCTCCAAAAATAACTTAAATCCGAATATTAGATGAGATATGGTTGTAATCTCATCATCCAATAAAATTTAGACATGTTGGGAATTTATTTGAAAGATTATCAACTTGATTTATCCTTTTATAATCTATTTAATTTTATTTGTGGAAATACTATTCTAAATTTAAAATCTATATAAATAATTACTTATATGATGTGAGTTTTCCATAATTGTATACATATTACATTGTCTAAAATATAAATTTTAATTTATAATTTTTTATTATTTTTGTGAGTTTTAAAAAAATTTCAAATATGTAATTTTTTTAAAATAACAATTGTGTAAATTTTGACACTATTCATTTATTTGAATTTAAATAAACTATATACAGAATATATGTTAGAAATAATAGATTTAATAGATTCATAACATGTAATTTGTATGTAGAAAATTAGTGTATCACATTAAATAGTTCATTAAATATTTAATTTAATACTTTTAAAATCATTTATTTGATATTTCAATCAATAAAATAATTTCAACATCACTATCGTGTCATAATTAATGATAATTATTTAATCCCTAAAAATTATAAATAAATTAAAATGATGTAGATAATTTGATTATATTTCTATGGAATATTTATATTTGAAGTTTTATGATGTTTATCACTAAATTAAAATCATTACACTTATAAGATTTAAGAGAGTGACATGTTGTCACTTTCTTTGTTTTAATAATAATTATATTATTTGATGTTGAAAAGTCCATGAAAATAATCTAGTCCGACCCTTAAATGATATGGGTAGACTTTTATTCATCCAAAAAGATTTTGGAAATTATTAGGGTAATTTTATATTCTTATTTTTACCCTTACTTACACGATTTACCTTTAACTATAGTAAATAAAAAATATCGTAGTCACTATTCATAATATAAAAAAATAAAAGTAACCTATTAACATAATTTGGACCCACTTAATTCAAATATGGAATCCATTTTTCAAAATTGAAAACACATAATTTTTAGTAATTAATTTAAAATTAATCTCATTGTTAAGAAAATAGGTTTTAAATGTTAAAACATTTCCAAAGATTGAAATGTTTTTACCTATTAATTCAATGTAAAATTAATGGTAATTACATACATTATATTAAATGGTATAAATATATTCTATTTATGCTTTAAACCATTAAATATTATAATTTAACCATATAAATTAGTGCGATGAAAAACGTTGTTTTTAATTAAAATATAGCATGTTTTAACTATTTATTAAAATATGAATGTTATCAGAATAATATGAAAAATTTATCCAAAGTAAATTTTTTTATCCTGATTCCAAAGAAGAATTTTATTTTTTTCAAATTGAACATATAAACATGTCAAAACTAGATTTAAATTTGGTCTGCCATCAAAAGGCGACAAAACTGCATGATTTAGAAAAATACTTTTTTACATGAAAAGAATATTTTGTTCACATACCATGTTTTATAAAATGTTTAAGATTAATAATAATGTTATAAAATTCAAAATTTAGTTAATACTATTAATAATGGCTAGTAGATAATAATATTATAACAAATATAACATTTTTTAGTGAAACTCAATATTGCGTACAACACACGCTATCGAGGACGGTTGCTCTTGCGTTTAACGCAAGCCAAGATAGTGTTGTGTGTAGTGAAAGATTCCTTTGATGTTGCATATAACATAAGACATAAAAAAATTATACTTCTCATAAAATATCAGGGTGTTACATACATAATATTATTCAATGATGATAAATAATTTATTTTAATTACAAATATAAACTATATCATTGTAGAACATGGGAGTTCAGGTAATAGGCATTGTAAACCACTTCGTATTCATTACCACTTTTTTCTATGTATAGATTTTTTTCTAAAACTCTTTTCGTTTATATTATATTATTATTTTACGATTCCATAAGATGATTCCATATATTATTTATCTATTTCTCATTTAACTACTAATTATTTTCATTTAGATATGTTTCATCTCTATAAACCGGACAAAATGCTAATGGGTCATGTTGATAAAATAAGTCTATGTGATCAAAATTTCATATATTTTTTGTTTTCATTAGGGTATATTTATAACTGATAACTTTATATTCGTCCTTATATGTTCTCGCTCTCCTTATCGGTGTTATTGTTTAAATTCTTATAGTAACATCTATATTCAATTAATCAATGTTAGATTCACCTTCTTTTGTTAGAATAATTATATTTATATAATTTAGTAAACTTTCATCTTCTTCAAAAATAATATTAAAATAAATTCATGATTTAAATACTTATCTCCAGCAATTCTCATTGATATAACTGAACATATTAAATTACACTTTTTAAAACCATTATTTGAATCATTTATAGGTAATAATAAGAAATAAGAATCCAAATAATAATCCATAATATTTTTTTAACTATATATTTATTTATTCACTTCTGTGTTTATAATGTAAATTTAATATCCATACACATTATAATGTTTAAGTGTCATCTTTATCAGGTTCCATAATAGATATAGTTTTTTCTTCACTATGGGGATGAAAAAGAACAATTTTTTATATACTACCACATGCATAAAATAATTCTTGAATCACCAAGAGATTTTTCATTAGTTAAGAAATTTTCATTCCAATTTTTTTTACCATCGACTGTCTCCATTCTGTGAAACTTTTTTATTTTTTATTTTACTTAAATATGATACTAGATTCTTGATTCCATGATTTTTCAACTAACTCCATATGTTGAAGGAGATATATTATGTGCCATTTTCTAATCATATAATTTTTATTATTCTTATATATTCATTCTCACCCTAAAAAACCACTTGATGAATAAATCTACTTCTAATTTGGTGTGGATGAATATAATATATCCATTATTCTATAATCATTAAGAAATGATGTGATTTTTACCACAATATTAATTGAGAATAATATTTTTAGCTGATAAATTATTGTAAATTATATTGAATAAGTTTTAATCTCTCCATATCTATGGTCGGTAAATATATAACACTATATTATCAATAATATGAGAATTAAATGTATTTTTCCATTCGTTACTATGATTTTAGATATCTATTGAAGAGAAATAATTGTTAAAAAAATACCCATAATCAACTAATTTATATAATTTTCACATTAGTGCCAAATATTATTTTCTTATTTAATTATAGTGAGAAATGCATTCTCTTTTCTATCCACTTTATATATATTACACTTTGTTCTCCATCCCATCACTAATGAATCTCTTACTGTTATTTAAATAAAGAAAACAATTTTCTTAAGGATTAATTGATAACCTGAATAAAGTAATAAAAATAACATAATATTATTACATAAGTGACTAAACACATAGATCACATCAATATTTTTCAACTCCATTGAAACTATATTGGTTATTATTTTTAATTTGATCATTAGTGCATAGTAATTGAAATATTGGATCATTGCATAAACATTAATTTTCATAATCATTTGGTAGTACATGACCCATATCACTTTGTATGGATATCCACCATCAAGGATATATGTCCTTTTTCATTACTACATTGATTAATATTTCCACTAATAGTTCTTTTTAATTTGACTTCATTTTCAAGACATACTAGAATGGGTTGAGGCATATGATGGAAATTCATCATTTCTTCTAACATAATAAATTTTATCATATTCGTCCTCTTCATAAAAGTGGTAGAATCTATTATCTTTAGTCATTATATTTTATTTCATTGAATCCATTATATATTCCCTCTAATGTGAGTAATTATTACTAATTATTTACCTTTAATTCAGTGCCTTATAATCAATGATATAATAATTAAAACAATTTCCATAAATTGTGTAAATTATTTGAGGTGAAATAAATGTTATAAATCATCATTGAGGACTCATATTTTCATATACATTCATATTTTTCACCTATATTAAATGATACTTAGTGTGAATATGTTTTTTAAAATAGTTTCATGTTTTTAAGGACAATATGTCCTCATTGACATGTCTTCACAGGTCCAAAACATTTGCATAAATTAATTTTTATTGATAAACCATCATTGATTGATTAATATCTTTAATCATCATTAGCATAAATTTTTATTAACACTGATGATTCAACATCAATGTCAATTAAAATATTTACCAATGAAATTCGATTTCAGATCATGTGACACTTTCTAAACACCAAAATTTCCTCATTTAACCATTTCGAACAATTATTCATTTTAGAACATCCGAAATTATAGTTCTGTCATCGATTCATTAGACAATAATTTTATTTTAATTATCATTATTATATTTACTACTACTTGTTTTTTGTTTCAAAAAATTATTCAAAATCTCAAGTAAGATGAGTTAAGGTTATTAATCACCCTATATTTTTCTTCATATTTTATAATAACTTCTATAAATTATCATGATTATTTTTATATATCACCTTATTACTATAGATTTTTATTTAACTAATAGAACATGACATCATTTTAATTATGGAACTCATAAAAATGTTTTAGAAAACCACATCTCATTCTAATTTTAGTAAACTAATGGTCATGATCTTCAATAGAACCAATATAATATTCACTAAGATAAAACAATCATATGGTTAAATTTTATTCAATAATTTTAGAATCAATTTTATCAATAATTTATATTTTCTTTCCTTCATATCTTTAGAAAATTGAACAAAATATTCCTTGAAAAAGGTTTCACTTTATTCTTATTCCTTACTTACTAGACTCTTCTATTGGTACATCACACTATATACCACTATTGATTTTTATTAATAAATTATGGATAATTATATTCATTTGTTTTTTAAAAATCTTCTATCAGTTTATCCCTCAAACATCAATGTAAATATTTTGGCTATATTCATAAACATTCCAAAATTGAAACATGCCAAAGATTTATTTCCCTAAAACATCATATTCCCAAAAATAATTTCCTACTACCAATGATATGAAAACGTCACATACTTCCCATTATTGATATCCAGAAACATGAATCATGATATTATTTAATGATTTAATGTTAATTTCATTAAAAATATGAATATATGTGTCTTATAGATTTAGATATATTTTATATAAAAACATATGGCTGTGATGATCATTTGGTTGTAGATATACGTGATTTCATTCTTCGAGTTATGATACAACTAACTATATAAATTATGTTACATCATAATATATTTCTTGGTAATTTAATAGTACTTTATTTCATCACCATGAATATTGATAGATCCAACCACCTCAAAAATAATTTTAAAGAACATATAAATGTTTTAAATTAGATCAATAGTCATATCATCATATTTTTATCCTATATAATATATTTCTTATTCATTTTACCCCATCATAGTTGATAGTTATATTTTTATAAATCACCATTTCCAAATAAAATCACCAACATTTTATATAAATTTAATTTTTATGATTCCAGTTACACAGTGATTTTTCATAGAATCAACATTATTAATCTCTATATCTTCTTAACTAATTAATAGTAATGTGACCTCACATATTTAATTCTTTGATATCCGGATATTGTAGGTTATATCTTAACTTATTCCTCTATATATTTTATTTTCACCACTAATCGATTCTCGATGGAAAATAAATTGACGATTTTCCAATATAAAATGTGATTTTTGAAGTTAAAATATGTCTATTAAATGATTATGAATGGTGGACTATTGATTTAATGGACTATAACCACTTCTCTATATCAACATATTAATTTAAGGAATAATTACAATAAATTAGAAATAAAATGAACACTAATTAAACTTTTGAAAATTATAATTTACAAGAATCCATTGATGTTGTAATCACCATCATTTTACTATCATTTTTAAATCTAGTTAATCAATTAATTATTATCACTAAAGTATCCTTATACATTTATTCTTTGATAACTTTTTAGCTTTCTATATTAATATATTTTATTACTTCTAATTTATTTTAATATCATAAATTTCATCTTTTAATTTTGACACCTGAAATTTTATAATTATTATGTCATCATCGAGGATTGAAACAATCAATGATACATAATATAAAATAATCATGGTATAAAATAATCGAAAAAATATAATTTTTTTTATAATTTTTATAAATATTTTAGAAAACCTCATAATATGGTATGATTTATTACCATTATAAAATGATAAGACTAATTTTATCACTCTTGTAGAATGAAATATCCAACTATAATAAAATTTATAAAAAACCTCATCCATAAAATTTGAGACAAATTTTATTGTTGAACCTGGGTAAATTATAGTTTAATATTCTCTAATTATTTGATTAATATTCCTATTATACTTGTATGATATCATCCATGGTTTAATATCCTTTTTTACCAAATATAACCAAGCACAGTTTTCGCTATTTGGGAGTTGAAATGTAATATATTATTGAAATTAAAAACTCTATATTGAAATAACATATATTTTTACATGATGAAGAGTATCCTAGTTTAAATAATTTATAATGTAAAATATTTTAATCATAATGTTTTCTGGGGGTGTTCATTATCACATGATTCCCAATTGTTCTCCATGACTCATGACATTATAGAGTCCCTTTCAGGGTTTTAAATTATACTTTATGCATAATCATATGTTCTTTATTATAATACACATTTATACATTATCTAATATTACCTAGATTTCCACAACTTGAATAAAAATATTCCCAACTGAATCAGATTAAAAAAATATAAAACATTACATCTGTTGGTTATAACATTATTAGTAAACATATCTTTGGAATTTAAATAGATTTCAATTTTTGGGATTACTTTTAGTGGTCAGGCTAATGAATAAAATTAAATATGATACATTCTTTTTTCCCAAAATAAATATTTTATTTATTTTGGATGATTTACATTCATATCCATGTATTATCTAGAAAATTGAAATAGTCTTTTAAACATTCAATCATTTTTGAAATGTGATTTTACCTTATTCAACTCTTACATTATCTTATTTTTATAAAATAATCTAAAATATAGATTCTTTATTGATTTTTATTATCTTTATTAACCTTCAATGTGTTAATTTTTGAAAAATTGTGTTCTACAGCTTCAATCATTTTCCCCCATCATTCAATGAAATCATTACTGTCATTTTTCACAAAGCTTATTCCAAAAAATGGCTTGATGTTAACCAATTCTATCGAATTTCCATATATTGTATGGTGTTAAAACATAAATTTTTCAAATTGAGTTATTTTAATATATATTTGCTCTTTTTTGTTCTGGGATTCATTTAATAGTCTACAAATTTTCATGTTCTTACTTTATTTACTATACATCACGACATATTCACATTATTGTTTAACATTGCGAGAAACAAATTATTTTTTTTTATCTTCTTATATTTTTAACATTATCATTTTTTAATTATTAATATCATTGTATCATTCAAAAAAACAATTCATTTTTCTATTATATTAAAAAATAATTTATCAATGTTTTCTTTTTTGAGGATAAAATATTTTTATTGAAATATAATTTCAGATTTATTTCAATATTTTATATTATTTATAGTAAATAACTTTAGTAAAATATTTTTGGAAAATTGAAAAAATTCTATAACCACTATATAGCCTTCTTAGGTATCTCACAATAATGTTTCTTATTATACCACCCACAAAACATAAAATATATTTTTTCATTAAAAATCTATATTTCCATCAACTAATCATGATATCAATAAGTGATAGAAATTTATCACTGATATCTTATTCTCCTTTTCAGGGTTGAGATCCTAATTATCCATTTTCCTGGTATTATTATAATTAGACGAGTTATTTTATGTTCCTTTATTTTTAAAATTCATCTCATTTTTAACCATGGGACTATAGATCATTAGTAGGCGACTCTACCAAATTCCATTCCATAAGTGTTATGACAATTTGGTTATATAGGAGTAGATGTTTTTTTATTTTTCATAATAATATATTCATACATAATATCGTTGAAATTAAATAATATTCTTCAAATGACCCCCTTATTATAGTTAATGAAACCATTTTTCCATAGTATTTGACCTCAACATTTCATTAAATTTATTTTTCATGACTAGTATCCTATACTAATTGTCCTTTTTTATCATTTATAAATATTAGAAAAAATATATAATATTTCTTTTGAGGATGTGGAGGGTATTAAATTAAAGTATATATAATTTTATATTCTTTGGATATAGTGTTTTATGTATTTACATTAACATCAATAATCATTAATTTTATTTTAATCATCCCCTTATACAAGGGATATCAAATTATTTTTCCATTCATGGAAGCATAGAAAATTAGAAACAATTATTATAAAATTTATCTAAATAGATTAAAACGTTTATAATTATTTTATATATTATAGAGTGGAATTGTAATTGTGTTAATTCAAATATCCATGTGAAACAATCATTCCCTGGTTGTATTATCAGTGATAATATTTTGGATCCAATATAACTTTTTTAAAATGATTTAATTCCAAATATCCAAATAGTATGGGGTGAATTTGTGTATGTAAACAAATTTACATAATGAAAATCGATTTCATGTTAGAAATAACACTCAAATATAACATTACAATCCAAAAAACATAATAATCAAAATAATGAAATCCATGTGATAGTAAAATATTATTTTACATTGTACAAATGAAACAAAAATATCTATACAGCATGAATTGGCTACAATATGTTGTATAGTGGTATATATTAATACACTATTGAGTGAATATATGTTATAGAAAAATATAATGATGAATTTATGGTTCAATTTCACCCTACAACTCCACTAACTACTTTAACACAGGGAATACAATATATTTCCTCTTAATTATTTGTAATGGGACTACCATAGAAAATCCACACTATTGTCAACTTTATGTGTTTCCATTATGAAATATTTACATGATTAGATGTTAAACACCAAAATATAGTAAATTATTTAACATAAACATAACAAACTCCTCAAAAATTAATATTTGCTGAAGTTCCTCAATTTTTTTTATTTACACACAATCAATTATTATAATGTTTCTAAATTCAATTAATGAAAACTTTTTAATATTTACTAAAACCTCCATCTTCCAATTAAATATTTAACATTTTCAGTTATCTTAAAATTTATTCATAATGACTGTGATAAATCTTTAATTATCCATCCAATCCACTGTATATTTGAAAAAAATATTTATATATTTAGAACATAATAGTATAACACATGTTCTCATAGTGTAAAATATTCCAATTAACACATATAATAGAATATCACCTCTTGATACTTTTCCCATGTCCAACATATAATAAGAATTATATTCAATGAATTCAAAAAAATTAAATATTTTATATTAACAAACATACTTATAGGGTAATAAATTATTCCACATAAAACTATGTAATGTTGTTATCATGTGTGACCTTAAATTGAAATAGATATCCCCGGACACATATTTTGAAAATATTTTTCTCCACATATCAGAGCCTTCCAATATAGAATAGTCAATAAGTCACAAATAAATAAACTCAACATATATCATTATTCAAATTTAAGAACCAATAACTAAAACAACAGACTTATTATGTACATGTACTGCATATTGAACATGAAAGTCATCACACACATTAATGAATAACATATATACATTTCATCCATACATGGATAAATAATTGAATACCTATTACATGACATGATTGATTATTTATTTCACCCACCAACTAAAATATCAAAATTGTATACAAATTAATTTCAATATTGTGTGAATAATTATGAATTTTTTCCAAATTTTTCCCAATAAACTGTAAAAATACTTTAATAATCTCTATAAAACAACCAGAATTCCTCGAAAAAGATAAATATAACAATAAAAATTGATAATTAACACTACCATATTAAAATACATTTAATTTATCAATAATTATTTCCAATGGGTGTCCTAAAGTAATTTATTTTATCTAATATCAATAACTATGAGGGATAAAATTTCCAAGATAAATTTTTATATACTAAATCCCTCCCAATATTTTTATAGTATCACATACTGAATCTATTAATAGTATCACACCATTTGAAATATTTCCATAAAATGTATCTAACTCATGTTTCTTCATGTGTGATGTCCCATATTTTGTATGAATATCAATAAAATTTGTTTTTAATTTCATATCTTTATTTTTGACCACTTCAATATAGATTTTATCATACCAGTTCTTTATAAAAGTTGAAATTATGTTTCATGGTTAACAAGTGCTTTCCCTCCCAATGTAAAAATTTATATTGTACTATATAATTTATTTAATGTGATCAATTAGAATGATGAGGTATTCAAAGGAATATATTTAGGGGTTTTAACATTCATTACTTTTGGTAAAATATTTATTAATCTAAAAGAAAAATTATCTATGTTTATTCCATTTAATGTGATATTAAAATATTTTTTATCCATATACCATCAAATTATGGTACTCTTAAAAATTCAATATGAATTAATAGTATATTTTTAAAATTAAAATAGGGTTTAATGTTTTAAAATATAATTATATAATTTCATATAGATATAATATAGGTGAATAATCATAGAGTTCACTAGGAATGAGGCAATTATATGCATATATAAAAAATATAATAATCATTAACTTCCTAATTGAATTTGTCAATTCATTAACATATTCATTAATTCTGAGGATATTGAATCCATAAAAAGTTATAATTTCCATGAAAAAATGCTAAAATATGGGAGAATAATTTATCACCAAATATGTTAATTATTTTAAAAGCGATGTCCATCGTGATTAGTGTTGTAGTGATATTATTTGACATACTAGTTAATATAGAAAATGTATAGAAAATTTTTCCTAGTTATAATCCACCTAAAACACCTTAAATGATATGAAGGATAAGATCTTAGAATGTTCTTAATTGATTGAAATAATTTTACTCGTGGAATATAATTTATGGTCAAGTAGGGATATACATGGATAAGGAAGGAGAATCTATTTTAATTTGAAGCTGCAATATGATATTCTATAGAGAACTAATTTAAATGGTATGGAAATAGAGATAGAAGTGACTTTTACTATGTATAAAAAATTAAAAAAATAAGTATTTGGGAATAGTTAAAAATACATGATTACACAAATGAAATTCATTAAAATCAGTCATGAAAATTCATAGACAATTGATGTTTGTAACACAATATTCTCTTCCATATAGACCTCATATTTATCGTATAACTATAGTGGATAAAAATGTACTAGAGGTTACCAAATTGATCATATATAATAATTTGAAATTAAAAGGGGTATATCTACTCACTAAACATATATTTTTCCCCAAATTCCAAAAATTACTTTCTATTGAATTGACACATAAATTTTTTCATTATAACTTCTTTTAATTATTTTTTCGAATATATATTCTACGAAAAAAATTATATATAGTGAAAATTTCATAATAATCTTCTAAAAAAGAAAATAATATACCAGACGTATATATTTTTGAGGGGTATTATTATAAACAATCACAATGTTCTTTATCACAATTCATTAATCTTTTCACGTATTCCAATAAATAAACATCTTCTATCACCCCCATTATACTATTTGGTTAAATGGAATTATATTTAAAAACATATTTTCTAAATTAAAATTATTTTATAACGTTAAAAATCATATTCAATCTCATTTAGGCTAATATTATAAATCCTCTTTCTTTTACATTCTTCTATATTTCTATATTACTATATTATCGAGAAAATAAATAAGGTCGCTCTATAACTAAATCAATCGAAATAATATCCCAATACTCATAGTTCATTAAAATACATTAATTATATTATTTCTTATACTTAGAATTTTTTATTTAATTTAGCCCTCTAATTAATGATATCAATGAAATTTCCCACAAATATTCATCAGATCTTAACATTATTTATAATAAAAAATATATTTTTTTTAAATATTGGTAAAGAATCCAAGACCATAACTTCAAAAACCATTAGTAATATATTCATATATAAAGTCACTAATAACAAATAATTGTTTTGTATTTTAGTCTCTGGGTATTTAAATAAGATTAACAACAAAAATGAATCATTATTCCTCTTCTGAGATGAAGTAGTGATAAATCAAGATCACATTGTTATGTTTTTTATAGGACAACAAAAATAATAAAACTGTATTAATATACTTATTAAGGGTGTTTATGTTTTTAAGGTCTAATGTCTAATAAGAAATTAAATTCTTATATCTATTTGAATTTTAATATACATTAGTGTGCATTAAAAAACTATCTTCTCTTTTACATCCCTCTTTTATTACTACTTATAGTTAACACTATATTTCAACAGAAACTATAATTTTTTAATCAAAATATATGAACAATTTAAAAAAACTATTATTTAATAAGTAATATAATAAAATAATTTAATGGTAAGAAATAACTTTTTTCCCGATTATTTTATGTATCAATTGACATAAATTCATAATATAAAAAATAATATATAAACATTTATCTAAAATATAATGATATTATTGTGTCATTCTATAAAATAAATATAAAATGTGTTTATTTTAATAATCACAATATTTTTATAAATGTTATCATATTTGATGGATTTTTAATTCATAATAATTACATTATTTTTTAACCCAAAAGATTCCATATATATTGGAATTAAATTATATAATTTTATATATTATTTATTATATTACTATCATTAAAAATTTGGTTCTTGATGGCTGATAATTTATTTATAAAATATCTTCCAATTATTTTACCCAATGAAATTCTTCCATCACAGAGAATCCAAATAATTAAATGCAATTTTACTTCCATATAGTTTGAAGACCATATATATCAAATATATAGTCTTATCATCAAAAAATGTTCATTCAAATATTTATAGATAACTATCCTAAATGTTTATATTATTAATATATAGAAAATATTTCAAATTCTCAACCATCATGTCCTTAACTTTTTAATACAAAAAATTCGCATATGTCTTAAATTTAACTTTTCATGAATATTTTTGGAAATTATTTTACGTATCTAAAGGATATATTTTCACAAAAAAACCCATAAAATATAAATAACTAAACATGAAATTTTAAAAATAATGGTCATACTAATTTCATATTCATTTTTCACACTAAAATTACAAATATTTTGGTCACAAGGGTAATATTTTTAAATTCAATTACTTTTAAAATTATAGGCAGAATCACCAACACACGTATTGAGTAAAAAATTAAATAATTAAAATCCTCTAAAATATGTCTCTAATTCTTTCAAATTAATTATAGAGGAGAATAAATATTCATTTATCAATTATTTGTTTTCACATAATCATTATACATTTTTACTCATTATTTATTACACTTTATTTGTAAATTAAAATAACCCAAAGGAATATTATTTTTTATCATAATACTTTTCATCATTTACTATTATCATTAAATAAATTACTTTTTCAAAGGTATTATTATAAGATTGCGTGAGATAAATTTAACGATAGATTTATGCATCTTAATATAATAAACCCATGCATATTTTGGGTAAAATCAAATAATATATTATCATAGTAACATGTATATCATTCATTAATACATTAACAAGGGACTAATGATTTATTATCCTATATTGGTTTATCATTTCTCTAACTCACTATCATTTTTAAATTTATTATTATTTCATATCAATCTTATACCTTCTAATTTGAAAATATATATATATTACAATTATAATAATATTTCCACAATTCAATTTCATCATAATTTATATTTTCATTGGAAAATATAAAAATATCTTTACATAAAATAAGATAAATTAATTATATTTTTGATATTGTTCTGTTAATTTAAAAAAAAACTAGGATACTTGTTATTAATTTTTTTTTAAATCTTCCATTCAAACCCATCATTTTGCTTTCAAATTCGTACAAAAATTATATGAAAAAGTATAAAGTTTAAAGAATGGGGGAGAATTATGAAACAAATGATATATTATTTATCTACTTATAAATATAATTGAGAATTATATATTGGATTTAACGAAACATAAATTGAAACCCATTGGTGATTCATGTATAATAATAAATGCTAGGTGAAGATAAATAAGGATTCTGATGAAAATGTTGAAATAAAGAAAACATTTCATGATGAAAAAAAATTATTCCCTATTTTTTAAATGTTATAGTTTATCCTTTCTAAGATTATAACATATTCAAGATGTCGAAGAATATTTTTAAAAATTATTTAAAAATAATAAAAAATATTATCATACAACATTGATTCAATCATATAAGATATTTTTTCTTTATTAATATTATAAAGACATACCAGTATCGAAATGAAACATTTATAAGTTCATTATAAATTTTTAAATTTTCCAAAATCCATTAATATAATGATTCATATTCCTTTTACAAAACTGAAAAAATCCCCGGATATTTTAAAACCCTCATATAAATTTAAAATATATAATTTAGAAAATTAAATATCTGAAAAAGGTTTTTCTAAAACAATGGAATATAATGGACATGAATAAAATAAAATTCTTATTTATTATTGTATCAGGAGTTTATAATTTTATTTGATAATGTATCTAAATGTAAATGTTTATTTATTTTATAATTGTTTCACCATGAAGAATATTGATGTTTCACAATAAAGATATGATGAAGATTACATCCCAAATAAAATTTTATGATTAATCCAAGTTGTTTGGGATTAACATTTATGTTTTCTGGGAAATTAGACTACTGTTTCAATTTATGGAGGAAATAATTATAGGCTGGGTATGATAATTTTTACATTAAAATCCTACAATATGTATTAGGGATTTACGAAAACATGGTATAGATTAATGGAATATATTAAGGAAAAAAACAGTTGAAATAATATATATACCAAAAGATATAAACTATTTATTTGTGGATTGTGAAACAATAACATTTTAGTACATTATAATTTATATTTTAATAATTTGAAGAATTGAAATTGACAACTAAATGGATTTTTACGGATTATTTTTTGTCTTGTGACATACGAAAAAACCAATAATGTTTCAATTTTAATTTCTCCTACTTTTCTATTTGTCCTTTTTAATCACAGTTTATTTTTTTTTACTTCTAGGTATACCATATAGATATTAGGAAAATTATTAGTCACCCATAATTGATTTGATCCTATTTTTTATTGTATTAAATACTATATCTATATTTATTTATTCTAAATTTATAATAAAATAGAATTTTTATCCTCTATGGTTTCATTATTATAGTAAAATAAATATTTTAGCCTTGTAGGGGGTGGTATTTGAAATTGAATTAAATTTTTTGAGGTTTTGGTATCTTTTTATGTTTTTATGAAGCTTCATTCTTCTATTATTTGATGTGATTAAATGTTTAGAATGAGTCCTATTATTATTTATAACGTGAGATAGTCGGGTGATCATAACTACAAGGTTTTCAATTCAACCTTATATACCCCTTGGTTTCTCATCAATATATTTTTCATGACATAAAAGATTGAACTTTTCCCCCTTTATCTAAAAATTTATATTTTTATGATGTTAATTAGGATTTACCAATATTTACATCATGATCGAATTATAAAAAAATCATCCTTAGAATGTGTTTCTATTTGATACCTTTACAATAATTTTTTGTTCAATGTAAATAAATCTTGTTTAAGTTATGGTTTCACTATAGTGGGTTCTATAATTTCAAACATACTTTCAGGACATAAGAATCCATTAATAATTGATTTAAATTTTATTAACTAAGGCATATCCATCTGGAGTATCAAACCTTATGTGTAGTTAGGGACCATTCAATATATAATAGAATCATAATAGAGATATACATGAATTACACTTTTCAGTATTATTTCCCCTAGATGCATCTATACCAAAAAATACATAGTTATATCTAGAGAATAATTTATATCTTTTAATCCCAAATAATCTCTACATAATGATATTTTTTGGATGTTCTTCTATACATATATTTATCTTGTATACTTTTACCTATATTTCTAACTTGATTTATCTAAAATAATTTCCAATATAACTTACCTAATATCCATAATAACTAATCCTTTATTTAATAATGATTACAGTGACCCATTCTAAAGATAATATAAATATTACATTTGTAACTATGTATAAATAATACATCTGATAATAATTAAAAAAACCTAATTTTAAAAACTTCCAGTTTAATAGATTTTCTAGGCATAATAACCTTGTTTTACTGTAATTGGAAAATTTTATACATAACTATTTTCTATTATAACTATTTTATAATTATCAACTAATATAATCACCTTCAGAAAATGGTCATTGGAAACATATGAAAGGGGAATGATCAAACACTATGTTAGGGTCAAACATATCATAATATAAGAGATAAAAAACACAAAGAGGAATATGATTAAAATTTGATATCTTCATAAAAATAAAAAAACCATTGATGAAAATCATAAAATATTATCGATCAATATAATTTTATAATAAGTAATTTTATGAATCAAAAAAGATATGACCTTCTTCATAGACACATATCAATAACCATTAATGATGTGATCTGAATATTAATGTGTGGAATAAATTTAAATTAAATTAGGTGTAGTAATTAAATAATCTAATTACATGGAATGGTAAATAATCTTGAAAATTTTATCATTATATATTGAATAACATTGAAATATAGAAAAACTGTAAGCATATAAAATATTATGATTTATTATTCTTGCATCAATTTTTTAAAAAAATGTGACAAAATATTCCCACATCTAAATAAGAGTGAAAAAATTATAATAATTATTTACACATCTCATTCATCTAATTAAATTATGAAAAATTCTTTATACTGTCTCTATCACACTAGAAACTTATGATCAAATCATCATGCATCTCGTTGACCTAAAAAACATGTGAAAATTTATTCCACTATCTCATTCATACAAAACACTTCTGAACACTGATTATGAAATATAATTCATAATAAAACATGATAACATTCCCTCTCCCATCCTACACAAATAGAATGCATGTGAAGAAAGCTTCCCATATCTTATTCACAAAACATAACAGAATATTAGGTAACACATAACTGTACATACTGAATTTTAAATATATATAATAACATACCCTTCCTGAAGAATATTTTTTTCTATTAAAACCCAATCATACACATATATTTAGGAATACATGGAAGTATATTGGGTTTCTTATAATTTTCAAAAACATCAAATGAAAAACTCAATAAATCATAAGATATACTTCTCTCATTTTAAATAATATTATTAACAAAATAATATATTAATGGTTATTAAAATACCACATAATTAGTGAAAAACTATAGAGGAAAAAATTAAACTGGAAATAATTTGAGATATTTTACTTTTCAAAATATTCATTAACAACGAACACATGAAAAGAACATAATATTTTTCAAAAATGGAAAATAAAATAAAATGAAAAAATTATCTTTTATAATAATATTTAAAAATAAATAAATTAAAATGACCTAAATATTTCAAAAAATAAATTTAAAATACTATAAAACATTTAATTTTATAAAAATATTTAAAATGAAGACATGGTAAAGCTAACAAAATTAAATATAATAGACAATATACATTAAAAAATTTATTTTTAAAATAATATTTATTAATTTTGACAATAAATGTAACATCCCAGGTAAATAAAGAATATTACTTTTTCATATTTATTAATATTTGTAAATAAAATATTAATATAACATTAAGGGGAACACTATGCTCGATGGCATACCCAATACGCACCAACGAGTTTCTATGAAATCTTACGTTGTACTCTAATAATAAAATAATTTTATTTTAAATGGTAGTTGACACCTAGCCGTTGTAATGAGGGGGATGAACAGAACTAACTAAAAATTATTATATATTTTTGTAAAATATTTTTACTTTCTACAATAAATGTTAGAGGATTAAAAATGCGAATGAATCGAATTTTAAGCGTAATAATTCTAATAATCTTTAAAAGGTCGATTAACCGCCTTTTAATGGTGAACCTCTTTTAAATCCACTTTTTGACAATTTTATGTATTATATTTGAGAAAATAAAATTCTTCTTTATAATCGGGACATCAAAATTTACTTTGTATAAATTTTTGGTATTTTTCTGATAATGTTCACTTTTTAATGAATAGTGAAAAATGTTGTATTTTAATTCAAAACCTTTTTTTAATATAATATATTTATATGATTAGATTATATTTTTAATTGGTTTTAGAGTTCAATTAGAATATATTGTTACCATTTAATCTAATATTGGTCTTTGGAATTAATTTCACTTTGAAATTGGACTTAAACTGGTGTCAATATTTTTGATACTTATTGTTTCATAAAAACACGCTATTTCCTCTAACAGCGGAAATTAATTATTAAATTAATTAATGTAACTTATATGTTTTTAATTTTTTAAAATGGACATAATTTTTGAATTAGGAATATGAAATATAGCTTAGGGTGATGTTTTGGTATTTTTCTGAAAAACATCAATTTTTGATGAATAGTGAAACCACTAAGTCGTACTTAAAAAACTGACTTTTCGTTTAAATGGAATTTTACCACCACTGTGTTATGAATTTCAAAAATCTAACATACATGGTTGTCATTAGGAAGTAAAATTTGGTTCAATGGGATTAAAATATTTTTTTTGGTGAATAGTAACTTTTAAAATTTTAATCGCGATTAGAGATAATTAGTGTAGTTTAAGGTAAAAATAATGTTTTAATAATATGAAATGTCCAAGAAACAAGTCCTAACCTTATTGTATGTGTCATGGCCGACCACGAAAACACATGGAAGGATTTTTGGGACCCCATGGAGCCACATGGGTAAGATAATGACATTAATGCCTTTTATTTAAAGTAAAAGTAAAAATGACACAAACATGAGTTGTTTTACTAAAACAATTTTTACATGGGGTTATACAAGACAAATTTTTGACTATAAATATACATTATAAATCTAAAAAGATTTAATACATAATGATTTTTTTTTATTTTTCGACATTAAATAAATTAAATTATTTATGACACCATGTTGATGCAGCGATTACCTCATTATTTAATGATTTAAATTAAGTGAAAATATAATGAAAATATAAGACCTACACTAGTAAAAAACCTATTGGATGGGTGTATTTAGAACTAATATAACCTTATCCTAGAAATATATAATTTTGGAACCTTTAAATTCCAAAATGCATATTAAAATAAAGTATTCTTTTATAACATTCCAAGAGTGTCACTCCTCTCCTCTTATAAAAGGCCCCCAACTCTACCACCTTACACACACATCAAATGTTTTTGGCTCGGCCAACACCTACCCATTTCATCTCTAAACATCCCTCTATTAATAATTGAAGCATCACTTTGGGCATAATCCTTTCCAAGAGAGCCTTTGAGCTCAAATAAAAATAAGTTACCCGATTTAAAGGTAAAGTCTTCCCTAGTGTTCTTTTTTTTATTTTGCTTCTCCGACCCCCTAAACATTTTTATTCCTTTATTTTGTAACAACACCATTATCATAAATATACTTGGATTTTGTTATAATAAGGACTCTAGCAACACTTAAACACACATCCGTCTAATGGTTAAAGAACATATTGTTTCTGTGGATGGCGAATTACTGCCTCACGAAATGATGATTGTTCAATAATATTTTAATACCTTTTAAGGTGGCCATTATGATGTCACTATATTTTATATATCATATATATGTTATTTATTTTTTCTATATGCTTCTTTATTTTATATTTAAACCATACCTTTATTCTTTTCATGTTGTGCAAATACGATAATTTCATATGAGGAAGTGTGGACTACCGCCCCCTCAAGTGATGTGACTCGTTAATGCAATACATGGAATGTATAAAGAATTAAATTAATGAACATATGCGACCTATATATCTTATATATTATTCTGAAATTATAATATATATATATATATATCATTTATTTTCAATTCCTTTAATATAAGAAAAAAATGAAAGTAGCGTTCATGCGAACGTACGACCTACCGTCACCATGAACGATGCTTTTCATTTTTTATCTCCAAATGAAATGGAATAGTATAAAATGAATATGTACTAGATATATATTATATTTTAATCATTAATAATATTCTGGAAATGATTTAATTATAACTACATGGGCAATCATTTTTTCAAACATGTTCATTTTTGACTCATGTACCAAACATCGGCAAAAATGTCTGATATGAACTAACATTATTAAAAAAAATATTATAACATTATAATATGTGATATGAACTGAATAATAATATTTAAAGGAGGTCCTTAGGAAATTATAAATTGACCAAAGTTTATTATTCAGGAATATAAAGAAATGAACAGGACAAGTCGGACTTGAGATAAGAGATCCTACACCTCTCTTTCGTTTTAAGTACACTGTTTTATGTCATTACTTTTATTCTCATATTTCTTATGATTGGGATGTTATTTTATATTAATATTACTGTAATTTTTATGTTCATATGATGAGAGACCCTACTTTCTCTCATCAATAAATTTTGGAAGTTTTGAGTGGCGCCGTTAGGCTGCTGAATGTTTGTATGAGATCCAACCTATCTCTTTCTTTTTAAGTACTCTCCTTTATGTCACATTGTTTAAGATCATATTTTTTATGTTAAGGGATGTTCTTTTATATTAATATTGATGTAAATTTTATTTTAATATGATGAGAGACCCTATTTGATCTCATCAATTCATTTTTGGAAGTTTTAAGTGGCGTCGTTAGGCTACAGAGTTTTCGTAAGCGATTTCTCATCTCAATTTTATTCCAGTGAGATTTATGCTACATTTTCAACCATTACCATTGAGTGGTATATATACTGCCCATTATTATACTCTTTGCTTAATATACTTTCGTTTATGAGTATTTACATCAATGTTGTATTGTCCTTCTTTCATGGGGTGTATGTTTCGAAAGATACCCAAGTCGGTAAGGGAACCTTTCACCCTCCTCTATTTAAAAGACTTCTTTTGTTGGGTCTTTTAATTTACATATTGTTATGTTGGGATATGTTATTATTGATGTAAATTTTATGTCCAAGTGATGACATACCCTTTTTATATCTCATCAACTCATTTTCTGAATTTTGAAGTGACGTTGTAAGGCTATCGAATTTTTGCAAGGGAACTTCTTAACCCAATTTTGATACTTTGGGATAAACATTAACTCCTTGAATATGTCATTCTATGAATATGTGTGAATAACCTCTGATTGTTTTACACTTAATATCCACTTATATTTGTGGTATTCGTTTGTCACACATAATTATGTAATTGATTTATCTTTAATCCTAGGATACCGTCTTTGTAAGGGACAACGTCTCAATCTCCTTTCATTGAGGCATATTTTGTTTTATACACAACCTTATTTTATACAGTGTATAAACTCCTTTGAATTTTATGTTTATCCAAAAGGAATCTTATTTATAAGAAGTATTTTACTAAATGACAAAAGGGAATGTTTTTGTCGTACGTATGCAGCAACAACGACTTCTCCGCCGTCATGACCATTATTTGAGTTTCGGCTTCCACTACAAGACATACCTTTTTTTAATGAAAAATATATACCATGTTTTACTTTTATTTTATTTTTGTATTGAAAATGGTTTTCATAATGTTTTTTTATTAATGTTTTGTACTGATATCTTATGATTGAAAAGAAGAAATGTTATGTTTCCTTATGCATGTTTTATGGGATACGATTATGCTATGGTTCTTGGGAATTATTATGAAGATGGGTGGTTCTGTGATAAACTAAAGCCGGGTGAGCCCGATATAGCTCTCCAATGCATTGGGTAACGTGAAGGAGTTAAACGTTAAGGTTTCTCCGAAGAGATTTTGGGAATATACTGTGATGGGTATTCCAAACGTAAAATTATTATGTTATATTAGTAAAGTATGATTTCATAAATGGACTAATGTTCTCTTTTTATACTTTTATATAACTTACTGAGCTTTTTAAGCTCATCCCAAATTTTTTAAATGTTTTTGACGGGTCAAGGGAAAGGTGCATGATATGATGATAGTGTCAAGGATGTGTCAAGAAAGAAACCATGTTTTATTTTAAATATGTTTTTGTTGATAGGAAAAAACTAATACTATCTTTTATGTAACCACATTGTTTAAATGTGGAATTTAATTCATTATTTATGATCTAATTCTATAAAACTCTAAACCTGAAAATATCCTCAATGTGATCTACTCATTTAATTCAACATTAAGTAAGGCTTAAGGTCGGGGCATTATAGTTGGTATCAGAGGTCAGTTTAGACAACATTAGGGATTATGAGTTTTTGTTAGACACATGATTAGTCCATATATCTTTTATTTCAGTTAAATCCTTGTTTTATAACTTTTTTCTAGTCATGTAATGTCGGTTACTAATGGAAGGAGAAGGATCTCAAACACAATTCATATCTCTTCCTGATGACATGCTTGCAATAATTATTGCGAAGTCATGTTTAGATGATTGTGAAACTTTTTCTAGCATACAACTCACTTGCAAGAAGTAGTTTGAGATATCAAACACCTCCACTATACCTCGTTATCATCGTGGATCATGGTTTGTATTTATTCAAATACTATTTTCATAATATTCTCATATTTTCAAGAAAGGTAAATATTATCAAGGTATTTTCCGATATTTTACCTTATCACAAAAATTTGAAGAATATTATGATTTTAAAAATGGGGCTGAGGAAGGAGACCCTTGCGCAACCTATTTGTATTTTCTTTTAAAATATAGTCTCTCATCACATACTTATGGTATTTTAAAAGGACCAATAATATAAAGTTTCAACTCAAATTCTGTCTGACTATTTTATAGAAATCATGTTTTATCATATGTTTTTGAATTATATTTCATACATGATTATTTTCCAAAACTTTTTTTCTGTGAACACACATATGACCCTTGTTGTACAAGGTGTATTTGGATGGAGGAAGAAAATGATTTTAAAGAAACTCTAAATAATTTTTGTAATGCATGGGACTTCTACCTACTTGAGCATGATGACAATGAAACCATGTGGATGCCATGATCAAGGTATGATGTTATTCATTTTGGGAATCGTTTTATTTTATCTTATGGTGGTGAAATAAGACTTCAAGAATTAATATGTGTAGATTGTAATGAATTTGAATGAAAATGAGAGGTATAAGGAAACTATTGAGGTTAAAACATGTTAGGGTTATTTTTGGAGTTTTATAAAAAGGATGACACACAGATCGTGTGACAACCCGTCACGTCAGACAAAGCTGCGGGAATCGAACCCAAAACCAAAGTGCGACTGGTATTTATCACCTACCACTCGATTACGTGAAGTCCCTGGTTAGTATGACTTATTCTTTTTAGTTAGAATATTTTATGAATGAATAGTAAGTTGATTTTGGGATATCTATAGAAATTATTATCCTATCATGGAAGATATGTGATTAGGTTAATTACTTTTCAATATTAGACTTTAAGAGCAACTGATGTTATTTGGAGATAAGTGTTAATTTGTACCATGGAAGACTATGTGATTAAATCCTTCAAATATTTGGGTTTCAATCTTAGTTTGGTTTACTTTGAAGAATTTTATGGACAAATTTTTCATCGAATGGTCTTGGTTGAACTTTGGGTTTTGTTGGACAAATTTTGGAGATTAAGAATAAATTTTCTTTTTATAAAGGGTTATCCTTTTAAGGAGTATATGATCTTGTTCTAATAATTTGGGTTTTGGTAAGGGTTTAAAGACATGGGAAATATATAGTCCCCTTTTGTGGATTAGGTTATTCTCTAGAAGTTGATTATAGTACTCTTAGTTTGAACAGGTCTTCTTAAATACTCTTATTTTGGGGAATGTATGAGTTTGTGTAAGAAATCTAGTAAAAGTTGAAATTCATCATGACAAGTAAATATATTTACATAAGATAAAAAATAAATTCCTCAATGAAATGTAAATTAAAACAAAAATGTTGCCTATTAACTTTTCCTATCGGGGAATCGAATACTGTTTAACCCACATCATGTTTATGATTTTCTTATGGTTAACATTCTCCTAAACATGTTTTCTATCACTCTCCCTTATAACAAGACCCTTTTATTTTTCTTCTATATCCATAATTTTATACTTGGAATCCTAGTATGGGTTAACTCGGGTGACCTTTTTACGTCTCTCCCATTCTTTTTAAGTGATGGTTTTACTGACTCCTTTTCCGATGTAGGGCTTTCAATGAAGTTTCCAAGCCCAATTTTAAAATTGCGAGGACACAATTCCCAAAAGGGAGGAAGGGTGTAACATCCCAGGTAAATAAATAATATTACATTTTCATATTTATTAATATTTGCGATTAAAATATTAATATTACATTAAATGGAATGCTATGCTAGATGGTGTACCCAATACGCAACAACGAGTTTCTTTGATATCTTATGCTGTACTCTATTAATAAAATAATTTTATTTTAAATATTAGTTAACACCTAGCAATTATAATGATGGGAATGAACAAGACAAACTACAAAATGATTATATATGTTTTTCAAATATTTTTACTTTTTACAATAAATGATAGAGTATTAAAAATGTGAATGAATCCAATTTTAAGCAAAAACATTCTAATATTCTTTAAAAGGTTGATTAACCTCCTTTTGATGGAGAACCTCTTTTAAATCAACTTTTTGACAATTTTATGTTTTATATTTGACAAAATAAAATTCTTCTTTAGAATTAGGACATCAAAATTTACTTTGTGTAAATTTTTGGTATTTTTCCGATAAAGTTAATTTTTTTAATGAATAGTGAAATATGTTGTATTTTAATTCAAAAAATTTTGTTAATATAATTTATTTATAAGATTATAATATCTTTAGAATTGGTTTTAAAGGTCAATTAGAATATATTTTTACCATTTCCTCCAATAGTGGTTGTTGTAATTAATTTCACATTGAAATTGGACTTAAACACGTGTCAATCTTTTGATACTTATTGTTTCATAAAAACATGCTATTTGCTCTAACAATGGGAATTAATAATTAAATTAATTAAGGTAGCTTATATGTTTTTAATTTTGTAAAATAGAAATCATTTTTGAGTTTGGAATATCAAATATATCTTAGGGTGATGTTTTGGTATTTTTTCGAAAAACATCAATTTTTGATGAATAGTGAAACCACAAAGTGGTACTTAAAAAACTGATTTTTCGTTTAAATATAATTTTACCACCTATGTGTTTTGAATTTCATAAATCCAAGATACATGGTCGTCATTAGGAAGTAATATTTGGTTCAATGGGATTAAAATAATTTTTTTGGTGAATAATAACTTTTATGTTTTTAATAGCCATTAGAGATAATTAGTGTAGTTGAAGGTAAAAATAATGTTTTCATAATATGAAATGACCTAGAAACTATTACTACCCTTATTGGATGTGTCATGGCCGACCAAAAAAACCCATGGGTCGATTTTGGGTACCCCATGGAGCCACATGGGTAAGATAATGACATTAATGCCTTTTATTTAAAGTAATGTAAAAATGTCACAAACATGATGTGTTTTACTAAAACAATTTTTACATGGAGTTATACAAGTCATATTTTTGACTATAAATATTAATTAGAAAGATAAATTGATTTACTACATCATTATTGTTTTATGATTTTTATACATTAAATAAATTATATTATTTATGACACCATGATGATGCAGCGATTACCTCATTATTTAATGATTTAAATAAAATTAAAATATAATGTAAAATCTAAGACCTAAAGTTGTCAAAAACCTATTGTATGGGTGGATTTATAACTCCTATAACCATATCCTCAAAATGTATAATTTGGGGACCTTTAAAATCTGAAAATCATATTATAATAAAGTATTCTTTTATAACTTTCCAAGAGTGCCCCTCCTCTCCACTTATAAAAGTCACCCACCTCTACCACCTTACCCACACATCCAAAGCATTTATCTCAGACAAACCATTCCCATTTCATCTCTACACATCCCTCTCTTCATCATTGAAGCCACACTATGTGCATAATCCTTTCCAAGGAAGCCTTTGAGCTCAAATAAAAAAGTGTTACCTGATTAAAAGGTAAAGTCTTCCATAGTGTTCTTTTGTTTTATTTTTCTTCTCCAACCCCCTAAAATTTTGTATTCCTTTCTTTTGTAACAAAACCAGTATCATAAATATACGTGTATGTTGTTATAACAATTATTCCAGCTACACATACACATACATCTGTCTAATGGTTAAAGAACACAATGTTTCTGTGGATGGCGAATTACTGCCTCACGAAACGATGATTGTTCAATATTCTTTTAACACCTTTAATGGTGGCCATTATGATGTCACTGTATTTTATATAACATATATATGTTATTTATGTTTTCTATATGCTTCTATATTTTATATTTAAAACATAACTTTATTCGTTGCATGTTGTGCAAATGCTATAATTTCATATGAGGAAGTGTGGACTACTGACCCCTCAAGTGATGTGACTCGTTCATGCAATAAATTGAATGTATAAAGAATGAATTTAATTAAAAAATGTGACCTATATAATATATATATTATACTTTAATTATAATATATATATATATATATATATATCATTTATTTTTAATTCCATTAATATGACAAACAAATGAAATTAGCGTTCATGCGTACGTACGACCTACCGTCTCCATGAACGGTTCTTTTCATTTTTTATCTCCAAATTATATGGAATAGTATAAAATGAATATTTAATGGATATATATGATATTTTAATCATTAATACTATTCTGGAAAGATTTACTTATAACTACATGGGCTATCATTTTTTCAAACAAGTTCAATTTTGACTCATGTACCAAACATCGACAAAAACGTCGGATATGAACTAACATTATTAAACAATTATTATAACATTATAATATGTGATATGAACTGAATAATAATCTATAAAGGAGGTCCTTAGGCAATTATAAATTGACCAAAGTTTATTATTCAGGAATATAAAGAAATGAACAAGACAAGTCGAACACGAGGTAATGGATCTTACCCCTCTCTTTCTTTTTAAGTACACAATTTTATGTCATTCCATTTAATCTCATCATTCTTATGATTGGGATTTTATTTTATGTTACTCTTACTGTAATTTTTATTCTCATATGATGAGAGACCCTACTTTATCTCATCGATCAATTTTGGATGTTTTTAGTGGTGTCGTTAGGCTGCCGAATTTTTGTAAGAGATCCAACCTATCTCTTTCTTTTTATGTACTCTTCTTTATGTCACTTCTTTTAATCTAAACTTTGTTATGTTGGGGGATGTTATTTTATATTACTCTTGATGTACATTTTATGTTAATATTATGAGAGACCCTATTTGATCTCATCAATCAATTTTTGGATGTTTTATGTGGCACCGTTAGGCTGTAGAGTTTTCATAAGGGATTTTTCATCTCACTTTTATTCCCGTGAGATTTATGCTACATTTTCCACCATTCCAATTGAGTGGTATATATACAACCCATTATTATACTCTTTGTGTAATATAATTTCGTTTATGGGTATTTACATCAAGGTTTTATTTTCCTTCTTTCATGGGGTGTATGTTTCGAAAGATACCCAAGTCGGTAAGGGAACATTTCACCCTCCTATTTTTAAAAGACTTCTTTTTTGGGTCTTTTAATTTACATATTTTTATGTTGGGATAAGTTACTATTTATGTAAATTTTATTTATAAGTGATGAGATACCCTTTTTATCTCTCATCAACTCATTTTCTGAATTTTGAAGTGACACAGTTATGCTGTCGAATTTTTGCAAGGGAACTTCTTAACCCAATTTTGATTCTTTGGGATAAACTTGAACTCCTTGAATATGTCGTTCTATGAATATGTGTGAATAACCTCTGATTGTTTTACACTTAATATCCACTTATATTTGGTGTATTCATTTGTCACACATAATTATGTAATTGATTTATCCTTAATCCAAGGATACCGTCTTTGTAAGGGACACCGTCTCAATCTCCTTTCATTGAGGCATATATTGTTTTATACACAACCTTCATTTATACGGTGTATAAACCCCATTGACTTTTACGTTTATCCAAAAAGATTCTTATTTATATGAAGCGTTTTACAAAACGACAAAAGTGAATGTTTTTGTCGTACGTATGCGGAGTCAACGACTTCTCCACCATCGTGACCATTATTTGAGTTTCGGTTTCCTCTATAAGCCATGCCTTTTTTTAATGAGAACTAAATACCATGTTTTACTTTTCTTTTATTTTGGTATTGAAAATGGTTTTCATAATTTTTTTATCAATGTGTTGTATTGATATCTTTTGATTAAAAAGCGGAAATGTTATGTTTCCTTATGCATGTTTTATGTGATACGATTATGTTATGGTTTTTGGGAGTTATTATGAAGATGGGTGGTTCCGTGATAAACAAATGGTGGGTGAGCCTGATATATCTCTCCAATGCATTGGGTAACGCGAAGGAGCTAAACATTAAGGTTTATCCAAAGAGATTTAGGGAATATACTATGATGGGTATTCCAAACGTAACCAAGAGGGTTACTCCCTACGTAAAAATGTTATGAATACCTCAAGTAAATTTTATGTCTTCTGATTTATATTATTTATTCATGATTTGATTAGGTTTGTTAAAATAATTATGTTATATGAGTAAAGTATGATTTAATACATGGACTAATGTTCTCTTTTTGTAATTTTATATCCCATACTGAACTTTTTATGCTCATCCCAAGTTTTTTAAATGTTTTTCACAGGTCAAGGGAAAGGTGCATGATATGATGATAGAGTCAAGGATGTGTCATGAAAGAAACCATGTATTATGTTAAATATGTTTCCGTTTATGGGGAAAAAGTCATACTATCTTTTATGTAACCACTTTGTTTAAATGTGGAATGTAATTCATGATTTATGATCTAATTCTCTAAAAATCTAAACCTGAAAGGATCCTCAATGTGAATTATTCATTTAATTCAACATTAATTATGTTTTAAGGTCGAGGCCTTATAATGAAAATAAATAATTTCTTCAAATATGGAATATAAAAATACCTTAAAATTATTTACATTCAAAATAATATTCAATATTGAACAAAAAAAGAGAAACAATTTTATGAAGGGTATATAAAAGGAAATTGAAAACATTTTTTTTAAAGATTCTTTAATAAAGAATCCATAAAAGTCAAATAAAAGTCTAATATCTGAGGAATGTAAAATACCTGAAAAATGTATCCTTAAAAGTAATCATTAATAATGTGATCAAGAAAATGATATAAATATTAGAAAGATAAAATGTAGAGTGGATGATGTGAATTATGATTTTAAAATGTTCAAAAATCCTTTTGAACATTTTAAAAGAACCATGTTGAAAACTAACATCACTAAAAAGATAGTGAAGGCAATTTTTTAATAATGTTAATTTCGAATAAAATAAAAATATCTTACTTTTTTCTAGGTAAATTAGAATAATGGTTTGAATTAAAAATATTGAAAGTGAAGAAAAATATATTAAAATAAATTTAACATATTCTTAACAAATATGAATTTTATCAAAAAAATTGGAATGTCCATGAAATAATACATTGATGTCAAAAATTAATTCCATAAAAATAATTTGGACATATTTTCTAAAATCATCATAGGATGTGATTGATCAATATAAGAAATTACGAAAAAAAATGTGGTTATGACCCATAATGTAACACCCCCAAAAAAAGATGTAAAACATTATATTTGAAAGTGGGCATGACATGCATCCCCAAGCATGTAAGGGAGTACAATATCCTAAGACGGTAACATATATTTACTATTTTAAATATATTAAATACATGTAATATATTATAGTGAACACATCATTTATTTTTCTTTTATTTCACACAAGAGCAACCTTCTTTGACAGTTTTTGTTACATGATAGAGCAACCTTCATTTATAGCTCATTTTACACAAAAGAACAAGATTAACCAAATAACAATATATTATTATAATATTATTATTTTATATAATATGATAAAAACTATTCTTCATTTAAGAAGTATTTACTAAATTATGAATATTTATGGGTTATATAAATATAACATGAATTCATTTGTTACAATCTAATATAAATTGAAAATAAGAACCAATTGGATGTAAAAAAGATATATTATTATTTACATGCTTCTAAAGGAGTTTTTTCACAATAAAAATCGTTAATTCTAATATGTGTTTCATTTTAAGTAAATATATATGTTATATATTCAATTAAATGTTTTTATATTAATCCATTAGTTTTTATATACATAATTTAACAACAAACCATTCATTACACATAATAAACTATTGTTTTATTATGGTAATTTTTCATCCCATTAATGGATAACCGTTATTATATACATGTTTTGAAACAATAATTAATTTAATATGTCAAAATAAAATTTATATTTCATATAGAAACATAATAATTTGGGTAGGGTTATTTGTCTATATTTTTCGTAAACATTAAATTTTTAATGAATATTTTAAAATACCGAATTTTCGTTGACCACTATTTTTCATCTAATTTATTTATATTGTTAACTTATACTTTTATTTGGTTTTAAATTTTAATAACATAATATTTTTGTCAATTAATACAATTTATGTCATTGGAATCATTTTCACATTGAAATTAATTTTAAAAACATAGTAAACAATTGGAATTTTTTATTTAAAAACATACATTATTGTCATGCCTAGAGGAAGAATTTTAAATTAAATTAATCAATTTATATTATTTGTATTTAGAAATAATAATTAAAATATAGAATAATAATAATTTTTATTTTATAATAAGACCAACCTAGTTTTTTATTAAAAATATTATTGAATGTAATTAAAATTAACTATAATGATTAATGTTATATTAACCTTAATAAGGGAGTAAACATTAACCTTAACGAAAACAAATGACATATAAAATTTTCCAAGAACTAATTTATTCCCATATTTATACCCTATACTAAGGTTTATTTAATTATCTCCATTATTGGTTCCACCAGCACTATGAAAAATGCTCCTCAAATTCCTTGGTGAAAAAACTAAAAGAGTGCCACTCCTCCATTAGTATAAAAGGATATGACTTCTTCAAATTCATAACACCTCTTAACCGAATTTTTATATACTAATATCTACCAAAACATCTTCCCAAAATCCCTCCTCTATACCTATAATCCTCTATTTGGGCATACATCCTTCTAATGAATCTCTTAGGTCAAACTAGAAGGACATATCAAATCAAAAGTTAACAATACTTCCTTGAAATCGATATTTATATGACATTTCTATAACAACTAAAATCATATTATTATATTATTGAATGAATAAATTTAATAAATATTCTAGGATCGTTTTAGGATAGGTTCTTGACCTTAAAATGAATACATTTCAATCAAATAGGTAACAAACTTACTATTTTTTTGTATGGCGAACTACTACCTCATGAAATATTTATTTTTCATTTTTCCATTACTGCTGCTCATGGTAGAAATTATGATGTAATTATATTTATATTTGTTATATAATATATTAATTATTTTTTTAATAATATTTAATAATTTTACTCCACATCACATTATATTTTCCATTTTTTGTAAATACTATATCATCATTTTTTGAAGTGTGGATTATTGTCCCCTCAAAGCAATGTGTTTCCTTCACAAGATACATGGATTGTATGAATGATGGATTTTACTAAAAATATGTGACATAAAAACATATATTTTATTTTCATGACATGAATATATTTTTGGAAATATAATACATACTATTTTATTTATTTCCCATTCACACACATAACAATAGATAATGTTTTTTGTGGACATTTGTACATACACCCCCTCCACATGATGTGATTCATGTATCATCCCCAGAATTCAATATATAAGTAGATATGATTAAATAATCTAGTATTTATGATATAATGATCATTCTTGAATGATACGATGTTGTAATGTCATGGATCCTCCTATTCAAGTACCTGACCAAATTTAAGTTCAACCGAATGGTTCCACTAAAATAGGGGCACCGTCACAGCATCATTGTAAGACCCCAAGCTTCCATGGTATGCTCCTCTTTGAATAATACAGTAGTGTGTGTTGTATAGAACTTCGATTTATTACACACCACAACCTATAAAACTAGCCATTATGAATAGTAATACCCACTTTTTCAAATTTTCTAAAATTTATCATACAAAATGGTATTCATTTTTTGATTCAGAATAACGATATTAGCTTTGGGTGAATATTTGGTATTTTTCTGCATACATTATTTGTTTTATGAAAAATGAAAAACACAGAGTTATAGTTTAAAACCTAATTTATATTTAAATAATTATTTATTTTATTTAAATTTATTTTGTATCATAATAGATACATTATACCTATATAAGTTCAATGTAATTCATTGGAGTAAATTTATATTAATTTTAGATATATAAACTATTTATTGAACTTTTTACAGTTTTTACCCACCTCCTAGGAGAATTTTCAAATTTACATAAAATTAATTTTACCACATCTATGAATTTAATTTCCAAAATCTGAGAGGCACAGTTAGTATTAGTATGTAAAAATTGTTTCAATAAGATGAAAAAAAATTTCTTGAATAGTAACTTTTTTATTTTATTTACCACGGAGAAAAATAAATCGGGTGATTTAGGGTAAAAATGATATTATTATTACCCTAACACATGTCCTAATTCTGTTGGGTAAGTTTAATTTGACCAAAAAAAACTTAGGAATAAAATATGATCCTTTAGTTCCACTTGGATTAGATTAGGACATTTATTATTATTTTATTTAAGGATGAGTTAAAAAAGTTAAAATCAAAGTTTAATAACTAAAACATTTTTAATATAGGGTTACACATAATATAAATTAGAATAAAAAAATTCATTATGAATATAAAAATATTTTATACATAATGGTATTTTATTTATAATTTTTAGACATTAAATAAATTAATTTATTTTTGACAAAATGATGATGCAAAAATTACCTAATTAATTAATTTTCAAATAATTGATATTATAAATATCCAAATAAATGTAATTTGAGACTTTTAATGAATTCCACTAATTTTTTAGGTTAATATGACATGTTAGGGTTGGTTATATGCATTTTTTTCAAATTAATAACTTAGTTATGAATTTATAAAAAACAAAATACCAAATACTATCAAAATTGACATAAAAATGTTTTTAAACCAAATATTATATTATTAGTTGATATTCTATTCCTAAAAATCAATGGTTTAGCCAAAGGTCTTAAATAATATTATATATGTTATTAATGAAGCAATTTAGGTTCTATTGGATGATTATAGTAATGTTTTTAACCATATAATATAAAAATACAAAGAGACATGGTAAATTTCAAACTATTTAACTTATAGTTAAATTTAAAAAAATAAGTTAATATAGAGACCCAAACAGGTCTAAAACCAATTGGTTGAGTGGTTTATGAAACATAATCACCTTATCCTTTAAATAATTCATTTTTGAGATATTATAAATCAAAACTAATTTTATTATAAAATAATATTTGAAGCTTTTCCTAAGGTTCCCCTCACCCCTCTTAAAAAAGGGCACTCCCCCTTCCCTCTAATTCACAAAATAAAAGACTTTTTTCTCAGCCATCCCAAGCCCAAATACCCTCTAAAATGTCTTACCTTCATCCTAGAGGCCTTTATTTAGTCATAAATCCAACCTATAAAGCCCTATTGACCAAATCAAAATGAATAACTTGAAGAAGAGGTAAATATTTCATCACCTCTTTCATGTTCCTTTCTTCTTCGACATCCTCTTTCATTATTGTTTCCATTCTAAAATAATAACTCTAGAATATTCTATATACCGTGATGTTATTATAAATATGGTATAACCATAATCATTATTATATCTATCCTTTGAATGACATGTCACCATACAGGTGTATGTACGGCTTACAGTCTCCATATCGTGGTGTAATTGTTATTCAATACATTATTATATGGATGGGTATAATATTTATGTGTAATTTATGTAAATAATAAATATAACATGATAATTATTTTGTATATATGATATACCATTTAGTTATGTATTATTTTAATATCAAATGATTTATATTGTGGATCCTGCATACGTACGGATTACCGTCTCCAAGAACGCGATGAGATTCATTCCCCATCGTATCAATTCAAGACAAATTTTCTTTAGATGATTCAAAATAAAGTATAAATAGTTAATATAATTAAGAATATGAATAATATAAATCATATACATAAAGAAATTACTTACATAACAAATCATATAAATGAAAACGAATCAGTTAACACCCAAAATGACGATAATACTAAGATATTATTAACAAAGAAATGTTAAAAGATCAAATATTATATCATATTAATGTATACAATTATTGTATAATTTAATAAAAATTATTTCACCATTATACATGAGGTTAAACTACCCTCAAACAAGGAAAAGTACAAGGTAAAGGTTAATTTCACAATCTCTTTATTATCCGAGGTTGTTTTATACGTGAGTATCAACTGGGACATCTTTATCATCCACATTCGTGATTCTCTAAAATGTATTTCAAAGGATTTTTAATATTTAATAGACAATGGTTTAAATTAATTTATAACCATATTTGACATTATATGTTTTTTAATGGAATCTTTCCGCCGTTTTCCAGACAAGGTACTTTGTGACCATTTTGACAATATTAATGTAAGAATGTTTTTTTAACTTATACGGTACGGGAGTCTATTTTTGATAGTTATAATATCATTGAATCTTCCATTACATGTTTATAAGAATATTTTCAAAATAAGTGTTTTCTTTATAATTATGTGACTATTAATTTATTTCAAAATAGAAAGAGATATTTCTCAAAAAAATGTTTTCATTATATCTATATCAACATAATTTGATGGATTATCAGCTTATTTGAAGTGTATTTATTATGATACAAAACTTCCATATCATATTGTAGGTTTTGTGATATGATTGACTATGGATGTGTTATTTTTACACCATTAATGGTTTGTGGATAATGAATTTACAAATCATGTGCATGTTTTAATACGAATGTTTATTTTTGTTTAAACATTTTCATATAAGGAATGCATTGGACAAAGTGATGAGTGGAGCCCGTTATAGATCCTCGATGCATCGGTAGGTCTCATGAGACAAACTTGTGTCTTGGAACAAGGAACTGACAAAATCTTATTTTAATTCCTCGAACAAGGTCTTGACTATGTAGTTATGAAGTTTAGAATTATGTATTCCGTCATTATGAAATTGGATATTGTTATTTCATGTGATTATTCAACTAGTATAATATACATGAGAATAAGTAAATGGAATTATTTGATTTTATATTTTCCATATTATGCTAATTTTCATGTTTAAAAGTCTTTTGTTTTAGTCTTATACATTACCTTAAATATTTATTCTTATTTATGAAAGTTTCCTCTATATTTTTATACTTACTGAGCATCTGATCTCACCCCTTTCTATGTTTTATTTTTCCCAGGATGCGAAGAAGTATATTATGACTGACCTCCAGGGATAGTCTATGGGATCTCACTATTGCCTATGGAAACAATGTTTTTTGTAGTTTTCCATTTTATGATGTAATGTAAACCTTATGAATGTATCTATTACTTCCAAGGATACTAAACTATTTGGTCTTTCGAGACTTGATGTTTTATGATCTTGAAAATGATACATAATAATACACTGACTCTAGATAACTTAGTTTTGACCGTTACACTTGGAATCAGAGGAAGTTTAGTACAAACCATGGAATCTAGATTTAGAAAAACTATGATTAGATCAAATTACCCTAAGATAGACTTTGAGGATTAGTATATAAGAACTTCCTAGAATTTTGGTATTGTAGAGATTTTTTGAGTTTTCCACAAAATAAATCCCTCTATAGATATGAGCAGGTAGAGGCGCCTCTAGCATAGATGTACTTAGGGGTAAAACAAGAAAACACCATTTTGTGAAAGACTCGAACAGGAACTGGTGCATGACAGTAGGACGTATTGCACTCTGGGTTACGACACTCACGAGGGATATACATAGGATAATTCTCATTTTCATTAAAAAACAATCTTAGGTTATTATGAGTGTATACTTCCTCAAAGAATACATGTTTAGGATTATTGGTTATATCCATAAACTGTTCAATTTATGTTAATTGTTTTACAAGTTTAGACTTATGTATTGAGATTCATAAACTAATCTAGTTTATGCCATTGTTTAGAAATAGAACCTAGTAGAAGGAATGTTAATTGTATCAATTCATGCACTCCATTTAGGAATTTCCCTCATACTGAAGATAATTATAGTGGTGACGGTGATGCAACTAGTGTTGATCATCTAATCACAATACTGGGACAACTCACTCAGGTTATGAATAATAACCATACCTATATGGAGTACCCTAATCCACAACGAGGATGATCAATGTTAGAGAGCTTTAGGAGGCGACAACCACCAGCATTCAATGGTAGTACAAATCTATTAGTATTTGAGAAATCGATAAGTTCCTTAGATATAATATTTCATGCCTTGGTGAGTAATGAAAAGGAAAAAGTTTTCATTGCACTTTACCGCCTCAATAGAGATTCTGATCGATGGTGGTCATTGATTAAAAACACAAAGGAAGATGATGAAGTTTCAAATATGGAATGGAGTGAGTTTAAATATATTTTCTTAGAAAAATACTTTCTTCATTACCATCGAGCTGATATGGAAAAACAATTTCTGAGTCTGAGTCAAAAGGAGGATGAGAATGTCACAAAGTATGAAGATAGCATTATAAGGTTAGTGAGGCATGTTGCATATTATATATGTAACCCAAGAAGTAAGATTTATCATTTATTTGATGGGTTAAAACCATTTCTCCCTCGAGCATTAGTCTCACAATACTTCTGGTCATACGAAGATATTGTCTCATATGATATCAAGACAGGAAAATAATTCTCTAAGTCTTATGAATTTAATGAAAATCAAGAGAAGAAGAGATCTACTGAACACTCTAGAAATGGAAATAAGTGAAGAAGGGAAAAGTTGAATATCCATCCTGCAGTAAATGTGGAATGAAACACCCTGTTACATGCCTAATGGGAATGGGAGTTTATTACAAATGTGGTAAAAAAGGCCACCAAGCTCGTTATTGGATGGGGATGAAAGGGGATGTCGATGTTGAATGGTAAAATTTTAGGGAAATGGCGAATTATGTGAATTAATGTCATAAGATTCAGGGGATCATACCTCAGAAAAGGCGTGATCAAGGCCAATCTTATGTTATCTCTTCTACTGAGGTTGAAGCATTGAAAGACGTGGTGGCATGTAATTTAATGGTTTCCTCAACATTAAAAAATGCTTTATTTGATTCTAGATCATCGCATTATTTCATATCATCCCGATTTTTTATGAAAATTAGATATTTACAATTTTATTTAATAAGTGATTTGTCAGTATAAACTCCTAAGGGAAGTATCATTGCAACACGGATTTTTGAATCAGTCCCCATAGGGAATATAAATGTTCTTTATCTGTTGATCTCAACATCATACCCATGATTGAATTTGATATAATAATCAGTATGGATTGGATTTCATGACATGATGCAAAAAAAATTTGTAAGAAGTATGAGGTTACAATTTTTGATGATGATAAAGAGTACCTTATCTTTAGAGTAGAAATGGTGGCACATTATTCTTATCTATATCCAACCCCAGTTTCACAACTAAATTTAATTATTGGGGGGGAAGAGAATGAAGTAACTATGGGTGAATAATGGAATGTTTTAATAGAGGATGTACCTATTGTGCGAAAATATGTTGATGTGTTTCCAGAGTATTTACATGGATATCCTCCAGAATGAGAAATTGAGTTTTCTTTTGATTTAATACATGGTTTAAGGACCATATCGAAGACTCCATATAGAATGGAATATATGGAATTAGTGAAACTAAAGAAACAAATTGAGGAAGAGTAATAAGGGACATATTCTCCCTATTTTTTCTCCATGGGGATCCCCTTCCCTTTTTGTTAAGAAGAAAGATGGATCTATGAGGTTGTGCATTGACTACAGGTAGATCAATGCTATAACAATAAAGAACAAGTATACCCTACCACGCATTGATGATTTATTTGAAAAACTTCATGGATCTCAATTATTTTCAATGATTGACCTTCTATCTGGATATCCTCTATCGTGTCTGAAGAAGGAAGACATTCGGAAAACAGCATTTCGAACCATGTACGGGCATAACAAGATTATAGTAATTCCTTTTGGATTGACTAAAGCACACTCATTTTTTATGGATCTAATAAATAGAGTTTTCAAGGAATATCTTGATGACTTTTTGGTGGTATTTATTCATGATATCTTTGTATACTCCAAATGATACGAATATCATTAAAATCACTTGCGTATTATCCTGAAGAATCTTAGAAGGCATGAATTATATGGGGTTTTTAGCATGTGTGAATTCTGGATTTAAGAGATTTCTATTCTTGGAAAAATTTCCTATAAGGATGGAATATCTATTGATCCTTCTATAAACAAGGAAATCCAATAATTTCCATCACCAACGAGTATAACCGCGGTACACAGTTTTATTGGTTTAGTATTTAATTATCGACATTTCTTCCAGAATTTTTCCCGGTTGGCTACCCCATTAACAAAGAACAAGAAAAGGGGTTATATTTGTATTGAAAAAAATAGTGTGAAGAATATTTGGATGAAATAAAGAGAATATTAGATAATGATCCTATATTGACTCTACCATCGAGGAATGACAGGTTTGTTAGGAATAGTGATGCTTAAAAGAAAGGACTTGGTTGTGTCCTTATTCAGAATGATAGGGTTATGTTGTATGCATTACGACATCTAAAAATTCATCAGAAAAACTATCCTACTCATGATTTTGAGTTATCAGCTTAAATCATTGCTTTAAATATTTAGAGACACTATCTTTGTGGTGAAAAATGTGAGATATGTTCTGATCACAGGAGTTAGAAGTATATTTTCTCACACAAAGAACTCTACATGAGGCAAAAAAGATGGCTTGAACTACTCAAGGATTATTATATTACTATAAACTACTACCCGAAGAAGGAAAATAAGGTGGAAGATGCTTTTAATAGAAAGGATCATGGTGTTTTGAACAAGATAAGAGTTGAAAAGGATCTTATATACGTGGATATAGTAAACATTGATATGGGAATCACCATGGAAGATGAAACATAAATACTTTTTCAAATGGTTTCTAATCCATCATTACTAGAAAGGATAACGAGTTCTCAGAATGATGATGAAGTGTTTTAGAAGAAGATTAAAGCTATGAATGATGGGAAATTGAGTTACTTTGTGTATGAGGATGGAATTATGAAATTTGGGAAGAGACTTTGTGTTCCCAATATACCTGATCTAAAAAGGTAATTGTTAGATGATGCTCATAGTTCCAATTTATCAATATACTTTGGTAGAACTAATATCTATAGAGATTTGATGTAACATTTTTGGTGGGGCATAATGTAGAGAGATATTACTGATTTTGTGTCAAGATGTATAATTTTTCATCAAGTAAGTGCTGGAAGGAAACAGCCTAGAGGAGTCATGCAACCTCTTCCCATACTGGATTGGAGATGGGATAATATTACGATGGGCTTTTTCATGGGACTACCAAAGACTCCTTGAAAGAATGACTCAATATAGGTCATCGTTGATCGTCTTACCAAGTCATCACATTTTCTTGCTATAAAAGAAGATTTACCAATAGAACCTCTTGCAAGACTATATATTAATGAAGTTGTGAGACATCACGAAGTACCCCTATCAATTGTTTCGGATGGTGATCCATGTTTTAAAATTAGATTTTTCAAAAGTATTTAGAAATCCATGGATATTGAACTTCATTTGAGAACTGCCTATCACCCCCAACTGATGGCCAATCAGAATGGACTATTCAAACATTAGAAGACATGTTGGGATCATGCTCATATGACTTTAATGATATGTGGGATCAATATTTATATAAAGAACTGGCCTTATAACAATACATAATCATCAATTAAATGAATAATTCCCATAGAGGATCTTTTCAGGTTTATAGTGTTAGGGAATGAGGACATAACTGTTACATCTCAAAAGATTATGAAGTAGACACTTCTACTATGTTTCCATAAAATAAAAACACTTAAAAAGAAACATGTCTAGTTCCATGTTTTAGATAGCATGTCTTTCCTTGATCCCATCCATGACCCTATTCATCATTAAGTCATGTGGAAAACAATTAATAAACTTGGGATGAGTATACGAATCCCAATAAAGGATACACAAAGAAGGAAAACTATTAGTTTTCAAAACAACAAGTAAACCATGAATACATTATCAATGTAATACTTTTCACCTTTATGAAGTAGTAAATAATCTTCACTGAATAAAAGTTATCTACTTAGCCTTTTTAAACCATAATATTACTATAAACCCCATATAAAGAACACATAACATTTAATGGTAACTTGGGACATAAAAATAAATAAATGTAATAACCATACGGTTGACATCCACACATATCATCACATGGAATAGCCATATGGTTGACTTCCATACCCAATACATTGGAGGTTATAATGTAACCACCCATCCTGGTATTCATGGAACCACCCATCATTTGGTTTATCACATAACCACCTGTCAAATGTCCAAGTATAATTATAAAATCATAAGAGATAAAACAAATATGAAGGAAAGAAAACATTTCCACATTTCAATCACAATATATCACTTAAATATATTGAAATAACAAGTCCATAATCAAAAGAATTTTCAGTACCAAAATACATAATAGATTATATGGTATTTATTTTCATTTTAAAAAAATTACGGCATGTTGAGGAAGCCAAAGATCAAGTAGTACTCGCAGTGGCGGAAATATTCGTTGCCACTGCGTACGTTAAAAGAAACATTCATTTTTGTCATTTAGTAAATTTATTCGTATAAAAAAGATTCCATTTGAATGAATTTAAAATTCAATGGTGTTTATATAGTGTATAAAATAATGTCTTGTATTAGAACAAAATATTCCTCAATGAAAGGAGATTGATATGATGTCCCTTACAAAGACGAAATCCTTCGATTAAGGATAAATCAATTACATAATTATGTGTGACAAATATAAATACACCCAATATAATTGGATATTAAGTGAAAAACAACCATAGGTAATCCACACATATTCATATAATGACATATTCAAGGAGTAAAAGTTTAACACAAAGGAATGAAATTTAGTTAAGAAGTTCCCTTGAAAGAATTCGACAGCCTAACGACGTCACATTAAAATTTAGAAAATGATTTGATGAGAGGGAAAATGGTATATCATTAATTGGAAATAAAATTTACATTAATAAGGATATATAAGAACATATCCCAACATAAAAATATGTAAATTAAAAGACATAACAAAAGAAGTCTTTTAAAAAGATGAGTGTGAAAGGTTCCCTTACCCATTTGGGTAACTTTGGAAACGTACACCCCATGAAAGAGGGGTCATAAAAAGAAGATGTAATTACCCTTAAATTAAATTATATTACACAAATAATACTATCATGGGAAGTAAATACATCACACAAAAGGAAATAGTGTTACATGTATCATGAATCTCACGGGAACAAAAAGTGAGATAAAAACCCCTTACCATGTTGTGATCAATCAAGTCGTATGACCAAAAGATAATATACACAAATTGAATCACATAATACCATGAATATAAATAGAATAATGATAATTTAAATCAAATGTCAGTACAAAATACACGACATGCAATAAATAAGTGGTGAACATTAGAAATCTCACGGAATTTAAAGTGAGCAAGGAAATCCTTTACCAAAATTCGGCAGCCGAACGACGCCACTTAAAACATTCAAAAAATGGATTGATGAGATAAAATTTGGTATCTCATCACATTAACATAAAAATTAAAGTAATAGTAACATAAAATAAAATCCCCCAACATAAGAAAGAGGAGCATAAAAGAAGTGACATAAAAGATAGTACTTAAAAAGAAAGAGAGAGGTAGGATCCATTACCTCAAGTCCAAATTGTCTTGTTCGTTTCTTTATATTATTGAATAATAAACGTTGGTCAATTTATAATTTCTTAAGGACATAAATTAATTTTAATTATTCAGTTAATATCACATATTACAATGTCATAATAATTGGTTAATAATGTGAGTTTATTTCAGATGTTTTTGTCGATGTTCGGTACATGAGTCAAAATTGATCTTGTTGGAAAATAATTTCCCATGTAATCATAGGTATATCATCTCTAGAATAGTATTAATGATATATATATCATATAAATCCAGTATATATTCATTTTATACTATTCCATAACAATTGGAGATAAAAAATGAAATGCACCATTCATGGAGACGGTAGGCCGTACGTACGCATGAACGCTACTTTCATTTTTTTGTCATATTAATGGAATTAAAACTAAATAATAGATATATATATTGTAATTAAATAATTATATCCATAATTTAGATTTAATTTATGACATATATATCCATTATATATATGTACTTATAATAGTACATAATATTTGGAGATAATAAATGAAATGTACCGTTCATGAAGACGGTAAGTCGTACGTACGCATGAATGCTACTTTCATTTATATTTCATATATTAATGGAATGAAAAAATAATTACGCATAGGTATATTATAATAACATTATAATATAAATCATTTAATCCATCCTTTAAACATACCACATATGGCATTAACGATTCAAATCACTTTGAGGGGGTGGTAGTCTGCACTTCCTAAAATGAAATTATCGCGTTTACCCCTTATGGAAACCATAACGGTATGGAATAAATGAAAAATAAAAAATAATATGGAATAATTAAACATTATATATATATAATATATAAATATAGTGACATCTTAATGGACACCATGAGAGGTGTTAAAAGAATATTGAACAATCATCGTTTCGTGAGACAGTAATTCGCCACCCACAGAAACATTATGTTATTTAACCATTAGATGGAGGTGTGTATGTGTGTAGCTCAAATAATTCTCATAAAAACATCCTGGTATATTTAATATACTATCGTTGTTACAAAATAAAGGAATATAAAGAGTATTGGGGGTTGGAGAAGCACAATAAAACAAAAGAACATAAGTGAAGACATTACCTTCAAATTGGATAAATATTTTTGATTTGAGGACAAAGGCTTCCTTGGAAAGACTTCTGCCCAACGTGAGGCTTCTAAGACTAATATAGGGATGTGTAGAGACAATAGGATTAGATATTGGATGAGCCAATGGATTGAGAGGTGTGGGTAAGGGGGTAGAGGTGGTGGCCTTTTATAAGAGGGAGGAGGGGCACTCTTGGAAAGTCTTGAAAGGATACTTTATTATAAAATCCTTTTCGAATATTAAAGGTCCCAAAATTATATATTTCAAGGATAAGGTGATAAGGGTTCTAAATCAACCGATCCAATTTGTTTTCGACAAGTTTATGTCTTATATTTTAGCTTATCTTTATATTTTATTTAAATCGTTCATTAATGAGGTAAACGCTGCATCATCATGGAGTCATAAATAAATTTTTTTATTTAATGTATAAAAAATATAAATAACATATATTAATGTAGAAAATATTTTATATTTATAATGAATATTTATAGTAAAAAATATGTCTTGTATTACCTCATGTAAAAATTCTTTTAGTAAAACAATACCTGTTTGTGACATTTTTATTTTAACTTTAAATAAAAATTTATTAATGACATTTTCTTACCCACGTGGCTCCATGGGGTCCCCAAGTATATCCACGGATTTTCATGGATGACCATGAATCATACAATAAGGTTAGGACATGTTTCAAGGTAATTTCATATTATTATAACATTATTTATACCATAAATTACACTAATTACATTTAATTGAGATTAATAAAACTTATATGTTACTATTCACAAAAAAACTTATTTTCATCCCATTAAACCAAATTATACTTAATAATGACTAAAATTTATGTTGTATTATTTGAAATTAAATTCACAGAAGTGTTAAAGGTTCATTTAAACGAATGATCTGATTTTTAACTACCAATTAGTGGTTTCACTATTCATTAAAAATTGAAGTTTGTCGGAAAAATACCAAAAATTCACCATAAGATATATTTGATATTCTGAATTCAAATATGATGTCTATTTTAAAAAATTAAAATCATATAATTTGCATTAACTAGTTTAATAATTAATTCCCGTTGTCAAAACAAATAGCGTGTTTTTAAGAAATAATATCTATCAAAAGATTGACACTTGTTTAAAACCAATTTCAAAGTGAAATTACTTCCAAACACCACCATTGGATTAAATGGTAAAAATATATTCTAATTTCAATTTAAAACAAATTCAAAAGATAATATAATAATATAAATAAATTAGATTAATCTGTGGTTTTCAATTAAAATACAATATTTTTCTCTTATTCATTAAAAATGACCTTTATCGGAAAAATAACAAAATAAAACACAAAGTAAATTATGATGTCCCGATTCTAAAGAAGGATTTTATTTGGTCCAATAGAATTTATAAGAGTGAACAAAACAATTTTTAATGAGGTTTCACCATCAAAAGGTGATAAATTGTCATTTTAGTGAATATTAGAGTATTTATGCTTAAAATCAAATTCTTGTCTTATTTTAAGCATTTATCTTTTATTGGATAAATGTAAAAACATTTAACAAACATATATAATCATATTTTAGTTATTTCTATTCATTCATACCAATACAATGGCTACGAGTTAACTACCATTTAAAATAATATTATTATATTATTAGTTTGCAGTGTAAGATTTCAAAGAAACTCGTTGTTGTGTATCGGGTATGCTATAAAACATAGCAACCCTTTTGAAGTAAAATTAATATTTAATTAACAAATATTAATAAATATAAAAATTCCTTATTCTTTATTTACCTGGGATGTTACAATTTACCTCTGGTAGAATTTTCCTATAACAATTGCTTCCATTCAAGTATTCAGATGGCACCATATAAAGCGTTATATGGAAAGACAAGCCGCACACCAACCTATTGGGATGATTTTAGTGAAAGAAAACTCATAGGACCCGAACATGTGGAGGAGATGATGGAAAAAGCGATGGTAATCCATAACAACACCGAAGAAGCTCAATGTAGGGAGAAGATCTATGTTGATAACTGAAGGAAGGATTTAAAATTAAATGAAAGAGATCATGTTTTATTGAAGTTACCTCCATGAAAGGGTGTTGTACATTTTGGAAATATGTAAATATTAAGTCCCAGGTACATCGAACCTTTAGAAATTCTAAAACGAATTGGGGCTATAACTTACCGTTTGGAAATTCTTCAAAGTCTCTCCAATGTTCACGATGTGTTCCACGTGTCAGAGTTGAGAAAATACATGCCTGACCCAATGCATGCAGTCAAATATGAGGAATTAGAACTGGAACCCGATCTATCTTATGGTGAAGAGACTGTCATGATTCTTGATACAAGAGAAAATTTTCAGAGAAACCGGATCACTCGTCTAAAAAAAGTAATATGAAGAAACCATAAGATGGAAGAGGCGACGTGGGAACCCGAGGAACTTATGATGAATAACTACCTGAGTATTTTTACGTAGTAATACTCCAAAAATATTGAGAAATAAATTATTTAAATGAGGGGAGAATGTAACACCCTTAGCTTCCACGGTACACTTCTCTTTGAATAATACAATAGTGTGTGTTGTATGCAACTTCGAGTTCTAACACACCACAACCAATCAAACTAGCCATTATGAATAGTAATACCCACTTTTTGAAATATTATAAATTTTATCTTTCAAAATGGACTTCATTTTTGGATTCGGAATACCGAAATTATCTTAGGGTGAATATTTGGTATTTTTCTGAAAAATTTAAATTTCTTATAAATAGTGAAAAACAATGAGTAATAGATTAAAACTGAATTTTTATTTAAATACTAATTTATTTTTTTAAAATATATTTTAGATCAAAATAGATAAATAATACCTATATAAGTTAAATGTAATTAATTGGAGTCAGCTTATAAGAATTTTAGATATATAAAAAGTTTAATGATTTTTTTACCATCTTTTACCCACCTCCTAGGAGAATTTGGAAATTTACATAAAACATGATTTTACTGCTTCTGTGAGTGGAATTTCAAACCTCCAAAAGACACGATTTATATCATTAAGTATAATTTGGTTCAATAAGATGAAAATAATATTTGGTGAATAGTAACATTTTATTTTATTTACCACGGTTAAGAGTAAATAGGGTAATTAAGGGTAAAAATGATATTATTATTACCCTAACACAAGTCCTAAGTCTATTGGATAAGTGTAATTAGACCAAAAAACATTATAAATAAAATATTATCCTTTATGTCCACTTTGATTAGATTAGGACATTTATTATTTTTTCATTTAAGGAAGAGTTAAAAGAGTTAATATCAATGTTTAATAACTAAAACATTTTAAATATAGGGTTACACAAAATATAAATTAGACTATAAATATTAATTATAAAGAAAATAATATTTTATATGTAATGGTATTTTATTTATAATTTTTATACATTAAATAATTTATTTTATTTATGACATAATGATGATGCAGTAATTACCTAATTAATGAAATAAAAATATAATTGATACTATAAATATCCAAATAAATTGAATTTTATACCTTTTATGAATTAAACTAATTTTATAGGTTAATATGACATGTAAGGGTTAGTTATAGGAATTTTTTTGAAGTAGTAATTCTGTTATGAATTTAGAAAAACAGAATACCAAATAGTGTCAAAATTGACATAAAATAGTTTTTAACACAAATATTATATTATTAATTGATATTATATACATAAGGGTCGCCCAAATGTCATAAATAATATTATATATGTCATTAATGTACCACTTGAGGTTCTCTTGGATGTTTATATAATTTTTATTAACCATATAATATAAGAATACAAAGAGACATGGTAAATGTAAAATTATTTAACTAAGAGATAAATCTAAAAGATAAAGTTAATATAGTGACCCAAACCTCTCTAAAACCTATTGGTTGAGTGGTTTTCGACCCATCATAACCTTTTACTTTAAATAAATCATTTTTCAGCCATTATAAACTGAAAATTATTTTATTATAATATAATATTTATCGCTTTTCCTAAGGTGCCACACACCCCTCTTATAAAAGGGCACTCCACCTTCCCTAAAATTTGCACATTCAAAGCCATTTGGCACAGAAAACCCCTACCCAAATAACCTATCAAATATCCTCCACTCATCTTAGAATCCTTCCTTTAGTCATAAATCTATCCTAAGGAGCCCTTTTCATCAAATCAGAATGAGGAACCCGTAGAAGAGGAAAATATTTCATCACATCGTTCAAGTTCCTTTCTTATTCCACTACCTCTTTCTTTTTTCTTTCAATTCTAGAATAATTAATCTATTGTCTTCTGTATACTATGATGTTATTATCAATATGGTATAACAATATTCAATATTCTATCCATCCTTTGAATGACATGTCACCAAACGTGCGTACGTATGGCTTATTGTCTCCACGTCGTGGTGTAATTGTTATTCAATACATTATTATTTTGATGGGTATAATATTGTTTCTCGTGCGTACGTATCGATTACTATCTCCATGAACGCGATAAGATTCATTCCCCATCGTATCCATTCAAGACTAATTTTCATTAGATGATTAAAAATAATGATTAAATAGTTAATATAATTATGAATATAAATAAGATACATCCTATCCATAATAAACATTACTTACGTAACAATGCATATAAATGAAAATGAATCAGTTAACACCCGAAACCATGATAATACTATGACATTATTAACAAAGCAATGTTAAAAAATCATATATGATATTATATTAATGTATATGATTATGGTATAATTTAATAAAAATTATTTAACAACTATACTGGATGTTAACCTACCCTCATCCAAGGAAAATTACAATGTAAAGACCAGTATGTTTCAAAGAATTTTTTTTCTTAATTTTCATAGGAATTTTACAAGAACGCAGCCTTTGACGGCACCTGATTCTGAGGCCCGGTGTGCCCGGAATCATTTTCCAAAGTTTGGCTCAGGTACGTTTAGTGAACGAAAGAGAGGGTTTTTATAACTTTTGAACCGCTGCTCAAAATCAAATTCTGAGGGCACCGATGGAATCACAGCGCTAGTATTTGCGTAGAAACGCATCTTCCAGAGTTGCGTTTTCGTGGGTGTGGTTTTTAATTTTTGGGCTTAAAGTTAAAAAATAAAATAATTTGTACGAAAAATATTATTTTTAATTTCACTTAAAGACACTTGAAAGCCACTTAAAGCTGCTTAAGTGGAGTTGATACGGATTGGGTGCTATCCAAAAATATCCTACCCCCTTGGTGGGATATTTGTGAGGTGGGTTCCGCACGATCCCCACTGTTTCTTTTCCGAAAAGTAATGCACCCGCGAAAACCCGTCATTATGAAAGTCAAATGATGCATTTTCTTAATTTCTTAACGCACCAATTAATTGGGCGGTTTCTTCATTGAATTAATTATATAAATTAATTTATTCATTTCTTAACCTGTTTGAAATCCGTTGGCATAATAATAAAATAAGAACAACGCACAACTTTTGAAAAAATGATCGTTGAGAGGTTTTGACAAGTTTTGTGCCTTCATCCTCCTTCGCGAAAAATGTGAAGAATGCGAAGAACGCGAAGAACGCGAAGAACACCGGCCTCCGACGAAGAACACTGAACCCATAGAAATCGACGACGCGACTCCATGTGCCGCAACACGGACGTTTCTTCTCCCTCCGCGACGCTTCTTCCGCGACGATCCAACCCCGCGACAAACATCGATCGACAACAACAAGGTAGGGGATTGCGGTCCTTTATTTTTCCTTTGAGGATTATAACTTCAATATGGATTTAATTATTAAAATTGAATCTTTTGTTTCTTGGTCCTCAGAGTTCGTCGACGCAACGCCAGGTACCGCGACGATGCGACGATTCCCTCCTTCGGCGACGAAAAATTCAGCGAAGAACGCGCGTGCGACACATGACGATGTAGGGGTTTTATTTGAATGTTTTATATTCCCGTGAGCATTTCTTTTAAAATAAAGAACCCGGTTACATAAGATTAATTTCAATTTATTAAAATTGTTGTTTGATATGTTGATTATTCTTCCCGATTGTTATCGCCTAACGTGGAGGGTGCGGGCCAAACGAACACGGCCCGACAACCCTATGTCGTTCTTCATTGTTGTGCGGATTTGGCGGGCGATGGTAAAACGTGATGCAAGAGCGATTTGATGATCCCGCAGTGAAGAACTGAACCTGGGAGGAACTGCGGCGCAGACGGGAAGGAAAACGGACAACCAGAGAAACTCCGGTGGCCCGTGGAAGCTGCCGGTGGTGCGGGCGGCCGGAGGCGGCGGCGCCCCAGCGCGCCGCCGGAAAGGGCTGCCACGGCTGAAGCGGCGGTGGCAGCGGCCAGCGGACCCATGGCCGCATGGTTCCAGCTCACATGCACTAAACGTGGTGACATGCCACGACCGCTGACCCAGCGCGGCCCCATGCGGGGCCGCGACACCTCCAACCCGCGGGGGCAGCGCCCCGCGGCATCGGCGCTGCTCGGCAGCTCGGCCGAGCCAAGCCGGACCGGTCGGCCGAGCCGGGATTTGCCCTGGCCTGGCCAAACCATGTCGGGCGGGTTGGACCGGGTTGGGTCGACCCGGTTCGGCCGACCCAGGGGGGTCGGCCCGGGCCCAGACCCCCGTCTTCGGACCATTTTCGGTCTCTTGCCTGTAACATGAGCTACGGGCCTCTGAACGACACGCCGTCAGTGGCAACGCGATCCTTTTATCGATATGGTCGTATCGGTATATCACACTCAAGGTTTCAGTATACTTTGTCTTCGGCTGGGTTGATCGTTCGCGAAACCAACCGGGCCTTCGGAGCGGAAGCCCTCATATCATGAGCTTCAGACGTTCGATCGACGTGTCGCCGACTTCATTGTTTTCCTCTACGTGAGAAAGATCTTTTGGAGTACCCCACCCGAGGTTTTGACACAGGTGGAGTACGGTCGGGTTGGTTTTTCCTTAAAAACCAACCGGGCCCCTGGTAAGAAAAAGGCAATAACTCTCAGACGGGGCCTCTGATTGACGCGTCGTCTGCGACGTTGAGTTCCTGTTTCTGATACAGATCTTTTGGATACATCAACCTCAGACATTTTGTCAGTTCTTGTATCGGCCTCTCGGCTCGTGGAGCAGACCCTCCCGAACGAGCTTGCTGTGTGTGGGAACCATAGTGCTGGCTGCGACTGTGACTGTGAGTGCGATGACGAAAGTGTAGAGATCCTCAGTGGACTGCGACGATGACTGTGCTGAGATACTCTATGGACTGCGATGAAGACTTTGCAGAGATCCTCAGTGGACTCCGACGACGATTGTGCAGATATCCTCAATGGACTGCGACGACTACTGCACTCAGCGATCCTACGTGGATCAGTGCTATAGATCATGTGTGGATCCGATCCTGTGTGGGTCAGCGTTCAGCGGTTCTGTGTGAGCTAGCGCCTACAGGTCCTGCGTGGGCCCGATCCTATGTAGGTCTTTGTGGGGGTTAGATACCTATTGATCCTGTGTGGGTCTGATCTTGTGTGGGTCATTGCGGGGGTTAGTACATTTCGATCCTTTGTGGGTCCGACGACTTAGATGGATCAGTGATCATCTTTATCATCATACGAAGATGTATACCTATGTGAGCTGAATCTTGTGTTACTCTTCTTTGTGGATTGTGTTGAACTGTCCTGTGTGGATTTATAATTTACTCTCCTTTGTGGATTGTGTTGAGCTATCCTGGGTGGGTATACATTTGCTTTCCAGTGTGGACTGGGTTGTGCTTGGGCTCGGAAGTTGGAGCCGAACGGGAATTGATGACTTAGGTATATGTATGGGCATATACCTCAGCAGTGTCGGTTGTTACTTCGTTATTTTATCTTTCCGTTGTGTTTTATCCTTTGTGGATTACGGGAGACCTTCGGGGGTCTTGGGGTCTCTACTGGTTAGCTTATACTCACCCCTGCATGGGCATTGCCCGCACTTCGTTGTGTTGGTTGAAGACGACGGACAACGCTGATCGTGGTGGAGGCTTGTAGAGCAGGATGGTACCTGGAGGTGGACCACTGGGTGGGACATACTCGGAGCGGTCAGGTGGACCCGAGGAGCAGTGGAGGCTATCTATACCCACCCTTCAGGTGGGACTTCCAGAGGATGGATCGACGTTTTGTCTTTTCTATTCAGTTGATGTATTTCCCTTTTAGTTGTACTTTACAGTTGGGCTCGTATTTCCGGCCCCTTTTACTTTCAGCACAGCTTGTTACAGTTTTTACTTTGTGTTTTCTTTTCCACTTGCTTACTCTGTGGTGATTATTTACTTTTCAAAGGCAATGCCTTCCCTTTTTCCGGGATTTACGCTTTGGTGCTAGTCGCCAGCCCCTGGGCTATGGAAGGCGGGCTTGGGGTAGTCACAGCACGGGCCCTGAGGACGGGTCCTGACAAATTGGTATCAGAGCTGGTCGGTTCTACTGTAGACTCCAATATTTCTTCTATGTGAATCAGTAGTGTTTAAAGTATTGAGTGTGGTTATCAGTCCAGGGAGTCCAGTGTTGGTGCAACGACCGACGTATCCGTACACCAGGACCCTGACTACTGATTTCCAACTTAATGCACGAAAACATTGATTGCATGTGTGTTTCAAGTATTCTTTGTGATTACTTGTGTCATCTCACCAGGTATTTGTTCTAACCATGGGGCACTTGTTTCCATTTCAGGATGGCCACACGACGGCAGCCAGCTAGGGTTCCGAGAGTAGAGCACGATGACAGTCCACCGAGCGACGAGGCCTCGGTGTAGGGCCCGTTGACCGCAGAGGCACCGACGATACCTTTACTCATCGAGCCCCCGATGCATCCATCACTGACCGCTGACGATGCACGTCGCCTCGGAACTCTGCACGAGTTTCAGCGCCAGAGACCACCCAGGTTTCATGGGGAGACGGACCCCCAGGCAGCCGAGGACTGGCTGGAGGCAGTGGTGCGAGTTTTCCAGCTAGTGAGGACACCAGCAGACCTCATGGTGATCCTCGCGGTGAGCCTACTGCACGCAGCAGCAGGACGATGGTGGAGCTTGATGCTCCAGGTGCACGACGAGGAATCACTCTTTTGGACGGACTTTGAGTGCCTTTTTCACTCAGAGTTCGTCCCAGCCACCCTCCAAGAGGTGCGCATTCAGGAGCTACTATAGCTGCGGCAGGGCAGTATGACAGTAGCCCAGTACACGGAGAGGTTTACCGATCTCTCGTGCTATTCCACAGACTTGGTAAGAGACCCATTCTTCAGGGCCCGAACCTTTGAGCAGGGGCTCAGGCGAGAGATCAGTGCTTTGGTTGTTTCTCATAGCATTCCGACACAGACATGGGTGTTGGACCGAGCCCTCTTAGTGGAGAATTTCCTTGCTGAGCAGTCTCCAGCAGTAGGACCCACCACTAGCCGGCATGCGGCAGAGTTTTCTATAGCGGGCAGTAGATAGATGAAGCAGGGGTCCAAGAGGACTAGACCTACCAGTGGTCAACTGCGTGACACAGTATCGTTTGTACAAGGCACTCGGGGTGGACAACGACTTACTATGAGCGGACAGTGTTACTCCTACAGCGGGGTTGGTCACATGGCTCGTGACTGTCCGAACCGCCATACGGATGACCCGTAGATGAATGAAGGACCCCCCAGGCAGAGGCAGAGGTTCGATCAGGGCGGACCGCAAGGAGTAGGCAGCCATGGTAGGAGAGCTGGCCATGCAGCTAGAGGTGGACGGCGCTTCGGGGTGTTGCCACCATCATCACCAGGAGGTCCACCCCGACCGGAGGGGACATGAGGACATGGGAGAGCTCAGCTTCAGGCAGCTGAGACCTATGATCATGGAGCTCTGGGAGCAGATGGACAGGAGCGGGACTAGCTCCAGACCTAGAGACTTTTGTTCATGTTGCTTCTAGTTTTGTTGATATATGTTTGTAGATGCTTTGTGTCTTTGTACTTGAGCTGCAGTAATAAAATAAACCTTTTCTTATGGCATATACTTTCCTGTCCTCTCTTTTGTTGTTACTAAGAGGTTCAGGTTTAGACTATTGACTTGACCCTCACTTGAGAGATACCTACTGGAGGATACCCAATTACCACACACTGATGTCGACAGTGTGACTCAATCCTTGGAGGCGAGAGTAACGGTTGGATCTCATGGTAGTAGCGTCAAGGCCTTACGATGTCATCCTTGGTATGGGCTAGTATCATCCATGTCAGGATTGACTGTATTAGGAAAAGAAAGTGGTTCATCCATGGGATGTGACCAGATTTCTCTTATCCGCAAAGAAGAAATCTTAGCAGCTCTTGTGGGACCGGAGATGGTCCAGGCCATGACAGAGAAGGTCCATGTCATCCAGGAGCGGATGAGGATATCTCAGAGCCGACATAAGTCTTTTACTGATAGTAGGCAAAGGCCACTAGAGTTTGAGGATGGCGACAACGTCTTCTTGCGGGTCTCGCCTCGACGGGGTTTACGGAAATTTGGCGAGGTGGCTTATCGCCTGGCTCTACCACCTCACTTGCACCGGGTGCACAACGTCTTCCACGTATCTCAGCTGAGGAGATACGTGAACAACATGAAGCACATCTTTGACTATGGGGAGCTGGACGTGGATGTTGGGGCGACTTTTGCAGAGGTCCTAGTGGAGATCGAGGATCGACAGGAGTGGGTCCTACGTGGACAATCGATTCCTCTAGTGCGCATCAGATGGCAGCACGGGAACCTCCAGGAGAGCACTTGGGAGCGGGAGGCTCAGATGCATTCTCAGTACCCCCATTTGTTTCCCTAGTTTATGATTTATCTTTACGGGGACGTAAAGCCCTGAGGTGGGAGTAATGTAAAGACCCGTAAATTTCAAGGAAATTTTTTTCTTATTTTTTTTGGAATTTTACAAGAACACATCCTCTGAAGGCTCTGGATTCGGAGGCACAGTGTGCCCGGAATCATTTTCCGAAGTTTGGCTCGGGTACGTTCAGTGAACGGACGAGCGGGTTTTTCTAACTTTTGAACCGGTGCTCGGAATCAAATTCCAAGGGCACTTATGGAATCACAACGCCTGTATTTTCTTAGAAACGCCTCTTCAGGAGTTGCGTTTACTCGGGTGTGGTTTTTAATTTTTTTGATTAATGTTAAGAAATAAAATAATTTGTACAACACACATTATTTTTTATTTGAATTAAAGCCACTTGAAAGACACTTAAAGATTCTTAAGAAGAGTTGATACGGATAGGGTGCTACCCAAAAATATCCTACCCCCTTGGTGGGATATTTGTGAGGTGGGGCCTGCATGATCCCCACTATTTCTTTTCCACTAAGTAATGAAGCCGTGAAAACACTGTCATTATGAAGGTCAACTGACGCGTTTTCTTAATTTCTTGACGCACATATTAATTGGGCGGTTTTTTTGTTGAATTAATTCTATGAATTAATTTATTCATTTCTTAACCTGTTTGAAATCCGTTGGCGTAATAATAATATAAGACCAATGCACGACTTCTGGAAAATTCCTCGTTGAGAGGTTTTGGCAAGTTTTGTGCCTTCATCCTCCTTCGCGAAGAACGCGAAGAATGCGAAGAACGCGAAGAACGCCAGCCTCCGGCAAAGAAGGCCGAACCCGCTGAAATCGACGACGTGATGTCGTGTGTCGCGACGCCGGCATTTTTTCTCCCTCCACGACGCTTCTTCTGCGACGATCCAACCCTGCGACAACCTTCGATCGACAACGACAAGGTAGGGGATTGCGGTCCTTTATTTTTCCTTTGAGGATTATAACTTCAATATGGATTTAATTATTAAAATTAAATATTTTGTTTCTTGGTCCTCAGAGTTCGTCGACGCAATTCCAGGTACCGCGACGACACGACGATTCCCTCCTTCTGCGATGAAAAATTCCGCGAAGAACCCGCGTGCGACACTTTACGATGTAGGGGTTTTATTTGAATGTTTTATATTCCCCTGATCGTTTCTTTTAAAATAAATAAACTGGTTACATAAGAACAATTTTAATTTATTTAAATTGTTGTTTGATATGTTCATTATTCTTCCCGATTGTTATCGCCTAACGTGGAGGGTGCGGGCCAAACGAACACTGCCCGACAACCCTCTGTCGTTCTTCGTTGTTGTGCGGATTTGGCGGGTGACCGTAAAACATGAAACAAGGGCGATTTGATGATCCCGCAGTGGAGAACGGACCCCGGGAGGAACAGCAGCAAAGACGGGAAGGAAAACGGACCACTGGAGCAACTCCGGTGGCCCGCGGAAGCTACCGGCGGCGCCGGAGGCCGGAGGCGGCGGCGCCCCGGCGCGCCGCCGGACAGGGCCACCACGGTTGAAGCCATGGCTGTGGCGGCCAATGGACCCGTGGCTGCGCAGGTCTGACTCGCACGTACGGGACGCGGCGACATGCCACGTCCGCTGATCCAGCGCGGCCCCACGCGGGGCCGCGACACCTCCAACCTGCGGGAGCAGCACCCTGCGGCATCAGCGCTTTCTCGGCCGCTCGGCCGAGCCGAGCTAGACCGGTCGGCCGAGCCGGGCCACTCCCTGGACGTATCGGGTCCGGCCGGGTTGGACCGGGTCGGGTTGACCCGGTTCGGCCGACCCAGGGGTGTCAGGCCGGGTCCGCCCGGGCCCAGACCCCCGTCTTCGGACCGTTTTCGGTCTCTTGCCCGTAACATGAGCTACGGGCCTCCGAACGACACGCCGTCAGTGGAAATGCGATCCTTGGATCAAGACGGTCGTTTTGGTGTATCGCACTCATTGTTTCGAAATACTTTGGGTTCGGCCGGGATGGTTCGTCCACGAAACCAATCGGGCCTTCGGAGCAGAAACACTCGTATCTTGAGCTTTGGACATCCGATCGATGTGTTGTCGACTTCGTTGTTTTTCTCTAAGTGAGACGGATATTTTGGCATTCCCCGCCCGATGTTTGGACATAGGTGGAGTATAGTCGGGTTGGTTTTTCCTTAAAAACCAACAGGGCCCCTGGGACGAAAAAGCCAATAACTCTCAGACCGGCCGTCCAATTGACGTGCCGTCTACGACGTTGAGTTCCTGTTGACGATACAGAACTTTTGGATACATCAACCTCAGACTTTGTGTCAGTTGATGTATCAAACTCTCGGGTCGTGGAGCGGACCCTCCCAAACGAGCTTGCTGTGTGCGGGAACCGTAGTGTTGGCTATGACTGCGACTGTGACTGCGACGACGACTATGCAGAGATCCTCAGTGGACTGCGACGACGACTGTGTAGAGATCCTCACTGGACTACGATGACGACTGTGCAGAGATCCTCTGTGGACTGCGACGACGACTCTGCATAGATCCTCAGTGGACTGCGATGACTACTGCACTCAGCGATCCTACGTGGATTAGTGCTACATATCCTGTGTGGATCTGATCCTGTGTGGGTCTGCGCTCAGCGGTTCTGTGTGAGCCAGTGCCTACAGGTCCTGTGTGGGCCCGATCCAGTGTGGGTCTTTGCGGTGGTTAGTTACCAATTGATCCTGTGTGGGTCCGATCCTGTGTGGGTCATTGCGGGGGGTAGTACCTTTCGATCCTTTGTGGGTCCGATGACTTAGATGGATCAGTGATCATCTTTATCGTCATACGAAGATGTATACCTGTGTGAGCTGAATCTTGTGTTACTCTTCTTTGTGGATTGTGTTGAACTGTCCTGTGTGGATTTACAGTTTACTCTCCTTTGTGGATTGTGTTGAGCTATCCTATGTGGGTATACGTTTTCTTTCCTGTGTGGACTGGGTTGTGCTTGGGCTCAGAAGTTGGAGCCGAACGGGAATTGATGACTTAGGCATATGTATGGGCATATACCTAAGCAGTGTCGGTTGTTACTTCGTGATTTTATCTTTCCATTGTGGTTTATCCTTTGTGAATTATGGGAGACCTTCGGGGGTCTCGGGGTCCCAACTGAGTAGCTTATACTAACCCCTGCACGGGGTTTGCCCGCACTTCGTTGTGTTGGTTGTAGACGACGGACATCGCTGATCGTGTTGGAGGCTTGCAGAGCAGGACAGTACCTGGAGGTGGACCATTGGGCGGGACATACTCGGAGCGGCCAGGTGGACCCGAGGAGCAGTGGAGGCTATCTGTACCCACCCTTCAGGTGGGACTTCCAGAGGATGGCTCGACGTTGCGGATTTTCTTTTTAGTTGATGTTTTCCCTTTCAGTTGTACTTTACAGTTGGGCTTGTATTTCTGGCCCCTTTTACTTTCAGTACAGCTTGTTACAGTTTTTACTTAGTGTTTACTTTTCCTCTTGCTTAATCTGTGGAGCTTGTTTAATTTTCAAAGGAAATGCCTTCCCTTTTTCCGGGATTTACGCCTTGGTGCTAGTCGCCAGCCCCTGGGCTATGGATGGCGGGCTTGGGGTAGTCACGGAACGGGCCCCGAGGACGGGTCGTGACATAAAAGATAAGGGTTAATTTCACAATCTCTTTATAATCCGAGGTTTTTTAATATGAGAGTATCTACTGGGACCTCTTTATCATCACCATACATGTTTCATAAAAATGTATTTCAAAAAAATTACTATTTAATAGAAAATGTGTTACAATTATTTATTCCCTTATTTGACCTTATATGTTTTGAAATAAATCTTTCTATCCTTTTCCTAACAAGGTACTTCATGGCCATTTCAACAAAATTAAAGTAAGAATGTTTTTCTAACTTATATGCTGGGTGCAGCTATTTTCTGCCATTATAACATCGTCGAAGCTTTCCATACATGTTTATAAGAATATTTTAAAAATAAATATTTCCATTATAATTATGTGACTATTAAATGATTTTAAATTAGAAAGTGTTATTTCTCTAAAAAAGGTTTTGATTTCATATCTTTCAACATCCTTTGATGAATTTTAAGCTTATTTGAAGTTGATTTATTATGATACAAAACATCCATATTTTATTGAATATTTTGTGATATGTTTGACTATGGATGTGTTATTTTTACGCCATTCATGGTTTATTGATAATGTATTGAAATTTTGTATGCTAGTTTTAATATGAATGTTTATGTTATGTTTAATCCTTTTCATATGAGAAATGCATTGGACTTAGTAAGTGATTTGTGGAGCCTGATATAGCTCCTCGATGCATCGGTAGGTCTCATGAGACAAACTAGTTTCCTGGCATAAGGCCTTGACAAAATATTATTTGTAGTCTTGGCACATGGTCTTGACTATGTAGTTATGAATTCTGGAATTATACATTACATCATTATAAAGTGGCTATTGATATTGAATGTGATTATTCAAATATTAGAATATTCATGTGAATATGTTAATGGCATTATTTGATTTTATCTTTTCCATATTTTTCTGATATTCAAGTTTAAAAGGCTTTTGTTTTAGTCTTATAAATTTCCTTAGAGTTTGATGCTTATTTATGAAAGTTCCATCTATATTGTTATCCTTCATGAGAATCTGATCTCACCCCTTTCTATGATTTATTTTTTCCAGGGTGCGAAGAATTATATTATGACTGACATGCAAGGATTACCTAAGGGATCTCAGTGTTTTCTATGGAAATAATGTGGTTCTATTTTTCCATTTTATGATGTAATGTAAACCTTATAGATGTATCTAGTACTTACAAGGCTATTAAACTAATCGTTCATTCGAGACATGATCTTTTATGATATTGAAAATGATACATAATAATGCACCAACTCTAGGTAACTGAGGTCGGGGCATTACAGTCACCGTGACAACGACACAGGTCACGGTAGCACTATGACGGTGGCACCATGATAGTGGAATCTTGATGTTGGCGCCATAGTTGTTGGACACCGAAGTGGTGGCACCGTGATAGTCACACTGTATCGGTCACACCATCACGGTCGTAGACCGAAGCAATGGAACCATAGAGGTGGCTCTATTATGGTAGAAACCCTTACGATGCCTCACCAAACGGTGTTCCGCCATTTTTTTCAGTTTCTAACTTTTTCATATTTTCCTCCTACAACGTAACATTTTATGTAAAAGTGTTCAAATACCCATTTAAAATCCATTTAAGTCCCAAAAATGATATCTAAAATACCCCAAGAGCTGGGTGACCAATAACTTAACAAAATCTGTGGCCTTTTCCTCAGTTTCACACCTTCTACTTGTATATTTATGTTTCGCCTATGTCACTGGTTTTCCCCATTTAAATAAAACCCTTTAACTCAAAGGTCGTATCACCACCTCTTCAAAGAGAATTATTAAATAACAATTAATTACATTGTTTGTAACCACCCAACTGCGTGGAGAAACCACGATCCACCATTAAATCCATTCATGATTTCATATTCCATAACTCCAAGATCATGACTTTTATCGCAAAAAGTGTATTTCTTCTTCATGGATAGACTCTTTTACTTTAGTTGGTTCATTGGACTCCCTATTCCTGAGGATTGTTGTGCGCCTGTGGTGGAAACATTCCTACTCACTCTTGGAGTCTGTGCAGTTCATCCCATGCAAGTCGTGCATCCCCAATTCGTGGCGCGAGGAAGAAAACGTTGATCGTTGATCATCTAGATAGGGTTTTCCTTCTTCTCTCTTTAATGTGTATCAAATGGGGTGGGTATGATAATGTCCCATTAGTGATTGATAAACCCAAAAAATAATGAAGATAATAAGTGGTTTTTTAATAATTTATGGGTGTGTTTTATGATGCTGATGTAGTCTTTTATCTTTCCTTAAATGTTTTTAATTATAATGGCTTATGTCCACTGATATTTGTGGATATTGGTGGTAATTTATTGATCACTAATGAACATATATTTTTAGGATAATCTAGTGATTGAATGGATAAAACATGGAAACACATTAATCACGTAAAATCATTTCCTTAAATAGATGCCCAATGAATAAAATTCCTTGTGTGAACACCCTGGTGAACAAAAAAGAAAGAATGAAATTAATGAATTGTGTGATTAAATCTGAGAACACCCATTCTATGTTATGGTGATGTGTATGGTTGTTCTATTTGATTCCTTGTGGGTGTCTTGGATAGGGATGATATCCCCTATTATTGAGTAGTTGGTTATGGAACTGAGGCCATGTGTGGCCGTATGTTGGGGCTTGGTTTGGTTTCAGTACTTTGTGGGATCTCACACATCCCTTTTGTTTTTGTGACTTCCCAAGAGAACCAGGTATGAATGATTAAATTATAGCTTACATGTTTTTCCTTCCTTGGCACCTGGCTAGGCCTATTAGTTTACCGGTTGAGAAGATTATTTTAAATGGAATAACTTGAATATGATAAAAATAATGGGTTCAATGGGGGTTGTTATTCTGGAATGAGTTGTTCTTCGGTTGTGGTTTTTGTGCCTTTGTGTTAATGAATTGTATATAGGGTCTTTTTTTATGGGATTGTTATATAACACATAGGTTGGGATGTGTTCTTGTTAACCTATATATATAAATTTAGTTTTTTTTATTCTCACCCAACACAAGTTGATCACTTCATGCCCAACCCCCCCCACCCCCCATTTCATAGGGGAGAGTATTTTTTCCAATATCCAATTGTGCACCTAGTTATTATATCATTTATCTTCCCACTCCTAGGTAGAAAAAGAATAATAGGGTATTGTGTGAGGAAATGAGGTCCATTATATCCCAAGATTATTAAGGAAGGGTGGTTTTGGTTGTTGGCTCAAGTGTGTGTAGGCGGGTTTTGTTTCCCAAGTGTCTTCGAAATGAGGCCCATGTGTCTTTGAGCATAGAAGTGGTTGTTATTTTCAAATTTTTTTCAGGTGTGGATACGTATGGTTGTGGTGGCCCAGGGGTTTGCGGGTGGGATGTATGGTTGTGGTGGTCGTGATGTTTGCTGGCGGGATGGGAGGTTGTGGTGGACCATAAGGTTGTTGTTGGGGGGGTATTGTGTCAACAGTGAATATGGCGAGGGAGGTTTGACGCATAGGATCTCTTCACAAACTAGTGGGAAATTGGTGTGGGTACCCAAACATAGATGTGATATTTGTTGGAATCCTCATGTTTACAACATGTTTTAATGATCACAAATTCTTACTCAAGTTTAATCTATCTCATATCTTGTGTATATATGCTTGGTTTCTAATGGTTCAAATAAATTTTCTCAAGATCTTGATTCTTATAAATAATGATTATTATTGTTAAAAATATTTATCATTGGTCTATAATGATTTATTTTATGAATGATTAGGTCTAATTAATTCAGTGAATATTACTGCTTATTTATATATACAGATGTTTGGATATGTCTTAGAAACTGTCACCAGACACCATGACCCAGACAACATGAACAGACATCATGACACAGAAACCTTGACCAGAAACTGTGACCCAAACATTGTGACAAGAAACCATGACTGAGACACCATTTCTAGACACCTTGACTAGACACCGTGACCCATATCACATGACCTAACACCGTAAATAGTTTCAGATCTCATGATGTCTGTGTCAACGGTTCCTTGCTAAGACATTGTTGGAATTATAGAAGTGGACAATAAACTATGATCCTAACACCACATATTTTCTATCAGTTACTGATCTCAATTAAACTATGTCAACATCACTATCTCACCACTCAAAGGCAAAGCGAAAGACATCATTTCATGGTGACACTGTTTCCAAGTGACACTATTTTAAGAAGATTATGACACACTTCTTTAATGTGTGGAGTTATATTCAATTTATTTTCTAACAGTCATATTTGAGTCTTTTATATTCAATAATATAATTAATATTTCATTATATACAAGACACCGGATAGTATGAGGTCCGAGGTGTAGGATACATGCATTCTGTCGGCTCCAACACATGCACTCCAAGAACTAAAAAAGTGTGACCCTAAAACAAGATGAGAAGCAATGTGTAGAAGAAGCATGATAATTCTTGAAAAGTTGACCAATACAAGCACCAAGATACATTTGATAAAAATTCAATGAATTCTCAAATCAAAAATCAAGAAATCAACAGATTAGAGAAAAACAATCTTCACAATACCAACTCCACAAAGAACATGAGATAGATCTAACTGGAAACCAGAATAATGGATTTGTGACATTTTTTATCGCAAGAGGACATGATACATGCATCTGCATCATCTATAAGTCCAAAGATACATAGAATATCACCAAAAGAACTTTTAAGCTTATTTCATCATCTTTTCTATATTTTGTATTGTTTGTAGCTTTTGATTAGTGTGTGTGTCTTTATTAAAAACATGCATTGTGTCCTACACTAAACTGAATGATTCAATATATCCTTCCTCTCACATATTTTTACACTTGTTTACTACCACAGATAAGTGTGGAAGAGTTACTTGTGTGACCTGATTGTTTTTACCAACGAAGAACTCTAGAGGAGGTCGTGTGACCTGGACATTCATTCTTACTATTTTTTACCCCAATCCACTGTCTGGATCATGTTTATTAATGTAAATTGTTTGGTGGAATATTATCACCAGGTGGAGTGGATTATGTATCTACATGAGATTGAACAACTTTTTTTATACACTATTTTGTATAATTTAGTCATTCTATATTTTAATCTATATTTCAGGCATCACTAGATTTACACAGATAGTTAATCTTGGATAGAAGTTATATTTTTTCCATATTATATTATCTTCAAAAGGAATATCGATAACTCATATTGAGATTATTAAGAATTAATATATATTCTAATAAGTTATTTGAATATTCAAAAAATCATAATTATATTACCTTGATTAACTAGGTTGTATTCAATATTATTGGGGAACATTTTTAGAAATAATTTGTAAAAGAAATTTTTATAGAGACTCAATTAACCCCCCCCCCCCCCCCCCCGAGTACTCTACTCAGAACAACAATATTACTATTATTCTACCTGACTTTTGATATTTGGGGAATGTACCTTTTTTAGGATGGGTGGATAGTTAACTTGATATGTTCTTTGGTTATCTCATTTTTTCATTGGGAAATAGAATGCATCTCCACTTGTACGCGAGATATTTTTTTCCCTACTGAGTATACCTGTATACTCACACAACATATATAAAAATGATTTTAGGATTCTACGAGGGATTTGGGGACCTTGCTATACTGTACTAGGTCTGAAGTTGGGGCAGTTTCTATTGTTGTTTTCTTTCTTTTAGTATTTTACCTTTTGTGTTCTTCTTGTACTTATATGGGTTAATATTTTAAAATGCATATGGGAATGGTTTTTTGATTTAATTTTACATTCAGTTTTGGAGTTTTTGGGTTATTACCACCATATCTACGATCTTACTAAATAGAAAACCATAATTCCATCAATATTATGTTTGATTCTATGCCCATGGTGGTAATCTCCAATCCGGAGCCTATTGAAGGCTACAATTGGGGGTCATTATCTCTCCTTCAACTTTAAGAACGGTTTGGTAGTTTGTTGTCCCTTCCCTCACCATGGTGAAGGAAGGTCATGATAGAATGGTATTAAAGGATATGATTGAGAGATTCGATGGAGCATGGGGTTAGGAATTGTAAGGATTTCATGGTATGGTAGGGAAATAATGTTAGGAAATATTGGTGCATGAAATAGGACAGGGAAGACCAGTTGGGACATAGGATTTTAGGTCCCCACGTGATCCGATGAAAGGACTCCAAGCCTTCCAAATGTCCAAGTGAGGCTACACTTATTGTAGGGTAGAGACCCTAGGAATGTTATATGCATCATAATGACTTTTTTTGTATTATGGGTGATATGGGAGATTAAATAAATAACTAGTTTATGAAAATATAAAAGAAGTTTTCTACACTGCACGAGATTAGGAATTCCTTGTTTACAAAGCAGTTAGGGCACCCGAATGATGATCACAAGTAGTGCAGGAGATCGAGGAAAAATGGGCTGATATGTCTCATCAACGAAGGACTGATCGAGATTAGGAGGATGAATAGTGGTTGAAGATGATTTATGCCTTTCATTGGAAGACCATCAGAAAGTATGAGGGAAACATCTCAAACATAGAGACAGAAAGATGGATTAAGGAGCTAGTGATAGCTTTAAACATTATCTGTGCTTCGTCTGAGAATTGGTTTCCATTAGAAATCATTCAGATGAGGGGAGAAACACTTCATTGGTGGATTCTCTACCTCGAATAGAGGATGGAGAGTGATAATTTATCGGATGACTTTGAGAATATGTATTGGGAGTAAATTCATTCTTTTATGATGAAGGATGAGATGAGGTAAGAGATACTCTGTCTTTAGTAGAAGAGTATGTCCATGAAAGATCTAGGGTTCAAGACCAAGGACCTCCTTCATTTTCTCCAATCCTTTTTATGGATTAAGAGCCTTGGACGATACATTTAGAAGAGGCACTCCAACATCCTATTCAGTATGTTGTTACTATTTTTACCATACCGATGTACATGGAGGTCTAAATAATGTTTGATGTAGTGGTGAGGATTCACATGCTGGGAGGTGTGCCATGTGAGGGAATCCAATTGGGTGTGTCAAAGAGGAATTCCATCAGCAGGAGGCCTACAACATTAGGTCCTTCTAGGTTTTGGCTAGAAAGGAACATGTCCCAATAGTTCAAGTTTCGATCTCCAAGTCCTCGCCTTTTATTTGCGAGACAATGACCAAGATGCTTCCAATGTGGAAGCTACGAGAAAAATCAAAATCAGTGCTCAGACCGAATGTAGTAGAATAGTGGTAGGTAGGTTCATCACCCAACTTAGCAGTAGTACTTTTCATCCAGGACCTTTCAGCAGCAGGAGAAAGGATAGTGAACTCCTGTTACTCTAAGAGTAGAAATTGAAGGAGGAGGCCGACCTCAGGGTACTCCTCAGGGACCCCGAAGAGGGCATGGTTGGGGAGGCATCCAAAAGCCGAGGGGTAGAAGAGATGGTCAAGGTCAGTTTCAAACCACAGAGGTAGCAGTTATAACATGGCCAGAAGTTGTTCGAGGTACGATCAGCTTGTTTATCACTCTTGTGTGCACCTTTTTTGATTCGGGAGCTTCTAACTCTTTTTTTGCACACATTCTAGCCCATACTCTAGTTATAGATGTAGAATTACATACTATGCCCTTGGATTTGGGTATGAATTTCGGAGGTCAGACCACCTTGTCTTATTTTTTTCAGGGATGTAAAATGATGTTGGGGCCACATCAGGCACGTGGGGACCTTCATTTGCTGCAGATGTAGTCGTGTGATGTAATTTTTGGCATTTAATGGATTTTATCTATGTGTTCCATTATCATATAAATCTGAATAAGTGACGTGTTTTCATATATGGGTGGAAAATGTGTATCATTCATTGGTGAGCGGGGTTGCCAGGAAGTAAGCTGGCGAGTGGATCCCCTTCTTTACTTATTAGCTCAGATTTCAGTAGAGTGGGTAGATAATGTGATGGAAGATGTCCTGGGTATCTTCATTGAGTTATTGGATGTCTTCCATGGATTGGGGGTGACTCTGCCCCCTTGACATGATGTTGATATTGGGATAGCCTTTCAACCTGGTGCCTATCCGATTTTGATGGCTCCATATCGAATGACTCCTTCTATGTTGTATGAGTTACAAATTTAGATTGATGATCTAATGAAGAAGTTTTTTCTAACCGAGAGTGTCACAATACGGTACTCTATTCTTGTTCAAAAAGAAGGAAGATGGTTGTATAATGATTTTAATAGACTATTGGAGGCTGAACTAGGTGACAGTTAAGATCTGTTACCCCCTCCCGAGGATCAACAACCTTTTTGATAAGTTGAAGGGGGCATCATGGTTCTCTATGATCAACCAATGGTCAACATATCCCCAGTTGAGGGTGAAGGAGGGAGACATCTCAAAGACTTCCTTCAATTGAATATGTCGGCACTTTGAATTCATGGTCATGCCATTTAGTATTAAAAACACAACAGCCATGTTCATGTGGATCATGCAATCCATCTTTTGGGAATATCTAAACCAGTTCACAGTCATGTTTATTGAATACATCAGGATCTACTAAAGTTCATATAAGGATCATGCCGATCTTCTGAGTAAGGTTTTAGAGGTCCTCTCATAGCACCATCTCTATGGGAAGTTGTCCATGTTCATGTTTTGGACAAGAGAGATCCACTTCCTTAGACACATGGTGTCTGAGTAGGGAATAGCAGTTGACTCAATGAATGTATAATTCATTGTTTCTTAGGCAGCACCTATGAACATTGCAGAGGTTCATAGTTTATAGGGTCTAGTAGGTAACTACTTAAGATTTGTGCCCAAATTCTAACAAGTTTCATCACCATTGGAAAACTTGAACATGATAGACTAAGATTTTGTATGGAGCGAGTAGTGGTAGGTATCATTCTGTTACCTGAAGGGAAATTTCATTGGTGCCCTAGTGATGTGGTTTCCAAAAGAAGGGGTGGTGTTCGAGGTGTTATGTGATGCTTTAGGAAAAGGTGTAGGGTGTGTACTGATGAAAAAGTAGTGGTGATCTCTTTTGGGTCTAGTAAGTTACATCCCCATGAGTGTAACCATGACACCCTTGATCTAGAGCTTACAATTTTTGTTTTCTCACTAATTTTGGGGCCGTATTACCTCATTAGTGAATTCTTCGTGGTCTTCATGGATCACAAGATATTGAGGTATATCTTCTCCCAGTGGGACCTAAACTTGCGGCAGTAGAGGTGCATGGAGGTTCATAAGGAGTACAACTTTTATATTTCGTACACCTCAAATGATGGGAACATGGTGTCTGATGAATTGAGTTAGAGGTTGTAGAAGGTTGGGGTTCGAGATTCATCAGATGCTTTTAAGGCAATGTAAGAGATGTTTCCCTACACTTGGATGAAATGGTATAGGATGGAAGAAGTTGTCTGTTCTAGAGGAAAGTTTAGTCCTATCTATTGCAGGAGGTGGAGGAGTCTCAGTGGGGGACATAGAGGATGATGTGATGTGTGATTTTGTAAGGTAGGGAAATTCTCTAGATGGATGGTCGGAATATGGATAGAATCAGTTGTGGTTTCACATAATTTCTATCATCTCGGTGGAAATACGTGATATTCTTCTTGGTGACATCCACAACTCACCCCTGGCGGTACACCCATGAGTTTCTAAAATGTACCAATGCTTGAGTAGTCAGTTTTGGGGGCTTGGGGTGAAACAGGTAGTGGTGGGATCCAGGGAAAAGTTCCCAATGTGTCAATAGGTGAAGGCTGAGCATCATTTTTTAAGCGGAGTGTTGTGTCCTATAAATGTACCTATGTGGAAGTGGGATAACATATCGAACGATTTATTAATGGTACTACCAAGGGGTCATAGAATTTGTGATGTTATATTTCTGGTGGTGTACTGGCTGACGAAATCATCTCCCTTCCTGGCAATCAAGGAGTCAAGTGTTGTGGATGTATTAGTACATACGTACATGGATGAGGTGGTGAAGTTACATGGAGTTCCGAGGTCCATAGTCTTTGATAGGGATACACATTTGAACTCACGGGTCTGGAAAGGAACAAAATATGCTTTTGGCACCCAACTATGCCTCAACACTACATTCCACCACGATGAAGATGGCCAGACAGAGAATACCATCCAGACATTGTAGGATATGATATGGTCTTGGGTTTTCGAATTCGGGGGATCATGCGTGTGACACTTGTGTCTGGTAGAGTTTTCCTACAACAATAACTACCACTATACCATTAGCATGGCACCATTAAATGCCTTGTATGAGAGCTTGTGTCTCTCTACTGGGTTCTGTACAGTGGTCGGGAAGTTGGTGTTCATGGCCCAGAGGTTGTGTAGTGCATGACAGTGAAGGTTCATCATATACATGAGATAATGAAGGTGTCTTAGGACCAGAAAAGTCATATGTCGATCATAAGTAGAGACCCTTGGAGTTCATGGATGGGGACCAGGTGTTCTTGATGGTCTCCCATCGGAGTGGGAAATGACGGTTCTTAGTAGTGGTAAGCTTTATCCTAGGGTATTCAGACCCTTCTAGGTGTTATAGCGTGTAAACAATGTGGCTTATCAACTGGCGCTACCACCATCTCTTTTGAAGGTGAACTAAATCGTCCATGTTTCTCAGCTCCATCTGTATCGACATGATGATTCACGCGACCTCGACTGGGGAAAGCTGGATATCGAGGATGATGCAACATTTTTAGAGCCTTCACTGTGGATCAAATATCCTGAGAATAAGGTGCTTCGTGGATGAACCATTCCCTTGGTTCATGTGTTATGAACACGTGGTGGGCTTACAGAGATTACATGGGAATTATGAGGAACAGATGAACATCCAGTACCCACACCTATTTTCTATTTTTTTCTATGTTTTTTTGTTATTGAATCTGATGTAATTATTGACCTTATTAACTATGATATGGGTTGTTTCCTGTGTTCTCTAAATCTGTGTGTAGAGTCCAGACTATTGGGACGGGAGGACCTGATCTCTAATTGAGATGCATTATGGTGGATGTGATTAAAACCATGTGGGAGAGTCAGTGCCGCCCAAATTGGATAATATCTTGACATGGAAGAAGGGAATCCCTAATCCATATTGCTGGATGGTATGACCATTACATGGTTGTGTGGCTATTTAAGGGAGGTAAGCAATAGTACCTCTATAGATGATCATTATGATGGAGAGGTGTTACTATATATAAAGTAGGATTACTCCTAAGAGGTATCCTACAAGGTGGTTTTTTAGACCACTCTATTTTCGTTGGGTTTGGTTTTTATTCTTGAGTATGATAATAGTTCGAGAGGTATCTGATGTAATTTCCTAGACCATCCAAGTCCATTACATTTCCATATTTCGATTCCACTGAATGGTTCTCCTAAAATGGTGGCACCATGATGGTGGCACTGTAGCGGTCACACCATCATAGTCGCACACTGAACCAGTGTCGCTACATGCGGTGTTCCACTGAACTGGCGGCACTGTAATGGTGGCACCGTAGTGGTCACACTACCACAGTTGCACACTAAATCAGTGTAAACTCTTGTTGTGTTCCACCAAACTCGTGGCACCATTATGGTATCTCACTAAATGGTGTTCCACCCAATGTTTTTTTCTAGTTTCAAACTATTTACAATTCTACTCCTGCAATGTTTCTTTTTACATAAAAGTGTTTTAATACCCATTTCAAATCAATGATGTGTACATAAATGATATAAAAAATCCAACAAGATTCGGGAGACCCTTAACTTACCAAAATATGTGGATTTTTCATCTGTTTCACCACTTCATCCGGTTATTTTCTACTTCACACATGTTATGTTGTTTTCTCCCATTTAATGGAAACCCTATAACTTAGAGACGTTATCACCACCTCTTTTAGGATAATTATTCCATAAAAATTAATTCCATCATGTGTAACCACCCAACCGTGTGGAGAAACCACAGTCTGCCTATAAATTCATTCAATATTTCATATCCCATAATTCCATGATCTTTCCTTTTATCACACGATGTTTCTTTCTTCTTCATGGCTGGTCTCTTATCCTTTCCTGGTTTCGTTAGATTCCCTCTTCCTGTGGATAGTTTTGCGCCATGGTGGAGCCATTCGTACTGACTCTTTGACTCATTGGAGTTATTCCCATTTATGTTGTGCATCCCCAATTCTTTTTGTGATGAAGAAAACGTTGATCATTGATCATACATGTAGGGTTTTCCTTCATCTCTCTTTACTGTGTATCATACAGGGTGGGTACGATAATGTCCCTTCAGGGATAGATGAAACCAAACCATAAAAAAGATAATAATTTTTTTAATGAACTAAGGTGTGTTTTTTATAATGTTTTTGTTCTCTTTTTTCCTTTATTATATGTTTTTTAATTATATGATCTTATGTACATAGAAAATAGTGGTCATTATTGGTCATTTATTCTGCACTAATGAACCTCTATTTTCTTAAAAATCCTGTGATTAAATGGTTCAAACATTGAAACTGGTTAATTTAGTAAACTAATATGATTAAATGGATTCCCAAGAACAATAATGTTTTTGTGATCACCCCGGTTAACAAAACAAAAGGAAGGAACTTAATGAATGGTGTGATTAAATCTGAGAACTCCCTTGATCTGTTCTGATGATGGGATAGTTTTTCTGTTTGATGTTTTGATGGGAGACATGGATGGGGATGGGATCCCCTATTGTTGAGTTATTGTTTGTGGACCTGAGGCCATGTGGGGCTGTATATTGGGAATTGGTTATGTTACAGTACTTTGAGATATCTAAATGTTCCCTTTAATTGGTGTGACATTACAAGGGAACCAAGTGAGAATGCTTAAATTACTGCTTGGCTCTTTTTCCTTGTATTGTCGCTATGCTTGTTTGATTCCTAGTAGTAAATATTTTTTTTAAATGGAATCACGTTAATATGATTACAATAATGGGTTCAATGGGGTACTGTTTTCAAAGAATGAGTTGTGCTTTGGTTGTGGTTGTTGTGTTTTTGTATGAAAGAATATTAACGACGGTGGTTGTGTATGGGCTGGTTATGGAACCCTTAGGTTGAAATGAGTTTATGTATGCATATACATATAAATTTAGTTGTGTGTTTCATATTCTCACCCCACCCATGTTGAGAAATTCATTCCGAACACCCCATTTAATGATGGAGGGTGTTTTTTCCAACATCCTATTGCTGGGTTGGTAATTATCTCCTTAATGCTCCCTCTATCGTGTATCCCAAGACTCTTCGGGTAGGAAATTGTGGCCTGAGGTCATTTATATCCCAATATTAATTATCCTGGGTGGTTGTGGTGGTTGGACTAGGTCTGTGTGGGTAGGTTTTGTTTCGCAAGTGTCTTCGGGGTGAGGAACTGGTGTCTTCGGGTGTGGTGGTGGTTGTAATGGCCCAGGTGTCTACAGGCATGGTTATATATGGTCTTGATGGCCCATGTGTCTGTCGGCATGATGTATGGTTGAGGTGGCCCTAGTGTTTGTGGGCGAGATGTGTGGTTCTTGTGGCCCATATGTTTGTTGTTGGGGTGATAGTGGGATTTCAATGAAAATAGAAGGGGAGGTCTGACACATAGGATTTATTCAACAACCAATTGGAATGTGGAGCATGGTACCAAAATATTGATGTTCTATTACTATTAGTTTACCTAACTTGTGTTACTTGGGGAGTGTTACGTGGTGAGAATGGGTGGATAGTTTCCTTGCTAGTTACTTTGGTGATCTACTTTTTTCATGGGGAATAAGAATGGCTCCCCACTTGTGCTGGGATGATTTTGGTTTTCCCTAATGATTATACCTAGATAGTCACCCTATTTATATAAAACATATTTCAGGTTTCCAGGAGGACGTCAAGGACCATACAAGACCGTACTAGAACATATGTCGAGATAGTTTTCATTGCTGTTTTTTTTCTCTTATTATTTTCCCTTTGGATTTTTTCTTGTACTTGTATGGCTATATCATTGAACATGCATACGGGAATGGGTTTTAGAATTAATTTTACCTTAATTATAGGAGTTTTTCGGTTTTTACCATCATATCTAATAATCCTACTAAATAAAAATGTTAATTTGTTCCGTATTACATGTAATTATATACCATTCGTGCTAGTCACTACTCTAGGGAATATTAATGGCGGTACTCAGGGGACATTATCTATCCTTTAACTTGCGGAGGGAAGGGTCTAGTAATTTTTTGTCCCTTCCCTCTCCTTTGTGAAGGCATGTAGTGATAGATCATACTTACTTTCTCTTCATAATAATCATTGAAAAAAGATAATGTTACTCATGCAAACGTACAACCAACCATATTATAGATTGGAACATGATTCATTTTTCATAATCACAATTAATGATGGGTTTTAATATTATAATTTATTTATAAATATGATAATTATTCTAATATTATTATTCTTTTGATGTTATATGATTATAGTGTTTACAGTAGTTGACATACCAATCTTTTTTTTACACATAAACCAAATTTAGTCAAAACACATGATGTAAACATAATTGTTTTGGAAGTAGTATACAACATAAAAATAAGTGATAAAAAAATAATGATAAATAGTATAAAGGTTCTAATAAAATTATAAATTTACATAAATTTATTATACATGCGGTTAATTGATGTTCTCCTGAAAAGAAACTTATTGTAAGGGATTTTTATCTCATGTTTTATATTCATGATATAATTTTAAAATTCACCACCTACCTCTATTGTGTGGTGTATCTACAACCCTTTTTTAATATTTCATCATTAATCCTATCACTTAAATAGAATTTCAAACATTCATTTAATGTTATTCCGTAATGATTGTTATGATTTAAAACGTTTCAATGTGGTATGTGACATATTGGAATGTTTGATGATTTTTTTCCACAAAAATAACTTTAATGATGTTTCAATTGTATTTAAATTCAAGGAAATTATATTAAAATTACTCCATAAAACCATTATTTTTTCTCCTTTGGTTATTCACGATTGTTTTCAAGTTTTACTACAATTTTCCACTCTTTGGTACTCAAAATGTTTTAGGAAATGTTATTTAGAAAACATTACATTGTTTCACTCTTTAGTCAGACAACCTATTTTCTTATAAAATAATGTTTTATTAAAATGTCTTCAATGATATTTTTAAAATGAATTGGTAATGTAAAATTTTCACATTTTCATTAAATAATGTTTTCAAAGGAATATTTTGATCGCTTTCTGAACAAGTAATATTTTTATCCATTTACCATGATAATGGAATTATACTTTTACATTGTATTGATTGTACAGAATTACCCACCTTAATTAACTAGAATCATCCTTTTTATGTTTCAAAGGATAATTTTAAAAGAATATATTTCTAATTGTGATTTTTAAATAAATGAATTTTCAAACGTTTTTTCTAAAGAAATTGATATTTTTCTTAAGAATATTTTTGTAAAGTATTTTTATATTATTTATATTAATCATCGATAAAAACCCTATATTTTAATCCTCATGGGATATGTAGTATTGATTCCATCCAGATTCATCATATGGGTATATCTTGATTTATATGTCTAACAATAAGAAGACATCAGTTTCCTAAAATCCTTTGACATTGAATTTCCCCTAAATATCTGTGTCATTCCTCATGGACATGATTATTACATAAACATTATACAATTTTTCATATGGTGTCTACTTTGAAAATTATTACATTATTTGGGGAAGTATTGTTAAGTCTGTGTAACTTTTTAAATATGGAAATTTGATAAGGCACATTGTTTATTTGAAATATAAGGATATCACTAGACCTAAAATATATGGGTTGGGGACCATTTAAGGAAATCCTTATAGGGTCTAGATAGGACAATTATATCCCATAAAGTCATAGGTAGTCTCATACGATGAAATATTTTTATATATTTGAATTGGAAAAAAATATCTTGAAGATAGTGGTTCTATGTACCAAAAAACATAGAATCAAAGAATTAAAAATTTCCCAGATATTAGTTCCAGTTTTTATTCAGCCATGAGATTTTTTGTTGACATATCTGTGGATATATTTTATTTTTTGATCATTTATTAAATGTTATTTGTTTTAATTTATGAAATTTCCATATTTATTTTTCATTATCTTGTTTTTCTAATGGTATGTGTATCTAGTAATTTCCTTTCAATAATGTTATGAACTTCCCCCATTATTTATTGATTCTATGGCCCATGATTTCAGTTTTTTACCACGTCATGATTATTATTTTCATTGATTCATTATTTCATCCTCTCTAATTTACCCTTACTGATAATTTTAGCTCACCATTATTCTTGTTGTTTCCCCATGAATCCAAGAAACATACTATGATTAATATGTATGGATATAGTATATGAAACGATTTTATCCTTAAATATATCTATTTATAAGGAAAAATTATGTAGTAAATAGTGTATTAGTTTTTAATACAAGAAACATGTATGTATATAGTTTAATAATTCTATTAAACTGTGAGTCCTTCTAGATTTTCTTCCTTATAATAATGATAATGTAATTAGTAACAGACACTAGATCTGGGATATCTGGGGTTGGGAAACTATAATTGGTATCAAATGATGTTTAATATCTACACTGGGAACTATATTTTGGAAAACACAGGTTAGAGAACATAACCCTAAATTGAGTATAATTATAGGAAAACAACATAACATTTATGTAAGTTGGATATTATGTCACTCTTCCAAGAAATATATCAATTCCCAGATAATTAATTTGGATTTGGTTCTGGAATAGATTTTCCAAGGAGTAATAACTCTGACAATGTGTTCAAGGCCTAACAAGGGGTATCTTGGTACATGAAAAATAGGCTTTATTTTTCACCTAGTTTGATACTACCATGGGATATCATGAATATAATTCATATTTTCATTACAGACAACTATAAAGGACATTGACAATGAATAACCTAGGTTAAAACTATGTTGTTTTAGAATAAAAATAATGTTTCACGGTTTAAAAATAATATAAATTATATTATTTATATAACATATTCCAAGGAAGGACCTATATTTAAATAAATGGATAAAGTAGTTATTTATTGACGGTGTATTGAAACCCTTAGTTAAATAACTATTCAGTTATTAACCTAATTTCAAAAAATTCAATTATATTTATTGTTGAAATTATATTAATTTGGTTTTATAAAATGACAACCTATAATACAGTAGACATCCAATAAAATCTGGAAATTCTTTATGTCATAAACCAACAAACGATGGACGAAAATGGTTTCACACCAACCACTGATATACGCAATGTCCTGGTTATTTTTTAATAGTTTTTAGTTAAAATTTTGAAGACTAAATTTTAATTATGAACTAGTAGTATTACAATTTATTTTTAGATATTAATATATATTGACCATATTGGATATGTAGGATAGTTAATGTCATATAGTTATACTAGACACTCTTTTATTGGCCTTATGTTCCATTAAAATTTTATTTTAATCGTTTAGGAATTAAAATCATTATTGTTAATTAATTTTTTGCCGTAAAGGGATGAATTATAATTTTATCGAAGCCCAACCAAAAGTAATAATTATTCAAATTAAATTGAAACCTATTAATTAAGAATATTGATTATATTCTTATTTAGTAAAACAATTACCCAACATTAGGAAACTGAATTTAAAATAAGATATTGTCCTAATACATTAATTTATATTATATTGATGTCCTCTATTTTATGACATCATTATATAATTGGGGCCCTAAACTATATATTTATCATTAACATGATTTTGATTGATTACCACAATAAATACCTATAAATATTTAGGTGTTTACTCTATGTAAATATCTCTACATTCAACTAATGTTCTCCTACTTATAGACATGGTTACATGGTAGTCCATGTGACCTTTATAACTCACCAACTCTCATTTCTAAAGGATATTTTATGAACCCTTCTCAAAATGTGAGACTTAAAAAATATATAAAAAAAATTCTACCATCATGATTTATTTTAAATTGTGATGGAGAAATATTATTATGGTGGGGAAAACGTAACACCTTGAAATTCAACTGTACAACTTTTTATTTGATAGTGTGAATGACATGAATCACCAAGAATGTAATAGAATATAATATCATGAGATTATAATATATATATATATATACTATTTTATATATGTGAAATTAATGATATATCTTTTAATGGACACAAAAATCTTGTTACCTTTTATTGCATGAAAGAGAGGCATTCCTAATTAACATTTTTTACATGTAAGAGCAACCTTCTTCGATTTCTTGCTTTACAAGCAAGACCATGTTTCACCAAATAAAAATGATCTATTAAATTATTTTTATTTCAGATAATATGTTATATCCTTGAAATTATGATAGAATTATGAACTAAATTATGAAAATTTATGGTTTATCTAATTAAAAACTGAATTCGGTGGTTACTAATTATCCAGAAATGAAAATAATAACCAATTAGATATAAAAAAGTAATATGATTTTTAAAATTCTTCCAAAAGAATTATGTATTAATAACAATAGTTAATTATAATTAGGTAATTATTTAAATGAAATATTAATTTTATATATTCAGTAAAATATTTTTCATATTCATCCATTATGTTTGATATGAATTAGATAAAAACAATGTTTACTTTACATATAAAAACTATTATTTTTATAAATGACATTTTGCCTACTTTTAATAGAGAACCCTTTTTTAATATAAATTTATTCACATAATATATTTGATATATAAAAATAATAATTATGTTTTTAATTTATCATAATAAGTAGAATTAGGTTAATTTTTAATATTATTCTAAGACATTTAACTTTTAATATATAGTTAAAAGACAATGAATTTTAGATCAATACTATTTTTTCATTTTATTTTTTATAAGGTTATATTTTAATATTAATTTTTTTTTATTTTTAAATATATATTTTATTTATAAATGAATAAAATTTACTTCATTGGATTAATTTTCAATTTGAAATTGATTATAAAAATATAGAAAACTATCAGATGATTTTACATTAAATACCTGCATTTTTTGTCCCAAATATAAAATGATTTTTAAATTAATTTGTAAAAAAATGATTAGAATTTCAAAAAAATGGATTAAATATTTGGAATCATCATAATTTATAATATGAAATAAGACCAACATATTTTTTGACCAAAATAGTTAGTGAATGTAATTATATTCTATTGAAACGATTAAGGATAATTTATGATTAATAAGGAACCAACCCTTAAGCTTAGTGCCCAAAACGTCCAATAAACTTGTCCATGATATATTCTATGGATATATATCAAACCTATACTATCATTTGTAAAATAAATATACTATTGGATCTACTTGAATAATGAAAAATGGTTAAAGAATTACATTCTCAAAATATTAGAAGAGTGCCACTCCTCCTTCACTATAAAAGACACTACTTCTCATCATTCATCACACCTCTAAATACACATATGTTCATTAAAAATCTTTCCAAATATCTTTCCAACATCCCTAAACATTAAATTATGTCCACTATTTGTGAATAAATCCTCTTAAGGAATATTTGGGGTCAAACAAAAATCAGTTACCTCATTAAGAGGTAACAAACTTCTTCATGCTCTTTAGTTATATTTTCATTCTACAACCCATAAAATAATCTTTTTGTATGATTGAATAAAAACCAGTATCATAAAAATACTATTATTCTTTTAGTATATTCGTTCAACCTACACTAACACACACATTAGAAAAATTTGGTAGTGAATATATTATTTCCGTGTACGGAAAACCATTGCATCACAAAATGTTGATTGTTCATTTCTCTATAAAATTATCTAAATTATAATATATTATCAAAAAAAATTTCATATATGTTATATATTATATATATTATGTATTTATCCTTATATTATTCTTTTATGTCTCATACCCTTATACTTTACATTTTTTGTAAATATGATAGCATCGTTTGTTGAAATGTGGACTAGTGCTCACTTCAAGCAATGTGATTTGTTCACATGATACATGGAATGTATAAATGATTGGTTTTAATAAAAATATGTGACATAAAAAAACTATATATTATATTTATGAAATATTTACTTTTATATAAATATAATATATACCATTTTCTTTATTACCCTTTCACATACCAAAAAAAGTGATAACGTTATTCGTTGAAGTGTGGACTATCTTCTCTTTGGCAATATGTGTTAATTTTTTCATCCAAATAATTCTATATATATGTATATATCATTATATTATATGGTATTTGTGACATAATGATTATTGTTTAATGTTAAAGTGATACTTAACTTATTACAATAATAATCACTGGAAATTTTGAACGTTACTCAAGCATACTATCAGCATAATGTATCCAAAATTCAAAGGTTGTTTAATTTTTCATAAAAATATTTAATGATTGGGTTTAAAAGTATAATTTATGTATAAATATGATAATTTTATCATTATTATCCATCTCATTATTTTATATAATTAATAATTTGACCATAGTTGACATACCAATGTTTTTTACACATAAACTGAATTTGTTCAAAACACCTGCTGTGAACATAATATTTTGAGAAGTTAACTAAAATATATTAATATGTGAAATAAAATTAGTCATAAACATGATAGTTTTTATAATGAACATAATAAATTAAAATATTTTTATTATACATGGTATTAAATTATTTTTCCATAAATGAAACTCATGGTAAGGGATTTTCATCTCACATTTTACATCCATGGGGAAAATGTCTTGTTAACAACTTAAATATTTTTAGTGGTGTATATACACTACCCATTTTTAATATTATTTCATAATTACTCATACCATCATGATATTTTCAACATTTATTTAATTTTGTTATGTAATGAGTATTATGATTTAGAATGTTTCAATGTGGCATGGGACAGATTGGAAGGATTAAGGATTATTTTCTGCTACAATACATTTAATGATCATTAAACGGTATTTACATTAAAGTAAATTATATAACTATTTTTTAATAAAACCATTAATTTTATATCATATGATTATACATGAAAATTCTCAATTATTATTAACATGTTCCCACTCTTTAGTACACAACAAATTGACGATATATTTTTCTAAAAACATGAAATAAATTTCTCTTTAGTCGAACAAACCATTTCTTATAAAACCATGTTTTAATAAATTTTTTGAAAAAAATTAAAAAAATTTGTTAATGATATTTTTACACTTTTTTACTTCACAAATTTTTTCAATGGCATCGACTTATCTCTTTCCGAATAAGTAATTTTTCAAAACCTTAACAATGAAAAATAAATAATCTTTTTACCTCATGCAACTAGTATGGATCTACCGACCTTTATTTCATTGATGCATATATTGCATGTTTAAAAATTTACATTATAAAGAAAATAATTTTAAAAGTTAATTTCAAAGAAAATTTATTTTAAAAGGGTTTTCAAAATAAAAGGATATATTCATAAGTAATGTTTGTAAATTTAATTTTTAATCTATTTCTATTTATCAATGACAAAAAATCATTATTTTAATCCTATTGGGATATGTTTTGTTGATAACATCCTTATTATTCATATTTATGGATTATGATTGATTATTATACGGATGATATCAACATTCGCTAACTTGATTCCTTTAAGTCCTATTAAAATATTCAATTTCCTATGATCATTTGAAATTGAACTCCCCCAAAATATCTATTTCATTTTTCATGGATATGATTATTGCCTAAAACATATACCATTTTTTGATATGGTGTTTAACTTCAGTGTTATTTGATTATTTACAAAAATATTGTTAAATTAGTATACCTTATACCATTCGGATATTTTATAAGGCATGTTGCTTATTAAATATATAAGGAATGATTTGGACATGAAATAAACGGGTTAGGGACCGTTTACGGAAAGCCCTATAGGTTGGGAACCAATTATTGAAAGATCATTAATACATAAGTAGTCTCAAGGGACAAATTAGATTAACAAATTAAAATATGTAAACTGTATCTAGACAATAATGGTTCTATATAATCAGGAAACATGGCATCCATTAGTTAATCATTTCCCTCATATTATTTCTAGTTATTATTCATCCATGCGATTTTACATTGATATATCTATGGATACATTTCATTTTAATTTCATTAATTTATTGGGGCTTGTTTTAGTTACTTATATTGAAATATTTATTTTTTATTCTATAGTTTTTTGAATGGAATGGGTTTTTAGTTATTACCTTGGCATATTTTTTTATGGTCTACCTTCTCATTTTATTGATCATATGGCATGTGAGTTTAGTTTTTTACCATTTCCTGATAATTATTTTCATTGATTCCTTTTTTAATTCTCAATACATTACCCTTATAGTACATTTTATCTAACAATTATTATGTATGTTTCCCATGGAATCCATGAACTGTAATATAAAAAATATGTAGTGATATACTCGATTGAATAATGTTATCTTAAAAATTATGTATTTAGAAGAAAAAAATTATGTTGTAATTAGCGTGTTGTTTTGTTATACAAGACTCATGTATGTATCACATTTACCAAGACAACTAAACTCTCAGTCCATCAGGATTTGATTCTTTTTACTAATTCTAAATTTTTTAGTTGTAGACAGTAACTCTAGGATATCTTGGGTTAAGTCACTACACATGAAGGAGATTTTTGTCATAAAAAATGATCACAACCATTTTCCAATTGTAATAGAAACCAAAATTGATGTATGAAATTAAGAAAAAAAATTAATATGATGAAATATAATAAGTTAAATGAAAAAAATAGGAAACCAGGAGGTGTTTACTCCACTGAATATAAATGTTGTGTATAACTAAAACATTTATTAAGGGACTCAATTTTTAGATTAAAAACCCTTACGATGTTGGAAAAATTTAAATCAAAACCTCCTTGAAAGTGAGGTCTATTATTTGATGGTAAAATTACAAGATTAAAATATAATTCATGATATGGTCTTTATAATAAGTAGTATATACACCACATAAATGGAATTAGGATTAAAATGCTAAACATGTCTCAAAGAGGGGAATATGAAATGAAAACCATTAACTTATTTCCATTCATAGTATGTTATACACTAACCAAAAATAAGACAAACATAAATAAATTAATATACTATTAAATAAAAAAATTCATAAATAGTCCCTGCTTATAATATTTAATAATTTTTTATTTAGTAAATTAATTAGAGTTCTTGTAATATGACCATTAGGTGTTAATATCATTAACATGTTTTCACATGTTTTTGAAATTTTATATAATTTACTATATTTTTAATAAAAAAATTAATACATAAATATAATTGAAGCTTAATTAATAGTCAACTTATACTTATTTGTAAATCTCCCATATCATTACATAATATTTTTAGTGACGTAGTGTGAAAATGGAATGGGTGTTGGCTCCTTTCATTTATTTTAGCAATCAAAATTGATACATGAATAATAAATTCAATGAATAATATAATATTTATATAATTATATAATTATATTTATTTTATTATTATATTTTAGTAATAATATTTTTTATTTTCCCATATTAATCCATATATAGATTTTGAATCATCATTCATGATGGTGGTTAAATTGATCAAAACATGAAATTTGAATCAAATTTACTTTTGAGAATGATAAATGAGGAGGATCTTTTCATATAATGACATTATAATAGAATCATGAAGACAATATAACATATTTTTTTCAAATATTTTACAAATTTAAATTTTTGAGATAAATAATGAAAAAATCATTGAAAAATGAAAAAAAAGATTCATAAATGATGAAATAGTTCTCTTACATGAACGATCGATGCACATTTATTTCATTATGTTGAATGAATTTAAATTTTTAGGTTTTATAAAATAATATGAATCATATAATTAAATAAATTATTTTGAATTTATAATATTATTATGACGATAATATACTTTTATAATTATGATTATGAATAAAAGAATATGATTGAAATAATACTTCATTTAGAGACATGATCTTTTCTTGGAATACTTTTATGAATTAAAGAATGTAGGATAACATTGATTGAATTGGTAATTAAATTATTCGGATAGGTTTATAGGTATTTTATAATGGTAGAGTTTCAAAGATAAATTATACGGATATGTTTGTGTGTGAAAGGGTTTAATTGGCCACCATTTATATTTGAAGAAGATGGATCCTTTTGAAACAGACATCATAGTTTATGAATTAAATGAAACTATTCAAAATAAAATTACTCAAAAGATTCAATATATGGTTTTGGGGGGTGTTTTGGGTTATTCAATACTCAAAATTGGCAATCCACACATGTTTTAATTATGTTATAGGGTTTTTTCATTTTTTTTTCATTTTACTCTTTTAGTTTTAAAATGTGTAACTTGATTTTAACAATGTTATTTTATGAATTATTTATAATATAGAAAAACTAAACTTTTATGGAATTTATAAAAATGGATAATTTTTATCAAAACTGTTTTTGTAGAAAAATGTCATTTTGACAATTATAGATTATTAATATTATTTATTATTTATTAAAAATTTAATATTATTTAAAATATTTATTCAAGTGTATATACATAAAATTATTTTAATTATTTTAATTATTTTCATTAAATTGATTATATAGAAATTCTTTGATGGTAATAAAGAATTATTTTTATAATAATTATTTACCAATTATCTTTGTAAATAATATTAACCCTAACAATCAATAATTTTAAAATAAAAAGGAATTTTTCCTAGTTCAATAGTTTGTAAACATTTATCTCAAATATAATAATACATATATCAAATTATAATTCTATGTGTAGGAAAATTAATCATATAGTTAATGAATATATCTCATAAAAAACCATATATTATAAAAGATAATATTTATTCAGAAATATTTAGGATGAGGATTTATTTATCATTAAAATTGAATAAAATTAGTTTAAAATAATTAATATCATTACAATATTATTTATGTAACAATAAAATTAATAAAAATCAGTATTTCATCATGTAATAATTAATTATTTAAAATGAAAAAAATAGTTTTCATTAAAATGCTAAACAAAATTTCCAAATGATGAGAAGGATTTTATAAATTCATTACCTTAATCTAAAATGATTTATTATACATTGTGATATATAAATTTATATTAATTTGTTTAAAAACATGTCGTTCATATAAAATTATTTATATTAGAAAAATTAATATTCTCACAATTTTAAAAAAATTACTTATTTAATAAGAATATTAAAAATAAATCATAATATAATATTATATTGTGTAATTAAAAAATGAATTTCTTTTTTTTTAATTTTTTTATTTTTTTGAAATAAAATATATAATATTAAGAAATGTATTTAAATTTAAATAAATATTAAAATATTTACTCATATTATTTATTTACAATGATAAATTAATAACTATTAGAAGAATAAATTATTAGTTCTTGTTATAGTTTTTTTTATAATTACTTTTTTATGTGTTGTGGTGTTTTATCGAGTAGAATGTGATAAATTTTCAAGGCCATTTTATGAAGTTTATAGGGTATGAAATATTTTCTTATTAGACCCATAAGTATCTATAAGTTATATACAATAAATTATAAGTCAAATATATTCAGTGACTTGAAACAATTTATAAATTGAAATCCATTTTCTATAACTAAAATATTATTAATTTTATATCCATGTATTCATAATTTTAACACAATACACTATGTTAGGGGTACACCATGGTGTGGTGAAACTAGTTAATGTGATATCTAAAATTTGTTTCCAGGTATCATCTCTTTTAACTATTGTAGATGATAATTTTATCCAAGGAACCTAATGGTGAAAACATTTCAATAATATAATATATTATACCCATAAAATCATTACTCTTCTAATTTTTAGAATGAATAATGACACATGTTCCACGATATTACCTATTTCAGGGATTATTTTAGTGAAATAACTCTATTCTTTTGGTTTATTTGAATTATCAGGTGAAAAATTAGGTTATCTATCACGTCTTAATCTCTTAAAAGACATGGATTTCTCAACAACAATTATTTCCCCCATATTCCATGGAATTATATACTCCATCCATGTTATGTTTAGGACCTCATGGTCTCCTATAACTCAACAAAGGAAAAAGATAATAATGATGTTAGTTTAAAATGATTTCCCCCATAAACCTCTCTGAAGTTGGTTCTCACTATCACATTATTTTGGTCTCACAATACAATGAAAACATATTCATTTTTAATTTAGAATGAGTTCCATCATTTTCATCCTTTAAGAATGTCCACCATAATGTCTTGAATTATATTTCCTGGTATTTCCTCATCCTCCATCTAAAATTATGTGAATTTTTATTCATCTCATTACATTATCTCTCTAGTGAATTAAAGAATATTAAAAATTATATACACCAATCAAAAGAAAAATGAAATAAAAAACAATAAATATAGAACTATAGATTGTGCATAGTGATACATTAACGAAACATGATCGTGTTTAGTAAATTAATAATAAATAGATTTAATCCCTAACCAACTATATTTATTGGTGCTTGTGATTACAAAATTATAACATATAGTGATTGGTAGAAATATCAATCTCCATATGAAAAATTAATCAACTGTCCAATTTTAACAATTATTTCTCTCACAATCTCTCATAAGACCATAATTATTCATCATAATTTATTTGATAATCTATAATTTATGTTCTTTTGAATATATTTTCATGTAATGTTATTTTTTAATATATTAATTATAATCCATGATTATATATCACTTAATGATACTTTTGTATATTCCATGAAATGTATATGGTGACTAATAAAAGCTTATGTATTCCAATAGATACTTTGGAATTTTCATATATATTTATGCATAACATATTCTCGAATCAATAAGGATATTATGCCAAATCCTATCATTTTATTTCATATTTATGATAATTTAGAATGTTTATTATTTTTTAATGACAGGTTATACTAAAACATTAGGAACAAATAAAACATTAAGACAATAACAATTGATGAAATTACTTTATGCAATTATTATAAAATCCACTAGACATTTGTATTATCAATTCAGGATGTTTTAAAATACATTAACACTTAGAAAAATCCAATACAACATAAGTATTTATACATATTCTTCATCCATCATGACATTTATAGCAAATTTAATCTCCCCTTTTTATTTTTTGCAATTAATACCCTAATAAATTCTTATCATTAAAAACTCTATTTTTTTACATGCATCATTGGAACTCATAATGAAATATTTTTGAAATAATTAAATAAATCCATTTTTTATATAAATTATGTTTAAATACATGGTAAAATGACATAAGAATTAAGTTTATCTTTTACAACATTGAAAATATAATAAAAATGAAAAAAATATTATATTATTAAGATTGCACATTGGGTTATTCCCCTTGACTTTCATAGGAATTTTGTAACCCTTAAAATGTGTGGTCATTCTTTATCATAATAAATCCTATATTTTTTTCATGGAACATTGAATTCAAATATTATAAAGGAACGTTTGTTCTTTCTTAATATATTCATTTTAATGAATTTACTTTTGAAAAAAATAAAAGATATATGATTCTTCATAATATAATTGGTAATACATCTCATAGTCACTCTTAAGAAATTTCCACTATTGTTTGTCCTCATCCAAAAAGTATAGAATATAATTCTATGAAAACATTATAGTAGAAATATCAATAAATCAATCTAAACCATTTGAAAAAATCATAGTGGAAATGTATAGTAATTAATCTATAAGATTATATAGTATATAAATGATCCGCTAATATGTATTGCTTTAAAATTACCTCCTTTATTTTTTAATTTATAATATACTTTTTTACCCAAACATCATTAATTAATTCTATAAAATTATATGGAATATATTTTTTCAAAAGAAACCTAATATTTTTAATGGATGAGGTTGTCCAATATGGAACCATCATTCCATTAAATGTTTTTTATATTTACTTCCAGAAATTTTCCCATATACTATCTATCCTTTTGATGGATATCATTGACTGATTCCATGGTACATAAAAATAATATTTGGACACTTCATCTATTTTAGTCAGCAAATTCATCTCCAATATCCAATTATAATTATGATTGTTTTAAAAGTTTTTCAATAAATGTAGTGTTATATTTAAACCCTATTTGGATTTTGAGGATATGAATCCACTTTTTAATGAAGTAAAATTATTAAACAAGGTGGGTTAATAATATAGAAGAATCATAAATGTAATAAAAACTATTGGAACTATAGATAATGAAACCAAATAATATGAAACATGCATGTGTTTTTAATCCTCTAAGGGACAATTTTGAACATCATTTTGGAAGTGTTTTTTCTTTGATAACACATCAATGAAAAATTTTAATACATTAAAATAGATTTTAATTGAATGTTATTTAAATGGTTCTATCTCCCCTATAATATTACCAATTATTATTTTCTAGGATTCTTTGCACACTAATATTCTCATCCATCCATTTCACATTATATAATTTATTGGACCTTATCAATGAGTCCATATCCTTCTTCTATTCCTATTAACCCACGAGTCTCTACTTATTTGAGATGTCTATATTGTAATTAGACCAGATCATCTATATTGAATTTCCATATTTTTATATATATTGTTTTTTTATATTTTTACATTTTATGTATAACTATTTCTTCTTTTGGATATAATATTTTTTAATCATGAAATAAACAAAATTATATTCTTTTAAATTCATAATAATCTATTTCCAAAATATAAAAATGGAAACTATAGTATCCTCTGAATTTGATTCTTTAAATTTCTATTTATCATCTACATGAGTTTTTATAATTCAAATTCTAAAAAACCTTCTAAATCATTGAATAAACACATAATAGACCTCTTGATTTAATGATACATTCATTTAATTATGTCCATATTTTTCCTCAATTTCAATTTATAAGAATATGATTATCATTGTATATTGAGGATTATCTATTCAGGATATCATCATCACCATGTGTAAAATCAAGACTACATATAATAAGATATATATATATCTCCAGCTTCTTTTGTTAATTCTATTGATATGTTGAATTTTTTAAAATTTGTACATAAGTGTTTTCTATGGTAGAAATCAAATTTTTTAGGATACCATCCACTATTTTGCATTAATTCCTTAATGTCATGTTCTATACCATCTCCTTTCATCATTTAATATTATTCTATAAAAACATTTGAATAAATTCTATAAATATTAGTTAATAATGTATGATAGTTATTGAAAATTTATTTATAGTTAAGTGTTTAGAACATAATAATAAAAATCATGAGTAACAAATATAAAAAATTAAAACATCTATGAAAAAATCCATGTTCATTATAAATTTCATTTTATGAATTCTCTGTTGAGAAAATATATGAAATAAAATATATAATAATCAAATTATTGGGAAAGTGAGATAATATAATAATAAATTTTCTTCAAAATATCAATATCCATTAAGGATCATACATTAGACCTATACACTACTAGACCAGAAATCAAACACTGATCAAAATTTTAAAATATGGTTATCGAAATTGAAACAAACATTGAAACAATATGATAGGATTTGGATATTTATTTTGAAAACATATGGATATGGGGTGAATAATAATGGATTACTCATTTAAAAGAATCTTCATTATTTCCCCCATTATCTAAACACCATACTCTTGATATGATTTTATGTATAGATGACCTTTTATAATAGAATGGTAATGGTTGATTTCTATTATCAAATTTAGTTTCTTATGATCCATGAATTGTGAATTGACTTATACATACGGAATTTACTCCTGATATCTTACATGGTATTCCAATACAATTCAAAGTTTCTATATTATGAACAAGAATGTGTTTTTTGTTACCCTTACATTATCATTGTCATTACCTCCATGTAAACAAATATTGTATTAACAATTCGTACTTCATTAATGACCTAGTAGGGTGGTTCCCTCCATCCATTTTTTCTATTGAGTAATCAGCCCCAAAATTATTTCCCCTTTCCATATTATCCTATATGATCCATGTAAAGAGATATTTTATATCTTTATATCTCTATTATGGATCAGGATCAAACCATGAGTCCAGAAAAGCTTCATACTTCACTATTTTCAATATGAATTAAATAATTATACAATGGTGTTTCATAGCTTACTAATATACATTAATTAAAATATTTATTCAATAAATAAATTATGTGTCATTTAATATCTAGATATAATGTATTTTCACAACATAACATCAATCGGTTTTGCAATGACTTACTGAAACTAGTCAGGGGTTTTCTAAAATATTAATCAAGAAAACTCTTTATCCTCCTATTTTAGGTGATTACATAATTGCCTAAAAATGTATTCAATTTACACCATGAATCATTGGTTTTATAAAATTTTCACTACTCATGAGCACAAAACTAAAATAGATATGTCTTATGGGAATTTTGATTCTTGTTCCTAATGTACTGATTTTTTTTTCAAAAATAATATATTCTACATCTTCTTTAAATTTATATCATCACATTTAAACTCCAAGACTCTATCAATCATTATTAACATGAAATAAATAACATAGAGTATTTAAAATGTTAAACATGAAAAAATATAAAACATAAGAACAGTTTAATGATCCCCTATGGTGATATACATGGTAACCATTTTTTCATTGTCTCCTAATGAGGAAAATAATTTCATCCCTTAGTATTTAAACACTACATAAATATATTTTTTCAAATGTGTTTTTGTATATGAAATGACTATGGTATACTCCTACCATATTTTTATTAATACATCAAGAACACCTACTACCATATAATAAAGAGAGTGAGAGCCATCATGATTGGTCACGTTTCCTCTAATAGAAACACCATCATTTTCAATATAGTGTGATTATTCAGATTTCCATTATTGTTCACATGTATTCATAATTTCAACCAATCCCTATATGGTTTCTATAATATCAGATAAATCTCATATATTAATGGTGTGCCTCATATTACAGCTCAATGGTTCATTGTCCATGGTGTGCCTCATATTACAGCTGAATGGTTCACGTGTATGTTCATTGTATCTCTCAATCAGTATAAAGTGTATTTTAGAGAGATCTCGATCCCTTAGTGAAAATGGACTCATATGTATATTAGAAAATACATTGTTCATCACATGGTTTACTATGATGTTGATTTTTATTTATGCTCAATGTGATTATTTTTCATCTATGGGTTAAACATGACCTAGTAAATACATGAATATTTTGATGATCATATTTTAAATTAGCTACATATGCCCATTCAAATGACTCTTCCAAGAGATATAATTGTATAAAATGAACTCAAATATTTTTAAAATTTATATAGATATTATTGAGTCTCCATATATTTTAACCCAATGGTGATGATTGATTTAGTAATAATCTTCTTTCAATGTAAATAATTACAACTTACCATTATGATAACCACTAATGATCTAGATTATATGGTTATTGTATATTCCAAAAACATAAGATATTAATATAATATGATATCTTTCATACAAGATCATTTCGATCTAAAAATACTATTCCATATAAACAAGCATGAATACTAGGAATTCTGGATCATTATAAATTATTTGTATTAAAAATCATGAATGGATAGTGAATTTGTGAAAATTATCTAAAACGAAATTCATTAGACCGTAAATAGATTCGACTGAAAATATAAATCTCTTCTTCTTTTTTATCAACAAAACTATTTATTTAAAATATATCTCATCTTGATCTTAATTTGGGTTAATATTGAAAATTTTTTATGTCTAGTATTACTTATTTATTCCCATGCTATATTTTATGAATTTCCCTGATTATTTTTTTATTATATTGAATATATCATATAAGTGTTGTTTTTATTGATGAATACATATGTATTTTTTATTCATCTCATTCGTAGTAGCTGTAAATATAGGGATAATTTTAATTGTTTCTTATGGTTCCTTGATTTAGAATAATAGATTATGATATTTATTCCAATGGGAAATGATATATGTAAATGTATATATATATTTCCACTCTAATCTATTATATATTACAATAAATAGAAGTCATATTCCTTTTATATTAGGTCTTCAAAGTACATTAGTGTGACATAACCTAAACTAGGGGTTATTATTTAATTATTGATGATGATGGGAGATGATTGGATTGTGAGTAAGGATGTTCCATCATAGAGTGTGTCTGTAAGTTAGATTATGACCCTAGGCTTTAGGGTGACTCATGTGCCTACCAAATTTGATTTTATATGACTTTAGTTTTCAATTTTTAAAATGATGTTAATTACTAGGTTTTCTAATATATATATATATTTTTTATTAGTTTAACACCTTCAGTTAGTGTATACATGTTCCAAGTTTTCCCCTTAAAATGTATATTTTCAAAATCTAAGAAAATATTTTGTGGTAACGTTAAATTTTGGTATGGAAGTTTTCTAACATAAAAATATTTTAATTATTCTCCCACTAATCTAGATGTTTTTGAAATCATTGATAGTATTTTAATCACTAATTCATACTTTAATGAGAATTTAAATTAAATTTATCTATTATTAATTAGTTCAATCTGACGATTCAAGGATATTTCACCCACACACATCAATTTTTTTAGGAATAATTATAAAATTTTAATCAATCCAAACAAAAGAATTTATAATTGTTCCACAAACACTATGATGATCCATGGATCATTAAATTTGTAATGTGTTGATATAACATGTTCTAATATAATGAATACTTGGTGGTCGGTTTTAGATATGGATCTCCTACTATGATTGGTCAGTCATTTTAAAAGGTCTATATACATCACCACATCTAATGGATAACATACTTTACTAATAACATTACACAAAACCCTATGAAAGGAAAAATATCATAGAACCCAATATAATACAATTAAAATCACCACTATTTTTTTCAATCCAAATATTTTTTTACATTATGATCTTTTGGTGATGCTTCTTCTAGGATTAATACGAACATTACCATGAACAGTATCATATCAGTCCCATGAGTCTACATGGAATTATAATAGATTAGGTAATATTAATGTAAATAGTATTCAAATATTCCTTAAATATATTTTATAGAGTTATATATATTTTAGAAATATTATGTATATTCTCAAAAGGAAAAACATTTAATTGTATCCATCTTGGGATTTCATAAATTATATGGTTTTATTAAAAAAAATTATATAAAAATTAAATAATTTATATTAGAAGTGATAAATTAAATTATTGAATTCATGATACGAAAATTTTCATAGGATAATTTGTTTTAATTTTATCAATAGTTAGACTCGTCAATGAATAGTGATAAATAAAAAATTTTATTAAAATTTCTTTTTTTCATTACGTATTTAAAAAAAAAAAAATTTTCAAAAAATACACAAAGTGGAATAGTTTTTTTAAAATTATAAATAACATAATTAATTATATAGAATCAACATTATTCTGATATTGAATTAAATTCATTTATTCCCTTAAATAACATTTTAAAAAATTGTTCATTATTATAATTATTATTTATAAATTTAATAAATTTATTCTAAATATTGAAAATAAATATTTACAAAATGTTATTATTTTCATAAGTAGGAGGTCCAAATTTGGAAAATATGACCCTTATATTTTAGAAAATTTTGAATATTAATCGTAATAAATATTTTTCACCCTAATAATGGTAAATCAAGTAAATGAGGTTAAAAATTATATTATACGACCAAAAATATATTTAAAAATTGAACTAATATTATTGGATATGGGAATTTTGACCTTGAACCTAAATATTTTTAAATTTTGGAACTTTTTTGGCATTCCTTTAAAGATGATTGTAATATTTTTTTCAATAAAAATTAAAAATATGTCTACTATATAATTTTAAAATCACTAAAAAATTTATAGAGATAAAAATATGTATTATATAGTTATAAATGTTTATTTGAAATTTTGTTTATTTTTTATCATTTAAATATATTTAAAATTTATAATGATTAAATAATATACTCAATTTCCTATAAAACATTGTCATCGTGCTTTTGAAAACAGCAGAAAATTTAAAAAAATTATTTTAGAAACCCTAATAGTAAAATTCGTTTGGTGAGTTTTAGTGTCCAAAAAAATTTAGATCAATATAAAATATCATGAATGTTTTAATGGTTAATATTTTAATTCCACTATTATATTTACTCCATTAATTTTAATTTAAAAATAATATTTTTAAATTATCATTAATGACCATTTATAATAAAAAAATATAATATGGAATGATTTTTAATCCATTAAAATAATATATTTTGTCACTTGAAATAGATATGGTTAAAAATATCAATCATGGTTCATTTATGATGAAATTTTTCTTTTATAGTAAGCATCTTGATTCCCATAATGTAAAAATCATTGATATCATTGGAATAATAAAAAGGTGTAACTGTGGGATAAAATAATTAGATATGGGTGAGAATATAGCATAAACTAGTCCATTTTTATATGGGAATTAAGATTCATTCTCATGTTATAATAAAATAATATAAATTTTGAGTAAATTTTCCATCATAAAAAAATTATATTAATTTAACACATTTTTTAATTTTGATAGTGCCCCTCCAATAATGAATTTATATGAAGGCTTTTGGTGCAATGAAAAAGATTTTTTTATAAGAAGAGGTATAGTTTATAATAAATCACTTTCATTTTATTTGTTATTATACATCATTATATTCATTAATAAACACTATAAAATAATACATTTTTTATGTTACGTATTCTTATATTTTATTATGTTATTATAATAATATATATGTATATCATATTCTAGAAAATTTGAAATGAAAGAGGCATTCTTGTGCATGGGGGACTATCGCCTCGCGAAATGATATAATTTTTTTTCATCAACACCTATCTTAGATGGTTTTAATGATGGATTTAATTTATATATACGTTATTATGTTAATTTTTAAAATTCGAGAAATATAAATAATTTCACCTACTTTCTTACTTCCCAATTAATTTTAAAATTATAATGTTGTTTGGGCATACATGTGGACTACCACTTCCATGAAGTGGTGTGTTTCATTTTTAATCAATACATCAGATGGATGAAATATGTATGATTATTTAAATATATATTATTATATTTATGATATAATCACAGTGGTTAAAATATAAAATAATAAATACATTGTTTCCATCATGATCATAGGGAAATGGAAATGTTATTCATCTTTACAAGTGGACTAACCTCTCTATGATTGTAATAATAGTCATTTTTCATTAAAATAATTCATGGTTAGTTATAAAAGTATAATTAACATATAAAAATGATAAATTTTTTTATGATTATTATTCTATCGATATTTTAATAATCACGTCATTAACATTATTTAACCTCTCGAAGTATTTTTCAACATATAATGTAAATATCATCAACACATTCGATGTGAACATTATTGGATATATTAGTATATATAACATTTTAATAAAAATAATAAAAGGAGTAATAATCATGAAAAATATTATTTTTAAATTAAATAATTCGGAAATTTTTATTTTTCCTGATGATAAAGAACATATGAGAAGTTTTAGACTTGCGTTAAAGGTTACATTAACTTAAAGAACTGTTTTAAATGTTTTAATGGTTTAGATTATAAATATTTTTATTTCATGGACACATTCATAATACTATTTTATAAATGAATTTATATGGATGTAAATTTATTATAAAGTTCATTTTTAATATTTTCTATTTTCAAGATACTTTTTAATGAAATATTTTTATGTATTTTATGTTGAATTTTTTTACATTCTTAACAAAATTTAAAAGGAATGTTCTACTTTAATATAAACGGTGTTAGCGACTACTCCCACCACAAAAACCATTGTGTGATTTTTTTCCATCAAAATATTTTATGATTTATTCTATGAATAATTATTCTTTTATTTTTTTCTTTGTATTTTAGTTTCAATTTTTTTTTAAAAATCAATGGGTATTTTGATGTCGAAATTGTTTTTTCATATGTGTTCAAAAGAGTTATTATGATATTTATGATGAAAACATGAATGAATAAAATATTCCATTAATGATATCATACTAATATATTATATATTTTGATGAGTTATCCTGATATATATTATAAAAAATGGTGAAGCTATGCATAAAATACATTGGGTGATATCGTTGCAGCTTATATGATGGGTGAGCTCTATGTAACTCTATAATGCATTGAGTGATGTTTCGTGTCATCATAGGAAATAAAGAGTGTGTTATCTAGTGAGTATTCTCTTATAGATTTAGTAGGGATATAGTTAGTTATAAAAGTATTTATGAAGGTAATTGTTAATTTTTCCAAACATGGTTTATTTTTTTCATTCTATTGGATTTAAATTTTCTCATTAAAAAAATATTTTTGTTTTCTGTGTGGACATAATTTATTTCATATTCTCAAAAAAATTGTGATAATGGTATCAATTTTATCTTGTTTCATGTTTTCCTATGGACTAATATATATTTTTAATTTTATTACCCAATATTATATTTTTTTCATCCTTCATTTGTAAATTATTTAATATGTTTTTAGAATGAGTAAGTAAAAATAATAAGTCATGTTAAAACCCATTATCAATTTTCATGAAAATAAATATTTACTCATTTTCAAACATTTATAATGTTTTATTTATGGATACTCAATGGATGTGTCCAATTTTTTATTTTTATGATTTTTATGTATTATTTAAGAGTAAATTTTCAAAAACTATTATCCTATATGATATTTGGTAATGAATTAATTAGATTTATTGTCTAAAGACACTATATTATGTCATGTATCTGGTTAGGTCCATATATTTTGTATTAGATAATAGGTTTATATAATTGTTTAGGTTATCATATTACTAATTAACTACCCTTGAATTATAATAACTTTTTAAGATAAAATGATATATCATTTGAAGATAATCATATAGAAATTTCCACTCTATGTATGTTTAGAATGGGATTATAATAAAGAAAATAGGGAATCTTGTACATGAATGTGTCAAGAGGAAAATGAAATTCAATATCATTATCCTCAAATGGTTTGAATTGGATCAAAGCTATTTATTATTGTTATGTATTAGTTGCAATATTCTATAATAGGTTGTGGAATCTAGGTAAGAGAGAATGAAAATTGACCATAGAAGAATATGTCAATAATGGATAATTTCATGAAAAATACCCTTCGTGTTTATATATATAATTATATCCTATTTTAACTAAGGGATGGATAAATTATCAATAAAAATATTTGAAGTCGTGTGTTGTTAAAAACTATAGAAGGTAACTCCACCCATTTACCCTTTAGATGGTGAAGTAGTTTAATGGTAGTATTCAGGTCAAACTATCTAAGAGCGAGAGAAGTGATTTATGCCACGTTCTAGGAAACATTAAAGTGATTTTCTAAATAAATAATTCCATATGTTTGTCCGAAATATAATATAGAAGCATTTCATGTAATTGAGGCTGGATGATAAAACATGGTTGTTGTGTTTGAGTCCAATTTTACATAATTTTCCACATATCTGCTATCTTTTATTCATGTAAATTATAATAATAATTTTACATATTTTTAAGGATTTATTCTATATTTATTAATATATTTTGAAAACTATAACATAAATTTTCATGTAAATTATTACATTCTGATGATAATGATTAGATGGGGTTTATTGACACTAACATTCAACAAAATGAAAATTGTAATAAATGAAAAAGGTTGAAAGAAATGGATAAGCATTCAAGTAATAAATTTGGAATTTTACCCCCATTTTTTCCATTTTTTGAAAAAATACATTTCAATTAATTATTGAATGGATATATATTGTTTTACTTAAGTTGTACATTTGGACATGGGGCTAGTTACATTACTAATGGAGTCCTTATCAATCCCAAAAGGGGTAAAAAATAGTAATCAATGGTAAGATTCTTTAATTACATTGATTTTTGGTATTCTTTTATCATTTGTCAAAATTTGGTTATGCATGGTTGAAATCATCATGACTGATATAAAATTGTGTTGAAAATAATTTTCTATTGCCAGGGTTTATGTTGGGACATTTATTAATGTTATAACATGTATGTTACATGTGGAATTATTTCAATGGTCTATTTTATTATGGATCAATGAATTTAATAATTTTATTGAAAATTATATCTAAATTTTTAATATCAAATCATGAAATTATGTAAGGTATTTGAGTGGAAAATGTATGTGAAAATATTAAATCAATATAAATTTATTGTAACTGTCAATTATTATCCATATGGTGGTGTTTCCTACGATTAGTATTGAACATCCAAGAGTATAGATAGATATTATTCATGGTCTGTATTGTATTTCATGGTATGATGAAAATTTAGATTGAAAATATTAAAATGTTATATTTTATAAGTTGATACGATTATTAACGTATAATGACATAGAGAAATTGATTAGAGATGTTTGCAAAGTGACCTAGATCAAGTTGTTGAAAGGAATGAAATCATACAGATTAGTGGCATGCCAGTAGTGTAGGACTATATGTATATAATTCATAATTATTTTCTTGGTATTATTATATGTCAACATGTGGATTTTAATTCTAATATCCTGTGATTTTAAAAAGGAAACATTATGCTCAATAGAATATGTGATACAACACATCCAGCTTAAATTAATAACTATATTTAATTATTTTAATTTTATGACTATAACTGTGTTGTTAAATTAGAGTAAATGGGTATGAATAAGATATTTATGATATAAATATGAAGTCATAAATTAATATTAATGTTTTTTTGATTTCATACCAAATACTAACGGACTTTTTAGGAAATTTATTTTATTTTGAAAAAAATTTGTTTTCTTAAAAAATGACTTTTGTTTGTTTGAAGTACAAATTATATAATAACTTAATAGAGTTTTAGAATACGAATTTAATAAAATGAACTTCATTTTAAAAATCAACATACCAAAATTAGTATATGGTGAAATTTTGATAATTTTATGAAATAGTTAAATAATTGACGAGTAATAAAAAAATACAGGTTTTTATAAATTACTATGTCTTTTGTGATATCATAAAAATATAACAACCAATAAACTTATAGATTAATTTTTTTTATTCTAGAATTATAAAGTAAAATTTATTATGAATATATAATGAAATAATAATTATTTATATAAATTGAGGAATATATAATAATGGAATAATAACATGACTGTTGTAATTGCAATATGATATTTATGAATAGAAATCTAGACAGTAGAATAGTAAAATTATAAATGAAACTATTAGTAAATCTTATTTATCTTATATATGAAAATATTATATATATATATATATATATATAACGTTGTATAAGTTAATACCATTTTTTAAATTATAAATTATTTTTTGGTATTATGGTAAAATGTAAAAGGTTAGTTAAAATTTTATAGTTAATATATAGTTTTAAAATTTCATGACCTATCCCAATATTAAATATGTTGAAACTCCCCATTCCCTCCCCCAATAGGTTATGGGCTGCAAACTGGCGTCGAGTAGGAATATCACTAACATGGGATGTCTTATCCTGAATAAATGTACACACACATAAATCTCCAAGACTATACATTACATAAATGTAATAATAACAGAACAACCATGAATTTATACTTTTTAATCCGACCATTATAGAACAACAAGATTTAATGGAAAGTAAACATGGAAAATATAAAACAAGAAAACGCGCATGAAAAAGAAGTCCAACCTAAGAGTAAAATAAGGACTATAGTTAAAATAATGTAAGATGACACCACGGTCTATCTGGTCACATTACGCACTATCTGGTCATGTTCAGTCAATGACTCTTTCAAAAGGACGACCATCTGCACAAGACATGATATGTGTGGGAAACTGTCGGGTAGGGCTGAGTGTAAAAAAACCAGAAGGACACCATGAAAAAAAACATAAAATAATTAATTATAATAAACTCTACATAGTTATATTTCTAAATCAAATATAACAAGATTATCCAGGAAAAATCTTCAATGATCTAGAGTCTATAGGTATGTCAGTACCATAACATTCAATCCTCAAATTCCTGCCCGAAGGATCCAAAAAACCCAATCATACAAGAGAAAACCTTCATGAGTCTTATATCACTAATGACATCCATCAGAGTTGAAATTACCACCAGGTATCATCATATAAATAACATGCTAGAAGATATTAGGATATATGACATAGAGATGAGGATCACTCCCAAGGCCATGGGTTGATACCAATTACTAAATATAGATTAACCCACTATGTAGAGGATGAGAACTAGTATAGTTTTGATCACAATGAATCCAATAACTCCACTTAGAGAATGAATACTAATTAGGGATCACACTTCAGGATTCATATAGGGATTTTAATGACTCCTTCTAAGAATTCCAATAAAAGGCATCATTGTCTTATGTGAAGGAAATGATTTCATAGTAATCCAAAAGGATAAGGATAAATAGAACACAACCTACCTAAAAATGTACAAGATAATAAGAATAAGTGCTATAATCCATATTTAAAAGTGTAATATATATAAATATATAAGTGGTTACACACTATGTTCCTTAACGCTGGTTCTTGCAAATTTAAATGACCATTGTCTCAAGCTATGTCTGTGTGGGGGAGTACAGGACATGATCCCTCATGTGTACTCTAACTCATGTTTATGTACCCACTAATTTACATGTCAAGTAATTTGTGGTAGAAAACAAGCCATGTGATAGGGACACACATTTTTTTATTCTTATAATTCCCCTAAAGCCCTATCTGTTGCAAAGGGGGCCCCGTAAGGCATTCAAATCCATCTTACATGCTATATAAATCTGAATTTTGAAAAACTGTAGATCTGAAAATTGCACTAGTTTTGGTTCATTCATCCTTCGATCTAGAAATCTCCTTGCTGGAAAATCATAAATCATGTCTTGATAACCTTCCCATTATCGATCAATAAACCCTACCATCAAAACCTATCAGAAAATAGATCATTATTTCATTCTTCATTTCACTACATAGAATATAAATTCTGATATCAATGTCATCCAATCCTAAACCACTAACACCATCTCACCTCCATTATTTAGGTTTTATTCCATATATACAAATTTGGATCGCTTCACCGTGAATCTAGTGTGTAATGATCGATTCATCAGCATATATCAAACTATTTTCTAAATGAAGAACACTGTAGGGAATAGAGATTCAGGGGATAAGATAAATATAGAAATCAATTATAATATACCTTGATCAATGGTTATGTCAATATTGTCTCATTTTTGTTTGAGTGAAAATCAAGAAATCAACAATTATAAAGAACTATCTTGATAGAATCCCTGTAATAAAACCCATTCTATGATACATTAAATCTACGGATTAATACTTTAGTTGATTGATTCACTCTCATAATAAAAATAAATAATGGTGACGAAATTAAAATAAATCAATACCCTACCATGATTTAAATCAATCACTAATGAGGAATACAACAATGTCATGATCATTGGAATGATCCTCTTATTCTATTTCCCATTAATCGTCGATGTATGATCCAGTATCAGTCTGCCAATGGGATCTCCTCCAATGTATCCAATGGATCTCCAATGATTTTCAGGGTTATGTGAATGACCCTCCAATTAACCCTGAACACATATTTATGGTAAACATTTGTTCAGTGCTCTAATTAATTAGTAAAATAATTTTTCAAATAATTTTATTAATTTTAGGCTTGCAATGAAATTTTTGAAATTTTCCCATATTGAAAATGGTTATGTTTCTCCTAGGAAAAACTTGACATTTGAAAATCAAATATACCCTCATATTTCTCTTTAGTCCCCATTTTTGAATTTATCTATCTATTTCAGGAAAACATTCTCTCTCTGATATTTAATATATTTAATTTATTTCAAGCATTTATTTTGATCACAAAAAGCATCATAATCGCATTCGTTCTCAAATTTTAGTCATGAAAATAATCCATTAAATATCCAAATATAATACATGTAAAAAATATTCATCAAATTTTATGCACATTATGGATTTATATCATAGAATGAAAAAACATTGTTTAAAAAAGGGGCGCGGATAAGGTGCACAAATCTGAGCCTCCAATAACCATGTTCTCTAATAGATATTCTTGTAATGCCACCAGTTATTCACTAAAAAATCATTCACCCATACTGCATGATCTCCTACTGATCATTGATCTCTATTGGATTCTCTAAAAATGTAGCTCCATCCTCGATGTCTTATTATTCCTAGTTGATTACCTATGGTGAGCCTTTCATGTAGAACATCAATTGTGAGACGTGAAATATTTTGTTTACCAGGTCTAACAATGAAGGATGACCTAAGAGGAATTCCACATCAAAAAATTATAAACATTATATAGAAAGGGCTAATGAATCTTGAATACAAATTGTCTACCCAACCAAATCTCTATAATCCACATCTAGGTAAAACCCATAGGAACAAATGGTATCTATTACTGAACTTTATTGTCCTATTTATTCTATCTGTATAAGACTTTTGAAGGCTCGACAAATTCATCATTCACTCATAGATTATTTGGAACTTCTCGATAGTTTCTCAGGAGAACTCTAGGCCCATGTGTTTTGACACTCCTACATCGGTCCAGAAAAGTGGTGATGCCAATGTTCACCTATAAAAAGCCTTGAATTATGCCGTACTGATAGAGGCATGATACCTATTATTGTACAAAAAATCCACCAGTGTTATGTGATTCTCCATACTATATCCAAATTCTAATATTTTATCTCATAACATTTCCACCCAAACATTAATAGTTCACTCAGTTTGGGTGTTATTTTTTATGGTGAAATTCTATGATCAAGAATAATTGATTACCAAATGCCTCATGTAATCCCTTGTACCATTAGTTTAGAAGATTATAATCGTGTTAAGAAATGTTTTTTGATTGAACTCTAAGGATTTATACTATATCTTGAACATATAGTTGTCTAATGATCTCTATTGAAATCTACTACTAGTTAATTAATAAGTGGTCAAACATGGTGAGTGAGTCTATGTTAACCGATATGGAATTGTGTACCCTAGAATTACATGGTAATTTAAACCTGAATTCCATAGATATCGACTCCCACTTCCAAAATGGATCCTCTATAGGTTGAGCTAAACCCACTGGAACGCAGAGCTCAACATTCACTTTCTGATAAGTAATCCATCAAGAGACAAACTATACAACTCATTTCTTTATCCCTCAACACTTGTACATACATTAGAGGTCCTTGTAAATATTTTACACACATGGATATATCACCAATTTACATATATTAAATGATATAAAATACTCCTCATGCAACATTATAGTTACCAATCTGCATCCTCTTAATATAATGACACTATCCACACTAATAAAAAACAAATTTGGAGCATGTTTAGTTAATTCTTATATACATAGTTATCACAGTCACCCCCCCCCCATGATGTTTCCCCCTAACATTATGTAATATAATAGATGTGAAAACAATCGATTGGTGGTATGGTTTTATACCTCCATCCTCAAAGGATCACTGCAATGAACCCAAAAACTCCAAAACCTCGTTCCAAAACACTGGATAATATATTTGGATGAGATATTCTACTACTATGTTCCACTTACTATGAGTGTAGAAAATTTTGAAGTCATAATACTGGAGGAACTGTAAAAATATTCTATATATCAAGTTAAAATCCTTCTGAGTGAAGATATACATGATACTTTTGTGATCAGAATATTTGATCAACCACTCACCCAACATGTAGTGTCTCTGAATCATTATTGTGAAAACTATGATTTCTAACTCAAGACCATGGATTGTGTAGTTCTACTAATGTGGAATAAAATGAAATGAAACATATGAAATCAATTCCTGACCCTATATTAGAACACAAACAATCCTTGTTCTTGATTGATCATAAGACACTATATACTCGACACCCGCATTTGGTAATCTCAATATGGGGGCACTCATCAAACACCGACATAACTGTTGAAATTGAAAACTAATTTCCAAGTGTATTAAGATGAATGTTTTATTTATCTATGAATATCTCTATTGTGTGATACAATTTTATTTTATAATTGGAATATTGATTATTGAAACATTTCATTGACTATAAATCCTTGAATAATGAAAATATTAAAAATAAGTATATTTTTTATTTAAATTGATGATTATTTTGATCACCTATTGGGAAATATATATTTCTAGGATTGATCTCATGTTAGAGTACCATTAGTTTATGGTGAAGGTGGAAGATATTATAAAATAAAAAATCGTATTAGATATTAGAATTATGATTTGGAAGTTATTCTTGTTTGGTTTTATAATGTAGTATATGAACTCATAGATCTTCTAAATAGATTTTCAATCAATATTTAGATATGTTTATGGTTAATATATAAATTATAATTTTTTTTATTAAAGTCATAAGAATCATGAATGAAACCTAAGGATTTTTTTTGAAAACATTAAAATAATGGAAACAATATGGAACATTTATTATGTGTGAATTTTGGATTCAATGGATTTAATTATGTGGTGATATTGTTTCTATGTATATAAAAACATAACGACATTGATAAAAATAAATTTTATGAATAATGGAAAATACCTATCAATTTTTTATAGATTCATAGTTATGGTAGACTTATAGTATTAAAATTATTAGTTTATTGAAAAAATTTCCATATTTTCTATAATTATTAGTACGTTTACAGGAAAATATGTAAAATTTATCATGATAAAATAGAGTGATGATTATTTTCAAGAAGAAAATATAATATTATTAAATGCTCTAGTTTAGGACATTGACTCTAGAAATGTTGAATTTTTCATCATCATTCATTAATCATTAAAGGAAATGTGTTTTATGTTAATGAATAATGATCTGGTGAATGATTATTCATCATGTCAACTAAAAACTCATGAGAAAAATTATCCAACCCCTTACAATGAAGTGGTAGAAATGGAAAAAATAGTACATTACATAAAGATGATGGATATAACTGGTTAGGGATTACGATTACATGATTCACTAACATCCAAGACAATCATAAAAGGTATATTATTATTTAATTTAAAATGAAAACAGAACTATAAAAGTTAAATATTTAGTATAGTGTCCTTTGTTAAAGTATTTTATGAATAATGTCCTAGAAATTTTTTGTGAAAAAAATAATCTATTTTGTTCTGGATTAATTGTGGTCAGAATTTTCTAAAAGAATTAGTCTATGTATGAATGACGGAAATGATTAACAAGGAATGGAATAAAATGTAAATAAATGTAGGATACCTAAATTTATCAATGAAAAAGAATGTTTTTTTGAAAATTGAAAAAAGGTTGTGTGTGTCATCAATCTCCTAGTTGAAAGTGGAATTATTAAATGAATCTAAATGGTCAATATTTTTTCTTCATGTTAATAATACTATGATTTATAATGTCTTTAAATAGTATTACTAGTGGGACAAAAAAAATGATATTATTTATTTTGAAATTAAATTTGTTACTTATCGACATGTTAATGTTGAATGAAAATTTTCATACAGGATGCTTCATCATTTTCTTGGGAAGAAGTTTAAATAGAAGAATAAATATATGGATTTCATAGTGCGATTTAAAATTAAATTTCAAGGTAATAATGTAATTTGGTTTATTGTTAATTGAACAATTAAATCTATGAATTTTTATCCCTTTCAAGATACTATGTATTAAAATCATCTTTACTTACCATATATAAAAGAGATAATCAAGTTACATTTAACTCCATTATCCATTACATCTGTATATGGTCCTAGGTTCACTTATAATTTTTTGAGAGTCCTTCAGATGTTTATGGGTAGATAAATAAACATTAATAAAACATTTAATTCTTAATATAATAAATAGTATTAGTGACAAATTCATACATTCAACAACGTTGTTAATGTTTTTGAAATGGATAATCATAGATATTTGGATCAATATAATTCACAGTTTTTTCCCTTTAATAAATATCTTCATTCCAATATATAGATGGAAACATTTGATGAATAATATAGAAACTCTTTCCTAACTATAGAGTTTTGGGAATAAGTGGGAAAATGGATGTTTTTGGGACCATATTATATATAACAAATTCTAGAGAAATATAAGATAATTTATTATCATATGAGAATAGTTTGAAGAAAAAATAAAATTTATATGAATATATGGAGGTATCATATTTAATTAGATGTTTAAAATCATGTTCTTTGTAAAGTACATTAATGAAAAAAAAATTATTTTCTGTAAAAATAATAAGAAAATTACACATCTAACAAGACCATATGAAATCTTGTTGATTATTGTATCAGTTACCTACTAATTATACGTATGTTCGATTTTATCTCAGGTTCAAGACTCATTTAAGGATTCATTGTTTAGAAAATATCTATCAAAAGAATCTTATGTTTTAAACACAAAGTAGTTCAGCTAGAAAAAAAAAATCAATTCTTATGTGAAAAAAAATATAGATCTGTGACTGGAAATATAAATTTTTGTGGAGTAATGTAATTAATAAATTTAAGGTTTTTTGTAAAACCCATATAGTTGCAGAAGAAACCTGAAAATCAAAAAAATATTATGAAGTAGAAAAATCTTACGACCCATCCTCAGGGCCCATGCCGTGACTACCCCAAGCCCGCCTTCCATAGGCCAGTGGCTGGCGACTAGCACCAAGGTGTAAATCCCGGTGAATGGAAGGCATTGCCTTTGTAAAGTAAACAAGCACCTCAGAGAAAGCAAGAGGAAAAAGTAAACACTAAGTAAAAGCTGGTACAAGAGAGAAGTGCAGAAAAGTAAGTAGGCAAGTATAAAAACCCAAACTGAAAGTAAAGTACAACTCAAAAAGGAAAACAACAACTGAAAGGTAAAGCCGCAACGACGAGCTATCCACTGGAAATCCCACCTGATGGGTTGGTACAGAAGCCTCCACTGCTCCTCTGGCCCAGCCGACCGCTCCGAGTACGTCCCGCCCAGTGGTCCACCTCTAGGTACTGTCCTGCTCCGCAAGCCTCCACCACGATCAATGTTGTCTGTCGTCTGCAACCAACACAACGTAGTGCGGGCATAGCCCGTTCAGGGGTGAGTATAAGCTACTCAGTAGGGACCCCAAGACCACCGAAGGTCTCCCAGAATAGACAAAGGTTAATCCACAAAGGAAAGATACGATCACGAAGTAACATCCAACACTTCTTAGGTATATTCCCATACATATACCTAAGTCATCAATTATAATACGCTCCGACCTCCGAGACCAAGTACAACCAAGTCTACACAGGAAAGCATATGTATTCCACATAGGAAAGCAAAACGTAATCCACACAGGATAGCACAACACAATCTACATAGGAAAGCAAACAAAATCCATCTCACACAGGTATACTTCTTCGAAAAATGATAGTGATGATCATTGATCCATCTAAGTCGTCGGACCCACAAAGGATCGATAGGTACTAACCCCTGAAATGACACACACAGGATCGGACCCACACAGGATCTGTAGGCGCTGGCTCACACAGAACCGCTGAGAACTGACCCACACAGGATCGAGCCCACAAAGGATCTGTCGAACTGATCCACACAGAATCGCTGAGTGTTGTAGTCGCCGCCGTCGAATCCACTGAGGATCTCTGCACAGTCTTCATCGCAGTCACAGTCTTCATCGCAGCCAGCACTAGGGTTCCCTCACACAGCAAGCTCATTCGGGAGGTTCCGCTCCACGAGCCGAGAGGCTGATACATCAACTGACACATAGTCCAAAGTCGATGTATCCAAAAGTTCCATATCGTCACCAGGAACTCAACGTCGCAGACGGCGCGTCGATCAGACCCCCGGTCTGAGAGTTATTGGCTATTTTGTTCCAGGGGCCCGGTTTGTTTTTAAGGCAAAACCATCCCGACCTTACTCCACATGCGTCCAAACTTCGAGCGGAGTAAGCCAAAAGTTCCGTCTCACTTAGAGGAATTCAACAAAGTCAACGGCACGTCAATCAGACGTCTGAAGCTAAAGATATGAGTGTTTCCGCTCCGAGGGCTCGGTTGGTTTCATGTACGAACCAACCCCACCGAAGTCAAAGTAATCCGAAACGTTGAGTGAAATATACCGAAACGACCGTCTCGTTCTATGGATCTTGTCTCCACTGACGACACGTAGATCGGAGCTCCGTATCCCGAGTTATGGGCAATTGAACCCAAATAGTCTGAAAAAAGGGGTTTCGGGCCCGGACTGACCTGGCCCAAGACCCCCTGGGTTGGCCCGAACCGGGTCGACCCGACCTGGGTCCGGGTCAAACCGGCCCGGCACGGCCCAGCCCGGCTGGGCAAGGCCTGGCCCGGCAGGCGCGGCCCGGACCGGTGACCCGCGCGCTGGGCGCGCCGGTCGGTGCTCGGCCAAAACGGTCGAGCCGTTGGGGGGGGGGGGTGCTGCCCCCATGATTCTTATAACTGTGTCCCCTTAACTGGGGCCGCAATAATGGTCGGCCGGGGGATTCATTTCCCCCAGCTTCTCCCTGTTCGGTCAGCCCGACCTGGCCGGCCGGTTCCTGCTCAATGGGAACAGCGATGGCCGGTCCCCTACCAATTCCGACGCCAGCAGCCCGGTACCGACTGCCGGTCACCCTTCGCCGCCGCGGCCCGGATCCGGCAGCAGACCTTGTCGTCCGGCGCGGCGCGACGGCACCACGCCCCTCTTCCGTGGCCCCGGTACCGGCCGCGGTGTCTTCGGTTTTCTTCGACGCGGGGTGACGAAATCATGTCCTTGATCAACTACATGGCGTGGCACGATGGTGCCACGAAGTACTTGTCGTGGGATTTCCACGCGATGCGATGGCATCACGTCATTCCGTCCAAACCACAATGTATCAACAAGGATAAAGAGGAGGGTCGGCCGTTTTTGTGCGGTCCGTCCCCCTCTTGTTAAACGATAACATTTAGTCGAATATCCATGAATATTGACAAACTAGAATCATGAATGGAAATAATTAAATAAAATAAAACCCCTACTTCGGTTTCAAGAACGGTAGACGTCAACGAGCCGCGGAAGATGAGCGTTGTGGAGGTCGGGCGTCGTGGAAAACAAACGTCGATTCCGTTTTCGTCAAGGTGCGTCCAAAGTGGAAACGTCCTTGGAGAAGTTCTCCGCATTTTTCGGCGAAGATGTTCTTCATTTAAGAACGGTATTATTCGTCGGAGTCTGAGGTGTTATTCACGTTCTTCATCGAAGATGTTCTTCGTTGGAGATGAAGAAGATCTTCACGCTTCCCAAAACCTCTCAACGAAAAAACTTTAACAACAAAATAAAATAATCTCCTTTATTATTTTATTAACTCAAAAAGCCTTTTTCAATTCAATAGTTTGAATTTCAAAAACTCACATTAAACTTTCCACATTAATTCCATAAGTTTATCAAACTTATGTTATCAACATTTAATGGGAGTTGAGAGGGGTTAGAGGATATGAAGGGGTGGGGTTCGTATGGGCCCCACCACCCTCATAACCTCCCATGTGTGGTTGGGTGGTTACCCAACTTCCATCAAGAACTAAACACTTAGAGTAAAAATAATAAAAATTGTAGAATAATTATAAAATAAACTTCCACAATTTTTATCATCAACTCTCGTGAAAACGCAACTCCGGAACAGGTGTTCCTAAGAAATTACCGGCGATGCAGTTCCATTGGTGCCCTCAGAATTTGATTCCGGGCACCGGTTCAAATGTTATAAATTCACGCTCGTTCGTTCACTGAACGTACCCGAGCTAAACATCAGATAGAAATTTTGGGCACTCCGGGCCTCGGAATCAAGTGCCGTATGAAACCGCGTTCTGGTAAAATTCCAACGAAAAATAAGAAAAAATTTCCCTTGAATTTTACGGGTCGTTACATTACTCTTACCTCAGGGCTTTACGTCCCCGTAAAGATACATCATAACTATGGAAACAAATGAGGGTACTGAGCACGCATCTGAGCCTCCCACTCCCAAGTGCTATCCTGGACATTCCCGTGTTGCCATCTGATGCGCACTAGAGGAATCGACCATCCACATAGGACTCGCTCATGTCGATCCTCGATCTCCATAGGGACCTCTGCAAAATTCACCCCATCATCAACTTCTAGCTCCCCATAGTCAATGATGTGCGTCGGGTCGTGCACGTATCTCCTCAGCTGAGATACGTGGAAGACGTCGTGTACCCAGTGCAACTGAGGTGTTACAGCCTGGCGATAAGCCACCTCTCCAATCCTGCTGAGGACCTGGAATGGTACGATGAAGCATGGAGACAACTTTCCGTCTCGGCAAAATCTCTGTATTCCACGTCGTGGTGAGACATGCAAGAAGAAGTTGTCGCCATCCTCAATCTCTAGTGGTCTCCGCCTCCTGTCAGCATATGACTTCTGCCGGCTCTGAGATATCCTCATCCGCTCCTGGATGACCTGGACCTTCTCTGTCGTGGCCTGAACCATCTTCGGTCCCACAAGTGCTAAATCCCCAGGTTCTGTCCATCACAAAGGATATCTACAAGGTTAGTCGTACAACACCTCATATGGTGCCATCCCGATGGTGGAGTGGTAGCTGGTTTGTACACAAACTCCACCAAGGGTAGGTGGTCCTCCTAGCTGCGACCAAAGTCGAGGACACATGCGCGGAGCATGTCCTCGAGAGTCTGAATGGTCCTCTCTGTCTGACCATCCGTCTGAGGGTGAAAGGCTATGCTAAGACGTAGCTGCGTACCGAATGCCTCCTGCATCCCCTTCCAATGTCGGGAAGTAAAGCGAGCATCTCGATCGGAGACGATAGATGATGCCACACCGAGAAGCCGCACAATCTCTTGAATGTAATGTCGTCCCAAGCTCTCCACTGATCCCTGCTCTCTGATGTGTAAGAAGTGAGCCGACTTGGTGAGTCAGTCGACAATCACCCAAATGGAGTCGTAACCTCTGGAATTGCGTGGAAGTCCAGTCACGAACTCCATAGATATCCCATGCCACTTCCACTATGGGACCTCCAAGGGCCGTACCAAGCCTGCTGGTACCTGGTGCTCAGCCTTCACCTGCTGGCAGGTGAGGCATCGTGAAATGAACTCTGCCACAACCTTCTTCATGCCCGGCCACCAGTGTTATCTTCTGAGGTCCTGGTACATCTTCGCCACTCCAGGATGTACCGCAAAAGTACAAGTGTGAAACTCTCTCAACACCTCCTCTCGTAAATCGACTGGTACCAAGGTACGTCCTCTGAAAAGGATGTTGTGATCTTCTCCAAAGGAGAAACCATTAGGTGCCTGTCCTGGGGATATCTGTGCAGGCTGCGTCTCACAGTTAGTGTCCCCACGTTGTGCCACTCTGACCCACTGTAGTAGTGGAGGAGTGACTGTGAGAGACTGAAATAAGGATGATCCATCTCTATCCACGTAGTATATCTGCAACGAGGCTAGCTGCTCTGTCACCTCCTTATGTAGTTGAATGCCTTTCCTCCTGCTAAGGGCATCGTCTACCATGTTCCCCTTTCCAGGAGTATTGACTATCTCAAAGTCACAGTCTTGGAGGAACCCGAGCCATCGTCGCTGTCTCAGATTCAGATCCTTTTGAGAGAAGATGTATCTAAGACTCTGATGGTCATAAAAGACTGTAAAGCGCTCGCCCATCAGGTAGTGTCGCCATGTCTTCAGAGCGAAGAACACAGCTGCTAACTCCAGATCATGGGTAGCGTAGTTCTAATCATGCGGCCTCAACTGACGTGATCCATAGGCGATCACGGCCTGCACCTGCATCAGGACACATCCGAGTCCGGTCCCTGATGCATCACAGTAGACTACGCACCCTACTCCCTCCTCAGGCAACCTCAAGATAGGTGCACTGGTCAATCTCTATCTCTGCTCCTGGAAGCTCTGGTGACATCTGTCTAACCATACGAAGGGTTTCCCCTTCTTCGTCAATGCTGAGAGTGGTGCCGCAACTCTGGAGAAGTCTGGAACGAATCTCCAGTAGCATCCAGCTAGTCCAAAGAAACTCCGCACCTCTATCACGCTCCTGGGTGGCTCCCAAGCTAACACTGCCTCGATCTTTGTAGGATCCACTGCAAATCCCGGCTTAGAGATGACGTGTCCTAAGAAGTGGACCCCACGTATCCAGAACTGACACTTGGATAGTTTACCATAAAGCTGGTCCTCTCAGAGTGTGTCTAGTACATCCTGCAACTGGTAGCCGTGCTCCTCCTCAGTCGTCATGTAAATAAAAATGTTGTCGATGAAGACCACGAAAAATCGATCGAGGTATGGCTGAAAGATCCCGTTCATTGGGGCCATGAACACTTCTGGAGCATTGGTTATGCCGAAAGTCATAACCAAGAACTCATATTGGCCATACTGACATCTGAAGGCCGTCTTCTGCACGTCCTCGTCTCGAAATCTGATCTGATGATATCCTGATCTGAGCTCTATCTTCGAGAACCACCGTGCTCCCTTGAGCTGATCAAAGAGGTCATCAATCCTCGATAGCGAATACTTTTTCCTCACTGTCACCTAGTTCAGGCGACGATAGTCGACACACAGTCGCATGCTCCCGTCCACCTTCTTGGAGAACAATATCGGGGAAGCCCGGGGTGAAACACTGGATCAGATGAACCCCTTGCCCTGCAAGTCCTCCAACTGTACCTGCAGCTCTAGAATCTCAGCGGGGGACATCCGATATGCTGGAGTTGATATTGGGGTTGTCACGCAGTACAAGTAAATATAAAAGTCTACCTATCTGCGAGGAGGTAGCCCTATAACATCGTCGAGAAAAACCTCTGCATACTGATCCACCACTGCAGGAAAACTAGGACTCTGTGCGTCAACTGCTCCTAGGATGAGGCTAGCCAAAGGACGAGTGATGGGTTGTCCTCTCCTCTGTGGAAGTCCATCCTGTGCTGCGAAGGCTCCCTTCTAACTGGTGAAGGGGAACCTACTCTCGTCGGTGTATACACATCGCACCTTGCGCCTAATACAGTAAATCTGCGCATGGACCGTAGACAACCAATCCATGCCCAAGATGACGTCGTAAGGCCTCAACGCTACTACAGGAAGATCCCCGCTGAAGCTCTCACCTCCTAGTGTAAGCTCACACTGCCGGCACCAGTGCGTAATCGTCGAGTCTGCTCCTGTAGGAGTCTCTAGCCGTATGGATCGAGCCAACGGCTCTGTCGGAATCTCCGAACTTCGAACAAGGGCAGCGGCTATGAAAGAATGACGCACTCCTGTGTCTATAAGAACTGCAGAAAGGGTCGAATAGACACAGATAGTACCTCGAATCATCTCGGGCACGCCGTGGTCGTTGGCCTCCGCTGCCTGGAGCTGTGCCTATCTCTGTCCGCTAGCTCCCTGTGGTCGGGGTGGACCTCCTGGTGGTGGTGGTGGTAGAGCCTCAAAGCGTCGCCCACCACCTGCTGCTTGGCCAGCTCCTCTGCCTCGTCCGCCTCCTCCCTGCGGACTGCCACGGTCGACCCTCTTCCTCTGCCTTGGTGGTCCCTCAACCGACTACTGCTCCTCTGCACGGTGGGTCAGGTAGTCACGAGCCATGTGGACCTGGCCGCCGCATGAGTAGCACTGCCTGCCTCTCGAAAGACTGACTCCGTGCTTTGTACCCCACACTGCTGAGCCAGTGTCCTGAGGTCGTCTGCCTAAGGGACTGGTCTACCTGGACCCATGTGTCACTCGTCAACTGCCTGCTGCAGAAGACTCTGCTACGTGCCGCCCTACGGTGGGTCTCGGCGCTGGTGTAGAATCAGCAAGAAATCTCTCGATCAAAAGGGATCGCTCTAGTACTCCTGTCTGAGTCGGAATGCTAAGGGAGATCAGAGATTCCCTGATCTCTTGTCTCAATCCCTACTCAAAGGTCCGGGCCCAAAAGAATGGGTCATGTACCATGTATGTCGAGTAGCATGAGAGATCGATAAATCTCGCCGAGTACTGGGTGACCGTCATGCTGCCCTACCGCAGCTGAAGAATCACCTGGATGTGCACCGCACGGAGGGTGGCTGGGATGAACTCTGAGAGGAAGAGGCTCTCAAAGTCCGTACAGAGAAGAGATTCCTCATCGTGCACCTGGAGCATCAAGCTCCACCATCTGCCTACTGCTGCCTGTAGTAGGATCGATGCGATGATCATCATGAGGTCTGCTGGTGTCCTCACTAACCAGAAAACTCTAATCACTACCTCCAACCAGTCCTCGGCTGCCTGGGGGTCTGCCTCCCTGTGGAACCTGGGCGATCACTGGCGCTGGAACTCATGTAGTACACTGAGGTGACATGCATCGTCAGCGGCTGGTGCTGGAAGCATCGTTGGCTCGGTGGGTAGAGCTACCGCCGGCACCACTGCTGACAAAGGGCCCTACACCGAGGCCTCGTCGCTCGGTGGGCTGTCATCATGCTCGAATCTTAGAATCCTAGCTGGCTGTCATCGTGGGGCCATACAGAAAAGGAAATAGGTGTTCCACGGTCAGAACAGTATACCTGGTGATCTGATATAAAGTAATCACAAAGAAAACTTTAAACACACATGCAATCAAATGTTTTTGTGCGTTATGTCGTAAATCAGAAGTCAGGGTCCTGGTGTATGGATACGTCAGCCGCCGCACCAACACTGGACTCCCTGGAATGATAACCACACCCAATACGCTAAACACTATTGCTTCACATAGAAAAATATCAGAGTCCCAAGTTCTGTGGTAGAACCGAACTCCTCTGATACCAATTTGTCATGACCCGTCCTCGGGGCCCGTGCTGTGACTACCCCAAGCCCGCCTTCTATAGGCCAGGGGCCGACAACTAGCACCAAGGTCTAAATCCCGGTAGAGGGAAGGGATTGCCTTTATAAATTAACAAGAATCTCAGAGTAAGAAAGCAGAAAAAGTAAACACTAAGTAAAAGCAGGTATAGGAGTGAAGTGCGGAAAAGTAAGTGGGCCAGTATATAAACCCAAACTGAAAGTAAAGTACAACTCGAAAAAGAAAACAACAACTGAAAGGTAAAGCTGCAACGACGAGCTATCCACTAGAAATACCACCTGAAGGGTGGGTACAAAAGCCTCCACTACTCCTCGGGTCCAGCCGACCACTTCGAGTACGTCCTGCCCAGTGGTCCACAACCAGGTACTGTCTAGCTCACCAAGCCTCCACCACGATCAACGTTGTCCGTCATTTGCAACCAACACAACGTAGTGCGGGCATTGCCCGTGCAGGGGTGAGTATAAGCTACTCAATAGGGACCTCGAGACCCCCGAAGGTCTCCCAGATTCCACAAAGGTTAATCCACAATGGAAAGATACAATCACGAAGTAACATCCAACTCTTCTTAGGTATATGCCCATACATATACCTAAGTCATCAATTACAATACGCTCTAACCTCCGAGCCCATATAAAACCCATTCCACACATGAAAGCATACGTATTCCACACAGGAAAGTAAAACGTATTCCACATAGGATAACACAACACAATCCACATAGGAAAGAAAACAGGATTCATCTCACACAGGTATACATCTTCGAAAGATGATAGAGATGATCACTGATCCATCTAAGTCGTCTGACCAACAAAGGATCGATAGGTACTAACCCCCGCAATGACCCACACAGGATCAGACCCACACAGGATCTATAGGCGTTGGCTCACACAGAACAACTGAGCGCTGACCCAAACAAGATCGAACCCACACTGGATCGGTAGCACTGATCCACATAGGATCACTGAGTGTTGTAGTCGTCATCGTCGAATCCACTGCGGATCTCTGTATAGTCTTCGTCGTAGTTACAGTAGCAGTCGCAGCTAGCACTAGGGTTCCCACACACAGAAATCTCGTTCGGGAGGGTCCGCTCCATGAGCCGAGAGGCTGATACATCAACTGAAACATAGTCCAGAGTTGATGTATCCAAAAGTTCTGTATCGTCAACAGGAACTCAACGTCGCAGACGGCGCGTCGATCGGACGCCCGGTCTGAGAGTTATTGGTTTTTTCGTTCCAGGGGCCCGATTGGTTTTTAAAGAAAAACCAATCCAACCGTACTCCACCTGCATCCCAACCTCGGGCATAGTAAGCCAAAAGATCTGTCTCACTTATAGGAATTCGACAAAGTCGACGACACATCAATCAGACGTCCTAAGCTCAAGATATGGGCATTTCCGCTGCGAGGGCCCGGTTGGTTTCGTGTACGAACCAACCCGGCCGAACTCAAAGTAATCCGAATCATTGAGTGCGATATAACGAATGGACCGCCTCATTCCAAGGATCGTGTCTCCACTGACGGTGCATCTATCGGAGGTCTGTAGCCTGAGTTATGGGCAATTTAACCCAGACGGTCCGAAAATGGGGGTTTCGGGCCAGGACCAACCTGGCCCGAGACCCCCTGGGTCGGCCCGAACTTGGTCGACCTGACCTGAGTCCGAGTAGACCCGGCCCGGCCCGGCAGGCGCGGCCCTGACCGGTGACCCGCGTGCTGGGCGCGCCAGTCGGTGCTCGCCCAAAACGGCCTAGCCGTTTTGGCTCGCGCAGGGGGGGGGAGGGGGAGGGGGGGCGCTGCCCCCCTGGTTTCTTGTAACCGTGGCCCCTTAATTGGGGCCGTAATAATGGTCGGCCAGGGGATTCATTTACCCCGGGTTCTCCCTGTCCGGCCGGCCCGACCTGGCTGGCCGGTTCCTGCTCAACAGGACCTGCGATGGCCGGTCCCCTTACAGCTCTGACGCTGGTGGCCTGGTACCGGCCGCCGGTCAACCTACTCCACCGCAACCCGGAACCGACCATGGCCCTTGTCTTCTGGCACGTTGCGACAGTGCCGCACCCCTCCGCTGCGGCCCCGGTACCGACCACGATGTCTTCAGTTTTCTTTGACGCGGCACGACGGCGTCGCGTCCTTGATCACCTTCATGGCACGGCGCGACGATGCCGCAAAGTACTTGTCGTGGGATTTCTGCGTGATGCAATTTCATCACATCATTTAATCCAAAAGACAAAGTATCAACAAGGATAAAGTGGATGGTCGGCCGTGTTTGTGTGGTCCGGCCCCCTCTCGTTAAACGATAACATTTATTCGAATATCCATGAAGATCGAAAAACTAGAATCATGAACGGAAATAATTAAATAAAATAAAACCCCTACCTCGGTTTCAAGAATGGTACACGTCAACGAGCCACGGAAGATGAGCGTCGCGGAGGTTGGGCATCGCGGAAAACGAACGTCGATTCCGTTTTCGTCAAGGTGCGTCCAAAGAGGAAATGTCGTTGGAGAAGTTCTCTGCGTTCTTCGGCAGAGATGTTCTTCGTTGAAGAACGGTGTTCTTTATCATAGTCCGAGGTGTTCTTCACGTTCTTCGTCAAAGGTGTTCTTCGTTGGATATGAAGAAGATCTTCACGCTTCCCAAAACCTCTCAACGACAAAACTCTAACAACAAAATAAAATAAGCTCCTTTGTTATTTTATTAACACAACAAGCCTTTTGAAATTCAAGAGTTTGAATTTCAAAAACACACATTAAACTTACCACATTAATTCCATAAGTTTAATAAACTTAGGTTATCAACATTAAATGGGAGTTGAGAGGGGTTTGAGGATATGAAGGGGTGGTGTTCATGTGGGCCCCACCACCCTCATAACCTCCCAAGGGAGGTTGGGTGGTTACCCAACTTCCATCAAGAACTAAACACTTAGAGTAAAAATAATAAAAATTGTAGAATAATTATAAAATAAACTTCCACAATTGTTATAATCATCTCTCGTGAAAACTCAACTCCGGAATAGATGTTCCTAAGAAATTACCGGCGCTGTGGTTCCTGCGGTGCCCTCGGAATTCGATTCTGGGCACCGGTTCAAACTTTAGAAATTCACGCTCGTTCGTTCACTGAACATACTCGAGCTAAACTTCGGATAGAAATTCCGGGCACTCCGGGCCTTGGAATCAAGTGCCGTCTGAAACCGCGTTCTTGTAAAATTCCAAAGAAAATTAAGAAAAAATTTCCCGAGAATTTTACGGGTGTTTACAAAAAATCCCCCCCAAGTTTATATACTCGAAAAAAATTTTATGAAATAATTTCCCAATGTAGAGATTAATGTGATAATCCACTTAATATTAAGATTAATTTACTTCTAATATTAATTAATTAAAAATTTTATTGCTATTTTCAATATAATAATAAATGCAAAGTATTCATATGGAAAAAGTTCAAATTTAAACCCAATTGGGAGTGCATGCATTAAATATATAAAGGTAAAGAATATATTTTCAAATTATAGAATTTTAAATTGAAAAAATAGAAATCATTTTTAAATTCAACATCTAAAAATTATCTTTGGAATAATTTTTTATAGTTTTCTAACAATATTGTATTTCATTAAATATTGAAAAATATTGTTTTTAAATAAAAACATTCATTTTATTTCCTATAATTTCTATAGTCGAATTTAACATAATTTTTTAAATATATCAGTAGTTAATTTATATTATAAATAATATATTTATTTATATTTTAATCGTATTTTTTTTAAAAAAAATTATAATTTCATTTTTGGGGAAAACAAACTTTTCTAAAGAAATCGTTGGGTTTGGAGTTTTATTCTAAAATTTATATATACTAATTGTGAATATGAATTTTTAAAAAATAATTTAATATTTGGAATCACATATTCCATTATTATAAAAACCTCCCATCAATTTATTATCATTATTAATAGTTACCGTAGTAAATATTTTACAGATTGGGAAAATTAAATATCATTTGTAAGGTTAAATGTAATTTGATATGGGAAAAATATATACCTAAAACATGTCATTATTTATTTATATATTTTTCTATGAAAATAAAATAATATAATAAAAATTAAGTACATTATTTTCCCTTTTCATTTATAAAGACCTTAATATATTTTTAAATTTGGATTAAAATCAAAATTTCACTCTTTGAAATTAGTATATATAGATTTCATTCATAGGGAAAAAATTGGTTATATATATTATTAAATGATTATTTTAAATATAAAAGATATCATTATTAATTTAAATTATTTTTAATTTTTTTACTAAATAATTACTTTGAATTTATACACAATGTTGATACAGTGCTTGTGAGAAGAGCACAAAAATAAATAAAATTATTTTTAAAAAATTATATATAATATTATTTGGTTGTGTTGTAGTTTCCAAAAAAATTTACAGTTTAACATAACATATTTTTATTTTTTGTAGTTTTATATCCAAATTTTATTATAATCTTTATTCCCATAAATTCAAATTAATTTAATAGGACAAAAAAAGACAATAATGATATTTTATAATAAATAATATCTTAAAAAATCATTTAAATTTTTTAAAAATATTATAACTATTCAATTGGATAGGATATAAATGAAAATATCAATCATGTTGAATTCATTGTCCAATTTTACTTTTATAGTAACTTTCTTTATTTTTTTAGCGTAAAAAAACAGTAATATCACAGTACTCATCAAAATGAGTAACGAGGGATTAAAATAGAGAGAAGGGTGAAACATTCACCATAACATTTACAATTTTTTTTATAATAGACTATTTAGACTCATTAGAATTTTATATTTTATTTATATAAATTTTCATTTTATTATATCTTGAAAATATTTAAATATTAATTTAATAATTTAAGTAATTCAATGAGTGACACTCACCTCTCTTATAAAAGGTGAGCTCCTCTCCAATTTTCATATCACATTTTAAAAACACTATATCAAAAAATCCATTCAAATGTATCTCACCATATTTTCTCACCACATCCTAGAGGCTATTATGTGATGATATAACTATATTTGGAAGGTTTGTTGTGTAAATGTAAATAGTTTTTCCAAATAAGAGGTATAATTTTTATTCAAGCGTTACCATTTTATATCTTCTTATAACTCTATCAAATAATCCTAAAAATTTATTAAAAAACCCTAAGTATGTACCATATTCTGTGATTTTTTATGTTATTACCAAAATATATATAAATATCCAATTCCATCCAATTAGAAACAAAACTGTAATTTATGTATACTGGGGACTACCGCCTCCCGAACAGTTGAAATTTATTTTCATTCTCTATCTCTTTCAATTGGTTATATTGATGGATTAAATAAAAATATTTGATATTCATGGAATATTTTCATTAATAAAAGATAATATATCATCGATTTTCTCACCTTCCCTCCAATATAAAAATAATAATGTCTTTTATGCTTACTCATAGACTACCATCCCCACTAAGTGATGTGATCTATTTTTCATTACCGTATAAATTGGATTACATATATATAAGGTTATTTAAATATGTAATGTGACAATTTTTATAAAATTATGATTATTTAATGATAATAAAATAATATCATTCTTTCAATAATTACCTCACTGAACATTGTCAACATACCAAATATATTTTGTACATTTGAGAAATATTTATCAAAACAACTGACCTAAACTGGATTAATTATGATATTTTATGTATAATTGTAATAATAAATTTACAAGAATAATAAACAATAGAAATAATCATAATAATATAAATAATTAACATAAATATACTTTTCATGAAGATAACAAACGAACAATGTGATTTAGAATTTAGGTAAGGGACAATTTAACATTAATCATTTTCTTAAATATTTTAATGGTTTATTTTCTAAATCATATCCTTGAGATTTAGAATTATTAAATCAATTTTACTAAATTATTTAAATGGAAATAAATTAATTAAATTTTAAATTTTATGTATCAATTTGATTCATACAAATTTTTTCATACAAATTTTTTCAAACTAAATAATTTTACCTATTTTATATGTAACATTTTCAATTTATTTTCCAAATGTGAAAATTATTGTTTCATTATAACATATACAATGTGAAAACAATTTATTATATCCAAAACTATTATATGTAAATTTTTCTTACATTAAATTATTACATGATTCATTTAAATAAAATACCTTATTACTATAATTCTTGGTATTTTTGTTTTGAAAATGGGATATTTAAAAACAATGTTTACATTAATATCAAAAATTTTATTCAGGTGGGTTCAAAATAGTTTTAAAATGGTTTTACTATGAAAAAGAGAATCAGCTAAAAATATTACTCAAAATTAGGTATATCAAAATTATTCCTGAAAGTCGGTGAGATCGATATGTAATATACAAAGGGTGATAACGATAAAAATTATATGGAAGAGCATGGTTATATATTTCATATGACGGGTGATCCTGATATTTCCCTCTATTTAATTGGGTAATATTAATTATCATCATATTAATGAAATAGGTGGCTGACCAGATATGTATTACTTTTGAATTTAATAGGTCTTTAGTTATTTCATATAATTTTAATGAATTAAAAGGATTTATGTTTACTAAATTAGTGTATATTTTTTTCTATGAGCTTTAAATGGTTTCATTAGAAAAAGTGTGTGTTCATTTATTTTTTCAATGATTTATTCCATATACTGAAGAATATTATGACATGTGTAAAAAAGTAGGTTTTTAATTTTTTATCACTGAACTAATGGATTTCAATCTCTTATGTCCCTAAATATGATTATTTTTTTCTACATTCATTATTTTTAAATGATTCCATAGGGTTTATAAAAAAGTATGAAAAAGGATTAATTCTATATAAAATTCAAGAATATGTCTCAAGAATAGAAATATTTTATCTTTTAAAATGTTGTTTTTTTATGGAAAAAATGAATATGTAGTTGATGTGTCTAGCATTTTATGTATGATTCTATTATGTATGAATTTTGACAACATTTTCTAAAACAAATATCCTAAATTATAATGGGGAATAGATAAATTCAATTATACTATAAAGATACCTAATTATGTAATATTTTTTCCTAATTATTTATAATAAAAATATTTTTCATAATTGTAATATTCATATGGGAGTTCTAATTATGTTTTCACTTCCATCTTCGATAAAACTAGAGGCCACATATTCATCTTCTGTATCATATTTTTTAATGACACTCACAATGCACTACAACAACAAAAATTTCATTTTTTCCATATTTCGGATTGTACCTCTTCAAAGGATCAAATATTTAAATAGATTTCTATTCCACATATTTTTATATCTCTCAAATTAAAATATTTATGTGGGTGAACATCGTCACAAATTATGACATCCCAAATTCCATTTTCCCTATTAATATAAAAAATAGCAACGCTTCATTTATAAAATATCTATAATCTTATATGATTTTTTTGGGAAAATCAATCCAACATTATCCATTAAATATAATTCAAAATCCATGAATTAGATTATATATGTTCATTCATATTAGACAGTATAAAAATAATGATATCTTCTATCTCATCCCCCCTTGATGTGAAAGTATCCTATAGAGTGTGAAGTTTGTTAAAATAAATAAACCACAAAATCTACACTAATTTTAAATTTTTAAAATTCAACAAACCCAAATACCCATATTATGTGCTATAAATATAATTATTACACATATTTTTAAAAATAAATATAAAAATTGGCACACACCTAAACAATAATGATTATTTTAATAGAAAGTATTATCAGCCAAATTATATCCCCTCCTTCATTTAGTATTTCATTTTTTGGGGATTTAGGGAAAACATTATATTATAAAGTTGGAACTTATATTCAATACACATTTTATCGAAAAAAATATGTTCCTAAGATTAAACTAAATTTTCATTCGTAAATATTCATTCTTTATTCACATTAATTCATCATAACCCAAACATTAGAAATGCTAATTTACCCACTCTTCCATAATCCTTGTAAAAAAAATTTAATTTATGGAATGTGAAAAAAATATGTAAGGGATGTAAGGAAATGATAACTCATTATTCCTTTCAAAACCATGAAAATACATAAGTGATTATTCATGTACACATAAAAGTGAATTCATAAAAAAACAAAATCTCCTGCTACATTATCCTTCTATAAAGAATACAATTAAAACTGAAAATAATAATAAGAAATCCATGATTCGGAATTGTTTTATCATAGTTATTACATGTGATCACTCATGTTTCATATATTATTGAATAAATTTTAATAAGTTAACTCTGGTAATCAGTACTCGTAAAAATAAATCATAATCCAATGCATTAGATGGCCTTATCTTAAGCCTACCCATCACCATCTGTAATGTACAAGATCCATTATATGAAAAAATTATATAATGTTTCAACATTTATAATAATAATAATTTAACCCATAATCCCATGAACTATACAATATCTCATAAAATAATGATGACATACCGATTCATTAGATAAAATTTTTAAAATTAAAAATTCTCACATAATAATGAGAATTTAATTTAAATATGAAAACTAGAAAAAATAATGGATAACTAATATTCTTAACAAATGAAAATCATGATTGTATAAAGTGGAGGTCATGTAGTGAATAATAAACAAACAATTTTTAACTACATTAAATGAAAAAAATTATTTTAAAATATTATGTTAAAAGTATTCATTTTTATAAATTTTGAATGAAATATAATTAGTAATGAAAATTTAATTAATAAATTATTGGACAATAGAGAATAAAATTCTAGAAAACATATAAATAATATGGATATAGAAAAAAAATATTCGAATAGAAATTATTAAAAAAAGTTTTAAGTTATAAATACATCATGTTGAGTCCCGAAATGATTTGTATGTATTCTACCATCCAATATGATAATGTTATATTAATTATTTTCTTAATTTCGAACCGTCTTATTTCTCAATTACATATTATCATTATGATTATTTACTTTTTGATCATGATTCTCTTAGTTGCTCAATTGACATTGTTCACATTTTCCACATTAGTATTTTTCTTTACATATTATCTTAAAAAACATAAATAAATTTGTAATAGTAAAAAGAATATTCCTAATAGTTATATAATCTAATGATTTTTTATGTATCAGGCTTTATAAATTTCTAGAAACAATATAATTTAATATATGTGGAATGGTTTTTTTCTAAATAATCATCATTGATAATCATGTTTTTGATTTTTTTAACAACCATTATCTATTAATTTTAAGTACATAATAATAATGTAAGTGTCATTATTATATAATTATTAGATCATAAAAAAAATTAATTATTGATGAATATTATAATTATTTGTCTTTCCTAAATAATTCATTAAAAAAGTTATAAAATTTTTCACATAGGTGGTAAAATCAAACAATATAAGATCAAGCTATGACAAATGATTGAGTAAGACTATATCATTTTATAATTATATTAACACTTTCACTAAATATTAATGATATAATGACCTTAACCCCCATAGCTCACAGCTAGTTTCTTCCTTATTACATTATAATAAGATAAAAGGAATCCAATCTACAATGACCAGTTAGATTAGTAGTATTGCTAAACTAGATATATAAATCATTACCATATTACATTTTAAACCACAAGTTACAACATTATTTTTTTTAGAATAACATTATTCCATATAAAATATCCATCCATATAAATTATAAAAATTTTCATGGAATCGTGGGATTGGAAAAATATAATGGTGACATAAAATGCTTAGTTAGGGTTTATTATAGTGGATTCAATCTTGAATAAATATGCATAATGAATATTTAAATGTAAATAATTGAAATCAATTTCCATTTAGAATACAATACTATCATGATAAGAAAAGGAATAATCAATAGAGAATGGTAAATAAATGAAAACACCTTCCATCTAATCAATAATCATATAATTAAAGGTATTTTAAGGTAATATCATTGTAAAAATATAATTCAAAGTAATTTCTAAATTTTTAATGCAGGAAATTCATAATCTTTATATATCATAGTATCCTAAACATGAAACCTCTACTATTAAGACTATTCATAAGACTGCTTAAAACTATAGGTTGAAAACTGTTACATTCTAGAATATAGATTCAACTAATTAGAAAATTGATGAATTGATGGGCTATATAATTTTTTCTCCCCTATCACTATATGTCAAAAACATTCCTCATATATCATATAATATACTTGATTCATAATTAATGTGAATTATCATAAAATATTTGTATTGAAGAAAGAAAATGGATTATCAATATATCCATAGTCAATCACACAATTGTTAATGTAAAAAAGCATATGAAGAAAATAGATATAGTCTAATAAATATGAATATACATGATAAATAATATAGATATTTAGGGAAAATTTAATGTCCAATGATCATAAGAAATTTAACACTTCAAAGGAATGTTAGTGACTAAAAAATGAAGGAAAACCGTATTTCAACACATTCCTAGGTCAAAATGAGGATAATCCATCCAAAGGAAGTACATGGATGTAGTCTATAGGGAACTAATACCAGATATCATGGTTTGGGTGTTTGATACAAATTAAAATGGAAGGATCACAAAGGAATCACTCCCCAAATAACCGAAGAGTTTTGTAGTCTTGGTTAATTCGACATAGAAATGGGTCTTTTATTACAAAATACTATTCTAATTAAGACATTATTTCATTGTTCCTTCTAAATAAATAACTTCTATATTAACACTAATCCATATAATATATCCATTCATATCAATTACAACATGCTTCATATATTCCTAGTGAATGAAACATAATAACTATTAGCTCAAATGATCAGTAAGGGAAAAATATTGAAGAAGAAATAATTAATCAACAAGAATTTCCGAATGGAATGGTAATTAATATTTCCCCTATTCTATGAAATAAATATTTGGAATGTATGTTTGTTAAACAATATGTAAATGTATTAACTAAAATAACATGCAATTAATATAACTAAATAAGGAAAAATAAATATATTAGGGTAAGAAACTAAAACAAATTTAATTAAAATAGCTGAAAATTTAGTGTATCCAAAGATATATATATATATGAAAGATCTCATTGATATATAATAACTATATCTGAATGAAATAAAATGCTTTATTATTGGATGTGCAGTTTCTAGGTAAATTGAACCAGTACCATCAAAATATAGTTTACCAATAGCAATTTTCATAACTAATATGTCCCATGAGACTACTGATGCATCGAGAGGCTTTCATTTACTAGTCCCCATGACATATGTCACGACCCGTCCCCCGGGGCCTCTATCGTAACTACCCCAAGCCTGGCTTCCTTAGGCCAGGGGCTGGCAACAAGAACCAAAGGCGTAAATGTGATTATCATGTCTCCTCCCAAATGTATCTCTAGATGTGAGGGTCCAGACCACGATTTAACTGGAATCTCTAGGTATGGGATAAGATTCGTATAAGGAAGTAATGATTGGAACATATTTTTATTGATACGGCCTAGTATTAGACACAATCTGTACCTAGAATCATTCTTAGAGCCCTTGAGTCACACTCCTTGACCGCATGCAGCTATTCCCTTTCTATGCCCTCTATCTCCCTAAGCCTAGCAGGGACTACAATGGTGGGTGGTTGTAAGATGTCAATATGTACACCACCTCATGCTTCTCTCCTAGCTTTGCTTCCACGCCTTCTAAAATTCACTAGTTGTATCCGCTCAGCCAATGAACATTCATCAGCAAATGTTCTCTCTAGAATCCTAATATAGGTAGGAATGCATAGAGTAAAAACAAATTGATGGATCGGATGCCCCTAAACGCATCTCACTCGGAGGTCGAAGCTCTGAAGCACTGATCATATCGTATTCATCAAGTACCTTGAACGATCAGTACGCCTCGATTAAAACTCACCTACCGACATGTAATCCTTCTGATGCTGTAGAAGTTTTAGAGAACTCTTAGCTACCTCCTCAGGCCAGTCCTTAGCCGCATGTAAGTCAGGATCACCTCGGAATCTAAGGGGTATTTTATGTTGAAACATGTGTAAGGCACTAAGGCTATATGTGTCATCAATTAGTACCGCTGGTTGAAACTCCTGACCAATATGCAGTGATATAGCTGAAACACTACCTGCATGCACAATCTCGGTCAAAGGTCCACATACTAAATCCTCATCTCTATACATACCAACCTCATGGTCAGTCACTGTGAAACACTGGTAGCTAAGATCATCATCTTCTCTACTGGTGTCTCAACTAGGTGGAGAACTCTTGCAATCACATCGAGTCAGTCCTCTACTACCTGAAAATTTGTCTCTCCTCGTAACCATGAAGGCCTCTAACACTGGGACTCGTGCAATGCGCTCAGTCGGCGTGGATTATCTTCCAGTGTGGCTAGTGGAATATACTACCCAATGGGTAGTAGTACTGTTGGTACACCACCCAAAGGTGCCAACATAGTAATAGGGCCATGCACCGGAGCCTCGTCGCTTGGTGGGCTGTCATCGGTTACTCCCTCAATACTCCAACTAGTTGTCTACATGGAGGCATGCTGACTAGATGGGACACGGTCAAAAGATTTAAACCTGGTGAGCTAACCTGGTTTGAGTTGACATAAAGAAATATTTTGAAAACACACACGCAATCAGTGTTTTCGTGTACTAAGTCGGAAATCAGTAGTTCGTGTCCTGGTGTATGGATATGTCGGCTGCTGCACCAACATAGGACTCCCTAAACTAAAAACCACACTCATTACCCTTAACACTACTGCTTCTCAGAATGAAAATATCAGAGTCCTATGTTCTGCAGTAGAACCGAATCCACTGATACCAATTTTTCCCAACCCATCCCTGGGGCCCATGTCGTAACTACTTCAATCCCGCCTTCCATGGGCCAGGGGATAGCGACTAGCACCAAAGGTGTAAATATGATTATCGAGTCTCCTCACAAAGGTATCTTTAGACGTGAGGTTCAAGTCAACGGTTTTACTGGAAACTCTAGGTCTGGGACAAGATTCGTGGAAGGAATGAATGATTGGTACCTATGTCTATTGATAGGGAAACTAGTAGTAGACACATTCCATACCTTGAATCATTCCGAGAGCCCTGGGGTCATACTCCTTGACCACATGCAGCAATTCTCTTCCTCTTCCCTCCAACTCCCTGATCCCGGTGGGGACTATAAATGTGGGTAGTTGTAATATGTCAAAATGTAAACCACCTCGTAATAATTTTGCTTGAAATTCATGTGTCTTTACATTACTCCCACCTCAGGGCTTTACATCCCCGTAAAGCTATAACAAACACTAAGGAAACAAAAGGGGTAACTTAGCACGCGTCTGAGCCCCCCGCTCTCATGTTCTCTCCTGTAGGTTCATGTGATGCCAGCGAATGTCCACCAGAGAAATCGATCAACCACATAGGACCATCTCTTGTCGATAGTCAATCTCCACTGGGAACTCTGTGAATGTCGCCCCGTTATCGATGTCTAGCTCCCCTTGGTCGATGATTTGGGATGAGTCATGCACGCATCTCCTCATGTGAGATACGTGGAAGACATCATGCACCTGGTGCAACTGAGGTGGAAGGGCCAGGCAGTAAGCCACCTCGCCTACTCTATGGAGAACCTGGAATGGGTCAATGAATCGTGAAGATAAATTGCCGCACTGGCCAAATCTCCGTATACCCTGTCGAGGTGAGACCCGTAAGAAGATGTGGTCACCATCCTCGAACTCCACTAGTCTCTGTCTCCTATTAGAATATGAATTTTGCCTACACTCTATAGTCTTCATCCTCTCCTAGATGATCTTCACCTTCTCTGTCATTCCTCATACCACATCTGGTTGGTAGAAAGTTGGCCGACTTGGTAAGTTGGTTGACGATCACCCAAATCGTGTCGTGTCCCCTGGACGTACGTGGAAAACCCATCACGAATTCTATGGATATCTCATCTCTCTTCCACTTTGGTACATCTAAAGGATGAACCAAGGCTTTTGGTACCTGATGCACTGCCTTCACATTCTGACAAGAGAGGCATCGTGATACAAACTCTACTACTTCACGAGGGTAAGTCTGGCCGACTCAAGAGTGATCGGCCGCACCCTCCTAAGCATGAGCTTAACTCGTGCTGCGTGGCTTTTCTTTTTTCTCTATCTAAGGAAAAACTCTTCCCAATGTTATATATAAACCACAACCTTTTTTCCTAATATAGTCAATCTGTGTATTAACTGTGGTTTCCTAGTCCATACCCACACTTACACCAATGGTCTGATCTGACCCTTCAGGCGAGAGTTTCGGTTAGAACCTCTTGGATGCAGTGTCGAGGCCTTATGACGTTAGTTTGGGTATGGACTGGGTAACCATAGTTCATACATAGATAGACTGTATTAGGAAGAAAGGATGTGGATTATCTACAACATTGGAATGAGGTTTTCCTTAGTCGGTGAAAAATGAAATCTATGCAGCACAAGTTATACTCATGCTTAGGAGGGTGCGGTCGATCACTCTTAAGACTTCCAGCCTTACCCTCATGGAAGTAGCAGAGTTTGTCTCACAATGCCTCACTTGTCAGCAATTGAAGGTGGAGTACCAAGTACCAATAGGCTTGGTTCAGCCTTTTGTGGTCCCAAAGTGGAAGAGAGATCAGATATCCATGGACTTTGTGACGGGTTTTCCACGTACGTCTAGGGGACACGACTCGATTTGGGTGATCGTAAAACGACATACCAAGTCATCCAACATCCTACCGACCAGAGATGCTATGAGATATGATGGAGAAGGTGAAGATCATCCACGAGCAGATGAAGACTGTATAGAGAAGGTAAAAGTCCTATGCTGATAGGAGACGAAGACCACTGGAGTTCAAGGATGGCGACCACGTCTTCTTTGGGGTCTCACCTCGACAAGGTCTACAGAGATTTGGCTGGTGTGGTATGGTATATTCGTGATTCATTGGACCATTACAGGTTATCAGTAGTGGAGGATAGGTGGCTTACCGCCTGGCCCTTCCACCTTAGTTGTACCAGGTGCACGACGTCTTTCACGTATCTCAGCAGAGGAGATGTGTGCATGACCCGTCCCACATCATCGGCCATGGGGTGCTGGAAATCGATGATGGGGCGACATTCACGGAGGTCCCAGGGGATATTGAGGATCGAAAGGAGAGGGTCCTACATGGACGGTCGATTCCTATGGGGTGCATTTTCGGGCAACACGAGAACCACCAGGAGAACACATTGGATCGGGAGGCTCAGATGCCTGTGAAAATCACAATAATGGAAAAACAGTAAATAAAATATTTAAATAAATTATTTAATGTTACAATTGGGTCCCGGAGACAGCACAGACACCCCACTTTAACAAGGTCGTCGGGTGCTGGCCTGCCAGGTACCACCAGTTTCCCCAAAGACACGTGTTCCCCACCCAGGGGCCCACCCACATGCCTTATCTAGTCATCTGACTAATGAAAGTTCCCACATGGCAACACTTGTCCTTTTCAAGGTACTTTTTCCTCAGTCATACTCACCCTGGGAAACATCCCAGAAGGTCACCCATCATGGTCACTACTCCACGCCAAGCACGCTTAATTGTGGTGTTCTAATTAAACAGGCTCCTGAAAAAGAAGGTGCACCTTGTTGACATGAGTCATATCATTAATCCATTTCACCCTTTATAATTTTGAGGTGTTACATTCACCCCCCCCCCCCCAGAGAACAACTTCCTCATTGTGGGCCCCACATTTGGTATCAGAGGTGGCACCCAACCTTAAGTGCAGCACACTGCCTGGGTTGAGATGTAGGGCCCACAATGAGGACATTGTTATCTAAAGGGGGTGATTGTAACACCCCAAAATGATAAAGGGTCAAATGGATTAATGATATGACTCATTTTAATAAGGTGAACCTTCCTTTTGGGAGCTTGTCTGATTACAACTCCACAGTTAAGCGTGCTTGGCCTGGAGTACTGATTTGAATGGGTGACCTTCTAGGATGTTTCCCAGGGTGAGTGTGAGTGAGGACAAAGTACACTGAAAATGACAAGTGTTGTCATATGGGTTCTTTTATAAGTTAGATGACCCTTTAAGCCATGTTGATGGGCCCCTGGGTGGGGACCACATGTCTTCAAGGAAACTAGTGGTACCTGGCGGTCCAGGACCAGATGACCATGTTAAGGTGGGGTGTCTGTGCTGTCACCGGGACCAAGTTGTTACACCATAGGACATTCTCTAAATAGCCCCAACCTTTGTATTGAATTTCCAATGAAGTCCTCATATACGTAATAAACATGTGCCTTATCAAATCATCATATTTAATAATATATACGAATTTATCAATATTTTATGTGATGATCAAAAAAATTCAAAGAATAAATTGTATGTAAAATGGTATATGATTTATGAAATTGTAATATCCATGATAAATGAAATGGATATGTAGGGGAAAAGTCGATGTTCAGTGACCCATAGGAAATTGAATATTTAATGGGGGGAAAAAATTAAATTAGGGAATTTAATTTGTAAACTATCATTAACCAAAAATATCATAAACCATAATGATTAAGACTATGTATGGAATCAATACAATATACCACAAGTGGAGTAAAATAAAGGGTAGTTGTCATTGATGAATAGAAATAAATGATCTTTTAAAAACATTATTGAGGAATGTATCCTCTTTTTTTTAAAAAACAACTTTTGATAAACCCCTTCCTTGAATATCATTTTTGAGAATATTTTCTTCAAAAATTAACCTCTCAACATGAAAAGTATGATTCAATGAAATGGTAGTGGGTAAATCCATACAAGCCACACGAGTTAAAAAAATATTACTTTTATATGTTTAATTATTATAAAGATGAAACATTAATAAATAAATAAGATGATTCCTTTTAAATGATAAATAACAGGAAAAAAAGTAAAAATTTCATTGTCATCTCATTTAAAAAAATCAAAACATTTTAATGATACATGGTTTTTAGAAGAAAATAGGGTCTCCGACTAAATGGAGAAACAATTTCAGGTTTTCTGGAAAACATTTATAAAACACATTGAGTAAAAAATAATGGAAAATGGTATTAATAATTGATAATGGTCACGAATAACCATTGAATAAAAAACATTTATTGAAAAATAGTTATATAGTTTCCTCAAATGTAAATTCCATTGAAATATCATTGTTGTTATTTTTTGTGTAAAATAATCCTTAATCATTCTAAATTGTTTCATACATCTTTAAATAATTTTATGGCATAAACCTAATTATGTAATTATATTTAAAGAAAGGATTAAATAAAAAATATATGACTGAATTAATGATATAATTTATAAAAATGGGCAGAAGATACACCACAAAAAATATGTATGGGGAGAACATGCCATTTTTCTCATAGATTTAAATAGTGAGGGGAGATTCCCTTAAATTGAGTTTCATTTTTGGTGAACGTCATTTAAAATTAAATATAATAAACTTATGGTATGTTTATACATGCTTAAGATAGGTTATCATATTTATCAATAATTTAATTTCACTTATTACCGTTGTCACGAACCAGCCCGGTACCCTGGTAACCCGATAACCGAGCCAGTCTTGACATAGCCTGAAGGTCATTCCCGAACCCCATGGGTTGGCGGCTAGCACCCGACATCGTAAAAAATTAATGTGAGAATGATTTTTCTACAAGAATACAGAAGAAAAATAAACAAGACAAAACAACATGCATAATAAAAGAATCTCCCCTAGGAGCGATGTACCAGAATACAAAGTGGCATAAATGCCAATGTACTACAACCCAAGTACAAAAATGGAAAATAGTCCCAAGGTTCCAAAGGATACAACACACTAAGTCCAGAGATCAAAAATTGGATCCGCCTCCAAGAGGTCCCCTCTATTTGCTCGATCCTGGAAGAAGAAAATCTACAAACACCTGATGGAAAAAGTAGGGTGTGAGCCTAAGCCCAGTAAGATTCCACCACAGATTCCATAATAGATGTCAAACATAGATTATCCAAAGAAGAGCTTTCCATTTTCAAATAAACATGTTTGGTAATTCAAAATCATATTTTAACAAAAACATGTTACACATTTTCAAATGATGAAAATAAATATTTTTAAGAAAAGGCTTTCCAAATGATGCAATATTTCTAAAACAATGGATTAAGCAAAAAATTCATATAAAATAGTTTATATAAATTCAGCAGGCATGTTAAACAGTTCAAAAGCATTGACATATATTTATATCACAAATATAAATATTCAGGCGAGCAACAAGGTCATCTGCCAAAAGATACTATAGTATTAACTTGTTATAGGATACTGCACTCTCTATGTGAACTCAGCAAGATGTGTAAACACATGTCCCTATGACACTGGCCAAAGGAGACTCGTCACCAACCCATCAGGGATGTGACCCACCGCATGTATGTTTTAGAATGTTGTCGTAGTGGAGATTGTATCCAAATAAATCACTAATTATCTAAGGATTTCATGCACTCTTACATGATGGGAGAAATATTTTACGAACGCTTAAAATATGATCATTCACATTCTTCCATTTCAAAAGTTCCAATATCATTCCATTTAAAACAAAAACAGGTCTTATTCAAAACATGCCTTTTTCACAAGTCAAAACCAATGGGTTTCTATCAAATCATTTTAAACCATTTTCATACATTTGAAATCCATTCAAAACCAATTCCGTCATTGCACATTTCATTTCCACAATTAAATTCAAAAATTTAATTGAAAACATTTCCATTAAAGCCAAAATTTTAATTAAACAATTTAAATTGATCAATTTTCCATGAACACACCCCATTCAATGGAATTGGGGTTTTCCAAATTTCCATGCCAAAACCATTTCAAATATCTCAATTCAATGGAATCAAGTTTCTGTTAATTTAATTGAATCAAACTTTAGAAATTTAATTTAAATAAATAATTGAAATAAATCATGAAAATACAATGATAATCAATTTGGCAACATGGGACATAACCACATACCTTGAAGGTTTTGACCAAAACCACAACGGTCGAGAATGCTTAATAAAATTGTGTTGCTTCTTCAATAACCCACCTTATATCTTCTCTCCTAGCAAGACCAAGACTACAAATCATCAAACATGGTACCACACACTTATATCTACCCATAACGGGCATAGATCTAAGAAACTGAGAGGTGATGAGAAATAGATCAAAGTAGATCTAAGAAATCGATCAAGAACGATGAAGAACGATCACATACCTCAAGAATTCAGCTTCGATTCACCAAGAGGATCCTTTGTATCACCTCCAAAACAAAGGGAGAACCTACACTGACCCCAGGAGAAGACAAATCCCAAGTTAGGGTAACTTAAGAGGAAAAACGAAGAATTTAGAGGCAAAACGGCCGAGATCCACAATTTAAGGATCAAATTTTATGTGACCGCACGGTTTGTCCACACGGTTTGTCAAACCGTGCACACACCGTGTGGATATCACTGTATAGGGTCACTCGTCTAATCTCTTTAGTCACAAAGTTTACCAAACCGTGCGCACACCGTGCGTACCCCACTGTCCAGTGCTGCTAGGTTGGCATGGTTTGATCGCACGGTTTATCCAACCGTGCACAAACCGTGCACACCACATTTACAATTTTTTTAACTTAAAAATTCACCCAAACTCACCCCCAAGTCACTATTCCAAAGCAGAGGCAGTTAGAGACATCAAAAGTACCTTAAAACGTAATGGGATGTTACAACCTCCCCACCATAAGACCTTTCTTTCCCCATATATCCTATGAAGAAACCTCCACGTCAAAAAGATGAGGCCACTGCTCTCTCATTAGTGCCTCCCTTTCCCACATCTCATGAGAATCTGAACCATGCTACCAATGTATACAAACTAGAGGTATCATTCTCCCATGAAGTACCTTGGTCTCAGACTCAACAATCCCGACTGGTCATTCAGTCACAGATAAATCTAGTTCAATTTCAAGATTAATCCATCTCACAACATGATATGGATCATAGATATACCTCCGTAGTTGTGATACATGGAACCGTTATGTATCGACATCAGCTGTGGTGGTAGCGCCAGTTGGTAAGCAACTTTCCCCATGAGTCCAATAACCTCTAAAGGTCGCACAAAACGAGGAGCAAGCTTCCCATGCCTCCCAAGCCGTTGATGACCCAATCATGGTGAAACATTCAAGAATACCAGGTCACCAACTGATAACTCTAAAGGTTTACGGTGACGATGAGCATAAGACTTGTACCGACTCGGTGCCGTCAACATTCTCTAATGAAACAACTGGATCTTAGCTATCATATCTTGGACCAAACTCTGTTCTACTAAGGAACTTTCACCAATCTCTGACCAAAATAAGGGAGATTTACACGGACAACCATACATTTACTCAGAAGGATCCATTTTAATTGCAGATTGATAACTGTTGTTATAAGAAAACTCACCTAACCCCATATGATCATCCCAGGATCCACCAAAGTCATGAACACAAGCGCAAAGCATATCCTCAAGGATCTGAATAGCTCTCTCTGTCTGGCCATCTGACTGAGGATGGTAGGTCGTGCTCAAACGGACCTGATATCCCAGTGCCTCCTGAAGACCTCTCCAAAAGAGAGTAGTAAACTGAGGATCCCTATCAAAGACTACTACAGATGTAACTCCGTGAAAATGATCAATTTCTTTAACAGAGATATTTCCCAACTTCTCAAATTTGGTTGTATCTCGAATTGGTATAAAGTGAGCCGACTTTGTCAGTCTGTTGATCACAACCCATATCCCATTTTTCATCCTCTCAGTTTTGGGTAACGCAACAACAAAGTCCATTGGGATTTCATCCCACTTCCATGTAGGTACTGGAAGTGGTTGAAGCAAACCCGAAGGTATCTGGTGCTAGGAATTCACCTACTAGCATTTATGGCAATGAGATACAAACTCAGCAATTTGTCATCTCATACCTGGCCACACGAACTGTCGCTGCATATCATAGAACATCTTCATGGACCCTGGGTGCACAACCCACTTAGAGTAATGGAAATCCCTCAACAAAACCTTCCTTGCTGATAAAGGCACAACATAACGGTTTTGATAACATATAACACCCTCCTTGGATAATGACCACAAGGTATCGGTCTCCCCACCATAAATAGATTCTCTATTTCCGCAGAATTCATCATTCAGTTTTTGTTCTTGATGAATTAACTCTAAGAGAGCAGAAGTCAATTGAACACTGGCTAAAGATACTTCATTCCCCTTCCATTGAACTCCAATATGAAACTGAGCAAAAAGAGCCATCAAACACCACTCTTATGAAGATTATTTCACAGAATGTGATGGATGTTCCCTTCTTAACGCATCTACAATGACATTCCCTTTTCCTATGGTATAGGCAATGTCAATGTCGAATGATTGCAGGTACTCCACCCAACTCCTTTGATGGATATTCAAATATTTTTGAGAGAAGATATAACTCATGCTCTTGTGGTATGAATACATGGTAAAAGTTTCTCCATAAACATAATGTCTCCAACACTTTAGAGTGTGCATTACAGCTGCGTGTTCAAGGTCATGGGTAGGATAATTCTTCACATGATCCTTAAGCTACTGAGATCCATAGGCAACAACGTGATCACCCTGCATGAAGACACATCCAAAACCTGAACCCGATGCATCACACAAGACCATGTAACCTAACCCCGCCTTAGGAAGAGTTAATACCAGCGTAGTAGTAAAATGTTGCTTTATCTCAATAAAAGAACTCTGACATTTATCATTCCAGGAAAACTTCACTCCCTTTTGAGTCAGAGCGGTCATTAGAGAAGCTTACTTGAGAAGTCTTTAACCAAATGACGATAATATCCTAATAATCCCAAGAAGATTTGAATCTCTAAAACATTCCGGGGTTGTTCCCAAGTCATAACAGCCTTCACCTTCTCAGGATCAACTAATATTTTTTGTTATGAGAAGACATGTCCTAATAATTTCACTTCATGAATCCAGAAATCACACTTTGAAATCTTGGCATAAAGTAGGTGATTCCATAGAAGATCCAGAAGTGTTCTCAAATGATTCACATGATCCTCCTTAGACATGGAGTATACTTGAATTTCATCCACAAAGATTACCACAAAAGTATCCAAATACTCATGGAAATTTCTGTTCATCAACGTCATAAAAACTGCAAGAGCATTTTTTAGGCCAAAGGGCATAACAAGGTACTCAAATTGGCCATACCTACTCCAAAAAGCAATTTTTTGAATGTCAGATTCCTTTATCCTCAAATGTTGGTTACCAGACCAAAGATCAATTTTTAAAAACCACCTTTCCCCTTTCTGTTGATCAAACAAATCATCAATTTCTGGTAACAGATATTTTTTCTTTATCGTAACTCGATTGATTTTTCGATAATCAACACATTGGTGAAGAGAACTATCAGCCTTCTTGATGAAGAGAACAAGTGCCACCCAAGGTGACACACTCGGGCGTATAAATCCCATGTTAAGGAGATCATATAATTGATACTGTAGTTATTTTAGTTCTTCTAGATCCATTTGGTAAGAGGGAATAGAAACCGGATGAGTACCAGGAACTAAGTCGACAGAAAAATCAATCTCCCTTACTGGTGGAAAACCAGAGAAGTTAGAAAGAAACACGTCTGGAAACTCAGCAACGACTGGAGGAAAATCACCACGCATCAAAGCTCTCTTTAATCAAAAGAAAAAACTGATATAACTTTCTCAAACTCTAGATAAAAGGGTCTGGCTCTGCTTGAACTTGGGTCCCATTCTCCTTGAAAAACAAGAGGCACACCATTGGGTGTAGTAAGGTAGACCCATCGAAGATTACAATCGATCCGGGGTTTATTGGCAATGAGCAAATCCATCCCAAATATGACGTCAAAAGATTTAAAGTCTAGAACCATGAAACACTAAGGATGCTCAACATTTGATAGAGAGAAGACACAAGCAGGACTACAGAGACCCTTCTCTCTCATTGTTCCAAGAGGTGTAGTAATATCCATTGCAAAAGATAAAAGATCCAAAGGTAGATTAAGCTGATTAACAATATGGGTTGAAAAAAAGGACTGAGATGCACCATTATCAAAAAGAGAAGTAACTAAAGATGACGCTATAGTAATGGTACCTCTCACAGTTGTGGGACCTGCATCGGCCACCTCTGGCGACTCATACACTGCATGAAGAAGCTTCGTTCTGGTTGCCTGCGGCTGGAAACCTTTTTTACGTGAAGCATTTGATTTCCCTGCATTATTTGGAGTTGTTGATGATCATGTTCCACTACGTGGAGTAGATATGTGATGCCTTAATCTCTGTAAATTCCCTAAACATCCATAGGAGCTATAGTTCTTGCGTGCCTCATTGCAAACCCTCTTAGAATGACCTGGCATTCCACACTGATAGAAAGTCAGTGAAGTCCCCCTACTGCCACTAGAGGTTTGGAATGACTCTGTTGTCACGAACTACCATAAAAAATGTCTTGCTTCCATTTTCCTTTAAAGGAATTGACACTGCCACGAGGAGGGAAAAGAACCTCCTTCAACCCTGACTCTCCTGCCAGGTCCATCTCAACCATAATCACCCGATCCAGCACATCAATATATTTCGGTAGCTTCAGAAATAATACCTGAGAATGAATATCTGAACGAATCCCCAAAACAAATCTTTGAGCCTCCATCCTCTCATTAGATACAATTTCATGAGAAAACTATACTAATTCAGCAAAGGGATTTGAGTATTCAATCACAGTTTTGTTGGCCTGCTCAAGCTTGAAAAACTCCACAGCCTTGGCCAACACCATAGATTCTGGAAAGAACTGGTCAGTGAAAAAGACCCTAATGTCTTTCCACCCCAAACCAGGTAACAAGGAAAAATATTCTCAATAGAAGGGATTAACAATATTGGGATTTCACTCTATCCAAATCAAAACAGGGAAAAGACTAGAACTAATCCTCTAGTCGCCTTTCCCTAACCACCCTTGGTGACTTAAGGTTCTTTCCGGTGAGAGCTGGCATGGCACTCAATCACAAATACCTCCTATGTCCCGACAAGATTAATCAAATGTATACTGTCATTAAGGCAAGATGATAAACCTCCTCTGATACCATTTTGTCACGAACTAGCCCGGGTACCCTGGTAACCCGATAACCGAGCCAGTCCTGACATAACCTGAAGGGCGTTCCCAATCCCCACGGTTTGGAGACTAGCACCTGGAAACATAAAACATGCAAGTGCGAATGATTTTTCCACAATAATGTGGAAGCAAATGAAACAAGACAAAATAGTATGCATAATAAAAGAAGCTCCACTGGGAGAAATGTACCAGAATACAAAGAGGCATAAAATTAAAAAGTATTAAAACCCAGGTACAAAAAGGGAAAACAGTCACAAGGTCCAAAAGGACACAACGCACCGCATCCAGAGATGAAAAATTGGATCCACCTACAAGATGTCCCCTCCATTTTCTCAATCCTGGAAGAAGAAAATCTACAAACACCCAAAGGAAAAATTAGGGTGTGAGCCTAAGCCCAGTAGGATTCCACCAAAGATGGAAAATATTGATTATCCAAAGAAGATCTTTCCATTTTCAAATAAACAGGTTTGGTAATTCAAAAGAATATTTTAACAAAAACATTCTACACATTTTTGAATGATGGAAATAAATATTTTTAAGCAAAGGATTTTCAAATGATGGAATATTTCTAAAACAATGGCTTAAGAAAAACATTTATATAAAATAGTTTATATAAATTCAGTAGGCGTGTAAAATAGTTTAAAAGCATTGGCATACATTTAAATCACAAATATAAATATCCAGGCGAGCAACATGCTCATCTGCCAAAAGATACGATAGTATTACCTAGTTATAAGATTCTGCACTCTCTATGTGAACTCAGTGAGATGTGTATACACACGTCCCTATAACACTTTCCAAAGGAGACTCATCACCAACCCATCGGGGATGTGACCCACCACATGTATGTTTTATAACATTTTCGTAGCATAGATTATATCCAAATAAGTCACTATCTATCTAAGGATTTCATGCACTCTTACATGATGGGTGAACTATTTTAAGAAAGATTAAAATATGATCATTCCCATTCTTCCATTTCAAAAGTTCCAATATCATTCCATTTAAAACCAAAACATGTCTTATTCGAAACATTCCTTTTTCACAAGATAAAAACAATGGGTTTCTATCAAATCATTTTAAGCCATTTTCATAACTTTGAAATCCATTCAAAACCAATACCATCATTTCACATTTAATTTCCACAATTAAACTCAAAAATTTAATTGAAAACATTTCCATCAAATACACAATTGAAATAAAACAATTTAAATAGACAAATTTTCTATAAATACACCCAATTAAATGGAATTGGGGTTTTCCAAATTTCCATGCCAAAACCATTTCAAATATCTCAATTCAATGGAATCATGTTTTTATCAATTTAATTGAAAGAAACTTGAGAAATTGAATTTAAATCAATAATTGAAATAAATCGTACAAATACAATGATAATAAATTTGTCAAGATGGGACGGAACCACCTACCTTGAAGGTTTTGACCAAAACCACAACGGTCGAGAACGCTTAGGAAAACCGGGTTGCTTCTTTATGAACCCACCTTATATATCTTATATTAGAAATACCAAGACCAAAACTCATCAAACTTGGTACCACACGCTTAGATCTACACATAACGGGCTTAGATCTAAGTAACCGAGAGGAGATGAGAAGTAGATCTAGGTAGATCAAAGATACTGATGAAGAACGATGAAGAACGATCACATACCTCAAGAATTCGGCTTTGATTAATCAAGAAAAGCATTTGGATAAGCTACGGAACAAAGGGAGAAAATATTCTGACCCTAGGAGAAGAAAAATCCTGAGTTAAGTCCGCATAGGAAGAAAAACTAAGCATTTAGAGGAAAAATGGCTGAGATCCACAATTTAAGGATCTAATTTTATGTGACCTCACGGTTTGCCAGCACGGTTTGTCAAACTGTGCGCACACCATGCGGATCTCACTATCCAGGGTTGCTGGTCCTCATGGTTTTGTCACACGGTTTCCCAAACCATGAGCACACTATCCGTACCCCACTTTCCATTGTTTCTATGATGGCACGGTTTGATCACATGGTTTATCAAACCGTGCGCAAATCGTGCACAAGCCATTGCCTTTTTGTTTTACTTAAAAATTCTCCCAAAAGCACCCCCAAGTCACTATTCCAAAGCAGAGGAACTTAGAGACATAAAATGTAACTGAAAACGTAATCGGATGTTACAAAAATCTTATGTAAAACTACTTAAACAATTATATTTTCATCGGGTTTTTTGACCACATCTAGTTTATGTGTGAAAAACAAATTTTGCAGGTCAACTATGGTTAAAAGGGGTCATTATATAATATCTAAATAATAATAACCATGAAATAATTATCATATTTATAAATAAATTATACTTTTAATATCAATCATTAAATATGTTATGATAAATGAATCAATATAACAATCATGGAGACGGTAGGCTGTACATAGGCAAGAGTAACGTTCTTATTTTATAATGATTTTCATAGAAAGAATGTGAGTGACACCATATTTTATCATAATTATCATTATATAATAAATAAAATATTATTTATAGATACATACTTATATATATAATTCTTGTGAAGTACAATTAATAATATCATGTCGAGGAGCTGGTAGTCCACATGTCCACGTATAACGTTACCAATTTTTATGTCTGTGAGAGGGTAATATAGAAATGTATATATATATATATATATATCCAGACCATTAATTATTTCATTTATATAATATATAGGTTTTTTATATCAAATATGATTAATTATAACCAACATTTATACATTCCATGTATTTTCTTATGGAATACTATCGCTTTGAGGGGGTTGTGGTCCACACTTCCTCAAACGATGTTAACGTATCAACGTAAAAGAAAATGTATTAAATGTATGTTTTACAAAAAGATTACAGAAGTATAAATACATAATAAATATCATATATAACATATATATAAATATATTTTATATCATAATGGCCAACCATTAAAGTTGGTAATGGAAAAATGAACAGTCACCATTTTGTGAGGAAGTAGTTCACCTTACATAGAAACAGTATGACTGTAAACCATTAGATGGAAGGGTATTTATGTGTAAATAAAACACATAACATAAAAAATATCATATTTTGGATTCTGTTTTTTATTAAATTATATAATATGATTATAATAGATAGTTAATAATGGAAATGAAACTAATAATATCGAGAGAAGACGTTACCTCTTAATCAGGTAACTTATTTTGGTTTATACCAAAAGAATTCCTTAGAAGTATTTATAAAAAAATGTTTGATTCAAGGTAGATGGTATTTATTATGGGAAACTATATGTGTATAAAACATTTAAATCTAATTAGTTTGGGAGGTGGGGGAAATGGGAGTTGTGGTTGCCATTTATTTTGAAACAAAAGGACTTACTTGGAATTTGTGGAAACAAGTTAGGTGTACACATCTTCATACCTAAAAGAAGTCATACTGAAATAACAAAAATATATAATATAAGTTACATGTAATAATTATGGACATAAAAAGAAGGTTGGATAGGTTTATATTTCATTTCAACCCTTAATTTAATGTTTTAGTCCTTTATTAAGATTAATTATTCATTAATAATTGTAATTAGTTTTAATCATGTTCACTAATCATTTGGGTTAAAAACTAAGTTCATCAAATAATACATTATATATTTTTTTAATTACAATTACTGAATACATTTTTTCAAATTACAATTACATAATGTGAAAATGTTTGTTTACGATTCATCCCACACCGGAGACGACAATGTGGGGTTTTAAAGTAAAAACGTCGGAATTTTTTGTATGTTTTTATAATCAATTTAAAATTGAAATTTTTTCCCATGATATAATTTGTATTAATTGATAAAAATAATATCTAATTAAACATTAAAACTAATTATAATTATAACTTAACCATATAAGTAAATTAGATGAATAATTAGTTTGGAAATAAAGATCAGTTTTTTTAATCATTCATTAAAAAATGAAATGTTTAAGAAAATATCAAAAATTAACCCAAAACTAATTATAATTTTTTCCATAAAAGATGAATTTATATTAACATATCAATTCAATTAATGTTTCAAAATTAATATTTAGACTGGGTTATTCATTAAACAATAGTGAAATTTCTATTTAAAAAATATAGGATTTTTTTTTGTGTAAAATAGGGTTTGTTCATATCTTATGAATATAAAACCCAATGGATGAATATAAAAATATTTGATTGAATATATAAAATATATATTCCATTTATATAATAATAAAATTTTATTTAATTTTGTGTATTATGAAACTAGACCTCAATAATAATACTAAAAATATATTTTTTATCTAATTAGTTCTTATTTTCATTCCACATTAATTTGTAACCCATGAAGTCATTTTATATTTATATAAACCGTAACTTTTTACAAATTAGTTATTATAATTAAAAAATTATAACATAATGACTAGGTTATATCATATAATATTAAATAATTATATTTTAATAATATATTATTATTTGCTGAAACACGACCTTGTGTGTATAGAAAAAAATCAAGGAATGTCATTCTTGAGTGTAAGACAAGGTATCGAAGAAGATAACTCTTGTTTATAATACATGACAACAAATAGCTCCATTCGTTATAATAAATATCAAGTATTTATTATATTTAATATATTAATTATATAGTAGAGTCTTGAGATGTTAAATTCCCTTACGTGCTTAGTGGTTGATATCATGGAAACTATCGAACACAAAGTCATACATTATAATTTAGAGGTGTTACATTCTCCCCATCATAATAAAATTTAGACTTATCTATTCTATATCAATCCTGGAACTAGATTATTTGATGTTTCCAATGTTGATATCCCACATCATGAGAAATGTCTTTAAAAAATCTGCTAGAAAATAGGGAATGTGAAGTAAAAAAGTCACATGGACTACAATGTAACTAGATCATTATGTAGGAGAACATTAGTGGTATGTAGAGATACATTAATGGAGGAAATGAATAAATATTTATAGAGATAAATTGAGTTCATAAATCAAAAAAATCATTTATCAATGGAATTTTTAGGGCCTAAATTCCATAAATATACAATGATTTATAAGACTATCGATTCAATAAAAATTATGGTATTATGAGATCATTTTATTACTATGTCATTTTCCAAATGTTGGGTGATTCATTTACAGAACATTAATATAAAGAAATATTAATACCAGATAAGTTCAAATTATATGTGAATAAGACTAACTTTTTATTTTTCATAGACAAAATTTTAATTCATCCCTTCACTCCCGAAAATTAATTTCCAATATTTAATTTTATTTTTTATGCCTCGAGCACTAAAATACACTTTTATAGGATTGTAAGGCCTATAAAAGTGTGACAAGTCTAAATATATCCCTTTAAATATTTTAAAAACTACTATGATTAATATATTAATCTATAATACTCAAAATTGATACTACTAGTTCATCATTAACATATATTCATCAAATTTTTAACTCAAAACAATGAAAAATTAACCATGACATTGCAAAGGTTAGTGGTTGGTGGGATACCCATATCGTCCATTGGTCCTGTGTTCATGACCCATGGGCTAAAAAAATTTTATTAGTGGTAACCCATATTATATGTTTCCTTTTATAAAATAAAATTAATATAAGTTCCCAAAAAACTACGATAAACATCGTTGAAATTAGGCTAATCGCTAAATGTCATCTTAACATTGGTTTTCAATACAATCTCAATACACTAATACTACATCCATTTTTTCTACATAGGTTCTTCCTTGGTCTACAGTTTCTCCGGAATATCCTTAATAGGATTTATAAATCATGACACCATATCCTCAATATAAAAACTATAGGTTTAAACTGTGTAAATATTTATACTAGAATGATAATAATACATGTTTTTAAAGTAACAACATCTGAATTTTAGATATGTTTTTGTAATAAATTTAAAAATGAAATTAATCCTATGAAATGATTTTTGTTAAATGATAATAATATTGTCTAATTAAATATTATAAATATAAAATATATTATTTAGCCTTTTAATATAATTATATGAACATGAAATTTTGAACTAAAAATCATTATTTTTAAACATTCATTAAAAAATGACCTATTTTAGAAAAATAAAACAAAAATCAATAAAACAAAATTATAATGTATCACTTTGAAATATGATGTTTATTTAGACAAATAAAACCAATTAATGTGTCAAAATAAATATCCAAAATGGGTTCTTCATTAAAAGGCATTAAAATTTCCTTTTAAAAAAGGAATTTATTTGTAAAATAGCGGTTGTTCCTATATTCTACAAATAAAACCAGATAGATTAATATAAAAAATATTTAATTGATTATATAAACTATATATTTCATTTAAATAAATTTATAATTGTAATTAATTATATTTATTAATAAAAAACTATTCTAGTGTCAAAAAAATAAAATTTTATTTTATATCCAAATGGTTCTTATTTTTGTTATTCATTAATTGGTAACCAATGAATTCATTTTATATTTATATAAACCATAAATTTTCATAATTTAGTTAATAATATTCAGAACCGCAAACATAATATCTTGGTTATATCATATTATATTACATATTAATATTTTAATAATATATTATTATTTTGTAAAATTCTGTTTTGTGTGTAATGAAGTCTATGGAAGAAGGATTCACTTGTGTGTATCACAAGCTATAGAGAATTGTCTATCTTGCGAAAAATGAAAGAAAACTTGGTGTTTTTTCCATTACAAGCTATATCATGTATTGATTATATCTAAAATAGTAAATATATATTATATTCCATGGATTTTATATTCACTTATGCACTTGAAGATGAGTGTCATACACACTATCGAATACAAAGGTATACATTAGAATTTTAGGGTGTTACAATATCAATAAAATATATCACTAGTGTAGTAATTTACAAAATAATGGGTTGCTGTCATTGATTAATATAAATAACACAAAAAGATAATTAAAAACACTGTTACAGGAAATGTTATTTTAATTATGAAAATAACCATTGATAAATAAAATTTCTCAAAATAGTTTGAAAAGATATTTCATCAAAAATAACATTTCAGGATTATAAATTAATATATTAAACATTATTTGGTCATGGTTAATGTGAATTGAGTTCATTTTATACATGTAAAAATAATTATTTCCTTCATATTTTTGGTAAAAGATAAATTGGAATTATTTTGATTAAAACATGAATATTATTTTAAAAAATTGTAGAAAATTAAAAAAGGGTAAAAATTTCTTTAATAACTCATTTTAAATAATACTACAGAAATATTTGAAATAATTTTAGAAAAATACGGTTCCTGAAGAAAAATTATCTACAAAAAAATAGGGAAATGAAGTCTTATTTTACTGTAAAGATTTTATCAATAATTATTTTTATGAAATGGTAAAAAATGTTAATATTAAATAAAAATATCTTGAATAAAAATATGATAAGAAAATTAAGTTGGTATATTATAAAATTATCAGATAATGTTGTTTTAATGGAAAATCATATACAACCAATCATAATAAAAATTATATTGTGAAATAATCCAACATAGTTAACATAACATCGAATTATGAATTAATAAATGAATAAAAATGAACCTAAAATATAAATAAATGTAAATAATGTTGTAATAAAAATTAAAATAATAATAATTAATTATACACATTTTATATTAATATCATTGAAAATTAAAAAAAAATATAACCCATTGAATAGAAATTGTATTAATAAATTCTTTTCCACTTTATAAATTTCATATCACTTCCACATTTAATAAATAATTAAAATTAAAACATAAAATAAAATTAATTTTGAATGAATCATGATATTACATGTAAAAGTGTTAGTATATACATCATATATAATAAATTAAGTGCCTAAAATTACAATATTCTTCATTGAATATAGATTGAGAAAAAGTATCTTACCTCATGATTACTTTTGATGAACATGATTTAACCCCATGTATCTTTTTGTTAAAATACTATAATATTATTCCATAACCATATTAATGTTAATAAATTCATATACGAACAATTTATAACATCTTATCACACATTCTTTAATAATATTTCTTTATTATCAATGTTTCGGGTGTTAATTACCTTGTTTGTATCAGGAATGTTTTTTCATGAATGAATTAGTTCATGAACATATCATATAGTTCCATCAACTACATAATTATAATAAAGATATAATCATAATTTTTTCAATAAATATAATTTTTATAATCATTGTTATAATTTTAACATTGATAATTGATCAAATAGTTTCTTAAAACAATCGGCCATATGTGTAACATATATTAATATTGAAAAATAATTATCATTTAATATATATGAAAAATCATAATAAATTTTATTATTAATAATTTCCATGTAGAGAATAAGTGGTAAACTAATCACCTTTATTCATGAAGTGGTAGTCCACTGTACACATGAAAGATATTATCTAATTTTAATCAAATTGAATCATTATAAGGTATATATGATATTGAAATTATATATTCATATTAATAAGATAAATATAATATTAATTTGATGTATATATAATTATATATGTCATTTAATTTAGGTTAAGGATAATGAATTATATTGTTTCACGAGGCGTTAGTCCGTAGAACACAGGACCGACGGTTTCCATTCCAATTCATTGAAGAGGAAATGGAAAAATATTATTATATCAAGATAATAACATCTCAGTATATTATATATTATAATGTTATTCAATTTTATTTGTCAAATAAAATAATCTTTAAAAATAATAATGTAAATGAAATAGGTGTATTAAAATAGTTACTTTCTCAATGATAATCCTCATTTAGATCTCACTTTAAGGAAACTTGGTTAGGTCTCATTGGATGAGAAGAATCTCAAAATTGTATCAAATTATTTTGGGGATAAAATATGGTATGGGATTGTTTAACCAAACATCTTTATAGGTGTGATTATGTGGGAGGAGTTATCTCAGTTTTTTATGTGTGTAAATGGAACCCTCTTGGAAATTTTATAGAAATTTCCCAAATGATTGTAAAATGATAAAGTCACCCCCAATAAATTTTCTCCAATGTTACCTTAAATTTTAATATTGGATGGATATAATGTCAATATTTACATTTAATACAATTTGAAAATATCGTAAGGCATTTTAACCCTTATTTTATTATTTTAACCAGCCAGTAGGCCACTTTTAACCTTAACTATGCTAATTAATTTTTCATATTTTCACTATTAATTACGATCAAAAATTAAATTTTTATTCATACATAACATGAAATTTTTTGATTCCAAATATGGAATATATTTGTTAAAACTAAATTAATACAATTTGAGGAATTTAATTTAAAATAATTCTCGTAGAAACGATAAAAAAAGGTTTCTAATGAGGAATATTATCATAATTATATATGGATTTAATATCAAAAATCAATATAAAAATAGTTTTTGTGAAATAAATTAGTATTTTAATAATAATATTGAATTAATTTTTCATTGAAATTTATTTTAAATATAATTTAATATTGTTAATATATTAAATTAATTGGAAGTATTCAATATAAATAAATATTTATCATTATTTGTTAAAAAATGAAACAAATCTTAAAAATAAAAAAAAATCACCCTAAGGTAACATTTATATAATGATATCAAAAAATAATTTATGTTTATCAAATATATTTACTATAAATAGAAATCATTAATTTAACATTTTATGGGGAATTCGTTACTAAACTATCCTATTGAAAAAATACAATTGTTCTTAAATTTTTTTAACATTTTATATGATTATTATTTTAATTATAATAAATGATAACAATTTTTTAAATTTTTTTAAATAAATATACTTATCATAATTCAGTTAGAAGAAATCATACCTTCTAATTTAATATTTATTTTATTAAGCTAAACATTATTATGTTTCTTTTAGAATTGGGGTTGCAGGTTTTGAATTCAATCGAATAGATTGAGTTTAAGGAAATATATTATAATGGTTATTTAATATATGGGTTTCATGTTGTAAACACTATCTAATAAAATGTTATTTTTTATAGTTTTTTGTATTATATTCTCCCCTCCATAAATAAATTATGTCAATGTATTTTTGTATTGTACTCAGAAATTAAGGGTATGATTTCTAAAATATCCATTATTTAACAACCCATATAATTAAGGGGTTAATAAAACATCTTGTTGATAAGAGTGAAATAGAAATATGAAGGTCATCTGTAATAACATATGCCTAGGCATCCTTAAATGAGAACATTTTTTCAATGTAAATATATGAATGTGGAAAAAAATAAATAATTATAAATATTTATGAAAGTAAGTAATTACAAGAAAATGAATGATCAATGTAATGTTAAAGACCTCATCCATATAAGTCAATGGTTATTTAAAATTTCATTCGATTCATTGGAAATAAATGTAACAGGAAAACATTTATGATTTAAGAACCTTTTCATAATGTTGATTAATTCTTCTACTATCTATGAATATAATGAAATAAAATTACTTAATTAATTTCAATTTCATAAGAGTAATTTAATCCTTTGGTGTGATTCAATCAATTTATTATTCATCACTTACTCTGAATAATTAATACCAAAAATTGATTTATTTATTCCGAAATAACTAAAATTAAATATTATTGGATCGTAATTGAAATAAAATAGTTACATGACTTTCTATTTATATCAAACCATTTTACAAATGAGATACAGTTAGAAATGTAATCCAATATAATGCATTAATTTAGAATCCTCAACATTAACATTACTGGTTCATCATTTATATTTATTTATTAAATAGTTTGACTGATCATAATGACATATTCTACCGGAAAATATATTGGTCAGTGTGACATAATGAACCTTTTATTTCCCACAGTTGTGGGTTCAAGACTCACAATTTTGAAAAATGAAATGCGATTCCCTTCTTCCAAAAGAATATTAATATAATTCTGATAGCATTCTAAAATATTTATGACCCATAATTACTACAGCCTCAAATATAGGATAAGAATTATATGATTCCAATATAATTAATATTATGTTCAAATAATGTAAAGTTGTTATTTATCAAATAACTATTTCATATTCTAAACAAATAATGTTTTATTACGGAAAATGTCCTTAAAAATTATCCATACACATGTAGCATTACTAAACTAGACGATTTATTAACGGTTCATTTAAGGATTTGAACCTATTATTATCTTTATACTCATAAACCCATGATTTTATCAATAATTTTTATGTTGAAGGAGACTTATATGATTCTAAAATTTGACGCAATACTTAGAATATTTAGGATTATTATAACAAAAATATCATTTCTAATATACTTCTATAATTTAATTCTTGAATTCCTATACATAAATACTTTTTCAATTATGTTTCAAAATAAGTTCATCCTTGGACTATAGATTATCCTTTACAAGAGGGAATTAACTCAAATAATTCCTAGGATACAAACATATAAGACAATGAAATATAATTTGATCCATATGATGAAATTTATTTCCATCTATTGTACTCTACATATTTATTCAAATATTTATTTTGTTATACCCTTATTTTTCATAAATATAACATTTTCTCATCATTTTGAGACATTTTCTATTCAACGTAAGAAACCTTAGGCATAACAAAGGTTATTAATTATCACTGTCTATTCAAATACATAATAATGGTTGGTAAATAAAATCTGAATTATCCTAAGAATATCCTCTCAGGATATCTATCTAGGTGTGTAGTAAGGCCCATTTTTGTGAACAAGGTGATAAGAAGGTCAAGACATTGAACTATTTTCAAAGTAAATACACCTAGGTACAAGTGTTACAAATCCACCTCCACTTGTATCATTTAAAAAGAGATGTATATCAATGAAAAAACCCATAATATTTAACATACATAATCTTTTGGATGTTATTCTATACTTATCATCATCATTTTTCATAGGGTTTTATTCCCTTGTTAATGTTTTCCTAAATGATGTCCCCAATGTTTATAAAAAAATTCCTCTGTTACTAAATATAATTACCCTACCGCTAGTAGCTTAGAGTCAGTGTATACATTATTATATTTGAATTAAATATAATGAATCTCAGCCTGATGGACCAAATAGATTATAAGTCATGGAAAAATTGACACATACATGACTCTAATATTAAATTTGAAAAAAAATTACAACTTATTTTTTTAAGTAACATTATCCCCTCTAGAACATCCTTAAAAAAACCATAATACACTTCATGGATTACTAGGAATGAAAATAATAATAATGGTGAATCCAAATGCTCACTATGACTTATGTACAATATATAATATCATGAATCAGTGAGCATAATCAACATGTATTAGTAAATAACTGAATACACATTTCATTTAATTAACTTTACAATCATGATGATATATTGAATGATCGACATTAATGTGAAAATAATAGAACACGTGTGAATAAAATGATTCTAGATATAATATCATCTATAAAATATCATGGATAATAATAACTAAATTATTAATAAAAGAACTGTTAAAACATTGATATCATGTTTAGAGCCATATGATACCCATTTTAAAGACAATTCACAAGGTATTCTAAAGATATAGATATAAACCAGTATAATGATAAATTACTTATTCACCTCAGGATATAAATATTTCATAAATATGAAATGTAATTTGAATCCCCGCCCATCATTTTGTGTCCAAATCATTCTTTATATATTGAATAATCGATTTAATTCTAGAACAATGTCCCTTAAAATTAAATATCTCTATTTATTAAATAATAAATATTATCAAAAAATTTGTATCTAGGTAATTAAAATTAAATGTAAAAAATAATATTAAAAAATATGATATTGATTAATTTAATATTAATACCCATGATAAATAATTTGGATATTTAGGGAATTTTTTTTTTCCAGTTATCATAAGAAATAGAATATTTTAATGGAAATTTTTTCAGTCAAAATTTAATCTGAAAAGTGAATTTTAATACATTACATATTCAAAATATATATAATATTCCCATATGAAGAATATGAATATTTTCAATACAAAATATTAGAAGTGGATTATATATAAAATAATAGATTATTGTCATTGATGTATTGTAATCCAAAATTGAGATCTTTAAAATCACTCTTGAGGAATATATGCATTGGATTTTGAAATTCACCTTTAAAAATTAAAAATCATAAAAAATGAAAATAACATTATATGAAAATAAAATATGAAAATTATAATGGAACAATTAATAAATTGTCTGGTCATGAATGAAAAAAATTCCATACATGTCATATATATTAAAATAATTATTCTATCCACTATTTTGGTAAAAGAAAAACATGAATTATTTGGAAAAGATATTAAATAGTCCATTAAAAATTTTAAAATTCAAATTTAAATAATATTCTATTTAGTAAAACAATATGAGTAATGTTTGAATAATTTTTCAAATCTTTTTTATAAAAAATCGTTTTGGATAAATACAGGTAAATAAAATTAATTTGTTGTAATATACAATTTTCTAATAATTTCCTTAAATGTAAAATCATGTATAATCATTCCAAATGAAATGATATTATGAAAAAAAACCTTCAAATGATCATATTGTTGAATTGAGAATAAATAAATGAATCAATTATGTGTGTAAAATTAAAATCCATGTGAAATAAGTTTAATTAATAAATATTATTATCAAATTTAATTAAACTCATAATGTTATTTTATCAAATACAATGATTTTAGCACACTAAACATTTTATGGTATGTTTCCATTAAAAACATTCTATTCATCACTGTGTTCCTTTGAGACAACAATATGTTATTTAGGAGATAGTCAAAACCTAGAGGTAAATAAAATTAATTTTATGTATTGTAAAATTATCCAATAATTTCCTTAAATGTAAAATCAAGTATAATAATTTCCGACTGAAATGATATTGTGAAAAAAACCTTAAAGGATCATAATGTTGAATTGATAATTAATAAATGAATCAATTATGTGTGTAAAATTTAAATCCATGTGAAATAAGTTTAATTAATAAATATTATTATCAAATTTAATTACAGTCATAATTTTATATTATCAAATATAATGATTTTAGGACCACAAACAATTTATGATTTGTTTCCATTAAAAACATTCTATTCATCATTATGTTCCTTTGAAACAACAATAGGTTATTTATTAGATAGTCAAAACCTATCCATTAAATATAAATTTTCCACTTTTATGTTTTGAATTTTCAAAAAATGGAGTTCATTTTTGAATTCTACACATTGAAAAATGGTTAGGGAAAATATTTGGGATTTTTCTAAAATACATGAATTTTTTATGAATAGTAAAAATACAGTTTTGAGTTTTCGGTAGTTTAAGGACATCATAATGATGTAATAATTAAATATAAAAGTATGGTTTACTTTTGTACTATGACTTATGACATGAGGAGTCCCATGTAGCTAAAAATGTGGGCAAATACCATGGTCGAGCCCATAGTTTGGAAGAAACCACTAATGAGGTGTCCCTTTGAAATTATTAAAACATTTACCTCTCTTTTAATATAAATACCCACTCATACATTCATTTTTATTCATTCCAAATCCCTAATCTTCAATTATCTGTTGATTTTCCCAATATAAGTGTCCTCCCAAGGTTTTTATAATCCCCCAAGGTCCCATCCTTCATGATCTAGGAGTTATTCTACAAGGTAAGGGAATCCTTCATTCTATTCTTTAAGTCGAAACTTATTTGACGTTACCTATTTGAAATTCCTTTCTAATATGTTGGGGTTTGATTTTAGTTATTATTATTACAATACCTTTTATTTCAATATGAATAGGTACCATTTTTCTCTCATCATATTATTTTATGAAATTTTAAGCAACGCCATTTGGCTGCAGAATTTTCATAAGGGATCTCTCAACTTTTCTATTATTTTCAAGTTCATCTATTTTATTTTTCACTCTTCACCTCTTCTATCCAAATGACCATGATAATCTTTAGTATCATATATATACTAGAATTATATCATTTTAATGGGATAACTATAATCAATATCCTTTCTTCATCCCTTTTATTTTTATAAACGAAATCAACGTCCATGAGGTTCCAATTTATAACCATTGTGGACGATGGAGTTTCGTTCATCACATTCATCATAATTACTGGTCCTAAGACCATTTTAGTGGTTGAACCAGGTAAAATAGAATTATTTCATCTCATTAATGTTCTGGAATTCTTACACACTCATAATATAAAATGATAATACAAAACAAGTTCATTATGAACAAAACAGACAAGTTAATCCGAATATTTGTAATAAACTTTTGACTAATGAATAATCATCCTGGTATATAACCTAAAATAATTATAAGATCATTTATATATCCATAATTTCATTAATAATATGTATTATAAATTATGGAAGTTTAACCATGTTTCAAATGAACATCTATTCATGAAAACAAGTAAACAAACCATGACAACCAAAGAAGAAAATGTTTCCAAGACATCAAAATTGAACCTATTAAACCCATTGAAAGGGAAATAAAAGAATATAATAAGGTTATAAAAAACCAATTACATGTATAGGAGTTTCTGGAGTTATTAATTAATGATGATAAATTTTATTATTCAGGTCATTAAAACAAACGAAGAACACACTCGAGCAAAAGGTAAGGGGTTTCCCATTTTACATTCATTTCTGTGAGATTTTCATTGTTTGCCACTTATTTCATATTTATGGTATAAGTGTACTTCCATTTGATATAAAATAATATTATTCAATATATATTTATGGTATTCAATGATTCATTTGATGTTAATTATGTTCTGGTCATATGATTCGACTGTTTACATTGTGGTAAAAGACTTTGTCTCAACTTCTATTTGGTTGTGACTAATGTTGTATGGTGCACCTAATAATCCATATGTGGTGTACCTAATACCCATTTGAGATCAATTATAATTTGAATTTATATTTATATTATGTATAGATAATCTAATATCATGGAAATATTTTTTGTCTAAACTGTATACCATTTTATATACAGTGTTTATTTGTCAAGTTATCATAGTTAAGGAAATATTGATGAATCTGTATACTCTACTCTATATGGATATTGAAAAGGAATATTTCCCTTATATTGAATAAATTAATAAATAATTATTTTGATATGAAGTGGAGGGTGGGACCCGCTATAGCACCTCGATCCATTGGTATGTCTCATGAGACAAATCAATTGGCAACAAACACTTCGAGTTTGTTTTAAAAAATTAGACTACTTTCTACCCATAGAACTAAACCGTTTTTACAGTATTATAGTTTCATGTGGCAGATACATGACTCCCATTTAATAATAATTCCCTTTAATCATTACCAATTATTATTATTTTCCATTATTTTTTCAATATGACAAAATCTATGGATGCAGTTTCATTCCCAGTTTATTAAAGCAATTAGTTTTTCATTTATTCACTTTTCCAAATTGATTATGTTAGATTGATTATGATTCACTTATTATTCTACTCATGATTCCTAAAATTTCAACCCATACTGATCATTTGAGCTTGCAACTTTCATTATTTACTTTCAACATGTGACAAAGAGGAGATCGTTTATTGAGTTCTTGTGGATGCAGTTTTTAGTTTCGTTATGTATTTTATTTTGTAATATATCGCAATGTAATTTGAGAAACATTTATGTATATTGTTTCTTCAAGACTACTAAACTTATCATTTATTCGGTATTTTAATTCAATCAAACTATCCCAATATCAAAATTAATGCACCGGCTCCAGCCTAGAGGGGTCGGGGTGATACAGTTGGTATTAGAAGAAGTTTAGTAGAAAACATGGAAAATATAGTAGGAAATTTATAGTATGGAACAAAGCCCTAAGGTGGTATTTGAGGATAAACTAGAAACTAGAGTAGGAAATTAATAGTATGTAATGACACCCTAATGTAGTATTTAAGGATAAACATACATGAATGTCCTGGTATTTTGGTATGGAATAGATTATATGAATCCTTCAAGAAAATACATTCATATCTGGATATAAACAGGTAGAGGTGGCTCTCGCATAGAGGTACCTAGGATTGAAAGATCCGACAAGGAGTTTTGGGCTTGACCAGGGGTATCATAGTACATGACAACAGGAATTACTACACTCTTGGTTAAGACACTCCCAGGTTATATGATTAGGATAATTCATATTTTCATTACAAGCCATTATGAAGGAGGTAATGTAAATTTTTCCTCAGAAGAACCATGTTTATAAGATTATCATTGCATAGAATTTCAATCTAGGTTGACTGATTTTCTTTTTGAGATCCATAAACTAATCTAATGTATCCCATTATTTAGAAATGGAATCTAATGGAAGAAGGGGAATCAATACTTGTGGACAAATTAGGGATCTCCCTACTGAGCAAGTCAACAGTGTCAATGTTGGGGAAGATCAGATCATGACCATATTGGGACAACATCCTCTAGTTATAACGAATAACCATTCAACACCTGTGTTGGATCATTTAATGTGGTAGAATCCCACATCTTTCAGTGGGACTACTAATCTAGTGGTTACTGAGAAATGGATAAAGTCCATAAAAAGATATTTATGGCGTTAAGATTCAATGAAAATGAAAACATAGTACTAGCAGAATATTGTCTCATGGGCGACGCTGATCAATGGTGGTCCCTAATTCAAAATACCCCATAGGAAGAAGATATGGATGGTATGGAATGGAGGAATTTTAAGGAAATATTCTTTAAAAAATATTTCCCTTGTGAGCAACAAACTGAAATGAAGAAGAAATTCATTGTCTTGAAACAAAGGGAAGAAGACAGTGTTGTAGAGTATGAGGCTATCTTCACAAGGCTAGCCAGGTATGTCGTGGATTATGTACGTGACTCTGTAGACAAGATTGATCATTTCTTTGAAGCTCTTAAGCCATGTTTTCAGGGGGAACTGGATTCTCAATCATTTTTATAATATGATGAAATTGTATCATGTTCCATCAAAACAGTGAAGGAATTTTCTAGATCAAATTATTTCAAATGAAACTAAATTAAGAAGTGGTACTCTGATAACAAAGGAAAAGGAGAAGAACCAACGAATAGCAAGGGAACAAATAGTTTCCCATTATGCAAGAACTGTGGAAAGAATCATCTCGAGAAATTCATGAAAGGCATGGGAGTCTACTATAACTGCGGAGAAATGGGTCATCGATCTGGTGAATGCAAGGGGAAGAAAAAATTCATTGATATTTAATGATACAATTGAAGAGAGATGGGACACTATGAAAATTAATGTCCTAAGAGCCAATGAAACATGCCTCAGAAAAATCCAAGAGAGAAAGGGAGAGCCTGTTCGATTACAAACATGGAGGTTGAATTTATTAGTGACGTGGTGGAAGGTACTTTAATTGATTCCTCAAACATAGCCAACACTTTATTTGATTCTGGATCATCGCATCCATTTATATCCTCTCAGTTTTCTATGAAAATTATATATGTCCAATTTAATTTAATAATGGAGTTGTCTGTCAAAACTTCCATGGGATGTATCATTGAAAAAAAGGTATTTCAACTAGTCCCCCTCCAAACACCAAAACGTGCTTTAGTTGCTAACCTTATCATAATACCCATGACTGAATTTGATATATTTAGTGGTATGTATTTGCTATCAAATTATGATTAATGGATTTATTACAAGAAAAATGAAGTTACAATCTTTGAAAATGTTGAAGAATATCTTATCTTTAGAGCGAAGACTTCACCATCTGATTCTTATCTAGACCCACCCCCAATAGCTCTATTGAATTAAATTCTTGGAGTGGAAGATAACCTAATATCTATGGGTGAGTAAAGAAATATTCAAATTTAATATGTGCATATAGTGAAAGAATACATTGATGTGTTTCCATATGATTTACCTGGATATCCTCCAGAGTAGGAAATTGAGTTTTCCATTGACTTAATTCCTGGGGAAAGACCTATATCAAAAACCCCATATAGAATTGCCACTGTAGAGTTATTGGAGCTGAAGAAACAACTAGAAGAGTTGAGTGACAATGGAATTATTCGACCTAGTGTTTCTCCATAGGGAACCATGGTCTTATTTTTAATGAAGAAAGCTGTATCCATGAGGTTATGCATTTGCATGAAAGAATACATCTTCCTCTATATCTAGATGCTCTGTTGAAGTACACCTTTCACCCGTAGATTAATATCTCTTTGCACCGAAGGTATCGGGCAAACTTTCAGCTTCCACACAGCCCAAAAATCACTGCTGGAAATAAACCTTACTTGGCGCGCAAGTCTATCTCGGCGCGCAAGTATCGGCGCACAAGTTGCAGCTGGTGCGCATGTCTTCCTCAGACACTTGTGTGAAACGATCTTTTCCAACTCCAAACTTTCACGACTCTCTTCCTTATACGCCCAAACTAATATTGGCATGCAAATGGCAACTGGCGCGCAACTGCTCACACTGGTGCGTAACTTCAACCATCGGCGCGCAACTTCACTTGCGCAACCCACACACCTCTTGTGTGTCCACCACACCTGCACGACGGGAGCTCGGATTTCTCAAAGTGTTGAACTCTGGTGAAGAATAAAGAGGGGTGGTCAAGTATTTATAGGCAAATTGGCCACCCAGCACGACGGCGTGCATGTCACATGTGTGACCCAGTCTCGGTGCGCAAGTCTTCTTTACTCTTAGACACTTGCACGACCAACTACCAAACTTGTGTGAACCAGTTTCCATAGACATATTTTGATCTTCTGGTCCTGAAAAACATTTGGAGCGCAAGTTTCCTATACTCAATTTCCTTGGCGCGCAAGTCCTTTTTCCAAAAACACTTTTCTTCATCTGTTGATTTTTAGGCCCAAACATTTGGCAAACACTGGAAAACGGCGTCACCTTGTATTTGTCCTTTTGTACTACCTCCTGACCATCAATTACTTTTGTCGACGTTCTTGAATCAAGCATGGATCATTGACCTCATCTCTTGAACTCGACATTACATCATGAAATCCCCTTTGTCAACAAATTTGTATGTCATGGTTTGTATTGTCAACAATCACAACATAGATGATCACTTTTTCAACAAACACAATCACCTCAAAAATACTTCAATGATGCCTGGAGGGATTTTTACCCAACAAAAACCATCTACAGCTTCATGATTTTTAGGAAGAGGCAGTCCTTTTGGGATGCTCCACCTGAGTTTTGAAAAATGTTGGGGCATGGCCGGGTTGGATCGAATAGGAATCCAACTGGGCCCTCGACACTAAAATGCCTGTATCTCGCAAATCGTACATCAGATTGACAAGTCATTTACAACATTGGTACTTTCATGAGGTGACTAATCATTTGGCATACATTGGAGAGACTTCCATGGATATCAAGATGCAATGATTGGATTCAAGTGGGTTTTTATCAAGTAGAATAAATATGGAACCCTGCGGTTGGCTGAGACCTGAAGACTGCTTGACAATTGGCCCAGTGGAAAGCGGCTCTGTGTGACCCATTATTCCCACAATGGAGAGCGGCTCTATGTGACCCAAAATACCCATGATACTTGACAGGAGGAGTACCTCATTCCATCCAAGGTGGGAAGTGGCTCTATGTGACCTGACATGCCCACGGTGGGAAGCAGCTCTGTGTGTCCTAGCTTTCCTACTGTACCCATCAGATATGGGTACCACATTAGTTCAAGTTTAGTGGGAAGCGGCTCTGTGTGACCCGACATTCCCACTATACTCGACCAAGGATGAGTTATCTATCAATTGAGGAGTTCAATGATGTGATTACCCTTCTATCCTTGACCAAAAGTGATACCTGGTGTGAGCTGACTTGTGTTGTGTACTTTGGAATTATGCTTTATTGTTTATCCATTATTGACCTCTAGGGGACTTACGGGGGTCTCGGGGTCCCAAATATGTATCTTCATACTCACCCCTGCATGGGCTTCGCCCACACCTTGTTCTGTCTAGTGCTGACGACGTACATCGTTGATTGAGGCTGAGGGAGGTAGGACTGGGTGGTGCATGGAGCTGGACCTTTTTGATGTGACGTGACGTAGGGACTATAGATTGTGAGCTATGCCTACCCTTCAAGTGTGATCCTTGGTGGATTATATAGAGCTTCCATTCACTTTTCTATTGTTTTGTATGTTTTCTGTTGTACTTTTACTATACTAGTTGGGCATGTATTTCAGCCCCCTAAATTTTCAGCACTCTATACTAATGTAGTTTACTTCACAGTTTCTTTTGTTGCATTCTAGTATGTGTTGTTGCTTCTTGTTGTGTTATACATTGTGAGTTTGTACAGGTTTAAAAGCAATTCCTTCCCATTTTAGGGATATTTATTTTGGTGCTACTTGCCAGCCACTAGCCTGTGGACGGTGGGATTGGGGTAGTCACGGCACGGGGCCTGGGGGGATGGATCATGACAAATGAGGCTCATTTTCACTTTTCAATTTATTAAAATGAATAAAGATGTGTTTTTATATGTTTAATGTAATATTTATCTAATAAATATCATATATTTCCTTAAATCAATCATTATTACAAGATATGTGAGGAGGAATGTAAAATTTTACCATACATTCTTCATGGAGGTGGTGGTATGTACATATGATTGAGTGAATTTTTTTCATTTTACCATTGATATAAATGAGGTATTAAATAGTATATTAAAAAAATATTATAGAATATTAATGAAACAAAAACTGTTAAATTTATATGGTTATAAATTATATGAAGAGGTTGAAAGAAAAACTACTGTTAAAAGAATTAGGTTAAGGCATTTACCACAACCTTGGATATCCTCCATTGAATTAAAAATCCATCATTCATATATTGTTCATTTTATGGGATTACATAATATATGATGCATGAAATATAGTTATTTATTGAATTTCAAATACATTGGTTGATCTAATGTTATCAATGTGTGTGGAGAAGTGAGGGGTGAATGGCTATTTTTACTAGTTAAGGCTATATTACTCCTATAAGTATTCTATTTTCTAGAAGAATATTAGGAATCGTTAAAAGAGAGATTTTCCCAAATGGCCAAATTTGGATTATGGGATATGATTTCATTATATAAAATCATAAAATATGTATATATATATATATATATGATTTTTTAATCGTAACTCAAAATTTAAACCCTTTTACCACATTTAATCCTCCACCAACGCGACTAACTGTAACATCCCAGGTAAATAATGAATAAAACATTTTCATATTTATTAATATTTACGAAATAAATATTAATTTTACTTTAAATGGGTTTCTATGTTCGATAGCGTACCCGATACGCAACAAATAGTTTCTTTGAAATCTTAAATTGCACACTAGTAATAAAACAATATTATTTTAAGTGGTAGTTAATATGTAGTTGTTTTATTGGTGGAAATGAATATAAAAAACTAAAATATGATTATATATGTTTGTTAAATGTTTTTACATTTATCCAATAAAGGATAAAGGCTTAAAATAAGAAAACAATTCAATTTTAGGCATATATACTCTAACATTCACAAAAGGTCGACTTATCACCCTTTGATGGAAAACCGTCTATCAATATTGTTTTGTTCATCTTTTATACATTATGTTGGACCAAATAAAATTCTTCTTTAGAATCGGGACATCAAAATTTACTTTGTGTAAATTTCTGGTATTTTTCAGATAAAGTTCATTTTTTAATGAATAGTGAAAAATGTTGTATTTTAATTCAAAACCCCTTTTTAATATAATTTATTTAAATTATTATATTAACTTTTGAATTTGTTTTAAAGTGAAATTATAATATATTTTTACCATTTAATCCAATAGTGTTCTTTGGAATTAATTTCACTTTGAAATTGGACTTAAACTACTGTCAATCTTTTGATGCTTATTGTTTCATAAAAACACTATATTTACTCTGACAGCGGGAATTAATTATTAAATTAACTAATGTAACTTATATGTTTTGAATTTTTTAAAATGGACATCATTTTTGAATTCAGAATCTCAAATATATCTTATGGTGATGTTTTGGTATTTTTATGAAAAACTTCAATTTTTGATGAATAGTGAAACCACTAAGTGGTATTTAAAAAACATATTTTTTGTTTAAATGAAACTTTACCACATCTATGTTTTGAATTTCAAAACACCAACATACATGGTTTTAATTAAAATGTAAAATGTGGTTCAATGGGATTAAAATAATTTTTTGGTGAATAGTAACTTTTATGTTTTTAATAGTGATTAGAGGTAATTAGTGTAGTTTAAGGTAAAAATAATGTTTTAATAATATGAAATGACCTAGACACATGTCCTACCCTTATTTTATGTGTCATGGCCAACCAATACAATCCATGGGTCAACTTGGGGACCCCATGGAGCCACTTTGGTAGGAAAATGACATTAATATCTTTTTATTAAAAGTTAAAATAAAAATGTCACAAACATGGGTTGTTTTCCTAAAACAATTTTTAAATGGGGTTATAAAAGTCATATTTTTGACTATAAATATTTTCTAGAAATATAAAAGGATTTACTAAATCATGATAGTTTTTTAATAATTTTTAGACATTATATAAATTAAATTATTTATGACCCCATGATGATGCAGCGATTAACTCATTATTTAACGATTTAAATAAAATGAAATGATAATGTAAAATATAAGACATAAACTTGTCAAAAACCTATTGGATGGTTATATTTAGAACCCTTATCACATTAACTTCTAATTATATCAATGCGGGACCTTTTAAATCCGATACTCATTTTAAAATAAAGTAACATATCTTTACATTACAACAGTGCCCCTCCTCTCCTCTTATAAAAGGCCCCCACTCTACCTCCATACCCACACTTCCAAAGCCTTTGACTCGGCCAACCCCTGCCCATTTTGTCTCTCCACATCCCTCTCTTACTCCTTGAAGCATCACTTTGGGCAGAAGACTTCCCAAGGAAGCCTTTGAGCTCAAATCAAAAAGAGTTACCTGGTTTAAAGGTAGTGTTTTCTCTTGTGTTCTTTTGTTTTATTTTGATTCTCCAACCCCCTAAAATCTATTTATTAATTTATTTTTAAAAAACTCCATTATCTTCGATATTAAAGGATTTTGTTATAATATGAATCTGTGCTACACTTACACACACCTACATCTAATGGTTAAAGAACATACTGTTTCTGTGGATTGAAAATTTCTGCCTCACGAAACGATGATTGTTTAATATTCTTCCAAAAACTTCAATGGTGGCCACTAAGATGTCACTGTATTTATATATGATATATAATATGTTTATATCTTCTTTAATCGTCTGTATTTTCCATTTATTTCATACCTTTATCGATTCCATTATGGGTATACGCGATATCTTTATTTTAGGAAGAGCGGACTACCGCCCCCTCAAAGTGATTTGATTCGTTAATACCATATGTGGGCCGTATAAAGGATGGATTTAAAGTTATTATATATGATGTTATACTGGAATTATAATATTCCTTTATATCAATATTATTTCTTTCCATTAAAGTATTATATAGAAATGAAAGTAGCGTTCATGCGTACGTACGGCTTACCCTCTCCATGAACGGTGCATTTCACTTCTTATCCGTAAATGTAATGTACTATTATAAGTACATATATATAATGGATATATATGATGTATGATACATATAAATGATTAATATAATTCTGGAATTAAAATATACATACCTCTAATTTAGTTTTAATTCCATCAATATGACATAGAAATGAAAGTAGCGATCATGCGTACGTACGACTTGCTGTCTCAATGAACAGTGAATTTCATTTCATACCTCTAAATGATTATTTAATATTATAAATACATGTATATGCTGGATATATATGATATATATGATATCCAAATCATGAATATCATTTTGGATATCATGAACCTTTGACCACATGAACAACATGTAATTGTAAGAAGCCCACTTTCGACTTAGGAACCAAATATCGACAAAACAATCATTATTAACTTAAATGATTAAATAATGTTTATAACATGGAAATATGAGATATAAAAGGAATAATGAACTTGAAAATGGTTCAGAATCAAGTATAAATTAACTCATGTTTATTATTCAGGGCGTTAAAGAATGATCGAGTCAAGTCGGACCCGAGGTAAGGGACATCGTCTCAATCCCCTTTCATTGATGGATATTTTGTTTTATACACAACTTTCATTTATACGGTGTATAAACCCCTTTGAATTTTAATTTTATTAAAAAATAATCTTTTTATAAGAATCGTTTTACTAAATGATAGAAAGGAATGTTTTTTTAACGTTCACGGTGGCAACGACATTTTCCGCCGCCGCAAGTATTATTTAGTCTTTGGCTTCCTCCACAAGCCATAATGTATTTTAAAAAAAAATAAATACCATATACTCTTTTATGTATTTTGGTATTGAAAATGGTTTTTATAATGGATTTGTTATGTCAATATATATATGTGATATATTGTGATCAAAGTGTGGAAATGTTTTCTTTCCATTATATTTGTTTTATGTCTTATGATTTTATAATGGTACTTAGACATTTGACGGGAGGTTATGTGATAAACCATATAACCGGTGGTGCCATGAATACCAGGACGGGTGGTTACGTTATAACCTCCAATGCATTGGGTATGGATGTCGTCCGTATGACTATTCTATTAAGTGATATGTGTGGAAGTCGACCATATGGTTATTCCATTTAAGTATGTTTATGTCCCAAGTTACCTTTATATGTTATGTGATCTTTATAAGGATTTTATGGTAATTTTTTGTTACAAAAGGGTAAGTAATGATCTTTTATTCAGTGAAGAGTTTTCTACTACTTCATAAAGGTGAAAAGTATTACATTGATAATGTATACATGGTTTACTTATTGTTTTGATAAACTAACCATTTTCATTCTTTGTATATGCCTTACTGAGATTTTTATGCTCACTCCATGTTTTTTTAAATTTATTTCACAGGACTTAATGTGGAATAGGGTCAAGGATGGGATCAAGGGAAATTCATGCTATATAATACATGGAACTAGACATGTTTCTTTTTTAGAGTTTTTATTCTATGGAATCTTAGTAGATGTTTCTACTTTGTAATCTTTTAAGATGTAATAGTTATGTCCTAATTCTCTAAAACGCTAAACCTGAAAAGATCCGCAATGTGAATTATTCATTTAATTCAATATTAAGTATATTTTAAGGTCGGGGCCTTATATTTGGTATCAAAGGTCGGTTTAGACAACTTTAGGAGTTAGAAAATTGTTAAATTATAAATTAATTTATTTTATGACTGAAATGATATAGAATTTAAAGATTACCATGTTGCTTCGCCTAAGATATTTCTGTGTTCAGAATGGTTTTTTGCAATGGAAACAAGGAAGCTATATTGGGATAACATTAGGAGGAAGAAAACCTTCCAAATCAGCAACCTGAGATGGTCGGAATTGGAACTAAACAGTTTGTTTCAGTGATGGAACAGTTTACTCAGTCTATAAATGGTTGTGGTATCCATGCACGAGATCATCCAGATCAACCGTAGAGGAACATGTCAGTGGTGGAACATTTCATGAGGCAACATCCCCAATCATTCAAAGGATCATCTGACCCTGTCAAAGCTGAAGGGTGGATTAAAGAACTTGAAAATATTTTTTATGTCCTGGGGTGTTCAGAACATCAAAAGGATAGTCTTGTTGTTTACCATTTTGAAGGTGAAGCTGATCAGTGGTGGTCGATGGTGAAAAATATCAGGGATAGTGATGAGATTGATGATCTTCACTAGGATGAATTCAAAGGTATGTTTCTTGAGAAATATTTTCCTAAGGTGGTTCGTCTTAGGATGGAAAAACAATTCCTAGAATTTAGGCAGGAGGATGACTCAATGGATTCTTATGAAGCAAAGTTCACTCGACTGGCAAGGTATGCTCCAAACATCATACGAGATCTTGATAGTAAAATCAACCGTTTTTACTCAGGTTTAAATCCAATGTATCGATGGGCTTTAGCTTCTTGTGAGTTCAAAAGTTATGAAAAACTTGTTTGATGTGCGGAGAAGGTGGAAATGGATTTTTTCGATGATCCAGTGTTCTGTGAAAAATAATAGAATAAGAGGTCCAGTTGACAGGAAAAGGGGAAGAATTCATCAAAGATGCAAGGAGGTATGAAAACCAAATATCCATCTAGTGAGAAGTGTGGTAAAATTAATCCTTTAGACTGTTTATCCATGTATGGAATGTGCTTTATGTGTGGTAAGTCTGGTCATATTGCTCGTAATTGTATAGAAGATGATCAAATAGGCAATAAAATGTCAGCAGTACGATGTTTTAAGTGTAATGAAATGGGTCATTATGCAAATGAGTGTCTAACGATGAAGTAAACTGGGGGAAAGTTGCCAGACTACAAGCAGAAAGGGGTGTTGAAATCCTTTGCAACTACTTCAGCAGATTTTTGGCCGTCAAATGAAGTAGTATCAGGTACACTGTTTTTTTGTTCAGATTTTTCCAATGTGTTGTTTGATTCAGGGTCTACACATTCTTTCATTTTTGAGAAGTTTTCTAGTAAATTGGAAATTCCATCTCAATATATGAATCCTGAACTTATAGTAAAAACACCCATAGGGAACATTGAGACAAAAAGAAATTATAAGAACCTTCCTATCCTTGTGTGCGGAAAGAATCTAACAGAAAACCTTTTTGTTTTGCCTCTAGTAGAGTTTGATGTTATTTTGGGCATGGATTGGATTTCTATTTATAATGATAAGATTGACTTCAGAGATAAAATGGTTTCTTTTCAAAATGATTTTTAGTTTGTGTTCAAGAATGAACCCTAGATTTTTATAACAAATCAAGATTTTATGAAACTAGTAAAAGATGGAAATGAATGTTACCTTGAACATATTGTTGAAAATAAAGGAACTGTTCAGATTAATGATGTGCCGGTGGTAAATGAGTATCTTGATGTTTTTCATGATGAGTTTCCTATATTATTCATGATCGGAATGTTGAATTTACTGTTTACTTAGTTCCTGATTCTATGTAAATTTCAAATCCCCTTTATCGAATGGCTCAAGTTGAACTTTTAGAGTTAAAGAAGCAATTGCAGGAGTTATTAGATAAAGGATTCATTCGACCTAGAACATCACCATGGGGTGCTCCTGTCATGTTTCTTAAAAAGAAAAATATCTCAATGAGACTTTGAATTGATTATAGATCCTTAAATAACATTACTGTTAAGAACAAGTATCCTTTTCCTCATATCTATGATTTGTTTGATCAGCTCCAGGGAGCTTAGTATTTTTCGAAGATTGACTTGAGGTCGGGGTAGCATCAGTTGAAAGTAAAATAAGTAGATGTTCTGAAGAATGTGTTCCGTACTAGATATGGCCATTGTGAATTTATTATTGTGCCTTTTGGGTTAACCAATGCACCTGTTGTATTCATGGACCTTATGAATAGAATTTTCAATGAGTTCTTGGATATGTTTGTGGTTGTTTTCACTGATGATATTTTGGTGTTTTCTAAAAGTAAAGAGGAGAATGAATGTAAATTAAGGGTTATATTCCAAACCCTAAAAGATAATAAAATGTATGGAACGTTCAGAGAGTGTGAGTTTTGGTTACAACAAATTTTTTTCCTGGGTCACATTGTTTCAAAAGATGGAATAACTGTTGATCCTGCGAAAACAAGAGTTGGTAATGAATGGCCAAGACCCACAAATGTAACCGAGATCCATAGTTTTCTTGGTTTGGCTGGTTACTACAGAAGGTTTGTTAACATTTTTCACAATTATCTTGTCCAATGACTAAGCTAACTCGGAAGGGTGTTAGGTTTATCTGGACAATGTAATGTGATGATTTTTTTCAGGAGTTGAAAATAAGAATGGTGAATGATCCAGTTTTGGCACTTCCTTCTTGGAATGGTGAGTTTATTATCTACAGTGATGATTCGTTGAAAGTACATGGTTGTGTCCTTATGCAAAATGATCAGGTAATTGCTTATGCTTTATTCCAGTTGAAAATTCATGAGGAAAATTACCCTACACATTATTTGGAATTAGCTTCTGTTGTTTTTACTTTAAAAAATTGGAGGCATCATTTGTATGGAGTAAAGTGTGAAATATACACTGATCACAAAATTTTAATGTATATATTAACTCAGAAAGAGTTGAACATGAGACAGAGGAGATGGCTGGAATTAATCAAGGATTATGATTGTACAATTCTTTACCATCCGGGAAAAGCAAATAAAGTGGCTTATGCTTTGAGTTGAAAAAGTAATGCTTTATTAACAATGTTGTGTTTGGAACGTGATCCTTTGGTTAAGGATTTGATGAACATTGGCATGGAAGTTGTTTGTATAGGAAGTCCTTCTGTTTTGTTTCTGGTATCTGTGACATCTTCTCTATCAGACAGAATCAAACAAGCACAGAAGAAAGAATGTGAGTTGCAGAAAAAGGTAGAGTTGGTTTAGAAGGGTTTGTTACCTGAATTAATCATTGATAATGATTTTGTTCTTAGATTTGGGAAGAGATTATGTGTGCCTGGTGATTCATATTTGAAGAATGAGTTATTATGAGAGGCTCATAGTTCCCCGTTTTCAGTTCATCCGGGCAGTACCATGATATAAAGAGATCTGTGGGAGTATTACTGGTGGGATGGAATGAAAAGAGATATTGCTGATTTTACTGTGAAGATTTTGACTTTTCAGCAGGATAAAGAAGAGCGGCAGTTACCGAAAGGGATGCATCAGCCATTACCAATGCCAGAGTGTAAATGGGAAAATATATCCATGGACTTTGTTGTGGAATTACTGAGGACATCTCGAGGTAATAATGCAATCTGGGTTATTGTTGATCGATTGACTAAATCTTCAAATTTTGTTCCTATTCGAGATACATTCTCACTAGATCAAATTTCCCGTTTCTATCTTAAAGAGATAGTCAGGTTAAATGGAGTTACCCTCTCCATTTTGTCTGATCATGTTCCCAGGTTTACATCTAACTTTTCTAAGGGCCTTCAGAAGTCGTTGGGTACTGAATTAAATTTTAGTACATCTTTTCATCCGCAATCAGATCGGCAGTCAGAATGAACAATTCAGACCCTTGATGATATGTTACGAGATTTCTCTATGGATTATTAGGGAAGTTGGGACAAACATATTACTTTGGTTGAGTTTTCATATAATAACAGTTTTCATTCTAATATACAAATGGCACCGTTTAAGGCATTATATGTGAAGTGGTGTCTAACTCTAGCTTTTTGGGATGAAGTGGGTGAAAGGAAGCTATTGGGAGCAGAATTGGTAGAATATATGGTAGAAAAAGTTCATTTGATTCATAAACACATGAGAACAACTCAGAGTTGGCAGAAGAGTTATGCGGATAACTGGAGGATGGATCTATCATTCGAGGTAGGTGATCATGTTTTTCTCAAAGTTTCACCATGGAAAAGTGTGATGTGATTTAGTAAGAAAGGAATGATGAGTCCAAGGTTCATTGGACCATATGAAATTCTGGAGAAAGTATGAACATTTTCATACCAAGTGGCTTTACCTCCGAGTTTATCTCAGGTACATAATGTTTTTCATGTTTCGATGTTGAGAAAGTATATGCCAGATTCATTTCATGTTTTGAACCCAGAGGTAGTTCAGTTGGAAGAGGATCTCTCTTATAAAGATCAACTAGTCCAAATTCTTGACTGAAGAGAGCAAGTTTTGTTAAATAAGGTAATTCACCAGGTAAAGGTTTTGTTGAAAAACCATATGGTTGATGAGGCAACATGGGAATCGGAAAATGCTATGAGGGTTAAATACCCCCACTTATTTTGATAAGTGAATAAAATTGCGAGGATGCAATTCCCAAAAGGGGGGAGTGATGTAACATCCCAGGTAAATAATGAATAAAAAATTTCATATTTATTAATATTTACGAATTGAATATTAATTTTACTTTAAAGGGGTTTCAATGTTCGATAGCGTACCCGATACGCAACAAAGAGTTTTTTTGAAATCTTACGTTGCACACTAGTAATAAAACAATATTATTTTTAATGGTAGTTAACACGTTGTTGTTGTATTGGAGGGAATGATTAGAAATAACTATTATATGATTATGTATGTTTGTTAAATGTTTTTACATTAATCCAATAAAGGATAAAGGCTTAAAATAAGAAAATAATTCGATTTTAGGCATATATACACTTACTTTCACAAAAGGTCGACTTATCACATTTTCATGGAAAAACGTATATAAATATAGTTTTGGTCACTCTTATAATTTATATTGTGCCAAATAAAATTCTTCTTTAGAATCGGGACATCAAAATTTACTTTGTGTAAATTTTTGGTATTTTTCCGATAAAGTTCATGTTTAATGATTAGTGAAAAATGTTGTATTTTAATTCAAAACCCCTTTTTAAACTAATTTATTTAAGTGATTAGATTATATTATGAATTGGTTTTAAAGAGAAATTAGAATATATTTTTTCCATTTAATCCAATAGCGGTCGTTGGAATTAATTTCACTTTGAAATTGGACTTAAACTAGTGTCAATATTTTGATAATTATTGTTTCATAAAAACACGATATTTTCTCTGACAGTGGGAATTAATTATTAAATTAATTAATGTAACTTATATGTTAAGAATTTTTTAAAATGGGAATCATTTTTGAATTCAGAATATCAAGTATATCTTAGGGTGTAGATTTGGTTTTTATATGAAAAACGTCAATTATTAATGAATAGTGAAACCACAAAGTGTTACATAAAAAACCGATTTTTCGTTAAAATGAAACTTTACCACTTCTGTGTTTTGAATTTAAAAAATCTGAAATACATGGTTTTCATTAAGAAGTAAAATGTGGTTCAATGGGATTAAAATAATTTTTTTGGTGAATAGTAACTTTTATGTTTTTAATCACGATTAGAGGTAATTAGTGTTGTTTAAGGTAAAAATAATGTTTTAATAATATGAAATGACCTAGACACATGTACTAACCTTATTAGATGTGTCATGGACGACCAAGAAAATCTATGGGTCAACTTGGGGACCCCATGGAGCCACTTTGGTAGGAAAATGACATTAATATCTTTTTATTTAAAGTTAAAATAAAAATATCACAAACATGAGTTGTTCTACTAAAACAATTTATAAATGGGGTTATACAAGTCTGATTTTTTACTATAAATATTCAGTAGAAAGCTAAAAATATTTCCTACATAATGGTAGTTTTTTATAATTGTTATACATTATATAAATTAAATTATTTATGACACCATGATGATGCATCTATTACCTCATAAATTAACGATTTAAATAATATGAAAAGATAATGTAAAATCTAAGACCTAAACTTGTAAAAAACCAATTGGATGGGTATATTTATAGCCCTTATCACCATATCCTCTAATTATATCAATGTGGGACTTTTTAAATCCGAAACTCATTTTAAAATAAAGTAACATTTCTTTACATTCCAAGAGTGCCCCTCCTATCCTCTTATAATAGGCCCCCACCTCTACCTCCTTACACACACTCCCAAAGCCTTTGGCTCTGTCAAAACCTTCAAATTTAGTCTCTCCACATCCCTCTATTACTCCTTGAAGCCTCACTTTGGGCAGAAGACTTCCCACAGAATCCTTTGAGCTCAAATAAAAAATAGTTACCCATTTTAAAGGTAGGGTTTTCTCTTGTGTTCTTTTGTTTTATTTTGCTTCTCCAACCCCATAAAATCTTATTATTCATTTATTTTGTAACAAATCCTGTATCGTAAATATAATAGGATGTTGTTATATGAATAATTCGTGCTAAAATTACACACAACTACCTCTAATGTTTAATGAACATACTGTTTCTGTGGATGGCGAATTTATGCCTCACAAAACGATGATTGTTCAATATTCTGCCAACACCTTAAAAGGTGGCCATTAAGATGTCACTATATTTATATATGATATATAATATGTTTATGTCTTCCTTAATCTTCTGTATTTTTCATTTATTGCATACCATTATGGCTTCCATTATGGGTATACACGATATCATCATTTTAGGAAGTGCGGACTACTGCCCCTTCAAAGTGATTTGATTCTTTAATGCCATATGTGGGATGTATAAAGGATGGATTTAAAGTTATTATATATGATGTTATACTGGAATTATAATATACCTTTATATAATTATTATTTCATTCCATTAAATTATGAGATTGAAATGAAAGTAGCGTTCATGCGTACGTACGGCTTACCGTCTCCATGAACGGCGCATTTCATTTCCTATCCCCAAATATAATGTACTATTATAAGTACATATATATAATGGATATATATGATGTATGATACATATAAAAGATGAATATAATTCTGGAATTAAAATATACATAACACTCATTTAGTTTTAATTCCATTAATATGACATAGAAATGAATGTAGCGTTCATGCGTACGTACGACTTACTGTCTCCATGAACGGGGCATTTCATTTCATACCTATAAATGATTATTTAATATTATAAAAAATGTATATGATGGATATATATGATATATATGATTTCCAAATCACGAATATCATTCTGTATCTAATGAACCTTTGACCACACGAACAACATGTAATTGTAAGAAGTCCACATTCGACTTAAGAACCAAATATCGACAAAACAGACATTATTAACATAAATGATTAGATATTGTTTATAACATGACAATAAGTGATAAAAAGGAATAATGAACTTGAAAAAGGTTCTTAATCAAGTAGATATTAACTCAAGGTTATTATTCAAGATGTTAAAGAACGATCGAGTCACGTCGGACCCGAGGTAAGGGACTTCGTCTCAATCTCCTTTCATTGAGGCATATTTTTTTTATACACAACTTTCTTTTATACGTTGTATAAACCCCTTTGAATTTTAATTGTATTCAAAAAGAATATTTTTATAAAAATCGTTTTACTAAATGACAAAAAGGAATGTTTTTTTATCATACGCGGTTGCAACGACCTTTTCCTTCGCCGCGAGTATTATTGGGTCTTCGGCTTCCTCAACAAGTAGTAAAGTTTTTTAAAATGAAATAAATAAAATATACTCTTTTATGTATTTGGGTATTGAAAATGTTTTTTATAATGGATTTATTATGTCAATATATTTATTTGATATATTGTGATCAAAGTGTGGAAATGTTTTCTTTCCATTATATTTGTTTTATGTCTTATGATTTTATAATGGTACTTGGACATTTAACGGGTGGTTACGTGATAAACCATATGACGGGTGGTTTCATGAATACCAGGATTGGTGGTTATGTTATAACCTCCAATGCATTGGGTATGGAAGTCGGTAGTATGGTTATTCCATTAAGTGATATGCGTGGAAGTCGACCGTATGGTTATTCCATTTATGTATGTTTTTGTCCCAAGTTAAATTTATATATTATGTGATCTTTATATGGGTTTTATGATAATATTTTGGTTACAAAACGGTAGGTAATGATCTTTTATTCAGTGAAGAGTTTTTTACTACATCATAAAGGTGAAAAGTATTACTTTGATAAAGTATACATGGTTTACTTGTTGTTTTGATAAACTAACAGTTTTCATTCTTTGTGTATCCCTTACTGAGATTTTAATGCTCACCCCAGGTTTTTTGAAATGTATTTCATAGGACTTAATATGTAATAGGGTCAAGGATGGGATTAAGGGAAAGTCATGCTATATAAAACATTGAACTAGACATGTTTCTTTTTAAGAGGTTTTATTCAATGGAAACATAGTAGAAGTGTCTACTTTGTAATCTTTTAAGATGCAATAGTTATGTCCGAATTCTCTGAAAATCTATACCCGAAAAGATCCTCAATGTGAATTTTTCATTTAATTCAATACTAAGTAAGTTTTAAGGTTGGGGCATTATACTAACTTTTTACCATGGTAACTTATTTTTACTCGTAATAAGTAAAATTTATGTAATTATAAAATTTTCATTTTATATTGGAAAATAAATAATGAATTTTCTGATAATAAATTTATATAAATAGTATAAATTACATTAAGAACAAGTTCACATATCGCAAAAAACAACTATTTTTCTAAAAGGTTATTTTAATGTAAATATAACATTATAGAAAAATATTTTATAATGCTAATTCCTTTAACATTTATTTTTTAATAAATATACATTGGTTATTTATGTGATTAAATAATAACCTCATTTAACATTGAAAATACTTAATTTAAGAAAAATATTAGAAATGGTTTTTTTATTAGAATAAATCATTACAATGGTTTCAAAAGGGAAAACATATGTTTCTAATTTAAAAATAATAATTGTTTTAATTATAATTTATATTGCATTAATTTTTATTAATAAAAATTTATTTCATTCTTATATAATGACAATTTCCTTAAATTTAATTTCTAAAATCGGTATTTTTTACTATTCACCAAAATATTATCCTATTTAGAAAACCCCATTATATTAATATTAATTTTATTTTGAATATTTTATTTCAAAAATAATCTTATATTAATCAAATTAAAAATATAAAATTGAAATATTTAACTTTTAAATAAAAATAAAAATCACAATGATTGTTATATTAATTTAAAAATGATATTTTAGACATTAAGTGGTATGATTATTATTTCATATCCATAATTAATTAAATTCAAGGAAATATTTTATTTATAGAATTTAAAAATTAAATATTATCATAATCATTTGTTAAAATTGATAAATTTTATTTATTATTATAAGATATAGAATAAATGGAAATAGGTCACTGAATATAACGATTTTAATCATTAATACACATAAATTCATTATCATAAAATTATGATTGACATGACCCGTCCTCGGGGCCCATGTCGTGACTACCCCAAACCCGCCTTCCATAGGCCGGGGGCTGGCGACTAGCACCAAAGGCGTAAAATCCCAATAACTGGGAAGGCATTGCCTTTATAAATGAAAACAAGCACCACAGAGTACAAGCGGAAACAAAACTCTAAGTAAAAAAGAAAAGATGAAAATTAAATGGGCCAGAATACAAACCCAAAAGAAAGTACAACTACAACTGAAGAAGGTACAACAGCAAAAAGACAAACAGCTGGAAGAGGGAAGCAGCTCCTGGGTCGTCCTCCTCGGGTCCTACCTGAAGGGTAGGTATAGATAGCGTAGCTCCTAGTCGTCCACCATAGATCCTACATGAAGGGTAGGTACAGATAGCCTCTTCCACGCTCTCATCCTTCAACCTCCTCTGTGAGTCGTCTCGTCGCGTAGTCCACCTCCGGGTTCTGACTCGTCGTATAGTCCACCTCCGGGTACCGACTCGTCGTGTAGTCCACCTCCGGGTACCGACTCGTCGTGTAGTCCACCTCCGAGTACTGTCCAGTCCTTGAAAACTCGGCCTCCATCATCACTTCCCGTCGTATGCAACCAACACAACGAGATGCGGGCATAGCCTGTGTAGGGGTGAGTATAACGATACTCAGTATGGACCCTGAGACCCTAAAGGTCTCACTAAACCAACAAGGATAACCACAAGAATATCTCAATAGATAACCTCTACTTAGATATATGCCCATACATATACCTAAGTTATCAAGTAACCTATCTCAATCATGAGGAAACACAAGGATTGTGAAATCAACGGATAACCACTACCCAGGTATATGCCCATACATATAACTAGGTTATCAAGTGACCCATCTCAATCATGAGGCAAACACAAAGGTCAAAAGTCTCAGCTCAAACCAGAATTTTCATTATCGATACCGTAACTGCTAAAGAGCTCCGTCTCTAGAGTGTACAGTGGTCCTGTCACGACTCCGAGGTACTGCTCACTAACCGAAGACTGCTGAGGTACTCCTCCTGTCCAGTACCGCGGATCTGCAGCCAACTACCGGGCACTCCGTCCGCTGAGGGTCTGTCGCCAAATACCGGGCGCTCACCCAAATAGCCTACAGAGGTACTCCTCTAGTCGAGTACCGCGGGTCTGCTGCCAACTACCAGGCGCTCCGTCCGCCATGGGTCTGCCGCCAAATATCGGGCGCTCCATCCACTGGGCTAGTCGACTCACTCCAAGTCGAGTCGGTCAAGCATTTGTCAGGTCTCATCTGGCTACACGGTCTCCGTACTCCGCACGCTCATCTCCGTGAGGGTCCGCTCCACGAGCTTCTGGCCGATACTCCAAGTTTCACAAAGTCCCGCAAAGAAGTATCTCAAAGGACCACCTCGTCATAGGGGTCTCAACGCAACAGACGGCGCGTCAATCAGACGCCCGGTCTGTGAGTTATTAGCCTTTTCATCCCAGGGGTCCGGTTGGTTTCGTGTGCGAACCAATCCGGCCGTAACTCAACTATACCCTGAACACTCATAGGGTATACTCATAGGGACCGTTTCTCATTGAGATCACCAACGCCGCTGACGGTTCGTCAAAGAACGTTCTGTCAGAAAGGTATCAGCTTTTTCGTTCCAGGGGCCCGGGTGGATTTCGGTGCGATCCAACCCAGCCACTATACAACTGCATCCAAATCTCAGCGAAGGATGCCAAAAGTTTCGTATCATCAACAGGAACTCAACGCAACAGACGGCGCATCAATCGGCCGCTCGATCTGAGAGTTATTGGCTTTTTCGTACCAAGGGCCCGGTTGGATTTCGGTGCGATCCAACCCTACCACACTCCGTCGGCATCCAATCCTCAAGCGGAGTAAGCCAAAAGATCCGTCTCACTTTGAGGAATTTAATAAAACAGACGGCCCATCCTGATCACTACTCTAGGCCAAGCACGCTTAACTATGGAGTTTTAACCACGTAGGCTCCCGAAAAGGAAGGTGCACCTTGAGTATAGTATACCGAAACGATCGTCTCGATCCAAGGATCGTGTTGCCGCTGACGGCGAATCGTTTGGAGGCCCGTAGCCCAAGATACATGCATTTGAACGAAAACCATCCGAAGACGGGGGGTCCGGGCCCGAGCCGAGCCGGCCCGACCCCCCCTAGGTCGGCCGAACCCTGGCGGACCCGGTCCGACCCGGTCGGACCGGTCAGGCTTGGCCGAGCGGCCGAGCGGCCCGACGCGGGGGGAGCCGCCGCCCCACGTGACACCCCCGCGACACCCGCGGGGTGTCGGCCAGCCAACCGGACGCGGCTGAAGCCGCGTCCCGGGTGACGCGGGGGGGTGCCGCCGCCCCCGTGTGACTACCGCGGGGCACCCGCGGGGTGTCTCCTGGCGCCGGACGCGGCTTCAGCCGCGTCCCGCGAGCACCGCCGCCACGGCCGGTGCCACGGCGGTCTCGTCCGGCGGCGCGCCGGGCGCCGCCGGAGTCACTCCGGTGGCCCGTTTTTCTTCCCGTCTGCGCCGTTACTCCTCCTGGGACTCGTTCTTCACTGCGGCATCATCAAACATTCGTTGCGGCACGTTCCGTCGTCGCCCGTCAAATCCGCACAAGAACGAAGAACGACGGAGGGTTGTCGGGCCGTGTTCATTTGGCCCGCACCCTCCGCGTTAGATATAAACAACGGGAGAAATTAATGTTCAACACATGAATGCATATCCGAAACAATTTTTAATGAAATAAAATTGTTTCATAAAAACGGGTTCCTTATTTGAACGGAAAAAACAATTTTAATAATTTTAAAATTTTTCACAAAACCAGTTCTTTAACTTTTTAAAGAAACAATTATGGGAATATAAAAAGAAAAGGGGGGTAATTCCCAAAATAAATCCCTACCTCGCCATCGCTGTCGGATGCGAGGTCGTCGCGGAATTGACCGTCGCGGAAGGAGGTGATCGTCACACCGCAGAAGGGCGTCGCGTCGACGATCTCCAAGGACAATGAACATACGTATTTAATTAATAATAATTAAATCCATGTTGTTGTTGAAATCCAAAAAGAAAATAAAAAGAAGCGCAACCCCTTACCTTTTTGTTGTCGATCGAAGGTTGTCGCTGGGTTGGATCGTCGTGGAAGAAGCGTCGCGAAGGGAGATTCGTTGGCGTCGCGGTACAAGGCTTCGCGTCGTCGATCTCCATAGGTTCGGCGTTCTTTGCGTTCTTCGCGTTCTTCCCATTCTTCGCCGAAGAAGAACGCTTTCCTCCAAATCCTCTCCACGCCACAAGTTTCAACCCAAAATAAAATAAGCTTAATCCTTATTTTATTTACACAACTAAACATTTGAATTTCAAAAGATGAGAAACGAACCATTAATTCATTGAATTAATTCAACGAAAGAAACAGCTCATTTAATTTACAGAATAAACCTCCCAATTAAATGGTCTGTTAAGAATTTAAGAAAACGCGTCAGTTGAATTTCATAATGACGGGTTTTCACGGATGTGTTACTTAGCAGAAAGAAACGGCGGGGCTCGTGCAGGCCCCACCTCACAAATATCCTACCAAGAGGGTAGGATATTTTTGGATAGTACCCTATCCGGTTCAACTCAGTTTAATCCGCTTTTATGTGGCTTTAACTGGCTTCCAAGTGGCTTAAGTGAAATAAAATAAAGTTGTCGAAAAAATTATTTTATTTCTTAACCTTAAGCCCGAAAATTTAAAAACCACACCCGAGCAAACACAACTCCGGAATAGGCATTTCTAAGAGAATACCAACGCTGTGATTTCATCAGTGCCCTCAGAATTCGATTCCGGGAACCGGTTCAAAAGTTAGAAAAACCCGCTCGTCCGTTCACTGAACGTACCTGAGCCAATGTTCAGAAATTTATTCTGGGCACACCGGGTCTCGGAATCAGGCGCCGTCAGAAACTGCGTTCTTGTAAAATTTCAAAGAAAATGAAGAAAAAAATTTTCTTTAAATTTACGGGTCTTTAAATTACTCCCACCACATGGCTTTACGTCCCCGTAAAGCTTCACCACATACTTAGGGAAACAAAGCGGTACGGAGCACGCATCTGAGCCTTCTGCTCCCATGTGCTCACCTGGAGGTTCCCGCACTGCCAAAGAAAGTGAACAAGAGGAATCGAATTTCCTCCTAGGATCCTCTCTTGTCGATCCTCGAACCCCCTAGGAACCTCCGTAGAAGACACTAATCGCCACCGTCCAACTCCTCATGGTCGATGATATGCGAAGGGGTCGAGCACGTATCCCATCAGTTGGGATACGTGGAAAACGTCGTCCACCTAGTGCAACTGAAGTGGATGGGCCAAGAGGTAAACCACCTCGCCTACACAGCTGAGGACCTAGAAATGTCTATTGAACCTCGTAGATAACTTTCCTCCCTAGACACATCTCCGTAAACCTTATCGAGGTGAGACCCGTAAGAAGACGTGGTCGTCATCCTCGAACTCCAGAGGTCTCCATTTATTTTAGAACTGAAACTCAAAACGACTACTTCTACGAGGGTCAGGTTGACTGAATCAAGAGTGATCGGTCACACCCTCCTGTGCAAGAGTTACCCTGCACTGCCTGGGGTTTCCTTTTCTGCCGACCAAGGAAAACCCATCCCGACGTTTGCCTAAAACCTACAATTTGAGTATGAACAGTTATTTCCCATTCCATACTCAAACTAACGTCGTAAGGCCTCGACGCTGCCACCAAGAGATTCCAACCAGAACTATCACCTCGAGGGTCTGACCACACCGTCGACGTAAGTGTGATTATCGAGTCTCCTCCCAAGGTATCTCCAGACGTGAGGGTCAAGTCCACGGCTTACCGGAAACTCTAGGTCTGGAACAAGATTTGTGAAAGCGAGGTATGATTCATATCGACGTCTATTACTACAGCAGCTAGTAGTGGACACATACTGTCCCTTGAATCATTTCTAGAGCCATTGGGTCACACTCCATGACCACATGCAGCCGCACTCTTCCTCTGCCCTCCAGCTCCCTCAGCCTGGCGGGAATAACTAAGGTGGGTGGTTGTAGCATGTTAAGATGTACACCACCTCATGCTGCTCTCCTAGATCTACCTCCACGTCTACTGCTTCGCAGACTCATCTCTATTTAAAGCTACCTCTTCTTGAAACATTTAACATGCCCGAGTCTCTAAGACTGGCACCGGTTCCTTGTTTCTTACTGCACTGTGCAGTCTTCATCCGCTCCTGGATGAACTGCACCAACTTTAGTCTCACAAGAGCTGTTATGATTTCTTCTTTGCCGATAAGAGAAATCTGGTCTCATCCCCTGGATGAACCACATTCGTTGCCTAATACAGTCAATCCTGACATGAAGGATGCATTCATTCCATGGATGACGTCGTAAGGACTCGACGTAACTACTAAGAGATCCAACTGTCACTCTCGCCTCTAAGGGTCGAGTCACACTGTCAGCATCAGTGTGAGGTCACTGGGTCTCCTCCAGTAGGAATCTCGAAAGTGAGGGTCAAGTCAACAGTCTTAAACAAGACCACTCATTATCAAAAAGACAGGAATGAAAACAAGGATAAGTTTCTTTTTATTATTGCAGCTCATAGTACAAATACACGAATACAACAGAAAAATGGAACTAGAGTACAAGGGATGTATCCACTAGTTCCGCTCCTGTCCACCTGCTCCCGGAGCTCTACTGCCTTGTCCACTGCTCGGCTGTTGCTCAAGCACTCGCCACTGCTTCTGCCTCGGTGGCTCCCCCAAAGCCTGCGGATCGAGGAGTCGGACAGTCACGTACCAGGTGACCCTTTTCGCGGCATGAGTAACACAACATGTTCCTTGCACGGCTAGCTCTGTTCCCACTCCGGGTGCCCCGCACCACCGGTCCTAAAACCCGAGATTGCCCAACTGCTGGTCTGGTCCTCCTGGACCTCTGAATCATCTTTATACTGCCCACAGATGACTCGGAAACTAATCGAAAACCCTGCGGAAATGGTAGAAGCTCCTGTACACGCTCGGGGTGTAGAGCTACTGGCACAAACTCCACCCTGAAGAAGGTCTCGAAGTCTTCCCATGTGAAGGCCATCCCATCGCAAAACTGGAACAAGTGGCTCCACCACCTGCTGGCTACTGCCTGAAGGAGGCTGGTAGCAAAGATCACCATGAAGTGAGTCGGCGTCCCCACTAGCCTGAAGACTTCCACCACAGCCTCCAGCCAATCCCCAGCCGCCTGTGGGTCCGTCTATCCCCGAAACCTAGGTGGCCTCTGGCGCTGGAACTCATGTAGCGCACTCAAATAGCAGGCATCGCCTACTGCTGGGGCTGCTGGCATCGGTGGCCCAACGTATGGTTGTACCGCTGGTGCCTTCGCTGGTGCCTCAACTGGGATAGGGCCCTGTACTAAGGCCTCGTCGCTCGGCGGGCTGTCAGTACGTACCACTCTCGGGGCTCTAGCTAGTCGTCCTCGGGGAGGCATCCTGAAAGAAACAACTTAACACAGTCAAACGATTATACCTGGTGAGTTGACCTGGTTTGATCTGATATATAAAAAAATCTTCTGGAAACACACACACAATCAGTGTTTTCATGCACCAAGTCGGAAATCAATTGTCAGGGTCCTGGTGTATGGATACGTCGGCCACCCACACCAACACTAGACTCCCTAAACTGAAAACCACACTCGGTACTCTTAACACTATTTCTTCACAGAAAGAAACATCAGAGTTATATGTAATGCGGTAGAACCGAACTCCTTTGATGCAAATTTGTCACGACCTTTCCTCGGGGGTCGTGTCGTGACTACCCCAAGCCCGCCATCCATAGGCCAGGGGCTGGTGACTAGCACCAAAGGCGTAAAATCCCGATAACTGGGAAGGCATTGCCTTTATAAAAGAAAAAACAAGAACCACAGAGTACAAGCGGAAACAAAACACTAAGTACAAAAAGAAAAGCTGAAAAGTAAATGGGCCAGAATACAAACCCAAAATAAAGTACAACTACAACTGAAAAAGGTACAACAGCAAAATGACAAACAGCTAGAAGAGGGAAGTATCTCTTGGGTCGTCCTCCTCGGGTCCTACCTGAAGGGTAGGTACAGATAGCGCAACTCCTGGTCGTCCACCACGGATCCTACCTGAAGGGTAGGTACAGATAGCCTCCTCCACGCTCTCGTCCGTCAACCTCCTCTCTGAGTCGTCTCATCGCGTAGTCCTCCTCCGGGTACTGACTCGTCGTATAGTCCACCTCTGGGTACCGACTCGTAGTGTAGTCCACCTCCGGGTACTGACTCGTCGTGTAGTCCACCTTCGAGTACCGTCCAGTCCTTGAAAACCCGTCCTCCGTCAGCACTGCCCGTCGTCTGCAACCAACACAACGAGGTGCGGGCATAGCCCGTGCATGGGTGAGTATAACGATACTCAGTAGGGACCCCGAGACCCACAAGGTCTCACTAAACCAACAAGGATAACCACAAGAATATCTCAACAGATAACCTCTACTTAGATATATGCCCATAAATATACCTAAGTTATCAAGTAACCCATCTCAATCATGAGGAAACACAAGGATTGTGAAATCAACGGATAACCACTACCTAGGTATATGCCCATACATATAACTAAGTTATCAAGTGACCCATCTCAATCATGTGGCAAACAAAAAGGTAAAAAGTCTCAGCTCAAACCAGGATTTTCATTATCGATATCGTAACTGCTGAAGAGCTCCGTCTCTAGAGTGTACAGTGGTCCTGTCACGACTCTGAGGTACTGCTCACTAACCTAAGACTGCTGAGGTACACCTCCTGTCGAGTACCGTGGGTCTGCAGCCAACTACCGGGCGCTCCGTCCGCTGAGGGTCTGTCGCCAAATATCGGGCGCTCACCCAAATAGCCTACAGAGGTACTCCTCCAGTCAAGTATCGCGGGTCTGCTGCCAACTACCAGGCGCTCCGTCCGCCATGGGTCTGCCGCCAAATACCGGGCGCTCCATCCACTGGGCTAGTCGACTCACTCCAAGTCGAGTCGGTCAAGCAGTCGTCAGGTCTCAGCCGGCTACACGGTCTCCGTACTCCGCACACTCGTCTCCGGGAGGGTCCGCTCCACGGGCTAATGGTCAATACTCCAAGTATCACAAAGTCCCGCAAAGAAGTATCTCAAAGGACCACCTCGTAATAGGGGTCTCAACGCAACAGACGGCGCTTCAATTGGACACCCGGTCTGTGAGTTATTAGCCTTTTCGTCCGAGGGGCCCGGTTGGTTTCGTGTGCGAACCAATCCAGCCGTAACTCAACTATACCCTGAACACTCATAGGGTATACTCATAGGGACCTTTTCTCAATGAGATCACCAACGCCGGTGACGGTTCGTCAACGAATGTTCTGTCAGAAAGCTATCAGCTTTTCCGTTCCAGGGGCCCGGGTGGATTTCGGTGCGATCCAACCCGGCCACTATCCAAATGCATCCAAATCTCGGCGAAGGATGCCAAAAGTTTCGCATCATCAACAGGAACTCAACGCAACAAACGGTGCGTCAATCGGACGCCCGGTCTGAGAGTTATTGGCTTTTTCATTCCAGGGGCCCGGTTGGATTTCGGTGCGATCCAACCCGACCGCACTCCGTCGGCATCCAAACCTCGAGCGGAGTAAGCCAAAAGATCCGCCTCACTTAGAGGAATTAAACGAAATAGACGGCGCGTCAATCGGACGCCCGGTCTGTTATTTATTGGCCTTTCCTTCTCACACCCACCCTGGGAAACTTCCCAGGAGGTCACCCATCATGATCACTACTCTAGGCCAAGCACGCATAACTATTGAGTTTTAACCACGTAGGCTCCCGAAAAGGAAGGTGCACCTTGAGTATAGTATACCGAAACGACCGTCTCGATCCAAGGATCGTGTTGCCGCTGACGGCAAATCGTTTGAAGGCTCGTAGCCCAAGATACATGTATTTGAACGAAAACCGTCCGAAGACGGCGGGTCTGGGCCCGGGCCGAGCCGGCCTGACCCCCCTTGGGTCGGCCGAACCCCGTCCGACCCGGTCCGACCCGGTCGGACCGGTCAGGCTTGGCCGAGCGGCCGAGCGGCCCGACGCGGGGGGAGCCGCCGTTCCACGTGACACCCCCGCGACACCCGCGGGGTGTCGGCCAGCCAATCGGACGCGGCTGAAGCCGCCTCCCGGGTGACGCTGGGGGGTGCCGCCGCCCCCGCGTGACACCTGCGGGACACCCGCAGGGTGTCTCCTAGCGCCGGAAGCAGCTTCAGCCGCATCCCGCAAGCGCCGCCGCCGCGGCCGGTGCCGCGGCGGTCCCGTCCGGCGGGGTGCCGGGCGCTGCCGCCTCCGGGCGGCGGCGCCGCCTTGCCGGCGACCCGTGCCGCCGGAGTCGCTCCGGTGGCCCCTTTTTCTTCACGTCTGCGCCATTGCTTCTCCCGGGACTCGTTCTTCCCTGCGGGATCATCAAACATTCGTTGCGGCACATTCTGCCGTCGCCTGTCAAATCCGCACAAGAACGAAGAACGACGGAGGGTTGTCGGGCCGTGTTCGTTTGGCCCGCACCCTCCACGTTAGATATAAACAACGGGAGAAATTTAAGTTCAACACATGAACGCATATCCGAAACAATTTTTAATGAAATAAAATTGTTTCATAAAAACGGGTTCCTTATTTGAACAGAAACAACAATTTTAATAATTTTAAAATTGTTCACAAAACCAGTTCTTTAACTTTTTAAAGAAACAATTACGGGAATATAAAAAGAAAAGGGGGGTAATTCCCAAAATAAATCCCTACCTCGCTGTCGCTGTCGGATGTGAGGTCGTCGCGGAATTGACCGTCGCGGAAGGAGGTGATCGTCACACCGCGGAAGGGTGTCGCGTCGACGATCTCCGAGGACCAAGAACATACGGATTTAATTAATAATAATTAAATCCATGTTGTTGTTGAAATCCAAAAAGAAAATAAAAAGAAGCGCAACCCCCTACCTTGTTGTTGTCGATGGAAGGCTGTCGCTGGGTTGGATCGTCGCGGAAGAAGCGTCGCGAAGGGAGATCCGTTGGCGTCGCGGTACGAGGCTTCGCGTCGTCGATCTCCGCAGGTTTGGCATTCTTCGCGTTCTTCGCGTTATTCGCCGAAGAGGAACGCTTTCCTCCAAATCCTCTACACTCCACAAGTTTTAACCCAAAATAAAATAAGTTTAAGCCTTATTTTATTTACACAACTAAAAATATGAATTTCAAAACATAAGAAACGAACCATTAATTCGTATAATTAATTCAACGAAAGAAACAGCTCATTTAATTTACGAAATAAACCGCCCAATTAAATGGTCTGTTATGAATTTAAGAAAACGCGCCAGTTGACTTTCATAATGACGGGTTTTCGCGGATGCGTTACATAGCGGAAAGAAACGACAGGGCTCGTGCAGACCCCAGTTCACAAATATCCTACCAAGAGGGTATGATATTTCTGGAGAGTACCCTATCCGGTTCAACACAGTTTAAGCCGCTTTTAAGTGGCTTCAAGTGGCTTCCAAGTGGTTTAAGTGAAATAAAATAAAGATGTCGAAAAAATTATTTTATATCGTAACCTTAAGCCCGAAAATTTAAAAACCACACCCGAGCAAACGCAACTGCGGAAGAGGCGTTTCTAGGAGAATACCAGTGCTGCGATTTCATCGGTGCCCTCAGAATTTGATTCTGGGCACCGGTTCAAAAGTTAGAAAAACCCGCTCGTCCGTTCACTGAACGTACCTGAGCCAATGTTCGGAAATTTATTCCGGGCACACCGGGTCTCGGAATCAGGTGCCGTCAGAATCTGCGTTCTTGTAAAATTCCAAAGAAAATTAAGAAAAAAATTTCCTTGAAATTTATGGGTCTTTACAATGATAATTTATAATAAAATAATTTATTATTATTTATATGATATATTTAGGTTATATTATTTTTTTAATAATTTTCATCTAATATGTCTCAACTCCATTTATTTTAGGGTTGCATTTTACATATGATATTTAATAATGTAATATTAAAAGATGAAATCATTAAAGATTAATAGGGTGTCACATTCTATATATAATGAAATTACATCATCATAATTTTACATTTTCCATACCAAAATGATTGTTTCATGATATAGTAATCATATGTAAATTCTATCATGTTATGTAATTTATTTGAAACTACTAGGAGGCTTTGTATTTTTAAGTTCTGTATTTCTAAAATCATGCATCTATCATTATGAGACTCATAGTTATTAATTTGTTTCTATAATAATACCTCGTAACTAAGTGGTGTTTTCTATAAAGGAGTCAATAGATCTATCACTGGATTTCTGGAGATTATGGAATTATTTTACCATCAATGTAGATATTGTGAAAATAATTTTAAATGTTTTTTATTGTAACAACCAAGACATTTTATATAATGTGAATAAAGAATAATTCCAAATTCATGGAAAATATCTAAAACATATTATTGATAAACTTACAAAGTTCATTACAAAAAATATCACACAACTAATTTAGATATCATATTAAAAGAAACAAAAATACAATTGGAGCACCCCTAATCAACACAATAATGCCAAATGTATAACCCTCCTCTCTTAGGGAAACTACAATTAAAAAATTAGTGTCAAGGAGGATAGAATTCATACAATGAGTAAGGGTGAAATAATTAACCGTTACTCTATAGAATATACAAATTAAATTCAAAGGTTATTGTTTTTTAATGTCCCAAAGGCCTCATAATTTTAATGTATTTTCATTTGACCATTATTATTGTCTGTATAAATGTTTTCAAATAAATATTATAGTTTCATAATATATTTTACCGGTTTATTTTATTGATGGAAATAAGATTTTAGGCATTTGTTAATATGTTTTAAAGTTATTGAGTTAATATTATATAGTATACGAAAATAAATATTGAAATATAAATAAATGTAGTCTTATAGTGGGGACACCTCAACCAAAATTTGGGGACAATTGGGGTTAAACACATACAGGATGAGAGTATCCAACCTAGACCAAGGCAGATAGATGGCATCGTAGTGAATAGAGCTATCTCTACAAATTGTAATTCGATAATATAAAGACAATTATTTTATTTTTGTCAGACCAATGTAGCATGGGATATAAATTGAAGTTCTTGATCATCAAATTTATTGATGTGGGACATGTGTTAATAGAATTTTTCATAATTTAAAATTATTGAAAAAACAGTGGTCATTCTATTGATTAAATTTGGGCTTCACATTTTTTTCAGTCATCATTAACCTCAGGTTCATCTGAGTGAAACCCCCAACAATATCTCATTATTTCGACATTGATAAACACCCCATTTCCACTGCTGATTTCATATATTCTATAAATTATATCCCAAGATAGTACCAAAGATTTCATTACAAAAATATTGACTCTAATTAATTAAAAAATACTCACCAAATCCACATTATTAAAAACTCCATCGATTTACCCCATGCATAGAAAATATATCCAATAAATATAATATAACATGTTTTACCTATCAAATTTACGAGAAAATAAAATATTGAGAATTATATATCTTCAGTATTGACTGTTATCAAATGGTGGAGATGAGACTTCAAATTATTCCCCAATATTTTATCTGCAAACCTACCCCAAAACATCTCATTCTTCAATGTGTGTGTATATATATATATATCATTTTGAAATGAAAAGAAAATATCCCTATAACTATCGAGTTGAGTGAATGATTTTAATCTTTGTCAATAAGAAAGGTAATATCAAGTTATTTGTGACTTTTTATGATCGTCATTCCTCCTTGGTTGTATATGGAAAATAAATATGATTTCCATCACACTAGGATTCGATATGTAAAGATTTTCTATTTTTTTAACTAATATATAAACTTCTTTATATGGGTATCGATACATGATATTTCATCATTTAATATTTTATCTAGAAAAATAGTAAAACCATATGGCTATAAAATCAATATTCTAGTTGCTAAAAGTCTACTTCTAGACTCAAGTTTTTGAAAAAACATTGTACACACCATAAACCATCATTTAATCCATCTATTTCAAATATTAGAATGTTGACTATCCCAGTTCATCTTATTTTATGTATAATATATATATATATATATATCTATGTGTGTGTGTTTTCTAAAATTTAACTTTAGAGATTATTTTTAAGGAAATATTTATATTTTCAAAGATTTCTCAATTAAATTTTTTTGATTTCTTTTACTTTTTATACATATTTATTGATTTTCAATGCCCATTTTAAGAGTAATTTTAGATTTTTTCATGTAAAGGTAAATTTTAAACAAAAACTATTATTTTTAATCATTATTTAATAAAAATATTTTTAAACAGTATGAAACAATTTTTTTGTAATTATTTAACACTCATATTAAATGAATTATATTTCATATTAATATTTATAAGGAGAATAGTAAATTTAATGTGAAAAATAATTCTTTTGGTTCTTAATGAATTTCATTAGACTGGATATAGCCTTATTCTATACTATAATAGTAATTTCATTTACTCTTATAAAAAAATTCGATTGATTTATAATGAATTGGTATTATTTCCTAAAAAATGATAGTATTATTGAAGAAACATTGAATTTTTCTCAACTATAATGAATTTTACAATTTTTCATCTTATTTCAACTGATATGTTTTGAAAAATTAATTTCTCATTATGAAAATAATATTTGTAACATTTTGAAATATTTTTAAGGGGTTCTGAATGAGAATGTATGGTCTTCAAAATAATGTTTTCTTAAAATTATGTACTATGGTGTCCAATTAGATGATGATGTGATATGCATTGTGACTCTCTAACTATAAATGGATTTTTTACTACAAGTGATATAGCTAGTGGCCACATGGTGTTCTTAAGGTCTCCCAAGTATCATAATTATACTATACCAGATTATTACTTTAAAAAACATTGAATGGATATATCAAATAATTATCTCAATTTTATATTCAATTTATAAAATAAATGTTCTAAAAATCATAATTATATTTGAAATATTTTGAGATGATTATTAATAACTCTTGAAACTCAAATTAGGAAAATATATATTTTATAAATATATTTTATTTGATAATGTATTTTGAAATAGTATTCATGGTAAGTGAAGGAAAAGTATTTCTTCATTATTTTTAAAACTCCTTACTGGGTCATTTTATGCTTACCACATGATTCAAAATATTTTTCATAGTGTTACTAAAAATTCAACAATTTATTATTTCATATAACGATTCATCACACACTATGAAATTTTTTCAGATTTTCTAAAACTCTAGTAATTATTATGTTTTTTTAATTCTTCATAACCTAGATTAGAAAATGATATTACATTACATAATATACCATGTATTTTTATTTTATTTTTTATCATAAAAATATAAAATAGTTTTGGTATTGAATTCAGAAATCTGAGTTTTAGTATTTACTTTTTATATCAGATGTATGGTCAATATAATTTTTTAAATTTGGTGAAGTTGATTATTTATGTATTTTTCCATTGTAAATTATTTTTCCTTGACATTTTCATATGGAATTAAAAAGAACATAAAAAAATCTTTTACTCTATCTAGATAGATTCATAAAATGATACATTTTTACTCATGTTCATTTTATTTATAACCTATTTCCAAAATTTCAATTACCAGTTATTGGATTTAAAAAATATCCCACAAATCTGAAATAGCTAAATTCTTTTAATTATCATGTTTTTTCCGTTATTCAATTGTATACACAAAATAAAAATATTACGAGTGATGATGAAAGTATTTTAATGGAATTTTCAAATGTTTTATGATGTTGAATAAATTTGAATATTTGTTATACATTCCTAAAGATGAAAAGGAGGGTCACATTAACGCATCATATATATATTTCAGAATTTATTTTTTACATTATTTGGAACATTAAAATACATAGAAATACTATATTATGTGTCGATATGACTATTCTATAAGACTCACGCTCACTCATAAATATTTGAAATTTATACTCCTTATACATTTGTCTCAATCAGATATCAGTGTTTACATGATTTTATCCCATCTTGATTAAGATTCATATAGGAAGTGAGATATAAGAACTTGAATAAAGAAAATGTACTAATTTTCTTGGAAGAATTAAAAAATTTATTTGGAAGTGTAGACATTAGAGATTCTAGTAAATGAACAGTAGGTTTTTATAGTGAAAAATTAGTGATTAGTAATAAAAATAATGTTATTCTTATAGGTACACCAAGATTAATATTTTGAAGAAGGATAATAGGGGTGCTTGTAAGAGTGATTTTCGGGGGAAACAATTCATTTTAATGGGGTTAAATATAACACCCCATACATTTTATGAATTATAAATAAATATAATATTCCCAATTTATAAATAAGATAATGATAATTTTATCGATAAAAACCGACTTCATTACTATGAATAATACCTGTATAATTTAATTAAAATTATAAATATAATTATAAATATAATTGGAGAACCTCTGATCGACATAATAATTCCAAAAAATATATCCCCCAACTATTGGAAGTTCCATAATAAGTAAATTTGTGGCAATGAAGATAGAAAAGATACCTATACCAAGAAAGAGATATTTAGAATTCATATAGATTAAGAAGAAGTGGAATTCATGGACTTTTTTAATGTCTTGAAAGCATGGGAATTTATATAATTTCCATTTGACCATTTTAATTATGCATTTAAAACTAAAATATAAATATGGTAAAGACTGAAAATATTTATCTAGAAAAAGTTAATAATTGAAATATCAATTTATACAATTATATATATGTTTGAAAGAGATTGATTTAATATTATATAGTATATGGAAATATGTAATGAGATGTAAATAATGGTAACCTATCTTTGGGGGCACCTCAACCACAATTGGGGGAAAACATGGGTCGTCATCATGTGGGATTCATTTAACAAAACCTTTTAAATGTGGAAAGATGGCATGTCAGCCATGCATAGTTACCACTACATGCAAGTAGGCACATGTATAGGACCCATTATTTAATGTTGATATCACTTAGGAAGATTTCCATAAAAAATGGAAACACCCAGTCTTCATGTTTTTTCTATCTGGAACTCGGACTAAGGACACTTTTAATCCAATTTCACCACACCTGATATAACCATGGTCATTATATTGATTATTCGTGGTTTTTTTGTATTTCAGTTTTCTTCATCCATGGATTTTTCTGAGGGAAATGCCTGATGATATCCCTTTAATTTGGCATTGATAGGATCACCATTTCCACTACCGTTTTACCATATTCATTAAACTATGTCCCAAATTAATACTAAAGTGTTTTGTAGATGTCAAAATTGATTATAGTTCATTAGAAAGGTATAAAAAATTATTAATGACTAAAAACTCATTAGGATTACCCATAGTATAGTAAATAAATCCAATCAATATAATGTAACATGTTTTACCAACATCAATTATCCAAAAAATTTCTAATGGATATCAGAGTTATTTAGTATCGAACATTCTCCAATGGAAGTGATGATACATCGAAATATAAACAAATTTTTAATCCACATACCTACTCAAAAATCCTCAATTATTCAGTATATATAAATAAATAATTATATTTTTCCATTTTTTTGAAATTTATAGAATGAATCCCCATTACTATCAAGTTGATTGAATGATTTTCAGATTTCTTGATAAACATGGGGAGATTAAGTGTCTACTAATCCTTTAAGATAAAATTCCACTAATGGATATATAAATAAAAGTGATATCATTTACATCACACTAGAATTTTTATATTAAATATTTTATTATTTTCTAAACAAATATACAACCTCTATATATGGGAATCAATTCCAGATATTTTAGATTTTTAACTTTTTAATCACCTAAACAGTAAATCCTTATTGCTATAAAACCCATCATCTAGTGGAAAACATTTTATGTTCCAAAATAATGGTTTACCCATAGTCCCTTACAGACCACAAATCCATTTTTAATCAGGTGATTTCAACAAGTAGATTTCACATTTCCTTAGTTCATTTTAAGTTAAGGATAATATGTATATATATGTTTGTGTTTTCTAAAATTACTTTATAGTATTTCATTACAAAGAATAATTTAATATCATCTCAAACTCCTTAATTCAAAAATCATTATTTCTTTTACATATTTATTATATTAATTTTATTTAAAATCCCATTTCAAAATGAATTTAAATTTATTTTCTATGAATCGAATTTCTATAGCAACATTCATATTTTAAAATTTTATTATGTACAATAATGTAAAAAAATAAATAACATGGTTTTTTATTGTTTATCCCACATTTGAAAAGTATTTAATTTAATATTAATATTTATAATTTGAAAATTTAACTGTTTATGTGAAAATTTTTTTTTTATATTGAAATCCATTCAAGTAGATCTGTTTATATTCTATTATGATATTGAAATTTCTTGACCTCTTATATAATAATTTGTTTTAATTGTAATTTATTCATGATTATGCATTTAAAAGTCTGTATATTTTTGTGGTAATATGTATTTCCCTTGAACACTCCTAATTGTTATAAAAATAGATCTTTTATTGAATTTGAGAAGTTATAAAAAATTAGTGTTCCTTTATGAAAATTATTTACATAATATTTTGAAATGTTTTAAGGGGTTATGAATTCGGAAGTTAGATATTCAAAAAAATATTTTCTTATAATTCAACATTATTCATTCAATGGAGATGATAATGAGGTATGGGGAGAGAACCCACGAACATAAGGGGACATGGTACTATAATTGATACTACTATTCGTAAGATGGTTTTCTCAAGGAATTACAAGTATCATAATTAATCCACAAAAGATTATTACATCCATATGTTTTTAAATGGAAAATCCATGAATTGTTTTAAAAGATTAATTAATTTAAATATTAAATGATTTCAAAACCATAATTACATTTAAAAGTTTTTGTGATGATTATTTCTTTTTTTAAACCCTATTAGGAATGTATTTATTTTATCAACTATTTTATATGATAGAGTGTTCTCAAAATAGATTTATGTTATTTCAATGAAAAGTAATTTTCACTATTTTGAAAAACAGTTACTTGGATATTTTATGCTCATCCTATGCATTAAAATATTCATCATTGGATTAGTAGAAATTAAAAAGGATGTTGTTTCAAAGAAAGAGTTCTAACATGTGAATATAGTTAGTTAAAATTTTTAAATCTCAAATAAATTGGATGTTTTTTTTCAATTCTCCAAAACCTGGACCAAAAAAATCTCCGAGAAATTTCTATGAAATGGTTATCATCTTTATGAATAAAACATTATATGAATATGTAATAGTTGATTCTCTAAAACACAACACAAATAATAACATTAGATTCTCAATATAAATCATTTCACAAATATCTAAAACTCTTCAAAATATATTAGATCAAATTGAAGACCAAAAAATTATAAAACAAATTAACATGTTGTTTTTAAATAAAAAACATTTATCTCTAAGAATGATTAATCATTCATGATTTACCATAAATAAAATTAATATAATGTAACAAAATATCATTTAAATATATATATCTTATTTCATAAAATAATTTAAATTTCCATTAAATAAAACCAAAATAAAATAATATATGCTTCTAATGGTTCACACAATATTAGTTCTTCAAATAATATAAACAATTGTTATATAAATAATATATTAAAAAATAATTTTCCATTCGCCTTAATCCTATAATAACCCCAAAAATATGATAATTATTTATCACATGTAACCACAATTACCTCAATATCAATGATTTTATTTACTTAAAAGGTTATTTGTAACATTGATCATATGTTCCAAATATATAATAATATTATTACTCAAATAATAATTATAATAAATATAATGTTAAAACTAAGGGATTAATATTACTCAATAATCAATTAAAAACAGATAAACTTCTCCAAAAATATCACCTTTTAAAAAAATAAATTTTCAATTTCAACCAAACCATTTACAATATGATTCATATAATTTTAGGAAAATACTATGGATATCTCTAGGCCATGAATAGGATAATTATTATCTTATAGAATAAATTGGTGTCCAACATATAAAATAAAAAAATCAAGACACAACCAATTACATTTAATAAATAATACTTAAAAAATTTCTGTATATCTATATAGAATAGATAAAACTTTTTAATTAAAAAGTATTATTTTTTAATTCCCTAAAACATCCATCATGTTTCTTTTTAAAAATGTATTTAAAACAATTTTAATTAACCTAGTTAATGGGTTAGATAACAATGTAATTTCTTTTACAAACCATTTGTAATAAAATTAAACTCCAATAAAACATCATATCTTGTCAAATTATTATGTTTTGGATAATTTTTTACAATATTATTCCTAACAAGATAAATCATTACTCCATAATTAGTTATAATATTCACAAGGAGTTAAATTAGTTGAAACAAAAATTCATAAATACAAAATATTCCCTATAACTTATTTACATTTAGGGTTTGTATAGAAAATATTATATGTTACTCATATTATCTATAACTATTAAAATATATCATAATGTAGTCGATAAATACCACTACATCATAACTCATAGATCGCTATATGTATATATTTTGATCCTTTAACTTCATTCATATATTATTAACCATGAATCATAATCATATTCCTTAATAATTACATTCTAAAATCGGATTCTAAAATTATGGTCCTTTTTTCCACATTGGTAAAATAATGTTTCTAATATTAAAAATATGTAAAAAAATTTAAAAAATATTAAAATTTAAAAAATATTAATTGTTTCTTCATCATTATGTTTAATTCAATATGAAATTTCAAAACCATTATTAAACTGATATTCATCATACACATTATGATCATCACTTCTAGTGTATAATTTTTCACAATTAGCACACTCCCCATATTTAAAACATTGAATTGATGACATAGGAGAACCATTTACCCCCACCATTTTTTTATCTATATATTATTTTTTTATTGGTTTATTATTTTACTATTCCATCCATTCCCATATATAAATAATTTTACAATTCCATTGAATAAATTTCCTTTTATTCTTTTTCCCACATTCTTGACATCGTAGATGTTGAATAAATTTTCCACCATGGTTTTTATCACCTATTACAAGCCCAAAACCATATACATTAAATAATATTGTGTCAATTCAATAATTTTAATTTTTTCACATTGATTATCATTTCTGGATAAGTGTTTTATTAAATTAGACGATATCTATTACATAAAAACTAAAATTTATTCAAATTTAATACTTCTAATACAGTATCCATTTCTTCCACAGTATATATAATTTTATAGATAATCATGATTTCTTTTCATGATAAAATTCTTCTTGACATTATCCTTTATCATACCCATCCTTATACCATGTGGAAAAACTATTAAACACATGGGATGATCATAAATATCTCATTTAGGGATTCATAAAGAAAGAAAACTATTATTCATACAAAAACATGTAAACCAATAATATTTTATCATAATGTAATATGTTTCCCCTTTAAGAAGTAGTATAATACACTTCATTGAATATAAATTAATTATTTACCCTTCTTGTAACCAAAAGATTTCCATAATCCCATAAAAAGAAACATATAACGTATAAAGGTAACTTGGGAAAAAAATCATACATAAATCGAATAATAATACAGTTGAAATCCACACATATCAGTAAATGGAATAGACATACGTCTGACTTACATACCTAATGAATTGGAAGTTATAATGTAACCATATGTCCTTGGTTTATCAAAGAACCACGCATAATTGGTTTACCATGTAACCACCCATCATTGGTATATCATGAAACCACCCATAAAATGTCCAAATACCAATATATAGTACTAACACATTTAATATTTCAATTATCAATATTTCACATACAACATTTCATTTGAAATCACAAAAAAAATCATTTCATGATATTTAAATATTCAATCCATTTCAAAAATCGATTTAATTTTTTTAATAAAAATACTATTGAATCAAATTGTACCATACCACATTGAAACTTTTAACATTTTCAAATATTCATGTCCATATAAATAAATTTATAAAAACCATTTTTAAAACATAGACATAAAACATAAGGTTTATGAAGAATAAATCATTAAAACATTTAAAATGATATTTTAGTTCAAGAGTCCCATAGCACATTAGAAACACTTGAATAAAAATAATTAAGGAATACCATTAAACAAAAAATCAAATATCATGATTATACAATACATCATTATTTAACATGTCAAAAGGGTTAAATATAAACCTTATATGAAAATAAAGGTGTAAAACATCAAGACACGCCTTAATGAAAATATATTGAGACGAAATCCCTTACAGATATTGTATCATCATATTAAAGATAAATCTTTGAAAAAAAATTATCTAAAAAATATAAATAATCCAAATATAAGTGATTATTCAACGTAAAAAAATCATAGGTCATTCACGCATATTCATGGAAAAACAAAACCAATGACATGGATATTTAACTCAATGAATGGAAATTGAGTTAAGATTTCCCTTACCAATATAATTTTACTAGTAAAATAGATAAATTATGTGTATTAACTATAAATACACAAAAATAAAGTATAAATACAAGATATGATATAAAAATATTTTTCTCCCATTATCATATAACGACAGAATCTAGAAGTAGAAAAGTAACCCATATAATGGATATTGGGTTAAAGAGTTCCCTTACCAAGAGTCTGACTTGTCACTAACAATTTTAATATTCATAAATAAAAAACATAGGATAATTTATACATTCCATAGAACATTTTTCAAGTTTATGATTTCATTTATGTCACTTATTACCATGTTGAAAAGATTAAATAACTATTTAAGATTATATTAGATGTTTTGTCGATATTGGGTACTTGATTAAAAAATTAAAGTTTTTATGTATATTATCCAAATTGCCAAATTTCAATAATCTCCATAATAATATTCAAGACTTATATATCAAATATATTTCTAATAAATATTTATTTATAATAATCTATAATATTTGGAGATAAGAAAAAAAATGCACCGTTCATTGAGACGATAGATCGTACATACGCATGAACACTATATTAATTTCCATGTCAATTTAAACGGATAATAATTATATTTAAATTTATATTATTATATTGATTTCATATATTTCACATAAATTTAATAATACTTTCCTTTATATGTTTAATTTATAGTGCGCACGAGTCATATCGCTTTGAGGGGGCAGTAGTCCACAATTTCTCAAGTAAAGTTATCATATTTACTTATCATTGAAAGCATAAAGTTATGTTCTAAATAAAAATTAAATAATCACAGAGAAAATATAAATATATTATATATTATATATAAATATAGTTTCCATTATAATGGCCACCATGATAGGTTTTAGGGGAAATTGAACAATCATTATATCATGAGGTACTAGTTCCCCCTATATAGAAATAGTATATATGTTAACCATTAAATAGAGGTGTGTGTAATTTTTGGATAAAACCATAGAATTAAAAAAATACTTGTATATATAGCTAACTATTTTTGTTAAGTTATCATAAAATAAAGAGATTATGTGTAGTGGATAATGTAATGGAAAATAAAAAACACGAGAGAAAGCGTTACCTCTTAATAGGGAAACTTCTTTTGGTTTTTACAAAAATGATTCATTGGGAGTATTTCAGAACTAAATATTACTTCTAGGATTAGGGGAGTTATTATAATACATTTTTTGGTTATACATTGGATGGAAAATTTTTTTTTAGAGGATTTACCATTAGAGAAGATAGGGCACCTTTTTATATCAGAGGAGAGGAGCCCCCTTGAAATTAATAAAGGTATTAAATTAACACAAATTCAATATTGATTCTAAATTGCCCTAAATTTATTTATTTATGATATAATATTAGTATTGTTCTAAATAATTTTATCAAATAATTATTATAAATATATTTATTATATTTTTAACGTTATCTTTTCAATTTACCTTTAATTAATCTCATTTAATTTTAATTGAGGTATAAAAATATTAAGTGTTAAAAGGATATTAATATCACTTATATAGGATAAATTTCCCATAATTGGACAATTAATTCACTATTCTACCTTCAAATATCTACTTTGTAATTTTAAAATATTTTAATAATATTTAAATTATTTAATATATATATTTTATAAAATATCAATTGTGTAAATTTTAACACTGTTTGTTTCATTGATTTTATATAAAACAATAGAAATAGATATAATATATAAAATAGCAGAAATTAATATCATTATAATATGTATTATTGTCCGATAAAAATTGTGGATGAAATAAATAATTTCAAATAATATATATTTTATTATTTATAATATAATTTATTTGATATTTATCTTAATAAAATAATTAATGTATCATTGTTGTGTCAACCTTTATGGTTATTATATAATATTGAAAAACTATAAATAAATTCAAATAATGTTTATGAATTCATTACCATTCTGGAGACTTTTTATATTCGAAGTTTCACCATGATTATCCCTAAATTAAAAATGTTGTACTTATAAGAGATAAGAGAGTGACATGTTGTAACTTTCTTTTGTTTTAATAATAATAATGTCACTTTAATGGAAAAAAGTACATTAATTGATTAAATTATGACCCTTAGGTTATATTGGTATATTATAATTCACCCAATAGGATTTTGGTAGGTTTTAGGGAAATTTTATTATCACTATCATATTGTTTGTTACTCTAATTTACATAATTTACTATTAAATGTGGTAAATAAAAATTACCATATTTATTATTCATAATATACAAAAAAGTAAAATATTAACATAATTTTTACCCAATGATTCCAAATATGATGTCCATTTTTCAAATTTAAAAATAAAGAAGTTTCAGTAATTAATTTAAAATTAATTCATGTAGCAATGCAAGAAAACATATTTTTTAAAAAATAAAAAACATCAAAAGATTGATGTGTATTTATATCTAATTTCATTGTGAAATTACATTCAATTAAAAAATGGATTAAATGATAAAAAAAATATAATTATACTTTTAAACTATTTAAAATTATAAAATTTCTGTATAAATAAATCATATATGATTTTAATTAAAATGTAGTACTTTTCAATATTCATTAAAAATGAATATTATAAGAAAAAAACCAAACACTCAATCAATTTAAATATAGAAGTCCCACTTCAAAATAATAAGATCATTTTGTCATAAAGAACATATAAATGTGTAAAATCTCAATTTTAAATGTGTTCCCCATTAAAATGCAGTAAATATACATTTTTAAAAAAATGATCATTTTATTTGTAAAATTGAATTTGATCTTATATCATGTCTTGAAAAGATATAAGATTAATTTTAAACAATAAATTAAATATATTACATATATATTTCATTAATAAAATTCTTATATATTGATTTTATTATTTTATAAACTCAATTATTTGCATTTAAATAGTTTTTTGGAAACATCATATCTTTTTAATTAAAAAAAGGTTTTATTTTAATTTATAAATAATGTTTCAAAAAATAAATAATAAAATTAATTTGTAAAAATAATTCATAAATCGATTAATTCTATTCACTACCTTTACATTAACATCTAGGTTATTAGGTATCATAATAATGCTTAATTTTGACATAACGTATTATGTACACTTTTGAACACGTTGTATCCTTTCAAAAAATTTGGATGCCACCACCCCCCCCCCCTTGGGAAATTCTATCCTCGTAATTTGAATTTGGGTTTTGTAACTAAGGAATGAATCTTCAAAATACATTTGTTTCATTCCTAAATTGGAAAATGGAATAATAAAACTACCACTTTAACTGAATGAATGTGAAGTACAATGGTCAACCGAGATAACACATATTTATATTACATGTATGAAAACATAGTAATGGATGAAAAACAAATCATCCGGTTCTGATGAAGGGTTATAGAAAACATGATCAGAATAAAGATAAAAAATCATAAAACCACAAACATGTGATGGGTAAATCAGTCTTTGATTTTATTGTATGAAAAGTAAACGAAATAAATTTTTGATTTAAGATATATTTTATAAATATGAGGATTTATTTATGAACAAGACTAAGAACATAAGGAGATATATTTACTTTTCATGTAGAGTTTCATACTTCAAAAATTTATACCAAAAACTCATTGTTTCTCTAAATTGTGAGTATTCAAGATGACTTGGTCACACATGAACCACTACATTCAACTTCTAGAGAATCAATTAATCCACAAAATAAAAACTATTTGTTAATCATGTTTTTAACCATTAACCAAAACCAAAATGATTATGATAAATTAAGAAAATTCCACAAAATGAAGAAACCATTTAATGATGAAAAACATTATTTAATCTCCAAAATTAAACAGTAATATCTAATGTTCAAAAAAGACCATTCAACAAATATCTTTCATTAAAATTCAAAAAATTATCCTAAATATGATTAAAATCCAAATTGTAGACTGATTTGATCACATAGTACTATAGGATAATTTTTAACATTTATCTTCAAATTATATCAACCACTCTTAATGTCTCAAACCAAAAAGTGCATTCCAAAACCACATATTTTATAATAAAGGTTAATCACTTACATAAATAACCAAAATCACTAATAGTCCATAATAAAAATATGGATTCCCCATACAAATAGATAAATCATATTCCTCCAATAAATTTTCATAGAATTATATTTTTCATTAGTATATAGGGTTCCCAAAATAGTGATAGTCTTCAAAAATTACATTTACCACATAATCCCAAAATCATTTTCCAATCCCTTTTTTATCCATTCAATAAAATATATTTCCCCCAAATCAACTTATTCTTAATCAATAAAATCATTTATCTACGAAGAATAATTACTAATAACCAGGGACTTCATGTAGCCCAGTGGTAGGTTATAAAGGCTCATCTCACTTTGGTGGTGGGTTTCATTCCAACATCCTTTTCCAATGTGATGGGTTGTCACATGATATCCGTGTTTTACTTATCCAAAAACTGTATTATTCTTATAACATTAAAAAATAAGAAAAAATACTCAAAAATAACCATTTATTTTTCTAACCTCAATGTCTATTTTTATCATGAACCGTTCCCAAGACTCGTGTCGTGAGTAACCCAAAGCCCTCTTTCTATATGCCAAGGGCTAGCGACTAGCACGAACAACTTATTCCTTAAAAATGGGAATTCATTGCCTTTATAACCTATAAAAACACACAACCAAGCACATGGAATGATACGAATGAATGTAAACTGTATAGAAAAAAGAGTGCTGAAAGTAAAAAGGTGATGGAATACAAGCCCAAATGTAAAGATAGAAGTACAAGTGAAATAAAATACTACTAAAGCAAGCGAAAATAAGCTATTGGGTCATCCTTCGAGATTCCTACCTAATGGTTAGGTACATATCACACCCTCATCACTCCACGTCCACCTGTCTCTTTTGTGTACTAACACGTCGTATGGTCCTCCTCCGGGCACCATCTAGTCCTGGTACTCTCAGCCTCAATCAGTATTGTCTGTCATCTACATCCAACACAAAAAGGTGTGGGAATATCCCATGTAGGGGTGAGTATAACGATACTCAGTAGGTACCCTAAGATCCTGAATGTCTCACAAAAATCCACTAAGGTTCAATCACAATGAGAGAAAACAACCGATAACCCTACTTAGGTATATGCCCATACATTTACATAAGTTATCAAGTAATAACATCTCAATCATGAGAAAAAATAGAGGTACTGACTCAGTTTACAAAAGAATTTATTATATAGGTAGTAACAAGTAACATCCCTAGTTACATCTTCGAACACCTTGGATACTAGATAACCCCTCCTCTATCAAGTATAGTGGGCCTGCCACATCACACATAGGTTCATCCCACTAACCTTGGACTAATGAGGTACTCGTTCTGTCGAGTACCATGGGTCTTTCACGTCAAACAGAGGTGTTCCCCACCATGGGTATGTCGCGTCACATAGAGGCACACCTCCTCATGACTAGCTGAGGTACTCCTCATTTCGAGTATCGTTGGTCTCCCACGTCACACAGAGGTGGTCCCCATCGTGGCCTACTGAGGTACTTCTCTTATAATTTACAATGGGTCTGCTGTGTCATACAGAGGCACACCACACTATGGGTCTGCCGCATCACACAGAGACGCTCCCCACTGGGCATGTCAATTCACTTCGAGTTGAAAATGTCAGCAGTCGTCAAGTCTCAGTCATCTACTTGGTTCCTGGACTATGCTCTACCGTCTCCAGAAGGATCCACTCCACAAGATATTGTTCCATACTCTAACTTCCACGAAGTTCCATTATTATGTATCTCAATGGTTTTCCATATCATAAGGGTGTCAACGCAATAGACAGTGCGTCAATCAGACTCCCGGTTTATGAGTTATTAGCCTTCTAGTCTTGGGGGCCCGGTTGGATTCATTCTCAATCCAAACTAATTGTTCCCCATCTTAATCCAAAACTCTAGTGGGGTATACTCAATGGGACCGCATCACTCTATGATTTCCAATGCCACTTAAGGTTCATTAAACGGACTTCCATAGACAATGTCATGGACTAAGTAAAGTATATGGTTGTATCTGGTCCGGGTTCGGTATGACTCGGTCAGACCATCCCGACCTGAAGTACCCTTGGTCAACCCGGTTCCGGACGACCTAGCCTGCTGGGCAGTCCGGCTCGGTTAACGCTGGGCGGCCCTGCCCGCTGGGTCTGGCCTAGCCCGCGAGGGCCATGACATCAGCTCGTCTGAGGACGGTGTGAGATCTCAAGGCGGCAGTCCAGCCGTAGAGTGGCGGTCTGGCTATGGGGTGGTTGTCCAGCCGTGATGCAGCAATCTGGAAGCGGGGCAGCAGTCTGATAGCGGGGTGGCAGTCCGGCCATGGGGCAACGGTCCCGTCACAGGGTGATGGTCCGACAGTGGAGCGGAACCTCGTCCATGGGGTGGAAGTCTGGCTGTGGGGAAACACCTCGGAAGTGGGGCAGCACAGAGCTGTGAACAACAGTAGTGGCTGTGGATGGTCCAGTGGTCATGGGGCGGTGGCGGAGGCCGCAGGGCAGCGGCGTTGCGTCATCACCTTCATCGCGGCCGGTGGTGGTGCCAGCCATCGTTCTCATTCCCATTCGTTGTTGGTCACCTTCCTCCAGAGTCACGAAGATCACAATAATTCAACACAAGAACAGTCCATGTTAGTTTGGCCCGCACTCTCTGTATTAGAGCGGTAACAAGTTGTTATTATACATGAATCACAAGAATATTAATAACGGTTAAGGGGATAATTCATACACCCTCCCTTCAAGATTCACCAATTAAACATTCCCAATCCCACAAAAGAAAAACATTTTTGGGTCAATTTAAAATAAAGAGTGGATCTGTGTTAGTTGTTTTAGAAGAGAATAACAAGGGAATATAAAAATCACTCATAATAAACCCCATCCTCGGGTTGTTCGTTGACGTTGGTGCGAGAAAGAAGTATGGACGTCGATCCAACGTAGAGGAAGACATCCCACATCAGAGGAAATTTTGAAGAAGAATGTCGAAGTCTAGGTCGGTGATCGTCGTTGGTGTTCTTCATAGGTGGAGCGTTGTTCGTGGAAGAAGTTATTCATTGGAGAGATTTCTGCCAAGGCTCCACCAATTAAAATTCCATGTATCCAACATAATAGATTATATTGTCTCTTTAGTTCATTGGCACTAATTCAAAAAGGATTAATTAATTAAATAGGTAGGCATAATTAATGTAACTGTGGTGTCCCAATTAATGTGGAGGAAGGCAAGAGGCTCCTCCACATTAATGACGGTGTTGAGAGGTATCCTCTCCCCATTATGAGGGACTCGTGTGGTCCCCACCACCGAGCATTCATTTTGGAGGTCACAAATCATGTGGTCCCCACCTCTACAATATTCACATGGGTGTCTCAAATGAAAATAAAATGTCTACACAATTTTATTTTTATTTCATTCTTTTACAAAAAACACAAAAACTAGCATTCACCATCAACTAACTGTCATCGAGGGGAATGGCTCTTTAAGTGAATACCAGTGCCGCAAGTTCAACTGTGCCCTCAATTTTCAATTCTGAGTACCGGTTCAAAATATACAAAAACCCGTTCATACGTTTATTGATCGTACCTGAACAAAAGTTTTGAAATTCATTTCGGGCAAAACAGGCCTCATAATTACGCACCATACATTTTCGCGAACACATAAAATTCACATATATTTTAAAAAAAATTAACATGGAAATTCTGGGTCCTTACATTCTCCCCACCTCAGGTATTTACGTCCCCATAATCCACGACTCAAAAGTACGAAAACAAGTGGGGGTACAGGGCACACATCTAATCCCCCTGCTCTTATGCGCTCTCTTGGAGGTTCTTGTGCTTCCAACGAATGCGCACCATAGGTATCGACCACCCATGAAGGACCCGCTCCCTTTGATACTCAATTTCAACTGGATCCTCTGTAAATGTTACCCCATCATCGATGTCCAGCTCTCCATGGGTGATTACATTATAAGGGTCATGGACGTATTTCCTCAGCTGGGATACGTGGAAGACATCATGAACCCGATGCAACTGAGGTGGAAGAGCTAAGTGGAAAGTCACCTCACCAACATTGCTGAGGACATGGAAGGGTTTGATGAATCTCAGAGAAACCATGTGGCCTATACCAAATCTCTACAAACTTCATCGAGGTGAGACCCGTAAAATGACGTGGTCGCCATCCTCGAACTCTAGAGGTCTCTATCTCCTATCTCCATATGTCTTCTTCTAACTCTGTTCAGTCTTGATCTGTGCCTGTATGATCTGCACATTCTCTATAGTAGCCCATACCATATCTTCTCCCACAAGTGTTTACTCCCTTGGGTCAGTCCAGCACAAAGGTGATATGTAGGGTCACTCGTAAAACACCTCAAAATGTTCCATCCCTATAGTGGAGTGATAGATGTTGTTGTATGAAAACTCCACCAAAGGAAAATGATCATAAAAACTGCGACCAAAGTCGAGGACATAACCACGAAACATCTCCTCGAGGTTATCAATGGTCCACTCAGTTTGGCCATCAGTCTTATGATGGAAGGCGGTGCCCAAACGAATCTTTGTATTAAAATCCTTCTACAACCCCTTCCATAGCCGAGAACTAAAACACACTTCATGATCGGAGACAGTCGTCGAGGGTACTCGATGTATCCGTACAATATTCTGCACATAGAGGCATCTCAAGCTCTCTATGAAACCCTACTCTCTGATCAGTTGGAAGTGGACTGACATGGTGAGTCGGCCGACAATCACCCATATCAATTCATGACCCCTGGATATACATGGAAGTCCAATCATGAAGTCTATGGATATCCCATACCACTTCCACTCTGGGACATTTAAAGCCTAAACCAATCCTGCTAGTACCTGATGCTCCGCCTTCACTTGTTGAAAAGTGAGACACCGAGAGACTAACTCTGCTACTGCTTTCTTCATTCCTAGCCACCAGTGCTATCATCGGAGATCCTGGTACATCTTCACCACACCTGGATCTACCTATAGAGGGGATATGTGGAACTCCTTCAACACATCATCTTGAAATGACAATGGTACCATGGTATTTCCTCTGAAGAGGATGATGTGCTCCCCAAATTCATCAAATCCATCAGGTGCTTTTCCTATTTATTTATAATCATGTCGTGTCTTGCTGTCAGCGTCCCCACATTGTGCCTCCCTAACTCGCTGAAAGAGTGGGGGAGTGACTGTAAGAGACTAAAGAAATATAGCTCCCTCTCTATCCACAAAGGATATCTGTAAAGCAGTCAGCTTTTCTGTCACCTCGCCTAGAAGTTGTATACAAGACCTCCTACTGAGTGCATCTTCTATAAAGTTCCCCTTCCAAAGAGTGTAGACAATCTCAATGTCAAATTCTTAGAGGAACTCAAGCCAACATCATTGTTTCTAGTTCAGGTCCTTATGGGGGAAGATAAACCTGAGACTCTTTTGAACAGAATACATTGTAAAACTCTCTCCCTTAAGATAATGTTGCCACATCTTCAAACCAAAAACCACTACTACTAACACTAGATCATGTGTAGAATAGTTTTTATCGTGTTTTCTCAGATGTTGAGAACCATATGTGATCACTACTCGCTCCTGCATTAGGACACATCTGCGTCTGGACCCAGATGTGTTGCAGTAAACTATGTACCCTACGCCCTCCTCTGGAAGCATCAAGTTGGGGGGCACTAGTCATCCTATGCCTCAGATTCTGAAAACTCTTCTGGAATTTCTCCGACCAAATGAAGGGTTTCCCCTACTTCGTCAATGCTAATAGTGGTGTTTCAACTCTGGAGAAATCTGGCACAAATATCTAATAGTATCCAACAAAATACAAGAAATAATGTACCTCTGTCACACTCTTTGGTGGTTCCAATGAATGTACCACCACAATCTTCGCTGAATCCACTACAACTCCAGCCTCTGAGTTGACATGTCCCAGGAAGTGAACCTCTCAAATCCCGAAATGGCACTTTAAGAGCTTACCATAAAGATGGTTCTCTTGGAGTGTGTCCAATACTACCCACAAATGATAGGAATGTTCCACCTCCATAGCCGAGTATATCAGATTGTCATTGATGAAGAATACTACAAAGATATCAAGGTATGGATGACGAATCATGTTCATGAGTCCCATTAACACTGCAAGAGAGTTGGTTACACTGAATTGAAAAACCAACAACTCATAATGGCCATACCGACATCATATGGACATCTTCTTGACATATTCTTCTTGCACTCTGAGCTGGTGATAGCCTCATATGAGGTCCTTCTTCAAGAACCATCGTGCATCCTTTAGATGAACAAAGATGTCGTTAATACTAAGTAGTGGTACTTGTTCTTCACAGTCATCGGGTTCAGGCGCTGATAGTGGACACAATGTCTCAAGATCCCATCCTCCTTCTTGGCGAATAGAATAGGGGCTGGTAAAGGTGAAATACTAGGCCGGATGAACCCCTTCCCCTCTAAGTCCTCCAGCTGTACCCACTGCTCACGAAGCTCCACGAGAGCCATCTGATATGCTGGTGTAGATATCAATGCCATCAAGGGGTACAAGTCAATGAAAAATTCCACCTCTCTATAAGGAGGTAGAATCAGAACATCATCAGGGATGAAATATGCGTACTCGTCCACCACTAAAAGATAATTTGGACTCTCCGAATCAACTGCTCTGAGGGTAAGGTTGTCCAACTGATGTGTTATTGGCTGCACCCTCCTCCAGGTCAGTCCATCCTATGCTGAAAAGACTCCCATATCACAGTATATGGTATACCTGGTCCCATCTGTGTGAACACACATCACTTTACTCCTAATAATGTCGATATTAGCATAGACTATAGACAACCAATCCATTCCCAAGAAGACATCGTAAGGCCTCGACGCTGCTTCTAGGAGATCCCAGTTGATGCTCTCGCCTCCTAGAGTATGATAATACTACCATCACCAGTGTGAAATTGTCGAATCCACTCCCGTATGAGTCTTATGCCCTAAGGATCATGCCATCATCTCCATCGGAATCTCCGAGCTCCGAATGAGGGAAGTGGAAAAAAAATAGTGACTGGCACCTATGTCTCTATGTACTGCAAATATGATGGAAGAGACACAGATCATCCCTTGTATCATCTGTTGAGTTCCATGATCATAATCCTCTACTGCCTTGAGCTGAGCTCTCCTTGGTCCACCTGATCCTTGCGGTCAGGGTGGACCTCCTGGTGGTGGTGGTGGTAACATCTTGAATCGTTTCCCACCGCCAGCTACACGACCAGCTCCTCTGCCACATCTGGATACTCCATGCGGACCTCCTCGGTCGAACCACTGTCTCTGTTTGGGTGGTCCTCCGACCATCTGCTGATCATCCATAAGACGGTTTAGACATTCACGATCCATGTGACACCCTCCATCGCATGAGTAACATTGCATGATCCTTGCTGGACTGGTTCCTCCTCGGGTGCCCCGCACAACCGATCATAAGTCATGTAGTTTTCCAACTGTAGGTACGGTCCTATAGGACCTCTGTGGAATCAATCTTCTGCCAGCTGCAAAAGACTCCACTATGTGACAACTGATAGTGGGTATCACTTCTTGTGACTTCTCAGCAAAGAAACTCTCCACTAAGAGGGCTCTCTCTAACACCCCAACCTGCATCAGGATGCTGAGTGAGATCATTGATGCCCTAATCTCTCGACTGAGTCCCCTATAGATGGTCTGAGCCCTGAATAATAGGTCCTGAACTATATCTGTGGAGTAGCGTGAGATGTCAGTGAACCTCACTGAGTATTGAGTCAATGTCATGCTACCCTACTGTAGATGATGTATCTCTTGTATACACACTGCGTGAAGAGTTGCTGGAATAAACTCTTCCCAAAATAGGATCACGAAGTCTATCCAGTGAAGAATCACCTAATCATGAACCTGGAGCATCAAGCTCCACCATCTACCAAATATTTCGAATAGAAGGCCGGTGTCATGGATCACCATGAGATCGGCTGATGTCCCTACGAGTCGGAAGACTCTCACCACAACCTCCAGCCAATCCTCGGCCGCCTGTGGGTCCATCTCTCCAATGAACATGTGTGTCCTCTGGCTTTGTAACTTGTTCAACATGATCATTTAGCGAGAACTCTCTACTGCTGGGGCTGGTTTCATCATTGGATAAATGGGTAATGGTATTGGTGCCTCCGCTGGTGCCTCTTCTAAAAAAGGGCCCTGCACCAAGGCCTCGTCGCTCGGTGGGCTATTAGTGCATACAACTCTCGGAACCCTATAAGTTTGTCAACATTGAGGAATCCTAAAAAGAAAAAAGTTTTCCATGGTCAATAAGTTATACCTGGTGTTCTGACACAAGAGATAACAAAGAAAAATCTTGGAAACACACATGAAATCAGTTATTTCGTGCACTGAGTCGGAAATCAGAAGTCAGGGTCCTAGTGCATGGATACATCGATCGTCGCACCAATACCGGACTCCCTGAACTAGAAATTGCACTCATTACTCATAACACTATTGACTCATAGAAAAGATCAATGTCCTAGTTATTTGGTAGAATCGACTCCTTGAATAATAATTTTTCAGGAACCGTTCCCCGGGAACCGTGCTGTGACTAACCCAATGCCCACCTTCCATAGGTCGGGGGCAGGTGACTAGCACTAAAGGAAATGCACTCCATGTTTTAGAGAATAATCATTTGGTTCTAGTAACTATCCCCTGGCCTATGGAAGGCATGCATGGGGTTTTTCACAACATGGGTCCCGAGGAATGGGTCGCACCACCACCCTGCGGCCTCTGCACCATTCGCGGCCACCGCTACCATCTGCAGCTTCGCACCGCCCCGAGGTCGAGGCACCACCCTGTGGCTGGACTGCCACCCAAATTTTCATGACCCATTCCCTAGGACCCATGCCGTGACTAACCCCAATCTCGCCATCCATAGGCCAGGGGCTGCTGAGTAGCACCAAAGGCTTATTCCCTAAAAATGGGAAGGAATTTCCATTATAACTTGAAAAGAACATGCAACCAAGCACACATCAAGATATAAACACAAGTCAACTATATTGAAAAAAGAGTGCTAAAAGTAAAAAGGGGCTAGAATACAAGACCAACTCTAAAGATACATGTACAACATTAATTCAATACAACTGAAGAAAGAGAAAAGAAGATATTGGGTCATCCTATGAGGTTCCTACCTAAAGGGGAGGTACAGATCACCTCCTCAGTAGTCCACGTACACCCATATCCTCTGTGTACCGACACACCGTATGGTAATCCTCTGGGCATCGTCCAGTCCTGCTACTCTCAACCTCAATTATCATTGTCTGTCATCTATATCCAACACAACTAGGCGCGGGAATAACTCGTGCAAGAGTGAGTATAACGATACACTGTAGGGGCCCCGAGACCCTCAAGGTGTCACAAAAATATACCAAGGAAACATCACAAAGAGAGAAAACAATTGAAAACCCTACATAGGTATATGACCATACATATACCAAATTTATCATGTAAAAACATCTCAATCAAGAAGAAAACACAGTGGTACTGACTCAGCTAACACAAGGATTTATTCTACGGGTAGTAACAAGTAAATCCACTGTCACATTGTTGAACACCTAGAATGATAGAGAACCCCTTCTCTATTGAGTATAGTGGGCCTGTTTCATCACATAGAGGCGCTTCCCACTAACCATGGATTGTTGAGGTACTCCTCGTATCGTGTACCATTGGTTTGTCATATCCCACAGAGGCGCTCACAACCATGGGTCTTCCGTATCACATAGAGGTGCTCCCCCTCGTGGCTTTTTGAGGTAATTCTCCTGTCGAGTACCATGGCTCTCCCATTTCACACAGAGGCGCTCCCGACCGTGGCCTGATGACGTACTCCTCCTATCGTGTACCATGGTTCTGCAGTGTCACATAGAGGTTCTCCCCACCTAGGGACTTCCACACCACATAGGGGAACTCCCCACTGGGCATGTAACATCACTCCGAGTCGAAAAGGACAACAATCGTCAAGTCTCAGCCAGCTACTCGGTTCCCGCACTATGCTCTCTCATCTTAGGGATGATCTTCTAAACAATCTATTGGTCGATACTCTGACTGCCACAAATTCAAATGATGAAGTATCTCAATGTTATACTACATAATAGGGGTCTCAACACAAAATGTGGTGCATCAATAAAATGCCCGGTCTGTGATTTATTAGCCTTTTAGTCCTGGGGGCCTAGTTGGATTCATGCCCGATCCAACATGATTGTTCCCCATATTAATCCAAAATTATAGTTGGGTATACTCAAAGAGAATGTCTCACTACAATATTTCCAACCCCATTGACGGTTTTTCAAATGGATGTCTAGTGCCAACGTTATGACCTAAGTAATGTATAAGGTTGTCTATTATCCGGGTCTGGTTCGACCCGATCAGAACGTCCCGACTCGATAGAGCCTGGGATAACCCGGTTCAGGTTGAACTGGACCGACCAGCTGGGTACGGCTCATTTTGCGCTAGGTAGCCCGGCCCATGAGGGCCATGAGGGCATCTCACTCGAGGCATGCCGCATGGGCGCATGACGGCTCAGCTCGGCCCCGGGCAGCTCGGCTGAGGACGACGTGAGACCGTGGGGTGGCGGTCTGGCCTTGGGGTGGCTGTCCGGCCGTGGGGTGGCGGTACGACTGTGGGGTAGCAGTCCGGTAGTGGGGCGACAGTCCGGCTACGGGGTGGCGGTCCGGCAACGGGGCAGCGGTCCGGTCGTGGGGAGGCGGTCTGGCTGTGGGGCAGCGCCTCTACCGTGGGGTGTTGGTCCGACCACAGGGATATGCCTCAACCACAGGCCGATGTGGATCCACGGACTTGGTGGTGGCCCTGGACTTCACAGAGGCCACAGGGCAGCGACGGTGGCCTCTAGGTAGCATCGTTGCTCCATTGCCTTCATTGTGGCCGACGATTGTGTCGAATGCCATTCTTGTTCCCCTTCGTGTATGGTCTTCATCCTCCACTAATGAGAAGAACACCATAATTCAACACAAGAATTATGGAGAGGACGTGAAATGTTAGTTTGGCCCACACTCTCCGCATTAGAGCAGTAGCAAGTGGCTATTATAATTGAATCACACGAATATTAAGAATGAGTAAGGTGAATAATTCAAAAACCCTCCCTTCAAGCTCCGCAATTAAACATTCTCAATCGCACAAAATAAAAACATTCACGTATCAATATAAAATAGGGAGTTGATCCGTATTCATTGTTTTAGATCAGAATAACATTGGAATATAAAAATCACTCATAATAAACCCCTACCGTGGGTTGTTCATTGACGTTGGTGTGAGAAGTACATACATTCATTCGTCATAGATGAAGATGCCTCATGTCAGTGGAAGTCCCAAGGATGAATGTCAAAGTCGCGGATGGCATTATTCGTTGGAGTTCTTCATCGGTGGAGCATTATTCATGGAAGAAGTTCTTCTTTGGAGAGCTTTCTCCCAAGTCTCCACCAAATAAAATTCTAAGTAGCCATCATAATAAATTATGTTGTCTATTTAGTTTATTGGAAGAAATTCTAAAAGGATTAATTAATTAACTAGGTTGGCATAATAAATGTATACATGTTGGCATAATTAATGTGGAGGAAGTCATGAGGCTCCTCCACATTAGTGAGGGGGTTCATAGGTTTCCTCCCACGATTATGAGGTATTCGGATGGTCCCCACCACCAGGGTTTGAATTGGGAGTTTTACTAGCTCGGGTGGTCCCCACCACCGAGCATTACATTTTGAGGACGAAAATCCTATGGTCCCCACCTCCACAATATTCACATGGGTGTCTCCAATGAAAATAAAATGTGTGCATTATTTTATTTTTATTTTATTCTTTCACAAAAATAGAAAATACAATCTTTCTCCATCAACCATCTGTCGTCGAAGAGAAAGTCTCTTTAATAGAATACCGGCACTGTGAGTTCAATGGTGTCCTCAGATTTCAATTCTGAGCACTAGTTCAAATGTTAGAAAAACCCACTCATACGTTTATTGAAAGTACCTGAAAAAAAGTTCATAAATTCATTCTAGGAACAAGGAGCCTTGGAATTATATGCTGTCAATTTTCAGAGACTCGTAAAATTCCCATACACTTAGAAAGGAACTTACATGGAAATTCATGTTCATTACAATTCTATTCCTTTAATTTTTTATCCCCTAATGAACTAACCCAGAACTAGGTCAAAAATATATATCTCCAAAAATACCCTTAATTTCCTACATATTTCATATCATAAGCATCAAAAGGGATTTCTAAGAAATTGATCTTATTATCAACCTGAAAATTATAACCTCATATGATATCCCAATCAGTTATGAAGACATCCTAATATATAAATATGTATAACCATATTCTACTACCATCTATGAGGCCCCAACCTTAAACAATATTTAATCTTGAGATAAGTCAATAATTTGAATTTATATCAAATTGATGATCATTTCAGGTTTAGGGGTTTAGAAAATTATGCCATAGTTGCTACATAAAAACTAAAATTTATTCAAAATTGATAAACTAAAAGTGTATCGAATTATTTCAAAATTTAAAATTTTCTAAAGATAATCAAGATTTAATTTCATGGTAAAATTCTTCTTGACTTATTATTTTATTATACCCATCCTTATACCCTATGGAAAAAGATTTCGAAACATGGAATGCACATAAAAATATCTATAAGGTATACATAAATAATGAAATTTTTTTATTTTTACAAAAAACATTTAAAACTTGAATAATTTATCATAAAATATCACTTTTTACCATTAATAAGATGTTCAATTCACTTAACTAAATATAAGTTCATTTTTACCATTTTTGTAACCAAATGTTACAATAAACCCATATAAAGAAACATATAACACATAATGTTAACATGGGACAAAATAATATATATATATATATATAATAACAATATCGTTGACTTAAAGATATATCACTAAATGGATTATCCATATGGCCGACTACCATTCCCAATGCAATGGAGGTTATAACGTAACCCCCCATCCTTGATTTATCAAGGACCCATCAATCATTGGTTTATTAGGTGACCAACAATTGTCGGTATATCACTAACCACTTGTCAAATTTCCAAGTTATATTATATAATCATAACTTTTTAAATATTTCAATTATCAACATCTCACTCATAAAATTTCATTTTTAATCACAAAAAATAATTTCTAGATATTGAAATATTCAATCCATTTCAAAAACCATTACAATAACTTAATAAAAAATATTTTCAATCAAATTGTCTCATAAAACATTGAAAGTTTTATAATTTCAAAACATTAATGTCTATATAAATAAATTCATAAAAAACATTTTTAAAACATAGATATGATATTGAAGGTTTTAGAAGAATAAATCAATAAAACATATAAAAAAATGTTTTAGTTAAAGATTCCCTTACCAATTGAGAAACACTTGAATAAAAATAATTAAGGAATAAAATTTAAAAAATAAATATCATTATTATATAATAATTCAAGATACAAATTTTCAAAAGGGATGTATATACACCTTATAGGATAATAAAGGTTCTTAACATCAAGTTATGCCTTAATTAAAGGAGATTGAGATGAAATCCATTAAAAATAACGTATTATTATATTGGGGATAAATAAAGGAAATAATTAATTGTGAAAAATAAAAATACACCCAAAATAAGTGTATATTCCGTTTAAAACAACCAGAGGTCATTCCCACATATTCCTAGAAAAACAAAACTAAGGAAATGGATATTTAACTCAGTGAATGGAAATTGCATTAAATTTCCCTTACAAAGTTCATTTAGTTAATAGAATAGATCAATTATGATTATTATATATACATAAACATAAATAAATATTAAATACAATATAATATATCAAAATTTATTTCTCATATAATCATAGCACGACATAATCAAGAAGTAAATGATTAACCGAAATAATTGAAGATGGGTTAACAAGTTCCCTTACCTTAAGGCTGACTCATAACGTACAATAATTATGTTCCTTAATAATAAATTTAGGGTAATTTATACAAGAATTAGAAACTTTTTTATTCTTATTATTTCTTTTATATCAATTATTACCATGTTAAAAAAAATTACATAACTATTTATGTTTATATCGAACGTTTTGTCAATATTGGGTACTTGAGTAAAAAAAACTTGTTTTGATGTATATTTTCCATGTTATAATAATTACATCATCTCCAAAATAATATCAATTATTAAAATATCATATATATATATATGGTATCTATGTATTTAGAATAAAAAATAATATTTTAAGATAATAAATGAAATGCTACTTTCTTGGAGGCGGTAGGTCGTACGTACGCATGAACGCAACTTTCATTTCTTTGTCGATTTAATAAAATAATAGTTAAATTATATTATCAACTATTATATGAATTTCATATATGTCTCATATTTTAATAAAACCATCCTTTATATGTTCCATGTATAGAGGGAACGGGTCATATAGCTTTGAGGGGGAGGTAGTTCACATTTTCTCAAATGAAATTAATATATTTACACAACATGGAAAGCATAAATTTTGGTTCTAAATAAAAATAACAGAACCATAGATACAATAAAAATATAATATATATCATATATTAATATAGTGTCCATTAAAATGGTCACCATGATATGTTGTAAGGGAAAATTGAACAATCATCATTTAATGAGGCAGTAGTTTGTCACACACAGAAACAGTGTGTTTATTACCCATTGAATAAAGGTGTGTGTAATTGTACATTAAAATGTTATCATAAAAACATTTTATTATATTTTGGATAGTGTTTTTTTACGTATTTAAAAATAAGAGGATTATAGTGAGTGGATAATGTAAAATGAACTAAAAACAATGAGTGAAGGTGTTACCTCAAAATCGGGTAACTTCATTTTGTTTATACCAAAAGGCTTCATTGGAATGTTATATACCCTATATAAGGATTCTAGGATTAGGGTACGGATTATAGGAAGAGGTTTTGGAGGATCATGGATGAAAAAAATATATTTATAATTGTTATCATTAGATAAGACATAGTACCTTTTTAAAGGGGAGGGAAGGGGTGCCCTTAGAAATAATAAATGTTTTAAATTAATATAAAATCAATTTCAATTCAAAATGGTCCAGATCTAACTAATTTAAAATATAATATCAGTGTAGTTTTAAATAATATCATTAAATAATTTTTATACCTATATTTAGTTATTTTTAAACATTATCATTTTAGTTTACCCTTAATTACTCTATTTAATTATTATTGAGGTAACAATATCTAAATTATTAAGATGCTAGTAATTTACCTTGTATGGGGAAAATTTTTCATAATTGGAAACTTAATTAACTTATTGACCATATCATAGCTAATTTTTAATTTTTAATTATTTTTATATTATTTAAAAAATTACTATTTTTATAAATTATCTATAGTGTCAATTTTGACACTATTTATTTCATTGAATTTAAATAAAATACAAGGGATATAACTACAAAAAAATCATTTAATAGTATTATAATATGTCACATTCATCTATAAAAATAATTTATGTTATAAATTATTTCAAATACGTATTTATTTCACTATTTATAATATCATTTAATTGATATTTCTCTTAATAAAATAATTATTGTATCATTGTTGTGTCAATATTTATTGTAATTATTTAATATCTAAAAACACTAAATACATTTACATATTGTAGATAATTTCATTTTATTTCTATAGACTATTTATTTTTTAATATTATCCATGTTTATCACTATATGAAAATTATTATACTTATTAGAGTTAACAGATAGACATGTTGTCACTTTCTATTGTTTTAATAATTATTACACCACTTTAATGAAAAAATGTCCATTAAATTAATTAAATTGACCCATATGTGATATTGTTCATACTCCATTCATCTAATAAAATTTTTTTTGTGTTTGATTAATTTTATTATCTTTATCATATTTTTTATTTCCCTAGTTTACCTAATTCACCTGAAACTATGATAAACAAAAAGTATCGTAGTTACTATCCATAATATTCAAAAAACTTAAAGGTAACATAACAACATATTTTGGAGCAACAAATTCTAAATATTTAATCCATTTTGAAAAATTTAAAACACAGATGTTGTAGTAATAATTTTAAAATTAATTCATCCTATCGAGCGAGAAAACAGATTTTTTAAAAGTAAAAACCATTAACATATTGATGTGCGTTTATATCTAATTTAAATGTGATTCAACAACCAATCACCAACATTGTATTAAATAAAATAATAATAATATAATTGTACTTTAAAAATATTAAAAATGATTACCTTTATGTATAAAAAAATAAAATAAGAAAAGATTTTTTAAATAAAAATGAGTAATTTTCACTATTCATAAAAATTGAATATTATTTGAAAAATACCAAAAATTCAGCCATATTAAATATTGAAATCCAAATTCCAAATAAAAAGTATAATTTTATAGAAAGAAATTATAAAATTTTGAATAACAATATTTAAAATGTGTTCACCATCAAAAGGTGGTAAGACTGTATTTTTAGAAAAACATTCATTTTAACAATTAAATGGAATTTGTTCTTATATGATGTATCTAAAACATATAAGATAAATTTTAAAAAATAAATTGCATATATAAAATATTAATTTCATTAATAAAATCAATAAAGAGTGATTTTATTATTTTATAAACTCACTTATTTTTATTTAAATAGTATTTGAGAAAACCATTCCTTTTAATTAAAAAGGGTTTTATTTTCATTTATAAATAATTATTCACAGAAGAATTAGTTAAATGAAATTTTAAATAATAATTTACAAATTAATTAATATTTTTCATTACCTCTATTTTAACATGTAGATTATAAGGTAACATAATAATGCTTATGTTCTATGTGGCGTATTATGTACACTATGAAATATCTTATCTCCTTTTAAAAACTCAAGATGTTACACCAAAACATAAATGAAACTATATTTTCCAATTTTTTTCTCTATTATGAAATGTATCTTTGTTCATATTTTGAATCATAACACATCATATATTTTTAGGAATAACCTATTATTTCCTCACACTATCTTCTATAAAATTTTTATTCCTATTCATACAACCTATACCTATTCCTCATCACCAAATCATAAATTAATTCACTCATATTCCATCATTTTAAAAAACCCTATTTATTGTGTGAGTATATTAATAAAATCACAATATATCTTATTATTATTATTATAAAAATTATGATCTCATTAACTATTCTAACTTCTTTTAAACTCTATTGGTTCGTACATTAATACCGAAGGAGAGCCATATATATCCATAGATTACTATCCTTTAGGGTTTTAGATTAATACTAATTTTAAATCATGAATAAACATGTTAACCATAAATTTATTCAATTTATTTTAAATTAAGCTCATATTAAAGAATAATTGCATCTAATTTTATCTATTATCTTACTCCTATACAAATTGTAACTCACCTACAATGAATAAAAAATTATGTTGAATTAAATATTTTATTTACATAATATATTTTACCCCAACAATAATAATATGTACATAACCAACCCATATTTAATAATTTAATATAATGTATTTTTAACATTTTTATATTACCATAATATTTTATGTTAATTTTTTAGATAAGTATAGGAAAATCATGATATTAAATTGAAAACACATCAATTTACTATCTACTATTTAACTAACTTTTGTTCTTGCAATTAAAAATAATTTCAATCATATAATATTTTATAATCACTCAGGATGTGATTAAATAAATAGAATATTTATTTTTTTAATTTACATACTCATCCATATGCCCTATTTTATTAAACAAAATATAAAAAAATGATTATTAGGGGATATAAATGAAAACAAACTTGTTGGCCATTTTGAAACAATGAATATTCATAACCATGATTTCATTGTTCAGAAAATAATCATTTGGATTATACTAAAAAAATAACATAAAAAATTATCCTTTGATTAAAAAACATTAAATCATATATAATTAAATGAAGAGTCATGAATATATCCCATGAGATCCTATTTATTATATGTGTTCACTATTATTTTACCTGAATTGGAATAAGTTATAATGTGTTAATTAAAATCAGTATACAATTGGAGAAAAAAATAATAATTGAATTAATCGGAGGGTTATATTATCAAAGACTTATATTTATCATTAATTTATGAGAACACTTATATGGGAATAACATATATAAACTCTAAATTTTCATTATAATAGTAATTTTAAACCATAATATAAATCACATTCAGACATCTCATAATAAAACTAAAAAATATTATTTTTTTCTGATAAATATTTAAAAATATTAAATTCCTCAAAAATGGGATTTTAATTTATATTGTAAATTCATGTATACATAAATAGAAGTCTCCATATCATTTTTCAGGATGGTTTTAAATAGTTTTAATTTGGTAAAGCATAAAAAATTAGTATAACACCTTTATAAGATTGTGATAATAATATATATAGAAAATGAATAAAATATTATGTTTTAAAAATTTGAGATGAATCTTAAAGATAAATAAATCTAAACATAACAAATAATTCCAGAAACTAGTTTTACATTCTAGAAACCATATAATAAATATTTATATGAAATATAAATTTTATAATTGATAATAATTAAATAATTATTTAAAAATATATATCTTTCCTCGAGTTCAGACTCACTACATACAATGTATAACCTCCTGAATAATAAATTTTAATAAAAAATTTAATATATTAGTTATTATTTTATTCCATTATGATATTTTCTATTATTAAATTTATCATCATGTTTCACTTAGGTAGAAAATGGTAATATATCAAATTGATCATTTTGAAATTAGATTGTCCACGATTTTAAAAATAACTATTATATCATTATAATGGGAAGTAGTAATTTATAAAAAGTTCTATAATAGAATTATGTTTCAATTAATGATTTTTTTATAATTCCATAAATAAAATTATTTAATATTTTTTTAAATAGATGTTTCCCCTGAATCATATATGTTATGTTTTTTTATGGTTTAAAATAATTTTTTTTATTAAATATAATTATATTTTAATGATTAAAGTTTAATTAGTAAAATATATTAAAAAAATTAAATTCATCATCATTACATAATATTACATGTATTTATGTTTAATTAATAAATTTTGACATAACCATTATTACTTTATTTGTGTCGGTGGTAAAACTAACCAAATAAATAATATGTTATAATAACCGAATTAGTAAGAATCTATTATAATAATTTTATATATTCTATTTTAATAAGGATTTTTTAGTTTAAATTTAAGTAATAAATGTAGTAAATAATAATCTATAATATGTGGATAAATAATAAAAATTAAAAAAGTGTTTTAAGAGGTTATTACATACAAAGTGTCTTAGTTTAATCATATTTAGTGGTTAAATTTTATGATGACCATTAATTGTGAATAATTTAATATTATTGAAAAATTTTCTATCAAGAACCATAATCATGATATAAATTTAATATTTATTTATTGAATATATTTGAGAAAACATACGTGTTATGTGTTGATGAAAAATTAAAAAAATCAATTCTAGATAGCGGTAGTCCACACATATGCATGTGTGATGTTTGAATTTCCCTTCAGATGGAAGGTAAATAAATTTTATAATGGTTTAAATTTTTAGAAACATTATTATATTTAAATATCATATTTATTTCTTCAATAATATTTTATTACCATCTATATGAGGTTATAAATAAAAATGAAATAATACTTTCAACGATATAGTAGAAATCAAGTATGCATGAGCGATATTTTTAATTTACATTTGACAGAAATGCATGCAAAATATTTGTTCCACAAACATAATAATATTTCATTATAATATTGATACTTATTCCATTTTATTATGAGGTTTATAATTTATTTAATGTTTTGGATGAAAAATGATACATGAATCATCTCTATTAAGATTTTTACATCATCCTTGGATATCTTTGTTGGGATTTCATTTAAATCCTTCTTAGTTTGATATTTTTTTGAGACTGGGAACATCAAGTAATTGGGAATGATGTTTTTAGAGGGGTATAGTTTTAAATTGGTTTATATATGGTTCCAAAGTTTTGTAGATATTTTAGGGGTTAATGGTTCCATTTTTATGTGACGATGTTGTTAGTCTTGTAAATATTCAATGTTTGAAAAAATTAATATGGTCTTATTAATTGAAAAATGGCCCTAAAGGGTTAAATTTAAAGACCCTGAATTTCTAGGGAAATTCTTTTCTTAAATACATGGGAATTGTACGAGTCGATGAAAACTGACTATGCTTGATTCCGAGTCCCGGTGTGCCCAGAATCAATTTCTGATGTTTTTGTTCGGGTACGTTCATTACATGTACAAGTGGGATTTTATAACTTTTGAAGCAGTGCACGGAATCGAAATCCGAGAGTACTATTGAACTCGTAATACCAGTATTCGCTTAATAAGACTTTCACCTTGACAGAAATTGGTCGGGAATGGAAGTTAGTTTTTGGGGTTTTAAGTTAAAATTGAATAAAAATAACGTGTTAGTTTTATTTTTATTTTTGGTGGTTAAAGCTCCAAGAGGGGGTTAGTGGTGGGGGCCACCACACCATAACCTCCCATGAAGGGTTATGGTGGTGGGGCCCACCCGCACATAGCCTCACCTAGCTGGATATCCATGGTGCGGCCCACATGAGCTTTAAACACCCCCCTTAACTACCCATAAAGGAGATTCAAACTCTTCACCTACCCCTATTAATTATTTGAGCTAACACCATCCATAAATTAAATGAGTTGTCTCATTTAATTAAACAAAAAAATTCAAAGGGTTGTGCAAACAAATAATAGACAACTTCATCTATTATTTTTGGTTGGCATCTTGGTGGAGCTTTGGGGAGAGAAATAATTCACCCAAGAAAAACTCTTCCTCCAACAATGAAGAACCATCGGTCGAGGGATGAAACCATTGCCCACGAAGAACGCCGGTGACGTCGTCTTCGACATCAACTACTCTGAACCCTCCTTCTACCATCAAATAACGACAAGTGAGGTAGGGGTTGGATTTTGAGTATGATTTTATTCCCATGTTCTTCTTATTTTTAAGAAAAAAACCTGCATGTTTTATTTTGTGGGTTGGGAAAAATCATTGCTAGAGGTTAGGGTTTGATGATCTTCATATAAGTTCTTTTTGAACCACCTGTTACCGCTCTAATGTAGAGGGTGAGGTCCAAACTAACATGGCCCGAACACTCCACCATTCTTCTTGAATGGTGTGTTCTTCACAATGGAAGGTGGCGGCTTTGTATTGAAGTGATGAATGGAGAAACCCCTTCTATCCACCAAGAAACCACTTTTTTGTGCCTCCTAAATGAGCTAAGGAGCTCCCCTAACCTCTGAAAACCAGAAATCCATGATGAGGCATGGGTAGGAGGAAGAATAGGGGTAAGATATGAAATCCCATGAGGCTGGGGAAATTAAACCCTAATTTTAAGTGCCCACATGGCTTGGCTGCAGAGTGTGGGAAACCATGCACCAATCGTGCGGTAGCCACTGTCCCACCTGGGGATTTCGCATGTCTTGGCCGCACGGTTTTTCAAACCATGTACCAACTGTGAAGTTGCTACTGTCTCACCCAGAGACTTTTCATAGCTTGGCCACAATATTTGTCAAACTATGCACTAACTGTGAGGTTGCTACTATCTCACCTAGAGACTTCGCACGACCAGGCCGCATGGTTTATTTAGACCATGCGCAAACCATGTTCCGCTGTACAAACATCCATAACATTGAAACCGGGCATCCATTTGATGAACCCTGAGTGGTGCTAGAATCCTTGGATCAAGCAGGTGCCTTGCGTATACCATACTTGAGATTTCGGTTGAGATGGAGTATGATTGGGTTGGATCGATCACGAATCCATCTGGACCCCTGATCTAAAAGGCTAATAACTCAAAGACTGGGCGTCTAATTGATTCATTTTATTTTGCATTGAGATCCCTATAACGAGGCAGACCATTGGGATACTTTTTTGTGGGACTTCGTGACAGTTGGAGGATCGACCTGTGGCTTATGGAGCAGATCCTCATGGAGATAAGTGATCTGAATAGAAAGACCTAGTAGTTTACTGATACCTAACAACTTCTGACCTTTTGACTCATAGTTCTTTGACTAGACCAATGTGGAGTGCCTCGGTGAGATGACGTAGACCAATAATGGGGAGCGCCTCTGTGGGACGCAGTATACCCATGGTACTCGACAGGAGGAGTACCTCGGCAGGCTATGAGGGAGAGCGCCTCTGTGTGAGAGCGGTAGACCCATAGTGGGGAGCGCCTCTATGTGATGCAGCAGACCCACAATACTCAATAGGATGAGTACCACAACAGTCCTGGAAGGTGGGAAGCGACTCTATGTGACGTGTCAGGCCCACTATACTCAATAGAGGTGGAGTACACCATCAGTAGAGATTATGACAGTTTGATTGTGGATGTTAGTTGCAACTATCCCTATAATTCAATCCTGGTTTCTGCTGAGTCAGTGACTTTTGTGTTTACCTCATGATTGTGATGGGTTTCTAGATAACCTTGGTGTATGTATGGTCATATCCTTAAGTAAGGGTTATCCGTTTTTTCTTTACTTATGGTTATCCTTATAGGATATTGTGAGACCTTGTGGGTCTCGGGGTCCCTAATGAGTATTGTTATAATCACCCCAACACGGGCTAACCCACACCTCGATGTGTTTGAAGTAGATGACGGTCAGCGCTGACAGAGGCTGAGTGCGCTAGGACTGGACAATACCCAGATGTGGAACTTTTGACAAGACGATACATAGAGGATTCGGACAAACCTAGAGTGCTAAGGTTTCCATCTATATCTAACCTTAATTTAGGAACCCGTGAGGATGATCTAGGAGCTTCTCGGTACCATTCAGATATTTTTAACTTTTTCAGTTGTACATGTACTTTACAGTTGGGCTTGTATTTCTGGCCTCTTTTACTTTCCAACACACATTTTGTATACAGTTTTTTCTTAGTGTTTTTCTTCATGTTTGTGCTCTGTTTGTGTGTTTTTACTTTTATAAAGTAAATTCCTTCCCATTTTAGGGATTTACACCTTGGTGCTAGTCTCCATCCCCTGGCCTTTGGAAGGCGGGCATGCGGTAGTCACAGCACGCGTCCCAAGGACGGGTCATGACAAATTGGTATCAGAGGAGTCGGTTCTACCACAAAACATATAACTCTGATCTTTCTTTTATGTGAATTAATAGTTTTAAGGGTACTATGTGTGGTTTTCAGTTCATGGAGTCCAGTGTTTGTGTGGGCAGCCGATGTATCCATACACCAGGAACCTGACTACTGATTTCCGACATAGTGCATGAAAACACTAATTGCATGTGTGTTTTCTAAAAGTTTTTCATTAAGTCAGCTCAACCAAATCTGCTCACCAGGTATAGTCTTTTGACATTGTCGCACCTGTTTCTTTTAGGATGCCTTCCCATAGAGCCCCTAGAGTCGTATGCTATGACATTCCACTGAGCGACGAGGCCTTGGTACAAGGCCCCTTTCTATTTGAGGAACCTGCGTAGACACCAGCGGAGGCACCAGCGGTACTACATCCAATTGGGCCACCAATCCCACCAACCACAGGAGAAGATGATGCACGCCACTTGAGCGCGTTACATGAGTTCAAACTCCAGAGTCCACCCAGGTTCTGGGGAGAGATGGACCCACGGGCGGCTGGAGATTGTATGGAGGATGTGGTGAGAGTTTTTAGACTAGTAGGGACACTAGCTGACAACATCATGATCCTTGCTACTAGTCTCCTTCAGGAAGCAACAGGCAGTGGGTGGAGCCTGATGCTTCAGGTGCATGTCTAGGCGAAACATGTTTCAAGAGACTTCGAGAGCCTGTTCCGGGTAGAGTTTGTTCCAGCCACCCTTTGTGCGGTGTGGATACAAGAACTACTACATCTACATCACTGTAGCATGACAGTGATGATGTACTAATAGAGGATCACCGACCTCTCATACTACTCCACATATATGGTGTGGGACCCATTCTTTAGGACCCTGACCATTGAGCAGGGGCACAGGCGAGAGATTAGAGCCTCGATGATCTCCCTCAGCATCCCGACATAGGCGGGGGTGTTAGAGAGATCCCTCCAAGTAGAGAGTTTTCTTGCAGAGCAGTCACCAGCAGCGAGACCCACTCCTTGTAAACAACATCAGAGTCTTCAAAAGCTGGCAATAAACATATGACATAGAGGTCCAAGAGGACCAGCCCCACGGGTGGACGACCACAGGACTCAGGAGCTTTTGTGCAGGGCACCCGGGGCAGTGACTTACCTACCAGGAGAAGAAAGAGTTACTCATGTGGCGGGAAGGGTCATATGGCATAGGAATATCAGACCCACAGATATGATGATCAACAGACAGTTGAGGGACCTCCCGGGTAGAGGTAGAGATTCGATCGAGGCGTTCTGCAGGGCACAGGTGGACTTGACAGAGGAGTTGGATGAGCAGCAGGTGGTGGGTGACGTTTCGAGGTGTTTCCACCACCACCACTAGGAGGTCCACACCGACCACAGGGAGTGGGTGGACAGGGGAGATCTAAGCTCCCGACAGTTGAGGCATACGACCATGGCGCTTCAGAGATGATTCAAGGTACGATCTGTGTATACTCCACTTTAGCTTCTATTCTTATATATTCAAGTTCCAGTCACTCTTTCATTTCCACTACCCTCATTCGGAACTCGGAGAATCTGACAAAGTTGTTGTCTTGATCCTTACAGCTAGAGACTCTTACGGGAGAAGAATCAACAATTACGCACTGGTACCAGCAGTGTCAGCTTACACTAGGAGGTAAGAAATTCGGATGGGATCTTCTCGTAGCGGCGTCGAGGCCTTAAGACAACATCGTGGTTATGGACTTGTTATCTATAGTCAATGCACAGATTGACTGTATTAGGCGTAAAGTGCGGTTTGTCCACACGGATGGGACCAGGTTCACCTTCACCAGTGTGAAGGGATCCTTTACAGCACAGGACGAACTTACTCGGAGGAGGGTGCAGCCAATCACTCATCCATTGGCATGCCTTACCCTCAGAGAAGTAAATGTGGAGAGTCCAACTTATCCGGTTGTGGTGGTCCAGTACGCAGATTTTTTCCCAGATGATGTACCAAGATTAACTCCTCGCGTAGAGGTGGACTTCTATATTGACATGTACTGCGGGACAACACTTATATCTACTCCAGCATATCGGATGGATCCCGCTGAGCTGTGTGAGCTGCGAGTACAACTAGAGGGATTGCAGGGGAAGGGATTCATCCAGCCCAGTGTTTTCCCTAGGCATCCCCGATTCTATTCGCCAAGAAGGAGGATGGGATCTTGAGGCTCTGTGTTTACTACCGTCACCTAAACCGGGTGACCGTGAAGTTCAAGTACCCACATCTGAGTATTGACGACCTCTTTGATCAACTCAATGGATCTCGATGGTTCTTGAAGATAGACCTCAGATAATGCTATCACCAGCTCAGAGTTCATGACGAGGATATATTAAAGACAACCTTCATGTGTCATTATGGCTACTATGAGTTCTTGTTTATACCCTTCAGTATGACCAATGCTATAGCAGTGTTCATGTTTCTCTTGAACATGATTTTCTAGCCTTACCTCGATCTCTCTGTCATGGACTTTATCGACGACATTCTAATCTACTCAACTACAGAGGAGGTGAATGCCTACCATTTTCAGGTAGTATTGGACACACTCTAAGAGCACAAAATTTATGGTATGCTCTCAAAGAGACGGTTTCGGATTTGAGAGGTTCACTTCTTGGAACATGTCATCTCGGCGGCCGGAGTTGTAGTGGATCCAGAAAAGATATAGATGATACTTTATTGGGAGCCACCCAGGAGTGTTACGGAGGTACGAAGTTTCTTGAGATTTGATGGATACTATCGGTGGTTTGTTCCAGACTTCTCCATAGTTGCAGCACCACTATCAGCCTTGATGAAGAAGGGGAAACCCTTCGTGTTGTTGGAGAGATTCCAGCAGATCTTTCATGAGTTGAGGCAGATGTGGACTAGTGCCCCAATATTAATGCATCTTGTGGAAGGCGTTGGGTACCTAGTCTACTGTGATGCATCAGGGACCAGACTCGGGTGTGTCTGCATGCACTAGCGAGCTGTGATCGCATATGGTTCTCAGCAGCTAAGACAAAATGAGCAGAACTACTCAACCCATGACCTGATGTTAGCAGCAGTGGTCTTCTCCTTGAAGATGTGGAAACAATATCTGATGGGAGAACGTTTTACCATGTCCTCTGATTACAAGAGTCTTAGATAAATATTCTCTCACAAGGACAACATCCTCAGACAATGATGATGGCTTGAGTTCCGTCATGACTATGACCTTGAGATAGTCTATACTCTTGGGAAGGGGAACGTTGTTGAGGATGCTCTCATCATGAAATCTGGTATATAGCTGCTAGGAGAGGTGACAGAGCAGATAGATGCCTTACAAATATCCTTTATGGGTAGGGATGGAGCAGCCTATCTATAGTCACTTACATTAACTCCTCCACAATTCAGCGAGTCAGGGAGGTGTAGCATGGGGACACTGACTATAAGACATGACATGCTCAGATATCCATAGGGTGGGAAGCTGATGAAAATTTTAAAGTTTGGGAGCAGATTATTCTTTTTAGAGGACGTACCATGGTACCAGTTTCACTTCAGGAGGAAGTGTTGAGAGAGTTCCACACTTCCCCTCTAGCAGTACATCCAGGAGTGGCAATGATGTACCAGGACCTTCAGCGACATCACTGGTGGCTAGGTATGAAGAAGGCAGTAGCAGAGTTTGTCTCACGGTGCCTCACTTGCCAGTAAGTGAAGGTAGAGCACCAGGTACTAGCAGGCTTGGTAGAGTCCTTAGAGGTCTCGGAGTGGAAGTGGGATGGGATATCCATGGATTTTGTGATGGGTCTTCCACGTACATCCAGGAGTCACGATTTGATATGGGTGATCATTGAAAAACTCACAAAGTCGGCCAACTTCCTACCGATCTGAGAACAGGGCTTAGTAGAGATCATGGGATGCCTCTATGTGTAGGAGATTGTGCGTTTATATAGAGTACATTCTTCTATTGTCTCTGATTTTGAGCCACTATTTACTTCCCATCATTGGAAAGTGTTGTGGGAGGTTTTTGGGACATAGCTTCACTAGAGCACCGCCTTCTATCCTCAGACAGATGGACAGACCGAGCAGACTATCGAGACCCTCGAGGATATGCTCTGTGCTTGTGTCCTCATCTTTGGTCATAGCTAGGAGGTCCACTTACCATTGGTGGAGTTTGCCTACAACAACAACTATCAATCAACCATCGGTATGTCTCCTTTTGAGGCCTTCTGTGGTTGGCCTTGCATATCACCACTGTGCTAGAAAAACCCAGGGGAGTCAGTACTAGTGGGACTAGAGATGGTATGAGATACCATGGAGAAGATTCAAATCATCCAGGAGCAGATGAAGGACACACAAAGTAGGCATAATTCATATGATGACAGGAGACAAAGACCTCTCGAGATTGAGGATGGCGACCATCTCTTTCTAAGGGTCTCACCTCAATGAGGTCTATGGAGATTTGGATGAGGCAACAAGTTATCTCTGTAATTCATCAGACCATTACAGTTCCTCAATAGTCTAGGTGAGGTGGCTTACCACTTAGCACTTCCACCTCAGTTGCACCAAGTGCACGACGCCTTCCACGTATATCAGCTAAGGATATATGTGCACGAACCATCCCATATCATCGACCACGAGGAGATGGACATCGAAGACAGGGCGACATTCACAGAGGTTCTAGTGGAGATTGAGAATCGATAAGTGTGCATCCTGCATGGAAGTTTGATACCTCTGGTACGTGTTAGCAGGTAGCACAGGAACCTCCAGGAGATCACATGGGAGCTGGAGGCTCAGATGCATGCTTAGTACCCCTATTTGTTCCCTTAGTTCGAGTTTGAACTTACATGGATGTAAAGCCCTGAGGTGGGGAGATTTAAAGACCCAAAACTTCTATGGAAATTTATTTCATAAATACATGGGAATTGTACGATTCGACGAAAACTAATTGTGCTTGATTCAGAGGCCCGGTGTTCCCAGAATCAATTTTTGGCGTTTTTTTTCGGGTATGTTTAGTAAACATCCGAGCGAGATTTTATAACATTTGAACCAGTTCTTGGAATCAAAATATGAGGGAACCGTTAGACTTGCTGCACCAGTATTCACATAAAAAGACTTTCACCTTGACAGCTGTTGGTGGAGAATGGATGTTAGTCTTTGAGGATTTAAATTAATATTGAATAAAAATAAAGTGTTAGCTTTTTTTTATTTCTGGTGGTTAAAGCTCCAAGAGGAGGTTATGGTGGGGCCACCACACCATAACATCCCATGAGAGGTTATGTTGGTGGGGACCACCCACACATAACCTCCCTTGGGAGGATATCCTTGGTGGGTCCCACATGATCTTTTAACCCCCCCTCCTAAATCCCTATAATGTAGGATGAAACTCTTCACCTACCCCCACTAATTATTTGAGCTAACACTACCCATTAATTAAATGATTTTTCTCATTTAATTAAACACAATAATTAGAAAGGTTGTGCCAACAAAAATTATATAACTTGATCTATTATTTTTTGATAGAACCTTGGTGGAGATTTGGGGAGAGAAATAATTCGCCCACGAAGAATGCTTCCTTCACCAACGAAGGAACTTTAGTTGAGGGATGAAACTATCGCCCATGAAGAATGCCAACGACGTCGTCATTGACTTCGACTACTCCGAACCCTCCTTCCACCATCAACGAATGAAAATCAAGGTAGGGGTTGGTTATTGAGTGTTATTATATTCCCATGTTCTTATATTTTTAAGATCAAATTACATAGTTGTTTTCTTTTGAGGGATGGGAATAATCATTGCTGGAGGTTAGGGTTTGATTATATTCTTTTACGTTCTTGTTGATATGCCTATTACTACTATAATACAGAGGGTGCGATCCAATCTAACATGGCCCAGCCCCTCCGTTGTTCTTCTTGAATGCTTTTTTATTTGCGATGGAAGATGGCAGATTTGCATTGTGGTGATGAATGGAGAACCCCCTTCAATCCACCAAGAAGCCCCTTCGATGTACCTTCAAAACAAGCTAAAGAGCTCCCCCAACCTCTGAAAACTAGAAATCCCACATGAGGCATGAGTGGGAGGAAGAATGGGGGGTAAGATGGAAAATACGGAGTGTCCCAAGACTTAAAACCCTAATATTATGAGGCTACATGGCTTGGCCGCACTGTTTGGGAAACCACGCGCCAACCCTACGGTAGCCACTGTCCCACCTGGGGATATCGCACGGTTGGGCCACATGGTTTGTCAAATGGTGCGCCAACTATGCGGTTGCTGCTGTCTCACCCAGAGATTTCGCACAACTTAGTCGCATGGTTTTTCAAACCGTGCACTAACGGTGTGGTTGCTACTGTGTCACCTAGAGACTTCGCACGGCCTGGCCGCACGGTTTGTTTAGACCATGCACAAACCATGCGCCCCTGTCCAAAATTCCCTAACATTGGCACCCAGAGTCCGTTTGACAAACTGTCAGTGGAAATGGAATCCTTTGAGTGATATGGTGCCTTGTGTATACCCTACTAGAGATTTGGGTTGAGATGTATAATTTTCAGGATGGATTGATCATGAATCCAACTGGTCCCCAGAACTAAAAGGCTAATAACTCACATACCAGGCATCCGATTGACGCACCGTCTATTGCATTGAGACACCTATGACGAGGCAGACCTTTGGGATTATTTTGTTTGGGGATTAGTGACTATTGTAGGATCGACCTGTGGCTTGGGGAGCGAATCCTCGTAGAGAAGATCGAGTGGAGTACGAAGACCTAGTTGCTGGCTGATACCTGACGACTACTGACCATTTGAATCGGAGTGTTTCGACTAGGCCAGTGGAGAGAACCTCTCTGTGACACTACAGACCCACAGTGGGGAGCGACTCTGTGTGACACAGCAGACCCACGGTACTCGACAGGGGTAGTACCTCAGCAGGCTACAAGGGGTAGTGCCTTTATGTGAGCGTGGCAGACCCACAGTTGGGAGCTCCTCTGTGTGATGCAGCAGACCCACGGTACTCGATATGAGGAGTACAACATCAGTCCATGAAGGTGGTAAGTGCCTATATGTGACACAGGAGGCCAACTGTACTCGATAGAGGGGTAGTACATTTTCAGACGAGATTCTGAAATTTTGACTGTGGATGTTACTTTCTACTATCCCTAGAATGAAATCCTGGTTTGAGCTGAGTCAGTGACTTTTGTGTTTGCCTCATGATTGAGATGGGTTACTAGATAACTTAGGTATATTTATGGTCATATACCTAAGGAAGGGTTATCCATTGTTTCTTTACTTGTGGTTATCCTTGATGGATTTTGGGAGACCATGAGGGTCTCGGGGTCCCTACTGAGTATCTTTATACTATGCACGGGCTATTCCCACACCTCGATCTATTGATGCAGAGGAAGAACAGAGCTAACGGAGGCTGAGAGTTCCAGTACTGGACAGTACACGGAGGTGGATATTTCAACGAGTTGGTACATAGAGGTGTATGACGTTCGTGGAGTTATGAGGTGGCCATATGTACCTAACCTTCAGGTAGGAACCCCGAAAGATGATCCATGAACTTCTCTTTACCTTCTAGTTGTTTGTCCCTTTTTCAGTTGTACTTGTACTTCACAGTTGGGCTTGTATTTCTGGCCCCTTTTACTTTCTGTCACACATTTTGTATACAGTTTTTGCATAGTGTTTTGCTTCCAGTTATGTGCTCTGTTTGTGTATGATTACTTTTCTAAAGGAAATGCCTTCCCAGCTTAGGGATTTATGCCTTCGGTGCCAGTCTCCATCCCCTGGCCTATGGAAGGCGGGCTTTGGGTAGTCACGACACATGTCCTGAGGATAGGTCGTGACATTAAATATAAAAGATGATATATGGATGTTTGAAATGTCGTATTTTAGTAGGATTTGAAATAATATTTTAAGATATCTTCTCATCTTTTTAACCATTTTACATCATTTATTCCTCTACCCAAGTCACTTGCATTTTATAATTATAAGTTATTTTTATGACCGAAAAACTGAAATCAACCACATAAAAAAATATAAAAATGATGATCTATAATATGAAATTAACATTCTATGATTCAATTTCAAGTGGGAAAAAATAATTTTAAAATAAGCATGTGTAACAAAAGTATAAAATATTTTTAAAAACATTCCATGTTAAACATAAAAATTATTTTGTGTAAAAATATTGTATAATATTGAGTAGCACAAAAAAATATTATATTATTAATAAAAAAGTATATATATGTGAATTAAAAACAATAATAAATATTTAGTAACTTTAGAAATATTTATTTTAAAAAAATAGTCAAGAAATAATTTTTATTTGAATAAAACATATGTTAGGTTTTCAAATGGAAAGCTTAGGTTTGTGTATTCAATAAAAAATTAAATGATTTATAAATTTTTTTAAAATATATATAAAAAAAATTATAATAATTCATGTATTTTATAAATATTATAAATTTCATCAACAAAAAAGAATTTTCAAATTCTGTATTGTTCATTGTATATGCAAAAATCCAAATTTTGAAATAAATCCTAAATATAAACTATAAAAAACATGACATGTTTAATTCATAAAATTATATCTATTTTGTGTTATTAAAGTTAAAATATTCAAAATAATTGATTTTAAATATAAACAAAAAATATAAACTAAAATTGATTTTAGTGAAAAAAATTCATTTTAAAAACAAATTGTACTTGTTGTTATTTCACATCAATGACTAATTAAATTATATTAATATAGAACTTCATATTTTGAAATATTAGATATTTTAATATTTATCTTTTAAAAGTGATTATTTTAATTTTATTTCATAAAATAAACACTACTTTATTAATGTATTAATTTGAAAAACAATATTTTCTACAATTAAATATTATTAATTATTTATCTTCTATATTTATGATATTATAGATAATTATAATTTTTTATAACTAACTATTTTTTACATATTTTAATTTTCTTTATAATTTTTATCAATATGTCCTGGATAATTATAGTATGGTTCTTTGTGTACAATATGTTATCGATCATAATATTATTTAAAAAAAGATACATTGAATAATTATAGACTATAAAATTTTTAATCATTTAAATATTTTTTAGGTGGTTTATGTGGTGTGGGGGTTGGGGTTTGGGTCATGTGTCGCAAGGAAAAGTCCTCGAATGCGTTTATTTCATTGTGTGTGTTTTAAAGAAACCATGTTTTAAATTTTGGGGAATATTAGTTTTTTATTCATGAAATGACTTCATCCATATCATCTTGATGAACCATTAAGGATATTTTATGATTGATTGGACATATTTTAAATATTATGTTATTCCAATCTATATTAAAATTAAAATAGGTATTACTATAATATGTTGCTCCTCTATTATGAAATGAATCATTTAAACAAACCATTGTTCCATGGAAAAGGAATTTAATTTTTCTCTTTGTAGGAAAAAAAGAATCATATAAAATTCCACGATTTACATAATAATTTATTTAACAATCTGAGGACGACCATTATTCTATCATCGATTTTTTTAAATGAAACTTGTGGAATTCCATTGGTCAAGTAACATACTCTTACTGAATCTTGGTATAACCTTAAATTTTAATTGTTTCATGAAAAAATACTCTTACGCTTCATAGTAATTTCTAGTACATTGGTACTTTTATTTGATACATACTATGTTTACTCTTACCCACTCAAAATAGAAATATTTAATGAAACCTATATATATATATATAAACCATCCTAAAAATTTCGAATATATATTTCACATCTATAAATATATCATCTAAACTCTTAATTAAATATTGAATGAATTAACAACTAAATTAAATTATGGACCCCAATTTTAATTCCATAATCTCATATACTACTCTATATTACTTCTTCACATCTTAACTTCCACTTCCCAAAAACTGACCATACAAATCAAATCATTTGGATGATTAAAATAACCATATTTTAATTGATACTAAACTAATTAAAATCATTCCTTAAAAATAATAGACTCTATTCCAGAATAATTTTTTGAATTACGACACAAAAAAATATGTTTTGATATTATAATCCATTACAAACCTTCAGAATTGTTTAGAAAGAAATATAACACAAGATAAAAAAATCAATCATAATACATTCCTCAATAATTAATATAATTATAATAATTATCTCCCTGTATTTTTTGGAATCATCCACGTAGAATAAATTATTTTGAAAACATCATCATTCCAACCACACACATTAAAAAGATATCACATGTTATCTTCTCTACCTGTTTCCATGTATTTTGATTATAAATATTACAATTTAAAATATATAGATTTATTATTATTTCATAACCTCATATAGTATATAATCTATATAATTCCACTTGTTAAGATGAAATAAGATTTCTTATAATACTTCCCCATTTTGTTGATGTCAAACACCATAGGCTCCTCTTCCATTAATACATCTAATTCTTAGATTTTATGAGAAGGATAATGTATTTTAATATAGTCATTATATTATATATGAGAGACTAGGATCCCATAATATAAATATACATCATTTATCTTTTAATTTCATCTCTTTATTCTTATTCTGAACACAATTTCATATTTGACATACATTCCACAAAAATTCTTTCAAATGTGTCTTCATTCTATGAATATATCTATAAATTGGAAATAACATATTGAAATGGCACATGAAATAACCTCTAAAATTAATTATTTAGAATTTATTCTGGTAAATAAGAGAATTAGCTAATAAAACCACTAAATTACACTTCAAAACACCTACATACACAAGATCTTACTAACAAATTTATCTTCTACCAAATAAATATCCATTTAAACTAAATAACATGTACAATAAAAAATTATTGTAAAAATATGAATTGCATAGGTTTTGACACATATATTATGGGGTTCAAAACAATTGATTGCAAATAATATTTCCTTATCACAATATATTTTTATCATTCAGCCATAAGGTGTATTTTCTTGTATAATAGGGTTGAAAACAATTGATTTTTGAATAAAAATATGTATAAATATATTATTATGATCAGAAAATAATAAATTAATATTTTTCTTGAAATCTATACATCATGATTCAGAAGATATACTAATCATAGTGGGATGATAAAATATGTTAGATCACTTATCAGTTCAAAACACATAACTCAGGACTATTATCATTCATTATTACTCACTATTAAGGTATCTTACTCCACATTAAAAGACTATTTTCAATTGATAATATTTATTCACCACACTTGAACATCATTTGGACCATGATACCTGGGATATGAAATGTAATTTCTTTAATGCTTTTTATTTATCATATATTCTTGAATGACTGAACTCAATAAGTTAATATTTGTGATTTATCCAATCTTCAATAAGAATATAAGATAATGTCACAAAAAAACAATATATTAATAAAAATTTCCATTATACCATATCTCCTGGATAAAAAATAAGACATTAACAATAGGGAGGCACTCAGTGATCCAAATTACATTGTGGGTGATGTGATGACATATGGGAAATCTGACTCTCAGGTATCTAAGTTTGAAGGAAAGAGTATATAGGTGGATTCATCTTCGAACAGATCTCATTGTGGACCCTCAGACCCTTGGGTTCAATTGGTTATATAGGTTACTTCATCTAGAGAAACCCCTATACTATCTTCAGGATTGATGGTTCATGATCACTCTCAGGTTGATATCTCTAATCAGATTGATGCATAGGAACATGTTGATTGTCACTATGAAACCCAGAAGATCTTTTAATATTCTAAATTATTTGTTTAATAGGGGATTGTTTTTTACGATGAAAGGGGGAATGTTACACCTATTAAGTATTTTTGGAGTGGTGGTTGTGCTTCATTTAAAGATGTAGTCTTGAGTGGAAAGGATACGATGGATGACGGTGAGGGCCTCACCCTTGTTCCGTCAAAGAGGAGACCATGAAAATATTATTCTAACCTTCCTAAGAATGTGTCTACTATATCATATTTGATGATGTCTAGGAAGGTGGAAATATACCTTCTTATGAATTTCAATCAAGATAAACCTCAATCTGAATGGTATCCTGATAGTTTCTCTGATTATGGAAATTATATTTCTTATTATGATATTTAGACCTATTGTTTGGTGGTTGAGAACACTTCTATTTATATTATCTCGTCCTCCTTATGTGTAATTTTTATTTATTCTTAATATATGGTTAGAAGCTTTTCTTCTGGTTTGATATGTTGGTAATAAAAAAAATCCACTTCATTGAGATTATTTTTTCCTCAAATCACTAATCAAAATTAGCTCTTCCCTAGATACACCTACAATCATGTATCACATGAAACATCATTGTTTGGAATGTTTATTTCCAAAAAACACACAATGTGCATATCCATAAATGAATCATTAGGATATTTAACAATTTTATTTCCTTGATATACTTCTTTCCCAAGGTATTTTTCAATATTTGAATCCATCTCTTTTAGCCAAGTATTTTCATTTCATTATATGATGGATTTTGTTAAAAAAATATTTTTGGGAATATTCTTCCAACCATATTTAGTGTGGATATTTTCCATAACTATCCAATGAAATATTTTTTTTACGAATAAGATTTACCTTTTCAAGAAATATGATTTTATCCTTTATTTTCTATTTTAAATCACATGAAATTTTGACATGATACATGATTATCATGGTAAAAATTATTGAAATAAAAACCATAAATTTAAAATGTTATTTGTTAAACTATATTAAAAAATATCTATAACCATTATATATCTCAATATACTCTTATTATTCTTTATAAAATATGAAAATTTGAACATGCATTAAAATGTAAAAATGAATGTCTCCAAAATTCTTATAAACTAATATATTTTTAAATTACTCTTATTGATAGATTATTTAATGTATTTCTAGTACATCAATTATTTTACCTTTTCTTGGGAACAACTATATTTTCCCTTATCTAAAGCCTCAGTGGTGTTTAATCATGGTTAAATCCATGTTCTGAAATAAAACATAGCCTTTATTACATAATAATTATTTTAAGATACCCATTTGATATAAAATACTATTTTTATCTCAATATCACATTGTATTTTATAATAAACTAATAAGTGTAAATATTATTTTATAATTTTATTAAACATGGAATTTGACTATATTATTTTTTCTAGACTAAGATTTAATCACCTTGAAATTTAGGGATCTATTATCTTTTGGTTTTAATATGAAAATCAATATTATCCTTTACTAAATTTAATTTTCCATTTTATGAGAATGTTTATCTGTCACGTCATTTTTTCCCTTCATTATCATGTTAGTTATTGAAATTGAGTCCTTAAGTCTATATTTTTCATGTTTAATCCATTGTTTTAAAGCAAATTTTGATTCGTTGTGTGTTGAATGGTAATCCATTCTAGAATTCACACTACGATCTTATTTCAAAATGAATCCCGAATCCATGTAACTAGATTTTATTTCCAATAATTTAGTGTAAATCTATTCAAACGTAGAATAATGAGAATAATTCATTCCCTTAGATTACTATATATATTACTCAATCAGATATTCATGTCCTTTAACATTCCATCTTCAATATTTATAAATATAATTTTGATCTCCCGATAATTATTACAAGGAACGTGAAATTTACAATGATCAAATACATCCATGTTTTCTAAATATAATCATTTTTCAATGGTTTAGGATATGTTACTTCTACAACTGGGTTCACTACAAGTGCATGTTTTAGGGATAAATATCTAATTTATAGTGATTATCCCCTTTTTACTTTGTCCTTTTTCACTCCTCATAGAAGGAAATGGTATATTATCTAATAGAATTACATGAACATTATTTCCATTATTATTTTTAAAACATATATATTTTGGTGAACATTAATTTACATGCATAACATATTTGCATGATTTTTTTTAACATCTTTATAAACAAGGTTACCTCCTTTTTTGTATTCATCATGGAAAATACTTCATATTTGGTGAATTATTCAAGGAGTTATAATTATATCATTATATCATTCTAGTATAGAATTGTAAACATTATTTTATTATTATTCATCAGTATTAAAATTTTCAATTATCCCTCCCTTTCTAAATAGAACCCATCCCACTCTCTATTATAATAATTGAATATGTATCTTAACAGATTTAGATATATCGATAATACATAATCCCTATTATATATACACATTGTATACTCAAATTTTTATTAATATGAATATCTCTAAAAATCACGACTACTAGAAATCATTTTTAATACTCAAAGTGATAATATCATTCATTCTATTTTAGAAGATCATTGTTCATACATGTATGTTTTGGTAAAATTCATTGCGTATTATTTATACAATCCATATCAAATTCTTGGATTAAATTTTACACAATCCTTTTTGAAATATAGATAATGTGACAAAGGAAACTGGTTGAATCATCCCCACTATGGGGATCCATATTTATTCATGGTGTGAATCTTAGTAAAACACTACATCCTTTAAATATATAAAAATATATTATTACTATTTTTAAAATATCATGTAATAATAAAAAATTAATCATTCTATGATTTTATTCATTTGATCTAGCTAAACCATAAATAAAATTTAATGATTTATAAAACATAATATAAATATACTACATGAAAAAATTCTCTAGTGATGAAAAATAAGGTAACACTTATGTATTAATAATTTAATATGAGATTACTATTATAAGTGACACTGTGTTAGAGAAAATAATCATATATTATTCTATAGTAGAAGAAATGAGTACCATGTAATCCCTTGAGTAACATAAATAAATCATTCTCAACCAAGGTATGTTCGTTAGTTTTTCACCCCGTTGAACATAAGAAAAATCTTATAGAATCATTGGAGTCACAAAATTTTGTACTATGGAAACTATTCATGGATCTTATGTTAATATCATTTTCCAAAAAAATACAACTACATGATGTGTAAAACACTAATAAATAGAAATTTTTCCCTAAAACATATGTATTTTACTCTTATTCACATGACATATAAAAATGAAATTTCAATTATTCAGAATAGAATATTATTAATAAATAGTAAATATATTTAATTTTTAAAATAAAATCATAAAATCTTATATTACTTTAGAAAAACGTCATTTCTAGTTTAAATTATGGAGTAATATTTTATTCAAGTTTCTCAACTCTTACTATGGATTAATTTTAGATATATTCACTTATACATTCAGAACACCAATCAAGATACACACAAATTTTGAAACTATAAAAAATTTATATTTGAAAAAAAAATTGAACTTGATACCTTCAAAAATATAGAATTATCTTAAAGAATCATCTTTTTTATTTCTAATACCATTTATATATATGTTGGAAATATAATAATTTTTCATCAATTTCCAGGTGTTATAAAAACTCTTTCATTTGTTGAAAACAAATGGAATACCTCTAACAATCAATGTAAAATATCATTTCAAAACTTTCCTACATGTTTTTTCATTAATAAAGAGGATATAAGATAAAAATATATTATCCATTCCATATTATTTTGATTTATTAGATGTGGGCCATTTTTTCTTAATTATATGCTATGCGTGAATTAGGTAGGTGTAGTTCGATCTTATGTCTGAGAGTCCATATTAACTGATTCTATGAAAAGTGGTTATTTATTTTTAGCAACAATGTAACATGTTTTATTATTTTTTTGTATAATAATATAAATATCTTATATCATTATTGTATAAAATGGTTATAATGAATGTTAGTCTTATTCAATTAGGGACCACATTTTGGGTCTGATATACAAATAGTATAAAATTATTCCCATGGTATGTATATAGATCTTCATGTATGTTATTCAGTTGAGGGGATGATATAATAGTGCAATGGTATATATGAAATAATTATAAGAGTAAAATAGTCCTTTTATGAATATTTATAGGTGGATTGCATGATAATTTCAGTGAATTTCCTTGGGTTTTATATTAACAATATCTAATATGTGGAATACAACATTCACCATTAAGTAATTTTTTTTATCATTTATGCATTATATATATTACTAATATTTATTGATAAACAATCAGTATATTTTAAAGAGTGTATTACAGTTTTGTGAGGTTAATTAATAATAAATATAGATTATTCATATTTTTTTATTAAAGTATGACATGTATTCATGATGTATATGTTTTAACTATGGAGAATTATGTTTCCTTTTTGGGAAGTCCAATGTATGATTGTTTGAAAATATTTATCAACATGATCCATTAAAATTTTAATTACACAATAAAAGAGGATAAATGTATCCCAAATTCCATCATTTATCCCATGGTGCTTATGAATTATCTCATGTTCTAGGATTTTTCATGAGGTATTATTGTGGTCCAAGTTGGGTTAATGAGGAATCTGGGTTAGTTCAGTACAAAAGTATATAGGGGTCCGTATAGGTTAATTATAAGTTCCCCTTTATGTGAGATAAGAACATCTAGACCCATAATTTATGTGATAAAATTTTATAGGCAACATAATTAAATAGTATAATTATGTTTTTTTGGGGAATTTAAAGAATGATTTTGGTATATTTATTAATAATCTAATTCCGTTAAGGGGCAAGCTTCTTTTCATGAGTATTTTGGTATGTAAATTTATGGTATCATGGAACATAATGTCCCCAAATGTATTTTTATTAAAATTTAGGAATCTATTTTATATTTATAATAAATAATATACTAATAATAATGAAATTTTATTTTAATGGAAATTAGTTTGGTTAAAATTAATATAATCATTGAGTTTATTAATTTGAATTGGAAATCCCTTTTTTATTATCAAGGTTGATTATTTTTTCATAATTATTACAAATATATTTTTATGAAAAAATCATTAATTTTATATTAATTTATATGGTAATATATAAAATGGGAACGTTTGAGAGATTGTTAGAGGTTTCTATTGACAACTAAAATGTTAATTTTAAATCCAAAATTTCTGTTATAAGAGATAGATCTAATTTGATTCTCTATATTAATATAGAAAACGCCATCAATGGTCGGATGTTCTTATTGAGGTGATGAAATTCATTGGATTACGTCAATTGTATTTTATGAGTATATATTTCATAAATTATACCATGAAATACTCTTTTACATTATGTTTAGAGAGTTTATAGATCCTATGTAAGAGGAGATTGTGATGGTGAAAAAAAATATTAATTTTAATTAGTATATCAATCCTCATAACAACTTACTTAAAAGAACATATGGAACATAATGGAAACTATCATATGATGGGGTTGAAAGGCACTATAGTGATTTCTTTTAATGTATTTTTCTTCTATGGGGTTGTAAAGGAAAAACAAGAAGGGTTCCAAAGGTTATACAAAATCATATAGTTAATGTATCATCCCAAGTAATTAATGAGTAATAAATATTTTTATCTATGTCTATTGATGAATTAGATAGTGTTTTAGAGACTTAAAATGAGAATAAATCCAATCTTAATCATGGAATACACTAATATTTTTAAAAGATTGTTTTAGTGCCTTTTAATGGCAAACCATTATTAAATCAAACTTTTGAAAATTTTATAAGCTCTATTTTTCAAAATAAACTTATTATTTATTATTGGGACATTTAATGTTACATTGGATAATTTTTTGGAATTTTTCTGACAATGATCATTTTTTAATGAATAGTGAAAAATACTGCATTTTACATCAAAACTACTATTTCATCTAATTTAATTATATGGTTAGATTGTCTTTTGAATTGGTTTTAAAGTTCAATTAGAATAAATTTTCACCATTTAATCCAATAGTGGTCGTTGGAATTAATTTCACTTTAAAATTGGACTTAAACTAGTGTCAATCTTTTGGTACTTATTGTTTCATAAAAACACACTATTTGCTCAGACAACATGAATTAATTATTAAATTAATTAATGTAACTTATATATTTTGAATTTTGTAAAATACACATCATTTTTTAATTCATAATATCAAATATAGCTTAGGGTGAGGTTTTGGTATTTTTCTGAAAAACATCAATTTTTGATGAATAGTGAAACCACTAAGTGGTACATAAAAAACTGATTTTTCGTTTAAATGAAATTTTACCACCTCTGTGTTTTGAATATAAAAATTCCTACATACATGGTTGACAATAATAAGTAAAATTTGGTTCAATGAGACCAAATTAATCTTTTTGGTGAATAGTAACTTTTAAGTTTTTAATCGCGATTAGAGGTAATTACTGTAATTTAAGGTAAAAAAATGTTTTAATAATATGAAATGACCAATACTATGTCCTAACCTTATTGGATATGTCATGGCCGACCAAGACAACCCATGGGTCGATTTCTGGCACCCCATGGAGCCACTTGGGTAGGATAATGACATTAATGACTTTTATTTAATGTTAAAGTAAAAATGTAACAAACATGAGTTGTTTTACTAAAACAATTTTTAAATGTGGTTATACAAGTCATATTGTTGACTATAATTATTCATTAGAAAGATAAGAAGATTTCATACATCATAGTATTTGTTTTATAAATTTTAGACATTAACTAAATTAAACTATTTTTGACACTATTATGATGCAGCGATTACCTCATTATTTAATGATTTAAATAAAATGAAAAGATAATTTAAAATCTAAGAACTACACATGTGAAAAACCTATTGGATGGGTTTATTTCGAACTATTATCACCTTATCCTCGAAATATATAGTTTTGGAACCTTTTAAATCCAAAAATCATTTTATAATAAAGTATCCTTTTATACCTTTCCAAGAATGCCCCTCCTCTCCTCTTATAGAAGGTCCCCCACCTCTACCACCTTACCCACACTTCCAAAAACTTTTTCTCGGCCAAAACCTGACCATGTTTTCTCTAAAAATCCCTATCTAACTTCTAGAAGCCTCAATTTGGTCAAAAGTCTTCCCAAGGAAGCCTTTCAGCTCAAATCACAATGAGTTACCCGATTTGAAGGTAGTGTCTTCTATTGCATTCTTATGTTTTATTTTGCTTATCCATCCCACTAAAATCTTTTTATTCATTTATTTTTTAACAAAACCAGTATATTACATATACTAGGATGTTGTTATAAGAAGGATTCGAGCTACACTTACACACACCTACATCTAATGGTTAAAGAACATACTGTTTCCGTGGATGACGAATTTCTGCCTCATGAAACGATGATTGTTCAATATTATTTTGTCACCTTCAAAGGTGGCCATTAAGATGACACTATATTTATATATGATATATAATATTTTTATGTTTTACTTAAGCTTCTTTATTTTTCATTTATGGAAAACCATTATGGTTTAAATTATGTGTAAACACGATATCTTCATTTTAGGAAGTGCGGACTACCGCCCCCTCAATGTGAAATGGTTCGTTAATGCCATATGTGGGATTTATAAATGATTTAATTAATGATATTATATATGATATTATAATGGAATTATAATATTCCTTTATATCATTATGATTCCTTTCCATAAACTACGAAATAGAAATGAAAGTAGCGTTCATGCGTACGTACGTCTTACCGTCTCCATGAACAGTGCATTTCATTTCATACCTCTAAACATTATGTAATATTATTAATGCATGTATCTACTGGATATATATGATATATATGATATCTAAATCATGAGTATAACTCTGGATATAATGGATACCTGAATAACATGTAATTATAAAGCGTTTATTTTTTACTCAAGTACCACTGATCAATAAAACGACCGTTATTAACATAAATAATTACATAGTGTTCATGAAATTGAAATAAGTGACATAAATGGAATATCGAACTTGATAAAGGTTCTTAAACAAGTAGAAATTAACTCAAGTTTACTATTTAGGAGGTTAATGAACGATCGAGTCAATTCAGACCCGAGGTATGGGACTTCGACTCAATCTCTTTTCATTGAGCCATATTTTGTTTTATACACAACCATCGTTTATACGGTGTATAAACCCCTTTTACTTTTATGTTTATCCAAAATCAATCCTTTTATATACGAAGCATTTACTAAACGAAAAAAGGTAATGTTTTTGTCGTATGTATGCGGCGACAACGACTTATCTGCCGCCGTGACCATTATTTGAGTTTTAGATTCCTCTACAAGCCATGCCTTTTTTTAAATGAATAATAAATACCATGTTTTACTTTTCTTTTATTTTGGTATTGAAAATGGTTTTCTTAATTTTTTTATTATATCAATATGTTGAATTGATATCTTGTGATTGAAATGTGGAAATGTTATGTTTCCTTTATGCATGTTTTATGTGATACAATTATGTTATGGTTCTTTGGCATTGTTATGAAGATGGGTGGTTTCGGGATTAACTAAGGGCGGGTGAGCCCGATATAGCTCTCTAATGCATTAGGCAACACGAAGGTGTTAAACGGTAAGGTTTCTCCTAAGGGATTTAGGGAATATACTGTGATGGGTATTCCAAACGTAACCAAGAGGGTAACTACCTACGTAAGAATGTTATGAATGCCTTAAGTTACCTTTATGTCTTATGATTTCTATGATTTATTCATGATTTTATTAGGTATGTTAATGTGCTTATGTTTTATGAGTAGAGTATGATTTCATTGATTCTTATGTATACATTTACTCATGTTTCCTTTCTATATTTTTATATCCCTTAGAGAGATTTTTATGCTCATCCCATGTTTTTGAAATGTTAATCATAGGTCAAGGGAGGGGTTCATGATATGATTATAGTGTCAAGGAAGTGTCAATAAAGAATCCATGTTTTATTTTCAATATGTTTCTGTTGATGGGAAAAAAATGAATACTATCTTTTATGTAACCACTTTCTTTAAATGTGGAATGTAATGCATGTTTTTTGATATAATTATCTAAAACTCTAAACATGAAAAGATCCTCAATGTGTAATATTGTAATAACTCAAGATTAAGTAATTTTTAAGGCTGGGGCCTTATAGTTGGTATCAGAGGTCGGTTTAGCTAACTTTAGGAGTTAGAATTTTATTAAATGATTATCCAAAAAAAAATTATGGTCAAATTGAAATGATATAGCATTTGAAGATTACCATGTTGCTTCATCTATGAAATTTTTGTTTATAATGGTTTTCCACAGGGGAAACTGGGAAGCAGTGCTAGGAAAGCATTCAGAAGGAAATAACCTTCCGAATCAGCAACTGGAGACTGTCGGAATTGGAACTGAACAGTATGTTGCAGTAATGGCGCAGTTGAATCAAGCAATAAATAGTGGGGGTATCCATGCACGAGATCAGCCAGATCAACCGCAGAGGAACATGTCAGTGGTGGAACATTTCATGAGGCAACATCCCCCATCATTCAGAGGATCATCTGACCATGTGCTAGCTGAAGGGTGGATTAAAGTAGTGGAGACGATTTTCGATGTCATGGGGTGTTTAGACAATCAGAAGGTTAGTCTTTCTATTTACCGTTTGGAGGGTAAAGTAGATCAGTGGTGGTCGATGATTAAAAATATCAGGGACACTGATGAGATTAATTCTCTCGACTGGGATGAATTCAAAGGTATCTTTCTTGAGAAGTATTTTCCTAATGCTGTTCGACTTAGGATGGAAAAAAAATTCCTAGAATTGAGGTAAGAGGAAGACTCAGTGGATGTCTATGAAGAAAGGTTCACTCGATTGGCAAGGTATGCTCCAAATTTTATCCGAGACCTTGATAGTAAAATCAATCATTTTTACTCAGGATTAAAGTCAAAATATTGAAGGGAATTAGCTTATCATGAGTTCAAATGTTATGAAAGTATTGTTCGATGTGTTGAGAAGGTAGAAATGGAGTTTGTCGATGATCAAGTGTTCTATAACAACCAACGGAAGAAGAGACCGAGGTGTCAGGAGAAAGGAATGAATTCTTCAAAAAGGTCTGATGGTAAGAAAACTAAGTTTCCAGTTTGTGATAAGAGTGGGAAATGGAATTCTTGGGAATGTCTTCTGAATTCTAGAAAGTGCTACCGATGTGGTAGTAAGGGACATAAGGCTCGTGATAACACAGAAAATGGTCAAGGTGATGGTATGCCCAAATTTGATTTAATGTTAGTGAAATGTTTTAAGTGCAATGATATGGGTCACTATGCAAACGAGTATCCGACAAAGAGCTTGAGTGATGGGAAACAGTTAGATTACAACCAGAAAGGGGTGGTGAAATCCTTTGCAACTACTTCAGCAGATTTCAGGCCATAAAATGAAGTTGTATCAGGTATTTTTTTTGTTTTTTCAGATTATGCCAATGTGTTGTTTGATTCGTGGTCTACACATTCGTTCATCTCTGAACCCTTTTCTAGTAAAATGGGAATCCCATCTAATGAAATGACTCCTGAACATATGGTAAAAACACATGGGGGAAATGTTGAGGCAAAAAGAATTTATAATAATCTTCATATCATTATACGTGGAAAGAACCTACTTGCAATCCTTATTGTTTTACCTCTAGTAGTGTTTGATGTTATCCTGGGTATGGACTGGCTCTCTATTTACCATGCTAAGATTGACTGTAGAGATAATGAAGTTTCTTTTAAGAAATACTTTTAGTTTGTGTACAAGAATGAACCCTTACTGTTGATAACATATCAAGAGGCCGAGATACATGTAAAAGATGGAAATGGATGTTACCTTACACACATTGTTGAAAACAAAGGAACTGTTCAGATTAATGATGTGCCAGTGGAAAATGAGTATCATGAAGTTTTTCCTGAAGGGTTTCCTGGAATAATAACAGATCGGGAAGTTGAATTTACTGTTGACTTTGTTCCTGATGCTAAGAAAATATCAAAACCCCCTTATTGAATGGCTTAAACTGAAATTTTATAGTTGAAGGAGAAATTGTATGATTTATTAGATAAAGGATTAATTCAACCTAGCATATCACCATGGGGTGGTCCTGTTTTATTTGTTAAAAAGAAAGATGGTTCTATGAGACTTTTCATTGATTATAGAGCCTTGAATAACATCATTGTTAAGAAAAAATATCTTTTTTCTCATATTGATGATTTGTTTGATCAACTCTTGGGAGCTTATTATTTTTCAAAGATTGACCTAAGATCGGGGTACCATCAGTTGAAGGTAAAGGAAGCAGATATTCTGAAGACTGCATTTCGTACAAGATATGGCCATTATGAATTTGTAGTAATGCCTTTTGGGGTAACTAATTCACCTAATGTATTCATGGACTTAATGAATATCATTTTCCATGAGTTCTTGGATAAGTTTGTGGTTGTTTTAATTAATGATATTTTGGTGCATTCTAAATGTAAAGAGGAGAATGAAAGACATTTAAGGGTTATTTTGCAAACTTTGAAAGAAAAGAAATTTTATGGGAAATTCAGCAAGTGTGATTTTTGGTTGCAACAAATTTCTTTCCTTGTTCATATTGATTCTAAAGATGGGATAACTGTTGATCCTGCAAAAAAAAGTTGTTGAAGAATGGAGAAGACCCACGAATGATACTAAGATTCGTAGCTTCCTCGGTTTGGCAGGCTATTACCGAAGGTTTGTTAGAAATTTTTCGTGGTTATCTAGTCCAATGACTAAGCTAACTCGGAAGGGTGTTATGTTTATCTAGACAAAATAATGTGATGATTGTTTTCAGGAATTGAAAAGAAGATTGGTGAATGCTCCAGTTTTGGAACTTCCATCCAAGAATGGTGAGTTTGTTATCTACAGTGATGCTTCATTGAAAGGAATCAGTTTGATCCTAATGTAGAATGAGCAGGTAATTGCTTAAGCTTCACGAAAGTTGAAAACTCATGAGGTAAATTACCCTACACTTAATTTGGAATTTGATGATGTTATTTTCACTTTAATAATTTGGCGGCATCATTTGTATAGAGTAAAGTGTGAAAAATATACTGATCACAAAAGTTTAAAGTATATATTCACTCAGAAAGAATTGAACATGAGACATAGAAGATGTCTAGAATTAATCTAGGATTATGATTGTACAATTCATTACCATCTGGGAAAAGAAAATAAAGTGGCTGATGGTTTGAGTTGAAAAAGTAATGCTTCATTAACAATGTTTCATTTGGAACGTGGTCCTTTGGTTTAGGATTTGATGAAATTTGGCTTAGAATTTTTTGGTGCAGGATGTTCTTCTGTTTTGTTTTAGGTATCAGTGAAATCTTCTCTATCAGACAGAATCATGCAAGCACAGAAGCAAGACAGTGAGTTGTAGAAAAAGGTAGAGCTGGTTCAGAAGGGTAAGTTGCCTGAATTCAATATTGATAATAATTGTGTTTTGAGATTTGGGAAGAGATTGTGTGTGCCTTGTGATTCATAGTTGAAGAGATAGTTGTTATGTGAATCTCATAGTTCTCCGTTTTCTGTTCATCTTGATAGTATTAAGATGTACAGAGATCTGCGGAAGTATTACTGATGGAATGGAATGAAAAGAGATATTACTGATTTTTCTGTGAAGTGTTTGACATTTCAACAGGTTAAAGCAGAGCGGTAATTACTGAAAGGGATGCTTCAGCCTTTACCAGTGCCAGAGTGGAAATGGGAAAATATATCCATGGACTTTATTGTCGGATTACCGAAGACATCTCAAGGTAATAATGCAATCTGGGTTATTGAATATCACTTGACTAAATCTTCTCATTTCTATGATATACGAGATACTTTTTCCCTAGATCAACTTTCCCATTTGAATCTTAAAGATATAGTCAGGTTACATGGAGTTCCTCTCTCCATTGTATTTGACCGTGGTCCAAGGTTCATTTCTAACTTTTGAAAAGGCCTTCAGAAGTTGTTGGGTACTGAATTAAATTTTAGTACAACTTTTCATCCTCAGACAGATTGGCAGTCAAAACGACCAATTAAGACATTGTAGGATATGCTACGTTCTTTTTCGATGGATTATCAGGGATGTTGGGACCCAGATCATTCCTTGGTTGAATTTTCATATAATAACAGTTTCCATTCCTGTATACAGATGGCACCATTTGAGGTGTTATATGGGAAGCGGTGTCGAACTCCAGATTTCTGGGATGATGTTGGTGAAAGGAAGCTAATGGGACCAGAATTGGTAGAAGGGTTGGCAGAAAAAGTTCAGCTTATACAGAAACACATGAGAACAGCTCAGAATAGGAAGAAGAGTTATGCGGACAACAGGAGAAATGATCTCTCTTTTTAGGTAGGTGATCATGTTTTTCTCAAAGTCTCAAAATGGAAAAGTGTGATGCGATTTGGTAAGAAAGGAAATCTGAGTCCAAGGTTCATTGGACCATATGAAATTCTTGAGAGAGTTGGATCAGTTTCTTATCGAGTAGCTTTACCTCCGAGTTTATCTCATGTACACAATGTTTTTCATGATTCAATGTTAAGGAAGTACATGCCAGATCCATCTCATGTTTTGAGTCCAGAGGTAGTTCACCTGAAAGAGAACCTATCTTATGAGGAACAACAGGTCCGAATTCTTGACCTTAGGGAGCAAGTGTTACGAAATAATTTGATTCATCATGTAAAGGTTTTGTGGAAAAACTACATGATTGAAGAGGCAACATGGGAATCTGAAAATGCCATGAGGGCTAAATACCCCAACTTATTCCATAAGTAAATATAATTCGGGGACTCAATTTTCTAAAGGGGGGAAGGATGTAACATCCAAAGTAATAAATTAATAATAGATATTTTTATCTATTTCTATTAATTAATTAGATAGTGTTTTAGTGGCTTAAAATGAGAATATATCCAATCTTAAGCATGGAATACATTGTTATTTTTAAAAGATTGTTTTACTGCCTTTTGATGGCAAACCATTTTTAAATCAAACTTCTGACAATTTTACAAGATCTATTTGTTAAAATAAACCTATTATTTATGATTGGGACATTTAAATTTACATTGGATAATTTTTTTGTATTTTTCTGACAATGTTCATTTTTAATCAATAGTGAAAAATACTGCATTTTACACAAAACTGTTTTTTCATCTAATTTACTTATATGGTTAGATTATCTTTTTAATTGGTTTTAAAGTAAAATTAGAATATATTTTTACCATTTAATCCAATATTGGTTGTTGGAATTAATTTCACATTGAAATTGGACTTAAACTAGTGTCAATCTTTTGATATTTATTGTTTCACAAAAACACTCTATTTGCTCAGACATTGGGAATTAATTATTAAATTAATTAATGTAACTTATATGTTTTTAATTTTTTAAATATACATCATTTTTTAATTCGGAATAGCAAATATTTCTTAGGGTGAAGTTTTGGTATTTTTTGAAAAACTTCAATTTTTGATGAATAGTGAAACCACTAAGTGGTACTTAAAAAACTAATTTTTCTTTTAAATGAAATTTTACCAAATTTGTGTTTTGAATTTAAAAAATCTGAGATACATGGTTGTCATTAAGAAGTAAAATGTGGTTCAATTGGATCAAAATAATTTTTTTTTGAATAGTAGCTTTTATGTTTTTAATCGCGATTTGAGGTAATTAGTGTAATTAAAGGTAAAAATAATGTTTTAATAATATGAAATGACCTAGACACATGTCCTACCCTTATTGGATGTGTCATGGCCGACCAAGAAAACACATGGGGCGATTTTGGGGATTCCATGGAGCCGCTTGGGTAAGATAATGGCATTAATGACTTTTATTTAATGTTAAAGTAAAAATGTCACAAACATGAGTTGTTTTACAAAAACAATTTTTATATGGGGTTATACAAGTCATATTTTTGACAATAAATATTAATTATAAATCTAAAATGATTTCCTAAATCATAGTATTTTTTCATAATTTTTAGACATTAAATAAATTAAATTATTTATGACACCATGATGATGTAGCAATTACCACATTATTTAACGATTTAAATAAAATGAATAGATAATGTAAAATATAAGACATAAACATGTCAAAAACCTATTGGATGGGTTTATATCGAACTATTATCACGTTATCAAAGAAATATAAAATTTTGGGACCTTTTAAATCCGAGAAACATTTTATAATAAAGTATCCTTTTATACCATTCCAAGAGTGCCCCTCCTCTCCTCTTATAAAAGGCCCCCACCTCTACCACCTTACCCACACTTCCAAAGCCTTTTTCTCGGCCAAACCCAGCCCATTGTTTCTCTCCACATCCCTCTCTAACTCCTAGAAGACTAAATTTTGGAAGAAGTCATTCCAAGGAAGCCTTTGAGCTCAAATAAAAAAGAGTTACCCGATTTAAATGTAGTTTCTTCTATTGTGTTCTTATGTGTTATTTTGCTTCTCCAACCCCTAAACTCTTTTTATTCATTTATTTTGTAACAAAACAAATATCTTATATATACCAGGATCATGTTTAAAGAATTATTCTAGCTAAACTTACACAAACATACATTTAATGGTAAAAGATCATATTATTTCCGTGGATGGCGAATTTCTGCCTCACGAAATGATGATTGTTCAATATTCTATTAACAACATCAAATGTGGACATTAAGTTGAAACTATATTTATATATGATATATAATATGTTTATGTTTTACTTAAGCTTATGTATTTTTCATTTATTTCATACCTTTATGGTTTCCATTTTGGGTAAACGCGATATCTTTTTTTTAGGATATGCGGACTACCACCCCTCAAAGTGATATGATTCGTTAATGCCATATGTGGGACGTATAAAGGATTTAATTAATGATATTATATATGATATTATAATGGAATTATAATATACCTCTATTCCATTATGATTCCATTCCATAAAATACAAAATAGAAATGAAAATAGCGTTCATGCGTACGTACGACTTACCGTCTCCATGAACGGTGCATTTCATTTCTTACCTCTAAACGTTATGTAATATTATAAATGCATGTATATACTGGATATATATGATATATATGATATCTACATCATGAGTATTACTCTGGATATAATGGATACATGAACAACTTTTAATTATAGAGAGTTTATTTTTTACTCAAGTACCAATGATCGTTAAAACGACTATTATTAACTTAAATAATTACATAGTTTTCATGACATGGAAATAAGTGATATAAAAGGAATAATTAACTTGAAAAAGGTTCTTAAACTATTAGAAATTAACTCAAGTTTATTATTCATGTGGTTAATGAATGATCGAGTCATGTCGGACCTGAGGAATGGGACTTCGTCTCAATCTCCTTTCATCGTGGCATATATTGTTTTATAAACAGCCTTCTTTTATACGGTGTATAAACCCCATTGAATTTTAAGTTTATAAAAATGGAATCATTTTTTATACGAAGCATTTAATAAATGGAAAAAATGAATGTTTTTGTGGTATGTATGCAGTGACAATGAATTCTCCGCCGTCGTGAACATTATTTGAGTTTCGGCTTCCTCTACAAGCGATACCTTTTTTTTAATGAAAAATAAATACCATGTTTTAATTTTCATTTATTTTGGTATTGAAAATGGTTTTCAAAATGTTTTTATCATATCAATGTGTTGTATTGATATCTTGTGATTGAAATGTAGAAATGTTATGTTTCCTATATGCATGTTTTATGTGATATGATTATGTTATGGTTCTTGTGAATTGTTACGAATATGGGTGGTTCTGTGATAAACTAAGGGCGGTTGAGCCCGATATAGCTCTCCAATGCATTGCATAACGCGAAGGACTTAAACGTTAAGGTTTCCCCAAATAGATATTTGGGAATATACTATGATGGGTATTCCAAACGTAACCAAGTGGGTTACTCCCTACGTAAGAATGTTATGAATGCATCAAGTTACCTTTATGCCTTATGATTTCTATGATTTATTCATGATTTGATGAGGTATGTTAAAGTGATTATGTATTATTAGTATAGTATGCTTTCATTGATTCTTATGTATACATGTACTCATGTTTCCTTTCCATATTTGTATATCCCTTACTGATCTTTTTATGATCATCTTGAGTTTTTGAAATGTTTTTCAAAGGTCATGGAAAGGGTACATGATATGATGATAGTTTCAAAAAATTCATACTAAAATAATTTTTATATGATGATTTAAAAATTTATATATTTTTTAAAAATTAAAATTTATATAAGTTCCAAAAAAATTTATAAACCATTTTGAAATATAAAAATAACACAAAAAATTATGTTCCAATTTCTTATGACTTAATCAATACATTTATGTAAAGTGGGATATTTTTATATATTAAATAATATATTAAATATTAATAATACCAAAATATTTATTGACTAGGTTATACTGTCCATAAATTAATACAAATATTTCGTGGGTTGTTTTTGGTTGGATTTTCACATTGTATACACTGTCAAGCATAGATTAATTTCCTTAAAAATTCTAATGTTGTTACAGTCATCTCCACATTAAATTTTTTTGGCCATAACATTTTATCTTTTATCAATTAATTGAGGTATCTCCATTTGAAAATTCATTTATCGAAACCTCAAAATATTTAAAAGGATGAGGGTACAACCTCTTGAAAAAAGGAAAAGGAAAATGCCAAAGTCATCTACCATAACACATATCTCAATTTCCAAATAGAAAACATTAGTGGGATGTGAAAATATGGAAATGTATGAAATTTAATTTTGATAGATAAGTGATCTCAAGATGTTGATTGATTGTGATAATTTTATCAATGACATAACTATAAACCAATGATCTATGAAAAGGACCATTAATTCATCAGAAATCAAGGTAATAGGAAAAAAATTTATCTCATGTTACTTTTCCTTGTGTTAAGGAATCATATTAAAATAATGAATATATACATAAAAAAATATAATTACAAATAAGAATAGTTCAATCATTTTATATATATCCATCATAATCTTTTCTATTTCCTTAAAAGATGAGTGTTTGGGAAAAACATTTCATCCATGAAGCAGTAAAATAAATTTATAATGGATCAAAAAAGTATATCAATATATTTATCTTATATGATGGAATTAACCAAATATAAAAATTCGTATCTCAAGATATAATAATTTAAAAAATTAATTAATCATGAAATAATAAATTTAACTCCAATATATTCTATAATAACAACACATGTTACTCTTAGATTATTTCATAAATAACATTTCATCCCAAATAACCGTATCAAAAACAACATTAATGAATTATTTATCATAAAATTTTTCCCATTCCTTTCATATTAAATTTACAAAAAATTTAATTAAATCGTCCTAATTAATTATTTGTGTTAATTCACACATTAATATTAATGGTTACATATACATAAACACTATAAAAGACTCTTAAAAATATCATTATTCACCATAATAAATCACCATATTATTTTTTAAATAATTAAAATTCACCAAAATTGTAGGATTAAATTTTAGTTATTATCCTAAAAGTAATTCATTAAAATTACCAAAACAATATTCTAATATAATTCATTTTCAAATAATATATTTTTAACCAATATAATTATCTATATCCTACTAAAAATGTACCACAACTAGAATTACATCAAATTATATGAATAACCTAATCATTTATTTAAAACATAGTAGAGTATTCTTCCTAAAACAAAGTAAAGGTGTCAAATTACGTCAAAATCGCATCACTTAAAACCCCAAAGGGTGTCTAATACTTTTAACATATGACCAAATTTAATCCACTATATCAATTGTGGAATCCACAACTCATAATAGTTCCCCACATGAGAAAATTATGCTTAACCTCAAAAATAATCATAAAATATTTCCATAAATATAAATACTTAACGAAATATCCTCAAATATGACCTAAATAACGTTTTGATCAAATCCCAAACAAATTTGAAGGTCATTAAAACTCTCCCATGAATTAAAATAATCACATTATCCTCATTAAACATTACCAATTTTTATTTTTATTGGAAACATTCAAAAAATGATTTCAAATACGTAAACATATAATGTAGAACAATCCCTAGGTGTTTCATGATTCTTATATCCAATATATCATTGATATAATTTCTGAATCCCAATAATTACCAACTTAAACAATTTTAATTCTATGAATGTTATGTAATTGGTCTTATATGGATCTCAGAGTTAACATTTAGATGAGGCAATTTACTTAGATAATTACTCGGGTCCCCATATATAAGACATTGAATTCCCTATAAATTCATTGCTCTATACCCATTATTTTCGTAAATATAAAATCATCTCTTATATATTTTATATTATTCTAGTTTATTATTACCACAATATGGATAAAAATGAAAATTAACATCCATATCTTCATGATAATTTTATTCTAAATATTCATAAAATCCATGTTTCATTTTATTTTACTTTTTACGAAACTAAACTATTTTTAAATTGTTAATTATATATTGTGAAATTTTATTAGTAATAATAAAAAAATTCAACATCCAATTCCCATCTCAGTTATTTTGAATCAAAGACAATCATTTAATTTCCCATTACAGTCATTTATAGCACAACAACTTCTAGATCCATCCGTGACTAAAATGAAAAATAAATTTCTACATGTATTACTATAATAATTAGTATAAATCATCCTAGAATAGCATTCAAAGGATTTCAAAATCATGAAAAATTCATCTCAATATTTGGAACTTTAGGTATAACCATCATTATTCATTGCCATTACCAAAACATTAGGATATTATCATATACTTATACTTATCCCCATGGTTCTCACATATGTTTTTATATCCTAATTTCTAATTTATAAACAAACCCTTCCCTGATACAAACTATAGTGACCCATATATTTAATATATAGATACTTATTCTTCATGGTGGAATATTCATAACAAAACATACCTTTCCACATAATAATCATATATGTATTTTCCATTATAAAAAACTATTTAATAATAGTCTACAATAAATTTATAAATAACTATAACCATTTATATAAAAATAATCCCTACTAAATTTCATCACAATCTAGGTAAATAGAACATCATAAAAGGCGATATCATAGGCTTAATAAGTATAAAAATGGATACATTAATAGTCACATGATTATAAATAAATATACAAAATCACTTTTTGAATATAAATTTATTGAAATATATATATATATCTATTGGTAAAAAATTGTTCTTCCAAAAGATAATAAGTTATATTCATATTAATTTTAAGTATTAAAACACATTTTTATCGACTGATATGTCTATTTATTTTGATCATTCCATACAAATGAATCTTTGACTGATTACTCAATATATCTAATTATAATACTAATTTAAAGATACTTTTTCCAACATATGAATTTATTAGTAATAATAATAATTATGAAAAAATATTTTACCCTTAATAAAAAATTGAATCAGTAAGAAATTCAATAAAAAAAAGTGTTTTATTAAAAACAAATAAATATGAACAAATTTTTATATATATTATTTACTATTTAACCAAATACATACCTTTTTTGGCCTTATGGAAAATATCACATTAATTGATTATAAATTTTAATTTCCTCAAAATATCAATAGTTTTTATATTTTATATTATTGTTATTTTAATAATCATTTGAATATTTTTTATTAAAAAATTAAATCATTTTGATATTAAACATATAAATATATATATTTTATAATGTATATATAATATAATTCAATTTTAATATTTAAATTTAACAAAAATATATAAATTTAATAGTTAAAAATTTATAAAATCAATTATTTAAATTTATTAATTAAATAACTAAATAATAAATTGAGTTGTATTAATTAATTATTTATTTATATTAACATATTGATATTTTATATTATATTATAATATAAATATAATATTTCTTATAAATTATTATACCATTTGTATATAAAGTATTATATATTTATTATAAAAAAATTGATGATGTTTGATATTTATTTTCTTTTATTTTATTTTTCAAAATCATAAAAAAACCATATCCTTCAGATGATCAACCCTGCACATGCCTCCTATATCACCACTACTACCCCTCGTGCCCCTTTCCACATCCTCCACCACTATTTATCGATATAACCCAACTCATATGGGACCCCCTACCTCCAATGAAACCCCACACATATCCCACCAACCCCCTCCACTATGACCACTCGTAAACGCCTCCCTCTTTTGGTGCTCATCATGTCGTGCATTAGATCCCCACCAAAATGACCCCTTTTATCCCCAAACATCCTCAATCAACCCCTACAATCCCCAAACATCCTTTATTGAACCATCACCATTCATTCCCTTCCACATGAAACTATGACATCATTATGTAGGCCTCTCTTTTTGGCATCATTGATCAAAAGTGTTGTATGTCATAATTTTTATTCAAATTAATCACCACCACTCCACCATGATCAATGAAGGGATGGAGATATTTGATTTGAAAAATGAGTATTTTCATCTACATATTCATATTTTTTTTATTTTCTGTACCTGATAAGTCCATATATTTATGAACCATGACCCCTTCTTGATGGCATCGACTTTGGAGAAAATCATATACTCCTAATGATTTTTTATTTCCTTTATTATTTGACATAATTAATTATAATTTTTATAACCATTTATTTTTTCATATATAATTCCAACTATTTTATATTTTAATCATGGATTTTACTCTTTTATTATGTCTCGATATTAGTTAAAAATTTTGCTTAAACCTGAATTCTTATGAAATTCTTAACAAACTCCTACAATATTGGGATTGTAATTATAATTTATATTTTATTAATGATATTGTTTTTTTATTTTCTCTCTATATTTTAATAATTTGTTTTTATATCATAACATAAATAATATAAATAATTATTGATAAATAAATACATTGATTGGTATAATTAGTGAGATTTGTGTGAATGTTATGAAATATTATAAAATGGTTTGACACAACTTCATATTGTTTTTATAATTTCATAAAATGTTTTATAATTTCCTGATAATGATTTCATATTATAGTTGTGGGACTAGCCTAATAGAGTTGTCACTTTCCTCTTTTTGAATATATTTATTCTTTAGTTCTTATACACATGCTGTTTATGTATTTATTATACCAATAAATGTTTTTCATAAATATGGGTTGTATATATATGTGTGTGTTTGTTTTTTCTCATCTCTCTCGTTCTATATATATTTTCATGACACATATATATATATATATATATTCTAATGTATACTGATATATATTTTATGTATAGATTTGATATTATAATGGTATATATTTTATGAATTTTATGGAATATATGTTTCATATATTCATATTATATTGTTATTTTCTATTTATATTTAGTATAATTAAATGCATATAATATTCTTATTGAAAGATATTATCTTATGGATTCATTTAATATCTAAAATGATCAATGTGGAGTCCCATGTGGAAATTTTATTTTATAGGATATGATTATGTTGGCTTAAATGTATTGTAAATCCTCTTAATATGAATTGAGACATAATCCAAGAAATATATAAATGGTTGTACCTTAACCATACCTGACAATTCATTTTTTTTATTTTTATTTTTTTACAAGAATAGAAAAGTTGTTGATAATTGAATGATTTGGGGAAGATGGGATGAAAATGAAAACTATATACAAATTATCTCCTCTATTCCAACAAAAAACATTTATCCTCATTTGGACATCATACTAATCAATTTTCAATTAACTTTGTTACTTATGTCTATTCCCTTTTCATTTGGTGTTTTTAATTAGTGGTTACATGGGGTTTTGAAGAATCATGTAAGAGACATAATGATGGGGGAAAGTTTTCATATGTGTATATATGACTTTGATAAAGGATTCTTCCTAAGATTGTATAGAACATATTTTATCTAGGTCCATGTTTGTAAATATTTATTTATAATCAATTTATTTAGGTATTTCACAATGCGGCACCCTAAGAGTGGGTGGTGAATTTGGTTGACACAAGGGTTGTAGTTTTTCCCTAATTCCTTTTTTTATATTATTATTTTTCTTTATATTTTTCATTTTTTGAGAAGAATATATATTTATCTTTATGTCTTATAATCATGAACACATATCACACACCATATAATCATGTATAAATTAAAGATATAATTCTTGAATTTTAATTGGTTCACTAAAATGATTTAAACCAAGGATCACACACCAATGATTTATTGGTTTTATATGGCACTAATACAAACACATTGATGCATTATATGTTTTAAAAATTATCACTGTTGATCCAAGGATTAATTCCTCTTATACACTCTTCAAATTACTTCTATAATGGTCTAACTCAGTTTATCAAAATGAATTTATCTTCACAATATTTATGGAATAATTATTATTTTTCAGAACTAACAATATAAGTATGTTATATTTTCATAAAACATGTTTCCTTAATTATTCACTAAACTCAATGAATTCAATACCACAATTCATGGATTGAATATTTGTTTCCATATAAAACATGCATCCATAAAATAATCAATATGGTGTCAACTCCAATTCAAATAATCAACATTATATAATATGACTTCTTCATCTATTTTATCGATTCCTTAATCCTCATCCTTTAGAATCAATGTGTTGTGATCAGAATAATGTCGCCACATTATATTTCAATGATGGATCCTCTTCCTCACATTCATAAACACGATATCTGAATATAGTTTTTTAAACAATGATATCTGAATTAATTAAAAAATGTGTTTATGTAGCAGTAGCATCTATCTTCTATTTTCTTAAATATGTGATGTGATCTAATATGTGTTAATGTACATATTTACCTTCTCAATAATGGATTGAACAACATGAATATGTAATCATATAGAACTCATTCTTTCTATTAGGTCAAAATTGAGTTCATATATCTCATTACATTCAACACCTTCTTGCTCTTCTATTTTCCATCAGAACATCATATAATGGTCAATAAAATTCACTTCACTATTTTATTAATTACACACATGGATATATATTCTCAGTATACCGCATCGTTATATTTTAGAAAATTTATTCACTTTATTATTAGGTGTAGTTAGTCCATCTATTTTAATGATATGGAAACATATTCATTCGCATTACTGAGTTAATTTTTATATGATTCCTCAATATCTCCAAAAATAGTGCAGTTATTATTTTATGTGTGTAAATATTTCCACCTGTAATAATTACCAAAATTTTGTTTTATAAAAAAAATCCTATATTCAAACGTTCTATATAAAAAAAATTTCTTACATCTTATAGTGTATATATATTTTATGATAGATATATATATTATAGTATTCTAAGATATCTATGTTTTTACAAATTTATTTTTTATTTTCATACATGTTGTCTCTAGATATGTAATATCTATGTTAAATGAATTATTTACTACATAAATTTTATATTTTTACACAATTGAATGTTAAAATTTATTTACATTATCATTTACTTTTACATTGTAAATTTATTTAAATAATTCCCTTTAACCCTTTATTTCTGTATTTCTATCTATTTTAAATTATTTTGTTGTAGTATTTAATATTTTACAATAAATTCATTAAATTATATATGTAAAATATTTAAAGAACAACATTTTTTACATTAAAATTATACATAATAGAATATAAGTACCTGATTTCAAATATTATCACAGTACATTATTGTCAATACGAAATGAAAATTAAATGGTTTATATTTATACATTATAGTTTTTAAACAATATATTAATACTATCATTGTTTATATAATATTTAAACTATATTTATATTTTATATTAAAAGGTAAATATTTGAAAAATAAAATCTATGGTGATTTTAATTTATACAAAAATATGTCTCAATAGTTTAAATCATGTGTGTATGAAATTTGAAAACAAAATAATTTCAATATGAAATAATATTCATCACAATATATTCATTTGGATAATAATTTATATAACTGATATATGCACACAATTTTCAAATGTATTATTTAAAATAATTGTTAAAATATTTGAAAAGGATTTAGTTTATCCATTTAATATAAAGTATAAATATGATGAATAAGTATTTTTTACTCATATATACCATTAAATAATTTATGTATACATTTTAAAATGATGCGCATCATTCTTATACAGTATATGGAATTTTCTCCTATATATTATATCATTAAAAAATCATTACTCAATTCCATACATATATGGAATTAAGAGTAACTTATCATATGATATGTGATATTCCTTTTTTATATCAAACTTTATAGTATTATTATATACAAAATTATCCATTATAGTATCATGAAATTCTATAATGAATATAGTTTTCAATGTAGTATCATGAGGTTTCTTTGTTAAATAGATTTCATTGGTAATACAGTTGATTATGAAGTTTCCTATCATAAATATTGAATTATGAATATAATATCTCCATATTTATTTGTGAATATAGTATCAAGTTATCCATAACATTCCAATAGAGTATCCACATAATTCTTGTAAAGTATCATTCCATATAATTCTTAAAGTATATCAAAATAATGATTTATAGTTTTCTTCCAAATTATTATTCATTTGTATATGAATATATTTTACACATATATAAATATAGTTTAATCATATTAGTTATGAACTCTATTTAATGGGGAATTACATATAAAATTATACAAATATATATATGAAAATTAATTAAGAAATTGAAACTAAAAGTTTATTCTTACATACTTTTAAAATAGTTTCCATTTATTAGATTAAAAAATACATTGATATATACAATAAAAGTTCCTAAATAAAATATTAATGAAATTTGACGAATGACAAATAACCATGTATCAATAATTTACTATTAAAATATGGGATGAACCTTACTGAGTTCACAGTAAAAAAAACTTTCTTCTTTATTACTCTCATTTTACTGTATGATGTTTAACCAGCATGGATCCAACAGATTCCACACATAGATATTTAGAACATGATTTTTATTAACTAATCATCGGTAGAAGAGAGAAAGTAAAAACTTGTTTCACTAGAGATATAAAAATCATAGGATGTCAAAACTAAATTCAATTTGGATATACATGAGATGAAAAGGAAAATTGATGAGACAAAAATTTTTAGGAAATGTATTGGTTCTCTAATTTTAAATACCATTTTTTTTTTCTGAAGCTCAATTTTTTTCCATTTTTTCTATTAAATAATAATTTCTCTTTTATTTCATTTACACTCAATATTTCAAGACTAACATTATAAAAATATCTTAAATTACTAAGTGTTTTCATTACATTAAATGGGTTTTTAGTTTTTGAATTTGTTGTAACTATCAATTGAAAACTTATGAAATTATAGATTTAAATCCACATTAGTATGTTTTTAAATGTAATGTAGTTCTACTATATTATATATTTTTAAAAAAACTCAATCAAAATTTATATTAATATCATTATCAATAGTTCTTTAAACTGTTTGATAATCGTCCTGTTACTTTTATATAACTCATTTTTTCATTTCTTTCAAAACATGTTATCTTCAATTAATTAGGTAACTTGTGATTTGTTTTCCGTCACCGTTTCACTTATTAATATTTGTATTTTTTTCTAACTACTTACTTTGTGGAATTTGTTTTCATCATTGGTTTATAATTCTTATTTTGTTCATTGGATTGATAATATTTGCATAATGGTATCTAGTTAGATTATATTAAGGATTTTTTTCCATTCGACTAAAAATTCACTTATTTCATTTAAGATAATGTGATCATTGTTTAACTTATTTTAATGTATTCAGTGGTCATATTCTTGTATGTGAACATAGGTTGGATAATCTTCTTGTTATTTTTATGTCATTTTTATTTATATATAATTTTTGTGGTAATTGGTTAACTTCTGACTAGGAATTATATATCTAAAATATATAGCCTGTAAATTCTAACTCTAGTATGTTTTTATTTTATATTTTTTAAAAAATCACATTAGGTTGAATAATATAATTGGTATATGATTCATGTGGTATTATTTGTTTTGGTGATTCTTGAAGTTTGTGATAAATTTATTTTCTAAGGTATCTTTAAATTGTTTTCAAAATGGATTCCCTATTGGTAATATATTCCATATTATATTTTAATGTTAAAACTTATATCCACTTGTGGGGGACAGTATGATATGTATATTTAATATAAGAGTTGGGTTCATAGATATCGTATTTTATATTTTCATGTAGGATCTGTAAGTTTTTATTTAGTGTGTAAATGACTACTTTTTCCAAGAGTTGTTCCTTTTGATGCTTGACGGGTGCCCAAGATCAGTCGGCAAAATAATGGATGGATGGATGATGGTTTTAATTTCTACATGAAGGTATAAAATATTATAATTTTATTGGAATGATATTAACAACTGAGAGTGGTTTTATTATCTTGATGTAGGCAGTAATATTTTTCTACTATGATAATAAATCTAGAATTTATATCTTGATGATATAGATTTATGAATTGTTATTTTTGAATATTAACATTTGGAAGGTTTATTTATGTGGGTTCCCAATAAACAAACAAATTTTGTCAATCTAGATAAAAATTAATTAAGTATAAGACGAAAATATATTAATGTGGTCACTATATCTTATCAATATAGAATTGAAACGTATATCAATTATAAATTGACATAATCATTACTATATTTTATCATGTGTTATTATTTTTATACATATATCATGCATTAGTATTTTTTATCATGTGTTCAAACAAAAACTATTTTATAATTGTTGTGTTCCAATTATCAAAATGTTTGTTTAGATGGTGCATATCTAATGTAGAGGAATATTGGTCCAATATAGTAGGATATTCCTGTTACAACCCGAGATTTTATAAGATATATTCTTTTTTATTTCATTTATATCTTCTATTGTACGACAAAGTAAGATTATCTTGCGCTATACGCAACACCGTAATAGCTTGCAGTATACGTAACACTTTTCTTGGCTCTTGTTACACACAATTTCAAATTCGTTTGATAGAAGTTATTCTACACAACATTGAGTGTATATATATATATATATATATATATATATATATATATATATATATATTAACTTTATAAATAAAATATGTATGGATTATGTTATACGCAACAACAAAGGAGTTGTACACTATACACAACCCTGACTTGGCTTGCATTACACGCAATCACGACCTTCCTCAATAGCGGGTCTTGTACGCAATACCGGGTTTTAATAAACAATGATATATTATTATAATATTGTAATGAACTAGCCGTTATGAATAGTGTTAACTATATTTTTAATTTTATAACATTATTATTCATCTTACACATTTCTAGAACATGGTATAAGAACAAAATAAATTTTTCTGGTAAAATAAGTATTTTTCAAAAAATGCAGTTTTGCCGTCTTTTGATGGCGCACCCACATTAAATCTAGTTTTTGACATGTTTATAAGTTCAATTTGACAAAATTAAATTCTTCTTTTGAATCAGGATATAAAAATTTATATTAGATAATGTTTTGATATTTTTCCGATAACTTTCATATTTTAATGAATAGTAAAAACACGCTATATTTTAATTAAAAACAACTTTTTTCATCGTAATATTTTATGTGGTTAAATTATAATATTTAATTCTTTTAAATTATAAATAGAATATATTTTTAGCATTTAATATAATATATGTCATTAGCAATGATTTTCCTTGAATTCGTAGGATAAATCAATTCAATCTTTTGCAATGTTTTAAAGAAAAACCCGTTTTCTTTCGACAATGGGATTAAATTTTAATTTAATTTCAGAAAAATTTTTGTATTGAATTTGAAAAAATGGATTTCATATTTGGAATAAGTGGGTCCAAATTATGTGAATAGGATAATTTTTATTTTTGGGAATTATGAATAGTAACTACGGTAAATTTTATTTAACATAGTTAAAGGTCAATCTGGTAATTAAGGGTAAATATAATATTATAAAATTACCATAACACTTGGAAAAATCCTATTTTATGACTAAAAGTCGAACCATATCACCTAAGGGTCCGATTAGATTCATTTAATGGACTTTTTTCCATGAAAATAAGTTAATTATTATTAAAACCAAAGAATGTGACAACATGTCACTTTCTTAATTCTTATAAGTATAATAATATTAATTTATCGATACACTTCATGAATCATCGAACATGAATAGTCTACAGAAAGATAATACAAATATCTACATGATAGGAATTTATTTAGAATTTTTAGGGATTAAATAATTATCATTTATTATGACTGAAAGATGATGCAAAAATTGTCTTATTAATGAAATATTGACATAATTGATTTTATAAATGTCCAAATAAATGTAATTTGAGACTTTTTATGACTTAAACTAATTTTCTAGGTTAATATGACATGTTATTGTTTAGTTAAGTAACTTTTTTCGAACTTATCATTCTGTTATGAATTTCATAAAAATCATGTACCAAATAGTGTCAAAATTGACATAAATTAGATTTTGAAACAAATATTGTATTATTAATTGTTATTTAATTCATAAAAATCTAATCTTCAGCCAAATGACTTTGATAAGGATAGATATATTAATAATAAACATCTTGGGGTTCGTTTTGCTTTTTATGGTACGTTTATTAACCATATAGTGTAAGAAAACAAAAAGACACGGTAAAAGTTAAATTATTTAACTTAGAGTTAAATCTAATTGATAATGTTAAAATAATAACCTAAACATGTCTAAATCCTATTGGATGAGAGTATTTAGACCCATACCCACTCTATATTCGAAATAATACCCTTTGGAACCATTATAAACCGAATTTGACCTTAATATAAAATAATATTTTGATATTTTCCTAAGGTGCCCCTCTCCTCCCTTATAATAGGGCACCTCCTCCCTCTCCTCCTCACACCAATTTGAGCATTCAAACTATTCCAACCCCTGACAAAAACTCTTCTCCACTTCCCTAGTATCATCCTAGAGGTCCTGGTCTTCTTCAAAGGCCATCCTTAGTTCTTTAAGTGGAGGTTAAGTGAAGGCGCGTCAAAAAGAGGTAATATCCATTACCGATCTTTTTCAATTTCTTTCTTCTTCAACTTCTTGTTCTTTAGTTGTTTCATGATAAATAATAACATCAGTATTTATTATATACTGATATGTTATTATAAATATGAAACAACTCTAATTAAACTTCTATCCGTCCTACGGAAAAAGGAAATCATCGCGCGTGCGTACATACATAATACCGTCTCCACGCCATGGTGTAATCGATTTTCTGCCACCACCTTAATTGGACGGGTATAATGGTGTAATGAGTAACTATATATGATTATTATAAAGTGATATTGACACTGAAATAGTATAAATACACTTCAACACAATTCCACAACCATGGGAATGATATCATCGCTCGTGCGTACGTACGGACTACCGTCTCCACGACGCGATGATATTCATTATCCATGTTAACCATTCCAGAATGATTATAAAGTATATATAATGAATAATAATGAAATATATGAAATGTTAAATCTACTTTATTTATGTATATATATATGTATGTCATCTACTTACTTCAGTTGAAGAAAATGAGGAAAGGAAAACAGCGTTCATGCGTACATACGGACTACCGTCTCCATGAACGGTGTGTTTCATTTCATTTATCTATCTATTATATATATTCATACTGAATATACATGATATATAAATAATTTTTTATATTCTGGAGGTAATTAAATCATAATATAAGTAATAATAATGTCAATAACAACAAGTCCAAACACCTACGATAAATGAAACAATTTTACCCAAATCGCTTCTTTAACATGGAATTTACAAAAGAATGGGTAATATAAAGTCATAAGTGAAACATATATGATATAATAACAATTAATATGATTTTTTAATAAGTCAATTACATTATTTAAATCATTATACCGGAGGTTCAGACACTTACGAAGAAAATCGGACCTAAGGTAAGGGAAATATCACAATCTCATTTTTATCCGAGATTGTTTATACGTTGGTATTTACTGGGGTGTATTTTATCATCCAAATCCATGATTCCTCAATATATAATATTATTTCCATCCATATATAATTGTTTAAATCCAATTTTACCCTTCGGTGGTTTTTTAGTAAAAGATATGAAAGGAATCTTTTGTTTTTTTCGTATGAGGTACTTTTTAACTTTTCCAACAAAAGTACGAGAAGAATGTATTTTTAACTTATACGGCATGAATGGATTTTAAAAACATTATTTCCAAGAAGCTTTCTTTACAGGTTTTCATGTTTATTTCTAATCAACTTCTTTTAGTTTATAATTGTATGACATGTTAAGAAAGGAAAAGTGTTTTTGAAGTAGAAAGGATATTTTCCTCAAGAATGGAGTTCAAGTGTTTTATCAAAATTATTTTCCACATAAGATAATAAAGGGTAATTTTTCTATCCATATTATTACATTGAATTGATTATGTTGTGATGGAATTATTTTTATGAATTCCTTTATCTTATATGAGTTGATTTATGATGTCACGATGTTTAAGAATCCCATTTTTTATTACATGGGTTATGTTATGATGTATGGTATATGATTTTGTGGCACACATAAGAATGGTATCATTATTAGATGGGTGGGACCTATATCTCCCTCCAATGCATTGGGTAAAGATTTTATATCTCATGATATAGATATGGCTGGAACGGTAGGTTATACCGGTTCAGTGAAACAGGACTGAAACGAGGGTGACTCGGTTCAGAAATGGACTTTGTCCACTAAGATAGTCATGGCAATGAGTCTTGACTAATATATATGATTCTCTATGATTATGTGTGTATGCCACAAAGATTCATGTTTTATGTTATGATTATTGGGATTTCATTTCACAGCTATGATTTATCCCATGTTATGAAAATTCTCTCTTTTGCAAGTTAAGATTTCCAAAAATGTTATGTTCTTATGAAAATGATGTGATTGATATTTCTTCTGTTTACCCTTACTGAGCATTTGAGCTCACCCTTTTATGTTTTCTTTTCCCCAGGATATAAAGAAAGGTTTTAGGTAAAAAAAAGAAGATCTTTATGGGAGATGTTGAAGATATTTCACTGCGATTAGAAGATTATATTCCGAGTTTCCAAAGACACTAAACTATTACGGTCCTTGTGTGTGTGTTTTTGTTATGTACTTAGTATTCCGAAAAAGTAATATAATGTACATGTACATCAAGCTTCGGATCTCTACAGTTGGTATCAGAGGAAAAGTTTAGTCAAACTTTGGAAACTAGGATGCGAAAACGTTAGTAAGATCCCTAGAAATATTTCTATGGTATGTATTGGGATGTCCCTCAGGACTAGTATACATATAGGATATAGTCCTAGAACTATGGTAACAATATTATATTAAACCAATGATGTTAGATATTGTAGTTACTCCCCCTTTATTATGATTTTTTCTTCTCACACTATTCATTTTGGGTTTTATAAAATGGCTGGAAACAAGATGATTCCTGATAATGGAGGATTTGATGGACAATGGAATGATATTATTCATGAGCAACCAAATGAAATGGGATTTGGAAGTCCAAACATCATTATTATGCCAAATCAAAAATCTCATAATATGATCAATAAAGTAAAATTTGTTAAGTTTCCTGACTCAACTAATAAGAGAAAGATGGAGTTTCATGATGATCCTAGAATAAAGAAAGTTCAATTTCCCCTATGTAAATCATGTGGGAAGAGACATCAAGGAGAATGTTTCAAAGGAACTGGAAGATGCTTTGGGTGTGGAAAAGAAGGACACAAAACCAGTAAGTGCAAAGGAAAAGGTTCAATTAACACCAGGTATGAGGATAATGGTATTTCTACGACATCAACAATGGTTAAATGTTTTAAATGTGGAATGTACAAGCATTATGCAAACCAATACCCTAAGGGAAAGTCTCATAAAGAGAATCAGTATAGTCGTATGGGTAGTATTTATGTGGATGATGATTAAGAGACTACAAATGATATGTGAGATGAAAGAATTTTTGAAGCTCAGTCAATGGTTTAAGAATGTAGTGGAATGATTGCAGGTTTATCATGTGTAATGTTGTATAAGTAATCTCATTGTACTATGGAATAAAGAGACATCTAAGGATTGTTACACTGTTGTCTTTCCTTGAGTTTTGAATGTGTATGATTAATGTTAGCAGAATCCGTGAAAGGTTATTCAGATATTTTTGGAATGTAGATGATATGCGCATAATGAAGGGATAAAGAGAAAATTAAATGTTTGATAGTATTCATGAGGTCATGACTAATATAAAAAGAAGGTTATATCATTGTTTGAGTATATAGAATATTTGGATTTTGGTATGTGGAAATAGTTATCTTTTGACTACATTAATGTTTTCACTAAGGTTCAATGGGTATTCATTCTTCAAGAGAATACATGATTAAGGTATTCACATGTTTTTAATTTGACCAACAAGATATATCTTATGATATATGGGGGATAAATGATGGTATTCACATGATCATTTTCGTTATACTATAAGCTTGGACCGAAGTATTTTAGATAAGCCTAAGGATTGGAATAGATTTTGTTGGACATAAGTTAGTATTGTTTAAGGATAAAACGTTTTTGATATTGTTTATGGGATGTTATAGTAATATAGCATTAGAAAAAGGACAACATGCAGGACGGGCGACATCCCATCACGTCGGACAAGGCTGTGAGAATAGAACCCTCAACCGTAGTGCGACTGGCCTTTATCGCCTACCACTACCCAACATGAAGTCCCTGTTTAGTAGAAACTAGTTTTATTTTATTAAGCGGTATGATATATGAAGTATAAGTTCATTTTTGGAACCATATATGATTAATATATCCCTAAGATGGAATTATAACTTTTTCTAACCATTTGTTTGAAAGAGATGGAATGACCCATAATTCTATAAAATGATTTTCTAACACATCACGAATAACAAATTCAACTTCATTTCTTTAAGGGATGAAGTGGAAATTGTTCAATTCCTGAACAATAGTGAGATTGTACCAAAATGATGCAAGTATTTCTTTTAATTCATCAACATTAGGAAATGATCTTGAAAACCAAAAATGTTGTCCCAGTTCCCTTATATCTGATGAATCAGATGGTACATTAGATCGTCACAAATTTATGGCTTTCTGATTGCTGGCTTTTCCATAGCCATGTTCTCTACCACTCTCCATCAGAACATGATGGTTAGATTTCTCTTCCATATCAATATTTTCACCTATGTGGAAACCCATTGATTAGTTTATTTTGGAAACCGTTACGTTTCATACTTTTTTTTTAAAATTGGTTTTGGTATTCCTTTTTACGATGTGGGTTTCTATTAAAGAATCTTTCGAATAGTAAACTATTTATAACCCCGACGAATTTCGAGGGAGAAATTCATTTTAAGGGGGTTAGAATGTAACAACCCGAGATTTTATAAGATACATGATTTTTAATTTCATTCATATCTTCTATTTTACGACACACCAATATTATCTTTCACTATACGCAACAACGTATTAGCTTGCAGTATACGCAACCCTTTTCTTGGCTCTTGTTACACACAATTTCAAGTTTGTTTGATAGAAGTTATTTTACGAAAAATTGAGTGTATATATATATATATTCAACGTATAAATAAAATATGGTTGGATTCTGTTATACACAACAACAAAGGAGTTGTGCACTACACGCAACCCTGACTTGGCTTGCATTACACGCAATCACGACCTTCCTCGATAGCGTGTCTTGTACACAATACCGGGTTTTACTAAACAATGATATATTATTATAATATTGTTATGAACTAGCCGTTATGAATAGTGTTAACTAAATTTTGAATTTTATAAAATTATTATTCATCTTACACATTTCTAGAACATGGTATAAGAACAAAATAAATTTTTCGGGTAAAATAAGTATTTTTAAAAAAATGCAGTTTTGCCGTCTTTTGATGGTGCACCGACTTTAAATCTAGTTTTTGACATGTTCATAAGTTCAATTTGACAAAATAAAATTCTTATTTTGAATCAGGATATAAAAATTTACATTAGATAAAGTTTTGATATTTTTCCGATAACTTTCATATTTTAATGAATAGTAAAAACATGCTATATTTTAATTGAAAACAACTTTTTTCATCGTAATATCTTATGTTGTTAAATAATAATATTGAATGGTTTTAAAGTATAAATAGAATATATTTTTACCATTTAATATATTGTATGTCATTAGCATTGATTTTACCTTGAATTCGTAGGTTAAATCAATTCAATCTTTTGCAATGTTTTAAAGAAAAACCCGTTTTCTTTCGACAACGGGATTAAATATTAATTTAATTTCTGCAACTTTTTTGTATTGAATTTGAAAAAATGGATTCCATATTTGGAATCAGTGGGTCCAAATTATGTGAATAGGCTAATTTTTACTTTTGGGAATTATGAATAGTAACTACCGTAATTTTTATTTACCATAGTTAAAGGTAAATCGGGTAATTAAGGGTAAATATAATATTATAAAATTACCCTAACACGTGGAAAAATCCTATTGGATGACTAAAAGTCGACCCATATCACCTATGTGTCTGATTATATTCATTTAATGGACTTTTTTCCATGAAAATTAGTAAAATATTATTAAAACCAAAGAATGTGACAACATGTAACTTTCTTAAATCTTATATGTATAATAATTTTAATATAGTGATACACATCATGAAACATCGAACATGAATAGTCTAAAAAAATCTAATATAAATATCTACATCATAGGAATTTATTTAGAATTTTTAGTGATTAAATAATTATCATTTATTATGACACAAAGATGATGCAGAAATTGTCTTATTAATGAAATATTGACATAATTGATGTTATAAATGCCAAAATAAATGTAATTTGAGACATTTTATTACTTAAACTAATTTTATAGGTTAATATGACTTGTTATTGTTTATTTAATTAACTTTTTTTGAACTTATCATTCTGTTATGAATTTCATAAAAATCATGTACCAAATAGTGTCAAAATTGACATAAATTAGTTTTTAAAACAAATTTTATATTATTATTTGTTATTTAATTCCTAAAAATCTAAGGATTGATAAAATGACTTAGATAAAGATATATATATTAATAATAAACAACTTGGGGATCGTTTGTCTTGTTATGGTAAGTTTATTAACCATATAGTGTAAGAAAACAAAAAGACATAGTAAAAGTTAAATTATTTAACTTAAAGTTAAATCTAATTTATAAGATTAAAATAATAACCTAAACTAGTCTAAATACTATTGGATGAGAGGATTTAGACCCATACCCACTTTATCTTCGAAATAAGACCCTTTGTAACCATTATAAACCCAATTTGACCTTAATATAAAATAATATTTTGAGATTTTTCTAAGGTGCCCCTCTCCTCCCTTATAAAAGGGCACCTCCTCCCTCTCCTCCTCACACCAATTTGAGCATTAAATCTCGGCATACCCCTGAAAAAATCTCTTATCCACTTTCCTAGTATCATCCTAGAGGTCTAGATATTCTTCAAAGACCATCCTTAGTTCTTTATGTGGAGGTTAAGTGAAGGCGCGTCAAAAAGAGGTAATATCCATTACCGATCTTTTTCAATTTCTTTCTTCTTCAACTTCTTATTCTTTAGTTTTTTCATGGTAAAGTAATAACATCAGCATTTCTTATATAATTATATGTTATTATAAATATTAAAAAAGTCTAATTAAACTTCTATCCGTCCTATGGAAAAAGGAAATCACCGCGCGTGCGTACGTACAGAATACCGTCTCCACGTTGTGGTGTAATCTATTTTCCGCCACCACCTTAATTGGATCAGTATAATGGTGTAATGAGTAACTATATATGATTATTATAAAGTGATATTTATATTGAAATAGAATACATACAATTCAACACAATTCCACGACCATGGGAACGATATCATCGCTCGTGCGTACGTACGGACTACCGTCTCCACGACGCGATGAGATTCATTATCCATGTTAACCATTCCAGAAAGATTATAAAGTATATATAATGAATAATAATGAAATATATGACATGGTAAATCTACTGGATTTAGGTATATATATATTTATGTCATCTACTTACTTCCATTCAAGACAATAAGGAAAAGAAAACAACGTTCATGCGTACGTACGGACTACCGTCTCCATGAACGGTGTGTTTCATTTCATTTATCTATCTATTATATATATATATATATAATGAATATAAATGATATATAAATCATGTTTTATATTCTGGAATTAGTTAAATCATAATATAAGTAATAATAATGTCAAGAACAATAAGTCCAAATACCTACGATAAATGAAAGGATTTTACCCAAAACGCTTCTTTAACATGGAATTTACAAAAGAACGGGTAATATAAAGTCATAAGTGAACCATATATGATATCATAATAATTAATATGATTCTTTAATAAGTCAATGACATTATTTAAATCATTATACAGGAGGTTCGGACACTTACGAAGCAAATCAGACCTAAGGTAAGTGAAATATCACAATCTCATTTTTATCCGAGATTGTTTATACTTTGGTATTTACTGGGTTGTATTTTATCATCCACATCCATGTTTCCTCAGTATGTAATACTATTTACATCCATATATAATTTGTAAATCCAATTTTACCCTTCGGTGACTTTTTAGTAAAAGATATGAATGGAATCTTTTGTTTTTGTTTTCGTACGAGGTACTTTTTGACTTTTCTGACAAATGTACGAGAAGAATGTTTTTTTAACTTATATGGCATGATTGGATATTTAAAACATTATTTCCAAGAAGCATACTTTACAAGTTTTCACGTATATTTTTAATTAACTTCTTTTAGTTTAGAATTGTATGACATGTTAAGAAAGGAAAAGTGTTTTTGAAGTAGAAAGGATATTTTCCTCAAGAATGGAGTTCAAGTGTTTTATCAAAATTATTTTCCATATAAGATAATAAAGGGTTCTTTTTCTGTCCCTATTATTACATTGATTTGATTATGTTGTGGTGGAATTATTTTTATGAATTCCTTTATCTTATATGAGTTGTTTTATGATGTCACGATGTTTAAGAATCCCATTTTTTATTACATGGGTTATGTTATAATGTATGGATTATGATTTTGTGGAACACATAAGAATGGTATCAATATGAGATGGGTGGGACCTATATCTACCTCCATTGCATTGGGTAAAGATTTTATATCTCATGAGATATACATGGCTGGAATGGTAGGTTATATCAGTTCAGTGAAACAGCAGTGAAACGAGGGTGACTCGGTTCAGAAATGGACTTTGTCCACTAAGATAGTCTTGGCAATGAGTCTTGACTAATAAGATATGATTCTCTATGATAATGTGTGTATGCCACAAAGTTTCATGTTTTATGTTATGATTATTGGGATTTCATTTCACTGCTATGATTTATCACATGTTATGAAATTATGCTCTTTTTTGGAGGTTAAGATTTCCAAAATGTTATGTTCTTATGAAAATGATGTGATTGATATTTCTTTTGTTTACCCTTACTGAGCATTTGAGATCACCCTTTTATGTTTTGTTTTCCCCAGGATATAAAAAAAGGTTTTAGGTTAAAAGAAAGAAGATATTTATGGGAGATGTTGAAGATCTTTCACCACGATTAGAAGATTATATTCCGAGTTTCCAAAGACACTAAACTATTACGGTCCTTGTGTGTGTGTTTTTTTATGTACTAAGTATTCCGCAAAAGTAATGTAATGTCCATGTACGTCAAGCTTCGGGTCTCTACAATTCCAATCTGATCAATAGGTTTATGGATACCTTGTTCATGTTCAGATCCACAAAATTAGATAATATCTTATGTGAAGTGATGAGGATTCCATAGTAGTTATGAATGATGTATATGGGAAATAGATTTTCAATAAAGATTCATTTATTTCCATGTAAAATCACTTATTTTCGGTGAATGATTAAACATGTTTTAAATTTGTTACTTAGATAATTTATCATTTCTTGATGTTTAAACATGTTTTAAAATTGTAGTGGAAATTGTTTTTCAAGTATGTTTTTGGTTTCTTAGTGTTTCATATAGGTTAAATATATAATTATTATATATCTAATACAATAATAAATTATATATCACAATATTAATAATTATTAAATAAAATTTTAACAAAAATTATTTGAATTCAGTTATTTAATATTTTATTTAATGTATAATTTACAAATAGATATTAATTGTTTTATGATTTATTAAAGTTAAAAATATTCTCAACACATTTATTATTCATATTAACTTTTTTCTATTTTTTGGAAAAAAAATTTATGTATTAATACTAATATAATTTTAATTTTATCATTCTATCGAAAAAATAATATTTTGTGATATGGTATTTACCGAAAAGTTATTAGGAGAGACAGATTTGTTTGTAAAATGAATTAGAAACCGAATATAACATACAATGTTTTTATAAAATATTTTCATTCAAATTAATTAAATTTTTTTAATATATTTCATTAAAAAAAATAGTTAGGATTTATTAACATCAAATCCCCTTCTTTATCATGCATTGCACCGAATATTGAGTTCTTCAAATGTTTTTTTTACACACAAGCTCTAGTCATACCAAAAAATAATAAAATATTATTGTTACTATGATAGTTGTCACCTATCCATTAGCATGGTTGAAATAAATGATCTTAATTAAATTATAATGTTATTGTTTACACATTTTTATGAAATTGTTTCATTGGTTACTAATTAATTGGTAACTAAATTAAACACCAATTGAATATAAAGGATGTGTTTTTTTGAAAAAGTATTTTTATAACCAGAATGTTGTTTTATCATAAAATATAAAAATAATAAATACTATTTAAATATATTAATGAAAATTATATTTTATATATTCAGGAATAATTAGATTCATCTAATGAGTTTGATAGACATAAGGTAAGAATAAATTCATTTTCATTTTTGAATAGTTGTATATTTGTAAAATGCAGTTTTACCTCCTTTTAATGGATCACCTATTTTAAATATATTTTTTGACATGTTCAAAATCATTATTTGATAAAAGTTAAATAATTTTTTAAATCATTAAATCTAAATTTATTTTGGAATAATTATTGGTTTTTTCTGAGAATATTTTTTTTAGATAATAGTAATAATATAGAATTTTAAATGAACACAACTATTTCATATAATTTATTTGTATGCTTAAATTATATTTTTATTTGGTTTTAATGTATTTTCATTATTATTAAATCAATAATTCCAAATTATTTCATTGGGGTTTTTTTATATTTTGAATTCATAAATAAAACGTAGAATATTATTGAACACATTTACATTAAAACCCGCTTTGACATCCCGTCTGCATGATTAAATTTAAATCAATTTATTCAACTTGTTCTACTGTAATTTTGAAAAAAGGATTCCGTATATTGAATTTTAATAATTAATAATTTAAAATAATGTCAACATATTTTTCCCTAAAAATATTAGTGAACACAATTAAAAATAATTACAACATTTAAGGTAAAAACTATTTTACTTAGTGGTTAAACTATATTATTTTTTTGATCAATTACATAGAAACAAGTCCAGAACTCATTGGTCGGCCATGGTTAGATCATCAACACACATGGAAACTATTTTGTTCATTATTTACATCAAATTATTTCATAGATACCTCCTATCCGTTTTTAACCTTTTATAATTCCAAGAATGCCAATCCCCTCCACTATAAAAATGAATTTATCCCCCTCACTTGTCACGACCCGACCTCGGGGCCCGTGCCATGACTACCCCAAGCCCACCTTCCATAGGCCAGGGGCTGGCGACTAGCACCAAGACGTAAAATCCCGGTAAACAGGGAAGGCATTGCCTTTATAAGTAACAACCACCACAGAGTCAGCAAGCGGAAAATAACTACAAAGTACAGAAAAGTAAAGGGGGCCGGAATACAAACCCAACTGAAAGTACAACTGAAAAAGTAAAGAACAGCAACTGAAGAAAAGACGGCGGCCTCGTGTCGTCCACTGGCAATCCCACCTGAAGGGTGGGTACAGATAGCCTCCAGGATCCTCGGGTCCCACGTCCGCTCCGAGCACGTCCCGCCCAGTGGTCCACCTCCAGGTACCGTCCTGCTCCACGCCCCAACCGTGATCAGCGCTGTCTGTCATCTGCATCCAACACAACAAGGTGCGGGCATAGCCCGTGCAGGGGTGAGTATAAGCTACTCAGTAAGGACCTAGAGACCCCCGAAGGTCTCCCGAAATCCACAAAGGATATAGCACAAAAGAAAGATGCAATCACGAAGTAACATCTGACTCGACTTAGGTATATGCCCATACATATACCTAAGTCCCCAATTCTAGCTCTGCTCACGATCTCAAGAACAACTCAATCCACGCAGGAAAGCAAGACTCAAATCCACAAGGAGAGTAAACAGTAAATCCACATAGGATAGTTCAACACAACCCACAAAGGAGAGTAACATACGATTCAGCTCAACCAGGTATACTTTTTCAGATGACGTCAAAGATGATCACTGATCCATCTAAGTCGTCGGACCCACGAAGGATCGATAGGTACTAACCCCCGCAAAAGACCCACACAGGATCGGGCTCACACAGAACCTGTAGGCAGTGGCTCACACAGAACCGGTAGTAAGGACCCACATAGGATCGGGCTCACACAGAACCTGTAGCACTGATCCACGTAGGATCACTGAGTGCAGTAGTAGACGCAGTCCACTGAGGATCTCTGCACAGTCGTCGCCGTAGTCCACGGAGGATCTCTGCTCTACCATCGTCACAGTCCACGGAGGATCTCTGCTCTGCCGTCGTCGCAGTCCACGGAGGATCTCTGCTCTGTCGTCGAAGTCACAGCCAGCGCTAGGGTTCCCGCACACAGCGAGCTCGTTTAGGAGGGTCCGCTCCACGAGCCGAGAGTCTGATACATCAACTGACACGTAGTCCGAAGTTGATGTATCCAAAAGTTCCGTATCGACAACAGGATCTCAACGCAACAGACGGCGCGTCAATCGGACGCCCGGTCTGATAGTTATTGGCATTTTCGTCCCAGGGGCCCGGTTGGTTTTTAGGGCAAAACCAACCGGACCGTACTCCGCCTGTGTCCGATCCTCGGGCGGTGTATGCCAAAAGTTCTGTCTCACTTAGAGGAAACTACCACAGCTGACGGTACGTCGATCGGACGTCCGTAGCTCAAGTTATGAGCGTTTCCGCTCCGAGGGCCCGGTTGGTTTCATGTATGAACCAACCCGGCTGAACCCAAAGTCTTCCGAAACCTTGAGTGTAATATACTGAAACGACCGTATCAATCCAAGGATCGCGTATCCGCTGATGGTTCGTCAATCGGAGGTCCCAGGCCCAAGATATGGGCAAAAGACCGAAGAAGGCCGGAAAACTGGGGTTCTGGGCCCGGGGCGACCCGGCCCGAACCCCCCCTGGGTCGGCCGAACCGGGTCGCCCCGAACCGGGTCAGCCCGACCCGGCCCCACCCGGCTAGGCCGGGTCCGGTCCGGTATGGGCGCGGCCCGGCCGACCCGCCCGGCCGGCTCGGCTTCGGCCGAACGGCCGAAGAAGCCGCCGTGGGTTTGACCCGCGGCTTGGAGGAACGCGGCCCGCGCGGACCGCGTGCTGGGTGGCCGGACCGCGGACGCGGTCCGGCGGTTCGCCGCCGCCACGGCTCGGCCGCGGCGGAATTCCCGGCGGCGCGCCGGGCGCCGCCGCCTCCGGTTGCCGGCGCCGCCGCGCCGGCGACCCGCGCCGCCGCCGCCTTCCGCGGGCCGCCGGAGTTGCTCCGGTGGCCCGTTTTGCCTCCCGTCTGCACCATTGCTCCTCCCGGGGGCCGATCTTCACTGCGGGATCAACAGATCGCCCTTGCCGCACGGTTCGTCGTCGTCCGCCAAATCCGCACAACAAAAGATCGGCGGAGGGTTGCCGGGTCTTGTTTGTTAGACCCGCACCCTCTGCGTTAGTCATAAACAAAGGGAGAAAAAGAAATGACCAATCAACAATTTTAAATAAATTAAAATTGTTCCGTGATCGGGTTCATTATTTTAAAAGAATAAACATGGGAAGTAAAATATTCCAACAACCCCTACCTTGTCGTCGTCGTCGGACGAGAGGTCGTCGCGGAATCGCTCGTCGCGGAAGGAGGGGATCGTCGCGTCGTCGCGGAAGAGACGTTCGTCGCACCGCGGGAAAAACGTCGCGCCGACGATCTCCGGATCTAGAACAAACGGATTAAATTAATTAAATCCGTTGTCATTGAAATTAAAAAGGAAGAATTAAACGATCCGATTCTCACCTTAGTTGCCGAACGAGGATCGGCCGCGGAAGAAGAGGCGTCGCCGAAGAACGTCGCGAGTAGAGCTCGTCGACGTCGCAGATCACGGCGTGCGTCGTCGAATTCCGATCGCCGGCGTTCTTCGCGTTCTTCGCGTTCTTCGCGAGGAGGGTGGAGGTTTAGAGGACCTCGCACAACAGGAGGATCCTCCAAAATAGACAAGTTTGTCTATTTTATTATTTTGCTAACAACCACAAAACGCGTAAGTAACGACCCATTAAATTCGTTGAATTAATTCAACGGATGAAACAGCCCATTTAATTCACGAAATAAACCGCCCAATTAAATGGTCTGTTAAGAAATTAAAGAAAACGCGTCGGTTGACTTTTCAGTTACTTTGACGGGTTTTCGCGGGTGCGTTACTTAGCGAAAGAAACGGAGGGGCTCGTGCGGGCCCCACCTCACAAATATCCTAACAAGGGGTAGGATATTTCCGGATAGCACCCTATCCGCTTTAACTCAGTTCAAGTGGCTTCCAAGCAGCTTAAGTGAAATAAAATAAAGTTGTCGCACAAATTTTATTTTATTTCTGACTTAAAGCCCCAAAATTTAAAAACCACGTCTGAGCAAACGCAACTCCGGAAGAGGCGTTTCTCCGAAAATACCGGCGCAGCGATTTCATCGGTGCCCTCAGAATTCGATTCCGGGCACCGGTTCAAAAGATAGAAAAACCCGCTCGTCCGTTCACTGAACGTACCCGAACCAAAGTTCGGAAATTGATTCCGGGCACACCGAGCCTCGGAATCAGGTGCCGTCTGAAGCTGCGCTCTTGTAAAATTTCAAAGAAAATTAAGAAAAAAATTTCCTTGAAATTTTCGGGTCTTTACATTACTCCCACCTCAGGGCTTTACATCCCCGTAAAGATACATCAAAACTAGGGGAACAAATGGGGGTACTGAGCACGCATCTGAGCCTCCCTCTTCCAAGTTCTCTCCTAGAGGTTCCCGTGCTGCCATCTGACGCGCACAAGAGGAATCGACCGCCCATGTAGGACCCGCTCCTGTCGATCCTCGATCTCCACTGGGACCTCCGCAAAAGTCGCACCATCGTCCACGTCCAGCTCCCCAAAGTCGATGATGTGCGTCGGGTCGTGCACGTATCTCCTCAGCTGAGACACGTGGAAGACGTCGTGCACCCGGTGCAACTGAGGTGGTAGAGCCAGGCGATAAGCCACCTCTCCTATCCTGCTGAGGACCTGGAAAGGCCCGATGAAGCGTGGAGACAACTTGCCGCCTTGGCCAAATCTCCGTAAACCACGTCGAGGTGAGACACGCAAAAAGACGTGGTCGCCATCCTCAAACTCTAGTGGCCTCCGCCTCCTGTCAGCATATGACTTCTGCTGGCTCTGAGCTGTCCTCATCCTCTCCTGGATGATCTGGACCTTCTCTGTCATGGCTCGGACCATCTCTGGTCCCACGAGTGCTGACTCCCAAGGGTCTGTCCAGCACAACGGTGATCTGCAGGGTCTGCCGTACAACGCCTCGTATGGTGCCATCCCGATGGTGGAGTGGTAGCTGTTGTTGTACGCGAACTCCACCAAGGGTAGGTGGTCCTCCCAGTTGCGACCAAAGTTGAGAACACATGCACAGAGCATGTCCTCGAGTTTCTGTATGGTCCTCTCCGTCTGACCATCCGTCTGAGGGTGGAAGGCTGTGCTCAGATGGAGCCGTGTCCCGAACGCCTCCTGCGACCCCTTCCAAAGCCGGGAAGTGAAACGAGCATCTCGATCGGAGATGATAGACGATGGAACACCGTGAAGCCGTATGATCTCCTGGACGTAAAGACGTCCCAAGCTCTCCACTGAGCCCTACTCTCTGATGGGTAAGAAGTGAGCCGACTTGGTGAGTCGGTCGACAATCACCCAAATGGAGTCATGACCTCTGGAAGTGCGTGGAAGTCCAGTCACGAAGTCCATAGATATGCCGTCCCACATCCACTCCGGGACCTCCACGGGCTGTACCAAGCCTGCTGGTACCTGATGCTCTGCCTTCACCTGCTGGCAGGTGAGGCATCGTGAAACGAACTCAGCCACATCTTTCTTCATGCCCGGCCACCAGTGCTGTCGTCTATGATCCTGGTACATCTTCGCCACTTCGGGATGTACCGCCAAGGGAGATGTGTGAAACTCTCTCAGCACCTCCTCTCGTAAAGCGACTGGTACGAAGGTACGTCCTCTGAAAAGGATGTCGTGCTCTGCTCCAAGGGAGAAACCATCAGGCGCCTGACCTGAGGATATCAGTGCACGCCGGGTCTCACAGTCAGCGTCCCCACGCTGAGCCTCTCTGACCCGCTGTAGAAGTAGAGGAGAGACTGTGAGAGACTGAAGAAAGACTGATCCGTCTCTATCCACGAAGGATATATGTAAGGAGGATAGCTGCTCCGTCGCCTCCTCAAGTAGCTGAATGCCCGTCCTCCTGCTGAGGGCATCGGCTACCACGTTCCCCTTTCCAGGAGTATAGACTATCTCAAAGTCATAGTCCTGGAGGAACTCAAGCCATATCCACTGTCTCAGGTTCAGGTCCTTCTGAGAGAAGATATACCTGAGACTCTGGTGGTCAGAAAAGACTGTGAAGCGCTCGCCCATCAGATAGTGCCGCCAAGTCTTCAGAGCGAAGACCACTGCTGCTAACTCCAGGTCATGAGTGGCGTAGTTCTGCTCATGCGGCCTCAACTGACGTGATCCGTAGGCGATCACGGCCCGCTCCTGCATCAGGATGCACCCGATTCCAGTCCCTGATGCATCGCAGTAAACTACGTATCCAACTCCCTTCTCAGGCAACCTCAAGATAGGTGCGCTGTTCAATCTCTGTCTCAGCTCCTGGAAGCTCTGCTGACATCTGTCTGACCACACAAAGGGTTTCCCCTTCTTTGTCAAAGCTGAGAGTGGTGCCGCAACTCTGGAGAAGTCTGGCACGAATCTCCGATAGTATCCGGCTAGGCCCAAGAAGCTCCGCACCTCCGTCACGCTCTTGGGTGGCTCACAAGCTAGCACTGCCTCGATCTTCGCGGGATCCACTGCAACTCCCGCCTCAGAGATGACGTGCCCCAAGAAAGGGACCTCACTTAACCAGAACTGGAATTTTGAGAGCTTGCCATAAATCTAGTGCTTTCAGAGTGTGTCTAGCACAACTCGCAGGTGGTAGGCATGCTCCTCCTCAGTCGTCGAGTATACCAAAATGTCGTCAATGAAGACCATGACAAATCGGTCGAGGTATGGCTGTAAGATCCTGTTCATGAGGCTAATGAACACTGCTGGATCATTGGTTACGCCGAACGGCATAACCAAGAACTCATAATGGCCATAATGACACCTGAAGGCCGTCTTCTGCACGTCCTCGTCTCGAACTCTGAGCTGATGATAGCATGACCGGAGGACTATCTTCGAGAACCACCGCGCTCCCTTGAGCTGATCGAAGAGGTCATCAATCCGTGGCAGCGGATACTTGTTCCTTACTGTCACCTGGTTCAGGCGACGATAGTCGACACACAGTCGCAAGCTCCCGTCCGCCTTCTTGGCGAACAAAATCGGGGAAGCCCAGGGTGAAACACTGGGTCGGATAAACCCCTTGCTCTGCAAGTCCTCCAACTGTACCCGCAGCTCTCGAAGCTCGGCGGGGGCCATCCGAAATGCTGGAGTAGATATCGGGGCTGTCCCGGGGTACAAGTCGATGTAAAAGTCTACCTCTCTATGAGGAGGTAGCCCTGGAACGTCGTCGGGAAAGACGTCCACTTACTGGTCCACCACTGCAGGAAAAACTGGACTCCGCACATCCACGGCTCCTAGGATGAGGCTAGCCAACTGATGAGAGATGGGCTGCACTCTCCTCCGCGGAAGTCCATCCTGTGCTGCAAAGGTTCCCTTATCGCCGGTGAAGGTAAACCTGCTCCCGTCGGTGCGAACACATCGCACCTTGCGCCTAAAACAGTCGATCTGGGCATGAACCGTGGATAGCCAATCCATGCCCAAGATGACGTCGTAAGGCCTCGACGCCGCTACAAGGAGATCCCAGCCGAAGCTCTCGCCTCCTAGAGTAAGCTCACACTGCCGGTACCAGTGCGTAATCGTCGAGTCTGCTCCCGTAGGAGTCTCTAGCCGTAAGGATCGAGCCAACGGCTCAGTCGGAATCTCCGAGCTCCGAACAAGGGCAGAGGCTATGAAAGAGTGACTCGCTCCTGTGTCTATAAGTACTGCAGCAAGGGTGGAATAGACACAGATCGTACCTCGAATCATCTCTGGCATGTCGGGGTCGTAGGCCTCAACTGCCTGGAGCTGGGCCTGTCCCTGCCCGCCAGCTCCCTGTGGTCGAGGTGGCCCTCCTGGTGGTGGTGGGGGTAGAGCCTGGAAGCGTTGCCCACCACCCGCTGCTCGACCAGCTCCTCTGCCTCGTCCGCCTCCTCCCTGCGGACCGCCACAGTCGACCCTCTGCCTCTGCCTGGGTGGCCCCTCCACCGTCTTCTGCTCCTCTGGTCGGCGAGTCGGGCAGTCACGAGCCATGTGACCCTGCCCGCCGCAGGAGTAGCACAGCCTACCTCTCGGAAGGCTGGCACTCCGCTGTGTGCCCCGCACTGCTGAGCCGGTGTCCTGAGGCCGTCTGCGTGGGGGTCTGGTCTGCCTGGACCCGAGAGTCATCTGTCGGCTACCTGCTGCCGAAGACTCAGCTACCTGCCGCCCTGCGCTAGGTCTCGCCGCTGAAGAAGGCTCTGCCAGGAAGCTCTCGATCAGGAGGGCTTGCTCCAGCACTCCCGCCTGGGTCGGAATGCTGAGGGAGATCAGTGACGCCCGAATCTCCTGTCGCAAGCCCTGCTCGAAGGTCCGGGCCCGGAAGAAGGGGTCCCATACCATGTCGGTCGAGTAGCGAGATAGGTCAGTGAACCTCGCCGCGTACTGAGCGACCGTCATGCTGCCCTGGCGCAGCTGGAGAAGCTCCTGGATGTGCACCGCTCGGAGGGTGGCCAGGACGAACTCAGAGCGGAAGAGGCTCTCGAAGTCTGTCCAGAGCAAGGATGCCTCATCGTGAACCTGGAGCATCAAGCTCCACCATCGTCCTGTCGCCGCCTGCAGGAGGCTTGCCGCGAGAATCACCATGAGATCCGCTGGTGTCCTCACTAGACTAAAGATCCGTACCACCTCCTCTAGCCAGTCCTCGGCGGCCTGGGGGTCCGCCTCACCGCGAAACCTGGGCGGTCGCTGGCTCTGAAACTCATGCAGTGCCCTGAGGCGACGTGCATCGTCAGCGTCTGGTACTGGTAGCATCGGTGGCTCGGCGGGTAAAGCAACCGCCGGTGCCACTGCTGGCAAAGGGCCCTGCACCGAGGCCTCGTCGCTCGGTGGGCTGCCGTCGCGCCCTACACTCGGAACCCTAGCTGGCTGTCGTCGCGGGGCCATCCTGAAAAGGAGAACAAGAGCACCACAGTCAGAAAAGTATACCTGGTGAGCTGGCACAAGTAATCACAAGGAAAACATGGGACTTTCATAAAGCAGATCAGTATACCCGGTGAGCTGACACAGGTAATCACAATGAAAACTTGAAACACACACGCAATCAATGTTTTCATGCATTAAGTCGGAAATCAGGAGTCAGGGTCCTGGTGTACGGATACGTCGGCCGACGCACCAACACTGGGCTCCCTGAACTGATAACCACACTCAATACACTAAACACTATTTCTTCATATAGAAAGAAAAGACGATCAGAGTCTGCGGTAGAACCGACCACCTCTGATACCAATTTGTCACGACCCGACCTCGGGGCCCATGCCGTGACTACCCCAAGCCCACCTTCCATAGGCCAGGGGCTGGCGACTAGCACCAAGGCGTAAAATCCCGGTAAACAGGGAAGACATTGCCTTTATAAGTAACAACCACCACAGAGTCAGCAAGCGGAAAGTAACTACAAAGTGCAGAAAAGTAAAGGGGGCCAGAATACAAGCCCAACTGAAAGTACAACTGAAAAAGTAAAGAACAGCAACTGAAGAAAAGACGGCGGCCTCGTGTCATCCACTGGAAATCCCACCTGAAGGGTGGGTACAGATAGCCTCCAGGCTCCTCGGGTCCCACGTCCGCTCCGAGCACGTCCCGCCCAGTGGTCCACCTCCAGGTATCGTCCTGCTCCACGCCCCAACTGTGATCAGCGCTGTCCGTCGTCTGCATCCAACACAACAAGGTGCGGGCATAGACCATGCAGGGGTAAGTATAAGCTACTCAGTAAGGACCCCGAGACCCCCGAAGGTCTCCCGAAATCCACAAAGGATATAGCACAAAAGAAAGATGCAATCACGAAGTAACATCTGACTCGACTTAGGTATATGCCCATACATATACCTAAGTCTCCAATTCTAGCTCTGCTCACGAGCTCAAGAACAACTCAATCCATGCAGGAAAGCAAGACTCAAATCCACAAGGAGAGTAAACAGTAAATCCACATAGGATAGTTCAACACAACCCACAAAGGAGAGTAACATAAGATTCAGCTCAACCAGGTATACTTTTTCAGATGACGTCAAAGATGATCACTGATCCATCTAAGTCATCGGACCCACGAAGGATCGATAGGTACTAACCCCCGCAAAAGACCCACACAGGATCGGGCTCACACAGAACCTGTAGGCAGTGGCTCACACAGAACCGGTAGTAAGGACCCACATAGGATCGGGCTCACACAGAACCTGTAGCACTGATCCACGTAGGATCGCTGAGTGCAGTAGTCGACGCAGTCCACTGAGGATCTCTGCACAGTCGTCGCCGCAGTCCACGGAGGATCTCTGCTCTGCCGTCGTCGCAGTCCACGGAGGATCTCTGCTCTGCCGTCGTCGCAGTCCACGGAGGATCTCTGCTCTGTCGTCGAAGTCACAGCCAGCGCTAGGGTTCCCGCACACAGCGAGCTCGTTTAGGAGGGTCCGCTCCACGAGCCGAGAGGCTGATACATCAACTGACACGTAGTCCGAAGTTGATGTATCCAAAAGTTCCGTATCGACAACAGGATCTCAACGCAACAGACGGCGCGTCAATCGGACGCCCGGTCTGAGAGTTATTGGCATTTTCGTCCTAGGGGCCCAGTTGGTTTTTAGGGCAAAACCAACCCGACCGTACTCCACCTGTGTCCGATCCTCGGGCAGAGTATGCCAAAAGTTCCGTCTCACTTAGAGGAAACTACCACAGCTGACGGTACGTCGATCGGACGTCCGTAGCTCAACTTATGAGCGTTTCCGCTCCGAGGGCCCGATTGGTTTCGTGTACGAACCAACCCGGCCGAACCCAAAGTCTTCTGAAACCTTGAGTGTAATATACCGAAACGACAGTATCGATCCAAGGATCGCGTAGCCGCTGACGGTTCATCAATCGGAGGTCCCAGGCCCAAGATATGGGCAAAAGACCGAAGAAGGCCCGAAAACGGGGGTTCTGGGCCCGGGGCGACCCGGCCCGAACCCCCCCTGGGTCGGCCGAACCGGGTCGCCCCGAACCGGGTCGGCCCGACCCGGCAAGGCCGGGTCCGGTCCGGCCTGGGCGCGGCCCGGCCGACCAGACCGGCCGGCTCGGCTTTGGCCGAACGGCCGAAGACGCCGCCGCGGGTTTGACCCGCGGCTTGGAGGAACGCGGCCCGCGCGGGCCGCGTGCTGGGTGGCCGGACCGCGGACGCGGTCCGGCCGTTCGCCGCCGCCACGGCTCGGCCGCGGCGGAATTCCCGGCGGCGCGCCGGGCGCCACCGCCTCCGGTCGCTGGCGCCGCCGCGCCGGCGACCCGCGCCGCCGCGGCCTTCCGCGGGCCGCCGGAGTTGCTCCGGTGGCCCATTTTGCCTCCCGTCTGCGCCATTGCTCCTCCCGGGGGCCGATCATCACTGCGGGATCAACGGATCGCCCTTGCCGCACGGTTCGTCGTCGTCCGCAAAATCCTCACAACAAAAGATCGGCGGAGGGTTGTCGGGTCTTGTTTGTTAGACCCGCACCCTCCGCGTTTGTCATAAACAACGGGAGAAAAAGAAATGACCAATCAACAATTTTAAATAAATTAAAATTGTTCCGTGATTGGGTTCTTTATTTTAAAAGAATAAACACGGGAAGTAAAATATTCCAACAACCCCTACCTTGTCGTCGTCGTCGGACGAGAGGTCGTCGCTGAATCGCTCGTCGCGGAAGGAGGGGATCGTCGCGTCGTGGCGGAAGAGACGTTCGTCGCACCGCGGGAAAAACGTCGCGCCGACGATCTCCGGATCTAGAACAAACGGATTTAATTAATTAAATCCATTGTCATTGAAATTAAAAAGGAAGAATTAAACGATCCGATTCTCACCTTAGTTGCCGAACGAGGATCGGCCGCGGAAGAAGAGGCGTCACCGAAGAACGTCGCGGGTAGAGCTCGTCGACGTCGCAGATCACGGCGTGCATCGTCGAATTCCGGTCGCCGGCATTCTTCGCGTTCTTCGCGTTCTTCGCGTTCTTCGCGAGGAGTGTGGAGGTTTAGAGGATCTCGCACAACAGGAGGATCCTCCAAAATAGACAAGTTTGTCTATTTTATTATTTTGCTAACAACCGCAAAACGCGTAAGCAACGACCCATTAAATTCGTTGAATTAATTCAACGAATGAAACAGCCCATTTAATTCACGAAATAAACCGCCCAATTAAATGGTCTGTTAAGAAATTAAAGAAAACGCGTCGGTTGACTTTTCAGTTACTTTGACGGGTTTTCGCGGGTGCGTTACTTAGCGAAAGAAACGGCGGGGCTCATGCGGGCCCCACCTCACAAATATCCTAACAAGGGGTAGGATATTTCTGGATAGCACCCTATCCGCTTTAACTCAGTTCAAGTGGATTTCAAGCAGCTTAAGTGAAATAAAATAATGTTGTCGCACAAATTTTATTTTATTTCTGACTTAAAGCCCCAAAATTTAAAAACCACGTCTGAGCAAATGCAACTCCGGAAGAGGCGTTTCTAAGCAAATATCGGCGCTGCGATTTCATTGGTGGCCTCAGAATTCGATTCCGGGCACCGGTTCAAAAGATAGAAAAACCCGCTCGTCCGTTCACTGAACGTACCCGAGCCAAAGTTCGGAAATTGATTCCGGGCACACCGGGCCTCGGAATCAGGTGTCGTCTGAAGCTGCGCTCTTGTAAAATTCCAAAGAAAATTAAGAAAAAAATTTCCTTGAAATTTGAGGGTCTTTACATCACTTACAAAAATCGATCTAGAACTTTTGTCTCATACAAACCCTACAAAAATAACCTCCAAAAATATATTATCTCATTATAGAATCCATGAATTGGTCATAAATAAATATAAGGAAGTCTTTTGGTGAAATATAAAAATGGTTACCACAAAAAGATAATGATAAAGAGACACCTGACATGTCAAACTCATGGTAAGGGATTTATTCTCAAAATTCTTTAATTATTTCCTTTATTGATGTTATAAACACAATATATTTTATTAGTTGTATATACATCTCCATTCACATATCATATCATGAATTTATTTATTTTCACATTATTTACTCTTTTGTCAAATTTTATAACTTCATAGGTATTATAATTAAAATATACTCATATGAGGTACATTGATTAAAAAATATCATTTTAAAAAGATTGAATATTTCATTTCAAAATATTTTTCTACATGTAAATATTCTTGATATTATTGTATATTTATATTTTTATTGATATTAAAGGATTAAAAAATCATTTTCACATCTGTTTTAAGTTTCATGTAATCTTTTTAACAAGGAATATTTTTATATATTTTATATATATTGTTTTGAAAAAACAAAAAATGAAAAGTCATATTTTATTTTTTATAGAAAAAAATTTAATTTAATCATGAAGTGTGTTTAATTTCTAGAAAACTTTTCAATATTATATTTTTTAATAATTAAAAAACTCGATTTCGGTTTTTGGTTATCATTTTATTGAAAACAGGTTTTCAAATAAAATGATGTTTTTGTATTAAAAAAGGTTTATTAAAATAGGGTTATTATTATCTGAAAGTGTTTTCATATGGGTTTAATTTGTTTTCAAATTTATTTGTGATTATAGTGTCATATAAATTATATGGTACATTAAAAATATATGAAATTGGTGAACCTATTACATTTTTTACATGGGGTGGCCCAAATACCGTTAGGTGAGCCCATAATATAATATACATATGGTGGCCTAGATAGCACCAGGTGAGTCTCTTATATATTATATGTGTGGTGTCCCAGATAGTATCAACTCAGCATGTTGCAACTTATATATGGGGTTTCCTAGACTGTTCCAAGGGATCCTGTTACTTCTTAAAGGATGGGTGGGTCTGTGATATCCCCAAAATTAATTGTTTATGGAAGTTGACCATAGGGTTATTCCATTTGTATGAGAGAATTTTTTATACATTTTGTATGGTTATTCCTATGAAAAGTGTTTTGATATTTTTTTAATAAATATGACGCTCTTTGTCACCTAAAAGAGTGTTAATTATTTTCTACGGGTATTTATAATTTCCTTTGAGAAAAAATGTGTGTTTTTTCACGTGAGAATGTTTTGATTTATATTCTAAAATAAAAATTAAGATAAATTTAATTTTATATTATTTTTATTGATATTAAAAAAATAACAGTTTTCTTTTTTCTATATACCTTACTATGATTTTGTTCCCATCCAATTTTTTAAAATGTTTTCATAGGTTTTAATGATGGGTAATGGAATGGAAGATGTAAAGATAAAATTCCTACTGATTCCCCATGAAAAAAACTGTTACTTTATTGTAAAAGATTTATAATATAGGAAAAATATTTATTGATCATAAGTTTCCACAATTTATTTTATAAATTTTTAATGTATGATTTACGGACTAATTCTAAAAAACATTAAATTTGAAAATAAATGATGTGTGAATGAAAATAAATTATTGACTCAAACTAATGATTATGAAATGTATATGATTAGTTCAATATATTTGGTATTATAGTATAGTTCATAAAAAATTAGAAGATAGTATAGTGTTAATAGAATTATAATATAATATTTTACTTTATTGATAAGATGAAATGATAAAAAAATTATATTTTTATATTTCTTTGATTGAACTAGTTTTATTCGGAATGGTTTTCCGTAAAGAAAATAGTGGAGCTATAAAGGTAAGAATGTGGGAGTGAAATAGCCTTCCAAATTAGCATCCTGATATAGTTGAAATTGTAATTGGATAGTTTGTTTTAGTGATGGCCAAATATAGTAAATTTATAAATGTTGGTCATATCCATGCTAGTGACGAAACCGATCTACGATGATGAAACATGTTAACAGTGGGAAATTTCATGAGGAAAAATCCTCCATAATTCAGATGATCCTCTAATCCAATGATGGCTAATGTATGGATAAATACCGTGGACAAGATATTGGATGCCATGGGGTGTTCAAAACATTATAAGGTAGCCCTTTCCATCTATAGTTTTAAAGGTGAAGATGATTGGTGGTGGACTTTGAATAACTAGCGAGAAATATGATATTTATTCCATGGAATTTGAAACATTTATGGATATTGTTTTATGAAATATTTCCCTAGAATAGTTCATCTCATGGTAGAGAAACAATATTCTGAAATGAAAGTCAAAAGATAAGGAATCAGTTTCCGTGTCTTAAGAAAACATCAAAATATTTTCCAAGTAGGTTCGAATTTTATTTGAGAAATTGATAGAAAAATTAATTTATTTTAATCATGATTGATACCAATTCTAAAAATAACTTTGGACTATAATGAATTTTAATTTTATGAGAATGTGGTTCATTGAGATGTTGAAGTTTAAATGGTGTTTTTCAAGAATCACATTCCATGATATGGGAAGAATAATAAACAATCAAGGAAAGAAACCAACAATGAAATCTAGAGATAAGTCTATAACGTGTTCCATGTGTTGTAAAATACATTTTGGGGAATGTATGTTAGGATCTGGAAGGTGTTACCAATGTTGTATGTCTGGTCACAAGGTTTTTTTACTACAAAGAGAATAATTCTAAACAATCCAAGAGTGAGATAATAGATATCTAGCCAACAATATGATTGTTTAATTGTAATGTGTTGTTACATTACAGTAACGAGACTCCATATAAACTTAATATTGGTGTAAATATAAATTAAAATAATAAAAAAGGGATGATAAATCATTTTATACTATTAATGTTAATGTTGGGCCATCTAGTGACATGGATAAACTCTGACAGCTCTAGGGGGATCGATATTTTTCATAAGATGATCATATGACCATTATCATAGAAACCTCTCTTATAATGTTTTAAATAATAAAAATACAATGGGAGACATTTATTGAGTTTATATAGATGAGTGAGATTTATGTTTAGAAGTTGTTTATGGAAAAATACCATTACTTTTTCGAACATAATTTTAATGTTATTTATAACCATTATGGTTATATCACTGTGGAATTATTTAGTTGTAAGCTCAGGTATTAGTATTAAACATTAGATATAAATGTATTATTAATCTCATGAATATTTTAATTATATAGATATGTGATAACCTGTTTGGTTTTCATTATTATTTAACGATAGGAGGAATATCGTGCTATCCTTTTAAGGATTATGTGATCTGTTAGAAGTTGATTCTAGTGATTGAGCCATGAAAAGATATCCTTTATATTCATTGTTTAGATAAAGAGATTATTCTATGGAAGAAATTTATTAAATGATAAATCATTACTCATAAAGTATATATATTTCATTATGATCTTAGTATACATGGTGACATAATCAATCAACTCTACGTAAAGGATTTTAAAATGAAATGTTATCATATTACAATCTATTCTGATGATATAAATGAAATTTTCCACACCTATTGTTCTAGTGTATTTTACATCATTTAATACCTCTCGACTTTGTTCTCTATCACACTCTATTTGTCCAATAGAATTAGTTTTCACTTCAAAATACATCATTTAATTTTCCACCAATGGTTTCCATATGGGGATTCCTAGTTATATGTAAATTATGGTGACCATTATATTTACCACTTTCTCTTTTTAATAGTTATTTTATTAACACTTTTTAATATGTGGGTTTTAATAAATTAAATCTAGAAATGATAATCAATTGATAACCTGGATGAAATTCGAGGGGGAAATTAATTTTATGGGGGGGGTTCTTGTAGCATCCTGATATCTTATAAAAATATTCATTCAAAGCAATTTAAATTAATTAATACATTTTATAAAACTGAATATTTAGTTTATCTTTACATAAACACAACTCCATGTTCATCTTTCATTGCAAAAAACATCATGTTCCTTCTATGACTTCTGTTACACATAAGCTCCAGTCTTATTAGACATCAATATACTATTAATATTATTATGATAGTTAGAACCTAGCTATTGGAATTCTTGGAATAAATGATATTAAATAAATTAAGAAATTATAGATTAAAAAATCTTATAAAATAAATTTATTGGTTACCAATTAATTAGAAATTAAATTAATGAATAATCGAATGTAAAGGATGTTTTTTAGAAAACAATTATGACATCAATAGTATTTTTTCATAAATATTTCCATTAATAATAATTAGTGAATGATTTTATTGAAATTTATATGTTCTATATTCAATAAAATATTTCCAAATTCATCAAATATTTATGATATGATTAATATAAGAATAAATATTATTTTATTCATAAAAACTCATATATTTTTAAAAGGTAGTTTTATCGCCCTTTAATGGCATTCCTATTATAAATCAAAAATTTTAAACATTAATAATTTCTATTTGACATAAAAAATATCAATTTTTAAATCATAATAACAGAATATACTTTTGGTGAATTTTTGTTATTTTTAAATGAACTTTCTATTTTTGGTGAATAAGTAACAAAATTGAATTTTTATATAAAACAATTTTTTTTGTAATTTATTTATATTTTTGAATTATATTTTGAATTTTTTTTAAGAAAAATTAGTTTAATTTTAAATATATTAATCCAACTTATATCATTGGGATCATTTTTTTTTTGAGTTGACATACAAAAACAGAGAAATATTTTTAAAATATTCACTCTAAAAACGTGTTCGTCATCCAGTCTGCAAGGTTAATTTAAAATTAATTTATTGAAATATTTGATTAAAATTTGAAAAAATGGATTCCTAATTTGGAATGAAAAAAATATAATGTCTAATATGGTCAACATAGTTTTTTTAACCAAATATTTATTATTGAATTAAATAAAAATTAAATTTAATAATTAATGTCAAAACAAATTTACTTAGTGGATAATCATTAATCTAAAGTGGGAAATTTACCTAGACACATGTCCAACACCCGTTGTATAGGAATTATTCGTCCATATTTTTAATTGGAATTAATATGGTTCATAATTTTAGTAAAATAATTTAAGATATACCTCCCAATAATGTTTATATTTTTCTTTTTATAAGAATGTCACTCCCTCAACTATAAAACGGAACTCACCCCCTCGCTTCTACACACCTCAAAATCCATTTTGACTCATCCAAACCCTACCCAAAAAATCTCTAAATGTATCTCCCCTCATCCTAAAAGACTCACTTTAGGATGTGATTAATCTACGAATGTATTTTTGTGTAATCAAAATGGAGTTTCCTGAATAAGATAAAGATAAAGACACATGTGACAAGTTGGACTCTAGATAAGGCATTTCATCTCAATCTCCTTTCATTGGGTCTTACCTTGATTTTATACACCCAAATATTTTTAATATGGGTATATTTGTCTCATTTGACATATCAAATCATAAATTTAATTATTCCCAAGATATTTAATGTTTTTATAAAGGTTATTCCTTCATGGGGCTATTAATTCAAATATTTAAAAGTGGTATGAAAGACTTTGATTAAAAAAAATATTTTTTCAATGCTTAAATAATTAATTTCAAAATATTTTCCTACTTTTAAATATTATTTATATTATTTTATATTTCTATTTATATGGATATTAAATAATTATAAATGATGTTTTATGTCTATTTGGAATTTCATTAAAAAGTTTTCAAAAGGTGTCATATTATTTATTTTATATGGAATGTTTAAAAATGACCATTGAAATGTACTGATTTAAAGTATAGTAATATTTAACATTCATTTCATAAAAAATTTTATATTTTTTCAAAACTTTTTCATGCTTAAATGTTTTCATAAATGAAAAATCATCATTCCTTATTTGAATTTTTTTTGTATTCAACAATAACCATTGAAATAAAAGTGTGTTTCTGTATTGAAATAGGTTATTAAGAAGATATGGGTATTTTTATCTAAAATATTATTTCATATGTGTTTAAAAATATTTTTTATGGGTATTTATGATGAAAGGGTTTAACTAATGATATGGTTCTTAAGAATTATATAAAATGAGTGAGTTTGTTAAATCTTATAAATAGGGTATCCCAAATAGCATAGGGTGATCCCATTATAGCTTATATGTGATGGTTTCCAAGATAGCACCATTTGATCTCGTTACAGTTTACAAATGGGGTGGGCCATATTGCACCAGTTGATCGCATTATATATTATACATGGGGTGCCCCCAGATACTTTTGGGTCAGCCTGTTATATATTTAGGGATAGGTGGGTCTGTGATATCCCTCCAAAGAATTGGTTATATAAATTAAACATATAGTGATTCCATTTGTGAGAGTGAAATATTTGGACGATGGTAGTATGATTATTCCAATAAAAAGTGTTTTGAGAGTGTTCTATGAATATGATTCTCATATTTTCCTAACGTATTTCTAATTTTTTCTATAGGTTTTTATGATTTCTTTTAATAAAGATTTGTGTTTTTAATTCAAGTTTAAATGTTTTATTTCATATTCACAATTAAAATTGATGATAAATTTAAAAATTATATTATTTTCAATTTTATTACTGAACTTGAAATTTCATTTATTTTTCTATCACTTACTGAGGATTTGGGTTTATCGCATGTTTTGGAAGAAAATATACATTGTTTAGGTATATGTATGTGAAATAAACAAGATGAGTTTTAATTTATATATATTTTAAATTAAATGAATTAATTCATTATTTGAAAAGTTTTATATTATGTGAAATATAGATAGTAGTCAGAAGTGTCTATTTGGTATTATATGGTTTCATTAAATATGAGTTTTGTCCTAATTCAATAATGCTATCAAGCTAAAAATATCCTTAATGTGAATCAGTGTAAATTCTTGACCAAAACTATTGGCTATATAATTTTTCATATTGGTTCCTTATATATAAAATGAGTCCTTACCCATATATATCCCCCAATTGATAAAATAAAAACATTTTTTAGGAATAAGAACATAAGTGTGAGAGCAATATCAAAAAATTTAAAATTAATGCACAGAATAACAAAGATCATAATATTGTGTCGCGGGATAAAGTATGGAAGTTCATAATTCATGAATAATAATGGAATAAAATAACATGATCCAGGATATCATAACATTATAATATGAAATGATTTTGTAGAATACACATATGTTTATGTCATTGTGAATATGTATAAATTGAAACATGTTAACTCCTGATGTTAAGGAAAATAAATCAAGACCTCATGTAAACTTATGGGCATGGAATTGTATCCATTCAAAATTTTATATACATGAAATAAAGGATCGTGAATGAAATTATTGACACAAAAATTAGTTCAAGTTTTAATTTTATTAACATGAAAACTACATCCATGCTTAATATTATTCATATGAAAACTAGTTCCATGCACTATATTGTGAATATGAAATTAGGTTCACTGATATCATATTTACCTCTTGAGTATTCAATATTTACCAAATTCATTAGATTGAGATATATTTCCCACCAATACAATAATGAAAATAATATGTAGTTGTTACTCAGGGTCATAAAACATTCATCAAATCAGAACCCCTGAAAATAAATGGGTTTTATAAACATTTCATCAAAGCATAACCAGTGAAAAGGGGATGGGTTTCATAAACATCTTTTCAAAATAAAAATAAATCGTCCAGAGAAATAGTGATGTTGTTATATTTGGATAATTTCCCTATTAAAATATTAGTGACCTAAAGAGTTGTTATATTTGATGAATAAAAATCCCTTAAATTGATCATTAAATCATTATTGAGAAAAATAGACTTTCCATTTAAAAATCCTATAATCAAAATCTTAAAAATTCAACAGTATTGTAGAAAAAAAATTATTTTTAAATAACCATGTAAAATTGTAATAGACTTATCAATTAATTTATTTTTCATGATTGAGGAAAATCCATTCATTCCATATAAGTTAAAAAAATATTCCAATCATATGATAGTAATAAGTTAAAAAATTACCTCATTTTGAAAATTGAAAGAATATACCTTTTTGAAAATAATAAAAAATAAAAAAATGGTAAAAACTTTATTTTAAAAAAATAGAATATTGAAAATACTCGTTAAAACATATTTTTAAAACAAGGATATGGAATAATGTGGTTATTTTGACTGAGGAGAGAAATAAAGTCGATTTTCCTTAAAAATAATTTACTCCACTTATGTTATTAAGGTGAGAAAACAAAATAGAGAACATGTACCCAAACGGTATAACTGATGGACATGATAATTTGTGTGTATATTTATATATATAGTATAATACTTTATTAACAAAAACATTATCGTAAACAATCTGTATAAATAATGAGATTGAAACTTTAAATAATTACTACATTGGTAACATTTGAATCATATGGCTCATAATACAAAGAAACATAGATGGATATATAAATCCCTATAACTAACATTCAAATAATTATAAAAGACATTAATGAGTAATGTATAAAATATATAAAATAAATAGGTTATGAATATGGAATGTGTATCATTTAATAAAAAGTGATATGAAAATTCATTAACTCATGGCTAACTTCCCATGTACGCTTTGGAAACTCTTAGCATGAGGGAATGTATGAATTTATGACACCTTACATATATTATATATTGTTTTCATTTTCATTTTAAATAAAAGGGATATGACCTAACCTTTTCTAGTATTTATTACCATTTAACACTAACTTGTTAATAATTATCTACTAAAATCGATGTTCTATTGGTTTCATCTTCATTTTCTATGTATGTTTTGGTTCAATGGTTTTTATACATATTCATTGATAATGGAAAAATATTCAATAAAATTTTAATAATTATATAAATATTATATATATTAATTACATAAATGTATAATATCTTCTCTAAAATTATATATAGATAAATTAATTACACTATTCATAGATATAATAGTTTGTACATACACATGAACACAATATTCATTATTCAATTGGTTAAATAAATGAAAAGAAAATATCCATTCACCCATATAGGATAATTATGATATCATATAAAGCATATATATTAATAAAATATAACCCAATTACAATCTATATAAAATATAAATAAAAAATGAATCATATCACATCGTGGAGGTGGTAGTCTATATGTACGAATGTGTAACATTATCATTTCCCAACTTACTCGAAGGAAGGAAGTTAGATGCTATATTATAATTATAGAATTATAAGTATTCCATATTTATAAAATATAATAATTAAATCTATCTTAATTACCATATATGAAATATAGCGAAGGAAAATTAATTGTATCACTATCAGGATATAGTAAGCCACACGTGACCACGATCGATTATTTCACTACCAATTTGAAAGAAAGAGGGTGAATAAGGTCATTTAATACACATAATAAAATTTCAGAAAATTTAAGATACATAAGTTAATATTTTATTTCATAAATTTATAATTTATTGGTTGTAAAATGATAATAAAAAATAAAGTTATCTGTTATGGTGATTTAATTTTTATTTAAATAAACTATTTAGATATATTTTTTAATAGATCTATGATTGTGATTGTGGAAGCCCAAAACCACTTGAATGTTTCTATTGGAGAGGATAATATATATTTGAGGATTTTTTTTCAATCTATAGGAAATAAAATTTATGTTGGAATAAGATAATGAGGGTGATGTTATATATTTGAGGGGAGGGGCACTCTTGTAATTTATTAGGATATTAAAATATAATAAAGTCATTATAAATAAAAATGGTTCCAAATTACCTATAAATTGTATTTGGTTTCCATTTTTATCCATATAATATCTCCATTTTCATATTTTAATATTTTTAGGATTTTTATGTAATTTATTAACACATTATTTTCACAAAATATAATTAATGAAAAATTTGAAATTATTAAACTAAATTGAAATAAAATACATACATGAAATGTAATAATTAAAATATATTCTATTAAAATGATAGTAATATGTAATTTTACTATGAAAATTTCCTAATACACATTTACTCACTCATATAATATTACTTTATACATTTTTTCAATAAATTATTATATATTTTTATCAATTTGAGAAATACTACATCGGTGTTGCATAATTATTTAAGATCCTTTCAAAATTTTAAATTCATTAATAAATTTATATAATGAAATTAATTTAATTATTATAAAAATAAACACATATATTCATCAACGGTTTATTTTTTCACAATTTCAAAACAGAAGATATATTTATAACTAAGAGAGTGACATTTTATAACATTCTTTGATTTAAATATCATCGAAGCCCTTTTCATGTAAAAGTGTTAATTAAATAGATCAATCTTGATTAAAGTATGATATGAGCTAATTTACCATCATCTAATTAGAATTATAATTAAAATGTATGGCCATATCAAGTATTTCCATCCTAGACTAAACTGACTAACCCTTTATCAAGGAGATAAAATTTACGATAGTTACAAATCATAATGACTAAAAATAATAGTTGATTAATAACCAAATTTGAACATTCTGATTCAAAATATAGAATAATCGTTATCAAATTAAACATATATAAGTTCAAAAAATTAATTTATAAATAAGCGCACAAAACGTGATGAAAACAACTTTTATAAAAATAGATTTTTAGCATAAAACATGGAATATTAATTTCTCATTCCTACGAAAAAAATGAACGAATGTTAAAACAATTGATTGAATTTATAATACATAATTTTCATTAATATTTATAACTAATAGATATCAATTTATTTATTTAATATAAAAACAAGATTCATAATGAAAATTAGATTTGTTGGAAAATGAATTTTTTACATATTAAAAACATTTATAAAAATTTTAAACATAAAATTGATTCATGTGATCATATTTGGATTATTAAAAATATTAGGGAACTAAATTTTAAATTAAAACATATGAAATAAAAATTGAAAATTTTTTATTCTTGAAACATAAATAATGATTTCAATTAAAAATACTTATTTTTCACCATACAATGGATAATCAATCATTTCATAAAATTGAAAATATTGAATAAAAGATAATTATGATATGATTATTTATATTATAATTTTAATTTATTAAAAAATATTAAATTTAAATAAATTTTTAAAACCCTTTGTTTTTAAAAATTATAATTTTTTTTAATAAAATGAATTTTTTAAAATTTATTGCTTATTTCCTAAACATTAATAAATAAATTTTTTTCAATTGGACTATTTATTATATATTTAACTAATAATTTTATACTTTCTATACCCTCAAATTTAATGTATTTTTTAAAACTATCATGTTTAAATAATAATATTTCAAACTTATTTTTAATTTGGGTTTCTGTGTCATATACACTATAAAACGTATGATTCCTTTTTAAAAAAAATGAGGTTTAAAATTATATGAAAGAAGTGGAATTATATATTGAGTTGTTAACTTAAATGGAACTGATTTCCCTTCAATCATAACATACAAAATAAATATATTTTGGGAAGAAAAATTTTATGGATGATCTCACGGTAATGGGACCAACAAGACCATATAATCATTCATAGTGTATCATAAAACATTTTAAATAAAGATTTTATGTAATTATAAGGTTATATGTAGGATATAAATTGTTAAATTTAGTAACCATTGAAAATCATTATCCTTTTTTAAGAATAATTATTTATTTTATTCATTTGATTGATCCCATTTTTATTCAAATTTTTTTATTATTTTAAGTGTACCCACATTTATAAATGAGTCTAAAGGAAATTACTAAGCATTATTTATAATGATAATTTGTTTACAATTGGAATATAGTTAGTAATTTTGGCCATGTTAATGTTATTTCATTGTTTATGGATTAAATGAATGTGATATTTTATCCATTCTTAGAAACATTATTTTGGGTATTTTAAATGAATTACATATCATATCGTAATTAAAGGATGAGAATTATAAATATCTTCTAATTGTCTTAGAGAAACAATGATAGATGAAGATTTATTTTAATTTTCATAAAATATTCATTTGGATTCATGAAGTAACAATAATTTTTAAATATGAGGAAATATAAAATTTTGTAATACATATGATTTTTTTATTCCAAATTTATATTTAAAAAAATTAAGGGGAACATGGTAAAAAATCATATTTTCCATAAATCATAAACTCACTTGGTGTGGGAAGAAAAAGAGGAACAAATATTAATATATCTGTAGTGTGACATTTATGTGTATGTAATTGACGGTAAAAATGGTATAATATTATTCTATACATTTCATATATTATATATTTTTGAATTAATTCAGGACACAAATAAATTTTATCCTGATATTGTTATTATTTTATAGGAAATAAATTATTAGGGAATCCTTGAATAGGGAACATGATATTCAAATTCATTTCACTACATTAATTTAAGTATTATTGTTAATATAATAATTAGTATGTAAATAATGAATGAATGTTAATAATCCACATGGGCTGTTCATATTATGGAAAAATGTATTTTGAAATTGATAAGAAAATATGGAGGCCCAAAATGAATGGGATATTTAATTTTTTCATGGTTATTTACATTATAATGTGTGATAATAAATATATTGTGTGGTATAAGAGTGTTACATCCACAAACACTAATTGTATTTTAATGTAAAGATATAAACACACATTTAATTATTTGAATTTCAAGATTATAAATAGTCTATGATAATTTTATTATTATTACATACTTCTATTCAAAAACAACACACATTTTTATCAATTATGAAATCCTTCTTTATATTATATATTAGAATATTATATATTCATTAGAATAAGATGCTTCACTACATACCGATTAACATCATGCTAAATTTTGACACATGGTTTATTTCTATTTTTGATAAAGAGTTACTATAGAATCAATGTATTCCAGTAAAACATATTATATCTTATCACCGATTTTATATAAAAAACCATAATAAACTATTTTGTTTTTAAATGATATGTCGATGTTCTATAATCATGAGTTTGGGGGATTATAGATATGTCCCGAATAAATGGTATATTATATCAATAATCATAGGAACCAACAACAATTTATAATAGTTTGTGGAAATATGTGGAAGGAAAAATCTTTCTCCATTGTATATGATTTAATTTAGAAATCACACTCAATTGGGCCATATATATACCAGAGTATTAATAATTATGTTAAGAAAATTGAAATTATTTTGGCCACCACTCAGTGATAGTATAATTTCATGGAAGGTATTAGTTAATGACACAATGATATCTAGTTTATTTTGAGATTCATTTTATATGTACTTACTATATTAGATCGTTGATTATTGAGAATGGAATGAACATAGAATACGAGAAGTGTGGGATAGAATAGGTAATTTGATCAGATCTAGGAAATGTAATACATTTCTTTTACCTCCTATATTTACAGTAAAAAAATATGTTACCCTATATTTGGCTTTTAAAATAAATATTTCAATACATACCATTTACATTGATCATTATATTTTTATTGTTTAATATATGAAATGTTTGTTCCCATGTTATATTTTATATAATTTCTTGATAATTTATTTTTATATATATAATATTAAATGTTTCTATTGAGATTACGTTTTTATAAATAACTATATTTTGTTGTTTGTATTTAAAAATAATGGGACATATAGGGATATTATTATATTATGTTGGTTTATTCATCAATTTTTGGGAGAGATTCTAATTGATGACCCTTGTGTTTATGAGATACATATATTCATACATATTCGCCTAAAAGTATATATATATATGTATTCCACTTCTTATTAGATTTTCAATCTTTCTAGAGAATGTAATTATATTTTATGTGTAATTTTCCATCACTAGGTAGTATTTCACATCAGTTTACATGATTTTTTGTATCAAAGTTTCCCAAATACACCCTTATTGGTGCTGAATTATAGTGTTCACTTTTCCATCCAATCTTTAATTTCATTCCGGTTCTCTTATCAATAATAATTATATGACATTTTAATAATTAATCAATTCTCTTAAAAAATTATGTATGATAGGTAAATACAAGGCTCAAATATTTTTATATGCTTCACCGATAATATGAACATCTACATAGTATATATCGATGATGACTGTGATAAACAGTATAAACCACTATTCATTATTAATATCATAAGAGTTATTGTAATCACCCAACCAGTCCTACCACAAAATATCACATCACATGAATTTCAACTAGTCCTAAAAGGTGTTATTGATTCACATGAGCAGAAAAATAGATCATGGGTATCATCAATATACACTTGGTAATGATTTCACCAATGCTTAAGAAAATTAAAAGTAGAAGAAACTAATTAGATTCCATAAATAATTTTCTAGTTGGTCTGCATCCATGTATATAAATTAACTACATAAAATTGAAACAGGAAAAATATGGTATAATGCATGTAAAATAAATTACAATTAAACAAAAAGATATAAAAATCAAGTGTTTTCGAAGAATATATGAGGGTGAAAAAATCAAGACACAAGCCCAACTAGCCATTTAAACATCCAATAAAATGAATCCCGATTAGAACTAATGTATTATCTATGTAACCAATAGTCACTCAGAACATCCCCCAACCTCCAAGAATGTACCTAATAAGAATATAATGATTGGTGTCAAATACCATTCACATTAGTGAAATTATAAGTTCTGAACACACAAACCAGTGTATATTCTTGGTGTGATAAAAAATTACCCAGTATAATTTCACCAAATAAAATATATTATTAATTATATATTAATTACCCCAAATTATTTATTGTAAATTATTTTTGAAATATGTATTTCATACAAATAATCATAAGAAAAAAATTCATTCATTAAAATTTCATTCCGAATTAGGGTAAAAACACTGTTAAGAAACATGACTCTCATCTAGAAAAAACACCATTTTAAACCCAACATATAGAAAACAATTCTGTTGTGAACATTTTTTAAAACATACAAAAGGTCTTCTAAATTCACAAAAAAAATTATTTTTATATTTTTGAAAACGTTTTTCAATTTCAGTCTTGAAATAAAATTCACTTTCTTAATAGATAAAGTAATTTTCAAACCACTAATTAGTAATTATGAATCTAAACATAAAAATATTATAATATAATTCCTAACACACTAACAACAATATAAAAATAAACCTAAATAATGTAATTTAAATCCAAACCAAGGTCTCATAGTATGGAAATATAGAAGATGAAATTGAGATATTTGCATCGGAATCCATTAAATAATATTCAAATAGATCTAGAGTTATTGGAATGTCTACAAAGACAATCATGAAAAATATTAGTCCCCATCTCCATGATTCAAAAAAAATTAGGGTCCCCATAATATAAGATATAACTCTCATGATGGTTTAAAGTAAATGGGTGCAAAAGAATAATATTATTGGACAAGACTCTATATATAATTGTTGTTGTTGAGCTTGAGGATCTGATGAAACAACAACAAGAGAATCTGGATAAAGGGTTCATACGCCCAAGTGCTTCACAAGTCCACTTCATCCAGAAGAAGGATGTGTAAATGTGCCTTTGCATTGATTATTATGAGCTAAAAAATATCATGATAAAGAACTTGTATCCTCTACCATGAATTTATAACCTTTTAAATAAGCTACATGGAGCACAATACTTCTCCAAGGTGGATTTGTTGATGGGATATTACCATGTAAGGATAAAGAAGGAGGATATTCCCAAGATTGCTTTTCCGACAAGATACTGGCACTATGAATTCATAGTAATTCCTTTAAAACTCATTAATTCTCTAGAAAGGTTCATGGAATTGATGTATATAGTATTTAGTGATTATCTCTAAAATATTGTGGTAGTCTTTATAGAATATATATTAATAAACTCCAAAAACAGGGAGGGTCATGAGGAGAATCTAAGAACTATACTAGAGACCTTGAGAAAGGATAAACTCTATGGAATGTATAGAAATTGCTGGTTTTCATTGATGAAGGTCTAATTAATGGGTCATATTATCACAAGCAATGGGATATCTATGGGTCCCTCCAAGATAACTACCATTAAGGGATGACTGAGGCCAACATTGGTAATAGATATCCATAGCTTCTGGGGTTAGAAAGATATTATTGCTAATTTGTGAGAAATTTCTTACCGTTGTCCAACCCTCTTACCAAGAACCCTCATATGGGAGTAAAGTTTCCATGGAGTGGTGAATGAAAATATATCTTTAAGGAGTTGAAAAGGAGGCTTATCACTGCATCCATGCTCGCACTGCACACAATTGGAGACCTTTTGTGGTATTCAGTGATGCTTCTATTAAGGACCTGGGATTTGTGTTGATGAAAAATGAGAAAGTCATTGTCTATGCTTCAAGGAAACGGAAATTTAATGAGAAACAATATCCAAAACATGATCTAGAGTTTGATGTAGTAATCTCCGCATTATAAATTTAGCGACATTACCTCTTTGGGGAAAATATTGGAAAATGTAAAAATCAAAAAAATCAAATGTATATATTCACAAAACAAATGTTGAACATGCTCCAATGATGATTCTTAGAGATGATCAAAGACATTTATTTCTCAATCCATTACCACTTGGGAAGTCAAACTATGTGGCATACGCTCTATGTATAAAGGAACCAACTATTCTATCATTGATTAGAATTGAAAAGGAGCTAATCTTCTTAGATTTGATAAATATGGACATGTGAATCATATAGAAGGGAACATAATCAAACCTTTCACAAATTATTTCTCCACCAACTCTTTTGGAATGGTTAAAGGATGATGTGGGAATTCATAAAAAAATGGAAACTATCAAAAAGTTGAAATCCTCAGAGATCATTGTTAATGATGAAGGAATTGTGAGATTTGGCCAAAAGAGTATGTGTGTCATTAAGTCCTGAGTTGAAGAAAGAACATTTGGATGATGTGCAGAGTTCGAATATCCCCATTCACCTAGGAAATTCAAAGACGTATTGAGGTCATCGAGAGAATTGTTAGTGGGATAACATGAAGAAGGAGATTAATAGTTATAAATCAAAGTGCCTGGTATGTTAGAAAGTGATGGATGAGAGGTAGAAGTCTAAGGGGATTATGCAACCATTACCCATACCATCATGGAAATGGGAGAACATCTCCATGGACACTGTCACTGGACATCCTATGAAATCCAAAGAAAACAATGCTATATGTGTTGTTGTGGATCGTTTTATAAATATTGCACACATCATTGCGATTAGAGAGGATTTGTCAGTAGATCAAATAGCATGTATATATATTAGATAAGTGATAAGGTTTCATGTATTATCACTAACTATTTAATCTGATCTAGATCCATGATTAACCTCTATGTTCGGGAAGAGTCTCCATCATGCTCTGAATATTGAGCTGAACATTGGTACGAATTACCATCTTCAAAATGATGACCAATCTTCCAAACACTTAAGGAAATGTTGAGAGAATTATCAATTTGTTCGAACCAGGCGTGCAGTGGGAGCCCCAAACAGATAGGTTTATAAAATTTTCCCATCAACGATCGATGTAATCTTGTCGACGTCAGTGAACAGCAGCCCGATAAAATCCAAGGACCACACGTGATGGATTTTAAGCACAAAATAAACAATAAAAATACCCTGTTTTAATCTGAAATTGTGCACGACATCAGCTCGTCGTTGGCAACTGCTGCTTGAATATTCTGAAGTTGAATTCCTCTAGATCGTCCACACACACTTCAAGGAATCTAAGAGAGCTTCGTTTTTCATAATCTGGGTGCTTGCACGGAATTTCGACGATGCCTTAGATGCTCTAAGGATCAGTGAATCGCTCCTCTAGCAACGCCTGAGAGAGTGATCGATCTGATATCCTTGGATCCTGAGCCTCTCTATCTCTATAAAACATCGGATAGAGTATATGAGAGAGAATCCCCATTAATAGTACTTGAAAAACCACCACCTCTTCTATTTATAGTGGTTAACTAATATACCAGATATCGCCTCACTGGCCCCAAATACATAACGCATAATCAATGACATTTTATGAAATGAAAGTCAAAAGATAAGGATTCAGTTTCCTTGTCTTATGAAAACATCAAAATATTTTCCAAGTAGGTTCGAATTTTATTTGAGAAATTGATAGAAAAATTAATTTATTTTAATCACGATTGAGACCAATTCTAAAAATAACTTTGGACTATAATGAATTTAAATATTATGAGAATGTGGTTCATTGAGATGTTGAAGTTGAAATGGAGTTTTTCAAGAGTCACATTCCATGATATGGGAATAATAATAAACAATCAAGGAAAGAAACCAACAATGAATTCTAGAGATAAGTCTGAAACATGTTCCATGTGTTGTAAAATACATTTTGGTGAATGTATGTTAGGATCTTGAAGGTGTTACCAATGTGGTATGTCTGGTCAAAATATTTTTTTACTACAAAGAGAATAATTCTAAACAATCCAATAGTGAGATAATAGATATCTAGCCAATAGTACGATGGTTTAACTGTAATGAGTTGTTACATTACACTAACGAGACTCCATATAAACTTAATATCGGTGTAAAATTTAATTAAAATAATAAAAAAGGGATGATAAATCATTTTCAACTATTAATGTTAATGTTGGGCCATCTAGTGACATGGTTAAACTCTGATAGCTCTAGGGGGATTGATATTTTTCATAAGTTGATCATATGACCATTATCATAGAAACCTATCTTATAATGTTTTAAATAATAAAAATACAATGGGGGACATTTATTGAGTTTATATAGATGTGTGAGATTTATGTTTAGAAGTTGTTTATGGAAAAATACCATTAATTTTTCAAACATAATTTTAATGTTATTTCTAACCATTAGGGTTATATCATTGTGGAATTATTTAGTTGTAAGCTTAGGTATTAGTATTAAACATTAGATATAAATTTATTATTAATCTCATGAATATTTTAATTATATAGATATGTGAAAACCAGTTTGGTTTTCATTAATATTTAGCTATAGGAGGAATATCGTGTTATCCTTTAAAGGATTATGTGATCTGTTAGAAGTTGATTCTAGTGATTGAGCCATGAAACGATATCCTTTATATTCATTGTTTAGATAAAGTGATTATTCTATGGAAAAAATTTATTAAATGATAAATCATTACTCATAAAGTACATATATTTCCTTATGATCTTAGTATACATGGTGACATAATCAATCAACTCTACGTAAAGGATTTTAAAATGAAATGTTATCATATTAAAATATATTCTGATGATATAAATGAAATTTTCCACACCTATTGTTCTAGTGTATTTTACATCATTTAATACCTCTTGACTTTGTTCTCTATCACACTCTATTTGTCCAATAGAATTAGTTTTCCCTTCAAAATACATCATTTAATTTTCCACCAATGGTTTCCATATGTGGATTCCTAGTTATATGTAAATTATGGTGACCATTATATTTACCACTTTCTCTTTTTAATAGTTATTTTATTAACACTTCTTAATAAGTGGGTTTTAATAAATTAAATCTAGAAATGATAATCAATTGATAACCATGATGAAATTCGAGGGGGAAATTAATTTTATGGGGGGATGTTCTTGTAGCATCCTGATATCTTATAAAAATATTCATTCAAAGTAATTTAAATTAATTAATAAATTTTATAAAACTGAATATATAGTTTATCATTCCTTAAACACAACTCCATGTTCATCTTTCATTGCAAAAAACATCATGTTCCTTCTATGACTTATGTTACACATAATCTCCAGTCTTATTAGACATCAATATACTATTAATATCATTATGATTGTTATAACCTAGCTATTGAAATCCATGGAATAAATGATATTAAATAAATTAAGAAATTATAGATTAAAAAATATTATAAAATAAATTTATTGGTTACCAATTAATTAGAAATTAAATTAATGAATAATCGAATGTAAAGGATGTTTTTTTAGAAAACAATTATGACCTGAATAGTATTTTGTCATAAATATTTCCATTAATAATTATTAGTGAATGATTTTAATGAAATTTATATGTTCTATATTCAATAAACTATTTCCAAATTCATCAAATTTGTATGATATGATTAATATAAGAATAAATATAATTTTATTCATAAAAACTCTTATATTTTTAAAAGGTAGTTTTATCTCCCTTTAATGGCATTCCTATTATAAATCAAAATTCTTTAAACATTACTTATTTATATTTGACATAAAAAATATCAATTTTTAAATCATAATACCAGAATATACTTTTGGTGATTTTTTTTATTTTTCAATGAACTTTCAATTTTTGGTGAATAATTAACAAAATTGAATTTTAATATAAAACAATTTTTTTTTAATTTATTTATATTTTTGAATTATATTTTGAATTTTTTTAAAGAAAATTTAGTTTAATTTTAAATATATTAATCCAATTTATATCATTGGGATCATTTTTTGTTGAGTTGACATACAAAAACAGAGAAATATTTTTAAAATATTCACTCTAAAAACGTGTTCGTCATCCAGTCTGCAAGGTTAATTTAAAATTAATTTATAGAAATATTTGATTAAAATTTTAAAAAATGGATTCCTAATTTGGAATGAAAAAAATATAATGTCTAATATGGTCAACATAGTTTTTTAACCAAATATATTATTGAATTAAATAAAAATTAAATTTAATAATTAATGTAAAAAAAATTACTTAGTGGATAATCATTAATCTTAAGTGGGAAATTTACCAAAACACAGGTCCAACACCCGTTGTATAGGAATTATTCGTCCATATTTATAATTGGAATTAATATGGTTCATAATTTTATTAACATAATTTAATATATACCACCAAATAATGTGTAGATTTTTCTTTTTATAAGAATGTCACTCCCTCCACTATAAAAAGGAACTCACCCCCTCGCTTCTACACACCTCAAAATCAATTTTGACTCATCCAAACCCTACCCAAAAAATCTCTAAACATATCTCCCCTCATCCTAAAAGAATCACTTTGGGATGTGAGTAATCTACGAATGTAATTTGGTGTAATCAAAATGGAGTTTCCTGAATAAGATAAAGATAAAGACACACGTGACAAGTTGGACTCTAGATAAGGCATTTCATCTCAATATCCTTTCATTGGGTCTTACCTTGATTTTATACACCCAAATATTTTTAATATGGGTATATATGTCTCCTTTGACACATCAAATCATATATTTAATTATTCCAAAGATATTTAATGTTTTTTTAAATGTTATTCCTTAATGGGGATATTAATTCAAATATTTAAAAGTGGTATGAAAGACTTTGATTTAAAAAATTATTTTTTAAATGCTTAAATAATTAATTTCAAAATATTTTTCTAATTTGAAATATTCTTTATATTATTTTATATTTATATTTATATGGATATTAAATAATTATAAAGGATGTTTTATGCCTATTTGGAATTTCATTAAAGAGTTTTCAAAAGGTGTCATATTATTTGTTTTATATGGAATGTTTAAAAATGACCATTGAAATGTACTGATTTTAAAGTATAGTGGTATTTTACATTCATTTCATCAAAAAATTTATATTTTTTCAACAATTTTTCAAGATTAAATGTTTTCATAAATGAAAAATCAACATTCCTTATTTGGATTTTTTTGGCATTCAAAAATAACCTTTGAAAGATAAGTGTGTTTCGATATTGAAATAGGTTATTAAGAAGATATGGTTATTTTATCTAAAATATTATTTCATATGTGTTTAAAAATATTTTTTATGGGTATTTATGATGAAAGAGTTTAACTAATGATATAGTGCTTAAGAATTATATAAAATGAGTGAGTTTGTTAAATCTTATAAATACGGTAGCCCAAATAGCATAGGGTGAGCCCATTATAGCTTATATGTGGTGGTTTCCCAGATAGCACCATTTGATCTCGTTACAGTTTACAAATGGGGTGGGCCATATTTCACCAGTTGATCGCATTATATATTATACATGGGGTGCCCCCAGATACTTTTGGGTCAGCCTTATATATATTTAGGGATAGGTGGTTCTGTGATATCCCTCCAAAGCATTGGTTATATAAATTAAACATATAGTGATTCCATTTGTGAGAGTTAAATTTTTGGACGATGGTAGTATGATTATTCCAATAAAAAGTGTTTTGAGAGTGTTTTATGAATATGATTCTCATATTTTCCTAATGTATTTCTAATTTTTCCTATAGGTTTTTATGATTTCATTTAATTATGATTTGTGTTTTTATTTCAAGTTTAAATGTTTTGTTTCATATTCACAATTAAAATTGATGATAAATTTAAAAATTATTTTATTTTCAATTTTATTACTGAACTTGAAATTTCATTTATTTTTCTATCACTTACTGAGGATTTGGGTTTATCGCATGTTTTGGAAGAAAATATACATTGTTTAGGTATGTGTAAGTGAAATAAACAAGAAGAGTTTAATTTATATACATTTTAAATGAAATGAATTAATTCATTATTTTAAAAGTTTTATATTATGTGAAATATATATACTAGTCAGAAGTTTCTATTTGGTATTATATGGTTTCATTATATATGAGTTTTGTCCTAATTCGATAATCCTATCAACTTGAAAAGATCCTTAATGTGAATCAGTGTAAATTCTTGACCAAAAATATTGGCTATATAATTTTTAATATTGGTTCCTTATATATAAAATGATTGCTTACCCATACATATCCCCAAATTGATAAAATAAAAACATTTTTTAGGAATAATAACATAAGTGTGATAACAATATCAAAAAAATTAAAATTAATGCACAGAATAACATAGATCATAATATTGTGTCGCGGAATAAAGGATGGAAGTTCATAATTCATGAATCATACAGGAATAAAATAACATGATCCATGATATCATAACATTATAATATGAAATGATTTTATAGAATACACATAAGTTTATGTCATTGTGAATATGTATAAATTGAAACATGTTAACTCCTGATGTTAAGGAAAATAAATCAAGACCTAATGTAAACTTATGGGCATGGAATTGTATCAATTCAAAATTTTATATACATGAAATAAAGGATCGTGAATGAAATTATTGACACAAAAATTAGTTCAAGTTTTAATCTTATTAACATGAAAACTACATCCATGCTTAATATTATTCATATGAAAACTAGTTCCATGCACTATATTGTGAATATGAAATTAGGTTCACTCATATCATATTTACCTCTTGAGTATTCAATATTTACCAAATTCATTAGATTGAGATATAGTTCCCACCAATACAATGATGAAAATAATATGTATTTGTTACTCAGGGTCATAAAACATTCATCAAATCAGAACGCCTGAAAATAAATGGGTTTCATAAACATTTCTTCAAAGCATAACCAGTGAAAAGGGTATGGGTTTCATAAACATCTTTTCAAAATAAAAATAAATCGTCTAGATAAATAATGATGTTGTTATATTTGGATAATTTCCCTATTAAAATATTAGTGACCTAAAGAGTTGTTATATTTGATGAATAAAAATCCCTTAAATTGATCATTAAAAAATTATTGAGAAAAATAGACTTTCCATTTAAAAATCCTATCATCAAAATCTAAAAAATTCAACAGTATTGTAGAAAACATTTTATTTGAAAATAACGATGTAAAATTGTAATAGACTTATCAAATAATTTATTTTTCATGATTGAGGAAAATCCATTCATTCCATATAATTTAAAAAAATATTCCAATCATATGATAGTAATAAGTTAAAAAATTACCTCATTTAGAAAATGGAAAGAATATTCCTTTTTGAAAATATTAAAAAATAAAAAAATGGTAAAAAATTTATTTAAAAAAAATTATAATATTGAAAATACTCGTTAAAACATATTTTTAATACAAGGATATGGAATAATGTGGTTATTTTGATTGAGGAGAGAAATAAAGTCGATTTTTCTTAAAAATAATTTACTCCACATATGTTATTAAGGTGAGAAAACAAAATAGAGAACATGTACCAAAATGGTATAACTGAAGGACATGATAATTTGTGAGTATATTTATATATATAGTATAATACTTTATTAACAAAAACATTATCATAAAAAATCTTTATAAATAATGAGATTGAAACTTTAAATAATTACTACATTGGTAACATTTGAATCATATGGCTCATAATACAAAGAAACATAGATGGATATATAAATCCCTATAACTAACATTCAAATAATTATAAAAGACATTCATGAGTAATTTATAAAATATATAAAATAAATAGGTTATGAATATGGAATGTGTATCGTTTAATAAAAAGTGATATGAAAATTCATTAACTCATCGTTAACTTCCCATGTACGCTTTGGAAACTCTTAGCATGAGGGAATGTATGAATTTATGACACCTCCCATATATTATATATAGTTTTCATTTTCATTTTAAATAAAAGCGATATGACCTAACCTTTTCTAGTATTTATTACCATTTAACACTAACTTGTTAATAATTATCTACTAAAATCGATGATCTATTGGTTTCATCTTCATTTTGTATGTATATTTTGGTTCAATGGTTTTTATACATATTCATTGATCATGGAAAAATATTCAATATAATTTTAATAATTATATAAATATTATATATATTAATTACATAAATGTATAATATCTTCTCTAAAATTATAAATAGAAAAATTAATTACACTATTCATAGATATAATAGTTTGTACATACACATGAACACAATATTCATTATTCAATTGGTTAAATATATGAAAAGAAAATATTCATTCACCCATATAGGATAATTATTATATCATATAAAGCATATATATTAATAAAATATAACCCAATTACAATCTATATAAAATACAAATAAAAAATGAATTATATCACATCGTGGATGTGGTAGTCCATATGTACGAATGTGTAACATTATCATTTCCCAACTTACTTGAAGGAAAGAAGTTAGATGATATATTATAATTATAGAATTACAAATATTCCATATTTATATAATATAATAATTAAATCCATCTTAATTACCATATATGAAATATAGCGACAGAAAATTAATTGTATCACTATCAGGATATAGTAAGTCACACATGACCACGATCGATTCTTTCACTACCTATTTGAAGGAAAGAGGGTGAATAAGGTCATTTAATACACATAATAAAATTTCAGAAAATTTAAGATACATAAGTTAATATTTTATTTCATAAATTAAGAATTTATTGGTTGTAAAATGATAATAAAAAATAAAGTTATCTGTTTTGGTGATTAAATTTTTATTTAAATAAACTATTTAGATTTCTTTTTTAATAGTTCTATGATTCTGATTTTGGAAGCCCAAAACCACTTGAATGTTTCTATTGGAGTGGATAATATTTATTTTAGGATTTTTTTTTCAATCTATAGGAAATAAAATTTATGTTGGAATAAAATAATGAGGGTGATGTTATATATTTTAGGGGAGGGGCACTCTTGTAATTTATTAGGATATTAAAATATAATAAAGTCATTATAAATAAAAATCGTTCCTAATTACCTATAAATGCTATTTGTTTTCCATTTTTAGCCATATAATATCTGTATTTTCATATTTTAAAATTTTTAGGATTTTTATGTAATTTATTAACACATTATTTTCATAAAATAAAATTAATGAAAAATTTGAAATTATTCAACTAAATTGAAATAAAATACATACATGAAATGTAATAATTAAAAAATATTCTTTTAAAATGATAGTAATATGTAATATTACTATGAAAATTTCCTAATACACATTTAATCACTCATATAATATTACATTATACATTTTTTCAATAAATTATTATATATTTTTATCAATTTGAGAAATACTACATCGGTGTTGCATAATTATTTAAGATCCTTTTAAAATTTAAAAACCATTAATAAATTAAAATAATGAAAATAATTTAATTAATATAAAAATAAACACATATATTCATCAACGGTTTATTTTTTCACAACTTCAAAACAGAAGATATATTTATAACTAAGAGAGTGAAATTTTATAACATTCTTTGATTTAAATATCATCTAAGCCCTTTTCATGGAAATGTGTTAATTAAATAGATCAAACTTGATTAAAGTATGATATGAGCTAATTTACCATCATCAAATTAGAATTATAATTAAAATGTATTACCATATCAAGTATTGCCATCCTAGACTGAACTGACTCACCCTTTATCAAGGAGATAAATTTTACGATAGTTACAAATCATATTGAATAAAAATAAAAGTTTATTAATAACCAAATTTGAACATGATGATTCAAAACATAGAATAAATGTTATCAAATTAAACATCTATAAGTTCAAAAAATTAATTTATAAATAAGCGCACAAAACGTGATGAAAACAACTTTTATAAAAATAGATTTTTAGCATAAAACATGGAATACTCATTTCTCATTCCTACGAAAAAATGAATGAATGTTAAAACAATTTATTGAATTTATAATACATAATTTTCATTAATATTTATAACTAATTGATATCAATTTATTTATTTAAGATAAAAACAGAATTCATAATGAAAATTAGTTTTGTTGGAAAATGGATTTTTTATATATTAAAAACATTTATAAAAAATTTAAACATAAAATTGATTCATGTGATCATATTTGGATTATTAAAAATATTGGGGAACTAAATTATAAATTAAACCATATGAAATAAAAATTGAAAATTTTTTATTCTTGAAACATAAATAATGATTTCAATTAAAAATACTTATTTTTCACCATACAATGGAAAATCAATCGTTTCAGAAAATTGAATATATTGAATAAAAGATAATTTTTATATGGTTATTTATATTATAATTTTAATTTATTAAAAAATAATAAATTTAAATAAATATTTAAAACCCATTGTTTTTAATAATTATAATTTTATTAATAAAATGAATTTTTTAAAATTTAGTGCCTATTTCTAAACAATAATAAATACATTTTTTCAATTGGACTATTCATTAAATATTTAATTATTAATTTTATACTTTCTATACCCTCAAATTTAATGTATTTTTTATAACTATCATGTTTAAATAATAATATTTCAAACTTATTTTTAATTTGGTTTTCTGTGTCATATACACTATAAAACATATGATTCCTTTTTTAAAAAAAATAATGAGGTGTAAAATTATATGAAAGAAGTGGAATTATATATTGAGTTGCTAACTAAAATGGAACTGATTTCCCTTCAATCATAACATACAAATTAAATAGATTTTGGAAAGAAAAATTTTATGGATGATCTCACGGTAATGGGCCCAATAAGACCATATAATCATTCATAGTGTATCATAAAACATTTTAAATAAAAAATTTATGGAATTATAAGGTTATATGTAGGATATAAATTGTTAAATTTAGTAACCATTGAAAATCATTATCCTTTTTTAAGAATAATTATTTATTTTATTCATTTGAGTGATCCCATTTTTATTCAAATATTTTTATTATTTTAAGTGTACCCACATTTATAAATGAGTCTAAAGGAAATTACTAAGCATTATTTATAATGATAATATGTTTACAATTGGAATATAGTTAGTAATTTTGGCCATGTTAATGTTATTTCATTGTTTATGGATTAAATGAATGTGATGTTTCATCCATTCCTAGAAACATTATTAGGGGTATTTTAATCGAATTACATATCATATCATCATTAAAGGATGAGAATTATAAATATCTTCTAATTATCTTAGAGAAACAATGAAAGAAGATGATTTATTTTAATTTTTATAAAATATTCATTTGGATTCATGAAGTAACATTAATTTTTAAATATGAAGAAATATAAAATGTTGTAATACATATGATTATTTTATTCCAAGTTAATATTTAAACAAATTAATGGGAACAGGGTAAAAAATCTTATTTTCTAGAAATCCTAAACTCACTTGGTGTGGGAAGAAAAATAGGAACAAATATTAATATATATGTAGTGTGACATTTATGTGTATGTAATTGACGGTAAAAATGGTATAATATTATTCTATAAATTTCATATATTATATATTTTTGAATTAATCGAGGACACAAATAAATTTTATCCTGGTATTGTTATTATTTTATTGGAAATAAATTATTAGGGAATCCTTGAATAGGGAACTTGATATTCAAATTCATTTCACTACATTAATTTAAGTATTATGGTTCATATAATAATTAGTATTTAAATAATGAATGAATGTTAATAATCCAAATGGGCTGTTCATATTATGGAAAAATGTATTTTGAAATTGAAATAAAAATATGGAGGCCCAAAATGAATGGGATATTTAATTTTTTCATGGTTATTTACATTATAATGTGTGATAATAAATATATTGTGTGGTATAGAAGTGTTACATCCACAAACACTAATTGTATTTAAATAATAAGATATAAACAAACATTTAATTATTTGAATTTCAAGATTATCAATAGACTATGATAATTTTATTGTTATTACATACTTCTATTAAAAAATAACACACATTTTTATCAATTATGAAATACTCCTTTATATAATATATTAGAATATTATATATTCATTATAATAAGAGGCTTCACAACGTACCGATTAACATCATGATAAATTTTAACACATGGTTTATTTCTATTTTTGATAAAGAGTTACTGTAGAATCAATGTATTCCAGTAAAAAATATTTTATATTATCACCTATTTTAAATAAAAAACCATAATAAACTATTTTGATTTTAAATGATATGTCGATGTTCTATAATCATGAATTTGGTGGATTATAGATATGTCCCCAATAAATGGTATATTTTTTCAATATTCATAGGAACCAACAACAATTTATAATAGTTTGGGGAAATATGTGGAAGGAAAAATCTTTCTCCATTGTATATGATTTAATTTAGAAATCACATTCATTTGGGCCATATATATTCCAGAGTATGAATAATTATGTTAAGAAAATTGAAATTATTTTGGCCACCACTCAGTGATAGTAAAATTTCATAGAAGGTATTAGGTATTGACACAATGATATCTAGTTTATTTTTAGATTAGTTTTATATGTATTTACTATATTAGATCGTTGATTATTGAGAATGGAATGAACATAGAATACGATAAGTGTGGGATAAAATAGGTAATTTGATCAGATCTAGGAAATGTAATACATTTCTTTTACCTCCTGTATTTATAGTAAAAAAATATGTTACCCTATATTTGGTTTTTATAATAAATATTTCAATACATATCTTTTACATTGATCATTATATTTTTTTGTTTCAAATATGACATGTTTGTTCCAATGTTATATTTTATATAATTTCATGATAATTTATTTTTATATATATAATATAAAATGTTTCTATTGAGATTACGTTTTTATAAATAACAATATTTTGTTGTTTGTCATTAAAAATTAAGGGAAATATAGGGATATTATTATAATATGCTGGTTTATTCATCAATATTTTGGAGAGATTCTAATTGATGACTCGTGTGTTTATGAGATACAAATATTCATACATATTCGCCTAAAAGTATATATATATGTATTCCACTTATTATTAGATTTTCAATCTTTCTAGTGAATGTAATAATATTTTATGTGGCATTTTCCATCATTAGGTAGTATTTCACATCAGTTTTATTTCTTTTTTGTATCAAAGGGTCCCAAATACACCCTTATTGGTGCTGAATTATAGTGTTCAATTTTCCATCCAATCTTTAATTTCATTCTAGTTCTCTTATCGATAATAATTATATGACATTTTAATAATTAATCAATTCTCTGAAAAAAATTATGTATGATAGGTAAATACAAGGCTCAAATATTTTTATATGCTTCACCAATAATATGAACATCCACATAGTATGTATCGATGATGACTCTGATATACAGTATAAACCACTATTCATTATTAATATCATAATAGTTATTGTAATCACCCAACCAGTCCTACCACAAAATATCACATCACATGAATTTCCACTAGTCCTAAAAGGTGTTATTGATTCACATGAGCTGAAAAATAGATCATGGGTATCATCAATATACACTTGGTAATGATTTCACCCATGCTTAAGAAAATAAAAAGTAGATGAAACTAAATAGATTCCAGAAATAATTTTCTAGTTGGTGTGTATCCATGTATATAAAATAACTACATAAAATTGAAACAGGCCAAATATGGTATAATGCATGTAAAATAAAGTACAATTAAACAAAAATATATAACAATAAAGTGTTTTCGAAGAATATATGAGGGTGAAAAAAACAAGACACAAGCCCAACTAGCCATTAAAACATCCAATAAAATGAATCCCGATTAGAACTAATGTATTATCTGTGTAACCAATAGTCACTCAGAACATCCCACAACCTCCAAGAGTGTACCTAATAAGAATACAATGATTGGTGTCAAATACCATTCACATTAGTGAAATTATAAGTTCTAAACACACAAACTAGTGTATATTCTTGGTGTGATAAAAAATTACCCAGTATAATTTCACCAAATAAAATATGTTATTAATTATATATTAATTACCCAAAATTATTTGTTGTAAATTACTTTTGAAATATGTATTTCATACAAATAATCATAAGAAAAAATTTCATTCCAAGTTAGGGTAAAAACACTGTTAAGAAACATGAGGCTCATATAAAAAAAACCATTTTAAACCCAATATATAGAAAACAATTCCATTGTGAACATTTTTTAAAACATACAAAAGGTCTTATAAATTCACAAAAAAAAATATTTTTATATTTTTGAAAACGTTTTTCAATTTCCGTCTTCAAATAAAATTCACTTTCTTAATAGATACAGTAATTTTCAAACCACTAATTAGTAATTATGAATCTAAACATAAAAATATTATAATATAATTCCTAACATACTAACAACAATATAAAAATAAACCTAAATAATGTAATTTAAATCCAAACCAAGGTCTCCTAGTATGGAAATATATAAGATGAAATTGAGATATTTGCATCAGAATCCATTAAATAATATTCAAATAGATCTAGAGTTATTGGAATGTCTACAAAGACTATCATGAAAAATATTTGTCCCCATCTCCATGATTCAAAAAAAATTAGGGTCCCCATAATATATGATATAACTCTGAAGATGGTTTAAAGTAAATGGGTACCAAAGAATAATATTATTGGACAAGACTCTATATATAATTGTTGTTGTTGAGCATGAGGAGCTGATGAAACAACAATATGAGAATCTGGATAAAGGGTTCATACGCCCAAGTGCTTCACAAGTCCACTTCTTCCAGAAGAAGGATCGGTAAATGTGCCTTTGCATTGATTATTATGAGCTCAAAAATATCATGATAAAGAACATGTATCCTCTACCATGAATTTATAACCTTTGTAATAAGCTACATAGAGCACAATACTTATCCATGGTGGATTTTCTATTCGGATATTACCATGTAAGGATAAAGAAGGAGGATATTCCCATGATTGCTTTTCTGAAAAGATACGAGCACAATGAATTCATAGTAATTCCTCTCAAAATCATTAATACTCTAGAAAGGTTCGTGGAATTGATGTATATAGTATTTAGTGATTATCTCTCAAATATTTTGGTAGTCTTTATAGAATATATATTAATAAAATCCAAAAACAGGGAGGGTCATGAGGAGAATCTAAGAACTATACTAGAGACCTTGAGAAAGGATAAACTCTATGGAATGTATAGAAATTTCTGGTTTTCATTGATGAAGGTATCATTAATGGGTCATATTATCACAATCAATGGGATATCTATGGATTCCTCCATGATAACTACCATTATGGGATGGCTGAGCCAAACATCGGTAATAGATATCCATAGCTTCTGGGCTTAGAAATATATTATTGCTAATTTGTGAGAAATTTCTCACCATTTTCCAACCCTCTTACCAAGCACACTCGTATGGGAGTAAAGTTTTCTTGGAGTGGTTAATGAAAATATATCTTTAAGGATTTGAAAAGGAGGCTTATCACTGCATCCATGCTCGCACTGCACACAATTGGAGACCTTTTGTGGTATTCAGTGAAGCTTCTATTAAGGACCTGGGCTATGTGTTGATGAAAAATGAGAAAGTCATTGTCTATGCTTCAAGGAAATTGAAATTTAATGATAAAAAATATGCAACACATGATCTAGAGTTTTATGTAGTAATTTTCGCATTATAAATTTAGTGACATTACCTCATTGGGGAAAATATTAGAAAATGTACAAATCAAAAAAAATCAAAAGTATATATTCACAAAAAAAAGTGTTGAACATGCTCCAATGATGATTCTTAGAGATGATCAAAGACATTGATTTCTCAATCCATTACCACTTGTGAAGTTGAACAATGTGGCATAAGCACTATGTATAAAGGATCCAGCGATTCTATCATTGATGAGAATTGAAAAGGATCTAATATTCTTAGATTTGATAAATATGGACATGTGAATCATATAGAAGGGAAAATCATCAATCCTTTCACAAATTATTTCTCCACAAACTATTTTGGAATGGTTAAAGGATGATGTGGGAATTCATAAAAAAATGGAAACTATCAAAAAGTTGAAATCCTCAAAGATCATTGTTAATGATGAAGGAATTGTGAGATTTGGCCAAATGAGTATGTGTTTCATTAAGTCCTGAGTTGAAGAAAGAACATTTGGATGATGTGTAGAGTTCGAATTTCCCCATTCACCTAGTAAATTCAAAGATGTATTGAGGTCATCGAGGGAATTATTAGTGGGATAACATGAATAAGAAGATTTATAATTATAAATCAAAGTGCCTGGTATGTTAGAAAGTGATGGATGAGAGGTATAAGTCTAAGGGGATTATGCAACCATTACCCATACCATCATGGAAATGGGAGAACATCTCCATGGACACTGTCACTGGACATCCTATGAAATCCAAAGAAAACAATGCTAGATGTGTTGTTGTGGATCGTTTTATAAATATTGCACACATCATTGCAATTAGAGAGGATTTGTCCTTAGATCAAATAGCATGAATATATATTAGATAAGTGATATGGTTTCAGGGATTACCACTAACTATTTTATCTGATCGAGATCAATGACTCACCTCTATGTTCTGGAAGAGTCTCCATCATGCTCTGAATATTTAGCTGAACTTTGGTACAAATTACCATCTTCAAACTGATGACCAATCTTCCAAACACTTAAGGAAATGTTGAGAGAATGCTCAATTTGTTGGAACCAGGCGTGCAGCGGGAGCCCCAAATAGATAGGTTTATAAAATTTTCCCATCAACGATTGATGTAATCTTGTCGACGTCAGTGAACAGCAGCCCGGTAACATCCAAGGACCACACGTGATGGATTTTAAGAATAAAATAAACTATAAAAATACCCTGTTTTAATCTGAAATTGCGCACGACATCAGCTCTTCGTTGGCAACCGCTGCTTGAATATTCTGAAGCTAAATTCCTCTAGATCATCCACACACACTTCAAGGAATCTAAGAGAGCTCCGTTCGTCATAATCTATGTGCTAGCATGGAATTTTGACGATGCCTTCGATGCTCTAAGGATCAGTGCATCACTTCGCTAGCAACGCCTGAGAGAGTGATCGATCTGATGTCCTTGGATCCTGAGCCTCTCTATATCTATAGAACATCAGATAGAGTATACGAGAGTGAATCCCCATGAATAGTACTTGAAAATCCACCTCCTCTTCTATTTATAGTGGTTAACTAAAATACCAGATATCGCCTCCCTAGCCCCAAATACATAACGCATAATCAACGACATTTTATGACTACTAAATTGATTCATAAATATTATTATCATTCAATTTTAATATATTAAAATATATTACATGATAATAATTTATTTATTAACTTTAATATCCATTCACATTAATTTATTCTTGAATATATTTAATATTTTTCAATTAATATATTTTCATGTATTTACAAAAAATCGTAAATATATTTAATAAATAAATTCAGTACTGATTATTAAACACTCGAAAAATATGAATTTATTTATTTAATAGGTGATCAGTTAACATTGGAAAAATCATGGACCCCTGTGGTGGGGCCCACTATGACCAAAACTCCTATTGAAATAAAGAGGAAAAATACATCAATACGCTATTATGTGTGTCACCCTAGGACCTTATTTCGATAGTAGTGAATAGTATTCCCAGACCATTAGTGGGATCTAACAACCCATCATGGCCCCTAAAGAAATAAGGATTTTCACATCAGTGAAAACCAACCTACGAACACGCAGTGTGTAATATAATCTATTTTTCTTTAATATCTCATAAAGCAGGATGCACTCTCGTGTCATCACCATTTTCTAACTTTATTGTTTTTTATGTAACTGGACAGATTTACCCTCTTTTTTCATTTCCATTATCTTATAATGGTACTTCCATCCATATCAAGATGTCCTGAGATATATTACTTACAAAACTCAGAAGTTACCAATCCTTTCTTGACCATTCAACCAATGACATGCCACTAATGATGCACCCCACACAAACTACCTTGCAACGACTTCATTTACATGGTTTTCATCTTGCATCAAAGTATTAAATCAAATGTTATACATTGGTAATGATCTCAAGTCAGGAGACTATTAAACATGATCATAGATAGAAACATCCAATGACACCCAAAACATGTGGTGATCCTATTGGCAGGTCAGTATTCATGATCTCACAAATAGAGATCACCCTGAGCGAACTTCATGAGAAGATGTCTAAATGATTATGATCCCCCATCACTTGATGGTCAAAAAACTACTATTTCGAAACAGTAAGAAGAATCTTGACCATAGAACATATATTTAAGATTAAATTCATAGTATCTAGATGTTCTAATTATAGCCTAGGAACTTGTATAACCATTCGATGCGACAATTAATCATTGTACATTACCATTTCAATTGTGTATGAATAAAATTCTATGGTATAATGGTAAGATGAGTTTATATATAGATAACTATATACATGATATGATAATAAAAATCACCAAATAGTTAGGTCTAGGGTACCCACTATTTCAACACACCCACTTTCACTAGATCCATCTTGCTAACCAAACTTGTTATTTACTCACATGATTAACATAATGATTCTACTATGTAATGGCTTTATCTACTAATCCACCCATTGTTCCTCCGTGTAGCAATTCTCCTATTGTGACCTTGTCTCCTTCAGTAAAACTACTCATGAGATGGTGTCCCGGTTATATCTCACTTGTCCATTGTCATAACATGACATATTTGCTAGATATATTATTATAATATACATTATGATAATAATTTTCTTACCATGTTTGATTCAATGAAATGGAGCAAATTTTTGTATTTAATTACATCTTAGCTTCAACAGACTCGATATTTGTAGGTATGGATACCATTGTATTATATGAGCTTCACTCGCTCATCATCTTTAGAATAACTGTGTTAGTAGATCACATTGATCTATGGAAGACTATTTTGTATCCCCGAAAACTAGTATCATTTTTCTCCACATACCTGATACATATCTTTTGTACATGTTGAAGTACTATTAAATCGTTCTGACTGCATCTATTGCAGTTCTCCTAGATATAAATAATATTTACCTACTGTAAAATTTTCTTGGGAAATATTGGTTCGTTTACATATTATGGAATGCATGATTGATCCATCGCTTTGACGTATGGATTGTTACTCCCCATGTTTATCCTTTCCCATATCACAGACATGTCCACATGGGGAGAATATTCCCTGTGAAAGGGGAAACAATTCATCTCTTGAATATTTCCAACTTGTATTTTTTCAATTCAATGTCACTATATGTATGATTGACTAGGACCAAGCAACCTATAGATCTAACTTAGTAGATCCAGTTCCCTAGAACATAGGTTTCTACTTTTATGTCAATCATTGGAGAATAAATTTCATTTTGATCTCTATTTACTATGAGACCAATGTATATTTTTCATATGTTGTCAAACTTACTTTAATTTGAAATCATTGACTCTCCAACTAACCTCTCATAGACACATGGAAACAGTTTTTTGGAAAATTATATTCTATGATCATGTTTCTTACTTTAATCCTAAAAAAAATTTCAGTAACTTGTAACCTTTATTAGCATTCTGTGATGTGACCATCCATTTTTGTTTCCATCGTATAGACAAAATCCTTGATTGGTGGTCACGACATCCGATGCTAAATAACTTGATCATAGATATTAGCTATGATAATTAAATTCTAACAGATTTAGGGATAACAACTTGGTCAAACGAATCCATCCGTATTGGTACTACATTAGTACCATACATGTATCAATTTCATTTAAATACCCACCATCGTATTCAAAATAATAATCATTTTTTCACTTTGATATATGGAATCTATTAATTGAATTTTAGTTGGTCTTGTAAATTTTATCTTATTTCCATAAACTGTATATATGTAAGAAAAATTATTTACATTGAATAATAGATCACCGACCGTAGTGAATATAAAAATCATCACCATGGTTTTATCCATTCTATGCAGTATGTGTCTTTGGAACACTCTGTTCCACAAGGGGTTGTGGAACCAGTTCTTATGCCAACTATTTTTACATCTTGAGAATTGACTAAATACTAGTAAATATAGCACCCACTATCTCTAATAGAGATATTCACCCTCTTACAAAAATATAGAGTATAAATTGAATATATCTTTTATATGATAGGTATTTTTGTAATATCATATGCAACAGTTTGAATTATAATACTAAATGCACAATTTGTTTGCCTTGATGCATGTTTGATTATTTCTGAACAAACTATTTTCATACAATTGCATGTCCTTATGACATAATGAATTTAAATCAAACTATGACTTGTATGATATCCATTTTTCATTATAGTTTGCATATGGTTGTGGGATATTTTTGTTATTTGCAAAGCTAGTCATAAAATATAGTGGAAGTTTCTACTAGTTTCAACATTGATATTATATACATCAACACCTTGATGTATAAAATGTGCATTTTGGAATTACACCACACTAAATTTTTTTGATCAATGTTGATATGTAAGACCTTATCATCAATCCTCCTCATTAACATCAATGTTGTGAGGTCAATAAGGTAATGTTCATTTAGGAATTTCTCCATGCTACATTATCATGATTGTTGAATGCTTGGTCAATGTATTTTTCGGTATCCCAACCTGACGCAACTCATATCTCTTGACCATGAATATAATTCACATTGTTATTCCATAATTACAAAATAGAATCTTATAAGCACATATAACACCATCATATACTTGGAATAGTTCATGTATACTAGTTTTACTATTTCAAAAATCTTTTTCACATAACTTTATTTCTAAAGGCTCCTCTATCCAATCTAAAGACGTTGATAATACAAAAAGTATTTAGTAATTATGATCTGAAATACCATACATGGTATATTGATGACATTCAATTTTATTATTACTTGACAAAGAATTATATTGTCACAAATGGGTATAATTCTTATAATTATATTCATCACTAAATTCATATTATTCTGGTATTACTGAACTAGTGATTGAGTATACCAAAACAACATTCATTCTAGAACCTAAATGAATGTTTCCTTTCAGACAAGGACAAATAATATTAAAATTTTTGGTTATACTCAATAACTTTTCAACACGAATCATTCATTTCGAAATTAATAACACATGTACTTCTCACTACTGGTCTAGGAATAACCATTTTGCATCAACTTAGAGAATACAGTTGAATTCTAGTGAGAATACACTTGAATTCTAGTAATATTTCTATACATACTTGGTAATTGTATTTAAACACTCATATGAAAGAAATACAGTATTTAATATCCATTTAGTAAATGGAAACAATAAATTGATGCATATTCCTGATGTAGAAGTGGAATCTTGTTTCTTTGTATCAGGTTATTTCTTAGAAACATCAATAGTGTTATTTTATAACGTGAAATGAAAATAATCTTTGTTAATAACTCATTAATTGAAGGAAATCGTGAATGTGTCATTGGAATTAAATTCCTTTTACCTTTTCACATTTTTCTTTCAATTTATCTACCATAATAATTAAAACCCAATTGTCTTTTATTCTTATCCACTTGGAGAACCTTACCTAAATTTGTAATTAAGAATTTACTCAATACATGTTTGTTTTATAACATAAAATAAGACTTGAGTAAAGGGGTGAAAATGATATGAGAAAGAGATCAATTTAAATATCAAGATAAATCTTTCAATTTAAACATGTCAGTGTAACATCACCATATTTATATCATTTCTTTTCTTTCTACTTGCAAACATCTCGGAGATGAGACATCCTGTTATATCATCCATATCCTGGTGTAGCAATTTCAACTAACACCAGATATTAATGATATCATAACCATCATATTCTTGGTACATTAGTCTCTTGTAAGCAGTTTCACCCTCACTTGTTGAGGTAGTTATTAGTGATGGTGAAACAGACACTTTGAGTTTCCTATATCATGGTACTATGCCTATACACCTGTACTATTCATGGATACTCGTGTTAGTGTGGACCATTACTTTGTCCGATATTTATTGCAGTTTAAATCGGTGGTATAACTTTCCATTTTTCGACTTAAATAATATTAGTAGATTAGTGCCTTTTATCTGGATTATTGGTTTTGACATTTTTGATTAATTACATAAATCATTTAATGTCTCCCACTATTTTATCTGATTTTAGGAACCTTGTATGCTTCAATCGGAATACTCTGGCAATAGAGTATTCAAGTGGCAAGGATCCCAGACCCTCACCTCCTAGTCTACAAGATATGGCTACGCCACTACATGGAGGGTTCTACGGGGATTTTGGCTAGCTGAACGCTTAAACATGTGGCTCCTTGATCTATTGAGTGAAGTCCCAACTTCATCAAATAATCACTTGATTAAATCAAAACTTGCATATAAAATTACACCATTCTAGAAATTACAATTTCTTGGCTGTAGTTTAACTTAAGTAAACCCATCACTCTTATAAGTACTCCCTAGTAGAAAGAGGAACCCTCATCTATGGCATGACCAGCACCTCAAAAAATTGTTTTTTCCAAATTTAAATGATGGAAGGCTATTTAGACATAATATATTAATGAGGGTTTAATTATTATTAATGTGAAAAAAGAAATCATTGTCTAATTTATAAACATGTACTATGTTATCGTACTCACAACTAACCATGCATGAAATTGAAAAATATATCACGTCACATGTTCATTTTATCTTGCATGATTATTTATTATTATTATATATGATGGTGTTCTAACTACACATTCAGAAAATAATAATCCATGCAGAAATAAAATGAAAAACTTGTTCATGAGCTAATACTATTAGTTGATCCGTTGAATGATTAATGGAGCAACCAAAACCCTATAGATAAGTACCTTTTGTTGTGTTGCTTGCAACTTGAATAGCAACGAATGTTAATCCAAGGTATCTAACTCTTGTCTGGTGTATCACCGTCACATGGTGTGAAGTGTGTCATTTGTCATATCATCATTATACAACATTACTCACATGTAGGCAAGGGGGTCTCAGTAGTAAAAAGTACATATCTGAGAATGGGAACACATTCCCTTATACATATAATGACACATGATGATTGTCTTTTATTTAATTAAACTATTTATTAAATACCATGCCACAATTAAATAAATAAATTAAATATTTTCTCCAAACATACATTGGTCAGTCTCCAACTCATGATCAACATACACATTAAACTCACATATATAAACTAAATACAGAATAAAAATAATCATTCATTAAAAACAAACTTGAGTGAATCTAATTAAATTAAAAACATCACCCTTATTTTTAATTCAATTTAACTTCGTTCATTCCTAGTTAATTAATTTAATTTTAAAATGAAAAATTAAATTAAATAATTAATTTATGTAATCTCCTAATTAAAATAATTATTCCGAATTAATTATTAACAAAATTTAATATTTCATTAATTTAATTATGAAGCAAAATTAAATTAATTAATATAATTAAATTTTTATTCAAATAAAATCATCTGAGCCCCATAAAACCCCTGTAGGGCCAGTGTGGGTTAGGGAGAACCTATGTAGGAACATCCCAGGCTGTGCCAACATGTGTGGGTCTGTTCTAGACTAAGCAGGCCCATCCACGCTCGTTCATGGCAAGGCGGACATGCCCAGTCACCTGGCGAGGAAAATAAAACACAAAATCTACACCCGCAACATGGGTTAGCTCATAGTGATTTCATGGCTTAGCCTTGTCTCTACGAGGTGTTGTAAAGCGCAAATGAGGGAGCAGGCCGGTAGGCGGCACGGTACACTACTCAGGTTTCTGACTGCTACACCTGTTATATCGACCCGAAATTTTTTAGTACTTTTTTCCCTAATTTTGGTGGGTTATTTTATTTTTTTCATTTAATAAAATGAGTATAATTAAAATTAGACTGTTGGGTTTCAAGTGTTATATGACCTTTGGTCAATAAAACCATTGGAAACTAAATGTTACAATTATTTTCTATAAATACCACTAATCTTGATTAATTAATACAGAAATAATATTTGATTTCCCCATCTAGTAGTCTCAGGCCAATCAAAACACATATGACAGAACTCGGGAAGGAGGTATCACCCTTGGGCTTTGCTCTGGACCAAACCCAAGCCGAACTTCATTGTGTGAAGCTGGAACAGAATCTCCTTTGTGATAAGTTCAAACTGATAGAAATCAGTACTCGAGCAATGTTTGCTGAGCCACCCCAAGATTCTATCACCCTAGCACACCTTATTTTTAGGTCCTATGCTGGTGTTATAAGGGGCTATGTAACGAGACCATAACTGCCTTGTTTAATCCTTGGATATAAATAAAAAATATTGTGATTTATTCTTACGGTGAAGTTTGTGAATCTCAAGTGTCCGGATAAATATAGGATATATATTATTGATGAATTTTGGAAAATGGATATCTTAAAATATTTATGTAAACCTTAAATAATTAAAAATGTGTAATTATTTTCTAAAAATGGCCTTCTACAGTTGTGTTCAGTATGAATATTAGAGTCTAATAATACAACTTAATTTTTGATGATTCATAAATTATGAATTGTGATTTTGCGCTTAGGATTAGTAATGTGACCAAATTGATTAGTAATCCCACTTAAATAATGTATTAATATAATTTAGGCACCTTGATTAAGAAAAGTGATTTAATAAAATAGGTAAACAACTGTTTCAGAAATTATTAGTTATGTATTAGTTTTTTTTGGGTTAGTAGTGCCTTTTATTTAAAAATTAAATTCAAATTATTTAGAAAATTATTTTCATAAAATGGAGTTCATTTTTAAAATCAAAGCATCGATATTTGGTTAAGGTGATTTTTTTGGATTTTTCTGAAATAATTGAATTTTCAGTGGATAGTGTTTTTATTTAAAAATTAATTTAAAAGTATTTAGAAAATTATTTTCATAAAACGGAGTTCATTTTTCAAATTGGAGCATCAATATTTGGTTAAGGTGATTTTTTGGGATTTTTCTAAGAAAGTCGAATTTTCGGTGAATAGTTAAAATACAATTTTTGAGTTTCGAGTGTTTAATGACATCATTAAGGATTTAATAATTATGCAATAATTCTGGTCGAATGATGAATAGTAAGGTAAGGTATGATGTGTCCCAAGTGGCCAAAACCATGGGCAAATACCATGGGTAAGCCCAGGGTTTTTCCAATACCACTAATGAGGTGTCCCTTGGCAATTAATACTTTGTCCCCTCACTTCTCCTATAAATATCAATCCTTTCCCTCATCCTTTTCATTTCCAAATCCTCCTCAATGAAGTTCTGGTTTCATTACCTCCCAAGGAGGCTTCTCGTGGTTCCCCCAATCCCTCAAGGTCCCGACCATCGAGTTTTAAGAGTTACGTTCTAATGTAAGGGATCTAACCTCTCTCTTTCTTTTCAAGTACTCTCTTTTATGTCATTTCTTTTATGCTCTATGTTCTTATGTTATAGGATGTTATTATATATTCAAAATTCTGTAATTTTTATTTTCATATGATGAGAGACCCCCTCTTACTTTCATCAATTCATTTTAATAATTTTTAAGTGGCGTCGTTAGGCTGCTGAATTTTTATAAGGGATTCATTCACCCTTCTCATTTTCAATGTTCTATTTTCATGTCTAGTATTTCAAGTTACTTTTTCTTATTTTGGGGTATGAACTATATATCCATCATAATTCCGTTTTTATTTTCATATGATAAGTGACCCTATTTTATCTCATCAATTCATTTTAAAAAAATCAAGTGGCGTCGTTAGGCTGCTGAATTTTTATAATGGATTCTTTCACACTTCTCATTTTCAAAGTTCTATTTTCATGTCAAAAATTTCAAGTTACTTATTCTTATATTGGGTTATGATCTCAATATTTATCAAACTGTCATTTTATGTTCATATTATGAAAGACCCTATTTTATTTCATCAATTCATTTTTTAGAAGTTTTAACTGACGTCGTTAGGCTGCTGAATTTTTATAGGAGAAATATTATTTTTGTCTTCCTTTCAAGTTTTTCATTTCATATGGTATTTCATTAAAATTTCATTACCATGTTATTATGTCCTTTATATTCTGTCCCTATACTTTTTCTTGGATCATTTATTAGTGGGTAACCCATGTCACCTCTCTTTTCAATGTTTTCTAAAACCCTGTAACATAGCCATTATGCTGTAGAATTTTTGTCTCAAAATGTCTGTCTCTTTTTCTCAAGTTCGTTTATTTTTTTAAGTGAATACTCAAATCTCTTTCTTCTACAAGGGTATTAACATATATATCAATATTGTCTATTTTATTTATTGGATTTACATACATGAAACCCACATTCCTTTTCTATGGGTTTAAAACAGCATAAAGATCATGTTTTAAAGGCAATTTTTAAAACGTTATGATTATGAAATGAAGCACATTTATTTTATGCTACATGGGTTATTTATGAAATTTTTGATGATGATATATGTGTCACACAAGATAATAAATACAAATTAAGGGTGCTCCCTGATAGTACTCCAATGAATTGGGTAATGAATTAATCTCTATAGATTACCATTTTAAAGATACCATGGTGAATAACCTTGCTAATTTTCTAATGACACATTTGGGATGGACCTTGGTGATATGGAAATGATTTTCTATGTTAAATGTTGTAGAAACATCTTCAAGTTATGAAACACATAATTTTTATTATGATATGCCTCATGATCTATTTATCATAACTTGATGTTATTTATCATGAATTTATTGATGTATCTCAAGTTCACATGTAAAATTATTCCCTTGTTTCCCATACTGGGCCTTCTGCTCACCCTTTCCTTTGATGTATGTACCCAAGTTATGAGATGCAGTAATGAACATATGATAAACAAATGAAGAATTATTTCAAGTTTTTTAGAAGAAATGTTTTATGTTGTCAAGTATTAAGTTCCTGGTTTCCAAGACAATAAACCTTAAAGAGCCTCAGTTTTGTATAATGTGATGAAAAGGTGGGATGCTATAGTTGATATCAGAGGTAGGTTTAGTTATTTATAGAAATTATGATATGAAAACTTTTGTAAGAAACCTATATAAAAGTTTAAATAAGGGAATATTCATGGTATTTTGGTGAGAATTGAGTAAGTGGTTTATCAAGAAAATACATCCATGTCTGGATACGAGCAGGTAGAGGTGTCTCTAGCACAGATGTACATAGGGGTAAAACCCAAAAACAAAATTTTGAGCTATACTCAAATGGAAATTGGTATACGACAATGGGCCTTTTTCAATCTTGGTTATGACACTCTCTGGGGATATGTTTGGTTAATTGTAAGATTTTTATGAAACATTATGAAGCAATTATAGAAAAATGTAATTGTCTAAGAATGATGTTTTAAGATATAAAATAATTTTTAGTTTAAAGATTCATTAATGAAATAAGATTCTCACAAATGATTTATTCTCTTAGAAAATGTCCCCATCATCTAGGAATACATTAACATATTTCCTAAATAGTTAACCAGACCTACCCCAGAAAGAGAGGTAGAGTTCTCCATTGAACTCGTACTTGGATCTCATCCAATGTCAAAGACCCCATATTGGATGGAAAATGTGGAGTTAGAGGAATTAAAGAAACAACTCCGAGATCTTTTGCAGAATGGTTCTATCTGACTATGTGTGTCTCCTTGGGGAGCACTAGTTCTCTTTATGATGAAGAATGATGGATCGATGCAGCTATGCATTGATTATAGGGAACTGAATGGGATCACAGTAAATAAAAAATACTCCCTTACAAGAATTGATGACTTATTGGACCAACTTTGTGGGGCTCAATTATTTTCTATGATGTATCTTCGTTATGGTTATCACCAATTGGGGGTGATGAATGTTGATATTCCAAAAACTGTCTTCCAATCAAGATATGGGCATTAAGAGTTTTTTGTTATGCCATTCGGGATGACTAATGCAGCTGCTTTATTATTGACCAAGAATAAGTTTATTTTGTAAACTTATGTTTATCAAATGGATGTCCTTTATATAGGGAAATGGTTTTTGATTAAATGATAAAGGTTATTTTGGACGATGTTTTCTTTTTGGAGTACTATATGCCTAAGGGAAATAAAATACTACAAGATTTAAATTGAGGATGCATGGTTGAATTTTTTATTTATTTATTGTGGACATATGGTGATTTGTGTTATTTATGTAAAATGATGAACCTACAATAGAGAATATGTGAATAGGTTAATTACACTTTAGTATGAGACTTTAATAGTATTCGATGCTATTTGGATATAAATGTTAAGATTTATTATGGATGACTATGTGATTAATTTCTTCTGAGTTTTGGGTTCCAATCTTAGTTTGGTTTGTTCTGAAGAATTTTAAGGATGATTATGTATTGAATGGTCTTTCTGGATCATTTGGGACTTTTTGATGAATTTTGGAGATTAATAGTCTTTTTTTTATTTTTATCAAGGATTATCCATTTTGGGGATTATATGATCTCATATTAATCATTTTAGTTTTAGTTGATGACTAAAGATAAGGGGAATATATAGTTCATCCTTTGTGGATTATGTGATTCTCTACAAGATGATTCTTGTTCTTTTGATGAGACAAAGTGTTTTTTAATTCTTGTTGTTTGGAGAAAAGATTAGTTTTGGTATAAACTTATTAATGGATGAAACTCTACTCGAAGGTAATTATATTTCCTTCTGTTTTTATTCTATGTAGTAAATGAATTCCTCAAAATTATAAAAAGGAACGTATAACAAAAACGTTGTTGGTTTATGTTTCCTACTGGGAAATCACAGATCATTTGACATATCTAAATTTTTTGGTCTTCTTGTTGTTATTTTTATCCTAATCATGTTTTTTATTACTCTCCATCAGAATATGACCATTTGTATTCTCTTCCATATCCATGTTTTCCTACATGGAATCCTAGTATGGGTTAACTCGGGTGACCTTTATACTTCCCTTTATTTATTTTAAAGTAATAGTTTTACTGGCCCTTTCTCCAATGTGGTACTTTCAACAAAATTTCAAATCCCAATTTTAAAATTGCGAGGACACAATTCCTTAAAGGGGAAAGATTGTAACGACCTGAAATTTTTGCTTAATTTTTTTTCCTAATTTCTGTGGGTTATTTTTCTTTTTATTTAATAAAATGAGTATAATTAAAATGAGACTGTTGGGTTTCAACTATTATATGAATATTGGTCAATATGACCATTGGAAACTAAATGATACAATTATTTTCTATAAATACAAGTCATCATGATTAATTAATATAGGAAGAAGATTTGATGGCCCCATCCAGTAGTCTCGGGCCGATCGAAGCCCATCTGACATGGGAGGAGGTACCACCATTGAAATTTTCTCTAGACCACACCCAAGATGCACTTCATCATGTGAAGCTAGAACAGAATCGACTTCGTGAGAAGGTCAAGACGATAGAAATCACTACTCGGGCAATATTGGTCAAGCCGCCCCAATATTCTATCACCCTAGTACACCTTACTCTTAGGTCCTATGCTGATATTATAAGGGGCTATGTAATGAGACCGTAACTGCCTTATGTAATCCTTGGATTTAAATAAAAAAATTGTGATTTCTTCCTATGGTGATGTTTTTGAATCTCAAATGTCTGGATAAATATAGGATGTATATTATTGATGAATTTTGGAAAAAGGATATCTTAAAATATTTATGTAAACCTTAAATAATTACAAATGTGTAATGATTTTCAAAAAATGGACTTCTACAGTTGTGTTCATTATGAAATTTAGAGTCTAATAAGATCAAATAAATTTTTGATGAATAGTAAATTATGAATAGTGATTTTGTGCATAGGATTAGTAATGTGACCAAATAGATTAGTAATCACAATAAAAGAAATTATTAATATAATTTGGGCACCATGATTAAGTAATGTGATTCAATAAAACAATAAATAACTATTTCAGAAATTATTAGTTAAGAATTAGTTTTTTCGGGTGAATAGTGTCTTTTATTTTAAAATTAAATTAAAAATAATTAGAAAATTATTTTCATAAAATGGAGTTCATTTTTGATATCAGAGCATCGATATTTGGTTAAGGTGATTTTTTTTATTTTCATGAAATAGTTGAATTTTTAGTAAATAGTGTTTTTATTTAAAAATTAAATAAATATATTTATAAAATTACTTTCATAAAATGGAGTTCATTTTTGAAATTATAGCATTGATATTTGGTTAAGGTGAATTTTTGGGATTTTTTTGAAATAGTTGATTTTTCAGGGAATAGTGTTTTTATTTAAAAATTAAGTTAAAAATATTTAGAAAATTATTTTCATAAAATGGAGTTAATTTTGGAAATTAGAGCCTTGATATTTGGTTAAGGAGAATTTTTGGGATTTTTCTGAGTAAGTTTAATTTTCGGCGAATAGTCAAAATACAGTTTTTTAGTTTTGGGTGTTTAATGACATCATTAAGGGTTTAATAATTATGCAATAATTAGGGTCGACCTATGAATAGTAATATAAGGTATGTGGTGTCCCATGTGGCCAAAACCTTTGGAAAATACCAGGGGAAAGACCATGGTTTTTCCAATACCACTGCTGAGGTGTCCCTTGGAAATTAATGCTTTGTCCCCTCACTTCACTTACAAATACTAAGCCGTTCCCTCATACTTTTTATTTCCAAAACCACCTCAACAATGTTCTGGTATCATTACCTCCCAAGGAGTCCTCCCATGGTTCCCCCAATCCCTCATGGTCCCGATCGGCATGTTTTAAGAGTTACGTTTTACGGTAAGGGATCCAACCTCTTTTTTTTTCAGTACTCTCTTTTATGTCATTTCTTTTATGCTCCATGTTCTTATGTTGGAGGATGTTCCCTTTATATTATACATACTGTAATTTTTATTTTCATATGATGAGATACCCCCTCTTACTCTCTTCAATTCATTTTATGAATTTTTATGTGGCGTTGTTAGGCTGCCGAATTTTTATAAGGGATTCGTTTACCCTTCTCATTTTCAATGTTCTATTTTCATGTCATGTCTTTCAAGTTCCTTTTTCTTATGTTGTGGTATGATTACTGTATCTATCATAATGAACTTTTATGTTCATATGATGAGAGAACCTATTTGATCTCTTCAATTCATTTTAATAATTTTTAAGTGGCGTTGTTAGGGTGCCGAATTTTTAAAAGGGATTCTTTCACCATTCTTATTTTCAAAGTTCTATTTTCAGGTCAAGTATTTCAAGTTCCTTTTTCTTATATTGGGTTATGATACCTATATTTGTCATACTATCCTTTTATATTAATATTATGAGAGACCCTATTCTATCTCATCAGTTCATTTTTTATAATTTTTAAGTGTCACTGTTAGGCTGCCAAATTTTTATAAGAGAAATCTTATTTTTTTCTTCCTTTCACGTTGATCATTTCATATTGTATGTCATTCAAATTTCATTACCATGTTCTTATATACATTATATAATTTCCTGTATACTATTTTTTGGATCATTTATGAGTGTGTAACCCATGTGCCCTCTCTTTTAATTGTTTTGTAAAACCCTGTAACATAGCCGTTTTGCTGGAGAATTTTCATCTCAAAATGTCTCTCTCTTTTTCTAAAATTCATTTATTTTATTAAGTGAATACTCAAAGATCATTATTTTACAAGGTTATTCACATATATATCAAAATTTTCTATTTTAATTATGGGGTTTACATAAATGAAACAAACTTTCCTTTTCCGTGGGTTTAAAATGTCGTAAAGATCATTTCTTAAAAGCAGTTTTTAAAACGTTATGATTATGAAATGAAACCCATTTAATTTATGATATATGGGTTATTTATGAAATTTTTTATTATGATATATGTGGATGACATTATAATGAAGAAAAATTAAGGGTGTTCCTTGACAGCATCCTAAAGGATTGGGTAAAGGCTTAATCTCTAGAGATAACCATTTTAACGATACCTTGTTGAATAACCTTGGTAATTTTTTAATGACACCTTGGGGATAGACCTTGGTGATACCGAAATGATTTTATATGTTAAATTTTTTAGCCACATATTTAAGTTATTAAACACATTATTTTTATTATGATATGCCTCATGATCTCTTTCTCATTCCTTAATGTTATTTATCCTGACTTTATTGATGTATCTCAAGTTGACATGTAAAATGCATCCCCTGTTTCCCTTACTGGGTCTTCTGCTCACCCTTTCCTTCAATGTATGTTCCTAGGTTATGAGATGTAGAAATGAACTTAGGATTAACAAATGAAGAATCCTTTCATGTTTTTAAGTAAAATTTTGTTATGTTGTCATGTATTAAGTTCCTAGTTTCCAAGACACTAAACCTTAATGATCCTCGGTTTTTTATGTTGTAATGAAAGTTTTTGTGATGAAAAGGCAGGATTCTATACTTGTTGTGCGGCCATGAGGGTTGGAGGAAGTTGGGTCACAAAAACATAGAGGAGGCGATAGTTCTTTGTCTAGGTTCACCGACCGTGGTCGTGCTAGGTGGAAGCGGAAGGAGGTGGCCTCCTTGGTCCGCTGCTCGGCAGGGAACCGCCGAGGGAGCACCGGCCATGCATGGCATCGATGCCGTCGGGGCGGCTGCTGCGAGCGCCCATTATTCCACTGCAAAGGGTGGTTTTTAGATACGAATTGGAGATCAGGCTTCTGGGTACCTTGGTTCAGGAGGTATCAAGGATTGTGCAGCACCAAAAGAGGAGGATGGAAAGGGCGATTAGGGATGAGGCAGGCTGTCGGAGTGGGGTACCCTCAAATTAAGGCATTTTGTGTCTACAGAGGAGCGCCCAAAATGCTGAGGGAGGTGTCATGTTGTGGTTTAGGTGGCTCAAATAGGGCGCACCTAGTGAGAAATAAGGTAGCCACCAGTAGGTTGTGTGTCAGCTATGGGTTTGGGTCGCTGTCGCACCACCTAGAGCACCTACGGGAAGGAGAGGAAAAAGTGTGGGGGGGGGGTGGTGGTCAGGCAGGTCGTTGGCTTGCGTAGTGGGTCGCTGGGTAGGAGAGGAGGTGGCCCTTTATAGCCACTACATGAGGGATATGGGGTACCGCTCAGCCCCCCCAGCCGAACTGGTTTTTTTTCTTTCGCGACCTGAAAGGTCTCTACTATTTCCTCTTTTTTGTTATTTTTTATGACCTAGTTTTGTAGGTCTGACACCCTCCATTTTTTTAACATTCAAGACCGTATTTATAGGTCTTTCACCAACCTCCATTTTATTTTTCATATTTTTAAAAAACAATAATTGAGAAGAATGTCTTTCTTTATAATTTTATTAATTAAATATGACTCGTGAAAAGTGAGTCATCCCATCCTTTTTCTGAATAAGTCTATATTTAGACTATAAATTTTAAATAAATATAATAATAAAACATTATTATAACAAAATATTGTAATAATACAATAAATATTAAAATTAAACTATTATTATTATAATTAAATTTTTATAATTATAATCATCATTATGGTTCAATAGAAAATTATATTCTCGAAAATGGATGTGAAAAATTATAAAACAACTAGTTTAACTCCGATTTTAAACATCGGATGACTGAATATGGGTCATTCAATATTGGATTCAAATGTGGTCTACAGCTTTGGGACTGTAACAATTTCATCATCATATTTTAATTAAAATATAATTATTTTATCTTTAAATCGACATGTGATCCATCTGATACAACTTTTTGGAATCAGGCATGCAGCCGAAGCCCCAGACATGTGGGTTTATAATATTTTCCCACTGACGTTCAACATAAACTTGTCAACCTCAGTGAACATCAGCCCGAACATATCCAAGGACAATCTGTGATGGATTTTAAGCACACAAAAAACCATACAAAACATTGTTTGAATTTGAAGCCGCGCACGACATCTTCTCATCGTTAGTGGTCACTGCCCGAATAACGTGATGCCTAATTCCTCTAGATCATCCACTCATGCTTCATGAAATCTATGGGAGCATCGTTCGTCATAATCTAGGTGCTAGTGTGGAATTGAGAAGATGCCTTCGACACTCTAATGATCAGTACATCGCTTTGATAGCGACACCTGAGAGTGAGCTCGATCTGAATTCCTTGGGTCCAAAGCCTCTCTCTCTAGAACAAGATAGAGAAGAGTGGAGAGAGAATCCCTGTGAATAGTTTTGGAAAAAACCCCTCTTCTTATATTTATAGTGTTTAATTAAAATACCCCGTGTCACGTTGTCGGCCCCAAATACTTAACGCACAATCAACGACATTTTATGACTACATAACTATGTCATAAATATTTTTATCATTTAATTGTAATATATTAAAATATATTACATGATAATGATTGACTCATTAACTCGAATCTTCATTCCCATTAATTGAACCTTGAATATATTTAATAATCTTCATTTAATATTTTTTTCATGTATTTACTAAAACTCGTAAAAAAATATTACAAATAAATTCAATAATCATTATTCTAAACTCGAATAATATGAATTTAGTTATTGCATTGGTGATAATTTAACTTTGCAAAAATATCGGACCCCTATGGCGGGACCCACTATCTCAGAATCCCTTATTCAACTGAATAGGGGAAATTCATGAATACACTATTATGTGTGACCCTCTAGGAACTTATTTCAAGAGTAGTGAATAGTATTCACATACCCAGAGCAGGATCTAGGAATCCATCATTGCCCCTGAAGAAATAAGGATTTCCACAGTAGCAACAACCAACCTACGAACACGCACTGTGTAATTTAATCTCTTTGTCATTAATATCTCATAAAGTAGGACACACTCTCATGTCATCTCCATTTTCTTACATTATTGTTTATTGATATACCTGGATAGATATACCCTCTACTGTCATGGCCATGGTCTTATGAAGGTACATTCATCCATATCAACATCGCATGAGATATATTACTTCCATAACTCAGAAGCGAAAAATCCTTTCTTGATTATTGAACCAATTACATGACACTAATTACGCACCCAATACAAACTACCTCTCCAAGACTTCATTTCCATGGTTTTCGTCTTACAAAAATGTACAAAATTAAATGACATAAAATGGTAATGAAATCAAGTCAGGAGACCATTACACATGATCATTAATAGGAACATCTAATGACACCCCAAACATTTTGTGTTCCTATTGGTTATTTAGTCCTCATGATGTCATAATTATAAATCACTATATGTGATATTCATGAGAAAATTATCAATGATTATGCTCCCCCAACACCTGATTGTCAAATAACTATTGTGTCCAATCAGTAATATGTATCTATACCATATAACATTTATTTAAGATTATTCTCATTGTATCTATAGGTTCTCATTATAGTCTGGGAAATGATATAACCTTTCGATATGATAATTAATCTTTGGAAATTACCATTTAAATAGGGGGTACAAAAAGGTATATATGATAATAGTAAGATGAAATCATGTATAGATAACTGTATACACGATTTGATAAATAAAATCACTGAATAGTTGGGTCTAGGGCACCCACTATTTCAACACAATATACTTCAATGGAGGATGGGATCAACATCTTTCTCTGGATGAGTTATCTTACAATAACAGTTTCAAATCAAGAACCCCAATGGCTACTTATAAAGCCATGTATTGGAAGAGGTGAAAAGAACAAGCATGATGGGATGATGTTGGGGAGAAAAAACTCCTAGGTTCAGAAATGGTATAAGAAATGGTGGAGGAGGTTAAGACCATCCAGCATCACATTAAAGCTATGCAGAGTCGACTAAAGATATATGTTGATAATCATCAACATGACTTAGTGTTTGATGTCGTAGAAATGGTATTTCACTGTATATCACCAGGAAAGAGAGTTATGAGATTTGTGAAGAAGGTAATGCTTACTCTAAGGTACGTTGTCCCTTTTGAGAAGCTTGATCAGATTTGACCAGTGTCCTACTTTCTAGCACTCCCACCAAACCAATCTCAAGTACAAGATGTATTCCATGTATCACTCTTGAGGAAGTACATACCTGAACCATCGCATGTACATAATCTAGATGTCGTACTATTATAGAATGAACTCTCCTATATAGATAAGGCATTTAAGATCTTAGCTAATTGGGAAAAAGTTCTACAAAATAAGACATTCCCCCTGTTCAAGGTATTGTGGCAAAACCATATGTTTGAAGAAAGAATGTGGGAATTAGAGGAAGTGATCATAAAAATTTACGCTCATCTATTTTAGTGTAGAAAAAGGAAATTTTGATGGTGAAATTTCGTAAGGGGGAATATTTTAAACACCGAAACATTTATTAATGAAAATTCCTCTTGAACTGATTAAATGTGTTATTATGTAAAATGGTTATAAAATACATATGCACTTATTTGGATTTATTTTTTTTTTGTATTTTAAAATATCATTATGAATTGTTACCTTTTCTAATATATACATTTAATAGTGATCACATGATTATTATAAATATAGACCCTTAACAAGTATAATTTTCTCAGAAAAATGATGTTATGGCCTCATCCAATAGATTTTCTCCATACAAATCCCATTTTTTGAAGCTCGGAAAGGATGTAGGATAACTAGGCTTCACACATGACCAATCACAATCCAAGCTTCAGTATGTTCAGATTGAACGGAACCACCTATGGGAGAAGTGGAAGTTGATAGAGATTACCACCCGAGTGATGTTATCCAAGCCTCCCCAAGAGTCTGTCACAATCACACACCTTACCCTTGGGTCTCATGCATGTGTTATAAGGGGTTATGTGACAAAACCATAACACTATGATTATGTGAATTATTATTTATATAAAATATACATTCATTTCATTAATTTTCCTTCGTAAATGGTGTTTGAAAGAACTACTAGTATTTTAGTAAATATTCAATTAAGAAACCTATTTTTATAAATTAATGGTTTTTTGTACACTAAATAATATTTTTATAAAATATTAATATTACTAAATTAAATTTAATTAAATATAAATGATCTTATAATTTTTATGATTAAAATTTAAATTTTTTTATGGTTTGAAAAATGTTTTTTTCAAAACCCATGAATTTTAATTAAATGTCATTTTTTATTTTTAAATAAAAAATTCACATATTTATAAGATTATTAAGAAAAAATGAATATTATTTTTGGAATAAGGGAATTGAAATTATCCAATGGTGAATTTTTCATAATTTTCTAAGACAATCAAAGTTTTTTGAGTAAAAATTAAATACTGTTTAAATATATAATGTGTTTTATGACATCATAATGTCTCGATCGTGATGTAATAAAATACTATAAATGGTTTGTTCTGCAAATATATTTCATTTCTTTAAAATAATTTTATTTTATGTTGTTTGATTTAAATTAAAAATCCAGTGGAGCCTCCAAACACTTATAAAAAATTTTAACATTTTAAAATTATTTCCTTGAGAGTGTGACTCATCTCCACATAATCAAGCCTAATATTTTAATAATTTCGGACATTGGCCTTATAAAATATTTTTGACACTACACTTTTTCAAAAAAAGGTCAAAAACCATGGGATGGTTTGTGGTTTGGATTAGTTAAATGTGTGGTGTTTGAAACCTAGATAATAAAAAATTCACTATCTTTTCCTACATAAACTCATACAATCTCCCACATTCACTTCACTAAAAATCATTGGATCTCGAACAACCTCTACCTCATCTCTATAAAATACACCGATGGCACCCCATAATCCTAATAAGCCTCTCTCAAGCCTCTATTAAGCCTTTTGGACCACACTTCCAAGTAAGGGATTTCATCCTTTCTCATTTTTTCTCAATTTCATTATGTTGTTATACCCTTTTATTTTAAATTACAAATGTTGGGGTATTATTTCATACCTCCCCAATACTTATCTAATTATTTTTAAATGATTAGATATATCTTTCTCTCTCATTAATTCCTTCTATGTACACTTGTTACCATGCGGAAATTATGTAAGTAAATTCCATCTTCTCATTTACATTCAAGAAATTATTTTTTATTATGAATATAAATGCCATTACATGTGTTAGGACATGTATCTATATAAACTCATTACTGTAAATTTCATGTAAATATTATGGAACACCCCATTATCTCTCATAAACCATTTTTTCAATTCTTATGTCATGCTATATGTTGCCAAAATTGCACTATGAGTTTCCAACACAAAGTCACTGTGTTGTAAATACCATGTCCATTTCTCTATCAAGGGTATTCACATTTATGAAAATTTGGAAATTTATTATATTCATTCATGTATTAATTCCACATTACTTTATCATTGAATAAATTATGATGTTTAATGAATCTGTGATATATTATCCATGTGGAACACTTATGCATGAAATAAAATGTTTATGAAGTGTGTTCCCTGATAGCGCTCCAATGCATTGTGTAACGATTATTATCCTGAAACGTCATGTTAAATGAGGTTTTACTCGTGATAATTCAACTATAATTAGGGTTTAATCATTATTCATGTGCAATTAGCGTTGGATCATTCTAATATCATGTTAAATGATGATGTCACATTTCAATGATAAGATAATCATGAAATATCATGCCTTTATGTTCATGTTTCTCTCGTGATCCACTAATATGCCTATTGCATAACTTGTACTATATTATCTATGTTATGATTTGATTACTCCATTACTGGTCTTTATTGATAACCTTGTTCTTATGTGTGTCCTTATATTATCCCATGCAATTCTCAGTATGAAGGAATATTGTGGTCATGTAAAAGAAGTTTTCAATAAAGATATTGGGATTTATATTCTATGTTAGTATGTAATGTTACCAATTTCCAAGGACCCTAGACATATCAATAATCTTAGATTTATTCTGTTAAATTTAATGTAATAAATCATTTTTAGGTGTGTAATAATGAGAAGGGTTGTTATATTTCCCCTTATGTTCAAATACTAACCACTAAGTAAACTCATTTTTACCTTAATCATTGTAATTATTTTTTTTACATTCATTAATATTATTAATCAAAATAATGGTGACCTTAAAATACATAAAAATTATTATAATTCAATTTATTAAATACATTTTTCCAAATTTCAATCACATAAATTCTAGAATTTAATTTTAAATTAATCCTGTACATGGGACAAAATAACATGTTTTTAAAGTAAAAACTTTTAAAGATTGAAATGTTTTTATATATAATTTCAATGTGAAATTTATTAAAATAACCTATATTTGATTTATTTTTGAATAATATTACTAATTTATTTATAAAACCAATTTAAAATTTAATTTTACTATATAAATAAGTTATATGAAAATATAATTTTCAATTAAAATTCTTTTTTTTCTACTATTCATCAAAAAATGAATCTTTTCAAAAAAATTGAAAATGTTCCCAATAATATAATTTTTATGTTATGATTTCAAAAAATAATTTAATTTTTTAAAATATAATATATAAGTATCAAAATATATTTTTAAAATATGTGTGTAATTAAAAGGATGAAAATTAACAATTAGAAAAATAAATTTCTTTATGCGTAAAATTGGATTCCTTCTTATATATTGTCTAAAAAACAAATAATATGACCTTTAAATAGTTTATTGAATAATATATATATATATATATATATATATTATTAACATAATCCATCAATATTGGATATATTAATTTAGAAAAATATTTTTCCAGTAAAAGATTTCATATATTTTGATGAGGTATTTTATTTTTATCTATAGTAAATTGGTATATAAATAATTCATCTTATATACATGTGTAAATAATATTTTCATAATTTAATTATTCCTATTCATAACATTAATTAAAATATATGAGTTAAAATTATCATATTGGATAAAAATATTTTAATAATATTCCATGATTAATTTAAATTTAGTTTTGCATAAAACTCAAGCTAAACGGATTGTTGAATGTAACATGGGAAAATCCAGTGTTTCATGTTTCACAAGATTAAATGTTTTTTTCATGTAGTTAAATACATACGTAGTAATTTCATATAACATAAGAAATATTAAGGTCACTTTTAAATGAAAAATATCAAAAACATTAAATTAATGCCAAAATTTATTTATCATAAATTATAGGGGTGTTACAATATATCATGGGAGCGTCAAACATTTTTCATCTTCAGACTTGTTTTCATGCTAGAGGATACAATCTATTCAATATCAATGCATCATTTTTGGCGTTATTAGACTATGTTACATGTTTACTAGAACCATGTCTACTTTTAGTATCTAGATAAGGATGTATTCCTAAGAAGACCGGAATAATATCTACCTTAACAAATATGTATGATGTTCATATATACATATCCTCTAATTTTATCACAATCATATGATCTCTAATGTATATTTTTATAAATCTGGTTACCATGTTTTCTACTAAACATTCTCTGATTCAAACTATAGTGACCCTGACCACAATAACCTAGATTCAGTGTCCACTTTATTACATTGGCATAGATACATATGGTAAAATCCCAAAGGATCCCAAAAATATATTAATTTTAGGGAACCAGATACATAAATGATACCCATTAAACATTAGGATATAAAATTAAACTAATATAAATGGAAAACACTTTTCATCCTTGAAATCATTCCAAAAAATATTCTTTATATCATGGGGAAAGGAAACAAAATATGGGTGAGATCAAATTCTTAGTAAGGGTTATGTAATGTGGATGCAATCATATATGAATAAAAATAATCAATATGGGAATTTAAATAAAAAAATACATATGAAATTTATATTAATTTAATATCATGATATTGTAATTCATAATTAATATGGAAAGGTAAATAACTAAAAACGCATTCCATTTAATTAGTAAACTGAGAAATAAATTCATCTATATATAATATCATGTTGAAAATATCATGGATAATAGGATTAATAATTTCCCATTGAAGTAATTAAATAATTTTTTTATTTCATGGCTCATTCAAATGATACCTATTCTATTATGAAGTATCCTAAAGATAGTTGAAAACTACTGGGTAAAAACACATCTGGTTTGTATAGCTGCTTAAAAACTACGATGTAAAACTCATCTGTTTTGGCCAAATGATTTGTCTCATGAGACTAGTAATGAATATTTAGGATATCTATAACTAGGACCCACCCATTTTGGTATGTTAAAAACATTATTGATATATTTAATAATCAATTTAATTTATGAAAAATATTCCTTATCATCAAAAATCTATATTTAAGAAAGGATGCATATTTATCAATATTTCCCCAATAAATTAATAACATTAAAATTGAAAACCCTACCTAAAAAAATTTAAGATTTATAAAAAAAATACTATCCACCATATAATAATATATATATATAATATAAATCATATTCTCAAGAAAAAATTATTGAAAAAAATGATTTTTTCAAGAAAATGATTAAAATTACAAGGGAGATTGAAAATGTATAATAAGATTTACTATTTGGTAATTTTCACATCAAATTCCCAATAACAAAATATTTCAAATTGAAAAATAAAATACCTTTAATTATTCAGAAATAATGATACTAACATCCAAATAGGAATTATATAAACAACATAAAATTTAATTATTGTGTAATAACAAATAAGTTTCAATGGAATAAAGTTTGAGATGAAATCTATTGCCTCACACTTTTTTTGGTTTAATATTATTTTACAACCTATATAGTGGTATTAAACACATATTTAAATTAAACATGAACAATATTAATATTTATAATAACATATATGTTCATTTTATAATATATTATCACATATACGTTAATAATATTTCATTATTTTCATTATATGAGGTGCTAATATCCTTGTTTATTCATCTGTTCATTTACATTAAAGTTAATGTCCATGGGAATATAATATAGTTTCATCATCTCCAAAATGATAACATGGACAAAATTATTATTTTTAAAAATAAATTAAAATTTTAAAAGAATCCTTAAATATCGTTTCTATAAATGAATAATGTTTTGATCAATGAAACAATATGCCATATATACGTATGTGTAACATTCGTACTTATCAATTATCATTATGAAAAGAAGGTAAGTAATATTCGTCCAAAAATAATGATAATAATATCATAAATACCATATTAATTCATTAAATACACATATATATATCATCAATGTGATTTGGTGATGGAAAAAGAGTCTCATCGCACAGTAAAGGAGGTAATCCACATGTACAAGAATGATGTTATAACATTTAAATGGGAGAAAGGGAAATAATGAAATTTATATGTATAATATTTTAAGAATTACAAATATATAATTAATATAATAATTATATCTTGAATATCTCCTATATTCATTAACATTATCCTATTCATTTTCAATGAAAAACAATAGTGAATGATGAATAACATCGCTTCGTGAGGCGGTAGTCCTCCGTACACACAAGCGACGTTATCGTGTCTCTTATGGAATTGGAAGTATAAAGTTATAAAATATATAATTACTAAAAAAGTATATTTATGTTAAAAATATCTTATATATTCATTACCTACAACCTTCAACATATCCATAAATAATTTTCCATGAGTTATTATTTAGAAAAATGATATGAAATATAAACTTATATAGTAATGGATTAGGGGAAAATATTATTCACATTTAGTCCTGATGGATTATAAATCAGAAAACACCAAAAACATATCATAATAATGTATATCACTTTATTATTTTTATATGCCATTAAATATATTTTATAAAATATTTCTAAAAATATTATTCTCAAATGAAGTATACATCTACTATATATCACTATGAAAATTACAATTCTATCAAACTTGAGAAAATTGAAATGAAATATAAACTTATATAGTAATATATTAGGGAAAAATATTATTCACATTTATTCCTGATGGAATATAAATCAGAAAACACCAAAAACATATGATAATAATGTATATCACTTTATTATTTTTATATTCCATTAAATATATTTTAAAAAATATTTCTAAAAATATTATTCTGAAATGAAGTATACATCTACTATATATGACCATGAAAATTAAAATACTATCTAACTTGTTTTTGATATAAGTCAGTAAAAAGATAAAGTTATATGAGAATAAATTAATTGATTGGTAGAAAAATTTAACAGTAATTTTAAAAAAAAATATGGCAAAATATACATATTTTATAAACTCCCTCCTTAGTAAAAACCGAATGATAACAATCAAATGGGATAAATATAATTATTTTGAGAAACAAATCTCTATATTCCTTTCAGTGTATAAGTTGGGATCCATGCACTTTGAGACTAATATATAACATAAATCTATAAAACAAATTTTGGGTCATATACTGATGAACTATCATATTTTTATATTCACATGGAGTTATCATTAGTATTAATAATTTATATAATTGTGTAAAATATATTATTACTATATTGAAATTTATATGATCAATCAGGATATCAATTTCACTTTTCTAGTAATTTTAAATTTAAAGGAAGACTAATAGAACATTTTGGACTTGTAAATCATTATAATGTAATAAACCATTAATATTTCGAGTATACTAACCATGAAATTGAATGTCTTTGAAAATACTAACACTTGTCAAATAGACATTGAAATAATAAACAAATCATTAAAAATTTGGATCTTTTCCTAAAAAATAGATTGGGTATATAAATGAGGAAGGATTGTGTACCTCATATCTGTTGAATCATCTCATATTCATGTATTTAATCTAAATCATTGAGAAGAAAGCAATGAATTATTTCCTATTATGGTGTCCACAAGCTATGAAAATTTCCCAATAATTAGGAATATAATCCTCCCAACCATGCTATTCTAGAACCATTGGTGTGACATCATGATGAAAATGATACTTAGATATTAAATCATATAAGGTGTTTATGATCATTTGGATTCCATTTAATCACTTAATAATCTCTCGTTTATATATTAATTATAGGAATCCTTTAGGATCTTAAATTTTTAACTATTAAATGAAACATTTCATAAGTTACAACTATTTGTATGTTACAATATGAAAATATAATTAATATTTTTTAAATATTTACAATATTTTGTGAAATTTTTACTCCTCTATATTATAATCACATTGATATCAAACTAATCATGAAATCATAGTGTATGATACGAGACACTAACTTTGTGATATCACATTTCACATAGACATCCATTCACAACACCATATAATGATTATATTCACCCTTTTGTGGTGAATCCTAGAATAGACCATGACATGGTTTAAATAACTATGTCATGATGGTTCCTTTTGTGCTTAATTTTAACAATAAACTACTTGTACAAGATCCTCAAATAAATATTACTTTTCCACATTATGACATATTGTATATAGTATATTTTGAAACGATATCCATGATAATTTTTGTAAATATTAAAAAAATCTATTTGGGTGATATTAAATTCACTTTAAGCACATGTTACAGCAGATGTCAAATTATTTGAAATGCATCCTCAGAATAATTTGGTGTCCTCTAAACTAATTTTTGGGTAGCTATAAATGTTTTTTAAAAACAAATTGTAACAATAGTTATTAAACATTCACACAATGAAATTTGAAACCCTACATGAAATTTTATAATTAAAAAAATTTATGATTTAATGAATCATAAAATGTAAGAAAATAATAGACTCTAGAAAATAATCAATGTTATATAAGTTATAGAGGGATCTACAATAATTTTTACTAAAAAAATTTATCTTTATACATGTATCCACAACCTATATCACAAAATATATATCAATAATCATATATTTATTTCTGATAAGGAATCTAGTGACCATGAGACAAAATATATGAAGATCCCTTATAGGAATCTCATATGTTCTATATATTTCAAGTATAACTTATTTATGTTAAATAAATTTACATCACATGTCATTCATTTATGTTGATAAATTCATCATAAGACCCTTATACAGGTAGATATGTACATCACATCGACTATATCTTTGTATGGCCATATACTTTCCCATTCAATATCAATTGAAGGCCTTGATTGCAAACACTTAATATTAAAGGATAAAAAAACCTTAATTAAGACATAAATAAAGAAAAACATCATCAACAAACCCAACCAACCATGATTAGATAATCATCAAATATTTCCCAATAAATGCATCAAATGATAATTGTTCTCATTATAAGTATTTATCCATCCTTTTATAATAATAATTCAACATGAAACATGTCACACCCTTACCATTATTTCTCTTTATTTTTTCCCCTTCTTCATGTTGGATCTTGTGTTTGTTGTATATGATGAGTTTTTAGTGGATGTTTACATTTTTTAGAGCATTATGGTTGTTTTTTTCCTTATTAATTGTCTTCACAAGGATTTATCTATACCATTTGAGTATAAGAGGAAACAATGTAGGCTACTAGTCGTGTCATGGACAAAGTGCATGGTTTTCACACTGTTGGGATAAATCATGCCGTAAGTGTACAAGGGGCTTTTTCATTTTTATTGAGCCAAGTTTCATTATTGGTGAAAATTCTATAGAACCATGTGATCAGCCAATGTGAGGGTCCATTCTCTCTAGTAGTTCATTCACATTTGGTACATAGTCTAGCAGACCGTACGGACAAACTGTGTGCTCTTCCATGGGTTTAAAACGTAAAAATTAAAAATTAAAACTAAATAATTTAATAAAAAAATTATTATTATTAACTATATTATTATTATGATTACCATTACTATTATTATTATTATTATTATTATTATGGTTATTATTATTATTATTAATCCTTAAAATTGGTACCCTCTTCCCCTTTCCCCATTCGGTCATGCACCCCCTCCCTCCACTTCTCCTCTCCTACACAACGCCATGCATGGATGGATTTTAGTCATGTGTCACACCCCCCTCCCCTCTCCCTACAGTATCCATTTTTTTCCCATTTTTTGTGCGATCTATCATGTAAGGATTTATTATCCTTCATTATCTTATTTATCATTTTTATTGGTTTCTTATTATCCAGGATGGTGTGAACATGTTGGTCTGAACCCTAACATTTTTTGTTGTTTTTTTTGTTGTCTATTGGTTCCTATGTTTGTGAAGTCTAACTGAGGACTTCTCTTGGAATGGTTTTAAAATTAAGTGTTTTCTCTATGGGTTCCGGGTAGGTTTTGTTCTGTTTTAATTCAATACCATGATTTTAATTTAGGGTTCTGTGGTTTTGAGTATCAAGTGATTTTCTAGAGTACATTAGACCTCATTACGGTGGGTTAGGGTCGCCATTGTTGAAGATAAATTATATGCATCTGAATAGGTGGGAATATATATATATATATACATATATCTATGTGTGTGTGTGTGTATGTATTTTTAAGTTCCACCTTTATTTATATTCACTCATAGAGATATGAATTTATATATTTGAGCTAGGTGTTATTATATATACATGTAAAAAATTCATATGATTGTAAATATATAAGGGTATATACATTATTGGTCATTTATGTAATGACCCCCTTATATATATTCATGGTAATATGAATATGTACACATTGTATTTTTCTCCTTATATATATGTGTGAATGTTCATATTCGTGTAAGAAGAACAACAAAAGGATGATTTTGGTTTCCGTTGTCAATGCACAATGAGTTTGAGGTAGGTTCCCAATAAATTTCCTTTTAATGTTAAATATATGATTTATTGGTGCTTTTAAAATCTGTTATCCATTTAATATAAAATTCAGATGTTATAAATATATATGTAATTGGTTTTGGTTTCTGGAAAGTGGTTTCATACATGGTTTCTAAAATTATAATATGATTTTAAAATGTATTTGATTGATTTATATAAGGTTTGAATCTTTTTTTAAAATGTAAGGTTCCTTAATGATTCAATTAGTCTCATAAATGGTTTTGGATCTTAATAGAGTTGTGAAATTGAGTTTTCTAAATTGAATGTATTGTTATTAAAGTAATGGTGGTTTCTTTAACATCAACATTTTTATGGAAGTTTAAAACACCTCTTGATGTATGCCCCTTGATTTATAAATTTTATGTATATGTTAAATTTGTGATTTGGGATATTTTCATTCAAAAGATTCCTACACATTATTGTGAGATTTGAAAGGGCCAAGCCTCTAATGAGGCAGATTAGTGGTGAGGATTTTAATGTTTTTTGTTAAAGAATGTGATATTTATGTATAATATAGAATGATAAAATCTCTCCACTATTTTAAATAAGAATATCCAACCTTAGGCATCTAGCTTAGAATACTAGATATAAAATGCTAGAATTTCCAGTGGGCTAGGGATCAAATCCTGTCACACCCCAACCTAACACCTTGTTATTATTTTATTAACATTTGAATAATTTTTTAAGACAAAATTAATGAAATTAATGTTATGTTAAAAAAATAATTGAATAAAAATCAAAATAAACATAAAATAAAAAAATAAGAAGAAAAACTAATCAATCCCCACTTTTTCATGTCACTCCTCCCTTGCGTCGTGATGCGGTAGACCCCCTCCCCTTCCTCCTAACATGTGACGCCAACCCCCCTCCCCCTCTCGGACCTCCAAACACTATCCCTCCTCCTTATGAACCCCCATCTCCATAGCCTCTCCCTCCGGTGGCCTTATCACCATTGTGCAGCCTCACTGACGCCTCCTACAACATGTTTTTTCATCAATTTTTATCTCTGTAGAACCCTATGTCATGGGTTGACCGGGTTTCGGTGATTACATCCATTTTAATGTTTTGTGGTGGGTCTACTGGGTCTTCCACATGTGGGTTTCGGCGCCTTCCGCCAAAGGAGATGTGCTTCTGTTCATTCTAGTTCGACCACCGTCATTTGAGGTTGAATACATTTACCCTCTTATTTATTTAGTTAATTTTAACGTGGTCCAAATTTTATTTGGGTAGTGGGAAATGTTATTTGGTAAATTTTTATCATTTTTATTGGTTATAAATGATTTTTTTCAAAATAAATCGCTATATTTTTTTCATATTGTGTTGTAATGTTTCCTAAAAAGTGTTTTATGCCTTACTTGAAAAGTGAGAATTATATTTTTAATTGCACTTTAGGTGCATGTTTGTTTAAAATGAGTTTTCATTGAATAATGGAGTAGTGTTGGCATATATTCCTTGTTGACTATTTTTACATATGAATTTTAGATTGTTTAATCATAAAAATTATGGTTTGGGAATGATTTTAGGGTTTGTTTAGATTTATAAAAAGGTGTTTTATAGGGAATCAGTTGTGAAAGAGTGTGGTTTTCTTTTATTTATCAAAGGGGAATTTATAAATTTTGTAATTGACGGTAAAAGCATTTGAAATGGGTTTTTTGTGTGAGTAGAATAGAGAGAATCGGTTTGTATTGGCATGAAGGCCTTTTGTGCACTTTTATTATGAGTTTTTAATTCTTTAAATAATGGGAAGATAGTTTTGGAAGTGAACATATATTGTGTCTAGGTTTTCTATAGATTAATTAAATTGTTTGGTTTCTTTTTGATGGGTTGTACACACATTAATAGGTATGTATATCTATATATATTTATATATAAATACTACTTGAACATATTCCCACACAACGTGGAAAATATGTATATTAGATTAAGGGGTATATATATATATATCAGTGTATGTGTGGGAAATTATGGGGCAGTATTTGTCAAAGGCGTCAAGTGTCGAATTGTTGATCTTGGTCCGCTCCCTTTTGAGGTAGGTTTTCCTATGCATTAGCCTTTAAATTAATGAATTATTTATTTCTAGTTTTTCACACTTGTATTTAATGATTGATAGTAATTTATAGATTTTTGAATAATTGATTTTTTTGAAATAAATTATGAACCTTTGAATTTGAATTCCATGAATTTTATTTATTAAATATACTTACAAATTGTTTGATTAAATTCCCCTTTGGAACATATAAATGCGCTTCATATTTAAAGTGGTGAATTGAGTATCGTAAATTGGTTTCAAAGTGGGTCTTGTTTTAAAAGTAATGACGTGTGTTGCTTCTTTTACATGATATTTAGTCTTAAATGATTGTTTAAGGCTAGTTTGGATCGTGATGAATGTGGGGTGCATTTAGATTATTGAAAATGATGTTACATTTGATGAACATGTGTTGGTTTCTTATAAAATAGTGGTGTTTTCTCAAAGGGAGTTGAAGGATCGTTTGGCACTTTAAAAATAAACGATTGTGTGGAAAACTAATCATGGATAATTCTCTTGCATTAGTTAAATCGAATGTGGCATGAAGACCATGATATATTGCTCTATAGTGTTTGAATTGTTAAATTGGAACGAATTTGTTCCATGTTGTGACTCAGGTGATGTATGTTGTCTGAATTATTTTAATATTTTTTAATGTGATTTGATTCTCAGTTGGAATTAGTTGGCTCACCCTTTTTGTTACAAGTGTTGACACGAGAACCTAGAATAAAAAGTAACTTTTTTGTTAACTATTGTTGCACTAGATTAGATTATGCACTGGTAGTGGCCCATACCCGGGGAAACTCTTTTATTATTCATTCTTTGGGATTAGGAATCTCGAGCAGGCTAGGTAGGGCGATAGTCAAGCATTAGGGTGTTATGACGTCATTGAGTAGGGAATGCCTTCAGGATGAGTCACAAATAAAGTATGTTCAAGATTGTTCATGAGTTCCTAGTATTGACCCATGTGTATTTGGATTTCTATTACTCATAGTGATAAATATTATTCCTTTAAGGGTATCTACATTGCCCTTGTTTTCTATTTACTATTTCGCATTTTTTTGTATTTGTTTTTCTTGGAAAGCGGGGACCTAGTTTATGTAGTTTTCTGAAAATGGTTGTAACGACCTAATGTTTTTATATGGAAATTACCTTCTTATATTTATGGCATAAAATCTCAGGAAAGCACAACATAATGAACTACTACGTGATAAGTGACCTTTAAACATAATTTTTTCACTTCTGTGTTTGGAATTTGTTAAATCCAGCATACACGGTTGTGTTCAAGATGTTTTTTGGAGTCTAATAAAATTGAGAATAATTTTTGCTGAATAGTAACCAACCCTAATGAATAGTAACATACCCTTATGAATAGTGATACACCATAATGAATAGTAAACTCACATATGGTGGTGTAAAAATAATATTCATTTTGGAAGTACGATATACCTATATTTTGGAATGAGTTAATGAATATTTTAAAACTGGTTTTTATAATAAATTATTATTTTAATTAAATATTAAAATAATAATATTTATAAAATTATTTTTAAAAAATGGACTTCATTTTTGGATTCTACACGTCAAAAAATGTTTAGGGTGATTTTTTGATATTTTCTTGAAATACTTGAATTTTTGATGAATAGTAAAATATGGTAATTTACCGTTTATATACATTATAATCTAAATAGACTAATCCCAGCATCATGGATGATGTCACAACCCATGGATCGAATTCACATGACCCATTTAATATTTTTTTCTAAATAAATAATCACTATTCCTTGTCTTGAGGGAAATTAATAAACTATTGAATAAACAATTGGGAAAACCCTCTCCTCCCTCACTATAGATACCCCCTCTCCTTACCACTTTCACTCACTGCTCTTAAGCATTTTTCCTGGCCAAAATTCTTCCCAAATACCCTCCCAAGCTCCTTACCCACGTCCAAGGCATTCTGGTCTTTCCAAAATACCAAAATCAAATCCCCTAAGAAGAGTCTCAAAGATAGGAGATCAAAGGGTAAGAACCCTCTTTCGTTTTAAAGTGTTTTGTTTACATTTTATCTCTTTTCTTATACCCTTTTCCCCATACCTTATCCAAAAGGCATGAAATTTCCATATTCTCATATATTATGGATTCTAATCATGTTTTTTTAAAATTTAAATCATCATTATTCTCCTCCTCTCCCTCACGTTCTCGAATTAAAACATCGTTCGTGATGTGTCAAATTACCAACACCATGAATAATGTGTTTTCAAATTCTTTTACCATTTTTTTCTGGTAATAAAACCATTTATGTTATGGTTTAACCAGATTGTTGTATATTTTATATGTCCTATTTAATGTTCTTTAATCCTCATACACTAATGATATAAAACAATAATACAAAACAAGTCAATTATGGGCAAAATCATTAAAATTAATTCAAGTGTTTATCATTAATGATTAATGTAAAGGTTCTATTTCACTCTAATTACCCAAATGAATTTTGTAACCATGAAACCTACTAGATGTACACTAATTTTATATAACTTCAATTCTGAACAACCACTTTCATCTTACAATTTATTTGAACGTAAATACAATTGAACTGATCATTAAAACAAATGAAACAAACAAACCTGAACAATGAAATTCAACATTGTAATCAATCAAAATGGGTATAAATGAACATAAAAATGTTATACTGAATCTTTTACATTTATATATGGTTCTGGAAATATTGATTAATAATCGTAATTTGACTATTCAGGTCATTAATATCAAGTGGAGAACACCAACGGACCAAAGTTAAGGGATCCTCTCAATTGCACCCTTATTCATGATTGTTCACTATGTTAGTACATGTTGTGTGTAATTATTAATTATGGGGTATGATTTCACACCTACCCCATACTGACCTCTTTATCTATAAGTGATTATAATTCCCTTTCCTCTCTCACTAATCCCCCTTAAGTACTCCTGATACCATGCCGATAATCCGTAAAGAATTCTACACAAACCTCTTTTATTCCATCAGGTTGTCTTATCTACCATTCTACCAAAATGATTTTATATTATATTTTCATGTGAATACACTAAATATTGTGTAAATTTTCCATGTTTATTTATCAAGACTCTTTCATCACTCTCTTTCAGGGATATACATGCTTTTAAGAGATTCTCTCCTCATTACTTCACGATAAGGGAACCCGTTTTAAGGGAACTTCCCGAATCCTTTCCTATTATCAATTGTACTCTATACTTTGTTTTAATTCACCTTGATCTTTTTAAAATCATTCTTTTTATTACAAATATCCTCCTAGTTTACTTCTGGTTTTATAAAAAAATATTATGCCACTTTTCATTTTAAGAGATATTCGATGTTTTCTTAAACCGCACTAAAATATTTTAACTCAAAGATTCCTAAAAACTATTTTTACATGTTATCACTCCAGTTTGTTATATCGTGTCATTATTTATGCCTTTATACATTATTAATGTCTACTTATGATTTAATTCCTTTCTTTCATGTACTCTTGTATGTTACATCCCTTTTTATTATGCTTCATGACGTGATTGTGTGCCCATTTCTTTCCTTGGGTACTCTTATGTATATGTATGATTGATTATGAGAGATTATTTATGTGGAAATAATATACATTAATATGCATAGATGGGTTCACCCAGATAGTGCTCTAATGCATTGGTTATAATTAATGTCTCATGAGAAGATTATGGGAAAAAGGTCAGGGCGATTAGCCTTGGATTGTGCTACTATGGGAAACAAGATTGGCGGTTAGCCTTGACTCGTATTAAAGTCATCTTTAATGTTTCTACCACCCCTCTATGAAACTGTGCTTATATAATCTCATGCTTATTTGATTCCATGTTTTTATGATCCCATGTTTATATGTTCTGATTCCATATGTTTCATGCTTCCAATATCATTATGTCAAGCCTCATAATTCACGTGCTTTAAGTTTAGTCTTATGTTCATTCCATTAATGGGCTTTTTAGCGCATACCATTGTTCATGTGTTCCCAAGGGTACCCTATGCAGATATAAGGGCTCTATGGAAGTTAGGATCTCTTTATGGAGATTATATAAAGAAGTTTTTTTATCCCCATGTTATCGGTGTTATGTACCTAGTTTCCAAAGCCACTAGACTTAGCGATCCATGGCTTGTACTCGATGTATAATTAAGCTTCAAATCATGTTTCTATATGTGTAAAATACTAGGGTTTCTATATTTTTTATCAGAGGATGGTCTAGTTATTTATGGAGATTAGTAATAGAGCACCTTAGTGAGAACCTTAAGGATGAGACAAAGTATTTGAAAACATTCCCAAATTTTAGTGAGTATTGAGTAAGTGGTTTATGAAGAAAATACATCCTGGTCTGGATACGAGCAGGTAGAGATGGCTCTGGCAGAGAAGTATCCTAGGTGTAAAACCTAAAAACACCGCTTTGAGCTAGACTCGAATGAGAACTGGTGCACGACAACGGGCCTTGCTAAACTCTTGGTTATGACACTCGAGGGGGATATGCTTTGGTAGATTCACAAGCTTAGTACAAACAATTATTAAGGGGACCATAAGAATATAATTTAAGAAATAGATTGAGGATAACCTAGATATTAACCTAAGGAATCACAAGTTAGGATGTTCTTCTTCTTTATATGTTTATCCTTTAATGTTCAAAGTTTCATTTCTATGCTCAATACCTAAGTATTCAAGACCTCTAATTATACGGTCTTTTTCTTATTTAATGGAGGGAAATAGAAGAACACATTCCAACAAACAATGTGATAGAAAATGTGATGATTGCCTTAATGACATGCCTGATATGACAGAAGAGGGTGCTCAAAACATCATGGAAGTACTTTCTTAGCTGGAACGAGTTATGAATAATAACTTGAATCAGGTGGAATGTCCCCCTCCTCCAAGGAAAGAGCAAGTTGTCGTAGAATCCTTCATGAGACAAAATCCCCCCATGTTTAGTAGGTCTTATGATCCCCTCCTCGTAGAATAATGGATTAACTCCATTGAAAATAATTTCTCTATCGTCTAGTGCTCGGAAGAAGAGAAAGTTGTACTGGAACTATATCATTTTGATGGGGAAGCAGATCAGTGGTGGAAACTAATAAATAATACAAAGTCCCAAGAAGAAATTTATTCCATTGATTGGATGGAATTCAAGAGGATGTTTTTCAACAAATAATTTCCTCGAACCCTCTGTCTGAAGATGGAAAGAGAGTTCCTCAGACTCAAGCAGAAGCAAGATAAGTCCATCGAAGCGTATGAAGCAAACTGTACAAGGATTCCAAGGTATGCCTCTGGAATTTTCATTAACACTAAAAGCAAAGTGGATCGCTTCTTTAGCAGAGTAAAGATGAGTCTACGAAAAGCATTAGAGATTTGAGACTTCGACAGTTATGAGGATATTGTCCGTTCTGCCCTCAATGTAGAAATGGATATTGGAGACTCTCAGTGGTCTCATGGGCCCAGTAACAAGAAGCAGAAAATGGAAAACATCATGGGTGTTCCATAAAAAAATCCAATGATGTAAAGAATCCCAACATTCCCATTTACAAAAATTGTGGAAAGAAGCATCCTGGTAACTGTCTGAAGGGAACCAAAAATTGCTTCAAATTCGGAAAGTTCGGTCATCTGGCCAAGAACTGACGAAGGGGTATGAAAAATCCTGTTAATGTTGAAGAAGAAAGGAAGGTTCATATCAACAATCAGCCTGCAGTGTAGTGTTATAACAGCAAGGAGATTAGGCATTAAGCGAACAATTGCCCTAAGCTAAGGGTTGTTGGAGGCAATCAGCAACAACCTCCAAGGCAACAAGGAAGAGATTATTCTATCACTACTAATGATATGGAACATGAAAACGATGTGGTGACAGGTATGCTTGTTATTCATTCAAGAATAGTGAACATGATATTTGATTCTGGTTCTATGCATTCTTTCATATCTTGCATGTTTAGTATAAATATTCAAACACCACCTCAAAATTTGGAGGAAAAGTTATTTGTGAGAAAAACAAATGAGGAAATTATTGCATCCATGTTTTATAACTCCTCCCCGGTTAATGTTTGTGGACTGAACCTCCCAAAAAATCTTGTTATACGTCCTTCAGTGGAATTTGATGCAATCTTGGGCATGGATTGGCTATCCTTATACAAGACCAACATCAAATGGTGGGAAAGGGATATTACTCTTCACATCCCGAAGCATCCTATGATTCTTGACATGTGTAAGGAGGAAGATGAATCTCCTTTCGAATCATCATCTCAAGAGTGGATATTTCTTCCTTATGAGCATTCATATCAAGCTCAAGTGATTGAGACAAAAGAGAGAGTCATTCTTGAAGACAATCCCATCATGATGGATTACACTGATGTATTCCATGAAGAGTTTTCTGGTCTTCCTCCTGACTGAGAGGTTAAGCTCTCAATTGAACATATCCCTAGATGTCTTCCAATCTCAATGATACCTTACAGAATGGCCACCGTAGAGCTACAGGAGTCGAAGAAGCAGTTACAGTAGAATATTGAGAAGGGTTTTATATGCCTGAGTGCTTCACCATGGGGTTCTCCAGTCCTCTTCATCAAGAAGAAGGATGTATCAATGTGCCTCTGCATTGATTATCGTGAGCTCAATAAAATCACAATAAATAACAAGTATCCCCTTCCACGGATAGATGACTTGTTCAATCAGCTACGTGGGTCTAGTTATTCTCAAAGGTGGACCTTCTGTCGGGATATCACCAACTAAAGGTGAGGAAGGAATATATTCCCAAGACTTCCTTTCGAACAAGGTATGGATAATAGGATTTCATAGTGATGCCATTCGGACTCACTGATGCTCCATAAATTTTCTTGCATTTAATGAATAGAGTCTTTAGAGATTACCTCGAAAAATTTGTGGTAGTCTTTATTGATGATTTTCTGATATACTCCAAGGGAAAGGTGGAACATGAGGAGCATTTGGAAACTATGTTAATGACTTTATGAAGCGAGAAGTTGTATGAAATGTATAGTAAATGAGAGTCTTATATGGAGGAAGTATCTTTCTTGGGGTGTGTTATCACCAGCAACGGGATATCTGTGGACCCTTCCAAGATGAAGGCAATTGAAGAGTGGCACATACCATGTTCTGTAATAGAGATCCGCATATTTTTTGGTTTAGCTGGGTGTTATCGATGATTCGTTAAGAAATTTTCACGATTGTCAATCCCAATGAAAATGATGACACAAAAAGGAGTAAAGTTTGTCTAGATATAGGAGTGTGAAGACTGTTTCATGGAGTTGAATAAGAGGCTTATCACTACACCAGTACTCACAATCTATTCCAATGGGGAACTCTTTATAATGTATAGGGATGCTTCTAAGAAGGGATTAGGTTGTGTGCTGATGAAAAATGATAAATTGAGAGCCTATTCATCAAGGCAGCTGAAAATCCATGATAAACGTTATCCAATGCATGATCTGGAGTTAGAAGATGTGATCTTTCCCTTGAAAATGTGGTTGCATTATCTCTATGGGGAAGAATGTGAGAAATGTATGGACCACAAGAGTCTCAAATTTATATTCATACAGAAAGATATTAATATGCACCTACAAAGATGGATAGAGCTCATCAAGGATTATTACTTCTCAATCCACTACCATCCTGGTAATCCAAACAAGGTGGTGGATGCTCTAAGTAGAAAGGATCCTGAATCTTTATTAATGATGAGAATAGAAAAGGATCCGATATTATTATATTTTCAAAGGATGGACATGGGAATCATTAAGGGAGGAACATCATCAATCCTTTCTCAAATGATTGCTCAACCATACCTCATGGAGAAAATAAAGGTTGCGCAATGAAAGGATGTGGATATTTAGAAAAGGGTGGAAGCTGTTAAAAATTGTAAATCCTACGATATCAAAATTGATGAGTAAGGAATTGTATGATTTAGGACATGATTATATGTACCATCTGATCCAGAGATAAGGAAGGATCTATTGAATGATGCACATAGCTTGACCTTCTCTATCAATCCTAGGAGTACTAAAATGTACCATGATATCCATGAACACTTCTGGTGGGATAACATGAATATGGAGATTGATGAATATATATCATGGTGCTTGGTATGTTATCAAGTTAATGTTGAGCGACAAAATTCCAAAGGTATGATGCAGCCATTGCCTATACCCATGTGTAAATGGGAAAATTTTACTATGGACTTTATCACGGTTCTCTCGAAGATATCGAAGGGAAATAATGCGATATGGGTTGTGGTTGACCGACTCACCAAGACATCCCATTTCATCACTATTCAGGAAGATCTTTCGCTTGAACAATATGAAAAGTAATATGTGAAGGAAGTGGTGGGACAGCCTGGTGTTCCACTCTCAATTGTCTCTAACCGTGATCCAAGGTTCACATCTAAATTTTGGAGGAGCCTTCAAAATTCTTTGATTACTGAATTAAATTTCAACACGGCCTATCACCCCCAAACTGATGGTCAGTCTGAAAGAACTATTCAGAAGCTTGAATATATTCTTAGAGCCTTATCTCTAAAATATAAAGGCTGATGGGATCAACATCTCCCATTGGTTGAGTTCTCATACAATAATAGCTTCCACTAGAGTATTCAAATGGCTCCATATGAAGCTCTGTATAGAAAGCGATGTAGAACTCCAACCTGTGTGGATGAAGTTTGAGAATGAAAGCTACATGGACCCAATATTCTTCAAGGGATTACATAGAAGGTTCAAGTCATATAGAAACACATCAATGCTTCTCAAATTCAGCAAAAGAGCTATGCTGACAACTGTCGAAGGGACTTGGAGTTCGATGTTGGAGATGATGTCATCCTTCTAATATCTCCATGGAAGAGAGTCATGCGATTTGGGATTAAAGGGAATCTAAGCCCAAGGTAAATTGGTCACTTTGAGATCCTTGACCGCATAGGACTGTGGCCTATTGGGTAGCACTTCCACCGAATGTGGCTCGACTTCATGATGTTTTTCATGTATCACTCTTGAGAAAGTACATACCTGATCCCTCACATATACTAAACTCAGAGGTGGTGCAGCTGGAAGATAATCTCTCCTATGAGGATCATCCAGTAAAGATTTTGGTTTGGAGAGATAAGGTTCTACACAACAAGAAAACCTATATTATAAAAGTGTAGTGGAAGAACCATAAGTTTGAGGATGAAAATGGGAATTGGAGAAAGCAATGAAAGAAAATTTACCATCCCAAGTAAATAAGGAATAAAACATTTTCATATTTATTAATATTTATGAATTAAATATTATTTTTACTTTAAGGGGTTTCAATGCTTGATAGCGTACCCGATATGCAACAAAGAGTTTCTTTGAAATCATACGTTGCAGACTACTAATAAAATAATATTATTTTAAATGGTAGTTAACACGTAGTCGTTGTATTGGCGGGAATGAATATAAATAACCAAAATATGATTATATATGTTTGTTAAATGTTTCTAAATTTATCCAATAAAGGATAAAGGATTAAAATACTAAAAGAATTCAATTTTATGCATATATACTCTAATTTTCACTAAAGATCCACTTATTGCCTTTTGATGGAAAACCGTCATTAAATACAGTTTTGGTCAATCTTATAAATTCTATTGGGTCAAATAAAATTTTTCTTTAGAATCGAGACTTCAAAATTTACTTTGTGTAATGTTTTTTTATTTTTCTGATAATGTTCATTTTTTTGTTGAATAATGAAAACTGTTGTATTTTAATTCAAAAACACTTTTTAATATTATTTATTAATATGATTAGATTATCTTTTTAATTGGTTTTAAATTGAAATTAGAATATATTTTTACCATTTAATTCAATATTGGTTGTTGGAATTTATTTCACTTTGAAATTGGACTTAAACTAGTGTCAATCTTTTGATATATATTGTTTCATAAAAACATGCTATTTATCATGACAACGGGAATTAATTATTAAATTAATTAATGTAACTTATAAGATTTTAATTTTTTAAAATAGAAATCATTTTTCTATTCAGAATATCAAATATATCTTAGTGTGATGTTTTGATATTTTTCTGAAAAGCTTCAATTTTTGATGAATAGTGAAACCACTAAGTGGTACATAAAAAACTGATTTTTTTGTTTAAATGATATTTTACCACCTCTGTGGTTTGAATATAAAAAATTCGACATGCATGGTTGTCATTATGATGTAAAATGTGGTTCAATGGGATTAAAATAATTTTTGATGAATAGTAACTTTTAAATTTTAATCATGATTAGAGGTAATTACTGTAATTTAAGGTAATACTAATGTTATAATAATATGAAATGACCTTGACACATGTCCTACCCCTATTGTATGTGTAATGGCCAACCAATAAAATCTATTGGTCAACATGGGGACCCCATGGAGCCACTTTGGTAGGAAAATGACATTAATAACTTTTTATTTAATGTTAAAATAGAAATGTCACAAACATGTGTTGTTTTACGAAAAAAAATTTAAATGGGTTTATACAAGTCATATTTATGACTATAAATATTAATTATAAATATAAAACTATTTCCTACATCCTGTTTTTTTTATAATTTTTAGACATTATATAAAATAAATTATTTATGACACCATGATGATGCATCGATTACCTCATTATTTAACGATTGAAATAAAATGAAAAGATAATATAAAATCATAGACCTAAACTTGTCAAAAACCTATTTCATGGGTGGATTACGAACTATTATCACCTTATCCTCAAAATATATAATTGTGGGACCTTTAAAAACCGAAACTGATTTTATAATAAAGTAACATTTTATATCTTTCCAAGAGTTCCTCTCCTCTCCTCTTATAAAAGGCCCCCACATCTAAAGCATTTGGCTCGGCAATACCCTGCCCATTTTGTCTCTCCACATCCCTCTATTACCCATAGAAGTCTCACTTTGGGCTGAATTCTTTCCAAGGAAGCCTTTGAGCTCAAATCAAAAAGAGTTACCCGATTTAAAGGTAGTGTCTTCTCTCGTGTTCTTATTTTTTATTTTGCTTCTCCAACCCCATTAACTCTTTTTATTACATTCTTTTGTAACAACACCAGTATATTTAATATAATAGGATGTTTGTATGAGATGAATTAGAGCTACACCTACACACACCTTCATCTAATGGTTAAATAACATATTGTTTCTGTGGTTGGCGGTTTTCTACCGCACAATACGATGATTTTTCAATATTATTTTAACACCATTAATGGTGGCCATTAAGATGTCACTATATTTATATATGATATATATTATGTTTTGGTTTTCCTTATGCTTCTTTATTTTTCATTTGTGGCAAACCTTTATGGTTTCTATTGTGGTTAAACACGATAATTTCATTTTAGGAAGTGTGGACTACCACCCACTCAATGTGATTTGATTCGTTAATGCCATATGTGGGAAGTATAAAGGATAGAGATAATGTTATTATATATGATGTTATAATGGAATTATAATATACCCTTATATCATTATGATTTCACTCCATTAAATACGAAATAGAAATGAAAGTAGCGTTCATGTGTACGTACTGATTACCGTCTCCATGAACGATGCAATTCATTTCTTACCTCTAAATGTTATGTACTATTATGAATACATGTATATGATGGATATATATGATATATATGATATAAAAATCATTAATATCATTCTAGATATAATGAACCTTTGACCACATAAACAACATGTTATTGTAATAAGTCCATTTTTGACTTATGAACCAGATATCGACAAAACGAACATTAATAACTTAAATGTTTACATAATGTATATAACATGGAAATAAGTGATATAAAAGGAATAGTAAGCTTGAAAAATGTTCTTAAGCAAGTAGAAATTAACATTAGTTTTTTATTCAGGAGATTAAAGAGCAATCGAGTCACATCAGACATGAGGTAATGGAACTTCTTAACCCAATTTTCGTCCTTTGGGTAAATATCCTAATTTCAAATTATGTCATGATATTATTACGTACTATCTTGTATTTGTACTTTCTTTATGTGTACTTATAGTGAATACCCATAATAGATCTATTTTATTTTAAAAATTATCTTAGTAGTGTACATCGTCTCTATCTCCTTTCATTGAGGCATATTTTGTTCTAATACAAGGATTTCATTTATACGGTGTATAAACCCCTTTTACTTTTAATTTTATACAAAAGGAATCTTTTTCTACAATTAGTTTTACAAAATGAAAAAAAGGAGAGTTTCTTTTAACTTACACAGTGACAACGACTTTTTCCGCCACCACATGTATTATTTGTTCTTTGGCGTCCTCAACAAGCCATAATGTTTTTAAAATGAAATAAATACCATAAACACTATTATGTATTTTGGTATTGAAAATGGTTTTTATAATGGATTTGTTATGTCAATATATTTAAGTGATATATTGTGATCAAAGGGTGGAAATATTTTCTTTCCATTATAATTGTTTTATGTCTTATGATTTTATAATGGTACTTGGACATTTGACGGGTGGTTACGTGATAAACCATATGACAGGTGGTGCATTGAATACCGGGATGGGTGGTTACGTTATAACCTCCAATGTATTGGGTATGGAAGTCGGCTGTATGGCTATTCCATTAAGTGATATGTGTGGAAGTCGACCGTATGGTTATTCCATTTATGTATTTTTATATCCCAAGTTACATTTATACATTATGTGTTCTTTATATGGGTTTTATGGTAATATTTTGGTTACAAAAGGGTAAGTGATGATATTTTATTCAGTGAAGAATATTTACTACTCAATAAAGGTTAAATGTATTACTTTGATTAAGTATTCATGGTTTACTTATTGTTTAGAAAAATAAACAGTTCTCCTTCTTTGTGTATCCCTTACTGAGCTTTTTATGCTCACCCCATGTTTTTTTGAATGTTTTTCACAGGACATAATGTTGAATAGGGTCAAGGATGGGACCAAGGAAAAGTCATGCTTTCTTAAACATGGAACTAGAAATGACTTTTTTTAGAGATCATGTTTTGAAAAAAAAGGAAACTTTGTATAATTTTCTACAGTGTAATGTTTTGAAATGTAATAATTATGATCTAATTCTCTAAAGCTATAAACGTGAAAAGATACTCAATGAAAATTATTCATTTAATTCAATATTAAGTAATGTTTAAGGTTGGGGCCTTATAGATGGTATCAGAGGTCGTTTTAGGCAACTTTAGGAGTTAGAAAATTGTAAAATTATAAATTAATTTATCATATGATATAAATTATATAGCATTTAAAGATTACCATGTTTCTTCACATTAGATATTTCTGTGTTCAGAATGGTTTTCTGCAGAGGAAACAAGGTAGCTATGTTGGGAGGACATCAGGATGAAGACAACATTCCAAATGAGCAACTTGAGATGGTCAAAATTGGAACTAAACAGTTTGTTGCAGTTATGGCACAATTGACTCAGGCTATAAATGGTGGTGGTATCTATGCATGAGATCAGCCAGATCAACCACAGAGGAACATGTTAGTGGTGTAACATTTCATGAGGCAACATCCCCCATCATTCAAAGGATCATCTGACCCTGTGCTAGCTGAAGGGGGGATTAAATCACTGGAGAAGATTTTTGATGTCATGGGTTGTTCAGAACATCAAATGGTTAGTCTTGTTGTTTACCATTTTTAAGTTGAAGCAGATCAGTGGTGTTCGATGATGAAAAATATCAGGGATAGTAATGAGATTGATGATCTTAACTGGGACAAATTCAAAGGTATGTTTATTGAGAAATATTTTCCTAAGGTAGTTCGTTTTAGGATGGAAAAACAATTCCTAGAATTGAGGCACGAGGATGACTCAGTGGTTTCTTATGAAGAAAAGTTCACTCGACTGAAAAGGTATGCTCCAAACTTCATACGAGATCTTGATAGTAAAATCAACCATTTTTACTCAGGGTTAAAGACAACGTATCGAAGGGCTTTAGCTTCTAGTGAGTTCAAAAGTTATGAATAACTTTTTCGATGTGCGGAGAAGGTGGAAATGGAGTTTTTCGATAATCAGGTGTTATTTGACAAACAAAAGAATAAGAGGTCCAGTTGGCAGGAAAAGGGGAAGAATTCATCAAAGAAACAAGGAGGTAAGAAAATCAAATATCCATCCTGTGAGAAGTGTGGTAAAATGCATCCTGTAGAATTTTTATACAAGTATATAATGTGCTTTCAATGTGGTAAGTCGGGTCATATTTCTCACAACATTAAGGAAGATGATCAAGAAGGAAATGAAAAGCCAGCGGTAAGATGTTTTAAGTTTAATGAAATGGGTCATTATGCAAATGAGTGACTAATGAAGAACTCAACTGGGGGAATGCAGCCAGACTACATGTAGAAAGGTGTTGTGAAATACTTTGCAACTACTTCAGCATTTGTTGGGCCATCGAATGAAGTAGTATCAGGTACACTGTTTGTTACTTCAGATTATGCCAATGTGTTGTTGGATTCAGGGTCTACACATTCTTTCATTTCTGAGAAGCTTTCTATTAAATTGGGAATTCCATCTCAAGATATGAATCCTGAACATATGGTAAAAACACCTGGAAGAAACTTTGAGACAAAAAGAAATTATAAGAACCTTACTATCCTTGTGTGTGGAAAGAATCTACCTGAAAACCTTATTGTATTGCCTCTAGTAGAGTTTGATGTTATTTTGGGCATGGATTGTCTTTCTGTTTATCATGCTAAGATTGACTGTAGATCTAAAATGGTTTCTTTTTAGAATGATTTTAAGTTTGTGTACAAGAATGAACCCTTGATTTTGATAACATATCGAGAAGTTGAGAAACTAGTAAAAGATGGAAATGAATGTTATCTTGCACATATTGTTGAAAATAAAGGAACTGTTCAGATTAGTGATGTCCTAGTGGTAAATGAGTATCTTGATATTTTTCCTAATGAGTTTCCTGGTATTATTCATGATCGGGAAGTTGAATTTACTATTGACGTAGTTTCTGATTCTAAGCCAATTTCAAAACCCCCTTACCAAATGGCTAAAGTTGAACTTTTAGAGTTAAAGAAGCTGTTGCAGGAGTTATTAGATAAAGTATTCATTCGACCTAGCACATCACCATGGGGTGATCCTGTCTTGTTTAATAAAAAGAAAGATGGTTCAATGAGAATTTTCATTGATTTTAGAGCCTTGAATAATATCACTATTAAGAACAAGTATCCTTTTCCTCATATCAATTATTTGTTTGATCAACTCCAGGGATCTCAGTATTTTTCGAAGATTCACTTGAGTTTGGAGTACCATTAGTTGAAATTAAAAGAAGTAGACGTTCTGAAGAATATGTTTCGTATTAGATATGGCCATTATAAATTTGTAGTTATGACTTTTGGGTTAACCAATGCACCTGCTATATTCATGGACCTTATGAATAAAATTTTCTATGAATTTTTGGATAAGTTTTTGTGGTTTTCATTGATGATATTTAGGTGTTTTCTAAAAGTAAAGAGGAGAATGAAAGTCATTTAATGGTAATATTGAAAACCTTAAAAGAAAAGAAACTTTACGGAAAATTCAGCAAGTGTGAGTTTTTGTTAAAACAAATTTCTTTCCTTAGTCACATTGTTTCAAAAAATGGCATACCTGTTGAACCTGCTAAAACAAAAGTTGTTGAAGAATGGACAAGACCCACAAATGTAACTGAGATCTGTAGTTTTCTTCGTTTATCAGGTTACTACCGAAGGTTTGTTGAAATTTTTTCACGGTTATCTAGTCCAATGACTAAGCTAACTCAGAAGGGTGTTAAGTTTATCTGGACAGAAGAATGTGATGATTGTTTTTAGGAGATGAAAATAAGATTGGTGAATGCTCCAGTTTTGGCACTTCCTTCCAGGAATGGTGAGTATGTTATATACAGTGATGCTTCGTTGAAGGGACTTGGTTGTTTCCTTATAAAGAATGATCATGTAATTACATATGCTTCACGTCAGTTGAAAACTCATTAGGTAAATTACCCTACACATGACATGGAATTAGCTGCTGTTGTTTTTTCTCTAAAAACATGGAGGCATCATTTGTATGGATTAAAGTGTGAAATATATACTGATCACAAATGTCTAAATTATATATTCACTCAGAAATAATTGAACATGAGATAGAGGAGATGGATGGAATTAATCAAGTATTATGATTGTACAATTCATTACCATCTGGGAAATAAAAATAATGTGTCTAATGTTTTGAGTTGAAAAAGTAATTCTTCATTAAACATGCTAGCTTTGGAACGAGATTATTTGGGTTTTGATTTGATGAACTTCAGCATAGAAGTTGTTAGTGCAGGAAGTTCATCTGTTTTGTTTCAGTAATTAGTGAGATCATATCTATCAGACACAAATAAGAAAGTGACGAAGAAAGACAGTGGGTTGCAGAAAAAGGTAGAGCTGGTTGAGAAGGGTAAGTTGCCTGAATTTAATATTGATAATGATTGTGTTTTGAGGTTTGGGAAGAGAGTATGTGTGCCTGTTGATTCACAATTAAATAATGAGTTGTTATATGAGGCTCATAGTTCCCCGTTTTCAGTTCATCCTGGTAGTACTAAGATATACAGAGATCTGCGGGAGTATTACTGGTGGGATGGAATGAAAAGAGATATTGCTGATTTTACTATGATGTGTTTGACTTGTCAGCAGGTTAAAGCAGAGTGGCAGTTACCAAAAGGGATGATTCATCCATTACCAGTGCCAGAGTGGAAATGGGAAAATATATCTATGGACTTTTTTGTGGGATTACCGAAGACATCACTAGGTAATAATGCAATCTAGGTTATTGTAGATCGATTGACTAAATCTGCTAATTTCCTTCATATTCAAGATACATACTCTCTAGATCAACATTCTCTATTTTATCTAAAAGAGATAGTCAGGTTGCATGGAGTTCCCCTATCCATTGTATCTGATCATGATCCCAGGTATACTTCTAACTTTTGTAATGGCATTCAGAAGTCGTTGGGTACTGAATTAAATTTTAGTAAAGCTTTTCCTCCTCAATTAGATGGGAAATCAGAATGAACAATTAAGCCTTTGGAGGATATGATACGTTCTTGTTCGATGGATTATCAGGGAAGTTGGGACCAACATCATTCATTGGTTGAATTTTCATATAATAACAGTTTTCATTCCAGTATACATATGGCTCCATTTGAGGCATTATATGGTAAACGGTGTCGAACTCCATCTTTTTGGGATAAAGTGGGTCAAAGGAAGCTAATGGGACCAGAATTGGTAGATGAGAGGGAAGAAAAAGCTCTGTTGATTCAGAAATACAAGAGAATAGCTTAGAGTAGGCAGAAGAGTTATGCAGATAACGGGAGGAAGGATCTATCTTTCGAGGTAGGTGATCATGTTTTTCTCGAAGTTTCACCGTGGAAAGGTGTGATGCGATTTGGTAAGAAAGGAAAGTTGAGTCCATGGTTGATTGGACCATATGATATTCTGGAGAGAGTTGGATTAGTTTCTTACTGAGTGGATTTACCTCCGAGTTTATCTCAGGTACACAATGTTTTTGATGTTTCGATGTTGAGAAAGTATATGCCAGATCCAACTCATGTTTTGAGCCCAGAGGTAGTTCAGTTGGAAGAGAATCTCTCTTATGAAGAACAACCAGTCTAGATTCTTGACCATAGAGAGCATGTGTTGCGAAATAAGGTAATTTACAGGGTAAATGTTTTATGGAAAAACCATATGGTTGAAGAGGCAATGTGGGAATCTGAAAATTCTATGAGGGATAAATACCCCACTTATTTTGATAAGTGAATAAAATTACGAGGACGCAATTTCCAAAAGGGAGGAAGGATGTAACATCACAGGTAAATGAAGAATAAAACATTTTCATATTTTTTAATATTTAAGAATTAAATATTAATTTTACTTTAAGGGGTTGCTATGTTCTATAGCGTACCCGATACACAACAAATAGTTTTTTTTGAAATCTTACGTTCCACACTAGTAATAAAATAATATTATTTCAAATGGTAGTTAACATGTAGTCGTTGTATTGGCGATAATGAATAGAAATAACTAAAATATGATATAGGTTTGTTAAATGTTTTTACATATATCCAATAAAGGATAAAGGCTTAACATATGAAAAGAATTCTATTTTATCCATATATACTCTAATTTTTACTAAAGATCCACTTATCGCCTTTTGATGGTGAACCGCCATTAAATATAGTTTTGTTCTCTCTTATACATTATAATAGACCAAATAAAATTCTTTTTTATAATGGGGACATCAAAATTTACTTTGTGTAGATTTTTGGTATTTTTCCGATAAAGTTCATTTTTAATGAATAGTGAAAAATGTTGTATTTTAATTCAAAACCTATTTTTAATCTAATTTATTAATATGATTAGATTATCTTTTGAATAGGTTTTAAAGTTAAATTAGAATATATTTTTAAAATTTAATTCAATATTGGTGGTTGTAATTAATTTCACTTTGAAATTGGACTTAAACTAGTGTCAATCTTTTGATATATATCGTTTCATAAAATCACGCTATTTGTCATGACAGTGGGAATTAATTATTAAATTAATTAATGTAACTTATATGATTTTAATTTTTTTAAATAGAAATCATTTTTGAATTCAGAATATCAAATATACCTTAGGGTGATGTTTTGGTATTTTTCTGAAAAACATCAATTTTTGATGAATAGTGAAACCACTAAGTGGTTCTTAAAAAACTGATTTTTTTTGTTTAAATGAAATTTTACCACCTATATGTTTTTAATTTAAAAAATCCAAAATACATGGTTGTCATTAAGAAGTAAAATGTGGTTCAATAGAATTAAAATAATTTTTTCTGAATAGTAACATATAAGTTTTTAATCGCTATTAGAGGTAATTAGTGTAATTTAAAGTAAAAATAAGGTTTTAATAATATGAAATGACCTTGACACATGTTCTACACTTATTGGATGTGTGATGGCCGACCAAGAAAATCCATGGGTCAACTTTGGAACCCCATGGAGCAACTTTGGTAGGAAACTGACATTAATAACTATTTATTTAATGTTAAAATAAAAATGTCACAAACATGTGTTGTTTTACTAAACTAGTTTTCAAATAGGGTTATAAAAGTAATATTTTTGACAATAAATATTCATTAGAAATATAAAAAGATTTCCTACATCATGATATTTGTTTTATAATTTTTATACATTAAATAAATTAAATTATTTATGACACTATGATGATGCAATGATTACCTCATTATTTAACGATTTAAATAAAATGAAAAGATAATGTAAAATATAGGACCAACACTTGTCAAAAACATATTGGATGGGTGGATTTAGAACACTTATCACCTTATCCTTGAAATATATAATTGTGGGACCTTTATAAATGGAAACTCATTTTATAATAATATAACCTTTTATAACTTTCCAAGAGTGCCCCTCCTCTCCTCTTATAAAAGGCCTCCACCTCTACCACCATACCCACCGCTATAGCCTTTGTCTTGGACAAAAAATTCCAATTTTTTCTCTACACATCCATCTCATACCCCAAGAAGCCTCACTTTGGGCAGAAGTCTTTCCATGGAAGCCTTTGAGCTCAAATCCTAAAGAGTTACCCGATTTAAAGGTGGTGTATTCTCTTGTGTTCTTAAGTTTTATTTTGCTTCTCCAACCCCCAATTTTTTTTTATTAATTTCATTTGTAAAAACAAAAGTATCATAAATATACTAGTATTTTTTTATGAGAATTATTAGAGATAAACCTACACACACCTTCATCTAATGGTTAATGAACATACTGTTTCTGTGGTTGGCGATTTTCTGCCTCAGGAAACGATGATCGTTGAATCTTCTATTAACACCTTTCATGGTATCCATTAAGATGTAACTCTATTTATATATGATATATATTACGTTTAATTTTTTTATGCTTCTGTATTTTTCATTTGTGGAATTCCTTTATGGTTTCCATTGTGGGTAAACATGATAACATTATTTTAGGAAGTGCGGACTACCACCCCCTCAAAGTGATTTGATTCGTTAATGCCATATGTGGGACGTATAAAGGATGGAGTTAATGTTATTATATATTATGATATACTGGAATTCTAATATACCCTTATATAATTATGATTTCACTCCATTAAATATGAAATAGAAAAGAAAGTAGTGTCCATGTGTACGTACGGCTTACCGTCTCCATGAACGGTGCATTTCATTTCCTACCTCTCAATGTTATGCACTATTATAAATTTATGTATATGCTGGATATATATGATATATATTATATCAAAATCATGAATATCATTCTGGATATAATGAACCTTTGAACACATAAACAACATGTAATTGTAAGAAGTCCATTTTTGACTTATGAACCAGATATCGACAAAATGAACATTATTAACTAAAATGATTACATAATGTTAATAACATTGAAATAAGTGATATAAAATGAATAGTAAGCTTTAAAAGGTTCTTAAGAAAGTAGAAATTTTCATTAGTTTTTTATTCAGGAGATTAAAGAGAAATTGAGTCACATCGGACATGAGGTAAGGGAACTTCTTAACCCAATTTCTGTTCTTTGGGTTAATCTCCTACATTCAAATTATGTCATGATATTATTAGGTACTATCTTGTATTTGTACTATATTTATGTGTACTTATTGTTAATACTAATAATTAATCTATTTTATTTTAAAAATTATCTTATTAAGGGACATCATCTCAATCTCCTTTCATTGAGGCATGTTTTGTTCTAATACATGGCTTTCATTTTTACGGTGTATAAACCCCTGTGACATTTAATTTTATACAAAAGTAATATTTCTCTATGAAGCATTTTTCAAAATGAAAAAAAGTAATGTTTCTTTTAACGTACGCGGTGACAACGACCTTTTCCACCTCCGCGAGTATTATTTTCTCTTCGGCTTCCTCAACAAGACGTAATTTTTATATTGTGATCAATGTGTGGAAATGTTTTCTTTCCATTATATTTGTTTCATGTCTTATGATTTTATAATGGTACTTTGATATTTGACGGGTGGTTACGTGACAAACCATATGACGGGTGGTGTAGTGAATACCAGGATGGGTGGTTACATTATAACCTCCAATGCATTGGGTATGGAAGTCGGCCGTATGGCTATTCCATTAAGTGATATGTGTGGATGTCGACCGTATGGTTATTTCATTTATGTATGTTTATGTTCCTAGTTACCTTTATACATTATGTGTTCTTTATATGGGTTTTATGGTAATATTTTGCTTACAAAAGGGTAATTAATGATATTTTATTTTGTGAAGAGTGTTTACTAATCCATAAAGGTGAAAAGTACTACATTGATAAAGTATTCATGGTTTACTTATTGTTTTGAAAAACTAACAGTTCTCCTTCTTTGTGTATCCCTTATTGAGTTTTTATGCTCACCCCAAGTTTTTTTGAAATTTTTTACACATGACATAATGTGGAATAGGGTCAAGGATGGGATCAAGGAAAATTCATGCTTTCTTAAACATGGAACTAGAAATGATTTTTTTTAGACTTCATGTTTTGAAAAAAAGGAAACATTGTAGAAGTGTCTACTGTGTAGTCTTTTGAGATCTAATAGTTATGATCTAATTTTCTAAAAATATAATCCTAAAATTATCCTCAATGGGAATTATTCATTTAATTCAATATTAAGTAATGGTTATGTCCAGCGCCACATATAAAAGTACCCGCACATGTTTTTCGCTAAGTATGTAAAACGAAATTTCGAGGGCGAAATTTCGTAAGGGGGCAAGAATGTAACGAACCAAAGTTTTTAAATAGAAATTACATTCTTATATTTATGTCATAAAATCGCATTAAATCACAACATAATGAACTACTAAGTGATAAGTGAACGTTAAACATAATTTTGTCACTTCTGTGTTTGGAATTTCAAAAATCCAGCATACAGGTTTGTGTTCAAGATGTTTTTTGGAGTCTAATAAAAAAATAATTTTTAGTGAATAGTAACCAACCCTAATGAATAGTAACGTACCATTATGAAAAGTGATATAACCTAATGAATATTAACCACACCTATTATGGTATAAAAAAATATTCAAGTTTTATGTATGATATACCTATATTTTGGAATGAGTTAATGAATGTTTTAAAACTGGTTTTGATAATAAATTATTATTTTAATTAAATATGAAATTAATAATATTTAGAAAATTATATTTAAAAAATATAATTCATTTTTGGATTCTACACATTGAAAAATGGTCAGGGTGAATTTTTGAGATTTTTCCGAAATACTTGAATTTTTTATGAATAGTAAAATACGACAATTTACCATATGTATACATTATAATCTAAATAGACAATTCCAAGCATCATGGCTGATGTCACCACCCATGGTTCGAATTAAAATGACCCATTTACTATTTTTTGTAAAGAAAACATCACTATTATTTGACTTTAGGGAAATTTAAAAACTATTGAATAAACAATTGGGAAAACCCTCTCCTCCCTCACTATAAATACCCCATCTCCTTATCTCTTTCCCTCACACCTCTCAAGCCTTTTTCCTATCCAAAATTTTGCCCAAATAACCTCCCATGCTCCTTCCCCACGTCCATGGCTTTCTAGTCTTTAAAAAAGACCAAAATCAAAGCCCCTAAGAGGAGTCTTAAAGAGAGGAGATCAATGGGTAAGAACCCTCTTTCGTTTTCAAGTGTTTTGTTTTCATTTTCATTCTTTTCTTATACCCACTTCCCCTTACCTTATATAAAAGGATTGAAAGATCCAGAATCTCATATATTATGGATGATAATAACGTTTTTGGAAAATTTCAAGCATCATGCTTCTCCTACTCTCCCTCACGTTCTAGAATTAAAACACCGTCCGTGATGTGTCAAATTACTGACACCATGGATAATGTGTTATCTAATTGGTTTATCATTTTGTTTCTTGTCATGAAGACATTTCTGTTATGGTTTAACCAGATTATTATATATTTTATATGTCCTATTTAATGTTTTGTAATCCTCATACAATAATCATATAAAACAATAATACAAAACAAGTGAATTATGGGGAAAATCGTTAAAATTAATTCTAGTGTTTATCATTAATGTTTAATGTAAAGGTTCTATTTCACTCTAATTATCCTAATGAATCTTGTAACCATGTAACCAACTGTATGTCCAATAATTTTATATAACTTCAATTCTGGACAACCACTTTCATCTTAAAATTTATTTGAACCTAAATACAATTGAATTGATCATTAAAACAAATGAAACAAACAGAACCGAACAATGAAATTGAACCTTGTAATCAATCAAAATGGGTATAAATGAAAATAAAAAGGTTATACTGAATCTTTTAATTTAATATAAGATTCTAAAACTATTTATTAATAAACCTATTTTTACTATTCATGTCATTAATATCAAGTGGAGAACACCAACAAAACTAAGGTAAGGGATCCTCTCAATTTCACCCTTATCTAAGATTGTTCACTATATTAGGACATGTTATGTGTAATTATTAATTATGGTGTATGATTTATCACCTCCCTCATACTTCCGTATTTATATATAATTGATGATAATTCCCATTCCTCTCTCACTAATATCCATTAAGTACTCCCGATACCAGGCTGATTATCCGTAAAGAATTCTACTCGAACCTCTTTCATTCATTCGGGTTGTTTTATCTACCTTTCTACCAATATGATGTTATCTTATCTTTTCATGTGAATAATCTAAATGTTGTGTACATTTTCCAAGTTTATTTATCAAGGCTCTTTCATCACTCTCTTTCGGGGATATCCATTCTTTTAAGTGATTATCTCCTCATTACTTTCCGATAAGTGAACCCGTTTTAAGGGAACTTCCAAAATCCATTCCTATTACAAGTGTATTCTATCCTCTATTTTATGTTACCTTTGAATTTTTAAAATAATACATTTTATTATGAAAAACCTCGTGCTTTACTTCTGGTTTTATAAAAAAAATATTATGTCGCTTTTCGTTTTAAGATATAATCGATGTTTTCTTTAACCACACTAAAATGTTTTGACTCAAGGATTCCTAAAAACTATTTTTTACATGTTATCAATCCAATTTGTTATCTTTTGTCATGACTTAATCTTTTAAACATTATTAATGTCTATTTATGATTTAATTCCATTCTTTCATGGACACTTGTATGTTACGTCCCTTTTTATTATTCTTCATGACGTGATTGCGTACCCATTTCGTTCCTTGGGTACTCATATGTTTATGTATGATTGATTATGTGAGATTCTTTATGTGGAAAGCATATACATGAATAATCTTATTTGGGTGCGCCCAGATAGTGCTCCAATTCATTGGGTAAATTTAATTTCTCATGAGAATATTATGGGCAAACGGTCCGGGCGGTTAGCCTTGTCTTGTGCTACTATAGGAAACAATATTGGCAATTAGCCTTGACTCATACTAAATTCATGTTTAAAGTTGCTGCCACATCTCTATGAAACTATTCTTATATAATCTCATGCTTATATGATCCCATTCTTATTTTATTCTATGTTTTTATGATCCCATGTCTATATGTTATGATTCCATATGTTCCATGCTTCCAATATAATTATGTCAAGACTCCTAATTCACGTTCTTAAAGTTTATTCTTATTTTCTTCCCCTTACTAGGCTTTTTAGCTCATCCCTTTCTTCATGTGTTCAACAGGGTACCCTATGAACATGTAAGGGCTCAAAGGAAGTTAGGATCTCTTTATGGACATTAAATAAAGAAGATTTTTTAGCCCCATGTTATCGGTGTTATGTGCCTAGTTTTCAAAGAAACTAGACTTAACGATCCTTGGCTTGTAATCTATGTATAATTAAGCTTAAAATCATGTTTTGTTATTTGTAAAAGGCAAGGGTCACCATAATGGTTTTCAAATGAATGTGTTTTATTCTCTATGTACAAATTTGAAAATGTAAAAACCACTTTCCTTTTCAAAATTTTTTTGGCACTAATGAAAAGAATTTAGTTTTGAAAATAAATAAGGGAAATGATTCATAAATTGTTTTTATGTAAAGTATTTATAAGAAATATCTTTTATATATTGTAGTTAAAACAATAAATTGATGATTATTTTGTTAAATGGATGTTTATTTCGGATTAGATTAATTGGGTATGCCTACTGAGTTTTAATACTCACACATATAATTCATTAATGTTTTTAGTTGGAGGTGCAGGTTTCAGTTTGATCTTTGTCGCCTTGGGTGATGTTGAGTCTTGGGATCAAAGAGTGACCTGTAGGGTCACTTGGAGTTAAGTGGATATTAGGTCTGGTTAGTTTTGATTTTTCATTCTTACTTAGTTATTCTATTCAGTTTAGTAATTTTTGGGTTTCTTTATTATTATTCTTTGTCATCTATTTATTAATACTGGGTGAAATTATTTCCATTGTCACTCTATTGATGCCTTGGGTGCTTTTTGCCAGCCCAGGAGGATTGGGAACGCCTCTCAATCCTTTTCGTGAGCCGTCTTGGGTGACCATTTTAGGATCAACCTAGGTTGGTTCGTAAAAAATGGTATAAGAGGATAGGTTCTTTAGAGGACCTAGCTTTCAAGGTGCCTTTTTTTTTAATTTGGATGATAAGGTAGATGGTGTATGACTATCTGAGCTTAGGGTGAAGGTTATGGGGAGTGTCTGGCCAACACTTTCTGAGCCAAACATTGAGTTACCATGGGAAGTCAGGTTTTTCAGGGTTTATTTGGTTTTATGAGTTTCTTGGTATTTGGGAAAATAAATGGGAGTCAAAACAATTATCTCATTAATCTTGAAGGGCCTAGAAAGCCTTGTGGAGCTATGGTAATGGTCTTGAAAGTCTCTCCATGATAGTGGATTGATTTTCATATGTACTCCAACCATATTTCCAAGTCATTCATTCCCACTAGTTTACCCTGGTGTATTGATTTGGGTCCTTTTGATATTTTTATATAATTGACCCGTTGAATTGTAGGTTTATTTCGTTTATACTTAATGATTGATGTTATGGTTTTGTGGTGTCTTCTGTAGATTTTAAAATGTTGTTTGGTTGGACAAAATTATGATTTGTTGGTAAAAATGTGGTTTACAATGCATAAAAGTTGCATCCTTTTGAGAGTGAAATGGGGTTTTTTGAAAATGGGATTTATTTTGGATAATATTTTTAAGGTTTCTTAAAGGTTTTGAAAAATGTCACATTAGAATATGAATGTGGAATTCAAAAATGTTTTTCTTTGACTATAATGTGTGGTATTAAAATTGGTAGAGGTATTTTTAATGTTTTTTTGAATGTGATAATCTTTCTTTTATGCGACTCTTGGTAATACTATGAGTTCTCATATATATGGATACAAATTTATATATGTGGTGAGTGGATGGTTATAGGTATGTATGGGTAACTTCTTGAACTATCACAATAGTGTATTTATGTGATTCTAAATGGAATACCAATAGTGGGTGATTGGTTCATATGGTTTGTTATGTTTTCTAAAATTGTTCTTCAAAATGGGGGATTTTAATGTTTTAAAAGGAGTGTGTTTGTGATGTTTCCCTTTGGTTTTTGGTGTCTTCCTTTTTTGGAATTTTTCTTTGGTGTGTTGGTGGTGTGAATGAAATCATGTTTTGAGTTTGGGTTTTTGATTTTAAAATGTGATGAGGAATTTTGATTTATGAAATATATTGATTTGGTTTTGTGCACCTTGTTTTCAGTTTTCGTCCCCCACTGAGTTCTAAGGGATTTTGAGAAGTATCTATGGGTAGTTCATTCACTGTGTGCCTTTTAGTTTATCAATTCATTCTTTATACGTTAGGTTTTTTCCATTTTAGATATGGATCCTAGTGGTTCATCATATCATGAGTTCGTCCAGAGCTTCTGAGAGTCAAACCCTACTCATTTACCTAGGTAGCTGGAACTAGGGAATGATGAGGAATGGATGCGAAATATCATGGAGATCTATTTTCATCATGAATATCCTAAGCCTCTCAAGATTCTTTCCATCGTCATGTTGGAATTCTTATGTCAGGAATGGTGGAAACCCATTCTTCAAACCGAACCTTAGAAGAATTACTTGTGGGAATTCTATAAAGATATTTTTATCCAACAGTAAATTCCCGAGGATGTGAAGACATCAATGGGTTCATGTTTGTATGGTCTCGATCAGGTCGATTCAATATTGTTGGATTATATAAGAGCTTCTCCACGTTGGTGTTGGATCTCCCAAACCAAGAAGTGGATGAATTTTTGACAAAACATTTCTTTAAAAGGGGTCTCAGATCAGAAATCCTTCTAGTTATGCCTTTATTCCCTGATGATTATGAAGAAGGTGTGTGGTAGTCTGTTCATGTCAAATATGATTTAGCATTTTCTAGACTATTGATAAGAGTAACACAATGTTTTTAGTTGTCCACATCACAAGAATCCTTTGAGAGGATGTACAAGTTGTTTTTTCATTGTGGGAAGCCGAGTATAGGAAGTATTCATGTCACAAATCATCTAATATTTGTCATACTTATTTCAATTTATGACATTTGTAGAGGTTTTTCGAAGCTTTCACCAAGAAGTGACCTGGGGAAATATCAACTACATTGGAGAATCTTTTATCTCAATTGGATAAATATTGTTCGGATGCAAGTTCAATAATAATATTTTATTTGGTTTCAAATTCCATTTTTGTTGTAATTAATGTAATCTGTGGTGTTGTGTTCTTTTGGGTATGGAGAATGATGTTTTAAGTCTTTTAGGAACTCCTTTCTAATGAGGATGTCTTTTTAATATTCTTAATGTAGATGTAGAATTGTGGTGTTTTTTGTCCCATGTTTTGTTTCTTATGTGTTTTCCTTCTTTTCTATTGGATTTGAGAATTATTATGGCATGTGAAATCAATTTTTCTCTACAATCCTAATATCATGGGGAGGCCAACATGGGACGAACTCCTGATGAATCCAACTTCCAGGTGTTGTTAATAGATCACTTCCATATTTCCCCTCCACCCTAACCTTATTACAGTTATTCGTCGACGGAATAGTGTTTCATGTATCATATTCTTGCAGAGATCCCGATCAGTGCATGAAAAGTTTCATCGATGGATTCTATGTTAGGGACCATGGAGTTCATTGTTGGGTTGTGTTTATAAAAGTGTGAGTTTTCATTGTCATATCTTCATTAGTTTTTGAACTCTTGTGTCTTTTGTAATTTATTCATTGGATGTGTAACTTCATTTTTGGAAGGTCTTGCAGTTTCTTTTTAGGAATCTGTAGTTCTAAGATCCAAATGAAAGCATGTGTTGGTTCTTTGATCTTTGATTTTTCAGGTTTTATCGTGGGTTTTATTTCATCTTTTTTTTTGTTTTGATCCACCAAATCTCTTGGAAACTTATAGTGGAATAAAGTGTCATGGTGGGGAGAATTTTCACACCCCGACCTTCCACCTTCTCATTTTTTAACCTTTTTAATATTAAATTAAATAAATAAATTTTTAATTAAAATATTTAAATGAGGAAGAAGAAAACATATTCTATCCAACCCATGTGCATGTCGCTTCCCCCCACCCCTCCTAGACCTCTGACCACACTCTCTCCTCCCGGAGAACCTCCCTCTCAACGGCCTCTCCCTTTGGCAGCCTCCTCTCTCGTGTGCGAGCTCACTAACACCTCCATCAACCGGGGTTTTCTTCAATTTTTATCCCGACAAAACCCTAGGTTAGGGGTTGACCAAGTTTTGGTGTTTTCATCCATTTTTTAGGATGTGTGTCTCTTGGGTCTTCCTCATGTGGAATTCGGTGTCCGTATCCGAAGGAAAATTGCTTCGGTCCATTGTGGTTCATCTGTCATCATTTGATGTTGAATTCTTTAACCCTCTTATTTGTTTAGTTAATTTTAGGGTGTTCTAAATTTTATTTTGGTGGTGTGAAGATTTATTCGGTAATCTTTTGACATGTTTATTGGTTAGAAATGAGTTTTTCCAAAATAAATGGCCATGTGTAGTGTATATTATGTTGTAATTTTTCTTGAAATTTTTTTTATATCGAGCTTGAACAGTGAAAATTTTATTTTAAAGGCACTTGTGGTGAGTGTTTTTTTAAATTATTTTTTATTGAATAATGGAGTAGTGTTGGAATATAGTCCTTGTCTTGTATTTTTACGTATTAAATGTAGATAGTTTAATAATAAAAAGACTTGTTTGGAAATGATTTTGCGTTGTGTTTCGATTTATAAAAAGGTTTGTTCCTAAGAATTGGTTGATAAAGAGTGTGTTTTTCTTATTTCGGTTAAAGGGGAATTTATATATTATGTAAGTGATGGTAAAATAATTTGATATGGGTTTTTGGTGTGATTAAAATAGAAGTAAATTATTTATATTGGCTTTTAGGCCTTTTGTTCTATTTAACTATGAGTTGTGAATTATTTAAACAGCGGGAAGTTATTTTTGGAAATGAACTGATTTTATGTGTGGGTTTCCTATAAGTTAATTAAATTGTTCAGTGTCTTCTCGAAGGGTTTTACATACATACATAGGTAGATATATATATATATATATATATATATATATATATATATCCTCCTTTCACATATTCGTTCATGGTGTAGGGAATATGTTTATTGGATTAAGGGGCATGTATATATATAGGAGTGTATGTGTGCACAATTGTGGGGTGGACTTCATCAAAGGCATTAGGGGCTGAATTGTTCATCTAGTTCCACTCCCTTTTAAGGTAGGTTTCCCTATGCATCAGCCTTTAAATTAAATAATTTTTGATTTCTTTTTTGTTGCACTTTTATTTAATTCTTGTTAGTAATTTAGGGATTTAGAATAATTTCTTATTGTGACATAAAGTAAGACCCATTCTATTTGAATTCATGAAGTTTTTTTATTATATTTTCTTACTTTTTGATTGATGAAATTCCCCTTTGTCCCTTATAACCGTTCATTAAATTTAATGTGGTGAATTGAGTTTCATAAATTGGTTTCCAAGTGCATATGGTTTTATAAGTAATGGAGTCTATTGATTATTTTTGAAAATTATTTAGTGATAAATGATTGTTTATGGATATTTTGTCTCTTGATGAATGTGGGGATGCATTTGGATGTTTAAAAATGGTTTCACTTGTGATGAAAAGGTGTTGGTTTCTTTTAAAATGGGTGGCTTATTGAAGGTAGTTTAAGGCGAGTTTGTAACTGTAAAAATAAACAGGTATGCTGAAAACTCTTCATGGATAATTCTCTTTCTTTGGATACATTGAATATGGTGGGAGACACATGCTAAGTGGCTCCCTTGTGTTTAAATGGTTAAAAAGTAAAGAATTTGTTCCATGTGGTGACTCATGTGATGTTTGTTGTCTGAATTATTAGTATATTTATGCATGGGATTTGATGCTCGGTTTGAATCGGTTGGCTTACACTTTTTGTTACATGTGTTGACATTGGAACCTGACATTGTAAGTTAATTTTCTATGAACGATTTCTACACAAGTTTAGATTATGCACCGGCTAGTGGCTCATAGTAGGGTATACATTGTTATTATTTTTTCTATGGGATTGGGTCCCTCAACTAGGTCAGGTAGGGAAACAGTCAGGAATTAGGGATTTATGATTTCATTGAGTTGGGAATGCCTTTAGGATCATTCCTGTGTATAATACAATTTGGATTGTTCATGAGCAACTAGGTTCAACGCATGTCTATTTTTCATTCTATTTCTCACAGTGATGAATATTATACTTGTATGTGTATCTATATATCCCCTCTTGTGTACTTACTGTTGTTCATTTTTTTGTATTGTTTTTCATGGAAATTGGTGATCTAATATTAAGTAGTTTTCTTAAAATGGTTTTCAAATGAAATTATTTTAGTATCTCTGTACAAATCTAAAAATTTAAAAACAACATTTCATTTTAAAATAATATTATCACTAATTAATAGAATTTAGTTTTGAAAATAAACAAGGTCAATGGTTCATACACTTTTTTTATGTAAAATTTCTATATAAAATACTTTTATATACTATAGTTCAAACCTGAAATTGATTATTCTTTTGTTTAATGGAAATGAATTTGGGAGTAGATTACATGGGTACACCTACTGAGTTTTAATACACATGGCTATACATCATTATTGTTTTTAGTCTCAGGTGCAGGTTATAGTTTTATCTCGATTTCCTTGGGCGATGTTGAGTCATGGGATAAGAGAGTCACCAACGGGGTCACATGGAGTTCAATGGTCATCAGGCCCGGTTAGTATTTCTTTTTCAACCATTAATAGTTTTTCAATTCAGTTTGTTTATTTTTTTGGTTTCTCTATTATTATTCTATTTCATCTGTTTATTTATATTTTGAGAAATCATTCCCATCATCACTTTGTTGATGCCATTTGTGCTTTTCACCATCCTGGGAGGATGGGGAACGCCTCATTGGCCTTGTCGCAGGCTGACTCAGGTGAACGGTTCAGGGTTGAATCGGGATGGTTCGTGATGGATCCCTTATAAGGATTGATGATATAACATGCAAAAAAAATATGATGATGATTAGAGACCAGTAGACATTGCGAAGTGTTTCTATAACAACCCTGTTCTTTTATTACAAACTTAAACATGATTTATTACATAAACTCTTTACTTGATACAACATGAATGATTGAGAGGTCAAGTGTCTTTGGTGCTTATCATCATTACAGAACAACATAAAACATGAAATACAAAATCGTTATTGATAACTTCCTTTATATGACAACTACATTCCCTCGTACTTAGCATTGCATGGGATAACCTCGTGACATAAATAAGAAAGGGGTGATCTATAAAGCCCAGTAAGGAAATAAACATGGAATAACATGAATAATACAATACATGTTATGAAATAGTCATATCAATGGATCATAAGAGAAACATGCACATAAAGGCATGATAATTAATGATAATCATAACATGGAAATTTCGGAACAACAGTTAACCTGGAATTAACATGAGCCAAGGCTCATTGCACATGGAAAATGAGTAAACCCTCATTGCACATGAATCACAAGTAAAAAACTAGTTTCAGTTTAATTATCATAAGTCAACACCCATTACAAATGTCGTATCATGATACTATACATTACCCAATGCATTATAGTGCTATGAGGGCGCACCCTTCTTAAACATTTCATTTAATGCATAAGTGTGCCACATGGATCATACAACATAGAATCAATCATTATAACATATTCCACGATAAAGGGATGTAGAATACATACATGAATCTTTATAATAAATAAGTAAATGTGCATAATGGTGAATACCCTTGATAGAGAAATGGGCATGGTATTCACTACACAATGACATTGACTTGGAAAATCGTAGTGCAATTTCGGCATCATAACGGTATGAAATAAAAACTCATAGAAAATGGTTGATGATAGAAAAAGGGGTGTATCATAATATTTACACTAAATTTAATATAATGCGGATATATATATACATGTCCCAAAAAATTTAATGAAATCTAGATGTATAATACAAAATAATTACAAGGATGTTAAAGAGGAGAGAAAAATCCCTCACATAATTTCGGCATTGGTAACGTGGGTACATGAGAGGAATTAATGAGAGAGAAAGGGGTCTACCAGTATCAACATATAAATAGGACAATATGTTGGAGGTTCGAAATAATACCACTTCATTTTTAAATGAAAAAAATGGGCATAACAACTTAAAGAAAATTGGAAAAAAATGAGAAAGGAAGAAATCCCTTACTTGGAAATGTGATCCCAAATGTTTGGGAGAGACTTGAGAGATGCTTCTTGGGAGCTTGGGGAACCTTTGGAGGATTATAGAGAGATTAGGGCAGGTTTAGTTGAACTCCAAATGATTTTAGTGAAAAGGAAGTGGGAGCTTGGGTGGGTTTATATAGGAAAGAAAAGGGAATTATTTATTATTTAGGTTTGGGACACCACACATTAAACTAATCAAAAACAAAAAAATAGCCCATGGTTTTTTCCCATTGATTATTCTAAAGGGGATCAGAAAGAAATATTTTATAAGGCCAATGTCCAAACATCTTAAAATAATAGGTTTTCATATGTGGAGGTGAGTCACACTCTCATGGAAAAAAAATTAAAAAGACAAAATGCTTTATAAGCCTTGAAGGGTCCACTAAAGATTTTTAAAATACATAAAACAAACTAAAAATCACATTATTAAATTGGAAAAAAATATTGGGTGAACATAATGTTTATATTATTTTATTACATCATTACTGGGTAATTTTGATGTCATAAAACACATTATATATTTAAACAGTATTTAATTTTTACCCAAAAATTCGACTATGTCAAAAACTTATGAAAAAATCACAGTTGGATAATTTTGATGTCTGGATTTCAAAAATAATATTCATTTTATATAAATAATTTTCTAAATATGCAAATTTTTTACTTTCAAAATAAAAACCGACATTTTTCGAAAATTCATGGGTTTTGACAAAAACAGCTTTCAGACCTTAATAAAATTTACCATTTCATTCACAAATTATATGATCATTAATAAAAATAAACTTAATAATAATAATATTTTATTAAGATATTAATTAATTCAAAAATCCATTAATTCCTAAAAATATATTTCTTAGTTGAATATTAACTAAAAATACTATATCTGATTTAAAATTTATTTACAAAGTAACAATAATAAAATGAATGAACATTAATTATAAAAAAGTAATTTACAAATTCATAGTTCTATGGTATTGTTACATTACCCCTTATAGCATCTTCATAAGACTGAAGGGTGATGTGTGAGATAGTGATAGGCTCTTGGGGTGGCTCGGATAACATCACTCAGGTGGTAATCTCTATGAACTTCCACTTCTCCCATAGTCAGTTCAACTCAAGTTTAACGTGTTCAAGCTCATCTTGGGCTTGGTCATGTGCAAACCCCAGTGACGCCAACTCCTTTTCTAGCTCTGAAAAATGGGGTTCCTACTAGGAAAGTCTACTAGATGAAGCCATCTCGTCCTTTGTCTAAGTAAATTGGATTTGTTAAATCCCTATGTTTATACTATTCATGTGAACACTGTTCAATGACTATGTTAGCAATGGTCACAATTAATAATGGTGTTTTAATATCAAAAATCATAAAACCAATGAATTTTACATTTTATATAACCATAATAAGACATTTAATTAGTTCGAGTGGAATTCCCATTAATGAATGTATGCTTCATTACAATCTTCCTCCCTTAAGAAATTTTTCCCTAGAAATTTCCTTTTCCCACAATAAAATAGATGTGGGTAACTTTTCTTCATCTCTTCCTCCAATTCACACATCGCCTCTTCAAACGTATAGTTTCACCATAGTACCTTTATGAGGGGCATTCTCTTATTTCGTTTAACCTTTTCTCTACGATCTAAGATCTTCAATGGTTTCCCCTCATAATAAAAGGTCATAATATAGCTATACAAACTCTGAAGAAAGTAGATATGAAGGGTCCGGTATGTACTTCTATAAGAGGGATACATGAAATACATCATTACATTGTCCATGGTAGGTGGAAGTTCTATTCGATAGACCATAGCCCCGACACAATAAAAAATCTCGAAGGGGCCAATGTACCCATGACATAACTTCCCTTTCGTTCCAAACCACATGACCTTCTTCCATGGATATATGCATATAAATACCATGTCTCCAACTTTAAACTCAAGGTATAATCAATGTTATCGGCATTAATCTTATTTCAACTCTAATCTTCCTTGAAATCCTGCTAAATGGCTTTAACCTTCTCCACCATTTCTTCGACCATTTCGGTTCCTAGCATCTTACGCTCACTGGCTTCATCCCAACATGCTAGTGTTCTACACCTCTTCCCATATAGGGGTTTATAAGGTGCCATTCTGATGCTCGAGTGGAAACTATTATTGTTGGAGAATTCAATGTGACAACCAGGCCCCAGTGACAGCACAACCACCCCGCCTTAACATGGCCGCCGGGTCCTTGGCCCACCAGGTACCACTAGTTGCCCCGAAGACACGTGGGGCCCACCCAAAGGTCCACCCACATGCCTGAATGGGTCATATGACTAATGAATGTCCCCAAAAGCCAACACTTATCCTTTCTAGTGTGCTTTGTCCTCACTCACACACACCCTGGGAGACATCCTAGAGGGTCACCCATTTTTATCACTACTCCAGGCCAAGCACGCTTAACTGTGGAGTTCTAATCAGGTAGTCTACCAAAAAGGAAGGTGCACCTTGTTGACATGAGTCATATAATTTAGTCATTTAACCCTTTATCATTTGGGGATGTTACAATCACCCCCCCACCCTTAGAGAACAACGCCTTCATTGTGGGAACTACATCTCAACCCAGGCAGTTCACCACGCACTTAAGGCTGGGTTCCTCCTCTGATACCAAATGTGACAACCGGGCCCCAGTGATAGCACAACCACCCCGCCTTAAGATGGTTGTTGGGTCCTTGGCCCACCAGGTACCTCCAGTTTCCCCGCAGACACGTGGGGCCCATCCCAAGGTCCACCCACATGCCTGAACGGGTCATCTGACTAATGACAGTCCTCACAGGCCAACACTTGTCCTTTCTAGTGTGCTTTTCCCTCACTCACACACACCCTGGGAAACTTCCCAGAGTGTCACCCATCTTTATCACTACTCCATTCCAAGAACGCTTAACTGTGGAGTTCTAATAAGGTAGGCTCCCAAAAAGGAAGGTTCACCTTGTTGACATGAGTCATATCATTTTGTCATTTAACCCTTTATCATTTGGGGGTGTTACGTTCAACCAGTAAAATATATTGATCCCATCCTCCTTTGAATCCTAGTTAGCACACTCTCAACATGTCCTCAAGTGTTTTGATAGTCCCCTCGAATTGGCCATCAATTTGAGGATGATAATCTGTATTGATGTTTGGCTTATTATCCGGAGCATGTTGAAGACTCTTCCAAAACACAGATGTGAATCTTGGATCTCGATCGGGTATTATCGATAGTGGTACCCCATGCAGCCTTACCACATCTCTTCTGTATATTTGATCCAGTTGATTCAATAAAGAATCCTCTTGAATTGCAATGAAGTGTGAAGGATTTGTAAGACAATCCACAACAACCTAGAATTAAGTGTTGCCTCTAGATGTCTTCGGATGTTTGGTGACAAATTCCATTGTGATGTTCTCCCATTTCTATGATGGTTTGGGAAATGGTTGCATCATACCCTTAGACTTCTTCCTCTCTTACTTCACTTGCTAACACACCAAGCACTTTGATGTATACTCAGAGATCTCCATATTCATATTATCCCACCAATAATGAACTTGGAGTTCTAGATACATCTTTCTGTGTCCTGGGTGAATAGAGAAATTTAAACTATGTGCATCATCCAAAAGTTTCTTCTTGAGCTCTGGACTTGTTGGAACACATAGTCTTTTCCCAAATCACATTATTCCTTCTTCATTAACATTGAACTCCGAGTATTTCCTTTTTTTGATTGATTCCAATTTATTTTGAATTCCCACATCATCCTTTTGATCATCCTTTAACCTTTCCAATAGATATGGTTGAGCAATCATTTTTGAATGTATTGATGATGTTCCCTTACTTATGATTCCCATGTCCATCGTCATCAAATCTAAGAAGATTGGATCCCTGTCAATTCTCATCAATGATAGAATCGCTGGATCCTTTCTACTTAGAGCATCTTCCACCTTGTTCACTTTCCCAGGGTGGTATTGGATTGAGTAGTCATATTTTATGAATAACTCGAACCATCTTCATTGGTGCATGTTCAACACTTTCTCTGTGAAGATATACTTGAGGCTATTGTGGTCCATATATATTTCACACTTCTCGCCAAAGAGATAATTCCGCCTAATTTTTAAAGAGAAGATCACTGCAGCTAACTCCAAATCATTTGTTGGATAATTCTTTTATTGAAATTTCAATTGCCTTAAATCATAGGAAATGAATTTTACATTTTTCATCAACACACATCCCAGTCCCTTCTTCGAAGCATAACTAAATACCACAAAAAGTTATCAACATGTGTGTAATGTGAGCACGGGCGTAGTGATATGCCTCTGTTTTAACTCCTTGATGCTTTCTTTACATTCATCACTTCATGAAAACTATTCTCCCTTCTATGTTAGCTCAGTAAGAGGGTTGGAAAATCATGAGAAATTCCTCAAAAACTGTTGATAATATCCAGATAACCCCAAGAAGCTACAGATATTCGTTATCGTTGTTAGCCTCATCCATCCCTCAATTACATTTGTTTTGGAGGGATCCACAGATATCCCATTGTTTGTGATGATATAGACCAAAATGAGACCAACTTCAACCATAACTCACACTTTTTTTACATTTCATAGAGCTTCTACTTCCAAAAGGTCTCTTATACAGTTCATTGATTCTTCTCATGATCCTTCATGGTTTTGGATTATATTAGAATACCATCTATAAATACTACCTCAAATTTTTTGTGGTAATTCCTAAAGATTCAATTCATTATGTCCGTGTTGATTTTTGGAGCATTAGTGAGTCTTAAAGGAATTAATATGAATTAATAGTGCCTGTATCTTGTACTAAAAGAAGTCTTGGGAATATCTTCCTTCTTCACCCTTACTTGATAATATTACGACCGAAAATCTACTTTGGAGAAGTATTGTGCTTCACACAGCTGATCGAACAAGTCATCAATTATTTTGAGGGGATACTTGTTCTATATCCTGATTTTGTTAAGATCATGATAATTGTTGCAAAGGCGCATTGATCCATCCTTTTTCATGACAAAGAGGACTGGTGCACCCCATGGAGAAGCACTTGGGCGTATAAACCCTTTATCCAGATTCTCTTGTAGTTGTTTCTTCATCTCCTCGAGCTCCACAACATCCATTCTATATAGAGTCTTAGATATTGGAAATTCTCTAGGTATATGATCAATTGATAACTCAACATCTCTTCTAGGAGGAATACATGCTAATTCCTCGGGAAACACTTCTACAAATTCCTACTCAATAGGCATGTCTTCAAGGATGATTGCCTCCGTAGACTCAATCAACTGATCCAGATATGATTTCTCATAGGGCATTAATATCCACGCATGAGACGATGAAACTAAAGAAGATTCATCTTCCTCCTTCCACTTGTATAGAATGGGGGGTTGATTCTCCACATGGAGAGTGATTTCCCTCTCGGAGAAATTTATGATGGCTCTATATAAAGAGAGAAAATCCATGCCAAGAATTGCATCAAATTCCACTAGAGGGAGTATGATGAGGTTCTTTGGGAAATTCCTTCCACAAATTATGACAGGGGCAGAGTTATATTCATGGGATGCAATGATTTCCCCATTTTCCATACTCACAGAAATCATTACTTCCTTGATTTTTGGGGGTGTTGGGATTATTGAACTAAACATTCAAGATATAAAAGAATGTGTCAAACCTGAATTAAAAAAGGTACGTTCTCTATTATTGAATGAATAACTAGCGTACCTATCACCACATCGTTGTCGGGGTTCACTTTGGAAGTAGCGATGGAAAATGCTCGCCCTTGCTGCCTTGGAGACTGTAGGTTTCATCCAAAAAACCATGGATTAGGGAACCACTTTGGAAGATTCCCTGGTTCTTTGCAGTTGTAGCAATAATCAACGCATTGAGTTTCGAACATAGTGTTCCTCTCCAAAATTGAAGCTGTGGGTTATTCTTATCGGAAGTTAACATCTAGGTTGCCTTCTCTTACACACCTAAAGCATTGCCTCGTCAGCTTTAGGAAATTTCTGGGGATCTAATTTTCACACCATTGGAAAGTGTGGTGATGGATCTTCTTATAACCGTTGGATTTATCCATCAGACCACCAGCATTGAAGTCCACCATATGCTTCTTATCCCCATGATACCCCAATGATTCTTCAATCTCTATTTCGACCAAGAGGGCACATCAGACAATTTCATCACAGCTTTTGAGCTCACAGATGACCAGAGATTTTTGTAGGTTAGGTTTCCGCCCAAAAAAGAAGTGGTCAACCATGCATTAGAGGTTAACGACAAAACTGGAGGTGTATTGTGAAATCCATGTGAAGTTTTCCTTATATGATCCGATAAATTCTTCGACTTTTTTCATGAGGGAATTGAAGTCCCTTTCCATATTAATTCGAATGGTATGCATAAAATATTTATCAAAAAACATCTTCTATAAATGCTTTCTTTCCAATGCCTCAATATCATCCTCTGGTTTCATATTTTTGATCAACGTCCACCATTTATCAGCTTCACCCTCTATACGACAAGCATCCAGAAGAACCTTCTCTTGGTCAAAACATTACAGGATGGAGAAGATATTTTCAGTGGAGTTGATCCATAGTTTGTAAATTGAGGGATCAGATGATCCATTAAAAGTAGGAGACATTTGTATCATGAAACTCTTGATAGCGACTAGTTCATTGTAAGGGGGAGTTGAATGTTCCTCTTGACCCATGTTTCAATTCAATACTTGAGTTAACTGAGAGAGTATCATGGCAATGTTTGTGATTCCTGCTAACATCGGATTAGGCGTCTCATTAGAACAATCATCACATTGTTCTTCACATCGGTTGTTAGCCCGTGACCTCATATTACTAGCCATTAGATGGAATAAAAAGATATTTACAGGTTCCTGTTCAAGTCTTTCTCAAAGCGGTGTTTTTGGGTTTTAACCTTTGGATACATCTGTGCTAGAGCCGCCTCTACCTTCTCGTATCCAGACAGGGATGTATTCTCTTGATAACCAACTTACTCAATACTCACCAAAACATAAGGATGTTTTCATTATAATTATTCTTGTCTCCAAGTATTCACAAGGGTTTTCTAATCCTAATCCCAAAAATATCTAATCCTATCCTCTGATACCAACTATAACAACCCTGTTCGTTTATTACAAACATAAACATGGTATATTACATAAACACTTTACATGATACAACATGGAAGCTCGGGAGTTATAGTGTCTTTGGGGATTAGGATCATTACATAAAAACATAAAACATGAAATACAACATCTTTTTTGAAAACATACTTTATATGACCTCTATATTCCCTCGTACTTTTCATTGCATGGGATAACCTGGGGACATGCATAAGAAAAGGATGAGCTATAAAGCCCAGTAAGGTAATAAACATGGAATAACATGAAGAATACAAAACACATTAGACAATATCCATATCAATGTTGAAAAAGATAAACATGAACATAAATGTATGATAAAGCATGATAATAATAACATGGATATGTGGTAACAACACTTAACATGGAATTAGCATGAGCCAAGTCTCATTGCACATGGTGCTTGAGTAAACACTAATTGCACATGAATCACAAGTAAAAACTCATTTAACCTGAATTAGCATGAGTCAACACCCATATCACATGGCGTATCGTGATAATATACTTTACCCAATGCATTGGAGGGCTATCAGGTCACACCCTTTTTAAACATTTCATTTCATGCATAAGTGTTCCACATGGATCATACAACATAGAATCAATCATCATAATTTATTCCATGATAAATGGACGTTGAATACATACATGCAGCTTTATAATCAATAAGTAAATGTTCCTAAAGGTTCATACACTTTATAGAGAAATGGACATGCTATTCACTACACCATGACATTGGCTTTGAAAATTGTTGTCCACTTTTGGCAGCATAATAGCATGAAATAAGAACTCATAAAAATTGGTTGATGAGAGAGAATGGTGAATCTCATAATATTTACAATAAATGGATAGTAAGGGGGTTATATAGATACATCTCCCAACAAATTTAATGAAATCCAGACGTATAATAAAAAAGAAGTACATGGATGTAAAAGAGGAGAGATAAATCCCTCATGGAATTTCAACATGGTAATAGGTGTATAGAGGAGGCATTAATTTGAGACAAAGGGGTCTCCCATCATCCAAACATAAATAGGGAAGTATGGTGGAGGTTTGAAAAAATACCCCACCATTTTTAATTGAAAAAAATGGGCATAACAACTTAATGACAATTGGAAAAAAAATGAGAACGGAAGAAATCCCTTACTTGGAAGTGTGATCCCAAAAGTTTGCGAGAGCCTTGGGAGAGGCATCTTGGGTGCTTAGGGAACCTTGGGAGGATTATAGAGAGAGGAGGGAAGGGGATATTAGATCTATAAATGCTTTGAGTGAAGAGTAATTGGGAGATTGGGTGGGTTTATATTGGAAAGGAGAAGGAATTCGTTATTATTTAGGTTTGGGACACCACACATTTAACTAATCAAAACCCTAAAACATCCCATGTTTTTTGCCCATGGTTTTTTCCAAAGGGGGGGGGGTGAAAAACAATATTTTATAAGTCCAATGGCCGAACATATTAAAATAATAGGTTCGATTTTGTGGTGGTGGGTTACACTCTCTAGAAAATAATTTAAAAAGACAAAATGTTTTATAAACCTTGAAGGGTCCACTAAAGCTTTGTAAAATAAATAAAAGAAACACAAAATAAAAATATATTAATCGTAAAACATATATTGGACGAACATAATGTTTATATTATTTTATTAAATAACTATTGGGTCATTACGATTTCATAAACCACATTATATATTGAAACGATATTTAATTTTTACCCAAAAATTCGACTGTACTAGAGAATTAGGAAAAAATTACCATTGGATAATTTCGGCGTCCTAATTCCAAAAAAAATATTAATTTTATCTAAATAATTTTATAAATATATGAATTTTTACTATTAAAATAATAATCTACATTTATCAAAAAGTCATGGGTTTTGACGAAAACAGCTTTCAAACCATAATAATATTAACAATTGCATTCATAAAATTATATGATAATCAATAAAAAGTAATTTAATAAAAATATTTTATTAAAATATTATTTAATTAAAAAATACATTAATTAATCAAAATAGATTTCTTAGTTGAATATTAACTAAAAATATTATTTGTGCTTTAAAATTTATTTACAAACTAACAATATTAAAATAAATGCACATTATTTAAACAAAAATAATGTATATAGTCATAGTTCTATGGTATTGTTACGTAACACCTTATAACACTCACATAAGATCAAATGGTAAGGTTTCTGATAGTGACAGACTCTTGGGGTGGCTCGGATAACATCGCTTGGGTGGTAATCTCTATTAACATCCAGTTCTATCGTAGTCAGTTCCACTAAAGCTAAATGTATTGAAGCTCAACTTGGGCTTGGTCAAGAGAAAAGCCAAATGACGCCACATCCTTTAAAAGCTTCAAAAAATTGGCTTCATATGGGGAAAGTCTACTAGATAATTCCATATTTTACTTTGTCCGAGTAAATTGGATTTGTTAAAGCCCAATATTTATACTAATCATGTTATCACTGTTCAACAGCTATATCAGCAATGGTCAGAATTCTTAAGGGTATATTAATATCCAAAAGAATAAATCAAATGAAGTTCCCATATTATAAAACTATAATAAGACATTTAATTAGATCAATAGGAATTTCCATTAATTAATGTTTCAGTCATTACAGTTTCTTTCTATTGTCGTGAAAGAACGATTAGTTTAGTAGCCCTGGAAGTACTAGATTCATACATATGTTTTACATTATCATCATGAAATAATGAAAAACAACATTTTTTCCCCTTTGAACACAATCATATAATTTTCCCTATCCCTACTAGTTAATCATAATATACTTCTTCACATCATGGTAAAACAAAAAAAATAAAGGGGTGAGCTCAGATGCTCAATCGGGATAACAATATAGCCGAAACTATCATAAATAAGAATAAAAATTTAAGGCAATGTTTAAGACTGAACCACAAGACTTTTAAACATAATATAACGCATAATATGGAAATGATAAATAAAATAATTTCATTTACTTATTGACTTGGATATTCTACTAATTGAATAATCACATGTAATATCAATAGCTAATTTCATAATGATGTAATGCATAATGTCGGACATCGTAACCACATATTCAAGGCCTCATGCCATGACTGTAAATAAGATTTTGTCAAGGCCTTGTGCCAATACACTAGTTTTTCTCATGAGATCTATCGATGCATCAAGGAGCTATATATGGCTCCACCCATCACTTACTAAGTCTAATGCATCCCCCATATGAAAATATTGAAACATAATTTAAACATTCGTATTAAAACTAGCTTACTAAATGTCAATATTTTCACCACAAACCATGAATGGTATAAAAATAACACATCCACAGTCAAACTTAACTCATTCAGTACAATATGGAAGCTTTTATTATAAAAAATCAACCTAAATCAAGAATAATGAAGGATATTGACATAGATAAAAATAATAAGTATAACTATTTGAGGGAAATATCGCTTTTTTCTTGAAAACATTTAATGTCACACTATTTATCAAGAAGTTGTTAAATATAGATTTATTAATCAAAGTTTCCCATTCCAATTTGAATTTTTTAAAAGTAATTTTAATTTTTAAAACATTCATATCCATATAAATAAATACTTAACACTATTTTAAAAAAAATTCATTAATGAGAACGATTTAGAAGAATAAATCATTAAAACATTTAAATTGATATTTTAGTTAGAGTTCCTAACCAAATGGGACATGCTTGAATAAAAATAATTGAGGTAATAAAAACGTTATAATATCATAATAATAATGTTATTCATGATACAATGTGTCAAAGTACAGTGTGTACACCATTTAAAAGTGAATTTGCACAAAACAGTAGAGATGTCCCAATGGAATGTAAATTGAGATGAAATCCTTATAAAGGTCATATCCTTAGGTTAAGTATAAGTAAATGACATTGTTATGCGTAAAAAATATAAATACACTCAATATGATTGAATATTATGTGTATATAAATCACATTACATTCACACATATTCTTTAAAAAACACCAATTACTCGGATGTTTAACTCAATGAATGGAAATTAAGATAAGATTACTCTTATCATATTCATATCGATGAATTTAGAATTTACCAATGGAGTGATTATGTGTATCAAAATTATATCCAAATCAAGGGGAGTGTAAATTACTACATAAATAACAAATAGTTATTTCACACAAAATCTTCGAGTAATATAATAAATGATGTTTGCATAAAACTCGATGTGTGTAAATCGAAATTCAACATTCCCTTACCGATTTGGTAACTTAAGAAACATACACACTATGAAATAAGTATCATAAAATGAATATTTAAATATAGATAAATTAAATTATATTACACAAAGAATACAATCATGTGCAGGTCACACACCACACAAAAGGAAATAATGGCAATATAGGATGAATCTCATGGGAATATGAAGTGAGATGAAAAACCATTACCTTGAACATTTCTTTAGTAGAGGGTAGGTTAACCTCTTGTATAATGCTGAAATTGTTATTATTTAATTATTCAATAACCACATACATAAATATGATATAATATAACATCTTCTAATATATCTTTGTTAATGACATTTCAGTAGTATCATTTTTTTATGTTAACTGATTCGTTTTCATTTATATGTTTTGTTATGTAAGTCAGGTTTTTTATGGATAGGATGTATTTGATTCATATAAAAAAAATATTCTGTTCTTATAAAATATTTTTACTCATCAAATGAAAATTATTCTTGAATGGTTACAATGGGGAATGAAATCTCATCACATCGTGGAGAAGGTTAGAAGTACACACGCATGAGCGACAAAATCATTCTATTAGTAGTGAAATAGTATGTAATTGGATTATATATTATATATACAGAATCATTAACTTGTTATTTTTATTATTTATAATATTTATACTCATTATTATACCCATCAAAATAATGAAGTGTTGAATAACAAACAACACCACAGTGTGGAGACGGTAAGTCGTACGTACACACGTATTATGACTTTGTCATTAATAGGATTGATAGAATAATGAATATGGTTGTACCATGTTTTTGATAACATCATAGTATGTATATGGTAATGGATTTATTATTTTGGTATTGAAACGACAATAAAAGAGGATGTGGAAGAAGAAAATAACATTGAAAGTGGTGATGATATTATTACCTCTTCTTTGGGTGCTTTCTTTTGATTAGATCATAAGAGCTCCATAAGATGACTTTATGATCTAATTAAGGCGTCTAGGATCAATTGATTTTAGTTGGGAGGATACTTGGGGAGGTTTTGAATGAACCCAATGGCTTTGGAGGTGTGATTTTGAGAGAATGGGAAGTACCCTTTTATAAGAGAGGTGAGGGTCACTTTAGGAAAAGCTTGAAATATTATTATATTATAAAATAATTTTCAATTTATAATGGATCAAAATGGATTTATTTAGTTTATAAGTTGGGTATGGGTCTAAATCACTTCAAACAATAGGTTTTATACAAGTTTATGTCACCATATTAAACTTATATTTTAGATTTAATTCTTAGTCAAATAGTTTAACTTTTTCAATGTATTATTGTATTTTTTTATTACATGGTTTATAAAATTACTATAAAATGACAAGAGAACTTGAAGTGGATCATTAATGAAATATATATCATTATATAATTCTTTTGTCCAAACATTATATTTTTAGGAATATTATGTCATTTCAAAATATATTATTTGTTTTAAATACTCATTTATGTCAATTTTAACACTATTTAGTATTTGGATTTTGTGAAATTCATCAAAAATTGGGTACATAGAAAAAATACAATAAATCAACTATAAAATGTCATATGAACCTATTAAATTAGTGTAATGCATCAAATGCTTCAATTTTCATTCATTTTTATATTTATAATATCTATTATTTTAATATTTCATTAATTAGGTAATAACTACATCATCATTTTTTCAAAAATAAATTCAATTATATAATGTATAAAAATTATAAATAAAATAACATGATTTAGGAAATATTTTATATTTATAATATATATTTATAGTCGAATTTATCTAATGTATGTCCCTGTATTAAAAATGATTTAGTTATTAAACTTTGAATTTAACACGTTTAACTCTTCATTAAATAAAATAATATTAAATGTCTTACTCTATTCCTAGTGGATAAAAAAGGATTATATTTTATTTATAAGGATGGTTTTGGTCGAAATAAATTTATCCAATAGAATTAGGACATGTCTTGGGGTAATTATTATATCATTTTTACCTTTAATTACCATATTTACTTTTAACAGCGGTAAATAAAATTTAAAAGTTTATATTCTCCAGAAATTATTTTCATCTTATTGTATCACATATTAATTTCTAATTTCAACTATTTCACCCAGATTTTTGAAATTCAATTCATAGAAGCAGTAAAATTATGTTTCATGCAAATTTGAAAAAGTGCCTTGAAGGTGTGTAAAATACGGGAAAAAGGTCAATAAAAGTATATATATATATATTCTTATTATAAAATGAATACAATGAATTAAATTGGACTAATATAGGTATTATGTATCTATTTTTAAATTAAAATAAATTGAAATTAAAAATAATTATTTAAATAAAAATTAAACTTTAATCAATAACGCATTGTTTTTCACTATATATCAAAAATTGAATGTTTTTAGAAAAATACAAAAAAATTATCCAAATCTAATTTTGATATTCCAAATAAAAAAATTATGTTTAATTTACCAAATTAAAAACATAGAAGTTGAATTGATTAATTTAAAAAATATATTTCCGTTGTCAAAACTAGAATGCGAGTTTTGAAAAGAAAAAACTATCAAAAGAATGATATGTATTTATGTACAATTTAAATGTAAAATTACTTCCAATGACCAACATTGGATTAAGTGATAAAAATATAATCTAATTATAATTCAAAAACATACAAATGTATAATTTAACAGTATAAATTATTTTTATTAAAAAAGATGTTTTCCATTAAAATTTCGTATTTTTCACTATTCATCAAAATATTAAAGTTATCAGAAAAGAACAAAAAATTTATCCAAACTAAATTTTTATGTCCCACTTCTAAATAAAAATTTTATTTTCTCAAATTAAATATATAAAAGTGCCAAATACTGGATTTAAAAAGGGTTGGCCATTAAAAGGTAGTAAAATTACATTATTGGAAAAAATACTTCTTTTATCTGAAAAATTGAATTTGTTCTTATATTTTGTCTAAGAAACACATAATATAGAAATTTTAATTATATATAGTATATTAAATTTAAAATTTAGTTAACACTATTCATAACCATTTTTGAACAGCTAATTTGGTAAGTCGTAGTGCGCTCGAACTCAGTGTTTCATGTAGTGTAACATATTGAATTACTTTAAATATAATAACTTATTATGAAATATTGGGGTGTTACATTCTTCTTCAATTTTGGAAATTGCATCCTCACAATTTTTAAATTGGTATTGGGAATATCATTGAATATCCCACATTGGAAAAAGGGTAATAAAACTATCACATTAAAAGAAAGAAAGAGAAGTACAAAGGTCACCAGAGATAACCCATACTAGGATTCCATGTATAAAAACATGAATATGGAAGATAAAATAAGTGTCAAGTTCAGATGGATATTGATATAAAACATGATAAGAAAAATTTAATAACAAGAAGATCATAAACTTCTAATGGTTTAAACGTTCATTAGTTTCCAATTAAGAAATTAAACAAACAATATTTTTTTATGTTCCATTTTATAAAGTTGATAAATTTATGTAGGAGATTGAATAATAACATAAAAATATATACATACATTTCAAGTAGAGTTTCAACTTTTAATAAATTCCTACCACTAAATCATATTTTCTATAAAAGATGTGTATTCAATTTAACTTGGCCACACCATAGTGATAGAATAAACTTCTAGAGAATCACATAATCCACAAAGGTTGAACTATATATTTATTTTGTCTCTAGAGATAAACCATATCCAAATGGTTTGTAAAAGATCAGATGATCCTGAAAATGTATAATCCTTTATAGAAATAAATAATAATAAAAATTTCCAAAATTAAACAAACATTACCCAAATTTCAATAAAGACCATTCAATAAAAAATTGTCCTTAAAATACTTCAATTTAATCAAATCTATGATTGAATCCCAAAAATCAGAAGAATTTAATCACATAGACTTTCATAATAAAATATAACAATTATATCTAAATAACATGAACTACTATTAAATTTTATTATAGAAGTTAAATTAACCAAATAACATATTCACTATGATAGGATAATCATTTCAATTAATAACATGAATCTCTATAAAAACATAAATCCTTCAAAAATAAAAAATTCCACTATTACTCATTAAATCAAATCCCACAGTATTCAATTTTTATTAGGTATATAGTGTTCCCAATAGAGAAAACATCCTCCAAAATAAAATTTATCACTTAATCACCAAATCATTCTTGTATAAAAAGGATATTCTATTTGATAAAACATAAGATCCAAAACCATCTTATTCTTGATCAACAAAATAATTTAACAGAAATGAATTAGACACACTAACCAGGGACTTTACATAGTCCACTGGTAGGCGATAAATCCCCGTCGCACTTTGGTTGCTGGTTTGATTCCCACAGGTGTTGTCCTTTTTCAAAAAATATATTTTATAACATTTCAAAAATGATAAAAATTCCTCAAAATGGCCATAATGTAATTTAACCATAAATGTTATCACATACCTCGCATTTTCAAACAGAAAATTAATAACCTATAGTTGCCTCAAATTCATTGATCATATAAACTCAAATATATATTTATAACTATAGCCACAAAAGAAACAATAATTATTCTTAAAATAGAATTTTCACATAACAAATTGCATGGTTACACATATAAGAGAAATTTCTTCCAAATTAATCTCATCAAAAAATAGCATTAATACTTTTAAAAATTTCTCCATCCATTTATTTACACATAGGTTCTTCCATGACCTAAGGGTTATCCTATAGAATAGGTCATTGACTCGAGTAATGTCGAGGTCCCCTACATATATGGAAAATAACTATAAATTTATTCTTAAGATCATTATTATTTTCTTCCATAGTACTATTCATTTTCCATTGGCAATTCTTTACTTTATGTCCTTTCCAACACATAAAGAATTTATTTGTTCCATTGAGACAATTTCCTAGGTGTCTTCTTCCACATTTCCTGGATGATGGAAATTTAGCTTTCTTTTCTCCATGGTCTCCACTTCTAGAGATATTATAATTCATCACCTTTATCTTATTTTTTGTGTTTCAGATTTGGTTGATATATATATTGTTGATCAGATTTTTGTAAACCTGCATCTGCATGAAAACTTTTTCTTTTACAGCTATCAACGTTCCATTTAGTTTCTCATCTTCACCACCATTCCCACCGTATACATCATGTTCATAGTTACAAGGACATCATTGGAATCCATACATTGACTAAAACCAGAAAACATAGAGTGAGTAACAATAGTCATAAAATTATTCAGAGAATATCATGAAACCATATTTTCAATCTAAAACACCTTAGGATTAACAAAGGTTATTTATTCTCATTTTATATTAAAATCCTTCAAATAGAGTTTTAAATAAATTTTGAATTATCATAATAATATCCTCCGAGAGTGTCATAACAAATAGTGCAGCACGACCATGTTTTCATGCACCAATGCTCGATCGATTCTAGCTCAAAGCGGTGTTTTGGGGTTTTACACATAGGTACATTAGTACCAGAGCCGACTCAACTGGATCATATCCACAAAAATTTATATTTCTTGGTAAACCAACACAAAATTTACATTACTAAATTTTTTTGATGTTCTTATATAAAAATCCTCAATTTCTATCTTAGGGTGGTTTTTTCTAATCAGGGTTTTTCTAAAAATAGTTTCCAAGGTTTGTATTAAAAATCCTCTAATACCAACTATAACGCCGCATCCCAAGTTACCCAGAGTCATTCCATTATTAAATAACGTTGGCATGATCAAATGAGATCATGTATTGAACTAACAATTATTTTAATAGCCTTGGAAGTACTAGATATATACATATGTTTTAAATTACATCCATAAATAATGAAAATCAAAATTGTGTCCCCTTTGAACACACTCATATCATTTCGCTTATCCCTGTAGGTTAATCATAATATACATATTCACATCCAAGGAAAAAGAAAACATAAGAAAGGGTTGATCTCATATGTTTAGTAGGGATAACAATATATCGAAAAATATCATAAATAATCATAAACATTTAAGGCAATGTACATGATTAAAACAAAAGACTTTTAAAAATAAAAAAAATGGAAATAATAAATCACAAACTATTATTTAAATAATCACATAGATATTATACTATTTGAATAAACACATTTAATATAAATATCTAATTTTAGAATGATGGAATGCATAATGTTGAACATCATTACCAAATAGTCAAGGCCTCGTTCCAAGAGCACAAATAAGATTATGTCAAGGCCTTGCGCCAGGACACTAGTTTGTCTCATGAGACCTATCGATGCATAGAGGAGATATATCACACTCCAACCATCACTTACTATGTCAAATACATTCCACATATGAAATATTTGAAACATAATATAAACATTCATTTTAAAACTAGCATACGAAATGTTAATATTTTAACCACAAACCATGAATGGTATTAAAATAGGACACCCACAGTAAAACATAAATCATTTAATAAAACAATAAATATTTTATTATGACAAATCAAACTCAATAAATAATAATGAATTATATTTATACAGATTAAAATAATCAGTAAAACTATTTTAGAGAAATATCCCTTTTTTTGAAAACATTTAAAAGTCTTGCTATTTAACAAGAAGATGTTAAAAATTTATTATTGAATAAAAGTGTCCCAAACCACTTTGAAAATTTTAAAATTAATTTTTATTTTTAAAAAATTCATATTTATATAAATAAATCCTTAACTCAATTTCTAAAATAAGGAAATTAAGAAGAAAGATTTAGAAGAATAAATCTTTAAAACATTTAAATTGATATTTTACTTAGAGTTCCTATCCAAATGAGAGATGATTGAATACAAAAACATTTGGTAGTAAAAACATTACAATATCATGATAATAAAGGGATTAATAATATACTATGTCAAACTTTAGTATGTATACCATATAAAAGTAAATTGGAACATAACAACAAAGAAGTATCAATGTAATGTAAATTGAGATGAAATCCCTTAAAAAGACCATATCCCTAGGTTAGGGATAAATCAATGATATAATAATGTATGAAAAATATAAATTCAGTCAACATGATTGGATATTTAATGTAAATTAATCAGAGTACATTCACACATATACATTTCAAAACAAAACCAATGACATGGATGTTTAACAAAATGAATGGAAATTAAGTAAAGATTAGTCTTATCATGTCCATATCGATGACTTGATATTTTATCATTAGAGTGAGTATGTGTATCCAAAGAATATCCACACAAAGGGGAGTGTAAATTAATACATAAACAAATTAATAGTGATTTCACACATAATCATTGAGTGATATAATCAATGAAGTTTGTGTGAATCCCATTGAGTTGAAATTGAAATTAGAAATTCCCTTCATAATTTGGTAACATAATAAACATACTCCCCATGAAATAAATATCATACAATGAAGATTCAAATACCCGTAAATTAAATTATATTACCCAATGAATATAATTAGTGGAAGTTCATACACAACAAAAAAATTGAAATAGTGGCAATATTGCATGAATCTCACCGGAATAAGAAGTGATATGAAAACCCCTTACCTTGTACTTTTCCTTAGTAGAGGGTAGGTTAACATAATTTATAATAGATTGGTAATTCTTTTTAAATTATACAATAACAACATACATAAATATGATATCATATATTATCTTCGAATATTTATTTGTTAACTATATTTTAGTAGTATCATTGTTTTGGGTGAAAACTGATTCATTTTACTTTATATGTTTTCTTATGTATTCAATTAATGTTATTGATAGGATTTATTTGATTCATATAAAGAATGATATATTTTCATAAAAATTACTTTTAATCATGAAAGGACAATTAATCTTGAATAGCTACGATGGAGAATGAAATCTCATCGCATTGTGGAGATGGTAAGTCGTACGTACGCACGAGCGACAATATCATTCTATTAGTGGTAAAATAATTTGTAATTGGATGCTATATTATATATACAGAATCATTAAAATGTTATATTTATTAGTTACATAATTTATTCATATTATTATACCCAACCAGATAATGATGTGTTGAATAATAAACTACACTATAACGTGGAGACGATAAGCCATATGTATGCACTTATGGTGACTTTTTCTTTCATAGGATAGATCGAATAATGAATATATTTCTACAATATTTATAATAACATCGTAGTATGTTTATAGTACATGAGTTATTATTTTGTTTTGGAAGCAACATTGAATGTGGAAGTGGAAGAAGAAAAGAACTTTGAAAGAGGTGATGAAATTATTACCTCTTCTTTGGGTGTTTCCATTTTATTTGAACAAAATAGGTCCTTAGGATGGATTTATGATCAAATTAATTCCTATAGGTTCATGTAAGGGTAGTTGGGAGGATTTTGGAGTAGTTATAGGGCGATCAAAATGGATTTTGAGGTGTGATTTTGAGAAAAGTGGAAATACCCTTTTATAAGAGTGGCAAGGGTCAGTTTAAGAAAAATTTGAAATGTTATTTTATTATAAAATAATTTTCGGTTTATAATGGTTAAAATGGATTTATTTTGAGGATAAAGTGGTGATGGGTATAAATCCTCATGACCAATAGGGTTTATATATGTTTAGATCTCCATATTAACCGTATCGTTTAGATTTAATTATTAGTTAAATAGTTTAACTTTTACCATGTCTTCTTGTATTTTTATATTACATAGATTATAAACATACTATAAATTGCCAAGAGAACCTCAAGTGGTTCATTAATGACATATATATATATATATCATTTATTAGTACTTTGGCCAAACCTTATATTTTTAGGAATAATATATCATTTAATAATATATTATTTGATTCAAATACAAATCTATGTCAATTGGGACACTATTTAGTATTTGGTTTTTGTGAAAGTCAACGAAACATGATAACTTCAAACCAAATACATTAAATAAACCCTAATATGTCACATTAAGCTATAATATTAGTGGAATGGATAAAAAGTCTCAATTTACAATTATTTTTATATTTATATTATCAATTATTTTAATCATTCATTAATAAGGTAATTTATGCGTCATCATTGATTCATTAATAAATTTTATTATTTAATTTATAGAAATTATAAGTAAAATTCCATGACTTAGTAAATAATTTTAGATATCTAATGAATATTTATTGTCAAATTTATCTCATTAATATCCCTATATTAAAAATGATTTAGTTAATAAACTTTGAATTTATGAGATTTAACTATTCTTTAAATAAAATAATAATAAATGTCATGATCTAAAAAATGTGGATAAAAAAGGATTTTATTTTATTCCTAAGGTTTAATTTTTTTGAAATAAACTTACCCAATAGAATTAGGTCATGTGTTGGGGTAATTATAATATCATTTCTACCTTTAATTACAATATTTACTTTTAATCGTGGTAAACAAAATTCAAAATATACTATTCAAAAAATAATTTTCTTCTTATTGAACCAAATTTTAATTACTGATTTCAAACATGTCTCTTGGATTTTTTAAATTCAATTCATAGAAGTGGTAAAATTGTTTTTATGAAAATTTTCAAATTTTCCTAGACTGTGTGAAAAAGGTGGTAATATGTTCAACAAAATTTTATATATCTTATCTTATTATAAAATTAATTGAATGAATTACATTTGACTAATATATGTATTGTGTATCTATTTTTAATTTAAAAAATATTTCAATTAAAAATAATTATTTAAATAAAAAGTCAGCATTAAACTATAACGCTGTTTTTTTCATTATTCATAAAAAATTGAATGTTTTTATAAAAATACCAAAAAATTCAACCAAATATAATTTTGATATTCCAAGGACAAAATTGATTTCTAATTTACCATATTCAAAACATATAAGTTGTTTTTATTAATTTTCTAAAAAAATATCCTCGTTTTAAAAACAAGAAAGTGGGGTTTTGAGGAGTAAAAACTATCAAATGATTGATTTGCGTTTATGTCCAATTAAAATGTAAAATTATGTACAAAGACCAAAATTGGATTAAATGTTAAAAATATTATATAATTATACTTCAAAATCATTCAAATTTATAATTTGACACTCTAAATTATTTTGATTAAAAAAGTTGTTTTCAATTAAAATTTCATATTTTTCATTATTTATTAATATAAGAATGTTATCAGAAAAGCACAAAATATTTATCCAAACTAAATTTTTATGTGCCAATTCTAAAGAAGAAGTTTATTTTATAAAATTAAATATATAAAGGTGTCAAATACTGGATTTCAAAAGGGTTCTCCATTAAAAAGTAGTAAAATTACATTTTTTTGAAAAATTATTCTTTTATCAGAAAATTTGAATTTGTTCTTACATTATGTCTAAGAAAAAAAATATAGTTGTTAAAATTATATGGAGTATATAAAATTCAAAATTCAATTAACACTATTCATAACCGTTTTTTGAATGGCTAGTTTGTTAAGTCGTAATACCCATGAACCTGGTGTTTCATGTAGTGCAACCTATTGAATTACATGAAAGAAAATAACTTAATATGATGTCTTTGGGTGTTAAAATTTAGGGACTTAACATTGTTATTTATAACATTTACCTCTATTTTTAATTCAAAGAAACTATTTTAGAATATTTTTAAAATATTAAAAACCATAATTTCCATCTTCTTTTTCGTGGCAACTATTTTTTTGGTTTTCTTACTATGAATCTTTTTTCATTATCTTTATACAACTTGTATATTATTTATATTAAATCTCCCATGCATTGGAAACTAATTTGGAAAGGTAATGGTATTTTTTTCATAAAATTAAATGGTGTTACTTATTATGAAAATAAAGGAAAAAAACCTAATTTTATCTATCTTATTTTACAACATGCATGACATGGTTTTATTTTTAATGTTATTTAAATGGTAATAGTTTATTTGGACATGCCTATTGAGTTTCCGTGAAATAATATATAGATTTATATTGCTTTAAAATCGATTTCTACATTCATCTTAGAGTCGGTCTCCATCGAGCGATGTTTGTTTAGTGATTCATGGGACCTGTAGGGCCAGATGGAGATATTTGAATATTTAGTTTCATTCCATTTCAAGTTTTATTTTTTATTTGTCATATTATATTCTTTATATTTCATTTTTTATGGTCTAAATCAATACCAATTGCATTTTCTTTATTCCCTGCACTAGTTTCCATCCCTAGAGAATTAGGAATTCATCTCAATCCTTGTTGTGTGCCGGTTTGGGTGACTGTTTTATGGTCAACCCAAGATGGTTCATGAAAAATGGTCTAATCGGAGACCCTATTTATTTATGCTATTAGATTGATCAAATATATGATTTTTAGGGGTGAGTAGGTAGGTCATAGGATAGTTCCTGATCAGAACCACTCATTTTGAGACTTTATTCACCAATGTTAGTATGGTGTGGAGAAGTTATTTTTGATTTTAAATTTTTTTTTCATTTGTTGAGTTCAATGAGATTGTGTATGTTGGGAGATGACAGTAGAAGTAAGCCGGTGCAACCCAATGATCATGCATGGGGTAGTGTACCATGTGGATATTGCTTGAATAGTTATATTTGATTATATTGGTTGTTTCATATTCAATGTATGGTCTCCTAAAAACATGTTTGGGGTATACATGACCAGGAGCTACCTATTTTATCTCTTTTGGTATGGGTGATGTTTTGGTCAGAATTTCGTTGGTAAGAGTTGATTTTGAAAGGGTATTTATCTTTTAAAAGGGTTTTTAGACTGAAAAAATGTGTTTTAAAATGGAAAAATATTTATTTTCTAATGTTATTTTTGGAATAAAAGAGGAAATGTTGAATTATTTAAGTTTCAAAAGGTTTTATAAAATGAAAAATAAGATGTAAATTGGAAATTCTTAGTTTTTATAGAAAAGTGATATGTGGGGCTCTTGGTTCTTCCTATTAATGTTCTCATATATTTGTTTCTGTGTGTGGTAAGTGCATGGTGGAATATATGTATGGATTATACATGCATAAGTTGGACGTACACATATGTGATAATTTATAGGTTATCATGGGTGAGTATTTAAAATTAAATGTTTGACATGGTTTTTCAAAAGTGATTTTCAAAAGTAAAATGGTTTCCATTAAAAGGGGGATACTTTTCTAACAGTATTTTTTGTTTTAAATGGAAAATATAGGTGGTGTTTTCAATTTTAAAGTGGATTTTTTAAAATAGTTTAGTATGTTTGAATTTTTTTTCTCTATTTAGAATGAAAATTGGTTATTTTTAAGAGAGGCTTCTTGGCTTATTTTTTGATGATGGTGTGGTTTTGATTCAGTTGATATTGTATTTGTATTTTATTTTATTTATGATTTTTTGGTTTATGAACATTATGTTTTGTTTAAAATGTTAATATTTCTGTTTTGGTCTTAATATTGATTTGGTTTTGTGATTTATAATTTTTAGAGTATGTCACCCAAAAAGACCCACAAGGTCCCAGGGGATTCTCATCTAGTTGTTAACCCTTCCCAGACTCTTAGTGGAGTAGTGGAGTTGATTAATTCTAAATCAGTGATTATTTTCTGTAGTTATTGATGTCCATTATAGGTTTTTTAATGTCTTGTGTAAGTTGAGTGTGTCATTAAGATTTTGGAACTACATATACCGTGAGATTATGAATTGTCTTGGGTATGTTTGAAAGACTAGGATTAGACTATTGGAAGGTATCCATTCCAATATCATTGGAAGTTAGGATGTCCTGGGAGATCTTCAAGACCATATTCATCAACTGTTTTATTCTTTATTAAGTGAAGGTGAAGAAATTTTCGGTGCTCATGAATGTTCAGCAAGTTCAATAGATGGTGAAGGGGGGTATATTTAGGATTTCATTTAGCCATTTTTCTTTTCTCTAGTGATATTTTCATGAAACTAGTTGTAAGATCATATTTTAATGTGGGATATCCATCAAGGGTTCTAGGATCATGTTAATTTTTTTGGGAAAGACTCATAGTGGAAAACTATGGCAATTGATAGTCTAGTTTCTTTTGGTTCTCAAGAAGGTCCCCCATCCAATGAGGAGTTTCAAATCGGGGAACATATTACAAGAAATTATCCTTGTCTGTTTATACCTTTAATTAATTATACCACTCATTTGTATGCTTCTATTTTTTCATTATATGAATTTTGATTCATCTTGTTATAATCAGATAATGGAGTTTCAAATATTTGGTCATTTGAGTATCTTGGATAAGTTATACAAGAAGCATTTCCAGAAGGGGAAGTTTCGGCCAGAGGTTATTACATCTTGTCTTTGGGGATGTATATGATTTTATACATCAGGACTACATTCATATTTCTTATATTAAATATTTTCATGATGTCGGGATTTATTCGATGTGGGTGTTCTTGGTACATCTTTTGTCTCTATTTCTATAGTGGGAATGGTTTATGCACCTCGGTTGTAGTTGTATTAGTACTCAAAACATCTTATTTGTTTGTAAACGTTATGGTGGCATTATAAACTTTGAAACCACTATAGTTTTTATTGTACTTTATGGATTTTAATTCATTATTTTTTATACTAATCATGAATCATTTTTTTATTAATTGTTTTTTTCATTTTCGAGATGCTTGTTTTTGTGGAAATAATTTATTGTGGTTTGGTTCAACACTCGGTTTAATGTTTCATTCAATGGGTCCCCCTAGTGATGCGGGGTATCTTGTTTGGTGATTTCATGGGTTGGTCCATGTTGGTTTTCATGTGTCGATACATGATGGTTGTTCTAAGATATTTTAACCTTAAATGGTTGGGAGACCCCCCATAGTACTTGTTTTTGTTTCTTCTAGAGTTGGTTTGTGATAGCTAGATTCTTTTAGTAGGGAGACCATTATCATATAACTACGGTTCTGAATTTTTGGGTTTTCTATATATTTATTTTGGATTTACTTGTGTAGTTTAAATTCCACACCACGGTCTACCATTTTTTTGGATTTATTTAGTTTTGGGATTTGGCCTTGCTTCTCCTTTGGTTGGGGGACTTTTTGGGGGCAAGAACGTTTTTTGTGGGTTGTTTTTTCACAAGAAAAAATGGTTTCTATTTATTTATGTATTATTAATGGATTTGTATCTTTTAATTATGGCCAGAAATGAGTTTTTAGTGTAATGTTTTAGGTTTCGGGTGGTTTTTGTCCATGTGCATCATCTTCTCACAATTTTATCCAAATTTTTTGAGAAGAAGGGGAAACTATGTGGACACCTTGTTGTATTAGATACCAGTATCACAACATTCACATGGATAGGACAAAACATACAGTAAGAAAGCGATATGCTTTGTCAATTTGAAAGAGATTAGTTGCATAGTTGGTATGTGGTTTCTCAATCCATGAAGCCTGCCCGTGTGAGGGTCCCCTCTCTCCAGTATGGTGTGATGATTAGTGAACATTCTGTAAAAAGATGAGTCCAAACCGTGCAGTCAACCAGGGGTTTAAAAAATTTATAAAATAAAATAAATAATTGATTTCCTAATAATAATAATAATAATAATAATATTATTATTATTATTAAAACCCCTTAAAATGGGTACGCTATCCCCCTTCCCCCATTCGAACGGACACCCCCTCCCACCCCTTATCTTTTATCACTCAAATCCATGCTCAGAGGGCCCCCAATCGTACACCAACACATCCACCCATCTTACACTAGAAACTATTTTTCCCTAGGATTTCTTATTTGATTTTTCATGTAATATTTTCCTCTCCTCTTTCTTCTTATTCATCATTTTTTTATTTTTCATTTCTCATAGGTGGTTTTTGTATGTTGGTTTGTACCCTAACTGGTTTTGGGAGGTTGTTTATAGTTGTGTATTTGTTCCTTGTGTTTTTTAATGTCTATGTGAAGAACATTCCTTCCATTGATGTCAATGTTAGTTGGTTCTCTGTGGTTTTCTATGAGGTTGTTTACTATTTTAATTATTTTCTTCAATTTTAATTTTGGTGTTTTATGGTTTATAGTTTCTAGTGTTCTTGTAGACATATTTTGTCTTTCTTGTGGTGGATTTGGGATGTTCTTGTCGGGGATGACTTACATGCATATTTAAAGGGTGAAATATATAAGTAAATATATATATACGTGATTTCCCACTTTATATATATCCACTCATGGAAATATGAATATATGTGTGTGTGTGTGTGTTAAACCCCGAGATTTTATAAATTTTTTTTGAATTTATTTAACTTTTTGATATTTTTCATTTCATGAAGCATTGAATATTGTTCTTTATATATTAAATTACTATGATTGGATTGAGTTATATGAAAAAACAATTAAGTCATTCAATACATACATCATAAACTTTTTCCTCCTCTACACAGAACATTGAGGTTAGCTTTCGTTATATGCAATAATAACATTCCCCGATGAATTGGGTAAAAAGAAAGACCAAGGTATACTGAACAATAATATATTATTAAAATATTATTATTTCATATTATAAGATAAAACCTTAATGTTAAATTATAGGTTATAAATATTATTTACTATTTTATGAAAATATATTGTTTACAATATATAATATGAATTCACAGGTTACCAATTAAATTTAAATGAATATGAAAACTGATTGAATATAAAAGGAAATATTATAAAGGTAGCAAAGATTCATAACCATAATAAATTAAATTTTAATTTATTTCATACAATGCACTAATTAAAACATTCCTTTCACATAGAACATTGACTTGGTGTATGTTACACGAAATACTGTGTTTTTATGAATCACCATTTTTTGTTATAATCATTTAAATAATTTAGTTATAAAATAGTCATTAAAACATAGTAATATTAATATTAATGACTAATTATATAATTTTTTATATAATTTTTTTATATAAATAAATAATATTGTTAATGAAATATATGAAATTTGGTAAAGTCCTTTTATGTTTAAAAATACCACTTTCTTAAATGAACTGCATTTATTGACCTTCTATGAAAAATAATAAAATTATGTTTATACAGATTTAGAAATTTAATTTGATAAAATAAACTTCATTTTTGAATTAATAATGTCAAAATTATCATATGGTGAATATTTTTGGATTTTTTTGAGAATCTTCATTTATAATGAATAGTGAAAAATACACATTTTTAGTTAAAAACTCCCTTCCTGTTTAATTTATTATTAATATTAAATGGAATTATGATATTTTTTTAAAGCCATATTATATAAATATTACATATATTAAGTTAATTTTAATCAAAATAATCAATTTCAATTAGAAATTGATTATAAAATTATAACAAACTTTTGAACATTCTTCTACTTTAAATGCCTGTTATTTCATCATGTCTACATGATTAACATTATTCTTAATTTTACCTATTATGTATTATGAATTTATAAAAATAAAAATAACTATTTTATTCAGTATAATATTTATATTATATCAATACCAAGTTAATTTTTGACCAAAATGACTAGAAAAATTAATTAAAATTAATCATAGTGATTATGGCTAAATTAAACTTAATTAGGTACTAAACCTTAATCATAAGGGACCAAATGACCAATAAACTTGTCCAAAATCCATTTTATGTCAATATTACGTTCATAAATCTTCAATTAATTATTTTTTTGGATTTAATATGACTTTTTTTAGGAACTAACTTATGTACACCTAACATGTTTCTAAAGATTCTCACTAAGTCCTTTTCCATCCCTATAAAAAACACCACCTGTCCCATTACCACACAACTCTAAAACCTATTAAGTTGATCCATGATATACCCAATACACATCTATATATCCTAAATTTACCCTAGACACCTTCTCTTGTGCATATGAAAATCCATGGAATCTTTTTGGAACAAACAAAAAGGAGTTAACAAATTAATAGGTAACGTCTTCTTTGTACTACGTTCTATTATTTTCCTTCTCCACCACCAAAACTATATTGATATTATGGTTATATAAAAAATACAGAATCACAAATTTTATATTATTTTTTATGAAAATATTTTTACCTACACTTGCACAAAACTCCATCTAATGTGTAACAAACATGTTGTTTCTCTGTACAGAGAACTACTGTCTCACAAAACGATGATTGTTAATTTATACATTAACACCTATCATGGTTCCAGTTATGATGGATAATATGTTTATATATGGTATATATTATATTTATAATGTCTTTATTCTTCTATAATTTTTATTTGGAACATTCCTTTAGGCTTTCTATATTATGTAAATATGATAATTTCGTTTGAGAAATTGTGGACTACTACCCCTCAAAGAGATATAATTCGTTTGTAGACTACATGGATTGTATTAAGGATTGTTTTAGTGATTATATTTGATATATATGACATTATAAGGCTACATTAGAAATTATATAGATATATATTCTTATTTTACTTTATTTCATTCAATACAACAATTAAACCAAAATAGCGTTCATATGTATGTATGGCTTACCATCTCCATGAATAGTGTATTCCATTTCATACATATATATTCTATAGATTATTATAATACACATATAATTTATATACATGATATTTATATTATTTTTATATTATTTAATCATGATATAAGTATAAGGACCAACATTACAAGAAATTAAGATAGATATGAAAAACATAGCGAATATTACCTTAAGTGAGACCTTTACATATTATGGTTAACAAGATGGTAATATAATGTTGTAATAAAACCATATTTTGTATTAGATATAATTATACGGTTCTTTAAAATATTTAAAATAAATTTATATATAATATATAGGTGGTTTTAATGAGTCTAGTGAGAGTCAAGACACAAGATATGGGGATTTCATCTCACTTTTTACTGCTATGAGATACATGATATGTTCGCCACTCTTTCCTTTTTTGTGGTGTATCTAATGCACATTAAATTATTCTATGTATATTATAGATAAATTTATGGGTATTAAAATATTTTTATTATGAAATCTCACTAATGGGGTTTATGTTTCAAAAGTTATCAAATTGGTAAAAATATTTTGTTTCTACATTATTTCTTTAAGACTTGTGTTTTGTTATGAACCTAAACACTTTCTAGGCGTATACATGTATTTTAAATGTTATATCATGAATATCATAATTTTCATAATATTTTAAGCTTAATTTTAATTCTTTTTCTTACATGGAGAGTATGATCCAAATATACAATGTTATAATATTTTATTGAGACAATCTCATTTCTTTAGGATATTGTTTACGTTTATGATTCCATTGATGAATTATTATGTTCCATATCTCAATAAATTCATGAATCTTATTCTCCTATGGTAATTATTACTATATTCATGTAGTGGTGCCATTTTATATTCTTTTTTATATAATATATTTTTTATATTTATTTAAAAAAGCCTGACTTTTCCATCCCTTTTTTTCTGAAATCTACTTTCATTAGAAACCACGTTTTCTAAAAAGAGTATCCAATAATATTCTGAAAATCTACTATGTTCATTAAAACACATTTTTAACCACGTTTTCTTTTGTAATTTTTTCAAAGGAATTTTTTTAATAAAAAAACATTCTATCCTTTTCACTATGTAAAATGAATGTTCATTTAACTTCATATGACATGTAATGATTTATCCACCATCAATACTTTTAAGATTTATTTACATGTTTAATGGTTATATTTTTTAAGAAAATGTTTTCAAAAGACATTTTGAAGGAAATTGGTTTACAAAACGTTTTCAAATTCATTTATATACTTTCAAGGTAAACTTTTGTCAATATTTTTTTCAAAATATTTTATAGGTTTTCAAAGAAAATAGTTTTCAAAAAAATTGAAAACATCATTATATATTTTAAGGTAAAATGGATTTCAAAACTTTTTAAATATTTATTTATAATTTAGCAAATTATTTTTATGTAATATGGTTTTCAAAACTTTTTCAATCTTTATTTATAATTTTCTGATTTATATTCAAGTAAAATAGTTTCCAAAACGTTTTCATGAACTATTTATAATTTTTCAAAGTATTTTCAACGAAAATATTTTGAAACTTTTTTCAATATTTTATTATATGCTTTCAACGGGTTTTCTATAAAAAGGGTTTTTTATATTTTTTCAAGATTATTTTATATGTTTTCAAGGAAAAATGTTTCCAAATGAATTAAAGTATTCTTTATATGTTTGAAAGGTATTTTATTAGAAAATTATTTTCAAATGGTTTTTTTTGTACTAAAAATCCATTTTCAAATAATGTAATATATTTTCCTCAAGAAATGTTTTTGAAAGATATTTAAAAATTATTTCATATTAATGATGAAATTCAATGATGTTACTCATGTCCTTTAAAAAATAATCAAATGGTTCCAATCAAATTCATTTTAAGAATGAGTTACTCTTAATTTCATGGTCTTCATGAAACTTGTTCTCTTTCATGGGTTATATTCTTTTGAAACCCGATTATTTTCACGGGATATGTCTATGATAAAACGATCATGAACCTTGTCATTTTCTACAGGTTATGATATGTTTACATTTTTATAATACCCAATTCATTTCATCATTTTTGTTATGATTATTAATGATATTGTTGAACATGTATGTATGATTTCATTATGAGACGAGTGTGGCCTATATCTCCCTCCAATGCATTGGGTAAATATTTATATCACTTGAGATAGAATAAGATGGTACAATGAATGAAACTTGACTACTAAGATGGCTATGGGAGTGGACCATGAATTCCAAGATGGTATAGGGAGTGAGCTCCTGCAACTAACATAGACATATGAGTGAACCATGACTAAGAAGATGGTATGAGGAGTGAAATCGTGTTACTAAGATGTACATAAGAGTGATCCATGAATACCAAGATGGTATGGAGAATGTGTAAAGACCGAGAAATTCAAAAAAAAATTAATTTAATTGAATTATTACAATACTTTGAAAATTGACGGCACGTGATTCCAAGGCCTAGAGAGCACAGAACTGGATTTTAATCTTTTTTTAAGGTACGATTAGTAAATGTGAGGAAAATATTTTCTATCTTTTTATCTAGTGCTATGATTAAAAATATGAAAACACTATTGGCTTCAGAATGTCCAGATTCTATTAAGGGAATCTTATATTTTTCCGGAAAGGGTCAGACAAAAAATTAAAATATCAGACCTTTTGAAAAAAATAACTAACTATTATTTTATTTTTATTGTTAAACTATTAAGCGATGGTGGAAGGACTGAAAGTTAACTCGAAATTAAATGAATACTTTTAAAAACTTGTTTCACTTGGTAGTGTAACCGCAAGCTTGGGAAATTAATTGGTTTATTTATTACGGTTCATTAATGAACCACATTAATGAATCGAGAGTTAAACACCTTAACTTGATGTTAAATAAAAAGGATGGAGAATGGTTTTAGTAGACTGCAATATAACTCTTGACGAAGTGCCGGGGGAAATCCACACTAACGAAGAACAAATGACACCGTTGAGGATTCGATCCAGAGATCGAAGAATGCCGATGAATGTCTTCGAAGAACATATTCACCTCCTTCATCATCAGTGGAATCCAACATGTTCAAAGTAGGTTTTTTGTTTATTAAAATTGAAATATTGATTCATCCTACACCATTAATGAATTATATAATGGAAATGGATCATCCAACTCACAAGTTTATCCACAATCTGTTTGAATATGCTGGTGGTTATTGCAGTAAATTAATCTTAGTATTGATTTTTTATTAAATTCCCTTATTGAGACACAAATGTGGAGGTCGCAGGCTAACGAACAAGGCTCGAACCCTCTTCCGCTCTCATTTTTGATGTTTTTTTGTGGCTGAATGTTAAACATGATGGCAATGTGAAATTGAGGACCACGTTGTTATGATTGTGTCTCGAGAGGCCCATAGGTGCAGACAGGAAGAAAATTAGACCACTGGAACTTCACCGGTGGACCGTGGAAGCGCCGCCCGTGCGGAACCACCGGCGTGGAGGCACCTGCTACCGGTGGTATCAAGGTGGCATGGGCACCCATAGGCACCGCGGTGGACAGCGGGCCACTGGCCGATGCTGGACACTTTGATGGTGGGTGGTGCCCCGTAGAGGAGACGTCGTGAATCTTGCCTTAGAGTAGACATTGTGGTTTCGGCCGCAGTGGTGGCGGACCCACATCTACGGGTCCCTCCATTGACCGGTCCACTAGACCGGTCAGCTGGAAGGGTGGAACTACTATTGGAAGGCCAAAATGGACCCATGTCCATTCAGGGAAGCTTGGACCATGCCGACATGCCTGGTCGTGCCCAACCGGCAGACAAGCCAGGGTTTAGCAGGTCCGGACCGGTCCAGCAGGACAGGGTCAGGCCCAGTGGGCCGAGTCGACTTAGGTTGGGTTGGACTAGACCTGATCATAATTTGACCTAGTTAGTTTAAAGGGGCATAACACCTAAACTAGACGTATGTTGGATGAAACGGTTGCGGCAACAGAACCATTAGGACGAGACGGTCCTTTTGAGATACTTCACCTGGGTTTTATTGAAAGTTGGAGTATGGCCTGGTTGGATCAAACTCCAATCAAACTAGACCCTTGGTACTAAAATGCTAATAACATACAAACTGGGCGTCTAATTAACGCACCAGCTGTTGTGTTAGAACCCTTATGACATGGCAGGATTTTGGGTTATGTCTTTATGGGAAGTCTTGGTAGTTGCAGTACAACCGATAACATGAGGAGAAGAATCTATGGAACCCAAGCACACCATGTGTTGGAATCATGTGGTCAAATATCATGTAATGAGGGACCCTTTGTGGAATGACATCAGATCGGCCCTGTGTGGATCAGTGACGTACAACCTTGTGTGGATTAGAAGTATCACGACCCGACGAGGAACAACATTAGAGTGGCTCATCGAGGATTAGTGGCTTATGACCCTATGTGGATTGAAAACTTACAAACATGTGTGGGTCGATGACTTATGACACTTTGTGGATCAGAAGTAGCAAGACCCAACAAGGAAAAGCCATAGAGTGGACCTTAATGGATCAGAAACTCAAGACCCTGTCTGGATCGATGACTTATGTCCCTGTGTGGATAGGTGACATATAAACTTGTGTAGATCATATATAGAACAATATCTTCGTGGTTCAGTAGTGGAAATTCTCAACCTAATAAGACGATTTATCATTATGACTAATCATCATTATTCGAGTTATTTTAGTTATATAATCGATGTGAGCTATCTTTTAATTTTTGATTTGTGATTGTGATCATGCTTTCTGGTTTTTTTCCTTTGTGTAATTCAAGGAGACCTTTGGGGGTCTCAGGGTCCCTATTGGGTATTGTTATAATCACTCCTGCATGGGTTTTCCCGTACATTATTGTGTCTTATTCCCACGATGGATAGCTTTGACTAAGATTTGAGAGCTAGGACTAGATATTGTATGGAGGTGACTGATTGATGTGGATAGCTATAGTGACGAGATGTACTTACCCTTCAGGTAGGATCCTTGGCGGACACATGAAAACTGTGCTCTATATTACATAATTAAACATGATTTATTACATAAAACCTTCACCTGATACAACATGGAAGAACGATAGGTCTTGTGTATTTGGGGATATGGATCATTACATGACAACTAAAAACATAAAATAAAACATATTTATTGAAAACATCCTTTACATGACCACTACATTCCCTCTTACATAGAATTGCATTGGATAACTTGAGGACATGCATAAGAAAAGGGTTTGCTATAAATACCAGTGAGGGAATAATCATGGAATAACATGAGGAATACAATACATGTTAGAAAATATGAATATCAATAGAGCACAAGAGAATCATTAACATTAAGTCATGATAAATCATGATAATCATAACATGGAAATGTGGCAGCAACACTTAACATGGAATTAACATGATCCAAGGCTCATTGCACCTGAAACATGAGTAAACCCTCATTGAAAATGAAGCACAAGAAAGCCCTCATTGAACTTGAATTATCACGAGTAAACACCCATTACACATGATGTATCATGATACTATACTTTACCCAATGCATTGGAGCACTATAAGGGTACACCCTTATTAAACATTTCATTTCATGCATAAGTGTGCCATGTGGATCATATAACATGGATTCATAAAAAATAATTATTTCTTCCACGATAATGGAATGTGGAATTCATACATGAAACTTTATCATAAAGAAGTAATTGTGCACAAATGTGAGTACCCTTGTTAGTGAAATGGTCATGGTATTCACTACAGAATGACATTGGCTTGGAAAATCACTGTAATTTCGGCAGCGTAACGTCGTGACGTAAGAATTCATAAAAATCGTTGATGAGAGAGAAAGGGGTGTCTAGTAATATATACATGAAATGGAAATTAAGGGGTCATATATATACATGTCCCAACAATTGTAATGGAACTTATATTCATGATACAAAATAATTTCTTGAATGTATGTGAGGAGAGATAAATTCCTTTTGGAATTTCAGCATAGTAACGGGTGTACATGGGAGTAATTTATTGAGAGAGAAAGGGGTCTCTCATAATTAAAAAATAATTTGGGAAGTATGGGGGAGGTGCAAAACCAAACCCCAATATTTATAATTAATATTAAAAGAGCATAACAATGTAATAAATATTGGAGACAAATGAGAAAGGAAGAAAAAACCCTTACATGGAAGTATGCTTCAAAAGGCTTGAGAGAGGTATGAGAGAGGCTTATTGGGAGCTTGGGGAACCTTGAGACGATTATAGATAGGGGATTTAATAGGTTGTATGAAATAGAAAGGCTTTAAGTGGGGAGGAAGTTGGATCTTGGGTGGGTTTATATAGGAAAGAAGAGGGAATTGTTTATTATTTAGGTTTGGGACACCTCACATTAAACTAATCAAAACCACAAACCATCCCATGGTTTTTGCCCACGGTTTTTTCCAAATGGGAGTGGAAAAAAATATTTTATATGTCCAAATTTGTAACATCTTAAAATAATGGGGTTGCTTATGTGGAGGTGAGTCACGCTTTTAAGGAAAATAATTTAAAAAGAAAAAATGCTAAATAAGTCTTGAAGGGTCCACTAAAGCTTTGTAAAATAATTCAAACAATCCCAAAATCACATTATTTTAATGGTAAAAAAAAAATTTCGGAACATGAAGATTATAGTATTTTATTAAATCACTATTGGGTCATTATGATGTCATAAAACACATTATATATTTAAACGGTATTTAATTTTTACCCAAAAAATTTGACTGTCTCCGAAAATTATGAAAAATTCACTGTTCGATAATTTTGACGTCTTGATTCCAGAAATAATATTCATTTTATCTAAATAAATTTATAGATATGTTAATTTTCATCTTTAAAATAAAAACTGGTATTTCTCAAAAATTCATGGGTTTTGACAAAAACGTATTTCAAACCTAAATAAATATTACAATTTCATTGATAAAATTATACGATAATTTATATTTAATAAAAATTAATATAATAATAATATTTTATTAAAATATTATTGAATTCAAAAATTAATTAATTCCTTAAAATATATTTCTTAGTCGAACATTACCTAAAAATATTATTTGTTCTTTAAAAACGATTTACGAAGAAACAATAATAAAATAAAATAAAATTAATTATTATATACAAAATAATTTACATAATCATAGTGCTATGGATTTGTTACATAACCCCACAAAATAGCTGCATATGACATAAGGTTAAGGTGTGTGATGGTGAAAGACTCTTGGGGTGTCTCAGATAACATTTCATGCATAGTGATCTCTATCAACTTCCAATTCTTTGGTAGAAGGTTCCATTCGAGCTTAAAATGTTTAAGCTCGGCTTGGGATTGGTCAAGAGCGATTCCCAATGATGCCACCTCTTTTTTTATTCTCCAAAAAATGGGCTTATTATGGATTAATTCTACTAGATGAGGTCATTACTTCCTTTTTCTGAGTAAATTGGATTATTAAAGTCCAATATTTATACTAATCATGTGATCACTATTCAACGACCATATTAGCAACAGTCACAATTCAAAAACATAAAACTAATGAAGTACATATGTTTTACATAACCATTTTACATAATAAGACATTTAAAAATACCGAGAGGAATTTCCATTAATGAATGTTTGGTTTGTTACAATCTTCCCCACTTAAGAAATTTTTCCCTTGAAATTTCCTTTTCCCACACTAAAATAGATTTGTGTAACACTGATTCATCATTTCTTATGATTTCCACATTGCTTCTTCAATCTTTTTTTCCCCATATCACCTTGATGAGGGGCATTGTCTTATTTCGCAGAACTTTTTCTCTATGATCTATGATCTTCACTGGTTTCTCCTCATAAAAAAGACCAGCTTCTAATTGTACCACCTCTAATGAGAGTACATGTGAAGGGTCCATTATGTACATACTTAAGAGGGATACATGAAATACATCATGTACTTTGTCCATGATAGGTTGAAGGGCTAGTCAATAGCCCATAGCCCCGACATGATCAAGAATCTCAACGGGGCCGATGTACCTTGGACTAAACATCCATTTATTTCCAAACCTCGTGACCTTCTTCCATGGAGATATTCGTAGAAATACCATGTATCCAACTTTAAACACAAGGTCTTGTCGACAGTTATCTAGATAACTCTTCTATTGACTCTGGGCTACCTTGATATGATGCTGAATTTTTTCACCTTCTCCACCATTTCTTCGACCATTTCTGGTCCATGCTTCTTATGCTCCCCAACCTCACCCCAACACGTCGGTATTCTGAACCTTTTCCCATAAAGGGATTCATATGGTGCCATTTGGATGCTCGAGTGGAAACTATTATTATAAGAGAACTAAACCAAAGGAATATGTTTATCCCATTATCCATTAAAGTCTATTTAGCATTCTCTCTACACGTCCTCAAGTGTTTGGATAGTCTTCTAGGATTGGCCATCAGTTTGAGGATGATAAGCTGTACTGATGTTCAGCTCAATATCCAGAGCATGTTGAAGACGCTTCCAAAATAGAGAGGCGAATCTTGGATCTAGATCGGATATAATATATAGTGGAACTCCATGTATCCTTACCATATCCTTGATATAAATTTGTTCCAGTTGATATAATGAGAAATCCTCTCGAACTGTGATAAAGTGAGTTGTCTTTGTAAGACGATCCACAATGACCCATATATAATTATTTCCTTTGGATAACCTTGGAATTACAGTGACAAAGTACATGTTAATGTTCCCCCACTTCCTTGCTGGTATGGGTAGTGGTTGCATCATCCCCTTAGTCTTTTTTCTCTCAGCCTTTACATGCAGACATACAAGACACATGGATGTATTTTCGACAATCACCTTTTTCATATTGTCCAACCAAAATTTATCTCAGAGATCTCGATACATCATTGTGCTTCCTGGGTGGATAGAGAAGATTGATCTATGTGAATCATTCAATATCTCCTTCTTTATCTTTGGATCAGATGGTACACATAATCTCATCCTAAATCTTACTACCCCTTCTTCATCAACATTGAAATCAGAGGATTTACCATTTCTAACAGCTTCAACCCTTTTCTAAATTTCCACATCTTTTTTTTTGAGCATCCTTTATTATCTCCAAGAGGGATGGTTGAGAAATCATTTGAGAATGGATTGATGATGTTCCTGCCTTAATGATTCCCATGTCCATCCTTTGCAAATCTAAGAAGATCGGGTCCTTTTCAATTCTCAACATTGATAAAGAGGCATGATCCTTTCTACTTAGAGCATCTTCCACCTTATTTTCCTTACCGGGATGGTAGTGGATTGAGCAGTCATAATCCTTGATGATCTCTATCCATCATTATTGGCGCATATTAAGCTCTTTCTGTGTGAATATATATTTCAGACTCTTGTAGTAAGTATATATCTCACATTTCTCCCCATAGAGATAATGCTGCAAGATTTTCATTGAAAAGATCACAACCGCCTATTCCAGATAATCTGTTGGATAGTTTTTCTCATGGATTTTCAACTGCCTTGAGGCATAGGCTATCAATTTACAATTTTGTATCAGTACACAACCTAAGCCCTTCTTATAAGAATCACTATATACAATAAAGAGTTCTCCACTTATAGGTAAAGTGAGCACGAGCTCAGTGATAAGCCTTCATTTCAAATCCTTGAAGCTTTCATCGCATTCATCACTCCATGAAAACTTTATTCCCTTCCGAGTTAGCATGGTAAGAGGGTTGGAAAATAGTGAGAATTTTCTCACTAATCGTCGATAATATCCAACTTATCCCAAGAATATACTGATATCCATTACCATTGTTGGCCTCGGCCATCCCTCTATTGAAGCTTTCTTTGATGGATCCACATATATCCCATTTCTTTTGATGATATGGCCTAATAAGGAGACCTCCATCAACCAGAACTCATAGTTTCTATACATTTCATAGAGATTATCCTTTCTCGTGGTGTCTAGTATAGTTCTCATATGCTCCCCATGATCCTCCTTGGATTTGGATTATATTAGAATATCATCTATAAAGACTACCATGAATTTTTTGAGGGAATGTCCAAAGACTCTATTTATCAAGTACATGAAGATTTCTCGAGCATTAGTGGGTCCCAAAGGCATTACTATGAATTCATATTTCCTGTATCTTCTACTAAAATCAGTCTTGCAGACATCTTCTTCCTTCACCCTTACTTAATAATATCTCGACCACAAATCTACGTTGGAGAAGTATTATGCTCCATGAAGCTGATCGAACAATTCATCAATCCATGGTAGATGATAATTTTTATTTATCTTGATTTTTTTAAGCTTGTGACAATCGATGAAAATGTGTATAGACACATCCTTCTTTATGAAGAAGAGTACTGGTGCACCCCATGGTGAAGCACATGGGTGTATAAACCCTTTATCTGGATTCTCATTTAGCTATTTCTTTAGCACTTCAAGGTACACAACATGAATTCTATATGGAGTTTTTGATATTGGTAATGCCCTAGGTATAAGATCAATTGAGAATTCAACATATCTTCTAGGAGAAATACCAGGCAACTCCTTGGGAAACGCATCAGCAAATTCCCTCACAATAGGAATATTTGCAACGATGGTTTCTTCCTTTGAATCAATCATCTAAGCCAGATACACATGCTCATAGGGCCGTAATATCCATTCTTGAGATGTTGGAGATAAAAAGATTCATCTTCCTACTATCACTTTTACAGAATCAGGGGTCGATATCTATATAAGGAATGTCAATCCATGTCGAGAATTGCATAAAATTCTACATGAGGGACTATTAAAAGGTTTATAGGGAAGTTCAATCCACTTATTATGACATGGGAGGAGTTATATTCATGGGATGCAATGATCACCCCATTTTTCGTACACACTGATATCTTTACATCCATGGTTTGTGGTGGTACTGGGATTGTTCTACTAAAGTGTGAAGATATAACAGAATCCGTAGAACCTGAATCAAAAAGTCTGTCCTCTATTATTGAATTAATAACCAGTGTACCTGTCACCACCTCATTTTAGGGGTTCACTTAGAGAGTAGTTATGGAAGAAACTCTACCTTACTACCTTGGAGGTTGTTGGTTGCCTTCGAAAACCCTTGGCTTGGGGAACATATTTTCAAAATGATCTAGTTCATTGAAGTTGTAGAAATGAACCACGTGTTGAGGTTTGAACTGATCATTCCTCTCATCTATCGCAGTTGTGGGTCTTTCTTGCCGATAGTTAATAGCCATGTGCCCTTCCCTTCCATGCCTAAAGCATTTCCTCGTCCCTTTCAGGCAATTTTTGGGGTGCTTCTTTCTGCACCATTAGCATGTGGGGTGCTTTATCTTCATAGAACCGTTGGATGTATCCATCAGACCACCATAATTGAAGTCCACCTTACGAATCTTATCCCCATGATTCCCCTGAGATTCCCCAATATCCATCTTGGACATGAGGGAAAATCATAGAATTTCCACATAGCTGTCGAAGTCACAGATCACTAGTGCTTTCCATGGGCTAGGCTTTAGCCCACCAAAGAAGAGGTCAACCTTGAATTCAGGGCTAACGAAAATGCCAGAGGCATATTGTGAAAGCCTTGTGAATTTTTCTTCATACGCTCCAATGGATTCATCGACTTTTTTCTTGAGCGAATGTAAATCCCTTTCCATTTTAAGCCGGAGGGTTCGGGGAAAATATTTATAGAAAAACATCATCCAAAAATCCTTCCATTCCAATGGATCGATCTCCTCCTTAGGATTCGTATTTTTTATCAATGTCCACCATTGATCGGCTTCACCCTCCAAACAATAAGCAACCATAAGAACCTTCTCTTGTTCAGAACATTGAATGATGGAGAAGATTGTTTCAATGGAGTTGATCCATTGTTCGGCGATTGAGGGATCAGATGATCCATTAAAAGTAGTAGGCATTTGTCTCATGACGCTCTTGATAGCAACTTATTCTTTCATAGGGGGGTTGAACATTCCTCTTGACCCATATTTCTATTCAAAGATTATGTTAAATGAGAGATAATCATGACTATGTTTGTGATTAGTGCTCCCATTGGATTGGGCATCTCATTAGTATAGTAATCACATTTCTCTTCATATAAGTTGTTCGTAACACCCCAAGATTTTATGAGAAATATTATTTTTAATTTCTTTGATGTCTGGTGTTTTACGCTAAAACAAGATTAGTTTGCACTATACACAACACCATATTAGCTTTTAGTATACGCAAACACTATTCTTTGCTTGTGTTTCACGCAAGAGAGACCTTCCCCAATAGCTAGTATTGTACGCAATACCATGTTTCATTAAACAACGATATATTTTTATAATAATATTATGAACATTACTTTATGAATAGTATTAAACAAATTTTTAATTTTATAACATTATGATTCATCTTACACATTTTCTAGAATGAGGTATGAAAAATAATCATTTTTATCAGTTAAAAGAAGTATTTTTCAAAAAATGCAGTTTCACAGCCTTTTGATGGCGCACCAATTTTAAATATAATTTTTTTAAAGTTTATATGTTAAATTTTACAAAATAAACTTCTTCTTGTGAATTAGGATATAAAAATTTACATTGTATAATGTTTTGAATTTTTTCTGATAACATTCATATTTTGATGAATAGTAAAAATACGCTAAATTTTACTTAAAAACAAATTTTCTCATTGAGATAATTTATATGGTTAAATTATGATATTTAATGGTATTAAATAATAAATATCATATATTTTTACCATTTAATATAATTTAAATCATTAAAATTAATTTTACATTGAATTCATATGTAAAAACATTTCAATCTTTTGCAATGTTTTAACATTTAGAACCCATTTTCTCAACAGAAAGAATAGTTTTTAATTAAATACTACCACTTATGTGTATTGAAGTTGGAAAAATTGATTTCATATTTGGAATCTTTAGGTCAAAATTATGATAATAGGAAACTTTTTATTTCTGGGCATTATGAATATTAACTACGGTAAATTTTAGTTTCCATAGTTAATGGTAAATCAGTTAATTGAGGGAAAAAATAATATTATAAAATTACCATAAAACTTGTATTAATATAATTTGATGATTATATTTCGTCATAAAATATACTTCTGTCGAAATTGTATCTTTTGGAACCCACTTAGATGTGAATAAAACATTAAATTTAATTTATTTAATGAAAGTGAAATATGTCACACTCAAACTTCAATAATTAAAGTATTTTTAATATAAAGTTATACTGAATATAAATTCGATTATAAATTATCATTTTAAATATAACATTCATTTATTCATGATGGTAATTTATTTGCGATTTTCAAGAAATATATAATTACCTTAATATCTTATACATTAATGATGCAAAAATTATTTATTTGGTGAAAAATCATTAATATAGTTTTTATTAAAATAATAATACCCATTAAAAGGACTAGAAACATTACCAAACCATATTTTTATAGTATATATAAACCCTAAGCATACAGGTGTGGTCCTTTGTACCATTTTGAGGGGATATAAAACAGATTCTGAAATTTATATTATATTATTTTAAATGATGTCAAAGTTGTCGCCTTAAAAATTTAATAAAGATAACATTTTAAAAATTGGTTGTTTTAAAAGATAAATTCGACTAAAATTATTTTTATAAAATATATTAGATTTATATTATTCATGTCATTTTATTTTAAAAATTTATGCAACAAATAAGTACATTAAATAATCATACAAAAATGGTGTAGCAATTATTTTATTAAGAGAAATATCAAATAAATTGTTTTAAAAATATTAAAATAAATATTGTATGAACTAATTAATGTTCTCATCAAATTATATAGATAAATATGACATGTTAGGAATCGATTAAATATTTTTGTTCGAACATATCTTCTATGTGGATTTTAGTTAAAATCAAATAAATGAATAGTGTCAAAATTGACACAATTTATATTTTATAAATAACATATTACTAAATTGATTAAAAATCACAATAATATTTAAAATTTATAAATTTAAATTTATATGGTCGAAAATTTCATAAATTATCTAATTATTGATAATTCAAAACACATATTTAAGAATTCATAACAATTTAAAATTTAGAATATTATTACCAAAAATAATATTAAATAGATTATATAAGGTTAAATGAAATTGATAATGTTTAAAATAATTTCCCAACATGTATAAATTTTTTTTCTGATTATATTACAACCCTATCTCATTTAAAATTATAATTTGAATAATTTTGGTGGTTTTTAAGTGGTTTTTTAATTTATTATAAATTAATATTTGTGAGGTTTCCAAAAGTGCCCCTCTCATCTCATATAAAAGGGAACCTCCTCTCTCTTATATTCACTGGATTTTAAGCCTTCATGCTCGAAAAAACCCTGAAAATTCCTCTTCCCAATCTCTATAGTTATATTATAGAGGTTCTGTTCTTCTCATAGGGCCAACTCTAGTACCCTATGAGGAAGTTTAAAAGAGCCACATCAAGGAAGAGGTAATCTCTTCTACCGATTCTTTCAAAGTTTATTTCTTCTTCTACTTCGTCTTATTTATTTGTTTAATTATAAAGTAATAACATAAGTATCACTAATATACTTATATGTTATTAGAAATATGAAACAACCTTATTTCACCTATTATCCATCCTATGAAAAATGAAATCACTGCGCGTGCATACGTATGGCTTACCGTCTCCACGCCGTGGTGTAATTTATTTTTCCACCACCACCATACATGGATGGGTATAATGGTGGAAATAATAACTATATAAGATTATTATAAAATAATACTTATTCTAATATATTATATCATCCACTCAAATTCCATTCAATAATTATGGAAACGATATCATCTATCGTTCGTATGTACGGATTACCGTCTCCGCGACACGATGAGATTCATTTTCCATTTTAACCATTAAAGAATGATTATAAGGTATATATAATAAATAAAATGAAATATATGACATAAAAATGATACTATATTTATTTATATGTTATTTACTTACTTCCATTCAATTTAATAAGGAAACGAAAATAGCATTCATGTGTACGTACGGCCTACCGTCTCCACGAATGGTTTATTTCATTCAATTTATCGATCTATTATATATATTAATATTCTAAATATATATTATATATAAATCTTGTTTTAAATTTTGGAATTAATTAATCGTGATCTAAGTAATCATATGAATAATTATAAGTCAAAACACGTATAACAAATAAAACAATTTTCCCAATACACTACTTTAAAATGGAATTGACAAATGAAAGGTTAATATAAAGTTGTAAGTCAATAATATATGATATAATAAATATTATTATGGTTTTGTTACAAGTTAATAATATGTTTAAACCCACTATACATTTTTCTTAGACACATATGGAAGAAATTGGACATAAGGTAAGGGATTATATCGTATCACTTTTATTTCTTTGAGACATATGCCTTAATCACCAACTATTTATTTTGTATAGTGTTTATGATTCCCATGAATGTTTTATGATTTTTTTAATGAAGGATATGATTTGTACATATGAATATAATATTCTTTATTTTATGACACGTATTATTCCACCGATTATAAATGTTAAGGGATAATTATTCCAATCTGATTCTTATCCAGGATTGTTTTTTCATAAGTATTTACTGGGGTTATGTTTATCATCAATGTCCATGTTTTATAAAACTATTTTCATAAAATGTTAACTATTCTTCCATGTATGTTTAAGGTCATTTTTACCCTTTTTTACTTTTACCACATGGTATTGACGGAATCTTTCTTCTGTTTACCATACGAGGTACTTTTTTACTTTTTTGGCAACAGAATGAGGAGAATGTTTTTTTAACTTATACGGAATAAACATGTTTTTACAGTTTCATAAAACATTATTTCCATGAAGCTTATTATGCAATATTTCATGATTATTTTCAACAAAAAATCATTTATTTTAATATTATATGTCATTTTATGAAAAGAAAATGATTTTGAAATAGAAAGGATATTTTCCACAGGAATACATTTAAGGTGTTTTATCAATGCTATTTTCCATCTAAGATTAAATTATCTAGTATGTCAATGTTTCAAGTATAATGTATTTATTATTTACGTGGTTTGATTTTTCTTTTTATGAAATGATATCCATTTATTTTATTTGGATTCTTTTATAATGGGATAATATTTATGAAACCCATTTCATTTCTTGGGTTATAATGAATGATTTATGATTGTTTTGTGGAACATGTAAGAATGATTTCAATATGATAAGGGTGGGACCTATATCTCCCTCCAATGAATTGGGTAAAAATTTATATCTCATGAGATAGACATGGCTGGAACAGCAAGTAAATCTGGTTCAGTAATGCAGGGCTAGAACGACAAGTAAAGCCAGTTCAGTAATGGACTTGTCCACTATGATGGTCATGGAAACAATGGCATAGCTACTATAGAAATCATATGACGTGATTAATGGTTTTCCACAATTACATGTTTTATTTCCATGCTACTTTATCATGATTAATGTTTTTTTATGTTCTATTCCTTATGTACTGACAAGATTTAAGTCATTACTCATGATTTTGATGTTTTATGTTCATGTTTTTACGTTCAAATGTTTATGGATTGTTTTATGTTCTCCATGTTTACCTTTACTGATCATTGGAGCTAAATATTTTTATGTTTTATTTTCCCCATGATATAAAGAAAGGTTTTAGGTAAGAAAAAAATGGGAAGATCTTGATGGGAGATGTTGAAGATATTTCACCATGATTAGAATATTATGTTCCAAGTTTCCAAAGACACTAAACTATTACTATATTTGGAGGTTTATTTTTCTCTTGTATTAAGTATTCTGCAAAAGTAATGTAATGTCTATGTACGTCAATCAAGGGTCTCTACAGTTGGTATCATAGTGAAGGTTTAGTTAACCTTTGGAAATTAGGATGTGAAAACTTTAGTGAGATCTCTAGATATATTTATAAGGTATGTCTAAGGATGTACCTAAGGTTATGTATAATTATAGGTTATAGTCCTAGAATTATAGTAACAATCATAGAATTAAATCTAAGATGTTTTATATTTATCGTACTCCCCATTTATTGTGTTGTTTTCCAAGAATTATTTTTTCCTCTCACACTATTCTTTTTGGGTTTTAGACGATGGCTGGAACCTGAAGGAACTATGTTGATCAATGTAATGGGAAATTCAATAATTTTCCTCCTGAACAAACCAATGTGATGAGAGATGGAGTGTAAAATATTATTTCTATAATTACACAAGCTATGAATCATTATATACTTCCAAATGAGCAGAGAAGGGAATAATAATCTATTGAGTCCTTCATGAGGTAATGGCCACATTATTTCAGGGGTGTCTTCTGATCCACTTGTTACGGAACAATTGATCTATACCATTAAAAAGATATTTTACATACATCACTAATCGAATCATGATAAATTAATTCTGGCTGTTTACCATTTAGAAGGTGAAGCAGACCAGTGGTGGACTATAATTAAGAATACAAGTCCCTAAGATGAAAATAAATCCATGGAAGGGGACAAGTTCATTAACTTGTTTTTCAAAAAGAACCTCCCTCGTATTCTTGGAACAAAGATGGAAATGGAGTTCCTTGAGCATAATCAAAAGGATGATGAATCATTAGGTATATACGAGATTAATTTTACAAGGCTTGCAATGTATGAATATGGATTTATCTTCCAACCTTAATGTAATTTTGATCGATTCTGTAGTGTCTTAAAACCAAGAATTTGAAGGTAATTAGCTATAAGAAACATCAATAGCTGTGATGAAATTGGGAATTGTGATATCAAGGTAGAACTGGAAGTTGGTTTTACATATCCATTTCATGGGTTTGACAAGAAATGAAATATGGAAAAATCATAGAACAATGGTGAAAAGAGGATGAACGTTTCATTATGTTCAATGTTTGGAAAGAATCGTTGTGTAGATTGTCTAAAAGTTACTTGAAAATGTTTCATGTGTGGAAAATAATGTCATCGAGATGTTGAGTGATGAAGTAATGGGAAAAAGGTTTCTAATGATGTGAATAGAGAAAAGACTATAGAGAACAGTCCACTAACACTACAATGCTACAAGTGCAAGGAAATGGGGAATTATTCTAACCAATTCCCTAATCCCTAGGTTAATGATGATCGACATCAACAACCTCAAAAGGGAAAGGACAATGGGAAGTCACATGTGATCACTATTGGTGATGTTGAGTATGACATTGATGTGGTGGATTGATTAAGTATTTATGTAATGGGATTCCAAAATAATGTTGTAGAATCTCATTTATAGTATCATTGAATATTAGAATATATATGTATTAGTTTATTGTGGTTTTCAATCTTTTTATGGTACCTGTAACCATGGAATGTGATTAAAATATTTTTGGAAATAAGATTATATAAACACAATGAAGGGATGAGGAGAAAATATTATGTTTGAAGGTATTAATGAGCTCATGACTGATATATGGAAAAACTGACATCACGGTTTGAGTATATAGAAATTTTGGGATTTTGTTATATGGAAAGTGTTAACTTTTTATAGCATTCATGTTTTCACTAAGGTTCTATAGTAATTCATTTTTCAAGATAATAAATGATTAAGGTATTCACATGTTTGTAATGTGTCCAATAATAAGATATACCTTTTGATATATGGGGACAAATGATGGTATTCACATGCTTGGTAGATGACCTCTCTTGTAATCTTTTTCTTTATACTATGATATTGGACAGAAATATTTTGGATATGCCTAAATATTTGAATATATTAAGTTGGAAATCAGATAGTATTATTTATGGATATAACTTTTTTCTATATTATTTCTATAATGTTATAATGGAATAGTTTTAGAAATAGGACAACTTGCAGGACGGACGACAACCCATCACGTCGGATAGTGTTTCGGGAATCGAACCCATAACCGAAGTGCAATAGGCCATTATCACCTACAACTGGCCTACAGGAAGTCCCTGGTTAGTAGAAACTATTTTTGATTTATTAACCAATATGATATAAGAATTAGAAGTCCATTTTTGGAACTATATATGATCAATCTCACCATAGATGGACTTATGTATATTTAATACCTTTTTCCAACCTTAGGTTTGAGACATATGGAATGACCTATCATTATATCACATGATCTGCCCACACTTTACGAATAAAGAATTCAACATTATTTTATTAAGAGATGAAGTGGAAACTGTTCATGTCCCAAACAATGGTGATATTGTTCCAAAATCAATTAAATATTACTCTTACTTATAAAATTCTTCATCATTAGGGAAATGATCTTGATAACCAAAATTTTTTCCTAGTACCCTAATATTTTATGAATCATATGGTACTTAGATAATCAAAAATTTATGGCTTTGTGATTATTGGCTTTTTCTTATCCATGTTCTCTACCACTCTCTATCAGAACTTCATGGTTAGATTTCTCTTCCATATTATTGTTTTCACCTATGTCCTCCTATGTAGAAACCCAGTGATGAGTAAATTTTGGTAACCATTAAGTTTCTTACATTACTTTTTAAAATTAAGTTTTAGTATTCATTTTTACGATGTGGATTTCTATGAAAAAAAACATTCAAGTAGTAAATGATTTAAAACCTTGACGAATTTCGAGGGTGAAATTCATTTTAAGGGGGGTAGAATGTAACACCCCAATATTTTATGAGAAATATTATTTTTAATTTCTTTGATGTCTTGTGTTGTAAGATATTCCAAGATTATATTTCACTATAAGAAAAACCAAATTAGCTTGAAGTATACACAAACACTATTCTTTGCTGGTGTTTCACACTAGCGCGACCTTCCTCAATAGCTTGTGTTGTACGCAATATCGAGATTCACTAAAAAAATGATATATTATTATAATATTATTATGAAATATCCATTATGGATAGTATTAACCACATTTTTAATTTTATAACATTATAATTCATCTTACACATTTTCTAGAATGAGGTATGAGAACAAAATCAATTTTTCGGATAAAAGAAGTATTTTTCAAAAAATGTAGTTTTACATCCTTTTGATGGCGCACCCATTTTAAATATAATTTTTTACTAGTTTATAAGTTCAATTTTTCAAAATATATTTCTTCATTTGTATCATGAGATTTAAATTTACATTTTATAATGTTTTGAAATTTTTCCGATAACGTTCATATTTTGATGAATAGTAAAAATACGCTAAATTTTACTTAAAAACAACTTTTTTCATCGAGATAATTTATCTGGTTAAATTATAATATTCAGTGTTTTTAAAGTATAAATAGAATATAATTTTACCATTTAATATAATTTAATTTATTATCATTATTTTTACATTGAATTCATAGGTAAAAACATATCAATCTTTTGCAATGTTTTATCTTTTAAAACCTTTTTTCTCAATAGCGGGATTAATTTTAAATTAAATACTACCATGTCTATGTATTGAATTTGGAAAAATTAATACCATATTTGGAATCAGTAGGTCAAAATTATGTGAATAGGAATCTTTTTTTTTTGGGCATTATGAATAGTAACTACGGTAAATTTTATTTTACACAATTAAAGGTAAATCAGGTAATTAAGGGTAAATATAATGGTATAAAATTACACTAACACGTATATTAATATAACTGGATGATTATATTTCGTCATAAAATATACTTGGGTCGAAATGGTATCTTTTGGAACCCACATGGATGTGAATAAGACCTTTAATTTAATTTATTTAAAGAAAGTGAAATATGTCTCACTCAAACTTTAATAATTAAAGTATTTTTAATATAAGTCTATACTGAATATAAATTATATTATAAATACTCATTTGAAATATATCCTGATTTTATTTATGATGGAAATTTATTTGTGATTTTTAAGAAATATATAAGTACCTTAATAGCTTATACATTAATGATTCATAAATTATTTATTTAGTGAAAAATCAATAATATAGTTTTTATTAAAATTATAATACCCATCAAAAGTACCAGAAACTTGACCAAACCTTATTGGTAGAGTATATATATACCCTAATCATCCAAGAGTCAACTTTTGGACCATTTTAATCGTTATAAAACAGATTATGAGGTTTATTTTATTTTATTTTTAATGATGTCAAAGTTGTCACCTTCATAATTTTAAAAATATAACATTTTAAAAATTGTATGTTTTAAAAGATAAATTCGACTAAAATTATTATTATGAAATATATTAGATTTATATTTATCATGGTATTTTATTTTAAATTTTTTAAGGAACAAATAAGTATATTAAATAATCAGAAAGAATGTTGTGGTAATTATTTTATTAAGAGAAATATCAAATAAATGGTTTTAAAAATATTAAAATAAATATTATATGAACTAATTAATGTTCTCCACAAATTTTATTGATAAATACGACATGTTATAAATAAGTTAAATATTTTTTTCCAGACATACCTCTTGTTTCGATTTTAGTTAAATTCAAATAAATAAATATTATCAAAATTGACACTATTGATATTTTATAAAAATAACATATTATTAAATTGATTAAAAATCACAAAAAAAAATTTAAAAATTATAAATTAAAATTAGAATTGTCTTTAATTTCATAAAGTATCCATTTATGGATAATTCACTACACATAAGTAACTATTTATAACAATTTATCATTTAGAATATTATTACCACAAATAAGATTAAATAGATTAAATAAGGATATATCAAATTTATAAGGTTTAAAATAATTTCCCAACATGTCTAAATATTATTTTCTGATGATATTACAACCCTATATCAAATCATATCATAATTTGAGTCATTTTGGAGGTTTTTATGTGGGGTTTGAATTTATTATAAATTAATATTTGTGAGGATTCAAAAAGTGTCTATCTCGTCTCTTATAAAAGGGCACCTGCTCCCTCTTCTCTTCACTCCATTTTAATCCTTAATGATCGGGAATCCCCTATTAGTTTCTCTTCTCAATCTATCTAGTTATATTATAGAGGTTTTGGTCTTCTCAAAAGGCCATCTCTAGTTCCCTAAGAGGAAGTTTAAAAGTGGCACGTCGAGGAAGAAGTAATCTCTTCTACTGATTCTTTCAAGTTTCTTTCTTCTTATAATTCCTCTTATTTAGGTTTTTCATTATAAAGTAATAAAAAAACTATCACTAATATTCTTATATGTTATTTTCAATATGAAATTACCGAATTTTACCTACTATCTATCCTACGAAAAATGAAATCACCGTGAGTGCGTACGTACGGCTTACCATCTCCACACCGTGGTGTAATCAGTTTTTCCACCACCACCATACATGGATGGGTATAATAGTGGAAATAATAACTATATACGATTATAATAACATCATTCTATTCTATGATATTATATCATCCACTCCAATTCCATTCAATAATTATTGGAGCGATATCATCACTCGTGAATATGTACGGATCACCGTCTCCATGAAGCGATGAGATTCATTCTCCATGTTAACCATTCAAGAATTATTATAAGGTATATATAATAAATAATCAATAAATATTTGAAATGAAAATGATATTTTATTTTTTCATATGTTATTTACTTACTTCCATTCAGTTTAATAAGGAAATGAAAACAACATTCATGTGTACGTACGACCTACTGTCTCCACAAACGGTGTATTTCTTTCCATTTATCGATCTATTTTATGTATTTATATTCTAAATATATATTATATATAAATAAATTTTTACATTTTTGATGTATGTAATCATGATATTTTTAATCATATGAATAATTATAAGTCAAAACACATATGACAAATGAAAATATTTTACCCAAAAAACTACTTTAACATGGAATTGACAAATGAACGTGTAATATAAAGTCGTAAGTGAATCATATATTATATAATAAATATTATTATTGTTCTTTTAAAAGTTAATAATATGTTTAAACCAACTATACATGATTCTTAGACACATACGAATGAAATTCGACATAAGGTGATGGATTATATTGTCCCAATTTTATTTCTGTGAGACATATGCCTTAATCATCAACTATTTCTTTTGTTTGGTGTTTAATATTACCATGAATGTTTTATGATTTTTATTATGAAGTATATGATTTGTACATATGCATGTAATTTTCTTTATTTTATGACATGTATGATTCCAATGATTATAAATGGTAAGGGATAATTATCCCAATCTCATTCTTATCTCGGACTGTTTATTTGTAAGTATTTATTGGGGTTGTGTTTATCATCCATGTCCATGTTTTCTAAAAATGTTTTCATAAAATGTTTACTATTATTCCATGTATGATTAAAGTCATTTGTACCCGTTTTGAATTTTACCACATGGTATTGAAGGAATATTTCTTTTGTTCACCATACGAGGTACTCTTTGACTTTTCTGGAAAAAGTACGAGAAGAATGATTTTTTAACTTATACAGCATGAAAGGATTTTTACGGTATCATGACTCCTTATTTCCATGAATCTTCCTATGAAAGATTTCATGATTATTTTCAACAAAAATTAATTTCTATTAAAATCGTATCACATTTCGTGAAAAGAAAATGATTTTGAAGAAGAAATGTTATTTTCCTCAAGAATTCATTTTATGTGTTTTTATCAAAGCTATCTTCCATCTATGATGACATTATTTAGTATGTTTATGTTTCAAGTATAATGTTTATATTATTAAATGGTTTGAGTTTTCTTATGACGAATTGATATTCATCTATTTTATATGGATTTTTTATGATGGGATGATATTTATGATACCCATTTCATTCCTTGGGTTATAATGAATGATTTATGCTTGTTTTGTGGAACACATAAGAATGATTTAAATATTAGATTGGTGGGACCTATATCTCCTTCCAATTCATTGGTTAAGATTTATATCTCATGAGAGAGACATGGATGGAATGACAAGTAAATCCGATTCAGTAATACATTGTAACATCCCCGACCTGGAAGCCACTAAACTGGTGCTCTGTACCGGGTAATTACATGACCTTAAGCGTGCCTCCCCATACACCAAAGGCTGCTGACTATCAGCAGGGGTCTAAAGAGTCATGTGGGGATACTATACCACCTTATTATCATAGTAAGCCACAACATAAATAAAACCAATAAGCTGAAACAATAACCAATAAGCAAGGAACATGTATAACCAATTCCAACAATAAATATGCCATGTCATACTTCAATTACAGGAGTGAACAAAAACCCAAAATAAGACCAACGACCAAAATCCCCAAAATGGTCCCGACTCCAAGTTCGGATCCTCCACCAAGTGCTTCCCATGTCCACTCAACTATCTATCATGGACCCTTTCCCTTATCATGACCTGCAAAAATGAAGTCTACTAGGGTACCCAACGGTGGCCTGAGCAGGGTGTGAGTACAACTCAGAAGGCCATCACCAATGGTGTCTACAAAATATCCAGTATTAACAGGTAGTGAATGCAATAGAAATATGAATGATGATTTCCAAGTAATTATTCAAGGTTCCACTAACAATTTCAGATCCAAAGTCATTCCCACTTCCATTACCATTCATTTCACACCAATTATCGTCACTTACCAATTCATCGCATTTCCATGGGTTAATCACATATATTATCTTACATGGATCCAAGGGCAACAATTACATGCAAGAGAAAAAAAACATCGTTATACTATATCACTAAGACTAACCCCCCTCATAGCAACCATATCCTCACCTCGAAGCCTCAGTCCGGGTGGATGCAACCATTAGAAGAATAGAGAATTAGTCCTCATTCCTAACATGTGCATTTAGGGTGGAGTTCATAGAATCTGTATTCACTCGACCCATGGGATTAGATCCTCAAGTCATACCCCACACTACCAAGCCATGTGCACATGCTTATATATACAATTAATCATAAACCCACCATACCATTTCCCTTTGACAACACAAACAACACGAGAATTCACATTATGCCTTAAACCATTAACAAATTACGATTTCACATAATTTAACCATTCACCCAATTCCCATGTGTTATGCCTATCTCGCTAAGAATTCAACACTAAAACCATAACCCATATTGTTATGTTATTTAATCGGTTTACACATTAACCCATTTAGCCCATTCATCATTTCCATGAATTAACCATCCAACCCATTCCAAATAACCCTTAGGTTATTGCCAAGTCTAGGTGCATCACCTAACTTCTATTCTAGGTTCAACCATTCATGCCATCATATTCATCAGGGTCCCTACAATTTATCACAATAAGGTCACTTGTTTAATGTCAATCCCTATGTTCGGGAAAAGGCAGTGTATCCCATAGATGACCCTAAATTAGGTCATGTCAATCCCAACACATCCCATGGGGATCGTGAGGGTTCCCATTTGCCTTTTTAAACATCATTATTACCAAACATTCCAAGTTTATTCAAAACATAACCAAGTGGAATCAAGAAAACAACTAAACATGCTCAAACACCCAAATTACAATGGGTTATCACTTTTAGACCACCTACCTAGAAACTGTGGTTGAACACACTCTCAATCGAGTCCTTAGACCTTGATCCAACCATCCATGGAGATTTAACCTAAAACTCACCCAAAATATAGGTATTTAGAGCATCTGAACAAGAGGGAGAGAAGATACAAACCCTAAACCAAAAAGAGAAGCATGGATGGGATTAGCCTTACCCGTAGCTTCGATCGACATCTAACGGCCCAAAAAACTCCTTAGAAACGAGGGAAAACCGCCCTTGAGAAGGTTGGGTCGGCCAAGTGCATCACTAGGGGTTAGAGGGGATGAATTGAGGAAAATCCAGAGTTGGGGTTTAAAAGCTCGAAGTGGAAATCAAAAGGAACAATCTGAAAAGGAGGTAATGTTTTCACCGTCCTCTTTAAAGTACCTTTCTTCTTCAACTTCTTCTTTCCTTGTTATTTCCATTAAAAAATAATATATCCAGTATATTATATAGTCTATAATGTTATTATAATTATGGAACAACCAAATTCATTATTCTATCCATTCCTTGAATGACATGTCACCATACGTGCGTACGTACGACCTACCGTCTCCACGTCGTGGTGTAATTGTTATTCAATATATTATTATTTAGATGTGTATAATAATGATGTATAATTCATGTAAATAATAAATATAATATGATAATGATTCTTTATATAAGATATATCATCCAATTATATTTTATTTTAATAACAAAATAATGATATTTTCGCTCATGCGTACGTACGGATTACCGTCTCCACGAATGCGACACGATTCATTCCCCATCGTATCCATTCAAGTATAATTCTCATTTGATGATTAAAAATATTTGTTAAGGACTTTATATTATTCTGGATATGAATAATATACAACCTATCCATAAAAACATGGCTTTTGGAACAAAACATATAAAATAAAATGAGTAAGTTAACACCAGAAACGACGATAATACAAAGATATTATTAACAACGCACTATTGAAGGATCATATATGATATCATATTAATGTATATGATTCTTGTAAAACATAATAACTATTATTTCACCATTATACAGGAGGTTACCCTACCCTCAACCAAGGAAAAGTACAAGGTAAGGGTCTATTTCACAATCTCTTTATTATCCGAGGTTGTTTATACGTGATTATCTACTGGGACCTCTTTATCATCCACATCCAGGTTGTTTAAAAATGTATTCAATAAAATATTACTATTTACTAGAAAATGGGTTGAAGTCATTTATACCCTTGTTTGACTTTTATAAAATGGTTTTAAAGGAATCTTTCTGACGTTTTCAAAACAAGGTCCTTTTTAAACTTTTCGACAAAATTAAGGTAAGAATGTTTTTTAACTTATACGGTGGGTGAGGCTATTTTCCACCGTTATAAAATCGTCGAAGCTTCACTTACAATTTTATAAGAATATTTTCAAATTAAATGTTTTATTTTATAAACACCTGACTTTTAAATGATTTAAAAAAGATATATTTCTCTCAAATAGTTTTGATTTCATCTATGTCAACATCTTTTGATGGATTTTAAACTTATTTGAATGTGATTTATTATGATACAAAACGTCCATATTGTATTGAAGGTTTTGTGATATGTCTGACTGTGGATGTGTTATTTTTATACCATTCATGGTTTATGGATAAAGTATTGACATTTCTTATGCTAGTTTTAATACGAATATTTATGTTATATTTTAACCTGTTCATATGAGGAATGAATTGGAATTAATAAGTGATGGGTGGAGCCCGCTATAGATCCTCGATGCATCGGAAGGTCTCATGAGACAAACTAGTGTCTTGGCACAAGGCCTTGACAAAATTTTATTTGTAGTCTTGGCACGAGGCCTTGACTATGTGGTTATGATAGTCTGGAATTATGCATTCCATCATTATGAAAGTGGTTATTGATATTGCATGTGATTATTAGACTAGTAGAATATCCATGTGAATAATAAAATTGTATTATTTCATTTTATCTTTTCCATATTATGCTGAAGTTCAACATTAAATGTATTTTGTTTTAGTTATACATTGCCTTAAATATTTATGCTTATTTATGAATGTTTCTGCTATATAGTTATCCTTACTGAGCATATGAGCTCACCCATTTCAATGTTTTATTTTTCCCTGGATGTAAAGAAGTATTTTATGATTGGCCTGTAGGGATAGTTTAAGGGGATATGAGTGTGGAGACAATATGTTATTGTAGTTTTCACTTTATGATGTAATGTAATCATTATGAATGTATCTAGTTATTCCAAGACAACTAAATTAATCGGTCATTCGAGACTTGATATTTTGTGGTCATGCCAATGTTATGTAATAATGCACCGACATTGGGTAATTGGGGCCGGGGTGTTATAGTTGGTATCATATGAATTTTAGTACAAACCTTGGATGTTAGATTTAGATAAACTATTATCAGAGCACATAGACATAAGATGGAATTTTAGGATTAGTATAGAGGAACATCCTAGAATTTTGGTATTGTAGAGATTTTATAATTTTCCTGAGCAATACATCCCTGTCTGGATATGAGCAGGTAGAGGAGGCTCTAGCACATTTGTACCTAGGGGTAAAACCCGAAAACATCGCTTTGAGCTAGACTCGAATGGGAACTGGTGCATGACAATGGGCTTTTCTGAACTCTTGGTTACGATACTCCCAGGGGATATGCTTTGGATAATTCTCATTTTCATTACAAACTATTATGAAGGGTTTATGAGTATATAAATCCTCAATGAAAACATTTTTATGATTATGGATTATATCCATAAATAGTTCAATTTATGTTAAGTATTTTACAATTATGGAATTATGTATTTTGATTCATAAACTGATCTAGTTTTTGCCATTGTTTAGAAATGGAGCCTAGTGGAAGAAATGGAAATAGTATCAATGCACAAACTCTATGTAGGGATTTCCCACCTGCTCAAGAAAATTATTGTGGATCTGGTGATACAATTGGGGCTGATCAGTTTATCACCATACTGAGACAAGTCACTCAGGTTATGAATAATAACCATACCCATATAGACCACCCTGATCCATATCATGGAGGATAAATGTTAGATCGCTTCACGAGGAAACAACCCCCAACATTCAATGGGAGTACAAATCCATTGGTAGCTGAGAAATTGATAAGTTCCCTAGAGAAAATATTTCAGGCTTTGGTGAGTAGTAAAAGGGAAAAAGTTATCATGGAAGTTTATCGCCTCACTGGAGATGCTGATCAATGGTGGTCATTGATATAAAAAAAGGATGATGATGAAGTATCAAATATGGAATGGAGAGAGTTCACAAAGCCTTTCTTAGAAAAATACTTTCATTATGACCATCGAGCAGAAATAGAAAGGCAAATTCTGAGTCTGAGACAATAGGAGGATGTGAATATTGTAAATTATGAGACTAACATTACAAGGTTAGGAAGGTATGCTGATGATAATATACGTAACCCACAAAATAAGATTGATTTTTTCTTTTATGGGTTAAAACCATTTCTACATCATGCATTAGTCTTACAATCCTTCTCGTTGTACGAAGACATTGTCTCATGTGCTATCAAGATAGAAAATGGATTCTCTAAGTCTTATGACTTTAAAGAAAAGCAATAGAATAAGAGATCTTCTGATCAATCTGGGAATGGAAATAAGGGGATTAAGGGAAAATATGAGCATCCATCCTGTAGTAAATGTGAGAAGAAACACCATGGTACTTGCTTGAATGGAATGGGAGTCTGTTACAAGTGTGGTGAAATAGGCCACCAAGCTCATGATTGAAGGGGAAGAAGGAAGCTGCCGATGTCCAATGATATAATTGTAGGGAGATTGAACATTATCCAAATAAATTTCCTAAGAGTCAGGGGAACTTACCTCAGAAAATGAAAAGGGATCATGGCCAAGCTTATGCTATCACTACTACTGAGGTAGACGCTCTGAAAGACATGGTGGCACGTAATTTAATGGTTTCCTCAAGTTTATAAAATGCATTATTTGATTCTCGATCATTACACTGTTTCATATCTTCCCAGTTTTCTAATAAAATTATATATTTCCAATTTGATTTAACAAGGGAGTTGTCAGTTTAAACTCCAAAGGAATTATCATTGCAACAAAATTTTGTGAATCAATCCCCTTTAGAGCACATAAATATTCTTTATCTGCTGATCTCATCATCATACCTATGATTGAGTTTGATATAATCATCTGTTTGGATTGGCATTTGGACCACGATGAAAATATTTATTGTAAGAAGAAGGAGGTTTTGATTTTTGATAATGATGATAAAGAACACCTTATCTTTAGTGCAGAATCGTCACCACCTATTTCTTATCTAGATCCACCCCCAGAAGGTCAACTAAATTAAATTATTTGGGAGGAAGAGAATGAAATGACTGTGGGTGAGGAAAGTGATGTTCAAATAGTGGATGTAACTATTGTTAAAGAATATGTAGATGTGTTTCTGGAAGATTTACCTAGACATCCTCCAGAACAAGAAGTTGAGTTTTCCAATGATTTAATTCATGGATCAAGCCCTATATCGAAGACCCCTTATAGAATGGCCACTATAGAATTAGTGGAACTAAAGAAACAACTAGAGGAATTGAGTAATAAGGGATTTATTCACCCTATTGTTTCTCCATGGGGATCCCCTGTTATTTTTTCTAAAAAGAATGATGGATCTATGAGGTTAGGTATAAACTACATGGAAATCAATGCTCTAACAATAATGAACAAGTATCCCCTACCTCACATTTATGATTTATTTGACCAACTGCATGGAGATCAATACTTTTATAAGATTGACCTTTGATCTAGATACCATCAGTTTTGTGTAAAGAAGATAGACATTCTTAAGATAGCATTTTGAACAAGGTACGAGCATTATGAGTTGACAGTAATTCCTTTTGGGATAACTAATGCACCCTCTATATTCATAGATCTAATCAATATAGTTTTAAAGGAATATCTCGATGATTTTGTAGTGGTATTTATTGATGATATCTTGGTATACTCCAAAAGCTACGAATATCAGGAAAATCACTTGCGCATTATCCTGAAGACTCTAAGAAGACATGAATTATATGGGATGTTTAGAAAGAGTGAATTCTGGATTCAGGAGATTTCTTTTTTTGGCCATATTTTCTCCAAATATGGAATCATTGTTGATCCTTCTAAGACCAAGGCAATCCAAGAATGGCCATCACAAACGAGTATAACTGAGGTACGTATTTCTATTTGTTTAGCAGGTTATTATCTACGTTTTGTCCAGAATTTTTCCCGGTTGGCTAACCCATTAACGAAGCTCATGTGTAAAGGGTTAAATTTGTTTGGAAAAAAGAGTGTGAATATTGTTTTGGAGATCTAAAGAAAATATTAGTCAATGATCCTATATTGACTCTACCATTGGGGAATGATGGGTTCGTCATTTGTAGTGATGCATCAAATAAAGGACTTTGTTGTGTCCTTATGCAGAATGAGAGGGTTATTGCCAATGCATCACGATAGTTGAAAATTCATGAGCAAAACTATCCTACTCATGATCTTTAGTAAGAAGCTGTGATATTTTCATTGAAGATAATGAGACACTACCTCTATGGTGAAAAATTTTAGATTTATAATAATCACAAGAGTTTGAAGTATATTTTCTCACATAAATAACTCAACATGAGGCATATGCGATGGCTTGAAATATTAAAGGGTTATGATTACATGATACACTACCACGCGGGGAATGAAAATAAAGTGGCAGATGCTTTGAGTAGAAAATATCATGGATTTTTGAACATGAAAAGAATTGAAAGGGATCCTATTTTCATGGATCTAGTAAAGTTGGATATGGGAATCACCATGGAAGGGGAAACATCAATTCTTTTTCAAATGGTTACCAGTCCAACTTTAATAGAAAGGATTAAGATTTCTCAGAGCAATGATGTAGAATTTCAAAAGAAGATTAAAGCAGTGAATTATGGGAGATTGAGTGACATTGTGTATGAAGATGGAATTTTAAAATTCTGTAAGAGCTTTTGTGTTCCTGATATACCTAATCTAAAAAGAGATTTTTTGGATGATTCTCATAGTTCCAATTTCTCTATAATCCCTGGTAGCACCTATATGTATAGATATTTGAAGGAACATTTTTAGTGGGGAAACATGAAGAGGGAGATTACTGATTTTGTGTCAGGATGTTTGGTTTGCCAACAAGTGAAAGATGGAAGGAAACAGCCTGGAGGAGTCATGAAACCTCTTCCCATACCTGAGTGAAAATGAGATAATATCACGATGAACATTGTCATGGGACTACCAAACACTCCTAGAAGGAACGATGTAATATGAGTTATTGTTGATCGTCTTACCAAGACAGCAAATTTTCTTGCTATAAGAGAAGATCTACCACTGGAACATCTAGAAAGACTATATATTAATGAAGTTGTGAGACTTCATGGAGTACCCCTATCGATTGTTTTTTATCATGATCCCCATTTTACATCAAGATTTTGGAAGAGCCTTCAAAAGGCCTTGGGTAATGAACATCATTTGAGTACTTCCTACCACCCTCAAACAGATGGACAATCTGAACGGACTATTAAAACATTAGAAGACATGTTGAGATCCTACTCACTTGACTTTTAGGGTATGTGGGATCAATATTTACCACTAGTTGAGTTTTCCTATAACAATAGCTTCCATTAAAGTATTCAGATGGCATCATATGAAGTGTTATATGGAAAGAGATGTCGCACACCAACCTGTTGGGATGACGTTGGTGAAAGAAAACTTGTAGGCCCAGAACTGCTGGAAGAAAAATGGAAAAGGTGAAGGTAATCCAAAACCACATCAAATCAGCTCAAAGTAGGTAGATCTATGCAGATAACCGAAGGAAGGATTTGGAATTTCAGGTGGGTTATCATGTTTTCTTGAATGTATCTCCATGGAAGGATGTTATACGTTTCGGTAAGAAAGGCTAACTAATTCCCAGGTACATCGGACCATTCGAAATTCTAGAACAAATTGGGTCTGTAGCTTACTATTTGGCAATGCTGCCAAGTCTCTCCAAAGTTCACGATGTGTTCCATGTATCACTGTTGAGGAAAAACATGCCTGACCCAACACATGTACTCACCTATGAGGAATTAGAACTAGAACCCGATCTATCTTATTTTGAAGAGCCTGTCAGGATTCTTGATACGAGAGAACAAGTACTGAGAAACTAGACGGCTCGTTTGGTAAATGTTTTATGGTGAAACTTTAAGATGGAAGAAGCTACGTGGGAACCCGAGGAACTTATGATGAATAACCACCCGAGTCTTTTCATGTCGTAGTATTCTAGAAATTTTTAGGATGAAATTATTTGAAGGAGCGGAGAATGTAACACCCCAAGCTTCCACGGTACGCTTCTCTTTGAATAATACAGTAGCGTGTGTTGTACGCAACTTCGAGTTCTAACAAACACCATAACCAATCAAACTCGCCGTTATGATAAGTAATACTCAATTTTTGAAATTATATAAATTTTATATTTCAAATGGACTTCATTTTTTGATCCGGAATATCGAAATTATCCTACGGTGAATTTTTGGTATTTTTTTGAAAACGTTCAATTTTTTATGAATACTGAATAACACTGAGTTATTGGTTAAAACCATCTTTTTATTTAAATAATTATTTATTATATTTAAATTTATTTTAGGTCAAAATATATACGTAATACCAATATATGATCAATGTAATTCATTGGAGTTAGTTTAGAATAATTGTAGATATATAAAAATTATATTGAACTTTTCACAATCTTTTTCCCACCTCCTAGGAGAATTTGGAAATTCACATAAATCATAATTTTACTGTTTCTGTGAGTAGAATTTCAGAAATCCGAGAGACACGGTTAATATCAAGGAGTAAAATGTGGTTCAATAAGATAAAAATAATTATTTGTGAATAGTAACTTTTTACTTTTATTTACCACGGTTAAAAGTAAATAGGGTAATTAAGGGTAAAAATGATATTAATATTACCCAAACACATGTCCTAATTCTATTGTACAAGTTTATATCAACCAAAAACAATCTTAGGAATAAAATATTATCATTTAGCTCCACATGGATTATATTAGTACATTTATTTTTATTTAATTCAAAGAAAGTTTAAAATAGTTAAAATCAATGTTTATTTACTAAAACATTTATAATATTGGGTTATACATAAGATAAATTCTATTATAAATATTAATTAGAAAGATAAAAATATTTCCTACATAATGGTATTTTATTTATAATTTTTAGACATTAAATAACGTAAGTTATTAATGACACAATGGTGATGTAGTAATTAACTAATTAATGAAATATTAAAATATTTGGTATTATAAATATCAAAATAAATGTTATTTGAGACTTTTTATGAATTAAAATAATTTTAAATGTTAATATGACATGTTATTATGGGTTTAATTTTGTTTTTTTGAAGTAATAATAATATTGTGATTTTCACAAAAATCAAATACCAAATAGTATCAAAATTGACCTAAAAGAGTTGTTAAAACAAATATTATATTATTAATTGATATTCAATTCCTAAAAATATAAAGTTCGGCCAAGGTACTTATAATATGATAGGTGTATCATTAATGTACCACTTTAGGGTCTCTTGGATTTATATAGTAATTTTATTAACTATATAATATAAAAATATAAAGTGACATGGTAAATGTCAAAGTAATTAACTAAGAGTTAAAACTAAAAGATAAGGTTAATATAGTGACCCAAACCCGTCTAAAACCTATTTGTTGAGTGGTTTTCGGCCCATCCCCACCTTAAACTTCAAATAATCCACTTTGGAGCCATTATAAACCGAATTTTAATTTATTATAAAATAATATTTCTAGCTTTTCCAAAGGTGCCCCTCACCCCTCTTATAAAAGGGCACTCCCCCTTCTCTCAATTTCACACCTTCAAAGCCTTTCGGATCGGCCAAACTCAGCCCAAGTATCCTCCAAACTTCCCTCAATTCACCCTATGGGCCTTAGTTTGATTAGAATTTCATCCTAAGGAGCCCTTTTGTTCAAATAAAAAGGAAGAACCCGAGAAGAGGTAATGTTTCCACCACCCTCTTTCAATTTCCTTTCTTCTTCAACTTCTTTTTTCCTTGTTATTTCCATTATAAAATAATAAATCCACTATATTCTATATACTGTGAAGTTATTATAAATATGGAACAACCAAATTAATTATTCTATCCATCCCTTGAATGACATGTCACTATACGTGCGTACGTACGACCTACCGTCTCCACTTCGTGGTGTAATTATTATTCAATATATTTTTATTTATATGGGTATAATAATGATGTATAATTCATTTAATAATAAATAAAACATGATAATGATTCTGTATATATGATATACCATACAATAATATATTATTTTAATAACAAAAGGATGATATTTTCGCTCATGTGTGGGTACGGATTATCGTCTCCACGAACGCGATGCGGTTCATTCGCCATCGTATCCATTCAAGTATAATTCTCATTTGATGATTAAAAATAATGTATAAGGACTTGATATAATTCTTTATATGAATAACATAAAACCTATCCATAACAAACATGGCTTATGTAACAAAACATATAAAAGAAAACAAGTAAGTTAACACCCGAAACGACGATAATACAAAGATATTATTATCAAATCAGTATTAAAAGATCATATATGATATCATAATAATGTATATTATTGTTTTATAAATTAATAACTATATTTTCACCATTATATAGGAGGTTAACGTCCCCTAAACCAAGGAAATGTACAAGTTAAGGGTTTATTTCACAATCTCTTCATTATCCGAGGTTGTTTATATGTGATTATCTTCTGGGACCTCTTTATCATCCACATCCATGTTTCATAAAAATGTATTCCAAATTTTTTTACTATTTACTTGAAAATGGGTTCATGTCATTTATAAAATTGTTTGACTTTTATAAAAGGGTTTTAAATGAATCTTTATGTAGTTTTCAAAACAAGGTCATTTTTAACCTTTTCGACAAAATTAATGTAATAATTTCTTTTTAACTTATACGGCATGTGCGGCTATTTTCTGCCATTATAAAATCTTCTAAGCTTCTATTAAAATCTTATAAGATTATTTTCAAATTAGATGTTATATTTTATAATTATGCGACTTTTAAATGATTTTAAAAAAAGAGATATCTCTCTCAAATAGTTTTGATTTCATCTATGTCAACATCCTTTGATAGATTTTAAGCTTATTTGAATGTGATTTATTATGATACAAAACATGCATATTGTATTGAAGGTTTTGTGATATGTTTGACTATGGATGTGTTATTTTTATACCATTAATGGTTTATGGAGAATGTATTTACATTTTGTCTGCTAGTTCTAATACGAATGTTTATGTTATGTATAAACATGTTCATTTATGGAATGGAATGGACTTAATAAGTGATGGGTGGAGATCGCTATAGCTCCTCGATGCATCGTCATGTCTAATGAGACAAACTAGTGTTTTGGAACAAGTCCTTGACAAAATTTTATTTGTAGTCCTAGCACGAGGCCTTGACTATGTGGTTATAATGGTCTGGATTATGCATTCCATCATTATGAAAGTGGTTATTGATATTGCCTGTGATTATTCGACTAGAAGAATATCCATGTGAATAAGTAAATGGTATTATTTCATTTTATCTTTTCAATATTATGCTAAAGTTCAAGTTTAGAAGGATTCTATTTTAGTTATACATTGCCTTAAATGTTTTTACCTATTTTTGAAAGTTTATTCTCTATTATTATCCTTACTGAGCATCTGAGCTCACCCATTTCAATGTTTTATTTTTTCCAGGATGTGAAGAAGTATTTTATGATTGACCTGCAGGGATAGTATAAGGGGATATGAGTGTGGAGACAATATGTTGTTGTAGTTTTCACTTTATGATATGATGTAAACTTTATGAATGTATCTAGTTATTCCAAGACTACTAAACTAATCGGTATTTTGAGACTTGATATTTTGAGATCATGCCAATTTTATATAATAACACATGGACTTTGGGTAACTGGGGTTGGGGCGTTACACCAACATATTCATCAAGGACCCTACCATTGATCACAACAAGGTCACTTGTTTAATGTCAATACCTAAGTACAGTAAAACTAGATCATCCCAAAGATGGACCTGAATTAGGTCAAGTCAATCCCAACACATCCTACGGGGATCGTGAGGGTTCCCATTTTCCATTTTAAACATCATTATTACCAAATATTTCAAGGTTATTAAAAACATAACCAAGTGGAAGTAAGAACACAACTAAATATGCACAAACACCCAAATAACCCTCGTATATCACTTGTAGACCACCTACCTCGAAACCGTTGTTAAACGCACTCTCAATCGAGTACTTAGACCTCAATCTGACCAACTTTGGAGCTTCAACATACAACTCACCCAAAATATAGGGTTTTAGAGCGTTGGAACAATAGGGAGAGAAGATACAAACCCTAAACCAAAAAGAGAATCAAGGATGGGATTAGCCTTACCCGTAGCTTCGATCTACATCCAATGGCCCCAAAAATTCCTTAGAAATGAGGGAGAACAACCCTTGGGAATCTTGGGTCGACCATGTTTGTCACTAGGGCTGAGAGGGGACGAATGGAGGAAAATCCCAAGTTGGGTTTTAATATCCTGAAGTGTAAAACTTGTAAATTTCCAAACATTATGAGGCCGCATGGTTTAGCCGCATGGTTTTCTAGATCATGTGAAAATTGTGTGCATGATACTTTCTAGAAGAGGAGGGTTCGTATGATTTTCCTAGGTAGGCAGCATGGTTTGCCCTGGCCGTGCGCAAGCCGTGCGCAGGCCATGCACCCTGGCATGTCTTGACCAGTTTTCCTTCTTTCATGCCCTGAGCCCACAGAACACCCCCAATGCCTCTCATAACTTCATGAAATATTTTAAAAACAAAAAGAAAATGATTCTACCAAAACAAAATAAGAATGTACCTTTCTAAAAACTAGGATCTTACATACATAGCTGGAACGACAAGTAAAACTGGTTCAGTAATGGACTTTGTCCACTATGATAGTCTTGGCAGCAATTCCTTGGCTACTATGGAAATCATATGATGTGCATTATGGTTTTCCACAATTACATGTTTTATTTCCATGCTATTGTATCATGATTAATGTTGATTTATGTTCAATTCCTTATTTACTTCATGATTTACGTCATTACTCATGATTTAGATGTTTTATGTTCATTTTTTTATGATCAAATGTTTATGGATTGTTTTTTCTTCTCCATTTTTACCCTTACTGGGCATTTAAGCTCACCCTTTTTATGTTTTCTTTTCCCCATGATATAAAGAATGGTTTTAGGTAAGAAAAAAAGGGTAATATCGTTATGTGAGATGTTGAAGATTTTTCACCTTGATTAGAAGATTATGTTCCAAGATTCCAAAGACACTAAACTAATACGGTCTTTGGGCGTCTGTTTTTTTCATTTATTAAGTATTCTGCAAAAGAAATGTAATTTCTATGTACTTCAAGCTTGGTTCTCTACAGTTGGTATCAAAGTTAAGATTTAATTAACCTTTGGAAGCAAGAATGAAAAAACTTTACTGAGATCCCTAGATATATTTCTAAGGTATGTCTAAGGATGTACCTAAGGTTAATTATATCTATATGTTATAGTCCTAGAACTATAGTAACGATCATAGAATTAAACATAAGATGTTAGATATTGTAGGTACTCCCCATTTTGTATGTTGTTTTCCTAGCATTATTTTTTCCTGTCACACAATTATTTTTGGCTTTTAGATGATGGTTGGAACCGGAAGGACCTGTGTTGATAGATGTAATGGAAAATGCAAGAATTGTCCTCCTGAAAAAACAAATGTAAAGGGATATGGAGTGAAAAATATTATCGTTATACTTATAAAAGCTATGAATCATTCTGGACTTCCAAATGTGCAGAGAAAGGAACAATATTCTGTTGAGTCCTTCATGAGGAAATGCCCACATTATTTCATGGGGTCTTCTGATCCACTTATTGCTGAACAATGGATCGGTACCATTGAAATGATATTTTCCATACTTCACTGTTCAGAACATGAAAAATTAATTCTGGCTGTTTACCGTTTAGAAGGTGATGTAGACCCGTGGTGGAATCTAATTAGGAATACAAGGCCCCAAGATGAAATTGAATCTATGGAATGGGACTAGTTCGTGAACTTGTTTTTCAATAAGTACTTCCCTCGTATTCTTAGAAAAAAGATGGAAATGGAGTTCCTTGAGCTTAAGCAAAGGGATGATGAATCTGTAGGTATATAAAAGGAAAATTTTACAATTTTTTCAAGGTATGCATCTGGATTTATCATCCAACATGAATTTAATGTTGATTGATTCTTCAGTGGCTTAAAACCAAGTCTTCGAAGGGCATTAGCTATAAGAGAACTCAGTAGCTACGAAAAAAAAATTACATTGTGCTATCAAGGAAGAACTGAATGTTGGTGTTACATATCCATTTCATGGTTTTGACGAGAAACGATAGATGGAAAAATATTAGAAAAATGGTTAATAGATGATGAATGTTTCTTTATGTTCAATGTGTGGAAAGAATCATGGTGGAGATTGATTAAAAGGTAGTAGAAAACGTTTCATGTTTGGAATATAAGGTCATCGAGCAGCTGAATACCAAAATAATGGGATAAAGGTTTATAATTATGTGAATAGAGAAAAGACTACAGAGAACGTACCACTAACACTTCAACGATACAAGTGAAATGAAATGGGTCATTATTATAACTAATTCCCTAATCCAAGGGTTAATGATGATCGATATCAACAAAAGTTGGAACCGGGCATGTAGCGGAAGCCCCAAACAGGTGGGTTTTAAAAATGTTCCACCGTCGTTCGCCGTGAACTTGCCGACGTCGGTGGAAATCAGCCCGGTCATAGCTGAGGACCACGCGTGGAGGATTTTATGCACAAAATTAAACCGTAAAATACCTGGATTAAATCCAAAGCCGCGCATGACGTCTTCTCATCGTTGGTGATCACTGCTCGAAGAATATGAAGCTGAATTCCTCTAGATTGTCCACATGCACTTCAAGGAATTTGCGGGAGCGTCGTTCTTCGTAATCCGGGTGCTAGCGCGGATTTGCGACGATGCCTTCGACGCTCCAATGACCACCTCATCACATCGCTAGCGATGCCCGAGAGAGAGCTCCATCCGAGCTCCTTGGATCCAGAGCGTCTCTCTCTAGAATGTGGGAGAGAGGAGAAGAGAGGTAAGATCCATGAATAGTATTTGGAAAAGTCCCATCCTCTTATATTTATATTGCTCAATTAAAAACCCTAGTATCACCTCCCCAACCCAAAATACTTAACACACTATTAATGACATTTTATGACTACAAAACTGAGCCATAAATATTATTATCATTTACTTGTAATATATAAAAATATATTACGTGATAATAATTAAGCCATTAACCCGACTCGTTGCTCCCATAAATATTAATTGAACCTTGAATAATTTAATATTCTTCAATTAATATTTTTTCATGTGATTAATTAAAACTCGTAAATATATTTAATAAATAAATTCAATACTCATTATTCTAAACTCGAATAATATGAATTTATTTATCGCATTGGTGATCGTTTAACTTTGGACAATTCCCGAACCCCTGTGGCGCGACCCACTATGTCCAATACTCCTATTCAACTGAATAGGGCTAATTCTTGAATACGCTATTGTGTGTGACCCTCTAGGCCCTTATTTCGACAGTCGTGAATAGTATTCATAGACCAAGAGCGGGGTCTAGAAACGCATCATGGCCCCGGAAGAAATAAGGATTGTCACAGCAGCGACGACCAACCTACGAACACTCACTGTGTAATATAATCTCTTTGTCTACACTATCTCATAAAGCAGGACGCACTCTCGTGTCATCGACCTTTTCTTGCTTTATTGTTTGTTGATGTAACTGGAAAAATTTACCCTCTACTGCCATGGCCATGGTCATATAAAGGTAATACCATCCATATCAACATGGCCTGAGATATATTACTTCCATAAGCCAGAAGCAACAAATACATTCTTAACCATTCAACCAAAGACATGCCAGCAATGACGCACCCGACACAAACTACCTCGCCACGACTTCATTGCCATGATTTTTTTCTTGCATCAATGTACACAATCAAATGACATTCATTGGTAATGATATCAAGTTAGGAGACCATTACACATGATCGTAGATAGGAACATCCAATGACACCTGAAACATGTGGTGTTCCTATTGGCGGGTCATTCCTCATGATCTCACTACTAGAGATCACCAAGTGCGACCTTCATGAGAAGAAGTCTCAATGCTTATGAGCCCCCAGCACCTGATGGTCAGACATCTACTATGTCCAATTAGTAAGATGTATCTAGACCATAGAACATATATATTTAAGATTACTGTCATAGTATCTAGAGGTTCTCATTATAGCCTGGGAACTTCTATAACCTTTCGATACGTCAACTAATCTTTGGACATTACCATTTCAATAGTAGATGTAGAAAAATATACACTATAATGATAATATGACATCATGTATACCTTACTGTATACACGATATGGTAATCAAAATCACATAATATTTGGGTCTAGGGCACCCACTATTTCAACAACAACCTCTTACGTAAAAGGACAAAGGGAAGTCACATGCGATCCAAATTGGTGATGTTGAGTATGACAACGATGTGGTGGAATGATTAAATGTTTATGTAAAAGGATTCCAAAATAATGTTGTCGAATCTCATTTATAGTATCATTGAATATTGGAATATCTATGTATTAGTTTATTCTGGTTTTCAATAAAGTTATGGTTTCTGGTAACCAAGAAAAGTGATTGAAATATTTTTTTAAAGAAGATGATATGCGCATAATGAAGGGATAAGGAGAAAAAAATATGATTGATAGTATTTATGAACCCATGACTGATATAAGGACAAAGTGAAATCATGGTTTGAGTATATAGAAATTTTGGAATTTTGGTATGTGGAAAGAGTTAACTTTTGACAACATTCATGTTTTCACAATGGTTCTGTGGTAATTTGTTTTTCAAGAGAATACATGATTAAGTTATTCACGTGTTTGGAATTTAACCAACAACAAGATGTATCTTTTGATATATTGGGGATAAATGATGGTATTCACATGCTTGGTAGATGACCACTCTTGTAATCATTTCCATTATACTATTAGATTTGAAAGAAGTATTTTGGATAAGCCTAAAGATTGGAATGGATTTAGTTGGAAATTAGATAGTATTGTTGATATAAAATGTTTTTCAATATTATTTCTGGAATGTTATAATAGTATAATTTTCAAATAAGGACAACCTACAGGACGAACGACAACACGTCACGTCGGACAAGGTTGCGAAAATCGAACCAACAACCGAAGTGCGACAGACCTTTAACGCCTACCACTGGCCTACATGAAGTCCCTAGATAGTAGAAACTAGTCTAATTTTATTAAGCGTTATGATAGACGAAGTATAAGTCTATTTTTGGAACCATATATGATAAATCTCATCATATATGGACTTGTGTATATTTAATAACTTTTTCTATCCATATGTTTGAGATAGAGGGAATGACATATCATTTTATCGCATGACCAGATCACACTTCACGAATGACAAATTCAACTTCATTTTATTAAGATATAAAGTGGAAATTACTCATAGCACTAACAACGGTGAGATTGTACCAAAATCAAGTAAGTATTTCTATTAATTAAAAAACTCTTCAACATTAGGGAAATGATCTTGAAAACCCAAAATTTTTTCCTAGTACACTCATATCTGATGAATCAGACGTTACTTTATATCATCAAAAATTTATGGCTTTGTGATTGTTGGATTTTTCATAGACATGTTCGTTACCACTCTCTATCAGAACATCATGGTTAGATTCCTCTTCCATATCCATGTTTTCACTAATGGTATCTTTTGTGGAAACCCACTGGTGAGTTAATTTGTGTAATGATTATGTATCATAGTTTAGTTTTAAAAATTAAGTATTAGTATTCCTTTTTAAGATGAGGGTTTCTATAAAAGAAACTTCCATGTAGTAAATTATTTAAAACCGTGACAAATTTTGAGGGCGAAATTCATTTTAAGAGGGGTAGAATGTAACCCCCCGATATTTTATGAGAAATATTGTTTTTAATTTATTTGATGTATTGTTTGTACACTAAACCAAGATTAGATTGAACATTACACAACACTGTATTATCTTGTAGTATATGCAAACACTATTCTTGGCTTGTTTTGCAAGCAAGAGAGACCTTCCTCAATAGCTTGTGTTTTACGCAATACCGAGATTCACTAAAAAATGATATATTGTTATAATATTATTATGAACTATCCTTTATGAATATTATTAACCACATTTTGAATTTTATAACTTTATTATTCATCTTACACATTTTCTAGATTGAGGTATGAGATCAAAATCAATTTTTCAGATAGAAGAATTAATTTTCAAAAAATGCAGTTTTACAGCCTTTTAATGGGCACCCAGTTTAAATCTAATTTTTGAAAAGTTTATAAGTTTAATTTTAAAAAATTAACATATTATTGTGAATAATGATATAAACATTTATGTTGTATAATGTTTTTAAAATTTTCGGATAACGTTCATATTGTGATGAATAGTAAAAATAAGCTAAATTTTTCTTAAAAACAACTTTTTTCATAGAGAAAATTAATATTGTTAAATTATAATATTGAATGGTTTTAAAGTATAAATAGAATATATTTTTACCATATAATATAATATAATTAATTTTCATTAATTTTAAATTGAATTAATAAGTAAAAACATTTCAGTCTTTCACAATGTTTTAACTTTTAAAACTTGTTTTCTCAACAGCAGGATTAATTTTTAAATAAATACTGCCACTTATGTGTATTGAATTTGGAAAAATGGATTCCATATTTGGAATCAGTGGGTCAAAATTATATTAATAGGCAACTTTTTATTTTTGGGCATTATGAATAGTAACTACGGTAAATTTTATTTACCCTAGTTAAAGGTAAATCAGGTAATTAAGAGTAAAAATAATATTATAAAATTACCCTACCAATTTTATTAATATAATTGGATGATTATATCAAGTACTAATATATACTTGGGTATAAATGGTATCTTTTGGAACCCACTTGGATGTGAATAAGACCTTTAATTTAATTTATTTAAAGAAAGTGAAATATGTCTCACTCAAAAATTAATAATTAATGTATTATTAATATAAGTTTATACTAAATATAAATTCAATTATAAATACTAATTTTAATTATAACATGTTTTTCTTCATTATGGTAATTTATTTGTGAATTCTATGAAATATATAATTACCTTAATAGCTTATACATTAATGATACATAAATTATTTATTTAGTGAAAAATCAATAATATAGTTTTTATTAAAATAATATTACCCATAAAAAAGACCATAAACTGACCAAACCTTATTATTAGAGTATATCTATTCCCTAAGAATCCATGGATAGACTAGTGGAACATTTGGAGCATTATAAATCAGATTATGATGTTTATATTATTTTATGTTAAATGATGTAAAAGTTGTCACCTACATAATTTAATAAATATAACAGTTTAAAAATTGGTTGTTTTATACTATATATTTGCCAAAAAGTATAATTATTAATGATAACAAATTTATCTTCATTATTTAATTTAATTTTAAATTTTTATGCAGAAAATAAGTGTATTAAATAATAATAAAAAATGTTGTAGTAATTATTTTATTAAGTGAAATATCAAATAAATGGTTTCAAAAATATTAAAATAAATATTATATGAACTAATTAATGTGATCGCAAAATGTATAGATAAATATGACATTTTAGGAATCTATTAAATTTTTTTATAACATATCTTTTGTGTGGATTTTAGTTAAATTCAAATAAATGAATAGTTTCAAAATAGACACTATTGATATTTTATAAAAATAACAAATTATTAAATTGTTTAAAAATCACAAAAATATTTAAAAATTATAAATTTAAATTAAAATGGTCTAAAATTTCTTAAAGTATCCAATTATGGATAATTCAAAATATATAAGTATGTACTTATAAAAATTTAAAATTTAAAATATAATTACAACAAATAAGATTATATAGATTAAATTCTTATAAATCAAATTGATAAAGTTTAAAATAATATCCCAACATGAATAAATTTTATTTTAAGATGATATTTCAACCCTATCGCATCTCATAGTATAATTTTAGTCATTATGGTTGTTTTTATGTGCGATTTGAATTTATTATAAATTAATATTTGTGCGGTTTCCAAAAGTGCCCCTCTCCTCTCTTATAAAAGGGAACCTCCTCCCTCTTCTCTTCACTCCACTTTAAGCCTTAAAGCACAGAAACCCCTGAAAATTCCACTTCTAAATCTCTCTAGTTATATTATAGAGGTTCTTGTCTTCTCAAATGAACAACTCTAGTTGACTAAGAGGATGTTTATAAGAGGCACGTCGAGGAAGAGGTAATCTCTTCTACCGATTCTTTCATGTTTTTTTCTTATTATAATTCTTCTTATTTAGTTTTTTCAATATAAATTAATAAAATAAGTATCATTAATATACTGATATGTTATTTTAAATAAAAAAACCCTATTTTACCTACTATCCATCCTACAAAAAATGAAATCACCACGCGTGCGTACGTACGGCTTACCGTCTCCACGCCGTGCTGTAATCTGTTTTTCCACCACCACCATACATGGATGGGTATAATAGTGGGAATAATAACTATATATGATTATTATAACATGATACTGATTCTATGATATTATATCATCTACTCTAATTCCATTCAATAATTATTGGAACAATATCCTCGCTCGTGTGTACGTACGGATTACCGTCCCCACGACGCGATAAGATTCATTCTCCATATTAACCATTCAAGGATGATTATAAGGTATATATAATAAATAATACTGAAATATATAACATAAAAATGATACTTGAAATATTTATATGTTATTTACTTACTTCTATTCGATTTAATATGGAAATGAAAACAGCATTCATGCATACGTACGACCTACCGTCTCTATGAACGGTTATTTCATTCCATTTATTGATCTATTATATGTATTTATATTATAAATATATATTATATATATATAATGTTTTACATTTTGGAAGTAATTAATCATGATCTGAGTATTCATATGGATAATTAAGAGTCAAATCACGTATGACAAATGAAATGATTTTATCCAAAACACTGGTTTAACAAGGAATTAAAAAATGAACAGGTAATATAAAGTCTTAATTGAATAATATATGATATCATAAATATTATTATTGTAACACCCTAAGATTTCATGGTACGCTTCCCCTTAAATAATACAGTAGTGTGTGTTGTACGCAACTTTGAGTTCTAAAACAAACCACAACCAATCAAACTAGTCATTATGAAAATTAATACCTAAATTTTGAAATTATATTAATTTTATAATTCAAAATGGACTAATTTTTTGTATTTGGAATATCGAAATTATCCTAATTTGAATTTATTGTAATTTTCTGAGAACTTCCAATTTTATATGTATAGTAAAAAAATACATAAAAACAAAATTTTTAATCAAAATAATTTATAGTGATAAATTATAATATTGAGTGATTTTAATGTTTAATTATAATACAGTTTTACCATTTTATCCAATGGTTGTCATTAGAATTAATTTTACTTTGAAATTGGACATTAATGAGTGTCAGCCTTTTGATATATATTGTTTCTAAAAAACACGCTATTTGTTTTGACAACAGGAATTAATTATAAAATTAATTAATGAAACTTATATGGTTGGAATTTTTAAAATAGACAGAATTTTTGAATTCAGAATAACAATTATTGCATAGGGTTAATTTTTGGTATTTATCTGAAAAACATCGATTTTTGATGAATGTTGAAACCACTAAGTAGTAGTTAAAAAAACAGATTTTTCATTTAAATGAAATTTTACCACCTCTGTGATTTGAATTTAAAAAATCTGACATACATCATTGTCATTAGGATGTAATGTGTGGTTCAATGGGATTAAAATAATTTTTGGTGAATAGTAACTTTTATGTTTTATTAATCTCGATTAAAGGTAATTAGTGAAATTTAAGGTAAAAATGATATTATAATAATATGAAATTACCTTTACACATGAACTACCCTTATTGGGTGAGTCATGTCCGAACAAGACAATCCATGCATCAACTTGGGGACCCCATGGAGCCACTTGGGTAAGAAAATGACATTAATAACTTGTTATTTAAAGTAAAAAATAAAATCGACACAAACATGTGTTGTTTTACTAAAACAATTATTACATGGTGTTATATAAGTTAAAATTTAGACTATAAATATTCATTGGAAAGATAAAAATATTTCCTAAATCATGGTAAATTTTTTTATAATTTTTAGGTATTAAATAAATAAATTTATTTATCACACCATGATGATGTAGTGATTACCTCATTAATGATATTTTTAAATAAAATGAAATGTTAATGTAAAATCTAAGACTTACACTTGTCAATTACCTATTGGATGATTATATTTCGAACCCTTATCACCTTATCCTAGAAAATATAATTTTAGGAACTTTGAAATCTGAAAATCACTTCATAATAATGTAACATTTCATGACTTTCCAACAGTGCCCCTCCTCTACTCTTATAAAAGGCCCCCACCTCTACCACCTTATTCACACCATCAAAGACTTTTGGCACGACCAAAATCTTCCAAAATAATCTCTATAATTCCCTATATTACTCCTATAAGCCTCACATTGGACATAAGTCTTCCCAAGGAAGCCTTTGGCTCAAATCAAAAAAAGTTACCCGATTTACAGGTAATGTCTTCTCTTCTGTTCTTTTGTTTTATTTTGCTTTTCCAACCCCTTAAAATATTTTTATTACATTATTTTGTAACAAAACCAGTATCTAAAATATACTATGATGTTTTTAGGGGAATTATTTAATTTACAATTACACACACCTTCATCTAATGGTTAAAGAACATATTGTTTCTGTGGGTGGCGAATTACAGCCTCACGAAACAATGATTGTTCAATATTCTTTTAACACCTCTCGTGGTGGCCATTATGATGAAACTATTTTTATATAAGATATATGTTATGTTTATTTTTTACTTATTCTTATCTATTTTTCATTTATGTAATACCTTTATGACTTCCATTATAGGTAAACGCGATAATTTCATTTTAGGATATGCGGACTGCCGCCCCTTTAAAGTGATTTGAATCGTTAATGCCAAATGTGGGATGTATAAAGAATGGGGTAAATGATATTATATATGATATTATACTAGAATTATAATATAAATTTATATCATTTTGATTTAATTCCATTAAATACGAAAGAGAAATGAAAGTAGCATTCAAGCGTACGTACAGCTTACCGTCTCCATGAACGGTGCATTTTATTTCTTACCTCTAAACGTTATGTAATATTATAAATGAATTTATATACTGGATATGTATGATATATATGATATCTAAATAATGAATATAATTCTAGATATAATGGATATTTTACCACATGAACAACTTTCAATTATAAGAAGTTTATTTTTGACTCAAGTACCAAAGATCGACAAAACGACCATTATTAACTTAAATAATTACATAATGTTCATAACATGGTAATAAGTTATATAAAAGGAATAATGAACATGATAAAGTTTCTTAAGAAAGTATAAATTAATTGTACTTTATTATTTAGTAGGTTAAAGAATGATCGAGTCAAGTCGGACACGAGGTAAGGGAACTTCTTAACCCAATTTCCGTTCTTTGGGTTAATCTCCTACTTTCAAATTATTTCATGATATTATTATGTTCTATCTTTTATATGTACTTCCTTTTTGTGTTCTTATAGTGAGTACACATAATAGGTCTATTTTATTTAAAAAATAATCTTTGTAAGGACTTCGTCTCAATCTCCTTTCATTGAGGCATATTTTATTTTATACACATATTTTTTTATACGGTGTATAAACCCCATTGAATTTTATGTTTATTCAAAATGAATCTTTTTTATATGAAGCATTTTAATAAATGAAAAAAGGTAATGTTTCTTTTTTCGTACGTATGTGGCGACAATGACTTCTCCACCACCGTGACCATTATTTGAGTTTCGGCTTCCTCTACAAGCCATAAATTTTTTTAAAATGAAAAAAATTCCATGTTTTAATTTTCTTTTATTTTGGTATTGAAAGTGGTTTTGAAAGTGTTTTCATTATAGAAATGTGTTTTATTGATATCTTGTTATTGAAATGTATAAATTTTATGTTTACCTTATACATGTTTTATGTAATATGATTATGTTATGGTTTATGATATGTTTAAACCTGTTCATATGAGGAATGCATTGGACTTAATATTTGATGGGTGGAGCCCATTATAGCTCCTCGATGCATTGGTAGGTCTCATGAGACAAAGTAGTGTCTTGGCATGAGGCCTTGACAAAATCTTATTTGTAGTCTTGGAAAGAGACCTTGTCTATGTGGTTATGATAGTCTGACATTATGCATTCCATCATTATAAAAGTGGTTATTGATATTGAATGTGATTAATCGACTAGTAAAATATCCATGTGAATAAGTAAATTGAATTGTTTCATTTTATTTTTTCCATATTATGTTAAATTTCAAGTTTAAAAGGCTTTTGTTTTATTTATACATTATCTTAAATTTTCTGGTTTATTTATGAATGTTTCCGCTGTATTGTTATCCTTATTGATCATCTGAGCTCATCCCTTTATATGTTTTAATTTTTTTCAGTATGTGAAGAAATATTTTATGACTGACCTACAGGGATGGTCTGAAGTGGATATGAGTGTGTACTATAGAGACCATGTTATTGTAGTCTTTCACTTTATTATGTAATGTAACATTTATGAATATATATAGTGATTGCAAGGCTACTAAACTAATCGGTCATTCGAGACATGATCTTTTGTGATCATGCCAATGTTACGTAATAATGCACCTTCTCTGGGTAACTGGGGTCGGGGTGTTATAGTTGGTATCAGAGGCTGTTTAGTACTAACCTTGGAAGATATATTTAGATAAACTATGATTAGAGACCATAGCCCTAAGATAGACATTGGAGATTAGTATAGAAGAACTTCCTAAAATTTTAGTATTATAGAGATTTTGTGAGTTTTCTGAGCAATAAATCCCTGTCTAGATACGACAGGTAGAGGCGACTCTCACACAGATGTACCGAGGGGTAAAAATTGAAAACCCCACTTTGAGATAGACTCGAACTGGAACTGGTGCAAGAAAACGGGCCTTGCTTCACTCTTGGTTACGACACTCCTAGAGGATATGTTTAGGATAATTATCATTTTCTTTACAAACCATTATGAAGGGTTTATGAGTATATACATCCTCAAAGAATTTTTTTTTATGATTATGGAATATATCCATAAATTGTTCAATTTATGTTAAGTGTTTTTCAAGTTTGTTATTATGTATTTCGATTCATAAACTAATCTAGTTTATGTCATTGATTAGAAATAGCGCCTAGTGGAAGGAATGGAAACGGTATCAATGCACGCACTCCATGTAGGGATTTCCCTCCTTCTCAAGATTATTATAATGGAGTTGGTGATACAACTGGTGCTGATCAGCTTATCACCATACTCGGACTACTCACTCAGGTTATGAATAATAATCTTACTTATATGGAGCACCCTGATCCGCAACGTGGATGATCAATGTTAAATCGTTTCATGAGGAAAAAACAGCCAAAATTTAATGGGGGGTACGAATCCATTATTAACTGAGCAATGGATAAATTCATTAGAGAAAATAATCCACGCCGTAAGGAGTTTTGAAAGGGACAAAGTTGTCATGGTGGTTTACCGCCTCACTGGAGATGCTGATCAATGGTGGTCATTGTTTCAAAACACAAAGGAAGATGATGAAGTATCAAATATGGAATGGAGGGAGTTCAATGATCTTTTCTTAGAAAAATACTTTTCTCGTGACCATAAAGCATATATGGAAAGGTAATTTCTGAGTCTGAGGAAAAAGGAGGACGAGAATGTTGCAAAGTATGAGTCTAACTTTACAAGGTTAGTGTGGCATGCTGCAGATTATATATATAACCCAAGAAGTAATATTGGTCGTTTCTTTGATGGGTTAAAACCATTTCTCCGTCGAGAATTCATATCCCAATCATTCTTAACATATGAAGATATAGTCTCGTGTTCTATCAAGACAGAAAAGGAATTCTCAAAATCATATGAAAATAAAGTAAAATAATAGAAGAAGAGAATAGTGGAACAAGAGAGAGATAAAGGGAAAAATTTAAAGAAGGATTTTCCATTTTGAGATAATTGTGGGAATAATCACCCCATTACTTGCCTAAAGGGAATATGAGTTTGTTATAAATGTGGAGAAAAAGGTCATCAGGCTCGTGACTATAATGGAAAGAAAGAGGCTATCAATGTTGAATGCTATAACTGTAGTGAAATGGGGCATTATGCAAATTAATTCCCTAAGAGCCAAGGAAACTTACCTCAGAAGAGGCCAAGGGATCAAGGCCAAGCATATACTGTTACTACAGATGAAGTTGAATAATTATTGTATTTTCGTTTTTGGAATCAAGAACCATATTATAATCATAATAATAATGTGATATATATAAGGATTGTATTGAAGTACTTTTTTTCATTAAGGTTTTAATATGATGAAGGTAGTCATATTTTTAGTATGTGACAATAAGAGAAATTTTACCATGTTTGGGGAATCTGATGAATTGATTTTGGAATTTAGAGACCTTTTAGAGAATGTCTGGACAGAGGTATTTTGGAAAACTATAAAGGATGGAATGGATTAAGTTTCAATTTGGATAGTATTATTTGAGGTTAAAACATTTCTAAAGATTATTTTTGGAATATTATAGTACTATAGTTTTAGTAAAATGGACAACCTGCAGGTTGGGGGATAACCTGTCACATCGGACAAAGTTACAAGAATCGAACTCACAACCATAGTGCGACAGGCCTTTATTACATATCACTAGCCTACAAGAATTCCCTTGTTATAAAAAATATTTTTCCTAATCTAAATGATATGTGTTAATGTTTGGAACCTTGTATGATTAAGAAAAATATAATATTTTTGAGTTCTATTTTCTTTTTGAGTGAATGATGATTTTGTGGTAGAAATTAGTTGAAGGTTGAAACTCTACTGGAAAAGTATATATATATATATATATATATACCTATCTTTTATTCTTTGAATAAACTAATTCTTAAACTTTAGGAACGGGATATTAAAACAAAGAATGTGTTATCCTAATACCTTATGTTTTTTTTGAATTGATGATATTTTAAATCAAAATTGATTGAAGGCTTTGAGGCCCTCAATTTACACAAGTTTGTTATTGATGACCTCAATCACTTCCTACAAATATTTACGTTTTCCTCCAATTATATGTCTCTAATTTCCACCAATGTTCTCCTAATCGATATCATAATTTGGTGGTGACTTTTTCATTTCCCTTCCCCTTTTATTAAGGCTAAATTTTTTAACCTTATTTCCGATGTGGGCTTTCCACAAAGATATTTTCTATTTTCAACCTTTATTTTTCAAAGAACTATTTCAAATTGAGAGGATGAAATTTATAGAAGGAGGGGAGAATGTAACACCCCAATATTTCATGGTACGATTCCCTTTGAATAATATAGTACCGTGTGTTGTACGCAACATCGATTTCTAAAACACACCACAACCAATCAAACTAGCCGTTATGAATAGTAATACCTAATTTATGAAATTATATTAATTTTATAATTCAAAATGGACTTCATTTTTGTATTATTAATATCTATATAATCCTAAGTTGATTTTTTTGTAATTTTCTGATAAATTCCATTTTTCTATTAATAGTAAAAAAATACTTAAAAACATCTTTTTTAATCAAAATAATTTATAGTGATAAATTATACTATTGAGTGGTTTTAAAGTATAATGATAATATATTTTTACCATTTTATACAATGGATGTCAATAGAATTAATTTCACATTGAAATTGGACATAAACGAGTGTCAATATTTTGATATATATTATTTCTTAAAAGCACGCTATTTGTTTTGACAATGGGAATTGATTATAAAATTAATTAATGAAACATATATGTTTGGAATTTTATAAAATAGGCATCATTTTTTAATTCAGAATATCAATTATAGATTACGATGAATTTTTGGTATTTATCTGAAAAACATCGATTTTTGATGAATAGTGAAACCACTATGTTGTAGAAAAAAAAAACTGATTTTTTGTATAAATGAAATTTTACCCCCTCTGTGATTTGAATTTAAAAAATATAACATATATAATTTTAATTAGGAAGTAAAATGTGGTTTAATTGGATTAGAATAAATTTTGGTGAATAGTAACTTTTAAGTTTTATTAATCGCAATTAAAGGTAATTAGTGAAAATTAAAAAAAAATGGTATTATAATAATATGAAATTACCTTTACAGTTGTCCTACCCTTATTGGGTGAGTCATTTCAGACCAATACAATCCCTGGGTCAACTAGGGGACCACATGGAGCCACTTGGGTGAGAAAATGACATTAATACCTTTTTATTTCAAGTAAAAATAAAATTGACACAAACATGTGTTGTTTTACTAAAACAATTATTAAATGGGGTTATATAAGTTAAAATTTCTACTATAAGTATTCATTGGAAATTTAAAAAGACTTCCTACATCATGGTAATTTTATTTATAATTTTTAGGTATTAAATAAATAAATTTATTTATCACACCATGATGATGCAACGATTACCTCATTAATGAACATTATAAATAAAATGAAACGATAATGTAAACTATAAGAATTTATCATTTCAAAAACCTATTTAATGAGTATATTTAGAACCCTTATCACCTTATCCTCTAAATATATAATTGTGGGACCTTTTAAATCCGAATATCACTTCATAATAATGTAACATTTCATGACCTTCCAAGAGTGCCCCTCCTCTCCTCTTATAAAAGGCCCCCACGTCTACCACCTTATTCACACCTTAAAAGCCTTTTGTCTCAGACAAAATCTGTCCCAATACTCTCTCAAATTCCCTATCTTACTCCTATAAGCCTCACTTTGGGCAGAAATCATTCCATGGATGCCTTTTTATCAAATCAAAAAGAGTTAACCGATTTTTAGGAAATGTCTTCTCTTATGTTCTTTTATTTTATTTTTCTTCTCCAACCCCTAAAAATCTTTTTATTACATTATATTTTAACAAAACCAGTATCTTTAATATACTATAATGTTTTTATGAGAATTATTTTATTTAAAATTACACACACCTTGGTCTATTGGTTAAGGAACATACTATTTCTGTGGGTGGCGAATTACTACCTCATGAAACGATGATTGTTCAATATTCTTTTAACACCTCTCGTGGTAGCCATTATGATGACACTATTTTTATATATGATATATGTTATTTTTATGTTTTTATTATGCTTCTGTATTTTTCTTTTATGTTATACATTTATGACTTCCATTATTAGTAAACGTGATAATTTCATTTTAGGAAGTGCGGACTGCTGCCCCCTCAAGGTTATTTGAATTGTTAATGCCATATGTGGGACATATAATGGATGGATTAAATAATATTATGTATGATATTATACTTGAATTATAATATAACTTTATATCATTATGATTTAATTTCATTAAATAAGAAATAGAAATGAAAGTAGCGTTCATGCGTATGTACGACTTACCGTCTCCATGAATAGTGCATTTCATTTCTTACTTCTAAATGTTATGTAATATTATAAATGAATGTATATACTGGATATGTATGATATATATGATATCTACATCATGAATATAATTCTGGATATAATGGTTATTTTACTACATGAACAACTTTCAATTATAAGAAGTTTATTTTTGACTCAAGTACCAAAGATCGACAAAAGGACCGTTAATAACTTAAATAATTACATAATGTTCATAACATGGTAATAAGTTATATAAAAGGAATAATGAACGTTTTATAGGTTCTTAAGAATGTAGAAATTAAATCTAGTTTATTATTCAGGAGGGTAAATAAATATCGAGTCAAGTTGGACACAAGGTAAGGGAACTTCTTAACCCAATTTTCATTCTTTGGTATAATCTCCAACTTTCAAATTATTTCATGATATTATTATGTTACATCTTGTATCTATCAAGTTGGACACAAGGTAAGGGAACTTCGTCTCAATCTCATTTCATTGAGGCATATTTTATTTTATACACAACATTCTTTTATACGGTGTATAAACCCCTTTGACATTTATGTTTATTCAAAAGGAATTTTTTTAAATGAATTGTTTTACTAAATGACAAAATGGAATGTTAATTTTGTCATACATATGCGGCGAAAACGAATTCTCCGCCGTCGTGACCATTATTTGAGTTTCGGCTTCCTCTACAAGCCATAATGTTTATTTAAATGAAAAATAAATACCATGTTTTAATTTTCTTTTATTTTGGTATTGAACATGATTTTGAAAGTGTTATTATTATAGAAATGTGTTGTATTGATATCTTGTGATTGAAATGTGGAAATGTTATATTTCCTTTATGCATGTTTTATGTGATTCTATTATGTTATGGTTTATGATATGTTTAAAACTATTCATATGAGGAATGCATTGGACTTAATATGTGATGGGTGTAGCCCGCAATAGCATCTAGATGCATCGGTAGGTCTCATGAGAAAAACTAGTGTCTTGGAAGGATGCCTTGACAAAATATTATTTGTAGTCTTGGCATGAGGCCTTGGATATATGGTTATGATAGTCTGGCATTATGTATTCCATCATTATGAAAGTGGTTATTGATATTGTATGTGACTATTCGACTAGTAAGATATCCATGTCAATAAGTAAATGGAATTATTTCATTTTATTTTTTCCATATTATGTTGAAGTTCAAGTTTAAAAGGATTTCGTTTTAGTTATACATTATTTTAAATGTTTGTGTTTATTTATGAATGTTTTAGCTGTATTTTTATAATTACTGAGCATCTGACCACACCCCTTTCTATGTTTTAATTTTTTTCAGGATGTAAAAAAATATTTTATGACTGGCCTGTAGGGATTGTCTGAAGTGGATATGAGTGTGGACTATGGAGACTATGTTATTGTATTTTTTCACTTTATCATGTAATGTAACATTTATGAATGTATCTAGTGTTTCCAAGGCTACTAAACTAATCGGTCTTTCGAGACTTGATCTTTTGTGATCATGCTAATGTTACATAATAATTCATCGACTCTGGGTAACTGGGTTTGGGGCATTACAATTATGGTTTGGTTACATGAAAATAATATGTTTAAACCCACTATAGATGAGTCTGGGACACATACGGACAAAATTGGACATAAGGTAAGGGATTATATCGTCTCACTTTTATTTTTGTGAGACATATGCCTTAATCACAAAATACTTTTTTTTATGGTGTTTAAGCTTCCCATGAATGTTTTATGATTTTTATTATGAAGTTTATGATTTGTACATATGTATGTAATTTTCTTTATTTTATGACACGTATGATTCCACTGATTATAAATGGAAAGGGATAATTATTCCAATCTCATTCTTATCTCATATTGTTTATTCATAAGTATTTACTGTGGTTATGTTTATCATCCATGTCAATGTTTTCTAAAAATTTTTACTATTTTTTCATGTATTTTTAATGTCATTTTTACCCTTTTTTACTTTTACCCCGTGTTATGGATGGAATCTTTCTTTTGTTTAACATACGAGGTACTTTTTGAATTTTCCCGCAAAAGTACGAGAAGAATGTTTTTTTAACTTATACAGCATGAATGGATTTTTATGGTTTCATAACGCCTTATTTTCATGAAGCTTTCTATGCAATATTCCATGATTGTTTTCAAAAGATATAATTTATTTTAAAATTGTATCTCATTTTGTGAAAAGAAAATGATTTTGAAGAAGATAAAATATTTTCCTCAAGAATTCATTTTAGGTGTTTTATCAAAGCTATTTTCCATCTAAGATGACATTATTTAGTATGTTTATGTTTCAAGTATAATATCTATATTATTTATATGGTTTGATTTTTCTTATGATTAAATGATATCCACTTGTTTTATATGGATTATGTTATGATGGGATGATATTAATGATACCCATTTCATTCCTTGGGTTATGATGAATGATTTATTATTATTTTGTGGCACATATAAGAATGATTTCAAAATGAGATGGGTGGGACCTATATCTCTTAAATGTATTGGTTAAATATTTAAATCACATGAGATATACATGGATGGAATGACATGTTAATACGGTTCAATAATATAGGGCTGGAATGGCAAGTAAACCCGGATTAGTAATGGACTTTGTCCACTATGATGGTCTTGGAAGCAATGGATTAGCTATTATGGAATCCTAATGATGTTCTTAATGGTTTTCCAAAATTACATGTTTTATTTAAATGATATCTTATCATGATTAATGTTCATTTATCTTCTATGCATTATTTACTGCCATGATTTATGTTATTACTCATGATTTTTGATGTTTTATGTTCATGTTTTTACGTTCAAATGTTTATGGATTGTTTTATGTTCTCCATGATTACCCTTACTGAGAATTTGATCTCACCCTTTTTATGTTTTCTTTTTTTCCAGGATATAAATAATGGTTTTAGGTAAGAAAAAAAGGGGAAGATCTATATGGGAGATGTTGAAGATCTTTCACCATGATTAGAATATTATGTTTTGAGTTTCCAATGATACTAAACTAATACGGTCTTTGGGCGTCTGTTTTTGTCATGTATTAAGTGTTTTGAAAATGTAATTTAATGTCTATGTACATCAAGCATGTGTCTCTACATTTGGTATCAGAGCAAAGGTTTAGTTAACCTTTGGAAACTAGGATGCGAAAACTTTAGTGAGATCCCAAGATATATTTATAAGGTATGTCTAAGGATGTCCCTAAGGTTAAGTATAAGTATAGGTTATAGTCCTAGAATTACAGTAATGATCACAGAATTAAACCAAAGATATTAGATATTGAAGTTAATCCCCATTTATAATGTTGTTTTCCTAGCATGATTTTTTCCCCTCACACTATTTTTTTGGGTTTCAGACGATGGTTGGAATGTGAAGGAACCGTGTTGATCGATGTAATGGACAATACAATGTTTGTCCTCCTAAACAAACCAATGTTAACGGAGATGGAGTGAAAAATATTATTTCAATACTTAAACAAGCTATGAATCATTCTAGACTGCCAAATGAGTATAGAAGGGACCAATATTCTATTGAGTCCTTCAGGAGGCAACACCCACATTCTTATAGGAGAACTTCTGATCCACTTGTTGCTGAACAATGGATCAGTACCATTGAAAAGATATATTATATACTTCGTTGTTCAGAAAATAAAAAATTCATTCTGGTTGTTTACCATTTATAATGTGAAGCAGACCAGCGGTGGACTCTAATTAAGGATACAAGTCCCCAAGATGAAATTGAATCCATAGAATGGGATGTGTTCAAGAATTTTTTTTTTCAATAAGTACTTCCCTAGTATTCTTAGAAAAAATTTGGAAAAGGAGTTCCTTTATTATAAGAAAAAGGATGACGAATCTGTCGGTATATATGAGGTGAATTTTACAAGGCTTATGAGGTATGAATCTGGTGTTATCATCCAACCTGAATGTAAAGTTGACCAATTCTTCCGTGCCTTAAAACCATGTATTTGAAGTGCATTAGCTATAAGAGACTTCAATAGCTATGAATAAATTGTGCATTGTGAAACCAAGGTAGAAATGGAAGTTGGTGTTACATATCCATATCATGGTTTTGATGAGAAATGAAAGATGGAAAAATCTCAGAACAATGGTTAAAAGAATATGAATGATTCTTTATGTTCAATGTGTGTAAAGAAGCATGGTAGAGATTGTCTAAAAGGTAATAGAAATTGTTTCAAGTGTGGAAAAAGGTCACCAAGTAGCTGAGTGCCGATGTAATGGGAAAATGGTTTCTAATTACATGAATAGAGAAAAGACTACAGAGAATGTACCACTAACACCTCAATGATACAAGTGCAAGGAAATGGGGAATTAAGCTAACCAATTCCCTAATCCAATGGTTAATGATGATCGACATCAACAACCTCTTAAGTAAAAGGACAAAGGAAAGTAACATGTGATCACTATTGGCGATGTTGAGTATGAAAATGATGCGGTGGAATGAATAAGTGTATATGTAACAGGATTCCAAAATAATGTTGTGGAATCTCATTTATACTATCATTGAATATTGGAATATCTATGTATTAGTTTATTGTGGTTTTCAATAATTTTATGGTACCAGTAACCATGAAAAGTTATTGATATATTTTTGGAAAGAAGATGATATGTGCATAATGAAGGGATAATGAGAAAATAACATTTTTGATGGTATTAATGAGCTCAATACTGATATAAAGAATAAGTGACATCATGGTTTCAGTATATAGAAAATTTGGGATTTTGGTATGTGGAAAAAGTTAACTTTTGATAGCATTCATCTTTTCACTAAGGTTTAATGGAAATTAATTTTTCAATAGAATACATGATTAAAGTATTAATATGTTTGGAATGTGACCATCAACAAGATATATCTTTTGATATATGTGGGATAAATGATGGTATTCACATGCTTGGTAGATAACCTCTCCTGTAATCCTTTTCATTATACTATGAGATTGGATAGAAGTATTTTGGATAAGCCTAATGATTGGAATGGATTAAGATGGACATTAGACAGTATGGTTTAAGGCTATAACTATTTTTTATATTATTTCTGTAATGTTATAATAGTATAGTTTTTGAAAAAGTACAACCTGAAGGACGGATGACAACCCGTCACGTCGGACAAGGTTGCAGGAATTTCACCCACAACCGCAGTGTGATAGGCCTTTATCGCCTACCACTGGCCTATAGGAAGTACCTACTAGTAAAAACAAGTTTTATTTTATTATTCAGTATGGTAGATGAAGTATAAGTCCATTTTTTGAACCATATACGATTAATCTCTCCACATATAGACATATGTATATTTAATAACTTTTTCTAACCTTATGTTTGATACTGATGGAATGACCTATCATTTTATCGTATGATCTACTCACACTTCAAGAATGACAAAATCAACTTCATTTTATTAAGATATGAAGTGGAAATTGTTCAATGCATGAACAACGGTGAGATTGTACCAAAATCAAGTAAGTATTGTTTTTAATTCAAATATTCTTCAACATTTGGGAAATAATCATGAAAATCAAAAATGTTGTCCTAGTACCCTTATAACCAATGAATTTGATAGTACCATAGATCATCACAAATTTATGGATTTTTGATTTTTGTCTTTTTCATAGCCATGTTCTCTACCACTCTCTATCAGAACTTTATGGTTAGATTTCTCTTCCAATTCTATGTTTTCACCTATGTTCTCATATTTGGAAACCCAGGGATGAGATAATTTGGGTAACCATTACGTTTTATACTTTAAATTTTAAATATATTTTTCTTATTACTTTTTACGATGTGGTTTTCTATGAAAGAAACTTTCAATTAGTAAATGATTTAAAGCCCCGACGAATTTCGAGGGAGAAATTCATTTTAAGAGGGGTAGAATGTAACACCCCGAGATTTTATGAGAAATATTCTTTTTAATTTCATTTATGTCTTGTGTTGTATGCTAAAACAAGATTTTCTTTCACTATATGCAACACCGTATTATCTTGTAGAATATGCAAACACTATTCTTGGCTTCTGTCGCGCACATAAGTGACCTTCCCCAATAGCATATGTTGTACTCAATACCGAGATTCACTAAACAAAGATATATTATTATAATATTATTATGAACTAGTCGTTATGAATAGTATTGACCATATTTTAAATTATATAACATTATAATTCATCTTAAACATTTTCTAGAATGAGGTATGAGGACAAAATCAATTTTTTGTATAAAAGAAGTATTTTTTAAAAAATACAGTTTTACATCGTTTTTATGGCGCACCGATTTTAAATATAATTTTTGAAAATATCATAAGTTAAACATTTCAAAATAAACCTATTATTGTGAATCTGGATATAAAAATTTATGTTGGATAATGTTTTTAAATTTTTCTGATAACGTTCATAATTTTATGAATAGTAAAAATACACTAAATATTACTTAAAAACAACTTTTTTCATCGAGATAATTTTTATGGATAACTTATTATATTTAATGGTTTTAAAGTATAAATATAATAGATTTTTACCATTTAATATAATTTATGTCATTATCATTAATCTTACTTTGAATTCATAGGTAAAAACATTTCAATCTTTTGTAATGTTTTAACTTTTAAACCCCATTTTCTCAACAGCCGATTAATGCTCAATTAAATACTACCACTTTGGTGTATTAAATTTGGAAAAATTGATTCCATATTTGGAATAAGTGGGTCAAATTTATATTAATAGGAAAATTTTTTATTTTTGGGAATTATGAATAGTAACTACGGTAAATTTTATTTACCATAGTTAAAGGTAAATCCGGTAATTAACGGTAAACATAATATTATGAAATTACCCTAACACTGGTATTAATATAATTGGATGAATATATTTCATCCTAAAATATATTTGGGTCCAAATTTTATCTTTTGGAACCCACTTGGATGTGAATAAGACCTTTAATTTAATTTCTTTAAAGAAAGTGAAATATGTCTCACTCAAACTTTAATAATTAAAGTATTTTTAATATAAGGTTATGCTGAATATAAATTTGATTATAAATACTAATTTTAAAGATAACATGCTTTTCTTAATTAAGGTAATTTATTTTTTATTTTTAATAAATATATAATTACATTAATAGCTTATACATTAATGAAGCATGAATTATTTATTTAGTGAAAAATAAAAAATATTGTTTTTATCAAAGTAGTAATATCCATCAAAAGGACCTGAAACATGACCAAACATTAATGGTAGATTATATATATAACCTAAGAATCCAAGTGTAGACTTCTGGACCATTTGGAGCGTTATAAAATATATTATAATTTTTATACTATCTTATTTTAAATGAGGTCAAAGTCGTCACCTTCATAATTTAATAAAGATAAAATTTTAAAAATTGGTTGTTTTAATAGATAAATTCCAAAAAAGTATTATTATGAATTATTTAAGATTTATTTTCATCATGGTATTTTATTTAAATTTTTTATGCAACAAATATGTATATTAAATAATCATAAAAAATTGTTGTAGTAATTATTTTATTAAGAGAAATATCAAATAAATTGTTTTAAAAATATTAAAATAAATATTATATGAACTAATTAATGTGCTCCATAAATTTTATAGATAAATATGATATGTTAGAAATATATTAAGTATTTTCATTCTAACATATATTCTGTGTGGATTTTAGTTAAATTCAAATAATTGAATAGTGTCAAAATTGACACTATTGATATTTTATAAAATTATTATATTATTAAATTTTTTAAAAATAACAAAATATTTAAAAATTATAAATTTATTTTAAAATGGTAGAACATTTCATAATGTATCCAATTGTGGATAATTCAAGATAGATAACTAATTATTTATAACAATTTAAAATTTAGAATATTATTACAACAAATACGATTAAATAGATTAAATAAGGATAAATCAAATTGATAAGGTTTAACATAAATTCCAAACATTCGTAAATTTTATTTTATGTTGAGAATAAAACCCTATATCATCTCATAATTTAATTTGAGTCATTTTGGAGGTTTTTATGTGGGTATTGAATTTATTATAAATTAATCATTGTGAGGTTTCCAAAAGTGCCCCTCTCATACTTTTATAAAAGTGCACCTCCTCCCGCTTCTCTATATTCCATTTTAAGCCTTAAATCTCGTTCAACCCCTAAATATTTCTATTATAAATCTCTCTAGTAATCTTATATAGGTTCTGGTCTTTTTAAAATACCAACTCTAGTTCTCTAAGAAATAGTTTAAAAGAGGCACGTCGAGGAAGAGGTAATCTCTTCTACAGATTCTTTAAAGATTCTTTCCTCTTATACTTATTTTTATTTAGTTTTTCCATTATAAAATAATAACATCAGTATCACTAATATACTAATATGTTATTATAAATATGAAACAACCCTATTTATCCTACTATCCATCCAATGAAAAATGAAATCACCGCGCGTACGTACATAGGGTGAACTGTCTCCATGTCGTGGTGTAATCTATTTTTCCACCACCACCATACATGGATAGGTATAATGGTGGCAATAATAAATATATATTATTATTATAACATCACACTGATTCTAATATTTAATACCATCCACTCCAATTCCATTCAATAATTATGGGAAAGATATCATCGTTCGTGCGTACGTACGGATTACCGTCTCCAGGACGCGTTGAGATTCATTTCCATGTAAACCGTTCAATAATTACTATAAGGCATATATTATAAATAATCATGAAATATATGAAATAAAAATGATATTATATTTTTTTATATGTTATATACTTACATCAATTCAATTTAATAATTAAACGAAAATAGCATTCATACCTACATACGGCCTACTGTCTCCATGAATGGTGTATTTCATTCCATTTATCGATCTATTATATATATTTATATTATAAATATATATTATATATAAATCATGTTTTACATTTTGGAAGTAAGTAATCATGATCTAATTAATCATATAAATAATTAGATGTCAAAACACGTATGACAAATTAAACTATTTTACCCAAAACACTGATTTAACATGGAATTGACAAATGAAGGGGTAATATAATGTCATAAGTGAATCATATATGATATCATAAATATTATTATGGTTATGTTACAAGTTAATAATATGTTTAAAACCACTATATAGGAGTCACCGACACATATGGAAGAAATTTTACATCAGTTAAGAGATTTTTACATTTCACTTTTATTTATGTGAGACATATGCCTTAATCATCAACTATTTATTTTGTATGGTGTTTATGCTTCCCAGGTATGTTTTATGATTTTTATTATGAAAGATATTATTTGTATATATTGATTTAATTTTCTTTATTATATGACATGTATGATTCCACCGATTGTAAATGGTAAGGGGTAATTATTCCAATCTCATTCTTATATGGGATTGTTTATTTGTAAGTATTTACTGGGGTTATGTTTATCATCCATGTCCATGTTTTCTAAAAATGTTATCATAAAATGTTTACTATTCTTCCATGTATGTTTAACGTCATTTTTACCCTTTTTGACTTTTACCACATGGTATGGAAGAAATATTTCTTTTTTTACCATATGAGGAACTTTATTATTTTTCCGGAAAAAGTATGACAAAAATATTTTTTTAACTTATACGGCATGAATGGATTTTTATGGTTTCATTAACGCCTTATTTCCATGATGCTTATTATGCAAGATTTCATGATTATTTTCAAAAAAAATTCATTTATTTTAAAATTTTATGTCATTTTGTTAAAAAATGATTATGAAGTAGAAAGGTTATATTCATCAAGAATTCATTTAGGGTGTTTTATCAAAGCTATTTTCCATCTATGATGACATTATTTAGTATATTTATGTTTCAAGTATAATATCTTTATTATTTAAATGGTTTTATTTTTCTTATGATTAAATTATATCCATTTTTTATATGGATTATGTTATGATCGGATGATATTTATGAAACCCATTTTATTCCTTGGGTTATGATAAATGATTTATGATTGTTTTGTGGAACACGTAATAATGACTTCAATATGAGATGGGTGGGACCTATATATCCCTCCAATGAATTGGATAAAGATTTATATCTCATGAGATAGACATGGATGGAATAGCAAGTAAATCTGGTTCAGTAATACAGGGCTAGAATGGAATGTAAATCTGGTTCTGTAATGGACTTTGACCACTATGATGGTATTGGAAGCAATGTCATGGATACTATGGAAATAATATGATGTGATTAAGGGTTTTCCACAACTACAAGTTTAATTTCCATGCTATTTTATTATGATTAGTGATTCGTTATGTTATGTGTGTTATGTACTGCCAATATTTGTGTCATTACTCATGATTTTGATGTTTTATGTTAATTTTTTTATGTTCAAATGTTTATTGATTATTTTATGTTCTCCATGTTTACCCTTATTGAGAATTTGAGCTCTCCCTTATTATGTTTTCTTTTCCCCTGGATATAAAGAAAGGTTTTAGGTATGAATACAAAAGGAGAATATCTTTATGAGAGATGTTGGAGATCTTTCACCATGATATAGAATATTATGTTCTGAGTTTCTAAAGACAGTAACCTAATAGGGTCATTGTGATTCTATTTTTTTCATTTATTATGTATTCCTCAACATTAATATATTGTCTATGTACATCAAGCTTGGGTCTCTACAATTTTAGCCCGGGTCCTCCTATTACCAGCTATTGGCTGGAATAAAAGGAATGATACGGGTAATACATAAATGGTAATCCAAAGACAAAAACGGATGTCTTAAAAATAGCATTTGTTTCCTTAACATATGAATCTTTTCGCTTTAGTCTTTGTTATGCATCATCCACATTCTAATGGATTTTTTGGTCCCATAATAATGGTTTATAATAAGCTTGTTAATTTACCATATCATATACCCTGGGAGTGTCATATCCAAGAGTGCAGAAAGACCCATTTTTGTGCACCAGTTCCCTTTTGAGTCTATCTTAAAGTGGTGTATTCGGGTTTTACCCATAGGATACATTTGTGCCAGAGCCGCCTCTACCTACATGTATCCATACAGAGATATATTTCCTTGAAAAACCACTTACTCAATAATCACCAATAATTAGGGATAATTTTATTATACTTATTCTTGTCTCTATGGCTTCACTAGGGTTTTCTAATCCTAATCCCAGAAAAAATAAGCCTACCCTATAACACCCTGATATTTTATGAGAATTAATCTTTTTAATTTTTTTGATATTTTTGTTTTCTGATACACTAAGATTATCTTGCGCTATATGAAACACCATATCATCTTGTAGTATATGCAACACTATTCTTGTTTTGCATTACACACAAGAGAATGCTTCTTCGATAGCTTGCATTTTATGCAATAACGAGTTTCACTAAACAACAATATGTTATTAAAATAATATATAAACAATCCATTATGTATAGAAATACCCACATTTTGAAATTTTATAAATTTTATCTTTCAAAATGGACATCATTTTTAGATTCAGAATATTGAAATTATCTTAGGGTGAATTTTTGATATTTTTCTGAAAAAATTCAATTTTTGATGAATAGTGAAAACATTATGTTATTAGTTAAAACTGACTTTTTATTTAAAAAATCATATATTTTATTTAAATTTATTTTAGGTAAAAATAGATATATTATACCAATTTATGTTTAATGTAATTCATTGAAGTCATTTTATAATAATTTTAGATATATAAAATTTTTATTTAACGTTTTACCGTCTTTTACCCACCTACTAATTTTTTTTTGAAATTTACATAAAACATAATTTACCACTTCTGTGAGTTGGATTTCTAAAATTAGAGAGACATGATTAATATCAAGGAATAAAATGTGGTTCAAGAAGATAAAAATAATTTTTGGTGAATAGTAACTATTTACATTTATTTACCACGGTTAAAAGTAAACAGGGTAATTAAGGGTAAAATGAAATTATTATTACGCTAACACGTGTAATAATTCTATTGGATAAGTATAATTCTACCAAAAACAACCTTATGAATGAAATATGAACCTATTTGGTCCACTTGGATTATATTAGGACACTTATTATTATTTTATTTAAAGATGAGTTAAAATAGTTAAACTCATCGTTTAATAACTAATGCATTTTTAATATAGGGCTATACATAGAATAAATTAAACTATAAATACACATTAGAAAGATAAAAACGATTTCATACATAATGGTATTTTATTTATATTTTTTAGAGATTAAATAGATTAATTTATTTATGACACAATGATGATGCAGTAATTACCTTAGTAATGAAATACTAACATAATTGATATTATAAATACACAAATAAATGTAATTTCAGACTTTTTATGAATTAAACATATTTTATAGGTTAATATTACATATAAGGGTTAGTTATATTAATTGTTTTCGAAATAATAATGCTGTTATGAATTTAGAAAAAAATTACCAAATAGTGTCAAAATAGACAAAAAAGAGTTTTTAAAACAAATATTATATTATTAATTGTTATAATGTTCCAAAAAAACTAAATTTCCGAAAAAAGACTTATATAATAATATATATGACAATAATGAACTAATTCGGGTTCAATTGGTAGTTTATAGTATGTTTATTAACCATATAGTGTAAGAATACAAGAAGACACGGTAAAAGTTAAATTATTTATCTTAGAGTTAAATCTAAAAGATAAGGTAAAAATGGTAACATAAAAAAATCTAAAACCTATTGGTTAAGAGGATTCAGACTCATACCACCATATACTCTAAATAAGTCACCATGGAGCCATTATAAACCGAATATGAATTTATTATAAAATAATATTTAAAGTTTTTCCTATGGTGCCCCTCACCCCTCTTATAAAAGGGCACTCCCCCTTCTCTCTAATTCACATCTCCAAAGCCATTTGTCTCGGCCTACCCCAGACCAAATACCCTATAAACATTCCTCCCTTCTTCTTAGAGTCCTTCCTTTAGTTATAAAACCAACCTAAGGAGCCCTTTTGGTCAAATCAAAAGGACGAACCCGAAGAAGAGTTAAATATATCACCACATATTTCAAGTTCCATTCATCTTCCACTTCCTCCTTCTGTGTTGTTTCCATTATAAAATAATAACTACAGTATATTATATATTCTATGATATTATTATAATAATTGTAAAACCATATTATTTATTTTATCCATCCTATGAATGAAAAAGTCAACACATGTGTGTACGTATATCTTACCGTCTCCATGTCATGGTCTTGTTTTTAATTCAATCATTTCATCATTTGGTTGTGCATAATAATGATTATAAATAAAATAAATAATAAACATAGAATTATTATGATTATATATATATATGATATACCATCGAATTATATACTATTTTAATATCAAAATAATGATATCATCTCTCATGCGTATGTACGGACTACCGTCTCCACCAACGCGATGAGATTCATTTTCCATGATTAACCATTCAAGTATGATTATAAATTATATATAATAAACAATAATGAAATATATTACATAATAATGATACTGGATTTATGTACATATATGATTCATTTACTTAATTCCATTCAATTCAATAAGGAAACAAAAATAGCGTTCATGCGTACGTACGACCTACCGTCTCCATGAACGGTGTATTTCATTCCATTTATATATCTATCATATATATATATATATGATATATATATATTATATAAAAATCATCTTTTAAATTCAATAATTATGTAAATCAGTATATAAGTAATAATATCAAGAACAACATGTCGAAACACATACGATAAATGAAACGATTTTATCCAAAACGTTGCTTTAACATTGAATTTACAAATGAACGGGTAATATAAATTCATAAGTGAACCATATACGATATCATAACAATGAATATGATTCTGTAATAAGACAATGAAATTATTTAAATCATTATATAGGAGGTTCGGATACGTACGATGCCTATCAGACCTATGGTAAGGGATAATTTTTCAATCTCATTTTTATCTGAGATTGAATATATGTAAGTATTTACTGGGGTTATATTTTTAATCCATGTCCATAAAAATGTTTTTCATAAAGTGTTTAATATTCTTCCATGTATGTTTAAATTCATTTTTACCCCTCTTTTACTTTTACATTGTGTTATGGAAGAATCATTCTTTTGTTTACCATACGGGGAACATTTTTGACTTTTCTAGCAAAAGTACGAGGAGAATGTTTTTTTAACTTATACGGCATGAACAAATTTTTATGTTTTGATAATTCCTTTTCTTTATGAAGCATAATCTACATTATTTCATGATTATTTTCAATAAAATCCTTTTATTTTCAAATTTCTTGTCATTTTTTTAAAAGAAAACGATTTTTAAGAAAAAACGATATTTTCCTCAAGAATTCATTTCAAGTGTTTTATCAAAACTATAATCCAACTAAGATGACATTATTTAGTATGTTTATATTTCAAGTATAATTTCTCTATTATTTACATGGTTTTATTTTTATTATGATGAAATGATATCCATTTGTTTTATATGGATTATGTCACGATGTGATGATGTTTATGAAACCCATTTTATTCTTTGGTTTATGATGAATGATTTATGATTGTTTTGTGGAACACGTAATAATAATTTCAATATGAGATGGGTGGGACCTATATCTCCCTCCAATTCATTGGGTAAAGATTTATATCTCATGAGATAGACATGGTTGGAATGGAAAGTAAAATCTGATTCAGTAATACTGGGCTACAACGGAAAGTATACCCGATTCAGTAATGGACTTTTTCCACTATGATGATCTTGGCAGCAATTCTTTCACTACTATGGAAATCATATCAAGTGCGTGATGGTTTTCCACAATTACATGTTTTTTATCATGCTATTTTCTCATTATTGATGTTCCATTATGATCTATGCCTTATGTACTGCCAAGATTCATGTCATTGCTCAAGATTTTAATGTTTTATGTTTATGTTTTTATGTTAAAATGTATATGGATTTTTTATATGTTCTCAATGTTTAACTTACTGAGAATTTTAACTCATCCTTTTTTTAAGTTTTTTCCCCAAGATATTATGACAGGTTTTAGGTAAGAAAAATAATGGAAGATCATTATGGGAGATGTTGAAGATCTTTCACCATTATTAGAAAATTATGTTCTGAGTTTCCAAAGACACTAAACTATTACGGTCCTTGATGTCAATTTTTGTTATGTATTAAGTATTCTGCCAAAGTAATTTAATGTCCATGTATTTCAAGCTTTGGGTCACTACAATTGGTATCAGAGGAACGGTTTAGTAAACCTTTGGAAACTATGATGCGAAAACCTTATTGTTATCCTTAGAGATATTTCTATGGTATGTCTAGGGATGTCTATACGGTTAAATATAAGTATATGTTATAGTCCTTGAATTGCGGTAACAATCATAGAATTACCCCTAAGATGTTATATATTTAAAGTACTCTCCCTTGATTATGTTTTTTTTCTAGTACACTTTTTTCCTCTAATACAATTCTTTTTGGGTTTTAAGAAACGACAGGAAACATGAGGATTCATGCTAATGGAGAATATGATGGAAAATGGAATGATAATATTCATGAGAAACAAAATGTAATGGGATTTGGATTTCCAAACATCATTATTATTCCTAGTCATCAATCCCATAATAAGATCAATAATATCAATTTTGGTAAGTATCCTGAATCGGTTATTAAGATAAAGATGGAGTTTCATGATGAGTGTAGAGGAAAGAATGTTGATTTTCCCTCACAAAAATTATGTTGGAAGATGAATCAAGGAGAATGTTTCAAAGGAACTGGAAGATGCTTTGGGTGTGGAAAATAAGGACACAAATCTAGTAATTGCAAAGGAAAAGGTACAGTTAAATACATGGACAAGGATAAGGGTGTTTCTAAGACATAAACAATGGTTAAATGTTTTAAATGTGGAATGTATGGGCATTATGCAAACCAATTCCCTAAGGTAAGGTGTAATTAAGAGAATTATCATGGTCGTATGGGTTGTATTTATGTTGATGATGACGAAGAGACTACAAATGATATATGAGATGAAAGAAGTTTTGAAGCTCTATAAATGTTTTTATGAAGGTATTGGATTGATTGCATGTTTATCAAGAATAATGTATGATACTATGTAATAATTAAACATCTAAGGATTGTTACACTAATGTTTTTTCTAAAGTATCTGAAAGTATATATTGAATGGTATCAGTAACCATGAAAAGTGATTGAAATATTTTTTTATAGCAGAGGATATGCCCATAATGAAGGGATAAGGAGAAAATGAAATGTTTAATAGTATTAATGAGCTCATGACTGATATAAGGACAACGTTATATCATGGTTTGAGTATACAGATATTGTGGTATTTTGGTATGGGGAAAGAGTTAACATTTGATAGCATTCTTGATTTCACTAATGTTCAATGGGTATTCATTTTTCAATAGAATACATGATTAAGGTATTCACATATTTGGAATGTGACCAACAAGATAAATCTTATGATAAAAGGGAGATAAATGGTGGTATTAACATGCTTGGTAGATGTCCTTTCTAGTAATCGTTGTCTTTATACAATGAAATTGGACAGAAATATTTTGGATAAGCCTAAAGTTTGGAATGAATTAAGATAGACATCAGATAGTATTTCTTATGTCTAGATTGATTTGATATTATTTCTGAAATGTTATAATAATATTGTTTAAGAAAAAGGGAAACCCATAGGACAAGTGACAACCCATCGTGTCAGACAAGGATGCGAGTATCAAACCCACAACCAAAGTGTGACGGGCCTTTATCACCTACCACTAGCCTACAGGACGTCCCTGGATAGTAGAATTCTTTTTATTTTATTAAGTGGTATGATAATTGAAGTATAAGTCCATATTTGGAACAATATACGATTAATATCACCATATATGTACTTATGTATATTTAATAACTTTTTCTTACCTTATAATTGAGACAGATTGAATGACCTATAATTCTATCGCGTGATCTGCTAACACTTTACGAGTGACAAATTCAACTTCATTTCATTAAGAGATGAAGTGGAAATTTTTCAAGGCACGATTAACAGTGAGATGGTACCATAATCAAGTAAGTATTTCTTTTAATTCAAAAATTCTTCAACCTTAGGGAAATGATATTGAAAACCAAAAATGTTGTACCAGTGCCCTCATATGTGATAAATTAGATGGTACCTTAAGTCATCACAAATTTATGGATTTTTGATTATTGGCTATTTCATAGTCATGTCCTCTACCACTCTTCATCAAATGTTTATGGTTATATTTCTGTTCCATATCCATGTTTTCACCTTAGGTCTCCTTTGTGGAAATCTAGTGACGAGTTAATCTGGGTAACTATTACATTTCTTACTTTACTTTTGAAAATTATGTTTTAGTAATCCTTTATACGATGTGGGTTTCCATGTAATTAAATTTTAAGTAGAATACCATTTATAACACCGATGAATTAGAGGGTGAAATTCATTTTAAGGGGGGTTTAATGTAAAACCCCAAGATTTTATGAGAATTATTCTTTTTAATTTTTTTTTATGTCATTTGTTTTAAGATACACCAAGATTATCTTGCACTATATGTGACACCTTATTATCTTGTAGTATACGCAACACTGTTCTTGGCTTGCATTACATGCGAAAGCAACCTTCCTCGATAGCATGTGTTTTATGCAATATCGAGTTTCACTAAACAACGATATGCTATTAAAATATTATATAAACTAGCCATTATAAATAGTAATACCCAGTACTCGAAATTTTATAAATTTTAACCTTCAAAATGGACATCCTTTTTGGATTTGGAATATCAAAATTAGCTTAGGGTGAATTTTTGGTATTTTTCTGAAAACTATCAATTTTTAATGAATAGTGAAAATACTAAGTTATTGCTTAAAACTGAATTTTTATTTAAATAATCATATATTTTATTTAAATATATTTCAGGTCAAAATATATTCATAATACCTATATAAGTTCAATGTAATTCATTGGAGACATTTTATAATAATTTTAGGTATATAAATTTTTTATTGATCTTTTTATCATCTTTTACCCACCTCTTAGAAGAATTTGAAAAATTACATAAAACATAATTTTACCGCTTTTTTGATTTGAATTTAGAAAATCCTAGAAACACGGTTAATATCAATGAGTAAAATGTGGTTCAATAAGATTAATTTTTTTGGTGAATAGTAACTTTTTACTTTTATTTACCACGGTTAAAAGTAAATACAGTAATTAATGGTAAAAATGATATTATTATTACCATAACACATGTCCTGATTCTATTGGATGACTATAATTCGAGAAAAAACAACATTAGTAACAATATATGAACCTCTTTGGTCCACTTGGATTAGATTCAGACACTTATTATTATTTTATTTAATGAGTTAAAATAGTCAAAATCAACATTTAATAACTGAAACATTTTTAATATAGGGATATACATAAGTTAAATTCGACTATAAATATTAATTATAAAGATAAAAATATTTCCTACATAATGGTATTTTATTTATATTTTTTAAACATTACATAATTTAAATTATTTATTACACAATGATGACGCAGTAATTACCTTATTAATAAAATATTAACATTATTGATATTATAAATACCCAAATAAATTTAATTTGATACTTTTTATTAATTAAAATAATTTTCTAGGTTAATATAACATATTAGGGTTGGTTATATGAATGTTTTTAGAATTAATAATACTGTTATGATTTTAGAAAAAACAAAATACCAAATAGTGTCAAAATTGACATAAAATAGTTTTTAAAACAAATATTATATTATTAATTGATATAATGGTCCTAAAAATATTATATTTTTCCAAAAGACTTATATAATAATATATATGAAATTAATGAACTAATTACGATTTATTGGTAGTTTATAGTATGATTAATTACCATATAGTGTAAGAATACAAGAAGACACAGTAAAAGTTAAATTATTTAACATAGAGTTAAATCTAAATGATATTGTTAAAATGTAACATAAACTTGTCTAAAACCTATTGTTTAAGAGGATATCGACCTATAACCACCATATCCTCGAAAAAAGTCACTTTGGAGCCATTATAAACCGAATATGAATTTGTTATAAAATAATATTTTATGTTTTTCCTAAGGTGCCCCTCACCCCTCTTATAAAAGGGAACTCCCCCTTATCTCTAATTCACACCTCCAAAGCCATTTGGCTCGGCCAAAACCTACCTAAATACCCACTCAACTATCTTTCATTCATATTAGAGGCCTTCCTTTAGTCATAAACCCAACCTAAGAAGCCCTTTTGATCAAATCAATGTAAAGAACCCGAAGAAGAGGTAAATATCTCACCACCTTTTTCAAGTTCATTTATTCTTCCACATCCTCCTTTGTTGATTCCATTATAAAATAATAAATCCAGTATATTCTATATACTGTGATGTTATTATAAAAATTGTGCAACCATAATAGTTATTTTATCCATCCTATGAAAGAAAAAGTCACCACACGTGCGTACATACGGCTTACTGTCTCCATGTCATGGTGTAGTTTGTAATTTAAAGAATTGTTCATTTAGATAGGTATAATACTGAGTATAAATTATATAAATAATAAATATAACATTATTATGATTATTTATATATTATATACCATTCAATTATATACAATTTTAATATCAAAAGAATGATATCATCACTCGTGCGTAAGTACAGACTACCATCTCCACGGACGTGATGAGATTAATTTTCCATGATTAACCATTGAAGTATGATTATAAAGTATATATAATAAATAATCATGAAATATATTACATAATAATTATAATGGATTTATTTACATATATTTTTCATTTACTTAACTCCATTCAATTCAATAAGGAAAAGAAAACAACGTTCATGTGTACGTACGACCTACTGTCTCCATGAACGGTGTATTTCATTCCATTTATCGATCTATCATATATATTTATATGCTGAATATATATTATATATAAATCATTTTTTATATTCTAGAATTATGTAAATCAGGATATAAGTAATAATATCAAGAACAATAAGTCGAAACACGTATGATAAATGATACGATTTTACCCAAAACACTACATTAACATGGAATTTACCAAAGAACAAGTAATATAAAGTCATAAGTGAACCATATATGATATTAGAAAAATTAATATGATTCTGTAAAAATTCAACTACATTATTTAAATAATTATACAGGAGGTTCAGATACGTACGAAGCATATCAGAACTAAGGTAAAGGATAGTTTTGCAATCTCATTTTTATCTGAGATTGCTTATACGTAAGTATTTACTGGGGTTATATTTTTCATCCATGTCCGTAAAAATGTTTTTCATAAATTATTGAATATTCTTCCATGTATTTTTAAATTCATATTTATCCATCTTTTACTTTTACATTGTGTTATGGAAGGAGTCTTTCATTTTTTACCATACGAGGAATTTTTTGACTTTTCCGAAAAAAGTATGAGGAGAATGATTTTTAACTTATACGGCATGAATGGATTTTTACGATATCATAATTCCTTTTCATAATGAATATTACTCTACAATATTTCATGATTATATCCAATAAAGTCCTTTTATTTTAAAATTTCTTGGAATTTTTTGAAAATAAAATGATTTTTAAGAAGAAACGATATTTTCCTTAAGAATTCATTTCAAGAGTTTTATCAAAACTATTATCCATCTAAGATGACATTATTCAGCATGTTTATGTTTCAAGTATAATGTCTCTATTATTTACATGGTTTGATTTTTATTATGATGAAATGATATCAATTTATTTATATGGATTATGTCATGATGGGAAGATGTTTATGAAACCCATTTTATTCTTTGGGTTATTATAAATGATTTATGATTGTTTTGTGGAACAAGTAAGAATGATTTCAATATGAGATGGTTGGGACCTATATATCCATCCAATTAATTAGGTAAATATTTATATCTCATGAGATAGACATTTCTGGAATGGAGAGTAAAATCGGGTTCAGTAATAGAGGGCTGGAATGGAAAGTAAACTCGATTCAGTAATGGACTTTGTCCACTATGAGGGTCTTGGTAGCAGTGCATTAACTACTATTGAAATCATATCAAGTGCATGACAGTTTTACACAATTTCATATATTATTCCCATGCTATTATATCATTATTGATGTTCCATTATTATCTATGCCTTATGTACCTCCAAGATTCATGTCATTGCACAAGATTTTAATGTTTATGTCCTTGTTTTTACATTCAGATGTTTATGGATTGTTTATATGTTCTCAATGTTTATCCTTAATAAGAATTTGATATCACCCTTTTTTTAGGTTTTTTTCCTCTAGATATAATGAACAGTTTTAGGTAAGAAAAAAATGGATTATCTTTATGGGAGATGTTGAAGATCTTTCACCATGATTAGAAGATTATGTTCCGATTTTCTAAAGACACTAAACTATTATGGTCCATCGATGTCAGTTTTTGTTTTGTATTAAGTATTCCTCAAATGTAATGTAATATCCACGTATGTCAAGCTTTGGGTCCCTACAATTGGTATGAGAGGAAAGGTTTAGTTAGCCTTTGGAAACTAGGATGCAAAAACTTTAGTTAAGTATCTAGATATATTTCTATTGTATGTCTAGTGATGTCCATAAGATTAATAATTGGTTATAGTCCTAGAATTACGGTAATGGTCATATAATTAAACCTAATATGTTATATATTGAAAGTAATCCCCCTTGATTCTATTATTTTTCTAGTACGAGTTTTTCCTCTCATACTATTCTTTTTGGGTTTTAAGAAATGGCAGGAAACAAGAGGAATCATGTTAATGAAGAATATAATGGACAATGGAATGATAATATTCATGAGGAACCAAATGAAACGGAATTTGGATGTCCAAACAACATTATTTTTTCAAGTCAGCAATCTCATAATATGATCAATAATGTCAACTTTGGTAGGTTTCCTGACTCGACTAATAAGAGAAATATGGAGTTTCATGATGATTATAGAGGAAATAATATTCAATTTCCCTCAAGTAAATTTTTTTGGAAGAGGCATCAAGGGGAATGTTTCCAAGGAACAGGAATATTCTTTTGGTGTGGAAAAGATGGACACATAGGTATTAATTGAAAAGGAAAAGTTTTAGTTAACTCCATGGACAGGGATAATGGTATTTCTAAGACATCAATAGTGGTTAAATGTTTTAAATGTGGAATGTATGGGTATTTTTCAAACCAATGCCCTAAGGGAAAGTCTGATGAATAGAATCAACATGGTCGTATGGGTAGTATTTATGTTGATGATGATGAAGAGGCTACAAATGATATATTAGATGAATGAAATTTTGAAGCTTGGTCAATGGTTTATGAAGTAGTGGAATGATTGCATGTTTATCAATAATAATTAATGTTAATATGGAATAATGAAACATATAAGGATTGTTACACTATTGTTTTTCCTAAACTATCTGAAATTATATGTTGAATGGTACCGGTAACCATGAAAAGTGATTGAAAATTTTTTTAAAGCCAGATGATATGCGCATAATGAAGGGATAAGAATAAAATGAAATTTTTAATAGTATTAATGAGCTCATGACTGATATAAGGGCAAATTTATATCATGGTTTGAGTATATAGAAATTTTGGGATTATTTTCTGTGGAAAGAGTTAACTTTTGACAGCATTCATGTTTTCACTAATGTTCAATGGGTATTCATTTTTCAAGAGAATACATGATTAACGTATTCACATATTTGGAATTTGACCGACAAGATATATATTATGATATAAGGTAGATAAATGATGGTATTCACATTCTTGGTAGATGACCATTATAGTAATTGTTGTCTTTATTCTATGATCTTGGAGAGAAGTATTTTGGATAAGACTAATGATTGGAATGAATTATGATAGACATTAGATATTATTTCTTAAGGCTAGTTCAATTTGATATTATTTCTGAAATTTTATAATAGTATTCATTAAGAAAAAGGACAACCCATAGGACAAGAAACAACATGTTGCGTCGGACAAGGATGTGGGTATCGAACCCACAACCGAATTGCGACAGGACTTCATCTCCTACCACTAGCCTACAGGAAGTCCATGGATTGTCGAATTCATTTTATTTTATTAAGCGGTATGATATTTGCAGTATAAGTCCATTTTTGGAAGCATATATGATTAATATCACAACATATGTACTTATATATATTTTATAACTTTTTCTATCCTTATGTTTGAGACAAATGGAATGACCTATCAATCTATCGCATGATCTACTAACACTTCACAAGAGACAAATTTAACATCATTTCTCTTAGAGATTATGTGGAAATTGTTCAAGGAACGATTAACAGTGAGATTTTACCAAAATCAAGTAAGTATTTATTTTAATTCAAAAAATTCTTCAACATTAGAGAAATGATCTTGATAACCCAGAATGTTGTCCTAGTCCCCTCATATGTGATAAATCATATGGTACCTTAGATCATCACAAATTTATGACTTTTTGATTATTGGATTTTTCATAGCCAAGTCCTCTACCACTCTTCATCATATGTTGATGGTTAGATTTCTCTTCCATATCCATGTTTTCTCCTATGTTCTCATATGTGGAAACCCAGTGGTGAGTTAATCTGGATAACTGTTACATTTCATACTTTACTTTTTAAAATTATGTGTTAGTAATCACTTTTACGAAGTGGGTTTCCATGAAATAAACTTTAATGTTGAAAACCATTTATAACCCCAATGAATTTCGTGGGTGAAATTCATTTTAGGGTGGTAGAATGTTACAACCCATGATTTTTTTAGAATTATTATTTTTAATTTTTTTGATGTATTTTTTTGTACGCTACACCAAGATTATCTTGCGCTATACACAACACTGTATTAGCTTTTACTATACACACCAGTATTCTTGGCTTGCATTACATGCAATAGCAACCTTCCTCGATAGCTTGTATAATACGCAATTCCGAGTTTCACTAAACAACGATATGTTATTAAAATATTATATAAACTAGTCGTTATGAATGGTAATACCCACTTTTTGAAATTTTATAAATTTTATCTTCCAAAATGGACATCATTTTTGGATTTGTAATATCGAAATTATCTTAGGGTGAATTTTTAGTATTTTTTTGAAAACCATCAATTTTTTATGAATAGTGAAAACACTATGTTATTAGTTAAAACCAACTTTTTATTTAAATAATCATTTATTTTATTTTAATTTATTTTAGGTCAAAATAGACACATAGTACCTCTATATGTTCAATGTATTTCATTGGAGTTATTTTATAATAATTTTAGATATATTAAATTTTTATTAAACTTTTTACCTTCTTTTACCCAACTCCTAGGAAAATTTGCAAATTTACATAAAACATAATTTTAAAGCTTATGTGAGTTTAATTTTCAAAATATGAGAGACACGGTTAATATCAAAGTGTAAAATTTGGTTCAATAAGATAAAAAATATTTGGTGAATAGTAACTTTTATCTTTTATTTACCACGGTTAAAAGTAAATAGGGTAATTAAGGGTAAAAATGATATTATTATTACCCTAACACATGTCCTAATTATATTTGATAAGTATAATTCGACCAAAAAAAACATATGAATAAAATATGAACCACTTTGGTCGACTTGGATTATATTAGGACACTTATTATTATTTTATTTAAAGAAGAGTTAAAATAGTTAAAATCATTGTTTAATAACTAAAACATTTTTTATATAGAGTTATAAATAAGATAAATTTGACCATAAATATTCATTAGAAATATAAAAATATTTAATACATAATGGTATTTTATTTATATTTTTTAGACATTAAATAATATAATTTATTTATGACACAAGGATGATGTAGTAATTACCTTATTAATGAAATATTAAAATAATTGATATTATTAAGAACCAAATAAAAATAATTTGAGACTTTTTATGAATTAAACTAATTTTATAGATTAATATATCATATTTGGGTTAGTTATATTAATTTTTTTCGAAATAAAAATGCTTTTATGAATTTATAAAAAAACAAAATACCAAATCGTGTAAAAATTGACAAAAAAGTGTTTTTATAACAAATATTATATTCTTAATTGATATAATGGTCCTAAAAATCTAAGTTTCTTAAAAATACTTATATAATAATATATATGACATTAAATAACTAATTAGGTTTATATTGGTAGTTTATAGTAAATTTATTAATCGTACAGTGTAAGAATTCATGAAGACACGATAAAAGATAAATTATTTAACTTAGAGTTAAATATAAATGATAAGGTTAAAGTGGTAACCTAAACTTGTCTAAAACCTAATGGTTGAATGGATTTCTACCCATCCCCAACCTAGCCTCGAAATAAGTCACTTTTGTGCCATTATAAACCAAATATTAATTTATTATAATATAATATTTTCAGTTTTTCCTAAGGTGCCCCTCACCCCTCTTATAAAAGGGCAATCCCCCATCTCTCTAATTCACACCTCCAAAGCCATTTGACTCGGCCAACAGCTGCCCAAATACCCTATAAATTGTACACCCTTCATCCTAGTTGCCTTCCTTTAGTCAAAAGTCCATCCTAAGGATCCCTTTTGATCAAATTAGAAGGAAGAAACCGAAGAAGAGGTAAATATCTCACCACTATTTCAAGTTCCATTCTTCTTCCACTTCCTCCTTATTTGTTGATTCCTTTCTATAATAATAACTGTAGTATCTTATATATACTATGATGTTATTATAAAAATTTTACAACCATATTAGTTATTTTATCCATCCTATGAATGAAAAAGTCACCACACGTGCGTACATACGGTTTACCGTCTCCACATCGTGGTGTAGTTAGTTATTAAAAGATTTCATCATTTGGATGGGTACAATAATGAGTATAAAAGATATAAATAATAAATATAACAATATTATGATTATTTATATATGATATACCATCCAATTCAATACAATTTTAATATCAAAAGAATGATATCATCACTCGTGCGTACGTACGAACTACCATCTCCCCAAACACGATGAGATTCATTTAACATGATTAACCATTCAAGTATGATTTTAAAGTACATATAATAAATAATCATGAAATATATTACATAATAATGATACTGTATTTATTTACATATATGTTTCATTTACTTAATTCCATTCAATTCAATAAGCAAATGAAAAAAGCGTTCATGCGTACGTACAACCTACCGTCTCCATTAACGGTTTATTTCATTCCATTTATCGATCGATCATATATATTTATACACTGAATATATATTATATATGAATATTTTTTTAAATTCTAGAATTATATAAATCCGAATATAAGTAATAATATCAAGAACAACAACTCGAAACACGTACGATAAATGAAATGATTTTACCCAAAACGCCGCTTTAACATGGAATTTACAAAAGAACGGGTAATATAAAGTTTAAAGTGAACCATATATGATATCATAACAATGAATATGATTCTATAATAAGTCAATGAAATTATTTAAATCATTATACAGGAGGTTCAGATACGTACGAAGCATATCAGACCTAAGGTAAGGGATAATTTTTCAATCTCATTGTTATCCGAGATTGCTTATACATAATTATTTACTGGGGTTATATCTTTCATCCATGTCCATAAAAATGTTTTTCATAACGTTTTTAATATTATTCCATGTATTTTGGAAGTCATTTTTACGACTATTTTACTTTTACTTTGTGTTATGGATGAAATCATTCTTTTGTTTACCAAACGAGGAACTTTTCCACTTTTCTAAAAAAAGTACGAGGAGAATATTTTTTTAACTTATACGTCATGAACCCGTTTTTACAGTTTCATAACATTTTTTATTCGTGAAGCTTACTCTATATTATTTCATTATTATTTTCAATAAAATCATTTTCTTTTAAAATTTCTTGGCATTTTTTGAAAAGAATATTATTTTTAAGATGAAATGATATTTTCCTCATGAATTCATTTCATGTGTCTTATCAAGACTATTATCCATCTAAGATGACATTATTCAGCAAGTTTATGTTTCAATTATAATGTATCTATTATTTAAATGGTTTTATTTTTATTATTATTAAATAATATCCATTTTTTTATATGGATTATGTCACGATGGGATGATGTTTAGGAAACGCATTTTATTCTTTGGGTTATGATGAATGATTTATGATTGTTTTGTGGCACATGTAAGAATGATTTCAATATGAGATGGGAGGGTCATATATCTCCCTCCAATGCATTGGGTAAGGATTTATATCTCCTGAGATAGACATGGCTGGAACAGAAAGTAAAATCTAGCTCAGTACTACAGGGCTGGAACGGTAAGTAAACCCGATTCAGTAATGGTCTTTGTCCAATATGATTGTCTTGGAAGCAATGCTTTGACTACTATGGGAATAATATCATGTGCTTGATGGTTTTCCGCAATTACATGTTTTATTCCTCTACTATTTTATCATTATTGATGTCTCATTATGATCTATGCCTTATGTTCTACCAAGATTCATGTCATTGGTCAATATTTTAATGTTTTATGTTCATGTTTTTACGTTCAAATGTTTATGGATTGTTTATATGTTTTAAATGTTTACCCTTACAGAGAATTTGAGATCACCATTTTTTATATTTTTTTCCCCAGGATATAATGAAATTTTTTAGGTTAGAAAAAAATAGAAGATCTTAATGGGAGATGTTGAAGATCATTAACCATGATTAGAAGATTATGTTCCGACATTCCAATGATGCTAAACTATTACGTTCCATGGATGTCGGTTTTTTTATTTATTAATTATTCCTCTAAAGTAATGTAATGTACATGAACATCAATATTTGGTTCCCTACATACCCTCTGATACAAACTATGACGAACATGCTCTTTATTACATAATTAAACATGATTTATTACATAAAACATTCACTTGATACAACATGGAAAATTGATAATTCTAGTGTATTTGGGGATTAGGATCATTATATGAAATCTTAAAACATGAAATACAACATCTTTATTGAAAACATCTTTTACATGACCACTACATTCCCTCGTACTTAGCATTGCATGGAATAACCTGAGGACATGCATAAGAAAAGGGTGAGCTATAAAGCCCAGTAAGGGAATAATTATGGAATAACATAAGAAATAAAATACATGTAAGACAATAGGAATATCAATATAGCACAAGATAAGAATAATCAAAAAGTAATGATAATGCATGGTAATCATAACATGAAAATGTGGCAACAACACTTAACATGAAATTAGTGTGAGCCAAGGCTCATTGCACATGGATCATGAGTAAACCCTCATTGCACATGAAGCACGAGTAAACCCCTATTACATGTGAATTAGAATTAGTAAAAACCCATTTCACTTGATGTATCATGATACTATACTTCACCCAATGCATTGGAGCATTATAAGGGTGCACACTTCTTAAACATTTCATTTCATGCACAAGTGTGCCACATGGATCATATAACATGGATTCATAAAACATCATCATTTACTCCACGATAAATAAATGTGGAATTAATACATTAAACATTATCATAAATAATTAAATGTGCATAAAGGTTAATAACATTAATAGGGAAATGGGCATGGTATTCACTACACAATGACATTGTCTTGGAAAATTAGTGCAATTTCTGCAACATAACATGGTGACGTAAGAATTCATAAAAATAGTTGATGAGAGAGAAAGGGGTGTCTCATAATATTGACATGAAATGTAAATTAAGGGGTCATATAGATACATGTACCAACAATTGTAATGGAACTTAGATTTAGGATACATAATTATTTCTTGATTGTGAGGTGAGATAAATTTCTTTTGGAGTTTCTGTATAGTAACAGGTGTACATGGGAGAAATTTTTTTGAGAGAGAAAGGGGTATATCATATTTCAAAAATAAATAGGGAAGCATGGGGGATGTTTAAACCCATACCCAAACATTTATAATTAAAATTAAAATCGTATAACAACTTAATGAATATTGGAAAAAAATGATAAAGGAAGAAAAAAACCCTTACTTGGAAGTGTGCTTCCAAAGGCTTGAGTGAGACTTGAGAGAGGATTATTGGGAGATTGGGGAACCTTGGGACGATTATAAATAGAGGAAGTCAGAGGATGGATGAACTACAAAGGCTTTGAGTGAGGAGGAAGTGGGATCTTGGGTGTGATTATATAGGAAAGGAGGGGGAACTGTTTATTAATTACGTGTGGGACACCTCACATTAAACTAATCAAAACCACAAACCAGGCCATTGTATATTCCCATGGTTTTTTCCAAAGGGGAGTGGAAAAAAATATTTTAGATGGCCAATGTCCGAACATCTTAATGTAATAGGGTTGCATATGGGGTGGTGAGTCACACTCCCAAGGAAAACAATTTAAAAATACAAAATGTTTAATAAGTATTCAAGGGTCCACTAATGCTTTGTAAAATAAATAAAAAAACACAAAATCACATTATTTTAAGGGTATAAAATATATTTTATGAATATAAAGTTTATATTATTTTACTACATCACTATTGGGACATTATGATGTCATAAAACACATTATATATTTAAACGGTATTTAATTTTTACCCAAAAATTTGACTCCCTCAGGAAATTATGAAAACATCACCATTGGATAATTTCAACTTTTTGATTCCAGAAATAATATTCATTTTATCTAAATAATTTTCTAAATATGTTAATTTTCACTTTTAAAATAAAAACCTACATTTATCGAAAATTCATGGTTTTTGACAAAAATGGATTTCAAACCTTAATAAAAATTACAATTGCATTAATAAAATTATATGATAATTTATATTTAATAAAAAATTAAAATAATAATAATAATAATTTATTAAAATATTATTTAATTAAAAATCCATTAATTCATCAAAATAGATTTCTTAGTTGAACTTTAACTAAAAATACTATTTGTGCTTTAAAAATAATTTACAAAGTAACAATAATAAAAAGAAAGTATATTCATTATTATATAAAAAATAACGTACATAATCATAGTGCTAGTGATTTATTACATAACCCCTTAAAAATCTGCATAAGACATAAGGGTAAGGTGCGTGATGGTGACAGACTCTTGGGGTGGCTGAGATAACATTGCACTTGTGGTGATCTCTATTAACTTCCACTTCTCCAATAGACAGTTCTATTCGAGCTTAATATGTCGAATCTCGTCTTGGGATTGGCCAAGAGAGAAGCCCAATGATGCCACCTCTTTTCCAATCTCCAACAAATGGGCTTCGTATGGTGAAATTCAACTGGATGAGGCCATCATTTCCTTTGTCTGAGTGAATTGGATTGTTAAAGCCCTATATTTACATTAATCATGTGATCACTATTCAACGACCATATTAGAAACGGTCACAATTCAAAAACATAAAACCAAGGAAGTGAATATATTTTACATAAACATTTTACATAATAATACATATAAAAAGATAAAGATGAATTTCCATTAATGAATGTTTAGGTCGTTACAGGATGACCTATAGAGATATTTTTAATATTTTATATACTGTCTTTTCAGTTGGGTTTGTATACTGGCCCATTTTACATTTAGTACTCACTTTTACATTCAATAGTCTTATATGGTGGTTTTCTTTTTCCATGTAAATAGTTTGTGTGTGTACAGGTTTAAAGGATATGCCTTACATTTTGGTGATATACCTTTTCGGTGCTAGTTGTCAACCCCTGGCTATGGAAGGTGGACTTGGTGTAGTCACATCATGGGCTCAAGGGGACGGGTGATGAAAATGTGGTATCAGGGGTGGTCGGTTCTACCAAAGAACTTTTACTGAAATCATTTCAATGGGTTAATGGTTTAATGTGTTTTGAGTGTGGATTTTTGTTCGGGGAGTCCATTGTTGTCACGCCCCGACCCCAGTTACCCAGAGTCAGTGCATTAATACATAACATTTTCATGATCACAAAAGATCAAATATCGAAAGGGCGATTAGTTTAGTAGCCTTGTAATCATTAGATATATTCATAAGTCTTACAGTACATCATAATGTAAAAAAAACCACAACAAAATCTTGTATTCATAACCCCTCATACTATCCCTGTAGGTCATTAATAAAATACTTCTTCACATCCTTGGAAATATAAATCATTGAAAAGCATGAGCTCAGATTCTCAGTAAGGATAACAATATAGCAGATACATTCATAAATAAAAAATTACATTTAAGGCAATGCATAACTAAAACAAAAGCCTTTTAAAATTGATCTTCAGCAAAATATGGCATAAATAAAATGAAATAATTCTAGTTACTTATTAACATTGATATTCTACTAATCGAATAATCACATGCAATATCAATAATCACTTTCATAATGAAGGAATGCATAATTCCAGACTATCATAACCACATAGTCAAGGCATTGTGCCAAGACTACAAATAAGATTTTTTCAACGCCTTGTGACAATACACTAGTTTGTCTCATGAGACCTACCGATGCATCGAGGAGCTATATCAGGCTCCACCTATCACTTATTAAGTCCAATGCATTCCTCATATGAACAGGTTTAAACATAACATAAACATTCGTATTAAAACTAGCATAAGAAATGTAAATACTTTCTCCATAAACCATGAATGGTATAAAAATAACACATCCATAGTTAAACATATCATAAAACCATCAATACTATATGGAAGTTTTGTATCATAATAAATCAACTTCAAATAAGCTTAAAATCCATCAAAGGATGTGGACATAGATGATATCAAAACTATTTGAGATAAATATATCTTTTTTTGAAATCATTTAAAGTCACATAATTATAAAATAAAAGATTTACTTTCAAAATTATCTTATAATCTTGTATGGTAATCTTCAGAAATTTTATAATGGCGTAAAATAGCCGCACCCCCTGTATAAGTTAAAGAAAGACATTCTTACCTTAATTCGATTGAAAAGGTTAAAAAGGACCTAGTTTGGAAATGACAAAACGATTCCATTAAAAACGTATTATAAAAAGTCAAACAAGGTTATAAATGGCTTTAACCCAAATTCTGTACAATAGTAAGAATTTTTTGAAATGCATTTTTAAGAAACATGGATGTGGATGATAAAGAGGTCCCAGTAGATAATCACTTATAAATAACCTCGGATAATGAAGAGATTGTGAAATAAACTCATACCTTGTACTTATCCTTAGTTGAGGGTAGTTTAACCTCCAGTATAATGGTGAAATAATTGTTATTAAATTATTCAAGATTCATATACATTAATATGATATAATATATGGTCCTTTAACATTTCGTTGTTAGTAATATCTTTGTATTATCGTTGTTTCGGGTGTTAACTGATTCATTTTCCATTATATAATGTGTTATGTAAGTCATGTTTGTTATGGATATGTTTTATCTTATTAATTTCCGAAATGATATTAAGTCTTTAAAAATTATTTGTAACTATCAAATGAAAATTATTCTTGAATGGATATTACGGGGAATGAATCTCATCGCGTTCGTGGAAACGGTAGAACATACATACGCACGAGAGACAATATCATTACTTTGATATTAAAATAATATATAATTGGGTGTTATATCATATATAAAGAATAATAATCATGTTATGTTTATTATTTACATCAATTACACATCATTATCATACCCATCCAAATAATAATGTTTTGAATAACAATTACACCACGACGTGGAGACGGTAGGTCGTACGTACGCAGGTATGGTGACATTTCATTCAAAGGATGGATAGAAAACTGAATATAGTCATACAATATTTATAATAAAATTTCAGTATATTGAATATTATGGAGTTATTATTTTATAATGGAAATAACAAAGAATGAAGAAGTTGAAAAAGAAAGGAACTTGAAAGAGGGTGGTGAAAATATTACCTCTTCTTCGGGTTCTTCCATTTGATTTGATCCAAAGGGCTCCGTAGGTTGGCTTTATGATCAAACTAAGACCTATAGGTTGAATTGAGGTAAGTTTTGAGAATATTTGGGCAGGTTTTGGCCGAACCAAAATTCTTTTAAGGTATTAAGAATTGGTTAGAAGTGGTGTCCTTTTATAAGGGGGAGGTGGGTCACATTAAGAAAAAATTAAATTAATATTTTATAATAAATTAATATTCGGTTTCTAATGACTCAAAATTGGATTATTAAAAGTCTAAGGTGGGGATGGTTATAAATCCTTTCAACCAATAGATTTTAGATAGGTTTGGGTCATTATATTAACCATATCTTTTAGTTTTAACTCTTAGTTAATTAGTTTGACATTTACCATGTCTTTTTGTATTTTTATATTATATGGTTAATAAACTTACTATAAACTTACAATCAACCCTCAAGTGGTCCATTAATGATACAACTATCATGATATAAGTCTTTTGGCCGAACCTAATATTTTTAGGAATATAATATCATTTAATAATATAATAATTGTTTTAAAAACTCTTTTATGTCAATTTTAACACTATTGGGTATTTTGTTTTTTCTAAATTCATAAAAGCATTATTACATAGAACATAATTCATTTAATCAACCCTAAAATGTCATATTAACCTATAAAATTCTTTTAATTCATTAAAAGTTTCGAATTATATTTATTTGGGTATTTATAATATCAATTATCTTAATATTTCATTAATTAGGTAATTACTGTATCACCATTGTGTCATAGATAAATTAAATTATTAAATGTATAAAAATTATAAATAAAAAAAAATTATGTAGGAAATATTTTTATATTTCTAATTAATATTTATAATATAATATATCTTATGTATTACCCTATATTAATTTTTTTAGAAATTAAACATTGATTTTAACTCTTTTAACTCTTCTTTGAATTAAATTATAATAAATGTCCAAATCTAATCCAAGTGGACCTAAATGATAATATTTTATTCCTACAGTTTTTTTTTGATATTCACTTTTACAATAGAATTAGGACATGTTTTAGTGTAATATTAATATCATTATTACCATTAATTACCGTATTTACTTTTAACTGTCGTAAATAAAAGTAAAAAAGTTACTATTCACCAAAAATTAATTTCATCTTATTGAACCAAATTTTACTCCTTAATGTTAACCGTGTTTCTCAGATTTCAAAAATTCCACTCACAGAAGCGTTAAAATTATGTTTTACATGAATTTCCAAATTCTCCTAGGAGGTGGGTAAAAGACGGTGAAAAGTTCAATTAAATTTTTATGTATCTAAAATTATTCTATACTAACTTCATTGAATTAAACTGATCTAATATAGGTATTATATAACTATTTTGACATTAATAAATTTAAATAAAATAAATAATTATTTAAATAAAATTTCATTTTTCAACATTAACTTACTGTTTTTCACTATTGATCAAAAATTGAATGTTTTCAGAAAAAAACCAAAAATTCACCCTATGCTAATTTTGATATTCCAAATCCAAATATGAAGTCCATTTTGAATGATAATATGTATAAAATTTCAAAAAATTTGTATTACTATTCATAACGGCTAGTTTGATTGGTTGTGGTGTGTTTTAGAACTCGAAGTTGCGTACAACACGCGCTATTGTATTATTCAAATGGAAATGTACTTTGGAAGTTTGAGGTGTTACATTCTCCCCTACCTCAAATAATTTCATCCTCGAAATTTCTAGAAAATTATTATATAAAAAGACTCCAGTGGTTCTTCATCACAAGTTCCTCGGGTTCCCACGTTGCCTCTTCCATCTTATGGTTTCTCCAGAGAAATTTTACATGACGAGTCGTCCGGTTTCTCAGCACTTGTTCTCTCATATAAATAATCCTAAATGGATCTTCGCAATAAGATAGACCAGGTTCCAGTTCTATTTCCACATAGGTGAGTACATGTGTTGGGTCAGACATGTATTTTCTCAACAGTGATATGTGGAACACATCGTGAACTTTGGAGAGACTTGGCGGCATTGCCAAATGGTAAGCTACAGCCCCAATTCATTCTACAATTTCGAATGGTCCGATGTACCTAGGACATAATTTTCCCTTCATTCCAAAACATATAACACCCTTCCATGGAGATACCTTCAAGAAAACATAATCTCCTACCTGAAATTCCAAATCCTTCCTTCAGTTGTCAGCATAGCTCTTCTACCCACTTTGAGCTACTTTGATGTGGTTTTCGATTACCTTTACCTTTTCCATCATTTCCTCCACCAATTCTGGGCCTACGAGTTTTCTTTCACCAACATCATCCCAACAGGTTGGTGTGCGACATATCTTTTCATATAACACTTCATTTGGTGCCATCTGAATACTTTAATGGAAGCTATTGTTATATGAAAATTCGACCAGAGGTAAATATTGATCACACATACCCTGAAAGTCAAGTGATCATGATCTCAACATGTCTTCTAGGGTTTGAATAGTCCGTTATGATTGTCCATCTATTTGAGGGTGGTAGGCGGTGCTCAAATGAAGTTCAGTAAGGCCTTCTGAAGACTATTCCATAATCATGATGTAAAACAGGGATCACGATCAGAAATAATAGATAGGGGTACTCCATGATGTTTCACAACTTCATTAATATATATCCTTTCTAATCATTCAAATGCTAAATCTTCCCTTATATCATGAAAATTTGCTGACTTGGTACGACAATCAGTGATGACCCATATTGCATCGTTCTTTCTAGGAGTCTTTGGTAGTCCCATGACAAGGTTCATCATGATATTATCCCATTTCCAATTAGTTATGGGAAGAGGTTTCATGACTCCTCCAGGTTGTTTCCTTCCACCTTTCACTTGTTGACAAACCATACATCTTGACACAAAATCAGAAATCTCCCTCTTCATGTTGTCCCACCAAAAATGTTCCTTCAAATCTATATACATTTTGGTGATCCTAGGGTGTATAGAGAAATTGGAACTATGAGCATCATCCAACAATTCCATTTTTAGATAAGGTATATCTGGAACTCAAAGACTCTTCCAAAATTTCAAAATTCCATCTTCATACACAAAGTCACTCAATCTCCCATCATTCACAGCTTTAATATTCTTTTGAAACTCTTTATCATCAGTCTGATAAGTCCTTATACATTCTCATAAAGATGGTTTGGAAACCATTTGAAAAATTATTGATGTTTCACCTTACATGGTTATTCCCATATTCATATTTATTAGATCCATGAAAATAGGATCCCTTTCAATTCTCATATTATTCAAAACTCCATGATATTTTCTACTCAAAGCATATGCCACCTAATTTTCCTTCCCTGGGTGGTAGTGTATCATGCAATCATAATCCTTGAGTAATTCAAGCCATCTCCTTTGCCTCATGATGAGTTATTTTTGTGACAAAATATACTTCAAACTCTTGTGATCAATATAAATCTCACATTTTTCACCATAGATGTAGTGTCTCCATATCTTCAATGAAAATATCACAACTACTAAGTCGAGATCATGAGTAGGATAGTTTTCCTTAGGAATTTTCAATTGTCATGATACATAGGCAATAACCCTATCATTCTGCATGAGGACACAACCAAGTCCTTTCATTGATGCATTACTATAAAAAATGAAACCATCATTCCACGATACTAGAGTCAATATAGGATAATTGGCTAATCTTGTCTTCAGTTCTCTAAAACATTCTTCACATTCTTGTGTCCAAACAAATTTAACCCCTTTATGTGTGAGCTTTGTTAATGGGTTAGCCAACCGGGAAAAATTCTGGACGAAACTTTGACAATAACATGCTAAACCAATAAAACTACGTACCTCAGTTATACTCGTCGGTGATGGCCATTCTTAGATTGCTCTTATATTAGAAGGATCAACAGACATTCCATCCTTAGAGATAATATTGCCATGAAATGAAATCTCTTGAAGCCAGAATTCACACTTGTTAATCTTCCCATATAATTCATGTCGTCTCAGAGTCTTCAATATAATGCACAAGTGATTTTCATGATATCCATAGAATTTTGATTATACCAAGATATCATCAATATATACCACCACAAAATCATCAAGATATTCCTTGAAAACTCTGTTCATTAGATACATGAAAACAGAGTGTCAATTAATCGGTCCAAAAGGAATTACTGTAAACTCATAATGCTCGTACCTGGTTTAAAATGAAGTCTTCGGAATGTCTTCCATCATCACCAACAACTGATGGTATCCCGATCGAAGGTCAATCTTTGAAAAGCATTGATCTCCATGTAGTTGGTCAAATAAATCATCAATGCGAGGTAGGGGATACTTGTTCTTTATTGTTATACATTGATCTCCCTATAGTCAATTCACAACCTCATAGATCCATCATTCTTCTTAACAAAAAGGATAGGGGCTCCCCATGGAGAAACACTAGGGAAAATAAACCCCTTATTAATCAATTCCTCTAGTTGTTTATTTAGTTCAACTAATTCTATATTGTCCATTCTATAAGGGGTCTTCGATATAGGCCTTGAAAAAGGAATTAAATCAATGGGAAACTCAATTTCTTGTTCGGGGGGGATGTCCAGGTAAATCTTACAGACACACAACTGCATATTCTTTCACAATAGGTACATCCCCTATTTGAAAATTCCTTTCCTCACCCACAGTTATTTCATTCTCTTCCTCCCCAATAATTGATTTTAGTGGAGCTACTGGGGGTGGATCTAGATAAGAATCAAGTGGTGATGATTCTTCTCTAAAGATAATGTGTTCTTTATCATCATCATCAAAAATTGTAACCTCTTTATTCTTACAATAAATCTTCACATCATGGTCTGAAATCCAATCTATACCTAGGATTATATCAAACTCAATCATAGTTATGATGATGATATCAACAGATAAAGAACATTTATATTCTCTAATGGGGACTGATTCACAAAACATTATTGTGATGATACATCCCTTAGGAGTTTTAACAGATAACTCCCTTATTAAATCAAATTGAAAATATCTAATTCTCTTAGAAAACTACGAAGATATGAAACAATGCGATGATCCATACTCAAATAATGAATTTTCTACACATGAGGAAACCATTAAATTACCTGCCAACCCGTCTTTCGGAGCTTCAACCTCAGCAGTTGCGATAACATAATCATGGACTAGATACCTTGGACTTTTATGAGGAATGTTCCCCTAATTATTAGGATAATCATTTTCATAATTTTTCATCTCCCTGAAACTGTAGAATTGAACATCGTAGCATCTTTCTTCCCCTTGCAATCACGAGTTTGGTGGCATTTTTCACCACACTTGTAACAGACTCTCATTCCTTTTAAGAAAGTACGAGGGTGTTTATTTCACAATTACTGTAGGATGGATATTCAAATTTTCTTGTTTATCCCCTTATGTCCATTTCTAGAGTGATCAGATGATCTCTTCTTCCTTTTCTTTTATTTAAAGTCGTAAGAGTTAGAGAATTCCTCTTCTATCTTGATAGTACATGAGACAATGTATTCATATGACGAGAAGGATTGTGAGACTAATGCTCGATGAAGAAATGGTTTTAACCCATCAAAGAAACGATCAATATTACTCCTCGTGTTACGTATATAATCTACTATATGCCTCACTAACCTTGAAAAGCTAGCTTCATACTTTGCGACATTCTCATCCCCCATTTGTCTCAAACTCATAAATTTCCTTTCAATATCTGCTTGATGGTTATGAAGAAAGTATTTTTCTATGAAAATATCATTAAACTAACTCTATTCCAGATTTGATACGTCAGCATGTTCCATCATATTTTAAATCAATGACCACTATTGATCAGTATATCCAGTGAGGTGGTAAACTGCCATGAAAACTTTTTTTCTTTCACTACTCCCCAAGGCCTGAAATATTTTCTCTAGGGAACTTATCCATTTCTCATATACCAATGGATTTTTAATCCCATTGAATGTTGGTGGTTGTTTCCTCATGATGCAATCTAACATTAAACATCCGTGTTTTGGATCGGTGTTCTCCATACGAGTAAGGTTATTATTCATAACCTAAGTGAGTTGTCCCAATATACTGATAAGCTGATTAGCACCAGTTGCATCACCATATCCACTATAATTATCTTGAGAAGGAAGTAAATTCTGACATGGAGTGAGTGCATTTATACAGATTCCATTTCTTCCACTAGGCACCATTTTTAAACAATGGCATAAACTAGATCAGTTTATAAATCAAAATACATAATTCTTGAACTTGTAAAACATTTAAAATAAATTCAATAGTTTATTGATATAATCCATAATTATAAAAAATGTATTCTTTGATAAAAATATACTCATAAAACCTTAATAATGGTTTGTAAAAAAATGAGAATTATCCTAATCATATCCCCCAGGAGTATCAAAATGAAGAGTGCCGTAAGGCTCGTTGTCGTGCACCAGTTCCCGTTCGAGTCTATCTCAAAGCGGTGTTTTCATGTTTTACCCCTAGTTACATCTGTGCCACAACCACCTCTACCTGCTCATATCCAGACAAGGATGTATTGGTTGGAAAACTCAAAAATATCTACAATACCAAAATTCTAGGGAGTTATTCTACACTAATCCTCAATGTCCATCTTAGTTCTATGTGCTATAATCAGAGTTTATCTAAATCTAGAATCCAAGGTTTGAACAAAACATCCTCTAATATAAACTGTAACGCCCTGACCCCAGTTACCCATAGTCGGTACATTAATATATAACATTTTCATGATCATAAAATATCAAATCTCTAAAGACTGATTAGTTTAGTAGCCTTGGAAACACTAGATATATATATAAGTATTACATTACATCATAAAGTAAAAACAACTACAACAACATCATGTCTTCATAACCCCTCATACTATCCCTGCAGGTCATTCATAAAATACTTTTTCACATCCTGGAAAAAATAACGAATTGAAAAGGGTGAGCTCATATGCTCAGTATGGATAAAAATATAGCAGAAACTTTCATAATTAAACATTATCTATTAAGGCAATGTATATCTAAAAAAAGCCTTTTAAACTTGATATTCAGCATAATATGGAAGAAATAAAATGAAATAATTCCATTTACTTATTCACATTGATATTTTACTAATTTAATAATCACATTCAATATCAATAACCACTTTCATAATGATGGAATGCATAATGCCAGACTATGATAACCACAAAGTCAAGGCCTTGTGCCAAGACAACAAATAAGATTTTGTCAAGGCCTTGTACCAAGACACTAGTTTGTCTCTTGAGACCTACCGATGCATCGAGGAGCTATAATGGGCTCCACCCGTCACTTATTAAGTCTAATGCATTCCTCATATGAATAGTTTTAAATATAACATAAACATTCTTATTAAAACTAGCATATGAAATTTCAATACTTTCTCCATAATCCATGAATGGTATAAAAATAACACATCCATAGTAAAACATATCACAAAACCTTAAATACTATATGGAAGTTTTTTATCATAATAAACCAACTTCAAATAAGCTTAAAATCTTTCAAAGGATGTTGACATAGAAGAAATCAAAACTATTTGAGATAAATATCTCTTTTTTTGAAATCATTTAAAAGTGACATAATTATAAAATAAAAGATTTACTTTCAAAATATTCTTATAATCTTGTAAGGTAAGCTTCAACAATTTTATAATGGCGTAAAATAGCCGCACCCACTGTATAAGTTAAAAAAATACATTCTTACCTTAATTAGGTCGAAAAGTTAAAAAGGACCTTCTTTGGAAAACAACAAAAACATTCCTTTAAAAACATCTTATAAAATGTCAAAAAAGGTTATAAATGACTTTAACCCATATTCTGTAAAATATTAATAATGTTATGAAATACATTTTTAAGAAACATGGATGTTGATGATAAAGAGGTCCCAGTAGATAATTATATATAAAAAACCTCGGATAATGAAGTAATTATAAAATAAACCCTTACCTTGTACTTTTCCTTGGTTGAGGGTATTTTAACTTCCTGTATAATAGTGAAATAATTGTTATTAAATTATTCATGAATCATATACATTAATATGATATCATATATGATCTTTTAACATTGCATTGTTAGTAATATCTTTGTATTATTGTTGTTTCGGGTGTTAACGGATTCGTTTTCCTTTATATAATTTGTTATGTAAGTCGTGTTTGTTATGAATAGGTTGTATATTATTAATATAAAAAATTATATTAAGTCTTTAAACATTATTTTTAACCATAAAATGAAAATTATTCTTGAATGAATATGATGGGGAATGAATCTCATCGAGTTCATGGAGATGGTAGTCCATACGTACGCATGAGTGACAATATAATTATTTTGATTTTAAAATAATATATAATTGGGTTGTATATAATATATACTGAATCTTTATCATGTTATGCTTATTATTTACATCAATTAATCTATATTATCATAGCCATCCAAATAATAATGTTTTGATTAATAATTACACCACGACGTGGACACGGTAGGCCGTACACACGCACGTATGGTGACATTTCATTCAAAGGATGGATAGAATACTGAATATGGTTGTACCATATTTATAATAACATCTCCATATATAGAATATACTAGAGTTTTTATTTTAGAATGGAAATAACAAAGAATGAAGAAGTTGAAGAAGAAAGGAACTTGAAAGATGGTGGCGAAAATATTACCTCTTCTTTGGGTTCTTCCTTTTGATTTGATCAAAAGGGATCCTTAGGATAGCTTTCTAATAAAATTAAGGCCTCTAGGATGAATTGAGGGAATTTTATAGAATATTTGTGTAGGTTTTTTCCAATCTAAAAGGCTTTGAAGGTATGAAGAATTGGTTAGAAGTGTTGTCCTTTTTTAAGGGGGGGCTCTTTAGAAATAACTTAAAGTATTATTTTATAATAAATTCATATTCAGTTTCTAATGAATCAAAAGTGTATTATTTCTAGTTTAAGGTGAGGATGGTTATAAATCATTTCAACCAATAGATTTTAGACAGGTTTGTGTAGTTATATTAACCTTATCTTTTAGTTTTAACTCTTAGTTAATTAGTTTTACATTTACCATGTCTCTTTGTATTTTTATATGTTATGGTTAATAAACATACAGTAAACTTCCAATCAACCCCCCCAAGTGGTACATTAATGAGATAAATATCATCATATAAGTAATTTGGCCGATCCTTAGATTTTTAGGAATAGAATATCAATTTATAATATAATATTTGTTTTAAAATCTATTTTATGTCAATTTTGACACTATTGGGTATTTTGTTTTTTCTAAATTCATGACAGCATTATTAATTAGAACCTAATTCATTTAATCAACCCCAACATTTCATATTAACCTATAAAAATCTCATAATTCATTAAAAATCTCAAAATATATTTATTTGGGTATTTATAATATCAATTATCTTAATATTTCATTAATTAGGTAATTACTGCATCACCATTGTGTCATAAATAAATTAAATTATTTAATGTCTAAAAATTATAAATAAAATACCATTATGTAGGAAATCGTTTTATATTTCTAATTAATATTTATAATCGAATTTATCTTATGTATAACCCTATATAAAAAATGTTTTAGTAATTAAACATTGATTCTAACTCTTTTAACTCTTCTTTGAATTAAATAATAATAAAAGTCCTAATCTAATCCAAGTGGACCTAAATGATAATATTTTATTCCTAATGTTGTTTTCGGTTGATATAAACTTGTCTAATAGAATTAGGACATGTGTTAGGGTAATATTAATATCACTTTTACCCTTAATTACCCTATTTACTTTTAACCGTGGTAAATACAAGTAAATAGTTACAATTCACCAAAAATTATTTTCACCTTATTGAACCACATTTTACTCCTTGATATTAACTGTGTCTCTTGGATTTTAAAAATTCCACTCACATAAGCGGTAAAATTAGGTTTTACGTGAATTTCCAAATTCTCCTATGAGGTGGGTAAAAGATGGTGAAAAGATCAATAAAAATTTTATATATCAAAAATTATTCTAAAATAACTATAATGAATTACAATGAAATTATATAGGTATTATGTATCTATTTGGACCATAATTAAATTTAAATAAAATATATAATTATTTAAATAAAAATTCGTTTTTAAACTATAACTCGGTGTTTTTTCACTATTCATCAAAAATTGAACGTTTTCAGAAAATTACCAAAAATTCACCCTTGGATAATTTCGATATTCCAAATCCAAATATGAAGTGCATTTTGATAGATAAAATGTATAAAATTTCAAAAATTGGGTATTACTATTCATAACGGCTAGTTTGATTGGTTGTGGTGTGTGTTAGAACTCGAAGTTGCATACAACACTCGCTATTGTATTATTCAACGGGAAATGTACCATGGAAGATTGGGGTGTTACAATTGTTTGTGCATCAGATTACATATCAATACACAAGTTTTAGTGAACCAAGACATTTAGATATAACATTACATGATTTTAAGCATAATTACACATCATAGTACAAGCCATGTATCATTAAGGCTAGTGTCTTGGAAGACTCCGTACATGAAACATAAAACATGGTGCTAAAAAACATTTATATATTTAATCACCATAAATGGCTCCTAATTTATTCTGATCCATTACCTCTGCACATGGTACTGTGTGGAACAAATGACCAAAGGGATTAGCTAAAAATCCCAATAAGGGAATGAACATAAGGATATGTCTTAAGCACATGAGTTAAGAGGCATGACACAATGATATCCAAATCACGGAACATATAAAATCGTAACATATAAGCATGTGATCATATTAACATGGAATAATATAAATTTGGTAGAATCATAAAATATGTATTTAGTACAGGTCATGTCTAACTGCCAGTCCCATTTCCAATTTTAGTACGGGTCAAGGCTAAATGGAAATCATGTTTCCTATTGTAGTACGGGTCAAGGCTAACTGCCAGTCCCGTTTCCCAGCACATATAATGAAACTTAACCTTACCTAATGCATTGGAGCTCTATCTAGATGAACCCATCTCAATATTATCAGGAATATTCTTTCAAAATAAATAATCATACATAATATACCACACATAAACATAAGGGTACCCATTGAAAGAATTGTGTACCATAATCATGACATAAAACATAACCATTTGGTGTATCGTGAAAGTGTCCATGAAAGAAAGGGATTAGAACATATATGGGTGTTCATACGGTAAAATAGTAATATAATATGGTAAGCAGTGTCAAATAGAAGTGACAACATATAAGAAATGTATTTTACAAACATTAGCATTAAAAAAAATTTTGTGCAGTTTTAATGAAAATACTATAGAGATTTTAAAATAGAAAATAGTAACATATTTTATATAAAAACAAGATTTAACCAAGAAGGATTTCATAATAAAAATAATGATTTTATAAGGACAATTTTGGCTTAAAAATAGTGTATAATGACATTTAAATTGGGTAAAAATTTGGAAATTTCCCTTAAAAAGGTTTGCTTATCGAAAAGTTCTTAAGAGGGAATATTTTAAAAACTTGTATATCCCTGAAAGAGAGTATTGAAGGTTTATTCATAAATGAATTTTGTAAAGATATACATCATTTATAATATATACAGAAATAGATAAGATAAATCAATTTTAATATAAATATTGATAAGGCAACCCGAAAGAACAAAGATGGTTCTGGTAGAATTTGTTACAGTTTTTTGGCATGGTCTTGGGTGTACCTAAGAGGGCGTGATTAGTGATAAAAGGGGATTTTCATAACTTATAAAACATGAGGATTGTATGGGTGAGGGGAGTAATCATACTAAAACATTTGGTATTACACATAAAAAGGCATAGCATAGATGACATTCTTGATTAATATAGAAATTGAGAGGCTCCCTTACTTTAAATCAGTTGGTGTTCTCAACATGTTATTAAAGACCTAAATAAAAAAATTGGGATTATTAATTAAGTATTAAATAACCTTTTATATATTTAATTAGTTTATTATGATCATTTTATGTTCAGTTTTAACTGTTTTGATTGGTTATGAGGTTCAATTTCATTGTTCGGTATCGTTTGTTTACTTTTTTTAATGAGCGGTTCGCTTTTGTTCATGTTTGGATAAACTTGTAAGATGAAAATGATTGGTCATAGTTGAAGTTATTTGATATTAGTAAAAATATAGGATATTAATTGATTTTAAATATAATTTTGTTACTTAGAGTGAATTCGACTTATTATATAAAACCATAGTGACAACAATTTTTTAATCGATGGGTTTCATTACAAAAAACATGTTTTTCTTCATAAATTAATATCATTTATACAAAATAATTACAAAAAATTAGGATATAGTACATATATAATAATATGGTTCAACCATAGCACAAATTGTTTCATTACCATAATTAAATATTATAATAGAAATTGATAAATAGTTGTCCTTGAATGAGAAAAATTAGAGCATCTCTAACGGTGCTTTCATTTCATTCAAATAAAAAGGTTGGGAAAGGAGAGGAGATAATGAAATTTAAAATTATCATAAAAACATTCTAGTACATTTTTGTTACTGGAGTTATCATAATATTTGGGTGAAGGGAGGTGAGGAAAGAAACAAAAAGAAAAGAACTTAAAATAATGAAGGAATTGGAAAGAGGAATTTACCTCTTGAGACTTCCTCCTTTGAGAACCTCTTAAGGGGAGAGGTTTTAATATTTTGAAGAGTCTGGGGTATTTTTTACCCGGGGAGGATCTTGGGGAGTTATTTGGAATATTATTTTCAAGTCACAAGGCTTGAGAGTAGTGAAGATAAGAGGGAGTGAGGGGGGGTTATAGTGGAGGGGAGTAGGGTTATCATAAATATTTAATCATTAGTTCATTATTTCTTCACATGACAAGAAATAGTAAACATCTTATTACCAAGAACTGTAATAAATGCATGTGACTTAGAAAAAAAGGAAATTTAAATCATCCATGACACAAGAATGATTCATAAATTATGGTTTTAGTATTTATTTTGAATTATCGTATTTTACTATTCAAAAAAAATTCAAGTATTTTAGAAAAATCTCAAAAATTAACCGTAAACATTTTTCGATGTGTAGATTCCAAAAATGAATTCCATTTTGAAAAATAATTTACTAAATATTATTATTTTAATATTTAATGAAAATCATAATTTATTCTCAAAAACCAAATTTAAAACATTCTTTTACTTATTCTGAAATATAGGTATATCGTACATTCAACTTGAATATTTTTTTTATATTATCATAGGTAAGGTTACTATTCACTAGGGTATATCACTATTCATAGGGGTTTGTTACTATTCATATGGGTAGGTTAGTATTTAGCAAATAAAAATTTCCTAATCGGCCTCTAAATAACTTACTGATTACGACCTTGTATGTCATATTTTCAAAATTCCAAACACCTAAGTGACAAACTTATGTTTATAGGTCACTTATCACTTAAAAGTTCATTATGTTGTGTTATCATGTGATTATATGAAATATTTATAAGAAATGAATTTCCATTTATAAAATATTGGATTGTTACATTCATCCACCTTTAAGAAATTTCGCCCTCAAAGTATCATTTTACATTCAAATCCATAAACTAGTGGGGGTAGATTTCCTACATTGCTTCCTATAGTTCCCATGTTACCTCTTCGTACTTATGGTTTCACCGTAGTACCTTGACCAGACGAGTAGCCTTGTTGTGTAGAACATTGTCTCTACAATCCACAATATTCAATGGCTACTCCTCATAGGAATGATCATCTTCCAACTGTACCACCTCTGAAAAGAGTATATGTGAAGGTTATGGTATATAATTCCTTATGAGGGAAACATGAAAGACATCATGTACTTTTGACATGGTAGGTGGAAGTGCCAGTCGATATTCCATAGCTCTGACTCGATCCAGGTTTTCTAAGGGGCCGATGTACCTTGGAATTAACTTCCCTTTCTTTCCAAACCTCATGACCTTATTACATGGAGAAATTCATAGAAATACCATGTATCAAACATTAAAATCAAAGTCTCATCGATGATTATCTACATAAATCTTCTGCCTACTCTTGGAAACCATGATATGTTTTTGAATGGTTTCCACCATATCCACCATTTTTTCAACCATTTTGGGTCCTAGCTACTTACGCTCACCGAATTCATCCCAACACACCGCTGTTCTGCACATTTTCTCACAAAGGGTTTCATATGGTGTCATTTGAATGCTTAATTGGAAGATGTTGTTATAGGAGAATTCAATAGGTGTAATGTGTTGGTCACATCCTCCTTTGAATTCCATATAACATGCTCTCAACATGTCTTCTAGTGTCTAAATATTTTGCTCATATTGTCCATCTGTTTGAGGATTATAGGCCGTACTGAAGTTCATTTCAGTGCTTAGAGCATGTTGGAGGCTTTTCCAGAACATCGAGGTGAATCTAGGATCATGGTCAGATACAATAGATAGTGGTACTCCATGCAGCCTTACCACTTCTTTGATGTAAATCCATGTAAGTTGATCCAATGAGAAGTCCCCTTGAATCGAGATAATGTGAGTTGTCTTTGTAAGACGATCCATAATAACCCATATAGCGTTGTTTCATCTGGATTTCCTTTGATGTCCAGTGACAAAGACCATAGTAATGTTCTCCCACTTCCATGATAGTTTGGGTAGTGGTTACGTCATCCCCATATACTTTTTCCTCTCAACCTACAATTGTTAACATACCAGACACTTTGATTTATATTTAGAAGTCTTTCTTTTCATATTTTCCCACCAAACGTTTTCTCGGAGATCTTGATACATATTTGTGCTCCCTGGGTGGATAAAGAAGGTCGAGATATGTGCATAATTCAAAAGCTCCTTCTTTATCTGTAGATCAGATGGTACACATAATCGTGTCCCAAATCTTACAAATCCTTCCTCATCAATTTTAAAATCATATGATTTCCTATTTATGATAATTTCCACCCTTTCCTGAATTTCTACAAATTTTATTTGAACATATTTTATTTTCTCAAAGCGAGATGGTTGAGAAATCATTTGAGAAAATATTGATGATTTTTCTCCCATAATGATTCCCATGTCAATTGTTCCTAAATATATGAAGATCAGATCCTTTTCAAATATCATCATTGATAATGATGCATGATCCTTTCTACTTAGATCATCCACCACATTGTTTTCCTTGTTGGGATAGAAGTGGATTGAGGTGTCATAATCCTTGATGATCACTATTCATCTTATCTATCTCATATTAATATCTTTCTGTGTAAATATATATTTGAGACTCTTGTGGTAAGTATATATCTCACATTTCTCCCTATAGAGATAATGCCGCTAGATTTTTAACACAAATATCACAGCGGCCAACACCAGGTCATGCATAGGATAGTTTTTCTCATGGAGTTTCAGCTGCCTTGATGTATAGTCCATCACCTTATCATTTTGCATTAGCACACAACTTAATACTCTCTTAGAAGAATCACGATACACCATAAAGAGTCCTATATTTGTAGGGAGTGTGTGTACTGGTGCAGTGATAATCCTCTTTTTCAACTCCGTGAAACAGTCATCACATTCATGTGTCCAGAAAAACTTTACCCCCTTCTGTGTCATCTTGGTCATTTGGTTTGAAAATCGTGAAAAGGTCTTCTTGAATTGTCGATAATACCCACCATGACCCAAAATGATGTGGATATCTGGTATAGAAGTTGTGCAAGGACACTCTTTAATTGGATTCATCTTGGAAGGGTCCACAGATATCCAATTACTGGTGATAAAATTCCCTAAGAATGATACATCCTCCAACCATAACACACATTTATTGTACATTGCATAAAACATCTCCCTTCACAATGTCTTTAACATAGTATTCAAATTATCCTCATATTCCTCCTTACCCTTAGAGTATATCAGAATATCATCAGTAAATACTACCATAAATTTGTTGAGGTAATATCAAAATAATATATTCATTAAATCCATGAAAATTTCTAGAGAATAATTGAGTCCATAGGGAATCACTATGAACTTATAGTGTCCATACATCATTCAAAAGGTAGTCTTGGGAATATCTTCCTTTCTCACCTTTAATTGGTGATATCCCGACCAAAGGTCCACATTTGAGAAATAACTGGACCCATGAAGCTGATTGAACAAGTCATCTATCTATAGTAGGGGATACATGTTCATTATTATTATTTTACTGAGATCATGATAATCAATGAAGAGGCACATTGATCAGTTCTTCTTCTTGATGAATAGGACTGGCACACCCCACAGTGAAGCACTCAGGAATATAAAACCTTTCTCCATATTCTCCTGTAATTGCTTCTTTAGCTCTTCCATCTCTACGGTGTCCATTCTGTAAGGTGTCTTTGAGATAGGTAGAGATCCAGGGATATGATCAATTGATAACTCAACCTCTCAGTCTAGAGGAAGACCAGGAAACTCTTTAGGGAATACATTAGTATAATCCCTCATGATGGGCCTGTCTTCAAGAATTATTATCTCCTTTGTCTCAATCATTTGAGTAAGATATGATTTCTCAAAAAGAAACAATATCCACACTTTAGACAAATATTCTATAGGAGACTCATCTTCCACCATACACTTTTAATGAATCAGAGGATGCTTTGAGATGTGAAAAATGATCTCCCTTTCCCAAAGGATGGTGATGGTTTTTCATAATGATATATAATCCATGTTGAATATAGCATCAAACTCAACTAAATGAAGTATGATGATATTTGATTGGAGGTTCAGTCCACAAAAAATTAACCTGGGAGGAGTTATAAACCATGGATGAAACAATTTCCCCATTCGGTATTCTCACAGATAAATTCTCCTCCAAATTTTGAGTTGGTTTTTGAATAGTTCTACTAAACATGTTATATATGAAAGAATGCATATAAACAGAATCAATTTGTAAATTCTCTATTCATAAATTAATAAATATCATACCCATCAACACATTTATTTCTGGCTACACGTTAGTATTAGTGATATCATAATCCCTTCCTTTTATCCTTGGAGGTTGTTGTTGATTGCATCTGACAACCCTCAGCTTAGGGAAATTGATCGCATTATACCCACGATCTGTTCAGTTGTAACAATTCATTGCAGGATGAATGTTTATCTGAACCTTCCTTTCTTCTTCCACATTAGTGGTATTTTTCATATCCCTTTAGCAGTTCTTGGCCAAATGACCAAACTTTGAAAATTTGATGAATTTCTTGATTCCCTTCAGATGGTTAATATGATGCTTATTCCCACAAATTTTACAAGGGGAAAAGTCAGGATTCATTCCATCATGGGATTTTTTTATTAACCGACCATGTTGTTCTCCATTTTATGATTCTTGTAACATGGCCCACAAGACAACTGAGAGTCTCCAATATCCATTTCATCCTTGAGGGATCATTAGAAAATCTCTTCATACATGTCGATGTCTCGAAGTTCTAATTCTTTTCGTAGAATCGACTATAGTCCGCTAAAGATGTGATCCACCTTGCTTTTGGTGTTCATGACAAATCGAAAGGCATACATTGAAATCCTTATAATGGTTTCTTCAAACTCCCCAATTAACTCATATTCCTTCTACTTGAGTCCAAGGAACTATCCTTCCATCTTGAGGAGGAGGGTTTGAAGAAAATATTTATTGAAAAACATCCTCTAGAATTCTTCTAAATCAATGAAATCAATTCCCTCTTGGGACTTTGTATTCCCAATCAGTTTCCACCACTGATCAGCTTCTCCATCAAAATGATAGAATAACCCGTATAACCTTCTCTTCTTCGGAGCAATGGATGATGGATAATATATTTTCAATAGAGTAAATCTGTTGTTCTGCAAGGAGGGGATCTGAATATTCTCTAAACATGTGAGGCCTTTCCTGCATGAATGATTCTATGAAACATGAACATTCTTTGGAGGAGGAGGCTGTTTCTCATGATTCATGTTATTATTCATAACTCGAGCCAGTTGAGCAAGTACTTCCATGATGTTCTGAGCACTAAATTCTATCATATTAGGCATATCATAAGGGAAATATTCACATTGCCTATCATAATTCTTGTTGTAACGTGTTATTCTATTTCCATCCATTAACTATGAAAAATAACATATAATTAAAGGTCATTAATACTTATCTACTGGGCATAAAACTGAAACTTTTAATGAAAAATAATAAACTTATAAAAACAAGTATATCCTAACTTGTGATTCCTTATGTTTACAACTAGTTTATCCTCTATATATTTCTTAACATATATTTTTATGGGGTTTTTCTTTATCCATTAATAAAGGTTTTTACTAAGCTCATTAATCTACCAATGTATATCCCCCATGTGTGTCATAACCAAGAGTGCACAAAGGACAGTTGTTGTGTACTGTGATACCCCGGGTCATGCCCGAAACTCCCTATTGGAGTATTCACTCCTAGGTATATATGTGCTAGAGACGCCTCTACATACTCCTATATAGAAAAGGACGTCTTTTCATGATAAACCACTTACTCAACACTCACCAAAATGTAGGAATTTTTTCTTATACTTATTCTCATCCTAAATGTTCTCACTAAGGTGCCCTATTCCGAATCTCCAAATATAACTAGACCATCCTATGATACCAGCTATAGTGACCCATTCATTTTATATATAACATCACATGGTGTTAAGAATAATTATACATTGTAGTAAAATCCAAGGATCATTATGACTAGTGTCTTCGAATACTGGGTACATAAAACATAAAACATGGCGATAAAAAACATTTCTTTATTTAATCTCTATAAAGAGATTGTAACATCCTTTGATCCCTTCCATCTTCACATGGTTCCCTTGGGAACACATGAACAAAGGTATGAGATGAAAATCCCAGTAAGTGAATGAACATAAGGATAAGTCGTACACACATGAGTTAGGAGGCATGACATAATTATATCCAAATAATGGAACATATAAAATCGTATCAGATAAACATGTGATCATGTAAAAATGGAATCATATAAATGATGAAGAATCATAAAACATGTCTTTAGTAGGGATCAAGACTAACCGCCATTCATTTTTCACATTTTACTACGGTTCAAGGCAAACCGACAATCCTGTTTCCCATTTTAGTACGGGTCAATGCTAACCGCCAATCCCATTTCCCATCGCATCTAATGAGACATAACTTTACCCAATGAATTAGACCACTCTATGGGAACACCCATCCCAAAATATTCATTAATATTATTTCCACATAAATAATCATACATAATCAACCACACATAAACATAAGGGTACCCATGGAAAGAATTGGGTACTATAATAATGACAAAAAACATAACCAATGGGCGTATCATGAAAGTGTCCATGAAATAAAGGGATTACAACATACATGGGAATTAATAATGTAAAATATGAATATAACATGGAAAGAGGTGTCCAAAATTAGTGACAAAATATGATAAATGTATTTGAGAAACATTAGCATTAAAACATTTTTTTGTGCGGTTTTAAGGAAAATATTATAGAGCTGTTAAAATAGAAAAGACAAAAATATTTTATATAAAAAATAATTGAACCAAGATGATTTTAATAATAGAAGTACTGATTTTAGAAGTTCAATGGTGTCTTAAAATATAGTATAGAGTGAACATGAAATTGGGTATAAATTTGGGAAGTTCCCTTAAAATTGTTTTGCATATCGGAATGTTCTAAGGAGGGAATCTTTTAAAAACACGTATATCCCCATAAGAGAGTGATGAAGGGGTCTTAATAAATGAATTTTGGAAAAAAATAAATAATTTATAATATTTAAATGAATATTTAAGATAAGATTATTTTTATATTATGATATATAACAAAACCCGAAATACAAATAAGGTTCGGGTATAATTTGTTACATTTTTTCGGCAAGGTGTCAGGTGTACCTAAGAGGTCCTAATGAGAGACAAAATGGGTTTATAATTTATTAGAAAATAAGTGGTAATTATGGGGGAGGTGAATAATTATACCCAATCATTTTGTATTACACATAAAAATGCATATCATAGAGCAAAATCTTGATTAAGGAAGAAATGGAGACGATCAGTTACCTTAAATCAATTGGTGTTCTCCACTTGTAATTAAAGACCTGAATAAACAAATTAAGATTATTAATTAATAATTACATAACCTATTATATATTTAATTAGTTTATTACAATATTTTTATTTTCATTTATAACCATTTTTATTGGTTAGGAGGTTCAATTTCATTGCTCGGTGTAGTTTGTTTACTTTGTTTTAATGACCAATTCTCTTAATTCATGTATGGATAAACATGTAAGATGAGATTGGTTTTCCATAATTGATGTTATATGATATTAGTGAACATATAGGATATTACATAGTTTTATATTTAATTTTGTTACTTATAGTGAAGTCAAATTATTATATAAAACCATAGTGACAACTGTTTTTGTTAATCGATGGGTTTGATAACAAAGAACATGTTTTTCTTTATAACATTATAACATTTGTAAAAAAGGATTAAAAAACAAAAACAAGATATATTACATATATAATAATCTGGTTCAACAATAACCCAAATGTTTTAATTACATGAATTAAATATGATAATCGAAATTGATAAATGATTGTCCTTGAATGTGCTAAATTAGTGCATCTCAAACGGTGCTTTCATTTCGTTCAAATAAAAAGGTGGCGAAAAGAGATAATATAATGAAATATCCTATTAGAATAGAAACATTATAGTACATGTATGATACTAGAGTTATCATACTATTTGAGTGAAGGGAGTTGAGGAAATAAACTAAAAGAAAAGAACTTAAAAAAAATGAATGAATTGGAAAGAAGAATTTACATCTTGAGACTTCTTCCTTTGAGAACCTCTTAAGGGGAGATGTTTTGGTGTTTTGAAGATGATAGGGGATTTTGGACGTGGGGTAGGAACTTGTGGAGAAATTTGATTTTCATTTTTTCAAGGAACATGGATTCAGAGTAGTAAAGAGAAGATGGAGTGGGGGGGGGGTATAGTGGAGGGGAGGAGGGTTTTCATAATTTTTTAACCATTAGTTTATTATTTCTTCACAATACAAGGAATATTAATTATTCCATGACCAATAATAGTAAAAATTATTGTGAAATCAAACCAAAGGCCGTTTACATCATCCATGACTCAAGAATGATGCAGAAATTAAGGTTTTAGCATTTATTATGAAATGTCGAATTTTACTATTCATAAAAAATTCATGTATTTTAGAAAAATCTCAAAAAATAACCTTACCCTTTTTTTGATGTATAAAATCGAAATATGAATTCCATTTTTCAATAATAATTTTCCAGATATTGTTATTTTAATATATAATTAATATCTTAATTTATTACCAAAAACCAACTTTAAAACATTCATTTACTTATTCTAAAATATAGGTATATCATACTTTCTACATTAATATTATTTATATATTATAATATATAAGGATACTATTCATTAGGGCATATCACTATTCATAAGGGTATGTTACTATTCATAATGGTAGGTTACTATTCACCAATAATTATGTTTTTCTTATCGGACTCCAAATAACTTATTGATTGCAACCGTGTATGTCAGATTTTTGAAATTCCAAACACAAAAGAGAAAACATTATGTTTAAAGGTAAATTAGAACTTATTAGATCATTATGTTGTGTTTTAATGTGATTTTATGAAATATTTATAAGAAATTAATTTCCATTTATAAAAAATGGGGTTGTTACAGATGGACCTCAAGTTCTGATTTCCAACACAATAAACAAAAACAATGTCTGCGTGTGTTTGGAAATTGTTTTTATTTTGACCAATTTTGATTCATATCACTAGGTATGACATATTTATCATGGTAGATCTGTTTATTTATAGTATTCCACCATGTAGACATCCATTTAGGATTCCAGAGATAGTTTACGATGATGGCCTACCAAGCGATGAGGCATCGGTGCATGGCCCTCTTTCTGCGATGGTACCTTTGAGTGGTGTAGCAGCTGCACCACCACCTTTAGGGAAGAAGTTTCCACCAGCCCAACAATTAGACCATGCATGTCGACTAATCACATTGTAGCAGTTCCGGAGATAGGGGCCTTTGAGGTTTCTGGGTGAGAAAGATTTGGAGGCAGCTGAGGACTGGTTGGAGGCTATGGAACGGGTTTTCTATTTGGTCAAAACACCAGCAAACCAGACGGTGACTCTAGCTACTAGTCTCTTTGAGGTAACAAGAGAGAGATGGTGGAGCCTGATTCTCCAGTGTCATCATAAAGAACCCACCACTGTATTGGACTCGAAGAGCCTCTTCAGGGAAGAGTTTGTACCAGCGACAGTACGCTCTGTGTGTATTTAGGAGCTACTGCACTTACAGTAGGGAATTCTGACAGTTTCCCAGTAATCTGTGAGATTCACTGACCACTCCAGCTACTATGCCGACATTGTACATGACCCTTTCATTAGGGCTGAGGCATTTCAGAAGGGTCTCTAATGGGTGATTAGAGAGTCTATGATATTTCTCAACATACCGACGCAGACTGGAGTTCTAGATCGAGCACTTTTGGTGGAGAGTTTCCTAGATGAGTAGGCACTGACATCCAGATCCATCACCAGACGACATGTATTCGAGTCATATCCAACATGAAGTAGGCAGATGGCTGAAATACCCAAGAGGGCCAATCTATTTTGTGTACCAATCCTAGATGTATAGTTAGTGTTGTGGATCTCATGGGATAGAGGAGGTCAGAACAGGAGCAGACTATTCTACCCATGTGGTGGGATGGTCGCATGGATCATTACTGCCCGACCCACTGCACCAATGATCAAAAGACGATCAAGGGATCACTAAGAGAGAGGAATATATTCAAGTGAAGAGTTACACAGGGCGTGAGATGTGGAAGAGGAGTTTGTTGTGTTGGAGGTGGTTGGCGAAAATTGGAGGTTCTAAAGCCACCAACTACAGGAGGTCCACCATGAACATAGGGAGAAGGTAGGCATGGGTGAGCTCAGCATCAGGAAGTTGAGGCTTACGATCATGGCGCTCCAGATATGATTTATGATACGATCTGTTTCTACTCCACCATAGCTTCAGTTCTTATAGACACAAGTCTCAATCACTCTTTTATTTCCCCGGCTCATGTTCGGAGCATAGAGATTTTGATGGATTATTTGGCTCGATCATTAAGTTTAGAAACTCATACGGGAAAGGATTCAATGATTACACACTGGTTCTGGATGTTTGACATTACAGTAGGAGGTGATAGCTTCAGTTGAGATCTTTTAGTAGCATCTTCGATGCCTTATGATGTCATCTTTGGTATGGACCTGTTATCAACGGTCCATATTCATATTGACTCTTTTAGATGCAAAGTGAGATGTGTCTGAAGGATGGGACCATGATTTACTTCACTAGTGAGAAGGGAACATTTGAAGCTCAGGATGGACTTTATCGGAGGAGGGTTCAACCAATCACTCATCTGTTGGCTTGCCTTACCCTAGGAGTAGTTGATGATAGAAGTATGTGATATACTATAGTGGTGGACCAGTATGCTGATGTCTTTCCTAAGGATATTCCTCAACTACCTCCTCACATAGAGGAAGACTTATACATCAACATGTACCCCAATATGACAATGATATATACACCAGTATATTGGATGGCTCCCATGGAGCTTCGTCAGTTTAGGGTCCAGCTGGTGGACTTTCAAGGGAAGCGTTTCATAAGGCCCATTGTTTCTCCATGGGAAGCCTTGATTTTTTTCACCAAGAAGGAAGACGGGAGTTTGAGGCATTGTGTGGACTATCAGTTCCTAAACCAGGTGACTATGAAGACCATGTATCCACTCCCGAGGATTGATTATCTCTTGGATCAGTTGAATGGAGCTCGGTGGTTTTTGATGATAGACCTCAGATCAGGCGATCATCTGCTTTGGGTACGGGATGAGGATATACTAAAGACAGCCTTCTGATGCTGGTATGGCCACAATGAGATATTGGTCATGTATTTTTGTGTGAGAAACTCCCCAGAATTTTTCATGGGACACATTAATAGGATCTTAAAGCCTTACTATGATCACATTGTGGTGGTATTCATAGGCGACATCATGGAGTACTTAGTGTCGAAGGAGGAGCACGCCACTCAACTGCAGATAGTTTTGGATACACTCCGAGAGCACCAGATTAATGGTATGATCTTGATGTGCTAGTTCTGGATATGAGAGGTCCACTTTCAAGGAAACGTTATCTCAAAGGAAAGAGTTACAGTGGATCTGGTGAAGATAGAAGTAGTTCTTTCTTGGGAGCCATCCCAGAGTGTGACCAAGGTACATAGTTTCCTAGGATTGGATGGGTACTACCATATATTTGTACCTGAATTTTCCAGAGTAGTTGCACCCTTTTCTTCTTGAAAAATATGGTAATACATTTCTTATGGATATAGAGATTCCATCATAGTTTCTAGGAGCCGAAGTGGAGACTAATGGGAGCCCCATCATAAAGCTACCAGAATAGGGAGTTCGGTATGTAGTCTATTGCGACGCATTAGGGGCCGGACTAGGATGTTTCCTGATGTAAGAGCAAGTTGTTATTTATTATGGCTCATGATAGTTTAGATATCATGAGCAAAAATACACTACCCATGCCCTGGATTTAGTAGTAGTGGTCTTTTACTTGATGATGTGGTGGAACTACTTGATGGGAGAATGGTTTACCGTCTACTCTGATCACAAGAGTCTGAGGTATATCTTCTCATAGAAGGACCTGAACTTGAGACAACGGAGAGAGTTTGAGTTCTTCCAAGACTATGACTTTGAGATATTCTACACTCCTAGGATGGGAAACGTGGTGGCAGACGCACATAGAAGGAGGCCTAGTTTACAGTTGCTGAGTGAGGCGACAGAGCAGTTATCCATTTTTTAGTTATTATTCATGGATAGTGATGGGGTAGCTTACCTTTAGTCTATGACAGTCACTCCCCCACTCCAACAGCGAGTCAGGGAGTCCCATTGTGGGGATGTTGACTGCGAGACCTGATGTTCTCATATATTCTCAAGAGAGGTTCCTAAAATATTTTCTGAAGGTGGGGAGCATGTCATCCTTTTTAGAGGATTCCCCATGGTACCAATGATTATACAAGATGAGGTGTCGAGGGAGTTCCACACATAAAATTTGGTAGTACATCCTTGTGAGTAAAAGATGTAATAGGAACTCCATAATCAGAACTAGTGTCCACGGATGAAGAAAGCAGTGGTAGAGTTCGTATCATGATGCCTCACTTGTCAGCAAGTGAAAGCCGAACATCAGAAAACATCAGTCTTAGTACAACCACTTGAGGTGATAGAATGGAAGTGGGATGTCATCTCCAAGGACTTCGTGATAGGTCTATCATGTATGTCCAGGGGTCACGATTCCATCTGGGTGATCGTTGATTCACTCACTATGTTGGCCCACTTCCAACACATCTGATAGTAGGGATCATTAGAGGGATTATGATGCCTCTAAGTAAAGAAGATAGGACAACATCACGAGTTTCCATCAACGATCATTTTAGATAATGACGATCATCTTACCTCCTAGTTGTGGAAGGGATTACAAGAGGCTTTAAGGACTCATCTACAGTTGAGCACCATCTTTCATCATCAGACAGATGGTCAAATGGAGCGGACCATACAGATGCTTAAGGACATGCTGCATGTTTGCTTACATGATTGTGGTCGTACTTGGGAGGATCACATTCTCTTAGAGGAGTTCTAATACAACAACATCTTTCACTCCACCATCGGCATGGTTCCATTTGACACCTTGTTTGGGAGACCCTACAGATCACATATATGCAGGAAAAATCTAGGGGAATCAGCACTTATGGGTCCAGAGTAGGTAGGATCTACCACCGAGATGGTTTAGATCATCTAGGAGATGATGAAGACTACACAAAGAAGGTATATGTTGTGCGATGATAGAAGAAGAAGACCCATGGGGTTAACGGAGGGAGACCATATATTCCTATAGGTCTCACCTAGACAAGTTTTATGAAGATTAGGTTGGGGTGACAAGCTATGTATTGGACCAGACCTCTCCGGTCCATTCCATTGTGAATGTGTGGTGTTAGAGGGGTTCTGGAAGGTCATGGTGGCTTGGGGTGCATTTGGGTGGACTTTTAAGGAAATCTAAAGGGTTATGGACTTCACATGGGAGGCACATGGTTTGCCTAAATTATGCGGCCAAACTGTGCAAGGATGGTTTTGGAGGCGATCTGGAGGCTTATCTTCATGAATCAAAGCCGGTTTCCTGAGGTATGTGATCCTTTTTGGTTGATTTCTTAGATCTACCTAGATCTACTCCGGATCTTCTCTCGAGATCTTAGATCTACGCCTATTAGGGGTAGATCTATGTGTGTGGATTTCATTTATGATAAGCTTTGGTCTTGGTTGTGTTAGGAGAAGATACCTAAGGAGGATTCGTGGAAAATCGACCCAGTTTCTTGGGAGTTCTTCGACCATTGAGGTTTCTGTCAAAACCGTTGAGGTAGGGGATTCGTGCTTCTCTCTATTTTGTGTGCAATTGTATTGTTAGAATGTCTAATCCTACTGGATGACTTTGGAATTTACTTAATAAATATATTTGAACCGGATTAGGAAATTTCATCGAACGTATGTTGTTGCCTCATGTTTTTTCTAGATAGTGTGATATATATGTCATGATTGTTAGCATGTTGTTCATGACGAAATTGATAAAGAACATAAAGCTGGAATTAATTAATAATTAATTGGCTAAATATAAAGAGGCGTGAAAAAGAATATGGTTCTTGTTGTATTTTTTATGTTGATTAAATTGGCATAGTAAACATGTTAAATCATTGTGATAGCTTACTTATTTGGTTCATGATGTTGGAACAAAAGAGTTGAATTTGTTAATTCAAGATGGAATAAATAACTTGTTTGACTTCCATGAAGGGTTCAGAGTTACACTCTTGTTGTGAAATAGGGCTAAGAGCCTAATTGATGTGATGATTTTTTTTCCACTGCTTATGTTGTGATGTGACCCTGGAGTGGTTTTGTGATATCGTGTGTTGGGATGTGACCCTGGAAGGGTGTTGTGATATGTGGAGGCAGGGAGGCCTTGTGGTTGTGGCAGTGGATGACGCCTAGAGTGGCGAGATGTATCAGTTTATGCATGTGGGTGTCAGGGAGGACACCCAGGATGATAGAATAGAATGGATGTTTTTGTTGGATGCTTGGTGCTTTTTTTTGTTGTTTATCTGCTTTACATTTCCCCACTACTCAAGGTAGCTGGTCTTGCTTACCCTTATTCCCTAGAAGGCGAAGACATGCGGGGTATGCCATGTGCTTTTTGTCTTTAGCCTCTCAAGGGAGAATGGGTCTACGCTCTTGCTATAGGCGGTAAAGACTCGACGTGTAGTACGTCTACTCACCGTGTTGAGCCCCCTTGTGTTTAGTTTCATATGTTACTTTTATATAATGCATGTGAATATGGGAAAGTAATTAAATAATGAATGGTTGAATAAATGATGATTGTTGGAACCAGGTTCTTCAAAGCATGATTTGGTGTATGGTTTGTGTTTGTTGTCAATCCTCAGTGGAAGTTCACGGTGTGAACCAACAAAGCGATCATACCGTTCAAGCAGAAAACAGTTGTGAAGGTGGCGCTGTTTCCCAGTGTTTGCCAAATTTTTGGGCCTAAAAATCGGCCAATAAAGTAAAGTGTTTTTGGCAAAGGTACTTGCGCGCCGTGCTCTTGGAGGACAAAAGACTTGCACGCCATATGTTTTTGAGGATCAGAACATCAAAATTTGGCTAAGGAAAGAAGGTCGCGCAAGTGTTGGTTGGGTCGCGCAAGTGAGTTGCGCGACAGAGTTTATTGAAGACAAGACTTGCGCGCCGTCGAGGGACTTGCGCGCCGTCGAGGGACTTGCGCGCCGCCACGCAGGGGGTCCAGTTTGCCTATAAATACTGGACCACCCCTCCTCATTTCTAACGAAGTTCAAGGCCGAGAGATTGTTCGAGCTCTCGTCGCGCAGGTGGTTGAGTCGCGCAGGTGGTTGTTTTGTCGCGCAAGTAGAGCTTGCGCGCCGGTGTTTGGTTGTGCGCCCAAGGTGGTTTGGAAGAGAAAGGAAGTGGACCGCGCAAGTTTGTAGTTGGGGAAGGAAGAGTCACGCAACTCTGTTGATGACACTTGCGCGCCAGTGTGGACTTGCACGCCGTAGTGGGACTTGTGCGACTGTCTTGGAGAAGCGCGCCTGGTTTTGATGAAGCCCACCGGCGTGTTTGGAGCTGCACGAAAGCCGAGAGACTACTCGGTTCATTCGAGGAAAAGTGATATTCTTCTTCTGGTGAGAATCAGACTTCAATAGAGCATCTACATACAACAAAGGATGCACTCTTATGAAAATGAAGAAGAGACCTTCACGTCTATAAACTGAGTGGGACTTCACCAACGGCAGTGAGCCAGGGGGAGTCAACGGGAGTGACCCGAGGGACGCAGTGAGCTATCCCTATACTATTGTAAAGGAAGTGAGCCTGGGACAGAGTGTCTGTACCCGAACTTTTGTATTCGCAGCTAGTGAAGCATAGTGGATTTAGGTACGACCGGAAACCTGTCGGCGTATGCTCCTTGGACGTAGCCCTTAGTGGTGAACCAAGTAAAAATGGTTGTGTCTTCTCTGTGCATGTGAATGTTTTCATTTTGATCATAATCATCATACAGGTTCAACAAGTTCCTACCAACGTGGGAACAAGATCCAACACATTAAAAGAAAAAGTGGTCACCCTGATTCACCCCTCCCCTCTCAGGGTGTCCCGGGGTCCTTCAATGATAACACATGGGGTTGGAGTTGTTGAAACTTAATGATGAGTTTGAGAAATTTCGAAGGGAAAGTTTATTGTGATTGTGATGCCAATGAAGTTTAATGTGGTTTTGTTCATGGTGAATTAATGTGCAAAGAATTACTTAACGTAAAGATGAAATGATGAAAAAGGGAATAAAGTGACCTAATGAATTTCTTTAATTGGTTGTGTGTTTATTATACCCTCAGTGCTATTCTCCTACCCGGGGCCTACTGGAGGCGGGACCAGGGGTCATTATCTCACTTTTCTCATTGTCGGCCCAGGAGGGGTACACTTTTTGGGGAGGGGGTTGTGACAGAGTGGTATCAGAGGTCTGGTTGAGGGATAGGATGGACATTGACGTTAGGCATAGGTGAGGTTGCATGGGTTGGTAGGGAAATGGTGTCATTCATGTTTAGCAAGTGAGGTAAACACTGGAGACCGGCTGAGACATAGGCATTAAGGTCCCCCTATGATCTGATGTATGGAGACAAGTTTAGAGTCAAGTTCCTTTCTTCGACTGCGAATTATTCTAGTCACCAGGAGCTTCTTACCCTTCGATAGGGGAGCTCCACTGTTTGAGAGTTTGGAATCCATTTCAGGAACCTTTTACAATATTCTTCGGACCTGTTACCAGATGTGGAGGATAGGGATAGGCATTTAGAGGAGGCTTTGAGTCTATAGATCCAACATCAGGTCACTCCATTTATGCTTAAGGAATATCATGAGGTGATGGAAAGGGAAGAGGTTGTCGAGATGACTTTGTCCAGGACCAGATCATCACGAGTGGGGAATCAGCATGATTCCTCACGAAGTAGAGCTGTGGTTCGAAGTTCCTTGTTTTAATGGAAGAAGAGTTTCTGTTCAGCTGGGGGTAGGTCCCAGCCTTTCACATCTTGTTTTTCCAGAGGCAGCAAATCTCAGGACAATGCCAAGGGATCATTCACATGTTTTTCTTGTGGTGGTCATGGTCATCAGCAGCAGGAGTTCCCGACCATTCAATGCGGTCATCATGCACAAGGTGCTCTACTCTAGGTTTCTTCGTTGAGGCAGTTCCAGCGGAGGCAGCACTAGCAGGTGGCACCAACTTTCGATCAGCAGAGGGGAGATGGGTTCGGTAGGGGACAACCCCATGCCACTCCCCTTCCTCAGAGAGCAGAGCATGGCTGTGGTGGTGGTGGTCATCAGGGTCAGAGAGGCATGGAGGAGGGCGTGGTTAGCTTTATGCCCTAGCGTTGCCAGTGCTAGATGAGCCAGACGTTGTTCGAGGTACCATTAGCTTGTTTTCTACCATAGTGTATGCCTTTTTTGATTCAAGAGAGACACACTCCTTCATATCACCTACCCTTTTCCATGCATTGGGACTTGCGGTAGAGAGGCTTTCAATGCCCCTAGCATTGACCACGACACTTGGAGGTTGATCTGACTTGTTCGAAGTATGTAGAGATTGTGAGCTAGTGTTGGGGCAACACCGCTCTTAGGGATATTTCCTTTGTTTATGAATATAACCATATGATGTCATACTAAACATGGATTGGTTGTATTCAGTGTAGTCTATCATGGATTTCTTCAGGAAGAAGGTCGTCTTCATTGGTGAAGATGGAGAGCAAGTGGTTTTTTTTGGTGAACGAGATCCTCGGATGGGTCACAGGAGAGTTCCATACTTATCAACCATGGCGTATGAGATGATGTTGAGTTCTTCAAAGGTTCGGTAGTTGTCATTTATTGGGGTTGTACAGGAGTACCCTGATTTTTTTCCAGAAGAGGTTGTAGCCTTACCCCCTCGACGATAGATCGTGTATGGGATTGTGCTACAGCTAGGAGCATCTCCTATATCAACGTGTCTATATAGGATGGCCCCTTATGAGTTATGAGAGAAATGTATAAACCTTTTTGGTCTATTATAGAGTAGTTTTGTTCGACCATGTGTGTCACCATGGGGTGCACTGGTTCTATTCTTGAAGAAGGTCGACGGCAGTTTACGGTTGTGTGTTGATTATCGTCACATAAACAAAGTGACAATAAAGAATCAGTATCCTCTTCTGCGGATCAATGAATTATTTGATCATCTGAAGGGTGAATGTAGGTTCTCAAAGATCATCTTGTGATCAGGATATCATCAGATGTGTGTGAAGGATAAAGATATCCCGAAAAATGCTTTCCATTGTTGTCATGGGCATTATGAGTTTGTTGTAATGTTGTTTGGTGTGACGAATGCTCTAGCTGTATTCATAGGATTGATGAATGTTGTGTTCCTTGAGTTCCTGGATAAGTTCTTTGTAGTTTTCATCGATGATATCCTTCAGTAATCCACATCCGAAGAGAAGCATGCAATGCATCTACGAGCCATTTTGGGAGTTCTTTGTCGACATCAGCTATTCAGAAATTTTTCGAAGTGTGAGTTTTGGGATTGAGAAGTCCGTTTCTTGGGGCATGTTGTGTCCTGACAAGGAGTAGTTCTGGATCCATCAAAGATAGAAGCTGTTGTTTCTTGGTCATCCCCCAAGGCAATGTTAGTGGTGCGAATTTTTCATTGGTCTTGCAGGCTACTACCGGAGGTTCGTAGCCAATTTCTCCCTAATTGCAACTCCTCTGACAACTTTCACCAGGAAAGATTGGGATTTCATATGGAATGATCAGTGTCAATAAGCTTTCAAGTATCTAAAAGAGATGTTAGTAAGTGATCCAGTCCATTGTCTTTAAGTTGAGGGAGTATAGTTTGATGTTTTCTGTGATGCTTCACATCTAGGGCTATGTTGTGTTCTCATGTAGCAGAGGTCAGTTGTTTCTTATGGGTCAGAACAGTTATGTCCCCATGAACGCAACTATTCCACTCATGACCTTGAGTTGACATCCATGTTGTTTTATTTGATGTTGTGGAGACATTATATCATTGGTTAATGCTTTATGGTTTTCACTGATCATAAGAGTTTGAGTTATGTTTTCTCCCAGCAGGACATGAACTAATGACAACATCATTGGGTGGAGTTATCACAGGAATATGACTTTAAAATATCATATACACCCAGAAAAGGGAATGTTGTAGTTGATGCGCGGAGCCGAATGTCACGTAGTGATGCTGTGCGTGAATCTGGTGATTCCTGGAGGGTAATGTAAGAACTTTTGGCATTACATCTTGATATGGGAGAAGTTGGATGTAGAGGTTGTCTATTTCAGATGATGGTGCAGTCATCCTTGATGAAGAAGGTGGAAGAGTCCCAGTTGGGGGATCTTGAGGTTGAGGTCGGGAGAGACTTATTTGTTTGTGGGGAGGCCCCCGATGGTTGGTGTGAAGATGAAAAACACAGATTGTTGTATCATGGAAGGCATTTTGTTCCCTTGGTGATCTGCTAGACAGTCCTTAGAGAGTTCCATGCTTCTCCTTTAGTGGTTCATCCTGGTGTGACACAGATGTATCGATCCTTGAGGAGCCAGTTTTGGTGGCCCGGGATGAAGCGTGCGTTTGTGTAGTTTGTGTCTCGATTTTTAGTCTGCTAGAAGGTTAAGGCTGAACACCATGTTCCTGGTGGACTTCTCCAGCCATTTCAAATTCCTCTGTGGAAGTGGGTGGAAATCTCAATGGACATTGTTACAGGTTTACCTCGAGCTCTAGGAGGACATGATGCTATTTGGGTTGTAGTGGATCATTTATCAAAATCATCACACTACATAGCAATCACGGAGTCATGCTCATTGGATGTTTTGTAGAGGCAGTATCTGGAGGAGGTGGGGAGACTTCAAGGATTCCCAAGGATGATCATTTCTGATTGAGATCCTTGTTTTACCTCCAGGGTGTGGAGGAGTCTCCAACATGCTTTTGGTTCTCAACTATGCCTTATCACTGCTTTTCACCCTCAAACAGATGGTCAGACAGAGCAAACTATCCAGACTCTTGAAGACATGTTACGCTCTTGTGTTCATGATTTTGGAGGGTCATGGATGAGGCACTTACCCTTGGTAGAGTTCTCTTATAATAATAGTTTTCACACCACCATTGGTATGGTGCTGTTTGAAGCCTTGTATGGCCGACCTTTTCGTTCACTGTTATGCTGGACTGGGGTCGGAGAGTCAGCAATTCTCAGACTAGAACTAGTGAAGAATACAATAGATATGGTTCAGGTGATTCGTGAGAGGATGAATGCCGCACAATATCGTCACAAATCCTATGCCGATCAAAGAACAATACCCTTAGATTTTAATGTTGGGGATCATGTGTTTCTGAAGGTGACTCCCCGTCATGGGCAGCAAATGTTTGGTCGTGGGAGTAAGCTTTCTCCCAACATTTTTGGGACTTTCATGATGTTATCTCATATTGGAGTTGTGGCATATCGAGTGGCACTTCTGCCACAAATGAGTAAGATACATGATGTTTTCCATGTATTGCAGCTATGTTATTATCTTCATGATGACTCCCACATCATCAATTAGGGAGAGACCGATGTTGATGATGATGCTACCTTTGAGGAGTGACCTGTAGAGATCCAAGACCGCAAGGAGAAGGTGTTATGTGGGCGATCCATTCTTTTAGTTCATGTCTCATGGTGACACGGCGGCTTGGAAGAGAGTACTTGGGAACGTGAGTCACATATGCGTGCTCAGTACCCTGATTTCTTTGATGTTAAACACGTTTCATGTATTGTTGTAACTTTTGTGTTTATGAAACTTTCATGTTTATGAGATGGCTCCCTTTGTTTCTTTGGTGCCTTTCTCTCTTTTGAGAGATATCTCTGTGGGTAGTTGTTTAGAACCTGTTTCGTTTTCTCTTTAGGTGGGTTTTGGATTATCGAGGACGAGAATGGTTTGAGATGTATATGATGTAATGATTCGGGCCTCTTCGGTCCATTCCTTTGTAAAAATGTGGTGTTAGAGGTGTTCTGAAAGGTCAAGGTTGATTGAGGTGTGTTTGGGTGGACTTTTAAGGAAATCTAAAGGTTTATGGCCTTCGAACGGGAGTCACACAGTTTTCCAAAACCGTGCGGCCAAACCGTGCAAGGCTAGTTTTGGAGGCTATTCAGAGGCATATCTTCGCGAATCAAATCTAGTTTCTCGAGGTATGTGATCATTTTTGTTTGGTTTCATAGTTCTACCTAGATCTACTACTCCTCTTCTCTTGGGATCTTATATCTACACCCGTTATGGGTAGATCTATGTGTGTGGATGTCGTTTATGATGAGCTTTGATATTGGTTGTGTTAGGATAAGAGACCTAAGGAGGATTCGTGGAGAATTGACCCGGTTTCATGGGCGTTCTTCGTCCGTTGAGGTTTTTGTCGAAACCATTGAAGTAGGGGATTTGTTCTTCTCTCTCTTTTATGTGCAATTGTATTGTTATCATGTCTAATCCTGTTGGATGACTTTGGAATTGACTTAATAAATATATTTGAACTAAATTATGAAATTGCATCAAACGTATTTTGTTGCCTCATTTTTTTTCTAGATAGTTTGATATATATGTCGTGCTTGTTATCATGTTGTTCTTGACGAAATTTATAAAGAACGTAAAGTAGGAATAAATTAATAATTAATTGGCTAAATATATAGAGGCATGAAAAAAAATCTGGTTCTTGTTGTATTTTTTATGTTGATTAAATTGGCATAGTAATCATGTTTAAAATTTGTGATAGCTTACTGATTTGGTTCATGATGTTGGAACTAACGAATTGAATTTTTTAAATCAAGATGGATTAAATAACATTTTTGACTTCCATGAAGGGTTCGTAGTTACCCTCTTATTGTGAAATAGGTCTAAGAGCCCAATTGATGTGATGATTGGTTTCCCACTGCTTGTGTTGTGTTGTGACCCTAGAGGGGTGTTGTGATATCTTATGTTGTGATGTGACCCTGGAAAGGTGTTCTGATATGTAGAGGCATGGAGGCCTTGTGGTTGTGGTAGCGGATGATGCCTAGAGTGGCAAGATGCATCGGTTTATGCATGTGGGTGTCGGGGAGGACACCAGGGATGATGGAATGGGATAGATGTGGTTTTTGGATGCTTGGTTCTTTGTTTGGTTGTCTATCTGCTTTACTTTTACCCACTACTCATGGAAGTTGGTCTTTCTTACCCGTATTCTGAAGGATGCGAATACACACGGGGTATGCCACGTGCTTTACGTGTTTATCCTCTCAAGGGAGAATGGGTCTACTCTCTTGCAATAGGCGGCAATGACTCGACGGGTAGTACATCTACTCACCGTGTTGACCCACCTTATGTTTAGTAGCATAGGTTTCTTTTCTAGAATGCCTGCGAATATTGGAAAGTAATTCTATAATGAATGTTTGAATAAATGATGTTAACCCATGGGGTTGGAGTTATTGAAACTTAAGGATGAGGTTGAGATCTTTTGAAGGGACAATTGATTTTAAATGTGATGTCAAGGAAGTTTAATGTGGTTTTTTTTCATGGTTAATTAATGTGTAAAGAATTAATTAACGTAAAGAGGAAATTATGAAAAATGGAATAAAGTGATCTAATTAAGTTCATTAATTGGTCGTGTGTTTATTATACCCTCGGTTTTAGTTGCCAACCTAGGGCCTACTGGAGGCGAGACTCAGGGGTCATTATCTCCCTTTTCACATTGTCGGCCTAGGAGGGGTACACTCTGTGGGGAGGGGGTCATGACAAGCTATCACTGATGTTAATCGGACATTTCCAAATTCTCAGTAGAGTTTGAAAGGTGGAGAAACATCTATATATTCCCTCACAGATGCAAAGGGTCCACAACATTTTCCATGTTTCATAGTTGAGGAGATTCGTGTGTGATCCATCACACATCATCAACTGGGGAGAGCTGGACATTGATGATGGGGATACGTTTGTAGAGTTTCCAGTGGAGATAGAAGATCGACAGAATAGGGTCATTCGTGGAAGGTCGATTCCTCTTGTGCATGTTCGGTGGCATCACGAGAGCCTCTAGGAGAGCACATGGGAGAAGGAGGCTCAGATTCATGCTCAGTATCACCATTTCATCATATCCATTGTTGTGGATGTCATGGATGAAAAGATTGAAGGTGGGGTGAATGTAATGTCCTAAAAATTTTATATAATTTTTTTTAATTTAATGGAATTATTTTGAGACTGTGAAAATTGATGACATGTGATTCTGATGCCCGAAGATCACAGAATAAAATTTTGATCTTTTTTTAGGTTCGTTCAGTAAACATGCAGGCGCTTATTTATATCTTTTGAACAACTTCTAAAATTAAAAATCCAAGGACACAGTACGACTCATAGCACTGGGGTTCTCTTATGGGAAGCATAGCTTTGACCGACAATGTCCGAATGTAGAAGTTAAATATCAGACCTTCTGGAAAAAAATAATAAAACAATGAAAGATTAGTATATATTTTTTTTAAACATTGAGCGATAGTGGTGGGACCAAAAGGTAACTAGACATTAAATGAAAAAAATTTAATAACCTTTTACACTTGGTTATGTAACTACATGCTCGAGAAATTAATTTTTTATTTAATTGAGGTTCAATAACGAACCACATTAATGAATAGATAGTTAAACACCTTAACATGATGATAAATCAAAAGGGTGTCAAATTGTTTTGGGAAACCTTTGCAGAACTCTTGACAAAGTGTCAGAGGAAATCCTCCCTAATAAAGAACAAATGATGTTGTTGAGGATTCAATCCTGAGATCAACGAACGCTGGTGAATGTCTTCGAACAACAGATTATCCTCCTTCATCATGAATGGAATCCAACGTTTTCAATGTAGGGGTTTTGATTATTCTAAGTAAATTATTGATTCAACATACCTCGTTCTTGAATTATAAGATGAATGTGGATCAACTAACTAATGGGTGGATCTGCGATACATTTGAATCTGCGGGTGGTTATAGTGGGAAATTAACTGGGTATTGATTTGATTACCTTCTCTTATTAAAACACTAATGATGAGGGTGCATTCCATCAAAAAAGACTCAAACCCTCTTCTTCTCTTGGTTTTGATGTGTTCTTCATGGGTGAATGTTCAACATAATGAAGACGTGAAACTGAGGGTCACACAGTTAAGGTGGTGTCCCAGGAGGCCCGTAGCTACAAACGAGAAGAAAACCAGACCACCGGAGCTTCACTGGTGTCCCGCGGAAGAGCCACAATCATGGCACCATAGGTAGAACACTATCAATGACATGAAGTAGAAGTCGGCTCTCACCGGACACAAGGAGGAGGCGATGCCCACAAGTTCCATTACAGATAAGGGGCGACCGACTGACGCTGGATAGGTTGATGGTTGGCGGCCCACCATGGAAGAGACGTTGGGGCTCCAGCCCCAGTGGTTGAGGACCAATTTCTACAGGTTTGTCCATTGACTGGTTCCCCAAACCGGTCTGCTGGAATGGAGATTCCAACCTGTCGCTATTTTTGGAAGACCCGAATGGACCCACATCCATTTAGGGGAGCTGAGATCATGCCTAGTTGGTGGGTCGAGAACAGCCGGCAGACTGGACCAGGTCTAGTAGGTCCGGGTCTGGTCTAGATGGACCAGGCCAGTTCATCCGGGGTTGGGTCAAGTCGTCCAAGACCGGGTCAGACCGAACTCAGACCCAGTTTGACCTGTTTACGTTTAGAGCTCCATAACTCCTAAACTAGACATACATTTGACGAATATTCTACATTTACAGAACCCTTAGGACGAGGCGGTTCTTTTGAGATACATCACATGGGTTTTTGTGAATGTTGTAGTATGGCTTGGTTGGAACAAACTCGAATCCAACCGGGCCTTTGTAACTAAAAGGATTATACCATATAGACATGGAATCTAATTGGTGTGTCTTCTGTTGTATTGGAACCCTTATGACATGAAGGTTATTCAGGTTAATTATTTAAGGGAATTCATAGTAGTGTAGGTTTAACCCGTAACATGAGTAGCATAATCTATTAAAATCAAGCGCACCATTTGTGGGAATCTTGTGGCTGGCTGTCAAGTGAAGAGTGATCCTTTGTGGAACGGAATTAGAGATACCTTGTGTGGATCGACGACTTACAACCCTGTGTGGATCAATAATAGCGCGACCTGAAGAGGAAAAGTCATAGAGCGACCCGTTGTGGATCAGAGACTTACAACCCTATGTGGATTGACGACTTATGACCCTATGTGGATCCATGACTTATGCCCCTATGTGGATCTACGATAGCGCGAACCAACGAGGACCATCCTTAGAGAGGTCCGATGTGCATCAGCAACGTACAACATAGTGTGGATCAACGGCAAATGACCCTGTGTAGATCATTTATATAATGACTTATTTATGGTTCATTAGTAGAACTTCTCACCAGAATAAGATTATTTTTCTTTACAAAAAATCATCATTATTCATGTACATTATGTTATATATCTGGTGTGAGTTTTCTTTTACATTAGGATTTATGATTGAGATCATACATTGTGGATTTTTTTGTGTGGAATTATGTGAGACCTTCGGGGGTCTCAGGGTCCCTATTAGATATTGTTATACTCATCCATGCATGGGATTTTCCCACACCTTATTGGGTCCTATGAAGATGACGGAAAACCTTGACCGAGATTTGGAAGCTAGCACTAGACGGTGTATATAGGTGACCGGTTGAAAGGGAGATCCACAGTGACGAGTTTTACCCACCCTTCTGGTAGGATCCATAGAGGGCTTCCTCTGGAGGTATTTTTCCTTTTAATTTTCCTTGATTTTAGTTGGGTGTGTATACTATCCAATTTCAATTTTGGTTTACACTTTTACTATCAAAAGATTTACTTTTTGGTTTTCTTTTGTCGTGTATCTAGTTTGTCTATGTATAGGTTTAAAGTTAATTCCTTCCCTTTTAGGGATATTCCTTTCCGGTGATAGTCACCAACCCCTGGCCTATGGAAGGTGGGCATGGGTTAGTCACGGTGTGGGCCCCATGGGACTGGTCATGACAGAATGAACCCATAATACCATGATGGTCTTCTCAATAATGCCTTGGATACTATTGAAATTATATTATATTCTTATGTTTCCACCAAAATTCTATGTTTTATTCGTATGTTATTATAAAGACCTGGCCTTAAAACATTAAATAATCATGAATAAAATGAATAATTCAGATAGAGGATCTTTTCAGGTTTAGAGTTGTATAGAAATAGGACATAACTATTACATCGCAAAAGATTACAAAGTAGACACTTATACTAAGTTTCCATAAAATAAAAACTCTTAAAAAGAAACAATTCTAGTTCCATGTTTTAGATAGCATGTCTTTCCTTGATCCCATCCTTAACACTATTCATCTTTATGTCCTGTGGAAAACATTTAAAAAACTTGACATGAGCATAAAAAGCCCAGTAAGGGATACACAAAGAAGGAAAAATATATGTTTTTCAAAACAAAAAGTAAACCATGAATAATTTATCAAAGTAATAATTTTCACCTTTATAAAGTATTAAATACTCATCACTGAATAAAAGATCACTACTTAACCTTTTGTAACCAAAATATTACCATAAAACCTATATAAATATCTCATAAGATATAAATGTAACTTTGGACATAAACATAATTAAAAGGAATAACCATACTATTGACATCCACACATATCATTGAATGGAATAACCATACAGTAGACTTCCATACCCAATGCATTGGAGGTTATAATGTAACCACCCGTCTTGGTATTCACATCACCACCGGTCATTTGTTTTATCACGTAACCACCCGTCAAATTTCTAAGTACCGTTATAAAATCATAATACATAAAACAAATATAAAGGAAAGAAAACATTTCCACATTTTAATAACAATATATCACGTAAATATATTGACATAACAAGTCCATTATCGAAACCATTTTCAATACCAAAATACATAATAGAGTATATGGTATTTATTTTCTATTTAAAAACATTACGGCTTGTTGAGGAAGCCAAAGATCAAGTAGTACTCACAGCAGTGGAAATGGTCATTGTCACCACGTACGTTAAAAGAAACATTCCTTTTTGTCATTTAGTAAAATGATTTATAGAAAACAAATTCCCTTTGAATGAAATGAAAAGTCAAAGGTGTTTATACAGCGTATAAAATAATGTCCTATATTAGGACAAAATATGCCTCAATGAAAGGAGATTGAGATGAAGTCCCTTACAAAGACGGAATCCTTAGATTAAGGATAAATAAATTAATAAATATGTGTGAAAAATATAAATACACACAATATAATTGGATATTAAGTGTAAAAAAATCATAGGTAATCCACACAAATTCATAGAATGACATATTCAAGGAGTACAAGTTTAACCCGAAGGATTGAAATTGAGTTAAGAAGTTCCCTTGTAAAAATTCGGCAACCTAATGACGTCACTTTAAAATTAAAAAAATGAGTTGATGAGAGAGAAAATGGTATCTCATCACTTGGAAATGAAATTTACATCAATAAGGATATAGAATAACATATCCCAAATTATTAATATGTAAATTAAAAGACATAAAAATTAATTCTTTTAAAAAGAGTAGGGTTAAAGGTTCCCTTACCGATTTGGGTAACTTTCGAAACGTACAACCCATGAAAGATGGGTCATACAATGAAGTTGTAATTACCCATAAATTAAATTATATTACAAAAATAAAACAATCATGGGTAGTACATACACCACACAAAAGAAAATAGTGGCAAATGTATCATGAATCTCACGGGAACAAAAAGTGAGATAAAACCCCTTACCTCGTTGTGATCAATCGAGTCGTATGACCAAAAGATACTATACACCATTTAAATCACATAATACCATGAATATAAATAGAATAATGATAATATATATCAAATGTAAGTACACAATACACCACATGAAATAAATAAGTGGAAAACAATAGAAATCTCACGGAATTAAAAGTGATCTAGGAAATCCGTTACGAAAATTCGGCAGCCTAACAGCGCCACATAAAACTTCCAAAAATGGATTAATGAGATCAAATAGGGTATCTCATCACATTAAAATAAAAATTACAGTAAGATTAATATAAAATAACATCCCCTAACATAATAAATAGTAGCTTAAAAAAAGTGACATAAAAGAGAACACTTAAAAAGAAAGAGAGAGGTAAGATCCCTTACCTCAAGTCTGACTTGTATTATTCGTTTCTTTATATTCCTGAATAATAAAAGTTGGTCAATTTATAATTGCTTAAGTACCTACATTAATGTTTATTATTCAGTTCATATCACATATTATAATGTTATAATAATTGGTTAATAATGTGAGTTTATATCAGACGTTTTTGTCGATGTTCGGTACATGAGTCAAAATTGAACTTGTTGGAAAAGGAAATTCCATGCAGTCATAGGTAAATCATCTATAGAATATTATTAATGATTTAAATATCATATACATCCGGTATACATTCATTTTATATTATTCCATATCATTTGGATATAAAAAATAAAATGCACCATTCATGGAGACGGTAGGTCATACGTACGCATGAACGCTACTTTCATTTCTTTGTCAAATTAATCAGATTAAAAATAAATGAGAGATATATGTATTATCATTACAAAATTATATCCATAATTTAGATTTAATATATGAAATATATGTGAATTATATATATATCTACTTATAATAGTACATAACATTTGGTGATAAGAAATGAAATGTACCGTTAATGGAGACGGTAAGTCGTACATATGCATGAACACTAATTTCATTTATATTTCATATTTTAATTGAATGAAAACATAATTATAAATAGTTATATTATAATTACTATGTAATATCATATATAACATCATTAAATACATCCTTTATACATCCCACATATGGCATTAACAATTCAAATCACTTTGAGGGGGTGATAGTCTGTGCTTCCTAAAATCAAATTATCATGTTTACACATTATGGAAACAACAAAGGTATGAAATAAATTAAAAATACAGAAGCATAAGGAATACATAACCATAATATATATCATATATAAATACAGTGACATATTTATCGCCACCATGAGGGGTGTTAAAATAAGATTGAGCAATCATCGTTTCGTGAGTCAGTAATTCTCCACCCACAGAAACACTATGCTCTTTAACCATTATATATAGGTGTGTATGAGTGTAGCTAAAATAATTCTCATAAAAAAATCCTGTTATATTGAAGATACTGGTGTTGTTACAAAATAAATTAATTAAAAGAGTTTAGGGGGTTGGAGAATCAAAATAAAACAAAAGAACGTCAGATAAGACATTACCTTTAAATAGGATAACTCTTTTTGATTTGAGCCCAAAGGCTTCCTCGGAAAGACTTCTACCAAAGGTGAGGCTTCAAGGAGTAATAGAGGGATTTAGAGAGAAAATATGAGTAGAGGTTGGACGAGCCAAGGGCTTGAGAGATGTGGGTAAGGGGGTAGAGGTGGGGGCCTTTTATAAGAGGGAGGAGGGGCACTCTTCGAAATCTTGAAAAGTTACTTTATTATAAAATAATTTTCTAATATTAAAGTTCCCAAAATTATATATTTCTAGTATAAGGTGATAAGGGTTATAAATACACCCATACAATAGGTTTTAGACAAGTTTAAGTCTTATATTTCACCTTATCTTTTTATTTTATTTAAATCGTTCATTAATGAGGTAATTGCGGGATCATCATGGTGTCATAAATAAATTTATTTATATAAAGTATAAAAATTATAAAAAAATATCATGATGTAGGAAATATTTTCAAATTTATAATAAATATTTATAGTAAAAAATATGACTTGTATAAACCCATGTAAAAATTGTTTTAGTAAAACAATACATGTTTGTGACATTTTTATTTTAACTTTAAATAAAATGTTATTAATGTCATTTTCTAACCCAAGTGGCTCTGTGGGGTCCCCAAGTTGACACATGGATTGTATTGGTCGGCCATGACTCATAAAATAAGTTTATGACATTTTTCAAGGTAATTTAATATTATTATAACTTTTTTTTACCCTAAATTACACTAATTACCTTTAATCGCGATTAATAAAACATAAAAGTTACTATTCAAAAAAAATATATTTTCATCCCATTGAACCAAATTTTACTTAATAATGAAAAACATATATGTCGGGTATTTTTGAAAGTCACTTCACAGAAGTGGTAAAGTTTCATTTAAATGAAAAATCAGTTTTTTTAACTACCACTTAGTGGTTTCACTATTCATCAAAAATTGAAGTTTTTCAGAAAAATACCAAAAATTCTCCATATTCTATATTTAATATTCTGAATTAAAATATGATTATTATTTTAAAAAATTAAAATCATATAAGTTTCATTAACTAATTTAATAATTAATTACAGTTGTCAAAACAAATAGAGTGTTTTTGAGAAACAATATCTATCAAAAGATTAACACTTGTTTAAGTCAAATTTCAAAGTGAAATTAATTCTAATGACCACCATTGGATTAATTGGTAAAAATATATTCTAATTTAACATTAAAACCAATTCAATAGATAATATAAACATATAAATAAATTAGATTAAAATGAGGTTTTGAATTAAAATACAACATTTTTCACTTATTCATTAAAAATGAACTTTATCAGCAAAATAACAAAAACATACACAATATAAATTTTGATGTCCCGATTAGAAAGAAGAATTTTATTTGGTCCAATAGAATGTATATGAGATACCAAAACTATTTTTAAATAGGGTTCTCCATCAAAAGGCAATAAATCGACCTTTTAGTTCATATTAAAGTATTTATGCTTAAAATTTAATTTTGTTTCTTATTTTAAGTCTTTATCTCTTATAGGATAAATGTAAAAACATTTAACAAACATATATAATAATATTTTAGTTATTTCAATTCATTCCCACCAATACAATGGCTATGTGTTAACTACCATTTAAAATAATGTTATTATATTATTAGTGTGCAACATAAGATTTTAAAGAAACTCATTGTTGCGTATCAGGTACGCTATCGAACGTAGTAACCCTTTTGAAGTAAAATTAATTTTTTATTCAAAAATATTAATAAATATGAAAGTGTCTTAATCTTTATTTACCTGGAATGTTACATCCTCCCCCATTTTAGGAATTTCATCCTCGTAATTTTTAAAATTGTACTTTGAAACTTCCTTGAAAGCCCCACATCGGAAAAGGAGTCAATTAAACTATCACTTCAAAAGAATGAAAGAGAAGTAAAAAGGTCACCCACGTTAACCCATACAAGGGTTACATGTAGAAAAACATGGATATTGAAGAGAAAACAAACGGTCATGTTCTGATGGAGAGTGATAGAAAACATTATTAGGAGAAAGTTAACCCCGAGAAAATTAAAACCTTGTGATGGGTTATACGGTATTTGATTCCCCAGTTGGAAACGTTAACAGAAAAAAATTTAGTTTAAAGGTACTTTTCATTGAGGAATTTATTTATGATATTAACTAAATCACAAAGAAGAATACTTAATTTTCCTGTAGACTTTCATCTCTTACTTGATTTTTTACACAAACTCATTTTTTTCTCCAAAAGATGAGTATTTAGGATAACTTGTTCACATTAAGAGCGCTATAATCAAATTCTTGTGAAAAACCGAATCCATAAAAGAGAAATATATATTTCACATGTTTTAGACCTTAACCAAATCCAAAATTGTTAGAAAATATCAAATAATCCACAAAAGGATAATCCTTTATAAAAAGAAAATTTATTCTTATTCTCCAAAATTTGTCCAACAAAACCCAATGTTCAATGAAGACCATTCGATAAAAAATTTGTCTATAAAATTCTTCAATATAAACCAAACTATTATTGAAACCCAAATCCTTTAAGGATTTAATCACATAGTCTTCCAAGGTAAAAATTAACATTTATCTCAAAATAACGTCAATTGTTCTTAAAGTATCATATTGAAAAGTAATTATCCTAATCATATATCCTACATGATAGGTCAATATTTTCCTAGATAACCCAAAATAAACTTATTTTTTATTCATAAAATTATATAACTAAAAATAATTTTTCATACTAACCAGGGACTTCAAGTAGTCCAGTGGTAGGCGATAAATACCATTCGCACTTTGGTTGTGGGTTTGATTCCCACAGGTTGGTCAGACGCGATGGGTTGTCACACGGTCTGTGTGTTTTCCTTTTTCCAATACTATATAATACTTAAAACATTCCCCAAGAAGAGATAAGATCATCAAATATAACCATAAAATAATTTAACCTCAAGTTTATCTCATTCCTTTCATTTTCCATTATAACATATAGTAACCCATAATTACCTCAAAATTAAGGATCATATAAACCATAATGGTTACCTTTATAATTATTACCTGAACTTCCAAAACGAGTTGGTCATCTCGTACGTGATTCATTAGATAACTCACCAGGATTCAAGTGGTTAATCATGCCTCCTGATGGTCAGTTTAGAATAAACACGATATTTCTCATTTAATCCCCCATTTCATCCAGTCTCTTAATCAGAGAACCATCATAGGTTCCTTCAAACCCGTTGTCACTTTGGTGCCTGCTAGATCCATCCATTTAATAAAACAAAAAGTTCAGTGTGAGTATATCATTATACTCATCATATAATATTATGATATAATTATTCATGTTTTCTTAAACTCATTCACTTTATCTAAAAATATGACCCTTTCTGAAATCCTAACCATTATGATAATGTCACTTGTGCATAAAGAATACCATAACCTCTAAAGTTATCTAAACCGACCTTTGATACCAAATATAAGGACCCGACCTTAAAAAATTACATAATAATGATTTAAATGAATAATTCACTTAGAGGGTCTTTTAGGTATAGAGTTTTAGAGAATTAAGATATAACTATTACATATCAAAAGATTACAAAGTAGACAATTCTACCGAGTTTCTATAATATAAACATTCTTAAAAAGACACATGTCTAGTTCCATGTTTTAGATAGCATGTCTTTCCTTGATCCCATCTTTGACCCTATACATCTTTATGTCCTATGGAAAACATTTCAAAAACGTGGGATGAGCATAAAAAGCCCAGTAATGGATACACAAAGAAGGAAAACTGTTAGTTTTTCAAAACAACAAGTAAACCATGAATACTTTATAAAAGTAATACTTTTCACCTTCATGAAATATTAATTACTCTTCAGTAAATAAAAGATCACTACATACCCTTTTGTAACCAAAATATTACCATAAAACCCATATAAAGAACATATAACATATAAAGGAAATTTGGGATATAAACATACTTAAATTGAATAACCATACGGACGACTTCCACACATATCATTACATGGAATAGCCATACGGCAGACTTCCATACCCAATGCATTGGAGGTTATAACGTAACCACACATCTTGGTATTCATGGGACCACCCATCATTTGGTTTATCACGTAACCACCCATCAAATATCCAAGTACCATTATAAAATCATAAGACAGAAAACAAATATAAAGGAAAGAAAACTTTTCCACATTTCAATAACAATATATCACTTAAATATTTTCACAAAACAAGTCCATTATCGAAACCATTTTCAATACGAAAATACATAATAGAGTATATGGTATTTATTTTCTTTTTAAAAACATTATGGCTTGTTGAGGAATCCAAATATCAAGTAGTACTTATGGCGGCAGAAAAGGTCGTTGTCACCACGTATGTTAAAAGAAACATTCCTTGTTGTCATTTAGTAAAATGATTAGTAGAAAAAATATTCCCATTGAATTAAATGAAAACTCAAATGTGTTAACACAATGTATAAAATAATGTCTTGTATTAGAACAAAATATGCCTCAATGAACGGAGATTGAGATGAAGTCCCTTACAAAGACGGAGTCCTTAGATTAAGGATAAATCAATTAAATAATTATTTGTGAAAAATATAAATACACCCAATATAATTGTATATTAATTTTAAAACAATAAGTGGTCATATAAAAATATTCATATAATGACATATTCAGTGAGTACAAGTTTAACGCAAAGGATTGAAATTGAATTAAGATGATCCCTTGTAAGAATTCGACAGCCTAACGACGTCACTTTAAAATTCATAAAATGAGTTGATGAAAGAGAAAATGGTATCTCATCACTTGGAAGTAAAATTTACATCAATAAGTATATATATAAACATATCCCAATATAATAAGATGTCAATTAGAAGACATAACAAAATAAGTCTTTTAAAAAGAGGAGGATGAAAGGTTCCCTTACCGATATGGGTAACTTTCAAAACGTACACCCTATGAAAGAAGGGTCAAAAAATGAAGATGTAATTACCCATAAATTAATTTATATTACACAAAGTATACAATCATTGGAAGTACATACACCACACAAAAGGAAATAGTGTCAAATGTAGCATGAATCTCACGGGAACAAAAAGTGAGATAAAAACTCCTTACCTCGTTGTGATCAATCGAGTCGTATGACCAAAAGATAATATAAACCAATTGAATCACATAATAACATGAATTCAAATATAATCCTGATAGTATATATCAAGTTTCAGTACACAATACACCACATGAAATAAATAAGTGTCGAACAATAGAAATATCACTGAATTAAAAGTGAGCTAAGAAATCCTTTACGAAAATTCTACAGCCTAACGGCGCCACTTAAAACATCCAAAAAATGAATTGATGAGATAAAATAGGATATCTCATCAAATTAACATAAAAATTACAGTAAGAGGAATATAAAATAAAATCCCCCAACATAAGAAACAGGAGATTAAAATAAGTGACTTAAAAGAGAGTACTTAAATAGAAAGAGAGAGGTAAGATCTCGTACCACAAGTCTGACTTGTCTTTTTCGTTTCATTATATTCCTGAAAAATAAAATTTGGTCAATTTATAATTTCTTAAGGACCCCTTCTAAATTTTATTATTCAGTTCATATCACATATTATAATTTTATAATAATTCTTTAATAATGTGAGTTCATATCAGACGTTTTTATCGATGTTTGGTACGTGAGTCAAAATTGAACTTGTTGGAAAAGCATTTTCAATTTAGTCATAGGTACATCATCTCAATAATAGTATTTATGATTTAAATATCATATAAATCCATTATATATTCATTTTATACTATTTCATAACATTTGGAGATAATAAATGAAATGCACTGTTCATGGAGACGGTAGGCCGTACGTACGCATGAATGCTACTTTCATTTCTTTGTCATATTAATAGAATTTAACTAAATATGATATATATATATTATAATTTCAAAATTATATCCATAATGTAGATGTAATATATGACATATATATCCATTATATATATGTACTTATAATAGTACATAACATTTGGAGATAAGAAATGAAATGTACCGTTCATGGAGACCGTAAGTCGTACGTACGCATGAACGCTACATTCATTTATATTTAATAATTTAATGGAATGAAAACATAATAATACATAGGTATATTATAATTACAGTATAATATCATATATAACATCATTAATTCCATCCTTTATACATCCCACATATGGAATTAACGATTCATATCACTTTGAGAGGGCGGTAGTCCGCACATCCTAAAATGAAATTATCGCGTTTACCCATTATGGAAAACATAAAGGTATGGAATAAATGAAAAACACATAATAATAAGGAATAAATAAACATAATATATATTTCATATATAAATACTGTGACATCTTAATGGCCACCATGAGAGGTGTTAAAAGAAGATTGAACAATCATCATTTCGTGAGGCAGTAATTCGTCACCCACAGATACAGTATGTTCTTTATGCATTAAATGGAGATGTGTATGCGTTTAGCCTGAATACTTCTCATAAAAAAATCCTGGTATATTGAAGATACTAGTTTGGTTAAAAATAAAGGAATAAAAATAGTTTAGGTGGGTTGGAGAAGGAAAATAAAACAAAAGAGCATAAGAGAAGACATTACCTTCAAATTGGATAATGCTTTTTGATTTGATCAAAAAGGCTTCCTTGGTAAACCTTATGACAAAAGTGAGGCTTCTAGGAGTATTAGAGGGATGTAGAGAGACAATATGAGTAGATTTTCGACGAGCCAAGGGCTTGAGAGGTGTCGGTAAGGGGGTAGAGCTGGGCTCCTTTTCTAAGAGGGAGGAGGGGCACTCTTGGAAAGTCTTGAAAAGTTACTTTATTATAAAATTATTTTCAGATATTAAAGGTCCCAAAATTATATATTTCAAGGATAAGGTTATAAGGGTCCGAAATAAAACCATCCAATAGGTTTTAGAAAAGTGTATTCCTTAGATTTTACCTTAGATTTTTATTTTATTTAAATCGTTCATTAATGAGGTAATCGATGCATCATCATGGTTTCATAAATAAATTTATTTATATAACGTCTAAAAATTATAAAAAAAAATAATAATGTTAGAAATATTTTTATATTTCTAATTAATATTTGTAGTCAAAAATATGACTTGTATAACCCCATGTAAAAATTGTTTTAGTAAAACAATACATGTTTCTGACATTTTTATTTTAACTTTAAATGAAAAGTTATTAATGCCATTTTTTTACCCAAGTGGCTCCAAGGGGTCCCCAAGTTGACCCATGGATTTTATTGGTCAGAAATGACTCATCCAATAAGGGTACGACATGTTTCAAGGAAATTTAATATTATTATAACATTATTTTTACAATAAATTACACTAATTACCTTTAATCGCAATTAATAAAACTTAAAAGTTACTATTGACCAAAAAAATTATTTTCATGCCATTAAACCACATTTTAATTACTAATGACAACCATGTATGCCGGATTTATTGAAATTAAATTTACAGAAGTGGTAGAGTTTCATTTAAATGAAAAATCAGTTTTTTAACTACTACTTAGTGGTTTCACTATTCATCAAAAATTGATGTTTCTCAGAAAAATACCAAAAATTCACCATAATATATATTTCATATTTTGAATTAAAAGATGATGTCTTTTTTAAAAAATGAAAATCATATAATTTGTATTAACTAATTTAATAATTAATTCTTGTTGTCAAAACAAATAGCTTGTTTTTAAGAAACAATATCTATCAAAAGATTGACACTTGTTTAAGTCCAATTTCAAAGTGAAATTAATTACAATGACCACCATTGGATTAAATGGTTAAAATATATTCTAATTTAGCTTTAAAACAAATTCAAAAATAATCTAATAATATAAATAAATTAGATTAAAATGAGTTTGTGAATTAAAATACAACATTTTTCACTTATTCATTAAAAGTGAACTTTATCCGAAAAATAACAAAAACATACACAAAGTAAATTTTGATGCCCCGATTATAAAGAAGGATTTTATTTGGTCTAATAGAATTTATAATAGTGACAAAAACTGTTTTTAAAGAGGGTTGTCCATCAAAAAGGTGATAAATCGGCCTTTTAGTGAATATTAGAGTATTTATGCTTAAAATTGAATTCTTTTCTTATTTTAAGCCATTATCTTTTATTGGATAAATGTAAAGACATTTAAAAAACATATATAATCATATTTTAGTTATTTCTATTCATTCCTGCCAATACAACGGCTACGTGTTAACTACCATTTAAAATAATATTATTATATTATTACTGTGCAACGTAAGATTTCAAAGAAAATCATTGTTGTGTATCGGGTACGCTATCGAACATAGCAACCCTTTTGAAGTAAAATTAATATTTAATTCAAAAATATTAATAAATAAGAAAATGTATTATTCTTTATTTACCTGGGATGTTACAGTTATGATTTCTTGCCTTATGTTCTTTATTTCCTTATGATTCATGTCTTATAAACTACCATTTTTTATGTCACGATTCTTGTATATGATCTTTGATATATTGGGTATGATATTATATTTATGTTATCATGTTCCCATACCCTTATTCTCATGATTTTGCTTACACATCTCCATTTTTACCTGTAATGAGAATTTTCAATCACCCATTTCTTTTTTTCATTTCCCAATGTTAGGAAGAAAGGTTTTATGTGGAAGTACTAAAGGTGGATATCTTTATGGAATATTTTGAAGATCATTCACTAAGATAAAATATTTGTTTTCCATTTTTACAATGAAACTAAACTATTGTATTCCTTGGAAATATATTATTGTATAGTATATGATATTCATATAAAATGATTTAACATCCATATATGTTCAGCCTAGTTCTCTATAATTGGTATCAATGGAAAAGTTTTTTCAAACATTGTAAACTAGTATGAGAATACTATAGAGATATACCAAAGAATAATTATATGGATATGGCTATGGATGTCTCTATGGACAAGAATAATTATGATTCAACATATAGGAAAATGTACTGGAATTGTGATAAAGGGTTTAGTGAGTAATTTTCAATCAATAGATCTTTGTCTGAATATAAAAAGTGGATGTGGCTCTAGTATATATGTAATTAGGGGTAACAATACGGACAAGATGTTTCGGGTCTTACTCAGGTTAATCTGGTACATGATAATGGTCTTTTCTACACACCTGATTTGACACTCTTAGTGGATATATCTTATAAATTCACAAACACTTCATGAACCATCATAAAGGATTTTGATATAAGTTCCCTATGAATAACCTAGTATGAACATATGGTGTTTTATATTAAGGATGGTGTCATGATTTAGAAATCCAAAAAGTAAATTGTTGCATGACTATGTGGTTTTATACTATGATAATTAATGCTCACACTATGCCTATGGTTTTAGTCAATGGAGGGAGCCAAAAGAAACTGGATTAATTTTGAATGTGGTGGATGATTTGTTATGAGAATTCAAGTGGTATTATCACTATAGTGAAATATTCTGTTATCATTCCAAATCAGTTTTCAATGATCATGATTAAAAATGTGTACCTTATCAAACTCTAAGACTCTCCAAGGAAGAGAAAGAAGGATTTTTCTGAGACTTGAGGTAATGGATACCATGGATGAAATAAGATTAAATTTCCTAAGTTTAAAGAGTGTGGAAAACATTATATAAGAGAATTTCTTAGAGGAAGGATAATATTTTTTAACTGTGGAAATGAAGGACATAAATCAAGTAACTCTATGGAAAAATGAAGAGTTCAGTTAATGAAATGGATTAAAATATTGACCTCCTTATGTATTCATTGAATGTTAAGTGTTTTAAATGTGTAATAAATAGTCATTATGAAACTCAATGTCCCAATGGTAAATCTCTTGAAGATGATCAGTAAGGTAGTGTGAGTAATGGTTATAATGATAATGATTTCAAGAATAAAAATTAAATCTAAATGGTAAGAGGTATTGTGTAATTGGACAAGTTAAACTAGTTAATGGAATATGGATGAAGTGTAATAATCAATGTTTATAAATATTTGTATTCAAATGTAATGTTATATGAATGATGAAATATACAAGGGTTATACTTATGTTTTCACTCGATATTTACAAGTTTATGTTGAATGTTTTTGATGGATGGGTGGATTGATTTAATTAAAAGTGATATTTTGACTAAGGGAAGGTAACCCTTAATATGTTCTTTATGTTAACATAATGCTATTATGTATAAGTAAATCAAATGGTATTGATTACCCTAGAACTGATTACTCAAAATGTGTTCTATGACAATAAGGATGAAGTCTACATTGTTTTTGGGAAAAGGGAATAGATCCAATATACTATGAAATAAATAATCATGCATGTTTTTCAAAAGGATGTATGGTAACTAAGGTTATTTCCATGTTTCCAGGCAATAAACAATAATGGTATTAACACATTTGGAATGTGAAAAAAAGTGGTACTTTGTGATATATATGGGATTAATGTTATTCTGATTTCATGAATTTATTTGAATTCTTTTGTATTTTCATATTTTATTAGGATTATAAGGTTGAAAATTCATGAAAAGATTAATCTAAATATTAGAGGAAGTATTTATGCACTGATTTTGTATTGAAAACCTTGGTTAAAAGGAAGGATAGTGATTAACTTTATTTCAATGATTTCCATTATATTTTGGAAATTATAATATAGTGGTTTTAGAAACGGACATCATGTATGTCAGGTGACAACCAATGATGCCTGGAAAGTCCATGGGTATGGAACCAATGACCAAATGATGATAAGTGTTTCACGCCTACCAAAATCCTAAACAATGTCCTATTTTATATATAATTATTTTTGATAAATTTTTTATTTATGAAGAAACTGTAGTGTTACTTTAAATATTTATAGAATTGTGTATTAATGTTATTGATTTTAAGAATATTTATAGATAATTAGTTATAATTTTTTTTATTTTTAGGGCATTAATATCTCCTAAAAGTGTGTTTTAGTGCGTGGTGAATCAATGTTAATTTCTGGATATCCATTTCTTGAAGTAATGGATGAACCGGAAATAGAGAAAATTACCACCAAAGAATGAAATCAAATTGTATTATAGGTTAATAAAATAATTACACAATGATAAGATAATGATCAAAAAGGAAAATGGGTTGTCATAATACCTTAATTTTTATTGAACTGATAGCCTTTTAAATCTTCATAGATTTATGAATTTGAGGCCATCAACTTATATTACATCATTCACTTGTTTTTGATTGATGACCTCAATCACACCCTATCAATATTTACACTTTTCCTCCATTTCTAATCTTCACATCCAACCTCTGTTTAACTATGTTAAACCTTGTTATATGTTTCTTTGGGTAACCAATTTAGTTCCAAAATTCCATTTTTAATGGAAGAATAAGTGTTCATTTTTACGATGTGGGTTTCTACTAAATTAACATTAATGTATTCAATCTTTTATAACATAGTGGAATATTGAGGAAAAAATTCATTTTAAATGGGGTAAAATGTAACACCCCAAGATTTTGTGAAAATTATTATCAAATTAATTAAACTTTTTGATATTTTTCATTTATTGAAACACTGATTATCGTTAATTTTATATTAAATAACTTTTTTTGGATTTATTTATATGAAACAATAAGTTAATCATGCACTATGCACAACATTAACATTGGCCTTCTTTATATATAACACCAAGGTTGTCTTGTGTTATATACAACAATGGATTTCCTCAATGACTTGTGTAACACGCAAGACCAAGGTTTACCAAACAATAATATAATATTAAAATATTATTATTTTGTATTATATTATAAAACCCTGATGTTAAGTTAGATTTTATAAATAATATTATCTAATTTATTAAAATATATGGTTTACACAATTTAATATGATTTCTTAGGTTACCAATTAATTATAAATGAATAGAAAAATTTATTGAATATAAAAGTAAATATTATTATGGTCACAAATCTATTTTACCATAATAAATTAAATTATCATTTCTATCTTACAATGAACTGATTCAAACATTCCTTTCACATGGAACATAGACGTGGTGTACAATACACACAATACCGAGTTTCTACGAAAAATCATTTTATTGTTATAATCATTTAAACGAGTTAGTTATAACCGAGCCATTAATACATAGTAATATGAATAGTAAAAATACTTATAAACTATTTTTTATAGATTTATATATAAATAATACATATTTATAATTAAGGATATGATTTTTGGTAATGTCCTTTTATGTTTCAAAGTATTTTTTTCTCATATGAACCACTTTTAATGTCGTTCTGTGACAAATAATAAAATTAATTTTAGAAACATTTAGGAATATAATTTGATAAAATAAAATTAATTTTTTAATTCATAGTGTTGAAATTATATTAGGTTGAATTTTTAGTATTTTTCTGAGAAACATCATTTTTTGATGAATACTGAGAAATACTATGTTTTAGTTAAAAACAACATTTTTGTTAAATAAATCATTAATTTTAAATGATATTATAAATTTAATTGAATGTAAAATTAGATATATATTACATATATTAATAAAATTTAACTATATATAATAAATTTTACTTTGAAATTGAATATAAAATCATAACAAACTTTTTATCATAATTCGACCTTAAAACACATTATTTTGTCCTGTCTGCGGGATTAGAATTAATCTTAATTTTTCAACTTATGCGTTATGAATTTTAAAAACCAAACATAAACCATTTTATTCTGTATAATATTTGGATTATAATAATACCATGATAATATTTTACCAAAATGATTAATAAAAGTGATTAAATTCAATCAAGTGATTAATGAAAAATTATACTTAATTAGGGATTAAACCTTAAAATTAAGGGCCAAAATGACCTATTTACTTGTATAACACCCATTGTATGTCCATATTTATTAAATAAACCTTAAATGTTTTTGGTTTTTTTTATGTATTTTAGGTATGAACATGTGTACATGTATCTTGTTTCTAAAAATTCCAAGTGAGCCTTTTCTCCTTCCCAATAAAAATCCAACACCTAAACCACTTCCTCAGTCATATAAATCCATATAATTCTGGAAAATACCTATCTAATATACTTCCTAGAAATCCTTCATTTTTCTTAGACACATTACCTTGGGCATAAAGAAATCCAAGTAAGCCTTTTGGCACAGACCAAAAGGGGTTACGCAATTAAGAGGTAGCGTAATATTTCATGTCCTTTATTTTATTTTCCTTCTCCACCCCTCAAAATATATTTATAATATGATTATATAAAAAAATGTTATACTAAATATACTATTATGTAGTTATATAAATGGTTATACATAAACATACACACTCCTCCATCTAATGAGTAATGAACATATTATTTCAGTGTAAGAACAACTACTCCCTTACGAAACGATGATTGTTCATTTTACCATTACAACCTATCATGAGGGACATTATGATGGAAAATATATTTATATATTAAATATATTATATTTATAATATATTTATGCTTATGTAATTTTTAATTGGAACATTCCTTTATTCTTTCCATATTAGGTAAACAAGATAATTTCGTGTAACAAAGTGTCGACTACTGCCCCCTCAAAGTGATATGATTCATTCATACACTACATTGACTATATTAAATATGGTTTTAGTAAATATATTTGATATATATCATATAATAAATATTATTTAATAATTATATATAAATGTGTGTCTTTTACTTTCTTTCTCTCAACATGACAATTAAATGGAAATAACGTTCATGCGTACGTATGTCCTACCGTCATTGTGAACGATGTATTATGTTTCATACATATATATTATAATGGTTATTTTAATAGAACTATAATGTATATAAATGATATTTTTATCATGTTTTACATTTTTGAATCATGATATAATTTTAAGGACAAACAATATTACAAATTAAGACACATATGAAAAACAATGTCAATATTTCTCTAAACAAAACCTTAACATATGATGGTTAAAAAAGGGGTACTATAACTTCATAATTAAACCATTTATGTTATTAAATATATTAATATGTTTCTTTAAAATATTTATAATAAATTTATACTTATCTTACAGGTGATTTGAATGAGTACGACGTGAGTAAAGACACGTTGTAAGGGGATTTCATCCCACTTTTTTCCTGCAAGATACATGCAATGCTCAAAATTATTGATTTTTGTGTGGTGTATGTAATTCCAATGATTGAATTATATTTATATTAAAACTAAATTTATGGGTATTAACATTTTATTTTTATGAAAATTTATTCATGGGGTTTATGTTTCAAAATTTACCAAATCTGTTAAAATGTTTTGTCTCAATTTTCCAATTTTGAGACTCATGTTTTAATCTGAAACTGAACACTAATTTTAGGAGTATATAATTATATTTTACATTTTATATCATGAATATATTTTTATTCATGGTAATTTATATTCATTTAACTTAATTTTTCTTACATGGAGTTTATTATCCCATTTTTACATGTTATAAGAGATTATTGAGACAATCTCATCACTTTTTGAGATTGTTTATGATTATACTCCATTTGATGAATTCTAATGGTACATATCACAATAAATTCATTTATTTTCTTCTCCTATGGTTATTAATTATATATTATAGTTATGGTACCTTTTTATACTCATTGGTACTTAATATAACTACGAAATTGGTTTTGTGAAATTCTGTCTTTACACTCCCTTCAGTCCGAAATCGATGTTCCATCAAAACCACAATCTGTGAGAAGGGTTTCCATAAATATTATACTATTATAATATAATAATTAAAAGGAATTTGTACAATTTTTATCTTTAAAAAAAAATTTCTAATGAATATTCTTTTATTTTTCTGAATGAGGAAATTTTCTATCTTTTTTACCATGCAAAAACAATGTTATTTATACCTCCTACGACATGTACGAATTTATCTACCATTAGTCCTATAAATATTTCATTCCATGTTTAAAGGTTATTTTTCTAAGAAAATGTTTTTATGATATGTTTTAAATGAAAATGGATTTCAAAATGTTTTCAAAATTATTTTATTAGTTTTCAAAGAAAATGGTTTTCAAAACGTTTATAATCATCTTTTATAAGTTTTCATGGAAAAGTGTCTTAAATTTTTTTTTGAAACTTCATTTTATGTTTTCATGGAAATTGTATTTAAAAAATTTTTCATGATTTATTTATATGATTTAAAATTATTTTCATGGAAAATGGTTTTCAAAATTTTGTCATGATTTATTTATATTTTTTCAAGGTATTTTCAAGTAAATATTTTTTCAAAATGTTTTCATGAAGTAATTTTAATTTTCAATGTATTTTCAAGAAAATAATTTCAAACTTTTTCAAATTTTCATTATAAATTTTAAAGGTGTTTTCAAATAAAATGATTTTCAAAATGTTTTGAAGATTATTTTATTATTTTTTCATGGAAAATGACCTCAAATTATCTAAATTATTCTTTATATGTTTTAAAGTTATTTACTAAGAAAAAAATTTTAAAATAGTTTTATGTATTTAAAAGAATATTTTAAATAATAATGGATATTTTCCTCAATAAACATTTTTTAAAGATATTTCACCCTTATTTTCTATCTAATATGAAATCTATTGATGTTAATCATTCCATTTTAGGAAATTATCTAAAGGATCCATTCATATTCTTCATATGAATGGGTTACGCTTAATGTCATGGTCTTTATGAAACATATTTCTATTTCATGTTTTATATTATTTTGAAACCAAATTTTTTTCATGAGTAATGTTTATAATGAAATTATTATGAAGGATTTTTTTTCCAAATGTTATGATAAGTTTACATATTTATAATAACCATTTAATTTCATGGGATATGATATTATTATTTATGATCTTGTGGCACATTTAGGTATGATTTCAGTATGAGATGGTTGGGCCCTATATCTCCATCCAATGCATTGGGTAAAGATTTATATCTAATGAGATAGACTAAGATAGTATTGGGAATGAATCTTGACTACTATGATGGCCATGTGAGTGAACTATTACTAACAAGATGGTATGTTGAGTGAACTCATGAAACTAAGATGGCCATGCGAGTGAGGCATGACTACCCAGATGGTTTGAGGAGTGAACTCATGCTGATAATATGGTCATAGGAGTGAACCCTGACAACCAAGAATGTTTCGGGGGTGAACCCATACTACCAAGATGGTATTGGAAGTAATGCCTTAGCTACTATATAAATCACATTATATTCATATGTGTCTACCACAATTCCATGTTTTATTCATATGTTACTCTTTCTTGGCTTATGTTCTTTATTTACATATGATTCATGTATTATGAACATACATTATTTATGTCATGATTCATGTAAATGATCTTTGATATGCAGGTTATGATATTATATTTTCATGATAATGTTCTCAAACTCTTATGCTCGTGATTATGCTTAAATATCTCCCGTGTTTACCTTAAATGAGCATTTGAGATAACCCCTTTCTTATATTTCCTTTACTAGGTTTGGAATAATGGTTTTAGGTTCATTTACTAATGGTGGAGGTATTTATTGGAGATGTTAAATATATTTCATCAGGATAGAATATTTTGTTTCTAAACTTCCAAAGACAATAAAATATTACGGTCCTCAGGCATTTATTACTGTAATGTACTGAATATTCCTCTAAAATTTAGTAATATCCATGTCTGTTATTCCTGGGTCACTATAATATATATAGGGTCCATTTATGTTTATATTTTTGTATATATATATATATGTGTGTGTGTGTGTGAAAAAACTTATACGTGTGTACTTGTAAATGGGTATATGCATGTGTGAGCATATATATAAGGACCCTCTTGTAAATAATCATGGTCATGTGAATATATACATAGGGGATAGGAGTACTTATATATATGTGAATGTGTATATGCATTTAATCAGAAAAAAGGATGATTTTGGTTGTCGTTGTGAAAGTGCCTTGAGTTTGAGGTAGGTTCTGTTAGCCCAACTAGGTTAAATACCATGAGAGTGTGGGTGAATTTGGGTATGATAGATTAAAACAACTGAAACTTTAGGTCTTGTTTTGATGATAACAAAATATTATTTTCACCCTTTCCCATTGAAATGTATCAACAGAAATTAAGTCATGAATTTGGCAAAAAGATTACATGGTTCACCCTCACAAGGCTATGTTCAAGGAGAATACAATAGAAATACACCAATCTACCAAATCCATGAAGGTGAAATACCAAATTCCTATTTTGGTATAGATATATTCTATTGCCATACTTATATCCTTAATAATGATTGGAGTGGACTCACAGTCCCTCCTAGTTTACAACAAATCACAATTTGAAAGCTCACTGCTCTCTCAACTGAAGTGTTCTCACTAGTCATTCTGATGAATCAACTATGATATATTGAATCTATATACTTTCCACCACATTTAGTGTATCATTATGTTCCACATTTATACACATGATGAACAACCATTTACCACTTATTTGTGGGAAATCCCTTTCACTTCACAATTTTTCTTACGGGCAATCTTGACGTGTCTTGTGCACAACTTTAACAAATTTAACAAAAAATTTAACTTTTTTATCAAAAAACTACTAGTGCGTAAGTCATATGCTTTTCTCATAACTCCCTTAGTGATTCAAAATCAACTCCCATTTTTTCCAAAACAAATATTTTTTTCATTACATAAAATAACCCTCCTTACACTTAGATTTACTACTTCGCATGAAACTTCTTATGCGATTCAAAGATGTGATTTTCTATAAGGGTTGATCTTAACAAATGATCGGGGTAACCTTCAATTTATTGACCATACAACCCTTTCACACAAGATCTTTAAGCTCCATCCTCTATGCAAGTAATATTTCCCTGAGCACAGAAGTTCTTGATTTGACGTCGCATTTGGAATGTACCTATCTTTCATACATATCACTTCATCTTTATTTCATGAACGCGTTGAACTTTTCCTTTTTTGTACAAACACATATTTTTCACACATTCAAATACATCATGAACTTATTTACATTGAAATATTTTCAAGTGATGATTTTAAATCATTACATTCATGAAATTTTCATATTCAAATTTTATATTTCATGCAACATCCTTTTCCAAAAACACATTTCTCCATTCTCTTGATTTTGGAAGCCAAAAATTTGGAAAACACTAGTCAACGACGTCACCATGTATACATATTTTTCTGCACTGTCTCCTGAGTATCCATTCCTTTTTCTTGGATCTTTATCAACATGCAAGCTCAAAAATATCTTTTTAACTCCAGAAATGACCGTGGTAAACTACTTTTTCAACAAAAAAATCATCCTAAAACACAACAATGTTACCTTGAGGGATTTTTACCAAAAAATATCTCCCTTTGGGATTGTTAACAACTCATCACATATTTATACCACATTAAATATTATTAAATATTATACCAAAACTCAAATATTTCAATTATAGTTAAGATAAAATAGTAACTCAATATACACTCTAATCTCACAGGAACCATGCTTAGTGTGAGAAATAAGAGCAGCATTCAATGATTGTCCATGAAACTCTTAATTCTTGAAACCCCTTCATCTGATTTTATCATAAACCAAATCTATTTTGTTATATATCCTTTGATCAATAATATTTATCATTGTCAGATTTAAAACTCCTAATACTTCACTACCTTTTTTTCTTGTGGTTTGAAATGATTGAATATGTTCAGGTTAAGCTCTGATAGTCATGAATTGTGCTTCAAAATATATAAAGATGGCCATGAAAATCTCTGATGACCATGAAATGTTTCCCTATAAGACCAAAAACCTACACCACTATGTCATATCTCTCCCTATCCACTTCCCCCTATCTTGAATATTAAATTTTATCCCCTTTAATATCCACATTTTCTCCCACTTTATCGATGAACCCAAAGGTCACCTTGTTGTTGTCTTCAATAGGGTAAAGAACACATATCATCACGTTAGGGAAAAACAAACCATACATTCAGGATAAGGGTTCCTTAATCCACTTATTATTTCTAGTGTGTGGATTATACTAAACTCCCATAGCTATTAGATGTTTTTCAAATTCTAATTTGGGTAAGGCCTTTGTCATAATGTCTGAAACCAATATTTCTATAGGTGCATACTCAAACTTCACAAGACCATGCTCCACCATCACCTTGATAAAATGATATTTGATTTTAATTTGGATTTTCCTTGAGTAATGGAATGCATTATTGATAATATTTATATCACTTTAATTATCACAATGTATTCTAATTAGATTGTTCACTTTAACCCCCATGTTATCAAGACGATGCATCATCTATAATAACTGTGTCAATGCTTGAGTTTTTGAATTATATTCATCTTCTATAGTTCTCAATGAAATGAAATATTATTTCGTTCATAGACAAGAAATAAATAGCCTACCAAGGTCGAATGCACCACCATATGTTGATTTCATATCATTTTTTGATCCGTCATAATCTATATTTTTATATCCCAATAGAACATTCCAATATTTTTCATTGTACAGTTTGATGAAATCCATTGTGCCCTTGATATTTAGAAGAATTCCATTCACTATAAGAATATGTATTTCCTTGTTATTTTTTTAATATCATGTTACTTGGAAGGTGGAAAAAATATCATGTCTTGTAGATATCATGTATAATAGATTACCAATGATTTTCCAATTTTTTGTTCTATTTAATGCATTTACTTAAACATCATGTGACAGTTTCATCTAGGTACCCACCGGAGACATCATATCCTTTGATTTACTATTTAAGAATATTATCAAAACATACATGGAATATTTTTATTGAGAAATGTATGTGTCATTCTTTCCTTGTGTTGCCTATAAAATAACGAAAAACATTAGTTCAAAAATCATAGACATTTCAAACTCACTTTTCATAAATTCTGTAAACATTTTTGCACTGTGATTCATCTGACCAACCAAGTATTATTTCATCAACATATACCAGAACTATCATCCTTTTATTACATTCATTGTTGACAAATATATTGTAATCAACTCCACCATGATGAAAACATATCTTCTTCAAAAACTGATATAGTCTTGAATACCATGCCTCTAGTGGTTGCTTCAACCCATATAATTACATCTTCAACCAAAAAACTATGTTCTCATCTTCATGAATGCGAAATTATCTTGATTTTCAATATAAACATATTCTTCAAAAACGAAATTCAAAAATGCTGACAACACATCGATCTAGAAAACATTGAACATTATGTGCATAGTTTTATACAAGATTAAAATTATTGTCTCTAGACTTTAAATAGGTGATCAAATATCAACAACATCGATACCCTCTATCTGGGAGACTCTTTTTCATAGTAGTCATGATTTTTTTGAATATTTTTTCCATATTAATTCATCGGGTTTTGAAAGACCCATTTGGTCTGAATGATATTCTCATTTGTTTATCATGAAAAATATACCATATCTGATTCTTCTAATTTTTTTTAGCTCTTCATTTATATCCTGGACCCAGTTCTTATATCTAGATACTTCATCAAAAAAATTTTCTCTTCCATATATATGAGATATTCTTTTTTTAATGACATCATTCTTCATGTTTGAACTAGAAATTATTGGTCACCAATGTGGTTCTATCTCCCAATTTCATCTCAAACCTTCAGTTTTTGTGTAGATGTAGATTTTAATTCCTCCTACTCATCATCAGTATCTTATTCTAAATAATCATTTTCCATTTCTACTCCCGCTGATTTTTCTACCTTCTCGTCTCATTCATCGTGTATTTGTTTATTTTATTGTAGAATATTCTATTTATTCTGAACTATATTGGCATCATTTCATTAAAAATCTTTTTCCAACCTCTTGTAAAATAATTTATATACTTTTATTTTTCTTATGTATCCAATGAATATTCCCTCATCTCCATGTGACTCAAATTCACGTGTTTATCTTTATTGATAATAAAACACTTACCTATAATGAATCAAAAGTATTAAATGTTCGATAATTTTTGTACCACATCTCGTATAGAGAATTTTCTTCCATTTAACACAATATATCAGCATTACAAATGTTAGAAGATGTCAATATGGATTTCATCCATAATTTCACTAGTATTTATTTTTCAATAAGCATTATTCTAGCCATGTTGTTGATGATATAATTTATCCTCTCCACTACTCAACTTTTTTTAGGAGTTCTCATAGCTGAAACATGATACCTTATCCTATGTTTTGTAAGATAATCCTCCACATAGATATTTATAAATTATATACCATTATATATAAAAAAATTCAGAATTTTTTGTCTAATCATGTTTTCTGATGACCTATTATATCATTTTATGGGACTGAACACATCAATCTTATGGGAAATGATATATTCTCATGTCATCCTGGTGAAATAATCAGTTAAAAGAATCTAATACCTATTTCAATAATTTAATATTGGTGATATAGTTCCACATACATAAGAATTCTCCAATTTAATCACTCTGGTTGTCTTTTTTTATTTTTCATTGTACATGTTTCTAATGATCTTCCCATTTTGGCTGGCATCGCATGTATGAGTAAGAGATTGTGATATCAAAGGGTGGTGTCGAGCTATATCACATTTGACAAGATATTATACAAAATGATTATATATATGTACATTATTTTTAAGCCAAAACCTCTTTTCCACTTCTATGGATAAAAAACACATATCATATTCTCTACATACAAGGTAATGATTTCCTGTTTTTATTTTTCACAGCAAAAAAATTCAACATATATTCCTTTTATGATATGTATATTCTTAATAAATATTATAAAATAGCCCAAGTAGCATATTTTATGGACACTAATATAGTTGTGACAGAGACCTTCAATGAATAAGATATCAGTACATCTCATTTTTTTCACCAAACATGGATTTTTTCAAGCCAATTATCTTCCGGATTTCATCATTTTCAAAATTTACAACACATTCATTGTCATATTTTATGCCTATAACAATATCATTATTTCTTATCATATGGGATGTGTATCGACTTTCAAGTACCCATACACTATAACGATCTGATTCTTTATGGGAAATTTCTACAACCATTTCATGTGTGTCTCTTTTATTTTTTATCCATGTTTTTGTTTTTTATACTTGGTATAGATTGGTAATTTTGATCTTCTGTGGAGTATAATGGATTAGCTTCTTATTTCAAAGCTGAAAATATATTTCTCGTTTTCATCTTAGTTGATGATTCAGTATGTTGTTGCTTACAAATTTTTTTTTCATCAGCATGTTCCACTGCATGGTTCATGTACAATATATACCCATGTCTCCAAATCCTCCACACCCAAAACAATAACCCTTGAAAAATATCCTAGTGTTTTGGAATATATTTTTATACCTTTTTTTTCTTGTACCCTTCGATATCACTTTGATATGGAACACAAATTTATTTGTTATTCCATAATTCCATAGGAAATACACCTAATGCGATGTTTATTCATGCATATCACTTATATTCCACTAGATATCCCATGGGTTCTCTTAACCTTTTGATTATTCATTATACCCAAATAAATCATCAATATCGAAATGGGTGTTTTCATTCTGACATCAATCATAAGAGCATTTTCTTTTCTGTCAGGACAAATACCAGCCTTATAATTTTAATTTGATTGTTTATTCTCTTTTTTGGAACTATATATCTCACTTATGTATTTTCTATCAACTGAATGATATATTTTCTTGATAACATACTGATAATCAGGAGTATATCTAGAACCATGAATTTTAATCTCATGTCGATGACTTTCTATTCATGTTCTTCAATGTGATTAAATTTTTCTTTTGGTTTTTTATTTAAACCATCAATCACTATTTTACTTTCATAAACATTGATCTTGAACAAAAAAATTTATAAGTCCTCTTGAAATAAAGACATAAAATTTTAAATTTCTTCTATTAGATCAAACATCTCTTCCTCCTACAACTGCATAAAGAGTTTTTTATTATGAACCAATTTGTTCTCTATCTTCATTTTAGATCTCCAAACATCTCTCTACTTATGATCAGCCTCTAAATAATACAGCATATCAAATATTACTTCTAATTTATCTTCATCATTGTCAATTTCTTCCCTTTTTTTGTTCCACTTATAATATCCACTATAAAATTTTCCCTATGATCTTTTCAATTCTTTATCTCTTCAACCTCATATTCATCTGAACTTTTATTTTTGTGTGAAAGAAGAATATTCTTTTAAAAAAAATTCCGTTGAACATTATCTTACATTTCACATATGATGAAGTCTTCTTCGTAGGAATTTCGACTTGATCCTCATAATCTTCTTGAATATTATTAGGGGATCTTGTTGTAAGATTTCCAACCTTTCCACATCGAAAGAAAGAAAGTGGATGTTTCCATATGAACATTTATTTTACTCTTTCTAGATTTTAGGAAAGGGATGACAACACCTCATCTGTAAATTCTTCTTCAGGTCTATCTTCAATGGTAAGCTTCTTAATGTACTTCAATTCAACCTCATTGGACCTTTATTCTTCTAAAGAACAATTATCATCATTTCTAATATTTTATATAACTAGAGTACTAAGAAAGCTATCCAATATCAACTCATTGGGATCTTTATCATCCAATATATAGAATTTTTCAATGAAACAAGGTGGAGATATTCATATGATGTTATTGGAAAACATTTAATATTCAATAATTTTTTTATGACCACACATGTCGTCTACAACAACATTCACCTGGTCAAAGAATGCATCAACAGACTCATTATAGTGTAGTATCATATCTTCATATTTGATCCATAGAACCTATAGTTATTCCTCTCTATCCTTTGAACCACCATCATAAATATTTAGAAACTTTTCCCACATATAATTTGATGTCTTCTATGACATCACTTTAATATATATTTCATTAGATATGGTTCCCCCTAAGGCATTGATTCCTTTAGAGTTATAATCTCATTCCTTTCAGTCAGATTCTAATAAATCAACATTGTCCTCACTATCTGAAATACCATGCATCGATGTTGTAAATACATATATTCCTAATGATCAGGAGTAGTACTGCATCTGATTATTCTGTAATTTAAAATTAATTTAAAAAAATATTAGATTACCTTTATGGTTAACATCCTCCTTTAAAACCACTTATAAATAAACAATAAAATTATCATTTTCCTATGATACATATTGTCATCCAAACAATGTTAAATACACTGAGAGGGGGGTTAATCAGGGTTTGAAAAATTAAAATAATTGTACCTTAAAATATTTTTTCATTTTAAAAAAAATATTCTCTCCCTTTCCCATAGAAATGTATGAACAGAAATTAAATCATACATATGACACATCAATTTTTCTTGGTTCAACATCACTGGGATACGACCAAGGGGCCTAAAACAATAATGCACCGATGTATAAAATCGACTAAGGATAACTTCCAAATTTATGGTTCGGGATAGATGACATCTATGAATTGGCTTTGTACATTTAAAAATTTTGGAGCAGACTCACAATCTCTCCTAGTATTAAACCAATTAAAATTTTAAATATCACTAATCACTCAACTGAAGTGTTCTCTCTACACATTTATAAGAATCCACATTGATCTCTTGAATCATTATTTTTTAGAACTCATTTATTATATAATTAAGCTGTAATTTAATTCACTTGACGATTACCCCTTCACCATATATTTATTGGTAAATAATTTTTGGTTCACACGTTGTTGTTCATGCAACCTTCATGTGTCTTGCATGAAACATTTAACTCTATCGTGGGAAAAACATTCATTCAACTCCTATACATTGGTCACAACTCCTATGGAAATTTTGACTCAAGTCCCTTTTTTTGAAAAAAAAAATCATATATTATTCTTTTCATCATGCAACTCTCTTTGAGTGTAGCTTTACTGCCTTGTGAACAACCTCTTACATGAGTGAGAGCCCTGATTTTCTTTAAGGGTTGAGCTTAATTAATAGGGGGGTTTCCGTCAATTTATACACCCATACAATCCTTGCATAAAAAATCATTATCCACCTTAGTCTATGCACTTAATATTTTCCCAAGAATGGAATTTCTCAACTGTTTGACTGATTTGGCATGTAACTATCTTTTGTATTGATCACATCATCTTTATTTCATGAACTCCCACAACTTTTCCTTTTTCGTGTAAACTCATATTTCACGCACATTAAAATATTTCCTGAACTTTTTTCCATTGATATATTTTTATGCGATTATTATGAATCTAGAATTGCATGGAACATTTAGATTCACCTTTATTATTGTGCAGAACATCACTAAGTAAAACCATTCTCCATTCTCAATATTTTGGACCCCAAATATTTTGAAATCACTTTGAAATGATTCCACCTTATATACATATTTTCTACAACGCCTACAGTATATAAATTACTTTTTCATGGATATTTTTTAATATTCCAAGTCAAAAATATCTATGTAACTAAAAAATGGACCATGGAAAGCTTCATTGTCGACAAACATAATCATCAAAAAACACAACAATGTTTCATTAATGGATTTTTTGCACATAGGTCCCTTATGCATAATCCATTAAAAGTGATATCTATGATTTATTGGACCTTTTAAAATGTGTTTTCCATTCTATATTAATTACATATAATATATATATAATTGTTTATGGTTCAATGAATGTGGCTTCTTATGTTGTTCTAAGCCTTGTATTAATCTTATAAAAGGGATCACTTTGATTTAAGCATGGATTCAAGATTTTTTTTAGTTTTAGGTTCCTTGAAGATTAAATTGGTAATTTAATTTGTTTTGGAACTTAAAAGTTTTGGGAAATATTGTTTTATAATGTCAAATTATTCTTTTTAATGTAATAAGGCATGTTTTTCACTTTAAGGATGTTTTATGGAATTATAAAACCCCTCTTGAGGTATTCCCCTGGAATTATAAATTTTATGTATGAGTTAAATGTTTGATTTCTGATATGTTCCTAGTGAAGAGTCTTTCTCATTATTGTGTGAAAAAAATGCGTTTTTCCTAAATATGGAGATTAGTGGTGAGATGTTGGATGATTTTTGGGTAAAAAATGAGATATGTAAGTATATTCTAGTTTGATATAAACATACCAACACAGGAGTAAGATCATAGGACCCCATGTATCGAGGTGGTAATTCTAGATTTAGTACCCTTGAGGGTCCTTTTGGAGAGATGGACCAATTCCCCTTATAGCATTGAAGATAAAACACTAACAAATCATATGATTATGATCAAAGATCACTAGGCCATGTGGTTATTTCCCCTATAGTGTCTCATGCATGAGGGTGTTGTTTTTTGGTATGAATTCACCAGTAAGGTACGAGGATCCTATGAATCTACTAAATCTGAAATATTAGATATTTCCCATGGATCTTTCTATCATTTAACCCTGTTTATATTTCTATAGATGTTTTATAGAACATGTTTAAAATAATAAAAATAATAATTTCTGTTTTCTCTTTCACAGAACATATTGTTTTGGTTTTCGTATTGAGAATATTGTTTTACTATATTTCTCCCTCTTTTAAATGATATATTGGAAGTCTCTCATGCTTCAGAATCCTTTTTGGAAAGGTAATTGAAAATGGATTTTCTTAATATGGAATCCAGTTACTTATTTTTGAAAATAATGGAAACCCCCTATTTTTATATGTATTATTTTTAAACTTTCATGAATTGGTTTTCTATTTAAAGGTATGGAATATGGAATATTTTATTTGGGTTTGTCTACTATGTTTCAATACTCATTGATATATATTTATCTTTCTTGAATTTTTTGGTGCTACATCTAACTTAGACTCAGTCGTCATGGGGTGACATTGGTTTAGTGGTCACTGGTGACCCAATGAGAGACAAGGAGTTGTGTGCATTTTTTTATCGCTAGTTTTTTTATTTTTTTATTTTATATTTATTTATTTTTCATTTCTTATGTTCAAAATCATTCAAAATTACATTATTTTTTAATCTTGGATATAGTTGTTATCCTAAGAGGATTGGGAATTCCTCTCAGGCCATGTTGCGGGCCGAAACGGGTGACCGGTTCAGGGTAAACCATGGTTGGTTCATGATAAAACATGACCTCTATCATACCATTTAGATAGTGTAAAACACTTCACAATGTATAATTAGTTATTCATCCAGTGTACAAACGTATTTTGTGCAACATGTGGATATTTCATATCATTATATATAATTAAAACCATGATAACATTAACATTTAATCACCACCAATAGTACTCCATGATTTAAAATTTATGGGGAAACATTTCTCCCGGTATCATTGAATCATTTTTGAGGTGATTGTGTTTGTTGACAAAGTGGGAATCCATGTTGTGTTTGTTGAAAAAGGATAATACGATGTTCAATTTGTTGAAAAAGGGGGTTCACATGGTGAGTTTTTGATTTCAAGAGATGTTTTCAGAAATACATTATTGATATAAGAACCTTGAAAAAATTAGTGGATGATTTGGAGGCTGTACAAAAAGAGAACATTCAAGTTGTCATCGTTTTCCAGTGTTTGCAAAAAATTTGGCCCACAAAATTGGAAAATAGAGAAAAGTGTTTTTGGAAAAGGGACACGTGCGCTAGTTTCTTTCAGGCTTGGAAAGTTTCACCCAATTTTTTTTCAAGATCGTAACATTATAACATGGAAATTTAATGAGAGGCACCCATGTTGTGGTTTGGGCACACAAGGTGACTAGGGCGACAGAGGCTGAGGTGAATGGACTTGCGCGCGAGGAGGAGACATGCGCATGGCACTTAGGGTGCCCAAAATGCCTATAAATAGTGGGATATGCCTCCTCATTTTTGAGTAATATCAACACATTGATAGAATTTGAGCTCCATTCACACAATAAGTTTTGGGCGCTCATGTGGGAGATTGGGCATGCAAGTATAAAGATATTTAGAAGTTGCGTGCCAGTTGATAGTTGCATGAAAATATTAGTTTAGGTGTAAAAGGTTTTGATCCACCCATGTTCTGAGCTGGTATAAGGACCCATCCATAAACATTACATTATATTGAATTAAATGAATAATTCCCATTGAGGATCTTTTCAGTTTTAGAGTTGTAGAGAATTAGGACATAACTATTACATCTCAAAAGATAATAAGGTAGACACTTCTACAAAATTTCCATTTTTTCTATAAAATAAAACTTTTGAAAAAAAGAGTCATGTCTAGTTCCATGTTTTAGACAGAATGACTTCTCCTTGATCCCATCCTTGATCTTATTCATATTTAAGTATTGTGAAAACATTTCAAAACATGGGATGAGCATAAAAATCCGAGTAAGGGTTTTAAAAAAAGAATGATTTTTTTTCATAAATACAAACAAAACATGAAATATTTTACTTACATCATGAAATCATAACATTTATGAAACACACATAGAAATCATAAATCATAAAGGTAACTTGTGGTATCTGTATCATACTTACATTGTAGCTATCACAACTACATAGGGAGTTACTTTGGAATACACATCACAGTATATTCCCTAAATCTCTTAGGAGAAACATTCACATTTACCTCCGTCACATTACCCAATGCATTGGAGAGCTGTCTCAGGCTCACCCGCCCTAGGATTATCACCGAACAACCCGTATACGTAAATAATTCCCAGGAACCGTAACATGATCATAACAGAAAACATAATCATAAAGAAAAGTTAACATTTCAACAATGCAATAACAAAATATCATTTCAAGATATTGAAATAATAAATCCATTTTCAAAATCATTTTCAATACAAAAATACATAAAAAGGGTATATGGTATTTATTTTTCCTTATAAAAACATTCCGGCTTATTAAGGAATCCAAAGATAAAATAATACTCGCGGCGGCGGAAAAGGTAGTTGTCTATGATTACATTAAAAGAAACATTCCTTTTTTTCGTTTAGTAAAACTCTTCATAGAAAAAGATTCCCTTTGAAAAGGCAAGGGTGTTTATACAAAGTAGAAAAGAAAGTCGTGTATTAAAACAAAATATGCCTCAATGAAAGGAGATTGAGACGAAGTCCCTTACCACGTGTCTGACTTGACTCGATCGTTATTTAATATCCTGAATAATAATCTATAGATAATTTCTACTTTCTTAATAACCTTTTTCAAGTTTATTATTCCTTTTATATCATTTATTACCATGTTATAAACATTATGAAATCATTTAAGTTAATAACGTTCATTTTGTCGATATTTGGTACTTGAGTCAAAAATGTACTTCTTATAATTACATGTTGTTCATGTGGTAAAAGGGTAATTATATCCAGATTGATATTAATTATTTGGATATCATATATATCATATATATCCATTATATACATTTATTTATTATAGTCATAACATTTGGAGGTAAGAAATGAAATGCACCGTTCATGGAGATGGTAAGTCGTACGTACACATGAATAATACTTTCATTTCTATATCTTATTTTAATGGAATTAAAAAAATAATGATACATAGGTATATTATAATTCCAATATAATATCATATATAATATCATTAACTCCATCCTTTATACCTCCCACATAAGGAATTAAAAAGTCACATCACATTAAGGGGGCGATAGTCCGCACTTCCTCAAATGAGATTATCGTATTTACCCACTATGGAAACAATAAAGGCTTGATGTAATTGGAATGTACAGAAGAATAAGAAAATAAAAAACACAAAATATATCATATATAGATACAGTTCCATCATAATGGCCACCATGAGAGGCCGTAAGATGTAATTGAACAATTATCGTTTCGTGAGGTGTTAGTTTTTCCATCTAGAGAAACATTATGCTCTTCATCCAGTAGATGAAGGTTTGTGTATGTGTTGTTTGTATATTTCTCATAACAACATCCTAGTATATTAAGGATAATGGTGTTGTTACAAAAGAAAGGAATAAAAAGTGTTTAGGGGTTGGAGAAGTAATATAAAAGAAAACAATTTAAGAGAAACTGTTACCTTTAATTTGGGTAACTCCCTTTAGTTTGAACCAAAGGACTTCTTGAGGTTCCATATGCCTATTATAAGGCTTCTACAAGGAGGAGAGGGATGTAGGGAGCTTAATTGGGCAGAGTTTTGTTAAACCAAATGGATTGATAGGTGTGAGGAAGTGGATAGAAATTGTCTCTTTTTATAAGGGAGAGGAGGGGATCTTTGGGAAAGTGTGAAAACATTATTTTATTATATAATGAAATTTGGTTTCTAATGGTACAAAAATCATTATAGTCGAAAATAAGATGACTCATGGTCGAAATAAAGTCATCCAATTAGAATTGGACATGTTTTGGATAATATTTTAATCATTATAATTTTATTTCTTTAAATCATTTATTAATGAGGTAAATATTTATCATTATTGTGTCATAAATTATTTAATTTATTAGATTTCAAAAAATTATAAAAAATACTATTATGTAGGAATTATTTTTATCTTTCTAAATAATATTTATAGTAAAAAATAGGACTTATATAACACCATATAAAAATTAATTACTAAACAATGTTTGTTAATGTCAATTTTGTCTTTACATTAAATTAATTAATATAAAGTGTCATTATAGTTCATAAGTGGCTCCATGGGGTCCCAAAATCGACCCAAGGATTTCCATGGTCGGCCACTACACATCCAATAAGGTTAGGATAAGTGATAAGGTAATTTTAAATTATTATAATATTCTTTTAACCTTGAATTACCCTATTTACCTTTAACCGCAGTAAATAAAAGTCAAAATTTACTATTCACCAAAAATTATTTTGATCTTATTGAACAACATTTTATTTCTTAATAACAACCATGTATACTGGATTTTCGAAATTCAATTCACAGAATTTGTAAAATTTCATTTAAATGAAAAAGTCAGTTTTTTTAAGTACCACTAAGTGGTTTCACTATTCATCAAAAATTGATGATTTTCAGAAAAATACCAAAAATTCGGCCTAAGATATATTTGATATTACAAATTCAAAAATTATGTCTCTTTTTCCAAATTCAAAAGATATAACTGGAAATAATTAATTTTAAAATTAATTCCCGTTATCAAAACAAATAGTGTGTCTTTAAGAAACAATAACTATCAAAATATTGATACTTGTTTATGTCTAATTTCAATGTGAAATCAATTCCAATGACCAAAATTGGATTAAATGGTAAAAATATATTTTAATTTCACTTTAAAATCAATTAAAAAGATAATCTAACCATATAAATATATTATTTTAAAAGGAAATTTTGAATGAAATTACAATATTTTTCACTATTTACTAAAAAAATGAACTCTATCTAAGAAATTCCAAAAATTTACACAAAGTAAATTTTTATGTCCTCATTCTAAGGAAGGATTTTATTTGGTCCTAAAGAATGTATTAAAGTAACCAAAACTATATTTAATGAGGTTTCTCCATTAAAAGGTGGTAAATCGGCCTTTAAATGTAAATTATTCTTAAATTTAGATTCATTCATATTTTAAGACTATTACTTTTTATTGGATAAATGTAAATACATTTAAAAATCATGAATAATAATATTGTAGTTAGTTTTGTTCATTCCCTCCAATAAAACATCTAGGACTTAACTGCCATTTAAAAAAATAATATTATATTATTAGTGTGCAACGTAAGATTCCAATGAAACTCGTTGTTACGTATAGGGTATGCGATCAAACATAGAAATACCTTTAAAGTAAAATTAATATTTAATTCACAAATTAAATAAATATGAAATATGTCTTATTCTTCATTTACATGGGATGTTACATCCTTCCCCCCATTTGGGAATTGTGTCCTCGTAATTTTTATTCACTTATCAAAATAAGTGGGGGTATTTAACCCTCATATCATTTTCAGATTCCCACTTTGCCTCTTCAACCATATGGTTTTTCCACAAAACCTTTACCTAGTGAATTACCTTATTCCACAACACTTTCTCTCTACGGTCAAGAATCTGGACTGTTTGTTCTTCATAAGAGAGATTCTCTTCCAACTGAACTACCTCTGGGCTCAAAACATGAGATGGATCTGGCATATACATTCTCAACATAGAAACATGAAAAACATTGGGTACGTGGGATAAAATTGGAGGTAAATCCACACTATACGCAACTGATCCAACTTCATCCAGAATTTCATAAGGTCCAATGAACCACAGACTCAACTTTCCCTTCTTACCATAATGCATCACACTTTTCCATGGAGAATCTTCGAGAAAGACATGATCACATACCTCAAAGGAAAGATCCTTTCTCTGATTATCTACATATCTTTTCTATCTGCTCTGAGATGTTCTCATGTGCTTCTAAATCAACTGAACTTTCTCTACCATCTCTTCTACTAATTCTGGTCCCATTGGTTTCCTTTCACCTACTTCATCCCAAAAAGTTGGAGTTCGACAATGCTTTCCATATAATTCCTCAAATGGAGCCATCTGTATACTAGAATGAAAACTGTTATTATATGAAAATTCAACCAAATAAAGGTGTTGGTCCCAACATCCCTAATAATTCATCAAGCAAGAACGTAGCATATCCTCCAAGGTGGGAATTGTATGTTCTGACTGCCCAACTGATTGAGGATGAAAAGTTGTACTAAAGTTTAATTCAGTACCCAATGACTTCTGAAGGACTTTCCAAAAGTTAGAAGTGAACCTAGGATCACGATCAGATAAAATGGAGAGGAGAACTCCATACAACTTGAATATCTCTTTAACATACAATAGAGTAATTTGATCTAGAGACAATGTATCTCTAATAGTAGGGAAATGAGCGGATTTAGTTAATTGGTCAACTATAACCCAGATTTCATTATTACATCGTGATGTCTTTCGTAATCCAATAACAATGTCCATGGATATATTTTCCCATTTCCACTTGGGAACCAGTAAATGATGAAGCATCCCTTTTGGAAACTTCCACTCTTCTTTATCCTGTTGACAAGTCAAACACTTCACAGTAAAATTATCAATATCTCTTTTCATTCCATGCCACTAGTAATACTCCCGAAGATCATTGTATATCTTAGTACATCCCGGATAAAATGAAAACGGAGAACTATGAGCTTCACATAACAACTAATTATTTAACTATGAATCACAATGCACACATAATCTCTTTCCAAATCTCAAAACACAACCATTATCAATGTTAAAATTAGGAAAATTACCCTTCTGAACTAACACAACCTTTTTCTTCAAATCACTATCTTCCTTCTCCACTTGCTTAATTCTGTCTGATATAGATGATTTCACTAACACCTTAAACAAAATAGAAGAATTTCCTATAACAAAAACTTTTATCCCAAAGTTCATCAAATCAAAAACCAAAGGATCTCGTTCCAAACATAACATGGTTAATGAAGTATTATTTTTTATACTCAAAGCTTCAGCCACTTTATTTTCTTTCCACGGATGATAAAGGATCGTGCAATCATAATCCTTGATTAATTCCAACCATCTCCTCTATCTCATGTTCAATTCCTTATGAGTGAATATATACTTCAAAATTTTGTGATCATTATATATTTCAGACTTCACTCAATTCAAATGATGCCTCCATATTTTTAAAGTAAAAACAACAACAGCTAATTCTAGATCATGTGTAGGGTAATTTAACTCATGTGGTTTCAACTGACATGAAGCATAATAAATTACCTAATCATTTTGCATTAGGAAACATCCCAACCCTTTCAATAAAACATCACTGTAGAAAACAAAATCACCATTTTTGGAAGGCAGTGCCAAAACTGTAGCATTCACTAATCTTCTTTTCAATTCCTGAAAACAATCATAGCATTCTTTTGCCCAGATGAACTTAACTCCTTTTCGAGTTAACATAGTCATTGGACTTGATAACCGTGAGAAATATTCAACAAACCTCTGGTAATAACCTTCTAAACTAAGAAAACTACGAATCTCGGTTATATTTGTGGGTCTTGGCCACTCTTAAACAACTTTTGTCTTAGAAGGATCAATAGTTATCCCATTTTTTGAAACAATGTGACCAAGGAAAGAAATTTGTTGTAACAAAAACTCACACTTTATGAATTTACCAAATAGTTTATTTTATTTTATGGTTTGAAAGACAACCCTTAAATTACTTTCATGTTCCTCCTTACTTTTAGAATAAACCAAAATATCATCAATGAACACAACCACAAAATTAACAAGGAACTCACGGAAAATTCTTTTCATAATATCCATGATTATAGCAGGTGAATTGGTTAACCCAAAAGGCATAACTACAAATTCATAGTGGCCATATCTAGAACGAAACGCAGTCTTCGGACTATCTGCTTCCTTTACTTTCAACTGATGGTACCCAGACCTCAAGTCAAACTTCAAAAAATACTGAGCTCCCTGGAGCTGATCAAAAAAATCATCGATATGAGGAAAAGGATACTTATTCTTAATAGTGATGTTATTCAATGATCTATAATAAATGAAAAGTCTCATTGAACCATCTTTCTTTTTAACAAACACGATAAGAGAACCCCATGGTTATGTTCTAGGTCGAATGAAACCTTTATCTAATAACTCCTGTATTTTCTTATTTAACTCTAAATGTTCAATTTGAGCCATTCGATACGGGGGTTTTGAAATAGGCTTAGCATCAGGAACTAAGTCAATTGTAAATTCAACTTCTCGATCAGGTAGAATACTAGGAAACTCATCAGGAAAAACATCAAGGTACTCATTTAACACTGGAACATCATTAATCTGAAGAGTTCCTTTGTTTTCATCAATATTTGAAAGGAAACATTCATTTCCATCTTTTACTAGTTTTTCAACTTCCTAATATGTTATCAAAATCAAGTGTTCATTCGTTTACAAAAACTCAAAATCATTCTGAAAAGAAACCTCTTTATCTCTACAGTCAATCTTAGCATGCTAAACAGAAATCCAATCCATACTCAATATAACATTAAACTCTACTAGAGGAAAAACAATAAGGTTTGCATGTAGATTCTTTCCGCACACAAGGACATTAATGTTCTTATGTTTTCTTTTTGTCTCAAAAATTCCTCCAGGTGTTTTTACAATAATCTCAATATTCATATCATGAGATGGAATTCCCAATTAACTAGAAAACTATTCAGAAATTAAAGAGTATATAGACCCTGAATCAAAAAACACATTGGCATAATCTGAACAAACAAACAGTTTACCTGATACAACATCATTTGATAGCCCAACATCTTCTGAAGTAGTTGAAAAGGATTTCTCCATCCCTTTCTTCTCGTAGTATAGCTTATTTCCTTTGGTTGATTTCTCTTTTGGACACTCATTTGCATAGTAACCCATTTCATTGCACTTAAAACATTTTACTGACTGTAAATCAGATTTTGTCCTACCATTACCCTGATCATTTTCAATGCAATTACGAGCCTTAGGCCCCATTTTACCACATCAGTAGCACTTAACATAATTCAATATACCTTCCCCAACATGCTTTTTACCACAATTTTCACAAACAGTAAACTTAAGTTTCTTACCATCAGACTTTTTTGAAGAGTGTTTCCCTTTTTCCTGCCACCTTGACCTCTTATTCTGTTGTTTGTCAAAGAATACATGATCATCATCAAACTCCATTTCCACCTTCACCACACAAAGAACATGTTTTTCATAACATTTGAACTCACGATAAGCTAAAGAACTTCGATACTTTGGATTTAATCCGGAGTAAAAATGGTTGATTTTACTATCAAGATCTCGTATGAAATTTGGAACATAGCTTGCTATTCAAGTGAATTTTACTTCATAAGCATCCACTAAGTCATCCTCTATCATCAATTCTAGGAATTTTTTTTCCATCCTAAGACGAACCACATGAGGAAAATATTTCTCAAGAAACATACATTTGAATTCATCCCAATAGAGGGCATCAATCTCCTCACTATCCCTAATATTTTTCACCATCGATCACCACTGATCAGCTTCACCTTCAAAACGTTAAACTGCAAAACTAGAATTTTGATGTTCTGAACATCCCATGACATCAAAAATCTTCTCCAAGTCTTTAATCCACCCTTAAGTTATCACATGGTCATATGATCCTTTGAATGATGCGGGATGTTTCCTCATGAAATGCTCTACTACTAACATGTTCCTCTATGGTTGATCTGGCTAATCTCGTACATGGATACCACCACCATTTATCACCTGAGTCAATTGTGCTATCATTACAACAAACTATTTAGTTCCTATTCCGACCATCTTAGGTTGCTGATTTGGAAGGTTGTCTTCCACCTGATGTTGTACCAACATAGATGCCATGTTTTCTTTGAGTAAAACCATTCTGAACAAGGAAATATCTTAGGCGATGCAACATGGTAATCTTTAAATGCTATATGATTTCAATATTAACATAAATTACTTTATAGAAATTTATTTAACAACCCCTAACTCCTAAATTTATCTAAACCTCTCTTTGATACCAACTATAAGGAATCATCCTTAAACATTGCATTATATTGAATTAAATGATTAATTCACATTGAGGATTTTTTCAAGTTTAGAGTTTTAGAGAATTAAGACATAACTATTACATCTCAAAAGATTACAAAGTAGACACTTCTACACAATTTCAGCTTATTTTCAATAAAATAAAAACTCTTGAAAGAAAGAGTCATGTCTAGTTCTATGTTTTAGACAGCATGACTTTTCCATGATCACATCCTTGACCCTATTCATCTTTAAGTCCGGTGAAAACATTTCAAAACATGTGATGAGCATAAAAAGCTCGGTAAGGGTTATAAAACAAATAATGAAAACATTTTTTTTTCATAAATACATACAAAACATGAAATCTTTTACTTACCTCATGGAATCATAAGATTTATCAATGACACATAGAAATCATAAATCAAAAAGGTAACTTCTGGCATCCATATCATACTTACAATGTAGCTATCACAGATACATAGGGGGTTAATTTGGAAGACAAATCATAATATATTCCCTAAATATCTTAAGAGAAACATTCATGTTTACCTCCGTCACATTACCCAATGCATTGGAGATCCATCTCGGGCTCACCCGCCCTAGGTTTATCACAGAACCACCTATATACGTAAATAATGCCCATGAACCATAACATGATCATAACACATACCATTAGCATAAAGGAATGATAACATTTCCACATTGTAATAACAAAATATTATTTCAAGATATTGAAATAACAAATCCATTCTAAAAATTATTTTCAATACCAAAATACGAAAAAAGTGTATATGGTAATTATTTTTCATTTTAAAAGCATTATGGCTTGTTAAGGATGTAAAAGATCAAATAACACTCGCGGCACCAGAAAAGGTAGTTGTCACCGCTTACATTAAAAGAAAAATTCCTTTTTTTCATTTAGAAAAACTTATCATAGAAAAATATTCTCTTTGAAAAGTCAAGGGTGTTTATATAAATATAAAATAAAGTTGTGTATTAAAACAAAATATGTCTCAATGAAAGAAGACTGAGACGAAGTCCCTTACCTCGTGTCCGACTTGAATCGATAATTTTTTAATCTCCTGAATAATAAACTAAAGTTAATTTATACTTTCTTAAGAACCTTTTTCATTTTTATTATTCCTTTTATATCTCTTGTAACCATGTTATAAACATTACACAATCATTTATGTTAATAACGTTCATTTTGTCGATATTAGGTACTTGAGTGAAAAATGGACTTCTTATAATTACATGTTGTTCATGCGGTCAATGTTTAATTATATATAGAATTATATTCATGATTTGGATATCATATATATCATATATATCCAGTATATACATGTATTTATAATAGTACATTACATTTGGAGGTAAGAGATGAAATGCACCGTTCATGGAGACGGTAAGTCATACATATGCATGAATGCTACTTTCATTTATATTGCTTATTTTAATGGAATTAAAACATAATTATACATATGTATATTATAATTTCAGTATAATATCATATAAAATATCATTATCTCTATCCTTTATACATCTCACATAAGGCATTAACGAGTCACATCACATCAAGGGGGCGGTAGTCCGCACTTCCTCAAATGAGATTATCATATATACCCACTAAGGAAACCATACAAGATTGATATAATTGGGAAGAACAAAACCATAAGAAAGTTATAAACATAATATAAATCATATATAAATACAGTTCCATCATAATGGTCACCATGAGAGGTGGTAAGATGTAATTGAACAATCATTGTTTCATGAGGCATTAGTTTGCCATCCACAGAAACATTATGTTCTTCATCCATTAGATAGAGGTGTGTGTGAGTTTTCTTCGAATACATCTCATAAAAACATCCTAGTACATTAAGGATACTGGTTTTGTTACAAAAGAAATGAATTAAAAGAGTATAGGGGTTGGAGAAGTAAAATAAAAGCAAACAATTTAAGAGAAACTGTTACCTTTAATTTGTGTAACTCCCTTTGTTTTGAACCAACGGACTTCATGAAGTACCTTCTGCCTAAGGTAAGGCTTATAGGAAGAGGAGAGGGATGTAAGGAGATTAATTGGGTAGTGTTTTTGTCGGCCAAATGGCTTGAGATGTGTGAGAAATTGGATAGAAATGGTCACCTTTTATAAGGGAGAGGAGGGGCTCTTTAGGAAAGTGTGAAAACATTATTTTATTATATAATGATATTTGGTTTCTAATGGTCCAAAAACCTTTATAGTCGAATTTAATATGACTCATGGTCGAAATAAAATCATCCAATCAGAATTGGACATGTTTTTGATAATATTTTAATCATTATAATCTTATTTATTTAAATCATTTATTAATGAGGTAAATACTGCATCATTATTGTGTCATAAATAATTTAATTTATTCGATCTCTAAAAATTATATAACAAATCCCATGATTTAGGAAATCTTTTTAGCTTTCCAATTAATATTTGTAGTCAAAAATATTCTTTATATAACAACATATATAAATTTCTTACTAAAGTATATTTGTTTTTGTCTATTTTTCCTTTACATTAAATTAATTAATCTAAAGTGTCATTATCTTTCATAAGTGGCTCCATGGGGTCCCAAAATCGACCCAAGGATGCCCATGGTTGGCCAATACTCATCCAATAAGTTCAGGACAAGTTTTAAGGTTATTGTAAATTATTATAATATTCTTTTAACCTTGAATTACCATTTTTACCTTTAACTGCGGTAAGTAAAAGTCAAAAGTTACTATTCACCAAAAATTATTTTCATCTTATTGAACAAAATTTTACTTATTAATTACAACCATGTATGTCGGATTTTTGAAATTCAATTCACAGAAGTGGTAAAATTTCATTTATATGAAAACGTCAGTTTTCTTAACTACCACTAAGTGGTTTCACTATTCATCAAAAATTGATGATTTTGAAAACGAAATGAAAAATAAAGCCTAAGATATATTTGATATTCCGAATTCAAAAATGATTTATATTTTTCCAAATTCAAAACATATAAGTGGCACTAATTAATTTTAAAATTGATTCATGTTATCAAAACAAATAGCGTGTTTTTAAGAAACAATAACTATCAAAATATTGATACTTGTTTTTGTCCAATTTCAAAGTGAATTTAATTCAGATGACCAAGATTGGATTAAATGGTAAAAATATATTTTAATTTCACTTTAAAAAAAATTAAAAAGATAATCTAACTATATAAATAAATTATATTAAAATTTACTTTTGAATTAAAATACAATATTTTTCACTATTCATTAAAAAAATGAACTTTATCGAAATAATTCCAAACAATTTACACAAAGTAAATTTTGATGTCCCCTTTCTGAAGAAGGATTTTATTTGTTCATATATAATATATTAATGTAACCAAAACTATATTTAAATAGGGTTATCCATTAAAAGGCAGTAAATCGGCCTTTAAATGTAAATTATGCTTCAAATTAGATTCATTCTTATTTTAAGCCTCTAACTTTTTATGGGATAAATTTAAATACATTTAACAATCATGTATATTAATATTTTAGTTAGTTTTGTTCATTCCCTCCAATACAACTTCTAGGATTTAACTACCATTTAAAATAATAATATTATATTATTATTGTGCAAAGAAAGATTCCAAAGAAATCCGTTGTTACGTATCAGGTATGCTATCGAACATAGAAACCCCTTTAAAGTAAAATTAATATTAAATTCACAAATTAAATAAATATGAAATATGTCTTATTCTTCATTTACATGGGATGTTACAGTTGGAGAAGGGTGTGTCGCGCAGGTGGTTTGGTGAAACTTATGCCCCAGGCTTGGAGAATTGTGTCGGTCATTTGAGGGTAGTATGAATGTTGGAAATTTCTTAGTACACCCGTGGTAATGTAGTCTTTATAAGTGAATGAAAGTTTAAATTCAATAGAGAATATCCATATAGAAGAATATGCATTAATTTTTGATAATGAGGGTACCTATAAGTATTTAAAATGTGAGTGGATCTTCTGAAGAACCACTGAACACACTTTAGATGAAAGAGTAGTGAGCGTTCATATTGCGAGTGGTTGTAAACAAAGAGGGATAGTGAGTCTACTCCAAACATTGTAAATAATAGTGAACTTTTCATGGATTTGGTACATCATCACATTGTCGGTGTATGTTGCTTAGATGTAACCCAATGAGGGTGAACCATGTAAAATTTATATGTCCTATTCTTTCTCTAAATATTGTTCATACTCTGCAATGGGAAGGAGTGTGAAGTGAGTTTTTTCAAATTACCAAACAAGATAAATTGGGGCATTTGTTTTAATATTCCATACCCTTATTCACCCATTCCCCCTCTCAGTGTACCTTACCTAGTGGACCCAACAAAAAATTTCAGGGAAAAAATACTGCCTTGCCTTGAGAATTAAATTATTATTTCACTATAATGAAAATGTAATGTTAACAAGAAATAATTTGTCTCATAATGATTATTCTTATATGGAAAATTAATGTGATAATATACATAGAGAATTTTTCATATCAAAATTTCATAAAAGATCCCCTCTATAATGATAATGATTAATTTCTATGATGATATTCTTAAATATATGTTCTATGGCCAGATGAAATCAATTTGATAGGAAAAAATGATATTAACATGTTAGGTTTTGGGGACTCATGAGATATTAAAACTACTTTTCATGAAGTTCACACATGAAAATCTTCAATAGAAGAGGTAATGACAACAAATATTCCTATAGGAAATTCCCATATTATATTTTCATTGGATATTCCTATCTATAAATTTGTATATTAGTCCTTTGACATGACATAATTATTAATTAATATCATGAATCATGTTCTGAGATGTACTAAAAAATAATTATGAATTATGTTTATAGTAAGGTAGGATATGTCTGGTGCATTATAAGTGTTATGACATTAATGAATATGATAAGAAAGTTTATTTCTCTTCCAAATTAATGAAATATATATCTCAATCCCTTTTATTGAAGTGGAACTGCATGTCTAAATATACATACATCGAATATTTATCAATATGTTCTTTTCAATAAATATAAATAATTATATAATTATTATTTAGGTTGATGGAAAATGTGGCTCCACCTAGTTGATTAGATATTGATACAAAGGGGTTATATTACCTGATTAGTGTTCATAAAGGGGTTTCTATTTAGTATAAAATTTATATCATTCTCTTTGAGGGAATTGATTTGTTTCTAGACACTAATCATGGACTTTATTCTAGTTCAATTAATACCACTGAGAACGAGGCCTAGAGCGTCACACACTAAGTGTATTAGAAACCAATATTAAATTATATTTAAAATTATTATTAGAATAAATATTATTATAATATTTTTGGAATTAATAATTATTTTGGTTATGTTGGTTTCATCATATATTATTTTAAAAATAATATAGTGATATTTAATTATGTAAATAAATAATTATAATTCATGGATAGATAAATATAAGTGTTAAATTATGTTCTGAGATAAAGGTCCAATTAATATAATATATAAATATCCATGAGTTAACAAAAATTGGGAAATATTAGTATTATTATTATTATTATTATTAATCTATGTGGGAATTTATTTCATATTTACAGAATGGTTAAGGGAAATTTTAACGTAACATGCTATCTAACCTAGATATATAATCTCACAAATACCATTTTAGTTCATATAGATATTACATGGAAATATGAATGTAATATATTCCCTAGATAAGTCTATCAAGCTCTACAGGGAACACCTCAAGAATGCACTCAAGAATGAATAGATTTGATCCTTCTCATCCCTCTCATGTCTAATAGAACTAAAATAAATATGTCAAGTTTGTTAGAATTTATTTTCATCAGTGAAAAATGTTTCAAATGGATCAGTTATTCCATTAAATCCTTCAATGATCATAAAATTAAATTATGAGATTAATATAACATGTTTGGATACCATTTGTGGGATTTTATCCTTGGATCCTTCATTATAATGAAGGTATGACAAGAATGTCCAAATAATTATAAAATGAATATATAATTTCAGCATAAGATAATTCATATTCGTATAAATTATTAATTTCAGTTATATATTAAAATATTATATTTATAAATATTCAATTGTTGAATTTATTATGTTTTAGGGATTTAATATTAAGAAACTGATGAAAAAAGATTATTGGGAGTAGGACCAACAACATATAATATAAATTGGGACCATTGAGTGATATAAAAATAGTAATATAATAATTTACAATTATTTATTTATTGTAAATCTATTTTCCAATTTTATAATTAGTTATTTATATCATTTTCTTCTATTCTATTTTCTATAAGTTAAGATATCTTGATCGTTCAATTTCATATGACCAAGAACATTCCACGAACATTTGAATAACTCTCAAAGATCCAATTTGGAGGCGCTGAGAATTCTTTCCCAAAACACAGATATGTGATGTGTAATAGAGAAGTACATTCCAAGTACCCATGGTCAACCATACAGTGATAATACATGAAGATTGTGTCAAATTGTGTGGGAGAAAAATATTTGGTGTAATTTCATATTATGTATTGATAGAAAAATGGAGCTTTGTATGATTGGGTGTAAACTACATGTATCTGTCTAACGTTCTATATAACCTGATTATTTGATGAAGAGGGAATCAAAAAATCTGTGTGGTTAATCTATATGGGATCTAATTAATACAAGCGACATATTGACTACCAACTAAGTGACACATCAACATGAGAAGTATATGATATGAATCAGGTTATACATTCCATGTAATATGTAATAACTTAAATAGAAAAATAATTTGAGTCCATTGGCATGTATTCAGGATCACTACATAGAGAAATTAAATAATGAGAACCGATCTACATCATGTCTATCTAATAGTAGATAATGTATAATAGGTTTTACCATATTTAATAGATGCCCAGTATTTTAGTATGATATTTGATAATAAATTGATCATTAATAAATTATTTTCATGTATATTTTGTAGATACACGATGTGCGTGGTCATCATATGAACTCTACACATCATGGTCACTTCCAACGGTACATGTTGTGTACATTAAAATCTTGTTGTATAGTCATAATTTATTCATAGACTACGCAAACTCACTCACTTAACATAATTCCATGTATATCACAACATTACATGTAGTCATGCATTCTAATTAAGTACATTATACATCACAAATACCGTACAAAACATTATTCATTTACCATGTTGTGTTATGGTACATGCAGTCTAACAGTAAACCTCTATAAATGGGTTTGAGTAAGAGTTTTAAGGGTACACACAGTGACACATTTATCACATTCCGTGATGGTAAATATTTATAATTAAGAATAATTTGTTTTTTTTAATTACAATGGTTGGGAATCTCAAGGAAAATATTGATGGGAAATTAGAGAAAACAATAACTAATTGAAAAGATAAATAAACTAATTCAATATTTTTATCATAATAAGGAATGCATTGAAATGAATTCTAGATTGTTTTAAGTGCATATATGTTACATGTTTGGCTGATCATGAACATTAAAAAACTATGTATGTGTATGGATTAGTTCAATTAAATTAATATTGAATTGATTTTTTATATTTATTCTTAATAAAAATAATGAACTATAAATCATCCCCTCCTCCTTATTATGTATAGGCATGTGTTCCCATGGTTTCTTTTATGTAACATCATACCTTAGTTCACATCAGCTAATTTCGATGAAAATCATGTAAAAGAAGTAGTTCCTAAGTGATTAAGGATAGTTCATGATGGATATGAGGTGAAACCATCCAAGGAGATACATTGGATATAAGTGGAATATTACAACTCAATCCTAGCTTAGTTCAATGATTTATTCCCATAAGGATCATGGTTAATTTTCCATCAAATTGTGAAACAATCCAATTATAAAATCTCCTGATCATGCCATATAATTATTTTAATTCTCTCCAATGAATCATTATTTATTTATGTTTATTTGATGATTAAATGTGATCACATAAAATAAATAAATTTAAAATAATTTAATATGGAACAAAATAAACTAATTCAAAGTAAATTATTTTATCAGGACAATATTAATTAATTATATAAAAGTTACATAATTTTAACATGAATGATAAAGGATAATAAAAATATAATATTTATTCTTAAGATTAAAAAATCCCCAAAGGAAACATTATATTCAAAATTATCATATATTAATTAATTTAGAAAGAAATCATAGATACATGTGTTGGTCAAGACCTTTTTCATACACATTCATTTATGAGGGAGTTTTAATGAATGTTAGAGATTATATGACCGGTGTTTTCATCCATATTTTTTCCCATTGAATATAATGTTTAACTTGGATACAAGTGCTGAGGAAATCCAATTATACTGTTTCATTATTGGGGAGTTCACTAAATGTATCATATAATTGTGAGTTAATGAAGTTTGTAAAAATGAAACCTAAATAACTCTGTGAAATTTTACGAGGCCCCTATCTGATTTATGAGAATGGATGTTTAAATTTATTCCTATATAGTATACATGATATAAGATATCATATTCCATTGGTAATTTCTATTATGAATTGATAAAATTGTTGGAGAATAATAAAATTTAATTTATTACATCAAAATTTTTGTAGTAATGATATACTAATAAAAACATTATTTTATATTATTAAATATAATGAAAACATACACGACCAAAAAATTATCTATCTGATTTATTTTTATATAAAGATAACCTACTCACTAACACAAGATTCTCGGAGAGGTAATAGAACTTTTATGTTATACTATACTAGGAGCAGAAGTTTTCTCTATTGGAGTTCTTTGTTCTAGAGAAAGATCCTTATAAGGAGGTGAATGAGTAGGAAAAAGTTTCATTCTAGGGACATGTGGATAATTCATTGGTTATCCATTATCTCATGTTTTCATCTACCACTAGTGAGCTCAAAAAGCATTATGATAAAATAAAATCATTCATGATGTTAACTAATCTTTATGATAATTATAAGGAGAAAGATATACATGAGAGGTATGATATCTCTATGTAACATTCCATCTAAAACCTTGGAGAAGATATTATATTTTAACATTTTATAATCAAAATAATTTTTTATAGTGAGAATTTAGAAATTTTGTGTTTTAATATTATCACAGAGTCTTTCATGTAACTCAAGATTAAATAAAAAAATAGATATTATATAGTTTTATTGTGAATTGTATTATTAAATATTTAGAAATACTTTTACTAAATCCTTCCTCCAATTTAGAAGATGAATAATGTAATGTGGAATGAAAACCCCACCATCATTATGGGAATAATAGAATATGAAATGGAAAGTACCCTAGGACTATTAACTTGTAGAAGTATTATTCATACTACCAAAGTATGAGAAATAAAATACATATATAGTATAATGATTAAGAGTCATAAGGATTTAGTTGTGGAAACAATGTTCACTATAAGAATAATAGTACCTTAGTAAAGAATAATAAGGAATGTTTAAGTGAATATTCTATTGAATGTAAATGGATATGTTCTTTTATTTGGGTGTAAGATAATTCTTATGGTGATAACATTGGTATCCAAATAGGATAATTGATTAAATCCATGATGGTTACATTAGGTGAGGTGAAATTTTCAACTACAAATAGGTAAATACTGGTTTCATTTTGTATATGATACTACCACCTTACAATTTTATAATACATTATTTCAGTTTTAAGGAATTTTTATAATGTTCCTAGTCTTACCAAAAACATTATAACCAATTCATATTTATATATGGGTGTTTTTGTATTCATGTTTTGTAAAAATTGATTGTACTTTTATAAATATGGAATATGATATAGTATATTGCATCTTAACAATTGATATTATGTACTAGAATATGAAAACTAAGTGTCATGAATTAATAACTAATAATTTTCACATTAATTATCACACCTAGTTATGTAATCCCCAATTTCATAATGTAACAAAGATGATCGTGAAAAAACTATATCAAGAAGGGTATTTATATTGTTTTCATCTGAAAGAATGTATTATGTGTCATGCTTGTTTTCATGTCATGATAACCAATAATTAATTTAGTGTAAAGGGTGAATGGGACACGTAACTACTTTAATTACATTACATATATATGTGTGTGGACCTTTTCTAGTTAATGGTAGAGATGGATACTCTTATTACCTAAATTATAAAAATTTCTTTGGTAGTTACGGGTAATTTTACTTAATGAGGTATAAGTCTGATTCCATTGAGAAAATTAAGGAATACATGAGTAAAGTACAGAATCAACTTATCGCAAAGATTAACGAACTTTGATCTGATTGAGGTATGGAGTATCTAAACTAAAATTTGATCAATTATCTAATGGTTTATGCTATTATATCTCAACACACTCCTCCTTATACATTGTACTTGAATAATGATAGTTATATGTGGAACCATAACTTATTAGACATCATGAGATTGATGATGAGTATTAAAGAACATCAATTTTGGTTTTTGAGGATATTTAATATAGAATATTGTAAACATACTAAATAAATTTCCAAATAATTCAAAAATGGTATCTTATATGGCGAATGGTATAGGAGGAAATCTGTATCATATAACTTACACGTGTTGGGATGAAAAGTGTCTCATAAGGAAAATCATGAAATAAAAAATAAAAAATGAATCTTTTTATGAAATACCAAGTAAATATATGGATATAATCAATATAAGATATCAAATAAAAAGAAACATGCGGCCATATATTTCTCATTCCATGATATGGTGAATATCTCCAAGAGATAATGGGATCCATAACAAATATGGTGAATTTTATCCCTTGGATATACAAGATATTTCAATAAAAAAAATTTAACAGGCTCCATGTAAGAAAATATTCCAAATACGTAATTACTATAAAGGAGAACCAAGGTTTTTAGAGAAATATATAGATATTGTTTCTAGACACTGGGGAGGTTTAATCAATATTAGTTGGTAATTATGATGATCTACCATATAGATTGGAATTAAGAATATCATAAGATGCATGATGGAAATATGCAGTGAATTATATGATGAATTCCATTTATCAAAACTAGGAATGGATTTTATTATATCCTACAAAGTATATTAAACTTTTTGGTGAAAATGGGTATTCAAGAAAAAACTAGACATAAAAGACAAATCTAGTACATTTAAACAATGCCTTTTTACAAAATTTATTAATTCAAATCAATTAATAAACTATGAAAAAACATTTTAACCAATTTATATTATAAAATCCATTATATTTTTTAGTTGAATCGAACCATACCATTAATTCGTGATATTTTTTAAATAGACATCAAAATCTATTTCCTTAATGGATACCATATAGAAGCCATCTATATAACTCAATCAGAAAGGATTGTGACTCTAATTGATAGAAATAATTATTAAAGTTTAAATGATACATTTATGTGTTGAATAAAGAATCAATATCATTGAAAATTATATTTTATGAATCCATAAATGAATTTGGTTTCCTGAAGAATGAATGTGAGCCCTATCTCGATAACATGTTTAGTGTAAGTGATATTCTTTTCCTAGTTGTATGTGTTTCTGATATATTTCTCACTGCAAATGAGGTACGTGTTTTACATTAAGTAATGATGTGTTAAAACATGTTCTTTTTAATGAAGGAATTATGTGAATAAAAATGAATTATAGTGATCAATATTTTTCATGATAGATCTAATATGTTATATTTACTAAGTAAATTTACACACATTTTTAAGATACTAAATAGATTTTGGTATTGTCACCAATGTCACATGGTATATATTTCTCTAAAAAAATGTGTCACCAGAGACAAGAGGAGAGAAATTGTATAAGCTGGATTCCTCTGCATCAACAATAGGATCAGTTATGCATGTCATGCTATGTTCTATGAATGTTTTTTCATGTGCAATGGGATTGTTAATAAAATATCAATGAAACCCACACGACTTTAATTGGACTACTGTGAAGATTATCTTAATGTATCTAAGGTGTATTAAGTTTTTGTTTCTAGTTTTCGAATACATGAGGATCAATTCATCATGGGATATAAATATTCTACATTCCAAAAAAATTGGATGATATAAATTACAGTGAGGATATATATTTCTCCTTAACATAAGAACTATGATCTAGATGATCTCAATGGAATTTGTGCTCTCTAATTATATAGTAGATTCTAAGTATACTAGGGATTCTGATATAGCTAAATAAATAGTGTCGACACTCAACATCATCCAGTATCATGATGTGGTTCATAGAATAAAATATATTATCGGATTACATTGTGAAAATATAATAATATCGGAACCTCCTATGGTTCCAAGGTCACATCAATGGTTGAATCATATACTGTGGAAGTATAACATATTGAAGGATTTTTCAGAAAGGGATATGGATGTAGTAATAATGTTTATATAGTGGAGAATATGTTTTACCATTGGCTAAATCCATATCTCTGCATAAACATAAATATCTTATTAGATCTAGTGAACTAAAAGTTATTAGAGGTTGGATCTAGTGCAAGTGGGAGTCTATTAGAGTTTGATCCCTAAACCGACATATTTTCTACATTTTATTTCTCATATATTGAAATAAAAAAATATATGAAATATCTTATCATATGATGTGTTAGTTTTTATAACATTAATATGATAATGATCATTGGAGTATCTTTCCCATCGAGCATACTCTATGTTTCATTAGATATTCTTATCAGTGGATGCATGTATTGATCATTATACCTGTGATTATTGTTAATGTAATCAAGGGTCAAATACTTAGATGTATCCGTGAAAATTGTGATTCCATATTCTCAAGGTGGGGTAGGATATTTTGGTTGCATAAAAAATGATATGTCATTAATAAATAAGAAATTAAAGGGTATGTCCCTCCCATTTTAATGGATGTTGATATTTGAGGATCTTCAATTAGAGTGGAACTATCAAATTAATTTTTATGGAAATTTAGTTTCTATCGATGAGTTTATTTTATAAAAATCAATAAAAGATATATAAATCATATTTGTTAATGGGAGAAGTGATGAGACCTTCCTAATGGGATATTAAAAAAAGGATTATATAACACTATGATTATTTATAGGATATTGATTTAGTTATGTGATAAATTTATTTATCAACGGGTTCTTAGAAGTATTGCTAAACATTTATCTTAGACATTTGTCTTGTTCTCCTAATTAAACTAAGAAATAGGCCTAAGGATTACACACTAAGTGTATCCAAAAACTTGATTATATTATATTATATTTATATTTAACATTATAAAATATATTTTTCTTATGTTATACATAATAATATTTATTTATTTGAATTTTATTGAAAAAATATTTATTAAATGAATATAAAATGATATTTATTTAATTATTTAAAAAGTTATTATTTATGGTTAGACAAATTATAAGGAGGATTGATGGACTAAATTAATGTTATGATTGAAATGGTATATAAATATCTATGAGTTATTTATCATTAAGGACTTATTATTATTATTATTATTATTATTATTATTATATCTTCAATTTTACGTAGGATTAAGAAAATAGTTACAGGAATTTGTGAAATAACATTTTCTCTAAACTATATATATAATCCAATTATTGAATTTTAGAACATATAGAAGAAATATTGAATTGTGTGCATGACAGAATCTATAAACTCTACCACAGATCAACGCAAGGGAAGCATCATCCTTTAGTTGTTCTATGAAAAACACACTAATAAAATCGAGGCCTTTTTCAGCACTAGCTAAAAGCACAGATAAATATTCCCTTTATTCGTGCTACAAAACACTGATAAAAGTGTACCCGTTATAAGCATTTTTTAGCGCTAATAAAATGTATATTTATCAAAGCTATTATTAGCGCTGATAAAAGTTTGTAACAAAAAATATTATTAATTTATATAAAATAATTATATTTATATTCAATAAAAATGTTTATTTATACACATTAAATAAAAATGCATGTTTATAATTAATGTATATATTTAATTAATTCAAATTTATGTAACATTTTTTTAATGTATTTATAAGATTATAAATATATATTCAAATAATTATAATATTGTAATAAAATTTATTAAATGATAAATATATTTAATATATTTATAATTATATATTTATAATTATATATAAATAATTTTTAAATAAACAAATAAATATATATATATATATTCCAATGATTTTGTTCAATAAATATATTGAAGCGTGAGTATAATTGACATGCTTATTTTATGTATTCATGTTGAAATAATGTTCAATTATACATTGCAACCTTATTGTTATTGTTCACATTGTCCATATGTGATGACTCATTTTTATTATCTGTATACTATACAAGGTATTTGATTCATTCATATTATACCAATGAATCTTTTGTCATAAATAATTAAAAAATACTATAAATTTATTTTAATAGTATATATTTATTATAATTATTAATATAAAATTTTAGTTATATTTCAATAATTTTAAAATTTATTTATTTATTATGATTATAAGTATATATATTTAAATAATTATAAAACTACAATAGATATATATATGATAATTTTATAAATATATTTACATATATTAATATTTATAATTAAATAAAAATATTTATAAAAATATTTAATTAGAGTAATAACTAGAATATATATATATATATAACTATAAATGTATAAAAAATATATTTATTATACTTATAAAGTTATAAATATATATAATTAAATAAAAAAATTTATAAATATAAAAAATATTAATAAATTTATACAAATATTTATAATTATAATTCTAAATAAATATAGATATATTATAATAATTATAAAATTATAATAAATATATTAATTATATATATTTATAATATTATAATTATAATTATAATTATATTAATAAATATATATATATTCATAATTATTAGATTTTTTAAAAATATATATAATTAAAGAGATATATTTATTAATATGTATAAATATTTATAAATAATACAACTATTCATATTTATACAAAGAAGGTTCGAGGCCAAGCCCAATATTATTAAAAAGAATAAAAAATAAATAGTACATGAAAAAAAGGATGGAGTAAAAAGGGCAAGCCCACATCCAAAGGGAAAAAATGCAAACCAAGAATTACCATAATCATGTAATGAGTTATGAGTAAAATCATCAACATCATCAGCAGACTCCCACTCTGAATATGAATTCTTCTGATTAAGAAATGAAATATATTGTTGCTTTACCATCTCCTACTCTGGAGTTAATTGAGTCAATCTAGAACACATGCCTCATCCACACCCTCAATTTGAGTCATCACAACCACCCCATTCTCGCCTTTTTTGGATTCTTACCTCACCTCCATGTTTTATGATGCATCAATCCATCATGCGCACCTATTTGATCTGGAATGTTAAGATAATTTAGTGCCTAAAAACTATTACCCTGTGTTACATTCTTTGAGTTAGATGTTTGAGCTTTAAGTTACTTTGGATGAAAGATATTTTTCCTTGGAACTATTTGGAAACCTTCACTATCCACATTCTTCTTTCTAGAGATCATTCCCTTTTTCATGTCATCTGTGGCTTGCACAATCACTTCCCTCTCGACAAACTCTAATATTTCTAATAAATCATAATTATCCATAAATTTACTAGTCTTATTGGTTGATACAACCACTTTCTCATGAATATAAACTGTCACAACTTGCACTATGTTCACTAATTTCCCATCATCATCATGAGTTTCTTCAATAAAACAATCTAACCAAAGCCTTTTATTACCAAAACCCTGCATAGGAATATCAGCTGACTGTTGAGTTCCCTTCACATCCACATTCCCAACAACATTATTTGGTTTTCCTTCTTAAACAAAATGTCATGTATCAACATTAGATATGACCTCTAACTACCTAGTATTTCGAGTATCAGAAACACCTCATTTTATTCCCCTTTTGAAACAAGAATCCTCATCGTTATCGTAATAATGAAAAACCTCAAAAACAATTGATCTCCTACAATTGGTGAGATAATTACCAATAATATTAAATTACATGAAGAATATAGAAATCCTCCCATAGAAAATTGTCAAATCAATGTCATCTTCATCAGAAGAAAAAAAAACACATGATCAATTGGAGTTAATCCCATATCAACAACAACCAGAAAGCTGAAAATATTCCCAAACCTTGCAGGCTCAGTTTTATTATCTATTTTAATGGTGGCAAATCAATATGAAAATATCATAAAGAATTGTTTGATGCCAAAGGATCCAATAAAGACCATATAAATTCACCCAGAGTTGATAAGAAGAGTTACCTGCATCCAACGGATTAAATTTTTTCTCATTCATTAATATGAAGAAAACCAGGCATAACCGATACAAAGTTGATCACCCTATGACTGAATATTCAAATCCTCAGTTGGGAAGAGGATAGGATAAAATGTTCTTCCCAATGAAATACATATCCAATTGTAGAATCCCCAAATCACCGATAAACGGTCATCCAAATCACTAATCTTAAACAAAATGGATATCCTGGTAAAAATAAGCTGAGAAATGATAGAATTTTTACCATTTTCAACTCTCTCAGTCACCGCATCATGATCACCCTTGAAATGGGTAATTCATCTCTTAAGAGGGATATAGAAGGTAGTCAACCCATTTTTGAGGGAGAAAGACCCCTCACGACCATGATGCTTCATTAATCCATCGATAGTCTGATTCGTTGATTCTATCTTGAGTGGATCTCACTGGAACAAACCAACGCCAATCATACATGAATTAACCTTGAGAGGACCCTTTCATTTTGAACCAACAATGAATTATCTAAATACATCAAACATCCCTGGTGGAAGGAGATCCTCCATCAAGATAGGGAATCAGTCCATGCAAAAAATTGACAGCCAGAGGGTCTAGATTGTTCACCTGAGTTGAAGCGCAGGGCAGATCGATGGTCGGAGGGTCTGGATCATCTTCTCCAAATATGCAGTGCATATTGATAATTATATAGTGGCAAGACTAGGGAACACAATGGTGAGAAAATTACCGCAGCAGATTAAGTGGTGAAGTGATGAGATGAGATCCCACTTAACTCTATACTTTCTCATGATTTAAGTATTTATGAGAACATAAAATCTTTATGGTAACCTGAATAAATCATATACACTATGTAATGTATCAAAAATATTTATAATTATAATTAAAAATCAATACATAATATTTAAATAATTATGTAAATATATAAATTTTTTAATTTTATATATTAATTAATTTATAAAAATAATAAATCTATATGTTACCATTTTATAATTATTTAGATATATATATATAAATATATATATATTTATAATTAAAATTACAAATAAATATATATTTATTGTAATTTTTTAATTATTCCTATTTAATTATTTATTTATACTTATTACTGTAAATATATATATATTTATAATTAAATAATTTTAAAATCATAATACTTATATTTCATATATTTATAATGTTAAAATATATATAATTAAATAAATATATTTTTAAATATATACAAATATTCATAATTAGAATTATATATGAACATCAGTTCTTATATAGATTTTTAACATTATAAATAATATAATTATATCTATTTCTTACATATTTTTAATAATAAACTGTATTTATTATACTTATAATTTTATAAATATATATAATTAATATATTTCTTATAATATTCCAATTTTTTAATTATATCTATATTTATTTAGAATAATAATATTAAATATTTATTTTATTTTATAAATATTTGTATATATTTATAAATATATTTATTTATTTATATATATATTTAACATTGTAAATATAAGAGATAAACATATTATAATTATATAATTATTCAAATATATATATATATATATAGTTATAAATATAAAAAAATATATATATTTGTAATTGTATATAATAAATATATAATTATTATATATAATTGTAAATATAATAAATATATTTATTATAAATTTAAATATATTAGGTTCATGGGGAGACAATTACATTCAAAAACGCAGACACCACGCACACAGAGCCATAAAAGACATATCATATCCCCCAAGGGATAACCCACCCAACCAGCTGTTCTTATTACATCAAATATTGTTTACAAGTGCTGATAAAAGATTTACCTGATTTTATAAATGATCCCTAACAGTCGACTTCTTCTCTCTCATACCTCAATCTCTCGTAGAAGCCAACCAATTCCACTACCTACCCCTCCTCTTTCGTCGTCGACCCCTCCTCTACCGATGACCCCTCCTCTACCCCGACCCCTCCTCTACTGTCGCCCCCTTATTTACCATCACCCCTCATCTACAACCATGGATCCCTCATTTAATGTTGTGAATCCTTCATCCTCCATAATCCCCACCTCCGTCCTGAACCCCACCTCTATCTTCGGCCGAAACCCACCCCTTTCGTGATCCCCTCCTCAGCTGTGAACCCACCACCACTATGAACCCCACCTCCACCACTGAACCCAAACTCCAACATGAATCCCTCCTCCTTTGTGAACCCACCTCCTCTGTGAACCCATCCACAGCCTCTGCTGCTGCTGTCGTTTCTGTTGTCGCCACGGTCGGACCCTATTGTTGTCGTCAGACCACTAAATATATGATATGCTCTAATTTGGCGTATGATACTAATTTGGGTACTACCTGACTCTTAGGATTGTGAGTCAGGATGTATGATCTAGTGTTATGATAATGTTCCCCATTATATTGATTGATTCTGAGATAATGTGCATGGTTTAATGTCATGTCTAATGACTTTTAAATTTGTATGAGGTCATGTGTGTCCCAAAGACCATTGAGAATTGTGAATATGGGTGGGTATAATTGCCTCTGGGTTGGAAAAAATGGGAAGTTTCACTCTCTGGTAGAGGATGTCTTGAAATAAATCGAGTGTCATGGGATGGTCAACCGATGTATGGGTCGTGACATAGATCACGATAAAGGATTAGTGTTATAGGTTCATAGAGTGTGAGTCTAGATCATAAGGAGAAATTCATGTTTGATGTTAGACCCTATTTAGGTTTCACTCATGTATTGATTTAATTTAAGCGATATGGTGGGTAGTATTCCATTTTCCATTTAAGGGCTTAGAACCCATTATGATTTTATTTTTGGAAGTACTAATGAATATGTCACTGTGAGTAGTGATAAGATGTGAATTTTGTTTCATGATAACACTCATGTATATGCAAGATGGATATGTCCAATTGTTAGTGGTAGTAACAAATGGATATTGGATGTGAAGATTGCGTTTGACTGATCATAATGACCGTCTAATATTAGGAAGTGTTATATCAGTTTTGGGTGATGTGATATCATGTGGGTATGGTGGTGTTTTAGTAACATTGACCATTAGACCATCATTATGGAATTATAATAGCAGTTGGAAAATGGATATCAATTTATCTGGATTCTTCCTCTTGTAAAATTAAAGAATTAAAATTAAATGAGTATGCGTATTGGATTTCACTTGGGATTGTAATTGAGGTTATTCTAGCATGGATTAGATAGGCGATTCATCATCTATTTTGGACGATAACGACGATAGATTTGGTTGATTAATGATTCAACCATGGTATTACAATGGTGATTAGATTGAATATCTATTGGATGCATCGGGATGATATTATATTGACTTCAGGAGTAATGTAATCATAATCATGTGTTTTTGGTAATACGTCAGTGGGGGAAACTGAGTGTTTATTGGTGGATCCTATTATGAATGTTAGACTTTTACTCTCATGTGGATTTAGATGTGGTGGGATACGATCTATGGTAGGTATGTCTTTTGGGACATGATTGTTATGTTTAGATTGCTATTCAAGTGTTTTTATGATAAATTCAATGAATTCATGCATATTTATTGGACTGTGGGTATTAATTAATTTAGAAATGGAACTTTGTAATGAGAATCTAAACTACTGTTCTCATAATTATGTAGGTGTTTAATATCAAAAACTATATTGATCATGTCATTGGATTTCTACAAATGTGTTTTGATAGGAAATTATAATTATTGCGGGTTCCATATCTCAGAGTTGGATTCGTTTAGCTAGGACCTAAGGTGAGGAGCGCCACATGATAAATGATTAGTTGGATGAAAACAATTAGGTGTCATAGGATATATTGGTGTGGGTGACTGTAATACCAGGGTTTTGATAATGGATTTAATATATGGATTGTTTTATTTATTTTTTCAAATTTAAGCACCTTTAATTAAAATTTATACTCTAAAAACATGTATAACATTCAAGGATGAAACATAGTCATTTTTCTCAGAAATTATAATAACATAATTTCATTATGTTTGGTTGGATGACCAAAATGGACTCTTTTGTGTTAATAGTGTTACTGTAGGGAGGTTTTAAGAACCCATGTGTGTATAGGTCTTAAATTTTTCAAAACAAAAAATGGGGTTTCATCCCATTGGATGGTATTATTTTTATTTTTACTTCAAATGTGATTTCAAATGTGGGTAACTCTTAAAAAATGAGTATAGAACCGGAAAAAGACCATTGGATATTGGGATGGCTTGAGAGTTCACTATTGTGGTCTTAGAGTGGCTGGGCTACTGCTAGCTAGCAGCCTGCAGCCACCATATAGTCGTTCTCCATACACCAAATAATAGATGGGGCATTTAAAGGGTAAAATTACTTTTCTATGACTCTAATTACTAGAGGTTTAATCCCTTCTTATCCACATTTTTCTATCATTCCAATCCACCAGTTTATTTTTCAATATTCTCCACTTCAAGATAAGGGGTTGTTTTAAGTATAAATTATATCTAATAAATTGTATGATTCAACCTCAATTATCCTCTTTGGTTATCATCCTCCTTTCATTATAACTTTACTTCACTATTTTTAGGGTTTTGGATATGATTACATCCTAGCATGGTGGAATCATATGATATTCATGAGGATCTTACTTATCCAAGCTAGAAAATATCCCAAGCCAACATTTTCATGTCATCACATACCATTTCAGGGAGATATTTCACTATAGTGATCTATCAAAGCTAAAAAACGATTCATTTTGATATTTTTGTAATTTCATAAGTTATGGAAATGGAATGGGACGATACCAGGAGTGTGTAAATGGCCTCCTATGTGAATTGATTCCTATTTCGAGTGCTGTTATAGGAACCATTAAATAATTTAGAAATTATTTCTAATGCGATTAAATTGTAATTTAATTATTATTTTTTTGAATTTATTTTTGGTTTATATTTATATTTTTTGATCATGTGGATCATTTTATAAATTTTTATTTTTCAAAATTTTGGTTATTTTTAATTCATGTATATTTTATAAAGTGTCTCTCTTGGGATTTATGTCTTCGAGAAAATGCATATGTGGCTCTTTTATAATCATTAAAGTGTTTTGAATAGTTTCTTATAAAATTATATGTGTTCAAGATAACCTTTTTTATTTTAAATAGAATTAAAATTATTTAAACACTTTTCTAGGTAGTAGGTTGTATTACAATTTTTTTTTCAACTCACTCAATTGGATTTCATAAAGGGATGTAAATGTATTAAGAGCATATTTAATGCTTTTTTTATTTTAACAATGGTTGTCTAAACTTTTTAATGATATTTTTTAAAATATAGATGGTTTTCTACTCAAGAGAAAACTTCCAATAGGTCACGTGAGAGTGTCACCAAGCATATCCCATGAACCAAGAGCCAAGATACATATTCCAATTTCTAAGAAAACAATTCATAATGTAGAACAAGCTATCGTAACATTCATCGCATGACCATCAAATCTTGTAAAAAACATGTTGATAAGGAGGTATTAATTTTTAATTTATTTTTCAAGTTAAGCCACTAATAAATAATGAAAGAAGTTCCAAATGAATGAATATTATTAAAATTATCAAATGGAAGGGGTGAAACAAAATACCAGTTCAAAACCATATAGAGGATCGACTAAATGGTCAAAAAGATCGACCTAAAGTACCTTTACCTAACCCGTTATATATCTGCATTTAAAATCATTTAAGGTTCATGTGGAAACAATGTTAAAATATAGTCTCACTCACATAGTTGATTTTGATGAAAATATATACATAGAGGAAGTTCAAGACTTCAATGGTGTTTAGAATTTATGTGAAATCCTAAACTATCACTTTCTAGGAGTCTTAGTTATAAATTCATAAATGAGGTATGTTTTCATTATTTAATTTTCCAAAAGCTGATATACTATGTTAATCATAACTAAATACATTTCATATTTTTGGCAAGATTATATAACAAAAACAATTGAAGGGATTTACCCATGAAAAAAATTGGATTCATTTCTCTTTACATCTCCTCTATAGAATATCCAAAAATAAATTCTAAAAAACATGATGAAATAATTGCTAGCCTAGTATAATCGTTTGAAAGAAAACTCACAGATGACAAAGTCTTCTTAATACCAATGATGGATGGTAAAACTCAATAATTCTATTATTTCAAAAAGATATGTATTCCCTTCATTACATATTCCTTTTTGTGTTTTTAGGAAACATTAGAAGCTCATTGATGTCAATTTGGTTTTTTCTAAGAATTTTATCCCAGATTCAATGCATGGATATCCAACCAACCGACCACACATGATGGCATTAGAAAATTTTTAATACAGTCTATCAAACATTTTAGAACTGAACATTAAGTAATATAATTTAGATTATGTTTTAATGATGACACTTTTATGATAGTCATGTGCACCAATATTGTGAAAAAACAAGGAATGAGGCCAAGGGATAACCACGAGAAACATGACAAGTACTATGACTAGACAAGTATCATGGTATGTATAATAATATTTAACTATCCAAAAACATATCAAAAAAAATTACTTATTCTCCTCAATGATTATATAATGTCCAAAACAACGAAATTGGAAAATGTTGTGGTTATTATGTTTGTAAATTTATGAGAGAGATCATATTCCCTCAATAACCTATCTTCCTTGAAGAGGTATTTTTGGAGATAAAAACTATTTCACATAAAAAAATTTATTAATCATTTTTGTATTTATAATCTGCTAGTACTACTATGACTATCTAAAACATTCATATTCACAAGGCGAAATATATTTTATTAGAAATGAATGGACAACATACCTGATGGAAGAATGTACACACAAGGCATGAATATGTGACTTCTATAGAAGTAGTGGAGAATTTCCTATTTATGATTAATATAATAATTTTGTGTATGATTCAAATAATAACATTTTTATTTTAATGGTTTATTATTCTGTTTGAGTTGCGGTGGGTTTTTTGAAGATTCTCATTCTCATAAGAGATAGGACTTTGAGGCTGCAACTCAGAATTCAATGAAATGTAATTTTATTAAATTTACTATTTTATCCTCATAATATTATAAATTCTCTACTATATTAACATAATCTAAAAGTTTATTTTGATTTTTAATTTTCATCATTTTATTTACAATTTTTAGTTTAATTTTATTTATTATTTTCGTCTAACAATTATTATTTTCCCCATAGATATTCAGGCTTTCCATTTCTTCTCTTTATCGAGCATCCAACACTATATAAAGTCAATTTTATTTGGTGGAAAACGATTCTCATTAAAACCCAAAAGAGTGGAGGAATCTCATTTTCTCATTGTAGTGACTTCTTATGATAAAATGGGCACATGAGCTTTATATACTCTCCTATATTTCAACAACGAGAATGGTTTTTCCACTATGAACATCAAGTCAATATGTAGTGTTTCCAGTTTGATAAAGAAAGGCAATGGAATTAGTCATTACATTGGAATTTAAGGTTTCTTTTGAGACATTGGGATGTGTATTATTCATCCACACTAAAATCTAACACACTGTGTGATAGGTATGACTCCAATATCTTCTTTCTATTTAAAATTTACATAAATTTTAGTAAAAAAGACATTTGACATAATCAAAACTCATAAAACATATTTTGATTATTTTGATTCATTAATAAAATAGCCCATATGTCATTTTTGACATGTAGGAATTTGGAAGACATCAATCTGATACACGATGTTCCTAGTATTACTCGAAGTGTATCTTTATATTAAAATTTATCATTAATTTTAGAAAAAAGAAAAACTAGCATACTAAAAACTGAGAGAAGGAATTAATATTGTTTTGATACTTTAGGAAAATGATCTATAAGTAATTTATGATGTTTAGAAATAATCCTGACCTCAATATTATGTATGGTGTGACCGGTAAAACTCAATGAGTCTCTTTTTATTTTAATTTGATATTAATTTTACTAAAAAGAAAAAAGGACATACTGAATATTGAAAAAACAATTTTGGATTGTATTTATTCATTAGTAAAATGATCAGTGAGTCATTTTTGATTTTTAGGAATCATCCTCACCTAAATATGATGCATGGTGTGACCAGTATGACTAAAAGTTCCTGTTATCATTTAAAAATTGGCATTTTAATTCAAAACGTGTCACTCACTAAAAATGAATGATGCACACTCTAATTGTGTTTATAATTTCGAACAGAAATTAATAAGTTATTTTTGACATTTATGATGTAGTCTCACATAAATTTGACACACGATGCGATCAATATGACTCAAAATGCGTTTTCCATATTGAAATGTCATCTTAATAAAAAAACACATCTTACATACTAAAAATAAAACAACACGTTCATATTGTTTTTATATTTTAGGAAAACTATCCATGAGTCATTTTTTATGTTTATGTGTCAACCACAACTCAATACGATGCATGGTGTGACCGGTATGACTCTAAGTGTTAAATTTTTTAAAATTGACATTAATTTAACTAAAAAATAACAATTTACATACATACAACCATGAATATGAATTTTTTTGATACTTTAGAAAAAATATACCAGTCATTTTTATTTGTAGTAATAAACCACACCTCAATATGACACGCGGTTTGGCTGGTATGACTATAAGTGTCTGTTATCATTATAAAATTGACATTTTATTTTAAAACATGTCAGTTGTTGAAAAATAGGAAAACAATCTCTCATTGTCTGGATAAATTAGGACACTGATTCTTAAGTCATTTTTTATGTTTATGAATCATTATCATGTGAAACTAATGCACAATTCAACCAATATTACTCAAAATGTGTATTTGTAGTTTTAAATGAAATTTTAGTAACAAAACACAACTAGAATACTAAAAAATGTGAAAACATATCCATAATGTTTTGATACATTAAAAAAATTATCAATCAGTAATTTATGATGTGTATAATTCAACCTCACCTCAATACGATGCACAGTATGACTGGAATGACTCTGTATGTGTCTTTTTATTTAAAATTGACATTAATTTTAATAAAAAGAACAATTGACATTCTGAAAAATGACCAAATGAATTTGGATTGTTTTGATACTTTAAAAAAATAGTACATGAGTCATTTTTGACGTGTAGGAATCAAAAAATCCTCAATAAAATGAACGATGTCACCAATAAGACTAAACATTTTCGTTATCAGTTTCAAATTGACATTTTAGTTCAAAATAATCCACTCATTGAAACCCAAGAAAACATGCTCTGATTGTCTTGATAATTTGGGAAACTGATTCCTAAGTTATTTGTCGTGTTTATAAAGAATTCTCACATTATAACGACACACTTTGTGACCCGTATGACTCAAAATGTGTTTTTTCAATTTGAAATGACATTTTAGTAACAAAACACAACTAGAATTCTAAAAACTATGTAAATGAATTAATATTGTTTTGATACTTTTTTTAAAATGATCCATGAGTCCTTTGTGATCTATATGAGTCAATCACACTTCAATACAATGCATGTTGTGACAAATATAACTCTGAGTGTGTCATTTTATTAAAAATTGATATTAATTGTAGAAAAAAGAACAAGTGACATATTGAAAAATGAAGAAAATACATTCAGATTATTATGATACTTCATTAAAATGATCCTTTAATCATTGTTTATGTGTAGGAATCATCCACACCTCATTCCACTGCATGTTGTGACCAATAAAACTAAAAGTGTATGTCTTTAGTTTAAAATATACATTTTAGATCAAAACATGTTACTCACTGAAAACCAATATGAAACGTAATGATTGTCTTAATAATTTATTACATTGATTTATAAGTCATTTTTTATGTTTCACAAGTAGTCTCACATTAGACGGATGCACGATGCGACCGATATGACTCAAAATGCATGTTCTAAGTTTGAAATTTCATTTTAGTAACAAAACAGAACTAGCATAATACAAATTAAGAAAGCACTTTTAGATTGTTTTATAATTTACGAAAATGATGCATGAGTAATTTTTTATGTTTATGAGCCATCCACACATCACTATGACACACGATGTGATTGGTATGACTCCAAGTGTGTCTTTTTATTTAAAATATAAATTAATTTTATTAAAAATAATAAGTGGCATTCTGAAAACTATGAAACTACATTAGTATTGTTTTGATAATTTAGAAAAAGGATCCATGAGTCATTTTTGAAATGTAGGAATCAACCAAACCTTAATCTTATGCAAGTAATGGCTGGTATAAGTAGAATTCATTGTTATCAGTTTAAAATTGTTATGTTATTTCAAAACATGTCACTCATAGAAAAAAAAATTATTCTGATTATATTGAAAATTTAGGAAAATGATTCATTAGTCCTTTAAAATTTGTATGATTTTTTCTCATAAAATGATGCTTGTTGTGGCTCTTATGATTCAAAATAAACGTTTCTAGATTAAAATGACATTTTGGAAAAAAAAAACACAGCTGGCATACTAAAAATTGAGAAAAAAATTTGGATTGTTTCAATACACTAGTAAAATGATCCACACATCATTTTGATATGTAGGAGTCATCCTCATCTTATTAAAACTCCTGGTGTGACCTATATGACTAAAATTGTCTATTATTAGTTTTAAAGTGACATTTTAGTTCAAAACATTTCACTCACTAAAAACCAAGAAAACGTGATCCAATTGTCTTGAAAATTTAGGACATTGATTAATAATTCTTTTTTGATATGAATGGAGTATTACCATTTCAGACTAATTCATGATGTGGAAATCATGATTCCAAATGCATGTTTCCATTTTTGAATGAAATTTAAGTAAAAAAATACAACTAGCAAACAGAAACCAAACCAAATGCATTAGGATTGTTTTGACACTTTTGGAAATTGATACATTAGTCATTTTTGATGTGTAAGAATCAACCCCACCATAATTTTACACATGGTGTGAAAATTATAACTCCAAATGTGTCCTTTTCATTAAATATTGACATTTAATTAATTTACACTTTCATATTATTGTTTAATATATTTATTTATAGTATTACTAACATAATATTTGTTCTTTTATATAGGCGTAATATTATTCCTGAGTTGAGATGATTTATTCATAAATTTATACAATGAGAATACATTTTTGAGGGGGGATCACGAGCGTTAAAAGATGAAACATTAATGTGTTTAAATGTTGGTTGGATAATTGTCAATATAATTATATAAAAATTGTTTAAAATGTATATAACAGTTTTTTATATACTTTGGGAGGAAATTTTTATATTAATGGTGTCACATTAAATGTATATAGAATTGTTTTAAATAAAAGGGTTTTAGTGGGTGTGTTTATATATTAACAATACATTATAGTTAGCTCGGCCTTTACCAGTGATTTTTTAGCATAGATAAAGGACCCCCTTATTCAGAACAGTGATTAATAGTTCTTTCTAGCACTGTTAAAATCCATTTTCCCCACAGTTAAAGGGATTATGTGTAGTAGTGAGAGAATTCACTCCAGACATATGGGAAACTTCTCAAGAGTGCTCTCAGGAATATGGAGATTTGACCAACCTACTCCCTCTCAAAAATAATAAAGCATGAAGAAATCCTTCAAGTCTAGATGGAAATCTTGTTCTGGTCAATGGTGAACTATTCAAGTGGCTATATTCATCCATTTTATCACATAGACATCTAAAAGAGATGTTTTAAGGTATGGTGAACATGTGTGGATATTAATAAAGGGATTATATCCTTGTATCATTAATTGCAATGATGGAACAACATTAATGGTCAACTGATCAACAATGTAGAATGAATTTCATGAAAAAGAATATCTTTTTTATATAAATTTCTAAATTTTTTATATGTGAAAATATCCTCTATTTTAATTTTTTTGTGTTATATTCATTAGGTAATGTGGATTTAATATGATGAAACTGATGGGAAACTATTATTTGGCATGGACTTAACTGCTTGTGATGCACCCCAAGAGGTTCAATGATAAGGAGGATACATCCTTTTATATAATATGATACAAATTATATACTAAAATTAATTCAATAAAACAAAAAAAATCATATATAAATTCTTGTTTAATAATATCCCAAATGATAGACCACTAGATTGTCCTCATGATTACTATAATTTTTAGATTTTATAAAATTCATTTAATCTCATTTTAATTTAAGTAGACTATATTTTTTTGATATGACAATTAAAATATTTCTAATAATATGTGATATGGGTCACTTAATCAAGATGATGTTGTGGTCAGTGGATCCTTAGTAATAATAAATTAATTAAAATAAATTATTTTTAGTTTTTTATGTGTGTTCGTGGTAAGAATGATTTTCCTTCAAATCATAGACATGGATGGAAAATATAATAATTCAATTGAGTCTTAAATTGGGGTTTTACTATAAGAGTTTGATAATTTTAGTTCTCATCAGTAGTTCCAAAGATCAAACATGATAATGATTATTTTAATAAAATACCATAAAACCAAAGTTTTATTTTTTTTAAACCCTTTTACTCTAATAATAGGGTTTACATGAATAAATGATATAATTATTGATGGAGGTAGGGGAGTATATCAAGATATATCTAGAAATATATATAAATTTTGGAGATCCTGAAAATATATGTGATCGATGAATGGAATTCATCAATGAATCATATCATCAGAATCATTGATAACAACCAAAATTGATGTAAACATCACAAAAACCCAATACAAGATGAGGAAGATATTATTTATCTTATTTTAGATATTCATTATGAATTTCTTAATTAATTTATAAATTTTTACCCCACTCTTTAAATCAATAACTTTGATTCTTGGTCCATGAATTGTGAGGGTATATAATTTGACACCTAACATTATTCTTGATTTGAGAGATGAACTATGGTGGATTAAAGAAGATCAACGAGTGGATATGATTCCCCACCCACAACCCTCATATCAAAAACCTCAATTGTTATGATCCATATCCACTATCCATGGATGGAGGTTCATACCACAATGGAAAGAGAACATTAATTTCATCTTGTCTCTATCTCCTCTTCTCATGCGAATGAAATAGGATCATTGACCCAAGTGTTGGACGTTTATAGTAGTTCTTGGATAATGCGGTGCAAAATATGGATGGGTATGGAATCTTGGAGGAATCAAATAGTGGACATGATGGTGTGGTGTTTTGGAAATGGAATAAAAATTACAAGAGGGGACGATATTGAGGTAGCTCTGGAAAGGCATGAAAAAGGTATAGGTGGAGGGTGTGATGACATTGGTGTATGTTTGAGACCAAGAAACTTACATGTAGTGGAGGAAAGAAATATTAGAGGCTAGTGGTGAGGATTTGGGCTTAGGGTGGAAACCCTTATTATAGTGAATCGATTATGACTGTAGACATGGGGTGACATAAAGGAGGAAAGGCATAGAAGCTAGGGTATTTCCCCCATCTATATGATAAACATTGATTGGAATTATAGTCTCCATCCATGTAGTTTGTAGAGTGATGTAGGCCCAACCACCTTTTGGGTTGATTAATATGGAAAAAAACAAAGTGGTTCAATGGAATTAACGACCATGTGCACTTTCTTGGGCTTACATCGGGGATATATGACCCTACATAACAATATTGTCCACTTTAGTTCACTACCTCACATGTTTTTTCTTCAGTAGGGCTCACTTCTCACTATGGCGGATCACTACCATCCCCCTTCTGGAAAGGCCTTGTGATGGGAGAGTTGATGGTTGGGGATAATATATGATGCCCAGCTCCCTCCAGTCTCTGATGTGGGATAAGGTACCTACACCCAGAGACCTTGACCCATAGGGTTTCACTACTCCCATTTTGGATTCCAATTATCTCTCTCTCAGTTCTTTCCGTATGATTAGAGGCTTTCCTACATGTCTATGATATGAATTTTAGGGCTTACATCGGGGCTGTAAGACACTACATTACAATATTCTCTGCTTTGGTGGGGTAAAAACATCCTTTTTGTTCATGAATTTTCCTTAATCCTTCTATTTTTTCCACTTGTGTTTTTTTATTAATTGTTCGGTCATTCCAAACATTTGTATCAGAGGGGTTTGACTTCATAAATTATTCCTAACTTTGATCCCTTATTTCCCTAACTGTCCTTGACATCATCAGCATGACCCAGAGCCCACGTCGATGGTTATAGTGGCCCTCTAGTGGTACATCGGGTGGTGACAGAGATTAGGGGATCATTGACATATCCAATTCTCACGAAGATACACTACAATGATTAGTCCTTCATAATAAAGGTTATACTTTAAGATTGTGGAATTTTGGATGTCATCGACAATGTGGATGTGTGGGACACTGTTAATATCATGTACATTGGAATTGATCACATTCACAAAGAGAATACACATTGACCATCAAGGAAACTACCAAGTATGTGTGGGACACCGTTAATACCATGTACATTTGAATTTATCACATTCACACGGAAAATACACATAACGACCACAAGGAGTACGAATATTTTTTTCACAATAGCGAATCAGTGCACGAATTCGTAATGCGGCTCACCAGTTTGGTCAACCAACTCATGATCCTCAGTGATACGGAGCCTCATGAAAATATCATTGAGAAATACCTATGCTTCATCCCCTCCAGTTTTTCCCAAATTTCACTTTAAGTTAATATTATTCTCAATATATTGACGCTATCTACATGGGAGGTAATATGGAGACTCAAAGTGGAAGAGGACTGCTTTGAGCTAGCACCAACAAACAACACTGGAGGAAAGATACTTCTCCATGATGAGGAGTGGGTTTCATGGATGATGGATAAGAAGAGGAGGGAGGAATCCATCAATTTCTTAATGTTATGAAATCCTCATCACCGGGGACCACGATAAAAGACTGACACTAGTTACATAAAAAATGGAAAGGATGGCCCGGGATCTGGTGGTGGCTATGAAATCTCAAGGGACCAATGCCACAACTATGGAAAATGGGTTATTTGGCCAATTAGTTTTATAGGAGGATGAAAATTTATGATTCCCTCCTATCCCAAGGTGACAACGATGAGCTCACGATCTTTATGGAAAGGTCATGCATCGAAGTGCCCATTTCCCCACCACCGCAATCTGTCACCACTGATATTATACAACCACAATTCTTCCCTCTATGGATGGTTGATGGTAATGTCATTACACAAATAGATTCGGAGGAGGTGTGGAATGAAGACTTCTGTTTTGTCAACACTGATGCCACAAAATTCATTATTGGGTCCTGCACTATCTACTCTGAGTTTGACTCCAGGATCCATTGCATAATGAAGTATAGATATGTCTCAATCATCATAATTTATGGGTCAGAGACTATCTTTAATGACTATACTACTGGTAGGAAACTCATGCTCATGAGGATGTACATAATCCCAAGAATCACCACAAACATCATTATCATCAAACAACATGATGACAATAGTTTCCATATTCTTATTCAAGAGGAATATCTAAATATCATAGACTAGCAGCGATGCCTACTGTCCAAGGTGATTCACTTTCCTAGATGTATTTACAACCTCAAACTCACCATTTCCCAACCATTATTATTTTTTAAGGGGATTTGATAAGGCATGGATCTGGAATGCAATGTACAGGCACATAAATTTCTAGGATCTACATATGCTTGCTCAAGGAGATATGGTCTGAGGGCTTCCACTGATTGATCAAGTGGATTTGGTCTGTGATACCTACCTCCTCAAAAAGAAGTAACAAGTGTCTTTCCTTGAAAAAGAAAAGTATCGTGTGGATAAAGTCCTTATCCTTGTCCACAATGACCTCTGTGGGCCGATCACACCAACGAAACCAAGAGGGAACTAATACATTCTAATTATCATGGATGACACGAGTCACTACATGTGGCTCAATATACTCAGAATTAAGGACTAGGATCTAATGATAATAAAATCCTTTTAGGACATAGTGTAGGTGGAGACAGGGCGCACGTTGAAGGTTCTCTGCATAGACAGCAGTAATGAGTTCACTTCAATTGAATTGGGTGAATACAATATCGAGTGTGGCATAAAACAACAACACACAACAACATATTCATCAAACAATAATATTTTTATTGATAAATGAAACTAAATAGTGGTTTCCAAGTCTCAACGAATACATAAGAAAAAAGGGACATACCAGGATGTTTTGGGGAGAGGCTGTCTCCGCTGCCATCTCTATCCTCAACCGAGCACTAACACATAGCCTTGACGGGATGAAGCCATGTAAAGAATGGCATGGAAAACAATCAGATGTTGATTATCTCTACACCTTTATCTGAATTTCACAAATCAAAAATGTTAATCATCAAATAAAAAAACTCTATGAGCAGATTTCATTAATGGTCATTTTTTGTTACAAGTCTGGGTCCAAGGCATACAGCATGTACGACCCTATCCTCAATCGCATACATGTAACACGCGATGTCATATATGATGAGGTGGAATAGTGGGATTGGAGTGCTCATGATGATATAGGTGTGTTGAGTATTAAGGAGAAATCCACCTTCAAACACAAAATAGAATGTATGTGAAGGATGATGGAGACTGACAACACTATCATAGAACACAGACCTTCAATCACACCCACTAGAGAATGCTCTACATATGAAACAACGCCGAATGTGGTCAACGTGATTATCATTCCATCAGCTGTAGTGGATTTCATCTAACCTCCTTCTAAAAAGGTGGAGTGACTAGACATAAAGCACAATGATTCCCCACTTGAGTTCTAAACTATTGATAACCTCATCAAGGACTCAATGCAGCCTGTGTTTTCACTGCGTGATCTCGACATTGTGGAGATACATTTCACTATGACTGATGAGACAACCTCCTTTGGTGAATTATAACAACACCAATGTTGTAACTATGTGATTCTTGAAGAGATGATGTAGATCGAGGAAAATGAAACATGGAACCTCATCGATATCCATATTGTCCATCATCCAATTAGGCTCAATTGGGTCTTCAAGGTGAAGAGGGATTAGCATGTTAGGGTAGAAAAGAACAATGTGAGGCTCATTACAAAAGGATACATCAAAAAATAGGGTATTTACTTAAAGGAGGAAATTTCCCCTGTCACACGCATGGAATTAATACACATCCTCATCATGGTGGCCATAGAAGAATTGTGGGATGTTGATCACGTGGATGTAAAATCAGAATTTCTAAATGGTGATGTTTAAGAGGAGGTGTATGTCATGAAACCACCCGGCTGAATCATCGAAAACCATTAGAAAAAGGTGCTCTGGCTTCAAAAAGAATTATATGGCTTCTTCTAAGCAACAAAAGCATGGAACTCCAAGGATGATGCTAGCCTTCTGATGTTTGGGTTTCACAAGAGATACTTTGATCATGCTATGTACACTCATTGCAACAACATTTTTCATCTAATCATCTTGGTGTAAATAAAAGACTTGATCATCACAATCACTAACATCACCAATATCAAAATGATCAAGGATGATAAGAAGAATCACATTCATATGTGTGGCTTGGTATTGCTCTCCTACTACCTCTCCATCAAAGAGAAATGAGGGACCAATGGAATTTCCCTATGTTAATATACCAATGCGACTGAATTGTTGGAGAGAGCGGTATAGGATATTGAAACCCTTGTAAAGTGATGATGGAGTCCCGCCTATTGCTGTGAATGTCTAGAAAATTCCTATTGGTCAATGTCACTCAGTACTAGAGCATCATCAGCAGACATTGGTACCGATTTCATACACAACGAGACATTACCTATGTCATAGGTTACATAATCATGGTCATGGAGGAGCCACATGAAGATCACATGATAGAATTCAAGGAACTATTGCACCATATCTCCGGGACACACAACTATAGTTTACGTGATGCAAAGAAGAAAAATAGTCGGTCAATCCTGTTGGTATTTAGTGATAGGTACATGGATGGTGACATTGATGACCTCAAGAGCCCTAGTGGGGTGTTATTCTCACTTTGAGACAAGCCTATAATTTGGGAATCACATAATCAAAAGGTGGTGGTTTTGTCTTCATGTGAATCATAGTACATTTCCATGAAAATTGTGACATTCCATAATATTTGGTTGGAACACTATTTGGAAAATTTCTCTACTCACTCTTCAGTGCATTAATGATCAATGTGGAAAACACGTCCAAAATTTCCTTATGAAAGAACTCTAACTTCCATGACTGGATAATGATCATTGAAAATATATTCCATTATATATGGGAGTGTGTTTATGGAGGAAAAATCACTCTCGATAATAATCGTACTGAGGAGCAGATTTTAGACATTCTCATGAATTCACATGGGAATGTTAGGTTTCTGGAGGTTCGTGTGATGATTAGCATCACTATGATCCAGAAACGAGACATAAATTACGGGATGATTGTTGACTAATTAATATAATGGGATTTATTTCACCGTTATTTCCCTCCCCTTCATTTTTATCCCTCATTGACCATTCAATGTGGGTTGACCTCTATAAAGAGTATGTGTGGTTATAATTATGTTTTAAATACATATTTTGTTTCCTATGTATAACTAAATGGAATCCACACTAGAAAAGAATCCCAATTTGGTTGTGAAAAAAATCATCCGTTGTGTTCAATCATTTTACTTCATCCTTCTATGTTTTTTAGCTTGTGTTTTCATGTTTTTTGGTCCGGAATTTCCAACACACTTCATCCTAGGAAACATGACCACCCAATCTGTAGTTGAACAAGCCCTATAATTTCTACCCAAACCATCCTAGGGACAAAGGTGGGATACACTACACCCATGCACCATCTAACATATGTATTATGATATTATGAAATAGGTCTATGCTCCCCATTTTAGAGCACCACATTGATCACCTATAGGCCTCAAAATGGCCCACATTTTCATGTATAGGGTATTTTAAATGAAATTTTCATTGTAAATAGATGATAATTTTTGGTCATTATAATTTCTTTCTTGAGGATGGTTCTCACACTAATGATTTCTAGGTGGAAGGTAATATGGGTGTGTACCATTTTAAAGGATTGTTTATTCATTAAAACATGAACATGAAGATTGGGTGCCCCTGGGGGAACCCAAAGGATATTTTCTTCCATTATATTACATTGATAATGGAGGATTGTACCAACAATCTCTGAAGTTTCTTCCCAAAGGAGAAGGAAAATAAGGAGGCAGTATAAGCTCATAATATAGATTGTTCACCAGGACTATATGGAATCTTGGGTTCCTTTTACCTTGACATAGGATATCATTAATTTAGTCCTAATGGAGGCTATCATTTACATCTTGGGGGGGGGGGGGTCTTAGTGTTGTTTTCATGTCCACCATCATTCTCATTCCAAGGTTTAATAATACTAAATTTATTAAACTATACAATCCAATATGCATATGTAATTTCCCTTATAAGGTTCTTGAATTCACATCCTCAACAAATGGATTTCCTTCTAATTACCTTACTGGACCATTATGGAACAACAAAGCTTCCTTAAGGGTAGAACTGTGTATAGTGCCATTGGGTTGTCATAGGAGATGACTGGAGATATAAATAAGAAAATTATTGGTTCTAAAATAATGATCAATGTGGACATTGAAAGGGCCCTTGAAAGACTTGAATGGAACATCATTATAAGAATCTTGACACATTTTGGTTTCTCATATTGGGCCTCCAATCTAATTTTTAGGTGCTTCAACTCCTTCTGGCTCTCCATTTCACTCATGTGGAGATGATGTGGTTTTTCCAGAAAGGATGTGGACTATTGAAAGGGGATCTGTACTCTCATAGTTTGTTCATTCTATCTTTGGATGCTCTTAGTAGTAACATCAAACAGAACATAAAGGCTGAAAATTTATCCCTTATCATATTAGTCATGGATTTGAGGGTATCTCCAACGTATTATTTGTTGATGAAATTTTGTTTTTCATTAATGGGAAACACTACCCAATCTATGGTTTCAACAAAATTTTAGATTATTATTTCTAATTGAGTGGGCAGTGAATTATTCAAAATAAAAGTATTGTTTACATATCCAATGCATGCACTATAAGGCATGCTAAGATCCTTGAGAGGCCTCTCAGTATTGAGATCACTACTACAAAAATGGGTTTTATCAGCACTAAAAAGGCTTTATTATCACTAAAAAGTGCTGATAATCGATGCGTTATTAAAAGGGGGTCCGTTTTTCAGCTATAAAAAAAGCAATTATAAAGGCCCCTTTTATCAACAATAAAAAAATCTATGATAAAAGTCAAAAAAAATTAGAAATTTATGTAAATCAGAGTGTATACCCACCCCCTTTTAACATTGCATAACCCCCCCCCCCCCCTCAAAATTTCTTGGAGGGATCGCCCTTGAATGCCCATGCTTCCACTTTAATCGTGTTAGGAATACAACCCCCACACATTAACAACTCTATCCACCCATGCATCGGCCCGTGCACTCCTACCTCTTCTTGGATTCGAACCCGAGACCTCTCCCTTGTGCGATCACAACTTTACCACTCACCCATCTTGTTTTTCTCCATTTAATGATATCTATATACATATTGTTATATTTATTCTTATATTAATATTTCTTTCTATTAATATATATATATGTATAGTTATATTAATATATAAATATATATGTGTGCATGTATATATATTCATATACTAATATCTATTTATATCTATTTTGTTATATATATTTTTAGTTATATTTTTTATTCATATATTTATTCGTATATTAATATATATTTATAAGATCAATTTTAAATACATTTGTAAAATATGTTTGTGTGTGTATGTTTATAAATGAATAAATAAATACATAAATACATACAACATATAAACAAATGTATATATATATTATATATGTGTATCTATATGTTTAATTAACCATATTTAAATATATATTCATATATTATATATTAATATGTATACTTATATGTTAGAATATATAGATAACATATATCATTTTGTTAATACAGACACTCACTAATTTACACACACACACACACACACACGTTATATAGGTATATAAATATTCATATATTTATATTTTACATAAAATGGATATTAGTTTTTATATATAAAAGGATTATATATTTAAAAATATATCTTATATATAAATATTTTTAAATTTTTATTTATAATATAATATTTTTAGGTGTGGATATATAAAAAATATTTATATAATATTGAATGTTTGATTATAAAAAAATTTATTTTTGTTAAACAATAAAATTTCAAAGCCATAAAATCAATATTAATGTAATACTAAGGAATATATACATTCCCCACTAAAAAAGTGCCAAAATATCCACTTAAACGAGGATGAAATTCCATTGAATGTAAAAAAAATGGGTATCCCAACTAAAAACTCAATTATATAGGCCTTTTGGGATTTTTTTTGGTCACTAAAATTATGGAAAAGTGTTCACTATGTCACTAGTTCATAGATCTCATCATAGGATTCTATTTGATATATGGTAGAGCTCAAACAGTCACATGGATCAAAATTTAGGGGCATTTGAATTCTGAGTTATCTTTTCAATATATTTTAGATCTTTTATTAATATTTTATTTTTTTATGTCTTAAAATTTTTATTAAATGATTATGACTTCATAATTATTTAAAAATTTATTGATTAATGATTCTTTTTATAAAATTTTATAATCCATTTTCACTTAATATCTTATATATTATGTATAAATGTCTATTTATACTAATCTAAAACATATTTAAATATATATTATAAATATTTTATTTATGTCAATATAAATATATTTATATATTTATATATTAATATTGGAACACCATGAGATTTTATGAGATAGATTCTTTATAATTTCATTGATTTCTTGTCTTACACACGACCCCAAGATTATCTTGCGCTATATGCAACACTATATTATCTTACAGTATACACAACACTATTCTTGGATTCTGTTGCCCACAATTTCATGTTCTTTTGTTAGAATTAATTTCAAGAAACACAGTGTATAGATTTTGTTGAATGTATAAATGATTTAAATTTGGATTATGTTATACTCAAAACCAAAGGAATTTTTCCCTACATGCAACACTAAATTTTCTTGTGTTATAAGAAAGACCGACCTTCCTCAATAGCTTGCGTTGTACGCAATACAGAATTTCACTAAAAAATGATATATTATTGAAATATTATAATTTAATGGGATATAAATTAAATTTTTTAATATTATTAACCAAAATTTGAATTTTATATAACATTTCAATTAATCTTACTAATTTTCTAGAACATGATATGAGAACAAAATCAATTTTTCAGACAACAGAAGTATTTTTTAAAAAATGGAGTTTTATCGCCTTTTGATGGTGCACCAATTTGAAATATAGCATTGAAACTTTTATAAATTGAATTTTACAATATAAAATTATTCTTTAGAAGAGTTACATCAAAAATTACTTTGGATGAAATTTTTATTTTTATTTTCTAAAAATCGTATATTTATAATAGTGAAAAATATTGTATTTTAATTCGAATATACCTTTTAATATAAAATTTTTATAATGTTAGAATGTAATTTTAATTTGTGTTAAAGTGTAATTGGATTATCTTTTTATCATTTAATCTAATTTTGGTCATTGTAGGTAACTTCACATTAAAATTGGACATAAACAAATGTCAATCTTTTGATAGTTATTACTTCATAAAAACCCGTTATTTAGTTTTGACCACAGGAATTAATTTTAAATTAATTATTGAAACTTATGTGTTTTGAATTTGGAAAAAGGGATTCAATATTTGGAATCATAAGTTCCAAATTTGGTAAATAGGTACATTTTATTTTTAGACATTATGTATATTAAATTTAGTAAATATTTTTTTATCATGGTTAAAAGGTAAATCTAGTAATTAAGGGTAAAAAATAATATTATAATAATATTAAACTACCCTAACACATGTACTCATCCTATTGTATGACATATTTCTGACCCTGTGAATCCTTGGGTCGATTTTGGGAACCAATGGATTCACATTGATGTGAAAATGACATTTTATACTAATTAATTTAAAGTAATGATAATTATCACCTAAACACATATCTTTTACAAAATAAATTTTTATATATGGTTATATAACATATATATATTTATAAAAATATTCATTAGAATTTTAAAAATATTTATTACTTCATGGTATTTTATTTATAATTTATATACATAAATTAAATAAATTTATTTATGAAACAATTATGATGTTGTGATTACCTCATTAATGAAAGATTCAAATAAATGAATTTATAAATATTTAAATAAATTTAATTATAACATTTTGATATCATACATGAATTTTTCAGAAAAAATTAACATATTAGATATGTGTTATTTTCTTTTGATTGAAGGAATCAAATTTTTATAATTTTTACAAATAGTCAAGTATGAATAATTTCCAAAATTTACATAAATCAAAACTTAAAAAAGAAAATTGTTTATTAAATGATATTTAATTATTAAAAATATAATATCCTAAAAAATGGTTAATTTAAGTCAAAATATTTCATAAATATCTTTTTTTGGGTCTTTTGAAGTGATATGGTATTTAAATCAACCCACAATGTGTAAACAATGTGATATCGCGGTAAGATAGAAAAGGGTCAAATAAGGATAAACCAAAAAGATAGGTATAACCATATATTCCAATCTTGTATAAAAATTATTGGATGGTGGGTATTAGAACCAAAATCATATTATATTATAATTAAATATGTTTTGGACCATTTTAAATCGAAATTTAATTTATTATAATTTAATATTTTTGGACTTTCCTAAAGTGCCCCTCTCTACTCTTATAAAAGGCCACCTGCTCCCTCTCATCTTCACTCCATTTTGAGAATTCATTCTCGGCCAAACCCTGCCCATTTATCTTCTAAACTTCCCTAGTTACATTATATAGGTTTTGGACTTCTCATAAGACCAAATCCAATTCCCTAGGGGAAAATTTAAAGGAGGCATGTTGAAGAAGATGTAATCTCTTCTTCTAATACATTCAAATTTATTTATTATTATACTTCCTCTTATATATATTTTTTAATTTAAATTAAAAACATCATTATCAATAATATACTAATATGTTATTATAAATGTTAAAGAACTCTATTTCACCTTTTATCCATCCTACGAAAAATGAAATCATCGCACGTGCGTATGTATAACTTACTGTCTCCACACCATAGTGTAATCTGTTTTTCACCACCACCTTACATTGATGGGTATAATGGTTTATATGATAACTATATATGATTATTATAACATTATACTAATTCTGAGATATTATACACTATACACTACAATACCATTCAAAAAATATTGGGACGATATCTTTGCTCGTGCGTACGTACGACTTTCCGTTTCCACGACATGATGATATTCATTCTCCACGTTAACCATTCAAGAATGATTATAAAGTATATATAATAAATAATAATTAAATATATTAAATAATAATTCTACTAGATTTATTTATATATATTTAATTTACTTACTTCCATTTAATTTAATAAGGAAATGAAAATAGCATTCATGTGTATGTATGGCCTACCGTCTCCATGAACGGTGTATTAAATTTCATTAATCTATTTATTATATATATATATAGAATATATATAATATGTAAATAATTTTTTACATTATATAAGAAAATAAATCATTATGTATGTAATAATATCAAAAATAACAATTGAAAACACGTACAATAAATATAATGATTATTACAGAAAATGTTGCTTTAACATGGAATAGACAAATGAACTGGTAAGATAAAGTCATAAGTAAATAATATAAGATATCACTAATATGATTAGGGTTCTATTACAAGTTAATAAAATTTTTAAACCCACTATGTAAGAGTTTTGGACACATACAGATGAAATCAATCCTACGGTAAGGGATAATTTTTCAATCTCATTTTTATCCGAGATTCCTTATACCTAAATAATTACTGTGATTATATTTATCATCCTGGTCCATATTTTCTTAAAAAAAATTCCTAAAATGTTTAATATTATTACACATATGTTTAAAGTCATTTTTACCCCCTTTTTACTTTTACTATGTGGTATGGAAGGAATCTTTCTTTTTCTTACCATACGAGGTACTTATTGAATTTTCTGAAAAAAATACATGGAGAATACCTTTTTAACTTATACGACAAGAATGGATTCTTACACTTTCACAGTGAATTATTTCCAATAATCTTCCTCTATAATATTTAGTGATTAATTTCATCTGAATTATTTTCTTTTAAAATTCGGTGGCAATTTCAAAAAATAAAATGGTTTTGAACAAGAAGGCATATTTTCCTCAAGAACTAAGTTCAACTATTTTATCAAAATTATTTTCCATCAAAGAAGACCCATTTAAATACAGTTATGTTTATATTAAAATTATTACTATTATTTGATTGTGTGAATGATATAATGATATTTTATTTGGATTATGTTATTATGGAATGGTATTTAAGAAACATAGTTTATTTCTTGGGCTATGTTATGATGAATTATTTATGTTTTGTGGCACATGTAAGAATGATTTAATTATGATATGGGTGTAACCTATATCTACATCCAATGCATTAGGTAAAGATTTATATCTAATGATATGACATGACTAGAATGGAAAGTAAATCTAGTTCAGTAATACATTACTAGAACAAAAAGTAAATCCGGTTATGTAAAGACATGGCAGCAATGGAGTGTAAACCCGATTCACTAAAGGACATTGTCCACTATGATGGTCTTCACATCAATTCCTTGGATACTATGGAAATCTTATTATGTGATCATTAGTTTTCCACAATTACATGTTTTATTCCAATTTTATTCTATCATGTATAACCTTCTATTATAATGTATGCATTACGTACTGCCAAGATTTATTTCGCGACTCAAGATTTTGATGTTTAATCATTATGTTCAATTTTTTACATTCAAATATATATGGTTTTTTTATTTTCTACATGTTTTCCCTTACTGATCATTTGATCTCTCCATTTTTATGTTTCCTTTCCCCTTGGATATAATGAATTGTTTTAGGTAGGAAAACAAAAAGGGAATATCTTAATGGGAGATGTTGAAGATCTTTCACCATGATTAGATGATTATGATCCGAGTTTCCAAAGACACTAAACTAATATAGTAGTTGGGCGTCTATTTGTATCATGTATTAAGTATTATGAAAATGAATTATAATGTATAACTACATCAATCATGGGTCTCTACAAATATATTATTTCTTCCAATTTTTTACAATTTATCAATGCTAGTAAAAAAATTCTAATAAAGGCTCCTCCATTATCACCACTACTAAAAAAGAACTGATTAATGGGTCCTTTAAATAGTTATAAAGAAATCCCTAATAAAGGGGTACCTTTATCATTGCTAAAAAGAGAATTGATAAAGAGGTACTTTTAACAGTTCTTTTTTAGCAGTGTTAAAATTACCCTTTATCTGCACCTTTATTGTGTTGATAAACATACCCCCTTTATAAATGATTTTTTTTCTTTGTTAAAGGGTGGCACTATAAAGACATATTTTTTCATAGTAAAATAAGATTTTCTGAATGGAATAACTAGGGGATTCATTATCATTAAGAATAATTAACATTCACCCTTCTAAGGTCATTTTTAACCGCATCACAACTCATACAATCAATTTTAAGATTCCAATGATATTTTTTCAGGGAATAATCATGATGTCTAATGGTTTTCTCTACTTCATACCCATGCATGTGATTTCTTCCATTAAAGTCTCAAAGACCTTCATTCATTAGATCAAACATTCAATGAATGAATTTATTTGGGATGATCATCATGACATGAGATATCGGTGGGCCTCTTGGTTTGGAATGGCCAAACTAGTGGAGGAGAGTTTCCTCAATCTAATGATCATGGGAGAATGTATGCACTATCTACAATCTAAATTAGATTGGTAGATTATGGAATGGTGCATCCCAATGGTTAGGTTCATTCTAGGGAAATATGTAACAAACCTGGGGCTTCTGAGGGGACATGTTTCCACTCTTTGGCACTACATAAAAAGGTATTATACAATGATACAAGACCTTTCACATTGGATTATGGGTCATAAAGACATCATTTTTGGAAATAAAACTATTAGGATGGTGTGATTTCATTTTCAAGATGTCTTGTGCTTAAAATCTCATTTCTGAATGCACATGATCAACCCAACCTTATACTAGTTATTCTCAATCCTAAACTGTGTGTTCTAATGTATAGTATCTTGCTTACTAGATATCAGGATCACTGCGTACATCATCAGGGTGTCTTATTTGTGAAGGATTAGCATACCATTATCAATATAGGTTGGGATCATTGTTCAGGCTTCTCTTGTGTAAATACATCCCTATGAAATTCAATTTTCTTTTCTAGTCTATCCCTAAACATTCCATTCATACTGATGGTGAAGTCCAACACAAAGTTATTCAGTAGACCCCCAAATGTTATTTTTTTGGAATCCAAAGGAGGAATAAATGTTTCATCTCTTCTAAGAAGGGGAATGAGAATCCACTATCTAAAAACTCATTGAAGTGTGGCATGGAAATATGGCTTCAAATAATTCCTTTCTGATCTTCCTCTCATCATGGTTTCAAGAGGAGGACCACATCTCTACTAAATCAAGGTCACGCATTATTTTGCCGACTTCTGGTGATGGACCATCTTAGAAACTAAAAACAGAGGAAGACCCAAAGGCCTCAACTAATCACATAGTGCACTACAAATTAGGTCTAAGAGTCTCATCATCAAACTTGGATTGTTGATCAAAATCAGGATAAAGCCTTCATCAATGAGGATGATTATTTTGATTTAGCATCAATATATGGTTGGAATGGGTAATGTTTCCTCAATGGGTTTGTTGGAATCCTTTGAGTGCAGTTATGAATATCAACATTGATGGTTTATGTAATGAAGTCCTTGTGAGAGGTAGTATTATTGTCCATGACATGAGGGTCTTAATAGTGCAGGTGTTTAGTTCCTCCCACAAGCATAGAAATTCTCACACTATCGAGTCATGTGATTTACGTAACGGGATGGATCTCTGAAATTCCAAAAACTTCAACCTCACTATGGTGTAAATATACTTTACCATTTTACTCCAATCTATCCTTAGGAATCTTCTCACTCCCTTGTACATCGTTCATCACATTAGAATCTGAATTCCACTCATTAATAATCAATAATAGATATGGAATTCATCATGTGAAGGAAAAAAAGTTGTAGAAATCCTTTCTTGGAAGGCCATCCCAGGGGAATCTTTTATCATTTACTCCAGTATTGGTTCCCTTCCACCTGACTTGGAGGCCATTGTTACTAAGGACAATCCATGGTTTCACCAAATTCACGATGGAGTATTTTTTCAGCTTTGTTTTTTATGGGTGGTGCAAATACCTCACCAACCAATGAACATGGATGATGTACATTCTACATGTGAATCCCTTATTTATTTTCCATCCATATCAGAAGTCCATGGTAAATGGGGATTGTTGGGGGATGGTGGGGGAGTTTTTCAACCATGACACATCCCACGATGGCTATATAAGGAGGCCTTATGGAGAAACCAACAATCATTATATCTAATCTAGATAACATCATTGTATTTGAGAGATGGGAGAGTTTCATTTGTAGAGAGATAGAGGTGTGGAGGGGGATTTTTTGTGAAATTTTTTCAGGTTGAAATAAATCTTTTTTCGTACCATTTTATTCATCTATTCATCTCTCTTTTTTTATCATTGATTCACAAAAAGTTGTGTCAATGCCATTTTCTGAAAAAAAAAATAGTGATCAGTGGTGTTTTTATGGTGACCGAATATTCCATGCTTCTTCGAATCCTGTTTTGAATGATGATTCTTAATGATCCTAACGAGCTGATTCGAATGATGAATACGACATTGAAACCAAAGATAAATGAGGTTCCTAGGCTCATAAAATGTTTGGTCGAACTTCATGTGCTACAGTAACCCCCTTGAATGAGAAGAAGGTATTGTTCTAGTGTCAGCAACATTTCCGGTGAGATTCTAGTAGCATCTCGAGTGGGCCACAACATTAGACAATGTTAGTCATTGAAACTGATATGGTCATATCTAGATCAATCACTGTCTGATTTTGAGAATCTGAGAGTCGATTCCACCATTTAGACCATTATGGATGAAACATTGAGATCCATTTTTCTAGATTCTACACCAATATTTTAAGAATTTAAATTTCATGGAGGATACATCCATGGGATGTGGTCGAGGGGATTGAAATGGATTCTAGATAAAAAGTAAAGGAATGTACATAGATGGATGGAGACCATCAGAAAAAGGACACTATTTCATCCTAAAAGAAAAAATGAGGAAAAACTAACAATTCATTCTATGATGAAATGGTCAATGTATCTATCTACAAAGAAGAAATATTGACGTGCACATGACAATCTCTAGAGAAAAAATTCTTCTCTCTAATGATGAAGAACAAACATGTAGTCATACATCAATCCAGGACACAAAATGGTTGGTCAATATTTAATCACCATACAATGTACCTCTACATCATGAGTATTTCTTAACTTATCATGCTAGTATCTTAGGTGCAGTCAAGATGGTAAATACCAGTTCAGATAAGATTGTGGGCATGGGTGATATCCATTTAAACTCGAATGATGTATACACAATCCCCATGTTGTACGTTTGGAATGTTCCAAGCCTTCAACTCAACATGTTATCAGGTATATCCTTTTATCGAAAATGTTATGGAAACATATTCAACAATAGAGCATTAAAGATGATGAGAGGTTCCATCATCATTGCCCGATGACACATATGTGGTACGTTGTACAAAACTCATGTGAAGATATGTGTAGATAGCCTCAACATAGTGGAATAAGAGATTTCATCGAATATGTGGCATAGAAGACTTGGACACATGAGTTGAAGAGGGTTATCTAACCTAAATAAGAATTAGTACATCAGTATTAAAAAGGAAACATCACTTGAGCATTATAAACACTATTTATATGGGAACAAACATTTTGTCTCATTCAATACTTCTTTGTCAAGGATATCAGCGTTGATGGATCTTTTCCACTCTAATGTATGCAGACCCATGGAGATTGATTCACTTAGAGGTAAAAAATATTTCCTATCCTTTATTTTGTATTCAAATCAAAGGTTTTGGGTGTTATTATAGTGTAATAATGACCAAGTACTGGACTACTTCAATAAGTTTCATTCCATGGTGGAGTGTCAAACATGAGGGATGCTGAAGTGACTTTTTTCAAACAATAGAGGAGAGTAAACATACAGGGAATTTGATGCCTATTGAAGGATTTGTGGAATATGAAATGAGAGGACAGTCCCATGCACCCCACAACATAGTGGTGTTTTCGGAATGATGAACACAAACATCCTGGAGATGTTAATAAGCATGAGGAGTTTGGCTAGGATTCCTAATCTATTATAGAGAGAAGATATTCAGGGTGCATTCTACGTCATCAATAGATCCCCATAGGACCTGCTCAGTTTTGAGATTATATTTAATAGATGGTCTGGTAAACATCACTACAACTCCCACTTATGAGTATTTTTATGTTTGGAATTTGAACATGTATCTAGGGAGCTTCAGAAGAAGCTATATGGGTGATCTACTCCATGCATCTTCAACGGCTAAGGATCTAAGAAGTTGGTTATAATATTTGGGATCTGATGGAGTAGAAGGTGATCAGAAGAAGATATGTTGTGCTCCATGATAACTAGACGATTGAGGACATTCAAATTAATAGAATTTATTGATAGTAAAGAGTCTAGGATTCAATTCTTGATTCAACACCTGTACCAGTACCAACTAACAATGAATCAGAGGAGGTGCTCAGAGACACATTAGAAGAGGAATTGAAGGCTGTGGAGGATGATATTGAGAAGGGGGAGATACAATACTCTCCAGAAGAAAGTATGTAACAATCAAAATAGTTAAGAGATGTTATGCCACTCAAACCTAACATTCCACAGGTTCAATGATCTTCACGAGGAAGGATTCTATCAGAAAAATATTCAATGTTGGAGTACATGTTGGTGACTAATGAGGGTGATCTAGAAGGGTATGAAGAATAATATCAACATTTTCTATCATTGGATATGTGATGTGATGGATCAACAACTACTGAGAGTTGTGAAGATTCACACGATGAAGAAAATGATAAATGTGTTGACAAAGGAGGTTGCTAAGGAGAAAATAAACCTTTGTAGAAAATACAATAGAGTACAACTAGAGATGATAATTGATGGAGTATTTTTTCAGCTTCCTTGTTGGTGGATTGTGAACCTAATTCACCAAACCATGAATATGGCTACTACACATTCTATATGTTCATCACATATTAATTTGGAATCCATGGGAGAAGTCTATGGTAAATGGGGAATGGTGGGGGATGGTGCGGGAGTTATGTGAACCACGATACCCCCCACAATGGATATATAAGGAGGCCTTGGGGATCTTCATTCAATTATTAGATCCATACTAAATATCATTATGGTATTTGAGAGCAGGGAGATCTCCATTTTTAGGGATATGGGGTGTAGAGAGGGTGTTTTTGTAATCTTTGTTCAAGTTGAAATAAATCCCATTTTTCATCCCATTTAATTCCTCAATTAATATGTCTTCATGATCATCGAATCACAACATTTATGGATTCCTTGAGACTGTGATCTCTCTAGATTTTCCACCTCTTTCATAAACTGTTTCATTTTTTTGAGAAAATGGAAATTTTTGTGCTTAAAACATTATTTTTTCAACTCTTCAATTTGATAATATTTTTTGAATGTTAATTGAAAATTTATTTTTAGTTTGAAAATATAATCTATTATTATTTTACGATAATAATTTCATGTGATTTTTGAAGTAAATATATATTCTCTAGAATTGAATTTAAATTATTATATTTCTTTAATTGAAATTTTTCTGAATTATAGTATTTTAAAATGATTATTTATTTTGGACTGTTTTGAATTATACATTAGTGAAGATAAATTTTATAACCTATATATGAATAAATATTTTTCTTTATTAGAAATGTGTCATAAAGTATATTTTTTATCATACTGCATATAAAAAAATACCTGGGTTGAGATAAAATTTAATTAATCAATCAGTTGGAATAAAAAAATAAATTGGTATAAAACCAAAGTCATCAGATAACGATGAAACTCTAAATACCCATAGATTTAATTAATCCTATAATGATGGGAGGTTGAGTTTAAAATCGATGAACAAAACTATATTCACAAGCTATATTCAAATCAACATTGGGGAATCAATGAGATGAATCATTATTTAAAAGAAAGTATCTGAAATGATGCTGATGGATGATTAAAAGGATTGATGATGTGGTAGAAAATTCATATTTGAGAAATAAAAGTTGGTCAAAGTTATTATTCCATTAAATGAATGATTTATTGCCATATTGAACTATGTTATTCAATAAAAATATATGGATATGAATAGTTGAAGATGACAAAATTCAATTGATTTAAAATAGGGAGAATAGTACCCTCTCCTGATAGAAGGATTATGTAACTCACTATAATAAAAGGAGAAGACAGAAGACTGATAGGAGATTCTAATTTTACGATTTCCAAAACTGATCATTATCTACGAAGAAGATAGTAGTTTTTTAGAGGGAAACATTGTGAGACTAAAACAAAAGATTGGGGTATAACTTAGTGCGAGAGAGTAAGAGACCAATTCGTTTTTGGACCCAATCCATAACCCCATATTAAAGAAGAGAATACACTGCCACATAAATGAGTTTTAAATGCCCTATATTAAAATATTATTATAACACTAAAAAATGTAGTTGATCTAAGCGCTAAAATTCGAATGTCGATAATGATATGTTTTATCAATTCTTTCTAGCACTAATAAAGTCCTAATTTTAATCAATTAATTAATATATATAGAAATTTTAAATTTGGAAAATTATAAATAAATATAATTGTGTATAGATATAAATAAATTTCAAAGAATTGTAAATATTTATTTTTAATGAGAATTATAAATAAAATTATTTATCTATATATACAAATAAAATTATAAAAAATTAATTATATATATATATAATTCTAAATATAATATATATATATTTTATTAAATATTTTAAATATAAAATTAGAATTATTTAAATATAAATACTTCTAAAAATAATTATAAATAAATATATTTATATAATTAGAAATAAATAAATAAATAAATTAATTTATTTATAAAGATATATATATTAATATATTAATATATATATTTATAAATATAATAAATATATTTTTATTTAAATATATTTATTATATTTTTATAATTATTAAAATATATAATAATTTATAATTATAATTATAAATAAATATAGTTTTAAATATGTGTTTATGATTATAAATATATTTGTCTAATTATATATATTTGCATAAATATATATATAACTATATATATTTAAATAAATATTTATATATATATTAATATATAATATATTTAATTAGAAATATAATATATTTAATTATAAATATAATATATATGTTTATTATTTATATATATTTATTATGATTTAATAATTATTTAAATAAATATAATTATTTATTTATAATTATTATTATAATTTAATATATTTATAAATATTTGTTAATAATTATATATATATATTCAAAATAGCATGAACCAAGAGTTATAACCCAAGATCTTGAAATTTATTAAAAATAAAATAAGGATAAAGTACAAATTACAGTAGATATGGTTGTGGAAAATAATGAAAAACTACTACCGTAGAGAAATGAAAAAAACATCCCTATAAACAAGAGAAGAAGGTTAAACTTGTAAATAGAAACTGACCACCAATCCTACCTCTCAGATAATGGTCCCTCCTCCAGGTTTATTCATTTTCCATGTCTTTTCATCATCAAAATGAGTATCAATGTTTTCATCTTGTGGTGGGATACTCAAGAAGCCTAATATGTTGTTCACCAGATAGACCTAAATCCTTTGGTAATATATTCAGATCAGAGCTACTCTTTGTGATCATAGCCTCATTACTTGGAATTATCTGTCAACTAGGAACATTCCATGAGTGTTTCTAAATTAATCGAGAAAAACATCCAAATTAGTTTGTTGATGAAAAATATAAAGCATGTCGACCGAGGATCACTCATGTTGTACCATGTAAAGAGACAACTCCCTGTCAACAAAACTACCTCAGGTTTGAGTCATGATACACTTGTATTTTTTTTTGAGGAAGGATGGCACACGGTGTTTTGTTGGGCTGAGGACATGTGTGTTGTGGCACATGGAATAACCTTGCTACCTGATATCCTTTTGCAAATGCGATGTTGCAGTTTTTTTAATCCAACCCCAAATGCATCCATATGGTTGGGTTTTTAAACAAAACAATAGACCTAATTCTACCACCAATCAAATTTGGGGTGTTCTTCATATTGGATGTTGTGGATGCCAGTAGTGCATAGGCCAACACATTTTGTGGGTAGTGTGTAGGAGATATATAATGAATAAATATGGTGAAATAAATCCTACGATGAGGGGCTTGGCCAGTGGGATTGTTCGATGGGGGGTGGTCTAGTAGTGGTCGGCGAAACTCCGGTGAAGTATAAGGGGGACAGTGCTTTGGAGGTCGTCGATCAATATGTCAGATGATCATATTTAAAGTGACATAGAGAGAGGTAGTGACCTACAAGCGGTGTGGGTGGTATTTTTATAGTATTCATGATGTTAATGTAGTGGGTGGTGTCTTGACCAGTGAATGGGATCGATAAACCCCTGCTGATGGTGGGGCTGGTGGTACAATAGTTGTATGTGGAACTGACAGATCATCTGGATAGACGATGGTAGGAGGTGAATGTTAATAGTGGGTTTATTGGGGATCCCATCTAGTAGTGATGAACAAGATATAGGGATGGGATGAAGGGTTATGTGCGTTGTAAATTTTGAACAGGGTAACTACTACAAGTTGATGGCAAGCTACAACATTGAAGGATTATGACGAAGGTAGGGCACATCGGCGAGTGTTGCAGGTCAGAAGATACTATAAGAATTTCATGGTCCAGGAGATAAAAATATTTAATGTGACTCTGGTCTGATATGAATGTGGTCTATGGGCCTAATAATTAAAGGCTTGATGGGTATTTTATACCATGGTGGGATATGAACTTCCCATTTAGCCTGTGGATGTGTGACAAGTATGTGTTCCATAGTACTAGTACCCCATTAACAAATAATATAAAATGTAAAGTAGAATGAGTGAGTAATCCATTACCTGAAGTTCACCCTAGACTTTAGTAACTTCCACTATATTTCCATCAGTAACTCATGTTCCATCATTACTCACAATCCCCCTAAAATTTGTATTTCCACTCCACAAATATTGACAATTGAACATAATATTTTTTGAACCTAGGGAGATCCAATTCGATAGATTTTTTTCAATAAAAATCTATTTTAATCATAAATTTTTCTTTTGAAATGGAAAAAGTATTCTCTTACTAAAATTCGTGATCGACTTCTTTTTTCATGGTCAATACTTCATCCTCATTCTCAATAACACTAACATGATCATCACTCAGAGAGTCCATTATGATAACTCCTATATATTAATAGTAGAATGAATGATACCTCCTTTATGTTGAACCAACATGGAATGTAATTTTTTTTATATCATGAGAGGAAGATTCATCTATCATGTTCTTGGTGCTCATTTCAACTAGTCCATCCAATAGTGTTTTATATGTCCTTGTAATCAAGACATCGGTATCAAAATTCATTGACAACCCCGTATGATCCCAGGTTTTTTCATGAGGTATGGATCTCTATTTTTAGGTAAATGTTGTTACATTAATTTTTTTCCTAGACACTTATCCTGGTCGTGGGATGGTTGGGTTGTTTCTTGGAAAGAAGGGGGAAATAAGATGAAATTTGGTTGCAGGCTAGGTACACGCTATATACATGGCCAATACGCCATAAACATGTATGTCATGACGTGTAGACAGTCTGGTTCAGAATAAAATAAAAAGGCAGTACACACTATGTTCTTGGTTGTCAATTCATGTACCTTCCCATTGGGTCTTTTATATAAAATAGATATATGCCTCATTTTTGACAGATAATTATTTTTTCTCATTTTTGAACCCAAAAACCCCTCTATTCATTTTTTTTCTTATATTGAAGCCATCCAAACTCTGATTTATGCACCATATGTCACAATGGAACCGCATTAGTAGGTACTCAATTCATTTTTATTTGTTATCTATTCTTCAAAACAATGATTATACTATTTGGATTTAGGCTCATATGCCAAAATATCCCATTCTTGGCCTTTTCTTCAGATTTAATCAAAACCAAAATGAATCATGAATTGATAATGGATGAGTTTTTTACTACCGAGGTGAGGTAGGTGGTCTATACTTTATTTAATAATTTCATTTTGTTTTCAGGTGTTTGAATGATATTCCTACAGTGGAAATTTCCAACGAGGCCTCGTTTAGGAGCAAGTTTCTTCTGTAGCTATAGTCTGTCCAAGTAAGGATTTCTTTAGGATTTTTTACGTGTGTTGACACTCATTGTTCATTTCATGGTCATACAAGGGATGCTAGATAAGTAAATATGCTACTTATGCATGTTTAAACCACCCAAGGTGTGCGTTCTTGTGCTTTCCTAGTTAGAGGAAGCCCTTTAATGGTTTGATAGCTCGAGTATCTTATTTTGGAAATTTAATGCCTCCTTGATTAATGAATATCATATTATGACTTATCTGTCTCAATAGTTTGGCATGTTTAAATGAATTAAATGGGTGGGTAAACCTATATTTAATGATTAATGGCATGTTAAATGGTTTATATTGGATAGTAGGCCCATATGCTTATTTTGATAAATGGATTGTATGAGTGGCTATAATCATTGCTTGTGAATGTTCATGTGAGTGGGTATACTCACAAGGAATGTTTTTTTAATTGAATGTAATATTGAATGTATGAATAAATGGATTTGTAATGAAGTAGTGGATAACTTGGGATGACTCTTCAACTTGGGTATTGATTTCTTGGGATTCCTCAGGCCTTACTAAAAATTGTATCTGGCTTTCTTGGGCTTGTGCGTGACTTGCTAATTCCATGCTCCTAGGACCCCAACCAGTGCTAATCGAGATTCCACCAGGGATGCCTATGGGACTCAAAGGGATTCCTCGGACATGCTCTTTGGATCAATCTCAATATGTTCTAGATATTTTACATGGATTTATTGGTTTACATAGAACTTGGATCATGCCCTTGAGGTCTACACTTCTTTATACGGACTGGTCGTCAGATATTTGACTTCACTATATATTGGGGTCATGGGAAACATGACTTCTTTATATAATGTGGTTGTGGTTTCCTGATATGGATGGATGTATGGTGTGTCTATGTGTCTTTCTAGTTTACATTGTTATAGATTCATTGTTAAGAGATTACTCTATTTTGTAGGTATCCCTACGAGATATTTGGTTTTACATTCTATAGTAGACTTATTCCATGGGAATACAAAATTACATGCTTGTTGTTTAAAAATTATAGAACATTTTTTGAATTTCTGTTATAACTGTATAGACCTGGGTGGTTTCTTAATGGGATGTTTATCTCACACCCTTTTTGGGCCTCCTTGTGGACCCAAACATACTATAATAGTTACAGGTGATGATAGGGGCAAGCACTCTAGTACATGTTATTGATTGTGGATTTGGAATTGGGGAGTAGAGGACCAAATAGAGTCTTGCAATGTTGGGATAACATTTTGGTATTTTCTTATTTTTGGAATACATGTACTATATTGTATTAACATGTACCTGTTTAGATGCTTCCTAGATACTTGTACCATTTTCCTCATTTTGTATATGAGACACTTATTGTTATTGAAATGTATTCATTTATTTTCATACATTTAGTTGTCCGCTACTTATTTCAATTCTACTATTTATTGAATGTTTTGACTTCCATTGTGGTACTTTGTCAATGAGGGCATAATCTCCCCACTGACTAACCAATCCCTCGCTACTAGTCGGGAAGCTCTGGAATTTTGGTAGATGTTCTTGAGGCCATGTGGCCAACCAGTATTTGGTCACCCTTTTTGGTGGCGTACGAGTCTAGGACGTTATAAAGTGCTATCAGAAGAGTTTTTTTATTTTCTGGTTTGTCATAAAATTTGGCGACATTAGACAGGGATTGTAACATCCCAGGTAATTAAAGAATAAATAATTTTCATATTTATTAATATTTGAGAATTAAATATGAATTTTAATTAAAAGGGGTTGCTATGTTCGATAGCGTACCCGATACACAACGATGAGTTTCTTTGAAACTTACGTAGCACACTAGTAATATAATAATATTATTTTAAATGTTAGTTAACAAGTAGCCGTTGTACTGGCAGGAATGAATAGAAATAACTAAAATATGAATAGATATGTTTTTAGATGTTTTTACATTTACCCAATAAAAGATAAAGGCTTAAAATACGGAAAGAGTTCAATTTTAGGCTTTTATACTCTAATTTTCACTAAAGGTTCACTTATCACCTTTTAATGGTGAACCGTCATTAAATATAGTTTTGATCACTCTTATACATTCTTTTGGACCAAATAAAACTTTTATTAAGAATCGGGATATCAAATTTTACTTTGTGTAATTTTTGGTACCTTTCTGATAAAGTTCATTTTTTTTTATGAATAGTGTAAAATGTTGCGTTTTAATTCAAAACCTCTTTTTAATCTAATTTATCGATATGATTAGATTATCTTTTGAATTGGTTTTAAAGTGAAATTAGAATATATTTTTACCATTTTATCCAATGGTGGTCATTGGAATCAATTTCACTTTGAAATTAGACTTAAACTGGTGTCAATCTTTTGATACTTATTGTTTTGTAAAAACACGCTATTTGCTCTGGCAGCAGGAATTAATTATTGAATTAATTAATGTGACTTATATGATTTGAATTTTGTAAAATATACTTCATTTTTGAATTCGGAATATTAAATATAGCTTAGAGTGAATTTTTGGTAATTTTCTGAAAAACTTCAATTTTTGATGAATAGTGAAACCACTAAGTGGTAATCAAGCAAACTGATTTTTTAGTTAAATGAAAGTTTACCACTAATGTGTATTGAATTTTGAAAATCCGACATACATGGTTGTCATTAAGAAGTAAAATGTGGTTCAATGAGATTAAAATAATTTTTTTTGGTGAATAGTAACTTATTAAGTTCTTAATCGCGATTAGTGGTAATTAGGGTAGTTTAATGTATAAATAATGCTTTAATAATATAAAATGACCTAGACACATGTCCCAACCTCATTGGTTGTGTCATGGCCGACCAAGACAAGCCATGGCCTAACTTGGGGACCCCATGGATCCACTTTTGTTGGGAAATAACATAAATTACTTTTTATTTAATGTTAAAGTGAAAATGACACTAACATAAATTGTTTTACTAAAACAATTTTTAAGTGGGGTTATACAAGTCCAAATTTTGATTATAAATATTCAATGGAAAGCTAAAAAGATTTCCTATATAATAGTAATTTTTTTATAATTTTTAGACATTAAATAAATTTAATTATTTATGACATAATAATGATGCAGCGATGACATCATTATTTGGGGATTTAAATAAAACAGAAAGATAATGTAAAATCTAAAACCTACACATGGCAAAAACCAATTGGATGAGTGGATTTCTAAGCCTTATCACCTTATCCACGAATTATATCAATGTGGGACCTTTTAGAACCGAAACACATTTTCAAATAAATTAATATTTCTTTACATTCCAAAAGTGCCCCTCCTCTCCTCTTATAAAAGGCCCCCACCTCTACCTCATTTCACACACCTCTCAAGCCTTTGGCTCGGCCAACCCCTGCCCATTTGCTCTCTCCACATCCCTCTACTCATCCTAGAGGATTCCCTTTGGGCAGAATCCTTTCAAAGGAAGCCTTTAGGCTCAAACCAAAAGAAGTTACACTTTTTAAGGTATTTCATTCTCTCATGTTCATTTGTTTTATTTTTCTTCTCCAACCCCCTAAACTCTTTTTATTTACTTCTTTTGTAACAACACCAGTATCTTCAATATACTAGGATGTTGTTATAAGATTTATTTGAGCTACACTCTCACACAACTACATCAAATGGTTAAAGAACATACGGTTTCCGTGGATGGCGAAATTCTGCCTCCCGAAACGATGATTGTTCAATACTCATTTAACACCTTCAAAGGTGGCCATTATGATGTCACTATTTTTATATATGATATGTAATATGTTTATGTTTTACTTATGCTTCTGTATTTTTCATTTGTGTCTTACCTTTATGGCTTCCATTATGGGTATACGCGATATCTTCACTTAAGGAAGTGCGGACTACCGCCCCCTCAAAGTGATGTGATTCGTTAATGCCATATGTGGGACGTGTAAAGGATGGATTTAAAGTTATTATATATGATGTTATACTGGAATTATAATATACCTATATATATCATTATCATTTATTTCCATTAAAGTATGAGATAGAAATGAAAGTAGCGTTCATGCGTACGTACGGACTACCGTCTCCATGAACGGTGCATTTCATTTCTTATCCCCAAATGTAATGTACTATTAAAAGTACATGTATATAATGGATATATAAAATTAATGATATATCTAAATGATGAATATAATTCTGGAATTAAAATATACATAAGTCTCATTTAGTTTTAATTCCATTAATATGACAAAGAAATGAAAGTAGCGTTCATGCGTACGTACGGCTTACCGTCTCCATGAACGGTGCATTTCATTTCTTACCTCTAAATGATTATGTAATATTTTAAATACATGTATATTATGGATATATATGATATATAAGATATCCAAATGAGGAATTTCATTCTGGATATAATGAAACATTGACCAAATTAACAACATGTAAGTATAAGAAGTCAATTTTTGACTTAAGAACCAAATACCGACAAAATGAACATTATTAACTTAAATGATTACATGATGTTCATAACATGGTATAAAAGGAATAATGAACTTAAAAAAGGTTCTTAAGCAAGTAGAGATTAACTAAAGTTTATTATTCAGGAGTTTAAAGAACGGTCGGGTCAAGTCAGATACGAGGTATGGGAACTTCTTAACCCAATTTCCATTCTTTGGGTTAATCTCCTACTTTCAAATTATGTCATTATGTTATTATGTCGTATCTTGTATTGGTACTTTATTTATGTGTACTTATAGTAAATACACATAATGTATCTATTTTATTTTAAAAATTATCTTTGTATGGGACTTCGTCTCAATCTCCTTTCGTTGAGGCATATTTTATTTTATACACAACTTTCTTTTATACGGTGTATAAACCCCTTTGACTTTTACGTTTACTCAAAAGGAATATTTTTTATACGAAGCGTTTACTAAACGACAAAAGGGAATGTTTTTGTCGTACGTATGCGGCGACAACGACTTCTCCGCCGTCGTAACCGTTATTTGAGTTTCGGCTTCCTCTACAAGCCATACCTTTTTTTTAAAAAGAAAAATAAATACCATGTTTTACTTTGGTATTGAAAATGGTTTTCATAATGTTTTTATTATATCAATGTGTTGTATTGATATCTCGTGATTGAAATGCGGAAATGTTATGTTTCCTTTATGCATGTTTTATGTGATATGATTATGTTATGGTTCTTGGGCATTATTATGAAGATGGGTGGTTCCGTGATAAACTAAGGGCGGGTGAGCCCGTTATAGCTCTCCAATGCATTGGGTAACGCGAAGGAGTGAAACGTTAAGGTTTCTCCGAAGAGATTTTTAGGGAATATACTGTGATGGGTATTCCAAACGTAACCAAGAGGGTTACTCCCTACGTAAGAATGTTATGAATGCCTCAAGTTACCTTTATGTCTTATGATTTCTATGATTTATTCATGATTTTATGAGGTATGTTAAAGTGATTATGTTTTATGGGTAAAGTATGATTTCACTCTTATGTATGTATGTACCCATGTTTCCTTTCCATGTTTTTATAACCCATACTGAGTTTTTATGCTCATCCCAAGTTTTTGAAATGTTTTTCACAGGTCAAGGGAAAGGTACATGATAAGATGATAGAGTCAAGGATGTGTCAAGAATTAATCCATGTTTTATTTTAAATGTGTGTTCCATTGATGGGAATGAAGAATACTATCTTTATGTAACCACTTTGTTTATATGTGGAATGTAATGCAAGTCTTATGATCTAATTCTCTAAAACTCTAAACCCGAAAAGATCCTCAACGTGTAATCTTGTAATAACTCAAGATTAAGTAAGGTTTAAGGCTGGGGCCTTATAGTTGGTATCAGAGGTCGGTTTAGACAACTTTAGGAGTTAGAAAAGTGTTATATTATAATATGATTGAAATGATATAGCATTTACGGATTACCATGTTGCTTCACCTAAGATATTTCTGTGTTCAGAATGGTTTTCCGCAGAGGAAACAAAGCAGCTATGTTGGGACGACATCAGGAGGAAGATAACCTTCCAAATCAGCAACCTGAGATGGTCAGAATTGGAACTGAACAGTTTGTTGCAGTGATGGCACAGTTGACTCAGGCTATAAATGGTGGTGGTATCCATGCACGAGATCAGCCAGACCAACCGCAGAGGAACATGTCAGTGGTGGAACATTTCATGAGGCAACATCCACCATCATTCAGAGGATCATCTGACCCTGTGCTAGCTGAAGGGTGGATTAAAGCACTGGAGAAGATTTTTGATGTCATGGGGTGTTCAGACAATCAAAAGGTTAGTCTTGCTATTTACCGTTTGGAGGGTGAAGCAGATCAGTGGTGGTCTATGGTTAAAAATATCAGGGATGCCGATGAGATTGATGCTCTTGACTGGGATGAATTCAAAGGTATGTTTCTTGAGAAGTATTTTCCTAAGGCTGTTCGACTTAGGATGGAAAAGCAATTCTTGGAATTGAGGCAAGAGGAGGACTCAGTGGCTGCCTATGAAGAAAGGTTCACTCGATTGGCAAGGTATGCTCCAAATTTTATCCGAGACCTTGATAGTAAAATCGATCGTTTTTACTCAGGATTAAAGCCAAAGTATCGAAGGGCATTAGCTTCTCGTGAGTTTAAAAGTTATGAAAAGCTTGTTCGATGTGCTGAGAAGGTGGAAATGGAGTTTGCCGATGACCAAGTGTCCTATAACAACCAGCAGAAGAAGAGACCGAGGTTGCAGGAGAATGGTAAGAATTCTTCAAAAAGGTCTGATGGTAAGATAACTAAGTTTCCAGTTTGTGATAAATGTGGAAAAAGGCATGCTGGGGAATGTCTTCTGAATTCTGGGAAGTGCTACCGATGTGGTAAGATGGGACATAAGGCTCGTGATTGCACTGAAAAGGATCAAGCTGAAGGTAAGAACAAATTTGATTTACAGTTAGTGAAGTGTTATAAGTGCAATGAGATGGGTCACTATGCAAACGAGTGTCCGACAAGGAGCTTGAGTGATGGGAAGCAGTTAGACTACAAGCAGAAAGGGGTGGTGAAATCCTTTGCAACTACTTCAGCAGATGTTGGGCCATCGAATGAAGTGGTGTCAGCTCCAGGGAGCTCAGTATTTTTCGAAGATTGACTTGAGGTCGGGGTACCATCAGTTGATAGTAAAAGAAGCAGATGTTCCGAAGATTGTGTTCCGTACTAGATATGTCCATTATGAATTTGTAGTTATGCCTTTTGGGTTAACCAATGCACCTGCTGTATTCATGGACCTTATGAATAAAATTTTCCATGAGTTCTTGGATAAGTTTGTGTTTGTGTTTTGAGGTTTGTGAAGAGGTTATGTGTGCCTTGTGATTCACAGTTGAAGAGAGAGTTGTTATGTGAAGCTCATAGTTCTCCGTTTTCAGTTCATCCGGGCAGTACTAAGATGTATAGAGATCTGCGGGAGTATTACTGGTGGGATGGAATGAAAAGAGATATTGCTGATTTTACTGTGAAGTGTTTGACTTGTCAACAGGTTAAAGCAGAGCGGCAGTTACCGAAAGGGATGCTTCAGCCTTTACCAGTTCCAGAGTGGGAATGGCAGAATATATCCATGGACTTTGTTGTTGGATTACTGAAGACATCTCGAGGTAATAATGCAATCTGGGTTATTGTTGATCGCTTGACCAAATCTGCTCATTTCCTTGCTATACGAGATACTTTCTCTCTTGATCAACTTTCCCGTTTGTATCTTAAAGAGATAGTCAGGTTACATGGAGTTCCTCTCTCAATTGTATCGGATCGTGATCCCAGGTTTACTTCTAACTTTTGGAAAGGCCTTCAGAAGTCGTTGGGTACTGAATTAAAATTTTAGTACAGATTTTCATCCTCAATCAGATGGGCAGTCAGAACGAACAATTCAGACATTGGAGGATATTCTATGAGCTTGTTCTATGGATTATCAGGGAAGTTGGGACCAACATCTTTCTTTGGTTGAGTTTTCATATAATAACAGTTTTCATTCTAGTATACAGATGGCACCATTTCAGGCATTATATGGGAAGTGGTGTCGAACTCCAGCTTTCTGGGATGAAGTGGGTGAAAGAAAGTTGATGGGACCAGAATTGGTAGAAGAGATGGCAGAAAAAGTTCAGTTGATTCAGAAACACATGAGAATAGCTCAGAGTAGGCAGAAGAGTTATGCAGATAACCAGAGGAAGGATCTATCTTTCGAGGTACACAATGTTTTTCACGTTTCGATGTTGAGAAAGAATATGCCAGATCCATCTCATGTTTTGAGTCCAGAGGTAGTTCAGCTGGAAGAGAACCTATCTTATGAGGAACAACCGGTCCAGATTCTTGACCACATTGAGCAAGTGTTTCGGAATAAGGTGATTCATCAGGTAAAGGTTTTGTGGAAAAACCATGTGATTGAAGAGGCAACATGGGAATCTGAAAATGCTATGAGGGATAAATACCCCCACTTATTTTGATAAGTGAATAAAATTGCGAGGACGCAATTCCCAAAAGGGGGGAAGGATGTAACATCCCAGGTAATTAAAGAATAAATAATTTTCATATTTATTAATATTTGAGAATTAAATATGAATTTTAATTAAAAGGGGTTGCTATGTTCGATAGCGTACCCGATACACAACGATGAGTTTCTTTGAAACTTACGTAGCACACTAGTAATATAATAATATTATTTTAAATGTTAGTTAACAAGTAGCCGTTGTACTGGCAGGAATGAATAGAAATAACTAAAATATGAATAGATATGTTTTTAGATGTTTTTACATTTACCCAATAAAAGATAAAGGCTTAAAATACGGAAAGAGTTCAATTTTAGGCTTTTATACTCTAATTTTCACTAAAGGTTCACTTATCACCTTTTAATGGTGAACCGTCATTAAATATAGTTTTGATCACTCTTATACATTCTTTTGGACCAAATAAAACTTTTATTAAGAATCGGGATATCAAATTTTACTTTGTGTAATTTTTGGTACCTTTCTGATAAAGTTCATTTTTTTTTATGAATAGTGTAAAATGTTGCATTTTAATTCAAAACCTCTTTTTAATCTAATTTATCGATATGATTAGATTATCTTTTGAATTGGTTTTAAAGTGAAATTAGAATATATTTTTACCATTTTATCCAATGGTGGTCATTGGAATCAATTTCACTTTGAAATTAGACTTAAACTGGTGTCAATCTTTTGATACTTATTGTTTTGTAAAAACACGCTATTTGCTCTGGCAGCAGGAATTAATTATTGAATTAATTAATGTGACTTATATGATTTGAATTTTGTAAAATATACTTCATTTTTGAATTCGGAATATCAAATATAGCTTAAAGTGAATTTTTGGTAATTTTCTGAAAAACATCAATTTTTGATGAATAGTGAAACCACTAAGTGGTAATCAAGTAAACTGATTTTTCAGTTAAATGAAAGTTTACCACTAATGTGTATTGAATTTTGAAAATCCGACATACATGGTTGTCATTAAGAAGTAAAATGTGGTTCAATGAGATTAAAATAATTTTTTTGGTGAATAGTAACTTATTAAGTTCTTAATCGCGATTAGTGGTAATTAGGGTAGTTTAATGTATAAATAATGCTTTAATAATATAAAATGACCTAGACACATGTCCCAACCTCATTGGTTGTGTCATGGCCGACCAAGACAAGCCATGGCCTAACTTGGGGACCCCATGGATCCACTTTTGTTGGGAAATAACATAAATTACTTTTTATTTAATGTTAAAGTGAAAATGACACTAACATAAATTGTTTTACTAAAACAATTTTTAAGTGGGGTTATACAAGTCCAAATTTTGATTATAAATATTCAATGGAAAGATAAAAAGATTTCCTATATAATAGTAATTTGTTTATAATTTTTAGACATTAAATAAATTTAATTATTTATGACATAATAATGATGCAGCGATGACATCATTATTTGGGGATTTAAATAAAACAGAAAGATAATGTAAAATCTAAAACCTACACATGGCAAAAACCAATTGTATGAGTGGATTTCTAAGCCTTATCACCTTATCCACGAATTATATCAATGTGGGACCTTTTAGAACCGAAACACATTTTCAAATAAATTAATATTTCTTTACTTTCCAAAAGTGCCCCTCCTCTCCTCTTATAAAAGGCCCCCACCTCTACCTCATTTCACACACCTCTCAAGCCTTTGGCTCGGCCAACCCCTGCCCATTTGCTCTCTCCACATCCCTCTCCTCATCCTAGAGGATTCCCTTTGGGCAGAATCCTTTCAAAGGAAGCCTTTAGGCTCGAACCAAAAGAAGTTACACTTTTTAAGGTATTTCATTCTCTCATGTTCATTTGTTTTATTTTTCTTCTCCAACCCCCTAAACTCTTTTTATTTACTTCTTTTGTAACAACACCAGTATCTTCAATATACTAGGATGTTGTTATAAGATTTATTTGAGCTACACTCTCACACAACTACATCAAATGGTTAAAGAACATACGGTTTCCGTGGATGGCGAAATTCTGCCTCCCGAAACGATGATTGTTCAATACTCATTTAACACCTTCAAAGGTGGCCATTATGATGTCACTATTTTTATATATGATATGTAATATGTTTATGTTTTACTTATGCTTCTGTATTTTTCATTTGTGTCTTACCTTTATGGCTTCCATTATGGGTATACGCGATATCTTCACTTAAGGAAGTGCGGACTACCGCCCCCTCAAAGTGATGTGATTCGTTAATGCCATATGTGGGACGTGTAAAGGATGGATTTAAAGTTATTATATATGATGTTATACTGGAATTATAATATACCTATATATATCATTATCATTTATTTCCATTAAAGTATGAGATAGAAATGAAAGTAGCGTTCATGCGTACGTACGGACTACCGTCTCCATGAACGGTGCATTTCATTTCTTATCCCCAAATGTAATGTACTATTAAAAGTACATGTATATAATGGATATATAAAATTAATGATATATCTAAATGATGAATATAATTCTGGAATTAAAATATACATAAGTCTCATTTAGTTTTAATTCCATTAATATGACAAAGAAATGAAAGTAGCGTTCATGCGTACGTACGGCTTACCGTCTCCATGAACGGTGCATTTCATTTCTTACCTCTAAATGATTATGTAATATTTTAAATACATGTATATTATGGATATATATGATATATAAGATATCCAAATGAGGAATTTCATTCTGGATATAACGAAACATTGACCAAATTAACAACATGTAAGTATAAGAAGTCAATTTTTGACTTAAGAACCAAATACCGACAAAATGAACATTATTAACTTAAATGATTACATGATGTTCATAACATGGTATAAAAGGAATAATGAACTTAAAAAATGTTCTTAAGCAAGTAGAGATTAACTAAAGTTTATTATTCAGGAGTTTAAATAACGGTCGGGTCAAGTCAGATACGAGGTATGGGAACTTCTTAACCCAATTTCCATTCTTTGGGTTAATCTCCTACTTTCAAATTATGTCATTATGTTATTATGTCGTATCTTGTATTGGTACTTTATTTATGTGTACTTATAGTAAATACACATAATGTATCTATTTTATTTTAAAAATTATCTTTGTATGGGACTTCGTCTCAATCTCCTTTCGTTGAGGCATATTTTATTTTATACACAACTTTCTTTTATACGGTGTATAAACCCCTTTGACTTTTACGTTTACTCAAAAGGAATCTTTTTTATACGAAGCGTTTACTAAACGACAAAAGGGAATGTTTTTGTCGTACGTATGCGGCGACAACGACTTCTCCGCCGTCGTAACCGTTATTTGAGTTTCGGCTTCCTCTACAAGCCATACCTTTTTTTTAAAAAGAAAAATAAATACCATGTTTTACTTTGGTATTGAAAATGGTTTTCATAATGTTTTTATTATATCAATGTGTTGTATTGATATCTCGTGATTGAAATGCGGAAATGTTATGTTTCCTTTATGCATGTTTTATGTGATATGATTATGTTATGGTTCTTGGGCATTATTATGAAGACGGGTGGTTCCGTGATAAACTAAGGGCGGGTGAGCCCGTTATAGCTCTCCAATGCATTGGGTAACGCGAAGGAGTGAAACGTTAAGGTTTCTCCGAAGAGATTTTTAGGGAATATACTGTGATGGGTATTCCAAACGTAACCAAGAGGGTTACTCCCTACGTAAGAATGTTATGAATGCCTCAAGTTACCTTTATGTCTTATGATTTCTATGATTTATTCATGATTTTATGAGGTATGTTAAAGTGATTATGTTTTATGGGTAAAGTATGATTTCACTCTTATGTATGTATGTACCCATGTTTCCTTTCCATGTTTTTATAACCCATACTGAGTTTTTATGCTCATCCCAAGTTTTTGAAATGTTTTTCACAGGTCAAGGGAAAGGTACATGATAAGATGATAGAGTCAAGGATGTGTCAAGAATTAATCCATGTTTTATTTTAAATGTGTGTTCCATTGATGGGAATGAAGAATACTATCTTTATGTAACCACTTTGTTTATATGTGGAATGTAATGCAAGTCTTATGATCTAATTCTCTAAAACTCTAAACCCGAAAAGATCCTCAACGTGTAATCTTGTAATAACTCAAGATTAAGTAAGGTTTAAGGCTGGGGCCTTATAGGGATAGGATGGAAATAGAGTTTGGTAATAAATTTTTCATGGGAGTAGATACCTAGTGTACACGGAAAATCCAAATTACCTCAAATTGAGTTCGGAATATCTAGATTTTGACTATTAAATTTGATTTGATTTCATCGTTAGGTGACTCACTTGATTACTAATATTAATATTTATGCACTTTTGGGTTATATTTCAGTTGCAACCTGATGATATGAGGGTGTTCCATCCTATGCATCATATACAAACTTGTTAGAATCACATATAATGAATAATTCCATGTCATCCAGGATTATTTAGATATTTCATGTTGTTGTGATAGTATATGTGATAGTTTTCCTGTTGTTGTTTTTGATGGCTATAGTATATGTAAATGGGTGATGTTATGTTCCAACTCTTAAGGATTATGGGCCCTTATGAATTAGGAAATTATGCACCAGTAAAATGATGATTCTTAAAAGAACTAGAAATGTATGTATTGAATGGGAACCACATTTTCGGTTCATGAGGTGTAATGTACCCAAATGTATTCGATAATTAGTAAAACCTTGGTTGAATTTCATGAATAAATGAATGTGAAGTGGAAATGGATCTTGTTGATGGATAGAGTCCTGATCAAGACCCGACTTTTGAGTGGGCAAGATGCATAGTTTCTAGAGGTTCGATGGTTGTTCTTTATATTTTCCCAGGTTTAAAAGCGTGTTTTGGATTTGACATGGATACTTAGAGGGTTTTGGCTGAGCTTATTCCTTTGAGATTTTTTCTTTCATCTTTTTACTTCAGGAGGAGTGAATTTGGAATTTTAGAGACATGCCACCATGATGACTTCAAATAATACACCGTGATGGAGGTGATGACCCTACATTAGAGATGGGGGCCAAGGGCTACCAGTTAATCCTCATGTAGTCCTAGCTGCATAACATGAGGCTTTTCTAGACACCTGTGATGAGGAATAGTTTAGAGAGGGTTTATTTTTCTATATGATGATGATGTAGGGAGAAACATAGCCTTCCTTGTATATGGTTGAGCTAACATGGGTGTTCCAATAGCAGCAGCCTCTTATGTTTTGGAGGGATGACGTACCCCAGGCTGTGTAGCTTTGGCTATAGACCACGCTAGGTATTTTTTAGCGTCTGCAGATGCCGCCGGAGTGGATGTTCAAGCTCGCAACATACATGATTTGTGGAGTAGCAAAGAGATGATGTAATGTTTTGAACCAAGATGATGGGCTGTGGAATAGCAGTTGGGAGGAATTCCAAACCAGCTTATACGGCTACATTAACCTCATGAATCCACGATTATATTGGGATGTTGTGTTTATGATTCCTGGGTAGGGTGTGCTGAAGATTATGGTATACTCGGCATGCTTCATAGAGCTATAACATTTCACGTCGTTGTTTCTTTCTGATGAGATGTCAAGGGCGAGTCGCTTAGAGGATGGTCTCAAAAATGTTATAAAATATTAGGTTAATGTGTTAAGGTTTCCTTCTATCACTGATATTGTGAATCAGGAACTGATTACAGAGTAGATCATGATGGAAGTAGGGGGTATAGAATAAGGTAGTGTTATTTCTCTCCATAGTGGATATACATCTTTGAGCAGGAAGCATCGTTTTGAGGCATCCGGCGACGTGAGTTTTCGTCAGACTATGGGTTCATGCAACATTGAATATTTATATCAGTGTTGTAGGTGAGGCCACATGAAACATCAGTGTAACTGTGACCTAGTTGAGTATGTAGCTTTTGGTAGGATGGGGCATACCCAGCAGTTTTGCAATACCATCCCACTAGCTACGAGTGGTAGGGGTCAGCTCTGACATCAGGTTCAACAGTAGGTTCTTCGTCTCTACATCAAGATAGGAGTTGGAGTAGTGTAAGATAGGTAGGCTCGGGTAGTGGTGGTTGTGGTTGTGGTATCTAGACATAGGTTTCTCAGAGACTGTAGGGTGGATCAGCTCATGGTATCCAGGTAGGGTTATAGGGCCATGGTACAATCCATACTTATGTAGTGAAATAGTCCAAACATGATCAGGATCCTAGACCATCTATAGTGAGAGTTACGATCTTATTTGCTTTAACTATTTCATCTTCTCTTTTCGATACATGTTCCTCTCATAGTTTTATCTCTACATGAGTGGTAAAAAGCCTTGGGCATGTGGTTATTATTTATGAGGACATTTTTACACAAGACACACCATGTGGAGTTTGGATGGGGGATGTGCGCTTGTGTTTTCAGTGTCCTCTTGAGGTTGGAGGGTGTCACTTCATCTAGGATATTTATGTCCTCGAGATGACCAGGTTTAACTTCATTCTTAGAATGGATTGGCTCATGGATTATCGAGCATACTTTGAATAGTATTGCAGAATGGTGACTATTACATCACTAGAGGGTACATTGTTTATTCCAATGTGTGAATAGGATTTCTTGGTGAGTATATATGGATTAGAGCATTGTGTTTTTGGTGGGATGATAGTCTACATTCAGAGTTTGTTTATGGATGATAAGGATGTTACTAATGTCGACTTTCCATCAATGGTTGAGCACTTAAGGTATTTCTTTCCCGATGAGTTTTCTTGTTTACCTCTTGAGATATAGGTGGCATTCTCCATCAAGAATGTGATTGGAGCTACATCGGTATCCATTCCTCCTTAAAGGATTACAATGATCGATTTTCAGGGGTTCAAGAGGCGGTTACAGTATTTAGAAGGGAAGGGGTTTATTAGACCCAGTACTTCTCCATGGGTTTGACCGGTAATTGTTGTGAAAAATCCATATGGATCACATAGGCTATGTGTGGATTATCATAAACTAAAACAACTGGTAGTTAAAAGTTGATAGCATTTTCCACGGATAGATGACTGATTTGATCCTCTTCGAGGATCTTAAGGGTTCTCAATGATCAATTTGAAGTCAACATATCATCAGGGGCATGAACAACCTATAGAAAAACCTTGTACAACCTTCTGTGGTAGGTATGGGTTATACATGTATCTGGTTATGTCATTAAGTCTCACAAATGTGCCAATAGTTTCCATGGATTTGTTGAATAGAGTGTTTCATGCTTACATGGATTCTAGTGTGGTGGTTTCCATGGATGATATATTGTTGTATAATAACAATTGACATATCCATGCCAACCATCTTGAGATCATTTTGAATACACTGAGAGAGAATCAGTTATATGATAAGCTCACAAAGTGCCACTTTTGGATGGATCAAATTCCCTTCCTAGGTCACATCAACTCGAAGACAAGAGTGTCAGTGGGCTCAGAGAATGTAAGAGTTGTAGTATCATGGGAACATCCTAAGAATGGTTTTGACATAATAAGTTTCATGGGGAATATTGGGTACTACATGAATTTTATATATGACTTCTCCGTATTTTCAGTGCAATTGACAAGATTCACTAAGAACGATGTGAAGTTTGTGTGGTTGTAATATTGTGAGAAATCCCTTCAGGAGTTGAAAGGGAGGAAGAGATCAACAACAGTCTTGATACTTCCAAAGGAGGGAAAGAGTTACATGGTGTACTGTGCTACTTCAGGTATTGGTTTGGTGGAAGTGCTTGATGTATGTAGATCGATTCATGGTGTATTGGTCTCGGTGGTTGAGACCTCACGAGAAGAAATGTCTAATGCATGATTTTGAGTTAGCTTCGGTTATTCATGTGTTGTGATATTAGTGGAACTATTTACTAGGAGAGTAATTTTTTGTGTACACAGACAGAAAAAGCCTCTAGTATATATATACACAACATGATCTGAGTCTGAGACAATGAAGGTGGTTATAATACCTATAGTCCATTGACTTTGAGCTTTCCTACACGCCTGTTAAGGGAAATGCAGTGGTTGATACAATGAGAAGGAGGACTCAGATACATGCAGTGTAGCAGGCCAGTAGCAAGTGGAAGATTATAGAATTGTTTTCAAAGATACATATGAATGTTCATGAAAGGTAGGGTTAGACTATTCTATCATCCTTATTTGTGAACACTATCCCACTAGACAAAGTTAGGATGAGGCATCTATCAGATTATGAAGCCCTATGTCTATGGGAAGGTGGGGTAGGTGAGGACCCTCCTCCTAGTTGGATGGTGGTAAATGATGAGATTCTACATTCCCATGGATGTGTTCCGGTTCCAGTAGATATATGGGTGGAGTTGATGTGGGAGATTCATGATTTAGCTGGGGTTGTTCACCTTGTAGTCACCATGACGTACCATGACTTGTGACATCAATACTGGTGGTCGAGAATAAAGAGAGAGGTAGCTGGTTTTGTTATAAGGTGCTCCACCTATAAGTAAATGAAGGTGGAACATCAGTGACCAGTTTGGATTTTATAGCAGTTACCTATTATGGAGTGGAAATTGTATGACGTCGTGATGGATTTCATTAATGGTTTTTTGTGGTCACTTGGATGTAATGATGATATGTTGGTTTTATTTGATAGGTTTATGATGGTCCCACAATTCTTACTGATCAATGAGATCATCAGTGTTGAAGATATTTGAAAGATATAAATCTGAGAGGTGATAAGAATTCATGGGGTCTTGCTCACTATCATTTCAGATACAGATTCCAACTTTACGTCTTGTTTCAAGAAGATTTTTCAGAGGGCGCTGGGTATACAGGTGCATCTGAGTTCAACATACCACGCTCAGACTGATGTCTAGTCGGATCATATGATACAGGTTCTAGAAGACATGATTAGAGCATGTGTCCTGGATTTTGGGGGCTCTTAGGAGATGAACATTCACTTTGTTGACTTCGCCCACAAACATTTTTATCATGTAAAGATACATATGGATCCTTATGATGATTTATACAGTAGGACATGTCATTAAACCCTATTTTGGTTAGTCGTAGGAGATGCATCTTTACTAGGATCGCATCACATGCAGGAGACTTCTGAGGAGGTCTAGTTGATTCAGAAGCAGATGGCTACTGAATAGTCTCGTCCGAAATCATATGTCAATTTCCTCAAACGACCTCTGGATTTTGAAGATGGGTATCTAGTTTTATTGTGTGGTTCACTGAGATTGTGACACATGCAGATCAATAAATAGGTTAAATATTAATCGATATATTTTGGGGCATCTAAGATTTTGGGGATATTCAGGTCGGTTGCGTATCAGTTGTAGTTACCTCTGAGGTAAAAATCCATGCATGATTTACTCCATGTATCTCATATGTGCTGGTATCTCTCAAAATCATCTAACATTTTTCATCCCGAGGAGGTTGATCTTTAGGTTGATGCATCTTTTGAGGAGCATATGATTCATGTCGTAGACAAGAGCATAAGGTTTCTTCGATGTCGGTTAGTTTTTCAAGAACTGGTTTTATGGTAGCAAGGCCTTTTACAAGACTATACATGGGAGAGGGAGGTAGACATATGTGCTCAATGACCATAGCTGTTTTTAGATGAATCTTGACCCCCCTACAGAGATCATTTTGGTGAAGAATTTCTATAAGGGGGTAAGATTGTAAGATCCTGGGTTTTTCTTGAGTTATGGATCACTCTTTTTAGGTTAATGTCGTTACATTCCTTTTTTCTTAGACCCTAACACATGCCATGGGATGGTTGGGTTTTTTCTACGAAAGAAGGGGTAAATAGGATAAAATATGTCTTTAGGTCAGGTACATGCTGTGTACTTCGGAAACATGCCATGAACTAGTTCATCACAATGTGTAGCCATTCTAGCTCATAAAAAAAGAGGGTAGTACATGTTGTGTACATGGCTGTCATGCTGTGTACTTTCCTAGAAGGGTTTTTTATAATAGGTTGGAGCCTCAATTTTTATTGAACAAATCTTTTCTCTCGTTTTTGAACCCAAAACCCCCTCTATTAATGTTTTTCAAATATTGAAGTCGTTCAGACTTTGATTTGAGCACCATCGCTCAGGTTGGAACCACGTTATTATGTACTTGATTACTTTTTAGTCATTCTTGATTCATTGGAACAACACCTATGTTATTTTTAATTACACTCATATGCCATAATATCTCCTTCTTAAATTTTTCATCATATTTATTCCAAAAAAGGATGAATCAAGACATGATACTGCATGATCTTTCTACTGCCGAGGTGAGGTTGGTGGTTTATAATTGTTTTCTTCTTCTCTTGTTATTTTTAGGTGTTTGGCCGATATGCCACCCATCAGACATTTTGGTGAGGCATCATTTTTTTGAGATTTTATTGTTGCAGTTGTAGTCGGACCTAGTGAAGATGCATGTAGGTTACATTTAGGTGTGCTGACACCCGTTTCACATTTCTAGGTCACCCAATGGATGTGAATTAAGGAAACTTGATACTTATTCCTACATAAAATACCCAAGGGGTGTATTCTTGTGATTTCCTACTTAGAGGATGCATCTATATGCATTGATATCTTATGTATCTTGTTTAGAAGATGTATTGACTCCTTGATTTATTAATATCATGTTATTCCTCATCTATATTGATAGTTTGGCATGTTTAAATGAATTATATGGGTTGTTATACCTATATAAAATGATTAATGGCATGATTAATTGTTTATATTGGATGATGTACCCATATGCTTGTTTTGATAAATGGTTTTCATGAGTGGGTATACTCATGGCTTATGCAGGTTGATGTGATTGGTTATACTCATATGGAATGTTTGTTTAAATTGAATGTTATATTGAATATTTGAATAAATGGATTTGGAATGCAGTAGTGGATGCCTTGGGTTGACTCTACCCATTAGGTATTGATTCCATGGGAATCCTTGGTCCATTATTCCCCTTGGATCTGACTTGCTTGGTCTTGCATAGGACTTTCTATTGCCATGATCCTAGGACCACAACCAGTGCCTAACCGAGTTTCCTCTAGGGACGCTAATTGGACTCAATGGGATTCCTTGGAAAATTTTCTTGGATTCATCCCTCTGTGATATAAATATTTTAAATGTATGAATTGGTATGATGAAAACTTGGATCTAGCCCATTCAGTATACAATTCACTATACGACATTTCGTTGGTATATTTGACTCCACTATATGTCATGGTTATGGGATACTTTACTTCTATATACAGTGTGGTTTTCGTTTTGTTATAAAAATAGATGTATAGTGTGGTTGTGTTACTTTATTATTTACTTTGTTGTAGTTACCTTTTTATGAGATGTCCCTCTTTTGCAGGTATCCTTAAGGTCTCTTTAGTTTCACTTCCTACAACAGAATTTTTCCAGAGGAATACACACTTACTTACTGGTTGTTTACACTTTCCAGTACCTTTGTATAATTTCTGTTAGAACTATATAGACCAGGGTGGGTTTCTACTAGGATGTTTGTGTCACATCCTATTTGGGCCTCCTTGGGGGCCCAAATAAACTATATGGTATCAGGGGATGATAGTGACAAGTTCCTCTGTAAAAGTTTTTAATTATAGATTTGGAGGAGGGGAGCATAGAACCAAGATGATACTTGCAATGCTAGGATACATTTTTGGTCCTTTTTCTTTTTGGGATACTTGTAATGTATTGTATTGTCATGTACATGTCTTGATGATTTCTATATACTTGTACCATCAACATAATTTTGTATATGAGACAAATATTGTTATTGATATGTATTTTTTTCCTGTCTTACTTTCAGTTGTCTGGGGTTTATTTCGCTTCTTCTATTTACTGTATATTTTTATTTCCATTGTGATACTTTGGTAATAAGGTAATAATATCACCACTAACTCACATAGGACCTCACAGCTAGTTGGTAGCCTCTGGCCTTTGTGGAGATGCACTTGAGGCCATGTCGAATCCTAAGATTGGGGCACCATTTTGGGTTGAATACAATTCCAGGACGTTACAACCCCTTCTTCTCTGCATCATCTGTCAATTTTTTGATCTGAATAAAATCCCTACAATTTTAATTAAATGTTTCCTCATCAAACATTTTCTTTTTTCCTTTGTTGGCTCTAAAAGAAATATTTTTTTCTTGAATAATCTTCTGATCAACACTCTCTTATGCAATCACTTCATCAGCTACTTTCCCTTCAATATCAAACCTCTCTTCCACAATCTGAGCCCCATATCTATCAACATTTTTTCTGTTATGGTCTATTGATCTCACACTAGCTTGGGAAGATGTTCTTTGATTACCTAAAAAAACCAGAGTAGTCGACTATTCCTTCTCAAGAATAGATTTTTCCATGTGTGTGGACCATTCTCCAACATGGGAATCAATAAGAGAAATATCAACACACCCTTACCCATTCAGATAAGCCAAATACATTATCATCTTTTTCCCAGTTTCCTGACCAAGACCTTTACTTAAGGTGCTCCCTTGATTGTTCACTCCCCCATCCTAAATCTGAGAACTCAGAAAATTATCATGACCACCATGAGAAGTGGGTCTTGATAACTTAGTCTTTTTAAATCATGAACTCTCGTTATGTCCTTAAAAAGAGAAATGAGCATAGATTACTAGTCACTTGAAGTTCTGAATATCATTCCCTATGACCTTATATATATATAATTATATATATATATATATATATTTCTAACATATAAATATATATAATTATAAATATAATAAATAATTATTATTTTAATATATTTATTATAATTAATAATTTTTTAAAAAAATTATTTATTTATTTATTTATTTATAATTTTGTAAATACATTTTTAAAATATTATATATATTTACAATACTATAATTAAAAATTTAATTACAAGCCATAAATTGAAATGCATGAATGTAATACATATATATATATGTACATCCCATGTATGTTTGCACATATATATACATACATATAAATATATTTGTCCACGTGCAATATCTATATATACACATACCCAAAACATATACACCCAAAACATAATACAAACACATATATTCACATAGACATTGATATAAATATATAAGTTCAAATAGCACATATTAACAATACATAATTTTAATTAATATGATTGTTTGAATTATCAAAAAATATATATATTAATATATCATAATTATTAATTATATTCATGTATTTTGTAATTAATTTTTATAAATAAACACTAATTTTTGAATATAAAAATTATAATTATATATATATTAATAATATTTGTCATGAAAATTATTTATGAGTGCTAAGAAAAGTGTTGAAAAATATATTCATTTATCAGTGCTAAAAAACACTAATAAAGGGTACACTTTTTTCAATGATTTTTTAGTACTGAAAAAAGTTACCTTTATAAACACTTTTAGCTATCACTAATAAAGGTTTCCCTTTTATCATCACTTTATGTTCAATGCTGATAAAATAGAAAGCTGGGTAAGGAACAATTTATTGTATTAATACTCTTTTCTTCTTCATATCTCTTCCTTTACTATTATTTGTTCCTATATATTCTTATCTTAAACGTGTACTATTTTATTTTTAAAATGATTTATAGTTAATTATTTGTCAATGGGGGGAATTTATATAGTTTGAAAATATATTTTTAGATACCTAGTACTTAATTAATGAATTCATAGTTATTTTTTCTAGACATTTCATTATTGAATCCTTTTGTAAAACCCCATTAATTTTGGTATTTGAAAATAATAATTATTTTTTTTCATTAAAGACTTCCATTATGAAATATTATTTTGAATTCAAATATTTTAAAGTCTAGAAGACATATTGGAAGTGATTCCTAAATATCAATACTTTTCATCAATGAAATAAATAATTTTAGTCATTAAATAGGATTGAAATAATGAGTTTTAGGAACATTATAATCACCCAACTCTATTACATAAAATATTAAATAATTTTTAAGATAAATATATATATATACCCATAAAACTAGTGGCCCAATGTATTTTTGGAAATTAGAAACATAATTTGATAATTTTTGAATGAACTATATAGTATTTTATTTTCATCTTCATAATATACTCCTAGAGATAACCATACTCTTATAACTACATGGAATATCTTGGGAACATAATTATTAAAATGGTTGATCAATAAATCCTATCAAGGGGATAAACAAATATTATCATGTGGGCACATATCATAAGAGTAAAAAAACATGACATGAAATCATAAAAGAAAAGGATCCTAAAATGTTACATGGAAGCATAAGATATGAGAAAGATATATAATAATAATAATAATATGGGAAAAAATGTCATAAGAACGGGTTTAAGATCACCAAAAACATATCATAACATTATGGTCAAAGATAATAAATCTTGGGCCATGCATAACATTGAAAATAAAGAAAACTGTTTCTCAACCACACATAATGATCTCATGTGATATTAAATATTACCAAATAAATTGGGGGGATATGTAAGTCTTGTTACCCATCATCATAATATGTCATTAATATGTTTTCCAAATAAAATTTAAATATACATAAAGAATAAACATGAACTAAACAAATGATAAATAAATTAGTAACATAAAAAACCATAAATCTTTGACCATCAGGATATCATGTGGGATCTTAATAAAAGAAAAGATTAAATCATTTTGGGTATTAATTATCAAGGAAATTATTTTATGTAAATTAAATATATCTCAATGTGTATAAAAATGATAACAAAATATAAAAAATCAGTAATGAAATCAAACCCCTATATCAAACATTATAGAAAATGGGGAAATAGTCATCAAAGGAAACAGAGGGTAAGGTTTACCAAAAACCATTAATAAATCACCATAGTTTTTTTGTAAAACATGTATTTTTTTAAATCATATAAAGAATACAATAATTGTAATATTTAATCATGAAATGAAGAAATAAATAGAAATATTACTTTGGTTGGGATTAATTAAAAGAAAATATTGAAAAGGGATTTAGAGAGACATGCATATCCTTAAAAAATAAGAGTGGATGGAATGGTACACATCAATGAAATATATATAAATAAAATAGAAATAATAAAATAAAAAATTCTAATATATTGAGATAGAGAGTGATATATAACATAACCCCATGTTGATAATGAACATGAAACACCCCTTACCTCAAGTCCCAAATTTCTTCTAATCATTCTCTATCATCATAAATAGTAATTTATATATAATAATTATTTTTTAGAACCTTATATGTATATTATATCTATTATATTCAAATTATTAACATGTTTTATTCATTTAATACATTAATATTGTTCTCATCGATCGATTTATGGTTTTCAGTACAGAATTCCAAATCCACTTTGTTGTTGTAGAAATAGGCAATAGTCACTATCTAATGGTTACATAAGCTCTAGATGTTTCATTATATAGTTAAAATTTCATTCTAGAATTATAAGAAATATAAATTTTAGTATATTGTTATAATTCATTGAAATTTCCATGGTAATGTTGTTTTAAATGCTTAAAAATAAATATAATTTTTTACATTTAATATCATTATTACTATGCCTATTTTATCATTACCAGATCGTAAACATAAAATTATTTGATTTATATTGTTTTATTGAGAAAAAATTGTTTTAAATAATATCCACAATATATATTCAAAAATAAAGCATCATCATTCACTTAGATAGTGTAAAACCACTATGAGGGAATGAATTTTATTTAATGTGTTTAAATGAAAGGAAAAACTAATAATTTCCGGAGTTTTATAAACAAATACTTAGAGTATCATTAAAATACTATTTTGATGTCTCTTTGAAATATTTATTATATTATTAAGTTTATTAAGAAGAATATTGAAATGAAAATACATGGATTTAGAAACCTGTATTTGTCCATAGTAACAATTAATAAAAAAGTGTTCTACTAGAGTGAATCAGTAATCTATCACTGATAAAGGGTTAAAAAGACTATAATAAAATGAATATATAATCCTATAATTAAAATAATATGAGGGTTATTAGATTTTAATGTTAATGTAATATCAAATAAGAAAGTATAGAGAGACATGGGATCCCTTACATTTGTTTTTGAGATGCTTCCTTTCGATTATGTATCAAGTCTTCAGATGATGGAATTTTGGATAGATTAGGGCCTTAGGAATATTTATAGGTGACTTTATTGAGGTGTTCTTGAATAAATTTGGATAATAAACTATTTTTGGAGTTGAGAGGGAAGGGATGGATGGGGGATGTTTATATAGACAAGGGAGATTATTATTTTAGAATGAAGTATTGATTATCCTATTATAAGGCTTAAGACTATGAATAGTTTTGATTATCCTAAATTTTATTTAATGAATGATAAAAAATAATGATTTATTTGAAATTATGAATATACCAGAAATCAAAAATCATCATATAAATGTTTTATAAAAAGTAATAATTAAAAAAAATTATTTGAAAAAATATAACATAGACTTTGAATTTTTTTATCTGTTTAAAAATTAATTTTATTATTTTCAAATGAATTATTTTACTCATTAATTAATAGATAATTCATGAAAATAATTTTATAACATTTTATATTATTATTATATTTTTATGATGTTATTAATATATGATATTTGTAAAAACTATATTTTCACTAATCACTGAAAAACAACTTTATTGAAATATACCAATAATTCCCCCTATGATAATTTTAATCTCATAATTTCAAAGTTGAATTACATGTTATCAAATTCTAATTATATATATTCTTTATTTAAAATTAAAATATAATTATATAGTACAAGAAAAAAAATTAATATTGAATAAATATTATTTCATATTCTATGACTGATTACATTTTTATTTTTTATTTTTTACTAACTAATATTTAATCAATTTTAAATTTTCTAAACAAAATAAATTTCCAAATTTCCAAATTATTATGTTTAAATAAAAAAAATATTTTACTAAATAAGTTAAAACACACTCTATTAAAATTTATACTTTTTTAATCGTTATGCTACCTAATTTGAGAAATCATTTTATATGGTTATTATATTTATAATTAATTATTTTAATCACTATAAATATTATTTTCTTAAATTATTACTACTTACAATTCTCATGTTACTTTTTTAATTTTTATTTTTATTTCAAATGATTGGTAATTATTCCAACTTTCATATACACTTTATAATTTCTACAAAAAACATTTTGATTACATCATTATTCATTCAATCAAATTTCTATAATGGATATTTTCACATAGTTTAAAAAATAACCATCTTTTCTTTAAAAGTTATTTTATTTATTGTGTTTCTTTCATCTATGATAATTTTAGGATACTTCCACACACCAAAATTTCAAATTCTAATTATAATATATTTAGGTGTTTTTTTAATTTTATGGAGTATATTTATAATTCATATGTAATATTTTATGTTCATATAATAAAATGACGTTTTTTATTATGTTTTTTATTTTATTAAAACTTATGCATTAGACTTAAATCTAAAAAACATGGGTTCGATAGTTTGGGTCATTACATTCATCCGCTATTAGAAAATATATCCTCAAAAATTAAACACAAACCCTAAGATGAAAATATATGCGGGTTCCTTTTTTCATTGTATACATAGCATCCCATGTTTCCTATCTGTACGTATGATTTATCAATATTACTTTTACAAGATGAGTGGCCTTAATTCATTTCACTTTATATCAACGATTTATGATTTCAACGGGTTATTTTTCATGAGATATATCATACATTAATTAAACCCCCTATAAATTTAGTACACATGTGGTGTATGGTATGTAATTTCATAAGTAGAAAACATATAATACTCTATGTACCTTAGATTGGTTTTGTTACAGGTTTGGTCAATAGGATGTAATACTAATATGAAAAGGGACTTATGTACTTGGGACATAGATTTTCCCCTTCCCAAAACACATATATCAATTCCATAAAGATATTCCAAGAAATTATTTACCCCAAAAATCAGACATCATTCCACACAATTGATTTTCAGCACAACTATTCTATTGAACATATTCTTTGATGATATTTTACTGAATGACTTAGAATTTCTCCAACATTATTTCCCAAATTATGGTCCCAATATCTTTATTTCACCAACTTCATCCCACCACAATTGAGTTTTATATTTCATTTTATTGAGGGATTCATATGGATCCATATGAATACTTGATTTGAATCTATTGTTTTATTATAACTCTATCATAGTAAGATAATGACCCCAACCTCTTCTTAATACTATAGATCAATCTTTTATCATGTAATTTTTTTGTTTTAATGGTATTCTAAAATTCACCATCTATTTAGAGGTGATATAATATACTAAAGTTTAACTACTTTTCAATGCCTTTTGAAGGATCCTCTAGTGAATCATGGATCATGAATTAGTATAATTGATATTGGTATTCCATATAGCCTCACCACTTATTTGATATATATATATATATCTTATTAGGTTTATTTAGTGAGAAATATTATAAAATTATGATTAAGTGATTATTAATTTTAAAATGATCCACCACCACCCATTAGTAGTTGTTTCCTTCAGATATATTTAAACTACCCATGATAAATTCTTTGGTGAAATTATCGTATTTCCATATTGGTATGGGTAATGGTTTAGTCATCCTCTTAAACTAATATCATATATATATATAACATTCATTCATGTGAAGAAATTTTATGTATATCAAAAAATCACTTTCTTCATATTTTCCCATTAGAAATTCTCACAGATATCTATATACATACTTTTTCTCCCAAGATGGATCAATAAAGTTGAGCCATGAGAATTATCTAATATATGTTTATTAATCTCATGTTATAATGGTACAAAACATCATGTCCCATATCATTTAACTTCATCTTTATTGATTTCTAACTTTTAATGTTTCCTATTCTATATTTCTTGAACCATATTAGATATCTCTACATCACCCTTTTGTTCAACATTAATCATCTGCATGATAAATGGTTAATGAATAAATTAAGAATTTTATGATATCATACCTCTATTTATGATTCTCATTTCCACCATTTTTGAGAAATAATATTGGTTCCTTTTGAATCCTCATTATGTATAATGTTATAAGATATTTTCTTCTTAGATAATATACTACATTGTTTGAATTTCAAAGATGGTAATGGAGTGAGAACTCATAGTATTTGATTATCTACAACCATATTCCTTGGTTCATGTTTATCTCCTTCTATGGGAATTTATATTTTATACCATTTTAATCAGAATAAATTTCTCATTTTTCTGCATAGAGATATTGACTTCAAATATTCATGGAAAACATTACCACTTCCAATTCAAGATCCTGAGTTAGATATTTTTCCCATTCACCTTCAACTATATTTTTGAAATAACTATACCTTTATCATTTATCATGAGTACACAACCTAATCCTTTATTTAAATCATCACTATATGTGACAAATAGTTCCTCGAATAAGGGAAGGTTGAGTACAAGTGAAATTAATTTCCATTTACTGGACTCCTTAAAACATTATTTACATTACTCTATCTATAAAAAATTACTCCGTTCCCAGTAATCAAGGTTATGTGGTTTGAAAATCCAAAAAAAATTCTCACATACTATTTATAGTACCTAACAAATCTATGAAAATAGTGGATATCTATCACTATTATTGGTTTATGTTATTCGCCAATTACTTTAGACTTTGAACTATACATAGATATCCCTTAACATGGGATCATATTCCATATAAATGTGACTTTCTTTATCAAAAAGTCACATTTACTATACTTTTCATAGAAATTAAACTTTTTAAAATTATTTTAGTTAATTATAACGTCTTCTTCATGTTCTTCGTTACACTTGGAATATATGATAATATCATATATAATGACCACCACTAATTTGTCAAGGTAATATTTAATTAATATATTTTTTGTAGGTTATGCTCTTGAAATAGTTTTTTCCTACTTAATCTCTTTCCATAAAAAAATTTTAAAAAAAATTATATTAGATATATACTAGTAAATGATACAAAAAAATTTACAAGAATTTAGAGTAGGTAATCTTATGTTAATTTCAATGATTTTAATAAAAATTTCCCAAAATCTAAAAACATTACTATTTATTTAGTTATCCTAAAGAAAATAATTGATATTTTTTCTCCCATCCTACTGGGAAAAAGGTGTTTGTAGTAAGAATAGGTATATTTCATGAGAAATAATAATTTTTAAATGAATTGATTAAAGGAAACTTAAACATAATAAAGTTCATGATTAAAAAGGTAGGAATAATTCCTGAGATGATATATATGATAGTTGCATATGAATATTTTGAAATTAATTTTACTAAGGTAACAAAACTAGATTAATGGTTTGGATGGATTAATTAGTATTTTTATAGATTTATATTTCTTATGGTGAATATTGATGAAGTTGATTTCATTCCAAATGAACATAAATTTTATCAAGTGGTTGTTAATAAATATAAATGGGAGAAATAGTAAGATTCCATGAAATCTAAAATTAACTCTATATATTTTAATCATCTTTATAATATGACTAAATCACATGGATGGTAGAATGTCTATATATAATTATTTCACTGTATACTAAGGTTAAAAAAATTCATGGTGCTGACTACAAATATATCTTCTCTATTATAGCTATGAAAATGTATATTAGAATTTAATTTCCAAGTCAACATATTATGATTATTAGATCAACCAAATATCTGTTAAAACTACTTTCCTTAATGGAAATATATTTTAGGATGTATATATTTTATAACGTAATGGTTTTGAGGATTCAAATGGTGATAATAAGGAATTAGTGTGTTAGTAATCCATTTATGTATTGAAGCTTGATTATTATAGTTATAATATATATTTCAATGATAAAATAAAATATTTTTGTTTCATAAATTATTGATATAAATCTTTTTTATATAACCAGGATAATGGTATATGTGTTTTATCTATAGTATTATTTATGGATTATATATTACTCGTTGTAAATGATATCCCAAGTTTAAACATTATAATTCTTGGTTTAGAAAATAAATCATAGTGAAATATTTACAAGAAGTAGGATACATAATAGTTTTAAATACCTATAGATATACATTTAATAGGTTACTTGGTCATGGTCAAAACTAACATATTGGTAGGGTGTTAAAAAGGCTTAACATAAAGAACTCTAAAAATAAATCAATACCAGTGTTACATAGTATGAGTCTTTTAAATTTTAAACCCCCTTATACTAAGATAGAAATGATATATATGAATGGGATTCATTACCCATGATAATATGATATATGATATATATCATGTTGTGAACTCAGCCAAATTTCTCTTATACATGGACTATATCTAATTAATATCAAACAAATCCTAGTGAATTTTATGTGTTGGTGTTCTAGATCAAATAGTTTTTACTTTAGACTATATTTATATTGAAATAATTGAATATTAATTTAAATATAATATTAAATAATGATCATTGTTCTTCATGAATTTAATGTAATAACATCCTAATGTATATATTTCATTTAAAATGAATAATAATTCCTTGTTATGATGAGAAACCAGAAATTCCATGATGATATTCTTAAAACTACTTCTACAGTATGAGAACATTCTATTATATGGAACATAGATTTTAAACTATCAAGTGAATGTACACATAAGAGGAAGATATTTATTCCTATGATGTCAGAACGTGGTAATCTCCATGATAGGAGATTATGATAACAAACTTTCCAGTTGGAATTCAACATGTTTATGTGTTATTGAATATTCTTATTTTCCATTATGTCTAATGGTCCTTAGACATTCATATTATTATTAATGCATATTATGACATGTGTAATTAGATGTATTACATTAAACCATGATGATAATTATTTATAGTAATGTTGGGTATGTTGGTTACATCACGGACCACATGTTATTAATGAAGAAGTTGGGAAGGATTTGTCCCTTTAATATTAATGGAAGTTGAGATCTTATCCCTTTGAATGAAATAAACGTATGACAAAAAAGTCCCTAAATATAGTGTGACAATGAGTTTATATCAGATATTCAATGAAATATATATCAACGATACGGGATGAAGACATGGGTGTGAAACCTACCACATGATATTTGTGACTAAGGGATTGTATTACACTATAAGCATTACTATGTGGTTTTCAATGTTGTGACATAAAATTCTTTCTCTTATGTTCCATGAACCATTACGAGATATTAATCTTGTACTTTTGACAATCTCCAATAATGTTAATGAGAAATAATCTTATAGGTTCACACTCTAAGTGATTTAATTGTTTCAATTAAAGATTAATTTGAATTAAATTTTTGGAATAAATATTACTCTCAAGAACAAGTAATAATTTAATTCAGGTTTAATGAATTCCTAAATGAAATATATATTTATTCATAATGTAATTGTTAAATTTCATAGATATATAATATTTATTTATTAACTGAATATATATTTCATTTATTTGGGTATTAGATATATACTATGACAGAATGGAAGACTAAGAATGATTGTGGTGTTAAATATTAATTTACATGTTAGTAAAATAATATTTATTATTTCACAAATAGCACACACTTTAGAATAAAAATATTATTATTATTTTTATACAAGTAATGGGGTCATTCATGGGATTAAAATTTTATTAAGGGAACTTTTGAAAATAATTAAATTACAAACCCTATCCCTAGGAATATAAATTGACAGATAATACATTCTATGAAAGGTTAATTGATAATTGTTGTGCGTAATAAATTTCTCTATAGCATAATCATCTCACTTCTCTCATCCTCTAAAGTACAAGAAGATCAAAAAAACATTCTAAAGTCTAATGAAACTTGAAACAATGAAGAATAATAATGTAATATGATCAATCAATCTCACAAGTTACCATTAATTCATCGATGTTGTTTGAAGATCAATGTAGAATTGTGGATCACTGATATAGGTATTCGATATTTGGATCCTTTATGTGAAATAATATATTATAAAAAGGGGTTTCATATGATTAACCTCTAATATAAAGAATGATCTCTGAAATGAGGTAATATTAATTCTGATTTAATTAAATAATTTAAAATTTTAATGTGAAAAGATCTTTAGTTGTTTCCAATTACCATTCATGTCAATTTTTGGTTGAAAAAATTTCCTTGGTCACAAATTTCACATACTATACAATTTGAAAATTATTCATCATATCCAACATTTATTGAGTTAGGATTGACCTCAATATGCACTTACATTATTTTTAGAACAATCAAGTTGAATCAGTGGGAGGTGAAAATATTATTTAAAATTATTTATTAGGTTATTGATCATTGTGAACTTAAAAGTTTACATTAATTGATTGTTTTATTTCATTCGTGATTCATAATTGAAATCACTTAATCCCCTTCTTTATTTCTCACACATATTTCCTAGATAATTTAATAAATAATGAATATCACATCTAACAAACCCATCTAAAGGTGCCGAGAATTAAGGTTAGATAATACAAGACTACAGGGTGTGTACTTCCTTGTTACGTGTTGTGTATCCTTGTTCATTGAACAAGGAAACCAGAATAGATTCCATGTCATTATGTAATTAATAAAAATCATGAGAAATAAATGAAATGTATATTGACCATCTATGGTGACACATGCCATTTCTAGAGTACATGCCATATATATTTACTACACGCCATGTAATCCACGTGTTTTCAAAGAGAAAAATACTAAGTCAAACTAAATTGTATAATTAATACACTGTGTGTATTTGATACATTATGTGAGCTTGATGGATTCCATATAATTTTATTAAATGTTGTGTATCCATAATACATGATGTGTAATTCGTGAATGTCAATGAAAATTTCAACCCATGTCACTAGGCATGTACTTAAGATATACAATGAAGAGAGGTACACATCGTGTATATTAACTATTTACACAAAAATATTAAATTTAACTAATTACTCTTTTATTCCTCATTGATATATATTCTTCAGTTCAGTAAGTTGAAAATACACATCGATCATTTTGTTTTATAATATATTAAATGATTAATTAATTATGCATAATATTCAATGCTACAAATCAGGTATGGTAATTATATAATAAATACTAAACATTTAAAATTATATCATCTATATAATTTTCATGTGTTCCATGATGTATTAAATTGAAATTACACATCATGAAATTATGACACATGCTTTCTAACCAATATTTCATATGGTTTCATTGTTGAAAATAAATCCATACTGAGTAGTTCATATAAGTAATCATTGAGTTAATTCCAAGTCAAATGTGTATACTATTTCACTGATTTTTTAAATAAAAATTAATTTTTAGTTTATTTAAAATAACAGAAATTGAGTATTTATGGATTATGGCATGAAATAAGATAAATGAATTAATATATTATTAAGACAATTAATAGGATTATTTCATGCACCTTTTATCTAATTAAAGAATTAATTGAATTGAAAACTAGCTAGTTGTTTAAAATATATTGTCATTACATATGTTTGATCAATCATGATATTTGACTAAACCTATATATGTGTTGTTTTAATATAATTTAATTTATTTAATGGTGTATTAATAATTCATTATTAAATTAAATCTGATGGCTTTTAAGTCATCCCTCCAACTTTTATAATGTAGGGCCTATGTGCCTATGGTTGTTTTATATAATTCTCTTTAACCAATCCTTTGGTTCCCCAAACATTCATGAGAGTTATAAAACATTTGTAATAAAAGGAGTATCTGAAGTAACATGGAGTCGATTCTAGATAGAGCCAAATATGAGTTAGTTTATCATGGAATTGAGATGAAATCAACATGGTAGATACATAGGTATATAGGTGGAAATTCCCAACTCATTCCAAGATTGACATAAAGAGTTTATCCCGAGGGCCATAGATTGATTGATTTTTCTCTCTATAAATCAACCATTATAAAAATATCCTAATCATGTTATTTATTTATTTATTTTATTTCTTCAGTTTGAATTATTTATTTTATGGATGCAATACCATTATAAAATAAATAAATGAAAAAATATTTAAATATAGAATTAAATTGAATGATTTGTACGTATGTTTAATAATAAAATGGATAATACATAATGTAAAATGAATATTATTCCAAAAACTCATGTTAAGAATAAATCAATAAATATTTACACAAGATAAAAAATCCTTCAACTTAATATTATGTCATTATTCATTCCATTATTTATATTAAAAAAACCCATAATTAAAGTGATGGTTCAGGTAATAGTAGGGGACACTTAATTATCAGGGAATTATAACTAATATGAGGGGTCAACTCTTGTGTTGAGGACATCTTAGTAAGGGTTTCTGGATTGGGGAGTCCACTCAATAGAACAAGGAGTTGCAATCCCACAGTTGGAAAGACTGTTGGACATGGTTCCCCATATCTAAATATTGTGTACCTTATGGTTACCTATATTTATATTTTTAAATATTAATAAACAACTTATATCATAATTACTCTTCTTAGTCATGAAATAATATTTGATAATGTCAGAAGAGTAGTATTCATACTAAAAGGTCATTATAGTTCTCCACTATGATGAGAACCTGGAAGTTCCTTGATAATATTAATAAATATATCATCTATAACTAAATGAAATAATTTTAGGGGATCAAATGATATAGGATATCAATGGTTAAGACTCATATTAATTTTAGTGTCCTTCTCATGGTCTATTCCCTTTTAAATATCTCATATAAGAGATTATGAAAACGTGACCCGCATTAAGAAATCCACATTTATATTTGACATTTGGTGTTCCTATTTGTGGAGATTTGTATTAAACCATTTAATTTTAGATTTTTATTATAGGAAATAATGATTCACATACTTTGATGTAATGATAAAAATGTGTTTAAATATGTTCTTGGAGAAGTAGGATATGGTGGGTGTGAAACAAGTAATATTTAATGAATGAATAATGAGAGAAAGTATTTCTATATTTTTTTTATTTAACATATGTTTAAATATCTGGTGCACTAATGAAAATTATATATGATAAATAAATCCATTTACATGGAAACCTATAGGCATGATAAATTTTTATAAAATTAATGAATGAGACGATGAGCACATAGTTTTATGACATTAGCAAGCAACTTGTTTGATTAAAGATATAAAAATAAAGTAATAATATTACATAGTTAGAATATGTATGAGGATTTATAATGTAGTTCCATTAACATATTTCTATATGAATTCCTTTTCATATTTCTAGACAATAAACTTGGACTTTGGACTACTTCACCTAACTCCACTAAGAAAGGATCCTAGAGGGTCACACATTAATGGTGTCTAGAACCTCAGTTAGGTAATATTGTTATTTATTATTTAACATGTTGAATATATATTATTCATGCTTATGGTTTAATAATTATTATTGCCTTCATGATAAAATATATTCAATCCTGATTTATTAAAGAGAATATTTTTTAAGAAGAATATTTAATAAATAATTATTTACCATTTAGTAAGTATGTATTTATTTATTGGAGAATAATGTGTTGATATTTATTTATTAAATAAATAGTCATTTATCTAGAATAAAAAAATATTGTGGAGGAACGAAGGCCTGTGTATAATACTCCCATGAGAAATAATATATATTGAATATTATTTGAATAGATAGTATTTAATTAATTCAAGAGTTTTTTTCATAGCAAGAATTATTATTATTATTATTATTATAGACATAGGGTTTCATAGGTATGAATAAAAATAATAAGGTCACGGTGGAAATTATTATTTTCTAACCTTAGTAGTATATAATCCAAATTATATTTTCTATTATTGGGGTTTCCATTTATTTTATTGTGTACAATGACATTTAGAGAATTATCTCAAGCCAGTAGAAATATCCCTTCTCTAAGAACTATCTAAATAATCTATACTGATCCTCCTCTACCAAAAATCTTGATTATAGAGAGATATAAGAGAATAATTCTTGAAGAAATTATCAAGGAGATCAAAGAAAAATGATTCAATCATTTTGAGCTACTACACTAGCACCCATAGATTCATATGAAAACAATTGATGGTTATTGGAGAACATGTGTCTCACCATTGGAGAGAATCCACATATTATTCCTACAACACAATGGGGGTATGATGTAGAGAAATTTTCAGATTCATCAATGAATAAATAACTCATCACAATAAAATAATTCATTTTTATATTAATTATAAATAATATGTGATGATTCTGTATTTGGTTACATTTCTCACTCCTTAATTAATAATAGTTTCAATTTTGTTGGTAATGAGGTTTATCATTGATGTATATCTCAAAATAATGATCAATTATTAAATAAATATGAGTTGGTATACCCCATCTAGATCCTCCACTACACCCAAAAACATCATGTTCTATCAGAGTAGACACATAATTAATATATTTATTTAATGATCATTTATTGAGTTACACATATATCATTATTTTTCTATCTCATTTAAACTGTTAAATAATATAAATTGAAATATTATATCTTCTTCCTCATCATTATCAAAAATATAACCAAAATAGATTAATTTTATGAATGAAAAACATTTAATTAATTCATCTAGAGGTGTCGATGATTCAGGATAGATAACAAAAGAGTACACACTATGTAACACAATAGTACACATCTTATACCCATGTTTATTTCACAATGAATTAATTCAGAATTAATTCAATTTGTGTTAATTTTTTACATGTGTGTGTGTTTAATACACCACGTGTTAACCTAACTGGGTTGGGACATGGTTAGCCATACTACATGCCATATAACATTCATATAGTATGTGTAGTCCTTTAGTCAAGGATGTGATGTGTATTTTCATAAATGGCCAACATGACTGGTGACCATGTAACTCGGAGACCATACACTGTGTATCCCATGTGAATGTCATGTACTTGATTATTTTTGGTATAATTATTACAATATGACTGTCCAAAAATGGTCTATAGATAGATAGTGATAAATATAAATGTAGTGTAGCTTGAATGTATATGTGGTGTATATAAAAAATTACACCGGATTAAAAATTAATTTATTATACTTCATAAAACGTATTAGTATGAGTTCCATGGGACATTTATTTGACTATTTAGAAGCCATGTGATTGGTTTATATATATTTATATTAAATGCCTAATTAATTTCATCTTAATGTTATAAACTTCATATCTTGTAAAAGTTGAAATACTATCATTACTCAATACACATTAAAACATAACAGCTAAAGAATTGAAATGAATTTCATGTTTCATTTATATGACTATGTACATGCAATGAAATTACATGATATGTAATTTATTCCATATGCTTCCGGAGTAAATATTATAAAATATAATACATCTTGGGTAGTTCAAATTGGTACTCATCGCTTTGCCTCTAAGGCAAATAAATTTTATACAGTTAAATTGAAATAAATTTAATTAATTTGTTAAACATTTAGATGGATGTGAAGCAAAATAAATTTCCTATCATACTTAAGATAAATATATCAATTTATTAAATAAAACAATAAATTTTTTTAGCGTGATTTATCATAAATTTTGAATTATCAGAATTGAATGATAATTTTATTACATTTTTAATGTTTTTCCTCTATATGGATTGTTAGGAGAATAGACCATAACTTTTTATGTGATTGGTTTCTTTTAAATTTATTAAATTATATTAATTTGATTGATTGTGAGTCATCCCTCATCACATTATATAAGGTCATATGTACTCATGGGTTCCATTATGTAAACCCATTTACCAAACATCTGTTTACATTATCCTAGATATGAGTAAAATATTATGTAATGGATGGATCTCCAAAGTGATTATAGTAAGTTCATGTATGGATTTTAGTTGAAACCAATCTAAGAGGTACATGGGTGGATCGTTGGAGAATTGTAACATGAACCATTTCATGGTTCAAGGTGTTTTCCAATAGATTGAAATTTTTTTTATCATACACTTTATAAAATATCCATTTGTAAATGATCATGATCATACATAATTATTTTTATTTTCATTCAGGTTTCATGGTTAATTTCATTATATAAGCTTTTTCACAATCATATGAACTAAATAATTAAGGAACATGAAGTAGAAAACTAAAATAAATTGGATTACATATAAAATTTATCTAAGTCATAGTTAATCACTTATGTAAATACATTTAATAGTAAAAATATTATAATAAAGATAAAATGTTCTATTTATGAATAAATATAAAAATATCTCAATTACAAAAATTAAGTCGGTATGGTATTTCACTACTTATATTAAAATCAAACCATAGTTCATGGTTCCTGTCCAGCCTAAGTTTGGTTGCATTTAATTATCAAGGAATTCAAAGTTGAATTTTTTGGGATGAATTAACATTGTTCACCTCTAGGGTTGACTTCCCAAGGAATACATTTTGTATCTAAGAGGAAATGGTTGGAGAAATTCAATTTAATGATTTCTTTATAGGGGTTACACTCAATAGATGAAGGATCTATAAGTTAAGGAAATTAGAATTTTAATTCCTACCTAAAAACCATAAAATATATTTTTAGGCCATTTATGGGTTCTGAGAAGGGAAATATGGATCCTCTCACTATAATTTTACAATAAATAGGATATTCTAAATCTAGTGGTGAGAGATATTAATTTTTGATTAAATATTGGGAGACTAATAAATATAATATAATATTTATTATCTACTTTTATCATATAACGGGATAGAATTTTTGTCTTCATTTTTTTAGACATTAAAATAAATATTCAATAAAACATATCATTATGATCTATAATTGAGATGGATAAACTCCTAATTGGTAATAACTTCAATGAATGGAAAATGTGCTAATGTGTTATCATATTCCATGAAAGGAAATTATATGTGATGGATTAACCTCTTCCTGAAGAACCTTTTCATACTACTAGTGATGAATAATTGTCTCTCTATGATAAATATTTAATTGATTCTACATATTCTAATGTTTTCATGCTATCTTCTTTTAGTAATGAGATTCTAAATAAACATGATGACATTGATGCATATAGGATGATTTCTCAACATCAAGTTCTCTGTTAAGAGAAGGTGAGACAAGAGAGATATCTAATTAGTAATGATTAGTTTACATGAAATATTTGATAGTTAGAATCATTAGGGACTCATGTAGTATATATTTTTGGATATATTGAATAATTAGACATCTTCGGGACTAAACGACAAGATTATTTTCACATATATCTCATCCTTTCATCAATACCCATTCCATTATTTAGATTTATTTTTAATTATAACATGAGAAAAAATGAGAAGAATATTTCATAGCATCATAATATAATAATCCAAGTGGTAAAGGACATGGGAATTAAAAGAATATAGTACAAATTGTGAATTAGAAATATAATAAAAAGTAAGAGGGGCCCAAGACTCATAATAAGAAGAAATCTCTTGAGAACTGTCCTTATAAGAAGAAAAGGATCACTATGAAGGGAAAGGAAAAGGAAGTTGTATGTTTTTCATATAGAAAGAAAGTCCACTGGAAGAGGAACTACACACAAAAGAAAAGGGAATATAATGTTTCATTCATTATTGAGTGTTATCTTTTAAAATCTACACATTCATTATTAGATATAGCTTTTGGTTCTCACATATGTATCCTTATATATGAACCATGTATATTTCAAAATATTTATATAGGATAGGTGTTTCTTTGAGCTACCAATGGTGCGAGGATAGAAAATCTAGTTGTTGTAGACTGCCACATTTCATTATCAACAAAAATTATATTGGTTTTAGGAAATATTTATTATGAACCAACTGTTAGCAAAAACAGAAATTTTATATGCTTCCTAGATTCATATGGTTTTGTTTTCATGTTTGGAAATAAAATTATTTTATTTTATAAAAAATAACATATCTTATTGTATTTAATATTTAAATAGTGCTCTTTATTTATTAAATTATGAAAACAATGTATTGTAAATTGATAATCAATCATATTCACATGATTCTCTTAACACCCAATTGTTGAATTACCATCTTGTCATGTAAATTAGAAGCATATGGAAAATCTCTATCACGATGGTAATTTACACTCCTTTTAGAAAAAACCCCTTGAAATATGCCAAGATTTTTTATATGGGAAAATAACTAAATCTGCATTCAGTGTTCAGGGTGAAATGTGTATAGAGATTCTAGGATTGGTATGCACTAATGTGTGTATACCATTTCTAGTGGATGCTTGATGTGGGTATTATTACATCATAACTTGTAATGATGAGTTGATTATATAGGGATATTTCATCTTTATAAGGTATAATACTGAGTCCTTTGAGAAATTCAAATAATTCATGAATGATATAGAAATTAAAATTGGAAACAAGATAAAAACATTTATTTGATCAAGGTGGTGAATATTTTAACCATGAATTTATTTTCCTTCTAAGAGAGTTATCCATTATTTCTCCACTCACTCAAAAATACACTCCATACTGGATTTGTATTAGTGAACGGATGAACCATACCTTTATATACATGGTATGTTTGATGATGAGTCATGTTGATCTTGCATTATCATTTTCGGGATATTCATTAAAAATTGTAAATTTTACTTTAAACTGAGAACCAAATAAGGTGGAAAATGAAATTCCTTTTGAGTTGTCATGTGGAAAGAAACCCATTTTTTCACATATGCATATATGGGGTTATGTGATATTTTTTAAAATTGTCTATTAAAAAAACTAGCACCCTAAGACATAATGTGTATCTTGATTGGGAATCCTACGGAAATAAGGGGATACTACCTATAAAACCCCTCAGATAAGAAAGTGAATGTCACCAAACATGCTATATTTCTTGAGGGGGAGCACATCCTCAAGAAGGATAGTGGGAGAAATATTAACTTCGATGTAGTTCATTATCAATATATACATGAGTTGGTATAGGAACAGACTCCATAGGTCCCCATGTAAGAACTAATTCCTGTAACAAAAGTTCTTCATAGAGATTTAAGAGAACTAGAGAGATTTTTTTCTAGTCTCAAAATATGGTGACGCGTTATTAGTTTAAAATAATGAAACTACTTCATACGAAGAGGTAGCAGAGAGCTTAGAATTTATTATATGAAAAGAATCCATGAATTCTAATATTCATTCCATTTATCATAACCATTTGTGGGTTCTAGTTGATCCACAATTTGAAGTAAATATTGTTGGGTGAAAATTAGAATTCAAGAGAACACTTTACATGGAATTTAAATTAAGTACCTGTAAAGAAATTCTAGTTGTTAATTGTTATAAACCAAGTCATGTAATTTAAAATGATAAATCATTTTCTCTAGATTCCAATTTTAAATCCACATTAATTATAGATGTTATAACATCTTACCATGAATATGAAATTTGTAATATATATGTCAAAACTAATTTCCATAATGGGAAGATTTAGGAAGATATCTATGTGACACAACTAGAAGGGATTGTGACTCTAGGTGATTATAAAAGGATATGAAAGTTATATAGATCCATTTATGGATTGATGAAAGAATCCAGGTCAAGGAAATTTTGATTTGATGATGCTATAAAAGAATTTTTATTTATAAAGAATGAATGTGATCTATGTGTTTACTAGTGGTTTATTGGGAAAGTGTTTGTTACCCAAGTAATATTTGTTGATGAAATATTACTTAATTGAAATGAAATACTAGTCTCACAATATATTTAGGGCTGGTTAAACAAATTCTTCTCCATGAAATACATATATGAAGCAGTCTACATTCTAGAGATTATGATCATTTGTGATATATCCAAGAGTATTCTTCGACTAATCCATGTTATATACATTGATCATATACTAATGAGATTTAGTATGTAATAATAAAAGGGATGATTATTTGTAATGTCTCATGGTATTCATAATATCAAGAAAAACAATTTCCTCAAACACAACATGATAAATAGAGAATGGGTAACTTCCCATATGCTGCGGCGATAGGATTAATCATCTATCCATGTTATGTACTAGACTGGATATTTCCTATGAATTGAACATGGTATGAAAATATCAATATAATCTATATGAACATCATTGGAATACTATTAAGGATATCCTTATGTATCCTAGAAGAAAGAGGGATATACATATCATGTGTGGATAAGATGAGTAATTATTCAAAATAGGTTATACTGATTCTAGTTTTTTTATAGATTAGAATGATCAAAATTCACACTCAGGATATTTTTTCAATATCAACAGAGGAGTTCTGATCTATAAGTGTTCAACGTATTCAGTTATCATAGATTTTATAGCAAAGTATAAGTGTATAGTGTATTTTTATGCATCAAAAGAATCCATTTTGATAGGAAATGTTTTTAATGATATTGATGTGGTAATTAAAAATAAAGAGAATATCACATTATATTTTAGTAGTACTAATATGGTGTCTCATATAAATGTGGAAAGGTCACTCCAATGGATAATGCACATACTTTGAATATATCACCCCTTGATGTATTTTTCTCAGAGGTGTGAAGTTGTAGTTAAAAGAGTATCCACTAATGAAAATGTGGTAGAACCCCTGAACAATGAATTTTCTTAGAAGAAACATGAGTATCATGTGAGAGCGATTGAACTGAATTTTGATAGAATTTCACTCTATTTCTAGTGGGATTTTAGTGGAGTTAGTGCTCTAGAATCATCTTGTGTATACTTTATTATTACTTGTTGTAACACCTGAGGTTTTAAAAGTAGAACATCATGTTTGATAACAATTATTACATGCAACACCAAGATTAGAAAAAAAATATAACTTCTCAAGACTTTATAATATATTCATTTTAAAATAAGTTCAATCTCATTCTTGTTTTTAATTCACACAACACTGGGTTGGAACAACACATAATACATTTTAAAAATATTATTATTTAAACATGACCAATATAGCCTAGCCATTAAGATTGAGGGTATGAATAGTAATAACTAAATTATAAAAATTTTATTTTTTACCCATTTATAAAATAAATTAAATGGTTATGTGTTGATTAAAAATAAAATAAGATCTGTTTTTAAGATATATATGGATTTTCTAAAAAACTGAATTTTTCTGAAAGGCGGATAATCATGCTTTTTTTTAAATAAGTTAAAATCAATTTTTAAAAATAATAACAAAATTATTTAAAAAATTTACTTTATTTATTTATTTTACATGTCAAAATTTTGTTTGTATTAATTTTTTTCAATTTTCATTGAATAAAAATTTTATATGAATAGTGAAAAAACTGAATTTTAATTGAAAACTACTTTTTCATTCAAAATATTTGTATTGAAAAATTATATTTTACATATATTTTAATGTAAAATTAGTTAAATTATATATCAATTAATCCAATTTATTTCATTGTAATAATTTTCTTATTTATTTTTGATGTTAAAACATTGTAAACTTTTGAACATTTTCTCTTTGAAACTCACATTCTCGTTGTGTCTACGGAATTAATTTTAAATTAAATATAGAAACATATGTTAAAATAATTTTTAAAAATTCATTCCATATTTGTAATCATAATAATTTATATTATTTAATAATTCAAACTTAATTTTTACCAAAATCAATTGTAAAAATAGTAAAAATTATTAAATGTAGATAATGTAAAAATAGATTTACTAGGGGTTAAACTAAAAATACATGGGTTAAAATGACATAGGAAATTTCTAAAATATATTTTAGGGACATATTTAGTCCCTATATTGTCTTAGTATTTATTATACTCTATTTTGGATCCTTTTGGCATGTAAGAAACATGGTTACACCTTTTTCTTCTCAAACATTTTTATGTGTGCCTCTCATCTCACTTATAAAACACTGCCCCTCTCCTCTCATCATCAAACATTAAAACAACTTTTTCTTTGCTAATACCTTCCCAATAAATTCCTAAATTAAATTTATCATTATATAACACTTATTTTGGGTATAAATCCATCCTTTAATGGATTTGGTGGAATCCTAAGGAGGATACATGAAGAAGAGGTAACCTTCTTCAATGAGTATTTTTATTTTCCTTATTCCTCATCTTCATTAAATTACTATTAAAAAATTATTATATAATAAAATAAATATATTCCATATATTTTGATGATTTTATGTAATTTTCATGACCTAAAAAAATCCCCACTTTCATAAAATGTGTTACGAAATCATTATTAGTTTCAATGGCAGACTACAACCTCACGAACAGATGCCATTCATTTTTCCATTATCACCTCTCATGTTTGGGTATAATTATGGATCTAAAATATATATATATGATATTTAAAAAATAATTATACCTATATATTCATTATATAAAATATATCTTTTTTACTTCTAAATTTTTAGGAGATATGATAACGTCACTTGTGTGTATGGTGGACTACCGTCTCGTGAAACGATGCGATTTGTTTTTTACAAACAAAAAATTATAGAAAGTGATAAAGGTATATTTAATGACTATATTTTATATTTATAAAATATTTTTTATATTAATGAAATATTTTTCAATCTAAAAAATAATATATATCATTTTCAATCATACCTTTTCACTAATAGAAAGATGATATCATCTTTCATGTATGTGCGGTCAACCGCCTTCACGAAGAGACGTGACTCACTTTTCATCACCGAACTACATGGATTACATATATAAGTATAAATAAATAATTAATATGGTATTTTATATTAATATCATTATTTAAGGATAAAATATTAATTACCTTATTTTCATAATGATATTTGAAAATGGAAATGTAACTCATGCGTATGTATGAGCTATCATCTCCATTATCGTAACATATATCATTTATCAAAACCATATATCATGATTGGTATTTAAATTATAATTCATGTATATATATTATAATTATATCTTTATTATTGTTTTGTATATATTGAAACTATATAATATGCATAATAACTAGAACTATCATGATAAATAATGAATGATAAAATAAGGTAGTTAACACCTGAAACAATAAAAACAATTAATGATTATTAATGAATGGGTGATATGACATAAAAAAAGGATTATATATGATATTATAAATATTAATATGGTTTTGGTTTATTTTTATGACATCTTTAAAACCACTATACAAGAGGATAAATCCTATTCAACCAAAAGTAAGTGTCAGATACGGGATTTAATATCAATTAAAATTCGATTGGGACTTATTTATTGTTTTGAACCAATTCACACTTATGTGGTGTATATACTACCCACTTGAAACGTAATATAAATATTCATTAATAATTCCTAGTATTTTATGTTTCAATTTTAATTATTTCATCGATGTTGATTTGACATGAAAATTACCAAATTGTAAAAGTTATTGTACAATATCACTCTCCCTAGTGATTGATAGATTTATCATAAAAAAAATTACCATCATATGATCATTTTCACTTTTACTTTATATTACCCCTAAATATAACTATTCATGTATGGTGGGCATTATTATTCACTAAAATATATAAAAATTTTATAGACAGTGTATACTTGGAATTTTATTTGATTAAATATGGAAAAATTTATAAATCAGTATCATTTACTAAGAACAAATATTTGATGATAAAAAATATTATTCATGAATTAAATATATGATTCAATAAATGAGGAATTATTTGGATATGTAGACATGGGTAGGCCATGGTTATAGATATTCCCTTGATGAATTGGTAGTTTAATGAGAAAACACATTTTCCCAAACCAGATGAGTTTGTACCTAGTAGTTTTAAATTATTTGGAAAAACTAGATGACTTTGTACATAGTAGAATTAAACAATAATGAGGATAGATCTTGATGGTATAAGTATAATGATCCCAAGACATTTCATCCAATAATTAATCATTTACTTATTTGGGAATTCATTTATCTTATTTTCCGTAATATATTCATTAAAATATTATATATAGATGAATTTCATTGTTAGTTTATTGTTTAAAAGGATTGAGTATTCAATTATAAAAATTTACATATTTATTATGACATATCTTATCAGGATATTAATTTCATTTAAATGGAATGTGTGTTCATTTAATTACCTTTCTATATTGATTATGCTTATTGATCCATGATATCTTCTTTCGTACATAACCCTTATTGAGTATTTGAGCTCGCCCTTATTTTATTTCCTTTCCATAGGAAATGAAGAGCGATAATTGTAATGAGTTCATGGAATATAAGTGTTTTCCATTTCTACGCTTAGTATTTTATATCACCAAGTAAAATGAGAAACATGTCTGTGTCTACTTCTCCAAAACTACACTATAGATTGGTCATTCGGGATTGGATCATTTGTTTCTACAGAAATGTAATAAAATAGACCATGACTCTAGGTTATTGGGGTTGTGGACTCTAGAGTTGATATCAAAGGAATTTCAGTAAAAATAATGGATTATAGAATTAGAAAAACATATATTAGGGAACATAAACCTGTGATAATAATTGAGAACAATTACTGAAGAAAATATTAATGTTTTGATTTCAAAAATATTATGTTATTTTTCATATTAATAAATCTCTCTCTAAATAATATATGTAGATGTGGTTTTATTGCATAGGTTCCTAGGGATAATAAATATGAAAAGGATGAATTGGTATTACCTTTATCGTCACCTGGTATATGCAAATTGGTCTTACCACACACCTTTTTTGACATTCTTAAAGGATATTCTATGGATAATTCACATATTCACTACAAACCATTATGATGGATTTTAAAATAAAGATCCCACCAATGAAAAAAAGTTTATAATGCATATATTTTTTTATTTATTCTAAGTGTCACACCATATTATGAATTATACATTATGATATAAAATTAATAATTTTATGAGAAAATTTGATATATCCCATTATTTAGAAATTGACCCCAAATGGAATAACGGTATTGATACTCGTGGCTAATATAGTGATTTAACATATGAGGAATCAAATATATCTAGTATTGTAAATAATTAAATTATTCCTACATTAAATAAAAATAATAAAGTTATGAAAAAATAACATTTCTCGAATAGAGAAACGTGTTCCACTATAGGATTAACCTTTGTTAGATCACTTTATGTGATAAAATCCCCATTATTTGTCAGTATTACTAACCCAATAATAGATGAAAAATGTATTTCTTCTATAGAAGAGATATTTATGGCTTTGGGATGTGGTGAAAAGTAAATGGTGAAACGTTTACTATATCTTCTCAAAGTTGATGCGGATCCATTGTGGTTGTTGATCTATAATACTAAAAAGGAAGAGGAAAATTAGATCATGGAATATAAGTATTTTAACGAGGCATTGTTCAATAAATATTTCAATCATGTGGAAAAAATGATTTAAATATAAAGTTCCTAATATGGAATCAAAAGTAAAAAAGAAATAATTGTGTACCATGAAGCTACCTTTACATGTTTAGTTTGGTATTCTATAAATTACATACGCAACACATAGTACAAGATTGACCATTTATTTTACTGGAGTAATCCAAATATCTAAAAGTGAACTAGTATCTAATATTTCTCTTTATACCTTGAAGTAGATTTATGCATTATCAATATAAGGAAATAATTCTAAATGCATTATGGATTCGATTGGAAGTTGGAAAAGAAGAGGTGGATGAGAAAAAAATGGATAAAGGTAATAAGGGAAATAAGGATTTTCATATATGTTATAATTGTTGAAAGAAACACCCTGGTACTTGATTTAAGGGAATGAGAGATTAATATAAGTTTGGATAGAAATCCCACCATGATCATGATTATAGGGGTATGAAAAAAAATTCCAATGTTATATGATTCCACTGGAAGGAGATGTGGAACTATGAAAATGAATGCCCCAAGAATCAAGGGAATATATCTCATAATAATCTAAGAGATAAAGATAAATATAATTATATAGATACATATAAACTTGAATGACTAATGTGCTTGTGTATTTTTATCCATCAAATATTATGTAAAAGTATTTTATTAATGATATTCTCATTATAAGAATCATGAAATGTATAAGGATTGTACTGCAGTACTACTTCCTACAGGATTTGAATGCACGTGTTGAATAGTACCAATAAATATGATTTAATGGAAAGTTGAACTTTTTTTAAAACATGTGATTAATGGATGATAACCCTTAATATGTTCTCCATTTTGATATAATAAGGATAATGTTATGTTTATATGATAGAATTGTTGTCCATGAAATTGTTTAGTGATTTAATGGTTTGTGTTATCTTTGTTTTATTTTACTACATATTTGGATATATCTAATATATTAGACAACATAAGATTTTATTTTTGTAAGTATACATGTTTTCATTAAGGTTTTATGGTGATCAAGGTATTTACATATTTGTAATGTGAAATAAATTGAATCTTTTTGTTGTCTCTAGATATATAATGTTGATTTAGTGAACATACATCTAAATTTGGTAAGATATAATTTGGAAGATCGTTAAGGGAAACTATTTATATAAGGGATTAATTTTATATTCGAGGGTTATTGGATAAGTTTTTTCTAACCATAATAGTATTAGTAATGATATTAGGAATATGCAGATATGATTTGTGGATAATATGATCCATCAAAATTTTGTTACGTTTCTTCTAGAATAAATAAAATCCATTTTGGATAATCATTTCATAGAGTAAGAGGTGAAATAGAAATTGATTAATGAAAACCAAAAGATGATGGTCTTGTAATGAAATTAAAATTTATCAAGTAAGTATATTTCATTTTATTCATTGAGAGTGAGATAATTCCTCAACTATGGGAAAAGGTTCTTGAGAAAAATGGTGCCCTATTATCATCCATTTTTAGATATCAATGACCTTTTTTCACCTTTAATTTATGTATTTTTTGTCATCAACTTCCTCCAAACCCTATTATCTACCACTCTTCGTTAACATTTGGTTGTTAGTTTTATCTTTTATTTCTAGGTTTTCACTTCTCACATATGTTTTCCTATTTGGAAACCTAGTATGTTTCATTCCATCTGAACATTGTATTTCCCATTCATCCTATTAAAAGCATGTTTAATTAATTCTTTTTGCAATTTGTGTTTTCAAAAAAGGCATTTTCAAATTTCAAACCTTTTATTAATTAAATCAAAATTGAATTGTAATGACAAAAATTATTTAAGTGGGGTAAAATATAACACCCCGATATTTTAAAAGATGAACATCATGTTTGATAGTGTGTATAATATGAAAAACAATATTATAATAGAATATAACTCTTTGAGACTTTATGATATATATATTTTTAAATAAATTTAATCTATTAGATATTTTGGAATGCACGAAACACCGTGTTGGAATGAAACACAATTCCTTATTAAGATATTATTATTTAAACATGACTATTATAACGTAGCCATTAAGAATGAGGGTATGTATATTAATAACTAAATTATGAAAATTTTATGTTTTACACATGTATAAGTTAAATTCAATGGTTATATATTTACTAGAAAAGGTAAATTATTTTAGTGAATACTGAATTTTTTTTAATTTTAATTGAAAATCGCCTTTTAATTTAAATTATTTATAAATTAAAATTATTTTTTAAATTATTTTTAAAGTAAAATTATTTCAATTATATATAAATTAATCCAATTTAGGTCATTTAGATCATTTTAATATTTATTTTGTATAAAATAAATTTGTAATATTTTGAACAATTTCTCTTTATTGACTTATTTTAATGGGATTTTTAAAATTGAATAATTTTTTGGAATAAAAATATATTATATTATATAATATGGTCAGGTTAATATTTTACAAAAATTAATAGTTAAAAGTGTAAAAATTAATTTTTTCATTTAATGTATAAATGGATTTACCTGGGGTCAAACTAAAACTATAAGGGTTAGAATAACCTAAAATTTATTAATTTATATTTTATTGGAATATTTTGAACTTATAATGTATAATTATCTATTATACTACATTATTAACACCTTGGGTTTTTGAAAAACATTCGTACACCTTTTTCTTCTCAAAAATTACAAGTATGTCATTCACCTCACTTATAAAAGGCCACACCTATCCTTTCATATTCACACATTGAAGCCCTTTTAGTTTGGAAAATCCACGCCCAAATCAACTCCCAAACTTCCTCATATCATTCTATAATAATTATTCTTAGCATACATCTATCTTTGGAATGATTTGGAGAAAACCTAAGTAGTATACCTGATGAAGAGGTTACATTCTTCAATAAGCGTTTTCATTTTATTTCTGCCTCCAACACCTTAAATTATAATTAAAACATGATGATATAATAAACATTGTATCATCCATATAATTATAGGTTTTTAAGATTAGGTAATTTACTAAATTCATCCCCACTTCCAGCAAATGGGTTTTCAAATCACCATTTATGTGTAAGGTGCATTACTGCCTCGTGAACTGATGTCATTCATTTTTCCATTACCACCTCTCACGGTTGGGTATGTTGATGGATATAAAGTGTGTATATATATATATATATTATATTTATAAAATAATTATACAAATAGAGTAATTATATCATATATACCTTTATTAATTCTCATTCCATATGAGATACGATAACATCTCTTGTGTGTTTGGCAGACTAACGCATCGCTAAGTGATGTGATTCATCTTTCACTAAGAATTTTATAGGAAAGTGATAAAGATATATTTAATGATTATTTTTTATATTAATGAAATTATTATGATATTAATTACATATTTATCATTCATAAAATATAATATATTTATTTTTTATTCTTGCCTTTTTAGACACTGAAAGATGATAACATTGTTCGTGTATGTGTGTATTACCACCTTCACAAAGCGATGTGATTATCTTTTCTTCACCAAACTTCATGGATGATAGAAATATGTATATTTAAAGAATTAATATGGTATTAATTATATTATTTTCATTCTATAAGGTTAAAATATTACATATCTAATTTCCATAATGATCGTTGAAAAATGAAAATATTACCAATACATACATATGAAATACCGAGAAGTTGGGATGGCCTCCCAGCCCACCTAGAACACCTCAAGAATCAGAGTTTCACAATGTAATGGACCCCAAAACCCGGTCAATTACATCAGATAGTTCTCAAACTATTCTCACCTCGATAATATAAGAGAAAACCCGAAAGGAGAAGAGTGGGGTCTGAAAAACCAACCTCTAAAGAAACTTCTCATGGGAAAACTCTTCCGTTTGAAGGCTCGAACATACCCCCCCCCACATCTAGGAACACTTACACCATCCAACATATGAGTTAGGGAGTCCCCTCTCAAATGTCAGGATATTATCTTCTTTGGGTAGCACTGACTCACCTGCACAAGTTCAATCGCATCCACATTAATGCATCTTGATTAGCAGTCAGGTTTCCCATCATACACATTAGTGCACACACAAAGAATAGGGAATAAAGCACAAGCATTCCACATATATATTAATGCACAAGGTACAACACCACAAGGATCAGAACAGAACACAAAGTCAAAACAGCTATGGGTTCTGAACGCGTAACTGGGCCTCCCGCTCCTATGTGCTCTCTTCAAGCCCACCATGTCTCCACAACACACAGACCAAGGGGATGGTTCATCCACGAAGCACATTCTCCTTACGATCCTCGATCCTGATTTGTCATTCTATGAAGGTCACATCATCTTCGATATCTATCTCTCCCCAATCAATGACGTTGGAGTCGTACGGTAGATATCGACCAAGCTGGGACACATGGAATACATCATTTATCCTCTGTAGTGACATTGGTAGCGCTAGCTGATATGGAACTTCACCGACCTGCCGCAACACTTCGAATGGTCTGATGAACCTGGGAGAAAGCTTACTCCCCTTGTCGAACCTCCATTGTCCACGCCGAGGGGAGACCTTCAAGAACACATGGTCTCCGACCTCAACCTCTAAGGGCCTCCTCCTGGTATCATCATACGACTTCTGTCGGTCCTGAGCTGCCTTCATCCTCTCTGGTATAAGCTGAACCTTCTCTGTCGTGCTCTGCACCACCTCCGGGCCAAGAAGACCCGATTCCCCAACCTCAGTCCATCACACTGGTTAGTGAAACAACCTTCCATATAGGTCTTCGAACGGAGCCATGGCAATGGAAGAGTGATGAATATTATTGTAGGCGAACTCTACTAGAGGCAAGTGTCGCACCCATGATCCCCCAAAGTCCATAATGCATGCCCGCAACATATCCTCCAACGTCTGGATGGTGTGATCTATCTGCCCATCTCTATGGGAGTGGAAAGCAGTGCTAAGGCGTATCTTGGTGCCAAAGGCATACTAAAAACCCCTCCAGACCCGTGAGGTAATACTTGAGTCCCTTTCCGAGACTATGGAACTCAGGACTCCATGTCATTAAAATCTCTTACTTGGAATGTAATAACCTATATGAATGATTCCCTATACATTTCATTTAAATTATTCCCTATACATGTCATTTAAATCTCATACATGGAATTTAATTACAAAATATAATATTCCCCAAATAGGTAGAACACAGGGAATGTGTTATCTGAACCACATGCTATGTAGATGGGTTTTCCCAAACCAAAACGCCCTAAAACCCCTTTTTTATCAGAGAAAGCTATATATTGGATCACTGGGGTCCCAAGAATTAAATAATGGGATTAAAAATTGATTATTATAAATCTATAGTGATTTATGAAAATACATAGCAATAGAATATCTTTGGGAATACCCACTGAAGCATCACATGTTTCTGTGGTCCTCGGTTCCCGCATGATGTTCTGGTGCATCCTAATCTTCATGAAGGTTCCTCCATAATCATCCCACCCAATCTCTCTATTACTATACCATTTTCTCTCTCTTTCAAATGAAGGGGATAATACCATAGCGGCCTATGTGAGAAGCCATAGGTGAGAATGAAATGAAAAGAAAATAATAAAATGAAAAAAAAGAAAAAAAATAAAAAGGGGCCTGGGCTGGCCCTGTCACCTTACTTGAGTTTATGCCCTACCTAGAAATAAATCCCTATTCTATAATAAAAATAGAGTTGAAATCTCATTCTGAAACTCCGTTAATAATATATGGCCGAATGAACCTACATGAATAAATTATTATTGAATTAATTGAATATTAAATATTAATTATTCTGATAAATTTAAAATGGCTCTGAAATCTACCAAACTCTTGTACTAAGATAAAACACTATTCTGAGACCAAAAGAGTGGTCATAAAAATTATTCAACATAATTTTCTATGGAAAAATATCATTTTACCCCTTAAAAAAATAAAAAAAAAATTTAAATTTATGCTCAAATTTACAGTTTGGAAAATCATTGTCCTTATAGTCTCCCCAACACAAACCTTATCATCCCTGAGAAGCATGGTGGTAAGACTAGTAGACACTGTCTCACCCAAATATTTTTCAGAAAAAAATCTATCTTGATTGTCTAAAGACCAGTCTCATAGAATAAAAAACTGTCTGCTACATATAATATGTTTAACAGAAACAATCTTATACTCCCCACCATAGTAATATCCTTATCATCATATCCAAACCAAAAATTGAGATCAACGACTCATGGAAAATAAAAATTTCAACTGAAAAATAGTGTCACCACCCTCAAAAGGTCAATGGTGTACTACCCACCATATATATTACCTTATACCGCTCCTTGAGAACAACCTCAACAGGTTCCTCCACAAATAAAAGAATGAAATTTTTATAAAAAAGAATCTCAGCATAGAGTATATTCCCTCTCAAAATACATAGGATGATGTCATGATAGATCATGATAATTTATAATAATGAGTACACTAATATTTCGTCAAAATTCATGTACATCACTCTCGATCCATGCTCACACCAAATAGGATAAACATTCCTTTAATCAACTCTTAACACCACATCTCCCAACAGTGTGTGTCCAGGTCTAGCCATGGTTCAACCATCTTATGGAACCAAATTTATTCTTGATGTCATATCTACCATAGAGGGACATTATTTATTTTATCCACAACTCTTGGTAAACCATTTCCATGAAAAGTCATGAAATCATCGGTCCTCGGCTTGTACAAGGCCACTCATCGAATTATGATTTTAAACAACACTGTGAAAAACTAGTGTGTACCTTCATCACAAAACTCATACTCCTGTGAGTTATCCAACACTAGGATAAGCTAACCATACTATATGGAATGTTAGTCTCACTAATCATGAAGATCCCTTGTAACTCATGTTCAAAATTGGTAACCTCACATGTTCCATAGTTTATTCCATGACTTCCCATAAACTAATTTTGTTTTGATTATGAGCATCTACCCATGATTTGACTCCATTAGAAATAGAAAAAACACTGGTTTACAAGGCTAGGCACATGAGTATTTTTTCCTGCCGAAGACAGTCTTCATACCAAATCACTCGTGGTGATTTTCAAAAGATAAAGGCACCAACACACCTATACTAAAAAAACCTGATTACCAATAATGAATCAATCTGAAAACAAGAGTGAATCCAAGATCACTTCCTAAAAAGAAATTCAAAAACTCAATCCAACCTCACTTGTAGGTTTACATATATCAAAACAAAATGTTGATATACACGGGTCTGAGTCAAAACTTCATGCCTCTAGATCTCCCAACTATCCCTAATGATCATGTCTCGTAACTGGGTCACAAACTCTTACAAGGAAGATCAAAAGACCAAAACTCTCTAAATAAGGTAATTATTAGAATGACCTATCAGGATTAAAAATATAAACATGGACCATAACGGCTCAATTCCCACCGAGCATCCTAATAAGGAACTTCTCCTTGGAGGTCATGATACCAACACAAAAGATATACTGAATTGACTCTCATTAGGAATCCACAAACACTAAAACCACATTCTGGTCTAGTTCATGAGAATCCTTTTTGTACCTATCAACATTGTACTCAATTATATGAATAGATAACCAAAAATTAAGGTCGATTAATTATAATTCCATTCCAATCTATGTAGGAAGAAACATTATAGATTATTACTGAAACATTATGTAACCAAACCTAAGAAATAACACCCTATAAGGGGTATGAAAAATGGGATTCATATACCATAGACCTACTAGGGTCACTCCACCTCCCATGAATGAGGACCAAGTCATCAGCCTCACCACTAAATTACTCAATGTAGATATGTATATCCTATCACCTAAATGAAATATATATAAAAGTAGTCCTAATTGTGTATAATTACACCAAAAAACATTACAGTGAAAAAAAATTATGTTTTTTATGACACTTTAACTAATTATCCACTGTCATAAGGAATATCACACACTATAATTCTTATATCACGTGAATCCTACAAGAAATAGATGATGCAAGAGACAACTCATTACTTTACAATCCAAGATTCAAAATTAATCCCTAGACTCTTACTAAAAGGACATTATCTATAATTCTATAATAAATCATAACATTCATACAACATGTATTTCAATGTATCATAAAAAATAGTGAATAAAAAGAGTTTAGAAGAAATAAATAAACTAAAATAGAATATGTTATAATAATAAATGAAATTCTATAAAATCATGAACATTTATGTCATAAATACAACACTGGACACCCACTAGTTTTACCATACATATAAAAATACAAGACAAACTAAAAAATAAAAGTACATGGATTTATTACTAACTCCGATCCAGACCACATACCTAGTCACATGATAATGTCGAACTGCATCAGGCCAATCGTGAGAATCCACATGAGTATCTCCTCTCAGTATTGTAAACATGGGCCTCAGCCCTAACCACCATGCAATAATGATCAACCAGAAAAGTAGACATAAGGTCTGCACACACACTGAGGTTCATGTAAAGGTTTGAGAAATAATCTCAGCAATCCACTCCAATGATGAAACAATAAATATGCTTCCATAAGTGTATTCTCATGAAATATGCTCATCCTAGACAAGACTCAAATAAAAAAGGAAAAGAACACCAATAACATCATGTGAACTACAATCAATCACTGGGTTTATAATCCCAGTCAATCGGGTATCATCCTTCATGTATATTATATTTATATGTGTATATATGTATATTACCATACATTTAAATATATATAGTTACATTTTAATATACATGAGTTATTTGAATGAAGTAATACAAGACCAACAACAATCGCTCATTGGGGTCCATAATCCTAATCTTATCGACATCCTTTTCAAAGGAATTGTGTTGGATTTAATACCACTAAATCCTCGTATCATTAATTTGATCATTGGGTCTGTAATCCCAATTGAAAATTAACTTTATTGGCCTATACTATAAATTTCTCTGAGCAAGCTACGTAACCATTGAGGGATACTCGTCCTGACCTTAGGTTCACCCATACTCTACTATAATCACTATAGTAATTGATTATAGGGAAGTATGTATGGACATCCAGTGAAAGTTCATTGAGATGGATTCCAAGAATCTCATGCCATATTAATCTAGTCCAATGTCTGAGCCTTAGGTCCTAGTCTATAGTCTGTAATGACATTGGGACTCGGACGAACCCTACGGTTTTGACCCCTAGGCTATCTGTAAAAATAGATCATTGATGAGAGACCATGACCGCCCCTAGAGGTCTCTAATCAAGGTGATTGTAATATTCCCTATCACTTGGGAGAGCATAATAATCCATGAGTATCAAATGTTGTGAAACACCATGTGTAAAACTACAATCAATTAAATGATCACAGTGAGCATTGTAATCCCTATCGATCATAGGAACACGATCATCATAAGTATGTTAAATCGAGGAGAGTATAATCATCATCATCAAATGTAAACATTGGATAGATGAATCATCCTCATCACTCAGGAGATAATAATCATCCACTAGTATCATTAATAGGGATTCCATGATGGTATATCATTACTATAGGCTAAAAAACTATATAATTGGATGAATATATTGAAATCCCAATAATATAAAAATAAAATAATCAGAATCTGGATACAGGTCCCAGGTTGTATGTATGGGTATTCCAGTAAACATTTGAACTAATATAGATTTGAAGCCAGATCCCATGATATCACATTTGGGCATCCCAAGAGAATGGAAGACGAATTATGTTTGGCTCATCATCCACTAAATAGGATGTACCTATGGTAATCATCATCGCATCAATATTAAACCAGTGAAAATATAACAAAAATCGTGAGGGTGGGAGAAAATATAAACCCACCAATCCAACCACAACAACTTAGACTTACCATTTTGGAATAGGTTTTAAGGTTACACCTGCTACCGTCTCTACCCAAACATGATGTACTTTCTCAGGGTCATTAAAACAACGGGTCACCAACTTCATCCTTTAAGAAAGAATATTGGAGATGAATCTTACTCGGTATCCTCAATGTCTATACCTAAGTGAAGGCATCCTACTCTTGATCCTTAGATGAGAAGGTAGAAGGAGGAATCCTACAAGGGATCCGATAATGGTAAGTAAATATAGGCATCCTACTCAGGATCCTTATAATACTACATAGGAAAAGGTTTCTTATAGGGGACCCTCGAAAACCAAGTATGAAAGATTAGAAATCCTATATGGGATCCTTTGAATGATATAAAGGCAAGGGATCCTACAAGGTAATCCCATGGTCAACACATATGAAAAGGAATACCATAGGGGACCAATGGTAAATGGAAGAAGATAGAGGAATCCTAAATGGGATTCTCTATGAAAAAACATAAGTAGAGGAATTCTTTGGGGGATCCTCAAAAGAAACTGAACTCGTGGCCTCCTAGTCTGGAAGGGCACATCACTCAAGAGAGACATACTCAAAGGAAACTCTACACAATAATAGGTCATAGGAGATGGATCATGGACAATATGAGATCAAGGTATGAAACTAGGTATGATTTAACACCCAATATATCATTATAATTTCAATTTTCTATCTCATGAGTCAACTGGATTTGATTACTAGAGGAAGAACCTCTATGTTTTGGAAAATCCTAAAATGCCACTTAGGATTCCACAAATCACCTCAAGGGTTTTAGTACCAAGTTATACATGGAAAGGTACTCATAATTGGATACCAATTAGTAAAATTATGAATCATGGTTCTAAGAATACGAAAAGCACCAATGAGGGTAGCATGGGATAGTACACTGTATGTTTATATAGTACACGACATGTTCCCCTAATGTCCCATTTGGACATGTAGTCTAGTCGCACTTGGCATGTAAAAGCCCGAGTACATGATGTGTTGGACCTATACATGGTGTGTACCCTACACAGGGAATCTTTCAATGTAACTCACATGGCATGTCCATGTATATAGGTTTGTTGTGTAACTCTACATTGAATGCCACCCATATGGGGCCTGGTCGTGTACATTACATTGAATGTGCTCCTTATAGAGGTAGGTCGGTCGGGTACTTGGCTATACCACTGAATCCTTGTACATGGCATGTATATCCCCTACAAAATGCGTAAATCCAAAATATAATCTTCCTCAAATAGGAAGAACACAATAAGTGAGTTCTCTAAAGCACATACAATGTAGATGGGTCTTCCCAAATAGAAAGCCCCTGAAACGCCCCAAACCACCCATTTTCTAAGAAAAAGCTATAGATCATCCCACTAGGGGTCCAAATAAATAAAAAAGGAGAATAAAACTTGAAAAATAAAAATATAAAATGATTTATAGAAAAAATTAAAAAAATCATACCTTTTGGTGGAATTTGCTGATGCATCGCCTGTTTCCACAGTCCACGACTACCACATGATGATCCAACGTATCTTAAGCTCCCCGAAGGTACCTCATTCTACTTACCTCTCTAAAAAACTCTCTACCTATCCATATACCATTTTATATATTGGTCATGTGAATTGGGGAAGACCATAGGGGTGTGCGTGTGAAACTATATGGGATAAATAAAATAAATGAAAATAAGAAAATAAAAAGAAGAACATGAAAAGAAAAAGGAAAAGGGGTCAGGTTGGACCCAAAAAATGACTTGAGTTTATGACCTTCCTAGGAAAAACTCCCCATTATAGTCTCAATAAAGGAGAATAAATCTCAATATGATGCAATGTTCAAAATATATTTTCAAATGAACCTACATGAATAAATTAATATTTAATTAATTAAATATTAAATATTAATTATTCCACTAAAATTCAAATGGATCAAAAATATACCAAACTAAAATCCAAGGGTAAAAACTATATTCCAAAACTAATGTAGTGGTCATAAAAATTATTCGAGATCATATTCTAGGGGAATATTCCATTTTACCCTTTTAAAGAATATTAATGAAAAAAATTCAAATTTATGTGAAAATTTACAGTCTAAAAAACAATTTTCCTTACAATCAATGAGGTGGATATGAATTCATCCAAAAGAAATAAATTAATTCATATACAAATATGGAAATAGAAAGTTAAATTAAGTAAATTTGGAAGGGATATAATTAAAATCTAGAAAAATTATAGGTGAAATATAATTAGAGAGAGTATAAAACCAAAATAAAAGGAAAGATTTTGAGAGTCTCCTTACCTTAAGTCTCATTTGGTTTAATCACATTTAAACCTCATGTATTAAAATATATGTTTATTAAAAAATTAATATAGATGTATAATACCTTCATTTATTTTATTATTTTTCAAATATAATCATTTGAATTTATTTATTATGTTTTGGTAAAAATTAAAATTTTTTGACTTTATTTTTGTTTGAATTATTCCCTTTTTCATTTAAATATTATGGTTTTTATCATTTGAATTTATTAATTAGTTAAAATTCCACAGGAAACATAAATAATATTAATATAAATACAAACAGACACACACACATACACACACACACACACTATACATAGGCTATACTAAGTGATGATGAAGGTGGTGGGAAATAATGAATTTATAATATCTTCATAGGTGGGAAAACCAACCATTAATGAGGTATGTTAAGAGATAGAGAGAGAATGGTTGTATAAATATATTTTAAATAACATTTTTTGAGAAAAATATTGTCATAAATGTCATATTGATATGTTAATTAATAAATTTTGGTGGATTGATATAGAAATGAATATAAGAAAAAAATATTGTAAGAATAGAAATTGATGCGAAGTGGATGGAATGTTTCCCCATTCTTGATGTTTTCTCCTTTGTAAAGTCCCCAATGCATTAAAAACAATGAGTTAGGTGATAATAATCATATGTAATGCTCCTAAGAGACTTAATTTAACGTCCCGGTTCCAGAAGCCTCCCAGAGGTGCCTTGTACCCAGTTGGTCACATGGCCTCAAGCGCATTTCCCCAAATGCCAGAGGCTACCGACTAGCATTGAGGACCGTGGGTATGATAGTGGGGAAACTATGACCTCATTGGTAGAGTACATAGAGGAAGTAAACAAAGCATGAAATTGCGGAAGCAGTAAATATCCAACAACAATAAACAGCGGAAGAGTAAAAAAATAAACAACTGGAGCACACATGTATATATAAAATGATGCATCATACATATGTCTAAGAAAGCAGCCAAACAAGTCACAATGCTGAATACAAAACTAATCCAAAGTACAAAATAAAAGTAAACAAGCAACTTCTCAGCATCGCAGGCCTTGTCTTGGTCCCACGCTCTCCTGCTCCAAAGTAATCATGTACCAGAAGTTGAAGGGCACATTACCTTTTATATACCTGCAACAACATAGTCTGTTTGGGCTCAAAAGCATGACCCAAATAGGGTGTGAGACTAAATCCCAATATGCAACCATCCGAATATTTGTGCCTAATAGTCAGTGAGTATAAGTTAGGTAATATTACATTAATAAATTAACAGTAATAGTAAACAGCATGCAATAATAGTAAATAGTAACATGATGATATACAATAGTAATAAATCCAGAGAACAAAATGTTGTAGAGAAGAAAACAACTAACCACAACAGGAACCCCTCTGGGAAGTACTCACAGCCAACCCCTCTGGTCCTATCCAATAAGTACCAACAACCCTCTGGGTAGTGCACTCATCCTAACCCCTCTGGTTTGGTCATACGAAAATATAAGACTGTCTGGGGAAGCTCGCTTGGTTTATTCCCCTAATAGTCTAGGGTCGTCAGGGACTCTCTGAGGAAGATCACGTGGTCTAACCCTCTTATGGCCCCAAGGTCTATAAACTCTATGAGGAGATTACTCGGTCAATCCTCCTATAGTCTCAGGTCTATCATAGACACTCTAAGGAATCTCACTCAGTCAATTCATTCTCTATCCTGGAAAGGATTTAATGAAATTCAAACAAAGTAATGACTCTTAGAGGAAGCTCACTCAGTCTACCCTCATGTAGTATATAACATCCAAGACTCTCTAGGAAGCTAACTCAGTCTATCCCTTATAGTCTATAATATCCAAGACTCTCTGGTAAGCTTACTTAGTCTATCCCTTATAGTCTATAGCACTAGGTTCTCACGGTCCTGTTCCATTCAATTCATAATAATGCTATAAGGCCAAAGTACACCTACAGAGCTACATAGATAACCCGTCTATAGCATAAGAATCATATCAAGAATATCATTCCATCCTATAGTCATAAGGCATGGGAAACAGGTATAACATCCAAAGGCTAACAAGAACCACAGTTTGTAACAAGAACAAGGAATGGGAAAAACATTCAAGCATAGAAATTATCCACAAGCATGATCAAATTACCTCTACACAAGCATAAAATCATGGAAGGAAAACAACAGGGGAAAAACAGTAAGCATGCAATACCCCATTCACGGGTATTTGTGGAAATTTGCACATAAATTCAAAGACTTTGACCGGTAAGGCACAAACCACCTAACTCGATACTAGGAGATCAATATACTTTCACCACAAGTCTTGATTATCCTTAGAATGGCGTAGATCTATGAAAACACACAAAATGTTCAACCCACAATATCTCGAGAAAGATGGAAATTCATGGAATGAATCTCATGAAGAAGGAAGAGCTCACCATTGTAGTTCCAACGCAATCAACAATGGTCGATTCGGAAAACAGATGGAGGCTCGGGGGATCAGAGGTTGTTCGCGGCTATACGAGTTGCTCTCGGTCGAGCATCCTAGAGACGAAGGTGTTTTTGTAGATTAGGCGTGACCCCAGTCCATTTAATGAAAAAAATAAACTACACGGTGTGTAATTCTAGGGTACACATCGTGTACTTGTACTTTCAGTACTCCGCTTTAAGCGGCCTCCACATCGCCCATACACACCGTGTGTGTGCCCTGGACATGGACAACACACGGCCTAGCGCTGCATCAAAGTACACGGCATGGACTTATAAAGTACACGACATGTACTTTGAAAATTTCCATATTTTCCACTTTTCTTCAAAAAAGACCAAAAAAGGAAAAACACTCCTGAAATGAAGATTCAGGTTCTTACAAACTTCCCCCCTTAAATTAATTCATCCTCGAATTTCCCTAGAGAGGTGTAGAAAAGGAAATCCCGAACATCTCTAGCCACTACGATCGTGCATCGACCTCCCTCTCCCAGGTCTCATCCTGTACTCTCCCGTACTACCATAGCACCCATACCAGAGGAATAGACAGACCATGGAGAACCTTCATACTACGATCGACAATCCGAATAGGATGCTCCTCAAACGACACATCTGCTTCGAGCTCAACCTCCTCAGGTTGTAAAATATGAGATGAGTATGAAAATTATCGTTGGAGCTGAGAAACGTGGAAGACATCAATAATACCCTGGTACCTCTGAGGTAACTGCAACTTATAGGCAACTGGCCCAACTCTCTCCAACACCTCAAATGGCCCAACGTACCTGTAACGACCCAAACATTCATTAATGGAAATCCCTCTTGATCTAATTTAATGTCTCTGTATGTTTATATAAAATGTCATCTTCTTTGGTTTTATGATATGAATTTTGACCATTGATAATATAGTTGTTGAACAGTGATCACATGATTAGTATAAATATTGGGCTTTAACAAATACAACTTACTCAGACAAAAGAAGTGGTGACATCATTCAGTAGGATTTCTCCATACAAAGCCCATTTGTCGGAGCTCGGAAAAGAGGTGGCATCCTTGGGCTTTGCTCTTGACGAAGCCCAAGCTGAGCTTCATCATGTCATGCTCGAATGGGACCGTCTATGGGAAAAGTGGATGTTGATAGAGATTACCACTCAAGCAATGTTATCCGAGCCACCGCAAGAGTCTATCACCATCGTACAGCTTACCCTTAGGTCTTATGCGGCTGTTTTAAGGGGTTATGTAACAAATCGATAGTACTATGTTCGTGTACATTATTTTTTGTATATTAGAATGTATATATGTTCTTGTCATCATTGATACATTGTAAATAGTTTTTAAAGTACAAATAGTGTTTTTAGTTATTATTTAATTAAGAATTATATTTTATTAAATTATGGGATTTTTGAATTAAATAATATTTTAATAAAATATTATTATTATTATTAAATTAATTATTATTAAATATAAGTGATCTTATAATTTTATGAATGCAATTATAATTTTTATTACGGTTTGAAAGCTATTTCTGTCAAATCCCATGAATTTTTGATAAATGTCGGTTTTTATTTTAAAAATAAAAGTTAACTTATTTAGAAAAATTATTTTAATAAAATAAATGTTATTTTTTGAATCAAGATGTCGAAATTATCCAACGGTGAATTTTTCATAATTTTCTGAGACAGTAAAATTTTTGGGTAAAAATTAAATACCGTTTAAATATATAATGTGTTTTATGTCATCATAATGACCCAATAGTGATGTAATAAAATACAATAATCTTTATTTTCTGCCAATATATGTTTTACCATTTAAATAATGTTATTTTGGGTTTGTTTGACTTACTTTTCAAAGCATTAATGGACCCCTCAAGACTTATTAAACACCTTGTCTTTTTAAATTGTTTTTTATGGGAGTGTGACTCACCTCCACATAAGAAACCCTATTATTTTAAGAATTTCTGACATTGGACTTATAAAAAAATGTTTTCCTCTTCCCTTTTCCAAAAACCATGGGCAAAAATCATGGGATGGTTTGTGGTTTGGATTAATTTAATATTAGGGGTCCCAAACCTAAACAATAAATAATTCCCTCACCTTTCCTATATAAACCCACCCAAGGTCCCACTTCCTCCTCACTCAAAGTGTTTGGAGTTCTTCCATACTCTCTCTTACTCTCTCTAGAATCCTCCGAAGGTGCCCCAAGCTCCCAAGAAGCCTCTCACAAGCCTCTCTGTAGCCTTTGGAAGCACACTCCCACGTAATGGTTTTTTCTTGCTTTCTCTTTTTTGTCAAATTTTCATTAAGTTGTTTTTCCGATTTAATTTCAATTATGAATGTTGGGGTATGGTTTCTCACCTCCCCCGTACCACCCTCTTATTTTTTGAATTATGCGATACCCCTTTCTCTTTCATTAAATGCCTCCCATGTACACCCGTTATTATGCCGACATTCTGAAAGGAACTTCTCTCTCCTCATTTACATTCAAGCAATACTATTGTATCATGAAACTAAATTCAATTATAATTGTTGGGAAAAGTATCTATATGAACTCCTTACTATCCATTACATTTATATATGATTAGGAACCCCTTTCTCTCTCATCAACCATTTTTATGAATTCTTATGTCACGCCGTTACGCTGTCGAAATTGCACCGATTTTCTAAGTCAATGCCACTGCTGGAATGAGGGTGTACTCGTGCTTCATGTTGAATGAGTATTTACACATGCTCCATGTGCAATGGGCCTTGGCTCTTGCTAATTCAATGTTAACTGGTGTGGCCACATTTCCATGTTATGATTAACATGTTTTATCATGCCTTTATGTTCATGTTTCTCTTTTGATATATTTATATGACTAATCTAAAATAAGTATTGTACACTTCATGTTATTCCATGTATATTCCCTTACTGGGATTTATAGCTCACCTTTTTCTTATGCATGTCCTCTGGTTATCCCATGTAATGATACGTACGAGGGAATGCAGTTGTCATGTAATGTAATTTTTCAATTAAGATGTTTAATTTCATGTTTAAAGTTTTTATGTAATGATCCTAATCCCTAAAGACACTAAACCTCTCAATCTTATTTGTTTTATCAAGTGAAATTTTATCTAATAAATCATGTATAAGTTTAACTAAAAAGAAGGGTTGTCATAGTTGGTATCAGAGGATAGGTTTATTTATTTTTGTGATTAGGACTAGAAAACTCTAGTAAAGCCTTGGAGAGGAGACTAAGTATAATAAAAACATCCCCATGTTTTGGTGAGTATTGATTAAGTGGATTATTAAGCAAATACACCCCTGTCTAGATACGAGAAGGTAGAGGCGACTCTGGCATAGATGTATCCTAGGGTTAAAACCCGAAAACACTGCTTTGAGCTAGAATTGAAGAGGAACTGGTGCATGACAACGGGCCTTGTTGTACTCTTGGTTACGACACTCCTGGGGGATATGTTTTGACAAATTCACATGCTTTTTATGAACCCTTATTAAGGGAAATAAAAAAATTCCCTTAAGAATATATGTTAGAATGTAGATCATGAAAATCATTTATTGAAGCCTATAGAATCATGATTTAAGGAAATAATAGTTTATTTAAAAGTCATCAAATTTTGTCTTTGTACTACCCGTTATGTGTTACCCCTAGATTTCCTTTTATTCCAGCCAATGGTCGGTAATAGGAGGACTCGGGCTAACAACCGATGTGAAGATCAGTGTGACGACTGTACTAATGAGATGCCCAATCCAATGGGAGCTGGAATCGCGATCTTTGTCACACTTCTATCTCAGCTAACTTAGTTTTGAATCGAAACAAGAGTCAAGAGGAACGTTCAACCCCCCCTAAGAAAGAACAAGTCACTATCGAGAGCTTCATGAGACAAAGGCCTCCTACTTTTAGTGGATCATCTGATCCCATGATCATTGAACAATGGATAAAATCCATTGAAAAGATCTTCTCAATCCATCAATGTTCTGAACAAGAGAAGGTTCTCTTGGAGGCTTATCGTATAGAGGGTGAAGCTGATTAATGGTGGACATTGATAAAAAATACGAAGCCTAAGGAGGAGATAGAGGAGTTGGAATGGATGGATTTCTGGAAGATGTTTTTCGTTAAATATTTTCCTTGCACCCTCCGGTTTAAGATGGAAAGGGACTTCATTTCTCTCAAGAAAAAATACAAAGAATATATTGGAGCATACGAGGAAAACTTCAGAAGGATTGCACGATATGCTTCTAGCTTTGTCGTTACCCCTGAATGAAATGTTGACCACTTCTTTGGTGACCTGAAGCCTAGCATGTGGAAAGCATTGGCGATCCGTGACTTCGACAGTTATAAGGAAATTGTCCAATGTGCCCTCAAGGTCGAAATGGAGATCGGAGAATCACAGGGGTATCATGGGGATAAGAAGCATAAGGTGGAATTCAATGCTGGTGGTACGATGGATAAATCCAATGGTTCTAAGAAGATCCAACACCCCACTTTCCAAAAGTGTGCACTGAAGCACCCTGGAAATTTTCTTAAGGGGACAAGGAAATTCTTCCAGTGTGGAAGGGAATGGCACCTAGATATTAACTGTCGGCAAGAAAGACTTGTAGCTGTGACAGAGGAGAGGAACGCTCCGTTCGAACCTCAACGAGTTCTTAAATGCTACAATTGTAAAGAACCAGGTCATTTTGAAAATCAGGGCATTAATACAAGGGTTTTTTGAGGAAACCAACAACCTCCAAGGCAGCAAGTAAGAGTTTTTTCCATCACTTCTGCCGAAGTGAACCCCGAAAATGAAGTGGTGGCAGTTACGCTAGTTATTCATTCAAAAATAGCAAACATACTTTTTTATTCAGGTTCTACGCATTCTTTTATATCTCGAATGTTTAGTAGAACAATCCCAACACCACCACAAATCATGGAAGTGAAGATGTCGGCGAGTACGAAAAATGGGACAATCATTACATCCCAAGAATATAAGTCATACCCTGTTACAATCTATGGATTTAATTTTCCGTCGAACCACGTCATACTCCCTCTAGTGGAATTTGATGCAATTCATGGCATGGATTGGATTTCCTTATATAGAGCCATCATAAATTGTCGGGAGATGGAAATCACACTCCATATGGAGAATCAAACCCCGAATATTTACAAGTGTAAGGAGGAAGATGAATCTCATTTAGCTCCATTATCTCAAGCATGGATATTACTGCCCTATGAGAACGCGTATCTAGCTCAGATGATTAAGTCCAAGGAAGATACCACCCTTTAGGAAATTCCAATTGTGAGGGAATTTGTTGAAGTGTTTCTTGATGAACTGTCTGGTCTTCCTCCTAGAAGAGATGTTGAATTCTCAATTGAACTTATACCCCGGGATTTACCAATATCCAAGACTCCGTATAGAATGGTTGTTGTAGAGCTTGAAGAACTTAATAAAAAACAACAGGAGAATCTGGATAAAGGGTTTATACGTCCAAGTGGTTCACCATGGGGTGCACCAGTAATCTTCATCAAGAAGAAGGATGGGTCAATGCGCCTTTGCATCGATTATCATGTGCTCAAAAGAATCCTGATAAAGAACAAGTATCCTCTCCCACGAATTGATGACTTATTCGGTCAGCTGTGTGGAGAACAATACATCTCCAAGGTAGACTTGCGGTCGGGATATTATCAAGTAATGGTGATGAAGGAAGATATCCCCAAGACTGCTTTCCACACAAGATACGGGAACTATGAAATCATAGAAATGCCTTTCGGACTCACTAATGATCCATAAGTCTTTATGTACATGATGAATAGAGTATTTAGAGATTAACTCGACAAATTTGTGGTAGTATTTATAGGTGATATTCTAATATACTCCAAAACTAAGCAGGATCATGAGGAGCATTTAAGAAATTTACTAGAGACTTTTCACAAGGAGAAGCTCTATGGAAAGTACAACAAGTGTGAGTTCTGGTTAAAGGAGGTCTCATTCTTGTTACATATCATCACATGCAATCGGATATTTATGGATCCCTCCAAAACAAATGCAGTTGAGGGATGGCTGAGGCTAACATCGATAACAGATATCTGTAGCTTCTTGGGGTTAGCTGGATATTATCAACGATTTGTGAGTAATTTCTCACGACTTTCCAACCCTCTTACCAAGCTAACTCGGAATGGAGTAAAGTTTTCATGAATTGATGAATGTGTAGAAAGCTTCAAGGAGTTCAAAAGGAGGCTTATCACTGCACCCGTGCTCACTCTACCCACAAGTGGGGAACTTTTGTGGTATTTAGTGATGCTTCAAAGAAGAGACTAGGAAGTGTACTGATGCAGAATGATAAATTGATATCCTATACCTCAAGGTAGTTGAAAATCCATGAGAAAAACTATCCAACGCATGATATGGAGTTGGCAGCGGTGATCTTTGCCTTGAAAATCTGGCGGCCTTATCTCTATGGGGAGAAATGTGAGATATATACTGACCACAAGAGTCTTAAATATATGTTCAAATAGAAAGAGATTAATATGCTCCATAGAATATGGATATATCTCATCAAGGATTATGACATTCAATACATTACCACCCTGGGAAAGAAAACAAGGTGGTAGATGCCCTAAGTAGAAAGGACCCAGCGATACTATCAATGATGATAATTGAGAAGGATCCAATCTTCTTAGACTTGATGAAGATGGATATGGGAATCATAAATAATGGAACATCATCAATCCTTTCACAAATGGTTTCTCAACAATCTCTTTTGGAAAGGTTAAAGGATTCTCAAAAGGATGATGTGGGAATTCAGGAAAAAGTGGAAGCTATAAAAAAGGGAAATCCTCAGAGTTTAATGTTAATGAAGAAGGAATTGTGCGAATTGGGAAAAGACTATGTGTTCCATCAAGTCCGGAGCTGAAGAAAGAACTTTTGGATGATGCACATAGTTAAAATTTCTTTATTCACCATGGGAGCACAATGATGTATCGGGATATCCGAGAGAACTTTTTGTGGGGTAATATGAAGAAAGAGATTGCTGAATATACATCAAAGTGCCTTGTGTTCCAGCATGTAAATGCAGAGAGGTAGAAGTCTAAGGGGATGATGCAACCATTTCCCATACCGGAATGGAAATGGGAGAAAATCACCATGGACATTGTCACCAGACTTCTATGGATATACAAAGGAAAAAATGCAATCTGGGTTGTTGTGGATCATCTTACAAAGACTGCACACTTCATTTCTATTCGGGAGGATTTTTCATTGGATCAACTGGAAGAGATATATATCATGGATGTGGTAAGGATTCATGGAGTTCCACTATCTATCGTGTCTGACCGAGATCCAAGATTCACCTCTATGTTTTGGAAGAGTCTTCAACATGTTAGGAATACTGATCTGAACTTCAATACGGCCTATCATCCTCAAAATGATGGCCAATCCGAGCGGACTCTCTAAACACTTGAGGACATGTTGAGAGCATGTTCAATGGACTTTAAAGGAGGATGGGATCAACATCTTCCTCTGGTTGAGTTCTCTTATAATAACAGTTTCCACTCGAGCATCCAAATGGAACCATATGAAGCCCTATATAGGAAAAGGTGTAGAACACCAGCATGTTGGGATGTGGTCAGTGAACGTAAGCTGCTTAGACTAGAAATGGTCGAAGAAATGGTGGAGAATGTGAAAACCATTCAGCAGCATATCAAGGCTCCAAAGAGTCGACAGAAGTGTTATGTAGATAATCGTCGATGAGACATTGAGTTTAAATATGGAGACATGGTGTTTCTATGCATATCTTCGTGGAAGAAGGTCATGAGGTTTGGAAATAATGGTATGTTAAGTTCAAGGTACATCGGACCCTTCAATATTCTTGATCGTGTCGGGGCTGTGGCCTATCGACTAGCACTTAAACCTACCATGGTCAATGTACATGATGTCTTTCATGTATCCCTCTTAAGGAAGTACACACTGGACCCTTCACATGTACTCTCTTCGGAGGTGGTACAATTGGAAGATGATCTTTTTATGAGGAGCAACAATTGAAGATCTTAGATCATAGAGAAAACGTCCTAAGAAATAATACAATGCCCCTTGTCAAGGTGTTTTGGAGAAACCACATGTTTGAAGAAGCGACTTGGGAATCAGAGGAAATGATGAAGCTGAGCTACCCACATATGTTTTAGTGTGGGAAAAGGAAAATTTCGAGGGAGAACTTTCTTAAGGGGGGAATATTGTAATGAACCAAAGATTCATTAAGGGAAATCCCTCTTTATCTAATTAAATATCTATGTATGTTTATATAAAATGTCAAATTATTTGGTTTTATGATAAGGATTTTGACCATTGCTAATATAGCAGATGAACAATGATAACATGATTAGTATAAATATAGGGCTTTAACAAATCCAAATTACTCAAACAAAATAATAGATGGCATCATCTAGTAGGATTTCTCCATACGAATCCCATTTTTCAGAGCTCAGAAAAGAGGTGGCATCCTTGGGCTTCGCTCTTGACGAAGCCCAAGATGATCTTTATCATGTCATGCTCGAACAGGACCGTCTACAGGAAAAGTGGAAGTTGATAGAGATTATCACTTTAGCAATGTTATCCGAGCCACCCCAAGAGTCTACCACCATCGCACACCTTACCCTTAGGTCTTATGCGGCTGTTTTCATGGGTTATGTAACAAATCTATAGAACTATGTTCGTGTAAATTATTTTTTGTATATAATAATGTATATATGTTCTTGTCATCATTGATACATTGTAAATAGTTTTTGAAGTAAAAAAAGTGTTTTTAGTTATTATTTAATTAAGAATTATATTTTAATAAATTTTGTGATTTTTGAATTAAATAATATTTTCATAAAATATTATTATTATTATTAAATTAATTTTTATTAAATATAAATGATATTATAATTTTATGACTGCAATTATAATTTTTATTAAGGTTTTAAATCCATTTCTGTCAAAACACATGATTTTTTTATAAATGTCAGTTTTTATTTTAAAAGTGAAAATTAACATATTTAGAAAATTATTAAGATAAAATAAATGTCATTTTTGGAATCAGGATGTCAAAATTATCCAAGGGTATATTTTTCATAATTTTATGAGACAGTCATATATTTCGGTAAAAATTAAATACCGTTTAAATATATAATGTGGGTTATGACATCATAATGAGCCAATAATGATGTAATAAAATACTATAATCTTTATGTTCAGACAATATATGTTTTACCATTAAAATTATGTGATTTTGGGTTTGTTTGACTTACTTTTCAAATCATTAATGGACCCCTAAAGACTTATTAAACACATTGTCTTTTTAAATTGTTATTAATGGGAGTGTGACTCACCTCCACATAAGAAACCCTATTAATTTAAGAAGTTCGGACATTGAACATATAAAATATTGTTTTCCTCTTCCCTTTTCCAAAAACCATGGACAAAAACCATTGGATGGTTTGTGGTTTGGATTTATTTAATATAAGGGGTCCCAAACCTAAATAATAAAGAATTCCCTCACCTTTCCTATATAATCCCACACAAGATCCCACTTCCTCTTCACTCAATGCCTTTGGAGCTCGTCCAAACTCTGTCATACTCTCTCTAGAATCCTCCCTTGGTTCCCCAACATCCCAAGAAGCCTCACACAAGCCTCTCTCTAGCCTTTGGAATCACACTTACATGTAAAGGTTTTTTCTTCCTTTCTCTTTTTTGTCCAATTTTCATTAAGTTGTTTTGACCTTTTAGTTTCAATTATGAATGTTGGGGTATGGTTTTACACCTCCCCCATTCTGTCCTATTATTTTTTGAATTATGGATGACCCCTTTCTCTCTCATTAAATGTGTCCCATGTACACCTGTTACTATGCTGAAATTCCGAAAGGAACTTCTCTCTCCTCGTTTACATTAAAGCAATAATTTTGTATCATGAATATAAATTCCATTACAATTGTTGGGACATGTATCTATACGACCTCATTACTGTACATTACATGTAAATATGATTAGGAACCCCTTTCTCTCTCATCAAACATTTTTATGAATTCTTATCTCATACCGTTACGCTGCTGAAATAGCACCGATTTGCTAAGCCAATGCCATTGTGTAGTGAATACCAGGCCCATTTCTCCATCAAGGGTATTCACATTTATGAAAATTTACTTAATGATTATAAAGATTCATTTATGAATTCCACATTTCTTTATCATGGAATAAATTATTATGTTTTATGAATCCATGTTTTATGATCCATGTGGCACACTTATACATGAAATGAAATGTTTAAGAAGGGTGCACCCTTATAGCGCCTCAATGCATTGGGTAAAGTATAGTATCATGATACAACATGTGAAATGAGTGTCGAATCATGCTAATTCAAGTGAAACGTGTGTTTACTCGTGCTTCATGTGCAATGAGGATTTACTCATGCTCCATGTGAAATGGGCCTTGGCTCATGCTAATTCCATGTTAAGTGTTGTTGCCACATTTCCATGTTATGATTATCATGCTTTATCATGCCATTATGTTCATGTTTCTCTTGTGATCTATTGATATTCTTAATTTCTAACTTGTACTGTACTCCTCATGTTATTTCATGTGTATTCCCTTACTGGGCTTTATAGCTCACCCTTTTCTTATGCATGTCCTTAGGTTATCCCATGCAATGCTATGTACGAGGGAATGTAGTGGTCATGTAAAAGAAGTTTTCAATAAATTTGTTGAATTTAATGTTTGAAGTTTTAATGTAATGATACTAAGCCCCAAAGACACTAAACCTCTCGATCTTCCTTATTGTATCATGTGATGTTTTATGTAATAAATCATGTTTAAGTTGTATTAAAAAACACTGTTGTCATAGTACCGCGATGAAAACTTACCCTGTCTCTAAATCCTCTTGTGTCCCAACCTTGGTGTGACATGCAATAAAACCTGATACCTGACCTCAAACTCCAGAGGTTGTCTCCGCTAAACAACATAAGACTTCTATGGAGACTGTGTTGTATCCATCCTCTTTAGAATCAACTCTATCTGCTCTGAGGTCTCATGAACAAGACGAGGTCCCATCAAAGCTGCCTCTCCTACCTCCAGCCAGCACAAAGGTGATCGACATGGCCTACTGTAAAAAGCCTCATAAGGTTCCATCTGAATAGTCACCTAAAAACTGTTTTTATAGGAAAACTCCACAAGAGGAATATTCTTATCCCAAGAACCTCCAAAGACTATAATGCAAGCTCAGAACATATCCTCAAGCACCTAAATCATACACTCGGACTGGCCATATGTCTGGGCATGTTATGTTGTACCCAAAAGTACATGTTTACCCAAAGCCTTCTAAAGCCCCTACCAGAACTGAGAAGTAAAGTGTACATCCCTATCTGAAACAATGGAGTGTGGAACTCCATACAGACGTACAGTCACTCGGATGTAAAACCGTCCTATCTCATCAACAGTAAAGGTCTCCTTAATCTCCAAAAAGTGAGAAACCTTCGAAATCCTATCGATGATAACCCAAACAACAACAATCACTCGAGGTGACCTCGGTAACCCTGTCACGAAGTCCATTGCGACATTGTTCCACATCCACTTGGGAATGGGTAACTGTTGTACAAGCCCTGCTAGTCGCTGATGCTTTGCTTTCACCTGCTGACAAGTAGGACATCTCATGACAAAAACAACAACATCTCTCTTCATACCTGGCCACCAGTACTGGCGGTGTATAACACAAAACATCTTTGTGATGCGAGGATGAACTTCCCAAACCGAAGAATGAAAGTCCCACATCAGCTCCTCAAGTATATCTACTGGCACCCATACACATCCAAAGAAATTCAAGATCTCATCCTCTCCCACTGTCCATCTCGGAAGAGGGTACTCTCCTAACAATCTCTACCGTTGGACAAAGCCTTCTGAGTCTTATAGCTGCCCCATCCGTACCTGATCAAGAAGAGTTGAGTTAACAGGTACAGAAGAAGGAAAAGTATATCCCTGTCTATCGTGCACCTCCAAGTGCATCTCAGAGAATAGAGCGATAAGTTTCCACTAACTGTTGGTCTCCTGAACTGGATGAATCTGAGTTCTCCTACCCAACGAATCAGCCACTGCATTGTCATTTCCCAGCATATAGGCAGGCTCAAATTTGAAGGACTGAAGATACTCGACCCACCTTCATTGTCTCAGATTCAGATCTCGCTGAGTGAAGATGTACATGAGACTCTTGTGGTAGGTGAAAACCAAAAAGTTCTCTCCCAGAAGGTAATGTCTCCAAAAGCTTATGGCATGAACAACAGCTGCCAAATCCAGATCATGTGTCAGCTAGTTCCTCTCGTGTGGCTTCAACTACTGAGACCTATACACAACAACTCCATATCCCTGTATAATCACAGCTCCCAATCTGACACCTGAAGCATCACAATAGACTATATAGATCTTACATGGCTCTGGAAAGACTAGTGTCAGTTCTGACGTCAACCTCTCTTTCATCTCCTGAAAGGCTTAATAACATGAATCTAACCATAATAACTTCTCCCCTTTCTTGGTCAGACCTGTCAACGGTGCTAAAAGGCATGAAATGTCATGTATGAAAAGCCTTTAGTATCTAGCAAACCCTAGAAAACACCACACCTCAAAGAAGTTCTTCAGCTGCTCCCTGGAAACTACTCCCCTCACTTTCTCTGGGTCTACAGATACTCTTGTCTCTGAGATAAAATGACCCATGAAGTGAATCTAATCAATCCAAAAGTGTCATTTCGAGATCTTAGCATATAATTGATTCTATCTCAGTGTACTCAGAACAATCTCAAGATGGGTAGAATGGTCGTGTCAAATGTGAGAGTACACCATGTTATCATCCATGAAGACCACCATGAAAGATTCCAGGTATGGATGAAACACTTGGTTCATCAGTGCCCTAACAACTGATGGGGTGTTTGTGAGACTGAACGGCATGACTGTATAATCGTATAGACCATACATGCTCCTAAGGGCTATAAGAGATATATCTAATGGTCTAACATGTAATTGATGATAAACGAACCTTAAATCATTCTTTGAGAACACCCCGGCTCCTCGAAGCTGATCAAAGAGGTCATAGATCATCGATTAGGGATATCGGTTCTTTACCGTCAATTGCATTAGCTTCCGATAATCCACGCAAAGCCTAAGGGTGCCGTCTACCTTCTTCGCAAACAGGACAGGCGAACCCCACGAAAAATTACTGTTTCCGATGAAACCCTTTGCCTGCAACTTCTACATATGCATCTTGAGCTCCTGCAACTCAGGTGTAGCCATCCTATAAAGAGGAATGGACACTGATGATGTTCCTAGCATGAGATAAATCAAGAATTATACCTCACACTTCGGAGGAAACCCTGAAAAGACCTCTGGAAAGACTTCCCTAAAACAATCACCCACTGGAGGAAAGTCAAAATGTGAAGTCCCTTGGTTATCCAGATATAGACTAGCAATCTGGTCTATAACTCCACCTAGCCCTTGATATTCTGGTCCACCTCTACCCACCTGGACATCCCAATCACCTCTATTAAGAATAGATCCGCCCTCTGGTGATCAAAACTCACCCTACAACGATTGCAATCGATGACTTCTTGGAAGGGAACTAACCAATCCATACCAAGAATGACATCATAGCTTGTCATCTCTAGGACATAGAGGTACCATAAGAAGTGACACCCTACAACCTCAAGAGGGAACTCTCTGCATTGACTTACGCTAGACGTCCTCATTCCCAATGGTGTATCAAGAGTCAACATGTTGGCAGACGAAAAGATACAGAGCCCAAGGCTCCCCACAACATCAACAGAGATAAAACAATGCAAAGCACCAGTATCGAAAAGGGTTGAAGATAAAACTAAGGCTACTAAGATCATACCTCGAACTGTAGAAGGGTCGGGATCTTGCTCTGGATGGGTCTACTCCACAGCGATTGTTTGGCCTGTTCTGCAACCCTGTTCCCCTGGCTGACCACTATGAGTTGATCCACTCAATTGTCACTGGTAACCTGGTGACTGACCACCATGGCCGCAACCTCCACCTTGGACCGAACGGACGGAAGAACCCAAGTTCCCAGACTGGTGAGAAACTGGCAATACATCACCTGAATGCGGGGTCATATAAGAACCCATAACACTAGCTGTAGGCGAGAATATCTGACAAAAATGCTGAAGACGACCTATCTTGCCTCAAGATCAGCACTCCAAAGGGTCTCTCTGGCACTAAGGCCTAGTATGACCACTCCAACCACATTGGTAGCATACAACCTGGCTACCTGAAGAAACATTCCGCTACCCTGATCTTCTCGAGAAGACTTCCTGATGTGCTTCCTGCTATCAGTAGAGGGAACACTAGTTCTGGATGTCGAACCACCTTGGCTCACTGCTCCAAAATCCCTCAGATTGCGCTCAGTGATCAGCACCTGATTAACGATAGATGATATCAACGTAAACCTAAATATATTCACCTGGTATTGGATCTCCTACCTGAGACAGTCCTAAAACTTCCTAGCAAGGAACAACTCATCTCTTGCGGGAATCGGTGTGAAGCGCTGCAGCTCGATAAAGCGAGATGAGTACTCTATAACAGAAAGCGTACCCTACATGAGACTCATAAAATCCCGGACTCGGTCGTCCCTCAAGGTCTCCGAATTAAAGTAATCATAGAAGGTGCACCAGATCTCATCCCATGTCATACTCTACTGGTGCCCTGACTGTGATATCACCTCCCCCCACTTCTTGGCGGTGTCTCGGAGCATATAAGTAGCCAGATTTAACCTTTTATCTGGAGGTATCTCTAGATGCTTGAAGATCATTAGCGTGGCCTCTAGCCACAACTCTCCGGACTGGGGTATTCCATCCCCTGAGAAAGTATGAGGATGCTGATGTTGGAAATCCCGAGTCAACTCAGCCATCGATGGGGCAGGAGGCAGTGCTCCCGGATAGGTCTGCATCATCCTCAGGAGGTCCTCCCTGAACCATGCATCGACACCTGCAACGGGTATAAATGGTGGTGCCAAGGCTAGCACAGCAGGAGGATCTATAGGAGGTCCCTGATCGGCCATATCCGGTGTCTGATCACCATCTGGCATCTGATGTACAACTGAAGGACGTCTCAGAGGCATAACTCTGAAAGATCAAAAGAACACCTTAGATCTGAAATATCAAATACTAAGAACACAAGATTACAAGACGGGAAAATGAGAAAGAAAAATTTAAGTTTTATACAACACGACTACACAGCGTGTATAAAACCACAAGGTGTGTTCTTTAAAGCCATTCACATGGGCATGTACTTCTGCAACCCTTTGTCGTGTAACACCCCAAACTACACGAAATTTTGTCCCCACACATGGTGTGTACATGGGATCCATTACCCTGCCTGAGTCTCTTTACACGGCTAACTCACACATTATTATTAACCCTAGACTACATGGCGTGTTCACTAAGGAAATGGAATGTACTAGACAAGGTTTTGGTGACCCGTGTTTTTAGTTATACAGCCAACTACATGAATGACCCTTACACGGAGTGTTCTGAACAAACACGGTGTCTATAAGAGAGATAACACAAACCCATGTTGTTTGTGACACGGCTGGGTACCAAGAACAAGAATACATGGCGTGTTCATTCAAAACACAGTGTGTACCACACAAGCTTCCCCGACCCGTGTTGTTAATGACACAACCGGGTACACGGCTCAGTGCTACACGACGTTTAACGACCGTACACGGTGTGCTCCTGAAAAAGTTTTCACCACCCCATGTTTCCGCTCACATACTATGCGACATGGATTAATCTACACAACGTGTAGTCAAGTACTTGCCGTTTATTTTGGGTTTTTCTGGCCAGTAGCTCAAAACCTGCACCGAATCCCATAAAACACAGAAAAACAAACATGGAGGTGCCAAATTCCGATCTGTGAGGTCCCATACTCCCCTCTAATCAAATCATGAAATCTCCTACATATCATATACAAGGTAAAAAAGTAAATAATCCACAAAACATCGATTCATGAGGGCCCATAACCCTCAAGAATAAAATTTTTTCATTCATTTAAGAAAGTTACACGACAAAAATTTCTCTATCCAACTACAGGGATTCCATAAAAGAATCTACCACAACCACATGCATAATCAACATAATGTATATCACAACAACATGGAATATCTAATTCACCCTAGATGGCATGGAAAGAATGCATGGAATGTGATTTCTAACAAGTTCTTATATGATGCCTGAGATGGCATACCCTCATATCATTGGGTTGCGAGAGAAATAGAACTAAAATAGCATAACAATAACAACATAGGGCATGTGAATCACTGTAGGTGAAATCATATCAACTGTAAAATCTCAAAACCAGAAAACTGGAATAAACGCGGTAGATTGGCTTTTCCTTGTACACGAGTTAGCTACTCCCGTGATAAACTTATTACCAAGTACTGAATCCGTCCTATCCCTAGCTAAAGCCTCCAAACAGTAAATCAAGAGAAAATAATTCATCTGATACCACTTTGTAATGTACCGGTTCAAGAAGCCACCCAGAGGCGCACCGTACCCGGTTGGTCACATGGCCTTAAGCACATTTCCCCAAATGCAAGAGGCTGCCGACTAGCAGCTAAGGCCTTGGGTGTAAATGCGGGGAAACTATTCCCTCATTGGAAGAGTACACATCAGAAGTAAACAAAGCATGCAATAGCGGAAGTAGTAAATATCCACCAATAATAAATAGTAGAAGACTAAAACAATAAACAACTGGAGCACACATGTATATATGAAAAGATTCACGATACATATGTCTAGGAAACTATCCTAACAAGTTACAATGATGAATAAAAAACTAATCCAAAGTACAAAAGAATAGTAAAAAAGAAACTCCTCAGCATCGCAAGCCTCGGCTTGGTCCCATGGTCGCCTGATCCAATGTAATCATGTATCAGATGTTGAAGGGTGCTTGACCATGTCTATACCTGCAACAATATAGTCTGTTTGGGCCCAAAATCATGACCCAAACAGGGTGTGAGACTAAATCCCAGTAGGAAACCACCTGAAGATATGTGCCTAATAGTCAGTGACTATAAGGTAGGTAATAGTACAGTAAGCAGTAAACAATAATAGTAAGTAGCAGGCAGTAACAGTAAATAGTAACAGGATGATATACAATAGTAATCAATCGACAGAACAACAATCAGCAGAGAAGAAAAAAACTAACCACAATAGAAACCCCACTGTGAAGTACTCGCACACAACCCCTCTGGTCCTATCCAAGAAGTACCAACAACCCTCTGGGCAGTGCACTCACCCTAACGCCTCTGGTTTGGTCATACTAAAATTTAAGACTCTCTAGGGAAGCTCTCTAAGTAAATTCCCCTTATACTCTAGGGTAGTCAAGGACTCTCTAAGGAAGAACATGCGGTCTGACCCTCTTATATCTCAAAGGTCTAGAAACTCTCTGAGAAGCTCACTCGGTCAATCCTCCTATAGTCTCATGACTATCACAGACTCTCTAAGGAAGCTCACTTAGACAATTCCTTCTCTAGCTTGGAAAAGTTTTAAATAAATTCAAACAAATTAAAGACACTATGAGGAAGGTCACTTAGTGTACCCTCCTGTAGTATATAATAACCAAGACTCTCTAGGATGCTCACTCGGTCTATCCCATGTAGTCTATATTATCCAAGACTCTCTGGGAAGCTCACTCGGTCTATCCCTTATAGTCTATAGGACTAGGTTCTCACGGTCCTGTTCCAGTCAATTCCTAATAATGATATAAGGCCAAAGTACACCAATAGAGCTACGTGGATAACCAGTCTATAACATAACAAGCATATCATGAATATCATTCCATCCAATAGTAATAAGGCATGGGAAACAGGTATAACAGCTAAAGGATAACAAGACCCAAAGGTCGTGACAAGAAAAATGCATGGGGAAAAACATCCAACCATAGAAATTATCCAAAAACAAGATCAAATTACCTCAACATAATCATAAAAGCATGGCAGAAAAAAAACCAGGGAAAAACGGTAAACACGCAATACCCCAATCATGTGTATTGGTGGGAATTTTCACATAAACTCAAAGACTTTGAATGGTAAGGCACAAACCACCTACCTCGATCCTAGGAGATCAATATACTTTGACCATGAGCCTTGATTCTCCTTAGAAAGGCATAGATATATGAAAATGCTCAAGAAGTTCAACCCATGATATCTCAAGAAAGAGGGAAAGTCCTGGAATGAATCTCAGAAAGAAGGAAGGGCTCACTACTGCAATTCCAACGAAATCGATGGCGGTCAATTTGGCCAACAGATGGAGGCTCGGGGGCTCGGAGGATGTTCGTAGCCGTAAGGGTTTCCCTCCATCAAGTAAACTAGAGAATAAGGTGTTTTTGTCGAATAGGTGCGACCCCGGTCCGTTTAATGAAAAAAAAACTTCCCGGCGTGTACTTATGGGGTACACGACGTGTACTTGGCCTTTCCGTACTCCGCTTTAAGCGGCCTCCACATCACCCCTACACACTGTGTGTGTGGCCCGAACATGGCCAGAACACAGCCTGACACTATATCAAAGTACATGGAATGTACTTATAAAGTACACAACATGTACTTAGAAAATTTCCATATTTTCCTCTTTTTCTCATAAACGACTAGAAAATGTAAAACATACCTGAAACGAAGATCTGGGTTCTTACACTTAAGGGTTGGTAATTGGGATAATATTGGGGTATGGATAGGTAAGTATTCCAATAGTAATATTTATTTTATACTTTCTATAAATAGCTCTTATTTCTTTTATTAATCATTCAATTAGTTTTCTCATAGGGTTCTCTATAAAAAAGTACAACACTATTTCAAATATTTTTTTTATCTTTTTACAATGATATTCACGACTATGATATATCTAAGAGACCATAACATGTGAAAATTTCAAATTCTAGTTAGGTTATTTTATTGTGATTATTTTTATAACTGTACTATTTTTAAATTTTATGGAATTTATTTATCTTTCATATATATTGTACAATGTTGATGGAATGAATTTATGTTTTTTGTTATATGATACATGTTATGGCCCGGACCCTCCTGGTCCATTACATTACCAAATTATAAGTTATGGGGTGTCCTAGAAACCATCAGTTAGTCAGGAGGATGTAGGTGTCAGTGACAATGTGTCACCATGGTGTCACCTATCAGTGAAATGGACCAGTCTCATCGATCAGTTCCACCAACTGATCTCACAGATCCACATCACAAATCAGATTCATTGATCATCTTCACTGATCAGCTTCATCGATCAGATTCACTGATTAGCTTCATGGATCAACTTCACTGATCAGCTTCCTAGATCATCCCCATCGGTTTCACCCGATCGGTCTCACCTTTTGGTTTCACAAATCAGTTTCACTGATCGGTTTCACCCCATCGGTTTCACCAAACCGTCTCACCGATCCATCTCACGTGATCAGTTTCACCCAATCAGTTTCACATATCAGTTTCACCCGATCTATTCACCCAATCTGTTTCCCCCGATTAGTTTCAGTGATCAGTTTCACCCAATCAGTTTCACGGATCCGTTTTTCCTAATTCGTTTCACCTGATCAGTTTCATGAATCAGTTTCACCCGACAAGTTTCACCGATCATCTTCACAGGATCCGCATCACCCGATGATTCCACTGATTGGTTTCACCGATCAATCTCACCAATTGGCCAAAGAGGGGTGTTGGGGATCACATCCCCAGTTTTTCCCATAACGCCACTTTTAAGTTTTTTAACATTTTTAATGTTGATTAAGACCATTATTAGCGCCATAAACAATGTTTTAAATCCCATAGAAGTTTGGAGACCCTCAACAGACCCATTTTTATCTCTTTAAATGAAATACCTTAACATAAAACTATTTTGGCCACCCCTATGATGAGAATTATTAAATAATAATTAATTCTATCATGTGTAACCATCTAGCCACATGGTGAAACCACCATTCGCCTTTAAAGTGGTCCAAAATTCATATCTCGTAACTCTAAGATCTTTCCTTGTTATCACACGAGAATTCCTTCGTTCTTCTTCTTTGCTGTTCTCTTTCCTTTCCCTGGTGCATTTGGAGCCCCCCTTCCTGAGGCTAGTGGTGCGCCTTTACTGGATCCTTTCCTACTTACCCTTGGAGTCCCCGGGCATCCTTCCTTGCATGTTTTACATCCCAGTTATTGGTTCTAGGAGAAATTATTAGATTGTTGATCAAACAATTAGGGGTTTTCCTTCATCTCTCTTTACTGTGTATCATGTGGGGTGGGTATGATAATTTTCCTACGGGGTTGGATGCAACAAAACCTTAACGAAGATAATAATTTGTTTTTAAATAATAAAGGGGTTTGTTTGAGGATGTTTCAAGACTCTTTTACCTCTTCTCATATGTTGTGAATTGTATGGGATAATTTCCAATGAAAACCATGGCCATTGGTGGTCCTTTCATGATCACTAATGAACCTCTGTTTTCTGGATATTTCAATGACTAATTAGTTGTAACATGGAAACTAGTTAATCACGTAAATTTGGCTGATTATATGGATTTTTAATGAATAATAATCCTTGTGTGGTCACTGCGGTACACCAAACATAAATATAGAACTAAAGAGATGTTGTGTTTACATCTAAAAAAATTCCCATGATATGTTCTGATGATGTGTATGGGTGATTCTGCTTGATACATTTATGGTAACGTGGATGGGGATGGGATCCCATGTTGTGGTGCAATTATTGTTTTGTGGATCTATATCTGTGTGGGGCCATATGTTTGGTCCTGGTTTGGTTTCAGTACATCAATGGATCTCACAGATCACTATTTATCGGGACATTACAAGAGAACCAGGTGTGAATTCTTATTTTTGGTGCTTAATTGATTTTTCTTCCTTATCTTGTGGGTATGCCTTTTATTTTCCTTGTAGTGAAAAATTATTTTAATGGATGAACTGGAATGTGATAACAATAATGGGCACAAAGAGTATTTTCTTTCCAGGAATGAGTTGTGACTTGGCTGTAACGACCCAATGTTTTTCAATGAAATTACCTTCTTTTAAGTACATCCTAAAATCACATGAAAACACAACATATTGAACTAATAAGTGCTAATTTACCTTTAAACATAACTTTGACACTTCTGTGTTTGGAATTTCAATAATCCGGTATACATGGTTGTAATCAGTAAGTTATTTGGATTCTAATAAGAAAAACATAATTTTTGGTGAATATTAACCTACCCTAATGAATAATAACATACCCTTATGAATAGTGATTTAACCTAAGGAATAGTAACCTCTACATTGATAGTATAAAAATAATATTCATGTTGGAAGTACGGTATACCTATATTTTAGAACAAGTTAATGAATGATTTAAAACTGGTTTTGATAATAAATTATTATTTTAATTAAATATTAAAATAATCATATTTAGAAAATTATTAGTGAAAAATGGACTTCATTTTTTGATTCTACATATCGAAAAATATTTAGGGTGAATTTTTGTGATTTTTTTGAAATACTTGAATTTTTTATGAATAGTAAAATACGATATTTTACAATAAATGCTAAATAAGTGATTTATTGAGTCATTGACGATATTCTGCTGATGTAAGCACACTTTTTTTGGGATAACATGATAATATTACTATTCTTGGTCATGTAATACTTACTATTCCTTTTCTTGTGATGAAATAATAAATTAACGATTATAATATTATGAAATCCCTCCTCTCCACTATAAACCCCCCCTTCACTCCCACTTCTCTTCACTCATCTCAAGCTTTGTTCATTGACATTATTATTCCCAAATCTCTCCCAAATATCCTCTCCCATTTCCAAAATCTCCTAGCCTCTTAAAAATACCAAATCCTTTCTCCATAAGTGTTTCTCAAAGGAGGTATTCCCAAGAGGTAAATCCCTCTTTCCAATTCCTCCATTTCATTGAAGTTCTCTTTCTTTTTGTTTCTTTCCTCACCTCCCTTCACCATAATAGTATTATAAATCCAGTAACATACATGTACTGGAATGTTTTCATGCTAATAGTATATTTCATTATCTTCTCTTCTTTCCCCACCCGTTTATTTGAAAGAAATGAAAGCACTGTTTGAGATGTGATAATTTTGCACATTCAAGGACAGTGATTTATCAATTTCTATTATTATCTTTAATTATGGTCATGAAACCATTTTTTTATGGTTGTAACAGATTATTATATATTTAATATATCCTATTTTAGGTTCCTTAATCCTTTTTTTACAAATGGTAATAATTTATAAAGCAAATCATGTTCTTTGTAATCAAACCCGCCGATTAAAAAAAACTGTTGTCACTACGGTTTTAAATAACAATTCAACATCACTCTAAGTAACCTATTTAAAATATAAACCATGTAATCACCTGGATGTTCAAAAAATAATATAACTTCAATTCTATACAACCACTTTCATCTTAGATATAATCCAAACTTGAATATAAGTGAACCGATCTTTTAAAGCCAAGTAAAAAAATGACCACGAATAATGAAATTGAACATTATAACTAATCAAAAAAGATTTTAATAAACTAAAAATGGTTATAATAAATAACATAAATATAGAAGAGGTTATTTAATTATGAATTAATAATCCTAATTTGTTTATTCAGGTCATTAATAACAAGTGAAGAACGCCACGAGATTTACGGTAAGGGATTCTCTCCATTTAACTCTTAATCAAGATTGTCCTATATGATATGCCTTTTTATTGTTAATATTAATAGGTGTTGTATGTTTTTACACCCCCAAAATACATCCCTCATGCTGTATAGTTTATGAGAAACCCTTCTCTCTCTCATTAATCCCTCTTGGGTACACCTGACGCCATGCTGATAAAACTGTAACGAATTCTACCCGAACCTTCTTTGTTCTTTCGGGTTTCCTTATATTTCTTTCATAATTGTGTTATCTTATATATTTATGTGAATCCTATTAATTCGGGTTCGTTATATAATATTATTATATCAATACCTCTTTCATCACTTTCTTTCGGGGATATACATGTGTTTAAAAGATTCCCTCCTTAGAACATTCCGATAAGAAAACCTATTTTAGGGGAACTTCCAGAATGGTTAGCGAATTCCAAGAGAACTATATCATATATTGTAATAAATCATTTTATTTTTAAAATCATACATTTATTATGAAAAACTTCTTGGTTAAATTCCGGTTTTATATAAATGATTGTCGCCTTTTCTATTTTAAAACCTCTATAGTTTTTTCCTTAAAACCGCACAAAAATGTTTTAATGCAAATGTTTCTAAAATACATTTTTCATATGTTGTCACTTCTATTTGAAACCACTTACCATGTTATATTCCTATTTTATCCTATGAACTTCCATGTATTTTCTAATTCTTTCCTTACATGGAACCTTTCATGATACGCCCATTGGTTATGTTTTATGTCATGATTGTGGTACCCAATTCATTCAATGGGTACCCTTATATTTATGTATGGTTGATTATGTATGATTTTATATGTGGTAATAATATTTATGTGGAAATAATATTCATAAAAATGTTATGATCGGTGCACCCAGATAGCACTCCAATGCATTGGGTAAGATTAAGTCTCATGAGATGTGATGTGAAACGGGACAACGGTTAGCCTTGACCCGTACTAAAATGGGAAACAAGATTGGCGGTTATCCTTGACCCGTACCAAAGAAATGTTTTATGATCTTTTCACATTTATATGATTCCATGTTTTTATTATCCCATGATTATATGATATTATTTCATATGATCCATGTTTTGGATATCAATATGTAATTCCTCCTAACTCACGTGCTTAAGATGTTTCCTTATGTTCATTCCCTTACTGGGCTTTCCAGATCATCCCTTTTTTCATGTGATCCCCAGGGTACCCTATGTAGTTGTAAGGGCTCAAAGAAAGACAGGAGCTCATTATGGAGATTAAATAAAGTAATTTTTTGCCCCATGTTTTATGTTTTACGTACCTAGTCTTCTAAGACACAAGAATTAACGATCATTGGCTTGTACTCTAATGATTTATTTTGCATAAAATCATGAAATATTATTTGAAAGCGGTTCAAGTATCTATATTGTTTTTGGATGTTGTGATTTTTATGAATAAATAGTAACAATGGTGTTTGTGTTTGGGATTCTTTTAGATCCCCTGGGTTTGGATGAGTGCTTATTTAGCTATATGTATAATTTAGTTGTTGTGTTTATTATTCATTCCCCACCCAAGTTGAGAAGATTGTGCTGAACACCACCATTTCATTGGGGAGGGTGTTTTTCCCAAAACTCACATGAGTGGCTGGTTGTTTTCTCCATTCTGTTCCCTTTCTTGAGCAGCCCGAGACTCTTCAGGTAGGCTATGACGGCCTGAGGTCCATTATAACCCTAGATTCATCGAGCACGGTACATTATGGTGGTTTGCCAAGGTGTGTACAAGCATATTGTTCCAAAGTGTCTTTGGGATGAGGCCTACGTGTCTTCAGGTGTGGCAGTAGTTGTTTTGGCCCAGGTGTCTACGGGCGTGGTTACGTGGGGTTGTGTACTAGGTGTTTGTGGGTGGGATATGTGGTTATTGTAGCATAGGTGTGTGCGGGAGGGTTATTGTAGTGGGACTGCAGTGAGAATGGTGGGGAAGGTCTGACACGTAGGATGTCTTCAATAACTAGTGGGAAAGTGGTGTGGGGTACCCAAATATCAATGTTCTATTTCTATTACTTTACTTGACTTACATTATTTGGGAGTGTTCCTTGGTGTGGTTTGGTGGATAATTTCTTTACCAGGTGCTTTGGTTATCTCATTTTTCGCAATGGTCATTAGAATGCCTCCCCACTTATGCACAAGAACTTTTGGTTTTCCCTACTCAGTATACCTTTATGCTCACCCTACATACATAAAACTGCATTCAAGTTACTAGGATGACTTTGAGGACCGTGCCAGGCTCTATTAGCTTGGACCACAGGACTGTTGATGTCGTTGGGTTTCCTTTCCTTCGATACATCCCATTGGAGTTTTCAAAAATTTATTTTTTGTAGCACTTTTTATTGGAACATGCTTATGGTAATTGTTTTAGATTTACTTTTACTTCCACTTTTTGTGATGTTGGGATTTACTATTTTATCTCATGATCCTACTAAATAAAAATGGTAATTCCTTTCATTTTACGTGTGATTATATACCCTTGGTGCTAGTCACCACTCCGGGGCCTATTGAAGAAGGGTCTCGGGGTCATCATCTCTCCTTCAACTTGAGGAAGGAAGGGTTTGGAAATCTAAAATCCTTACACTCATCATGGTGAACGTAGGTCATGACAAAATGGTATCAGAGGGATGGTTGAGAGATAGGATGGAGATTAGGGTTAGGCATAGTCGGGATTACATGGGATTGTAGGGAAACAGTGTTATGAAATCATGGTGCGTGAAATAGTTCAGGGAAGACTGGCTATGACATGGGATTTTAGGGCCCCCGTGATTCAATGCAAGGACTCGAGACCTACTGAATGACCATGTGAAGCTACACTGAATGCATGGTAAAGACCATTGGAAAGGTACACGCATCATAATGACTTTTGTTGTTGTGTGTTTTGGAAATAAAAAAGGTTTAAACAAACATTAATGGAAATATTCTACACTAATCGGGCATAGACATTCCTTGTTTACCTTACAACTATGGAACCCGGATAGTGACCACAGGTAGTGTGGGAGATCAAGGACTAGGAGGCTATTTTCGTTGATCAACAAAGAGCTGATCAAGAGGAAGAGGATGACTAGTGGCAGAGGACGCTTCATGCCTTTGAACAACAGACCCTCGGGAAGTATGAGGGAATCATCTCAGACATGGAGACAAAGAGATGGCTCAAGGAGCTGGTGATATCTTTCATCTTGATATGGACTCCGATTGAGTACTGAGTTCCTCTGGCTGTATGTCAGATGCGGGAGGAGGCACATAAGTGGTGGAATCTCTATCTTGGGGAGAATATGGAGGCTGAAGTTTTGTGGAATGACTTCGAGAGGGAATTTTAGGATGAATTCCCCTCTTACACGATTAATCCGGAGAAGAGACAGGAGCCACTCTCCCTTTAACAAGGGAGAATTTCAGTGAGGGATTTGGGGATCAAGTTTAAGGATCTACTTCAATTTTCTCCAACCCCTTTTCCAGACGAGGAGTCTCGGGCAAGACGTTTATAGGAGGCACTCTGACCTTTTCTTCAGTATGTTGTTACTCCCTTCACCCTACCGATTTACTTGGAGGTCCAAAAGAAGGCTGAAGTGGTGGAGAGGATGCACACACTGCTAGGTGTGGCACAAGAGGGTTTCTAGTTAGGATAATCAAAGGGGAATGTCGTTAGTAGTAGGACTCCAGCATCAGGGCCTTCTAGGTTTCAGCCAGTGGGGAGCATTCCCCAACAGTTCCAATTCCAATCTCCCAGTCCTCACCCATTCCTTATAGGCCTAGGACAAAGGTTCTTCATCTTTGGAAGCCATGGGAACCTTCAAAATCAGTTCCCAAACCATGTATAGTATAGTGAGGGTGGTAAAGTTCAGCGCCCACCCCATAAGCAATAGTTTCCAACCAGGCCCTTTAGGAAGAAGAATAAAGGACAACAATCTCCCACTCCTATGAGAGAAGACGTGGTAGGAGGAGGCCGACCCTAGGGTGACCCTAATGAACCTTGACCAGGGCATGGTCGGGGTGGTGGCCAACAGCTGAGAGGAAGAGGATCTGGGTGTGGGAAGTTGCACACCATAGAGGCAGTAGTTCCAGTAGGTCCAGAAGTCGTTCGAGGTATGATAATCCTTTTTAGCACTCTGGCATGTGCCTTGTTTGATTCATGAGCTTTGGAATCCTTTGATACACCCAGTCTAGCCCAAGAATTGGGCCTAGACATAGAGACACTCTCATGCCCTTGGTACTGAGTACGCTAGTTGGGGGTCATAACATCTTGTTTGACGTTTTTCAAGGATGAAAAATGATGTTAGGGAAACTTCAGTCTAGTGGGGATCTCCTTCTGCTTTAAATGTATCCATACGATGTTATCCTAGGCATCGATTGTATGTTTTCTGTGCATGCTGTTATCAACCAATTCCATAAAAGAGTCATGTTCTCCAATAAGGAACAAGGATCAAAAATAGAATGTAATTAATAGAAGAACCATCCCTTTGGTTTGTGTGTTTTGGAGGCATAGTGTCTTCTATGAGAGTAAATGGGAGAGAGAAGCTCAAATGTGTGCCGAGTACCCAGAGCGGTTTTCAGTTGTTGTTCTGATCCTTCCATGATGTTCTTGTTCTTTTGACCTGCTGTGATGTAATGATGACCTTGTTGGTTTATGAGATGATTTTTTTCCTTAACTTGTGAATGTTTACGAATATTATTGATATGTGGGGAAGGGGGAACCTAATTCCTAATCAAGATTCATCAGTGTAGATGTGATTAAACCCATGCAGGCGAGTCAGTTCCACCCAAAGTGAATAACATATTGATATAGAGGAATGAACTCCCTGATCCGTTTGTCTATAAAATGTGATCCTTGGGATTAGTATGGCTATTTGGGGTGGTTTTTCCCTGAGAAATATCTTCTGGAGTGGTCGTTCAGGTTACTTTGGTATTCTCGAGGATGAGAATAATTTGTGAGGTATCTGATGTAATGGTTTGGACCCTCCTGGTCCATTACATTTCCAAATTATAAGTGTTGGGGTGTCTTGGAAACCATCAGTGAGTCAGGAGGATGTGGGTGTCAATGGAAACGTGTCACTGTGGTGTCACTTATTAATGAAACAGACCAGTCTCACCGATCAGTTCCACCCATCGGACTCACAGATCAGCTTCACTGATCAGCTTCAGAGATCAGCTTCACTGATCAGCTTCACTGATCAGCTTCACTGATCAGCTTCACTGACATGCTTAACTAATCCACATCACTGATCAGCTTCACTGATCAGCTTCACAGATCCGCTTCACTGATCACCTTCATCGATCAGCTCCACAGATTATCTCCATCAGTTTCACCTGATCGGTATCACCCATCTGTTTCACTGATCTGTTTCACCTGATCGGTTTGACCTGATCAGTCTCACCCATCAAGTTCACCCATCGGTTTCACCGATCCCTTTCACCTGATCGGTTTCACCCATCTGTCTCACTGATCAGTTTCTCTAGATCAGTTTCACCCAAACAGTTTTACCTAATCAGGTTCACTGATCATTTTCACCCGATCAATTTCACGGATTAGCTTTACCTGATCAGTTTCACCTGATCAGTTTCATGGACCAACTTTACTCGATCGGTTTCACTAATCGGCTTCACGATATGAGCTTCACCAAATCAGCTCCACCGATTGGTTTTTCCAATCAGTCTCACCAATCAGCAATAGATGGGTGTTAGGGTTTCCTTTCCTAGTTTTTCTTTTAAATCCACTTTTAAGTCTTTTAACCATTTTACAGTGGTTCAAGCACATTCTTAGCACCATAAAAAAAATTTTAAATCCCATTGAAGTGGGGTGACCCTCAACGGATCAGTTTCTTAGTTTTTAAATGAAATCTATTAATACACAACTTTTTTATCATCCCCTCTGATGAGAATTATTAAATAACAAATAATTACATCATGTGTAATCATCTAGCCACCAGGTGAAACCATGATCTTCATTTGAAGCCGTTCAAAAGTCATATCCCATAACTCCAGGATCTCCCCTTTTTATCGCACAATAATTCCTTCTTTCTTCTTCTTGGCTGTTCTCTTTCCTTTCCCAGACGTGTTTGGAGCCCCACCTTCCTGAGGCTAGTGGTGCACCTATACAGGATCCTTTCCTACTCACCCTTGGAGTCCCAGGGGTTCATCCCCTGCAAGTCGCGCATCCCAGTTATTGGGTTGAGGAGAAAAATTTCGATTTTTGATCATCCAAGTAGGGTTTTTTTCTTCGTATCTCTTTATTTTGTATCATACGGGGTGGGTATGATAATTTTCCTATGGGGATGGATGAATCCAAACCTTAACAAAGATAATAAATGGTTTTTAAGGAATAAAGGGGTTTGTTTGAAAATATTGTAATACTCTTTTACATATGCTCATATGTTGTGAATTGTAAGGGCTTATGTCCACTGAAAATCATGTCCATTGGTTGTCCTTTATTGTGCATTAATGAACCACTTTTTTCTGGATATTTCTGTGATGAATGTTTGTAACATGGAAACTGGTTAGTCACATAAATTCGTCTAATTAAATGGATTCCCAATGAATAATAATCCTTGCATGGTCACCATGGCCAACCAAACAGAATGATGGAACTAAAGAAATGGTGTGTTTAAATTTGAAAAAAATCCATTTCTCAATTCTGATGATGTGAATGGTTGATTCTGCTTAATGATTTAGAGGTAATGTGGATGGGGATGGGATCCCCTATTGTGGTGTAATTATTGGTTTGTGGATCGGAGGCCGTGTGGGGCTATAATTTGGGGTCGGGTTTTGTTCCATTACTTCGAGGGATATCACGAATCCCTTTTGTTCTTGTGACTTAACAAATGAACTGAGTGTGAATGCTTATTTTTGGTTCTTGGTTGTTTTTCCTTGGCTTGTGGAAATTCCTATTAGTTGCCTGGTAGTGAAGAATTATTTAAAGGGAAGCACTGGAATGTGATAACAAGAATGGGCCCAAAGGGGATTTTCTTTCCAGGAATGAGTTGTGACTTGGATGTGGCTATTATGATTTTTATGAATAAAGTCTAATGCGGGTGTTTGTGTTTGGGATGCTTTTTGAACCCTTGGGTTGGGATGAGTGCTTGTTTACCTATATGTGTAATTTAGTGCTGGTGATTCTTATTCACACCCCACCCATGTTTATAACTTTATGCTGAACACCACCATTTCATGGGGGAGGTTGTTTTTTCCAACACTCATATGAGTGGCTGGTTGTTATCTCCTTTATGGTCCCTTTACCAAGTATCCCAAGACACTTCAGGCATGCCGTGACGACTTGAGGTCCATTATAGCCCTAGATTCCTCGGGCTGGGTAAGTTGTGGTGGTTGGTACATGTGTGTGCCGGAAAATTGTTCCCTAGTGACTTCGGGATGAGGCCCAAGTGTCTTCAGGCGTGGTAGTAGTTGTTCTGGACCAGGTGTCTGCGGGCGTGGTTTCGTGTGGTTGTTGCCCAGGTGTTTGCTGGTGGGATGTGTGGTTGTGGAATCCCATGTGTGTGTGGGAGGGGTATGGGAGTGAGACTACAGTGAGAATGGCAGGGATGGTCTGACATATAGGATTTCTTCAATAACCAGTGGGAAAAGTGGTGTTGGGTACCCAAATATCTATGTGCTATTACTATTACTTTACTTTACTAGCGTTATTTTGGATGTGTTCCTTGGTGAGGTTGGGTGGATTGTTTTCTTTTCAAGGTTCTATGGTTATCTCATTTTTCTCATAAGGCATTAGAATGCCTCCCCACTTGTGCATGAGGAATTTTGGTTTTCCCTACTGAGTATACAAATTTTCTCACCCTATGTATATAAAACTACTTTTAGGTTACTAGGAGGATTTCGAGGACCATTCTGGACTCTATTATCTCAGATGTCGGGACCATTGATGTTATAGGTTTTCCTTTATTTTGGTATTTCCCTTTAGAGTTTTATGTAATTTTTTGTAGCACTTATTATTAGAACATGCATATGGGTATTTTTTTGGATTTAATTTAACTTCCACTTTTTTGATGTTGGGATTTACTATCATATCTCCCGATCCTACTAAATAAAAATGGTAATTCATTTCATTTTATGTGTGATTATATACCCTTGGTGATAGTTTCCACACCAGGGCCCATTGAAGGTGGGTCTCAGGTGTCATCATCTCTCCATCAACTTGAGGATGGAAGGGTTTGGATATTTGTTGTCCGTTCCCTCATCTTGGTTAAGGCGGGACGTGACAATACATGTGATTTATACTATATTATACCTTATGTCAATATAGTACCCACAAATGTGTTAACATAAAATATTTCTTATATAAATGTATAATTTGTTACTATTCTTGTGTATATAAGTGGGTTATTCGGATAACTATGACATTTCTGGTGTTGTATAAAGATCATATACTACTCACTAGAAATGATACCCAAAATTTACCTTCTATAAAGGTACAATTAAGAAATATCTTCTCAATGAAATATATGGGTGAAGAATACTATATAATAAGTATAGAAATCTATAGATATATATTTATATGGATGGTTTTTCTAAATTAGAATAGTTATTTTGGTAAAGCTATAAATAAGATTAGAATAAAAACCCTAAGAAGAGGTATTTAATTATATTCAAAGGAAAGATTATTATGATGAATCGGTGTTCTTATAGATTTATAAATGGGATACATAGAATATATTTTTTATTCATCTACCATACCTAGTATATTACAGTCCAATCCTTATCATATTTAATGGATTACTACAAAGAACATAATTAATTACCTAAGTAAAAATAATGACTTGTTCATGATCATTGGATTTAAGGAAGTGATCATTATGAATATTGATCCTATTGTTATATTCCAAATCAACAAATCATGAAATATAAACATGTTTTCATTTTTTGGATCAATGGTGGAGTTATTAAAAATACACAATGTAGTGGAAAAAATAGAGATAGAGTGCATCGATGTAGGAGATGACATGATGAGATTTGTTTATATAAATATTTTTATCACTAAAAAAGGGGTTATTTATAAAATTTTGGGACAAATAAAATATTTGATATGACAAAAATGAATATATTACATAGTCCATGGAACCTCAGTTTTACCGAATGACTAAATTTCTTCTTTAATAGTACTATCTCATCAAGGAAATCATTTAGAGGGAAGGAGTAATGATATTTTGGGTAGATACAATGGATAATGTAGTGCATATATTTTCAAAACCATTAATATCACATAATCATGAGAGTCATATAATATCATTGGGTATTAGATATATAAGATCATATTTGTAATAGTTATTGTTAATGTAAATGTATCATGGGTTTCTAGTAAATAAAAACATTAATTTAGTGTTCATACACGTGTTATCTGTATTTTACAAGAAAAATGGAATAATTAATCCATCTAAAAGTATTAATTTTTGTTTTCCCTATTCTATTATCATTATATAGTATTATGTCCTACAATGATATTTTAAGATTAACATTAGTAAAATCTTTTATACAATACAAAGTAGAATCATGAGATTATAATAAGTGACTTATTATCTAGATTTATCTACCAATGTATTTCACATTGAATTCCATATGTTCATTGTTAAACCGAGGGTTATTTGATTTATATGAATCCCCATTACATTAGTTATATAATGTACTTAACATGATAACCTCTATACATTGATACCTTTCTTATAATAATCTTGAGGGTATGATAATCAATGGATGATTGGGTATGTTTTTTTTCATATTATAATTTTTCTTTTACCAATATAGTATTTATCATCTTGTATGAAATTTATTAAATCTATACCCTTTATATAATTAGATTCAGTAAATTTATGATAATTCTTAGTTGACTAGCATTTGAAAAATTCATCTTTTTGGATGGATGAGATATGATGTATTCATTCTGTAACACCCCAAGATTTTATATTCTTTTAATTTCATTAATGTCTTGTGTTGTATGCTACACCAAGATTACCTTGCACTATACACAACACCATATTAGCTTGCAGTATACGCAACACTATTCATGGATCGTGTTAAACAAAATTTTTATAATGGTTATTCTACGCAACATTGAGTATATATATATATCTATATATATATTCACTGTATAAATGGAATATTGTTGGATTATTTTATACAAAAAAACGAATTATTCCTTCACAACACGCATCCCTGGCATGGCTTGCATTACACGCAATCACGACCTTCCTCAATAGCATGTGTTGTACGCAATACCGGGTTTTACTAAACAACGATATATTATTATAATATTATTATGAACTAGCCATTATGAATAGTATTAACTAAAATTTTATTTTTATAACATTATTATTCATCTTACACATTTTCTAGAACATGGTATATGAACAAAATAAATTTTTCGGGTAAAATAAGTATTTTTCAAAAAATGTAGTTTTGTCACCTTTTGATGGAACACCCACATTAAATCTAGTTTTTTACATTTTTATAAGTTCCATTTGACAAAATAAAATTATTCTTTGGAATCAAGAAAGAAAAATTTACTTTGGATAAATTTTTCATTTTATTCTGATGACTTTCATATTTTAATGAATAGTAAAACACACAATATTTTAATTAAAAACAACTTTTTTCATCATAATATCTTATATGGATAAATTATAATATTGAATGGTTTTAAAGTATAAATATAATATATTTTTACCATTTAATATAATGTATGTCATTGGCATTTATTTTACCTTGAATTCGTAGGTTAAATCAATTCAATCTTTTGCAATGTTTTAAAGAAAAACCTATTTTCTTTCGACAACTGGATTAATTTTAATTTAATTTCTGCTGTGTATTGAATTTGGAAAAATGGATTCCATATTAGGAATCAGTGGGTCCAAATTATGTTAATAAGCTACTTTTTATTTTTGGGCATTGTGAATAGTAACTACGGTAAACTTTATTAACTATAGTTAAAGGTAAATCGAGTAATTAAGGGTAAATATAAGATTATAAAATTATCCTAAAAATTGGAAAAATCCTATTGTATGATAAAAGTTGACCAATATCACCTAAGGGGCGGATTAGATTCATTTAATGGAGTTTTCTCCATGAAAATAATTTAATTATTATTAAAACCAAAGAAAGTGACAACATGTCGCTCTCTTAAATACTATAAGTATAATAATTTTAATTTAGTGATAAACATAATGAAATGTCGAAAATTAATAGTCTACAGAAAGCTAATAAAATTATATACATCATGACAATTTATTTATAATTTTTTGGGATTAAATATTTATCATTAATTGTGACACAATAGTGATGCAGAAATTATTTATCTAGTGAAAAATCAAGAATATAGATTTTATTAAACTAATAGTGACCATAAAAGGCACAAAACCCTGTCCAAAACTTATTGGTTATGTAACGTTAAACTATAATCATCCAATGGTCGAATATTTGACCATTTGGAGTCTTATACAAGCAATTATGATACTTATATTATTTTATTTTAAATGATTCCTAAGTTGTCACCTTCATAATTTAATAAATATAACAATTTAAATATTGCGATTTTAAGATGATAAATTCTAGTAAAAGTATTATTGTGAAAGTTAATAGATTTATCTTCATCATAGGATTTTATTTTAAATTTTTATGCAACAAATCAGTATATTAAATAATTATACAAAAATGTTGTAGTAATTAATTTATTAAGAGATAAACCAAATAAATGCTCTTAAAAATAATAAAATAAATATTATATTAAATATTTAATGTGATCCACTAATTTTATAGATACTTATGACATTTTATGAATCTATTAAAGCTTTTATTTTGAACATATCTTCTGTATATAATTTATTTAAATTCAAATAAATGAATAGTGTAAAAATCGACACTATTGTTATTTTATAAAAATAACATATTATAAAATTGTTTAAAAATCACAAAAATATTTAAAAATAATAAATTTAAATTTAAATGGTTTATAATGTTTTCAAGTAAAATATTATTGAAAATTCACAACAAATAAGAAATTATTTGTTAGAATTTCAAAATTTAGAATTTTATTACCACAAATAAACTTAAATAGATTAAATAAGGATAAATCAAAATGATAAGTATTAAAATAAGATCCAAACATGTCTAAATTTGATTGGTTGATGAGATTACAGCCCTATCTCATCTAATATTCTAATATGAGTCATTTTTGGTGGTTTTTAAGTGGGGTTAGATTTATTATAAATTAATATTTTTATGAATTCCAAAGGCGCCCCTCTCCTCCCTTATAAAAGGGCACCTCCTCCCTCTCCTCCTCACACCAATTTGAGCCTTCAAACTCGGCCAACCCCTGCCAAATTATCTTTTACAATTCCCTAGAAACATACTAGTGGTCCTGGTCTTAGTCAAAGTCCAATTTTAGTTCCCTAAAAGGAGATCTCAAAGAGGCGTTTCAAAGAAGAGGTAATGTCTGTTACCGATTCTTTCATCTTTATTTCTTCTTCCACTTCTTCTTATTTAGTTGTTTCATTATGAAGTAATAATATCAGTATCAATCATATACTGATATGTTATTATAAGTATGAAAAAACCCTATTTCACCATATATATTCATCCTACGGAAAAAAAATCACCGCGCGTGCGTACGTACCCAATACCGTCTCCACGCCGTGGTGTAATCTGTTTTTCCACCAACACCTTACATGGATGGGTATAATGGTGTAAAGAATTACTATACATAGTTATTATAACATTATACAGATTCTGATATATTGTATCATCCACTCAAATTCAATTCAATAATTATGGAAATGATATCATCGCTCGTGCGTACGTACGGACTACCGTCTCCACGACGCGATGAGATTCATTCTCAATGGTTAACCATTCATGAATGATTATAAAGTATATTTAATAGGTAATCATGAAATATATTACATAATAATGATACTGGATGTATGTATATATATATGAATGTCATCTACTTAATTCCATTCAATTCAATAAGGAAACAAAAACAGTGTTCATGCGTACGTACGGTCTACCGTCTCCATTAACCGTGTATTTATTTCCATTTATCGATATTATATATATATATATATATTCTGAACATATATTATATATAAATCATGTTTTACATTATGGATATTTGTAATCATGATCCAAGTAATCATATTGATAATTAAAAGATAAAACACGAACGACAAATGAGATGATTTTACCCAAAACGCTACTTTAACATGAATTTACAAAAAGAACGGGTAATATAAAGTAATAAGTGAACCATATATGATATCATAACAATTAATATGATTCTTTAATAATTAAATAACATTATTTAAATAATTATACAGGAGTTTCAGACACTTAGAATGAAAATCGGACCTAAGGTAAGGGATACATTTTCAATCTCATTTTTATCCGAGATTGCTTATACGTAAGTATTTACAGGGGTTACGTTTATCATCCATGACCATGTTTTCTAAAAATACTTTCATAAAATGTTTACAATTCTTCCATGAATTTTTTAATTCATTTTTACCCTTTATTGAATTTTTACCACATTGTATGAATGGAATCTTTCCTTTGGTTACCATATAAGGTACTTTTTGACTTTTCCAACAAAAGTACGAGCAGAATGTTATTTTTAACTTATACGGCGTGAACTGATTTTTACGGCTTCATAACGCCTCATTTTCAAGAATCTTCCTCTACAAGATTGCATGTTTATTTTTAAAAAAACCCTTATCTTTTAAAATTGCATGGAATTTTGTGAAAAGAAAATGATTTTAAAGAAGAAAGGATATTTTCATCAAGAATTCATTTCAAGTGTTTTGTCAAAACTATTTTCCATCATAGATGACATTATTTCATATGTGTAAGTTTCAACTAAAATGTCTCTGTGATATAAATGGTTTCAATTTTCTTATGATGAAATGATATAAATTTTTTATGGATTATGTTATGATGGCATGATGTTTAAGAATCCCATTTTATTTCATGGGTTATGCTATGATTTATGATTTATGATTTTGTGGCACACGAAAGAATGATTTCATTATGATATGGGTGGGACCTATATCTCCCTTCAATGCATTGGGTAAAGATTTATATCTCATGAGATAGACATGGCTGGAACGGTAGGTTAAACCAGTTCAATAAAACAGGACTGAGACGAGGAGTGAACTCGATTCAGAAAGGGACTTTGTCCACTAATATGGTCTTGGCAGCAATGCCTTGGCTACTATGGAAATAATTACATGTGTTTAATGGATGCCACAATTACATGTTTTATTCCCATGCTATTTTATCATGGTTTATGTTCCATTATGATCTATGCCTTATGTACTTCCATGTTTTATGTCGTTGCTCAATATTTTTAATGTTCATGTTTTTTTATGTTCAAATGTATATGATATGTTTTATTTTATCCATGCTTATCCTTACTGAGCATTTGAGCTCACCCTTTTTATGTTTTATTTTCCCCCAGGATTAAAAGAAAGATTTTAGGTAAGGAAACAAAAATAGGAATATCTTTATTGGAGATGTTGATGATCTTTCACCACGATTAGAAGATTATGTTCCATGTTTCCAAAGACACTAAACTATTACGGTCCTTGTGTGTCTGTTTTTGTTATATACTATGTATTCCGCAAAAGTAATGTAATTCCATGTACGTCATGCTTCGGGTCTCTACAGTTGGTATCATAGGAAAAGTTTAGTCAACCTTTGGAAACTAGGATGTGAAAATGTTAGTGAGATCCCTAGAGATATTTCTAAGGTATGTATAGGGATGTCCCTAAGGATAAGTATACGTACATGATATAGTCCTAGAACTATGGTAACAATATTAGATTAAACCAAAGATGTTAGACATTGAATTTAATCCCCCTTTATTATGATTTTTGCATCTCACAATATTCTTTTTGGGTTTTAGAAAATGGCTGGAAACAAGATTATTCACGATAATGGAGGATATGATGGACAATGGAATGATATTATTCATGAGAAACCATATGAAATGGGATTTGGAAGTCCAAACATCATTATTATTCCGAATCAGCAATCTCATAATATGATCAATAAAGTAAAATTTGGTAAGTTTCCTGACTCGGCTAATAAGAGAAAGATGGAGTTTCATGATGATCATAGAGGAAAGAAAGTTCAATTTCCCCTATGTAAATCATGTGGGAAGAGGCATCAAGGAGAATGTTTCAAAGGAACTGGAAGATGCTTTGGGTGTAGAAAAGAAGGACCCAAATCTAGTAAGTGCAAAGGAAAAAAGTTCAGTTAACACCAGGGATGAGGATAATGGTATTGCTATGACATCAACAATGGTTAAATGTTTTAAATGTGGAATGTACCAGAATTATGCAAACCGATGCCCTAAGGGAATGTATCATGAAGAGAATCTGTATGGTCGTATGGGTAGTATTTATGTTGATGATGATGAAGAGACTACAAATGATATGTGAGATGAAATAATTGTTGAAGCTCGGTCAATGGTTTAAGAATGTAGTGGAATGATTACATGTTTATCATGTGTAATGTTGTATAAGTAATCTCATGGTACTATGGAATAAAGAGACATCTAAGGATTGTTACACTGTTGTCTTTCTGTGAGTTTTGAAAGTGTATGATTAATGGTACCAGTATCCATGAAAGGTTATTCAGATATTTTTGTAATGTAGTTGATATGCGCAAAATGAAGGGATAAGGAGAAAATTAAATGTTTGATGGTATTCATGAGCTCATGGCTGATATAAGGAGAAGGTTATATCATGGTTTGAGTATATAGAATTTTTGGATTTTGTTATGTGGGAAGAGTTAGATTTTGAAAGCATTCATGTTTTCACTATGGTTCAATGGGTATTCAAGAGAATACATGATTAAGGCCTTTGAATGATTGGAATGTGACCAACAAGACATATCTTATGATATATGGGGATCAACGATGGTATTAAATCTCTGGTAATCGTTTTCACTATATTATGAGAATGGACTGCAGTATTATGGATAAGCCAAAAGATTGGAATGGATTATGTTGGACATAAGTTGGTATTGTTTAAGGATAGAAGTTTTTTCGATATTATTGATGGGATGTTATAGTAATATAGTTTTAGAAAAAGGAAAACCTGCAGGACGGGCGACATCCCATCGCGTCAGACAAGGTCATAGGAATCAAACCCACAACTGAAGTGCGACTGGACTGTATCACCTACCACTGGCCTAGAGGAAGTCCCTGGTTAGTAGAAACTTGTTTTATTTTATTAAGCAGTATGATATATGAAGTATAAGTTCATTTTTGGAACCATAGACAATTTATTTAACCATAAGATGGACTTATAACTTTTGATATCCTTTTGTTTGAAAGAGATGGAATGACCCATCATTTTATCATAGGATCAGCTAACACATCACGAATAACAAATTCACTTCAATTATTTAAGGGATGAAGTGGAAATTGTTCAATTCACGAACAATAGTGAGATTTTACCAAAATCATGCAAGTATTTATTTTAATTCATCAAAATTAGGGAAATTAGCTTGAAAAACAATAATATTGTCCTAGTTCTCCTATATCCGATGAATCAGATGGTACATTAGATCATCACAATTCAATAGCTTTGTGACTGTTGGCTTTTTCATAGCCATGTTCTCTACCACTCTCCATCAGAACATGATGGTTAGATTTTTCTTCCATATACATATTTTCACCTATGTTCTCCTACGTGGAAACCCAGTGATGAGTTAATTTGGGTAACCGTTACATTTCATACTTTAGTTTTTAAAGCCATGTTTGGGTATTCCTTTTTATGATGTGGGTTTATATTAAACAAACATTCGAGTAGTAAACCATTTATAAACCCGACGAATTTCGAGGGCGAAATTCATTTTAAGGGGGGGTAGAATGTAACACCCCGAGATTTTATATTCTTTTAATTTCATTAATGTCTTGTGTTGTATGCTACACCAACATTACCTTGCTCTATACGCAACACCGTATTAGCTTGCAGTATACGCAACACTATTCTTGGATCGTGTTACACAAAATTTTGATAATGGTTATTCTACGCAACATTGAGTATATATATATATATACATTCAATGTATAAATGAAATATTGTTGGATTATTTTATACGAAACAACGAAGTATTCTTTCACAATACACAACCCTGAATTGGCTTTCATTACACCCAATCACGACCTTCCTCGATAGCGTGTGTTGTACGTAATACCGGGTTTTACTAAACAACAATATATTATTATAATATTTGTATGAACTAGCCGTTATTTATAGTATTAACTAAAATTTTAATTTTATAACATTATTATTCATCTTACACATTTTCTAGAACATGGTATAAGAACAAAATAAATTTTTCGGGTAAAATAAGTATTTTTAAAAAAATGCAGTTTTGCCGCCTTCTGATGGTGCACCCACATTAATTCTAGTTTTTGACATGTTTATAAGTCACATTTAACAAAATAAAATTATTCTTTGGAATCAGGAAATAAAAATTTACTTTTCATAAAATTTTCATTTTATTCTGATGACGTTCATATTTTAATGAATAGTACAAACACGCTATATTTTAATTAAAAACAACTTTTTTCATCGTAATATCTTATATGGTTAAATTATAATATTTAATGGTTTTAAAGTATAAATATAATATATTTTTACCATTTTAATAATGTATGTCATTGGCATTTATTTTACCTTGAATTCGTAAGTTAAATCAATTCAATCTTTTGTAATGTTTTAAAGAAAAACCAGTTTTCTTTCGACAATGAGATTAATTTTAATTTAATTTCTGCAACTTTTATATGTTGAATTTGAAAAAATGGGTTCCATATTTGGAATCAGTGGGTCCAAATTATGTTAATAAGCTATTTTTTATTTTTGGGCATTGTGAATAGTAACTACAGTAAATTTTATTTACTATAGTTAAAGGTAAATCGGGTAACTAAGGGTAAATATAAGATTATAAATTTATCCTAACACTTGGAAAAGTCTTATTGTATGACTAAAAGTCAACCCATATCACCTAAGGGATGGATTAGATTCATTTAATGGAGTTTTTTCCATGAAAATAATTTAATTATTATTAAAACCAAAGAAAGTGACAACATGTCACTCTCTTAAATACTATAAGTATTATAATTTTAATTTAGTGATAAACTTCTTGAAACTTCGAAAATTAATAGTCTACAGAAATATAAAAAAATTATCTACATCATGATAATTTATTTAGATTTTTTTGGGATTAAATAATTATCATTAATTGTGAAACAATAGTGATGCAGAAATTATTTATCTTGTGAAAAATCAAGAATATAGTTTTTATTAAACTAATGGTGACCATAAAAGGCACAAAACCCTGACCAAAACTTATTGGTTATGTATAGTTAAACTATAATCATCCAATTATCGAATATTTGACGATTTTGAGTCTTATACAAGAAATTATGACACTTCTATTATATTATTTTAAATTATTCCTAAGTTGTCACCTTCGTAATTTAATAAATATAACAATTTAAATATTGTGATGTTAAGATGATAAATTTGAGTAAAAGTATTATTGTGAAAGGTAATATATTTATCTCCATCATAGGATTTTATTTTAAATTTTTATGCAACAAATCAGTATATTAAATAATTATACAAAAAATGCTTTAGTAATTATTTTATTAAGAGATAAACCAAATAAATGGTTTTAAAAATAATAAAATAAATATTATATGAACTATTTAATGCTATAAAATACTTTTATAGATACATATGACCTTTTATGAATATATTAAATATTTTATTTTGAACATATCTTCAGTATATAATTTATTTAAATTCAAATAAATAAAAATGTGTAAAAATTGACACTATTGTTATTTTATAAAAATAACATATTATAAAATTGTTTAAAAATCACAAAAATATTTAAAAATTATAAATTTAAATTTATATGGTCTATAATGTTTTAAAGTAAACAATTATGGAAAATTCACTAAAAATAAGTAATTATTTCTTATAATTTAAAATTGATAATTTTATTACCACAAATAAACATAAATAGATTAAATAAGTATAAATCAAAATGATATGGTTTAAAATAAGATCCAGATATGTCTAAATTTGATTGGTTTATGAGATTACAACCCTATCTCATCTAATCTTTGAATATGAGTCATTTTTGGAGGTTTTTAAGTGGGTTTAGATTTATTATAAATTAATATTTTTATGAATTCCAAAGGTGCCCCTCTCCTCCCTTATAAAAGAGCACCTCCTCCCTCTCCTCCTCACACAAATTTGAGCATTCATGCTTGGCCAAACCCTGAAAAATTATCTTCTCCTCTTCCCTAGAAACATCATAGAGGTCCTGGTATTCTTAAAAAACCAATTTTAGTTCCCTAAAAGGAGATCTCAAAGAGGCGTTTGAAAGAAGAGGTAATGTCTGTTACTGATTCTTTCATCTTTATTTATTCTTACACTTATTCTTATTTAGTTGTTTCATTATGAAGTAATAATATCAGTATCAATCATATAATGATATGTTATTATAAGTATGAAACAACCCTATTTAACCATATATCCATCCTACGGAAAAAGAAATCACCGCGTGTGAGTACGTACAGAATACCGTCTCCACACTATGGTGTAATCTGTTTTTCCACCAACACATTACATGGATGGGTATAATGGTGTAAAGAATAACTATACATAGTTATTATAACATCATACTGATTCTGATATTTTGAATCATCCACTCCAATTCAATTCAATAATTATGGAAATGATATCATCGCTTGTGCGTACGTACGGACTACCGTCTCCACGACACGATGAGATTCATTCTCAATGGTTAACCATTCATGAATGATTATAAAGTATATATAATAAGTAATCATGAAATATATGACATAATAATGATTCTGGATTTATGTGTATATATATATGTATGTCATCTACTTAATTCCATTAAATTCAATATGGAAACGAAAATAATGTTCATGCGTACGTACGGCCTACCGTCTCCATGAACGGTGTATTTATTTCCATTTATCGATATATTATATATATGCATATTCTGAATATATATTTTATATAAATCATGTTTTACATTATGGATATAAGTAATCATGATCCAAGTAATCATATTAATAATTACATGTTAAAACAAGAACGACAAATGAGACGATTTTACCCAAAATGCTACTTTAACATGAATTTACAAAAAGAATGGGTAATATAAAGTCATAAGTGAACCATATATGATATAATTAAAATTAATATGATTCTGTAATAAATCAATAACATTATTTAAATCATTATACAGGAGGTTCTGACACTTATGAAGAAAATCGGACCTAAGGTAAGGGATACATTTTCAATCTCATTTTTATCCGAGATTGCTTATACGTAAGTATTTACCGGGGTTATGTTTATCATCCATGACCATGTTTTATATAAATACATTCATAAATTTTTTACAATTATTCCATGAATTTATTAAGTCATTTTTAACCTTTATTGAGTTTTTACCACATTTTAGGAATGGAATCTTTCCTTTGGTTACCATATAAGGTACTTTTTGACTTTTCCAACAAAAGTACGAGGAGAATGTTATTTTTAACTTATACGGCATGAATGGATTTTTACGGTTTCATAACGCTTCATTTTCAAGAATCTTCCTCTACAAGATTTCATGTTTATTTTTAACAAAACCATTATCTTGTAAAATTGCATGGAATTTTGTGAAAATAAAATGATTTTAAAGATGAAAGAATATTTTCCTCAAAAATTCATTTCATGTGTTTTGTCAAAACTATTTTCCATCTAAGATGACATTATTTCATATGTGTATGTTTCAAGTAAAATGTCTCTGTGATTTAAATGGTTTCAATTTTCTTATGATGAAATGATATCAATTGTTTATGGATTATGTTATGATGGCATGATGTTTAAGAATCCAATTTTATTTCATGGGTTATGCTACGATGTATCATTTATGATTTTGTGGCACACGGAAGAATGATTTCATTGTGGGATGGGTGGGACCTATATCTCCCTCCAATGCATTGGGTAAAGATTTATATCTCATGAGATAGACATGGCTGGAACGACAGGTTAAACCTATTCAGTAAAGTAGGACTGAAACGAGGAGTGAACTCGATTCAGAAAGGGACTTTGTCCACTAAGATAGTCTTGAAAGCAAGGCCTTGGCTACTATGGAAATCATTACATGTGCTTAATGGATTCCACGGTTATATGTTTTATTCCCATGCTATTTTATCATGGTTTATGTTCCATTATGATCTATGCCTTATGTACATCCATGTTTTTTGTTGTTGCTCAAGATTTTTAATGTTAATGTTTTTTTATGTTCAAATGTATATGGTATGTTTTATTTTATCCATGCTTACCCTTACTGAGAATTTGAGCTCACCCTTTTTATGTTTTATTTTCCCCCAGGATTAAAAGAAAGATTTTAGGAAAGGAAACAAAAATGGGAAGATCTTTATGGGAGATGTTTAAGATCTTTCACCATGATTAGAAGATTACGTTCCAGGTTTCCAAAGACACTAAACTATTACGGTCCTTGTGTGTCTGTTTTTGTTATGTACTAAGTATTCCGCAAAAGTAGCGTAATTCCATGTATGCCAAGCTTCGGGTCTCTATACATTCAATCTAATCACTATATTTTAGATATTGAAGAATGTATGAGTCAGATTATACTATATCAGTATATTCTATTTCTAGTGGCTAACTTGATTTCTTATAAAAATAGATTATATAACTATGTATATGATGTATAATGATCTATCTTATGGAAAAACAATTCATATAGAGAGGTGAGTATGTTTATCAGATATCACACCATACCCATTTGTTACATGAGTATAAATGATGTTTTACTAGATGTATATATTTTACTATAATTGTGGATTACAAAATTAATAATTGTTTTCAATTATTAAAAGTACCACAGGGTTACACAACAATATATTTAATAAGTATTTGTTTTTTATAAAGTGATTGTATAGAATATTAAAAAGTTTATATGAAAATTATATTCAAAAACATTTGTATGGATTGAAAAATAGTTGTGAAGTTTTACAAAAAGTCAAGGTGGATTTAGTTTATGTAAGAGTTTATTAAAAATATGTACTAAATAAAAAATCATATCATTGCATGGGTAACTGAATCATTGTTTTTGTTCTGTCATAGTTCTTGATACTATAACATGTTGTCTGTGATATATGATATGAGATATTATTTATCTAAAATTATAATATTTATCTTAATGTTATTTCAACTAGTGACACGTAACGTGATGATTTTTAGTTGGTTAGTTGATTATTATAGGATTATGAAGAACCCCATTGATTTTTTTGTATTTTCTGTCAATAAGTAATGTTTTTGTCAATAAGTGAATTTTTATATATGTGTTGAGAAAGATAAAGATCGCAATTAGTGAAGAAAATTAAATTTTTATTATTTCAAAAACTTTTAAGGGAAAAGTGAGAAAACAAATGTTCGACCAAAAAAAGATATTATTGAACCATTAATGGACAATTTATGTCTACGAGTGTCAATCTACATAAAAAATTTCCAGGATAAAAAGGTTACCTGAGTGTTCAGTTTGTCCGTTATCAGATCTTCATACTTAGAAGCCATTATATCTGATGACTGGATATACTACTTAAGGACAATCTTCCCATTGTTGTATCCCCCAATGAGGATCGGATCCTACTTGTCTATCCGGGTGTATTTCTACTCCCTGAGAGTCACCTAAATTGACCTCCCCATCATTTTGGTAGCTTCATCCTCATAGGTATTTAGTAGAAGAACCTGTTTGAACACCTCTTCATCCGAACTCAAGACCAAATCCAATGCTTGTTCACCCACACCACCTGAATTCCATTGATCAATGGCCCCGCTGTCCATCATATTTTCATTTAACTTCTTGGCTGATTGCCTCTCCATTGGAGGTGGTAATGTGGAGTAATCCTTTCTATTGTGGGCCCGCCTACTGTTACCCCAAGGACATGGAGGCTAACCTGTAGAAAAATTGTTTCCATATTCATTCAACACCTTTTCATAAACATCATCATTGGCCTGGTTCTTTTCTAGCAAGTCTATATTCCATCCATCCATTTCCAGCACTTCAAAATTATTACATAGTTGAACCAGAGTACGGGTCGTCGAGCTAGAACACCTTGTATTTCCTGTTTTGGTTTGGTGAACCATGCCCTTAAAAGAACTTTACAAACCCTCCTTGGATACCACACCACTACCAACCTTTAAAACCTCATTAAAAAATCTTCATTGGCTGGGAAATATTTACCAATCATTTCTGTCAACCCCTCTCCAATATCCTTCATACACTACCTACCACCATAGTCGCAGCAAAATTAATCACATCCAACCGACCCACTTTCAAAGCAGCATTACTTCAAATGTGGCCAGTATCATCCTTGTTCAGTGTATCACACACTGAAGTCCTAGTAAGGTATTTCCTAATTCTATTAAAAATATCAGATGCCTTTAGATTAGAGGTTGGAACCCCCAACTGTATTTTGGCCATTCCAGCATTCAAGTTACTCATACTCACATCCTTGCCATCCTTGCAGATTGATCCTCCGCCAGTCTAAACTGATATACTTTCATCCACATCCATTGTATTACCAAAATACTTTTTAGCCAAGGATTGATTCCCCAGCACCTGAAGACTTTGACCCCCTACACCTACAATCCTCTGCACTATGACCCAATCTTATGCACGAAAAGTAGAACTAAACCAGGATTCAAACACAACCATTTTCCTATAGTATAAATCATCACCCAAAACAATAAAAAACAACTCATTAGGTGGTTTAGAAACATAAAAATCAACACAAATTATTGGGGAAATCAGATGGAATACCTCATTTGTCATACTATCTGAACAAATGTTTTGTCCAACTAAATTACCAAGCCTTCAGAGAATTGACTGGTTATGAAAAGGTAGAGGGAGCTCCAAAAATCTTACCCATATGGACATTTTTTAAGAATCTATCTTCATATGGAAATCGTAGGACCACTTGAACAAGATAAAACGAGCTCCTCCACAGATGTGAGGTGCACTCGACCAGGTGAGAATAAAATCCTCCTCGGATGAAATTCAGATCATGATGATCCTAGAATCAATAATCCAAACCGTTTCCCTCTATTAAACACCCCATGATTGAGTGATCCACCAATCAAAGGAATTTCCTAATGGATGATGGTTTTGGAAACATGAAATTAAGTTTAGATTTATTAGTGAGGTTTCATTTGTGAATTTTTATGTTGAAATCAAAACATTTGGGTTGCATTTGAATCATTAAATAACCTTAGCAAAAATAGCTATAAGGCCCCAGCCTTAAACCTTACTTAATCTTGAGTTATTACAAGATTACACATTGAGGATCTTTTCAGGTTTAGAGTTTTAGAGAATTAGATCATGAAACTTGCATTACATTCCACATTTAAACAAAGTGGTTACATAAAAGTCAGTATTCATTCTTCCCATCAACGGGAACATATTTAAAATAAAACACGGATTCTTTCTTGACACATCCTTGACACTATCATCACATCATGTACCTTTCCCTTGACCTGTGAAAAACATTTCAAAAACTTGGGATGAGCATAAAAAGCTCAGTAAGGGTTATAAAAACATGAGTTCATAAATACATAAGAATGAAATCATGCTTTACCCATAAAACATAGGCATATCAAATCATGAATAAATCATAGAAAACATAAGACATAAAGGTAACTTGAGGCATTCATAACATTCTTACGTAGGGAGTAACCCTCTTGGTTACGTTTGGAATACCCATCACAGTATATTCCCTAAAAATCTCTTCGGAGAAACCTTAACGTTTCACTCCTTCGCGTTACCCAATGCATTGGAGAGCTATAACGGGCTCACCCGCCCTTAGTTTATCACGGAACCACCCGTTTTCATAACAATGCCCAAGAACCATAACATAAATGTGTCACATAAAACATGCATAAAGGAAACATAACATTTTCACATTTCAATCACATTATAACATTTTAGTATATTGAAACATTGAATCCATAAAAAAAGAAACCATTTCCAAAACCATTTAAAAACATTTAATAAAGAGATTTTTGAATCAAAGTGTCCCATACCACCTTGAAGCTTAAAATTTTAAACCATTAATATCCATATAAATAAATCCTTAAAACCATTTTGAAAACATGGATATTAATAAGAACATTTAAAACGATATTTTGGTTAAAGGGGTTTTACCAAAATTAGAGACTCTTAAATACAACAATTGAGGAATAACATTTAGTCAGAACTTTATAATATCATGAGAATAAATGGATTCATGATATAATACTCCAAAGGACAGTATATACACCATATAATAGTGAATTGGTGCATAACAACAATGAACCCTCAATAGAAATGTCAAATGTGATGAAATCCCTTATAAAGAAGGTATCCTCAAATTAAGGACAAATAAATCTCAAAAATATGTGTGACAAATATATATATACAACCAATATAAGTGGATATTAAGTGTAAAACAATAAAAGGTCATTCACACATATTCAATGGATGACATATTCAATGACTACAAGTTGAACCCAAAGAAATCGAAATTGGGTTAAGAAGTTCCCTTGACAGCCTAACGGCGTCACATCAAAATGAGTTGATGAGAGATAAAAAGAGTATCTCATCACTTGGACACAAAATTTACATCATTAAGGATATATGAGAACATATCCCAACATAACAATATGTAAATTAAAAGACCCAATAAAAGAAGTCTTTTAAAAAGAGGAGGGTGAAAGGTTCCCTTACCGACTTGGGTGTCTTTCAAAACATACACCCCATGAAATAAGGGCAATAAATCATTGATGTAAATACTCATAAACAAAAGTATATTACACAAAGAGTAGAATAATGGGCAGTACATACACCACTCAAAGGAAATTGGGGCAAATGTAGCATAAATCTCACGGGGATAAAAGTGAGATGAAAAATCCCTTACGAAAACTCGGCAGCCTAACGGCGCCACATAAAACTTAAAAAAGGATTGATGAGAGAGAATAGGGTCTCTCATCACATGAACATAAAAATTACAGTAGGAGTAATATAAAATAATATCCCAATCAAAATAAAGATGAGCTTAAAAGAAATTACATAAAAGAGTGTACTTAAAAGGAAAGAGAGTTGTAGGATCCCTTACCTCGGGTCCGACTTGACTCGATCGTTCTTTAATCTCCTGAATAATAAACTTGAGTTAATTTCTAATTCCTTAAGAACCCTTTTTCAAGTTCATTATTACTTTTATACCACTTGTTACCATGTCACAAACATTATGTAATCATTTAAGTTAATAATATTTGTTTTGCCGATATTTGGTTCTTAAGTCGAAAGTGGTCTTCTTACAATTACATGTTGTTCGTGTGGCCAAATGTTTATTAAATCCAGAATTGTATTCATTATGTAGATATCATATATTTCATATATATCCAGTACATGCATGCATTTATAACATTACATAATCATTTAGAGGTAAGAAATGAAATGCACCGTTCATGGAGACGGTAAGCCGTACGTACGCATGAACGCTACTTTCATTTCTATTTAGTATTTTATAGAATGGAATAATAATGATATAAAGGTATATTATAATTACAGTATAATATCATATATAATATCATATTTCCATCCTTTATACAGCCCACATACGGTATTTAACGAATCAAATCACTTTGAGGGGGCGGTAGTCCGCACTTCCTTAAATGAAGATATCGCGTATACCCATAATGGAAGCCATAAAGGTAAGACAAAAATGAAAAATACAGAAGCATAAATATAAAATAAACATATTATATATCATATATAAAAATAGTGACATCATAATGGCCACCTTTGAAGGTGTTAAATGAGTATTGAACAATCATCGTTTCGGGAGGCAGAATTTCGCCATCCACGGAAACCGTATGTTCTTTAACCATTTGATGCAGTTGTGTGAGAGTGTAGCTCAAATAAATATTATAACAACATCCTAGTATATTGAAGATACTTGTGTTGTTACAAAAGAAGTAAATAAAAAGAGTTTAGGGGGTTGGAGAAGCAAAATAAAACAAATGAACATGAGAGAATGAATTACCTTTAAAAGTGCAACTCCTTTTGATTTAAGCCTAAAGGCTTCCTTTGAAAGGATTCTGCCCAAAGGGAGTCCTCTAGGATGAGGAGAGGGATGTGGAGAGAGCAAATGGGCAGGGGTTGGCCGAGCCAAAGGCTTGAGAAGTGTATGGAATGAGGTAGAGGTGGGGGCCTTTTATAAGAGGAGAGGAGGGGCACTTTTGGAAAGTAAAGAAATATTACATTATTTGAAAATGTGTTTCGGTTTCAAAAGGTCCCACATTGATAGAATTCGTGGATAAGGTGATAAGGCTTAGAAATCCACTCATCTAATTGGTTTTGGACATGTGTAGTTCATAGATTTTACATTATCTTTCCATTTTATTTAAATCGTCAAATAATGATGTCATCGTTAAATCATTATTATGTCATAAATAATTTAATTTATTTAATGTCTAAAAATTATAAAAGAAATACTATGATGTAGGAAATCTTTCTAGCTTTCCAAGGACTATTTATAATCAAAATTTGGACTTGTGTAACCCCACTTTAAAATTGTTTTAGTAAAACATATCATGTTTGTGTCAATTTTTCTTTTACATTAAATAAAATGTTATTTATGTCATTTCCCAACAAAAGTGGATCCATGGGGTCCCCAAGTTGACCCATGGCTTGTCTTGGTCGGCCATGACACAACCAATGAGGTTGGGACATGTGTCATGTTCATTTCATTTTATTAAAGCATTATTTTTACCTTAAACTACACTAATTACCACTAATCGCGATTAAGAACTTAATGAGTTACTATTCACCAAAAAAATTATTATAATCTCATTGAACCACATTTTACTTCTTAATGACAACCATGTATGTCGGATTTTCAAAATTCAATACACATTAGTGGTAAAATTTCATTTAACTGAAAAAATCAGTTTGCTTGATTACCACTTAGTGGTTTCACTATTCATCAAAAATTGGAGTTTTTCAGAAAATTACCAAAAATTCACCCTAAGCTATAATTGATATTACGAATTCAAAAATGAAGTCCATTTTACAAAATTCAAAACATATTAGTCACATTAATTAATTTAATAATTAATTCCCGCTGTCAGCGCAAATAGCGTGTTTTCATAAAACAATAAGTATCAAAAGATTGACACTAGTTTAAGTCCGATTTCAAAGTGAAATTGATTCCAACGACCACTATTGGTTTTAATGGTAAAAATATTTTCTAATTTCACTTTAAAACCAATTAAAAAGATAATCTAATCATATAAATAAATTATATTAAAAAGAGGTTTTGAATTAAAATACAACATTTTACACTATTCATTAAAAAAATGAACTTTATCAGAAAAATACCAAAAATTTACACAAAGTAAAATTTGATGTCCCGATTCCTAATAAGAGTTTTATTTGGTCCAAAAGAATGTATAAGAGTGATCAAAACTATATTTAATGACAGTTCGCCATCAAAAGGCGATAAGTGAACCTTTAGTAAAAACTAGGGCATATATGCCTAAAATTGAATTCTTTCCGTATTTTAAGCCTCTATCCTTTATTGGATAATTGTAAAAACATTTAAAAACATATATAATAATATTTCAGTTATTTCTATCCATTCCCGCCATTACAACGGCTACATGTTAACTACCATTTAAAATAACATTATTTTATTATTAGAGCGCAACGTAAGATTCCCAAGAAACTCGTTGTTGCGTGTTGGGTACGCCATCGAGCATAGCGTCCCCTTTAAAGTCATTTAAATATTTTATTCACAAATATGGATAAATATGAAATGTCATATTCTTTATTTACCTGGGATGTTACATCCTTCCCCCCTTTTGGGAATTGCGTCCTCGCAATTTTAAAATTGCGCTTGGAAACATCCTTGAAAGTCCCACATCGGAACAAAAGTTGGTAAAACAAACACTTTAAAATAAAGAAAGATAAGTACAAAGGTCACTCGAGTTAACCCATACTAGGATTCCAAGTATGAAAATATGGACATGGAGGAGAAAACATAGGGTCACGTTCTTATGGAGAGTGATAGAAAACATGTTTAGGAGAAAGTTAACAATGAGAAAATCACAAACTTGTGATGGGTTAAACGGTATTCGATTCCCCAGTAGGAAAAGTTAATATACAACATTTTTGTTTTAAGTTACTTTTTATTGAGGAATTTATTCATAAGGAAACATAATCACTTATCATATTGACTTTCAACTTTTATTATATTCCTTACACAAACTCATATTTTCTCCAAAAGACGAGTATTTAGGAAGACTTGTTCACATTAAGAGTACTATAATCAACATCTAGAGGATCACCTAATCCACAAAAGAGAACTATGTACATCCTATGTCTTTAGGCTTAAACCAGAACCAAAACCAAAAAGGTTAGTACAAGATCAGATAATCCAGAAAAGGATAACCCCTTATAAAAAGAAAATCTATTCTTAATCTCCAAAATTTGTCCAACAAAACCCAAAGTTCAACGAGGACCATCCGATAAACAATTTGTCCATAAAATTCTTCAAAGTAAACCAATATAAGATTGAAACCCAAATATTTGAAGGATTTAGTCACATAGTCTTCCAAGTTAAATCGTAACATTTATCTCCAAACAAAATCAGTTGCTCTTAAAGTCTCGCATTGAAAGTAATTAACCTAATCACATATCCTCCATGATAGGTTAATCATTTTCATAAATAACCCAAAATCAACTTACTCTTAATTCATAAAATCATATAACTGAAAAGAATCAGTCAAACTAACCAGGGACTTCACGTAGTCCAGTGGTAGGCGATAAATAACAGTCGCACTTTGGTTGTGGGTTCGATTCTCGCAGCTTTGTCCGACGCGACGGGTTGTCACACGGTCTGCATGTTGTCCTTTTTTCAAAACTATATAATTCTCAAAAAATTCCCCAAAACTAGATAAAATCTTCAGAAATATTCACTACATATTTTAACCTCAATTTTATCTCATGCCTTCCACTTCAATCATAACATTTAGTAACCCATAATTACCTCAAAAGTCAGGATCATATAAACCCTAATGGTTACCTTAATAATTATTACCTGAATTTCCACATCGAGTTGACCATCTCGTACATGATGCATTAGAGAACTCACCAAGGTTGAATTGGTTGATCATGACTCCTTGATAGTTGGTTTAGAACAACCATGAGATTCCTCATTGAATCCCCCATCTCATCCAGTCTCTTAATCAGAGAACCACCACAGTTTCCTTCAAACCCATTATCACATTGGTACCTGCTAGATCCAGCCATTTACTAAAACCAAAAAGGTCAGTGTGAGTATATCAACAAAACCATCATGTACTAACGAGGAAGGTAAACACTAAGATATACTTACTCATTTAATTTATCTAAAACTAGGACTCTTTTTGAAATCCTAACCATTATGGTAATGTCACTTATGCTTAAAGAGTACCCTAACCTCTAAAGTTATCTAAACCGACCTTTGATACCAACTATAAGGCCCCAGCCTTAAACCTTACTTAATCTTGAGTTATTACAAGATTACACATTGAGGATCTTTTCAGGTTTAGAGTTTTAGAGAATTAGATCATGAAACTTGCATTACATTCCACATTTAAACAAAGTGGTTACATAAAAGTCAGTATTCATTCTTCCCATCAACGGGAACATATTTAAAATAAAACACGGATTCTTTCTTGACACATCCTTGACACTATCATCACATCATGTACCTTTCCCTTGACCTGTGAAAAACATTTCAAAAACTTGGGATGAGCATAAAAAGCTCAGTAAGGGTTATAAAAACATGAGTTCATAAATACATAAGAATGAAATCATGCTTTACCCATAAAACATAGGCATATCAAATCATGAATAAATCATAGAAAACATAAGACATAAAGGTAACTTGAGGCATTCATAACATTCTTACGTAGGGAGTAACCCTCTTGGTTACGTTTGGAATACCCATCACAGTATATTCCCTAAAAATCTCTTCGGAGAAACCTTAACGTTTCACTCCTTCGCGTTACCCAATGCATTGGAGAGCTATAACGGGCTCACCCGCCCTTAGTTTATCACGGAACCACCCGTTTTCATAACAATGCCCAAGAACCATAACATAAATGTGTCACATAAAACATGCATAAAGGAAACATAACATTTTCACATTTCAATCACAGTATAACATTTTAGTATATTGAAACATTGAATCCATAAAAAAAGAAACCATTTCCAAAACCATTTAAAAACATTTAATAAAGAGATTTTTGAATCAAAGTGTCCCATACCACCTTGAAGCTTAAAATTTTAAACCATTAATATCCATATAAATAAATCCTTAAAACCATTTTGAAAACATGGATATTAATAAGAACATTTAAAACGATATTTTGGTTAAAGGGGTTTTACCAAAATTAGAGACTCTTAAATACAACAATTGAGGAATAACATTTAGTCAGAACTTTATAATATCATGAGAATAAATGGATTCATGATATAATACTCCAAAGGACAGTATATACACCATATAATAGTGAATTGGTGCATAACAACAATGAACCCTCAATAGAAATGTCAAATGTGATGAAATCCCTTATAAAGAAGGTATCCTCAAATTAAGGACAAATAAATCTCAAAAATATGTGTGACAAATATATATATACAACCAATATAAGTGGATATTAAGTGTAAAACAATAAAAGGTCATTCACACATATTCAATGGATGACATATTCAATGACTACAAGTTGAACCCAAAGAAATCGAAATTGGGTTAAGAAGTTCCCTTGACAGCCTAACGGCGTCACATCAAAATGAGTTGATGAGAGATAAAAAGAGTATCTCATCACTTGGACACAAAATTTACATCATTAAGGATATATGAGAACATATCCCAACATAACAATATGTAAATTAAAAGACCCAATAAAAGAAGTCTTTTAAAAAGAGGAGGGTGAAAGGTTCCCTTACCGACTTGGGTGTCTTTCAAAACATACACCCCATGAAATAAGGGCAATAAATCATTGATGTAAATACTCATAAACAAAAGTATATTACACAAAGAGTAGAATAATGGGCAGTACATACACCACTCAAAGGAAATTGGGGCAAATGTAGCATAAATCTCACGGGGATAAAAGTGAGATGAAAAATCCCTTACGAAAACTCGGCAGCCTAACGGCGCCACATAAAACTTAAAAAAGGATTGATGAGAGAGAATAGGGTCTCTCATCACATGAACATAAAAATTACAGTAGGAGTAATATAAAATAATATCCCAATCAAAATAAAGATGAGCTTAAAAGAAATTACATAAAAGAGTGTACTTAAAAGGAAAGAGAGTTGTAGGATCCCTTACCTCGGGTCCGACTTGACTCGATCGTTCTTTAATCTCCTGAATAATAAACTTGAGTTAATTTCTAATTCCTTAAGAACCCTTTTTCAAGTTCATTATTACTTTTATACCACTTGTTACCATGTCACAATCATTATGTAATCATTTAAGTTAATAATATTTGTTTTGCCGATATTTGGTTCTTAAGTCGAAAGTGGTCTTCTTACAATTACATGTTGTTCGTGTGGCCAAATGTTTATTAAATCCAGAATTGTATTCATTATGTAGATATCATATATTTCATATATATCCAGTACATGCATGCATTTATAACATTACATAATCATTTAGAGGTAAGAAATGAAATGCACCGTTCATGGAGACGGTAAGCCGTACGTACGCATGAACGCTACTTTCATTTCTATTTAGTATTTTATAGAATGGAATAATAATGATATAAAGGTATATTATAATTACAGTATAATATCATATATAATATCATATTTCCATCCTTTATACAGCCCACATACGGTATTTAACGAATCAAATCACTTTGAGGGGGCGGTAGTCCGCACTTCCTTAAATGAAGATATCGCGTATACCCATAATGGAAGCCATAAAGGTAAGACAAAAATGAAAAATACAGAAGCATAAATATAAAATAAACATATTATATATCATATATAAAAATAGTGACATCATAATGGCCACCTTTGAAGGTGTTAAATGAGTATTGAACAATCATCGTTTCGGGAGGCAGAATTTCGCCATCCACGGAAACCGTATGTTCTTTAACCATTTGATGCAGTTGTGTGAGAGTGTAGCTCAAATAAATATTATAACAACATCCTAGTATATTGAAGATACTTGTGTTGTTACAAAAGAAGTAAATAAAAAGAGTTTAGGGGGTTGGAGAAGCAAAATAAAACAAATGAACATGAGAGAATGAATAACCTTTAAAAGTGTAACTCTTTTTGATTTAAGCCTAAAGGCTTCCTTTGAAAGGATTCTGCCCAAAGGGAGTCCTCTAGGATGAGGAGAGGGATGTGGAGAGAGCAAATGGGCAGGGGTTGGCCGAGCCAAAGGCTTGAGAAGTGTATGGAATGAGGTAGAGGTGGGGGCCTTTTATAAGAGGAGAGGAGGGGCACTTTTGGAAAGTAAAGAAATATTACATTATTTGAAAATGTGTTTCGGTTTCAAAAGGTCCCACATTGATAGAATTCGTGGATAAGGTGATAAGGCTTAGAAATCCACTCATCTAATTGGTTTTGGACATGTGTAGTTCATAGATTTTACATTATCTTTCCATTTTATTTAAATCGTCAAATAATGATGTCATCATTAAATCATTATTATGTCATAAATAATTTAATTTATTTAATGTATAAAAATTATAAAAGAAATACTATGATGTAGGAAATCTTTTTAGCTTTCCAATGACTATTTATAATCAAAATTTGGACTTGTGTAACCCCACTTAAAAATTGTTTTAGTAAAACATATCATGTTTGTGTCAATTTTTCTTTTACATTAAATAAAATGTTATTTATGTCATTTCCCAACAAAAGTGGATCCATGGGGTCCCCAAGTTGACCCATGGCTTGTCTTGGTCGGCCATGACACAACCAATGAGGTTGGGACATGTGTCATGTTCATTTCATTTTATTAAAGCATTATTTTTACCTTAAACTACACTAATTACCACTAATCGCGATTAAGAACTTAATGAGTTACTATTCACCAAAAAAATTATTATAATCTCATTGAACCACATTTTACTTCTTAATGACAACCATGTATGTCGGATTTTCAAAATTCAATACACATTAGTGGTAAAATTTCATTTAACTGAAAAAATCAGTTTGCTTGATTACCACTTAGTGGTTTCACTATTCATCAAAAATTGGAGTTTTTCAGAAAATTACCAAAAATTCACCCTAAGCTATAATTGATATTACGAATTCAAAAATGAAGTCCATTTTACAAAATTCAAAACATATTAGTCACATTAATTAATTTAATAATTAATTCCCGCTGTCAGCGCAAATAGCGTGTTTTCATAAAACAATAAGTATCAAAAGATTGACACTAGTTTAAGTCCGATTTCAAAGTGAAATTGATTCCAACGACCACTATTGGTTTTAATGGTAAAAATATTTTCTAATTTCACTTTAAAACCAATTAAAAAGATAATCTAATCATATAAATAAATTATATTAAAAAGAGGTTTTGAATTAAAATACAACATTTTACACTATTCATTAAAAAAATGAACTTTATCAGAAAAATACCAAAAATTTACACAAAGTAAAATTTGATGTCCCGATTCCTAATAAGAGTTTTATTTGGTCCAAAAGAATGTATAAGAGTGATCAAAACTATATTTAATGACAGTTCGCCATCAAAAGGCGATAAGTGAACCTTTAGTAAAAACTAGGGCATATATGCCTAAAATTGAATTCTTTCCGTATTTTAAGCCTCTATCCTTTATTGGATAATTGTAAAAACATTTAAAAACATATATAATCATATTTCAGTTATTTCTATCCATTCCCGCCATTACAACGGCTACATGTTAACTACCATTTAAAATAACATTATTTTATTATTAGAGCGCAACGTAAGATTCCCAAGAAACTCGTTGTTGCGTGTTGGGTACGCCATCGAGCATAGCGTCCCCTTTAAAGTCATTTAAATATTTTATTCACAAATATGGATAAATATGAAATGTCATATTCTTTATTTACCTGGGATGTTACAATAGCAATCGAAGGGAAGGAATGTAAGAAATCGGGGTCGGAGAATAGGAAGAATGGTGGTCATCACGCTCATGAAAATGGCAGTAGAGATTTGGATAAATAGGTTCATGAATGTTTGTGATTCTAATATATTTGGATAAATAGTTTCACGAATGTAAGTTCTTAAATATTTAATGATTGTTGAGATAGAAATAATTTTATCAATGTAATATGTTAATTTATAATGAGAGAAATATTTTTCAACATGATACATGATGAGTTTGAAAAGCTATCTAATGAAAATATTGAGGATTTATGATGGAAGAAGAACAACATATAGTTGTAAGTGTGCGTAATAATTCCTATGTTTCCATGTATGATTGTAGTATCATATATTGATTAACATATTTGTATTATTCTTAGAGAATGGTGAGTTTAAAAATTATATAGGTGATTTATTTATTTGTGATTAATTAAATCAATATTTATGAAAATATTTGTTGATAAGAGCTACAGAAATAATTAAGGTTGTAGAGATATATTAATATACCAAAGGATAAGTAATAATATTAATTAAGGATTTTGGAATTAATTTGAAGAGATTTATACATATTTTTATTGTTTTTAAAAGTCATTTTTTTTGTTATAAGATGAGTTATAGTGTATGGATAGGTTCTAATAATGTTTAAATAAGTTTTATGATTCCATTTAGATGTTTCTGATTTCTAAGATAGATATGAACAATTGAAAAAAGAATACATAAGTTTTTATCTAAAGAGAATATTGGAAAAGTTCTATAACTCACTATGATACATAAAATCATGAAGATGATATGTAAGGAAATTTTTTATTTATCCTAAGATTCATAACATCATTCTGATGGAATGTAATGTTTTATTGTTGATACATAATATCTCTTACTGCATGTAGAATATATAAGATAATGTTCATTAGAAATCACAAAATGGAAATGTAATACTATGATACGTAAGATACTTTTTATCATATAAAATATTTATAGAGTTATATATAATATCATCTGTATGATGTACACTATTTTGGAAATGCTACATTAAATGTTGCAGAGTGTAATTTGGAAAATTATTATAGGTGGTGTGGCATTTATGATCTTTTAATTTATATAATAGGTTTACTGAAACATAGGTAATATTTTTTTGAGAATGGATAATATGTGTTAGATTATAAGAAATATAATCTTGATATTGATGAATTAATACATAAGATATTGTATTTATTATATATTGTTTATCAGTTTGAAATATTTGAGAATTATGGAGAATAAAATCTGATATTGTTTTGTCGTTCCTCACGGATTAAATATATTCATGCTATTGATTGATCCCTGATTAAAACTAAGGATAATTTTGATAATGTTATAATTTTTTTTCCTATAAATCATGGATAATAATCTCACACCATTGGTGTTTTCATTAGAAAATAATATAGGTGTGAATCAAATAATTTAATTTTTAAGGAAAATCAAAGGAGAATAAAGGCTAATATTGATCCATAACATTATATAGAATCAAATGAAAATTAATTTTGAATATCTTTTAGAAATAATTATTTTTTTAATATAAATATTTGAAGTCAATTATAGAGATAAAAACTATAGGTTTATTGGGAGAAATATTTTAACTAGTTTAAAGATGATCAATGGTATTTTTGGAAAATCAAATCAGACCATTTTTTTATGTAAAATAATTTTGTGAGATCATGGGAAGTAATTAAGTATAAAAAAAACCATGGATCATGGGGAATATATGCATAACATTATCTTGAGAATATTGAGAATATCATGGTTCCAAATATCATGGGATTTCTATATTAAACATAATAAAAATAATTATGTGTTCTATTGAGATTATGAATATAAAAATATGAGAAAATTAATTAGAATAGGTAGAGTGGGAGAGTTCATGAGAAGTCATTGATTGTAATATTCCTAGAGATTATTTATATCAAAGAAATATAATGATATAAATTTACAATCCAATGATATTTTGATATAGAATATCTTATTCATTGAAGGATGAATAATAATAGTAAAGAATAAAGAAATAAAGAAAAAAAGGAGAAATGTGGAAGATAATACCTACATCTATTAATCATTTATTGCAAAGGTTGAAAAGAATGAATAGGTAAGATAAGTAAGAAGACAATCAATAAAGAAAGAAAATACTACTGATCATATATATATATATATATATATTGTATTGATATTGTTAAATATTAATAAGAATATGATGTAAATAAAAAACATAATGCTACTACATGAATTTATTTTGGCTATTGATGTTCATGATGTTGAGGAGAAATAATTCAACATGAAGGTACTTGATATATTCATACATTTATTATTATGATAATGATTTGGAAAGAGAAGGTTAGACTTACATTTGAGTGTAGTATATTACAATTTCGATTTTGAAGATGTTTTTTGTGGAAGAAAAAATTATCAGTTAATGTCATGACATATATGAGAAGATTTAAGATCAGTGAATTTGGGAATACCAATTTTATTGTAGTGAGAGGCATTATAAAAAAATCGCGAGACAAAAATTTATTTTTGGGAGATATCCTTAGGGGTTAAGGATTATACATTCCCCACATGTATCCAGTTGGTAAGGATAGTGTATATCTATGTATGAGACTCTACCCAAACATTGAAAGGATATATTCACCTACGTCAAGGGTAAACCTTTTAAAAATAAAATGTACAACTTCTCTTGTCAAATCATTTCTTTTCACGTGTTCTGTTGTTTTAGGATTTAATTACCCTCCCCATTCACCGTAATAGGTGTGGAGGTTTGAATATTAAGAGGGGTAACTAAAACAGATAATAATTTAGTAAAATTAGTTCACACCGATTCACCCCATATCAGTGCGACTGGATAATCCTACTAGGTATAATAGAGTTTTAAAATCACATAAATAAATAAGGATCCATTGTAACTATAATGAATCACAACCATTATTCTCCCAGATGTTGTAGCTTCATGAGGGGGGATTGAAATTGAAACTAACTTATAATATTCTCTACTTATGATAATTAATAGTTAGTAAGATTCAAGACCAAATTGGTCAAGGATACAAAAAATAATAAATGAAATGAATATTAATCAATTCAGAAGTTATAATCAATATGAGATAAAAATCAAACTAAAATAAGAACAATAAACAATGAAATTATACAATATAGTTCTGTAAAAGAATTTTTAAACACATTTAAAAGTTATTATTAAAATATATGTAGTTATAATAAATGAAACTCTTCACTATTAATACAAATAAGCATGATGATCAGCACCTAGATATGTAAGATACTAGTTCAAATAACATATAACATTAACAATAAATTCAATTAGAAGATACAAGTCCATGAATTGGAATTGATAAATATTTGTATATAGTAGAAATTTGTATCTCTGATCCCCTATTCAATCATCACGATTGACAACCTGTTTTATCCCAAGATTATTTCAAACTATAACATTGGAATCAAATTTAATCATGTACTTATAATCTCATCAATAACACAAGATCATATGAATACAATTGAATCTAAAATCACATATCATTCACAATAAAGTCATCACAAAAAGATGTTCTATGAAAAAAATGAAAAAATCCAACAATAAAAAGCACATAAGTATTGACATACGGAAAAACTAACAAATTAAACAATTTTTGTAGGGTTAGTATCTATGCCTAAATACCTCAATCTCCATTTATAATAACGGGTGTAACAAACTCTGAATGATAAACTAGTTATTATTTGATTACAATTTTCACATAAAAAAATTATATTATTCAATTATATCTCATGTTCAATTTTATTTAGGTGACTTCATAGGGTTACAAGGAAATCATAGTTCATAATTATATCACCGTGATATGTGGTTTGGAAGTTTACTCTACCTAAAAATAGAACTAAAAAACATAAAATTAAGTATAATTAAAAGAACTGTTTTTTGAGATTCATCAAAATAATGGGTTTGGAAGGTGTATTTAAAAGAAAATAACTCAATGATCTCCACATTTTTTATAATCAGAAAACAGAACAAAAATAAATTTAATAATGTGAAGTTAAAAACCCCTCATACATCTGAATAATGTACTCACCCTTAGATATGCGACGAATGTTAATAACCTTCACCCTTTTAAATTCAAGGGAAAAAAATAATTTCTCCCCCTTTCTTACTTCCCCTTTTCTTATTGAATATATTGAACATACGTTTCAGGAAGCTTACTCCCCCTTTATGAATTTTTTATTACATACATTTCATTATAATTTTTTCCTCACTTCTCCACTTTTGGGATTATCAAAACTAAAATTTATAAAATTAAACTAGGTGAACTAAAAAATAGTATCAATTGAAGAATTAATATGAGTAAAAAAATTTGTGGAATAATGATGTGTCATGTAAGAATAAATCACATTCTATAAGAGAATGATCGCATGTGTCATGTAATAGTAAACTAGATCCATAGTCTCTTTTTATAAGTAAATTCATAAAAATGTGTAAGAATAATCTTATATAATGAAATAATATATATAAAAGAATAATAATTACATATTAATGAATACAAGGATATGTATGAATAAATATATTTCTTATGGAATATAGACAAGGAATAATAAAAAGGTATATGACTATGGTAACATAGTTATTGGTTATTTCAAATTCATTTCAAGTTCATAATTTTTGTTTCTAATGGAAATTCTGATGTGCATCCTTGTCTATTTTGTCATGGGGTAGTTTTTATCATAGAAAATCATTTCAAATACAAATGGTAACTAGGACATTTTACCTAATGACAATTCATAATACATGTTGGTTAAGAGGAAGAGTGATTAGTCTCATCACACTATTTTATGGGAATTATTATATAATCAAGGAATCTGTTAAGAATTTAATATATGTTCATGAATATTTTCACAATCCTAGTGTGGGGATGAATACCCTATGCCAGCAGATTGATCAAAATCATATGTTAAATGTAATGATCAGTATGTATTAGTGGTTTTCCATTATTTTATTATTAATTAGTGAAACTATGGTTTACATCTATAGTGTTTGGTGCTCTAGAAACTATCAATATCCTGGCAGGTGGTATTTTTTTATGATTTTTGGATTTAGACCATTAGTGGGGATTTCTATATATTCCTATAAAGTGAATTAGAACCCACATAGTTTTGTTTCAATTAATGGGACACATCATACCTTTTAAGGACATGTGAAAATAAACTTGCTGATATATTTTTTAGTCATGTAGCCCTGACCACTATGAAGATGATTAAAGTCACAAAAAATGGATAACTATGTTAATGTTTCCTAATATTGGGTACAATGGGGCTTATGTGTTACCATCCATTTTTTATCCTTCTAATGGGGAATATATCTATTTAAGAATAACTATAGATTCATTAAAAATATAGCCCACTGAGAATGACTATGATACCATTAGGAACATATCCCCATAGGAAGGATATGGTCTCATAGGTACTATAAAAACCCAACTTTTTCAAACAAGAATATCACATCATTATAAAGATAAAAAACATAATAGTTATACCTTCAAGGATTTAATGGTTTAGTATCATGATATAATTAGGATCGTAAATCAATTATAAATAATAGTACATAAAACTTATTAAAATCCTTATTCTCTATCCATTTAAAATCATTCACTTTATCTTTAGTACATTTAGTCTCTTGAGAATATAAATCAAAGAAAGGGGTGACATAAAATACCAGTATGGGGAAGGAAAACATAATAGAAGTAATAGTCTTGAAGAAATAGTACATGAGTGATCATAATCGTCATAATCCGGTGATAATCATTATATTCATGAGAAAAACATTTAAAAAAAGGCATGGAATGTTGTGATTCATACAAATGAAATATCATGTCATAGTGGTCAAATACCACACATAATTGTGATTAAATATATAATCATGTTCACACATAACATATGTTCATAATCATAACATCATCACTGTGAATAAATATAGATTAATTTTTATACATAATACACATTTTCTCATGAGATACATTAAATTACCTTATGAATTGTAGGTTTATATAATTCCAAGCCCACCCATCACATAATATTGTTTACATAATCATGCATTCCACATAGAACATATAAAAATCATAGTCATAAAATAAACCATGGAAAGGAATGGGATTCATAAGAAATTCAACAAGAATAAATTAATGAATAAACATGGGGTTCCTAAATGAATAACTGGAAGAATATTTTTTTATAGACATCATCATTTTTTAGTGAAGAAGAAATAACTCACGAGGAGTTAAAGATATGTTTTTTAAATAAAAATTATCTCAGAAAATATTGTATGACAATTAAAAATAAATGTGAAAATTGTATATCCTAAAAAATAAAGGGGAATAATAGTGAAGTGTTATTTAAGGAAAAATAGAGGCATATCATACTTAATATGTCATGAAAGAGGGATAACCCAAAGAAAAAGAGTTGGTTTCGAGAACCCCCAAACCATAAATACTTCTTTATTTCTTCACTTATTTACCTCCTGAATTATAAACATATTTTCATTAAAACATTGATATAGAAGTGAATTATTATTATTATTACCACTATTTATCAATTATAATCATTTGATTATATTTAATAATATACATTGTTAAAGGGAAGTCATTTTGATATTCCATTCATGAGTTAATAGGAAGTGCACCTTGTCTGAATTCATTTTCACACTCAACTTAAGTAGTGGATATGGAATTAGATTTACATTTATCCATTGGATTTTTTGGTTTCTGATTCTGATTAACTTGAAGGACTCATGATTTAGTTCAATGTCTTGCATAGTTCCCTTTCTCGGAACAGTTGGATCATTGAGCCATGGGTGTTGAATTATAAGGTACCATCCTTTCCTCCCTCATGTTGATTGAATTATTGGTGTCTCTTCAATATTCATGATATTTGGGTAGTTATATACTACACATGTCGAATTTACCTATTACATTGAGGAAATTTCTATGATGCTTCTTCCCATTTTTTTTACATGTGGGTGGTTGGATTCTCTTTCCACATTTCTCATTTGACCCACCAGCTGGAAATTACATTCTTATATTCTTATCCACATATTTAAATTTCCAATATCCAAACACCATATATACTTTGATCGAATATAAATAAAATTATTCATATCTCCAAAAGTCTCAGATATCTATATCCTATTGAAGTTATTGTTTTAATCCGCTAATGAATTTATCTATTTTTCTATCATTGTTGATAAAAAACCTAAGGTGTATTATGAATTCCATGTGAATTTCCCATTGTATGTTGTGATGGATTAACCTTCATATTTCTTCATATATATAAATTATCAATCCATATTTGGTCAAAGAGATTGAGGGAAACACTTTTTATGAAATATTTTAATAAAATCTTCCCACTCTGTATCTTCAATTTCATCCTCCATCATGGTGTTCTTTATCAATTCCCACCATTGATAGACTTATCTTTCTAAAATATAGATGTCCAGAGTCACCTTCCCATTCTTCAAATAGTGGAGCGTAGAAAAGTTCTTCATTATTAAGTTAACCCACCGGTTAGTGATAACTAGGTCGAATGATCCACTAAATGATGGTGGTCATTTCCACGTAAAAGACTCAATAACAATTTTTCCCTTCTTTAGTGAAAGAGGATTTTCTACATGGTTCAAGTTATTTTTCATAGCCTTAGTTATATGGGTAAGAATTTATATTATGTTTTGATCTCCACCTACCATGGTATTCGGGACATTGTTCAGACAACTGTATCATTGCCATTCACATAGGTCGTTGGCCTGGTTTCTCCTGGTTCCCAACATTTTTTAAAATAGAATTTTTTTGAACAAAACATAATGAACAAAGAATGAATAAATAATTAAATATTTTTCATGGTTAAATATTAATCTGTATCTTATGTGGTCCCTAAATTTATAATTTTTCTAAAAAAATCTTATTGGATGTTTACATATACATATACATATTGTAAGGTTGTTCACTAATGTTTTCTAATCCTAATTTCTAAATTAACTAAACCATAACTCTGATACCAACTATAATGACCATATTTTTTTTACAATGATATTATATCATTTTAATGAAAACAAAATAATAGTTATACATTCAAGTATTGAATGGATTATTATATTGGAAAAATTAGGATCATACATAACATATACATAATAGGGAATAAAAATTATCAATATCCTTCTTATTTATCAACTTAAAATATTTCACATTATACTTAGTACATATAGTCAACTGAGGATATGATTCAATGAAAGGGGTGAGATAAAATTTAACACCCCAAGAATTCATAGTACATTATCTCTTCAATGTAATTCAATAACTTGCGCTACAAGCAACACTGAGTTCGAGCACACCACGACTTACCAAACTAGCCGTTCAAAAAGCAGTTATGAATAATATTAACTAAATTTAGAATTTTATATACTCCATATAATTTTAGAACCCATATTATTTTTTTCATAAACATAATATGAAAAAAATTTATTTTTATCAGATAAAATAAGTATTTTGCAAAAAATGAAATTTTACCACCTTTTAATGGAGAACCCTTTTTAAAACAAATATTTGACACTTTTTTATATTAAATATAATGAAATTAAATTGTTATTTATAATAAGGACATAAAAATTTAGTTTGGATAAATTTTTTTATACTTTTCTGATAACTTTCTTATTTTGATAAATAGTGGAAAATAGTAAATTTTAATTGAAATTTTTTTTTTATTCGAAATAATTTATAGTGTGAAATTATGAATTATAATGTATGGAAACTATAATTATATTACATTTTTATCATTAAATAAAATGTAGGACATTATAAGTAACTTCATAATTATGTTTTATATAAAGACATATAAATCTTTTGATAGTTTTTACTTTTAAAAAACCTGCTATGCGGTTTTGGAAATAAGAATTAATTTTAAATTAATTAATGAAACTTCTATGTTTTGAATTTGGTAAAATAGAATTCATTTTTTAATTCGGAATATAAAAATTATCTTAGGGTGAATTTTTGGAATTTTTCTGAAAACTTTCAATTTTTGATGAATACTGAAAACACTACGTTATTGTTTAAAACCAAATTTTTATTTAAACAATTATTTATTTTATTTAAATTTATTTTAAGTCAAAATTGATATATAATACCTATATAATTTTAATTTATTTCATTGAATTCATTTTATAATAAAATTAGATGTATAAAATTTTATTGATCTTCTTAAAGTCTTTTACCCACCTTCTATGCACAATTGAAAATTTGCATAAAACATAATTTTACCACTTCTGTGAATTAAATATCAAAAATTAGAGAGACATGGTTGAAATCATTAATTAAAATGTGGTTTAATAAGATGAAATTAATTTTTGGTGAATAATAACTTTTGACTTTTGTTTACCACGATTAAAATTAAATAGTTTAATTAAATGTAGAAATGATAATATAATTACCCTAACTCATATGCTAATTCTATTGGATAAATGTATTTCGACCAAAAATAACCTTATGAACAAAATAAAATCCTTTTGGTCTACATGGATTAGATTTAGACATTTATTATTATTTTATTTCAAGAAGAGTTAAAATTGTAAAATTCAATGTTTAATAACTAAACTATTTTAAATATAGGGTTATACAAAAGATAAACTCGACTATAAATATTAATTATAAAGATAAAATTTTTCCAACATAATGTTATTTTATTTATAAATTGTAGACATTAAATAATTAATTTTATTTACGACACTATAATGATGTAGTAATTACTTTATCACGAAGGATTAAAATAATGGATATTATAAATATAAAAATAAATGTGAATTTAGTATTTTTATCCCATTAAATTTTTTTTATGTTAATATGACATTTTAGGGTTGATTAAATAATTTTTATTTGAAATGAAAAAGTTTTTATGACTTTATGAAAAATGAAATACCAAATAGAGAAAAAAATGACATAAATGAGTTTTGAAAACAAATACTATATTATTAATTGATGTAATATTTATATGGATAGACCAAAGTAATTAGATAAGGTTATATATATCAATAATTAACCACTTGGGGTTATCTTGGATTTTTATAGTATGTTTATTAACCATTTCTTGTAATAATACTAGAGGTCATTGTAAATGTTAATCAATTTAAATATGAGTTAAATCTATAATCTAGGGTTAATATGGTGACCTAAAAATGTCTAAAATATATTGTTTGAGATTATTTAAACAAACACCCACCGTAGATTATAAATAAATCCATTTCGATCCATTAGAAACCGAAAATTATTTTATAATAAAATAATATTTCAAACTTTTCCTAAAGTGACACTCACCTCTCTAATAAAAGTGTACTTCTCCTTCTCTGAAAACCACACCTCCAAATAAATTTGGATAAGAAAACCCCTGAACAAATCTCCTCAAAACATCCCTCAATTAAATATAGAGTCCTTATATTGAGTATAAATCTATCTTAAGGTGCCCTTTTGTTCAAATCAAAAGGAAACACCCAAAGAAGAGGTAATTATTTTACCACCTCTTTCATAGTTCTTTTCCTCTTCCACATTCCCTTTCTTTGTTATTTCCATACCAAAATAATAAATCCAGTACCTTATACATAATGTGATGCTATTATAAATGTGTTCAAATAATACTTATTATTCTATCCATCCTATTAATGATAATGTCACCATGCGTGTGTACCTATGGCTTACTGTCTCCACACCGTGGTGTAATTTGATATTCAACACTATGTTCTTTGGATGGATATAATGATGAGTAATATGTATATAAATAATGAAAATAACATGATAATTTATCTTTAAAATTAATATACCATCCAATTCCAACCTTTTAATCATTAAGGAAATGATATCGTCGCTCGTGTGTACGTATTGCATACCGTCTCCATGACGCGATGAGATTCATTTCTAGGTTCACCATTTAACGATGATTATAAAAATATATAGTATTAATAAGTATGTAATATATTACATAATAATGATACTGGATACATATATATACATATTTAATTACTTACATATATCTTATTCACTTACTTCCGTTCATTACGATATGCAAACAGAAACAGTGTTTATTCGTACGTACGTCCTATCGTCTCCATAAACGATGTTTTTCATTTAAAATATTTATCTATTATACATATTTATATTATATTTATATATATATTATATAAATCTTGTTTTATATTCTGTAAGTATTTAAATCATGATCTAAATGATACGATCAAGAATAACAGGTTCAAACAAGTACGATAAAGAACGCGATTATTACCCGAAATGTTAATTTAACATGGAAATCATTATAAATTGGGTAGTATAAAGTCATAAATGAATCTTGTATGATATAATAAATATGAATACGGTTCTGGAATAATTTAATAACATACTATGGTCATTATAAATGTGGTTAAATGAACCTTCGACCAAAAGAATGTGCAAGGTAAGTTTTAATTCCTCAATCTCATTTTTATCCGAGATTGTTTATGTATAAGTATTTTCTAAGACATTTTCTCATCCAAGTCCATGTTACATAATAATGTTTTCAAAATTAATATTTTATGGTTTTTTGGAAAGGAATCTTCATCAAGATCATCATTTTAATTTTTTTTAATGATTTATTTTTATAAATCTTGTTATTTATTGTCAATATTTTAAAAATCATTTTATATATTTCTTATATGGACATTATTGTTTTAAAAATATATTTCCTTTAAAAATTTTCAATGTGGTATGGGACACTATGTTTCACAAATATATTTTAAATTAATTCCTTTATAAATTTCCAAATGTTACATGATTTTACAAAAAAGGATATTTCTCTCAAAGAGTTTTTTTTGATCATTTTAAACTATGTAAACATTCTTTGATGGATATTATTCTTGATTAAGATTTATTTATTATAATTCATTCTTCCATGTTGTATCGAATGAGTTATGATATGTTTTACTGTGGATGTTCTATTTTTATACCCTTCATGGTTTACGGTTGAATAACTGACATTTTGTATGCAAGTTTTAATATAAATTTTTATGTTATGTTTCAACATTTTCATATAAGGAATGTATGGGAATTAGTAAGTGACAGGTGGGTCTGCTATTGTCCCTCGATGCATCGGTAGGTCTCATGAGACAAGCTAGTGTCTTGTTATAATGTCTTGATAAAAATTTAATTTTTAGTCTTGGTACGAGGCCTCGACTATGTGGTAATGATGACCGGCATTAGGCATTCCGTTATTATAAAATTAATTATTAATTGTGATTATTCAACTATTAGAATATACATGTGCATGTTTATATTGTAATTTTTGATTTATTTTCTCCATATTATTTTCATGTTTATGTTTAAAAGGATTTTTTTTATTATAGATCTTTCCTTAAATATTTATAGCCTCTCCTAAATTATTTACCCTTACTGAGCATATGAGCTCACCCCTTTCTTAAGTTTTGTTTTACTAGGATTCCAAGAAGTGTATTATTTTTGATATGCTGGGATAAGCTAGGGGAATAATGGTGTTCTCAACAGATTATTTATGTTGTGTTTTATGTTTTAATGTGTAATGTAACATTCATTTACGTAATCTATTTTAAAATACTACTAAACAGACGAGTCCTTCGAGACTTGATTCATTTTAATCAAGCCAATGTATTAAAATAATACACCATCTTTGGGCTTCTGGGGTCAGGGCGTTATAGTATGTATCAGAGGAAGTTTAGTACAAAACATGGAAACTTGATTCTGAAAAACTATAATGAGATAACATTACCCTAAGAAATAATTTTAATATTTGTATGTAAGATCTTCCTAGAATATTTGTAACGTAGATATTTTGTGTATTTTCTAAGAAATACATCGCAGTCTAGATACGAGCAGGTAAAGGCGGCTCTGGAATAGATGTACCTAAGAGTGAAAAATATGAAAAGTGTTTCGAGCATGACTCGACATATCTTGTTACATGACACTTCCGAGGGATATGCTAAGGACAATTCACATTTTCTTTACAAGCCATTAAGAAGGATTTTGGAGTAAATAATTATTCAAAGAAGACATTTTTTTGTGATTATATATTATTTGAATAATATTTTCAATTTACGTAAGGTATTTTACAAGATTGGAATCATGCATTTGGATTCATAATCTATCCTAGTGTATGCCATTATTTAGAAATAGCGCCTAGTAGAAGGAATATGAACTCTAGCAATACCCATGATCCAAAGAGTAAGAAGGAACATATCTTTCATGGTATTAAGTCAAAATTTAGATGGTAAATAGTATCCCACATATTCTAATCATATGAATAAATAATATCATTTTTTAATAAGATAAGTAAAGCTTTCTCCGAGTCCTATGGCTTTGAATGGAAGCAAGAGAAGAAAAGGATGGTAGAGAGAAAGATGGTTAATGGGAAGAGGGGAAAGAAATATTTACCATATGTGATAACTATGGAAAGAATCACCTTGGGAAATTCTTGAAGGGAAAGGGAGTTTGTTATAGGAGTGGAGAAAAAGGACACCAAGTACATGATTGTAAAGGTAAGAAAAATGTTTCAAATGTAAAATGATTCATCTGCAAGGAGATGGGACACTATGAGAATCAATTTCTAAATCATCAGAGAATGCCCCAAATGATGCTATTGGATAACAATCAAGTTATGATAATTCCATAGATGAATAGGAATGACTAGTGTTCTTATGTTTTTATTAAAACAAATTTCATTTGAGTGTTGTATCAATGATATATTGGTTGTATTATTTATAGATATAAATAAGGATTGTATTGCAGTACTATTTTATTGAGGATTTGAGATTATATGCTTTTATGAAAATTTAATCAAAAGTAAGTAAATCTTTTTAGAAAATACATGGTTCAAGGAAACATAAACCATAATATGGTTCTGATACTATGGTAGTGATTTTGGAATAAGATATGATTTATTTGGACAAATTACATTTGATATTTTTGACTACTTTGAAACTAATTAATTGGTTTTTTATTCCATTATTTTTGGAGTTAATTAATTTTTTGGATATAAGGAGTATATCCTGTATTCTATAAGGAATAAGGGAGAATAAATGTAATCAATAAGGTTTTATGGAAATTCATGGTGTTGCCATGTTTTAAAATAATACATCTTAAAGGTATTCACATGTTATTACGTGGAAAAAAGAATCTTCATTGTGTTTAAGTTCCTTAATAATATTGGACTATGAATTTGGGCATAAGTATTTTTGATAAATCTAATGGTTGTAATGGATTAAGACTGAAATTGGATACTATTTTTAATGTTAAAGTGTATCCCAAGATTATTTTTGGATTGTTATAAAAAGAGCAACACAGTGGTTGGGCGACAACCTGTTGCGTCCGACAAGACCGTGAGACTTGAACCTGCAACTGAAGGATGAAAAGGTTCCATCACCTACCACTAGCCAATGTGATGTCCTATATAATGTAGTTTTTTAAGTCTAACAAATGAATTATAAATTCATTATTTTTGGATCCGTATACGATTAGGATAAATAGAATATTTTTTAATTCCATTATCTTTTGGAGTGAAAGATGAGTTTGTGGTAGGAATTAGTTGAAGGATGAAACTCTACTTCTCAAGTACAATTTTTCCTCTTATTATTTGAATAAATTAATTCTTAAACTTTAGGGAAACAATCTTAAAACAAAAAAGGTGTTATCCTGATACATTATGTTTTTTTGGACCGATTAAATTTTAAATCATCATAGATTAATGGCATTGAGGCCCTCAATTTTATACTTGTTTGTGATTGATGACCTCAATCACTCCATTTAAATATATACATTTTTCCTCTAATTATTTGTCTCTAATTGCCACCAATGTTATCCTAATAACGATCATAATTTGGTGCTGACATTTTCATTTCCTTTTCCCTCTTAGTAAGACTAAATTCTATTAACCCAATTTCCAATGTGGGGTTTCCAAAAAAGGTATTTTTCCATTTTAAACCTTTTTTTGAAGTAAATTTTCAAATTGTGAAGAATAAATTTATTAAAGTAGGGGAGAAAGTAACACCCCAATATTTCATAATACATTATCTTTTCCAAGTAATTCAATAACTTGTGCTACGCGCAACACCGAGTTCGAGCGCACTATGAATTACCAAACTAGCCGTTCAAAAAGTGGTTATAATAGTATTAAATAAATTTTTATTTTTATATACTACATAAAATTTTAGAATACGTATTATGTGTTTATTAGACATAATATATGAACAAATTCATTTTTCTCAAATAAAAGAAGTATTTTTCAAAAAAATTCAATTTTACCACCGGTTAATGGAAAACCCTTTTTAATTATAATATTTGACACTTTTATACATTATATTTAATGAAATAAAATTCTTATTTAGATGTGGAAGAAGAAAATTTTTTTTGGATAATTTTTTTAACTTTTTTCATAACTTTCTTATTTTGATGAATAGTGAAAAAATACTATATTTTAATTGAAAACATCTTTTTTAATCGAAATAATTTATATTGTTAAATTATGAATTTTAAAGTTTTAGAAGTATTATTAGATTATATTTTTATCATTTAATACAATTTATGTCATTATAAGTAATTTCACATTTATATTTTACATAAACACATATCAATCATTTAATATTTTTTACATTTTAAAAAGGGGATCCCAAAAATGTTCCATCCAATCCAACAATATGTGACCCATTATGTTGTATCCCAGAGCTACTTCAATCATAAGTAACTGAATCTGGTTGGTGAGATGGCCTCAAGCACACCTCCTCATATCCTAGAGGCTGTTAACTAGTAGTGAGGGTTTGACGCCCTAACACCAGTTACCTAGAGTCGGTGCATTACTTCATGACATTGGCATGATCACAAAAGATTAAGTCTCGAAAGACCAATTAGTTTAGTAGCCTTGGAAACACTAGATACATTAATAAATGTTACATTACATCATAAAGTGAAAAATCACAATAACATAGTCTCCATACTCCACACTTATATCCACTTCGGACTATCCCTATAGGTCAGTCATAAAATATTTCTTCACATCCTGGATAAAATAAAACACTTAAAGTGGTGAGCTCAGATGCTCGGTAAGGATAACAATATAGCGGAAGCATTCATAAATAAACATAAACATTTAAGGAAATTTATAACTAAAAAAAGCCTTTTAAACTTGAACTTCAACATAATATGGAAAAAGTAAAATGAGATAATTTCATTTGCTAATTCACATGGATATTCTACTGGTCGAATAATCACATGCAATATCAATAACCACTTTCATAATGATGGAATACATAATGTCAGACTATTATAACAACATAGCCAAGGCCTCGTGCCAAGACTTCAAATAAGATTTTGTCAAGGCCTCGTGCCAAGACACTAGTTTGTCTCAAGAGACCACCCGATGCATCGATGAGCTATAGCGTGCTCCACCCGTCACTTATTAAGTCCAATGCATTCCTTATATGAATAGGTTTAGACATATCATAAACCGTAACATAATTGTATAAAATAAATCATGTATAAAGGAAACATAAAATTTCCACATTTAAATCACAAGATATCAATACAACAAATTTATATAATAATAAAATTTTCAAAACCATTTTCAATACCAAAATAAAAGAAATTTAAAACTTTGTATTTATTTTTTATTTTAAAACAAGTTATGTCTTGTAGAGGAAGCCGAAACTGAAATAATGATCATGGCGGTGGAGAAGTAATTTTCGCCGCATACATACGACAGGAAAAACATTCCTTTTTGTCATTTAGTAAAATTCTTTGTATAAAAAGATTCCTTTTGAATAAACGTAAAAGTTAAAGGGGTTTATACACCGTATAAAAGAAATTTGTGTATAAAACAAAATATGCCTCAATGAATGGAGATTGAGATGAAGTCCCTTAAAAAGATCATTTAAAAAAAAATCTATTATTTGTATTCATTATATGTACACATAAACAAAGTATATATAAAAGATAGGACATAATAATATCATGACAAAATTTGAAAATAAGAGATTAACCCAAAGAATAGAAATTGGTTTAAGAAGTTCCCGTACCTCGTGTCCGACTTGACTCAATCAGACTTTAATCTCCTAAATAGTAAACTAGAGTAAATTTCTACTTGCCTAAGAATGTTTTTCAAGTTCATTATCATTTTTATATCACTTATTACCATGTTGTGAACATTATGAAATAATTTATGTTAATAACGGTTGTTTTGTCGATCTTTGGTAATTGAGTAAAAAATAAACTTCTTATAATTACAAGTTGTTCATATGGTAAAATATCCATTATATCCAGAATTATATTTATTATTTAGATATCATATATATCATACATATCCATCATATGAATTCATTTATAATATTACATAACATTTATAGGTAAGAAATGAAATGTACCGTTCATGGAGACGGTAAGTGGTATGTACGCATGAATGCTACTGTCATTTCTATTTTGTATTTTAACGGAATGAAAAAAATGATATAATGTTATATTATAATTAAATTATAATATAATATATAATATCACTTACTCCATCCTTTATATGTCCCACATATGGAATTAATGATTCAAATCACTTTGAGGGGGTGGTAGTCCGCACTTTCCCAAATGAAATTATCGCATTTGCACAACATGAAAATCATAAAGATATGTTTTAAATGTAAAATAAATAAGAGTAGAGATGAAATAAATATAATATTTATCATAAATAAATATAGTTCCATCATAATGGCCACCATGATACGTGGTAGGAGAAGATAGAACAATCATCATTTCGTGAGGCAGTAATTCATCATGAAGGGAAAACAGTATTTTCTTTAACCATTAGGCGGAGGTGTGAGAAAGTTTATCTAGAATACTGATCATAAAACATATCCTATTATATTCAGTATATTGGTGTTTTTACAAAATAAAGGGCTAAAAAGAGTTTATTGGGTTAAAGAAGTAATATAAAAGAAAAGAACACAAGAGAAGACATTACCTTAAATTAGGGTAACTCTTTTTGATTTGATCCAAAGGTATACTTGGGAAGACTTATGCCCAAATTGAGGCTTCTAAGAGTAATATAGGGATTTTGGTAGAGTATTTGGGTAGATTTTGGCAGATCTAAATGGCTTTATGGTGTGAATAAGGTGGTAGGGGTGGGGACATTTTATAAGAGTGGAGGAGAGGCACTCTTGGAAGGTCATGAAATATTACATTATTATGAAGTGTTTCTCGAATTCCAATGGTCCCCAAATTATATATTTCGAGGATAAGGTGATAATGGTTCGAAATATACCCATAAAATAGGTTTTAGACAAGTGTATGTCTTAGATTTTACATTATCGTTTCATTTTATTTAAATTGTTAATTAATGTGGTAATCGATACATCATCATGGTGTCATAATAAATTAAATATATTTCATGTCTAAAAATTATAAAAAAAATTACCATGATGTAGTAAATCCTTTTATCATTCCAATGAATATTTATAGTCAAAATTTTAACTTATATAACCTCATGTAATAATATTTTTAGTAAAACAACACATGTTTCTGACAATTTTATTTTTACATTAAATAAAACGTTATTAATGTCATTTTCTTATCCATGTGGCTCCATGGGGTCCCCAAGTTGACCCATGGATTGTATTGGTCGTCCATGACTCATAAAATAAGGGTAGGACAAGTGTAAAGGTATTTTTCATATTTTTATAATATCATTTTTACCTTATATTTCACTACTTACCTTTAATCGCGATTAATAAAAGTTAAAAGTTACTATTCACAAAAAAAAATTATTTTAATCCCACTGAACTACATTTTTCTTCCTAATGACAATCATGTATGTCGGATTTTTGAAAATCTAATCACAGAAGTGGTAAATTTTCATTTAAATGAAAAATCATTTTTTAACTACCACTTAGTGGTTTCACTATTCATAAAATATTAATGTTTTTCAGAATAATGCCAAAATTTCACCCTAAGCTATAATTGATATTCCGAATTCAAAAATGATATATATTTTATAAAATTCTAAACATATAAGTTGAATTAATTAATTTTATAATTAATTCTTGATGTCACAACAAATATCATTTTTTAAGAAACAATATATATCAAAAGAATGACAATTGTTTATATCAAATTTCAAAGTGAAATTAATTCAAATGACCACCATTGGATAAAATGGTAAAAATATATTCTAATTATACTTTAAAACCACTCAATAATATAATTTATCACTATAAATTATTTTGATTTAAAAAGTTGTTTTTAAGTATTTTTCATTGTTCATAAAAAATTTGAAGTACTCACAAAAATACAAAAAATTCATCATAGGGTAATTTTGATATTCTGAATACAAAAATGATGTCAATTTTAAAATATATAATATATATAATTTCAAAAAGTGGGTATTACTATTCATAATGGCTATTTTGATTTGTTGCAGTGTGTTAGAATCTCAAACTTGCGTAAAATGCAAGATATTGCATTACTGAAAGAGAAGCGTATCGTGAAAGCTTGGGGTGTTACATTCTCCCCTCCTTCAATAAATTGCGTCCTCACAATTTGAAAATTTTCTTTGAACATAAAAGGTTGAAAATAGAAAATACCTTTGTGGAAAACCCACATCAGAAATAAGGTTAATAAAAATATTACATTAAAAGAATGAAAGAGAAGTACAAAGGTCACCCAAGATAGCCCATAGTAGGATTCTATGAAAATATGGATATGGAGGAAAAACAAACCACCAAGGTATGTTGGAGAGTTATAGAAAACAGTATTAGTAGAAATTTAACCACAAGAAAATCACAAACTTGTGATTGTTTAAACGGTCATTGAATCCCCAGTTGGAAAACATAACCAACAATGTTTTTGTTTTAAGTTACCTTTCATAATGTTGATGAATTTATTTAAGAGATTTACTAAGAATGTAAGGAAATATACTTACTTGTCATGCGGACAATCATTCTTTAATAAATTTTTACCCCAAACCCATCTTTCACTCCAAATGGTAACAGAAATCAAAAATATTCTATTTATCCTAATTGTATAATGTTCCAAATATTAACACATACCATTTAGATTAGGAAAACAATTTTGTAATAACCAGGGACTTCCTATCGGCTAGTGGTAGGTAATAAAGTCATGTCTCACTATGGTTGTGGGTTCGATTCTGGCAGCTTTTTCTGACGCGACGGGTTATCCCACAACCTGCAGGTTGTCCTTTTCCTAAAACTACAGTATTATAATATTCCACAAATAATCTTCAGAAATGTTTTAACCATAATCAATACTATCCAAGGTTCAACTTAATCCATTCCAACCTTTATAGTTATCCAAAATACCACTGTCTAGACATTCTCTAAAAGGTCTCTAAATTCCAAAATCAATTGTAACATCAGATTCTCCAAACAAATTTAAGTTTCTATTATTGTCACATACTATAAATCTGATTACCTTCATCATATTAAAACCTTAATGAAAACAACAAGTACTGCAGTACAATCCTTATATATATATATATAACATTATTCTTATAACCAAAATATAATACTTGAGTCCAAAATCACAAATACATTAATTATTCCACTTCAACTATAGTAACAACATAAGATTGTCCTTGATCCCTTGGCCTTTTCTGAGGTAGGTTTCCCTGAAGCTTAGGACATTCATTTTCGGAATGCCTCATTTCCTTACAATTGTAGCATTCAACATTGATAGCTTCTTTCTTTCCAATACAATCACGAGCCTGGTGACCTTTTTCTCCACATTTATAACAAACTCCCATTCCTTTTAGGCATGTACCAGGGTGATTCATCCCACAATTATCCCATAATGGAAAATCCTTCTTTCCCTTTTTCCCTTTATTTTTCTCTTGTTCCACGATTCTCCTCTTCTCTTTCTTTACTTTATTGTCATATGATTTAGGGAATTCCTTTTCTGTCTTGATAGAACATGCGACTATATCTTCATACGTTGAGAAATATTGTGATACTAATGCTTGATGGAGAAACAGTTTTAACCAATCAATGAAACAATCGATCTTACTTCATGGTTTACGTATATAATCTGTAGCATGGCTCGCTAATCGTGTAAAGTCAGACCCATACATTAGATATTCTCATCCTCTTTTTGCCTCAGACTCAGAAATTGACATTCCATATCTGCTCAATGGTCACAAGGAACGTATTTTTCTAAGAAAAGATCTTTGAACTACCTATATTCCATATTTGATACTTCATCATCTTACTTTGTGTTTTTAATCAATGAACACCATTGATCAGCATCTCCAGTGAGGCGGTAAACTGCCATGATAACCTTTTCTCTTTCACTACTCCCCAAGGCATGGAATATATTCTCTAAGGAATTTATCCATTGCTCAGCTACTAAGGTATTTGTACTCCCATTGAATGTTGTTGGTTGTTCCCTCATGAAGAAGTCTATCATTGATCCTCCACATTGCGGACCAGGGTGCTCCATACGAGTAAGGTTATTATTCATAACCTGAGTGAGTTTTCCCAGTATGGTGATAAGCTGATCAGCACCACTTGTATCACCAGCTCCATTATAATTATCATAAGCAGGAGGGAAATCCCTACATGGAGTGCGTGTATTGATACAGTTTCCATTCCTTCCACTAGGCTCCATTTCTAAACAATGGCATAAACTAGATCAGTTTATGAATCAAAATACATAATTACCTACTTGTAAAACACTTAACACAAATTTATAGGTTTATGGATATAATCCATACTCATAAAAATGTTTTCTTTGAAGAAGTATATATTCATAAACCCTTCATAATGGTTTGTAATGAAAATCATATTTATCTTAAGAATATCCCCCGAGCGTGTCATAACCAAGAGTGCAGCAAGGCCCATTGTCGTGCACCAGTTACCGTTCGAGTCTTGCTCAAAGCGGGGTTATTGGGTTTTACCCCTTGGTACATCTGTGCCACAGCAGCCTCTACCTGCTCGTATCCAGAAAAGGATGTATTGCTGAGGAAACTCACAAAATATCTATAATACCAAAATTCTAGGAAGTACTTCTAAACTAATCCTCAAATTATATCTTTGGGCTATGTGCTCTAATCAGAGTTTATTTAAATCTAGCATCCATGGTTAGTACTAAACATCCTCTGATACCAACTATAATGCCCCGACCCCAATTACCCAGTGTTGGGGCATTACTTCGTAACATTGGCATGATCACAAAAGATCATGTCTCGAAGGAATTGTTAGTTTAGTAGCCTTGGAAACACTAGATACATTCATAAATGATACATTACATCATAATGTGAAAAATCAAAATAACATAGTCTCCATAGTCCACACTTTTATCCCATTCAGACTATCCATGTAGGTCAGTCATAAAATATTTCTTCACATCCAGGGAAAAATAAAACACTGAAAGGGGTGAGCTCAGATGCTCAGTAAGAATAACAATATAGAGGAAGCTTTCATAAATAAACATATACATTTAAGGCAATGTAAAACTAAAACAAAAGCCTTTTAAACTTGAACATAAAAACAATATGGAAAAATTAAAATGAGATAAATTCCATTTACATATTCACATTGTTATTCTACTGGTCGAATAATCATATGAAATATCAAAAAACACTTTCATAATGATGGAATGCATAATGCCAGACTGTCATAACCACGTAGCCAAGGCCTCGTGCCTAGACTACAAATAACATTTTGTCATGGCCTCGTGGAAAGACACTAGTTTGTCTCATGATACCTTTAGATGCATCGAGGAGCTATAGCGGGCTCCACCCATCACATATCAAGTCCAATGAATTCATCATATGAATAGGTTTAAACATATCATAAATCGTAACATAATCGTATAACATAAAACATGCATAAAGGAAACATAAAATTTCCACATTTCAATCACAAGATATCAATAAAACACATTTATATAATAAAAAACACTTTCAATCTCATTTTCAATACCAAAATAAAAGAAAATTAAAACTTTGTATTTGTTTTTTATTTTAAAAAAGTTTATGGCTTGTAGAGGAAGCTGAAACTCAAATAATTATCACCGCGGTGGAGAAGTTGTTGTCCCCGCATACATACGACAAGAAAAAAATTCCTTTTTGTCGTTTAGTAAAATGTTTCGTATAAAAATATTCCTTTCAAATAAACGTAAAAGTCAAAGGGGTTTATACACCGTATAAAAGAAATTTGTGTATAAAACAATATATGCCTCAATGAATGTAGATTGAGACGAAGTCCTTTACAAAGATCATTTTTAAATAAAATAGATCTATTATGTGTATTCAATATATGTACACATAAAAAAAGTATAAATAACAGATAGGACATGATAATATCATTGCATAATTTGAAAATAAGAGATTATCCCAAGGAATATAAATTGGGTTAATAAATTCTGTTACCTCGTGTCCGACATGACTCGATCGTTCTTTAATCTCCTTAAATGTAAACTAGAGTTAATTTCTACTTTATTAAGAACGTTTTTCAATTTCATTATCCCTTTTATATCACTTATTACCATGTTATGAACATTATGTAATTATTTAAGTTAATAACGGTCATTTTGTCGATCTTTGGTACTTGAGTCAAAAATAAACTTCTTATAATTACAAGTTGTTCATGTGGTAAAATATGCATTATATAAAAAATTATATTCATGATGTAGATATCATATATATCATACATATCCATTATATAAATTTATTTATAATATTACATAACATTTAGATGTAATAAATGAAATGCACCGTTCATGGAGATGGTAAGCTGTACGTATGCATGAACGCTACTTTAATTTCTAGTTTGTATTTTAATGGAATGAAACATAATGATATAAAGTTATATTATAATTATAGTATAATATCATATATAATATCACTTACTCCATCCTTTATACGTCGCAAATATGGAATTAATGACTCAAATCACTTTGAGGGGGCGGTAGTCCGCACTTTCTCAAATGAAATTATCGCATTTTCGCAACATGAAAAGCATAAAAATATGTTTTAAATTTAAAATACATAGGATTATAGAGGAAATAAATACAATATATATCATAAATAAATATAGTTCTATCATAATGGCCACCATGAGAGGTGGTAGGAGAAGATAGAACAATCATTATTTCGTGAGGCATTAATTCACCATCCACAGAAACAGTAGGTTCTTTAACCATTAGATGAAGGTGTGTGTAAGTTTATCTAGAATACTTATCATAAAAAAATAATAGTATATTTAATATACTAGTGTTTTTACAAAATAAAGGGATAAAAAGTGTTTAGGGGGTTGGAGAAATAAAACAAAACAAAAGAACACAAGAGAAGACATTACCTTAAAATCAGGTAACTCTTTTTGATTTGAGCCAAAGGCTTCCTTGGGAATACTTCTGCCCAAATTTATGCTTCTAGGAGTACGAGAGTGAAGTTGGGATATTATTTGGGCAGTGGTTGGCCCAGAAAATTGGCTTTATGGTGTGAATAAGGTTGTAGAGGTGGGGGCCTTTTATAAGAGGGGAGGAGGGGCACTCTTGGAAGGTCATGAAATGTTACATTATTATAAATGGATTTTTGGATTTCAAAGGACCCTCAATTATATTAATCTAGGATAAGGTGATAGGGTTAGAAATATACCCATCCAATAGGTTTTAGACAAGTGTAAGTCTTAGAGTTTTCATTATCTTTTCATTATATTTAAATCGTTAATTAATGAGGTAATCGATACATCATCATGGTGTCATAAAAAATTTAATTTATTTCATGTCTAAAAATTAAAAAAAAATTACCATGATGTAGGAAATATTTTTATATTTCCAATGAATATTTGTAGTCAAATTTTATCTTATATAACCCCATGTAATAACTGTTTTAGTAAAACAACACATGTTTGTGAAATATTTATTTTCACTTTAAATAAAAAGGTATTAATGTCATTTTCTTATCCAAGTGGCTCCATGGGGTCCCCATGTTGACCCATGGATTGGATTTTCTGGCGATGACTCATCCAACAAGGGTAGGACATGTGTAAATGTATTTTTCATATTTTTATAATATCAGTTTTACCATATATTTCACTAATTACCTTTAATTGCGATTAATAAAACATAAAAGTTACTCTTCACCAAAAAATTATTTTAATCCCATTGAACCACATTTTTCATCCTAATGAAAACCATGAATGTCTTATTTTTGAAAATAAAATCACAGATGTTGTAAAATTTCATTTAAACGAAAAAACAGATTTTTAACTACCACTTAGTGGTTTCACTATTCATAAAAAATTGAAGTTTTTCAGAACAATTCCAAAATTTCACCCTAATCTATAATTGATATTACGAATTCAAAAATGTTTTCTATTTTACAAAATTCCAAAAATATAAGTTTCATTAATTAATTTTATAATTAATTTCTGCTGTCACAACAAATAAAGTTTTTTAAGAAAAAATATATATCAAAAGATTTACAATTGTTTATGTCCAATTTCAAAGTGAAATTAATTCTAATGACCACCATTGAATAAAATTGTAAAAATATATTCTAACAATACTTCAAAAAACTCAATAGTATAATTTATCACTATAAATTATTTTTATTAAAAAATTTGTTTTTAAGTATTTTTCACTATTCATAAAAAATTGGAAGTTCTCAGAAAAATTCCAAAAATTCAACATAGGCTAATTTTGATATTCCGAATACAAAAATGAAGTCCATTTTGAGATATAAAGTATTTATAATTTCAAAAATAGGGTATTACTATTCAAGATGTCTATTTTGATTTTTCACGGTGTGTTAGAATCTCGAACTTGCGTACAATTCTAGCTATTGCATTATTGAAAGAGAAGCATATTGTGGAAGCTTGGGGTGTTACAGAGGGCCTCAACCGTGTCAGTGGAGAGATAATTCCATATGGTTAGAGTGTATCAGAATAGTATACTATAATGATAAAAAATAGAATCAGTAATAAATAACATACATCATAATATAAAATCATCTATTTAAATAAATAGAATTGATAAAAATCAATATCATATAAAAAATTATGCACATATCATGTGACAAAAAAGGGGGACAAGGGTACATGAATGCATTATGTTATAAAAAAATAAAAGTCCATAAAATATCTATAATATCATCACAAGTATTATCTAATTACTCATCACATTAACTCCTTCCTAAGATGATAATCAAACATCTATAACCAGATGCGTCCCTTTGTCCTTACTTACATCCATAAGGTCTGTTTGGGTACCAACCAAAGGCCCGAATTGGGAGTGATATATACTATATTTTACCCCACCAATTGTTTCTAGAAATATCTAGAATGTGAATATATTATTAGTAGTGTGATGGTAATAATAAATGCAACACATTAAATAAATAAATCACATTAGACCAAGTTATCCCTGGGATACTTGACCGACACTACCTATATCAGCCTAAGAAAGATGTCTTTGAACAGATGTCACATTACATGTAAAATGATATAAACAATTTTATGTTTATATATACATCTCATATACATATATACATATATGTGCGTTCGTATAGATATATAGTAATTTTCAAGGCTCAAGAAATAAGCCTAAAGCATGCCCACATACTTATAAATAGATTAATAACTCACATAGCATATGAGAATCAAGTTATAACAGGGATATCACAAATATTAAGTATAAAGCATGAAATTAACCCAAGATTGTGGGCTGTATTTCCAAACACAACATTAGTTTAAAATTAATTAGCCTCTTGAGCCCATCCAAGGCATACTGTATTAGAAACCCATGTATTTATCCAAGTATGTAATATAAAAATACATCACCATTGTAGTCCATCATTGGAATCCATGTAAGGAATCATGTATCACTCACTACATAGTAGAAAAAAATAAACATCTAAGTCTGTCTAAGGCATACAACATCGGGAATGGAGTATCTCTCATGCTAGGGTACACTAATAGTTCCCACTGAGTTTGTCCAATGAAATTGACTAGGGAACCAAGTATCACTCATGGGTTACATAAAGACATCCTCATGATGATCATGTCCATGGTGTTCTATAAATAACCCATGTATTAGTATTATAATACTATAATTAATTTAATAATTTAAAATTTTGAAGGCTGAAGATCCTATCCAAGGTATCCTTAATAATGACCCTTGTATCTACCTTGTCATTGTTTAAGGGAATAGTTATAGCTAGAATTAAACTCATGTCATTAAAAAAAAAATTATTTATATTGGTCACATCATTCATTATGGTTGATTCAACTACAATAATATGAGTAAGGGATTGTACACATGGAAAACATTTTCCTTTGCTTCAATTAATAATTCATTGGATTCATTAGGTGCAATTCAATACACCCCAGTTATGGTTAAATTACAAAAACAAGGAATGATTCTCTAATAACAATAAGGAAGACACACCCTTATGGGTGGATCATGGTGAGATGGTCGACCTGCAATGTTATTTCATGTGTTTCTAGAAAAATACTATGAATGGAAACATCAATTTATTTAATTAATTGATCATTTAGGAGGTTTATTTAGAATGGTATGGTGCACATCACAATGAAACACCATATAAAACAATGATACTTTAGGGAAAAATAACTAGAATACCTTCCTTATGTTTTTAGATGAACCCACATTTGTTATCATTTTTAGATTCAAAGTAGAAGGGATGAAATTGTAAAAAATAGAAAACATCCTTAAAAATAGGGAATATTAGTACACATAGAGATAACTATGAAGATGGAGATACAAACCATGAAAAGAAGGATGATGAGTGAATATATTTTCGATAAATATCTAATGAAACTGAGGATGAAGGAATCAAAGAACAAATGGTGATGGTAGCTCAAATAGTAGTTTCGAAACAAGGGAGCTATGCAAGAAAATTTTCATGAAAATGGGTGAAGAAGGGTTGGTAAAAAGCTTAAATGAAAGAAGGTGAAAACTAATCTTTTAACATGTTGTTAAGAGTCACATGGGTTAGCCACAAAATTATCTAAACCATGAACCTAAACTATCTTGTATCATTGGTTATGTGGCGATAAGGATGTGTCCTTGGGTTCATAGTTTGGGAAAATCATTTTTCTTGATATATCCCACTGGAGAACCTTGCATGGCCATGTGGCCTATGTTCATAGTTGTAACTAATCATGAATACATATATAGTTTTATATAATAACCTCAGGGTTGAGTATTATGATTATCACTAATTTTGCACTAATTATGATTCTCAGTCTGTCTTTCACAGGTTTGGAGCTCTAAGCTCTGAATGAGACCTAGAATATTTTGAACCTCTCCATAGACTATTAATCACATTTCATGAATAAAATAAGATATTTTTTATACTAAATTAAGAATTTTTTATTCTTCAAAAAACCTGGGATGTCACAACCTCCCCTCCTAAAAAAATCATCCCTGAGATACCCTTCTAGGGTGATAAATCATCCTATGAGAAAAGTTCTGACCAATGAGAATGTACATAAATATCTCTCTCTCTCTCTAAGGTATCACCAATACATATCTATGCTTCCATAATACCAATAATAGAGGAAATGAAGTTCCTCAGAGTGAATTTGTGTTCAGATAAATGACATTTATAGGATTCTCTTTAAATAACATATCTACCCCAATCTCAATATCATGAAGGTAAAATGAATGAGATAGGTCATAATCATAACTGGTGAAGCTATGATACATGGAAGACATCATGGATGGCCACATACCGATATGGTAAGTAAAAATGACAGGATACCCGTATGAAATTCTCCAATATAATTAATGTCCTAACATAATAAGGATATATCATGACCTATAATAGAATCCACTTATGAACAAATCTATGACAATCTTATAGAGATAATTGATTTACCAACTCGAACTATAGAAGTTCATGGTGATGATCGGTATAACAATTATGCCTATACTAGGCTATAGTCATGAGATACTAAATAATTTGTTCTTACTCTTATATATCTTGAACAATATGTGGTCCTGATAATTCATCCTCACATACCTATAACAAGAATTAGGGTTAATGGAATGACCTACCATATTGGGCCTCGTACGGAGATATTTGGATAGTTTATTTTAAATTATTATTATTGGAAAAATATATGAGAGGTAGGTGTTTCTCCAAAGAACCCCAATATTACAGATTTATTCTATAAGGATTTCACCAAAACATTGTATCATATGCTCAGAATGATCATCGTTCTGAGGGTGGTCTGATGTACTTAGAACACCTCTGAGCCTAGTGAAGTTCTCCACCCATTTCATATATTCAATTTAAACCATGTGTATTTGTATAATATGATAGAATGGGGAACAAAATGAAGTAATAAAATCTCTCTAATGTAAATCCAATAGATATCATCTACATAAAATGTGTCCTTATTCAGAAGAAAATTCATGAAATTTTCAACTAGTCAATGATCACCTAAACCGCATCACTTATTCGAGGGTACATCATCAATATTGTCAAAAAATACATGGTGAAAATTTTCCATTTCCACTCATGAATGGATAGAGGATGTGGAAGTCTAGGGGGCTCCTAGTGATCTACCATTACCTAATGAAAGGTTGAAGAACGTACGATAAATCCTACAACCTACCTCTTCATAACTTTCAATAAATACTAATGTTGTGAATCTTGGTATATCTAGATAATGCTACGGTGCACTTAACAAACATAGGTATAAAAATATCGTATAAATTCTTCCTATGTGTCTTCAATAACCTAGACCCAACCATGAATACTCATGATCTCATTTTTATCGATAACCCAACTAGTTGGTGGTTCCCCACCTAAGATAATCACCCGCAGGACTAGGTCCTAAGAATATAAATCCTATCTCATCCTTACCCATTCCAGAAGGGAGTATGTCACTTTTGAGGATTCTAAAATAGGCTTCCCATGATATTTCAGAACCTCTAAGTGTATCTTAGAAAACTAGACCATCAATACAAACTCACTAATAGCCTCTTAGATGAAATATGTCTGAGTCATCCATATCAGGGAATCATCCATTTAATTTTCCTTCCATATTGTATATGCGAGCTCAAAGTTGAATGAATATAGGTATTCTACCCCCCACACTCCAATAGATTCGAGTCACGCTGTGATGAAATTTATTTGAGAATTTCTTGGTCCTTTTATATGATGAAAATATACCCCAATAGATAATTCCTCCAATAAATTAGGGCACAAACCACATATACCATATTGAGGTCATGCATAGGGTAATTCCACTCATGAGGTCTCATTTTGTAGTACATGTATGCTACAAATTAATCTCCCTGCCCTATTAATTTTACAAAACCAATTACTGATGCATCACAATATACTATATATATATATTATTCAAAACATTTGTTAGAATTGGGATCAGCACTGAAGTTAGTATCCCTTTATTCTTCAGAAAGGATACATCATTGGATTTATTCCTTAAGAATATGAAATACATTTTAGTCAAGATCAATAGAGGAAATTCTATGAATGGGAAGTGCTTAATGAAATGCTTCTAATTACTATCCAAACCCATCAAAATGTGAATATCAATGAAATTCATGGGATGCTCCCAAGAAACCATATCTCTCTCATTTTTTGGGTAAATAAATAATCATATCTCTAAGATGATGTGACCTTGGAAGTGAACCTTATCGATCCAACAATCATATTTGGAAAGATAAGCATACTAATGGTTCCCTTTCAGTGTATTCAATATGATCTATATTTTTTTTCATTGTAATGTTGAGTTTGATAATACAGAATGTTATCATCCACGAGGAAAACCACAAATGAATCCAGATATTAGTGGAAACCCAATTAATTAGATCCCTAAATATTGTGGTTACATTCGTGAGACTGAGCAGTATTACCAGATTCCCGTAAAGTCCATATATTACCTAGATCATTGTATGTGGTATGTTTTAGGGACTAATATAAACCTGATGGTTCTGGACCTCATATACATCTTGGGGAAAACCATCGTTCCTTAAAGCTAGTCGAAGATGTTTACTATAGAAGGAAGTGTGTATCAATTCTTGACTGTAATATTGTTCGACCAATGGTAATCCATGAAACTTCTATGGGTATCATCCAACATCTTATAAAAATGTATATATGAACCTCAAGGTGAGGTACTAGGTCATTTAAAACCATTAGTCTCTATATCCTCTAGCTACTTTTTATATTCCCGATGTTCTGTAGGTGCCATCATAGAAAGAGGAATACACAATGGTGCTAATACTAGAATTAGCTCAATAATGAACTCCACTTCTCTCACATGTGGTAACCTAGAAAAGTCATTAAGTAAGACTTCCCTAAAATAATCCAAAACTATAGGGATTTCTATATGTTTCATTCCCTGATCACTTATAAAGAGATTAGCAATTTGGTCTATCACACCACCCATCCCATGATGCTCCATTCCATATTAACATGCTTGGACATCCCATTCACCATTATGAATATAGTTACATCCCTCGGGATATGTTAAAAAACGTTCTAATGTTATAAATCATTATGATCATGATAATGTACCAAGTGGTCCATTTTGAGTGTGAAGACAAAACCCTTCATTTGGAGGGAAAAGAGATCCCATAGGAAAATATAACCACATATCTCAAGGGGGAATCACTTATATTAGTGCAGAATTCTAGTTCGGATTCTCAATGGTGTATCGAGAGTCATGAAACCACAATGTACTCTATCTATATGGCCAAACATTCCTTAATTATATTATATTTGAATAAATTAAAATAACCAGTATCGAATAAGGAAGAAACTAATGTAGATGCTACTAGAATAGTACCTCGGGCTGTAGAGGGCCCTGGGATTTGCTCATCGGGAGTGGGATGAATTTAATAGATACGGAAAAATATATAGACCTCTGATGAATCCTGACTATATTTGGCAGGTACACTCTATTGGAACTATATATTAAATGTCTAGTTCATTAGGCCATGTCCATCTCATCTTCTTGATCGGTCGATAGTAGTCTATCTCCCAGCCTGACATGGCTCCACAGATCTTGTACTTGAAAGATGAGTTGGTGAATATCCCATATCACTAGGTACTAGAGGGAAGGTTTAGTGGAAACGATGAAGGATACCCATCCTTCGATAATCTCAAAACTCAATTGGTCCTTCATACTCTTAGGATTCTCAATGATCTCCCTACCAAACTGGTGACACAACATGTAACTGTCATTGCATTTAATTGATCTCAAATTTCCCTCATGAGGAAACTTAATGAAAACATTTATACAACAAGATGAAGTACCTCCCTTATCAATATTGAACTGGCCTATCTAACTCTACAAAATTCCATCAGGGTCCACTTAGTGATGAGGGTCCAGTTCACTATTTCAGAAATGGTAGTCAACTGATAGAAATTTAACTATGATTGGATGGTCCACATAATCCAATCCTCAAACCATCTTTCTATCACCAAAATATCACAAGTGAGGTTTGGTGTGTATTTATGAAGCAATGTGAAATGAGATAAGTATTCTATCATAGGAATAACACCATTCTTCAAGTGTATAAAATCCCTAACATGGTTTAATCTTAGAATCTAAAGGAAGAAGTATTCAAAGAAGGCTATCTGAAAATCCACCCAAAGTATACCCTGATGTCCACCAATCTGGGAAATAATATCTCACAAATTTTCAATAGAATCAATAAATTGATATGTTACAATCTTAAAACTCTAGAATAGAGTAATATCCTAATGATCGAAGATGGATAGCATGACATGTATCCATGAATCAATTTCTTGTGGACCACCATCCCAGAAAAAAGTCGGAGGATGTTACTGCTAAAATTCTAATATCAACTCTGCCATAGTATGGGAAGGTCACATAGGTCTGAATATATAATGAATAATTAGTTCAATTGGGACAAATCATTGATGCCTCAATTGGAATAACATGAGGCACCTCAAGCTGTACTACTAGGGGTAATTATGGTGGTTTAGGGTGCACCGCCTCCAGAGCATGGTTTCCACAAATTTCCTAGCACTTGAATTGAGGATTTTTGTGGCATCATAGCTCTAAAAGTTCTAAATTGATTCCTTAGATATGTTACAACATACGAAAGGATCAAAGGATATCTATATGACCATCCAAGAAAAAAATCAAACCCATCTACTTTCTTATGAAGATCTGTGTAGGTGATAACAAGGTCAAAGGATCATAAGAGACACTACCAACTACCCACTAATAAGGTTGGGTTAGGTAAAAGGTATCACGTAACACATCAGTGGTTATTATATATGTAGTGTGAATTGAAAGGTATAGATGAAAACACCCATTTCGTCACCATTGATATCCCCATTTAATGGAAACTATTTCATTAAAGAGTTTAAAATAATTTATTTTCATACTCATTTATATGTATTAGATATCATGGTCTTTTTAGAATTGTAACAATATAAAATTTATAATGCCTGATACTCTTTATAAATTACAATTATCACATCATGTAACTACAGCCTAACCATTACAACTGGTATCATGATGTAACATGTCATATTAAATGATTGATAAATGAATTACCATTCACAATTTATTTAAGTAAATTCTTTATAATTTTCATTTATAATTCATGTAATCAAAATCATCTAACATTTCATCCCATTTCACAAATGGTCTATGAATGAAACAGGAAATAATTGGTTAATTAAGGTTTCATCAACATGATATATGGGAAAAAATGTTTAGTTTGATTTAGAAAATATATTTTTTCCTATTATTTTATCCCTGAATGAAATTTTAGCACATTTAAATATATAATAGTCAATGAAATTACAACAATAATAAGAAATACAGGTAGTTAAAGAAATGAAATAAACCTACATGTCTTGGAATAATTTATGACATGTGAATGATCAAGTGCCTATAATTATTCATGAGATTATACATCCTTAGCTCATTATGATATGGGTAAAATAAAACACAAAATAATATAAAACATTATAAATCATGTGTTTCTCCCAATAAAAAAAAAATACTATTGTAATAGGAACAAACAAAAAAAACTGTATCTCAAGACAGGTTGTTTGGATTTTCCCTATACATGGGTTAACTACTCCCTTGAATATTCCCATTACAAAATTCTGATATATTCCTAGTATCATGCCTAATACCAAAATAGTATTACAAAAGGAAAAAATGTGATGATACTTATTTATGACATCTTGGACAAGATTTACTCATATGTAAATGAATCTGGTTGGCCACATGGCCTCAAGTTCACCTCCCCATATGCTAGAGGATATTGGTGAGGGCCTATAGTGTGTTAGTGGGGGATAATATTCCATCCGGACAGAGTTTAGCACATTCATTTGAAATAATGATAAATATAAAAATCAGAAAAAAATAACCAAATTAAGAATGATAAGTCATTAAGATAAATAAATATGCTAGAATAGAATCAATATCATATACAAAATGATGCTCATTTCATGTGATAATCAAAAAGAGACTAGGGTACATGCATAGATATTCCTATAAAAAAATTTAAAAATTACAAAAACTATCTCCACCAACATCATGAGAATAATTTCATTCCTCTTCTCCTATGATTTATCTTAAGATGAAAATCATGAATTAATATCTAGAATCTACCCTTTATCAATAAATGCATCCATATGGTCTTTTTGGGTACCAACCAGAAGCTCGAATTGGGTGTGAGATATAATCCGTAGACCACCATCAATAGTGTGTTGAAATATCTATACTAATCATATAAGATGTGTAGTGTGAAGGTAATATTAAAAATAATATAGTAAATAAATAATTCACATTGATATGAGTACCTCATGAGATAACCAATCAACACTAACTTCTTCAGCCTAATCCAGATGTCTCTAACTAGATTTCACCCTACATATACAATTATATAAACATAGGTATATATATAATAATATATACACATATAATTGCATACATATATATACTTAGTAATATTCATGACTAGAGGTGTAATCGCAAGTCATTTGTACACACATATAAGGAGTTTCCTAACTCTCGTAGCATATGATCATCATTGTATAACTGGGTTATCATAAAGATAAACTTCAAAGCATGGACGAAACCCAAGATTGTGATATGGATTAGTGGATGCATCCTTAGTTTTAAATTAATTAGAATCCTAATCTTATGTAAGGAGTTCTGTATTTGGAATCTAGGTATCACTCCAGGTATGTTCTATCAAAACCCATCATCATTGGATTCTGTCTAAGACATCCATGTATGGAACCAAGTATCACTCACAATATTGTAGAAGGCATAATCCTCTATGTTCATCCAATGTAGACCACATTGGAAAATAGGTATCTATCATAGTAGAGTATAGTAATAGTGCATAATAATCCTGTATGAGGTAATCTATTAGGGAACCAGGTATCACCATTGGGATGAATAAAGATATCCACTCGGTGAGACCATGCATGGAGTTCAATAAAGAACCAATGTATCACTCCTGACATACTATACATCATTTAATAATTTATACATGTTAATCCCAATGATCCCATCCAAGTGTTTCTTTATCGAGATCATTGTATCACCCATGACTTTTTTTAAAGGAATTGTTATAACAAGAATAAAACTCATGCCAAAAAAACAACAGAATTTAGTCATATTAGACAACTCATTTATTATAGTTGATTGAACTAAAACAAGTGGAGTAAGTTTCTATACCCATGGTATAAAATTTTACTTTAGTTCAATTCAAAATTAAATTCATTCACAAGGGAACACACAATATATAGTAATTGAGGATCAATTCAAAATACAAGGAATAAGGTTCATAGGCCTTTAATAAAGGCACACCCTTCAAGGTGACTGAAGGTGATGTGGTCAATCATAAATGTTTTTTAGAAGTTTTAATGGACTATACTAATAATGTAAACATCAATTTATTTAATTAATTAAACATTTAGTAGGAATCACTAGAATGAACCGAAATGAGCCACAAAGGAATAATATATGAATCAATGATGCATTAGAGAAAATAAATAGAAAACCTAAGTTTAGATGATTGAAGAATGAATATAAATTGTCAAATATAAAATGATATTAGAATTAGAGAAATTGATAAAATATAAAAAATCCCTAAAATAGGGCATATTATCTTTAACCAAGATAGAATCGAAGATTGAGAGATAAATAGAGAAATTAAGGAAGTGGAGTAGAGATATTTATTATACATATTTAATGAAACCGTTGATGAAGTAAGAAGACATTCTATGTAGAAGGTAGATCAAATCCTGGTTTTCAACCAAGGGAGACCACCATGTGACTATATATGAAAAATGGAGAACAAATGTGGGAAACAACCTTAAATTAATGTAGGGGAAATGGTATTTTTACGTGTTTTAAGAGGCATGCAGTTTGGGTGCACGATATTCCAAACCATGTTTTGGAACCATGGGGCATCACTGGTTAAGAGGAACTAAGGGTGTAGCCATGGGAACATGGTTTGGGAAAACCATGCGAACACTTCCATTCTACTAGAAAATAGCACCTGGTTGCATGGCCTAATATGCATGGTTAGAACTATTTATGAACACCTCTATAGTTTTCTGTAGCACTTGCACGGTTGAGCAGCAGGATTATCCCTAACCATGTGATACAAATGTGGATCAGTCTGTCTTGAAAAACAAAATTGGTTCTTTATGATCAAAACAAGGCCCTACCTCTCTCGTACAACTATTTATCATCTTAATCAGATTTCAAGATTAAAATGATAGGTTTTTTGACAGTAAATAAAGTATTAATACCACTTTAAAAAATCTAGGATGTTACACATGATTAACAAAAAACCCATACCTAAAAGGATAAGGAATTAACCAAGAGAAACCTACATTAGATGCAAATCCTTTATAGTTACCAAATGAGACATAACAATGTCTTTATGCACACAATGGAATATACAATGAGTGAAGATATATTTGAGTAGGATACCACCCGGAATCTATATACTATATTTCACCATGAATACCATTACTTCTAATTTGAATGTAATACAAAATAACTTTTTTATTAAAAAGGTAGTGGAAAAACATTTCAAAATGCTCTAGTTTATAAAATAATACATGTTCCATTATAATATTTTATATGGTAACCATAAAATAAAACCAAGAGTAACATGGTATAATCATCATAAGAATATCAAAAGAAATTAGTAGAATACAATGAAATAATATATCTCCACCACGTATAATATATTCAAAATGGGATCTAACACAAGGGGGAAATAAATAGTAAAGAGATGATAATTATGAATCTCTCAAAAAACACTAGATGGCCTTTATAAACGTAAAAAAATAATCTATTATAGTATATATGTTTCGTAATAAATAAAACATTAATAATCTCAAAATAAATAGTACTTTACACAAGTTTACGATTTATAATTAAGTAAATTTCATTAATAAATCAATCAACTTTTAAAAACAATTTTGAAATCCAATTTTGAATCTGAATCCTCTTTAAAATGTTTTATCGAAAACATCATGTGAACTATAATTGGTTTTAAATGAAACACCAGATGAAAAACAAATAAAACCTCACTTTTTCATAAAAAATCAGGATTATAAAATGGAAAACATAAATTAGTCCTTAATTAGTAGTTTAAATCAAAACACAATAATTTAAACCGATTGAAATCGATGAATTAAGATTAATCCAAAGGAAATATCCATTATATAGAGACACCAACCATAAATTCATTACAAACACATCACATTAAAATAAAATAAAACAAGAATAATAATATATGAATCCCCACAATCCTAATAATATAAATAATTAAATTTAGAAATGATCAATGTCCATATACATGTATATAATATCTAACCATGTCAAAATAAGAAGAATAAAATGGATGCAAAATATAATAAAATAGGAGATGAGAAAAAATCTAAAGAAAATATAGAGTTTATCTTCAATAATATCCACTAAAAAATAAAAATATCCCAAGGATCATGGAGGTGGAAGAATCCATGTAAGTGAGGAGTGAGGTCATGTTATAGGGAAATAAAAGAAGATAAAACAAGTTAAATTCAATCTGGGAAATAATGAAATTTAAAAATTTTATGAAATCTGGGAAAGTCACATTGTTTGGCCCCATTATTTAACCATACGATTTGGGAAACCTTATTCCCTTCCCCAATGAACCATATGTGGCCACAACACACATATATAGATTTTGAATATTTGTAAAACCTTATTACAAATATTACAATATCACTATGACATAACTCCTACGTCCACACAATTTGGGTGATTGGATAACACTAACCATGTACCCAATTTAGTGTCCCCATTTCCCAAAATTGTAGACCTCTAACTCCAGAATTACTATATGACTCAATAAATAAATGAAATAAACTATTTAAATACATACCAATGATCCAATGGCTATCAAAAATCATGGTAGTTATAGTTATCAATTTATATCCTATATATAATTATTATAGATAGTTTATACACATATTGGTTCTTTTTAATCCTTCAGAAGGATACATTTTAGATGATTATTGGAGGATATTTATCTATAAATTATCTAGATCATGTTGATTATTTTTAGAAGATGGTTCGTGTTGTATCTTTTAATGGAATGATTCTTAACATTAGAGGTTAATAAGATATGAAACTGGTAATATAAAGACTAAATTTTGATTAACTGTCAAATGGATATATTGGTTTTATGAAATGTGTCATGGGATGAACAATTTTTTTGATAGTGGTGTAAGGATATTTGAACGTTTTTATTGAATATTTTTCTAGATTATCTCAACAAATATAAGTTGAGTTTTTAATTGACTTATTACTAGGAACTAGACCCATATCTTCATATATATATTACATGAATCCAAAAAAGTTAAGGGAATTAAAGGTATAATTATAATATTCATAGAATGGAGGATTTATCTAGTCATAATATCTATATAGAAAACTCCAATCTTTCATGAGAAAATTGTGATGTTAGTTTTCAATAATATATGGATTATAGGATACTAAAGTATGCTATAATAAATAAAAAATACTCATTTCATAATATTTATTCTTTATTTAGTCAACTTAAGGGTGAAAATGGGTTTTAAAAATAATCTTGCGTAAGAGATATAAATATTTATTGGAGAGGGAGTGGGATATTAAAAAGATTTCATTCCAATCCAAGAATGAGATCTATTAATATCTGGTGATATCCTTTTTACTCTCTAATACATATACAATATTACTGGATTTCATTAACTATATCATCAACATGTATCTTGATTACTTTTTGATTGTATTTTAGGATAATACCGTGACTTATTTTTGATCAAAGGGAGAAATTTAGAAGCATTTGAAAATAATTATAGTGAGATTACATAGAAATAATTCATATATTAAATTATCAATATTTCATTTTTAAATTTGAAAAGTATTTTTTGGTGGCATGCAATCTTACATAAGATAAATTCTATTCACAAAGAAAAATAATACATTTTTTATTGGGTAACACCTTATTTTGTTTTAAAAAATAATATTTTTATGGGATGGCATGGATTCTAATTTTTTTTTCAATGAAATATTTTTTAATTTATCCTTCACTACCACCCCACTCATATAGATATTTTGGAATTCAAATAGAATGATAATTTTTATGAGGTTTTTGGTGAAAAAAATCATAAAATATCCACCATAATTATAACATTGAATGATATATGTGAAAACCATTTTTATTATTTCAATTATTTTAGAATAGTATCATGATATGTGTGATTTCACGGGGATGTGAAAATGAATTTCAAATCAAAGTTAGTTATGTTTTCAAGAAAATAATTTCCCAATATATGTTTTACAACTATAAATAATGGAGAATGATCTTCTGTATTTAAGTCACTAAATATTTATAGAGAGATTAATAGTATACATATAGAATAATATCCTAAAAAACACATTATCACAGAGATATTTGAACGTATTGTAGCATGGGTGGTTTTAGTACCTTTAAGCATATTATTATGAAGTGACATTCTTTCCTAGAAAGGATAATTCAATGGTTTATTCTGTGAACTATAAATATTATGTTCAAGTAACTAATGAGTTAGACAGAGAGTTATGTTAAAAAGTATCATGACCATGTGGAGCTTAGATATGGGGAAGAAAATGAGAAAATGGTGTTAACTGTGATAAAAATTACCATGGTTCTCATGGATCAAGTAAATAAGTAAAAAATTGTCATATTTATATTCTAAATGAATATGTAAATAAATAAATATTAGGTATAACTTGGATAGATTTAATGAATCTATTTAATTTTACTTTTATTTTATATATTTAAAGGTAGTCCCTGTATTATGTGTGACTAAGTTATAAGAACATTTCATCATTTTTCTTATCAAGATCATATACAAGTTAATAGAATGTATGATAAAGTTTGACATTAATTTTTATGGCCTATGTTAATTTGTAATATGAATAATATCACCTAAAATTGCGTAAAATTTTAATAAATAATGAATTAACATTAATTAATTATATTTATATTATACATTCTCGATAAACCAGTAATAAATATGGATGAAATTTTATTGTATTTTGTAATTGGGTTTGCACGATCAACTGGAGAGAATTATTCCATATGGGTGATTATTAATAAATACAAAAAAAATACAATTTTATACCCATTAGTGAGACGTATTTTATATTGGTGTTTGGTATGTTATTTGTAAAGTAATGGAATTTCATGAAAATCGTATGATTTTTATTCGGGAGAGGGATTAAGAAATTACTTTAAAAAAATGATTCCAGGATGCTTTAGTAAGATACTTAAAATATAGAATATATTATCATTCAAAAATTCATTGTAGAAATATAAAATAATATAAATTTTGAAGGAAATGCTTTAATGGAACATATTTGATTCTGGGGGATCTTGGGAAGATCAACATCCTTTGATTAAATTTGTTTATAATTATAATAACCAATTCTTATTCCACATGGGACATTTAAAGTGTTATATAGAAAACATTGTTTATCACATTTATATTGGTTTTAAAAGGGGAAAACACTTCATGGGTATATTTTATTCTAGAAAAATATAAACTAGAATTATTTTATCATGAAAAGGTTATTGACAAATAAAATTTAATATATGTCATATATAAATCGTCATCGATGAAAATTTCATTTTTTCATTGAAAAACGTGTTTTACATTTAGTGTACCATAGATTAGGATATCATAAACTTGGGAAGAATGTTATGTTGATGCCACTATATATTAGTCAATTTGAAATCAATAAGGTAATTGGGGATGTTTTATATCAGTTTTATATACTACCTCATTATAAAATTATTCATTATAGATTTAATATCTCTCAATTATGAACGTATCATATATATCCTTCTAATATAATTATTTATTATTAAATTAATTTCAAAGATGATTCCTATTTTTTTGAAACTCCATCCAAAATTCTTGATATATATGATATATTTTTGAGGATGTGGAAAATAAAAAATGTTAATGAATTAATGATATATAACCAATTGAAAAAAGTGAAGTGGGAGAGGAATACTCACATGTGATACCAATGGAAAAAACATTTCATGGAATTAGTATCCCGATTACTTCCCTCATATGTAAATTCACATTGTACGGATAATTTGGAAGCCATTATTTTTATTAATGCATTAAATGATTTTTTTTTTAAATTCTCAAAAAATTGTAAATTATGAATTTTTTTAAATGAATATGGATTATGTAAACGGTTACATAATGATGAAAAATAATCATGTATTAAATATTTTATGATTTAAAAATAATACATGTTTAGTAACACGACTAAATAAGCACACAAAATTACTTGTAAACCCCTAAAAACATATTTAAATTTAATTTGAAAAATAACGAAAAATAATTTTAGTATCAATTTTCTCTCTATTTATTTATATATCTATTTGGGTATCTCTTTAGGTTATTGTTAGACCTATTTTCATCATCAAATTAATCAGTTATTCATATTTAGTGATTTAAGACCTTAATTCGATGGAATAATTATTTATATTCCTCTACTCCAATCACTGTGCTTTTTCCATATTTTAGAACACTTGTTACTACTATAAATGTGTTTTGTATTGACTGTGGGTGAGAAATAAAGGGTTTCTTATTATGTATTGGTAAAATATTCTCGGACATGGATTATTCTCTAATCATGTTCCGTTGAAATTTTTTGAAAATATTTATTTTAGCTATATTATATTTTAGCCTTTTTATAATTATCCCTTGGGTGTCAAGATGATTTATTAATATGAATTTACAATTTTACATCATTGGTTATTTTTTATGTATTTAGTTATTTTAATGATCCATTTTCAATTTTTTGTTTCACTTAGTTTGAAAAAATGATTATTATATCCTTATATATTTTTTAATAATATGTATTTTTAATTTTAAAGGATTTTTTATATGTAACATAAAATTTTAATAAATGGAATGAATTAGTACATGTGTTGGGTGTTTTTTTCTAAATGTTTTAAAATGTATCCATGGGTTGTCTTAGTTATGGAAGTGTGAAGTGTGAAATGTTTTATGAGAAACAATTTAGAAATATTCAAAATCATTGAATTTTTATTCTGGAGACTTATTGATTTGGAGAGGTAAAATTTTATATATTGAGATGGGTTTTTACTTTGATTGAATGATTGTTTATCTAATTTTGATAGTGGTTTCATTTACTTAGGTCATATGTCTTCCTTTTGTTGTGATACTAGTTGGAATATTTTTTTTAAAAAAATGGTGGGAGTGGTGTAAATGATCACATAACCCACCAACGTATGAGTTCCCTAAAGGTATTGGAAATAATAATGGGAGTTCTACCCCAAATCTGCATTGAATAATCTAGTCATTTATGACTAACATTGTTCTTATAACACTCTAAATGGATGTAATTTCCTTAATATATAGTGTAATATTAAATAAGAAAATTCCAAAATATATACTATGTAAATTTACATGATCAATAATGATCATAAAAAATATGTTTTCATTAAAATATCACCAATTTAAATTTAACCACTAGTGGAAAATAAAATGCAAAAAAATCATACAGGATAATAAACCTCAATTGTACCATTCACAGTGTATAGAAAACACCACTAGCTGAAAACATCCATGAACACCCTGGTTTTTGAATTTAACATAACCACAAATCAGTATACATTTCATAATGGATGTCTAGAAAATTTATTTAATAGTTATGGGTTCGGATATACACATACATATAAGGTTAATAAACATCTAAATGTGTCAATGTCAATAGATAATTGAAATTAATCCATTTATTGTAGGTAAAATAATGAATAACAAAACCAATTCAAGGTAATTACAAATCACTAGAACCACTAGATACTCACCATAATCATGATCCCAAAAAAATGATGCATACATACATCCAAACCAATAAAACCCCCTACAAAACAAACCTAACAAACTTAGTCACCATAAAACCCAATTTATCACACCATTCCATCCAACCAAATTTCTATCACAATAATATCCACATCATATCCATAATCAATTTCATATCTATATTTTTTACCAATTCAAATATGTAATCATATCTATATTGTTGAGAAAGTTGGGAATCGTCTTTCTAGTTCACTTATCCACCATCATACATATTAATATAGATATTATGATGATTAGTGATATGGTATATAAATATTGTTATTTTATAAGAGTGTTTAGATTACATTTAGAAGATAAATTAAGACATAATGTGATAATGTTTGTGGGAAATAGTTTTTCGGGGTCACTATTATTATTCTGACATGATTTGTCACAAAAACATCTTGTTTTATAGAAGCATGATTTTGGAGAGTAAATTGTTTTTCTAGTGATGTGTAATTTAACTTGGTTTAAAATTATTATTCATGTTTTAGTTTCCACACAATGATATATTAGTTTTATTTGTTCACATTGTCATCAATGAGAATTTTAAATGAGCTTCCTACTATGTATTTATTTATAATCACCAATAATTAATATATCATTTTTATAAACAAATATTATTGAGTTAGTGGAGGTTTTAGTTTCATGTTGGAGTCATTGGAAATGTTATATATACCATGGATTTATATTTGTGTTCTTATATTTTTGTATAATTTAGGATTGTTTTCAATGATTTACCCTAAATTTTTGTTTCATTGAATTTATTATATTAAATGATATATATATATTTTAGGATATTTATGATGGATATATTTTTCATTCATAATTTTTTATTTTTAAAATTAAACATTTTACTAAAAATGAGGTCAATGGATTTCATTTTTAGAGTAATAAACTCTTAATTCTTGTAACTTTTTCTTGGCCTATTGAATGTGGTCTTGAGTTGACATATTTATTATCATACATGATCTAGATCAGTCTATTAATAATGATTGGTTTTGTTATATTTGTATCAAAAACCTTTATTCTATTATACTAGATTAATAATACGTCTAGACTATGTTAGGTTGAGAAAACAATAGTTCACTTCAATCATGGATGGGAAATAGGCTAGTGAATCCAGCTAAGTTTGAAATAACTTATGTATTTTTATGAAAAAACCATGATCCACTTTTAAATACACCACAAGGATAAGTTTACTTCATATAAGTTACTATTTAAGGTATATGAATATGGATCATATATTTTAACTTATGTCATTTTAATTGCATATGATGATTAAATAACATTGGTTCGCATGAGGAAAATCAATATATTTATAAATTTTATCAATTCACATCATTATTATTGATTTTATCAAATATATTTTGTTATTATATATCTATGTTATTCAGAATCACCATCATTCTAAAATTTTTGATCCCAAAACACCTGATACACAATATTTCGTTGACCCACAAGTCATAGTTATGTGTAATTCTTGGAGTAAAAATTTATAGTATATAAAGTATTTGGTTTTTACAAGGTACATGGGATCTATTTTTTATATACAAAAGGTGTTTTTAAAAGATATATTTATAAATATTTAGTATGTTCTTACATCAAAGGTGTATCAGTTACAAATGGCTTTTAAATTTGTCTGAGTTATATCTCTTTAATGTTGTAAAATGTATTCTACAGATAATGAATAAACTATGATCAATTGGATTTGGTACCATGAGTTAAAAATAGAGGATAATATACCCCTAACGCTAATATTTATGAATCAAAAAGTGTTTTGATCATTCAATAGAGGACATCTATCATGGAAACATTTATGGAAATATTAATGATTTTAAATAGTTATTATTATAAAATGCTATATGATGTGTTATAAGGTCTCCATGTTTAAAAATAGAGTCCCAACACTACTATTATCTATGATAGAATTCATTTAAGTCTTTTCCTTTATCACAACTATTTAGTGGATCACATTGGCCATCAATGATTATTGAATGACTAATTTGATAGATTCATCAATACCGGTTTGAGGTTGTGATCTCACATGATGATAGGATTTCTCAAATATACAAATTTTATGATTAGTCTTGATTACAATGAAAACCTCACACTCACCAGGTGTAAATGTATGTTAATGTTAGATGGATTTTGGTTCTTTATTTTCTAGTGGTCCTATGATTTTTCTTCGGAGGAAAGACCCCATAACAAAGAATTTCTTGTAAGTATTATTAATATACCACTAACCATTCCAAAACCACATATTTGTTTATGATTTGAAATATAGTTAGTGAAGTCTTAAACATAGAAAATAATATGAATGTTATAATTCATCCCATTTCCCCATGTATCTACTTGGAGGTTTATGTATCCAAAAATACTAGTTAGTTCTCTCTGTATTGAAGTTAAATACGATTTTCTGTGTAATCAGGTGGTATAAATTGAATCATGGTGACTGTTTAGATATTCCAATAAGAGGTTTTACAATATAAGGCCAAATTTTCGACGATTATAAAACAATATGTTTGGATTATCTATTACCCAAGTGGTTACAATGGGTATTAAAGGTATTAGTGAGTTTTTGAATATTGGGTAGTCATCTCTCCCATTCAAATTAATTTCAATATTTGTAATATCATCATCCTCAAAGATGGTGATGGAATTAGAGGTAAAGGTTTCAGATTGTATAGGTTCTTCTCTTAAATATTGTGATTCAGGTCTGTTACATTCAAATTCCAATGTTTTGCGGACTATCGAGGTTATTAATAGATGTCCTGGGTATAAGATACATTTCTTATTATTATTTTGGGTAATACGTTTTTGGTACCAACAAAATGGAGGATCATACTATTATGAAAGGGCTTCAAGCTACTTTCAAATATGGTAATATGGATAGAATTATTCATGTTAGAATTCTATGTAGTGGGCGCAACCAATGTTCAACTCCTTTGAATTATGGGTTGTGTTTTAATTGATTTATTTTTCCTATAGTCATGAAGGAAATATCCTTTAATAATCATCCTTTTTTGGAGATCAACAACATATTTTGGAGTCTTGAATTTTATCTCCCAAAATGTGATAAAGTTGAATGGATACATATGAAATATATAAAAAAGGGAATGGACTGGGATGTTAGCCTTCCAACACAATTTGAGTAAGAGGGTAATATTGTAGAAGAATATATTAACTCTTATGGGATTGCCTCAAATACTAACACCTATCTTTTTATTGTATCTACATATGAGAAATAATTACATACCATATATCTTTATCAAATTATGTATAGTAATTTAAATAAGGGTAACCTTAATGGGAGAAATCTGTTGATGAAAAAAAAGGAAGAGGACATGAATTCACAAAGAATACTTTTTTTCTCCCAAACCCACGAAGACTAGATCTCTGAAGTAGCCTATTGATGCCAAAAATAAGGGTAAAGAATAAATTGATACTAAAAAGGATACAGGAGGTATAAATAGTGGTGTTTGAGGAAACTATAATGAATTTAAAGTGAATTAGTGAAGTGGGACGGAAAAGGGAAAACAAATGAATTAATGATGATGAACATGGATGTAATGCTATTCATGAGGAGCAATATGAATTTTAAAAAAAAATTGAAGACCAAAGGAATATCTTTAATGGGTTAAGCTTAGAGACATGGTAATAAGAGTCAATATTATATCGTTTTTTGGATTCTCTAAATTATTCCAAAGGGACAATATAGGAAATATTTTTATTTTTAATGTTATAGGGGATAAAATTAAAAGGATGTATGTAAGAAATATTCATGTAAAAGTTAAAAATAATGAAGAGAAATATATCTATAATAAAGATCATATTTTGATACATGATTTTGATGAAAGGAATTGAAACATGTAAGAGTACATTCGAGTCATTGATAGAATGGATTCCCACTTTAGGGATATTATTCACATGAAGATAGAATGAAAATTTTTTCGTATAAAATGCAGTCTTTATGGAGAAAAATGTAAAAACTATAAAATATTTTATTGTAAAGTAATAGAGTTTTACATTTTTATATCATCTATACTATTATTTCATTATTTTTCATGTTCCCATTTGACACCTAAAAATGGTTTTCTTTTATTAATGATATAATTTGATAGTTTTTATGCATGGATTGGATATTTTAATAAGTTGTGGTTGCGAAATGTAGGCTAGGTTGTGTTACTCCCCTGTATAATGATGATATTATATTCATTGAAAACATATATCATAAGGATATAATCATTTTAAGGTTTGTTTGATAAGTATTAAAGTGTATTAATGTGTCCTTAAAAAATTTCGGAGATCAAATGGAGTCACAAGGACTCAAAAATAAAAAGGATTAGTAAAATAGACAATCACCAGAGGAATTTTTGAATCCACTATGTCATAATGGTCTGAGATATACCATGTGTAAATAAGATCATGTGAATTTTGGAAGCAGATTCAAAATTGAAGAATCTCTATTGGAAATGGTTTGATGATATATGACATTGTAGATAAATTTTTTATATGTGAAATGTTCAATGATGAGGAAGGTTTTATTAATCTCATAACTAGATTTGGTAAACAAAAATATTGTCATGGCTCTAAAATTGGCATAACTGATAGATTTATGAGCTACAAAAAATCATGTTATAAATGTCTTTCAAAAAGAAGTATCACCGATGTCATTTTTTGAGGTAGAATCGAAAGATAAATTAATATATATGGAAAGAGACCACAATGATGACTATCATATTATTGTGATTGAGATTTATGCTAATAGAATCATATATGGATTAGTAGTGAAACTATGTTGTGGATGAAACCATTTTAGTTATTGGGTGTCAATGATTTGAAGAGGGAAAAACATGAGCTCATGGAAAAAGGTTTTTTTCATGATATATTTCTAATAGGAAAATATTATATGGTTAAAAATATGATATACTATAGTCATATGACATGTAATTATTCTTTGTGTTTGATATGAAAATGATTATGGTGAATTAGAATGATTATTCCACAAATCATGAAGCATAATAGTGACATGGACCCATAAACTGGTGTCTGGAATGAGAATATTTTATTTTGAGTCAAGGAATAATCATTTTAAATACTCAAAATTCAATGAGGAGTGAAATTATAAAAAAATTAGAAATTCATTTATTTTATTAATCTAGTTTAGGATGATTGAATATCATGTTGATGGAGTTACATGAGTTTTCATGTTTGTTCACAAATTTTTTTCGTAAACCTAGTGTACTCTTAGATATTGAGTAAATGAGACTTGTTCATAGATATGGGATCAATATTTTATGTTTCTGAGAAGTTTCATTTATGATACAACTTGAAAATGTCATTACCATGAATGAAAGAAAATAATTTTATTGAAGGGACTATAAAAAATATAATGTTTTGGAATGGGAAGAATATCAAATCCATGATTCTTTGGAGGCATGTAATTTTATGAATGATGATTCATTTTTATTTTTCCTTGTTAAATCATTATGTTATGTTTTTACTAAAATGAACTGGTTGGTTTCATTATTGTTTTTTGTTTAAATTCAATCTATTTCCCTTTATTTTTCTTTATAATAAGAAACAAATCATTTCATAGTGGGATGAAAACCACTATGAACTAGGGATGTAGTCACCCTAATTAGGATGAGATTAATTAAATAATTAATTCACTTTTTTATCTTTTGAGTATTAGAGGTCATTATTTAATCTCAATAAGAGGAATTATATTTGAAGAGGAAAATATTTCAATAATGATTCAACCTTCTCACAAGGATGAACATTCATTCATGTGATATTAAAAAATGGTATTATATCTATAGATCACTCTTGAAAATTTCTTGAAGATGATTTTCATGGAGCATATTTATTCTATAAAGAAAATAAATATACCTATATTTTAGATAAAATGGTTTGATATATATGTAATGATATATTGGTACCTTATTTACTCTTTCATTAACTTAATGTTCTTGATATATAACATCAATATTTCATTGTTCCAAGATAGTTTTCCACACCATCCATATATAATAAAACAAACACTTAAAGTGATAATAATGAAAGGAATACATTGATATGATCATTATATAAAAAATTGTTAACGAAAGTTATTTTGTGAAAAATAGCTATGATGATTTTAAAAAAATATTATAAAATACATGGAGTATATAGAAAGGTGAAGGGATAAAAGCTTCAATTAAATAGATTTTATTGAAAAAATGTGAAAATTCATGAATATATGTCTATTAATGAGTTTTTTTATTAGAGTTTACTTTATAGTTAACACCATTAAAGGATAGGGAGAAACACATTAATACAACATAATAGTTAAGAAATGTATAAGGAGTCTTTAAGAAATGTTTGGTTCCATGATATTAATTCTTGATTATGGTGGTCTTGAGGAATTTACAATTGATAAGATTTAAAGAATAGTTGTTTCATATATTATGAGAATAAGAGATACTATGAAAAGAAAAATGATGAAATAGAAGGCCATGACAGGAATATTTATGTTATAATTTTTTCTTTCAATTGGTAATATAACTAATATTCTTAAATATACACTACTTACTGAAATATATGATAATTTAAGTCACCCGATGTGTGTACAAAGAATTCCTCAACATCCCTGAGATATTCTTATTAGATTATTTCATAACTTTATTCATGATTTCATTGATGTAAAAAGGATGTATAAGCTGTAGGAAAATCTAATTGTGCATCAATGTTTTAATCAGTTTTTAAAAGGGTTGCGGAAATATATTTAGAAATATAATTTAAATTTTTTATTCCCTAATAATTGGTATCATATTATGAGTTTATTTTTTTTGATTTTTTAGTTAATACCATTTATTCTCCACATCATGATAGATCATGTGGACATATAGATAAATAATTTAGTACTTATTTATTTGAGATGATTAATTTCAAATCAGACAGATAATTTTTTTTATATTCTATATGGGGAAGAAGAGAATAAAATTTTATTTTTGTTCATAAGGAATGAGGATGTAATTTTGTAGGATGAATTTATTACAAGGTATATTATTTTTATAATCAAATTCTTTCTTATTATTAGTATTTAATCAAAATAAACATTATTATAGATTTTAAATTACAAGGAGTTATTTTTTATTTTGAGTTTTTTTGTGTATATAATTATTATATGATCAAATTTTCTATAGAACTAGGTTATATTTACATATTTTGGAACATCTATAATGATAAAATGAAATTTATAAGTTAATTAAATATAAGATTTAAAATTAATCAGAAGATGGAGTTTTGGGTTTGATGTAGTTTCAACCATACTTGGAGATCTTAGAAACTGACCATTGATGTTTATTATGGAAAATTTTATAAATAAGGATGAGGATTTGAGTAATAGAAGATACTAACACTGTCTAGAAATTCTATATCTAGTCGATGTGCATCATCTTTCTATTTTGGGTTCTGTTGTTGATTTTATTTATATAGTGCACTTTTATGATACCAACCATTGAGTGATGTTTTATTTTAATGATTTTAGAAGTATTATTGTTTTTTTCAATGTACAATCCTATATGATCGAGGATGTTTTAGTCATAGAGCCTGATTTTTTTATCATTTAGATCAATAACATATATGAAGTGGAATATGAGCCTTCTGTTAGGATTATATTTTATGAAGTCCTTGGCATTATAATTTATATTAATTAAAAATATCCAAGAGGAGCTTGGGGATAGAGTGTTCTGATACCTTCAGATTTGTCTATAGTTAAAGAAGATATTGGTTTTTGAATTGAGTCCATAATATGTGTATAAATTTGATTAAATCCATTCAAGACTTGGATACCTTAGGTGAGGTTATTTAACCACCGACCTATTTTAAATAAAATATAATTCATTTAAATGTGATTTTTAGGGAAATAATATAATTTAGGGGATTCTATATTATTATCCAGAACTCCGAATATCATTTTTTTACATTTCGATAATGATTTAATTTGTTATTTTTTATTACTATTATCAGTTTACAATGTATCTTTTGAGGGTTTATTATGGAAAACATTTACTATTATACTCTATATTAATCAAAATATTTGTTTACAAAAAAATGAATATTAGAGTGGAAAAAATATTATAAGTTATATTTTGATTATAATTCACCCTTATTATAGAGATATATCTTTTATCTAATGGGTTAAAATTTTGTATCATATTTAATTCCCTATATTTAAGATTTTCAATTTTTTATTAGAGCTTATAAAATATTCCTCACACTAGTTGTGTTCTATGGGAATAATGTTTTTAAACAAAATTACATATAGTCTGAACAATTGAAAATTAAAATAAATGATAACCACTAATAATTTATAGGGATTATTATATAAATTGGAATTATGTTTTGAAAAATTATTTTATCAATAAAATAGTATGTTAATTTATGATAATGGCCAAAAATTATGAAATTCCATAGAAAGAATTTGTAGTGTTATCTTATGTGGAGAAGCTAGAGTATCAGGTGAATTATAGTGTATGAAATATTATTCAATTCTCATTGACTATAAATGTTTATAGTTATATTTCACTATGGGATATTGAAAATAGAATTTGTATGATGATGTAAATTACTCATCATAGAACTTCCAATGTTTTTAATATTGAAAATGCTATACTACAAATGGATTATGAAGACATTAATTTTCTACCTAAGGAATAAGTATAACAAAAGACCAATTTTTTTATGATAGGTAAAAACATTATATATCTACTTGGAAATGATTAATAAGATGTTAAAATTATTTATAAGGTAATTAAAGTTTTTCTTGTGGAGTGGGAATCGTAATGGAAAACAATAGATGATACTAAACATATTATAAAGATGATTCAGAACGATTTATTTTGAACATTTATGTAATATAAAAGTCACTTGAATATAGATATTGACATGAGAGAATAAATAATGAAGTTACATTTAATTTATCCTTCTATATTCAAACAATATTTTTTACTAATATCATGATGAAAACCAAATATAAATTGAATGTTATCAATTTAGAAGATAGTAAAGAAGACCTGAACATCTTGTGAGATGGGTGAATCTGATTATTAGATATAAGATATTTTGTTATGATTACCAGAAGAGAATAAAAAACAGACATGAGAGGAAGGATCCTTGAGACACAATATTTTATGAGTTCTAGAATCTAATCTATATTAGACATTATTGTCTTATGATAAAGTATAAAAAATATGAAATGGAAAAATTTTAAGATTAAGGAGTGGTATGTTTTTAGGGATACTTATAATAGTAGGAACACAAGTGAATATGAATTACATTTTTATTATAAACATTATTTTCTTAATGAAAATAGTTGGTAGGACATCATATTTTATGAAAAAACACCATATAATGAATAGTGTTAGAGGAAAAGGAAGAAAATAATCTATTACAAATTTTCCATTAGAATCTAGCTTTTATTTCACTTAAGATAAGGAAAATAGTTAAAATTCATTAGTGAATGATGATGATATTCCATTACTAGATGATATAAATAGATATATGAAATTTATAGAAATCATAAATTAATAGTAGAATAAATACATTAACTTAGTTAATGTATAAATTACTAAAGCTGTAAATTGGATTTCTAAACAAACTTCTAAAATTTCAATATTATTTTCTAATTTAAAAGATAACTATAAGTGTATTTAAATAAATATTGATTAGAAGTATTTTTGATCAATAAATATTTTAAATTCATTTTTTAAATAAGCTTCTATTTCATATTACTTATGATATGGGGAGTTTTGATAAGATCATAAGAATATTGAAACCCAATGAAACATCTTCTAGAATAGGTTTTATTTTAAAAAATAAATTTTTTAAATATAATTATTTTGTTTCTAAATGATTACATCTCTATACAAATTTCTAGATGGTATTTCTTTTGAAAAAATTCCTTTAGTCAAAGTTCAATATCTCATATCTCATAAATATTGTATATCTAATGAGCTTGACAGTGTAATTTTTTTTGAGTTTCACAGATTTTGGTTCATTAGGTTATGTTTTCTAATATTAATGAACTCTGGAATGTTTTGGTACCAAAATTTTATCATTGATTATTTCTATAAGAAATTTTGAATACCAATATCTGGAACATATGGTAGATGTAAACCATTTCGTCTCATCATATGAATGGAGACACAACTTATATATAGAACTTATAAAATTTAACAGTGGAAATCTCACTTTTGAATATACTACACAATTTCAAATTATCGGTATTAGTGATGTTTTTTTCCTTATCAAGTCATTAATTTATAATTTTTATAATACATAATAAAAAAATTCATTTGTTTTAGATAACTATGTTGATAAAATTTTCTTCATGAAATTTGGTAATGATAAGAATTCCAATTAAATTTGGGAATTAGTTCATGTGTTATCTATCAATCACTGTGAAAATGATTAAACTCAAAATGTTGAGGATCTTAGTTGCTAGAAGTTAGAATTATTTAGTATGGTAGATGAAATTTCTTGTTATTGGAATATAATTTTAGGATATGGATATTTTCAAATCATAGCAATGATTTTGGGGAATGGAAAAGTAAGGTATATACAAGAACATATATTTTATTTTTCTAGAGTTTGTAACCCCTGATGACATGGAACAAATAAAAATTGAGTTTTAAATCCATTGATGAATTTATAAATTTTATAAATTTATACTTAGTGTAAATAGATATTTTGTTTTATAAAAACCGTAATTCCTAATGGAAAACATGATATTTACCTCCTAGTTAAGGATTACACAATATTTACTTGGGTTTATTTTCTCTATCTTATATCAAAAAAATAATTGTTTCTCAAAGCATCCTATGATTTTTGTGAAAATGAGAAAAACATATCGATTTTTAATATATGAATAGATCACATTAGAGAGTTTATAAATTATGATTTTATATATTTTTATACTGATGAAGGTATTTTTCATAATTTTTTCGTAATTAAAATTCTACAACAGAATATTTTAGTTGAATTAAAGGAATAAAACCCCTCAAAAAATTACTTTAACATTACTGTGTGAATAATCAGTTGGTAAATACTATCTGGTGAGAGTCAAGAGTACTTATTGATACACTATAAATTATATTTTAATTCATAAAATATTTAACAAAACACCTTCGGAATCGTGGACTAGGATAAAACCTAAAAATAATTCCTTAAATTGAGTAGATTCAATGTTTTCACCATGAATAATAAAGAAAAGTTTCATAAATTTGTTCTAGAATCCAATAAATGTAAAAATATTAGTAACTCCCCCACTGGTATGACATATTTGGTTTTCAAAAAATGGAAAAATTGAATTAAATAAATTTTACATGTCATGATTTATGTGATAAATCATTATATGAGGTGTAAAAATTAATAATATCATTGCATAAATTATATTTCTGAAACCCCTCTATATAATTTTTAAATGATTAATCCAATTTGTTATAATTTAACATGACATAAGATTGAATAATGGAAACCAGAATATGAAAATGTATTTTTATTGAATTTAATCATTTTAATGATGATGTTCAACATTTCATTTTACCTAGAAATAATTTTACCTTAAGGAATAATCTTAGTGATAATTTCATTGGTTATGTAGATCATCAGTTTAGAGATCAAAATTAGCTATGAAAAACATGTGAGAATATTTAATTCATATTTTAATTCAAATATAAAATGGTATATAATTCATTAAGAAATGTTATTTGGATACATTATATGAAATAATAGATTAATAAATTTGAATAGAACTAGGTTTTTAAATTTCATAAACACCTAAAGGATATTATAATTATATGAGTAAAATGGATATTTTAAAATAATTTTGATGAAAATGGAAATATAGCATGAAATAAGGATTAAATTGTTTCTATGGTTTATAACTAGGGAGATGAAATATATTATGGGTGTACCTTTTATCAAGTAAGAAGGCTCAAGTCCATATGAATTCGACTAGATTTTATAGCCCACCTTAACATTAAGTTATCTCAAAAGGACATAAAGAGTGATTTTATTAATGGATTTGTATATGAAGAGGTTTTTGTTGAATAAACGTTAGGTTTTGAAGATTGAAATTTTAAAAAACATCTATTTAATCTTACTAATGTGGATAATGGACCTAAACCAGATTCATGAGTCTGATATAAGCAATTGTTCATATTTATACATTAATTTTTTAAAATAAATGATAGATCCAACACATTCTATCAAAAATATTTTCAAGAATCTAAAAATTATACAAATTTTTACCCACATGATTATATTTTCCTAAACATATAAAACTCATTCATATAGTTTTTAAGATCTACTATAGTGTGATTTTGAGATGAGCATGATAAATGAACTTAGCTATTTTCTTTGATTTTAAATAACTCAATGACTATAAATAAAAATATTTACTTCATATAATTATATTTGTGATATATTTAAATGTTTAAAATCTAAAAATGATTCAAATATAGTACATTAGTAGGAACCTCTTGTAAACTAATCCTTGGTTAATCTGAGAACCGAAGATATCATAACACATTTATATGGGTGACTATAATCAAATATTACATTAAAACTAGTTGAATAGAGATTATATTCTCAGTATTTTTGTGTGTGAGGTCCCATGTAAATATGAATGAATCCTATTTTATGTATGCCAAGTTGATTTTTCACTACCCCAAAATAACTCAATAACATGGATTAAATTATTCCTTATGGGTCAATTTTAGGCAGAAGAGTTATTTATTTTCTTACATTGCTAGTCTTAAAATGATTCAAAATATCACTTTGGAACATTTTCTTTTCGTGGAGATACATTATTTTCAAGTATCATTAAAAACATTTATTTTCAATTTATTATATTGAAGTCGAATATGTAGTGGTATGAGGTTTCTTAACTCATTTTTCTTAAAATAGCCACTCATAGATATTTGTTTTTATTTTTCCTCAAATTGAAATTCCTTTTAATACCACAGGTGCTATCCTTTTTTCTAAGAACCTAACACATCACTCAATTTTGAGGCACATATACAAGAGACACAACTTCATCCATGATTAGACAAAAAGAGGGTATATTATTCTCAAGACTATCATATCAAAAAATTATCATTTTGAAATTTTAACTAATCCATAATATTCTAATAGAATAGAATAAATTATATTGAAATTATTTATGATAAAAATTTTTGATCATAAGTAACACTTAGTGTAGAAGATAAATTGTATTTGCTTTCTATGATGTACGTGGGAATGATATACATTCATTATTTAAAAGTCACACCCTCAGAAGGCTGATACCTTTGGTATTACATAGTCTGCTAATTTTGATGTGGAGGACTTGGCTTCTGTTAATCCTTCTCCGATGATGTATTTTTTTGATGTCCAACTCAAATTTGTGAATAACCAGGAGATTTTTGATTCACCTCATCCTACTGTTGTGTATAGTAAACTAGATGATAGTATTGAAGGTTCATTTATGAACCCCCCTAATATGCACGCTCAACTGAAAAATACCTCCTCACAACATAGCACTCGGTCATTGGTAGATATTGTTGAGCATGGGGGAGGGGCTTATGAGAATCATATTGCTAAATTCCTCACTCAGGATCTGGAAAAAATGGGTTTCACTACTCAACTAACATCGTAGAACCCCCTTCCTAGTGAACATGAGGTTTGTGACGTGGTTAATGGTATCTCTTCTACCTCTTCGACACATTTTTTGAGGATAAAAGCGATGGGAAAATTCCTCTGTGTACAACACCTGATCACACCACTGATGCTCCACTATTTTATGATGTGGTTGTATCATAGGAGTTACAACTTCCTGAGGGTGATGTTGGGACTTTATACACTTCACCCTTGGTTCCCTCACCTCGAAAGGTTGATATGACGTCTTCTCTTCATCTGTAGGTTCCCACTACTAATGAAATTGATGTTCTTAGTAGTGTTTCAGGTCATTTGGAGGTTGTTATTGTTGTACCTCCTCGGGATGTGGTGGAATAATCTTCTTTGATTCTCTCCCAATTAAGGCTATCAGAACCTTAGTAGACGATCGAGGATACCCCCATGATAGACTTGCCTGCTGTAGGGGAGGATGATGGATATTGGAAACATGAAAAATAAGCGGAGCCCAGATGACCCCCTAAAAATCAGGGCCGAGGACAAGGTCAAGTAGTCTTGAGCTCAATGCAAGATGAATCACAATCTATGGATTCAAACGTAGATGAAGAAATTTAAATCATTCTTCAACAAGGAAGGAATATTGAAGCTCTTCACTCTAAGGGTCGAAGAGGTGCGGGATGTCATGGATTTTATTTGGGAGCCTTGTCGGATGCAGAACGAAATATTTCATATAAGATAATAAAACAATTGATCTCTCATGATGAGGTATAGTGACTTGTCTTAAATGAACTACAACCCTCATCTTGTATGCTTTATTTTGTTTCAATAAAAAGGGCCTTGGCCCTCACCTTAAAAAAAATAAGTTACAAATAGTGTTTTTCAATATCTTAATACTGTAAAAATATAGAGAATGGGGATGGAGATTCAATGGTTATAACAATGATGTAGTTATATTATATTTTATAAATGTTCATAGAAGGAAGATTATCAAATAAACATTGATCATTTACCTAAGCTACACCCAAAGAAATATTACTTAAGAGAAATTATCTTCTAAATGGTACAATTAGATTCATAATTTATCAATACATAAAAGTTGATATTATATTTAATTAATTTTAAATATCATAACTATGAGAAGAATATTTTATTTTTATGAAATTATGTATTCTACTTAACAACAATATATAAAACACTATGATTTTACCTTGTTGAAAATTTTATACATATCTTATTTACACTTATGGAATGGAGAGTATTCTTTTTATTTTTAGAAGTGTATATTCTTATTTATTTTGAAGTTATGATAATTTTTTGAATAATTTTTTGAATTTACTTCATAGGAATAAGATAATACAATAACATCCAAAGATAACTTCTATAATGTTAAAAAAATTTTAATCATATCAACTATTAATTTTTATTGCTAACCAGTTATTATTTTCCATAATTTATAAGTGGTGTTCGCATAGATATGAATATGGTTTGAAATTTTTTCAATCATTATGAGAATCATATAATGATAATGATGGTTTTTTGGATTTTTTTGAGATTTTATGAGTGATTGAGAAGGTCTTGAGATCAACTAATGAGTATTCAAATTTATCTGATTAAAAAATGGAAAACATTTACTGTGAAATTTAATTTTTATAGAACCTATTTGAATATTCTTAAATCATTATACTTTATGAAATATCATATGAATTCATTTTTATACTTCTAGGTATTAATTATATGGCCATCTTTTGAATTTTAGTGTTCAATATAAGACATAGTGGTGAGATTTATGACTCCTAAATAGTGTATGCCTCGGAATCTATGAGTGTAAAACTTTAGAACACAACTTCGAGAAGTTGTTCAAAAAAATTTAAAGATCAAAATGACATTTTTTCGTGACTTAAGAATATGTATTTGGAATTTCCTACCATATAAATTTTATCCATGAAATTCCTTGGGATTTAGTATGACGTTAATGTCATATAAAGAATGTTACTTTAACAGAAAAGTTTATGAAGCCACTAATCATATGAATTTCAAATTCTTTTGACATATAAATATTTTTTATAGTTTCTAGAATTTTAATTTTCTTAATAATTGAAATGAGGTGATGTATGTTCCACTCATAAATGTTAAAAAAATTACATTTAAAATTTTATTCAAGTTATATGAATAATATGTGGTCAATAAATCATTAAGATAAAATATTCATATATGATATAATATAATGGGGGGATACTCAATGAATCATAACTTCATTTACTATATTTTCAAGAATAATTCATATGTTTTAAGTGTTATGGTTATTTGAAGTTCATATTTTCGAAAATCACATGAAAATAATATAGTGATTCAAGATGTGTTTGTTTTTATAGTGTGAATTATTTTGATGTTAATCTGGTATCATTTATTTAGATAATAAATATTCTTTATTCCATTAGTACAATAATACACATAATTACAATAGGAATCATATTTCATTTTTATATGGAAAACCCAAAACATTTTGTACTTATGGAGTGAGATACATAATATTCAACATTCCATAAGTGTAATATGTTTTGTTTTCTTATATATAGAAATATAAAATGATTCATATTGAGTATTGCATATTTTGAATTAGTTTATAGAGTTCAAATTTTCTTATGTTGAGAATATGATGAGTTTGAGGGTAGTTTTTGAATTTTTCATTTGCGAGAGTACAACATAATAGAGCTGGTAAGGAATCCTTGAAAAGTCTTGGGGAACCAAAAATGGAAATTTTATATATTTTTTATCATATATCTTAAAATATATCTCAACAATCCATTTTTGGAATTTGAAAATAAAAGGAGAAAATTAATTCTCTGTTGAGATTATGTAAAAAAATAAGAATTGAGTTATTGGAGTTCAATTTATTTTCATTAGAAAAATAGGATTTTCCATGATCTTATAGTGATGAGGTTGATATAAGAAGAAGCATTTTGATGAATTGTTCTATACATTGTGAGTTGAGTAGTCCAAGGACATTAAAATTTAACAACTATAATGATTATAAAGTGTATGTTCTTTAATATGGTGAGTTATTTTATCATGATTTTATCTTATTTTATATAGGAGTAGGTTCAGACATATGTTTCTAAAGAAATATCTATATGAAGGAAGAGATGACTTATATTTGGTGCAACATATCATTCATTGGATGTATCCTGAGTTATTGTATCCTGCTGGATTAGTGTATGTTCTTGAAATCATCAGATTGAGAAAATAAATTACCTAAAACACTTGTATTGATAATAATTTATTAGTTTAAAGTATATTTCTATGGATAATCATTTACTTATATAAGAAGATGGCTCAGAAATTATGTCCAAACATAATAAAAAACTAATGTGTGCCTTTCTATTCATCAAATTCATATTATTTGGGTTAAGCTGAGTTTAAAAACCCCATAATGTCAAGTCTTAATTAAAAATAGGGGCTATTCTCAAATATTTTTCAAACAGATCGGTACACTAATTTAACCCACATATATTAGTGTATCCATTTGGTCTACTAAGAATTACATGTTTTATTAAGATGATTATTCCATTTACTCAATAATATTTCTGAATAATTGAACAAATCAACTCTATGAATAGTATAGGTATTATTACATTTTATGGAATGAAATTCCATGGATGTGAAAATATATAGGTACCATTTTTGTCGTCTTTGGGTACTAATGTTCTTGATGTAGCAATGGTGGGATTTACACCCATTCAAAGAGGTGAGAAAATGAAATTTTCTAATAAGATGAACCTTGAGGTTGATGTAAAATCAAATAAATTTTAATGTCACTCCCTTATAAAGTGTTATGAAAAGAGATCAGATTTAAAATAAAAAAAATAGAATTGTTGTAAACACTATTTTAGTGATGAAGTATATATAAAAGTACAAGAAACCAATATACAAATTTCGATAAGTAAGTGTGATGATATAAATATGTGTGAGGATGAATACATTGTTGATTACTTTAATAGGGTGAGTAAAATAGTAAAAAAAATGAGATGTTTTGGAGAAAATATGGATGAACCTACTATTGTAAAGAATCTAATGAGGAATATTTTTGATTAATTTGATCTGAAAATTTCTTACCTAGAAGAGAAGGAAGTTATTATGTTATATGAGTTAACAAATAACCACATATCCTATATATTGATAAAGGCACATTCCTTTAATAACAAATTAAATGATTATATAGCTTTTGAATCTATGTAAAAGATGAAGATTAAAAAAGAAGAACATGAACATTATGGTGAGTCTGATGATAATGATGATATGGATATTAATAATATTATAACTATTCTTTTAATCTACAAAAATTTTAGATAAGGAAATGATAAATTCAAATGGATGTTTCCCTTCAAATGAGTCAATTTTGTAGCCATTGGATATTTTTTTATTCAACTATCCAAAGAAAAAAATATGTGTTTGATGATGAAGACTAGGAAGAAAATTAGTAAATAAATAAATAGGAAAATAGTCTAAATAATTTATCAAGATAGGTGAAAACAATAATGGATTCACAAAAAAATATAAAATATAAGATGAGAAAATAAGAAGAGTATGAAACCACCTCTTGAATCCAATCTTAATATGATGCACCTAAAAAGGTTGCCAAATTTGTCTGTCATGTGGAAGACCAAGAAACCTCATCAAGTGGTGATAATAAATTTTCTGAATATAATTACATAGAGTACATTATCAAATCTTAATTATAATGTTTTCTTGAAATATACCATGTTTAAGAAGTAAGTGATACCCTTGAAAAAGACATTGGGATGAAATCTATGGAAAATGAAAAATCACATAAATGATAAATTTAAATCATTGAAATGTTTATGAAATTCATGTTTAAGGGTTCAATTATTGAAAATGTTAAGATAGACCTTGAAGGAAAAATTTAATTAAATATGTATAAATGAGACATTTGGAATAAAAAAATACAATTTAATGTGAGAAAAAAATGGTGAAACAAAAATTAAAATATTTTGTTAATGTCAAGGGTAAATAATTAACATTAGATTTGAATTTTATCACATCAATTAAGGTTAAATCTATTCCTAAATCTACTCAAAGGGTTGATACTATTTTTCCAAATAGTGAAGGTCCTTTTTAAAAAACTATTGAAGTATAGGGTAGAAAAAAAATTAGAAACCATCTTCTATGTCTTTTGGTGATAGAATATATCATGAAGATATAAAATCCATAAAGAAGAAGAAGAATTAATCTATATTTAGATAGAAATGTCCAAATTGGAATGTAATTTTCCGGACAACATTATTGGTTTAATAGACAATTTAGTTTCCTTATTTATCATTATGATTGTTTTATTTATAACCAAAAGGCTTACATGTGATGTAATAATATTTAATTACTTAGATGTAGACATAATCATGGGGGAGACATTTTGAAGTATTAAAGAATGGGCCTCTAAATAAGAATGATATAAACAAATCTCTATAATTCTACCCACTAATAACCACATTTAAGATTGAATAAATTATATAGAATATGTGAGATATAAGATAATAATATATTGAAGTTCAATAAAAAAACTCCCCAGATAGTTATCCTATGAATAAAAGTCATATAATCTGAAAATTGAACCCATGCATAAATATCAGACATAGCTAAAGTAGTGTTGAATGAAAGAAAGAGAGGAAGAACATGGATCCTTGATATTTGGTGATCTTCACACATGACTAGAGACATAATTTTTTTTGAAATATATGGAAGATAATGTAGGAGTATCTATCACATTCTATAATTGTATCTCATTAAAAACAAAAGGTGTTAGAACATCTAATGTTGAATTAAGATGACTTAAATAAAGAAATAAATATTTTATTTGAGGAAGGAGTTAAAAACATTTTTTTAGTGTTCTCCAATTGTGTGATGAAGGAAATGGGGTTGTTTTTAAGAGAAATAATTTATTATAAATTGATAAAGAGATATAAGATTCATCATAAGTGATGAGGGAACAAGTGGGAAACATTTTAAATATTACTACCAATCCAATTCATACAGTTTGAGTTACAAAGATGATAATCACTTATAGAATAGAATATTTGTCAATTCTCTCCAGAAAAAATTGTTAATGATTTCCAAACATGTGTTAGTAAGGGAACTTAACAAAATATAAAACGGTAATTAACCACATTGTGACATTTTCCTACAAATGAATATGAGTCAAGGGACAGAAAATAAACTACTTTTTCAATCTAATAGATAATTGGAACTTCTATATTATGATGTGTGAGGTCCAATAAAGAAAAATGAAACAATTATTGAGGTCTTTTATAACATTAATTGAATCATAAAATAATATAACTAAAATTCTCTTTACTAAGTAGAAATTAGTGGATCTTCACATGTTTAAAAATGGAGTTTTTTAAGATGTGGTATTTATTGAAGAAACCAAGAATTCTATTCTAAATAAATATGAGAGTATGGTATAAAAGATTAATAAATCATTATATAGAATAAAAAATATCTTATTTGTATGACATTCCCTTCTAGATGAATAATTGAAACCCATTATTTTTAAAAAATGAAAATTTGACAATAATCACTTTGTGGTGGATCTATCCACGTGGAATCTTATTATCAAATTATATATATATGACATAATTTTTACAGTTTATGAAGATAATATTTATTATGGTTTTTCTAATGAAATGAAAAATAATTTTGAGATTTTGATGTTATGTGAGATATCTTATTTTTTTTGAATTGAAAATTCTTCAAGGGGATGATCATAATTTTCTCTCTCAAATAACATAATGTAGAGTGTTTTTAAAGAGGATTTTAATAGATGAATGAAATTTTATTTCTAATCCCATAACTATTGGAAATAAGATGATCATAGACGAGGACATAATGAGTGTTCATTAAAGGGATTACAAGAAATTTATTCCCACCATTTTCCACCCATCTGATTCCATATATAAAATTGTTTTATATGTCATTGTGTTCTCAATTTCAATGTGATCCCAAATAATCTCACATGCTAGTATCCAATATTATTAAAATATACATCAAGAATACATATAATTACATCCATCGGTATAGATTAGGTTCATATTTTACCTTGATGTGTTATAGAGATTTTGATTGGGATAGAAAGTGTGTTTAAATAAAGTCCACTTAATGTTGACCATTCTTTCTTAGTGAATGCTCTGTAACATGAAATTAGATTAAGAAATATTAAGTGACATTGAGAAGAAATGATGCTAAGTAAATAGTATCCACAAATCATTGGACCCAAATTATATGGATACTACTTCGACTATAAAATTTGAAAGCTCAGGTTTGGAAGCCATTTTATATTTCCCATGAAAATTAGAGTGTTATAGATCTTTTAATGTATATTTCTTAACAGTAAAGATGAAATAAAATTGATCTCATGTATCATTTTATCAAATTTTATATAGGGAACAATGGCATGTTTCTTGATGGAACCAAATAAAAAATTGAAAATATTTTTACTAATGATTTTACATATGAAATATTCTTTGTGTTAGGATAGAAATTCAAGTTCGTCCTTCCCAACTCACATAAAAATGTGTGTCAGATTAACCCCATAAGGAATTTGATTTATTTTAAAGGTGGAGACTAATATTTTCAAAAATCATAATTATTTATTAATGATTAAGTAGTGAAAAAATTATTTTTGAAGTGTACAATTCATTTGGATGTCAAGATATATGACAGCTACAAAAAATTAGATCATTTATGATGAGTTGTGAGGGAGTTAATCTAATTAATTTGGGTTAATTTCATGATATCATTTGATGAAATTATTACAAAAGAATTATATTATTCGAAATAGAGGTGTGAGACACTTATCATAAGAAAAATATTGTGACTTGATGATTATCATGTGATTTTGTTATTTCTTGAAATTATTTGAGTTAATTTGGAAGAGATGAATGGGGTTTTCAATAAATCTAACATGAATATATTTAAGTTCCCATTGGGCTGTTGATGTATTTCATTCTTTTAATAATTTAGACAATGAATAAATGTTTCTGAGAGCATGTTGGGAATGTTTTTTAGGTGTTTATGAGTGATTGAGAAGTCCTTGGGATTATTCAAGGTTGATTATAGTTTATCCATGTGAATTATAAACTCCCAAAAAAATTCATATGATTTATGATAGAAATTATATGAATTTTTATGGGTTATAATAATTCATTCTAAATTATATGAGGTTATTATATGATTTTAATGTCAAAATTATGAATTTTTGTGTAGAGTATATGACATGGTGAGCACATCATATGACTTTTAGACAAAACTTTTCATCAATTATTTGAATATATAAATTGGTTAAGTGATATGTGAATTTGAGATGTTTCGTTTGACTTTATATTGAGTATACATCAGAAGCCATTAAAAGTTCCTACTATATGAATTTTATCCACACCATTTCATGTAATTCATTATAAATTTAATATCATATAATCCATGCCACCTTTATGGATGACTGTACAACTTCACTAATCATAATAATTTCATTGTTATATGACATACCTGAAATTTTGAGTGTTTCCAAAATTCAAATTTTATGATGAAATGAAACTTAGTGATGTAAGAGTAATTTTTTAGTGTTCAAATCATATAAATTAAAATTTTAATTAATTTAAATGATCAATCAATGATCCCCAACTCATAAAGATCAATGTTGATATACATTATAACTGAATAAGTGAGTTCTAAATGAATCCCAACCATTTTTTTCAATTTACAAGAATATTTTAGATGTTCAAGGGTGATAATGCTTGTTTTTCATATGTTCCCAAAATCACATGAAAATATTATAGTGCTTCAAGATGTATTTTTTTAGACTAAATTATTTTAAATATAAATTTGTATAAGATTTTTAGCTATGATATTTTTCTCATGTTATAAGTATAATTTTGAGGTATTCATTCATTCCAAAAAAGATGATTCATGTTGATTCTTATGGAATTTTAATTAGTTTAAAATTTATAGTGATACTAGGCTAAAAAGACTATACGAGTAGTTTTTGAATATTACATGTGTGTAGCATTCCCATGGGATATTTGTGGTGAGGAATCCCAAAAAATCATAGGGATCCAAAAAATAATATATTTAGTATTGTGAATTTTGGACTATGCCTTAAAGTTAATCTTAGTATTCATCTTTCTAAACATGGAAATGAAAGGATCAATTTAGTTCTCTTATTTGTACTATTTGGAAAATAATAAAGATAATTAAAAACATGATAGTTTGGGAAGAATAAAATTTCCACTCACAATTATGAGGTTGATAGAAAAATATTAAGAAAATACAAGAATAGTTTCTGATGTAGAAAGTTGGTAAGTCTAATATCATCAATTTTTTATCACTCGGTAGGTTGTTAAGTGGGGTTTCCTAAAGAAGGCGATGTATTTTATCTTCATTTTATCTTGTTGGATCAAATAGGAGGTCCACACATCAGTTTATAAGGAAACATTCCAATAATATAATACCTCACTCTTATTATGTACTTGTTATCCTTACATGGATCTGTCAAGAGCTTATATATCCTATGGGAGAAGTGTATTTTATGGAAAACGTTAAATTAGGATGATACCAAACCCAAAAAACTTGTATTAATAACAAGATACCAGTGAAAAATATAAAGTCCATGATAACAACCTATAACAAATAAGAAGTGGGCCCACACATTGTGATTGATCCTTGTAAACAATATCATGTTCCATTTTATTCCACACATTCATATAGTTACGGTTAGTTAAAGTTAAAATAACATGAGAGGGTGACATCCTAACTAAAAACATTGGATAATTTTAATAAAATAAATTCTTAAAATAAAGGTATACTAATTTATCACTCACCTACTAGTAAATTAATTTGGTCTACTAAGAAATACATAAAAAAAATTACGGTTTTTTTCTTTGGATATTTCAGTAAAGATGAGGAATTGATATCAGAGAGATACACCAGAGATAATAAATGGAAGTATTATATTATTACAAAATCTAGTTGAAGTTTTCATCCAATAAACAATATGAAAATTTTCTTTACATTAATTTTTCATTCATATCATCTATTATTGTCTCATTATTATTATTATTTGTTTTTTACTTTTTAACAATCAAATTGGAGTATAAATTAGATATAGTAATTTTAATTATAATTTTTCCTTATTTAAATTATGTTTTGGTATCTTTAGATTTGGGGAATAATTGATAGATTTTTTTTAAAGGAGGAGAAATTTATTGGGGGATTATTTTAATGGGGACATATTAGATATTTTTTATGTGTTTTTTAGTTTCTAACCCGATGTGTTTCTTAATGTGTGAATTTTAATTTTTTGAGATGTTATATCAAGGGTTGATTTATTGAACATTACATGTAATGAACCAAAATTATATCAATAATTTTTTTATAATTATAATTATTTCATATAATATAAATCAAATAATATCACATAGAGACCACAATTAAAACATTATAAATAAAGAATTAATAAAATGAGAGGATATTTTAGAAATTAAGGAACCTATATCGACAGAATAGTAACTTGATCTTTGGAATAGTAATGTGACCCTTATGAATATTAAACCTGAAAATATAATAGTAAAATCACATATTAATGTATTAATAAAATTTATATATCATATAAGTGAAATATAACCAATTAATATCCTGGAATAATTAAATAAGTGTCATCAAAATGATAAATTATGTGTTGGAATATTTATAACACGCATATTTTTATTTAAAATCTTATAATTAAAATAATTATTTAAAAGAAAATTTATCTTCATAAAATATATCCATAAATTAATATTTCATTGTCTTCTAATTATAATATAAATTTATGAGGCCTTAATTAATTTTTCAAAGTGTTATAAAATCAGTTATAATTATAAATGTGGTATTTTTTGAATAAATGATAATTTTAATTAAAAATTAAATATCTCATTTATAGAAAATAATTTTCAAAAAATGGAGTCTATTTTTTAATTTTTGATATCTAAAAATTTTTGGGGTGAATTTTTGGTATTTTTCTAAACTAGAAGAATTTTTAGTGAATTGTAAACTATAATAATTTATGATAGAATCTAAATATAGGAATTATTGAGCCATAGATAATGTATAGATTACATAATATCATAATATAGAAATCTCCATAATTATTTAAATATATTTAGTTATAATTATCATTCCATTCATGTTCTTGAGCAAAAATAATAAACTACTAAATAAAATAATAAATAATTCCTCTCTTCCACTGTAATTAACATCGCTCAAAACCTCTTCTACTCACAACTCAAAGCCTTGTAGAATAAATTTTTTTCCCCAATTCCATTACCAAGTATCCTCCCCATTTCAAAGACCTGTTATTATCACACAAAAATCGTGTTCCATAAGGATGTTATTATGGAGTAAAATTCAAGAGCTAAAATAATCATTCTTTTTCTTTTATTTTCCTTTTAATTTATTTCCACTTATTATTCTCCATTAAATAACCCTTATTCAAGTGGAATAAAAACTCCATTATATAATTTATAATTTAATTTCATCTTGTTTATTAAATAATTCATCATCAAACTCCTTCTCATCTCCATTTTATTCTAAAAATGAGAAAACAATACATGATACGTCGATTTAGCACCATCATGGATGATACAATTTCATTTTCCATTACCTCCTTCACGTCTGTTCATAAAAAAATTATTATGTTTATATTATATTTTATTATACATTTTATAATTTATATAATGTTCTTGAACCAATATGTAAACATTACAGTAAATAAAATGATAAGAGTTCGTGATGGTCGTAAAAAAATAGCCCAAATAAATTAAATAATTTTAATTAATGTTTTAACTAATGATTTATCCTCATATTAGAAAAAAATGATATATGGTATCATTTAAAATTATGTAATAATATTAACTCTATTTCATTTCACTTTGATATTTTATCTTTCATTAAAAAAAATCCATAATTAACCAAACATGGAAATCATAACCCAAATGCACCCAAAAACATTGAAAATAACAAAATATTATTAAAAAATGGGTGGAAAGTTGTTATAATATAGTCATATATTAAATTGTAAATATTACTATATCCAATTAATAGATTAATTACACTCTTTAGACCATAATACAGATGTTTTATAATTGCTTTCATGTAAGAAGAACATAAGGTACTAGAATCTTTAACAAAACCATTATTTTGAATGATTTAACGATTTATTATTCAAAATATTTAAATTTCGTGGCCATGTTTTCAAAATGGATTTTATGAATGTATTTATATGGAAAAAAATGTTTTAAAATGGGATTTTCTAAATTTATCTCAAAATCTTTCCAAAAAGGGATCGTTTTCAGGTTTCATGTGAGAGACTTTTTCTTATAAATATTCTTTTAAATTTATATTTTAACCAAATTAAAATGGAATGTTTTTATGATGCAGGTATTCTTGTTTTATGTTTATATTCTAGTTTTTTAACTTTTTTATGAATTATTTTGGGACCTATATATCCCTTTAAGATATTGGTAATGCTTGTATTGGAGGTCGATTGTATTTTACTCCATGTGTAATTGTGATGGATCCACCGTAAGGTAGCCATGATGGTAACATCATAATGTAGCTATGAGGGTTAAATTTTAGGTAACTGTGAGGTTTACAAATCATATGGTATACACAAGGGTTACAATCTTATGTAAGTAATTCCCCATGTTACCAATATGGATTTATTTATATTTTCTATGTTTTAAGAAATCCAAATGTTTTGACAAGGTATGAATATGATGAATTATGGGATAAAAGTATATATTTGTGAATTTTTTTCATATAAATATATGTTTAAATGGTCTGACGATTTATTTTCTTCTTTTTATGTTCATTACTATGCTTTTTTTTCTCATCCCATATTTATAAAAAAAATCACAGTTTTTAAGGATGTAAATGACAAAATAATAAAACATGAATGTTGTGAAGATTTTGTTGTGAATACTTAATGTTATTTTCAAAAAAAATATTATGAAAAAATTAATACTAATTTAGTAGTGTCTAATTTTTATGATTTGGGTTTTCATGTATGAGTTATGACATAATTCTCTAAAACTATAGTATTAAAATATATTTACGAATTTAATATTTGTATTATTGTTGAATTAACTAGATTATGTAATGTTTAGGTTCGGGTCCTTATATTTGTTATCAGAGCATGGTTTAGATAACGTTAGGGTTTATGATAATGTTAATAGCACGACATAAATTTTTTTTACCTTATTCATCAGTTCAAATGATAAATAATTTAATGATTACATGGTTTATTCATCTAAGATATTTCTATTCAAAATGGTTTTCTACAGATGAAACATGGATGATGAAGAGGGAAGACACTGAGAGGATGATAACTTTCCAAGTACACAACCTGAAATGTTTGGAATTATAACTTATTAGTTTGTGACAGTAATGGATCATTTTTTGATGTCTATAAATGTAGGTTACATCTATACCAGAGAACATCCAAATCATCCACAATGGAAATTGAAGATATTGAAGTATTTTTTGAGGAAACACCCTTCTGCTTTCAGTGCATCTTAAAACCCAGTGGTGGATGAAGGGTGGATTAAAGACCTTGAAAACATATTCGATTCCATGGGGTGTTAATATAATCAAAAGGTTAATTTTCAATTTATTGTTTTGAAGGAGAAGTTGGCCAGTGGGTGTCAATGGTCAATAATATCAATGAAAACCTTCACACTGATGCCTTGGAATGTGATGAATTTAATAATATTTTCCTTTAAAATTATTTTCCTATGGTTGTTCGTATTAGGATGGAAAATAAATTCCTAGAAATGAAGTAAAATGTGATCAATTCAATGGTCGTGTATGAAGAAAACTTCCCACTTTGGCAAATGAACACTCATAATATTATTCAGGTTCTTGATGAATAAATTTTTTTTCTCAGGATTGATGACGAGATATCGAAGGGAATTGGCCTCCTGTGAATTCAAAATTTATGAGTAACTCTTTTGACATGATGAGAGTGTATAAATGGAATTTTCTGATGACGTCATGTACATTAAAAACAATCATAATAAAAGGTCTAGATGGAAATAAATCTGTAGAAATCAATCAAATAAATATGAAGGTAAGAAAGTTCATTATCATGTTTGTGGGATGTGTGGTAAGAATCACCTTGTGGAATTCATTAACAAATTTTGGAAGTGTTTTCAATGTATTATGTTTTGAAATATGTGTCCATCTTTCTATAAAAATGTCCTTAACTTTCATTATGATAAGAAAGCTGTAAAGTGTTTTTAATGTGGTGAGATGGTTCATTATAACAATTCATTCCAAAATTAAGATCTTCGATGTAAAGGAGGTGGATTATAAACATAAATTTTCCATGAAATCATTGGAAACAAATTCAGAAGATGTCGATTCATCCAATGAATTGGTATTTAAGTACTTTCTTTGTTTACTCTGATTTTTATAATTTCTTTTTTGATACAGCTTCGACACATTCCTTTATATTATAAAAATTTTCAAGTAATCTATAAACATCACATCAAGAAATGAAATTAGAACTAATGGTAGAAATAGCAGTGGGAAATATTAAGACAAAAAGTAATTATAAGAATATTACTGTTAAAGAATGTGGAAATAAATTACCTTCAAACCTTGTTGTTTTACCCCTAGAGAGTTATATGTTCTTCTAGGTATGGAATGGATAACTATTTAACATGATAAGATTGAGTTTAGAGCCAAATATTTTTGTTTAAAAAATATTTACTATTTTTATAAAAGAATCAACCAATACCATTAATAACATATCAGGAAGTCAAGAAACTGTTAAAATATGGAAATTAATGTTATATTTCACACATGGTTTAACAAAAGGGAACTATTTAGATTAATGATGTGCTAATTGAAAATGAACACCTGAATGTTTTCCTGATGCTTTACCAATTTTAATACCTGATTAGGAATTTGAATTTACAATTATTTTATTCTTGGAGGGTATGGAAATTACAAAACCTCTTTTACAAATAGATCAATTAGAACTTTTATATTTAAAAAAGAAGTTGTTGGAGTCTCTTGATAAATGTTTCATTCTACCCAGAACATCAACATAGGGTACCCATGTTATTTTCAATAAAAATAAATTTGGTTTCATGAGACTTTCCATTGATTATATTGCTTCAAATATCATTACTATTAAGAATATGTATCCATTTACTCATATCTATGACTTGTTTAATTAGCCCCAAGGAGCTTAGTATTCTTCCAAGATTCACATGAGATCTGGGTACCATCAGCTGAATGTGAAGGATGATGGCATCTTAAAAATTACATTACAATCTAGATATGGAAATTATATGTTTTTTGAATTCCCATTTAGTTGAAAAACTCTTCTTTTGTATTGATGGATCTTATGAATAGAATATTATCTGAATATTTGGTTATGTTTTTCAGTGCTTTTATTAATGATATTTTGGTCTTTTTAAAAAATTAATGAGGATCAAGAAAAACAGTAAAGGATTGTTTTGATAATTGTAAAATAAAATAAGTTATATGTTAAATTTATAAAATTAATATTTTTCCAACAAAAATATTTTATTAGGAATATTGTAAATAAATATTGAAGAACAGTTGATTCCAAAAAATGATTGATGAATGGAAAATAAAAATAAATTTTACAAATATTCATATTTTTCTTAGATTAACAGGATATTATCGATGGTTTAGAAAACAAATTTCCTGATTATGTAGGCCGCTAAATATGTGAAAATTACAAGGGTTTAAATTTATATGGACATAAAATTTTAATTTTTTGAGGAACTTAAAATAAAATTAGTGAATGATCTAGTTTTGGATATGCCTTCCATAAATGGTGACTTTTTCATATATAGTGATGCCTCATTGAAGGGAATTTTCTATGTTCCAGTACATAATGATTAGGTAATTACATATTCTTTATGAAAAATTAATCTTCATGATTTATATTATCCCACACATTATTTCAAATTATAATCCATGGTTTTAACTATAGAAATCCGGAAACATATTTAATATGAAGCCAAATGTGAAATATATAATAAAAATAAAAATTTTAAGTTTATATTCACTCATAATTAATTGAATATGAGAGAGAGAATATGTCTCTAAATGATAAAGGATTATGATTGCATGGTCAATTACCATCCGGGAAAAGAAAAAAATGTGGAAAATGCCTTGAATCAAAAACATCATTATACATTAACTATGTATCATTTATTACAATACCCCTTGATTAATGACTTGATGAATTTTTTCTTGGATGTTATTAGTGCAGGAAATTCCTTAATTTTATTTCCTGTGACAGTGTATTTGTATATATAAGACAGAATTAAAAAAGCTTATAAGGAATACCATGAGTTTTGAAAAAGTTATAATTTGTTATGAAAGGTATAATAATGGAATTTAATGTTGATAAAGTTTATGTGTCGAGAATTGTAAATAGAATATGTGTGGATTTTGATAACCAGAAGAATAATGAATTGTTATGTGAATCTCATTGTTCAATGTTTTTAGTCTGTCCTGATAGAATTAATATGTACAGAGGCCTTCGGGAGTATTATTGGTTGGATGGAATGAAAATATATATTGCTAATTTTACTCTAAATTTTTTGAATGTACAAAATAATAAATTAGAGAGACAACTAAAAAAGGGGATCCTTCAACATTTACCAATGTCATAGTGGAAATGGGATAATATATTTGGGTACTTCATGGTGGGACTACCAAAGACTCCTAGCTGTGACAATGTTATTTGGGTTATTGTTGAAATGATGTCTAAATCTATAAATATCCATTCAATTTGAGACACTATTTATCTAGATCATATTTCTCAACTATACCTCAAGGAGATTTCATGTTTCATGGAGTTACTTGATCCATTGTATTTGACTATGATCCCTAGTTCACTTCAAAATTTCAGAAAGGACTTTAGAAGTTGTTGCAAACAGAATTAAATTTCAGAACATCCTTTAATCCTCAATATTATGGAATGAAGGATAAAAACTAAGAAATTGGAAGTCATGATACATGATTGTTCAATGGAGTACCTGGGAAGTTGGGATCAAGAATTTTTTTTACTTATTTTTTTCTTATAATAACAGTTTTCATTTGAGTACACATATATAACTCTTTGATCGATTGTATGGAAAGCAGTGTTGAAATCCCTGATTTTGGGATTAATTCAAGGAAAGGATGTTGATGTGACCATAATTAGTAGATGAGGTGGCTAAGAAAGTGAATATTTTCCAACAACACATGAGGAAAGAGTAGAGAATGTAGATAATTTATAAATATAATAAGAGGAAATACATTTCTTTGGTTGTAAGTGATCATGTTTTTCTTAGAATATCTCCTTGTAAAAGTGTTATGCATTATGGTGAGAAAGGAAATCTAAGTCCATAGTTAATTGTACCTTTTAAAATTCTGTAGAAATTTGGACTAGTTACCTACCTCGTAGCTTTGAACAGATTTTATCTCAGGTACAAAATGTTTTTCATGTTTTAATGTTGAAAATGTATGTTCCAGATTCATCTCATGTTTTTAGCATAGAAGTAGTCCAGTTGGAAGATAACCATTTTTACAAGAGAAAGATGTTTAGATTTTTTATTGTAGATAGAAAGAATAGTGTAATAAGGTAATTCACCAGGTTAAATTTGTGTGTAGAAAACACATGATTGAATAAGAAACATGTGAATATGAAATTTTTAATAGGGAAAGGTATCCATACATTTTTAAAAAGTATAAAAGATTTGTGAGGACACAATTTCCAAAAGATGGGGAATGTAATGACCCAAAATTAAATCAATGAATTTTGCTACTTATAATAATTTCATATAGTATAAATCAGATAACATCACATAGAGAACACAATTAAAACATTATAAATAAATAAATAATGAAATAATAGGTTTTTGTAGATATTAAGGAACCCATATCGATGGAATAGATACTTGACTTTTAGAACCATAATGTGACCTGTATGAATAGTAAATCAGCCAATTGAATAGTAATCTCATCTATTAATGTATTTATAAATTTTATTTATCGTATAAGTGAAACTTTGATATATTTATATCATGGAGTAAGTAAATAAGTTTTTTGAAATTGATAAATTAGGTGTGTTTATTTTTTTTACACATAAAGTTTTATTAATAATTTTATAATTAATATAAAATTTTAAAATAAAGCATATCTACATAAAAAAGATTTAAAAATTAATATTTGTTTTCTTATTATTATAAGATAAATTAATGGGACCTTAATTAATTTTTCAACATGTTATACAATCATTTATAATTTTAAAATTGGTATTTTTCGTATATACGCTGATTTTAATTAAAAATATAAATTGTCACATTTATAAAATCATTTTAAATAATGGATTCCATTCCTTAATTATAAATGTCAAAAAAAATTGGGTTGAATTATTGGGTTTTTTTTCTAAAATACATGAATTTATGTTGTATAGTAAAATACAATAATTTACAATAAAAGCTAAATACATGAATTATCGCATCATAAAAGAGGTATTGATAATTTTATCCCATAATATAAAAGTCTTATACATTTTTTAATATATTTATTGACAATTCTAAAACTATTCATAGTCTTGATCTAAAATAATAAACTACTGAATAAAATAATAAAAAAACACTACTCTTATCCACTATAAATACCAGCCTCACCACCTCATCTCATTAGTCCTAAAATCCTTATAGATTTTTAAATTTATATCCAATTAACTTCCCAAGAAGATTACCCACGTACAATACCTACTATTCTCACCATAAGGACAAAATCACTTACCTAAAGAAGGTTATCATGTAGGAGAATTCTAGAGGTCAAATGGTCTTTATTTTTCTTTTATTTTCCTTTTAATTTATTTTATTTTCATATTATATATTAAACTACCCTAATATAAGTAGAATGAAAACACCAATATATTATCTATACTAGAATTTTATTATTTTTATGGAAAAATACATCAACAAACTAGTTCTCCAATCCCATTAATTCTAAAAATGATAACATCGTTCATGATGTCTCTATTTACCACCATTATGGTCAATACACATTCATTTTCCATTAACACCTTCAAGGATAGTCATTAAACCCTTATTATGATTAAATAATATTTTATTATACATATTATAAGTTATATAATGTTCTGGAACCAATATATATATATGATATTAAATAAAATGACATGAGTTAATGATGGTCGTAAAAAACCGCCAAAATAAATTAAATCATTTTCATTAATGTTTTATATAATGAATATTCATCATGTCAGAAAACAAAATGACAAAGGGTATCATTTAAAATTATTGAAACCCATTAAAAATACTTTATTCCACTTTTTGAGTTTTTATTCAATTTAAAAAGAAAGTCCATAATCAACCAATCATGAAAATCATGAAATAAATAAACTCGATACAATAAAAATAATGTTTTTATAATATGGTAATATAAGGTAGTACAGACATGAGTAAAATTATTTAATCAATTAATAAAACTATTTAAACCATTATACATTATTTTTTGAAGTAATAAAAACCTGATGTAAGGGACACTTTAACTAAACTATTATTGTAAATGTTTTATAGATTTATTCTTCTAAATATTTATATGTCATGAAATTGTTTTACAAATGGGTTTAATGAATGTATTTTTATAGATATTAATGTTTTAAAAATTAAAATTATAAATTTATCTAATTTTGTTACCAAAACGGATCCTTTTCACTTCCATGTAGGGGACTTTTCTTAAAAAATTTCACTTGTCTTTATATTTTTAAAAAATTCAAAAGGAAATTTTTTATGATGAAATTATTCGTATTTTGTGATTATGTTATGGTTATTGATAGTTTTTAGGTTTAAATATTAGACCTATATCTCCCTCCAATTCATTGGTTTGTTTTATGTTGGAGGTTTACTATATTGTTAATCTAAGTGTAACTGTGATGGTTACACCACAGGGTTGTCCTAAGGATTACATGATAAGGTAGCCAGAAGGGTTACATTGTAATGTAGCAGTGATGGTTAAAAATCATATGGTAGTTGTGAGGTTTTCAATATTAAGTATGTAATTCCCCAAGTCACATATATATTGTTTTATTTATGTTTTCTATTTTTTATAGAAATCTAATGTTTGACTATGTAAGTATACGATACTTTATGGTTGAGAAGTATTCCATTGGGATGTTTCTTCATATGATAACAATAATTCATGGTATAATAGTTTCTTTTCATCTTTTTTTTATGTCCCTTAATGAGCTTTTTATTCTCAACCCATGTTTTAAAATATTTTCTAAATGGTTTTTAGGATGGATAAGAGAAAAATAGTCAAGATTAATGGTGTGATGATTATGTGAGATAAATTCACGTTATATTAAAAACATTTGTATTAGGGAAAAAATGGATAATGATTTATTAGTATACACTTTCTATGATTTTGGGTCATCATGTATGAGTTATGAACTAATTCTCTGAATCTCCTAGACATAAATTTCTTTGGGAATGTAATATGTGTACTCTAGTTGAATTAAATATATTCTGAAATGTTTAAGGTTGATTTATTATATTATAAGAATTTTCCATTTTAAATTCAGGTCAAATTAATATTTTATTCTATGACGTTTTTTCAAAAGGGTAGATTGTTAGGGATATTTTTTGACAATTAACTTATTTCATGTCCTTGGTTAAAAAAAACATTATTATAGTTTTTATTTAATTCGAAGATGGTTGTTTAAGATTTTATGATTATAGAATTAATGATCGATTAAATATTCTGCAGAATTGGGATAATATATTCATCTACAAAAATAATTTTAGTGTTTTGATGGTATACATAGATAAAGTCATAAGAAGATATAAAATTCATCGGAAGATGGATTGTTATGTCCGATGCAGCTACAAAAATACCTAGGGATATCAGAATTTTTCAATTAGAGTTTTTTGACATCATCTATAAATAAAACCAAATATTTTACGTATATAAGATACATGCATATATAAAAATTCTACAATTGACACTAGTGAATCAGCTCATTGTTTTTATTTCTTTTACTTTAATTTTTTTCCTAGTCTGTTTTTATGAGAAATACCTTTGAGTGAGGTTTTATTTTAAGGATCTTAGATTTTTAGCATATAATTATTCTTTTTAATATTATACCTAATTGTGCATGTTCCATGATTAGAATAGGAGCTCTATTAAATTGGAGAGATTGAAAATATTTAAGTAAGTGGGAGCAATAATCTTTTCTTTTTTTATAGTTTTGATGACTATGAGATTTTTCTTGCATCTAATCAAGGATATCAAATAAGAGATTAGTGATAGAGTATCTTGATTCTTTCTAATAGGTATATATTTTATAATGTTATAGGTTTGAATCTTGTTACCATCAAATTGTTTAATATTCAATGAAGTTTTCATGGGACGTGGATAACATGGTTCATGTTATCAAACCACCTTCTACGTTAGTTTAAAAGAAAACAATTCCACTGATTGTAATTATTGTTTTAATAATATATTTTATGTGTTTATTATTATTTTCAATAACTCTAAAAAATGTTTTTATAATGCCTATATCTTTTAGTTTCCATTTAATTATTATATTAATCATTACAGTCTGTATGTTTTTTTAGTTTATTTTGTGCTTTATTTAATTGTATACTGTATATTGATTGGAACATTTATTTTCTGATCAACTAAATACTTGAGTAGAGAAATAATTTCAATTATGATTTTGATAAAAACTAACCCCTATTATACTAAGGAGTCATCACTTTATTTGGGAACATGTATTTTCCAATCAAGATAATCCAATGGGGGAGATTGATACTCTTATTGATGATTATGTTTAAATTTTTTTTTCAATATATATCCTGTGTCTTGAATCATTTTTAGGGTTGTTTGTTGAGATATAATGTGACATTATATTTCATTAAATGTATTTTTATTTTTAATGATATCAATTGAAATCATAAATAATAAGTATTTGGTAGGATACCATCAACAAGATCACTTTTGGATACATTATTTCATGGTTATGTAATCTATGTTTATTATAATTAATATTGTGGGAATTTTGAAAGTTTATTCATATTTTATTTATCTTATTAGAATCATATTGAGGAGTTATCCATTGGTAAATTTCATTTTTCATATGTTAAATATCATTTTCATTCATGTTTAATGAATTATGAAGATATTTGTTTGGTCAATGGTTAGAAAATGGGAAGATGGATCAGAAATAGGTGGAAAACATGGTGTCTTTAGTTAAAGAAATTATTTTTAGAAATGGGTTTCCTAATATGTGTGTTACTAATGTAATATATTTTCTACTATATTATAATAACTATGGAGGGATATAATTAAATCACACCAAAGACCAATGAATTTTTATTATTTCAATTTTTTAAGTAAAGTGAAATTTGTAGATGGAGTTATTCCATGAATTTTAATTATAATGAATTGATATGTTTTATATGAAATGAATACAAATCATGTTACAAGGTATTTTAAATTTTTTTTTATATAACCACTATATCATGTTTAAGACTATGACACATTTTGTTTTGGTGAGAGGTATCTATTCTTGGGGTTTGAAATGAGAAAAATTCACGGACGAACATAGTAATAATTCCAAAATGATTATATAAAGCTTTTTTAATGAACCCATAAATTGGAATTTTTAATGAATCAATGTTTAGGTGGGTCTAAAATAGGTTTTTTGAATCCAAAACGTGATCTGGTGAGTTAAATTCTTCAACAATTAGGAATTGTATTTATTTTCAACTCCAGTTACGGTTATCAAATTTCATGATGATTTTGTGACTTGATTGGGCATGTTGGGGATCAAAACAACATGTTAGAGGACTAGATTAATCCCTGAGATTGATGAAAATTAACATGATCCATATTGTTGGATCTCGAGGGTGATTTTTTGAGAAGTTTATTTTGTGAAATAATAAGAAAAATACATTGTTATATATGAAAGAGATGGGTTTATATGAATTAGAATACAAAAATATATAGTTGTGAAATGTAGAAGTATTTAAAATCCATTATTTTATTTAGATAAAATAATTTTATGGTTGTAATTGTTTTATAAGTTTTTCATTTTTCAATAGTTATTGATACATAGTACTTTAAAAAACAATTTAGTATTGTTGCTGGTAAAGGTCCAAGGAAATTCACTTTACCTTGGATGTTTTTAATAATAAGAGATTAATTTCTTGTGTGTGGGGGATAATAACCACCATACACTAGAGATTTAGTCACCCCCATTGTAGATAAAAAATTTTTAATATATTGTTCACATTATTTACTTTATGAAACTAGTATGTTTAAGAGGTTATTGATTTACCACAGTTAAAGAAATTTTCGTTAAATAATAATTGTTTTCAACACTACTTAACCTCCCATTTTGTAATGATTTTTAATTCAAGTGATCCTAATAGGTGGAACATGGAATCATTTATTATTTTATCTCAAAACATTTTTATCATAATATGATCATATGTATTGGCCATTGGTTCATAAAAATGCATCTATAGTAGGTAGTTTATGTCCATTTTATTGTATCTAGGTAATTAATTTCTTACTTATTTTTTGTACAGTACATCATCAGTCAATATATACTACATAAATATATTTTTAGAGGTTAATTAAGTGTAGTGTGATGGTGGAAATTCCACCTAGTCACTTTTATTTACCAGATGTAAATAGTACCAATAACATCCATAACATCCACAATAATATTAGTTTTAGTAGTTCAAATTAAATAAGGATTGAAACAATTATAGGAAATTGATTAAATATAGTGATTAAATATTATAATATTATTTAAGTAGACCACATCCACTAGTTCCTCATCCATATTGAGGTCATTGCGGTTGAAGATAATAGAGTTGTTGAGCTGGTAACTAGTCGAAAAACACTATATGTAGCAAAAATTGGAATGGAAGAGGATGTAGAGGTTTTTTGGGGGTATGATATGATCCTAATTTACAAAAAAAAAATTTATTTATATACCTAGGTGCATACTTTTCATTTATAACACCTACCTTGGTATGTGGGTTTAATAGTTTTCCAGAGAGGATACACCAACCCTTATAGATTTCAAACCTCATTGGAGGTTTTTTTTACGGATAAATGTTTTTTATTGTATTGAACTATTAATTAGTTAGGAGATAATGTACTTGAACTTGATATAATATCAAATATTGAAAAAAATGTAATTTTAACATGTATTATTTATATTTGATGTCAAAAATATATAAATTTTTATCAACTAAGAGTCATTTTCATTGGTTTAATTAGTGAGTAGAATACTAGAAATTATTGAATAAATAGTGATGCTATGTATAAGCACATTGAAAAGCACCAATATATTCTACTTATCATAATAAAAATGATATATAAATATATAATTTATGTAATAAAAATATATACACATATTTATAATTATATATACAATTTTAATTACATTTTTATTTTATAAAATACAAAATTATGACGTATATAAATAAAAATAAAAATACCTAAAATATACTTCATATTTAAATTTGTTTGTTTATTTCCATATGATAAATTTAATATATATATATATATATATTAATACATAATTATATATGTCCATGTGTATTTCTATATATATTTATACATTATTATATTATATATCTATATTTCAAGAATATACAAATATGAAGTATATATGAATTAATATATAAATATATTTAAATATAATATATATATAAATATATAAATATATAAATATTAATATAATAAAAAATTAGTATTAATTTTATTAATATAATTTCTAGATATAATATTATTGTCTTTATATTAATGATAATTCTATTTCATAACCTATTTAAAAAAAATAGAGAAATTTATATAAATATACATATACTAATGTGTCTAAATATTTTCAAATAATATATTTATATTTATATATGTAAAAATATGTGTATGTGTTTATATATTTATGAATATAGAAATAAAATATATGTATTTAATTATATTTATACTAATTTTTGTAATAAATAATAAAAAACTATTCATATAAATAAAAGTAAAAGAATTTATTTGTATTTATAAATATATAAATATATAAATATATCAATGTATAACAAGGGAAACCACCCAAAATTTTAGTAATACTGGTTTATGAAAATATGTAAGGGGGTGGTTTGAATCCAACCCCATTCGAATTAATTCTCAATTTTAGTTTTCAGGGTGGAAGGCTTATCCAAAGGTACGTGGCAGGTCCGAGTTTTCCCTAAGGGGTTCCTTCTATATGCATAAATAATTTAAAATATTTATTGATTCTTTATTTGTGCTAGAAATTAGTATTGTAAAATGCTAATTATATTTTGTGCTAAAAATGATGATAAATGTTATCCTTTATCATTACCAACTAATTATATGTCTCTTTTAATAGTGAATTTTTAGCTCTCATAAAAGAAATAAGATTTTACTAGAATTAGAAACATTAGTTCCATTTAATCATTAATATTAGATATGTTTATCTCTGATAAAATAAAAATATATATTAGTGATGTTATATTTTATTTAGTAAACAAGATATAAAGGTGAGCTATTAATAGATAGAGCCCTATAAAATTAATTCATAGTTGGAAAGTTTGATTTTGTTTGTAATTAATGTAAAGGTGGAGGATCTTAATTGATTTTTTGAGAAGTTTACATGTGTTTTTAGAATAATTTATGATTTCTCCATTATGTTATAAAGTATAGTTCATTAAAAAATTTCATCCAAGTAGGAATACAATTTAATTGACCTTATATCATAAGAAACATATTGAGATTCATAGGTTTTGGATCTATATGGATGATATATATGCCAAATGTTTTATTCAAATCATTCTGAAACTATGGCATATGCCAGTTTTATTCACCATGAAATATAATAGAATATTGATAATATTTATGGATTATTAGTATTTTAATTTGGTATCAATGAAATAACATTATCATGTTTCAAGGATCGAGGATCTCTTTGATTAATTGGGTGGTGCACAGTAGCTTTAATGGATTAACTATTGGTCTTGTATAATCAGTTGGGGATTCAGGTAGAAGATATTAAAGATAATTATTTTTGATTCATCTATAGTAACAATTACTATTTTAGTATTCCTTTCTATATTAACAACTAATAATTAATATTTATTGGGATGGGGTATCAATATTTTAGATATATATTTTTTAGTTCATTACAATCATTATTAACGAAATATTGGATAATTTATGATTTGATAAGGAGATTAGAGACTATAAGATGTTTCCTTGAAATATTATATAATATGAAGTATATAGAAAACTATAAAAGTGACCATTTATGAGGAAATATTTTATAAAATTGGTTTCACTATAGACCATTTTCAAATCGAGGAAATACTTTATAGGGAACCATATATAAAATATTTGGATATTAAAAATATCCTCATATTATAAGGTAAATATTTTATTGTTATCTTATTTATCTCATATTATGATCCAAATTATATAGTTGAAGCCTTTATCTATTTTTTATATTGATGAAACCTGTGAGATCCTAATAAATATATTTTATAGTCTACATATTCAATGGTTTTTGAAGTAAAAAATTACTTATAATTTTTAGGGTGATGACTCAAATTCGTTTTATATTCTCTATTGATACTTAAAATGGAATTTATAACACGGGGGTATCAATAGATATTCACTCATGTAAAAAAATAAGATAATCATGATTTGTATATAGAAGAAGTGGTCTCTGAATTTAATTTATAGAGGCATTATCTATAGGGTGATATCATTATATTATTTAAAAGAAATATGGTTTTTTGTTATATATTTTAAAAAATATACATAAATATGATAAAAATGAGGTTTGTGTGAATTTACTAACTCCAACTTAGTTGTGAAATCAAGTATAATAATTTTTAATAATTATTTGAGAAATTAGTTTTCATGGCTGAATTTATAGAGAAATGCATTGGAGTTTATGGTAAAATTTCTTATATGTTACATTGTAATGACCAAGAATCATTTTATAGTGATTTTATTTAGTTTTTGAGAATTATTGATGAGAAATGAAGTGATATATATATATATATGTATATTTGTGTGTGTGTGTGTGTTTATGAATAAATTTCACCATTCACCTGAAGGTTTAGATTCTTACTGTTTCATAGTCGATAAAGATAGGAAGATAAGTCATATTATATATATTAGGCAGTAGGATTTTATAAAATTAATGTTACATTTATATGTATTATTAATAGTTATTTTCCATAGGTTTCCTATATAATTGAATATGGTCCTGATAGTTAGTTCACATAGATGACATAGATAGTATTAATGATTGATTTTTCTACGTAGTGTTTCCTATATATAACCTTAAATCCACAAACATATGGTCATAATGATATAAGGGTTCAATATCTTAAAGATATTTTTCTAACACGTAATTAATATTTTGGTAGATCATAGTATATTAATGCAATATGACCAAATTTATCTTATAAAAATAATAACCATTCGTCTACTAGAATGGATCAGTATTTGGAATTATTCTAGTAGCCTTATCATTCCCCATTAAACTAGTTGGATGTTAGGGATTGAATAATTATTAGATTTATCTTAGTGAAATGTATATTATGATTAATTTAATATACCCTTGTATTTATAAGGAGAATAAAAATATAAAGGAGAAAAAATATTGATCATTGGAAGAAAACATTGGATTTTATTGTTGGTGATCATGTCTTTTTAGGAGTTTCTATAAAGCATGGGCATCACATATCCATGATCAATGTCACTCTATATAATAGGTTGAGATTTATATATAAAAGGATGTGAAATTCATATTGAATCATGTAATGATCTAGGACTATAGGGACAATGATATATATAAATTTATTATTTGTTTTGTTTTTCTACAATCGATACATAGTTTAATGGAGGAGAGTCCCTAGTAATGGGAGTCCCATTTGATAATGTAGTACCCAAAGATGTTTTTGTTTCATTATTTTTACATCTTTGTATCCTTACATGTGGATTAAATTTTATTTATGGGTTTATGAATAAGAAGGATGTTGAGATATCTAATTTTTTGATTATTTTTTATTTCTCATTATATGATTCTTCCGATATTTTCTAGGATGGAATTTTTTTAGCGTGCATGTATTGCGGATTTGTTTTTCACATTCAAATTATGTGATGATTTTTTATTTCAAATTTGAGATTATATCTTTTATATTTTGGATTTTTAAATATGAATATTATATATTGGATTTATTAAAGATAGTATAATATCATTCTTTGGTTGTTTCTAAGGTTTCATGGTATATTTTAGTCATATTGACCTAGTTTATGAATTTGGAAAATTTCTAGGGTTTTATAGATCATGGAGTGGGTAGTTAACCATAGATTTTGAGATTGGTATGAATTAGAGAAAGTTGAAATTTTAGTAATATTTTGAAATTAATTTATCCAAATAATTATTTGAAGGATTTATTTTAATAAATATTTTATTTTTACTTTTATTAATTTTTTTATTTTAGAAGTTAATTTTTAGACAATATGTATCCTATGGTCAAATGGTTGAGGTGTGATCAAGTTAGGGCGAGGTGTAATCCATTAAGGGATAATTTGAAGGTTTATTAGAGGGAGGAGTTAAAAGATTACTTAGAAAATTTTGTTAGATAAATGATGATGTAGTTATACTATTATTATAATATTAAGATAATGAAACTTTGTTTTTTCATAATAAAAATTTCTCTGCTATTCTTTAACTACCAAATTCTCTTAAGCTCTTCGTGGTATAATGATCAATATATGATAAATGTTGAGTAGTTAGTGAAGAATTGGGGATAAGGATTAAAATCTCAAAAATAATATTAATAGGTTCGTTGAATCACACTTATATATATATTTTTTATGATTAGAATAGTATAGTGGGTAATAATATATTTTGAGCATGATTATCCATTTTATGTTCTTCATGTTTTTTTCTTGGATTTCAAAATGATTTAGATGATTAAATACAAATATAATGTTATAAAGTGGACTTTTATTATGAAAAATGACCAAAAAGAAATTAATAAGGTAATTATTATAATGATATACTGAATTATTAAAGGGATTCTAATTTTAGTGATGTTTTTCATTGATATAAAAATATTTATTTTGATAATGTTGAAATATAATGTTAAAAGGATCAATTTTATTCTAATGGAATGATAATGCGAGATTATGATTTGGAAATATGATAATGGAATTATTAATAATAATTATAATATTATATGTATCTTGTGAGTATATGACTTCTATAAAACAATTGAAATGGATATTATGTGTTATAAAAGTCATTTGTGAAGAAAAATGATCTATATTTTAGCACACAAAACCTCACATTATGTGTTCCATGAATTTAATCATTAATATAAATAGATCTTGTATATGTTGTGGTCATCCTATATTTTCAATATTCTAAAATTTTAATATTTAAAATCTATAATGGCATTATGCCACCTACTAGTGGTGATAAAACATCGTCTAGATACTTATTTTATGGCCATGATTGTGTATTATGAGGATATAACAATTTGTATGGATTTTGTAACACCAATTGTTTCATTTCTCCTAACTCCATTTATTATAAAAATATTATAATTGGTATTTTAGGGATTATTTGACTTTTATTTATGAATTATAACTCTTAAAAACCATTGGACTCATCACTAATGGAATCATGATATTATAGATCATGTTATTAGTATTCATGTGTTGATTTGGATGAATGATATTTGTTGCAGAATAAAAAATGATCATTATAAAGGAATGGAATTGGATTGGAATTTATATTTATATTAATATTATAGAGTAGTGTAAGACATGATTAAAATTTCATGATAATTTTATATTGAACTTATAGAATGATTGATACTAGGAAACGAGGTGGATAATGTTTTCTTCAATCTAGGATATCTTATGGATAAGTGCAGTAAGATGGTGGTGTGTTTACATTTTTTTAATGTCTTGAGATTCATAAAGACTAATTGAAATGTTATACCTTGATATTTTATGTTGAATTAGTACCATGTATCCTTAATCATTCATTGGTTCTAATAATGATGGATTTTTACTATCTAGATACCACATGTCAATGCCAAATTTTAAGGATTAATGGTTGATTTATTTCTATTCTCCCTCTCGATAGATGATAGTGGAGATCATTTACCAAGGGGATACCATTTACATATTATTAACTCGTAGGATAAATGGTCTATTAATGATGTAGAAATGTGTTGAGTTACTTTTATTTGTATTTTATATTATATTAATTTATTGATATACCATTTTCTTTAAAACTACTACATGAGGGTGGTTTTCTTAGTATTAACCCTATATAAAAATATAAAAAATAATAATGTATGATAAACTAACAATCCTAGTATTATCCATACTCTTAGATATGTTTTTATTATGGTTATGATTGATTATATATATGGTTATGATATTCATTATGGTTATGATATTGATTTGGTTATTCTAGTAAAATAGGTGGATGACACTGACATGAGACATTGTGATGTGTGGTAACTAGGTTTAGTTGGTTCTTAGATACCCTTGTTGTTATTTTGGCCTGATTTATTATGAAAACAAACACACACACTTTTTTAGGAAACAATTCTTATATCGAATTTTATGAATTTCTTGTCATATAAAATTTTTTATTGGTGGGAATAGGTTTTCATATATTATATATTACATATAGATGTAATATTATGTTATATTCACATATAGAAAGTTTGTTATTTTAATGAGTAGACCTATTGTCTATGTTTTCATACTCACCATTACCTTAAATATCATTTTTTAGATGTCAAGGATTGATTAGGTGGGGGTTTTAGATGATGTAATCTCATACAACTATAGAATTAGATAGAGGTTAAAATTTGAGGATTCCTAAACATACCATAGAGGTATATTATGGTTTGTGATATTTTCAAATCTATTTTGTTTATTTTTTTGTTGTTTTACCATTACTAGTTTAACATTCATTTATTATGTTGTAGAAAACATAAAAATATTATTTTATTTATCATGTATAAAATTATTATTTATATTTATAAATTGTCATTAATTAGTTTTCCATTTCAAATGGCGGTATTTTTTCCATTTTTTAGTCTTATATCCTCAATGTTAATCATATATCCATGGATTACTATAGATGATCTGGGGTTGATACACTCATTCCCATTACCGATCCTAGGAGGGGTGATGTTGGGGGAAGATAATTTCAAGTAAATATGTTCTTGGTGTTCAATATATTTTAACAAAACAGAATGGGATTTATCAAATTTCGTTGTTAAATTGTAATTATTTTTATAAAATTTACATGTTTTCATATTTTTACATATACTCTCTTTATCATAAATATTTTTTTGGGATATGAACTATTTCATTTAAAATCACTTACGCTTGATTTTTTATAAATATGGTACACTATAGGAGTCTCTTGGGGAAATTCTACTGAGTTATACTCACACCCTATGAATTCTCATATCGACATTATGCATTATCTTATTGGTAAAGGGAATATCTCTCTCTTTATTAGTTAGATATCAGAAATTAAATAAAAAATCATGGATTTCATACAATTTGGATGGATTCATGTGTTTATTTTATTCTTGTAGTCTGTTGGGAACTCTAATAGTGGAAATTATGTTCACATGGATGATCCTTCTTGATTTATTTTGAATGTTCCATGTATGTAATTTTTTTATTTCTTTTATTATACTCAAATGTATATAAATTCCATATGTGGATTTTTTTGGTTCCATTTTTATATATTTTTTTTAAATATTATTTTAACACATAATGTATAACATATGTAATTATGGTTGATTTTTTTTAATTTAATTTGAATTTAATCAGTTGATTTCCCATTATAATAACTAGTAGGAGGCGTTTTATTATAAACTAAGAATATTTGTGAAATTTTGTTACTTCTATTGGTTTCAGTTTTAGACAACTTATAGTTTATTCTTGATTTTTTATATACATAATAAATAAAGAGTTTAGTTCTCAAGATGGAAAAGAATTATTCTATAGGATTCTTTTACCCCTTGCTTCTTGTCAGTGACCTATTCTCTTTAAAGGTAATACACCTTACATATTCTTTTGACTTTTAGCTCTAGTGTGGGTTAGATATCTAGGTTAGATAATTTCATATTGATTGAAAATATGACATTTCAAATGTTTTTATTTTATTATGGTAATGAATTAAAAATCCATAATCATTTTCGAGGATAAAAAGTCCCATATAGTCATAAATAAGGCTGTGGAATGAGATTTTATTTTTACATGAAATGTTTTTCCAAAGTATGGGTGTTTATAAAATTTTATCAAAAAGTGTTTTTATATTATTTAAATGTTTGTTGAGAAATATTTATTATATTTTCAAGGATTTATTTTAAGTGGATAATTGAAAAAGGAAATGAACTAGAATCATATATTTCATGGTTAAATATGGTTCATATCACATTATGTGATATATATCAAATTAATTTGTTTATAATGAATGTATATTATCATATCATTCAATTTATACCTAATTAGACTATTAATTAAATTAAATATAACTTATGTTTTTAATCGTTGAATAGGTAAAAATTCAATGTAAATGGATCCATGCCAACTTCACAGTAAATATATTGTGAATATTGAAGGAAAGGGATGGTTATAATGTTTTTATAATCAAATGTTGAAATAATATACACTGAAAAAAACTAAAATGTGATAAATAAGAAGAATAAACTTCTACTTTAGGTGCAATAATTATTTTGAGGTTCCTATAAAATATTTTAGACAAAAATAATGAGTTTTAATCAGTGTTACATATTTTTAAAACAATATTTCTAAATCAACATTTATTACCATTTAATGTTCGGATCCTCTTAAATATTCAACTCATTATCAACCATATGAAAAAAGTAAAACATAATCACAATTGAAACCTATATTTTGTATGTTTTTCCACGAATATAGTTGAGTTCATCATTTTTTTAGTTAAATATAAGACAAATGTGATCCACTAATTTCCTAAAGTGAATATACTAATTTGGGAAGGTTTTTTCATTAACCTAATAGTGTTTCACAGCATTGTGCCTCCTGATTGTTTTACATGAATCTTGATTCTTATAATGATTTAAACAAAATTAATGAAATAAATCTTCATAATACATCAAAATGCTTCCAAATATTCAAATAAATATTCTAATAACATCATGATTTTGATACCAAAAAAGAAAATAGAAACTATTGACCATAAGGAATCTATTGAGATGTTATAAATTTCAAGAGGAATAAGCGCTATTTTTTTAATCAAATAATTCTTTATAGTAGTTATTTATTGAATAACATAATCCTTATTTTTGGTGATATAAGTATTATTATTTTTAATATATTCTAAGAAACAATTGGATACTTTAATATTTTGATTTTTAGAACTCCAAGAATTTTGGTATTTATAATCTTTTGTTTGAATGCAGATCAATTATAATTCCATAAAATAATCTAGCACTGGTTATTAAAAATAAGAACATGACTTCCATTAAAAACTCCATAATTTTTATTTAAATTTATTATAAAATATCTAACGATTTTTCATGATAAAATTATCCCAATATGTGAATTAAAATTATTAAACAATCCCCCCAAAATTAAACAAATGATTCTTATATAGTATTTTTTTAATGTCATATAGCGTGAGTTTATTTATATACAAGATTTAGTAATATCATATCAATCTTGATAAAACCTTATATTAATCATAAATTGAGCTTGAAATTATTTATTCAATATTACAAATATATGGACCTCGCAACACCATGCGATTTTATGAAATATGTTTTTTTAAAAAATAAATTTTCTTTGATATCTTATATTACACTCAGCACCGAGTTTTTGAAAAGCATGAAACCCCATTAATGATACTATTGAAACAAGAAGATTATATTTAACCATAAAACATGGAGTAATAAATATGAAAAATTAATTTTTAAATACTAATTATGATGGTTTTATATACATAAAACATATTGATAAAATATACATACTTTTAAGTGAAATCTTTATATGTTTGAAAAATACTATTTTCTCAAGAAGATGTTTTTTATTTTTTCATATGAAAATTAAAAAAATTACATTTCTACACTTTAATAAAATAAATTTCATAAAATAAAATTCATTTTTAAAAAAATCATGTTAAAATTAGATTATGGTGATTTGTTTTTAATTTTTCTGAAATGTTTAATTTTTGGATGATTAGGGAAAAATACGAGTTTCATTTAAAAACTCCATTCCCATTTAATGAATTTATAAGGTTCAATTCGAATTTTACATCTGTTTTAAATTTAAATTATTTAAATTATACATTAATCAAAATAATTTATTTCATTGGAATCATTTCCATATTTAATTTTGATTTAATTTTTTAAAACTTTTTAGCATTTTCTCTTTGGAAAACCGCTTTCTCATCACAGCTATAGGTTTATTTTTAAATAAAATTTCATCACTACTGTGAATGGAATTTGGAAAAATGGATTACATATTTGGAATAATCATAATTTATAATTTATAATACCGTAAACTAATTTTTTTACCATAATTAATAGTAATGAAATTAATTTTTTTACTATAGTTAAAGTAAAAAAATGTGTTTATCTGGGGGTGGGGTGGGGGAGTGTCGCAACTAAAAATAGATGGTATAAAAATGACTCTAACCTTGTAAAACACACATTTTTTAGACTAATTTCAAAATTATCTGGTATAATTCCTTATAATGGTCTATTTTGGAGCATTGTGGAATATGAAAAATGTGGGTACATCTTTTTGTTTTCCTGAATTACAAGTGTTCCACTCAACTGTCTTCTAAAATGACACCCCTTATACGTACGTTTTCATAGTTCCAAACCCATTTATTTTGGACAAAAACTACCCAAATATCTTTGTTACTTACCTATTATCATACTATTGATGTCATTTTTTTCATATAACCATCCAAACAGTTATTTTTTTGCAATCTAAAAGATATTGTTTAATGAAGAGTTTACACCCCTAATCGAGCATTTTAATTTTATATATTAGTCAAATTCAGTAAATTATTATTAAATAATTAATATATTATAAAATATTAATATTCAATATACTTATATCTTGTTATTTTGAATTCATGACCAACAACAGTCTCCTCTTCCATCAAATAGTATGTGAAATCACCATTCATGTTTATAGTGGACTATCACCTCATGAAACAATGTTATCAATTTTCCTTCACAACCTATACTGAATGTATATAACGTGGAATTAATTATTTATATATGATATATAAGATATTATTATAATTTATTTATTATTATATCACATAAACCTTTTTACTTTCAATTCTATTGTAATATGATAACGTCACCCATGAGTACGCTTGGTTACCTCCTTACAAAGAGATGTTATTTTGTCATGATTTATGTGGAATTTCATAAGGATATGTTTAATGAAAATATGTTTTATATATTAAATATATATTATTATTTTATGGTAATGTATTATTTAACTATATTTCTTTCAATCTTATAATAAATTGTAAATGACATTCATGTGTACTTATGGTATACTGTCTCCATGAAAGATGTATATCATTTCCTATATATAAATTTTATGGAATAATATAAATAACTATATATTTAATATATTTGATATTTATATCATTTATATCAATTTAGATATGATGGAACAACGATAAAATTATGAGAAAAAAAATTCAAAGCATACACAAAGAACAAACTAGAAATTATATAAAACGTGACATTTACATGAAATATTAATAATATAGAAATAAAAGGTAATAAGTATGTCTTATATGGAATTATATAAATATTTATTTTTTTATAATAGATTTATAATTTATTTATAATTATTATACATGAGGTTTTAATATGTATGAATGAAGTCAAGATTTAAGGCAAGAGAGTTTTGTCTCAATTCTCCTTATTTGAGACTTATGTAATGTTACATTCATATATTATTTTATTAGGTGTATATAAATCATATTTAAAATTATAAATAATTAATAGAAATATTTTTTTAATATTAAAATATCTATTTTTTTTTATTTAATGGGTCTATTGATTTAGAAGATACTAGATTAGTAAAGGTTTTATGTTACAATCTCATTGTTTTTCGTGAATATTTTTGGTCATGTTTTTTATGATTATATATGAAGATAAATTTCTCAATTAACTCATATTATAAACATAATTTAGTTATATCATGAAAATACATGGGTCCCTATCATTTTTCACTTTTTATGTACTTAAGAGTTCAAAATGATGTTTTTTAGAAAAATAGTATTTATTTTTCTCTTTAGTTGAAAACCCCATTTTTTTCCAAAACCATGTTTTCAATTTTGTTTTAATTTTATTTTCACATCATCCAAATGAATTACTAATGAAATTATTTCCCTTGATTTATGTTTTATGATTTTTTGAACGTAATCTTCATATTTTGGAACAAACAATGACCATTTGTATTTTACTAAAAATGTGAAAGGAATCATTGTTTTAACGTGTATAATATGGATTGTAATTTATCAACGTCATGAAAAATATTATATTTGAAGATTACATAATAAATTTTCATTTTTATTTTGATATAAAATTTTTTCCAAAATATTTTATGAATTTTTAATTTTAAAATTTGGTTATTTTCAACGAAATGATATTTTTCTCAAGTAACACACCATTTGATTTTTATTTAAATATCATTTTCTATATAATATTACATCATTTTATTTCAATTAAAATTTTTGGGGATATAATACATGGATGAAATTATTAATATTTCATTGAATGGATTGTGGTCATGATGACATGATATTTATGAAATGTTTTTCTCTTCCAGGAGGTATACCATGAAAAAAATTCTTATGAAAACCACGTATTTTTTCATAATTTATGCAATGATGAAATGTTGAACTGATCATGAAACTGATAACTTTTCTCGTAGTTAATATATGTTGAAATGTTTATGAAACCCAGTTTTTTACAAGGGTTTTGATATAATGAATGATTTATAATCTTTCGAAACAAATATATATATATATATATTTCATTTTTTGATTGGTGGGACCCATAAATACCTCCAACGGTTTGGGTAACAGTTTATATATCATGATATAAAAATGACTATAATGGACAGTGAACATATTGAAATAATTAATTTTTCAACTATGATAGTATTGGAAGTGAACCATTACTACAATGATGGTTTTGGGGTTAAACCCATTCTACTAATATATACTTGAAAACGTGAAATGATATTCTATGAGAATGATTTTATAAACTTAGGTGTATGCCCTGTGTTATGACAATGTTACACTCTCATTGTTCATATTATTTGACTCCATTATGATTTTTGTCCAATAAAAAATCAATATTTATACCATTAGTCATGTTTATGATTTATGATATTCAGGGTATGGTTTTCAAATGTTATTCTCATGTTCATATACCACTATTATCATGATTTGTTGAAATCTCACTTGTTTACCCATATAGATAATCTAAGATCACCATTTCTTATATTTCTCTTTTATTGGATAAGATGAAGGATATTTTGTTTGATATGTATTAGAAGGGTGATAATTGTTAATAACATAGTGGGGGATGAGGTAGCTCACTGATGGACTTGTTGTTTATGTGTCCATTCTTCCAATGGAATTATACCATTACGATCATTAGGTGTGTGTTTGTGTAATGTAACGAATATTCATCTAAAAATATATAATATCTATGTATTAAAATTTGGGTTTTCTATAGTTGGTATCAGAGGAAAGGATTGGTTAACATTTAAATACCTGTATGAGAAGACTTTAGTGAGATCCCAATGTATGTTTTTTTGTATATTATTATGTATAAGTCTATGGATGAGTTAATGTATAGTAAAATGTCCTGGAATATTGGTAAATGATTCAATGAGTGATTTCCAAGAAATTACATCCTTGTTAGTATAGTAAATGTGGGTGTGGTTCTAGCATAGAGGTACCTAGGGGTAAAAACACAAAAGGGCACATTTAGCTTGACTCAATCGTCAAATTTTTCATAAAAATAGGCCTAGTTTCACACATTTTTTGACACTCCCACACGATATTCATTGAAAATTCACAAACTCTTTATGAAAAATCATGAATGATTTAAATAATGACCATGAAAAACCAAGCATAAGCATGAGGATTTCTAGATTAAAAATAAAGTTTCATGATTTATAAATAATTTAAGTGGGTTTTAATGATTATGTGGTTTCCCATTATGATTATTGTTTCTTAAACTATGTTTTTTTGGTTTTAGTCGGCGGATGAAACCCAAAGAAACCATGTGAATTCTTAATACGATATAAAATGAATTTAATGCCCCTTTGAGTAGCTAAATTTTTTGGTAGATGGAATAAAAAATCTCATTTTTAGGATCACACAATCTTTTCATTTTATTAATCATTATGAACTTCCAAAAAGGAAAAAAAGAAAAAAAATATTCTATTTAGTCTTTTATAAAGAAACATCCCCTTATTTTAGTGTTTTTTTGATCAACTAGTTGTTGAATAATGGATCGGTACCATTGAAAATATATTTTCTATTATCCAGGGTTTGGAACATGAAATATTAATTTTGGTATTTAATAAATTTTAAGGAGAGAAGGATAAATGGTCTACTCTCATCAAGAATAAAAGGGAACATGATGAAAATGACTCCATGGAGTGGGATAATTTTAGGAGATTATTTATCAAAAATAACATCCCACATATCATTTATAAAAAAATAGGGAAGGGATTACTTTATCTAAAGTCAAAGGATGATGAATGTGTTGGTACCTATGAGGAAAATTATAAAACACATCCATGGTTCAATTTCATCTTTATCATCCAATATGAAAGGTAGATTTATCATTTATTTAGTGTCTTAAAACCAATCCTCTTAATTGTGTTATCCATAGGGGACTATATTAGATATTATGAAATCATTATATGTGCCATCATGGTGGAAATGGAGGGCACAGTTACCCATCAATTTCATTGTTTTGGACATGAAAAGAAATATTGAGTTCAAAGGAAACTGTAAAAACCATGGAGATAAGAATATGATCATTCCATCATGTTCAATTTATGGAATAAAAATTGGATGAAATTGTATTATGGGGACTAGTAATTTTTTATATATGGGAAGGAAGTACATTGAATAATTTATTTACAGAGCGATGGGTGAAAGTTAGATAATGATGAAAATATACCTAACGCTGTATAGAATTCACTAATTACACTCAGGTGTTTCAAATGAAAGAAGTATGGGCACTATGATAACCATGGACAAAATTCAATGGTTAATGATGATTAATGGTGTTAGAAAAATATTAACTTGAGATACATGGGGATATCTCATGTGATCACTATTTATAATGAGGGGTGAGTTAAAAAATTGTTGAAAGGAACACCTTCTATCCACTCTGGAACTGATTTTGTCTTATTTGAATGTAGAGATTACAATTTTTTTCATATATGAAAAATTTATTAAGGGTATCAAGATTCCAACCAAAGGATTATAAGTAGTATTAGATGTTAAAACCCCTAATTTAATTATAGTTCATCTCCTGTATACGATTACTCTTCGATTGATGTTTGTGGGAATGTAATTCTACTAAATCTTATCATTCTTACTCTGGATTAATTTTATGATATCTTAGGGATGAATTTCCTTTATCAACATATATCCTTAATCAATTGTAATGGTAGTTAAGTCATGTTTGATAACCAAAACCTACATATGATCATCTATAATTGTGATGATATGTTTCAACATCCTATGGTGATCACATCAATCGTATATGTCTTTATTCCCATTTAAAATGGGCGTTTATCTCATTTGGTTAGGGAATGACATGAAATCAATAATATTTTTATTGTTCATGAATATATTGATGTATTTATAAAATATTTTCTTAATCAAACACCAAATCTTGAAGATTAATTTCAACCTAAATCATACCTGGTGACACAATAATTTCAAACACACCCTATAGAATAGTCCTAATTTAGTTGTTGGGATTGAAGACGAAACTCTATGAGATCCTTGATAAGGGATTAATTAGACCAAGTTTTCATGTTTGGGTGAACCTATTATTATTGTTAAAAATATATATGGATCTATTTTTCTGTACATTTATTATGGAGAGTTAAACATGATCAAAATCAAGAATATGTATTCTCTACCCCATATTGATGACTTTTTTGATATACTATGCAGAGCTCAATAGTTTTCCAAGATTGACATTAATTATGCATATCATCAATTGACGGTCAATTAGTATAATATAACTAAGACATAATTCCATATATGGTATGGAAACTATTCATATATAGTGAGTCTATTTTTTCTTACTAATTCCCCCATTATCTTCGTGGATTTAATTAATACAATATTTTTAGATTACCTTGATAATTTTTTGGTAATCCTTATAGATGATATTATTATCTATTTAAATGTAAATTAAGATCATTAAGATAAATAGATAATTTTACTAAAGACCCTAATGAATGAGAAATGATATAAAAAATTTTAAATTTTTGAATTTTTTATATAAAGGGATTCATTTTTGGGTCATATAACCTCAAGGGATGGTATATTGGTAGACCCATCAAAGAAAGATTCTATTGAATGATTTATGAAACCAAACATAGTGACTAATATCCATAGTTTTCATGGATTATCTGGATATTTTCAATGGATTATGGAGAATTTATTATGACAATATAATACACTCACAAAGTAAACTCATAAGTTATCCACGTTCCTATAGATAGATGAATGTGAGGAAAATTTCAATGAACTGAAGAGAAGATTAGTCATTTCACTTGTTCTTACATTACCCTAGAGTGGAGAGAGGTTTGTAATATATTGTGATGCATCCATGAAATTATTATTATGTGTTATTATTCATAATTACATGGTTATAGATTATGTCTCATAATAATTTATGGTTCATGAGAACAATCAACCAACTCAATATTTGGAGTTAGATTCGGTTTCATTAGAGATATAGAGTCATTATAATTATAGGGAAATGTGTGATATATATAAAAATAGAAAATGACATGTATATATTCACATAGATAAAGTTGAATATGATTCATAGAATATGTTTAGAGATGATTAAATATTATGACTGCTCAATACATTACCACCCAAGGAATGTGAAAAAGGTGGCCGATACATTACATAGAAAATATCATGCTATGTTATCAATGATGTGTATGACAAAAAATCAAATATTTTGGGTTTTACAAAGTATGGATTTTTAAATCATAAATAATGTAGAGAAATATTATCCTTGTCAATTGAATGTTCATCCATCGATACAAATTTATATTAAAGAGGTATATAAGGAAGATATAGAGCTATAATAAAAGGATTGAAATATTCCTAATGATAAACATTATCATTTAGAAATGATAAGTTTTTGGAACCATTTATTGTTTCTATCCATACCATTTTTGAAGAAAGAGTTCATTGAGGAATCCAATAGTTCTTTATTCCCTAATAATCATAGACGTATGAAGATATATATATATATATATATATATATATATATATTAGAAAGAGTATTTTTTGTAGGATGTAATAAATAGTGATATCACAGAGTTTTTATATCGAGGATTGGTTTTACATAATTTTAATGTTAAGAGAAAAAAGTAAAAGGTTTTGATACATACATCACCCATACATGAATGGTAATGTAATAAATCAGTATGGATATTTTCGATAGTCTCCCAAAAATGGCTAAATGGAATAATGGAATATGTGTTACAGTCAATCTATTTCCAAAGTAATCAATGTTCATCACTATTAGAGAATATTTCTCTCTAGATCATCTTTACATGATATAAAGTAAATAATTCAAAAATTTTCATTGTGTACCATAATATACTATATCTAATCAAGATCTAAGGATTACCACAATGTTCTTGAAAAGACTTCTGTAAGATCTTGTTACCAATTTGAGTTCCAGTACTGGTTAACATCCTCAAATAGATGGTTAGTATAAGAGAATAATTAAAATCCCAAAAAATAAGTCGGTATTTTGTTCTCTATATTTTAAATATGTTTTGGATTAACAACTTACTCTAGTTGAGTTCTAATAAAAGTTAGCTTTCACTCATTCATTCAAATGGATCATTGTGAAACCCTATACAAAAAAGATGTGTGGATCTCCAACATGATATAATAATGTTTGATAAATAATTATATTCTTGTATGAATTATATATGAAAATGGTATATATGTCTATATCTATTCAAAAAAACTGTAGGGTAGAAAATATTTGACTGAAATGTTTTGCTGATAATTTTCAACATAACAAGAAAATTAATATTGGTGGAAATGTGTTTCTAAATATTTCTCTATAAAAATGGTTAATGTGTTTTGGAAAGAATATAAAACTAATTCCTAGATATATTAGATCATTTGAAATTAATTATCATATCAGGACGATATCACCCCGGTTGGAACTTCAACAAAACCTATATTATGTTCATGATGTGTTCCATGTATCTCTCATAAGGAAGTACGTACCCGATTTTTCACTTGTACTAAACTCAAAGGTCATACCACTAGAGTAATATATTTTTATGAGAAACAATTAGTGCAGATTTTAGATCGTTCATATAATTTTCTAATGAAACAAGACCAATAACCAGGTAAAAGTAATATGGTGGAACCATCAGTTTGACGAAGCTATGTGGAAACTAGGGGATATAATTAGGATAATTATCCTTATATTTTTGTGTCATAGTAACATAATTTTGTGGGAAGAATTCAATTTAAGGGGGTGAAATTTTACACCATTATATTTTATAATATAAATATATATTTATTTATTTAAATTTTTAACAAATTAAATTTATTTGTCATATTGTGATATATCCATAAAAGTATATCACTCTATGACCCTTATCCCCCCAAAGATAACTTCTTACTCTCCATTTTATGTATTCGTCATGGTTCTTCTTCCCTTATTTATGAATCATAATCTTTCATTCACTATGCTTCTCACCATGTGAACATGCATAAAATTCCATCTTCCTGTTATTTGATCACTTAGGAATACAACTAAAGTTCACTGTGTTAATCATATATCGCGATGAGAGATTTGGAATAATCAAAATAGATTTATCTTCATGCATTACAAAATTTCTTTTCTCACACTCACCAATTTCTCCATTGGAATCAGTGTGAACCTTCCTTCTCGTTCCCTCCATTGACTAAAACCAGAAACCATAGTGAAAGAAACAGTTAAAAAAATGACGAACCACATAATCATAAAAAGTTACTTATGGGATGTCTAACATATCACACATTATTTAATCAATGACACCTTAGGTTTACCCTAGGTTATTTATGATTTTCAACATAATTCGAGAACTATAAACAATTGTTATATTAAACTATAAGGACATCCCCAGACATACCTTAGAAATAACTCTAGGGATCTCTCTAATGTTTTCACATCCTAGTTTCCAAAGGATAACTAAACCATCGCTCTGATACCAATTGTAGAGACCAATAGCCCGACGTACTTAGTCATTAAATTAATTTTGCGGAATACTTAATACATGAAAAAAACCGACGCACAAAGACCGTATTAGTTTAGTGTCTTTGGAAACTCGGGACATAATCTTCTAATCATGGTGAAAGATATTCAACATCTCCCACGAAGATCTTCCCCATTGGGTTTTTACCTAAAACCATTCTTTATATCTTGGAGAAAATAAAACATCAAAAGGGTGAGCTCAAATGCTCAGTAAGGGTAAACATGGAGAACTTAAAAATAATCCATAAACATTTGAACGTAAAAACATGAACATAAAACATCAAAGTCAGGAGTAATGACACAATTATTTGCGGTACATAAAGTATTTATCATAAAGGAACATTAATCATGATAAACTAGCATGGGAATAAAACATGTAATTGTGGCAACAATTAAGCACATAATATGATTTCCATAGTAGCCAAGGCATTGCTTCCAAGACCATCTTAGTGGACAAAGTCCATTACTGAATCGGGTTTACCTACTGTTCCAGCCCTGTATTACTGTACCAGATTTACTTGCAGTTATTATCATGTCTATCTCATGAGATATAAATATTTACCCAATGCATTGGAGGGATATATAGGTCCCACCTATCACATAATGAAATCATTCTTACATGTTCCACAAAATATATATAAATCATTCCACATAACCCAATGAATAAAATGGGTTTCATAAAACATCATCCGATCATAACATAATCCATATAAAACAAATGGATATCATTTAATAATAAGAATAATCAAACCATTTAAATAATCAAGATATTATACTTGAATCATAATCATACTAATTAATGTCATCTTATATGGAAAATAGTTTTCATAAAACACTTGAAATGAATTCTTGAGAATCATAACCTTTCTTCTTTAAAATCATTTTATTTTCAAAAAATGCAATGAAATTTTAAAATAAAATGATTTTGTTGAAAATAATCATGAAATATTGTAGAGGATGCTTCATGAAAATTAGGTGTTATGAAATCATAAAAATCATTTCCTGCCGTATAAGTTATAAAAACATTCTCCTCATTCTTTTAAAGGAAAAATCAAAAAGTACCACATATGGTAAACAAAAGAAAAATTCTTCCATAACACAAAGTAAAAGTCAAAGAGGCATAAACATGACATTAAAAATACATGGAAGAATATGATAAACTTTATGAAAAATATTTTAAGGACATGGAAGATGAATATAACCCCAGTAAATACATAGGAATAAGAAACCTCGAAAAAAAATTAGATTGCAAAATCATCCCTTACCTTAGGTCCAATTGCTTCCATACGTGTCTGAAACTCTTGTATTGTGGGATTAAAAATAATATTAAATTTTATGATAATCATAATAATAAGTATGATATTATATATGATTCACTTAGGACATTATATTACCCGTTATTTTGTCAATTTCATGTTAAAGCAGCCTTTTTTGGTAAAATTGTTTCATTTATCCTACATGTTTCGACTTGTTGTTCTTGATATTATTACTTATATTATTATTTACATAATTCCAGAATGTAAAACATTATTTATATATAATATATATTCAGCATATAAATATATATGATAGATCGATAAATGAAATGAAATACATCGTTCATGGAGACGGTAGGTCGTACGTACGCATGAATGATGTTTTCATTTCCTTATTGAATTGAATTGAATTAAGTAAATAAAACATTTATGTACATAAATACAGTATAATTATTATGTAATATATTTCGTTATTATTTATTAAATATAATTTATAATCATACTTTAATGGTTAATCATGGAGAATGAATCTCATCCCGTTCGTGGATACGGTAGTCCGTACATACACACGAGCGACAATATCATTTTTTTATATTAAAATAGTATATCATTGGATTGTATATCATATATAAAAAATCATAATAATTTTATATTTATTATTTATATCATTTATAATCATTATTATACACATCCAAATGATGAAATGTTTGAATAACAAATTACACCATGACGTAGAGACGGTAATCCTTACGTACGCACGTGTGGTGAATTTTTCATTCAAAGGATGTATAAAATAACTAATATGGTTGTAAAATTTTTATAATAACATCAATGTATGTATAAGATAATAGAGTTATTATTTTATAATGGAAACAACCAATAAGGAGGAAGTGGAAGAAGAAAATAACTTCAAATAGGTGGTGAGATATTTAACTCCTCTTCGGGTTCTTTCCTTTTGATTTGATCAAAAGGGATCCTTAGGTTAGCATTATGAAAATGGAAAGGCATCTAAAATGAAGTTAGAATAGTTGAGATGGTATTTGGTAGTGTTTGGCAAAGTGAAATGGCTTTGGAGTTGTTAATTATAGAGAAGGGGGAGTGCCTTTTTATAAGAGGGGTGAGGGGAACCTTAGAAAAAACATAAAATATTATTTTATAACAAATTCATATTCGGTTTATAATTTCTAAAAATTGACTTATTTCGAGGCTAGGGTTGGTATGGGTTGAAATAATCTAAACCAATAGGTTTTAGACAAGCTTCAGTTACCATTTTAACCTTATCATTTTGATTTAACTCTATATTAAATAATTTAACTTTTACCATGCCTTCTTGTATTGTTACACTATATGGTAAATAAACCTACTATAAACTACAAATAGAACACCAATTAGTTAATTAATGTAATATATATTATTATTTAAGTGTTTCGGCTGAACCTCAGATTTTTAAACCATTATATCAATTAATAATATAATTTTTGTTTTAAAAACTCTTTTATGACAATTTTGACACTATTCGGTATATTGTTTTTTCTAAATTAATAAAAGCATTATTATTTCTAAAACAATTCATCTAACAAACCTTAATATGTTATATTAACCTATAAAATTAGTTTAATTCATAAAAAGTCTCAAAATTACATTTATTTCGGTATTTATAATATCTATTATGTTAATATTGCATTAATAATGTAACTACTACATCATCATTGTGTCATAAAAAAATTAAATTTTTTAATGTCTAAAAAAATTAATAAACTACCATTATGTAGGAAATCTTTTTATCTTTCTAATTAATATTTTTAGTTTAATGTATCTTATATATAACCCTATATTAAATTTTTTTTAGTTATTACTCTTTCATTTTAACTATTTTAACTCTTCTTTAAATAAAATAATAATAAATGTCATAATCTAATCCATGTGGACCTAGATGATAATATTTTATTTCTAAGGTTGTTTTGGTCAAATTACACTTATCGAATAGAATTAGGACATGTGTTAGGGTAATAATAATATCATTTTACCATTAATTTCCCTATTTACTTTTAATCGTGGTAAATAAAAGTTAAAAGTTACTATTCACCAAAAATTATTTTTATCTTATTGAACAACATTTCACTCCTTGATATTATAAATGTCTCTCAGATTTTTTAAATTCAACTCACATAAGTGGTAAAAGTATTTTTTTTAAAATTTCCAAATTCTCAAAGGATGTGGGTAAAAGACTGTAAAAAGTTCAATAAAAAGTTTATATATCCAAATTTATTATAAAATGGATCCAATGAATTAAATTGAACTTATATAGGAATTATGTATCTATTTTCACAAAAAACAAATTTATATAAAATAAATATTTATTTAAATAAAAAGTCAGTTTTAACCAATAACTTATTGTTTTCCCTATTCATCAAAAAATGATAGTTTTCAGAAAATATAAAAAATTCACCCTTAGCTAATTTCGATATTTTAAATCCAAAAATGAATTAAATTTTAAGATATAAAATTTAAAAAACATAAAAAAGTTGTTATTATTATTCGTACCGGCTAGTCTATATAATATTTCAATAACATATCATTGTTTAGTGAAACTCGGTATTGGGTACTACAGATGTTATCGAGGAAGGTTCCTTTTGCGTTTAATGAAAGCCAAGAATAGTGTTGCGTATACTACAAGCTAATATGGTGTGGCGTATAGTGAAATATAATCTTGGTTTACTCGAACAATAGAAGAAATCAAAGAAACTAAAATGGATATATCTCCTAAAATCTCGAGGTGTTACAATAGTACAATGGAATCATAGAGAGTTCCTCAAAATATCTCATCACCATAATGAAACCCATCTATAACTACCATCCCACAGCATAAACCCACCTTAAATTATCTAATGGATCTAATGCTCAAGCATATGATCCAAAAGTCCACTTCTACATCTTTGAGGAACTAGACCCATTATGCTCATAAATACAAAAAAATCTACTCTGAGATACTATAACATCATGTCATCTAGGATCCTTCCATATATCCTCAAATATAGCCCCATGTAAAAATTGATCTAGACTAATCACCAATCTCAAAACCGTCACCTAGGCCTCATAGCTCAGAACCCATCACCAGGGTGGATTCTGAAACTAGACCTCAAAAAAATACTCCTATTAAACAACCATAGTCCATAAAACCCTTTAAACATTAACATATCACCAATATGATATAATCAACATTATCTACATGGAAATATACTTTTAATAGACTAATAATAAGTCTAATTCTATCTCCTGGGTGTAATATAGGAAAAATAAGAAAATGAAGGAAATATTAATAGGCTTGTACTTTGGGTACATGACATGTACCGCTGAGGCACCACCTTGGTCATGTGCCACTGGCCACTCAGTATGTACTTTTCCGATGTACGTGACATGTTCGACCCATACACGACATGTAACCTACATGGGGTACCTGCATGTGTACCGTAGCCCCACATTTCATGTAAAACTCCTATGTACATGGTGTGTACCACCCTATACATAGTGTGTACCCATATGGTGTTTCCAAACATTTACCTAACCATATACCCCCCAAATGGGGTTTTCCAAGAATATTATATGCTACTTTTGGTGTACCTCACATGATCTCTGGTTGTGTACCTTACATGACTATGCTCCCCCAACAATCCCTGAGTCACCACTACACACTGTTTACTTCTGTTACATGGTGTGTAGTCCCAAAAATTAATCTTCCATATGTATAATGAGCACACATCATATGTTTTTATATGAAAGAATCATATATATTTTTTGATACATTTCATTAAAAATTAATCATGAATTATTTGATAATGAATTGGGTTTTGGTTTCTTTATGAAAATAGGAACTCAACTCTTAAAGGAGGATATTTTGAAAAAATAGAAAATTAAAGCATTACACACACAAAAATAGATTCATGACTTATATTCCCCAATCATAGAACACCTACAAGCTAAAGTAAAATACGTGAGACTGGGACACGATGTAAACCCAATACATAGTGTGAATATATTAAATGACATGAAAAGCTTGAAATATAAATCCCATTGATGATAAATGTTTTGAAAACTATGTGATAAAATAAATTTAGATATATTTATGGATTTAAATTACATGATGTGAAACACACATAAAAGTCATGTAAGGGTCGAGAGAGAAGTCAGTTAAAGTATTCCTATGATGTACATTATTTACACATCCTGCACCATTTAGTTATATATATATTTGTTCCACCTTGACACTAGAATGAAATTGAGGATAGAAAACTGAACCATTTTCCTTTCTCCTTTGTTTTTTATCTGTTTCCTTTCAGACATAGTTATTTTCCATTTAATTCTAATTTTTATGATTATTTAATGTCTTTTTACATTATGGGATTGTAGATTTCTTGTTTCTTTATCCAACATTCAGGATGCAATTCTACTTCCATTCAATATCAACTATATATTTTTTTATCTTATTCATGAGTTACATTAATAATTTGGATGATTATTAATTATTTCAATTTTTGATTGTTTTATTATGAAATGTGTAATTATTATGTAAATCATTCCGTGTATTAATTTTATATCAATTAATTCCACCATGTGCGGCTAATACTAATTGGTTCTGGGGTTGAGAGTAAGGGTCGATTTAAACCTAATGAATTTATAAATCAAAACACGGTTAATCTGTTGGCTAGGAATTATGTTAATTTTTTTAATCTAAACCATTTTCAAAACATTGATTCAGGGAATTTCTATTGAAATATCAAAACCTAATTGGAGTGGAGTATTCTAGTATAAATAGCCTATGATGATTTCTTCCATATATTCAAATATTGTTTCACCCAGTTTGTTTAATATCTCTAGAACACAATGTTTTTTCTAGCTTAGTTAAAACCAATATGATAGACCAAAACCAATTGGTGAACTATTCACAGAATAAAAGAATAAACCAGAAGACTATTCCAACATATATTTACGATTATTTTTTTCCTATGACGTAAAATCAAACCTGCTCCCTTTTTTCGTCTGAATAAAATCCAAGCTATATAATTATTAGTTAATTCACCCATTTAGTGTTCGTGAGGACTAATACTTCACAGTTTTAATCATTAGGATTCCAATATTGCATCTTGTTCCTATAGGTTTCACCCCACAATTCCACTGTGCTATGAATTTTTAAAATTTTTAATTTGGGAATTATAAATTATAATCTAATCCATTTCCATGAAGAATAAAAGATGTTGTGCGGGATGACAAAAGTTTGGTACCATTTTCGCGGAATAGATATTATTTAGGCACAGTGACCTCTGGTGTAAAACATAGATTACCGATCCGCCATTTTCTTTTCCACTTTATTTTTACAATTTTCACTAACAAACTTATACTTGTGTATGCAGTAAGTCAACTAGTGCATGTAAAAGGGTCCTATAACTTGTTCTAGGATCCTGGAATATTGACAAATGGAAGATTTCATTCCAAAAATAGAAAATTAAATTTCACCATGTCACTATATCATCATTGATATAAATAGTAATCTAATAACACATAATCTACAAATGTTTAATTTTCCCACATGAATAGAATGGAGAGAGATTATTATTGTAGGAGGACAACATTATGGAATATGGATTACCTTCTATTAGTAGCATTTCACCCAAAATCATATGTCCTCTTGTCTTGTAAAATGAATTTGAAATTAAATTAGGACACATCCACATTATCATGAACCTGGGGTAGTTTTGAGGAATTTCAAGAGAAGATCTCCATTAACATAGATCGATTTATTTATAAGTCTATGAAATCATTAAAAACCATGGTTCATCATCTTATCCCATCATACATCAGGTCATTCCCTTCACCTTGTGAAATAGTTCAAAGGATGGGATAAAAAGAAATGATCCTAGGTCCACCGTGACATGGTATGATCTATCCAATAAATACATAGAATCATAATTCCCACTAATATGAATGATCAATCTTAGGAAGGATATACATAAATTCACCCTTGTGGATGGAGAATCATCTTAGCAATCCTAGGATCACATTAATGATTTGAAATAAAGCTGGACACACCATGGTCTTGATTTTCGGATATAACATCAAAAATTATATCATGGAATCCAGCCAACTACACATAATATAGTAGACATCACAGTTGATGGTAGGCTCTGGTTCAAAATTCTATAAGCCATAATATCCATTTTAGAAGAGGCCTCACACAATTATACTCTATGGTAGAGTAAAAAATATCAACCCTGACATGGAATTAACTAGGTGAAATACAATACCCTAATAACAACCTAAGATTATGTCCTCATGAAATATCATTAGATATTTCAGATAATTACTTCACCACCACCCCATCCTGACCATATTATGGAAATCCACTCCTATAAAATGATTGGAGGATATCACCCATTCGGGGAATTTTGGAAATAGATATAAGAACAAAAAATTAATTAATGTAATAATGTAAATTAATATCAACAAAATCAATAGTTTAAAAAACATTAGAAAAACTAGTGACAATATAATCATACTCCATCTCAAAAACCATAATAAACCGTTTCAAGTTACTACTAATAGAGGAGTGTTCATGAACCACCATGAAATCAGGTACCACTCGGGTACACACTAAAAAATCAATATCATTAAACAGAATAACAATTTCCACAACGTATTTTTTCCAAAGGGAGATGTAAGTTCAACATGCACAAAAATATAATTTTAGAATGTTCCTCCCAAGAATCAATATAATGAAATTCTCCTATAGTAAAATTTTGAAAATTTCCTAATAGTGTTCATTTACAAGTAGGATTATAGGATAAATTCACATGAAACTATGATGTGAAACCAAAGGGATACCTTATGAATCCATGAGCTTTATGTCGGTCAAATATCTATAACTCTATCAGATTGACTACTGATTTTGTTTTTGGGTAATAGTAATCCATATCTAAGAGGGGAGGTTAAGACTATGTTCCTTACAGGTAGAAGAGATATGAATTTTTAGTATATGTGAATATGTGAAGAAAAGTGGTGAAAATAACCTGAAATACATGATGAAATCATCAACAAAGACTTCAATGATATTAAAAATAAGGTTGTTCAGGAATAAAACATGGAATCATAGGAAACTAAAATAGATCCTTTAATACAGCACCCTGAAGAAATATATTTTTATGTGGCACCATCACCATACAAACCCCTTTCCACATACCAATGATAATGAGATAAGGAAAGATATAAGGGAAATAAAATGTTTTTTATAGATGTTTAAGTAATTAAAAATTAATATCCTCTTTAATGACGTCGTCTCTCAACTACCTACATATGAAAATTTCATAATGAAATTTACACCCAATAAAAGGAAAGTATATGGAATATAGATCATATCCGTAAATTAATTATTCTATAATGTTTTTTAGAATAATATACCACAAAGATATGAGAACATGGAAGCTTCATGATTCCATACACTATAGGGACATTCAATTTTTAATGAGACTTGTGAGACCTCTGTGAATGTATCAATATCATTCCTATGAGTGTCTTCCAAAAACAATATTTTGAATAATAAAAACCACAAATAGTTTTAATTCAACTGGATGACCGATAAATTACGTACCCTCGAGGATGTCTTAATTAATGATGGAAAATTCATTATCCCTATAGATTTATTTATTTTGAATATGGAGGAAGAATGATATGTCCCCATAATTATAGGGAGATCATTTATTAAAACTATTAAGGCATTGATTGATGTAAATTTTGGAAGGATAATATTTACAGTTTATGATGATCATGTACTGTTCGATTTAGTGATATCCACCAAGAATATTGATGATTTATTTGACTGTAAATCAATCTTTCTTACTGATGGGGAAGATGATTATATTACCATTGATGAAAAAAGAGGGACCCTGTCTCCTAAAGAATAAGAATGTAATTATATTGAGTATTTGAATTACAATGAACCTCTAAAAATAATACAGTTCCACCATTCATTCCCTCAGTCATCATGAAACATAATGCATAAATAGATAATCTACCGAGAACATATAATTTATATCTATTAGAATACATAGATTTATTACTAGTAATAATCAGTTTATAACTAAATAATGTGTAGGAATATAAATTAATTGAAGTCTTTAAAAGGAATAAAAAATCAATTTCCTTGAAATTTCCTGATCTTAAGAGGATTAACACCATAATATACACCAATAACAATTTGTTGGAGAAGGTGGTAATTCAAAACTTCAACCTCATAGGTGATTCACTCCACTGATGAAATAGGTAGTAAAAAAGTAAGTATTGAGGCTTCTTTATAATGGTATTATATTTTCCGTCTCTGATAATGAATGGGTGAGCCCGCTATAAATCATCCAAATGAAAGGACAATTGAATATGATTAAAAATAATGAAGATGATCTAATATCAACTCAAACTATTACTGAAGAGTGAGTTTGTGTTGATTATATAATTGTGAATGTGACTAATCAAAAGGAAAATTCTATAATCCAATTCAATGATTGAATACTAGATATATTAGTCGGGCATGAATTATATTGTTTTGTAGATGGATATTCTAGATATAATCAAATTGTATCTAACCATTATGATTACTCTAAAACAACATTCACATGTATTTTTGGAAACATATATTATTGAAGGGTGTAATTTGGAATGTGCAATGTGCCAGTGAAATATCAATGATGAATGATATATATATATTTTGATATGGGGGAGGTATTAAAAGATATCTTTATGGACGACATATCTCTATATGGAATATCCTTCAATTTTTTACTAAATAAACTTGACCAAGTACTGAAAAACGTTGAAGAGATGTTCCTAGTGATAAAGAGGGAATACTATAATTTTATGGTCCAATGAGGCATAATATTTGGACATAATATATCAATAGAATTGATATAGATCCATAAAATATAAAATAGATTAAATACTTACTAGAATCCATGATAATGAAAGGTGTCAAAGTATTTTTAGGCTATATAGATATTAATCATCACTTCATCCTAGATTTTAAACTAATAGCCTGCCCATTGACCCAACTGTTATTGAAGGAAACTCTTATATATTTTACTCATGATTGTTAGCTGGATTCCAATAATATGAAAAATAGCATGTTGTCTACTAAATTCGCAATATCACTAGATTGGGATAAAGACATTGTATTGATGTGTAATGCCAATGATCTTTCTATGGGTTCTATTTTAGTATAGTGAGTTGAACATATCTTACACCATATCTATTATTATAGTAAAACAATAAATGAAATAAATGTAAATTATATAACCACATAGTAATAATTTCTCTCATAATTCTTCAATTTTGAAAATTTTATATCATACCTTAAGCTATGAAAATTTTGGTCCGTAAATATCATGCATAACTAAAATAGCTACTGAGTAAATTGGGTGACAATCACTGGATAATATGGTGGATACTACTCATGAAAGAATTTGACATAGTCATTAAAGAAGGAAAGGGGATGGAAAGTCATTTCTAATCACTTATCTAGACTTCCACTACCCAACTTTATGGTTGGATATGATCTGTGTATTGAGGATGAAATCCATGATAAAACATTTTTTCATATAAATATTTATAATTAACAATGGCCTTTTACCAAAAAAAATAACTTTCCCTGATATCTCTCTATACCAACTTATTCAATTGACGAAGGAATAAAGTTAGTTGATTCTACATTCTACTACTGAGATAAACTGCTATTATTTGAGCACTTTATTGATGGATTAATCTGAAACAACATCCCATAAGATGAAATTCAAATCATCTTCACCCCGTGTCACATGTCTCCAGCTGTAGGATGTCATGGGCCAGAATGTACAAGAGCGTAAATCCTATAGTGAAAACTATTGTAGCCCATAATTCATCAAGATGCGAGGAGCATAATTCCAAGATGTGATAGATGCCAACATAAAATAACAGTTTGAAAAAAAATTAATTCCTCCAAACCATATCCTTAATTTAAAGATCATCCATGTATATGGAATTGATTTTATATGATCATTCAATAACTTTTATGGGAAATATTACATCCTACATGGCATGGACTATGCTTGAATGTGGGTCGAATCTGAAGCCACTACCTAGGATAAAGCTAAGGTGGTCATCAATTTCTTATGAAAAAACATCTTTTATATATTTGTATTTCTTTGATTACTGATTCGTTATTGGGGAACTCACTTTTCAAATAGGATCATGAAATGATTTCTCAAAAAATATGGAATTGGATATAACATTAGAACTCCCTAACACCAATAAACTGGTGAACAAGTTAAAATGTCTAATCTTGAGGTCAGTAAATTTCTAGAAAAAAGTGAATTCGAGTAGAAAGGAATAGTCTCAAATTGGACGATTCACTAAAAGCATATCACGTAGTGTACAAAACACCCACCCACACTACTCTTTTATAACTAGATTATGAGAATCCAAGTCACTTTCGAGTTGAATTATAGAATTTCTTTTATTAGGAAATTATGAATCTAACATTGGATACTCAAAAATATGGGTAGCATAAAATTCAACAAATGGATGATCTATAATATATTAGAAAGGATTATTATGAAAATGCCTGAATTTATAATGAAAAAACAATGAAATTCAATGAAGAATTCATTTCATCATATATTTTTACATATATGGTTAAAGTTATACTCTTTAATTCATGACTAAAACTATTCCCTAGGAAGCTGAAATTCGGATGGTGGGGTCACATTACAATTTTCAATGTTTTATCTTTTGAGTGAAAATAAATCCAACTAGTTGAAGGAACACCATTATGGTCAATTGAAAAAGTCTAAAAATATTTCAAGAACCATTCCATGAGGGGTGTGTTATTTATTTTAAATTAATCTCCATCAATTCATATATAGATATAAATGATTAAAAATGTGATGAATTATATAAAACCTAGGATATTTTTCATAATTTAGAATAGATTTTCTAAATATTATGGAGGGTCAGTAATGGTAGAAATTGTTTAGAGGTTTATGTGTAGAAAATACACAAATGGAAAAATTTACGGCATATAAAAATTTATGACATGAATATGTTTGCATAAGAATAACAATATTTCTATGTTTTACTATTAATGTATTATTTAAAAATGTGAAAAATTATGGTATATTTATAATCCATGAACTGAGGGTTCACAATCGGTGACCCCCCACTCTACCTATTCCTCACCCATTCACGGATACCCATCTTGTCCATCAGTTCCTCCTTGTCTCCATTCTACATCATCTCATCTTCCAACTATCCTTTCCTAATGGATCTTATATCCCCAACTATTCCTTCCCTATTCCCCAATTTTTCCCATCATGACCACACTAAAACAAATGTAACTTCATTCTCCAAATGTATGGCCCAGTGAAAAGACCCTCCTCCACCCAATAATCCAATGCTGGATCCTGCACCAACACAAATTGATCCATACAATTCACCATCCTAATTTTGTTCTTCAACTCCACTCACATATAGTTAATCCTAGTATTCATCAATACTATCTCTTGGTTCTTCCTAGAAAATTTACATTCACCCATGATTTCATTTTTATGATCCTAAGCAGCTGGTTCGATTGGTATTTCTTATGGTTAGGACCATGAGGACCAATAAGTCCCTAGACCAGACTATTATCAAGAACATCCAGGTGCACAAGGACTCCCTGTATTTTATTGGAATGATGTAATTATCCAGTATCATTGAGGTATATGAGGAGATGAATGGGATCTATTCCTAGAGTTCTTGGCCGCTCTATATCTTGACATGGAACATATTTCCTTTATAAGTTATAGGCCTTGAGATGTCACATTGAGAGACAATGACATTGTGTTAGGTATCTATATTTTTAATTTTTTATCTTCCCCTACCTATAATACCTTGATGTTGGGATTGGGAATGGTGGATGCTGAAAGGAGTTGGGAATTGATTTATCAGGCCCCCATATAATTTATGATCCACAAACAACAAAGAACACATAGTTTCAGGTTTCCGAATTAAAATATTACATCGGGATCTCACCAATTACCAGATAACCATAGGATCTTGTCATGTGATCATCACTGAATTTGAGTATATCATCATACCTTCTTCCATGGGAATCCTCTCTATCAACATGGATTGCCATATTGCATTATACTACCAATACTATGTGAATTGGGATTATAGTACCTTTATGTGGGGTAGGATCAACACCTATATTTATTATTATCTCAATAGTTTTGATGTTTCTCAGCCTCTTATATATATTGGGAAGATGGAGTCCATAGATCTTATTATTCAACATAATATAGGGCTTCAATAGATGATAGAGGGGAATTACACTTGGGCCCCCATGTATGTGGACGATGATGCCAAGGCTTGATATTACCATCCCACGTCCCCTAACCTAGTTCATGAGTCCCATCTCTCTCCTGACCGAGACCTAGCCCTTATTCTACAAATTTCTTATCTTCCAGCACTACTCTAGCTCCACCACAAACAACTATTGTACCATCCCCTACCACCACTTCACCTATGGGACAATTTCCATCCAACATATGGCATGTTATCAAGTGTATTCTAGATTGATAAAGAAATATTTTATTCCACTTCATCATTCCATTTACCAAGCCATTAAATTTCACCACCCCTACCCACCACCATTCCCTACATCTACTCACCCACCACCCCATACATTACCAATTTCAACCTCCATTACCACCCCACCTCACACCCTGGTCATCCTACCTCCAGAGTTCACTGACCCTATCACCTAGCACAAGTTTATAGTAGATAAGTTATAAAGGGTAAAGGGAGCCATTCATCCCTCTTAATTTGAGGTTCTTAAGATTGATTCATCTTTCATTCATTACTCTACAGTTTGGATCGACACCACCCCTCCAGTGTTCATGTCTAAGTCAGCTGTCAGCAACATGACACTATCTATTATCGTTTTTTCACATGAACCTACCTCCATAGTCATGATAGACATAGAGGGTCTGATTTCGAAACACATGATTTGGGCGGGGGAGATCTAATTATGATAACAATGATTCATCCCACACTATTAAGTCTCATATATGTATACCCTTCCCAATTGAACTATTTGATTGGTGTATTTTTGTACTTTATCTGTCTCTTATATACATGATAAAATACTATTTTATTGAATATTTTATTGCTAATAAATGAAATAATTTCCTCACATTGTGTTAAATTTGTTTATTTATAAAATATTTGGGATTTGATAATTCATTTGAAAATTTGGTGAAAAATCCAGTTTTACCCTTAATAGTGCACTGTAGTATTTCGAAGATAAATATTTTTATATTTATTATTTGCATTTGAAATTTTGTAACAGTGTTTCTAACTTCATCTTATACAACTTTCATTCAGGACACTAGAGCTAAAGAGTGAATTTGGATGGAGTAAATGAGTCATTAATCCAATGGTGGGCTGGACTCGGCAGAATGGACATGGGTTCTGTATTTGGGCCATATCATCTAGATACGGGCTTGGATTGAGCCCAATGTTTGAGGAAAGCTCGGGGACTTGATTTGGCACAAATCATCCTTCTGGAAGGCCGGTCAATTCACGCGTTTCGGAGGTCAAATAGGCGGTTCAAGTTGGAATAAAATATTTGGGCGAGTTGTTTCATTTCACACTTAAAAAGTTATGTATCCCTAGCCCTCACAAACTCTATTTAATGGGGGTTTTAACTCTTTGAGAGGGCTGGTCGAGGATTTGGGAAGGTGTGTCCGAAAGGGTGTCTCTTTGGAGCCCCTCACAACTCTTGTAAGAAGTAATCCTTTGTGAAAACCTCTCTTCCAAAAAGGCTCTCCTCTCTCACCTCTTCTTTGTATTTCTTTTCTTTCATGTTTGTTTCTTGAATTTTTCTTCAAATAATCTTCTGTGTTCATCCCTCTTCTTCTTCTCTTAATATTATTAATTGGGTTGGAATCAAGACTGGAGACATGATTGGGTTCTATCCTTTCAATCCATTGCTTATGCAAAACGTCTCCACGATGACTACACCACCCATGGAAGAGTAGTTCTTTTTAGTAATCGATCGACCTCTATCCTTCTTCATTCATTTATTTTGAATCAATGAGCTACTGTAATTCACATATTATGATCTATTAATTGGGTTTTTAATTTAAATGAAACTAATCATGCAATTTAATAGTTAACACAAAACACGCGAGGTCGGGAATTGTGTGAACTGTGAGAGCGCAACCTTAACCGGTAATTCAAAACCACATGGGATCAATTTGTAGAGTTCAAATATAATCCCTAAACTCAATTAATCCTCATTTCCAAAGTTCTTATGTGCCTTAATTTACCACAAACCATAAGCTAATTTCAGAACATCAATCAAAGCAGGGTGTTGCGATTGCATGTTCCGAAGTTAGCCTATGGTTAAAATTCACTTCAATCTTCGTGGTAAAGTTTATTCTCGTAGGGTTCGGGATTTAACAAATTAAGGGATCATAATTAAGTGAATATTAATTTAAATGATAATGATTAATAAATTATTGAAGAGGTAGAGTTAGATCGATTACGCCTTTTAACATAGATTTCTAATAAAACATCTTCTTGTTGTGTCATTCTGATCGAAACTTCATTTCAAAATTAAAAACAAAAAAAATGCAATCTTCTTCCAGCAAACTTCTTCTAGGTTCATAAAATATAAAAAACCCACCCCCATCCTTTAAAGTAGTTATTTTATTCTCTTTTATTTTATTTTTAGAATACCTCTAATAAGTAGTTAAATTCACTTCCTCCTTTGAGAGACGACCTTGGTCAGCCACTCTGATGCACCTAAGTACCCCAAATTACACTAATCATTTGAGGGCGCCCATGAAAGCGCTCTTTCAAATTGGCGCCGTTTCCGGGGAGGCAAGTAATTATTTCAACCAATTAGAGGTATTTATTTTATCTTACATTTTATTCTCTTCCTCTCTTATTTCTTCCTTCTTTACCCAATCTGATTTTTCTTCTTCTTCTTTTAATTTCTTCTACTTCTCTTTCGACCATCAACTCAAAATTCACCTTTTTATTTTACTATGGTCCACCTTCTTCCTTTTCATTTTTATTTGATCTATGACACAAACTAATCCCGAAGATCTCTTAGATCTTGACCCTGAGATTGAACGTAGCCTTAGGGCACGAATCAGACATTCGCAATCTACGGGAAGATTCAATATTGAACCAGTTGGTGAATTCCTCTCTTCTGGAAACATTGAAATTGGAAGCAATTCAAATTCAAACATAAAAGAGGAACCAATGGCTGGAAATAATTGAAATTAACTTAATAGAACCATTCGAGAATTGGCTGCACCTGATATTAACTATCAACAAAATTGTATTGCATAACCAAATCTCGAATCGGACTTTGAATTGAAATCTGGATTAATTCACCTTCTTCCAAAGTTTCATGGCTTATCTGGTAAGGATCCCAACAAACACCTTAAGGAATTTAATGTGGTTTTCTCAACTTTAAAACCAAGAAATGTTTCTGAAGATCAAATTAAATTAAGAGCATTCCCATTCTCACTTGATGGAGCTGCAAAAGATTGGATGTATTATTTGCAACCTGAAGATGTAACATGTTGGAATTATTTGAAACGTCTTTTCTTACAATGATTTTTTCCAGCATCAAGGACCACATACATTCGAAAGGAGATATCGTTGATCAAGAAAGCACAAGGGGAGTCAATGTATGAGTACTGGGAGAGATTCAAGAAGTTGTGTGCAAGCTGCCCACATCACCAAATCAGTGAGCAACTACTCATACAGTACTTCTATGAAGGACTGACACCCATGGAGAGGAGCATGGTGGATGATGTTGCTGGAGGAGCATTGGTGGATAAGACACCAGTAGCTGCACGAGCTTTGATCAACAAAATGGCCCAAAACTCTCAACAATTCGGTGATATAGGTACACCACATGTTCGAGGAGTACATCAAGTAAGTACTTCTTCTCTTGAAAGTCATTTTATTGATACTAAGTTAGAAGAATTGAAAACTATGGTGAGGCAGATTGAATTTTCTCAAAAGACATCCCAACCCCCTCCTTCGAGGCCATGTGGCATTTGCACTGAGACAAGCCACCCAACTGACTGTTGCCCACAACTACAAGAGACAGAAGATTGTGCAGCAGTGTTCCCTAGGAGACCATTTCAGCAGCAACAACAACCATATCCCCAAAAAAAGTTTGATTCATTTTCTCCAACATACAACCAAGGGTGGAAAGATCAACCGGACATGAGGTATGGCTCTGGACAACAAAAAAGGCCCCCTTCTAAACCAAACTTCCAGCAGCCTCCGCCTTACCAGCAGGGTTTCCAACAACCCCAAAGGAGATTTGAAGCCCAAGATCAACAAACCAACAACAAGGGAATCCCCCACCAAAGGTAGATTATAATAATGATTATCTTTTGAAGAAAATTGTTCTTAATCAACAGAATGAGCTGAAGAGTCAGAGTTCAGAGCTGAGGGAGTTAAAGACTCAAATGAGCCAGATTGCCACCGCCCTCCATGAACTTGTAAGTAAGAATTCCGGAAATCTACCTTCCCAACCCTCTCCAAATCCAAAGGGGAATGTTTGTTCCATCACATTGAGAAGTGGGAAGCAAATGAACGATACATCTGTATCTACCATTCCACCGGGATTCACCTCAACTCCAGAGAATCCGCATTCCATACCTACTGATGAGCAATCCAAGGATAATGATAAAGGTTAGAAAAAGATTGATGATGTACCTCCTAAACCCCTTCCTTTTCCAAATAGGGTTGTTCAAACCAAGAAGATGGCTAAAGAAGCAATGCAAAAGGAGGTTTTGGACACATTCAAGCGTGTGGAGATCAACATTCCTCTACTTGAAGCCATTAAGAAAATCCCAAGGTATGCCAAATTCTTAAAAGAACTCTTCACCAATCGAAGAGGGCTCAAGTGGAATGAGAGGATCAACCTTGGAAGGAATGTCTCGACACTCATTACACCAACTCTAGCAATGCCAACAAAGTGCAAGGATCCTGGGACATTCACCATCCCATGTACCATAGGGGAGTTGCACTTCTCTGATGCACTTTGTGATTTAGAAGCTTCAATAAATGTGATGCCTCACTCTGTATTCTCTTCCTTTCAGGTTGGTGAGTTGAAGCCAACAAGAGTAGTGGTGCAATTGGCAAATAGAGCTACGACATATCCAGCGGGAGTCCTTGAGGATGTACTTGTCCGGGTAAGAGAAATGATCTTTCCAGCAAATTTCTATGTTCTTAACATGGAGGATGATCAGGTAAGTTCTCATGCCCCCATTATCTTAGGTAGACCCTTCCTCAAAACTGCAAAAACTATCATAAATGTCAATGAGGGTACACTTTCCATGGAGTTTGGAGATGAAGTTGTGATATTTAATGTTATGGATTCCATGAAGTACCCTCAGAGGACCATTATGCTTTTGTTATCTCCCATTTTGACCCACCAAATAAAAACTCCATAGAATTTGATTGTCCTATACATAGGGAGATTATGAGTATTGGTTCGAGTTTGATGTCTAAGAGCACTTCCACACATGTTTCTGATACACAATCCAATCTTGGATTTGATTTTGATGTGGATTCGTATTCAGATTTTGATCATGTTCACTCTGATTATGAAATGGCTGTTGAGTATGCTGGTGGATTTGAAGCTTTATTCTATGATTTTGATGATGTCTATTCTAATACTGTTGCTCTTTGTGCACATATTTCAGTTCCTTCAATGTCTCCATCCATACTACACCCTCATTCATTAGAACTCAATCCATTTCCACCAAATCTGAAATACTCATACTTGTTGAGTGGTGATAAATTACATGTTATCATTGCTAAAAATATCCCTTTTGAACATGATGAAAAGCTTTTGAATATTTTGAGGGAGAACATCAGGGTGATTGGGTGGACCTTGGCTGAAATATCAGGTATTAACCCCTCCATTTGCATGCATAGGATTCTCTTGGAGGATGGGGCTAAACTGGTGAGACAACCACAAAGGAGACTCAATCCCACCCTCCTGGAAGTTGTTAAAAAGGAAGTTGAGAAATTTCTCGAGGCAGGTATAATCATTCCCATTTCAGATTCACAGTGGGTAAGTCCAATTCAGGTTGTGCTTAAGAAAACTGGTTTTACTGTTGTTAAAAATGAGAAAGATGATTTAGTTCCAATGAGGGTGCAAAACAGTTGGCGTGTGTGTATTGATTATAGGAAACTAAATCAATCCACTCGCAAGGACCATTTCCCCCTCCCATTTATTGATCAAATGCTCGAGAGACTAGGTGGGAAAACACACTATTGTTTCTTGTATGGATTTTCTGGATATTTTCACATTCCTATAGCTCCAGAGGATCATGAGAAGACTACATTCACCAGTCCCTTTGGCACATTTGCCTACCGGAGGATGCCATTTGGACATTGCAACGCCCCAGGTACCTTCCAGAGATGTATGGTGAGTATTTTTTTCTGATTTTATTAAGACCTGCGTGGAGGTATTTATGGATGATTTTACAGTGTATGGGTCTTCATTTGATGAATGTCTAATTAGTTTGGGAAAGGTGTTGAATCGTTGTATTGAGAAGAATCTGGTCCTGAACTTTGAAAAGTGTCATTTCATGGTAGAGCATGGCATTGTCTTTGGGCATGCAGTGTCAAAACACGGGATAGAGATTGATAGATCTAAGAAAGACATTATTTCATCCTTACCATATCCATCATGTGTGCGTGATTTTATATCTTTCCTAGGGAATGCAGGATTTTATCGGCGCTTCATCAAAGATTTTAGTAAGATTTCTCTTCCTATGTCAAGATTACTTCAAAAGGATTATGATTTTGTGTTTGATGTTTCTTGCAGGAATTCATTCGATGAGCTAAAACAACGTATGACCACTCCACCTATCATACAACCCCCAAGGTGGGAGATTCCTTTTGAGCTTATGTGTGACGCATCCAACTTCGCGGTCGGAGCTGTCTTATCTCAGAGGGTGGAGGAGCGTCCACATGTGATCGCCTATGCATCGAGGACACTAGATTCAGCCCAATCAAACTACACTACCACAGAAAAGGAGTTTCTTGCTATCATATTTTCTTTAGATAAATTCCGTTCATATTTATTGGGCTCTAAAGTAGTTGTTTTTTCTGACCATGCAACTTTGAGGTACCTCCTAAAGAAGCCAGATGCAAAGCCACGACTTATCCATTGGATGCTCCATCTTCAAGAGTTTGAACTTGAGATAACGGACAAGAAGGGGTCAGAGAATTTGGTGGCAGACCACATGAGTAGGCTTACTCACACACTAGTGGATGACACCTTGGATCAGGTACCACATTGGGACACTTTCCCTGATGAGCATCTCTATACCATCTCAGGTACGCATCCTTGGTATGCTGATTTTGTTAACTACCTTGTTGCTTCTGAAATTCCTGCAAATTTAAAGAAACATCAAGTTCAAAAATTAAAAAATGAGTCCAGGTTTTATGTGTGGGATGATCCTTACCTCTGGCACATGTGTAGTGACCAAGTCATTAGGAGGTGTGTTCTCGATCATGAGTTTGAGTCTGTTTGGCATTTCTGTCATACACTTGCATGTGGTGGACGCTTTGGACCCCAACGGACAGCTAGGAAGGTTTTGGACTCTGGATTATATTGTCCTAGTTTATTCCATGATTCCCATGTGTTTTGTAAGTCATGCTCTCATTGCCAACACACTGGGAATATTTCTAGGAGACATGAGATGCCCCAACAACCCATACTATTCTGTGAGATTTTTGATGTCTGGGGCATTGATTTTATGGGTCCTTTTACAAGTTCATATGGTTTCTTGTATATTTTGGTTTCTGTTGATTATGTGAGTAAATGGATGGAGGCCAAGGCCACCAGGACTGACGATTCTCATGTTGTTGTGGAATTTGTCAATGCACAAATTTTTTGAAGGTTTGGAGTACCAAAGGCCATCATCAGTGACCAAGGGACACACTTTTGCAATAGGAATTTTTCTTCCCTCCTTCGGAAGTATGGGGTGACACACAAAACATCAACACCATACCACCCCCAAACAAATGGCCAGGCAGAGGTTTCAAATCGTGAGTTGAAACAAATCTTGGAGAAAACTGTGCAGCCAAATAGGAAGGATTGGAGCAAGCGCTTGGATGATGCATTGGGGGCTTATAGGACAGCATACAAGACCCCCATTGGTATGTCCCCATTTCGGATTGTTTTTGGGAAAGCGTGTCATCTCCCCATGGAAGTCGATCATTCGGCATATTGGGCTATAAAGAAATGTAACATGGATTTGGCCCAAGCTGGAATTCAAAGGAAGTTGCAAATTCAAGAGCTTGAGGAGATTCGACTGTCATCATATGAGAACTCAAGGCTCTACAAGGAATGATCAAAAGCAGCTCATGACAAAATGATCCAACAAAGGGAGATTCATGTTGGAGAGAAAGTCCTTCTCTATATTTCACGACTGAAGTTGATGCATTGTAAGTTGTGTTCCAGATGGTTAGGTCCTTATATTGTGTCTAATGTTTTTCCTTATGGTGCATTGGAGATCACACAAGAGGACACTAGAAGGAGCTTTAAAGTCAATGGTCAACGTTTGAAGAGATACATTGAGGGACATCCTACTGATTCAGTGGATTTTATCACACTGCATGACCCCATCATCACTTGATCACATCAGGCTGTTCCTAACCCTTTCACTTTTATATTATTTGTCCGATTTAAAAATTATACATTTCATGTGCATATACAATCTCATAGGTTCACATTGAGGAAAATGCAATATTTTAAGTGTGGGGGAGGGAACCTTTTAATTTAGTAATTTCAATTGCTTTCCTGTTCAAAAAAAAACCGAAAAAAATATTTGTCTGTTTTTCAAAATTTGTGTGTTTATTTTACAATTTTCTTTGTGTTTTTTAATCTTTTGGGATGAAATGATTCTCATAACTATTTTTAAATCCATATCAATAATTGAAACAATTTACCCCTTGAAACTAAAAATAAATGAATGCTGAAATGACTTTGTTTCAAGTTCAAACATTTAGTAATTTCATGAAAAGTACGCTGAATTTTGAATCCCATGCCAATCTCACTGTATTTATATTTGAAGTCACTTTCCTGTGAGGATTCTAAACCATTATTTTCATATTCTTTACATTCACCTCACTTCTTGAGAGAACCAAACCATACTTGATTTAACCAGAATTTGATCTATTCCTGTCAAAACTTGAGGGTTTGAGGTACTTATATTTAAACGATTGAGGCATTTGTTTGGTATTAAAGCCCCTATTTCAAAGAATCCTTTTTTTATAATGGTCTACCTTGAATATTTAATCCTTGTAGCCCTTAGAATCCATGCACAACCTGTTAGGTTAAGCCATATTACAAGCCAATTTTCCCTATCCAACCAACTCTTGAAGTGAAATTGCATAATCTAGTTGAGCTTAAGTGTGGGGGAAGCTGTCTTTTGTTGTGCCACCACATTATGTGATTATTTGGGTGGAAAATTAAATTTTGAAGAGCTGGGTTTGCTGCTAAAGAAAGTCATTATATTGAATCCTGTGCCTTTTCTGGAGCTTTCATGACAAGTGAAGCTGTGCCTTCTCTGGAGCTTCTAATTGAGGTGGAAAGCTGTGCCCATCTGGAGCTTTCAAGAAAATCATGTTTGAGAAGATTGACATTTTTTATGCTGAAATGATGAATGGTGTAAACCTTTCATGACTTCTCATGATGATGGAGCTGAATTGATACTATGGGGGTTGAAGAGAAGATCATATTTAAGTGAAAATTAGATTAATGCAATTTTGCTTCAAAAGAGTCAAGCCCTCCTCATTCATCCTCAGAGTTTTTCACATCTTAATCCTACCAACCGAAAGCCACAGAACAACCCTAAAAAGTCCTCATGATAAACATATGTCTTTGACTCACATCAGGTAGCGATGTAGGAATCTATAAAGCCTATGGTGACCCTTGTATGTGTTTGGATGAGAAAGACATTGCAAAAAAATGATATTTGAGTGATGAGAGAAAATTCAAGCGAGGTAAGTGTTTTGTGCATGGGCGGATAAATGAAGTGGAAATATTTTGAATGATATAAATGAAGAACATGAAATAAGTTTTTTTATGAGCCATGATATCTTATGATTCTTGGTGTAAAATTGATTGATCATAAGGATATGTGTTTTAAAATTGGTTTTGATTTGAAATTGATGTTTACATGATATGAGGTTTTGCCCAGGTGTGCAAAAAGGTAAGTGTGGGGGAGTTGATAAAACACGATTTTATTGATTATTTTATTGATAATAAATGAAAATATTTCCTCAAATTGTGTTAAATATGTTTATTTATAAAATATTTGGGATTTGATCATTCATTTGAAAATTTGGTGAAAATTCCAGTTTTACCCTTAATAGTGCACTGTAGTATTTCGAAGATAAGTATTTTTATATTTTATATTTGAATTTGAACTTTTGTGACAGTGTACCTAACTACATCCTATACAACTTTCATTCAGGACACGAGATCTAAATAGTGCATTTGTGTGGATTAAATGAGTCATTAATCCAATGGTGGGCTGCACTCGGCAGAATGGATATGGGTTATGTATTTGGGCCATATCGTCTACATACGGGATTGGATTGAGCCCAAAGATTGAGGAAAGCTCGGAGACACTATTTTCCACAAATCATACTTCTGGAAGTCCGGTCAATTCACGCATTTTGGAGGACAAATGGGTGGTGCAATTTGGAATAAAATATTTGGACGAGTTTTTCATTTCACACTTAAAAAGTTATGTATCCCTAGACCTCACAAACTCTATTTAAAGGGGGTTTTAACTCTTTGAGAGGGCTGGTAGAGGAGTTGGGAAGGTGTGGAAGAAAGGGTGTCTCTTGGGAGCCCCTCACAACTCTTGGAAGAAGTAAGACTTTGTGCAAACCTCTCTTCCAAAAAGGCTCTCCTCTCTCACCTCTTCTTTGTATTTCTTTTATTTCATGTTTGTTTTTGAATTTTTCTTCAAATAATATTCTATGTTAATACCTCTTCTTCTTCTCTTAATCTTCTTAATTTGGTTGGAATCAAGAGTGGAGAAAAGATTGGGTTATATCCTTTCAATCCATTTCTTATGCAAAACGTCTCCACGATGACTACACCACCCATGGAAGAGTAGTTCTTTTTAGTAATCGATCGACCTCTATCCTTCTTCATTCATTTATTTTAAATCAATGGGATACTGTAATTCACATATTATGATCTATTAATTTAGTTTTTAATTTAAATGAAACTAAGAAAGAAATTTAATAGTTAACAAAAAACACGTGAGGTCGGGAATTTTGTGAACTGTGAAAGCGCAACCTTAACCGGTAATTCAAAACCACATGGGATCAATTTGTAGAGTTCAAATATAATTCCTAAACTCAATTAATCATCATTTCCAGAGTGGTTATGTGCCTTAATTTACCACTTACCATAAGCTAATTTTAGAACATCAATCAATGCAGGGTGTTGCGATTGCATGTTCCGAAGTTAGCCTAAGGTTAAAATTCACTTCAATCTTCGTGGTAAAGTTAATTCTCGTAAGGTTCGGGATTTAACAAATTAAGGGATCATAATTAAGTGAATATTAATTTAAATGGTAATGATTAATAAATGATTGAAGAGGTAGAGTTATATCGATTACGCCTTTTAAAATAGATTTCTAAAAAAACATCTTCTTGTTGTGTCATTCTGATCGAAACTTCATTTCAAAATTAAAAACAAAAAAAATGCAATCTTCTTCCAGCAAACTTCTTCTAAGTTCATAAACTATAAAAAAACCGCCCCCATCCTTTCAAGTAGTTATTTTATTCTCTTATATTTTATTTTTAGAATACCTCTAATAAGTAGTTAAATTCACTTCCTCCTTTGAGATACGACCTTGGTCAGCCACTCTGCTGCACCTAAGTACCCTAAATTACACTAATCATTTTAGGGCGCCCACGACAGCACTCTTTCAAAACCATTTTTTAAAATTTCTTTTACCTAATTGATGGGATATGATATTTATTAATTTAATGTTTACCCATTATAATATTTTCGTTACTTTAGATTTGACTCGATCTCTGGACTCTTCTAGGGTTATCGATGAGTCTGTTAGACTTCTTGATGGTTTCCCCACATGCTATTTCCTCATGTTGATGACATCGTGGAAGACTCTAGAAGCTCAATCTCAATACTGTATAATATTCTACTCCATCTCAAGCACATATGATCCATATACCCCATGAGATCTTAAAACGTCCCTTTCCTGAGGTGGTTAACCCCACAAAGATCTTCTATGAGTTTGAGGGTACAAACACCATTTTATATTAGAGTTAGAGTACAATTGAGCTGATAGATGACCCCAACTAATTCTTTTTTCCATCACTGTAGATGATGAATTCATTTTTAAAAATTATGAAGGGCATCCCATATTTTTTCATACTTCTAAATTAAATGTTTTGGAACTTTTAAATTTTTTAACTTTTTAACCTTATGTTCAATGTTTGTTCCATAATTCATTATGGAATGATTCATACATTTATACTATCACTTTTCCAATACTAGTTATTGTCTTCACATTCACATTTTTAGGGACATCTGAATTCCATATTTTAAATTCATAATTTCTATCTAAATCATTTATCTACGATATTATTTATTTCCCCCCAATGTATTTTTCTAAAATAGTGAAAACACTTTTTTCTTTTAAGTGTGGGGGGAAATTATTGAGATTCATTATTTATACACTAGAATTATTTCTTTTTTTTTCATTGATCTAGGAGATAATTTTCATTGAAATAATGATTTGACATGAAATATCATTTCAACTAATAAAATAAAATAAAAAGTTTGGTTGGACAATTTTGAAATCTAGTTTTATTTCATATTTGGGTTTTAGTATGATTAATTAGTTGAGTAATTTACATTTTATTATAAAATATTTCAATTGATTTCGATTGAATTATTACTTGTTTTTTTTCCTTGAGTCATTTGTATATTTTTATATTCAAATTCCTAGTACTATTCTATAAATAAATATTAATAGAACATTCTACGAGTATTTATTAAGAGATTCAATGGGCATTGAAGCCTAAACAACATGCATAGGAATCTCATTGATGTTATCAATAAGTAAATACACTATTAAAATGATTAATGAAATCTTTATTGATCTATTTAACCCGAAACCCGCATGTATATTTTTTCTTCTTAAGACCATTGAATACATGAATGACATTTTTAGTGTTGAGTCGTGTTACATTACAATTTTCTCCATTCATACCATAATTTGATTTAATTTCATGATTTTCAGTTGAGTTAGTGTTTTAGAGATTATCATTACTGATTGACATGAGATGCCTACTATTGAGGATATTTATAGTTAAATTTCAAAATGATTTGTGGGCTGTGGTCCATGGTTCCTCTAACATACCCATCATGACTATCCTATTAATATATATATATATATATATATATATATACATTTTGTGTGTTATAAAGTTAAAAAATTCACAATTACTAGAGCGATGAATCTTTTGATTGATCGTGTATGTTTTGGTCATTGATGTGAGATCTGAACTAGACATAAATTTAAAAAAAGGGAAAAAATAAAAAATAAACATGATAATTTCATTTCACTTTTATGAAATACCCATGGACCTGCTCTGATATTTCAAAAGTGTGCATATTCAAATTTTTTATAGAAGATTTTTCATTTCATTATTCCTAATGATAATTTAATATACATGATTGTTTTACTCATTTTAGGATTTATTTTTATTGTCTATCAACCTACCCTTAGACACATAGTCATTAAAACCTTAATACTTATGCCCATATGATTAATTATGTGTAAATATTTATGGAGAGGATATTTTAGAACCCATGAAAGCCTATAGTTAGGAACATGTATTCAAGGTTCGATAATAACTTTAGTTTAATTTAACCTTGAGTAATGAGATATGTTTAATGGTGATTTAAGTTGAAATATGGGTATAAATTCTAAGAATTAGTTGAAAAATTATAATTAAATGATGAAATATTTTGATTAATGAACACAACCAGGATGCATGATTGATTTTCTCCATAAGATTGATTCTCGAGGATGTTATTTTTACACTAACTCTTAGTTTAATTTTCATGCTTTCAATGCATGATTATTTTTTTAAAATAGTTTGATTTGGAATCTATGTTGAAATGTTTTTCTCTTGAGTATGAGAAAATGTTCATGTGTAGGGGAAATTTATTAGATTAATACATATATATATATATATATTGATAATTTTATTTATGAATTATTATTTATTTATTCAACAATTCAATGGATTTTTGGTTTTTTTAGCAGAAAATAGTTACTCAATTAATAATGGAGGAGATGAAGGAAATATTGAATATTTAGACATTACAAGCTATGGAATATATTGACGATGTGTATTACTCAAGCAATAACAACCTATGATCCATAGTAAAATATGTGGAAATAGTTCATTACATGAACCCAATAGATGGTGTGAATGAATTAAACAATGTGAAAATATTGATATCTGAATCCCACCGATGATACAAACTATAAAGAATGATGATCCAATATCTTCATAGATCTTTTAAGACCTGAAGTACAATATATGAATCCCAGTTACATTTCCTCTATGTGTCGAGGCTAAATTAACTTAATGAATTATCATGATGTGAACTATTACAACATCATGATCCATTCAGGTTTATATATATATAAGAACACTCAATGTTTAAAAGATACTGGGGAAATATAACTAACCACTTTTTGTTTTTCCTGAATTTCCTCTTTGTTTCAATTTAGTCTTAGTTATTTTTTATTTTCTTTAATATTTTTTTCGATTCATAAATATATTACTTACCATTCCATGATTTTAAATTTCTATTTTCCAGTTCCAATATTCATGTTTCAATTCCAATTGTCGTATAACATCAAATATATCTCATTCTTCATTTTTCATTCCATTATGAATGTATTTTTTTGATTCCAAATTTTTTCAAGTACGAATTGTGTAAATATAAACTATTTATTTATTATTTCAAGCATGATTACTATATACCATATAAATTAACACAATCATTCATAGATAATCCCCTTCATATTTTGTGTAGATATTGTAAGTGTGTTTAAATGCATTAAATTTCTAAATCAAATCATGGTTAATATGATGTATAATAATAATGTTAAAAACAATTTTTTATCCTATTTGTTTGAAAAAATGTAACTTGAGTATTTGAGATCACAAGACCCTGACCTAATTGGAATTGAGAAGGCTATCAGCAATAACATGTGATTATTTCTACCATAGAATATATATTTTTTGTACCTAGGGTAGTTACTATCTCTAGACCACACAGTAGTTTCCATCTTTGGTAGATCTAACTGGTTGGTCAAAAAGAAATTGGTGACATTTGCAAAACTTTTATTCTAAATCCATAGGACTTTCCCAATCTATATTTAGTGTTTTCTTCTTCCTAATCAATAAAATTGACCATGATCCATTCCTTTCTTTCTAAGTAAAAATAAAGCTACACAAGCCTTAGTTAAATTGACCCTACACGAGGTTGTGAGTAATCCTACTACAATGATATAATTGATATAATTCCAACATTAAATCTTGTCCCAATGGGTTTAACCCCACACTATCATTATGTTACCCCTTTTTTTCTAGTATATTTTGGTATTTATAAATTATGCTCTGATTAACACCCATGGAAAATCAATGATGTTTTTAGGATGGTCATGTTCTCTACTCCAAATTACATGTACATAGGTTTTCTAAAATAGAAACCCTTCAAAACTCCCTGAAACCCATTCTAACCCCAATTTATAACAGATAAACACTAAGGGGTCTCCAAATATCCAAAAAATGATTAAAAAACTAAAATTTATATGATTATAGGATTTACGGAAAAACATAAAAAACGGGTCTACCACTGGGTGGAAACTGTCAATGATTTGTATCAGATCCATGCCACATAATCAATAAACTACAATCTACCTCTAGATGAGATAATTGGGTGGATCATCCTTCTACCTCTTTCATGTCACTACCTTCAAATATCATGGTCACCACACATAGAATCCCATAGGGGTGTACATGATAAGCCAAATGGGAGGAACGAGAAAATAAAAGGGAAAAAGAAAAAGGAATAAAAAAATAAAAAGATAATGAACAAGAAAATAATAGGGGACTAAGCCAAACACCGACTCCTAATGAAATTTTATGCATCACATAGGGAAAAACCCATATTCCAGACTCAACTAAAGAGATAAAATAATAATCAAAATATCTTTTTAAATAATATCACCGAATGAACATGTGTCATTAAATTATTATTTAATTAAATAAAAATTAATAATTCCATTAAAATTTAAAGGTTCATATTTCTTATGAACTATTATCTGTGGGTAAACACCCTGTTATTGGTTGAATGGTGTTGTTAGAGAATTTATCCATGATCACCCCACAAGTGAAATTTCCATTTTACCCTCAAACACTTCCAATAACAAAATGTTCAAATTTCCTATGATTTTCACAACCTTCAATGATGTGTGGCATCATATAGAAACCCTATATTATTGTTAGTCTCTTTGGTAGTCATAAAAAGTTAATTTAAGGAATCACTACTGATATTATAAATCCATCTAATCCTCACATCTTCCTAACTCAAAACTCAATCATAACACCCAACCAAAATATCGGATACCAATATATCATGACATATCCACACTAAGAGCCTATGATTTGCATGTAGTGAAGTAAAGAGTGACCATAAAAGATTTACTTCAATAGGTCATGTGGTATCAACTAGTATCAAGGGTATAACACTATAAAATGGGAGGCATTTCACCCACAACCAAGGAAATAATGAAATGAAACCACCAATCTACTCTAATGAATTTATATTCAATATATTAATTTAAACAACCCAAATGACACCTGAATGTAAAATTATACAATCATATTGAATTAATATATTATAATGAATTTATAATACATTAAATCATTCCCTGAACGTTGAGTTACCCAAATAGAAACTCCAATATCAAATTAACTAACCATAAAAAATTTAAAATATTACGAAGGGGTTAACACTTGAGAGTACTAAGTAGGTTCATCTTTTTAAAAAACCACCATACATGTGAAATAAATATGAATTATTAGACCAGGGTGATATCAACCAAGATATAAATAAAAAAAAATAGAAAGAGGACAAGTATAACATGTAAAATCATTGAACTCTATATTCCACTAATATTAGCCCAACATCCTCCATTTCATACAATATCATTAAAAATTTCTTCCCCCCAAGAATCCAATCCAATTTCTGGTCCAAATAAGGATTAAAACACACAAATTATAATCAGTAAGTCAAAAATATAATCAACTATATAAAAATAAAAAAAATAATGAAAATGGACCAAAAATATTTATCACCTTTCTCACAGTTCTGTTAGGAGACATTCCACCTCAAACTAGTATCAATTTTGTAGGATGAATTATATATATCAGACCAATAATGATATAATGGAGTGATAAAAAACCACATCATCGTCCATATTTTCACACAACATAAAAATTAGTGTACCACATATTATCATACTAAACAATACATACCTGTATATCAAAAGCATACAATGATTACGTGACATAAACAAAAAAGAAATAAAATCCATTACATCCTCCTTCTATGCTCATCCCACATATATTTCTCATTAAAATCCCATTATCATTATCATATAGTATAAATAAGAACCATTATATCTCCAATATATACACACTACACCTTGTTCCATTATAGTTTGTGTATAAATACAAATTTAGTAATAACAATCCATTAAAACCCATGAAATTATAAAAATAATCCTCATTGACCAAATCATAACCCCAAAACCAATTAAATAATATTAAAACAATATCATAGAAAACACATACCAAAACACCAATCTACATAACCAAATTAATAGTATAACAAAATCTATTGGATAAATGGATCCAAAGAATCACCAAATTCTTATTTACTATATCATTTACAATTCCACCATTTATCATTTCATAGAATCATTATTTTCATTATGCTGTAAATTTACACATATTTAATTTAAATAATTCATCAGTCTACTTTTATTTTTAGCCTTTGCATTCACCATTATTCACACTATTTCCATCCATGTTCACTTCACATCACTATCTTTTTATTTTATTTTATTTTAATTTTCAAAATACATTAATAATAATATTAACAACATTTTCAATCAATTTATAAGATAATTTTTAACCTGTCACTATTATATTAAAATTTAATTCTCAACGGAACAAATAGTGATAAAAGAAATATTACCCACTAATTTCTATAACCACATAGTTTGAAACCCATACACTACCCATAATGGTTATTACGAAACAACTCATTAATATAATTTTAGACAAGCTCACCCCCAACTCGACCTAGTAGAAAAACCTTAAAGGTAATACACAAACTCCTAGAACCATTCCATTATCATAGTAGCCACACCTCACTTTTAAAAATTAAATATAATACTGAAAACACAATCCAAAAACTAAATTAACACAACTCAACACTAACCATGACCTATAAAATAAATTTAACATGAAATCATCACCAACGAGGAACAATGAAAACCCCAAAACATCAAACACCGACAATTTAGTATCTATTTATCTTTTCACTATTATTTATAAATTCTCAGACTTCCATATTTATCCCCCTATTCTTATCCACAATAAGAAAACTCAAAACAAGATCTACCCAATCAAAATAATGTTAGATATCGTAATTCCAAATGAAGAATAAAAAATAAAAAAATATATCACCTATGTAAGGGAATATATCCATGTGGTTTCACCCTTTAAATGTTCATGAGGTCGTGGTTCTTAGAGGAGACTTTAATGTTGTTTGAAGAATATTGGATATGAAATTATGGAATCTGGGAGATTACATATAGTGTAATCATTACACACCATGTAAGCATGGTTCAAGACATGTGTAGATCCATTTCATGACATGTATGTTTTTGGGGTTTAGTAATAAAATGTTGATGCATTTTTCTAAAAAAACCATACACTGATGATAACACGATGTGAAATGGAATTACAAATCATGTAATTCCCTACTCTAGTGTTGTTATAAGTGTTTTATCCACTTGATATATTCATAACCCTATGGATGAAGTGGAACCCTCTCGCTTTATAGGTGGACGATGACCCTCAACTTAGTGTTTTGGTTTCCATTTGAAGGGGATCTATCCTTGGTCTTCCATCTTCGATCGGTGGAGGTCCATGGTGAGTTTTATCTCAATTCATTGTGTTTTATCCTTCGTTTGTGGTTTTACCCCAATTATTCTATCCATGATCTGGAATTTAGTCACCCATTTTTCTAATGGGATATACCTTGGTTCACATTTGTTTGGTTATTCTACAACGTCCCTGGTTTGATTCCATTCTTTCAGGAGATGTGATCGTAGATCCATAATGTTGTCCGTTTTCATGTGAAGAACGTTGAAATGTTTTGATTTAGGGGATTCATTTATATTCGTTTATTTATGTAACATAATAAATTTATCATTCTTTACCTCCTCAGATATAAATAGAATTTGCCTAATAAATATAAAAATTGAATAAATAATAGGAATGTGATTGCATGTTGATGAAGTTTTGGCTTTACACTATGAAGGCATATGCCTTAGGATTTGATAGATAGTGTTATATCTATGTCTTTATTTGTTATTATTTTTTCCTGATAAAAATGATTAAATGATATAAATATGGAATTAATTTATAATTAATTGGATAAAGAATAAAGAGTCGTCTTTAACGAATTCGTTTGTTAATGTAATTTTATGTTGATCAAATTGATGATTTAAATTGGTTAATGAACCTGAATCATGTTAATGGTTGTTGTTTATAATAACTGAAAAGACATGTTAATTGAGAATGGTACTTCTATAGGGTTGTTGAAACTAGAATAATTTATAAGGGCATGTTTTCCTTGTATTTCTTGTTATATATTGATGAATTCTATTTCCTATAGTTGGAACCTATTAATAAATGAATTGGTTAATTCAAGATTGAATAAGAACCAGTTCCGTAATAAAGATAATTTGTTTTTTAAGGATTGAGTCTCATATTTTCATCACAAGGTAGTGTTCCTTTTTTTGTGGGCCCCATTTCCTTGTTGATTTCATATTTCATTCCTGTAGCTTTGTGATGTGTTCTAGATATGATAATTATGTTGTGAGAATAGTACGAATGATCATAGAGGAATAATGTTTGATATGGGGTGGGGAGGATTGGATATGATGTGAACCTAGGTAGGATGAGCCTGGGATGGCTGTTATTATATATGTGGGTAGGGGGACTGTATAAAGATATAGTAGAAGATGACTATTATTGCAATAATCATCCATATAAACATGTGGGTGTTGGGGCTAAAGTTGGAGGTTAAATAATAGTTTAATAAAAGGCTTACCCATTTATGATATACTGAGATCTTTTATGATTTCATTTGAATCTGTTTAATGGCAAACAATTGGGTTTCATTTTTATTTACATTCCTCTCCCCACATTTTGGGGCAGCTAGATGTGTTTGGTTGGATGTTTTCTCTTGGAGGTATCTTAAGATAGTGTTCATAGAGTACTTGGATATGGAATAATTATAATAATTAATTAATAAATTTTTAATCCTTGATTTTGGTTAATGGTTGAATGAAAATTCATAAAATATGTTGATATTGATAAACCACGTCCATAGTTTGGACTTATCCCTTGAGGTAATGGACTTTAATCAAATGTTCTACTTAAAAAAATGTAATCTAGAATAATTTTAAATTTTTTAGTAATGAATAATTAATTAATTAACATAAATTTATTTTACTAATGAATAAATGAATTAATGTATCTTTTTTATATACTTATGTGCTTAAAGGATATATGGTCTTAACACTGGCATCTAGGAGTCCAAGAAACATTTGATGTACATCATTATATGACTAGGTTATAACCTTAGTGTGGTTTTGAGATATGTTATATAATGTATGTTATATTATTTAATACACTTTCCCACCCATACTGGTCGGGAAACAGACACTGAGTGGACTCTGGAAGGATGTTTTCCCCAAAATCATGATGAGAGGATAGATGGTTGACTACCCCCTCTGACCGCACTCTCTTGTCTTGGCAGATATTGGTGATAGTATGCATGGTAATTATATTTTCTATATATGTGTGTAGATGGATGTGATGTAATGTGGTTGTTTCACAAAATTTTATTTCCAAATATAGTATCCAAATGATTATTATAGGTATGACATCTATAAGCTATGAAGGATTGATGTACTTACTCGATGTATGAGATATAATGGCTTGAGGTATAATAAATGATGTATGATATATGTCATATAGACTGTGGTGGCTTCTATATACTACATGTTTACTATTTGGATTGTGGTATGTGAATGTGTGTTAATTTGTTACACAAGGTTCATGTGGTAGTGCCCTACCTAGGTGTTTTTGGGATGTCTTAGTTTTGGAGAGAGATGCTTAGGACTCTCATCATTGGGTAGAGTGACATATAACTAGGGAAGTGGAAGTGGGGTTCCCTTGATGTTTTCTAATTATATACTCTCTTTCATTTTTTACACAGGAATAATTATCCATGGTTAGGCTGTGAACTTAGTATACCTGTTTAGTTTATTAGTTAGTTCCACTGTTGTTCATTGTTCTCTAGCATCGTTTCATTATCTTTTACATGAAAGGATCCATTGTGGATCCTACTACGTATATTGTTATAAACACCCTATGTTTATATAAATTGTTTCATGTTAATTGGTTAAATTTAGTGATCAAACTAGATATTACTATATAGAGGTTTTCAAGAGATATTTGGGATTCATGGTCACTACCATCAATTATTAGTAGTTGAAGTTTTCTATTTAGTTTTTTCGTATTGTATGAAATTTAATATTTGAACTTGGGTTATATATATATATATATCTTCGAGATGGTTTTTGTTTTTATATACTTGTTATAAATATATTCATCATGTTTCTATTATTGGGAAATGCATCCCACATGCATGATTACTATACACTTGGTGTGAGTCACAGACTCGGGGCCTATTGGTGGTAGGACTCGGGAAGTCACCATCTCTTTCCCCTCATTATGGTATCTTTTCCTATAGGGGGTCCTGATATAGTTGTATCAAAGGATCCGATTTGAGGGATAGGATGGAGTTTTGAGTTATGATTAGGTGAGGTTACATGGGTTGGTAGGGAAAAATGTTAATTATGTTTCGTAAGCAATGTAAACACGAAAGACTGGCTGAGACATGGGTATTTGGGATCCAATGTGATATGATTCATAGACCTTTATATTTTCTATTCGTACTATATTATGTGATTATAGTTGTAGGGGACATACCTAGGAAATGATATTTCATCATTATTCATTGTGCCTGTGATTGATATGGGTAGACCATGGGATTAGTTAAAACATTAAACAAGATAATTAATTAATTAATTAATGTTAAATATTCCAAATTCTAGGATTAGTAGTTACACTTTTATTTCTTTTTATAGGCATGTCTCCTGGTCAACATCATCATTAGGTTTTACCTAATATGTTCAGTAGGATGTTCCATCAAGTTTTCATAAAGTATTGGTCGATGAAGATGAAACATATAGGAGGACACTCTGAGAGTTTCTATGCTAGAGTTTTTAGAACTATAAGGATTAATTTTCGGATGATGTTAAAAATGGAATTTTGTAGGATGTTGTCATACCATTCAATTTGATTTGTACTTTGATGGATAACTGGGTTTCATTGGATGGGATGATACTACATCGAGCAGTGAGCAATGATGTTTCTTGTTCATTAGGGATTATAAGGAGTTATCAATATCTTGGGAGAAGTCCTAATATCAACATAGAGTAGATATTCATTCATAGTCCATAAAGGCGGTTAGTCTCTAGGAGATTGTTACCCTTTGATAGAGGATCTACGGTGTGCGAGAGTTTCCAATATGTTTCAACACCTTTCTATAGTAAAATTCAGACCTATTTCTAGATGAGGAGGTGAGGGAGAGACATTTAGACGGATATGTGTCCAGCAAAACTATTCCAGGTAAAACCATTTTTATCGTAGATGTATCTTGAGATCCTATAGAGAGAATTGGTTGTTGAGATAATGTTTTCTAGAACTGGTTCATCATGATAGTGGAGTGTTCATGATTCCTCACATAGATGGGTTGTGGTCCGAGGTACCCAATTTTTAGGATTGAAGAGTTTTTAGTCAGTCAAGGGTAGTTCCTATCCCTCATCACATCATTTCTCAAGGTTAGGTGTCTCTAAGACCTATTACAAGGGATCAAAAATGTTTTTTTCTTGAGGAGTTCAAGATTATGAAAGGAATAACAACCCAACCATCCCTATCAGTGATTCTGATCAAGTGTTTCTACACCAGGTTCCTCCATTGAGGTAGTTTCATTTGAGGCAACAACAATAGGGTGGTCCAATTTTGGTTCAGAATAGAGGATCTGGGGAAAGAAGAGGATAAGCTTGAGATTATCCTTGTCCTTAGAGAGAAGAGTGTGGGCTATGGAGGTGGTATTTAGTGTGGTCATAGAGGTCATGAAGGAGGTATTAAAAATATTCTTACCTTAGAATTTATAATTCGTGGAGATGCATACATCGCTCGACGTACCCTTTGCTCATTTTCTACATGGATTCATGCTTTTTTTCTGGAGTGAATCAATCCTTCATTTCACCTACCATCCTCCATGCTTTAGGACATGAGGTAGAAAGGATTATAATGACCTGGGTGATGACTATTTCCATTAGTGGTTGAGCTGACTTGTATGAATTATATAGAAACAATGAGATGTTATTGGAGAAGCACTGATATTGGAGAGGTTTCCTATGATTATGGATACAACCATATTAAATCATCCTCAAAATGGTTTGGTTGTATTTAGTTCATGATATTCTGGATTAATTCAAGAGGAAGGGGGTGTTTCATAATGACGATGGAGATCTAGTATTGTTTGTTAATGAGTATGACCATTAGATGGGTTAGAGGCATATTCTGTCCTTATTATATTTTCTAATTGAGTTTATGTTGAGTTCATCAGAGGTTTAAAATTTTTTGTTTTACAAGGTTGTGGGAAAGTACCATGATGTCCTTATAGAGGAGGTTGTAGTGTTACCCCCTTGATGGAAGATCATGTTTGGGATCGAGCTATATCCATACAGGTCTCTTATCTCAATGTCTCTACATATGATGCCGCCTTATGAGTTGTGAGATCTATGAGTGCATATTGATGAACTTTTACGGTGTGTTTTTTTGTCCAATTGTGTTGCATTGGGGTGCACCAATTTTTTGTAAATAAGGTTAATGGAAATTTGCAACTTTGTATTAGTTATGATTTCTTGATTAATGTGATAGTAAAGAACCGCTACCCTCCCAAATATTGATGATTTAATCATTTATATAAAAGGATAAATTAGGTTCTCAAAGTTTTATTTGAGGTCTAGATATCATCATATGAAAGTGAAAAATGGGGATATCCATAAGATATCCTTCCATTTTAGTAATGAGAATTATAAGTTCTTTATGATTCCAGTTGATGTTATTAACGGTCGAGATGTGTTCATAAAGTTGATGAACCTGGTTTTAGAGAGTTAATTGATTCGTTATTGGTGATTTTCATCGATGAAATCTTTATGTACTATACTTCAATTAAGTGAAATTAATAGAATATGTGTGACATTTTGGGATTTCTTCTTTGTGAGAAGCTATTTGAGATGTTTTTATAGTGTGGATTTTGGGATTTTGATCCCTGTTTCATGAGGAATTAGGTATTGCAACATGGAGTAACTGTGTAAACATCTATGATATAGGTGGCTATGTCTTGGGAATCCTCCAAGATAGTGGAATATGTGAAATGTTTCCTTGGTATTAAAGGCTATTACAGAAGGTTCAAAGATGAATATTCTTATTTTGAGACTCATCTAATAGCTTTGAAAAAAATGATCAAATGGTATTGTAGATTGACCAGTGTCATTAATAATTTGAGTACATTAATGAGAAGTTGTTCATTCCTATAGTTCATTGTTTTATAGTTGAGGGAGTTCAGTTTGATGTTTTCAATGATACGTCATTTTTAGGATTGGGATGTGTTCTGATGAAGTATAGATCAGTTGTTTTATGTGTATTTTTTAGTTATGTACTCATGAGAGTAACTATGACACCAATGATATTGAGTTAGCAGAAGTGCTGTTATCCTTGAATTTTTGGGAACATTAACTCATCAGTGAGTGATTTTTGGTTTTTACTGACCATAAGAGCATGAGGTATGTCTTCCCCCATTGTGACATGATCTTTTTTAATTATTATTGGATGGAATTATTGAAGGATTATGGTTTTGAAATTTCCTATATTCCAGGAAAGGGGAATGTTGTAGTAGATGTGATTAGAAGGAAGTCATGTGGTGATATTGTGCATGAATCAATAGAATCCTAGAGAGTGATTGGATAAATATCATCGATTTATATTGATATGGGAGAGATTTGGTGGAAGAGGTTGTCTTTTTCAAATGATAGTGAAGTCATATTTCATTCAGCAGGTATAGGATTCCTAGTTGGGAGATTCTAAGGTAGAGGTCTGTAAAGTCTGAGTTGTTTTCGGTGATGCCCCCAATGGTTGGTATTAGGATGTAAAATAATGGGTGTTGTTTCAGTAAAGGATTTTCAATACTTCAATGATGTGTGATATGTATCTTTGGGATTTCCATAGTTCACTATTGGTGGTACATTATGGAATGAACAAGATGTACCAATTGTGGAGAGGTCAATTTTGGTTGAAAGGGTTGAAGCATGTTGTTGAAGAGTTTTTTCTCAATGTTTAGTCTTCTAGAAGGTGAAGGCCATGCACCATGTTCCATGCTGTTTTCTCCTGCCATTAGATATTTCACAATGAAAGTGGGAGGATGTCACAATTGAATTTGTTATTATTTTACCTCGATTTCATGGAGGAAATGAATCTGTATGGGTGATAGTGTATCATTTTATAAAATCATTCCACTTTATAGTGATCAAGGAGTTATCTTGGTAGAGGTTTCATTGAGTCAGTAACCAAAGGTGGTGGTGTGACTCCACAGAGTCATGAGGAAGATCATTTCTGATTGAGATAATCTTCTAATCTTTATATTATATAGAGGGTCCCAATATAATTTTGGTTCATAGTGTTGCCATAGAACTCCATTTTCTCTACAAATGGATGATCAGACAAAGAAGACCCTCAAAACTCTTGAAGAAATTTTGTGCTCTTATTTCCTATGTTTTGGAGGATTTTGGATGATTCAATTTAACATGGTCATGTTTTATTACTACTATAGTTTCCACTAAACTATTTCTTTGGTGTTGTTTGAAGATCTATATGGATGAACATTCATTTCTCCATTTTAGGGTAATCTCCCTACTTCTAGATTTTTTTTATCTAAAATCCTCTAGACCACTTCCAAGCCTCTTTTGAGCACCATGAACCTTAAGATCATGTAAAGGGTTCATCCACATGGATCTGGTTAGTTGAATTAGATACCTCCCAAACAATTCTCATCCTAGAAAATCAAATCAAACCATAGAGAAAATGGAAAAGGCTTTTATGAAAAACTGCCCCATGAGATACCTCTAAAAGGTATTTCCATCTCATGAGCTCCACATCCTCACTCAAAGGAAAGAAGTGTTGAACTATGAAATAACCAAAACCACCTCCTAACACTATCCCAAGGAAGATACATCTCGAATGAGTGTAAATAAACAACAAGAAAAAGTGGATACCATCTCATGAACCAAAAAGGATAAAAATTCATAAAATAATAATGCTAGATAAGTAGAGGTAAAATCCAAATAGCTCAGGGTACTGAGTGCATAAAGGAGAGAACCTGTGAATGTGACTTGTATATATTCACTTAGTACCCCAAGCTATTTAATTTTTATATCTTCTCATTTAATTTTATTATTTTGTGGATGTTGATATTTTTTGGTTTATGAGATGGTTTCCTATTTTTTCATGTTGTGGAAATACTCTCATTTGGGATGTATCTTCCTTGGGATAGTGTTAGGAGTTGGTTATAGAAATTTCATGGTTCAACACATGTTTCCTTTGAGTGAGGTTGTTGATCTCATAATATGGATAGAAGTTTTAGAGGTATCTAATGGGGTGTCTACTTAGATAACTCCTTTATGTTTTTTATTTTTTTTGTCTTGGATTATCAAGGATAAGAATTGTTTGAGAGGTATCTAATTTATGGGCCAAGACTGACGTCGTACAACACTTTTCATTCTCACAAGTCTCATGGTTCTTTGAGGAGGCTTGGATTTGGTATAGAGGAGTTTGGGAGAAAAAATATTGAAGTAGGGAGATAACATGAAATTTAATCCTTAAAGACCATGTAATTGTCATTAAATTTTTTTCATGTTCGGTTCAAAAAATGAATGATTTGGGGTTAAATAATGAAAAGTCTGTTTTTTTAACGATAAAACATTCCTCGATGATTACAAAATTTGAAAGGTGATGACACATTTTGTAATTACCCCTTATAGAGCTATTATATGTGTTTTAGATGCTCATATTAATCCTAGAACAACAGATGCAGTAGCTCCCTCTCTCATTCAAGGTGGATAACAACCCTATCCTTTTTTATTTTGGATTCCCTTCGAATAGGATCAGTCATTAGTCTTTGGTATTAGACTCTTAGGGATCCAAGGTGAGTTGTACCTCCAATAATTGTAGTTTCTCCATAGTTTGGTTTATTTTCATTCAATTCATGACACCATGATTTGGATTTTGATCGCGCATATTTTTAATGGAGTTTCCCTTGGTTGTGGTTGGTGTAGTTATGCTACAATTTTCTTGGTTGGATGCATTTATTACAGGAAATGTGATCTAAAATCTGAAATGTGTCCTGTTCTCATACAAATATCATTGATAGATTTTGAGGTTTTGGATTCATTTATTCTCATTCATTTACATCCAACCATAAATTTTACATACATTATCACGATCTATAGTAATTGTATCAACCTAATAAATACATAACCATATTGATGAATTGAATAGTGATCTTATGTTTATGAAATTGTTTCTTTATTCTGTGTTAGTGGTTTGCCTCATGATTTTCTAGAGAGAGTGATATCAATGCCTTTATTTGTTAGAATGTTGTTCTTGATGGAAATTAGTAATGCACCAAAATCCAAAAATAATTGATAATTAATTGGATAATGAATAAAGATGCATGCTTAATGAATTTGGTTGTCAATGTAATTTTATCTTGATCGAATTGATGTTTGAAATTGTTTAACAAACCTAAATCTTTTAAAGGATTTTTTTATTTTAATTGAAAAGGAATTCTAATTAAGATTTTAACTTCTCGATAGTTGTAAAATCCAGAATAAATTCTATGATCATGTTTTTCCATTAATAGCTTGTTATAGATTGATGCCTTATTTTTCATGTAGTTATTACATATTAATAAATGAATCATTTAATTCAATATGGAATAATATCCAAATGTTTTCTAAATATAATTTTTTTATTTGGATTCAGTCAACCATTTTATTGAGAATATTGTATGACTTTCCTTGAGGTACCAATTGACATGTTGATTGCTTGTTAATTTTCAAAATTCTTTATGATGTAGCATAGAAATGAGCCATCTGTTGTGAGCCTGAGATGGATGATCCTCGAGGGATGATGTTTGATATAAGGAGGGGATTCCCAGATATAATGTGAGCCTGGGAGGTATGATCCTAGGATGGATTTTATAATATATGTGGGAAGGAAGGCCCGAATTATGTTTCAGAATACAATTATTATGATGGAGAGATGCATAATTTTATTCATCTTGGTATCATCGATTGCAATAGAGGTTATATAATGGGTTAAAGATGGGATTAACCATTGATGAGAAGCTGATGGATTGTATTATTTATTTTCAATATGTTTAATGGATGATGGATGGGTTTCTTGTTTATCTTCATTACATTCCCATTTAATTACGTAGATGAATGTGATTGGTTTCATTTATTCTTATGATGGTGGTTTAATGGGTTTTCTTGAATTCCTAGAATTGGAAATAATTCTAAAAATGAATCAATAAATATTTAAACTAGGGGATTGGATGACGATGGAATGAAAATTCTTAAAAAATAATGATCTTGATAAACCAGGTCTTTAGTTTGAATATACACATGGTGGTCAGGGAAATTGCTGTTATGATGTAATGGTGCACAATGACTTCTGGAATAATGTTAAATAGTTAATTAATGACTAATGAATTAATTAACATAAAGTGATTTTTTAATTCAAGAAGTAATTGATGTTTCTCTTTTATATACATGTGTGCTTATGGGATATATGGTCCTAACTATGATAGTTGGGAATCTGAGCGACGTTAGATATAATTGAGTATAAGACAAGTTTATTCCCATAGTGTGGTTGTGAGATATATTATATCATACATGTTCTGTGAAATCTATGCTACCCCACCCATGTTTTTTTGGAAAATGAAACCTTTTGAACCATGGGTGGGTTTTTTTCTCTGACATCTATGTTAGAGGATGTATAGATTACAACCCCCCTGTAGACCCTCTCTCTTCTCATGGTAGTTATTTGTATTGGTATGCCCAATGGACAGACATCCCATATACATATGTAAAGGCATGTGATAGACTGTGGTTATTTTATACAAATGTATTTGAATATATATTGTCTAAAGGATTGTTATAGTTATGATGTCTATAGGATGTGATGGCTTAAGGTACGTACTCGATGTGTGGGTTGTAATAGATTTATGTACAAAAAATGTAGTTTGATATATGTTATACAAGTTGTGGTGATTTATAGAAACTACTTAGTTACTATATGTTTTTTGTTATGGGATGGTGTGGTTTTGTGTTGCATGAGGTGCATGTAGTGGTGCCCTGACCATGTGTTTTTGGGATGACATAATTTTAGAGAGAGATTCTAAAGATGTGTTATGTTGGGGTAGAGTAGAAAAGTCATTGGGAAGCAAGATAGGGGTACCCATAATTTTGTATTATTATATTATATTCTATCATGTATGAACTACATGGAGAATGATATCCACAGTGAGGTTGGGATGTTAGTATTCCTATTTAAGGGATGACTTACCTATGCTTTAGCATGATTTCTTTATATTTTTTTCGAGAGATTATGGGGAGGATCCTATTGAGTATACTGTTATACTCACCCTATGTATATATAAAATATTTCTATGTTCACTGTAGTAGGTTGATGATCGGGATGGGTGTCACTATATCAGGGTTTTTATGAGTTCTGTGGGCTTCATGCTCACTGTTGTCTTTATGCATTTCATAACTGTTTTTTTTTCATTTCTGTTGTTTAGTACTATATGAAGTTTTATGGTTTGCTTTATTTTTCATTATATATATATATATATATATATATGTCTGAGTAGGTGTTTGTTTTTTTTACCCTTCTTATCTCTCTCCTCTGTATGTTTCTCTTGGAGGGTAATGCCCCCCATATGCATATTTACTATACACTCAATGGTAGACAAAAACTCGAGGCCTACTAGAGGTGAGACATAGGAAATAACCATATCTCTCCCCTCATTGCGGTATATTTGTAGGGAGGGGTTCATTAAACCATTAGTTTATAGGTTTTATAAATCAAATTTTTGTTATTTCCAATATGTAATTTCATTATTATTAAGGTTGTAGGGTTCTTCAGCAATAATGGGAAATGATAAAATCATTACATTGAATATCAACAAATAAGAATTAACACATTGAAAATAACATAAAAAATATATAATGAACATGTGAATATCCTTAAATTTCAAAAGTACCCATAAAAAATATATTATATTTATTTAATTAATTCTTTATTAATACATATTTACCACATGTTTTAATTTCATCATAAACTATGCGCACTCAATAATTCAAAACAACATATTTAAGAAAAATAAATGAATATTTTTAGAAGGAAACACAAAAAGTCATCCATGAATATAATTCATTGATATATAAGAAGAATTTTGAAATCCAATACCTCAATTAGGACAAAAATGATCCCCAAAAAACATACAAGAAGATTCCTCCAACATATGACATATCACCCCAACAAATTAGATAGACACAACACATTAAAACAAAGCACAACCATTACAAAATCCTTCCAAAATAACTGTGAATGAGATAATAAAATATATGAAATTTTCACATCAAATCAAGGAAGAATTGACCAAATATATGAAATTCCTATGAATCAACTACAATAATCTAGAATATTTAAGAAGAGAACTAAATATCTATTTGTATCAAATACGTAAAATGAAATATGTTGGGATTATTGATTTAATAAGGAAAAAAGAAAACATAATCTTCACAATGTAATATTTACAACTGAAGCATATTAGTTCTAAGTCCAAAAAATCTATTAAAATCTCCCAATGATCTCACATATATTCACAAAAAATCTCATGGTCAAAATATTTTAATAAACTAATGAATCATTGGAAGGACCCATCCTTAAACATTATATATCTAAATAACATTAAACAAGAATTAAATATTTTACATTCCAAACTTTATTTTAGGATTATAGTTTTAGAGTGTTAGTTTATATATATTATATAACAAAACCATATATTTATAAATCGGAAACATCGTATTAGTATCAATTTTTGCTTAATATGTAGAACTTTTAAAATAAGACATGATTTTTTCCATGAAAAATCATCAAAAAATTTAGCATGACATCATCCTTTCTCTTAACCATACATAAAAACTATTAAAATAATTTTTAAACTAATAATGAGAACAAAACTATTAGTACGATACATAAAACAAAATAAAGAAACCCATCAGTCCATTAATACATATAATAATTTTCCATCTCAATGTAATATTTATGCTCAAAAGAAGCATTTTTATTCAATAGAAATCACCTTCACTGCCCAAGGATTTTCATAAAACATTTCATAAGAAAAATATTGGAAAAATAAAAAAAATAAAGTTTTATTTTAAAACAATAAAACCCATAAAAATAATTTTCATAAAAGGATACCTCTTTTCTTAGAAAGCAAATCATATTTCTTTTTAATAAAATATAATTTACCTCACATATTGAAAACAAATGATTTACCTAGATACACATTAGAAAGAATAAAATTTTAATGTAGGTATCATTGGAATTCATAATCATAAAACCGTTATAGATTCATTAAAAAATTTACTAACCATAAAACAAACATCCAATATATTTCTCTGGAGAACATAATCCATACAGAACACATTGGAGTGCTATCTGTTAACACCCATCTATAAGCTATACTAGGATCACCAATGAGTTATAATAGACCCCAACCAATTGTATAAATAATATTCAAGGACCATATATCAAATAATAAAATTTATGAATTCATATTTTTTATCATAAAACACTTGAAACGGTATTTTAAAGACATATGAAAAATTATTTCATATATTCAAATACCCTCTTCCTTAAAAAAACACTTTCAAATACCAAAATACACAAAAAAGTGAATGATGGTTTTTATTTTAATAAAAAATGAAATATTATAATGAAGTATAAACATAAAGTAATGGTTATAGTGGTGGATGATTTCTTTATCACTATATTAATTAACATATAACATTTATTTTATCTTTTTATCTAAACATTCTATATAAAAACTGTAAATTGATTCCTTTTTAAAAACATTGAAATAAAGTTAAAAGTTAAATAAAATATCAATTATAAATATTATATTTCCTTATAAAACATTAGTAATTTGAAAAATATGGAAATGGAACAAAAATAATTTAAAAATAAACAAATAAATTAATTCTTTGAATAACGTACCTTAACTAATCCTTTATAAAATTTCCTTTAAAAAACTTTTAAATAAAATATAATATGGTTAAAAATAACCTTTATCCCCCATTAATGAATAAATAACAATTTTCCTGAAGCATTTATTAGAACAAATACATGTAAGATAATGATTTATAAATTTTATCATTAAAACTTTTAACATGAGATTTTATGTTAAATTAACCTTTACGTAGAAGTTAAAAAAGATTATTTTTCTAAAAATTCTAACGAAAGTCAAATTTGGTGAAAATTATTTTTATCAAACATTAAAAAATATATAATAATTTCTTGACACAATTAGAATAATAGGGATATGAAAGGGTAATATTTATAAAATAAATATTTAAAACATTTATAAATAGTTATTAAGTTAATGTGCACCTTATATAAAACCTAAAAAAGATAAATTATCTAAAAACATTATAATGAATGTGAAATATGGAAAAAATGACCTTTATAATCCATTTATTAATAAATAATAATTTTATTTAAAAATTTATATGGTCTCAGACCTAATAGAGAATTCTTTAGAAAATAAATATTTAGAATATTTTTTAATGAAGTTTAATATTAAAATATCTATTTACACTGAGTCTTATTCACCATGTACGTTATTTATCTTAATCAATAATAAACTTATATTATTTATTTTATTTCATAAGATCATGTTGTAGGTTTATTCTTCATTTTATTTTACCTCTCACCATGCTATACATAACTAGATAATAATTTTTGTTCACTTCAGAAAATTTGACATTATTAACTTAAATGTCAAAATGAAATCGGTAGGTTGACTAGGGTCTAAGAGGTCATTATATAAATATATAAATAGTAATAATAATTAAATAATTATCACATTTACACATCAATTATAATTTTAAAACACATCATTACTGTTGGTTATGAAATATAAACTATGTTACAATCTTGAAGATGGTAGGTCGTGCGTATGCATGAGTAAAATTTCCAATTTTCAAAGATCTTTATGGAATGAAGGTATGTATTATTTTAAATTTCTAGAATAATTATAAAATTATAAATAAAATATTAATTATTTTAAAATAATTATATATATCATCCATTTGATGTTGTGATGAAAATGGAATCACATCACTTCGTGGTGGCAGTAGTCCACACGTACGTAGAAATGATGTTTTCATTTTTTAGTGCAAGTAAAAAATGATATTTATATATATTAAGATCGATAAATAATTCACCAATATCATATTGATTTATGTAATATCAAATATATTCTGTTACATTATCTTTTTTACATTCAATTTAAATCATTATTGAAAAACGAATCACATTGCTTCATGTGACAGTGGTCCTCCGTACACATGAACGTTGTTACTGAATCCCCAAGAAATGGAAATTTAGAAGGTATTTATGATATATTAATTATAAAAGTATAATTACATTACAAATATAAAATACAATCTTTAAATAAATCATTATAACCATCCATTATAGGTGATAATGATAAGCGAATTATATTAGATTGTGAGGTGGTAGTTAACCATACAGAGAAATGATGGTTTTGATTCACAATTGATGGAAGTGAAGATAGTTTTTCAATTTTAGATTAACATAATAAAATATTATTATATTAAATATATTGGTTTTTATATCTCTATAATATAATAAAACATAAATTATTTTGAAAAAGAAATTAAATAAAAACACAATTAAGAACGACACCTAATCTTTGGAAAACCTCGTAAGGTATACACTAAAATCATCCCTAGATTAGTTTTATAGTCACATAATGGATTCAATTTTGTGTTTAAATAATTAAGAAAGTTATTTGGGTATTTATTTCTTAAACAAAATTCTTTTTAAGGGGTGTTTCATAGAGAAGAGGGGGTGACCTTTTATAAGTAAGGTAAGTGGAACACTTAAAAATTTTCAAATAAAAATGTGTACCCATGTTTTTTACACGAAACAAGGATAAAAATAAATTATAGAGGATTATAAGAGATAATACATAAATATTTCGATAAAATATAATTTATTCAAGTTTTTAGGTTATTTAACACTTATATTTTTTGTTTAACCCCTCGGCCAATCTATTTTCCCCTTTACCATGGTAATAGTTATTTTCTACTATTTTCACTATTCATTAATATATTTTGTTGTTGAAATTATTATATAATTTAAATTATTTTTACTATAAAATTTTTTTACTCAATTTTAAAACAATCAATTAACATAATTTTGATTATTTAATTTAAAATTAAAACCCCTCAAACCTGATAGAGAAGTAGATTTCCAGAAATATATTTTTCAAGCGTAATTTTATTTCAATATTAACATTATGACTAGTAATAATCATTGTATGAATTTTAATTGATTTTTATTTATTTATAATATATAAATTTTAATTAAATAATTCATGTTTAGAGGTTATTTTAATTTTTTAAAATATGGAAAATTTATGAACTTTAAAATTGTTTTCAGAAAAACCGATTTTTAAATCCAAAAATAAATATACACTATAATCCAATAAAAAGATTATTAAAAACTATTTAAGTTGATTAAATTTAACTAAAAAATAAATTTTTACATTAAAAAATATTCAAAACATAAAGGAACATTAAAATTTCTTAATTTCTGTGAAAATAAATGATATTTTAACGAAAATTGTTAATTTTTTACTATTCATTGAGAAATCCAAATTTTCAGAAAAATCGCAAAATTTCACTCTAAGATAATTTTAATATTTTGATTTGAAAAATAAATTTCAATTCCTCAAATAAATTTTCTATAATTTCTAAAAATTAATTAAAATATTTTTTTATCAAAAATTAATAAAAATAATTTTTGAAAAAAATCATATTTTTGAATAATTAAACAAGATAACTAAAAAATTAGTAGTTATTTACTAAGAAATTATAAATCATTTATATTTAGTAGGAAATATATATATATATATTTCATAAGGTATTTAATCCTTTTCGTATAACCAAATTAATTCGTAGTTTATAATTTTCTTGTATTTTGTGGTGTTTTTATGCTCGGTTTTGTGTGTCCAACATGAGATAGAACATAATGTTCTTTTCAAATCATGGGATGTTATATCATACATAAATTAAAAAAATTATTCCTTTCAATTTTAAAATTTTATCCATAATCAAACATTTTAAAATTTGAAATACTTTTCTTGAGGATACACCTCATTAAATGGTTAATAAAACTTCATCTAGATAAGAGTGAAAAAAAGTATAAAGATCAACTGGAATAACACATAATTGCTTTACAAATAGAATAACATTTATGGGAATTTAATATTTGAACATGGAATATAATTTTAATTCCCAAATAATGATGTAGAGTGATATAGATCATTGATTACAATAAAATAAATGATCATGGGAAATTAAACATCCACAAAATCATAAAAAAAGAGGTACAAAAAAGACCATCATTACATAAGAAATAAAAAAATAAGATGAAATTTTCATTATCAATTTCCTTTTCCTAGGGTTGAGGAATTAGTCACAATATATACTAAGAATATAAGAAAATATACTTAATTGAAATTATTAATTTCATCCATTAATAAATTTCCATTACATTATGATCTGTTTCTTCAAAAGATGAGTACTCAAGATAAATATTTCATTCTTGAAGCACTTAAATAAAATTTTAAAGGATTAAAAAACCATAAAATGATTAAAATATATTCCTAATATATTTATAAATTAACCAAAAAATAAATGGTTATCACAAGGTAATACAATTCCCAAAAATTATAATGATTTATATAATGAAAGAAAACATTAATCTTTTAGACCTTAATAATAACACCAATCATTTAGATTAGAAAATTTGAAAAATAAATATCATTTAAATTCCCAAAATTTTTCCTAACTATAACATAAATCCATGAATTATTAGGGTTTTATCACATTTTCTTCTATTATGGATTTAATATTTATCACCAAAATACACTAATCTCTTTTCATGAACTGTCGTAGTGGGGATCATGTTGTGACTCCCCATGCCTGCCCCCAATAAACCAAGGGTTGGTGACTAGCAACGAGTATGTAGAGACCCGAATCTTGACGTACATGGACATTAAATTACTTTTGCAGAATACTTAGTACATAACAAAAACACACAGACAAGGATCATAATAGTTTAGTGTCTTTGGAAACTCGGAATATAATCTTCTAATCGTGGTGAAAGATCTTCAACATCTTCTATAAAGATCATCCTTTTTTTACCTAAAACCTTTCTTTATATCATGGGGAAAAGAAAACATAAAAGGGTGATCTCAAATGCTCAGTAAGGGTAAACAAAATAAATATCAATCACATCATATTCATAAGAACATAACATTTTGGAAATCTTAACCTGCAAAAGAGAGCATAATTTCATAACATGGGATAAATCATAGTAGTGAAATGAAATGCCAATAATCATAACATAAAACATGAAACATTGTGTCATACACACAAACTCATATAGAATCATATCTTATTAGTCAAGACTCATTTCCAAGACTATCATAGTGGACAAAGTCCATTTTTTAACCGAGTCACCCTCGTTTCAGTCCTGTTTCACTGAACCGGTATAACCTACCGTTCCAGCCATGTCTACCTCATGAGATATAAAATCATAACCCAATGCATTGTAGGGATATATATTTCCCACCCATCTCATAATGACACCACTCTTATGTGTGCCGCAAAATCATAAATTATATATCATTGCATAACCCATGTAATAAAAATGGAATTCTTAAACATCGTGACATCATAAAACAATTCATATAAGATAAATGAATTTATAAAAATAAATCCATCACAACATAATCAAATCAATGTAATGATAGGGATAGAATCATAACCCTATATTATCTTAGATGGAAAATAATTTTGGTAAAACACTTGAACTCCATTCTTGAGGAAAATATCATTTCTACTTCAAAAACGTTTTTCTATTCTTAACATGTCATACAATTTTAAACTATAAGAAGTTGATTAAAAATAAACTTGAAAACTTGTAAAGGATGCTTCTTGGAAATAATGTTTTAAAAATCCATTCATGCCGTATAAGTTAAAAAAACATTCTTCTCGTACTTTTGTCGGAGAAGTCAAAAAGTACCTCATACGAAAAACGGAAAAGATTCCTTTCATATATTTTACTAAAAACTCACCGAAGGGTAAAAATGGATTTAAAAAATTTTAGGTGGGTGGAAATAATATTACATATTTAGGAAACATGGATGTGGATGATAAAATACACCCCAATAATTATGAAGGTATAAATAATCTCGGATAAAAAATGAGATTGTAATATTTACCTTAACCTTATGTCCGATATGATTTGTACGTATCTGAACCTCCTGTATAATGATTTAAATAATTTCATTAACTTATTACAGAATCAAATGCATTGTTATGATATCATATATGGTTCACTTATGACTTTATATTACCCGTTCTTTTGTAAATTCCATGTTAAAGAAGCGTTTTGGGTAAAATCATTTCATTTATTGTAGGTGTTTGGACTTGTTGTTCTTGACATTATTTTTACTTATATCATGATTTACTTAATTCCAGAATATAAAACATGATTTCAATATCATATATATTCAGTATATATATATATATATATATATATATATAATAGATAGATAAATGAAATGAAACACACCGTTCATGGAGACGGTAGTCCGTACGTACGGATGAACGCTGTTTTCCTCTCCTTATTGTCTTGAATGGAAGTAAGTAGATGATGTACATATATATATATACATAAATCCAGTAGATTTACCATGTCATTTATTTCATTATTATTCATTATATATACTTTATAATCATTCTGTAATGGTTAACATGGATAAATAATCTCATCACGTCGTGGAGACGGTAGTCCGTACATACGCATGAGCGATGATATCATTCCCATGGTCGTGGAATTGTGTTGAAGTGTATGTATACTATTTCAGTATCAATATCACTTTATAATAATAATAATATATAGTTACTCATTACACCATTATACCCATCCAATTAAGGTGGTTACGGAAAATAGATTACACCACGGTGTGGAGACGGTATTCCGTACGTACGCACGCGTGGTGATTTCCATTTTCCGTAGGACGGATAGAAGGTTAATTAGAGTTGTTTCATATTTATAATAACATATCAATATATAAGAAATACTGATGTTATTACTTTACCATGAAACAACTAAAGAAGAAGAAGTTGAAGAAGAAAGAAATTGAAAAAGATCGGTAATGGAAATTACCTCTTTTTGACGCGCCTTCACATAACCTCCACTTAAAGAAATAAGGATGGTCTTTGAAGAAGAGCAGGACCTCTAGGATGATACTAGGGAAGTGGAAAAGTGATTTTGGCAGGGGTTGGCCGAGGTTGAATGCTCAAATTGGAGTGAGGAGGAGAGGGAGGAGGTTCCCTTTTATAAGGTAGGAGAGGGGCACCTTAGGAAAATCTCAAAATATTATTTTATATTAAGGTCAAATTCGGTTTATAATGGTTCCAAACGGTCTTATTTAGAAGATAAATTGGGGATGGGTCGAAATCCTCTCATCCAATAGGATTTAGACAAGTTTAGGTTATTATTTTAACCTTATCAATTATATTTAACTCTAAGTTAAATAATTTAACTTTTACCGTGTCTTTTTGTTTTCTTACACTATATGGTTAATAAACTTACCATAACAAGCCAAACGAACCCCATGTTGTGTAATATTAATATATCTATCCTTATCTAAGTCATATGGCCGAACATTAGATTTTTAGGAATAAAATAACAATTAATAACAGATTGATTAGTTAGAAAAAAGGTAATTAAACCAATAATAACATGTCATATTAACATATACAATTTGTTATGTTCATAAAATGTCTTAAATTGCATTTATTTGGGTATTTATAACATCAATTATGTGAATATTTCATTAATAAGACAATTTATGCATCATCTTTGTGTCATACTAAATGATAATTATTTGATCCTTAAAAATTATAAATAAATTCTTCTAATGTAGATAATTGTATAAGATTTTTGGAGACTATTCATGTTCGAAGATTCATAAAGTGTATCAGTAAATAAAAATTATTAAACTTATAAGATTTAAGAAAGTGACATGTTGTCACATTCTTTGGTTTTAATAATAATTAACTTATTTTCATGGAAAAAAGTCCATTAAATGAATATAATCCGACCCTTAGGTGATATGGGTCGACTTTTGGTCATCCAATAGGATTTTCCAAGTGTTAGGGTAATTTTATAATCTTATATTTACCCTTAATTACCCGATTTACCGTTAATTATAGTAAATAAAATTTACCATAGTTACTATTCACAATGCCCAAAAAAAAAAGTAGCTTATTAACATAATTTGGAACCACTGATTCCAAATATGGAATCCATTTTTCCAAATTCTATACACCGAAGTTGCAAAAATTAAATTAAAATTAATCCTGTTGTCGAAAGAAAACGAGTTTTTCTTTAAAACATTGCAAAAGATTGAATTGATTTAACCTACGAATTCAAGGAAAAATAAATACCAATGACATACATTATATTAAATGGTAAAAATATATTATATTTATACTTTAAAAGAATTCAATATTATAATTTAACCATATAAGATATTACGATGAAAAAAGATGTTTTTAATTAAAATATACTGTGTTTTTACTATTCATTAAAATATGAAAGTCATCAGAATAAAATGAAAAATTTATCCATATTAAATTTTTATTTCTTGATTCCAAAGAATAATTTTATTTTGTCAAATGGAACTTATAAACATGTCAAAAAATAGATTTAAAGTGTGTGCGCCATCAAAAGGCGGCAAAATTGCATTTTTTGAAAAATACTTATTTTACCCGAAAAATTTATTTTGTTCTTATAACATGTTCTAGAAAATGTGTAAGATGAATAATAATGTTATAAAATTCAAATTTTAGTAAATAATATTCATAACGGCTAGTTCATAATAATATTATAATAATATATCGTTGGTTTAGTAAAACCCAGTATTGCGTACAACACACGCTATCGAGGAAGGTCGTGATTGCATGTAATGCAATCCAAGTCAGGGTTGCATGTTGTGAAATAATCCTTCATTGTTTTGTATAAAAGAATCCAATAATATTTCATTTATACAATGAATATATATATATATACAGTCAATGTTGCGTAGAATAACCATTATCAAAATTGTGTGTAACACGATCCAAGAATAGTGTTGCGTATACTGCAAGCTAATACGGTGCTGTGTATAGTGCAAGGTAATCTGGGTGTAGCATAAAACACAAGACATTAATGAAATTAAAAGAATATAAAATCTCGGGGTGTTACATTCTACCCCCCTTAAAATGAATTTCACAGTCGAAATTCATCGGGGTTATAAATGGTTTACTACTCGAAAGTTTGTTTAATATAAACCCACATCATAAAAAGGAATACCAAAACATGGCATTAAAAACTAAATTATGAAATGTAATAGTTACCCAAATTAACTCATCACTGGGTTTCCACATAGGAGAACATAGGTGAAAATATGGATATGGAAGAAAAATCTAACCATCAAGTTCTGATGGAGAGTGGTAGAGAAGATGGCTATGAAAAAGCCAACAATCACAAAGCTATTGATTTGTGATGATCTAAGGTACCATCTGATTCATCAGATATAAGGGAAAAAGGACAATATTTTTGGTTTTCAAGATCATTTCCCTAAAGTTGATGAATTAAAAGAAATACTTGCATGATTTTGGTACAATCTCACTGTTGTTCGTGAATTGAACAATTTCCACTTTATCCCTTAAAGAAATGAAGTTGAATTTGTTATTTGTGATGTGTTAGCAGATCATGTGATAAAATGATGGGTCATTACATATCTTTAAAACAAAAGTTTATCAAAAGTTATAAGTCCATATTATGGTTAAATAAATCGTATATGGTTCCAAAAAATGAACTTATACTTCATATATCATACTGCTTAATAAAATAAAACTAGTTTCTACTAACCAGGGACTTCCTATAGGCCAGTGGTAGGAGATAAAGGCCAGTCACACTTCGGTTGTGGGTTCGATTCCTACGACCTTGTCCGACGCGATGGGATGTCACCCGTCCTGAAGGTTTTCCTTTTTCTAAAACTATATTACTATAACAGCCCATCAATAATATCGAACAAACTTATATCCTTAAACAATACCAACATTTGTCCAACATAATACATTCCAATCATTAGGCTTATCCATAATACTACAGCCCATTCTCATAATATAGTGAAAATGATTACCAGAGATTTAATACCATCTTTGATACCCATATATCATAAGATATGTCTTGTTGGTCACATTCCAAACATTCAAAGGACTTAATCAAGTAATCTCTTGAATACCCATTGAACCTTAGTGAAAACATAAATGTTGTCAAATGTTAACTATTTCCACATACCAAAATCCAAAAATTCTATATACTCAAACCATGATATAACCTTCTCCTTATATCAGTCATGAGATCCTGAATACTATCAAACATTTCATTTTCTCCTTATCCCTTCATTTTGCGCATATCATCTACATTACAAAAATATCTGAATAACCTTTCATGGATACTGGTACCATTAATCATACACATTAAAAACTCAAGGAAATACAACAGTGTAACAATCCTTAGATGTCTCTTTATTCCATAGTACCATGAGATTACTTATACAACATTACACATGATAAACATGTAATCATTCCACTACATTCTTAAACCATTGACCGAGCATCAACAATTATTTCATCTCACATATAATTTGTAGTCTCTTCATCATCATCAACATAAATACTACCCATATGACCATACTGATTCTCTTCATGAGACTTTCCCTTAGGGCATTGGTTTGCATGAGGCCCGTACATTCCACATTTAAAACATTTAACCATTGTTGATGTCGTAGCAATACCATTATCCTCATCCCTAGTGTTAACTGAACCTTTTCCTTTGCACTTACTAGATTTGTGTCCTTCTTTTCCACACCCAAAGCATCTTCCAGTTCCTTTGAAACATTCTCCTTGATGCCCTTTCCCACATGATTTAAATAGGAGAAATTGAACTTTCTTTCCTCTAGGATCATCATGAAACTCCATCTTTCTCTTATTAGCTGAGTCAGGAAACATACCAAATTTTACTTTATTGATCATATTATGAGATTTCTGATTAGGAATAATAATGATGTTTGGACATCCAAATCCAATTTCATTTGGTTGCTCATGAAGAATATCATTCCATTGTCCATCATATCTTCCGTTATCATGAATCATCTTGTTTCCAGCCATATTCTAAAACCCAAAAAGAATAGTGTGAGAGGATAAATTCATAATAAAGGGGGAGTAACTTCAATACATAACATCTTTTGTTTAATCTAATATCGTTAGCATAGTTCTAGGACTATATCCTATACATATACTTATCCTTAGGAACATCCCTAGACATACCATAGAAATATCTCTAGGGATCTCACTAACGTTTTCGCATCCTAGTTCCTAAAGGTTGACTAAACCTTTCCTATGATACCAACTGTAGAGACCCGAAGCTTGACATACTAGGACATTACATTACTTTTGTGGAATACTTAGTACATAACAAAAACACACACACACAAGGATCGTAATAGTTTAGTGTCTTTGGAAACTCGGAATATATTCTTCTAATCATGGTGAAAGATATTCAACATCTCCCATAAATATCTTCCTTTTTTAAACCTAAAACCTTTCTTTATATCCCGGGGAAAAGAAAACATAAAAGGGTGAGCTCAAATGCTCAGTAAGGGTAAACAAAATAAATATCAATCACATCATATTCATAAGAACATAACATTTTGGAAATCTTATCCTGCAAAAGAGAGCATAATTTCATAACATGGGATAAATCATAGTAGTGAAATGAAATCCCAATAATCATAACATAAATCATGAAAATTTTTGGCATACACACATAATCATAGAGAATCATATCTAATTAGTCAAGACTAATTGCCAAGACTATCTTAGTGGAAAAAGTCCATTTCTGAACCGAGTCACCCTTGTTTCAGTCCTGTTTCATTGAACCGATATAACCTACCGTTCCAGCCATGTCTATATCATGAGACATAAAATCATTACCCAATTCATTGGAGGGAGATATAGGTCCCACCCATCTCGTAATGATACCATTCTTATGTGTGCCACAAAATCATAAATCATACATCATTGCATAACCCATGTAATAAAAATGGAATTCTTAAACATCGTGACATCATAAAACAATTCATATAAGATAAATGAATTAATAAAAATAATTCCATCACAACATAATGAAATCACTGAAATAATAGTGATATAATCATAACCCGATATTATCTTAGATGGAAAATAATTTTGATAAAACACTTGAACACCATTCATGAGGAAAATATCCTTTCTACTTCAAAAACATTTTTCCTTTCTTAACATGTCATACAATTTTAAACTATAAGAAGTTGATTAAAAATAAACTTGAAAACATGTAAAGTAAGCTTCTTGTAAATAATGTTTTAAAAATCCATTCATGCCGTATAAGTTAAAAAAACATTCTTCTCGTACTTTTGTCGGAAAAGTCAAAAAGTACCTCGTACGAAAAATGAAAAACGATTCCATTCATATATTTTACTAAAAACTCACCGAAGGGTAAAAATGGATTTAAAAAATTGTGGGTGCATGGAAATAATATTACATATTGAGGAAACATGGATGTGGATGATAAAATACACCCCAGTAATTACGAAGGTATAAACAATCTCGGATAAAAAATGAGATTGTGATATTTCCCTTACCTTATGTCCGATATAATTTGTACGTATTCGAAACTCCTGCATAATGATTTAAATAATGTCATTAACTTATTACAGAATAATATTCATTGTTATGATATCATATATGGTTCAGTTATGACTTTAAATTACCCGTTCTTTTGTAAATTCCATGTTAAAGAAGCGTTTTGGGTAAAATCATTTCATTTATTGTAGGTGTTTGGACTTGTTGTTCTTGACATTATTATTACGTATATCATGATTTACTTACATAAATAATATAAAAAATGATTTATATATCATATATATTCAGTATATATATATATAATAGATATATAAATGAAATGAAACACACCCTTCATGGAGACGGTAGTCCGTACGTACACATGAACGCTGTTTTCCTTTCCTTATTGTCTTGAATAGAATTAAGTAGATGACATAGATATATATATACATAAATACAGTAGATTTACCATGTCATATATTTCATTATTATTCATTATATATACTTTATAATCATTCTGGAATGGTTAACATGGATAATGAATCTCATCGCGTCGTGGAGACGGTAGTCTGTACGTACGCATGAGAGATGATATCGTTCCCATAATTATTGAATTGAATTGGAGAGGATGATACAATATATCAGAATCAGTATGATGTTATAATAACTATGTATATTTATTCATTACACCATTATACCCATCCATGTAAGGTGTTGGTGGAAAAACAGATTACACCACGGCGTGGAGATAGTATTTCGTACGTACGCACGCGCGGTGATTTCCTTTTTCCGTAGGATGGATAGAAGGTTAATTAGAGTTGTTTCATATTTATAATAACATATCAGTATATTATAAATACTGATGTTATTACTTTACCATGAAACAACTAAAGAAGAAAAAGTTGAAGAAGAATGAAATTGAAAAAGATCGGTAATGGATATTACCTCTTTTTGACGTGCCCTCACTTAACCTCCACTAAAAGAACTAAGGATGGTATTTGAAGAAGACCAGGACCTCTAGGATGATACTAGGGAAGTGGATAAGAGATTTTTTCAGGGGTTGGACGAGCTTGAATGCTCAAATTGGTGAGAGGAGGAGAGGGAGGAGGTTCCCTTTTATAAGGGAGGAGAGGGTCACCTTAGGAAAATCTCAAAATATTATTTTATATTAAGGTCAAATACTATTTATAATTGTTCTAAAGGGTATTATTTTGAAGATAAAGTGGGTATGGGTAGCAAATCTCTCATCCAATAGGATTTAGACAGGTTTAGGTTATTATTTTAACCTTATCAATTAGATTTAACTCAATGTTAAATAATTTAACTTTTACCGTGTCTTTTTGTTTTCTTACACTATATGGTTAATAAACTTACTATAACAAGCGAAAAATACCCCAAGTTGTTTATTATTAATATATATATCCTTATCTATGTCATTTGGCCAAACCTTAGATTTTTAGGAATTAAATAATAATTAATTATATAATATTTGTTTTAAAAACTATTTTATGTCAATTTTGACACTATTAGTAATTGATTTTTTTGAAACTCATAACAGATTTAGTAGTTAGAAAAAAGTTAATTAAATAAATAATAACATGTCATATGAACATATAAATTTTGTGAAATTCAAAAAAAATCTTAAATTACATTTACTTGGGTATTTATATAATCAATTATGTCAATATTTCATTAATAAGAAAATTTCTGCATCATCTTTGTGTCATACTAAATGATAATTATATAATCTTTAAAAATTATAAATAAATTCTCATGATGTAGATAACTGTATTAGATTTTTGGAGACTATTCATGTTCTAAGATTCATGAAGTGTATCACTAAATTAAAATTATTATACTTATAAGATTTAAGAATGTGACATGTTGTCATATTCTTTGGTTTTTATAATAACTAACTTATTTTCATGGACAAAAGTCAATTAAATGAATCTAATCCGACCCTTAGGTGATATGGGTCGACTTTTAGTCATCCAATAGGATTTTTCCAAGTGTTAGGGTAATTTTATAATCTTATATTTACCCTTAATTACCCGATTTACCTTTAACTATAGTAAATAAAATTTACCGTAGTTACTATTCACAATGTCCAAAAATAAAAAGTAGCTTATTAACATAATTTGGACCCACTGATTCCAATTATGGAATCCATTTTTCCAAATTCAATACACAAAAGTTTCAGAAATTCAATTAAAATTAATCTCTTTGTCGAAAGAAAACGAGTTTTTCTTTAAAACATTGCAAAAGATTGAATTGATTTAACCTACGAATTTAAGGTAAAATAAATGCCAATGACATACATTATATTAAATGGTAAAAATATATTATATTTATACTTTAAAACCATTCAATATAATAATTTAACCATATAAGATATTATGATGAAAAAAGTTGTTTTTAATTAAAATATAGGGTGTTTTTACTATTCATTAAAATATGAAAGTCATCAGAATAAAATGAAAAATTTATCCAAAGTAAATTTTTATTTCTTGATTCCAAAGAATAATTTTATTTTGTCAAATGGAACTTATAAAAATTTCAAAAACTAGATTTAATGTGGGTGCACCATCAAAAGGCGGCAAAACTGCATTTTTTGAAAAATACTTATTTTACCCAAAAAAATAATTTTGTTCTTATACCATGTTCTAGAAAATGTTTATGATGAATAATAATGTTATAAAATTCAAATTTTAGTTAATACTATTCATAACGGCTAGTTCATAATATTATTATAATAATATATCATTGTTTAGTAAATCCCGGTATTGCATACAACACACTCTATCGAGGAAGGTCGTGATTGCGTGTAATGCAAGCCAAGTCAGGGTTGCGTGTTGTGAAAGAATCCTTCGTAGTTTCGTATAAAAGAATCCAACAATATTTCCTTTATACATTGAATATATATATATATAATCAATGTTGTGTAGAATAACCATTATCAAAATTCTGTGTAACACGATCCAAGAATAGTGTTACGTATACTGCAAGCTAATACAGTGTTGCGTATAGCGCAAGGTAATCTTGGTGTTGCATACAACACAAGACATTAACGAAATTAAAAGAATATAAAATCTCGGGGTGTTACATAGTAGTCATATTACTAACATAGGACGCATTTCCTAAAGACCAAGACACACACACACATATCCAAGCTCACAAATTCAGAAATGTAAAAACAACTATGAATGAAAATGCATGCATTCAACTAAACTTAACAAAAATAGTACGACATAAGGTAATGTATGGAACGTAAACATGGACAAAATACAAGCCCACCAACTTTAAGAGTCTAGAAACTAAAAATTCCAACATGTGATCAAGAAAGATGTACAAGAATTACTCTCATTGCTGTAGGAACTCCTCAGCCTCTAAGGAACTCAGAAAGATTGGTCCAGTCCTGGTCCTCCATACACTCCGTCAAAAGGCTGCTCATCTGTACAAGACACGAAACATGTGGGAAAATCCCGTGTATGGGTGAGTATAAAAACTCACAATAGTGGACCCCAATAACCATAAATCAATACACAAGTTAAAGGTAAAATCATCTCTATATAGTATAGGTATAATGAATATATTGAATGAGAAACATTATCCAGATATACTCAAAACCCAAACCCATAGTCTAAAGACAATTCACAAGACTGCATACACATGCTAGGGGTTCAGTTTGAATATTCAATGAAGCACTTTTTCAGGAGAACTCACTCGATGATTCAGATAGTTCTAATGGAATCTGTTTGAGAAGTTCTGTACATTGGGAAAATTCATGAGAGATAGTACACTCATTCTTGGGGAACACACTCTTGATTGGGGAAATATCATGATACACATATGATGATCACATACAGGGCCTTGGAAGATACTATAACTCATCCGGATTCATATTCTATATAGAGGATCAACACCCTATAGTATTATTCATATTGATACCTGACTCTACATAGGGTCAAGAATGTATAGAGGATCTCGCTCTGGGCCTCTCAGTTGGATACCTGACTCTTTCTCGGAAATTTCTACTAAAGGGATCATACTTATGTGGATAGAAATGATACTTGCCCTTTAGGGGAATGAGAAAAAGGAGAACTCACCCAAACAAAACATGTCCAAGAAATTATGGACAAGAGGATAATGTCATGTTCTAGGATATAAACAATGTGTAAAAGGGGTCACACGACATGTCTCATGAATCCAGGTACTACTTCTGTGTAACGGACCGAGTCAGAGGGGACATGAAGTATAGAAAAGTAAGTACATGGAGTGTAGGACATACAAAATATCATGTCCAAGATACCCAGGTTCCTTCGGTGTTTGTGGTTGTGTGCCAGTACTCTTCTTCAACTCGTGTGTTCCATCCCATGTAACCAGTACACAGGGTGATCCGTGCAGTTGGCCTGGTCTGGCCATGTGGTTGAGTATGAATCTGTGTACTCCATCCAAAGTCTGTTTGTCGTCTGATTTATGTTCCAAATAATGCATAAGGACCCACATGTCATGTTCTTTAGAGACCACACCATGTCATCACATCTTGCATCACAGAACCCTGGCCTCTATTGAGCTGGTCCCACAAAACGTGTTCTTTAGAATACTTGTCGTGTATTCCAGAAATTTACAGAATCATTCTCCTTTACTGGTGTGCCTTAAATGATGCTCCACTCTTCATTATGGCCATTTGATCACCATGAAAATCGAGGGTTAATGGCTCTACAAAATCACGAAGTCTATTACGTTGGTTTGATGTCTCCCATAGACCCCTAAAACATGTTTCAATTCACCCGCATAACGAATGATCGATGAATGAGAACTCTCGAACCATGTCGATTTGTCAACCTCTATCATCTTCAAACCTCCACCGGGTTGTCACGATGACATATCTCTATTTTGGGATCATTTTCCAAGAAACGGGCACACAGGGATTCCTAGTTCGTATCCCTACAAAGAATGTGACAAACATAGGTTGAGAGAGGAAATAAATCCCTTAATACCAAATTTAGGAACAAACCTCCATCTTCATTCATCACGGCATTGATCCTCTCCCGTTATATTGATTAAACAAGGAAAATTAAAAACATAACATGTGAAAAAAAATCTCATGAACGAACCTAATAAATCCCTCCCATAAGAATGACGATGTGCATGTCAACCTGTTTTTGGGTTGATTCACATTCATCATTAAATTCAAAGAACGTGGAAGAAAACAACTTTAAAACATAACCCCTTCCTCTATAAATTATCAATCTCTAATGAATGGATTGTTCTGCCTTCATCGCAGAGATCCTTTGACTCCATTGGCTAAGATATTCGAACCATTCATTAATCTCCATTCATTGTTGAGAGTTTTCTCCAAATCTCCATGATTTCTACAGAGTTTTACCCAATTTTTGACCAACAATATTCATTAAATTCACCCATTAAGAAGGGGGAGATACATTTCAGCATTCGATTATGATGTGACATTAATGAGTCAGTGCTTCTATTTCAGGGTCATTATGTCATGTAATTAATTATCGAAATAGCTGCCCGATCATTGCACTGCAGCGAACATTTCCAAATAAAATAATGTTAAATTTTCAATTTATTTTATTTTAATTTTTTTTACTTAAAACATCCAAAAATTAACATTTTCCATCAAAACACTTTGGTTATGGTTATGTCCGCTCTTATGTAATTCCATTGTCCCATATGAAACAGTTCCCCCAAATTTTTAATTTAGGCATCCATTTAGAAATTTCAACAACCACACACACATGCCAACTCACTTAACATTATGAAGTTCAAACCACCATTATGGGCTCACCAGGCCCTAGAATTATGTTACATATCTTCGCTTGGTCTTTAAATAATTTCCTATAATATTTAAAAATTATATTCATTGAAAATATGAGACATTACATTCTCCCTAACTTGTGGATTTACATCCCTATGAATCCAAAAAAGGGCTACTAAAAAACGATGTGGGTACCGGGCATGGATCTGACCCTCCAACTACCACGTGATCTCCTGATGGTCCATTTGTTGCCACCAAACAGAAAATTAGGGAATCGATCACCCATGAAGGATCCTCTACAACCAATCCTCGATCTCCACTGGGTACTCAGCAATGGTAGTTCCATCCTCGATGTCCAGCTCACCCCAGTCTATGACATGCGATGTGTCATGCACGTACCTCCTCAATTGTTACATGTGAAAGACATTGTGTATCCTGTGAAACTAAGGTGGTATATCTAAGTGGTATGCCCCCTCTAAAACTCTTCACATTATATAAAAATTCAGATAAACTTTGGAGATAGCTTTCCACCCCAAACAAATTTTTGTAATCCTTTTCGAGGTGAGACCCTAAGAAAGACATGGTATCCCTCCTCGAACTCCAGAGGTCTTCATCGCCTACCACCATAAGACTTCAGCCCGATTTTTTTAGACTCCATTTTCTCTTGGACAGTCAGCACATTCTTAGTGGTAGGTCACAATAGATTTGGACCCATGAGTTCTGACTCCCTGAGTTATTTCTAGAAAAGTAGTGAACGGGAGGGTCGCCCGTGTATGGCCTCGAATAGTGCTATGCCAATGGTGGATTTGTAGTTGTTATTGTACAAAAACTCAACCAGTGGTAGGTGGTCCTCCCAAAAATGACCAAATTAAATGATATTGGCATGCATCATATCCTATAGAGCCTAAATGGTCCTCTCAATCTGACCATCTTTATGGGGATGAAAGGTTCTTCTCAAGTGTCGAGGAGCCCTGAAATCCTCCTGCAATCCCTTCCACAACCGTGATGTAATGTGGAAGTCTCGATTCGAGACTATAGTTGAAGGGACACCATGATGTCAAAATATCTTTTGTACGTAGAGGCGTCCCATTCTCTCTAAGAAACTATACTCCCAAATAGATTGGAAGTGGGTCGACTTGGTGAGTCGAACCATGATCACCGTGACAGAATCATTCCCCAAGGATGTCTGTTGAAATCCTACCATGAATTCATTCGTTATTCCATCAACCTTCTACTCAATAACTTCCATGGGGTGACCTAACCCTGCTAGAAGCTGGTGGTCAGCCTTCACTTGCTGGCATGTAAGGCATTGTTAAATGGAATTTTCTACTACCTTCTTCTTTTGTAACCACTAGAACAACCATCAGAGATCCTAGTACATATTCCTCACGCCAGGGTTTACCGCCAAGAGGAATTTATGAAACTCCATTGGGACCTCCTCTTGAAACTCCATTCGTACAATAGTGGGTTCTCTGAAAAGAACAATGTTCTCCCCACCTTGTGAATATCCATTAGGACCATGTCCAATGGGTAACTGTGAACGTAAAGCCTCGCAGTCGATGTCCCCAAGCTGTGCATCCCTAAATCTTTGTAAGAGTGTACGAGTGACAAATATTAACTGAAGGAATGTTGCGTCATCTCTATGCATGAAGGATAACTGTAATGCGGCCAAATGCTCTATCTCCTCACTCAACAGCTGTGAGCTCGATCTTCTACTAAGATAATATTCCACCTTGTTCCCCTTCCCAGGAGTATAGATGTTCTCAAAATCATAGTCATGTAGAACCTCTATCCAGTGCCTCTATCTCATATTTAGATCCTTATGCGAGTAGATTAATTTTAGGATCTTATGATCATAGTAGATGATAAATTTCATTCCCATAAGGTAGTGTTTCCACATATTCAATGCGAAGACTACCACTGCCAACTCAAGATCATGGGTCACATCGTTCTTCTTGTGCGGGCCTTGCTGGCACAAAACATAAGAAATCATTTTCAGTCCCAGCATCAGGACACATCCAAGACAAGTCCCTGATGCATCACAAAAAAACTATATACTCAACACCCTCCTCTATCAATCTCAGGATTGGGGTGATCGTAAAACTCTGTCTCAATGGATTGAAATCCTGCCGACACTTCTCTATCCACATAAAGGGTTTCCCCATATATTCATGGCTGTAATTAGTGCTAATATCTAGGTGAAATCAGGAAGTAATCTTTAGTAATATCCTTTAATCCAAAGAAATCTCGACACCTCTTTCGCGCTCCATGGTGGGTCCCATGCTAACACTGCATCCACCTTCGATGGGTCCACAACTACTCCATCTACTGAGATGACTTGTCATATATAGTGGACATCATAAATCAAGAACTAACACTTCGAGAGTTTCCAATAAAGATAGTGAACTATGAGTACATTTAGAACCATCATAATGTGTATCACATGATCCTCCTATGACACCGAGTACACAAGGATGCCTTCGAGGAAGACTAACATGAACCGGTCTAAATGCAGATCGAAAATCTAGTTCATAAGTTCCATGAACACTGAGGGGGAATTTTTCACATAGAAAAGAATCACCATGTATTAATAGTAACCGTAGAGGAATAAGAATGCCTTTATTGGTACATCATTTTCCTGTACTAGTAATTAGTGGTATCCTGAACGAAGTTCAACCTTTGAGATCCACTGTGCCCCTCATAGCTGATTTGTGATGTCGGCGATCCACAAAAGTGGATACTTGTTCTTACTATCACCTGATTCAGGAGCCTGTAATCCACGTATAACCACAAAATCCAATATTCCTTATTGGAAAACAAAACCAGGGCCACCCAAGTTGAAACATTGGATCTCTTGAAGACCTTTCTTTGCAAATCCTCCTACCGCACCCTCAACTCGTGAAGCTCTGTTTGATCCATTCGATACGCTGGTGAGGATATCAGTGTCTTCTAGGGGTTTACATCGATGAAGAAGTCGATCTCCTTCTAGGGAGGTAGTATTGAAACATATTTGGCAAAGATATACTCATAATCCTCCACAACTAATGGGACCTAGAAGCTCACAACATCTGGTACAACAAGGGTAAGGCTACCCAACACATAAGTGAACGGATGTAACCTCCTATGCATGAGCCTATTATTTGCTGTCTAAGATTCCTTTTCACTGAAAAAGGAAAACTGCATCCCATCACAACAGACACACCACACCCTTCACCTAAAGTAGTCAACTTGGGCATGGACCAAAGATAACCCATCTATCTCGAGAATGACGTCGTAAGGCCTCGATGCTACCACCAAGAGGTTCCAACTGAATCTCTCTCATCCAAGGGTATGAGAACATTGTATGAAAAGGTTCATGATCATAAAGACCCCAATCGTAGGTGTCTCCAAGCATAATGTTTGAGTGAACGGCTCTGCCAGAATCACAAATTTTTGCACAAGACATGTGGTGAGGATGGAGTGAATGTCACATGTGTCTATAGGTATATTATCTAAGGAATATAAGAAACATATTGTACCTCGGACCATCCCTATAGTCCCTAGGTCATATGCCTCAACCACATGCATCTATCCTGACCCTTGTCCCCCAGCTCCCTAATCCTGGTGTAGACCTCATGTGGGTGGTAGTTGAAGAAGATAGAAGTTTTTTCCACCACCTGCAGCTCTCCCTGCTCATCTAATACATCCGCAAATTGGCATGTCTATCTTCTCTACACTCTACCTCTACCTTGGAGGTCTATCCACCACCTCTCTGTCAGCAGCTCTATGGGTCAGATAGTCTCTAGAAAGATGTACCCTACTGTTGAACGAGTAGAATCACCTCTCCCAAGGTTGATTGGATCCGACCTGAGATCCCTGGACTGTAGATCCCCTGTCCAGGGTCCTCCTATAACATCTACCATGACCTGAACCCTATTCCTGACATCAGATTCCTGCTTCCAAGGTCTCAGCACATGTCTTCTTTTGGATTCCTCTTTCCTACCCATCACCTCACGATCACCATGGCATATTCGGGCACTCCATCATAAGTTCAAATTCATAGCGGCACGCCACTAGCTCATATGTCATGTCGTAGTCCTCACTTGATGGTTTTATCTCTAATATACCGATCCTTGATCATATCCATAGAGTACATGGTGAGGTTGGTGAACCTAGATTAATAGTCAAATACCATCAAACTACCCTTATGGAGATAAAGAAGCCCCTGGATATGCATTTATCTCAATGTAACTAGGGAAAACTCCTCCCTAAAAAGTAGGTCAAACTTTTTCCATGAAAGACTTTCCTTGTCACGAGTTTGAGTGGTCAGAATTCACCATCGTCCTACTAAACCCGGATGAATTTTTTGTCATAGGATCACCACCCGTTTCGATGGCATCCATACTAGACAAAATACTATGGTAACCACCTCAAGCCAGTCCTCAACCACCTAAGTTTCATGCTCACATCAGAACATGAGGGGTCTATGTCTCTCGAACTCATGGAGTGTGCTCAACATGAACCCCTTGTCTTTCGGTACTCCTGGTACTATAGGATGCACCACTGGTGGTGGTATAGTAGGTGCACCACCAGGAGGTAATTCTTGGGAAACTGGTCCCTATATTGATGCCTCATCACTGAGGGGTTCATCCTCATAGTGGCACTACTAAATCCTAGCAGGTATTCATCACGGAGGCATCTTGTAAGGAAACAACATGTACCATGGTCAACATGTATATGTGGATAGCTGACAATGATGACATGGAAAATAAAACACATTCCTATATGATGCATGTACCATTATTTTACTTCCCCGAAACTGGTGTTTCCATGTACCATGTAGAAAATCAGGTTATCTGAGCCTTGGTGTATGGATACATAGGCCAACCGCACCAACAGTATATTCTCTGTCATGAAAGACGAGCTCGAAACACTTAACACTGTTTCCTAAACAAAATCTCATAGACTATCAGTACCAATTTAGAACAGACTATCTCTGATCCCACTCTGTCAGGAACAGTCCTAGTGGGGCCCGTGATGCGACTCCCTAAGCCCAAATCCAATAGGCCAGGCGCTAGTGAATAGAACTGAGTAGGCATATTACTATCATGGGAGGCATTGCCTATGTACCAATACAAACAAACACATCTCCAAGACCACAAATTCTAAAATGTAAAAACCACTAAGAAAAAAATGCATGCATTCAACTAAAACCAACCAATAGAGTATGATGAAAGGTAACATAGGGAATGTTACCTGGGGCAGAATAAAATCCCACCAAAACAAGATATTTCAAATTAAATGTCAATCCTGTAAGTAAGGAGGAGGTACTAGGACTTCTGCTCTTTTTTGAAAGAAAATATCAGCCTGTAAGGAACTCAGAAAATTCGTTCTGGTTCTGGTCCACCTAGGACCCCGTCAAAATTATGCCCATCTGCACAAAACACCACACGTGTGGTAAAATATCATGTAGGGGTGAGTATAAAAATACTCAATAAAGGACCTGAAAAACCACAAATCAAACACAAGGTAAAGGTACATTCATCTCTACATAGAATATTTATACTGAACATATAGAAAGGGAAACACAATCCAAATATACTCATTACTGAGACCCGTAGTCTAAAGTCAAGTAAAATTACCAGATACCCATGCTAGGGGTTAATTTTAAAGTTTCCATGAAGTAATCATCCATGGGAACTCACTCGATGTGTCAGATGTCTCTGATGACATATATGCATGAAGTAATGTTCATCAGGAAAATCCATGAGAGCCTGATACACTCATTCTGGGAGAACATACTCCTATGTGGGGAATGATCATGATACATAGAAGATGATCACTTCCAGGGCCTTGGACGATACCATGAATCATACAGATTCACCTTCTATGTAGAGGATCAGTGCCCTTTAGGATTATTCATGTTGATACCTGACTCTACCTAGGGTCAGTAATGGACAGAGTACCTCACTCAATGAATCTCGAAGGTATACCTGACTCTATCTCGGAATGTCCTAGTAAAGGGATCATACACCTACGAATGGAAATGATACATCTACTTCAGGGGAACTTGAAAAAAGTGAACTATCCAAAACCAAACTTTTCCATGTTATTATAAAGAACATGAATCTTCAAGGAAGAATTTTTCCTTAATTATTTGAATTTTACGAGTCTGTAGCTTTTGATGGCACCTGATTCCGAGGCCTAGTGTGCCCGAAATCAATTTCCAAAGTTTTGTTTGGGTACGTTCAGTAAACGTACATGCTCATTTTCCTATATTTTGAACCGGTACTCGGAATTGAATTCCAAGGACACCGATGGATTCGCAACACCGATATTCGCTTACGGGGACCTTTACCGCAGTCAGGTTTTATGCAGGTTGAGTGTTAATAATTGGGGATTTAGATTAAAAGAAATAAAATTTTTAGTACACAATTTTATTATATCTATTTTAGTTATATCCTACAAAGGGGAGTTAAGGGTGGAACCCACATCAACCTAACTTCCCATGTGTGGATATTTGTTGGGTGGGGCCCACACGGGCCCTGACCTTTCACCTCCCATAACTCTCTTCAAACCCCCTTTAACCCCCTTGATCCTTTGAGCTTCCATTTAATGTGACAACTCCACATTAACTCCCCTTCATAATTTCTTGACACCTCCTCTCATTTATTAAGGAGGAATCTCTCCACCTCCCACCTATTGATGTTGCCAACCCATTCAATTAATAGCCTTATTAATTAAGTGGAACCACTCTTTTGAATTATTTTTTATGTTCATGGAAATACAATAAAAATGTAGTTGAGGAGGATATTATAATATTTGGTTAGAAAATATTTGGTAGGGAGATCATTTGGAGATTTGTACGAGAGTTTCATCATTATTCGACGAAGAACAATTCCCTCTTCGATGAAGAACGATCTACGATTCAAAGAACGTGAAGTCTCGGACGCCGTTTCCTCCTCGGACGCAACTCGACGTCCACATAATCGACGTTCGATCACCGCGACGTCATTATCCACAACGTCATCTACCACGACGCTCGTCTTCCATGGCTCGATGACCTACGACATCATTAATCAAGGTAGGGTGGATTGCATCACTTTTATTTGAATATAATTGTTCTTTGATCTTCAGGATACCTTGTTTAGTTTTGGCCGATTGTTACTGCCTAACACAGAGGGCGTGGGCTGAACGAACACGGAACAACGACCCTCCGTTGGACCTTTTTTTGTATGCTATGTAAGCGGAAATGGGAGGTGGTGGTGATGAACGGGAGCGGCCCCCGTGCGTCGACCGCGTGCAGAGGAACCGCAGATCGCAACCACGGGCCGTACGACTGATGAAGAACTGGACGACTAAAGGTAGCCAGTCCTAAGGGAGGATCCTCGGCACCCCACGACGCCACGTTGCAGAGAATCGCGGCCTGCATAGGGTGGGCGACTTCGGCGGAAGAACCGGCTGACCCGTCGGCTGGCCGGGCGGAGGATAGTCGCAACGCCAGTAGGGCGCCGCTCCAAACGAAGCGCGGCCAGCCTATGCGGGCCACTTGATCCAAAAAGGCCGTATAGTTAGGGAGGCTGGAACTTCCAGTTCAGGCAGCCGGGGGTTGTGCCCCCCCCCCGCCTCGGACCGCTCGACCAACCGGCCGAGCCGCTGTCGGGCCACGCCGCGCCGGGCCGGGCCGGGCCGTGACCCCTCAGGCCGGGCCGTGCCCCGCTGGGCTAGGCCGCACCTCGTCGGGCCGGGCCACATGATTCATCAGGATGGTCTGACCAGCTACCGGGTCAGACCCTTCAACTCTGGGTTGACCTGACCCACCATCCCGCGGGGCTTAACGGGTCGGGCCCGTTTTCACATAAACGTGAATAACATGAAAACTGCACGTCCAATCGACGCGCCGTCTACGGAACTGGGACCCTAATGATGAGGATGTCCTTTTTCGATACTCTAAGTGAATTTTGGATGACTTTGGAAAATGTATGGGTTTGGAACAAACATAATTCCAACCGGGCCCTCGGAGCGGAAATACTAATAACTTAAGGACCAGAAGTCCGATTGACGTTCTGTCAACTATGTTGGATTCCTCATGATGAGGCGGTTCTATTGGAATACTCTACATAGTATTAGGATGTGGTTTGAGCATGGTTGGGTTGGATTGTACCCGAAATCCAACCGGGCACCTGGAACGGAAATGCTAATAACACACAGATTAGGCGTCTGATTGATGCACCGTCTTTTGCGTTGAGACCCCTATGATGAGGTGGTATGTTGAGATACTTCCACGTGACGTTACGTGACAATTGAAAGTATCGACCAGTAGCTCATGGAGTAGACCCTCTCAGAGACGAGTGTACGGAGTGCAGAGACCAAGTAGCTGGTTGAGACTTGACGACTGTTGATTGATCAACTCAGAGTGATTTAGATGGAACAGTGGGGTGTGCTTAGTTGTAGCAGCAGATCCATGGAAGAGGATCGCTTGGTTGTAAAGGCAGACCCATGGTACTCGTCAAAAGGAGTACCTCTGCAGGTTATGATGGCGTGCGCTTGGTTGGTAGCGGCAGACCCATGGTGGGAAGCACTTGGTTGTAGTAGAAGGCCCACAGTACTAGACAGGTGGAGTACTTCAGCACTCCAAGGTTAGTGGGAAGCTCTTGGTTGTAGCGGCAGGCCCACTGTACTCGACAGAGGAGGAGTTCTCCAGTAGTCGTGGGTTCGACATACTGAATAAAATCATGGTTTGAGCTGAGTCAATGACCTTTGTGTTTTCCTCATGATTAATATGGGTTACTTGATAACATAGGTATATATATGGGCATTAACCTAAGTAAAGGTTATCTGTTGAGATCTTTCTTTGTGGTTTATCCTTGTTGGATTTAGTGAGACCTTGAGGGTCTCAGGATCCCTACTAAGTATCGTTATACTCATCCCTGCACGGGCTAGGCCCACACCTCGTTTTGTTGGATGCCGACGACGTACAACGCTGACCGTAGCAGAGTGTGCGAGGATTGGACTATACCTGGAGGTGGACACTCAGCGTGACAACACACATAGCGGACCGAGATGTGTGGAGTGCTAAGGAGGACATCTGTACCTACCCTTCAGATAGAAACCCAGAGGATGATCCCGGAGCTGATTCACCATTCAAATGTTTGTCTTTTCAACTGTACTTTCTTTCAGTTGTAGTTGTACCTTTCTGTTGGGCTTGTATTTCTGTCCCCTATGTACTTTCATCACACTTTTTATAATTCTTTACTTAGTGTATGCTTCCTCTTAATTTCTGGTTGTGTGTGTTTAGGTTTTATAAAGGCAATTCCTTCCTAGTTTTTAGGGAGTTACGCCTTTGGTGCTAGTCGCTAGCCCCTGGCCTATGGAAGTCGGGCTTGCGGTTGTCACAATATGGGCCTAGAGGTATGGGTCATGACAAAATTTTTAATAGAGGAGTCGGTTCTATCGTAGAACACATGACTCTACTATTTCCTTTCTATGAAGAAATAGTTTTAAGTGTACCGAGTGTGGTTTTCAGTTCAACGAGTCCAGTGTTGGTGCGACGGTCGACGACTCCATACACTAGGACCCTGACTACTGATTTCTGACTCAGTGCATGAAAACACTAATTGTGTGTGTGTTTTCAAAATATTCGTTAAGTCATATCAACCAGGTCTGCTCACCAGGTTTAAATCTTTTGACCGTGTCACATCTGTTCAGGATGTCTCCACGTAGACAATCAGTTGGAGTTCTGATAGAGTACCCAATGACGGCCCACCGAGCGATGAGGCTCTGGTGCATGACCCTTTTCTATGATGGCACATTCAGGTGGTGTACCAGCAACACCATCACCTGTTGGGCAGTAGATGCCACCAGCCGTACTAGCAGATGGTGCACGCTGACAGAGCGCATTGTATGAGTTCCAACAGTAGATGCCTTCGAGGTTACGAGGTGATATAGATTCCCAGGTAGCATTGGACTGGTTGGAGGTGATTTCTAGAGTTCTACACCTATTTTAGACATTAGTTGAGAAGATAGTGATCTTAGATACTGGTGTTTCCCAGTGAGTGCCATGAGGTTGGTCTGCATAGTGATGAGGCTTCGGGACGTGGACTGATGCCTGAGATAGTACCGTCAGGTAGTGTACCGGCTATATTAGTACCTATTGGTCAGTAGTTTGAACTAACAGTACTGGTAGATTACACATGTAGTCATAGTGCATTACACATGTTTCAATATTATATACCCCTTAGGTTCCGAGGTGAGCCCGACTCACAGGCGGCTGAGGACATACTTGTGGAGGTGACTGTTAGTTTTCTAGATCTTATATAGCTTTGGCAGGATGGCATGTTAGTAGCTGAGTATTCATCGAGTTGTACCGATCATTCCTGGTACTTGATGAATACGATATGATCAATGATTTAAGGCTCAGACCTCAGAGCGAGGTGTGTCTAAAGGACATCTGAGCTAAAACTTTTCCTCTAAGAATTCCTATTTATGTTAGGGTGCAAGAGAGAAACTTTGTGGTCGAATGTTCTATGGATGAATGGATACTTCTATAGAATGTTAGCTATCAGAAATCAGGGAACTAGAACTAGTCATAGAGACTTGGGCTTGTAAAATGTTTCAAGAAGAGGAAGTGTTAAGGATAGATGAATCTTCCAAGCAGCAGACATGGATGCAGAGCTAGGAGAGCAGCATGAGGTGGTGTACATTTCGACCTATTACCACCACCAACATTTGTAGTCCCCACCAGGCTTAGGGACCAAGAGTTTAGGGGAAGAGAATAGCTGCATACAGTCAAGGAGTGTGACACAAGGGCTCTTGGAATAATTCAAGGTATTTTCTGTGTCTACTACTAGCTTCCGTAATAGTAGACAATGATACGAATCATTCATTCCTTCCAAGAATCTTGTAACAGACCTAGAGTTTCCAGTTAAGCCATTGACTTGACCCTCACATCTATAGAAACCTTTATGGTGGGACTCGGTAATCACGCTTATGCCGACGGTGTGATCTGACCCTTGAGGTGAGTGTTTCGGTTGGAACCTCTTGGTGGAAGCTTCGAGGCCTTACGATGTTAGTTTGGGTATGGACTCGGCAACCACAGTTCATACACAGATTAAATGTATTAGGAAGCAAGGTTGTGGTTTACCTACAACATTGGGATGGGTTTTCCCACATCAGTGAAAAGAAAACCCCAGGCAGCACATGATGGAATCATGCATAAGTGGGTGCAGTCGATCACTCACGAGTCGGCCAGACTTAGATTTTGTGCAAGACATCTCCTGAGTTGCTGCACCGGTTTTACCATTGATGAATAAGGGGAAAAACTTCGTGTTGTTAGAGAGATGCCAATATTGATTTTTAGGATCTGAGGCATAGGTTGACCAGTGCACCCATCATGAGGCTATGATGGAGAAGGTGCAGATCATCCTGGGGTGGATGAAGACTACACAGAATAGACAGAAGTCCTATCCTGATAGGAGACAGATACCACTAGAGTTTGAGGATTGCGACCACATTTTCCTACAGGTCTCACCTTGGCGAGGTCTATGGTGATTTAGTAGGGGCGGAAAGTTATCTCCACAATTCATTAGACCATTCTATGTCCTCAGAATAGTAGGATAAGTGGCTTACCGTGCCCTTCCACCTCAGTTGAACCGGGTGCACGACGTCATCCATATATCTAAACGAGGAGATGCGTGCACGACCTATCCATCATCACCGACCACGGGATGACATTCACAGAGGTTCCAATGGATAATGACAATCGACATGAATGGGTCTTGAGTGGACAGTCGGTTCCTCTGGTGTGTGTTAGATGGCAGCACAGGAACCTCCAAGAGAGCACATGGGAGCGGGAGGCTCAGATACGTGCTCAATACCTTCTTTTGTTTCCATAGTGTGTGTTTTAGCTTTACAGGGATGTAAATCCATGAGGTGGGATTAGTTTAATGAACCATAATTTTCATGGAAATTTTTTTCCATAATTCTTTGGAATTTTACGAGTCTGTAGCTTCTGACGACATCTGATTCCGAGGCCCGGTGTTCCCAGAATCAATTTCTGATGTTTTGTTTGGGTACGTTCAGTAAACATATATGCAGGATTTCCTATCATTTTTCACCGTTTCTCAGAATTCAAATCTGAGGACACTGATGGACTCACAGCACCGGTATTTGCTTAAGGGAATCTTTTCCATAGTTGCGTTTTATGCTGGATGAATGTTATTAATTGGGGATTTAGATTAAAAGAAATAAAATTGGTAGTAGAAAATTTTATTATATCTATGGTAGTTATATCCTACAAAAAGGATTTAATGGTGGAACCCACAACCACCTAACTTCCCATGTGTGTATTTTTGTGTGGTGGGGCCCACACGAGCCCCAACCTTTCAGCTCCCATAACTCTATTCAAACCCCCGTTAACCTCCTTGATCCTTTGAGATTCAATTTAATGTGCCAACTCCCCTTTAACTCCCCTTAATAATTACTTGAAACCTCCTCTCATTTATTAATGAGGAATCTCTCCACCTCCCACCTATTGATGTTTCCAACCCATTTAATTAATAGCCTTATTAATTAAGTGGCACCACTCTTTTTAATTGTTTTTAATTTTCATCGAAATACTTTAAAAAAGATGTTGAGGGGGATATTATAATATTTGGTTAGAAAATATTTTTTGGGGAGAGCCTTTGGAGATTTGGAGGAGAGTTTCATCGTTCTTCGATGACGAAAGAAACCCACTTCAGTGAAGAACGCTCTACGGTTTGAAGAACGTGAAGTCGCCAACACCGTTTCCAACTCGGATGCAACCCGGCGTCCACTGAATCGATGTCCGATCACCGCGATGCCGTTATCCATGATGTCATATACCACAACTCTATTCATCCCTGACATGATGATGTGCGACGTCATTAATCAAGGTTGGGTGTATTGCTTAAATTTTATTTGAATAAAATTGTTCTTCGATCTTCGTGAAACATTGTTTAGTTTTGGCAGATTGTTACTGACTAACGTGGTGTGCGCTGGCCGAACTAACACGGCCCGATGACCCTCCGTTTGACCTGTTTTTTATACGTTATGGAAGCGGCAATGAGAGGCGGGGGTGATGAACGGGAGTGGTGACCGTGCGCTCACCGCGTGTTGAGGAACCACGGCCTGCAACCGCGGGCCGCTCGACCGACCAAGAACCGGCTGGCTAATGTCGGACGGACCGAAATGAGGAACTACAGCGCCCCACGGTGCTGCACTGCGGAGAACCGCACCCTGCATAGAGCGGGCCCCTTCGGCAGAATAAGCGGTCGGCCCGTCGGCCGGCCGGGCGGAGGAGAGCCGCGGTGCCAATAGGGCACCGTGCCGGACGAACTGCGGCCCGCCCATGCGGGCCGACTGCACCAAGAAGGTTGGCCGGTTAGGTAGGGTGGTGCCGCTGGTTCGGGCAGCCAGGGGCCGTGCTCCCCCCCCCCCCCCCCGCCTTGGACCACTCGGCCCCCTTGGGCCGAGCCACGGTTGGGGCACTCCGCACCGGGCTGGGCCGCGCCGTGCCGGGCCGGGCCACACCCCCTCGGTCCGGGCCGCACCCCACCGGGTAGGACCATGACACCTTGGGCCGGGCCACACATTTTATCAAGCCGGTCTGACCCCCTGCAGGGTTGGACCCGCCAACTCTGGGTTGACCCGACCCGCTGTCCACTAGGCTTAACAGGTCGGGACCGTTTACACTTAAACGTGAATAACATGAAGATCATGTGTTCGATCGACGCGCCGTCTGTGGCACTGGGACCCCTGTGACGAGGCAGTCGTTTTGAAATACTCTAATTGAGTTTTGGATGAATTTGGAAAATGGATGTGTTTGAAATGGACGTAATTCCAACCGGGCCCTCGGAGCACAACCACTTATAACTTAAGGACTGAATGTCTGATTGACGTCTCGTTGACTATGTTAGATTTCTATTGATGAGACGGTTATTTTGAAATACTCTACATAGGATTCAGTTGTGGTTTGAGCATGGCCGGGTTGGATTGTACCTGAAATCCAATCGGGCACTTGGAATGGAAATGCTAATAACTCCCAGACCGGGCGTCTGATTGACGCGCCATCTATTGCGTTGAGACCCCTATGACGAGGTGGTCCCTTGAGATACTTCCACATGACGTTACATGGAACTTGGAAGTATTGACCAGTAGCTTGTGGAGCGGACCCACCTAGAGACGAGCGTACATATTGCAGAGACCTAGTAGCTAGCTGAGACTTGACAACTGTTGATCAATTGAATTGGAGTGATATGGATGGCCCAGTGGGGTGAGCTTGGTTGTAGTAGAAGACCCACAGTGGAGGAGCGCTTGGTTGTAGTGGCAGACTCATGGTACTCGACAGAAGGAGTACCTTTGTAGGCTCTGAGGGTGTGCGCTTGGTTGTAGCAGCAGACCCATGGTGGGAAGCACATGGTTGTAGCCTCAGGCCCACAATACTCGATAGGTGGAGTACTTCAGTAGTCCAAGGTTAGTGGGAAGTGCTTGGTTGTAGCTGCGGGCCCACTGTACTCAACAGCAGAGGAGTTCTCCAGCAGCTGTGGTTTTGACATCATGAATAAAATCCTTGTTTGAGCTGAGTTAATGATCTTTTTGTTTTCCTCGTGATTGAGATTGATTATTTGATAACATAGGTATATATATGGGCATATAACTAAGTAAATGTTATCTATTGAGATATTTCTTTGTGTTTTATCATTTTTGTATTTAATGAGACCTTGAGGGTCTCGGGACCCCTACTGAGTATCATTGTACTGACCCATGCATGGGCTATGCTCGCACCTCGTTGTGTTGGATGCATACGACAGACAACACTGACCGAGGTAGAGTGTATGAGGACTGGATGGTACCAGGAGGGGGAAACTCGGTGTGATGGCACACAAAGAGGACTGATAGACGTGGAGTGCTGAGGAGGACATCTGTACCTACCCTACAGGTAGGAACCCTGAGGACGATCCGAGAGTTTATTCACCATTCAGCTGTTTGTCTTTTCAGTTGTACTTTTTTCAGTTTTTGTTGTACCTTTCTATTAGGCTTGTATTTCCGGCCCCATTGTACTTTAATCACATTTGTTATACTGCTTTACTTAGTGTATGATTTCTCTCGATCTCTGGTTGTGTGTGTTTACATTTTATAAAGGCAATGCCTTCCTAGTTTTTAGGGAGTTACGCGTTTGGTGCTAGTCGCCAGCCCATGGCCTATGGAAGGCAGGATTGGGGTAGTCACGATACGGGCCTCAGGGGATGGTTCGTGATAGTTATGGTAAAAAAGGATCATACCATGTCCTAGGATATATATGGTGTGTAGAAGGGGTCACACACCATGTCTTGTGACAGCGGGTACTACTGGTGTGTAATGGGCTATGTCTGAGGTGAAAAGGCATATAGAAAGGTAAGCATTAGGAATGTAGGATGGACTAAACACTGTGTCTGAAAAATCAGGGTTACCTGAGGTTACTAGGACATGTTCTAGTACATAGCATCAAACCTTGTGTGCCATCCCATGTAACTGGTACATGGGTTAATGCATTCAGCTGTCCTTGTCTGGTTGTGAGGTGGAGTACACAGCTGTGTACTCCACCCCTTGTATGTGTGTTACCAAAGTTACATACCAAGTCCAGCGTAAGGACCCAAATGTCATGTTCCTTAGATAACATACTGCGTCATTACTTCCTGCACTGCGGAAACCTAGCCTCCACTGAGTTTGACCTACATGGTGTGTTATTCGGGAGACACACAGTGTGTTCTGAATATTTACAAAATCATTATCCTCCACCGACATGCCTATGGTAATACTCCACTCTTTAATACAACCATATGATCTCCATGATACTCAAGGGTTTAGGTCTCCCCGACATCACGAAGCTAATTCCATCATTTTTGGGCCTTTTATCATCCCTAAAAACATGTTCTGATTTACCCTCAGGAAGAGTTCTCGGAGAAAAATAACTCCCAAACCATGACTATTTGCCCGCTGCTGTCACTGTCGCACCTCCACTGGGTTATCATAATGATAGATCCCTGTTTTGGGATCCTTGTTCCAAGAAAATGGCATGCGATGATTCATCATGCATATCCCCCTGAATAATGAGAAGAATGTAGGTAGAGAGAGGGAAGAAATCAAAAAAATCCAAAATTGGGGTATGCACCTCCGATGTTATTTGTCACAGGGTTGTTCCACCCCCATTACATGGATTAAATATGGTAAGTTAAAAACATCAAATATGAAAAAAAAATTCTCATGAACGAATCCGATAAATTCCACCAGCAAGAATGAAGATGCGCTGGTCAACCAGTTCATGGGTTGATCCACCTCCATTGTTAAATTCAAAGAACGGGTAAGAAAACAACATTAAAACATAACCCCTACCTCTAGAAATGATCGATCTCTGATGAAGGGATTGTGTTTCCGTCATCATCAAGTTTCTTCAACTCTGTTGGCACATCGATTCAGAACATTGATTTATCATCATTTGTTGTCGACAGTTTTCTCCAAAGCTCTATAATTTACCCAGAGATTCTCTCAATTTTCCACCAATAATCATCGTTTGATTATCCCATTAAAAAGTAGGGGATGTGTTTTAGTGTTCCATTATGAAGCGACATTAAGGAGTTTACATTTCTATTTCAGGGTCATTAAGTCATGCCATTCATAATTGAAAAAATTACACCATCATTTAACTGCATGTTATGTTCCCAAATAAAATAATGTAATACATTAATTTTTTTTTTGTTTTACATGAAATTTCCCAAAATTAACATTTTCCCTCGACCCGCACCGGTAGAGGTTAGGTCTACTATTAAGTAAAGGAATTTTCTCAGATGCAACGGTACCCTCAGATTTATAATCCAGGAATCCATTTGGAAATGACCACAACCACGTACACATGCCAACTCAATTAACATTAATAAGTTCAAACTACTATTTCAGGCTCACCGGGCCATGAAATGACATGATGTCTCTCCGACTGGCCTCGAAATAATATCATATAATATTTAAAAAAATATAAACAAAAAAACTGAGATAATACATCACTTTTAAACTCTTATACCAAAAATTTGTATTACTTAATCATATAATATCAATGATATAATAATCATTTACATAAATACATTGAATTACCAAAAATACGAAATAAAATATAATTTTACCTTTATTTTTTTAATAAAATACCATATAATTATATTTACCCTAATTATATAAGGTTCCTCAAATTGTGAACTTCTTCCGAGATAACATTAATCAATTAATTGCCAAATAAATTTTCAATCCAATGGTTACCTACATAATAAAACACAAACTTACAAATTCAACTTAATCACTCTCTATAAAACGTTTTGACATCATACTAACTAGGACCTGGCATAGGCCAGTAGTAGGTGTTGCACCCTTATCTCCTTTCAGTTGTTGTTTTATACCCCATGAACCTTATAGAGAGGACATGTTGTCCTTTTTCAAAAACTATACTAACATAATTCGTATATCATCCCATGAAATACGGTGGAAATCCTAAAAAACAATTATAATAATCATTGTTTATATAAACCCTAATGGTTTCAATGTTGTTAAAATTATGCCCAAAAATAAAAATATAATTCTACCTCAAATAACATTTTGTCATGTTAAACATATGGTAAAATATTCCATCAAAAGATGTCAAAACTCAATAAATTTCTTCAAAATTACTTCCATCACATAAAAATAAAAAGATTATTCAATTATTTAAGCTTATGATCATACATAAATATACCAATAAAACATAAATCTTGAATCCCTTTTTGTTCACACCTTAATCACTCAACTATCATTATAATACATTAAAAATGATTTTAAATATTATTCCTCAATATTTTCTTCCAAAAAAAAATCATGTACTAAGATTCATCATTTTCAAAACATAATCAAGGATATCGTCCATACCTTTTATATGACATCTATAGATTCCTCATATTTATCTATAATGGAATTATGCATTTATAGGTATTTATGTATATAGCAATAATGATCACACTCTTGATTTTCCCCCTAGAAATTCATTTTTAATAATCCCCAAACTCACCAAATTTAAAACATTAAATTATTTCATTGGGAAGAATAACATTACCCTTCATGTCCTAAATTGAATGCTTCCTTTTTCCATAGTCGATGATTTCTTTAATCCCCCTTACCACATAGAAAAAATATTTTTGTTACATGAAGTCTTTTTCATGGGTATTTCTTCCCACATTCTTAACACATATTCCACTGTATATTTTTACCTTTGTGTTCTTTATCACCAAATATTATATGGAAGTCCATATTTCTACTATTTAGAACATTAATAATCCCTCATAGGTCCAAAATTTCATTCATAAACTATGATAACATATAATGAATATCCAAAATAGGTTTCACAACATATCTCATTGTATTTGGATTCTCATTTATACAACCAACACATTTTCCTTCACATACAATTCTAATTTTTTTCATTCTGGATCCATCCATTTACTGAAAACATTTTCTGTTATTATAGAATATAAACCATAATAAATCATTTTTTACGAAGGATAAATACTAAAAAATCCTTAAACATTAAATCCTATATTAAAATATTTATATGAATAGAAAATAACCATAATTCTCCATAACATACTAACCTTTGTGGTTATAGGGTATTTCTAACTTAATATCACATTATATCATAATCTCAATAGTTATCTAAAACTTTTCCCTGATACAAATTATAAGTAACCGAACATAAAAATTACATTTTACAATGAATTTAAACTATAATTTACATTTTTCAATTCCCAAATATCTTTTATTTTTAGTGTTTTGAGATTTACGTCATTACAGTTACATAAAAAACAATATATTTATAAAGTGGACACTTATTATCAGTATACATTTTTTCCAATATGTAAAATATTTAAAATAAGACTTGAATTATATTCATGATAAATATTCACAACATTAATTATGACTCCATCATTCCACTAATCATCTTTAAACCCTATCAAAAACATTTTCAAATGTTCGATGACTGATAAAATCTCAACAATATACATAAAATAAAATAAACCTTTCCATTTTCTTGGGAATAGATATACAATTTTTCCTTTCCAATGAATGATTTTGGATCGAAATAAAAAATTTCCTATCTATGAAATATCCTTCAATGTCCAAATATTTTAATAACCCATTTCATAAAAAAACATTTCAGAAAATGAAACTCATAAAGGTGTCCTTCAAAACATGATAAGCCATCTAAATCATTACTTAAAAATGACCATTTTTAGCCATAAAGGGAATCATTTTTATTTTATTAAGTTGAAAATTTATCTTAACTTTTGAAAAGAATTATTTCCATGAAAACTCATTTTCATGCCTAGAATAGTCATAAAGGTGCTTTGTGACATCATTATAATATAACCCTTACATAACTCTTACATAACCTATATAAATTGGAATAAATATATGGAAACCTTCCAATAAATGTTTCTAAAGAGAATAATCATTACCTATTTCATTAGAATGAAATCTTGGAATTACAATTGTATAATCTGTATTCATCTCACCTATGAGCATAAATGGGGAGCAACCCATCATATAAAAAAACTTCAAGGACCATATAATGAAAACAATAATTTAATATTTCATCTTTTTCTAGTGGAAACATATTTTCGTACATGGATATTACATCTTTTTAAATGAATATTCATTACATTATATAACCCATACCTTAAGGCAATAATAGTTTTGTTAATTTTAGAACATTGAACAAAATATTCTTAATTAATGAAAGATAATTAATTTATCCCTTGAATATCTTATAATTTAGTACTGTTACATAAATTAATTATTCAATAACCTATAAAGAAAAAAAATAGTGAGATAATATTCTCATCATAAATTTAACATAATGGAATGATAATGTGATCATAACATTTGAAAATCAATCCCTTTATAGAAAATATCATAATATTGAGTATTGGAATAAATATTTGCAGTTAATAAAACATGTTTAATTGGGGAATCAATGAACATGGGTCATGATAAAATAAAATTTTAATAAGACATAGTTTTTATGAATAAAAATAATCTTAGAAAATAATAAATCAAGGATACCGACCATGACATTCATAATATGTTATAATTGGGTTAACCATCATTGTACCTACTTTGGGCATGGGATTACTGCCTGTGTGTCCAATTTTTCTAGAATGGTCTAACAAAATGTGTGCAATAATTTTGGGATTGGACATAACACATGTGTACCCTTTAAGATCATAATATATTTATTATTAACCAATTAATTGGAGGGAGATATAGGTTCCATCTATTACATAATGAAAATCACGTGTTTGTGTTCCACAAGATCATAAACATTCATCATATCATAACACAAGAAATGAAATTGGTTTCATTGAAATTTCATCATATCATAACCCATGTAAAATTTCTAGCTTTAGTTATCATTTATTAATTTCATTATTGAATAACCCATGGAAAAATAACTGGGTTTCATAATAATTTTTTCATGGTATAACACATGGAAGAGAAGTGGGTTTCATAAGCATATTTTCTCGATAAACCATTCAAATAAATAATAATAAAGATATCCTTGGGTTATATCCCTAGTTAAGAATAATTTAAACAAATATATATCATCTAATATATAGAATTATATTGAAATATGAAACACGTGAATCATTTCTTGAAGAAGACAAAATTTCTTTAAAAATAACTTTTAAAAACATAAAACATTTTTTAAAACACATTATTTAAAACAATCATTCAAAAATTATAAAATAATTATAAAAAATAATTAAAAAATTCAATGAGGAAAATATCCATTCATCCTTTGAAATTATTTTTAAAACATCGAATATTATGAAAATTTTTTTAGAAGAAATTGTTTTTGAAGAAATGTGTTTTCAATCGAAAAGATTATTTTTCTTAAAAACATTCTTTTTTCGAACTCTTGAGTACATATTTTGGGGAAAATCAAGGGAAAAATATATTCTTATTATATAACTATAGGTTATGTAATATGAATGTTTTATTGAGTGATGAATCATAATATTCTATTATCAGAAACATAATCATAAATAATCTCGATAAATGAAGTGATTATTACATAAAAACATAACCACTTTCATAATTTTGAGATGCAGTACCAATGAAGGAATATTTTTAAAATAAACTTAATATATCATGAGGATTAATTGATTCATTATATTACTTTTAAAAGGGTCCAATATAAACATCATACAAGAATATTAGTTCATTACATAACATATGTCTCAAATAAGTAAAATTGAGACAAAGATCCCTTACCACTTTAGTAATATTTTGAATCATAATTTCCAATAAAACATAAAATAAAATGAAACATTAAATATGATTAAATGAATGTTATTTGTGATATAAAATTTCAATGGGGAAGTATATAAATAATAAAAAACAAATGAGTAGTGAATTTTCATATATCTCCAAGAAATAAAATAGAGAATAGAAATCTTTTTCAACTTTAGAAATCATTTGAATTGTAAATTCGAATAAATAATAATATAAAATATAGAATTAAATATAATTAAAATAACTGGATTAATTATATAACTTTTAAATGGTGTAGTATATACACCATAGAGAATAAATGGGTTGTGAATTTTTATATGTCTCCTCGAAATAATAGAGAGGCCATAAATACCTCACCTTAATTCTAGACATTGGTCATACATTTTTGTACCTCCATTATAATAAATATATGTTTTATATAAATATATTAATGATAAATATTTATATATATAATTCTATATATTATTTTCTCCTGACCATTTATTACCATCTAATTAATAATTTGATGTTAATGTTATGTTTAGGGAAATAACCTCATTGTTTTTCAAATACATTTTGATTTATAATTTTATTCCTCTAATAGGAAAATTATTTATTAATATAAAAAATATTAACCATGATATAGATATTATATAATAATTATATATTTATTTAGATAAGTCCAATATATTTAGTGATGAAAAATGAAATACACTGTTCAGGAAGATTGTAGGTCGTATGTACGCATGAATGATATTTCTATTTTCTTTTCTGATATAAATAATGAAATTTAAATGATATATTACACTTAAATAATCATTTTAATTTCATATATATTACATATTTTCATCAAACTCATTCTTAATACGTTATATTTATTGCAATAATTAATCAAATTCCTACGCGAGGTGGTGGTCCACATTACACACAAGAGACCTTATCATTATCCCACAAAATAGAGAGTATGAATGTATTGGGTGATCTAATATTTTTCTATGAATAATAATAGAATAAATATAGTATATAAATAACAAATCTATCATTGTATACAACCTTGATTGGTTGTAATGGAAAAACGAATGAAGTCAGTTCGTGAGGTGATAGTTCGCCGTACATACGAATGATTATTTCGTAATCCATTTCATAGTTATAAAGATGATTTTACGTCCTAAAATTAACATAAAAAATTTATTTATAAGTATGATACATATTTTATTATATCATTATGGTATAATAATAATTTAATGAGTGGAGGGGAAATAAAACTGAAAATGCTTGTTGATGAACATTACATACTCTTCGGGTATCCTCCTTTGTTTTGTACCAAAATCCTTCCTAGGATAAATTTATTCCAAAACGAAGAATGTAGTATTAGGGTAAGAATATTTGAAAGTGATTTGGGAAGGTTTAGTTTGAGAAAAATGGCTTGATATGTGTGACGAAGTGAAGGGAGTGAGTAACCTTTTATAATTGAGGTGGAGTAGTATTTTTATAAATTTCTAAAACTATTCAATAATTGGAAGTTTATATAATACAATGGGGCTCCAAAATTGAGAATTAAATGGGTTCAGGTACTATATTTTTTATACACATCTTAAAAAAATTTTATTTTAAACATTATGTTCATTAACATCTATGTTCACTCTCTTTTTACCCCATTAGTTTCCAACAAGGTAATTAGTTTTTTATTCTAGGTAATTAAATATTTAACCCTAAAATAAAATAGATCATATTATATAATTTATAAATAATGATTATAAATATGTAATCCATTTTAAAAAATAATAATACTACTTGTGTTGAAACTTAAATGTAACCCAAGTGCATGTAATGTGACAAAACATCCATTTATCATCAATAGCACTAAAAATATTTTTACTATTCTTGGGGTCAATATAGTCACTCTAAAATTAAAATTTTTACACTGAATGGATATTATATTATATTTAATAATATTAAAAAAAACATTGTAAAATAAATAATTTTTTAAATATTTTAAATGATTTTAAAAATAGCATTTGGTATAAAATAACATTAATGTCAATTTTGAAATTATTCACTTAATTTGTATTTAGAAATATCAATTTGAAAATGAAATTTGAATATAATATGTTCAAAAATTTATAAAATGATATATTTATCTACATAATTAATGGATCACAAAAATTCAATCAATTTACTTTACTTTTAATGTTTTTTATAATTTATTTTATTTTTCTATCAACTAAACAATAAATTAGTTGGTGTTTCTTAACAATTTAAATTAATTATTTAATGTCAAAAAAATAAAATAAAATTTTTATGATAAATAACTCTTTTATATTTCAAAAAAATATTTATAACAGATTTTTTTTGTTTTTTCCTTGTCCCGTTTCATTATAGTTAGATGGGGGAAATGCTGAAGTGCTCTCAAACGACAATTCTCTGGTGATTTCTAGGCAGACGATCTATAGAAAATCCATTGGTCTATTTTTTCTGATCCTAAGGGCATATTCGTTCCTCTGTCGAAGTCAGTGGTTTTGGGTGGTGGTGTTATATTGGATCCTTTGGATGAGGTCAAGGCAGTTGCGCAGAACCCTAAGAAGAAATCCAAGGGTTTTTCTTCCCAGAATAGGTTTTTCTCCTAATCACAACTTGAATCTGCTGCTTTACATAAGCGGATTACTAGGAATGGATCATTTTCATTTTGGGAAGAAAGTCTGCATATTTCAGAGGCCCAACATGAAGAATTATGGTTCTCAGTACATTCTAGGATCTTGGGTATTCGCAGTGATACCACATTGAAGTTGGATGAGGTGCAGGATCAACTATCTCAGAGTTGGGGTTTCAGTGATTGGCGCCTAATCATAGTTGGAAGAGGTAATTTTTCATATTTTATTCCCCTAAAAGGATACTCAGAATGTGGCCTAGAGTGTTTTACTGGTTCCCTTGAAACTTGGATACATCATAGTTCAATATTGGGATCCATTAGAAAATTATTTTGCAATCATGAATTCCTCCATGCAAACTTGGGTCTGAATTAAGGGTCTTAATTGGTTTTTCTGGCACCATTCGGTCTTGTGGGAGGTTGCTTCTATTGTGAGATCTCTAATCAAGGTTGATAAAAATAGAGCAACCTAGGTACAATAACTTTTCTCGCATGCTAGTAGAGGTTTCATTAGCTCTTGTTATGATTGGTACAATCTATCTTATTGTAGGTGATATTAAGTTATAATTGTCTATTCACTATGAGTGATTACCTAGTTTCTATAGGGTATGTTTATGCAATGGAAATTCTCTTGAGCAATGTTGCATGAATCATAAATGATCTATTTATAAATCCTTGGGACATGCCTCTGATCAGTGCAGGAGGAAACAGTCCAGTGATGATCCTAATGGTAGTAAGTAAGTTTTCAGAAGGAAGGACCCTGCTTTTTGTCCCTTTTCTTTTATTCAGGTTGTCTTGAAAGGAATTTAAAAGGATCCTAATAGATTGTTATAAGTACCATTGTATGACTCGTCTTAGTATCTAGTTCTTTTTGTTTCTCTACTCTCTAATGGTGGATCATTACAGCAGTCTGCCACTAGTTTCTCTAGGGGCTTCAAGAAGATACTTTGGGACGATTTGGCTGATGGGGAGGGTGAGAATCAATCTGAGGATGAGGATGTTATCTAGGATGCAGTGAATCATTATATAGATCATGTATCACTGGCTTCTACTTGTAGTAATTATATGATGATGGTTTTCTATGTTGGTGAATTTTAGTTGGTGACACCAAAGAAATAGAGGGCCTATTTGACCTCTACCCATGAAGAGCACGTGGCCAAGGTGGATGTATAGATGTAATTCATGCCTTCAATTGTTGAAAATGTTTCTATTGATGCTATGACCAATACAGATGTTGAAGCTCAGTTGGTGCAGACTGGGCCAATGGCTGGATTTGACATGTTTGAGGAGGTTGGTTATCAGCAGGGGGTTCAGGAAGTGCGAGTATGCTTGGCTTTGGTGCCACTATCCAGAAGGGTGGTGTTCATGATTTGAAAGGTTCCTCCCTTTATAAATTGGAAGGTTTTGATACTTGCAATGATATTTCTTCTACTCATGGAGTTATCTAGGACATTGTATTGTCTACTCTAGTGGTTGAGGGTCATGGGGGACGCTCTTCGAAGGTTTCTATCACAAAGGATGTTTTTCCAGGATAGGATAAGCCAACTATTAATTTCATTACCATGTTATAGTTGATTAACTCTCCTGAGTTTAATCTACTTATTATTGAAGTAAATAAGAGTATAGGATGGATTAATCGAAGGAGTTTTTCTTTAACACCTTCTTATGTTTATGGATCAATGTCACCAAAGGAGCTAGACCAACCTATCTAGGATGCTATATCCCCTCTAGTGTGGCTGTTCATGGATCTAAATATGCACAAACAACAACTTCTAACAAATACGCTTCCCATGATGATTTATCACACCCTATAGAGGATGTTCTTGACTTCCATGTTGCATGTGAAGAAGTTCCTTATGGATTTTCTTCCTAGGATGATATCTTAACCTCTAAAAATGCTTTCCATGACTTCAAAGATGCACATGAAGAAGTACCTAATGATGTAATTTCCTTTCCCACTATGGGGGATCTAGTGAAGGATGAAGAATTAAATGTGCCAAAGTTGATGCAATGGAGGAGAGGGTATCACCCGGACAATCGGGGAGGTTCTCAGAGTTCGGGCTGGTTCTGGAAGAGGTAATCTCTGGGTTTTAATTTGCATGTTTTGTTATAATTAGTTTTTTTTGGGTGTGGTGTGTCACATGTAAAACATTCCTCTAAACTCTGTTCTTATTATACTATTTATCAATAAAATTTGGAGCAATGGGTTTGGGTTTCTGAACCTATGGCAGAGCCGTTATGGTATAGTTATTTAAATCATGGAAGGTTTCTTTTATGTCTCTTTATTTACATAAAATAATATGAAGTGATATTTCCTGGAAAATTGTGCCAAAAATACTCATAAAAATAGATAATAAGGTTAAAAGGGTTGATATATGTGCATAAAATGGGTATTTGAAAAATAATAATGTCATTTTAAATGATATAATTATAGTTTAAATCTTGGGTAATTCTATTTTTTACCATAATCGCGGTGAATACTTTTTATTGATTTCTATATTCATTTCCATCAATAATTAAGTTTAATAATTTATATAATATAAATTATGATTATTAAAAATATAAAAGTTATTTTTTAAAATTATTTTAACATAACAATGATAATAAAATTTAAAATTAATCCCATATAAGCGACAAGAAATCATGTTTTTTAAGAGAAAATGCTATAAAATTTAAAAAGTTATTATATCAATATGAAAAATGAAATTGAATACAATGAATTTAATTGGAAGAATGGATACATAATTGATATAATTAACCATTAAAACAAATTTAAAATTTAATTTTTCTTTAAAAATAATTTTAATAAAGATGCATTTTTTAATTAAAATTAAATTTTTTCACTATTCAAAAAAAACTGAACTTTTCAAAAAATTATAAAACAATTAACCATAAAATAACATTGAAATGAATATTTCAAAGATGATGTTTTTTTAGTAAATTAATTTTCCAATACATTTAAATATTAATTTTATTAATGTTCATAAAAATTAGATTTCGAGAAAATAGTATTTTCGAAACAAATAAAGTCATTATTAGAAATTATGTAAAATTTTTATTAATATGTTACCATTACATAAATAATATATCATTAATATTTTAAAATTATTTATTACTGTTCAAATCAATATGTATAACATCTAGGTGATATGTTTCACTTTTATTTAACTATATTTATAATATATTAGAGTTTTCTTAAAATTCAGTGTCGTGAATAACACAAGAAAACCTAGTGTATTATATATTATAATAGTATCATTATGTTGTGTCTAGTGAATGCTAAACTATATGGTACAAGTAATTATTGATAAACTAATTCTTACATGTAATGAAAAATAACAAAAAATTTAAATTCATTTGAAAATAAATATTTCACAAAATCTAAGGTTGTTACGTTCGACCCCCCTTGAAATGATTTTTTTACTCAAAATCCCTCTCAGTGATAAAAGGATTAACCTTGGAAAATTACATAATTGAAACCCACATCGTAAAAATGAATAATATATATTCTCTAATGAATATAAGGTTGAAAGGAATAATCTTACCTAAAGTAACTCATAATAAGTATTGCACATTAGAAAACATTAGTGGAAAGAGAATATTTATACATTGAAGAAAAATAATAAATAATTATAAAGAGTGAACAAGATAATTGATCCCCTGAAAGTGTATAGTCTATAAAATATTAATGACAATAATACCATAGACCAAAGATTCATGAAAACAATCATTATTTTCTTCAAAAAACGATGATAAAGAAAAATTATAATTTGAAGATGATTTTCCTAATTTTAACGAATTTCATGAGAAGATATACCTACTTGAATTCATTTCATTTCATAACCACAGTCTCATTGTTTATTTAATCCTCGATCAATTTCCTCTTCACCTCTGACACCAATAAGTTAGGTTGAGTTTTTTATTCCTAATGATCTAACAGATCATAAGATCAATAAATAGAACGAAAATTCATTCCATCTATCTTTAGTTATCATCACAATAAATTGTTATAATAGGTTATTAAATATTCAAAGATACATAATATGGTGAAATAATATAATAATCTCTTAATCTCATTCCAAAGTTCTACTTAAACCATTACATAAATTATTAACCTTATGACCCTTTCCAGTAAATTAAAATTGAAAACCATAGAATGAAGGTCACTAAATTTACCAAATGAACTTATCATTAATCATCCCAATATCATTAAGAAACTATTGTTGTTCACGTGTAAAATATGTGATTAATATTGGGAAAAAATACCTAAAGTTAACATTACAGTGTTTTTGTGGTGTTTTTGTTTATTGGAAAAGAAGGTTTCCATTTATAGTTATGGAGTTCAAGAGAGATTGTTGACAAGTCATGTTGACAAATATACAAGGAAAAGTAATGGATGCTTTGTAGGTGGTACACAAAATGTATATAAGGTGGTATCATTTCCCAATGATTGAAAAACATTTGGGGTCCAAAACTAGAGAATATAGAAAGGTGTTTTGGAAAAGGATGTTGTGTGAACGATTGATGGTGACATGAAAAGATGGGCATAAGGCATGTTTCTGGATCACCACATCAAAATATAGAAATGGAAAAGAGTGCACAAAAAATTTTAATTTATGTGAAAGATGAGTTTGCATAAAAAAGGCAGTGTTACATGCACCCGTGAAATTAATGTGAAGTGACCCATGAGAAATAATGTCATGTAGTCAATACAACATCAAATATGGTTCTATGTGCTCAGGGGAGGTCTTAATCACGAAGAGGAAGATGTGAATGTTTCTTGTACATGTATTTGGTAGAGTTTATAAATTGGTGGTTACCACCCTCATTTTAGTAGACCAAACCCTTAAAGAAATTTTGATTCTCTGAATCGTATAAGAGTATTGTGCAAAAGGAGTTTCATAGAAGAGGAGTATTTTTAAAAAATTATAAAACATACAATCAAGACACAGAAATTTTCACAAAAAATTAATGTTTCCCAATAATACTATGGTGTAGGGGAATTCAGAAAGTGGATGAAAGTGGAACTAAATGGTAAAATAAATGAGGTGTAAAACATTTTAAATTAGGAGATTAAAGCAAATTCTTTTGATGTATCAGTGATCACACTTTTGTTAAGTGAGTAGAGATATTTCAAATTATGATTTTTTGTAAAACAAGGAGGATAGTAAGTTCACTCCAAACATTGTAAAGGTAGTGAGGTTGGACATATAAGTGATCTAGCTGAAACCTATTTTTGGTATTGAGCCTTAGTGGGTTTGGTAAATCAGCACATCACCATTGTAATGTCCTTGGACCTAGCCCAGTGAGGGTAAACCAAATGAAATTTGTGTGTCTCCTCCATGCTTTAATTTATATTCATGCATCGCTATAGGAAAGGGGGAGAATATTTTTGGTTAACAACGAAATAATATCCAAAAGGGGAAATTGTTTAATTTATTCATACCCTAATTACATTATCCATATCAATAAAATCTTCAAAAAACATCATTATCTGAATATTATGAACATATTATGGTTTATCGTTCTGTTAATCAAGTGTTTTCTATAAAATTAAACATTTATATGAAATAAATTTTCTATGAAATAGTCATCGTTAAAAATAATCATTAAATTCCTTAATAAAAAAATTATACTAAACATTCCTTATATATTTCATAATTCTATAATTCCAATACATAAATACGCCAATCATCCCACATCCTTATGAAACTTTTAACATGGTTTTATCAGCTTATTCCTAAATAATTATTTCCTTGCATATGTCATTTTTGGTCTTTTCATCAACAAAAATATAAGCATTAATTGATAATAATAAAAGATTCTCTTCCTAAAATTTCCATTCAGGAAATTGATTTTCATAATTCCAATAATTTGTCTAGTTAAAACACTCATACATTTATAATACCATAGGGACACCAAAATTCGAATCCATTGTGCTAACTGGAATTTTCCTTCTTCAAATTGGAAATTACATGCCTTGTCTATGTATTTTCCACACTCAAAACATCTTCATAGTCCTTTAAAAAATTCACTTGGTTTCTTCTTCCCACATTCTTGACATAATTTAAACATAAGCTTCATTCTTATAAGGTGTTAACTACCCGAAATCATAGTGTACTCTATCTGTATCTTCTTTAGTGAGTTTGAGTGTTGGTTAAGGTGCATGTTGTTTATATTGTTCCAGGATAATTAACTAGTATTAATCACATTATCCTTCACTATATTCCCCATACCAGTTTTATTCTCTTCAATAATTGTTTCATCACATTATGTGTTAAACCCAGAATATTATAGTTCTCTCTATTCACTAAAACAAAAAAAAACATAGTCGTAGAAAAAATAATCAAAGTTGAAAACCATATAATAATTGAGAAATCAAAGATAGGATGTGTAAATCATGAAAAATTATTTTTAGTCTATGAAACCTTAGGGATATCTTAGGCCATGTATAATCATTATCAATTTAAATCCTCCAGGATGTCTCATAATGATTTTGTGAATTTCCAATGAATATAGCCCATGCATGACAAACTGGGTGTACAATATGGATTGTTTTCATGTACCAGGCAATTATTGAGTCCATATAAATGTTCCATTTTTATATTATTTACCCTTAGGTACCTAAGTTCCCGAGAAACATCCCCTTGTCGTATCTATCCATGGATGTAATTTCATGGAAACCTCTCAATATATATTTTTCCAAAATTCCATGACATTTTCCAATACTTTAGATTATCCTTAAACTTATCATTAATCATATCCCTAGACATATCCTTAGTGATATCCCAAGGGATCTTATTAATGTTTTTAATCATAGTATCCAAAGGTTAACTAAAACTATCCTTTGATACCAAATATAGAGACTCCTGTTTTTCACATATTGATATTACATTTTTTAGATGAATAATAATTACATTACAAAAACATAGGTCTAATGACCATATTAGTTTAGTTTATTTGGAAATATGGAACACAATATTTTTTATTCATGAATGATCTTAATAGTATTCCATAAATATCATCCCTACTCCTACTTAAAACTATTCTTCATGATCTAAGGAAATGAAACATAATAATGGGTGAGCTCAAATGCTCTATATGGGTAGAAAATGGAGATAAATAAGCATAACATTAAAATATGGGTAATTGAACATCAGCATAACATTTTAAATCCTTTCCCTACATATCGAAGATGTTAATATTGAGTCATTTAATAACAATTGGATGTTCATAAGATATATATCATATGGGAATCAATGAAAATGAGTAATGAGTGCATAACATAAGCATAAGTCATAGATTTTTGTAATAAACATAAGAATATAAAATCTTATATCAAAGATACCCACCAAGACATTAATAACATGTAAGGATTGGGATATCAAAAAGTGTACTTTCCAGAGGTATGGGATAATGATCAGTTTACCCTATTTTTCATGCTTGGGATAACAACCCATGTTCTCTCTTTTTGGGCAGGGGGAAACCAACTATGTACCCTTTATTGTAGATAATTTATCAATAACCAATTAATTTGAGGGAGATATATGACCCAACCATTACATAATTAAAATTATAAGTATGTGTGCTACAAGATCCTAAAACATTCATCATATTATAACTCATGAAATAAAATGGTTTTTATTAATATTTCATCGTATATTTACCTATGGAAAGGAGATAGGTTTCATAATCATTTTATAATTTCATCATCAGATAAGATACTTATATGATGTTATTTTAACAATAATTTTATCATTCTATAACCCATGGATGAGAAGTCAGTTCAAACACATCATGTCAAGATAAAGAATCCAGAGAAATATTAAGAATAGTATATATAGTATCCCCATATAATAATAATTTACATAAAAGGATATGATCTTATATAGAGAATTATTTTAAAATATAAATTAGTTGTTACATTTATTGAGTAGGAAAACCATTCTTTGAAAATAAATTTTTAAAACATAAAACATTTTCAAAAACATATTCTTTTAATATAAAATGGAAAACATATAAAAGAAGATTTATAAATTATTTGAATCATGTATTGAGTAAAATATAATTTCCAATTTAAAAACATTTTTTAAAACATAAAATATTTTTAAAATGTTTTTATAAAACATGGTTTAAGAAGAAAATGGTTTTTGACAAAAATAATATTTTTCTTGAAGAAGCTATTTTTGGAAATACTGAGTACATAATGAATGAAAAATTAAGGCGGGAAATGTATTCTCATGACATAAAAAGGGGATAAGGAATGTAATTAATTTATTTAAATATTAATTATAGTATTTTTTTAATCAGAAATATAATCATTAACAATATTAAAAAATTATGAGATTGTAACCTAAAATCCATACCAACATGGTATCATTGAAACATGAGAGTTGTGAAGGGATATCATTAAATGAAAACCTAAAATATAATTAGGATAAATAATTTCATGATATTACATGTAAAAGCTAATTTATATACACCATGTACAAAAATATAGGTGAACAACATAACATATTTCTCAAAGAAGTAAAATTGGGAAAATAATCCGTTGCCGCTTAAGTAATATTTGGAAACATAATCCAAAATAAATAATAACATAAAATGAAACATTAAATATCATGAAAATAATGTGATTCATGATATAACATGTTAATGGGTTATTATATACACCACACAAAATAAACGAGTGGGGAATTATCATATGTCTCTAATAAATAAAAGAGAGAATATAAATCCATTACTGCATTAGTTTTATTTTGAATCATTATCCCCAATCAATCACAACATAAAACACATTAAATATCTTTAAAATAATTTTATTCAACAAATAAAATTTCAACGTGGAAGTTTATACACACACAAGACAAACATGTGTGGAATTTTCATATGTCTCCAAGAAATAAAAGAGCGATTAGAAATCCCTTACGTTAAGCATTGACTTTATATGTACATGTTCAAGCCTCATTTATAATAAATATCTGTTTATTATAAATATATTAAAGAAATATATATATATATATATATATCATACCTCATATAATTTTCTTATTACATTTTATTACCTATTTATTAACAAATCTATTATTAAATTACATTTCTGATAAAACAACTTATTTTTCATATATGTTGTGATTTTTTATTTTTTATTATTACATTGATAATTATGTAATAATATAAAAAATTTAAACAACAAATAAATATTATATTTACTCAGTATATAATTATTTATATTAATACATAAAATTTAGTAATTGAAAATTAATTACATAGTTCATAGAGATGGAAGGTCACATGTGCATGTGAATGTTGAATAAATTATCTTTATTGGATTGAAAAATGTAAAGATAAATGATATATTACCATTATAGAAGAATTTATATTTCCTATATATTAGATATACTAATAAAATCCATCATTATTAACTTTCATATAATGAGTTAAAGAATCACATCACTTTCCAAGTGGATAGTTCCTCGTACACACGAGCGATGTTATCATATTACAAAATAATGGAGACTATGATGGTATGTGTGATATAGTAAATAAAAAGTTACAATAATATAACAAATATCATATATAAATAATAATTAGATCACTATTTCCTAACTTGAGTTGTGGTAATGGAAATTTTTAATGACATTGGCTTTCAAGATGGTAGTCTGTTGTACACACAAATAATTATTTTATAACCCATTTAATGTAATTAGAGATGTTTGTAGGAACGTAAGATAAAAGAACAACATTTAGGTATATTAAATATACTTAGGTTATTATATCATCCTGTCAAAATAATAATTTAATTGTTTAGAGGATGAAATAACGAAAATTCGCATTGATGAACACTACCTATTCTTCGAGTATCCTCCTTTGGTTTTCACCGAAATACATCCAAGGTTGTATTTTTTTCCAAAACTAATGATTACTAGATGAGATTAGGGATTTTAGGAAGTTATTGTTTGGGGTTTATAAATCCAAATGTCTGGATAGGTGTGAATATTTTAGGGGACTGAGTTCCCATTTATAATTGTGGGGGAGTGATATTTTTGTAAATTCCAATTGTTATTCAATAAATGGATGTTTCTCTCACCTAATGTGGCTAAAAATTTATAATTGACGAGTTTTATGAATTCGAAGTTCTAATAACAACTCCAACTCAAAAAACTTAGGTTTTAAATGTGTTTTTATTTAACATATAAGTTTACTCCCTTTCTACCACATTAGTTTCCCTCACGGTAAATAATTTTTTAATCCAAGGTAATGAAATTTTTAAGACTAAAATAAAATTATTTTTATTATATAATTTTGACATAGTTGTTATTAATATTAAATCCAATCTATCAAATTAAAATCCTACCTATGTTGAAAATTAATTTCAACGCAAGCACATGTAACATGAAAAAAATCCTTTTATCTTAAACAATGATAACATATTTTTTACTATTTAGGGGTCCATATAGTCACTATAAAAGATTAACTGGTCCATTAGTGGACCATAAGTTTTATTTATTAAAAATTAAAACTCAATAGTCTAAAGATATTATTTTTATGAATTTTAAATGACTTAATAAAATATCATTTATTATCAAATAACATTTTTGTCATTATTCATTAAATTTTTATTTAACAGTATCTAGAAAATGATGTAATTAGAATATATTATTTTAAAACCTATATAATATGATATATTTGTATAAAACATTAACTTAAAAATATAATTCACTAAATTTTATTGACTTTTAATATTTTTAATATCATTTATTTTATATTTCTATTAATGAAATAATTACTCACTTCATATTATAAGATTTAAAGTAATTAATTCATCTCCAAAAAATAAAAATAAATAAACAAGATCTATAAAACTTATTTATAATTAAAAATAATATTTATAACTAGGCACATTTTTTGTCCCTAACCCAAATATTTATAGATATTAAAAGAAAGGAATGATCATTGATTGTCTCTTTCTTTACTTAACATATTATATAAATCACTTTAAAGTAATAATGTCCCAAAAAATCATGAAAATCATGTCTAAGGATATAAGGATATAAATATGTATAGTAAATTAGTGTTTTACAAATTGGTAAGTCATTATAACCATTTTTTTTATAACCCCCTATAAATCCATTTTTACCTTAAGAACAATAAATAGTTTTTATTATTTTCACTATTTATTTTGGTAAAAAAATCAGTTTAAATTATATAATATAAATTATTTCGATTCCATATAAATAATAAATTTTTCAAACCCCAATCATATAAGAGTAAAATTTTAATTTAAAATTTATCCCTTAGAAGCGTAGAGAAAGTATGTTTTTAAAGAGAAAACATTCAAAATGTTAAAATGTTTTCAAATCAAAATTCCATATTAAATTGATTTAAATGATATAAATTTTATAAATTTATGAATAATTTAATTAAAAATAAATTAAAACCAATTTAATATATAATTTAATATTATAAATTATTTAAATGAATCGTAAGTTTTTAATTAAAATTAAATTTTTTTCATTATTCTTAATGAAAAAGTTATTATTTTCTAAAAATTCAAAAAAAATAATAATACATTATTATAATAATGTTATGATGATTTCAGTAATTATGTTTTTTTTAATAATATTAATTTTCTAAATGTGGGAAAATTAGTTTTTTTAATTTCTATAAAAAAATTGGGAAAATCGTATTTTCGAAGCATATATATAATTTACTGAAAATTAAGTAATTTTTTATTAATATATTTCCTTTAAATAAAATAATTATAATTAATGTTTAAAAAATATTTATTACTATTCATATTACTATGTTATATAACTAGCTAATAATGGTCATTTTAAATAACTGTATTTATAATATATCAAGGTTTAGCTAAAACTCATTGCCATTTTTAACCCAAGATAACCTGATGTTGGGTGTAGAACAAGATTGAGAAGGTGTTTCATTTAATGAAATATAAACTCAATGTTTCATTTAACTCATTATAAACTCAGTACTATGTATAAGGATAAATTTTGAAAATAATAAATTCATTTGAAAAAATATATATCACAAAATCTCAGGGTGTTACACTATTCAATATAAAACCCTTGAAAACCACTTTTAAAACCATATGAAAGATTCTTCCGTATAGGAAAATACATTATTCCTTTAATAACCCATTTTTAATACAAAAATACCACAAAAAGGGAGAGTTCATATTTCTTTGAATAAAACAAGACACCATGTTATGGAATTAAAACATAAAATAATGGTTATGGTGGTGAAAAAATTTATTATCACCATATAAATTAAATTAGTACAATACTTTTATATTTTTGACCAAATGTTAGGTATAAATCACATAAAAATATTCCATTTGAAAACTATTTAAATATAGTTAAAATACACATAAAAATTTCATTGTAAAAATCTTATTTCCATATAAAACAAAATAGATTTTAATAATATACACACATAAGAAAAAGAGTTGAATAATAATTTTTCAAATAATAATTTTTTAAAAAAAAGTCTATTACAGAAAACTTATAAAATATTCCTTTTAAAAACCTTATAAAATAGAATAAAATATGGTAAAACTGATATTAATCACCAATTGAATAATAAATGGTAAATTTATTAAATAATTTAGAAGAACAAGTACATGAAAGGGAAATATTTTGAATATAAATATTAAAAGCCTTTAAAATTAGGTTCTATGTTTAACAGTCCCTTACTTGAAACCATAAAAAATTCTTAAAAAATTATATAAAATTGAAAATGGTAAAAATGACCTTTATTATCCATTGAAGAATAAATAATATTTTTTTGAATCATTTATAAGAACATGGACTTGTGAGGGAAATATTTAGAAAATAAATCATTAAAACATTTAAAACTAGGGTTTATGTTAATGTGTCCATTACATAAAACCTTATAAATTTACCTTTTTAAACATTGTAAAGAATGTGAAATATAGTAAAAAAATAAATTTATAAACCATTGGAATATAAATAATAATTGTCTTGAAACATTTTAAGAACACAGTCATAGAAATGAAATATTTATAATATAATTATTTAAAACAATTAAAATGAGGTTTTATGTTAAAGTGTCCCTTACCTCGAATCTGATTCATCACGTACAATATTTATCTTTTGGAATAATAAAATTATGTTAATTATTTAACTTATTAATAACCTTTTTCATGTTTAGTATTCCTTTTGTTATATATATTAATATAATATAAATAATTAGTTAATGATTTATGTTCAATTAATAAGTTTTTATAGTATTTAGATTATATGTCAAAATGAATTCAATAGGTTGACTACAGTAAAATAGGTTATTATTTAAACATATATTTAATAATAATAATGATATAATTATTATTTTCATTCATATAAATTATAATTTTAAAATAAGTCATTAAAATTTATTATGAAATATTAAGTACGTTAAAATCATGGTGATGGTAGGTCGTACATACAGATGAGTAATGTTTCATTTTTTCAACCATCATTATAGAAAGAATTTAGGTATTATTTTAACATTATATAATTATAATAATATCATAATTTTCATATTATCTCTTTTAAAATAATTATAAATGACATCAATGTGATGTGTTGGTGAAAAAATAATCACATCACTTCTTGGAGGTGGTAGTCCACATATATGCACAAACGATGTTAAAATGTTTTTTTGTAAGAAATAAAATGATATATATAATATTTTCATAATTATATATTTTTAATTAAAATTTTAATTATTTCATATATATACATTATATTCATAATAATTATCCTTATTACCTTCTGTGTAATTCATTTCTGAAAACAAATCACATCACTTTGTAATGCGGTTGTCCACAACACATAAGAGTGGTGTTATCTCATCCACCACATAATATAAATTAATAAGTTATTTGTGATATCATATCTAAATAAGTATAATTATTTTATAAATATTATATATATATATAATTAAAATATTTCATTATTACAGTCCATTAATGGTGATGATGAGAAAAGAATGACATCAGTTTGTGAGGCGGTAGTCTTCTGTAGACATGAATGATGTTTTTGTTTCGCATTTGTTGGAATTAGAGATATATTTAAGTTATTATTTTAAAATAATAACATATTATTATATTTTAGATATTTTTTATTATATCATCATAATTATAGAATATTATAATGATGTTTTAAAATCAATAAAATAAAAACACTTAGTTAAAAACAATACCTCTTATTCAGAAAACCTCTTAAGGTTTACACTGGAATTATTAATAGATTAGTTAAAAAAAATTATTTGAGGATGTGTAGAGGTAATTATCTAAGTTATTTGGATAGTGATTTTCTGAATTAAAATAATTTGGATGTGTGAATAGGATAGGATAGGGGAGAAATTTTATAAGCATGGTTGGTGGGAAACTTGTTAATTTTTAAAATAAAATGGTGTAACCATGTTTTTTACAAACCGAAATGATAAAAAATGGATCATTTTTTAGAATTTAATTCTATAATTTCTAAATATTTCTATAAATTGTATTTTATATGTGTTTTTACGTCATTTTAACCATTATCCTTTAGTTTAACCCCCAATAAATCTATTTTTTCTTTAACTACCGTAAAATATTTTTACACTTTTCTCTATTTATTAATAAAAAAATTTATTTTTAACATATTATATAATATAAATTATTATTATTCGAAATATGTAATAAAAATTAAAAAAAATCAATTCATATTATTGGAATAATTTAAATTAAAATTAAAACTCACTGACACGATGAAAACACAATTTCTCAAGAAATGTATTTTCAACCATAAGAATATTTTATATTAATTCTATGTCTAGTAAAAATTATTGAATTGATTTAAATTAATATTTATGGATATATAATTTATAAATATCATTTAAATAATTTGTTTTTTAGGTGTTTTTATATTAATTAAAATAGAGAAACATTATTCACATTAAAACTCTTATCATAAAAACCTTTTTTAAACCCAAATTTAAACTTATAGTAAAATAATATATAATGATGGTTTACATGACATTATGTGAATTAAATATAAATAAATAATCATCATCCAAGTTTAAATAATATTAAAAAATAATTACTCTTTTACATTACTCAATGGGTTGAAAAGTAAAAACAATATTCCTAAAATAGGTATTATTATCTATTCGCGGAAAAATAAATATTTTCTGAAAAATCACAAAAATTTTCCCTAATTAAAATTTGATATTTTAATTTAAAAAATTTAGTTTTATTTTATAAAATTAATTTTATAAAATTTCTAAAAATTAATTATATTATTTTTTACACATGAATAAATAAAACAAATTTTTAAAGGAAGTATATTTCTAATAAATTTAACTAACGATGCTAGAAACAGATTAATTATTTAATAAGTGTTTATCAAAACATTTATATTGATTATGAAAATTTTATATGTATTTAATAAGGTAGTTTATAGTAATAATACCACCAATTTAACAGCCAGTTTATAACGATTATATATTTCAAAGGTTGTTTAACCTTGGTGTTGCATGTCAAATACACTCCTAATAGAAACATGTTTTTAAGGAACATCAATAATACTATATGTTGGATAAAATAAATTAAGATATTTATGAATATGTAAATGTTTTTGGGTTTGTGAATAAAATTAAATGTGACCATTAACTATCCACATGGGTGATGAAATATCTACTTTTTCAATATATAAAAAAATAATAGTATGATGATGGATTTTATTTTAAAAATTACATCATATATAAGGAGATAAATTATTATATGGATTATTTGATATGAAATAAATATTATATTCATTTAGTGGGTATTGATAAATATTTATTCGTTAAGACGCTTTTATAAATTTCAATAAATGATATGCTGGACCTCAATGGTGAACTATTATGAATTATATCCTATCATTATCCTATACTGACATCAATGGTTTTTGTCAGATTCCAATAGGAACATACTAGTGACATAAAAAATTGTAAATACTTTTCATATCAAATATATGATAATTTTGAAAGGATTATGTTGTATAATTTGATTTAGTTTTTATAATCTCTATGAAATCGAAATAAAATTCATTTCTCTGATGGTGATCTCAGAAATAAATAAATATCATAATTATTCAATAATCTAAGTGGTGTGTAATGAGTTTTTTTTTGAAATATGTTTAAAACAATGACTTGTTGGGATGAAATGGGTGATACAAGATAATTATAACATGTAATTTTGAATTCATAAATAAATAATATATAATCCATTCAGAATAATATAAAATCAATACATTTTTGATAGAAAAGTTATTCTATTAACCAATGAATGGGGAGTTCCATGTTATGGATTATATTATCCAAAAAATATTTTCATGGTAGGGATTTATGATAATTATTAATAAATAAAATCTATTCCCTAGATTTATTGGCAATTTTAGAAAATTATAGTATATAATTGTTATGAAATTTTTATTAGACTTCATGTCCTAAAACTCCCATGTACATGAAATATTTGTTTTGAATCATATTAAAAAGTAAAGGAGTGATCTAAAACATGTATTCAACATTGAAGGGATTCAGTTGGAGAAAGCATTATCATATTAAGAGGAAATTACCTCAAATATTGTGTAGAGACATTGACCGAGATACTAGTAAAAGACCTAAAATAAGATTTTACTGACTCCAAGGGTGTTCCTCAATACCCTGGATTGGATAAATGTGTTGTGGGTTTTAGATGAACTTCTTGTAAGGATTTACCTACTATGTATAAGTAATATTCATGGCTAAATATAACCATTAATCTGTCATGACTCATCCATATGTTTGATTTTACAAATATATAAAATGAAACCAAATAGGTCATAAATAATTAAACAAGAATAAGCAAATCCATATCCCACTAAATGAATATATTATAGACCAATATACACATATTCTATAAAATTTATGCTATTTTGAATAAAATAAAATAAAAAACAAGGCCTAATATAAGGATGACAAGGAGATGTGTTAAAAAAAACCTCCAAAAATTAATAAAATAGCTCTAACACAGATGCGAGAACTCACCCCGCTCCAAAGATATGAAATATAGGTGAGTATAATAGTTTAATATATACACAAAAACTTATAATAACCTAATAATTAGAATTTTAATCTTTATGTCCATATAAATATCCATGTAGGATGGGGGTATAATTACTCAGTAGGGAACTTCCAATAATGTTTCATAACAACAGGCCTATAAAATGTTTGTGTAGGAATATGTATACATATTTACATATTTTTACAAGAAAAATAATTTGGAATAAAATAATAAAATATAGATTTAGATCAATAGTGAATAAATTCATAGAAAAGTACCTATTATAATATATAACTCCCTATACTGAGAGGATTTATTCTTATACAATCTGTTTCTAGCCTCATCTCAGAATCTGAGGTGGTAATCCAGTTCCATCCCTTGTGAGTGGTAGTTATAGTAAATTGAAATAGCTTATACATGTATATAATTCACACACAAACACACACACACACAAATATATGAAAATTAATTTGGGTTCTAATAAATCCATTTTATAATTAAAGAAATCAAGTATAACGAGCTAGGATAATCATCCATCACATATCAGTGAAATGGGGAATGGATATAATAAGTCAAGGAGTTATGAGCACCTCCCAAACATTAATCTAAATACACATTTAGGTCAAAATAACCAATGATATGTGTTTATCCAATAGAACACTAGACCATTGACCATCTCATGTATTTTATAATAATATATAATATCTAAGAAATTCACATTATCATCATCATATTAATAACCATGAAATTAAAGACGTATTATTCATGTTTAATGTTAAAATGAGAGTTAACTAAATCAACATGATCAATAAAAAAATTTAAAATATTCATATTATTAGAAAGAAACAATATTATTAATATAGAAAAGTCAAATCTATTCATGATACCATAAAATAATAACATGATTAAATTAATAAGTTAATAACATGCTGGATGTAATAAAGTACCACCCTGCTAAATATATAATTCAAAAATATGGTTTAATTATATCAGAATAAAATATATTGTTATCATAGAAATGATACAAATCTACTGAAGAAAATAAAAAACATTTCTGTATTAGAAAGACTTGTTTTTTCAGTCAATGTGATGAAAAGGGAATAAAACACCTCAATCTCAACACACACTATTAAATTTCGTGTATGAAAATAATAAAATCATACACTATATGTTTCTTCAATGAATTTATGGGATAGTTAAGGTATTATTTTAGGGATACAAATAGTAGCACTTGGAATAATGAGTGTAACACTTAATGATGAGTAATTATAACCTAGATCTTCATTTTATTTTTAATTAAAAGACATATAATTTAAACAGAATCTTTAAATAATTTTTTTAAGGAGATAAGGTAATTCTCTATTATAGAAAAATAATTTGATGAAATATCTTTATGATGGGATAAATGAAAGGAGAGGGGAAATTAGTTAATAAGTTTTTTCAAAAAGTAACCATTTTTCATAACATGATTTTATGTAAACGTTCACATAGTTTAAATGATCATAAAATCCATAGTAGTTTTCAATTTTTTAGGTTTAGTGAGTATTAAAAACTATTGGGTTTCATCTAACATATATTCTGCCCATTATGTAAACCCGACTTCCACATCACTATCTCATCATCTTTAAAAAATTAGTTAAGATGAATAAATTGATTTATATATTGTTAATTCTTATTGGAATGATATTATTTTCATAATGGATCATTAATGGGATTCAATTGTTATGAATTTATCTATCCCTTAGTAAAAAATGAGGTTAGGTCAAGAGGAATATTTTACCTTAGAAGATTTCCTCAATGCGAGTTAATACAGAAGACACACTTGTGGTACCAATACCAACCCAAGGATAATACGAATTAAAGTGCACAAGAGTTTATCAATGGAGATATTTTATTTCCATACACATACATGGTTTACTCAACTCTCCATGATGAATTCTTTTATCAATACATATGATGGTTAACAAAATTTAACTGGAATAAACAATTAGAATATATAATGAGTAAATAAATATCAAAAAAATACGTCAAATGAACTCATTAAAAATAATATGAGATTTTTATAAAAATATGATTTAAATAAATTAATTTATATTTGTAAAAAAAATTAATATATTTTTTTATTTTTAGAAATGTGGATGGAAGACGTATTTCCAGCATAGCCGTAAAACCACAACTAGGTTTTTCACCACCTATTATTACCATAAGAGATCTTTAATAATCATCACGATCACCAAATAAAACCTAAAATAAGTTAACAAAAAAGTAAACTACTAAATGTATATAATCACATCACATTAAAATCCAACATCAATAAAAACAATATAATGAAAATCAATGGGTTAAATCATTAAAACCCATCCAAAAAAAAGAAGATCACAATGCCCAAACCCTATCTATGAAATCATACAGAAATTCTATATTAAAAGATGATAGATCCTGGTTAAAAATTACCTTATTCTCCATCCTTCAAATTGATAATTAATGAGTTACAAAAAATCCATGTGGTCCTCCTCAATTTAAGACAAATGACGACCCGCTATTTTATATAAAATCCACCATGATCTAGTGGAATTAATCTAAAACTCCATAATCCACCATGAGGAATTAGAATAAAAATAAATAAGAGGGAATAAGAGAGGACATGGTAAAGATTAACATATGTTAAACATGAAATCTTGGATAATATCATTTAGAATCATGATTTACGAAGGAGGGTAATAAAGAGACTAATGTAAGTCTATGAGAGGGATCATGTGTTGTGACCCGACCCATCAAGGACCCACCTGGATAGGAGGTAAAATGAATGAAAACCCCTAAATCAATATCTACCTAGATATATGATATACACAGACATTAAATAAAGAATAATAATCATACGATATGACTTATCGTAAACAACTTATAGGGGATAAAAACAGCAATCCAAAACTAAGGAGAACACGCACCTTGGATATACATGACCTATTGAAAATTAAAATATGCATGCATAACTATCAAGTGACTGATAGATGAAATCCAAAAATTTTCACCCTATCTAATATCATCCCTATATAATCATAAATCCCACAACTCCAGTATGATCCATCTGTGTAGTACTAGGTCTAGAAGGCCATCAATCTGTACATTATCTACACAAACACAATATTTGTGGGATTAAGGCCTATTCATGGGTGATTATAAAAATAAAAAGTTTGAGACAATAAATAATGGAAATAACGTTAAAGGATAAAACATAATTAACGAAGAACCAATGGACACCCAGTGAAATCCAAAGGAAACTCGACTCTGGAAGAAACCATCACAAAACTCCCTAATACAATGATACAATACACAGTAGGAAGACCAAGGAAAATGCTAACTTCTAACTAATTCACATTTGGGGAAATCATAAATAGGTTACATTTCTTAGTGGAAGAGACCTCCTTGCTTAAGTTTTTCACTACAATACAAACCTAATTAGTCTTGAAAAGGAAAACACCTCACAACACCCTCAATAGGGCCTTGGGAATTTGGTGAGCACCCCAATCAATGAAGACAAACCTTATTATAAACCACAATGTACTCACTAATACTACCACTATCACATAAGGTGAGTAACTAAAACTACATTCATTTCATAATTTCCTGAACTAGGCCCTACACAACATCAATATCACTAGAACATACATCTAATTTCACAAAATCCTCCTAACACACTGAAGAGAAGACCACACTTCAAAAACACCATAGGGAAGGGCCCACCTCAACATAAAAAACAAGATATACAAACCTAGTGTCCTAGAGTAATAGATATGTTAATTATTAAAATCATTTGAAATTATCCACATACATAACTCACTATTCTAATAAAAGTAAACTAAAACATATTGAATTAATTAATTCAGTTTTCCATTGTCCTGAACCAAATCTAGTTGCCATCAAAACCAGCACCTGACCCAGCCACGATAAGGAACGAAGGTCGTTACCCATCCGAACGGGCTGGAAAATGTTCCCAGGTATCATATACTGAAAATTGGGAATGATTTACCCAATTTTATAAACATAAAACAACTATCGAATCCAATAACAAGAATCTAGATTTGTCAAACACAATCATATTTTAAAAAATTTCAAAACTGAATTACACAATTTCAATAAATTTAAAGAGACTATTAGAAGGGTAAAAATCTAAAAATGGATAGCCAATAACCACCTCAATGCAAGGTGGAATCACCCTCAATCCATATCTATGAAAACTCACCAAGAAGGACCGCTAGAAACCCGAACCACTAACACAAATAGCATACCCAAACCTATGACAAAAATAACTTAGTCTACTTACACCCAAAGGGGTATGTAGGTTTTGAGCAAAATCCCAGTAGGATACCACGAGTTTGATATTCAATGTGATAAACATTTAAAGATGAAAATCATCAATGCTTTCAGAAACATTAAATTCTAGTTACAATTTCTAAAAGATGAAACATGAAATAAAATAGTTTTCAAGTGGGGTATTTTAAAGGAGCATCACTTTTAAAAATAATTTCAATGCTACTAAGATTAAAAATCAAATATACCATATACTGATGGTAATATTAAACCATATAATGAGAACAAGCAAAGGGAAGTACCCCCAGTAACTAGCTCTTTGTGGGACCCATGTACCTCGTATCTCGATGAGAGTAACCATATTAATATCTATTCTTGTGCACGACCCACTAGTAGGGAACATACCCACTACCTATTTTCCAACACCATCATCATCATAGTTTAGATAGTGTAATAAGTGTCAAACATGGAACATGAATCTAAGGACAAACCCCAGGAGATCAATAGCAAACTAGTACACGTCCACCCACCTAGATACTCGGGTTTCCCTCTTGGGCACAAAGAAGATAAAAAAGTCAATAAATATAATCTTCACATGTAAATACCACATCCAAATCACACATTCACCAAACATCCCACATGTACATCCCAAAAACCTCATCATCCCTATTTTCATTCAAATTTATTTTGAAATCCAATCACAACAAAATAGCCCCAAGTAAAAATTGAAAACCTTTCAGAATTCAACAAATCCTTTATAACAATTTTATAAACTCTTTCCAAATATTGTAAACATCACATAACAGCCCACTCGAATGTTAAATATTACCCTCTCCATAAAAAAAATCCATTTTTCACATCACACTCAAACAAAACATCCCACATCACATTCACATCTCTTTCACATATCAATAATTCTGATAAACATTTTTATAAAAAAATTTCCAAGATGATGCACATCATAGGACATCCCCTTTCACATTTAAAATGGAGCATTTCAATGTATAAACAAACCAAAACTGTTTTCCAATGTGGTTTCACCTCTTGTATAAATCATTAACCATTTTAAACTTTCATAAAACAATTCTAAGTAGTATACCCTATCTTTGCACATAAAACCCATTTCAAAACCATCTTTCATGGATAAAATCATACCTATACCAATAAAAACAGAATTTTCATCCGTATAAATCTTTATAAAACCACTCTCAAGTGTCACAAAATCACCTTGAATAATACAACAAAGATACACTTCAAAATACACATTTTTATCAAATGCTCTAAAAAAGTATAACAATGTTTTACACATCAAACCCATTAAAAACCCCACATTCAAACATAATTTCACACCAATACCATACCAATGTAGAATTGGAATCCCAAAAAATAATTATTAAACAAATTTAGTATTTTATGAAATACACCCAAATAATACCCTTTGACTTTCACTTGAGAAAAACCCAACTTCAAGCAAAAATACAACTATGAAAATAAATACTTAGCCAAATAAAAAAAATAATTTTTTCAGAACACACAACATTGGAGGAATATTAAAAAAGACTACATATAGAAATCTTACTCATTAATAATTTTTTAAACATGGAACCACATACCTTTTGATTCTAAACCCTCAAAACATTGTGCAAAACATCAAGTGCACCACTGTCGCACCACAAAGAAGATAAAACCATTCCTAGACCACACAATTTCAACAAAAATACAATAAGATAAACCCTATGTATGAACCCTAGGTTTTTTAAAATAAGAAATTCAAGAATGAGTGGATTAAAACCTATTGAAATTGAAAAAATCAAATATAGAATTACTTAATTTTCTAATTTTGATGTTTCCACCATCAAATCTCCATTCAGATATGAAGTCCAAGGGTGGGGGAGAGACCTTGGAGGCTGGCCATGGAGGTAGGGCACCAAATAGGGAAGAATGGGGTGATTTTTTTTATTTTGGAATGGAAAAGTTCAAATTTTAAAAGGATATTAATGATCTGAACAACCCTGCATGGTTTTCCAACACAGTTTGGAATCATGCGGCCAAACTATGCGGCATGTTCTCGGCACCCAAAAACCTTCAATAATAATCCAAATTCAAGGGTTCCTAGTTGAAAACCATGTTGGAATGATATGCCTAGGATATGGGAGAAGATTTCCCAAAATAAACTATCATTTTACACCATAACTCATCCAACACATGGTTGAAATCCACTTCAACAACATACCCCACAAGTGGTGTAAATTGGATTTTCACTAATCCAACTCAAAAGAACCAAAACATCGTACCAGTATCTTGAAAAAATATAAGTCCAATTATTATTCAATACCCCAAAAACCATGGTCATAGATCAGTAGCACAAGAGACACCAAAATTTCAATCCGCGAACACCTGAAAACCATGAGAATGCTATGAACTGAAAGAATATTTGAACAAATCTATGGAATTGAAAATCTAGGTGTGAAAATTCTCCACACCATAATGATTTCTTCCCCTGAAAAGACACAAAAAGGAAAAAATAAAAAACTAGAACTAGCTGATAACCCAAGATGCACTCCCTTTCCATGTTTCACCCCTGAGGCCAAACACATCCAGTGATCAATTAAGGATGTCATACTCTCACAAACCAAAACATACATCACTTTCATGAAATGACCAATAAAATTTATATTTTATCCCAAATGAAAACTCCTCAAACACTATCCGAACAAGACTCAATAAACATACTCAAAGGAGAAACTACAACAAACAAGGTTACACTTACCTAGCATTAACCAATCTGTTGGGCGCTCTCCAACCCCAAAATTTACCTAAGAAAGATGTTGGCTACTAGATAGATCTAAATGAGACTACCTAACACCAAGAAAAGACCAGGAAAAATATGAGTTACTAGTATGTGGAGACATAGATGGGATCCCCACCATAAGTGAAAATGTGAATTTTCTTGAGACAGGACGGAGACACTAATAGGAGGAGGCCCGAATGGACTCCCCGGTATAAGGGGTAGAATTACATGAGGAATTTTCAAAATAACATAGATAAAACTCAAAGTGGGTCTCCCTACCATATGAACCAACCTTCATAACTGACCAGAATGGGTAGACATAGAATGGTCCCAAAAGATAATGAGTTAGAAAGTTCACATGGTTCGTCTGCACAGTTTAAGAAACTGTGCGCTAACCATGGGGATAATTCTTTCTATATGTATTCCTAGCACACAATCACTACTAATCATGCACAAACTGTGTGCTCAGCCTTTCTAGAAAAATTCCCAACCATACTCAAAAAATCGATTGAAAACAAAGGGGAAAAGAATGAAATTGGACGATAACATGGGCATGATACCCTACACTTCGTTTCCCTGAACATGAACAACAATAGAAATATGAAAACACAAGAAGTTTAAAAAATCTACATCATTCTTAATGAGAATAGAACTTTGAAAAAGGTTTTAAATGACCCTGGGAATTCCCCTGACTACGAGACATCTTCTCTCAGGGACCAATGGCTCGAGTTAAAATGATTGAAGCATCTTTGGCCTCGTAGATAGGCTCTACAAACCCCTAAATGAAACTTATATTTATAGTGCCACCGACAACTACACCTCAATCCCCGATAAGTTTTCCTAGAAAAAACACACTCCAAACTCACTTTACCCTATCCTGATATTTCACTAAAACAAAGGCTTTGAAGATTCACACACATCACAAACTATTTCTTAGGGTGAGAAACAACATAAGGAATTGACACATATAAGTAATTTCCTATAAAATTGTGTATTTTTATGTTTTTTAAAGGGAGACATAATAACAACATAATGGAGACTCATAGAGGATTGCACAAACTCCACCTTTACAGTCAAATGAGCACATGACATCACAAGGATTCCCTGAACATAACCATTTAGACTGATAGAAACTATACATGGAAAGGGAACTTATACAACATCCCCAAACATCACTCAATTGTAGAAAGTGGCCATAATTTCTTCTATTTACTAGATTTACCACACTGGTGGTTTAGCATAAACCCTTTCTTTGAAGATTCTACAAACGACCCAGATTCCCTCTTAGACACCATCCAAATACTCATACACACTAACAACCCCAGACCCCTTCCACCGTCAACTAATAACCTAACATAAGAATATATGGTCTCTACCTACCTTCCTAGAGAACTCTCCTAGTACAAGAGGGTTCACCAAACGAAGAGATGAAATGGTGTAAACTCAATAACCAATGCTTATGAAAAAGATTCATTATATTGATAAACTGGAGGATTTTACAATGGTGAAACAATCAGGGTTGCACTTTGTTCATGCACTAACCCATAATGGGGGAGTACATTATCCAACAAGAAACCCCAAGTAACCAACAAAGACGGACCATTGGTCAAAAGGTTCCAAAAACAAGATTCAAAAACAGGAAGGGAACCACCCTAAAGGCATCCTGAATATTTTCTCAGAAGAGACTACAAACATTTCCTTCTACTCAACATACCGACCAAACACAAACCCAAAACATGGTTCAAACAGGATGGGTTCTTGGACTCAAAACATCCCACAACATCATCATTATCAAAAACACATAATACACAGCATACAAATTTAGTCATTAATACAAAAAAAAATTCTTTTAAAAAAATTTCTATAAAAAAACGGTTTGATGGTTACTGTATCCACCAACAATACCCAATGGGCCTCACACATTCATGTTTTCCATGCCACACCAGGCACCCACGTCATATCCATCCCGAAACTCATCCATCCATGCCATAAACCCTACATCATCCTAGGTAACCCCATGCACATGTTCTCTCACAGAAATAAAAATTTTTAAATCAAAAATTCATTCCACTTTTAAAACTCAAAAAGATCAACATATACTTCCTTCTTATCAAAACTGACATCCCTTAAATCAATCCCAAATTACAACATACCAAAATTTTCATAAAGGAAAAATCATTCAAATGAATACTCACTTTCAATATATTAACATCAATTTTAAAACATCTCATCCCATTAAAACACCATTCAATAGTTTATAAAACATTATTGGAAACACATTTTCAAATTCAACATTAACATAGTTCCTTCTTTCAAAAGAGTTGTAAACACCCCATGTTCCCTTTTAAAACAATTCTAAAATTTGAGTTCCCCCATTTTAATAATCAACCCTTCCATATTTAGTATAAAATAATTTCAAAAAAACAATTCTCTTCATAAATCCATGTCATTTTTCTTCAAAACCAGACATCCAAGATTTCAAAACTAAAGGGCGCAAGACCATGCGAGGGAGAACTAGATTCGGTGGGTGACTTGGAAATATGCATTGAGGAAATATTTCAATCACTTAACCATTATAGAGAGTGTTCTAGGGAATATCCCCACTCTCACTTGGTTTTCCTGGTCCTACGAGCTCACTGAGAACATTACCTAAGTGTATTTTCATTCCCCCAAATCATCATCATACCAAGAAAACCAAAGGACTCAGATAAATCCCAACTTCGCCTGGTAAATCGAATCACATCATGAGGTGTGGTGATCAGGAACACTACCCATAATCAAAATTCCATGTTTTGAAAATCCAAAATCCAGACTGTTCCCAAAAAAACATGACCTGATGAGTTAACCTAAACCTCTTTTGATACCATTTTTTCATGAACTGAGTCTGTTCACCATCAAAACCCACACCTGACCTGGCCCACGAAATGGACCGAAGGGACTTCCTGATTAACAAAGACTAGAAGAAGTACCCAGGTATTATATAATAAAAATTGGGAATGATGTACTCGAGTTGATAAACATAAAACAACATTCTAATCCAATAATACAAATCTGTATTTTTCAAACACCATCATCATTTAAAAAATTTCATAACTGAATACAAAATTTAAATTAGTGTCAATAGACAAATAAAAAGTTAATAACCCAAAAATGGACATCCAAGAACCACATCAAGGCAATGGGGAATCTCCCACAAGAAATCTCCACGGAAACTCAACAAGATGGACTGCTAGAAACACGATCCACTAGCACATATATTGTACCCAAACCTATGACAAAAATTAAAAAGTCTACTTACATCCAAATGTGTATGTGGGGTGTGAGACAACACCCTGTAGGACACCACTACTATGAGATTCTATTTTGTAAACATTTAAAGATTAAAATCATATAGGTTTTCAAAAACATGAAATGCTAGTTACAATTTCTAAAAGATGCAACTTTAAATAAAATAGTTTTCAAGTGGTATATTTTAAAGAATCAACAAATTTAAAAAAATATAAATTATATTGATATTTCCTGATAAACATACCATATAACAATGGTAAGAGTAAAGAATCTAATGACCATAATAAATGGGAAATAACCCCTAGGCACTGGCTGACTATGGGTCCTAGGTATGTCAAATGTCAGTGTGTGTAACCATCAAAATTTCCATTCTCCTACAAAAGTAACTAGTAGGGAAGATAACCATAACCTAGTGGTCCTTCATCATCATAATAATTTTTTAGTTAGTGTTGTATGCATCAAACATGCTATGTGAAACTGAGGCTAGACCCCATGGGATCTCTAATATACTAGTACACGTCCACCAACCTAGATACCCATCTTTCCCTCTTGTGCTCAAACAAATTCAACAAGTCATGAAACATAATTTTTACAAGAAAATAATACATCCAAATAACAAAATCACCAAAAATCCCACATGTACATCACAAAAATAACATCATCCCCCTTTTCATTCAAATCGAGTTTGAAGTCCAACTCACACCAAAATAGCCCACAACACAAATTGCATACCAATCACAATTCAACAAATCCTTTAACAATTTTATAAAATACTTCCAAATAATCTAAACATAACATAAAAACCCACTCAAACTATACATAATACCATTTTCATAATCAAAATCCATTTTTCACAATACACTCACACAAAACAACCCGCATCATGTTCACATCTCTTTCACATTTCAAAAAATCTGTTAGACATATTTATAAAAAGTTTCCAAGATTACACACAACATCATATTGCCACATTCAAATTTAAAATGGATCATTTAAAATTATACACCAACAATTCTATCATTAATGGGGTTTCACCTCTTACATATATCAATATCTATTCAAAATAATCCTAAAACAATTCTATGGAGTATACTCAAGATTTTCACATAAAACCCATTTCAAAATCATCCATCAAGGATAAAATTATACCAATACAAATATAAAAAATAATTTTCAGACCTATAATTACTTATAAAAAAACTCTCATGTGTTACAAAATCACCTTGAATAATACCACAAAGTTACACTTGAAAATACGCATTTTTGTCAAATTCTATCATGATGTATAACAATGTTTTACACATCAAACCCATTTAAAAACCCTCTTTAGAACCAAATAAAACTCCAAGAACCGACCGAATAATACATTTCAGACCAATCAAGGCTTAGTAAACAATTTTTTATATTATAAAATACCCCCAAATAATATCCTAAAAGTTACACATGAAAAACACCCAAATTCAAGCTATCATGAAACTATAAAATTAAATGTTTAACCAAATCAATCATGAACTGATTTTTCACCACAAAAAACATATGATAAATATGAAAAATGAGTAAATACAAAATGAAAACTCATCAATAATTGTTCAAACATGGAACCACATACCTTTTGAGTCGAAACCCCCATTACACATTGTAAAAAATCAAGCGCACCACTGCCGCACCACAAGGAAGATAAATACAGCCCTAGACCACAAGATTTCAAAAACAATACAAGAAGTTAAACGATAGGTATCTAACCTATATTTTTGAGAGGAGGAACTTCAATAAATAGTTGATTAAAACCTAAATAAATGGAATAAATCAATGATATAATGACTTATTTTCATAATTTTTGATGTTTACCCCATTAAATATCCCTTCAAAGACGATGTCCAAGGGAGGGGAGAGACTTTGGAGGCTGAACATGGAGGTAGGGAATGAAATGGGGAAGAATGGGGAGGATTTGGGATTATTATGGAAGGGGAATGTTGGAAATTCAAAAATATTTTAATGAACTAGAAAACCTAGCACCATTTTACTGCACTGTTTGGAACCATGTGACCAAACCGTGCAGCCTGTTCTGGGAATCCAAAAACCATTAATAATCATCCAAATTCAAGGGTTTACAAGGGGAAAAATAAAGCGTAAAGATATTCCATGGATAGGGGAGAAAATATCCCAAAATAAATTATCAGTTTCACACCAAAACTCATCGAACTCATGGGTGGAAACCACATCAACAACCAACCCCATAAGTGGTGTCACTTGGAATGTCGCTAAGTCAACTCTAACACCAATACCACATACCATTCATTTATCAAAACATAAGTCCAATTAAATTTAAAAAACCCCAATACAATGGTCATAGATCAATAGCACAATAGAAACCAAAACTTCAAACCCAATACACCCGAAAATGAAGAGAAATGTAAGAACCGAAAGAGGATCTGAACCAAAGCATGGAATTGAAAATCCCGATGTGACATCCACAATCCACTAAATGAAGAAACCATCCACATAGGCTTATCAGATTAATCATCATGTCATTAAATTTTAAATTGTAATGGAAGGCCATGCCTCACTAGTACAAAAATATGGATAAGGGGGTACCAACCCCAGACACCTATCCCTCTTCATCAATCTTCTTCAACTGATACTGATCTAAAACAACTGTATCGAAGATACTTTTGAACATAGAAAAAATATTTCTTATAAATATTAACATCATTAATCAAGAATTTACGACCCATGAGTCATTAGAGCCCCTCCCCCTAAATCCACATACTATCATGAAGTACAAACACCCTTCTATGTAGGTGGATACTATTTCCATTAACCGAAAAGGAATTGTTACCCCTTGAAATTTCATGCAGGATCATGTAATGTATCTTGAAAAGATTCTAGACTGCTACCACAATACATGAATCCACTCTTACAGTTTAGTTAAAAATAACCATTATGAATTCCGCACATGCATTTCTCAATCTCCCATTGTTATAACTTCAGATTTTATATGGACGATAGAAGATATCTACTTACAAAATGAATAAAATTCATAGTGATTATCTCAAGTAGGGATAATAGGCATAAATCCTCTATCCTATAAACCTTAGGACTTATTATATAGAACAAACTTTGTGGTGTGTCAGGATAATGTGGGATTATTCCATGAATCTCTCACCTAAAAATGACCCTCTAAACTATTATTTTATGAAGATGGTATCCCTCATTCCCAACTGAACATTAGCATCCACCAACCTGCATACTTTGGGACACATTAATCCACCAATAACTCTCAAATGGTTTTGATATCTGAAACAATAGAGGGTATCATGCCCAACATCTGATTATACCTTTAGAAGAGTCTCCGTCCTTTGAATATACTCTACTCCAATATCTTTATCTTTCATCACCACTATGGTATTATGTTACATAACCAACCATGAATCAGCTCTCCAAATACCATTGATAGAGAAGCGTATCTTATTGTAATGTTTTTTGTAGAGAATAACATAGAATGACATCCTTTATTATCCAAAACATACTATAAGGTTAGAAAGTCCTGAACCCATAAGAAAATGGTAGTAAATTTTAACACTTTGACTCTAGTAACCGAGAACCTGTTCTTACTTATTATATTTTAAAATGATTCAAGGGATTACACCACCAAATATTTATTAGCTTAGTATTATTGGAAAACTAGATACATAAATGAATTTTATATTACATTGAAAATATTAAACATAATATGAAAAAATTTATTTCACCCTTAAAAATATTTTCAACATTCCTTCTTTATAACATGAGGATGTGAAAAAATTAAATAATGATGTCAAAATCCTAATAATGGTTATGTATAGTGGAATGTACATGAGAAAATATGTCAAAATTAATATGGAATATTTGAAAATCTAAACAAATTATATTCAACAAATAAATTGATTTTATGGAACATCAATGGATAATATCAACATAGAACTCTCATGGATTATGGACACTAAATTCGTAATAATGGAAATGCATAATTTTGGATTTTCATACTCAAAGACTCTCAATAAAGGTTACATGCATCTTACCTTCAAGGACCCTCAACCAAGACATCATTCTAAATAAATGTGTTGGTGTAAACAAAATACCAATCTAATATGGACACATGGTTTTCCTCATGAGACTTATCGATGCATCTGGATGATATATATAACCATGTCCCACCCATAATGTGAACTTCATATGCATTTCTCAAATTTGTAATGATCAATAAAATCATTATCAATATTCCTTAAAGGATAAAAATTATCCATATTGAATTTTTAAATACTGAAAATCCATCATTTCATAGTAAATGAAACAAATTATTTAATAATATTTCCTTAAATGATACCATATATAGAAATGGAATATTGTTGGAACATCATTTTTTAATATAAATTCTTCTAAATTCATCCATGATATTTATAATTTTTTCATGAAGGATTAAAATATTGTCCAATTTATAATGAAGAATGATAAATAACTTTATCAAAAGAAATTGAATGATCTAAAAATAAGGTATAATAAATTATTAGAAAAGGATGACTATAAAATCATCATAAATAAAGATTTTATAGTAGAAATCAGATTTTTAAAAACAAAATAGAATCAATAAATAAAAAAAATAACTTCCTTCATACATTATATATTAATGGTGTTATAAATCATTTTTAAAAGTTATTTTCATTCCATTTAAATAATTATACCATTTTATTTTGACAGAAATATAAAAAAATCAAAAAAATATTCGGAAATTTTATTTATTTGAATGTAACAATGTATTCCATTAAATTAATAATAAAATCAAATAATCATCCTCACTATATAAAAAATTGTCTTTATAGTGTGAGTTAAAATAAATACGCCATTTAGGCCTTTAGTAAAGTGTAACTAATTCAAAAAATTACAGAAAAATTAATTTTAATTTTTAAAAAAAATTAAAATATATGTAATAAATAAAGAAAAAAATAAATGGATATTTTTTAATATATTCTTGAATCTTTTAAGAGATATATACAATGAAGAAAAATAGTTTAATGGAAAAAATCAAAAAAATATTTGTTAGGGATATTCCCTAATATGTACCTTGCATATTGATTCATGATGAAATAAGAGAAAAAAATACAATAATAAACATCTAAAAGAAAAACATATCAATAGGAGAATAAAATATATCTCTTTTATGTTATTATCATCAAATAATATTTCAATTATAATTCTAATCATAAACAATCACAAAATTAAATGAGATTATAAAAGAAATACATTTTAGATTCGAGAACTTTTGAATCAAAACCCTTTAAAGAGATAACTTGAAAACAAATCAATTAATATCATGAATAAATTTCGATTCATGATATAAAATTTGAACGGGGATGTATGATCACATGGTAAAATAAATTTTGTGTATAATATAAAACATATGTCATTAAAGTAGAAATAATTAAAAACTACCCTTAACTATAGATTGAAATTATTTATAAGTGATTTTATCCTCATGTATAATAAATTTATATTTATTATAGTTCTATAAATAAACTATAAAAATAATTATAATATCAAATATGATCCACCTATAACATTTCAACACATGTTTATTAATAATTATTTATTCAAATTGTTGTTTGTGATTTTTAATTATATAATTTTTCATGTATGTTTTTGTTTAGTATTTTTTCCATATATATTTCTCATGGGTACATCATCTATAGAATTCTAATCATGATAATATATCATATGTTCTCATTATTTCCATCTTCATATCTATACAAGTGATTTAGTTATGAATAAAAATTACATCTATAAGTGATGGCGATAGGTCATACTCACACATCAGAGATGTTTTTATTATTCACTAGATAGTAAATGGAGAATTAAAATATTTATTTACCATTTAAAATATACATTTTATGATATATACCATATTATTTAATTTGTATCCATAATTATGACCATCTATAAGAGTTTTTGATAAGAATGGAAATATATAAACTTTGTGAGGTGGCTGTCAACACGTACGCGTGAAAGATGTTTTTATTTTTTCTTAGAAGTATAATTAGATGAAAAAGGGATAAAACCTGAAATTAATAAAATTTTAACATATAGGAGATTCATATTTTATTATATCACAATGATTAGGATGGTTTTTAAAGAGGTAAAATAAAAAATAAAAAATAAAATGCTTGGTCTGGCGTAATAACTATTCTTTAAACTAACTCTTTAGGTTTCTTACTATTGAATTAATAGTCTATTATTATAATAAAAAAAGGATCTATATAATGTGTGGTTTATGAGTTTTTTCTAGTAATTTTGAGTTCTAATAGGGTTTTTATGTTTGAAGAATAGAGGATATGTGGTTTCCTTTAACAAGTGTGGGAGAGGATACACATGGTTTTTTTCAAAAGATTGAAATATATTAATTTATTAATCCAGAAATATAGCTCCCAAATGACTCATAATTTAATAGGATATCATATAGGGTCAAAATATGGCCATAAAATAGTAATTAAAATTTTTTAGATTATTTTAATGCTTATAATAATAGTTTTATAACTTTAAAGTTGTTTTAACTCTTCTCATGGTAAATAACATTTTTACCACAATTAATATTCATAAGAAAAAAATTAAAGTGGCCTCACAAAAAAATCAGACATGATAATTATAAATATGGATTAAATTACATCAAATTTAATTTCTCTAAGTTCAAAAAATTACTTCAAAAATAAACCTTAAAAAGTAATGAAAATATGTTTTCTACATAAAATCATTTTTCATATGAAAAAGTTTTTATTTAAATATTAATCATAATATCAATTAAAAAGAAATTGATTTGATTATGGTGAATTAAAATGAGAAAATGATTTTTTAATTTTTTTTAAAATGTAGTAGGAATATGTAAATACATGAAGTGAAATGATTATTTTTTATACAATCAGTATTTTCATTATTCTTTGAAAAATCTATATCATTAGAAAAATCCCAAAATACCACTCTATGTTTATTTTGATATGATGTTTTTAAAAATAATTTCATTTTCATAAAAGAAAATCTATAAAAGTAAAAATAAGTAATTTTTATTTCCATACAAAAAATTAAATAAAAACCATTTTTGAAGAAATAGTACTTTTGAGGTATACAATTACGTTATAGAAAATTGTGTACTTATATATTATGAATTAATAACTAAATATTCATTATATAAAAAATTTATAAATATTTTACATAGTTTGATTATTCCTATTAATAACCATTATCCTAATAACTATTTCATAACTTCCATATTTAAAAAAATAATATTTCACTATTTTTTAAGCTATGTGAGTATACCTGGTCCAACACAATATGAACTTCCTCGGTACGCAAGGTATCCCTAAAACACAAGAGGTGTATGATACACGAGTGAATACCCATGAAACATATTAAATACTATTTCATGAAAATAGACATGGTGCGTAAAAGTGTATTTTTTATCCCTTAAATCGGTGTCTTACCATGTACACGTATAGACACTGAGTTGTGTGACCAAGGTTCATACATGAAATGTGAATCTGGAAAACAAAATATGTGTATATCTTCTATAATTAGAGATACACTGACCAACAAAAAAATGTATGTTATTGGAACACACAGAGAGTATTCTGGATTTATAGATGAAAAAATACTACGATATTTCCAAATTTTATGTAAACACAACTTATTTGTACCAATGCCATATGGAAAATTAAAAGAATGAAATATAGATCCAAAAACAAATGGAAAGAAAAACAATCAGATCAGAATGAGGTGAAATACAAAAAATGAAAGTCCTACTACATGGAAGATCATTATAGTTTCTTTATCATGTGATTTTTAATTGTGATTCATGGTTGTTGATTCTAGATCTACACATAGATCTTCCTTTTATTGAGATTCCTCCTTTGAGCATATCGTCCCGGCTTGAGAATATTGTAAATTAATGGAGGGGAACATTTTCTTTGAACATGAATGAAGTGTGTGGTTTAGTGTAGTGTATTATGAACCTAATTAATTTAAATTTAATCCTATTAAATGGGCCTAACCGAGGAATGAATAATGAATGGAAATTATACCTTACCTAGTGAAAACCCCATTCTCTGGATTTGACAATTGAGTCCTAATTTCAAATTTGGGAATTTTTTAGGATATATTAATGATTGGAACTGAGGGATTCATTTATATTTTTTTTGATAAAAATTAAATATATTTCTTCTATTATCAAAATTGTAATCTGACCTGATTCTTGGACTTGGGTAAATTCCACCATATGAAATCCATGAAACTATTGAAAAAAATTTATGAGGTCATTCTCCTTTAGAAATTGACTATTTTACCCTTCATAAATGCCTGAAGCTAGGAAACCCCAAAATACACAAATGATTAAAATAAAAATAAAAGTATTATTATATTTTACCCACCGTATGTATTTTCATCCGTAAATGTTATCAACCACAACAACTCTCCATGAATATACCAAGATATCCTCATGAGGGTGACACACAACCCACTATATGAGTTCCTATATCTTTGAAAGTACATCTTCATAGGGATCAAAAAATATACCACTCATTAATACATACCATAGAAAAATGTTGATTATGGATTCTACCTCTATGATTTTAATTCATATTACCCCAAACAACCTCGACCGATAATAGGGTAACGTTTCAACCCAAATGCAACTATCATTGCACCAAAAAACGAGGATTCCCAATAAATAGACCTTTTCTGTATATTATGCAACCATCAATAATACAAGTATAAAAAATTCCAAAAATTAATGGTATTTATTAGATATGGTTTATTCACTATGTAACTCTCCATAGGTGTTAATCTCTACACCCTAAAAAGGGGAAACCCCAAGATAATATCCTAGTGACAATATAGTAACACTAGCACAATCTCTTGAGAATATCAACTGGAATGCCATGCCCCATTATGAGATACTTTCTCAACTCCATCTAAAAATAATATAAGAACACAAAACAACAACAACTGGTTCAGGGTATCCGGGTAAAATTAATACACTCATAATTACCCCATGAACAATTGAATGGATGCCACATCTACACCAACAGCGTCATATATGTCCTTATACACTATATATACGGAGGTAAATTCACCAAATTAATTAAATGATTAATTTTTTTCAGAAACTCATGAAGAATCCTATGAAATTCCTAACCACACCCTTCTCCATATAGAGGTTTCATGGAAACTCAATATAGAACACATGCCGCAACACCAAATATGATATAATAAACCATGATATTGGATGCTAGGCTACCGAATACAAGTGGATAATGAACTTATATGGTCTCAAATGTCCTCGAAAAACCATATATCATATCCCAATGTGAAAGGGATCATATAGAAATACACACATGATGTTTTTTATTGAAAAACAAAAAATAACCTCAAATACCAACCTTTTCCTCAACACATTGATAAACCATGAAGTAGGCCAATATCAGGGAATAAATTATTGGTGTCTTTATTAAATCATTATAATTACTAAGTAGAAAGGGTTACTCCATTATCTTACCATTATAGGTATGACCATCTGAAAACCATAGAGTTTGAAACCATGCTCTCTAACTAGTAACGGAACTAGATAAAACCATTATGGGTTAGTCTTATTCACAATATATGTCCCACTGTCGATTAAGTGGACCTTGATCTATTTTATTAGATTCCAACCTCTTTCCAAAACAAGTGTCACACCTAACCCATTTTGAGGGGGGTGACTATCACTACTGATCACCAATGGGTCTCATCATGATATGAAATAATTCCTTCAGAACTCATTACCAATACTGTCTTCCACCATTGGAAGAAATGAGGATAAGAATCCTCTTAAAAAAGCTACTCTAGTATCACTAAACTAGTAGAGAGGCTTAAAAAGACCTTCAAAACCTCGATCAGTAACATAAAATCGAGATAATGAATCACATGGTTTCTAGAAAACACAATCATTTCAATTAAAGGTTATTGACCACACCAATGTCATATCGATACTTGGCTAACTCGTTCATCCATAAAAAATATCAAGAGAAAAACATATCAGATATAATCATCCCTTAACATCCTACCATCCATGAGACAGTATATTGACACAATGGATTCCCTTCATGCATTAGGGGGGCACCCATTTAACCATGTTTCCTAATCATGGAATCCAACTCATCACACTTATTACCCTACAATCATATGTTTTCCATGATTCTCCATTGTAATCTACCTCAAAATAACTAATCCACCATGATTAATTTGAATAGATACATTAAAAACAGAATATATAACACCCTAATAATTTATGTCATATTTAATTCTAATTAAATTTAATTTTATCGATATCCTTTGATACATGCAGCCCCATGTCTAAATTTTTCATAATTTATTATAACATTATAAAGTAGATATTAATTTTAAGTAATAAATATAAATATAAATATACTAATAACATGTATATAGTATTTATATAAATAAACAATATTTCTAAATAAGTACAGTAGTTTTATTAAATACCTTATACGCTTCAAATATTTTTTTTCTAAAAACGGGTTTTTATTCATTTTATGAGAAATAAATAATATTAAAATTTTTGACTTTTGGAAAATTTATTTGAAAAAATGAAATTAATTTTTTGAAATCAAAATTTTTAATTTATATTACTATGAATATTTGATAATTATTTTAAAAATTAATTTATTGACGAATTCTGAAAAATAATTATTTTTATTGAATCCTTTTTTTATTCAAAACATTTTAAAAGTATTATTTTATTTTAAAATGGTTTTATAATTATAATTTGTTCATTTATATGATTAATAAACCAATTATGGTTATTGGAATTACTTTTATGTGTATTTTGGTAAAACGAACAATTTATATTTAAGGAAATATTTTTTTCCTTGAAAATCATTTTTCATCATTCCTTGAGAGTTTAGTTTAAAAATAATTCCTTCAAATTTTAGAGATTTAATTTAATAGAATTTATTACACATTCATAATAATCATGAATTTTTCGAATAAGGGAACATTCATTTAAAACTACTAGAAAGAGGGTCTAACCCCGCAGAGCTATACCAATGATTTATAAAACAATGGGTATGATTAGATTTTATATATACCCATGGTTTTGAGTGAACAGTAAGTGTATACTATCAATACCAATGGCTTTTCCTTAACTATTGGTATTGAGAGGTGAATAATTTCCCTTCAACCCACTCCCCCTTACCCGTCGAGCCGCAAACCCCCACCCCGCAGTCCTCCCCCCCCCACATTTCGCTCTCCCAATGCCCCTTCTCATCCTCCGGTCAATGACAAACATCCCCACTCCTCCTCCTCTGATCGTCGTGCATCCCTCTTCCTCTTCCTCTTCTATTCAAGAATCCCCTCATAGGTCCTATATCTCCCCTCTATATAGCTTTTTGTAACCTTCGGTGTATCCCCCTTAGGTCTAGGAGTTAATCTATCACAAAGAAAGGGACATGTGAGTTATTATTTTTTTTGTGTTTTTTATATAGATTCTATGTGTTTCACTAGTTTTGGTTGTACTATGGATAATAAATAATGATTCAGATGACTTTATGATGGGTTTAAGTATGTTTTTTGGTAATAGGTGAAAATTTTATTATGTAATTTTTTTAGTTGTTGTAAAAATGACCTTTATTAAAAAAAGGAATGAAGAAAAGGGATTTGGGAAGATTCCATATTTTTTTTAATTTTGTTAGTGGGTCTATATGAAGTAGGATGAATAAATTTTAGGGTTCACAACAAACCCACAAGTGTATTTTATTTTTTATGGGCTTCGGTCTAATTAGAATGACTTTTTATCCCAAAATATAGTTTCTATAAGGAAATATTATCATGATACTAGAAATGAAAATGTTATCTAATTTATCTTATTTAAATATGCAGATGATGTATGTGAAAGGAAATCAGTTTATGGATAAATGTGATGTTCTTTTGGTATTTACATATTATTTAATGGTTAACAATATTTTATTGAATAATAAAGTGTTTTATAGATACAAGGTATCTATAAATATGGAATTATCTCATGGGAAATTTGTTAAATCTTTTTTAGAGATGTGATTAACAGGAATGTATTTTCATATTTTCTCTATGTTGATTTTTCAATGAAATATAAAAACTATATGAAGATTTCATTTTGAGAAAATATTTACGTTCAAAAATATTATATATATTTGTAGTGCGTGTTTTATGGAATTACCATTTGACTGTTGTTTTATATTAATATTATTTTGGAATAATTAACTCCTTTTAATTTATTATTGAAACAACTGTTCATGAAGAATAAATTTTTTGAACCAAAAAATAGAGATGTGATACCTATTATATAAATAGATCATATAATTTATATGATTAAAATATCATGTACTCTTTAATAATCATAAATTTCATATGTCAATATTTTATAGACATTAAATAGTAACTAATTTAGGGATAGGTTAAACATACTAAGCTACAATGAAATTATATCTTTTCATGAACCTTGAATTGTTGATTACATGCTACTCAGTTCATCTTGGAAGATAAAAAATTATAATATTGTATATTCTGGAGAATATTGTATCGAGTATCCTATTTGAATTATGTTGGAGAATATATGATTGACACATCTTTACAATCATAATAATGATTTTTCTAATTTTGAGACTAAATCATTTAACAATATTCTCTCCCTATTCTAATAATTTTTACTACATCCAGCTGAGGTTAAATTTTAAAAAAATTGGATTAGATCCTAATATTTCTATAGTGGCCAATGTAAATATTATGAAAAATATATAAAAATAGAAACTTATTCACACACCCACCTTTTCATTGGCGGAACACCTCTATTAGATCATAAAATCAGACCAAGTCAACCCACAACCATACTATAGATGGTTAGAGTTTAATAAATGGATTATGTTTTTTATAAAAAAATAATTTTTTATTATTGTATTAGATACTATATATCACGTCAAAAAAACACACATGGTTCACATCAAATTTATGGATGTGATTTATGAGGATTCATGACGCAATAATGGATTATTAAAAAAATACTTTCTTTAGATTAACAACTATGAAAATTAATACATTTATGTTTTAAATTATCTAAAAAAGGATTGTATGTTATATTATATCTAGATATGGGATGCAAACATTATCAAGGTATATTTCAACGATAATGACATTCACCACTATATCATTTACATTGAACCTTCCTTTTCCTATCATGTTTTACCTTTTTTATCAAACTTTTATAGGATAGAGGTAAGAGTTTTATCTCTGATACTGAAAGTGTTGAAATTGGTGATAAAAAATAAGGAACTATCAATAAAAATGTGAAGTAGATATAACTATTTTCTTTATGTTCTAAATTTTTTAATAGTATATATCCCTTTTTTAATTATGGTTTAAATTGTTTATTGGATAATAATTTTTTTGCCTTGTTATAGAATGGATAGGAGACAGATGTATCATATCGATATAATTTCAACAGAGTTTCAATATAAATTTGACATTTTTTTAGATTTTTCATTTAACAATGCTTTATATTGTGGTTTTATATGGTGTCCATGCTATAAATGTGTTGGAAGAACATAGATAACCTGGGAAGAAGTTAACTATCATATTACATAATATGGATTTCAGACAAACTATTTTTATTTTTATCTTCGTTCAGTGAGAAATAAATATAGAATTGTTCATGATATAAATGATAGAAGAAACATGTATAATTTTATAATTTATCGGTTTCCATTTGTGCATCATACCAAGAGAGATAGTATGCGAGTGTTAGAAGACATTCATATGAATAAAAATGGGGAAAATATTGAATATGATGATGTTGATAGAGTGAATAAATTATTTGATGATTCTGGAACTCTAGCATATCATGAATGTCCTAAAATGACCATTTTTGAAATTTTATTGAAGTCATATCATTGAGAAAAAATGTATTTAATTTATAATAAATCCATTGATTATATTATTAAATTTTTAAATGATATATCTCTAAATAATGTATATATTCCCTCAAATTGTTACAAGAATGGATGTTAATGAAGTATCTTGGATTTTCTTCCAATAAATTTGTTGCCTGTCTTAAAGATTGCAGTTATGTTAGGGAGTAAAAATATGATCGTAATGGCTGGAAAGAATGTGGTACATCACGATGGAAGAAAAATGATGTTGGAACACAATCTCTTGTGCCACAGAATTTCATGCGGCACTTTCCATTGATTCCCAGACATAAAAATATATTAATGTCTACAGGAATGTCATCCAATATGAAATGGAATGATTCTAAGAGAATTAATTGTAACGATTATTTGGTTCATCATGAAAATGGATTAGCATGTTAGACATTTGATGCATAATATCCAGACTTTGTAGGTGTGGTGGGTAATGTCAAATTGGGTCTATAATGTGATTGTTTTAATCTATTTGGTCAAATGATTTCTTCTCACAACATGTGGAAATTTTTTATTCACATTTATAATCATTATCTACGAATGTGTATGAAAAAACATTTTTTTTTGAGTATTATATTGTATGGACTATCTGATCCTAGAAATGATATAGATTTATACTTGCAACCTTTAATAATAGAGTCGAAAGAACTTTCGGATTTGGGTGTTTGAATATTCAACTCTTTTTCAAAGAATATCATTCAGATATGTGAATCCCTTCTATAGAACAAAAATTATTTCCCTACTTATGAAATTATTTCTGGGAGGACCAAGAAGATAACACTATCATGTCCAATTTTTATGATGAATACACGATTGAGAAGTTTTAAATAGCATCGTAGTTTCTGTTTCATGTGGCATAGATGATTCTTTCCAACGGATTATCGATACAGGAGGAATCGTCGAAGGTTTGAAAATACTTTTGACATTGAACAACCACCTAAATGTTTTTCAAGAATTGATGAGCATACTAAATTGAAATATTTTAATTTTTCCTTAGGGAATGGTATGTTGAAATCTAAAATTAGGAATAATGTTGACATTGAAGCCACATAAAATTGGAACAAGAGAAATATTTTTTTTGTGTTTCCATATTGGTATACCAATTTGTTATGTCATTGTTTAGATGTAATGAACATTTAGAAAAATATATGTTAAATATTTCGTGAAATTCTTCTAAATATTATGGGGAAGACCAAAGTTGAATTTCCTTCCCATGAGGAAATGTTGGATTGGGGTATTCGACAATAACTACATCCTATTTGTATAGATGAAAAAATGGAATGTTCATAGTGATTCTTATGTGATGAAACCATCTGATAAAGATAAATTTTGGATAGTATTATAGAATATAAAGGTCCCATATGACTATTCCAGCAACATATATAAACAATTCAACTAAAGAGATGTGAAACTAAAATCTCTAAAAAACCATTATTATCACATTCTTCTTCATCAATTGATTCCAATAGAAATTCAGAATTTTCTATAGATTAATTTAAGGGTGTCATTGATTTGATTGTTCCATTTTTAGATAACTTTGTTCCTAAAGGTTATCCAAGTCATTCTTTTTTAAAATTTAGTAAGAAGTCCTATTAATATTATTTTATATGGAATTTTTTCCCTCCATTCATTGTCACTTGCATGTTGAATACAATTGTTAATATTCCAACTGAATCAATTTTTATTCGACTTGTTTCATTTCAGTGGATGTATCCAATTGAAAAAATATGTACACAATGAAATCATATGTTCGAAACAAGATTTGTCTTGAGGGTTTGATTTTGAGGGGTTAAATGGGTAAAAAATATATGGATTTTTGATAAATGTATTTGTCTGATGTGACCACAAAACCTAACCAGCCAATGAGAAATGAAGATGATTAGAATAGGGAAATTGATCCCTCATTTCTATCTATTCACCAAATTAGAGGAATTTTTGGGTCATATACATTGTATACATTTATCCGTGGAGAGATGGAGATTGCTCAACACACAGTCTTTTTTTAGATGTGGTTTGTTCAATGACTATATCAACTATGTAACTTGGAAATTTATATGTTATCTCATATTATGAAATTTATCATATACATTACACTATTATTATCATTTTATATAGGGAACATAAACAAACTATAAGTATTGTTTATCGATCATTGCCATTGAGAATGAGAGAGGCTTTGTGTATCTAAGAATATCATATTTGGTTGAAATCAAAGGTATTACCATTGCATTATTAATCATAAATTACAGATAACCTTTTAATTTCATTTTTCACATATATTTTCGGTTTTTAGTTTATATGTTTCCTCTATTTCTCATGAATTAAGAGCATTGAATTTTGGTCCTAATTATTTTGTTAATGAATGAAAATCATTAATAATCAAGAGGAATAATTTATTTACAAGTGATCGAGTGGTGAAAATGAGAACAGAACATGATGAAGTTATGCTAACTATTAAAAAAAATTTAGGCTACTGTATCAGATAGTCAACCTCAATATGAAAATGTTTATTATTATAGACTTGTTGAGAAAATATTGTTTTTAGATTACTACTCTCATGGTAGAGTCACTATGGTGAAATGTAAATGGTTTGATTCAATGAGACTATAGGGTAAATTTATTCATTAATGAGGATTTATAGTTATTGAACTGATTCAATTCTTATTTACTGAGGGACCATACCTTTTGGAATCAATGTTTAAATATGTGTTTTATGTGAAAAATCATTTGAGGCCTAATTATGGGGTCATTGATGATGTAATCCCATGACATATTTTTCATTAAATTGGTGATAAAATTTCCACCATTGATGCTCCCATTGGTGTTGGCCAAAATATTTCATTTGATTAATTAAATTTACCCATTGTGTGAGTTGATGTTGAACTTGATGTAGTAGTCGGTAATATATAAAAGTAACCATATATTATCAGTGTTCATTCTATTTATATTAACATGAGTTTCTTAGGATATTATTACTATGATTACATTAATTGTGTTTTAGTTAGGAATGACATGTTTGTTTTTATTATTTTATTATGTTATTTCATTTAATTGTATTTATTTCAATTTATAAATCATTGTTAAAATATTGTTTTTAAAAAATTTATAACTTCGTAAAGTAATTTTCAAAAATGTGTTAGTCATTTCCTTAAATAATTTGTACAAATAGTTTTTAAAATAAGTAAAATTGGATCCTCTAATGAATTTTTGATAGATGTAAGTTATATTCATGATTTTTTTTTAAAAAAATATAAATAATTTAAATTTGAATCTTATACAGATTATGCCAAATACTAAAAAATAATGAAAGAAGCAACTATTTGATCCTGATCAATCGGGGAGTGAGCATGCATTGCCTCCTATTCTTCGATCAGTGAGTATTATAATTGTAATGTTTTTATTCAACATTACATATAATTTCATGTTAATATTAATAATAATTTTTTACAGACATTTAGTTGCACCATATTTGAGTCCTCACCCTTCTAGCATGTGTTTGAGTGGGGATGGTCCTAGACCTAGATGGAGCACCCATCATACCGTTTCCCACAATGACCCACCTGCGGAAACCCCTTCCACCACACCTTTAAATCCACCTCATGAGTCTCTGGGGATGTTCTAATCCATTTTTCCATCATCATCTCATATAATATCTTATTCACATGACATGTATTTTCTACCTTCAGGGATGATGCCACTGATGCCTCCATCACCTCATTTTTCTTCTTCATCTTATACCATGACTACACCACCTACACAGATGTTTCCACCTTTACCATATCTATATCTGATGATGTGTCCCCCATCATATTACCCATATTCTTCCATGTATACACTGCCTCTAATACTTAACATCTATCCAGCAACTGATGAGTCTATTCCTTCTGAGGGTGCTGAGCCAGGATATCCCACTGATCCATCACAGTCTACTATGAAACCCATAGAAAGATTTTATTATAACCATTTCAAATTATATCACATTATTTTTCTCATGTTGTAATGTGACATAATTCTTATTTCCCTACTCTTTTTATTATTTAGTGGTATCTTCTTCTAGGAGACGTGGGTGCACTCAGATAGAGGAATCATGGAATCTCCAAACCTATATAATGGAAGATTACAATTGAAAAAATCAGCTGGTAGGTCCAAATGAAAGGAAATGAAAATGTTTCATGGCCAGTTTGGCCAAGTATCATAATATCATTCCGGTTTAACCAATGACATGGAGAAATATTAGTAAATGGATCAAGGAAAATGAATGGGAGCTAATATGGGTATGAAAATATGATAAATTCATATATATATTATTGTTGTATTGAAAAGAAATAACATGTTCATTGTAGATTCAGTTTAACATTCCAAAAGTAGAAGCTACTAAGACTTAAATGCTGATATATGTTCAGTAGTTATGGCCCTCATACATGCAAGAGTTGTATGTTGGTTGGAAGGGTATGGTTGGTACTAACTTTGAGGGTGTACCCATATTCCCAGCCTATCCAAAATGTCAATATGAAAAAATAATTGCACAATAGATGACTTTTGAGATTAACGTAATCTCAATATTTAATGTTTTTTCATATAAAATTTAATTATTATTACTTTTATTTGATTTTTTTAGGATGTTTTGGAGATAAATAAAGAACAATGATTCAATGACATATCTGCACACATTGGGGCTCACTACAATGCACGAGCATGAGATTCACTGGGCACATTAACCTGTTATTGTGATGTTATACAATAATTTCTATTAAAAATATTATTTAATAGACATAGGCTCTTTTTTTAAATTTCCCATATGTGGTTGTAATCTAGAGTTGTGCATTTCCCATTTTTTGTAAGATATACTGGGTATTGATGGTCCTGTAGTATGTGCCTAATTATTTTGTTCCAGTAGAAAGAAAAAGGATGTAAGTGCAGAAAATGCATAGAAAAAATATAATATTTTATTGTTTTTTTTATATTTTATATATTTATACGAAATTTATAATTTATTATGTTTATAATTTCAACAGTCTACCTTGGAGGCCCTCTATAGTAAGGAAGATGGAAACTTCACACCACGTGATAACATAAGTCATGAATTAGTTGAGGATCACCTGTGAAAGAGTGTGATGTATACCAGGTAATAACATGTTCCCCTATAGATATTGGTCATCATTAGGCTCCTGTAATGTTCCATATACCTCTGAGTTATAAATTTCTCATGCTAAATTAGGTGAGGAATTATAAATAGCTTTAGAGGAGTGTGAAAGAAGCAAGCTGATGACCTAGTATTTCATGGAAGCTCTGGTAGTTTGGAGTTACATGCTTTCATCATAGAATGATGATATTTTTAAATCATATATGGCATCAATTTTCGCTTTAAATGATGCATCAGGTGATTCTAATGAGGGTTTTAGTGGTGATGATGGTTGTAGCGATAGAGTTGTTGGTGGTGGGGATGTTGCTGATGCTAATGTTAGTGATGAGGCTGCTGAAAATGTTGATAATGATGATGATGATTATGATGGTAATGGTCATGGGGATGGGCATGTTGTTGATGGGGGTAATATTAATCCCCAAGATTTTTTACTTAGTACAAAGACTTAGTGAAGTACAATAAGAACTTAATGTTAGGCATGCTGTTAGATTTGGATTTTTTTTAGATTTTATTTTTTTCTCCTTATGTTTTGATTGATTTTTTATTTTTATATTGAAGATTCTTATTAATATGGAATGAAACTCTAAAATTCAAACAAATATTCCCAAAAATTATATAAAGTATATTTTATGTACATGTCAACTCTAATTTTCAACCTTTATCATGAAATATTATCTCTATTTTTGGTGAATCTCTTTAAAACCTATAAATGACACTTGAATCTGATTAGAAATGTTATAATGGATGTTTTAAAGATATTGGGGGGGGGGGGGGTTAAATTATTCATCAAAATTAGGGTCATGCATCATAGGAGAAGCATCAGTTCCACAGACTAGCTGATGTGTGAGGAGGTAGAATGATATGAAAAACAATGTCCAACTAGCCAAATGAAGATATCCATTGGCTTTCTCGAAGATCCCTACTATACTGGGCCTCCTATAAAATACCCACTAGGTATGTGGTAGGATTTATAATTATCATATTATTTTAATGTATTGAATCCTTATGATATTGATAGAGTTGGGAAATGACTTTACAATGGTACAATAAGTATTCTATAGTTATTGGAGGGTTTAACTTCTATGTAATGAAAATTAATGAAGTTTTTTTGGTAATAGATCAAATTGGAAATTTGATATTGACGTACTATTGATGCAATTATATTGTTTCTTGGGGTTGACTTTAGGGTTGGTTCATCAAATGTTATAATTTTGATATATTAATTAATTATTTGGTAAAAAATGTGCCTTTTGAGTTGATTCATTTTTTTTTTGAAATTGTTTTGAGTATTTTTATATGTCCATTGGTAGATTATATCATGAATTACATAAATGTAAAGAAAAATTTTTGTGTAATAACTATTATTTATTATCTATTTCGGATGGTGGAATGGGATTATGAAATATAGTGTATTCATTATAAATATATTGCTAAAAACTATATTTTTCTAGTTGATGATGATATTATAACATGGTGGTTCATTATGAGAAGGGGTGAATAAAAATGGATTTCAAGGTGGAAATTAATCTGTTCTATATCATAGATAAATGTATTCTTGTGTCTGAAATGTTTGGGAATCATCAATGGAGTTGTAGAATATAGAGACATTGATGGTTTCCCAATAACGATATATGGATGAATAAATTCTTTTTGTAGTGGGAGTAAATTATGTAATCATTAGATTATTGAAAATTGATCAAGGAGAGATGAAACACAGTTTAGTGTCATTTGTGGAATATTAAACCTTAACTAATTATTTGTAAATTTGTAGCTTTTGGGAAGAAATATTAATTTAATGTATGATTTGTGATAATTTCATCTATTTATAGTGTGAATTTATGGTTTTTGGATTAATAAAATGGGTTTTTATCGTTTAGTCAATAAATTGAATTTTTAATAATATTTTAGAATCATATATAGGGAAAAGTGATATGAATAAATGATTATTATTTTGTAATTTGGAATGGTGAGGGGGTGGGGGTTCATGATGGGAGGGAGGGGGTGTTGGTTGGGAGGGAGGGGTGCAAGGGTGCAACCAGTAGGGAGGGGGAAATTTTTTGGAGGGGGGTGCTTGTTTGGAGCGAGGGATGTAGGTTGAGGGGGTGTACATGTTGGGAGGAAGGGTTACATGTTGGGGGAGAGGGGATATGTGTATGAAGGGGGTGGGAAACATGTTTGGAGAGGGTTCATGTGCAAATTGGGAGGGAGGTGGTGTAGGATTGGTGGGGAGGGGGGGCTGCCGGTAGGGTTGGGGTGAAAGGTTGGGAGGGAGGGGAGTGTGCAGGTTAAGATGGATGGGGACTACCAGTTGGGAGGAGGTTTAGGATTAGAGGGGGGTAATAGTGTTGGGGGGATTTATTTTGGGAGGGAGGTGCAAGTTTGGAGGGGGAGGGTGTTATTGGTTTGGTAGGAGGGGTGTAGGTTTGGAGGGAGGGGGTGCAGGTTGGGAGGGTGTTAAACATTTTGGGAGGGGGTGAATGATTTGAGGGGGGATGCATGTTAGGAGGGAGGGGTGAAATTTTGAAGGGGGTTCATGTTGGGAGGGGTGAATGTTGGGAGGGAGGGGGTCAAGGTATGAAGGGGGAAATAGGTATGCAGGGGGATGTATATTGGGAGGGAGGGGTGTCATTTTGGAGGGGGGCTAGAGGTAGGTAGGGGGTAATGGGTCAGGAGTCGGAGTGTGAGGCATGATGGGTGGGAGTGGGGGTGATGGATGGGAGTGGGGGTGTAGGTTGGGAGAGAGACGCAAGTTGGGAAGGAGAGATAGGATTGGAGGGGGAAACTTGTTGGGATGGAGGGGGTGCATATTTGGAAGGGTGGCGGGAGGGAGTTTCAGGATAGGAGGAAGGGGGTCCAGTATGGGAGGAAGGAGTAAAGGTAGGGAGGGAGAAGACATGTTGGGAGGGGGGTGCATGTAGGGAGGGAGGAGGGTGATGGTTTGGTGGGGAGAGGGTGATGTTTATTTGGAGGGAGGGGTGTAGGTTGGAAGGATGTTGAGTGCTATTTCAGTTAGGACCACTTATAAATTATTGAATCCACACACATGATTATGGTTATAAACATGAATGTTTTATTATATTTAGGTGAAGAACTCCGATACCTATCAACCTATAATGGTTATTTCATATGTTCATAACTATTGTTTTGGTGAGGGCCTCCAATACATCACTTCATGGTTTTCAAGTCACTGCTTGATGGCCTTCACTATTTTTAAAACATGAAATTGCATATTCAACTGGACATTTAATATCTTCTATATAAATAACTAATTCATTTCTTCTCATTTTACATGCAGAAGTCTTGAATGTTCATATCCGGTTCATGATGTCTATAACTTCACTGAATTTGATCAACATGTAATGTAATTTTGTTATAAATTCAAATGATAACTCTAATATTGTTTATTTGTTATCATACCTTCTTTATCATGCCTTTTGTACTCATTTTGTTTTTTTAAACAGTTTATAAATCATTAAAATTACCTCTTATTATTTTATGTCTTATCTTATCTTCATCTGATTTTGATGTAGACTGGGAGTCAGCTAGCAATAATTATAAAGCTACAATTTAGAAAATTAATCACACATTTGAATACAAAATTCATTTTAAGGATGAGGAATTAATGATGTCATTTGGTTTAGTGGATGTTGTGGAAAATTATTTTTATGACTAGTCTTTTTCATTTGTGATACTTTTGGACTATTTATAAATTCAATAGGACCACATTATCCAACTTACAACTTACAACCTACAAGATAAGCCATGACAAAGTTGTTTTTTAAAAATTTGTTAATTTTTTTTATATTTAGTCACATCTCTGCAATGTGACAGAGATATTAACAGAAATGTGTCTCAGAGGATTCAAATGTGCAATAAATTATTCTATGGGTTTGAAATCAGTCTTAATATAGAGAGGTTTTGATACGGTTTGGCTGATGAGGGACACCATAGATGTGTTAGTTATTATGGAATGGATGTTGTGATATGTTATAATGTTTTCTTTAAAAAGGGACAAACATTAGATTCTAAATTAAATTAGTGATGTTTCATAAATAATTTAGTTTAATTATAGAAAGTAAAATATTGATTTTAATTAGGAGTTTTGGTTATCTTAAATGAAAAAATTTCCCTAATTTCATAAATAATATTTCAAACTATCATAAATGGTTTTTATGATTAAAGACTATGTATGGGGTGTGGGAAGGATACATTTTTCTAATTTTTATGCTCATTCCTATATAAATTTTATGTTCTTCTCATATACTAGAATAATATTTATTTTGTAACACATCTGTAATAGATTCATCTAGTATGGGTATAGTGTAGAGGCATGATGGTGACTATGGGTTATGTGGAAAATAACAATTTGGTGTTCACTGATTTTTTTGTACTTTGTATGTATTAATCACATTGTCCTTATTTCTCAAGAAAATCATGTTTTTTATCTCATATCTTTTATGTTATAAATTTCATATATATTAATATATATTGTTGTTACATTTTAATTATGTTTCATATTTAGAAACTATTTATTAGGTTTGAATTAACGTCTGAATTATAGAAGGGTTATGCAAGATTCTCAGAATATTTCAATTCATTATTTTATTAATGTAATTATGTGAAAACATTCCTACAATATTATATTTAATGCCTCAATGATTTTATATAGCCCAGGGTGATCGAGAACAAGATTCATATTATATCACGGGTAGGCTCAGGTTCCAGTTTGAAGGGTGTCCTAGTTAGGTTCATTATGAACATCAAGTGGTATAGCATTTGATCCCTATGATTTCTATTATCTAGATCTCGCTATGATTTAAATATGCTATTTGGTTGTTACAAATCATAATTATGAATTTATTACTAGAGGTGTTTTATGAATATGAAGAGTAGATCAATTTGGCTACTTTTCATGGTCTTCATGGCATACAACATAATCATACGATCACTACATTGGTAGTTGAATTAAAACAAGTATGAATACTTCTGAGATCCTTATATTCGGGTTTTTTTTGTAATTTTCTCTACAACAGAATGAAGACATTGAGTAAATATTTCAAAAAATATAGTTGAGGACTCTAGACTACAAAGCCTATCAAGGAAATGTTTTGAAAAATTTCTTGATTATTTCATAGGTGTGATTCATTAATACCAACATGTTTAAATTTAAATTAAATGATACCTCATTGAATCCATGGCATCCAACCTCTGACTGTTTTTTCAGGAATTTCATGAAAATGGATATGAACATTTTTCTAGTGGAACCGTGAACTATTTAGTTTTGGAGAATTTGAAAAACAAGGTAGAGAAAGAATGATCACTATCACATTGATAGATTGTGTTGTCTTTTTATAAGATAAGAATTGATTTATGCTGTTAATGGGTATTGATGGATCCATAGTGGAGATGGTATTGGAATCATTTCCAATTCACGTAAACAAAAACACTATTCTTAGAGATATGTCTCCCATGGTTCCCAATGGAAATAGGATGGGTAATAACCTATTCCTTTTTCACATTATACTTCCATATTTCATATTCATATAATCACATTCATGTAAAGGCATGCTTCTGAAACCCTATATCATACCTCTAGGGGTTTTTGAGTATTATTTTTTGAAAGTAGATATATTCTTCGATGCTTTTGGAATGCTCTCTCTACAAAATCAAGGATGAAGCTAATGTTCATTAAATATTGTTTCAGTTAAAATAGTATCCGAGGATCCATAAAAAAATGACCACTGTAGGAGGGGTTATTTTTGACATTAGAAGGGGTTATAACCCCTTCTAAAGACGACAATAGTGGCTCTGAGGAAATGCCGTTAATGTACCCACTTAATGTTAGTAGTGGAAATTGTGAGGAAGAACTGGTAAATTCATGGATAATTTAGTGGTGGTTACATTACAGGGGGTTTAAAACCCCTCTAACTTCGAACTAAATTTACCACTTATGATGTGGTTATAATATGAACCACCTCTAATATAAGGATTTATGGGCGGTTTGAACTACCCCTAATGGTGATTGCATTATGGGGGTTTTCCACAGAACCGCCCCCAACCCCTTGACAATAATATGGCTACCAGGACACCCCTTCAACACAACAACAAGGCTACCAATTATCGCCCCAGACACCCCAATCTGGACCCCCCCTCCCCCCGCGCTCCTTGACACCCCGGTGTGGACACCCCCCACCCACACCGACCATCCCCCCTAGTGACACCCCCTGCCTGGGCACGGGTGCGGCCCCTGCTTGCCTTGTGGACACCCCCAATACACACCTGGCCATCCCTATAGTGACACCCCGTGTCTGGGCCCAGGCGCAGCCCCTGCCTGTCTTGTGGACACCCCCCACACACCCATCCAACCCCCAGTGACACGCCATACCCAGACATCCCCACACCCCTTGGAACACAACACACCCGGCCTGGGCACCCCTGGTGTGGACACCCCCATTGTGAACCCCTTGACACCCCAGTGTAGACACCCCCCCCCCCCCCCGCCCCCGCCCCGTGCCCAGGCATCCCCCCACTGACACAACCTTCCTGGACATCCCCACTCCCCTTGACACCCACAACACACACCGTCTTGGACAACCGGACACCTCTTGCCTAGACACCCTCACGCTCCGCCGGGATAGCCCCCCCCCACCCCCCCGGTCACGCGCCTATGACCCAGACACATATGCCTAGACACAATTCTGCCCCGCTCGCGTGCTTTTCAGCTATGGCCGGGGTAAAAAATCACACCTGAAGGGATTCAAAGCCTGGACTGCAGGGATGTAGTGCACGCTGAAATACCACTACATTGAAGGCGATTTTAGTTATAAAAACATGAAGCTGTGTATTTATTTATATTACAAAATATTATATTAAATTATATATATATATATATATATATTTGTTTTTAGAAATATAAATAATATAATATATTTGTGTATATATAATATATTTAATTATAATATAATATATATTTTTGTATAATATTTTTATATATTATGTATTTATGTGTAATTAAAATATATTTGTGTATACTATATATATATGTTTGTATATTCAATACATATAAATACATATTTATACATATATTAATAAATATATTTACGGTTATGTGTGTGTGTATTTTTGTATTTGTAGATATTATACATATATTATATTAAATATGTTTATATTATATATTAATTTATGTAATTATATACATTTATATTATATCATCTACACACATATATATACACACAAAATTAAATGCATTCATATAATTTAAAATCAATAATATAATTAAATTATATATATATCCAATAAATTAATTTATAATTAATATTCTATAATTAAATATACATAAATTAATTATATAATATATATAAATTTATTTACAATAAAATATTTATAATGTAATGGATAATATATTTTTATTTGTATTTTTATTTATATTTAATTTTGTCTAAATTATGTAAATTAGTATACATAATCTAATATAAATGTATTTAAACATAAATATAAAATACAAATGTATTTATGTACATGTGTGTGTAACAATAATATTATTAATTATTATATGATATATATATGAACAAAATTAATTTATAATTAATATCTTATAATGAAATAAATATAAAATATATATAAAATATATATTAATTTATATATAATTAAATATTTCTAATATATTATATATATTATAATTATATAAAATATATAATAATAAGTATATTAATTTTTATTTTTTCGATATTATATATATTTGTATACATAATATAATATAAATGTGTTTATACAAAAATCTAAAATAAAAATTTATTTAATATAATATCTGTATAATATAAATCATAATATAAATGTACAGTATTTATAAAACCAAAAATAAACTTTAAAAATTAGAATAAATATATTTATATTTACATTTATATTATTTATATAAATATTTATATATATATATACATTTGTTTATGTGTATATGTATTTATTTACAATATTAATATAATTTCCTTATATATATGTGTATTATAATGTATTCAAATACATATATAACGTGTTTATGTAATAAACACACACACACACACACACAAACCTACATATATATTAAAAAAATTCTATGAGATTTATTTTAGAAAATAAATAAATATTTAGAGGGGGATAAAAACCCCCTATAATCAAAGGGATTTTCAAAGGTTCATATCCCCCATCGAATTTTATGAATTACAGGGGGTTAACAACCCCCTCTAATGTCATAAATTATAAGGGGTTTTGAACCCCCTCTAATTTCATAAATTATACGGGGTTCAACCCCCCCCCCCCCCTTAATTTCTTAAATTAGAAGGGGTAGAAAACCCCCTCTAATGTAATGAATTATAGGGGGTTAGAAGCCCCCACTAATGTCATCAATTAAAGGGAATTCAAAACACCCTATAATTTCATAAATTAGAAGTGGTTCAAAACCCTCTCTACTCTATGGGATTAGTGGCTTTTCATGAACCCCTCTAATATATTAAATTAGAGGGTGTTGTGATCCCCCTACATTTTACATTAAAATTCATATATATATATATATATCGAATCAAATGTTATATATATATATATAGATAGCTCCTCTAAAATCCAAAAAAAAAGATTCAATGCCACTAAGAATTAAATTTTTAGTGGTTTTGATATAACTAGATCTAAAATATAATAAAATATTAAATAATCAATTATAAAAAATTTATATGGGGATATAAACCCCCTTTAAATTTGATGATATAGGGGGTTGTTCATAATCACAAACAAATTTTTATAGAAAACGATTTTAGAGGGGGTTTATAACCCCCTCTAAATTCAATGATTAGTGGTGGTTGTGCAGAACCACCTTTAATGTTAGAGAAAATGAATTTAGAGTGGGTTGTGCAGAACCCCCTCTAAATAGAAACATATAATGTATCTATTTTTTTGTAGAGATGTAGAAAAATTGAGTTTAAGGAGTTTGAGAATTTTTGGTTCATATTTCTTTTTTATATGTCAGGGATGAAGTTAAAGAATTTTTTTTTGGAAGAAATGATATTTGGTGCTCACGTCTAATCTAAGATGAGGAGTACACAAAACAATACCCAACTATTAGGTTTGAGAAAGAATCCATATAATACATGATCTGAACGTGTGGTATGTTTTTTCTTGTCATTTATTATTGTTTATGACCAATAAAATACTGCTTGTTCTGTTTTTGATGGATCTAATTATTTAAATTTTTATTTTAGGTGTCTATCTAGAGGTTTAATCTCATTTGATCAGGTAACAAATTTCCTCTTGTATATAGTCCATTAATATGGTATCCTTATTAAATATTAAAATTTTAATTCTAAATTCTAATGAACCTATGAGATTTGTTTTGATAGAGTCAAAATAAAAATTCTTCATCACTATATTTAGAAATGTAACATGCTCACAAACTATACTCCATCATGTCTCACTACATGAAATAATTACATACATTGGTAATTGCACTACAAATATTTAGGTGGTTGAAGTAAATCATTTTTCATTGTGTTTTATAAAATAAATTATTATTCTAATTGTCAATGGATTTTTGCATAAACCTCCAATAACACCAATGTTTATGAAATTGAATAGGACCAATGATGATAAGTATTTTCTCTGAACAATGTGTTCATTTGGAATAAACATCCTCAAAACAATTTTTATGCAATGACATCAGACCTGCACATCAAATATATGGTTCACTACTACCCAACATACTGTGTGATTCAATAACATATCAATGGAGATTGGGACTCCCCTATTTAGGGTACTTTTGCATTATGTTTCCATAATTATTGAAAATTACATTCTTGAACTAATACCGAGCTACATCACATAGCCTTTTTATCTATTTCTGGGTTCTTTTGGTGTAGGAATTTTCACATCCACTTTACCTTTTATATTTGAAACTTATGGTTAGAATTATTCATAAATTGTTCATGTTATTGAGGTTATTGTATTTTTGTATTCTATTGATATGGATTAATATTTGTTTAATATCTTCTTCTGTAGACTGGTCTTCCCTGGACTATGAATGCCTATAAACCAAATTCCACAAACCAAATTCTGAATAAGAGGTAGATGTTTTATAATCTCTACATGAAGGAGATACGTATGGGGTGTTATTTGATTCGTCCTGATCTAATGATAGATTTTGGTATTTATCTAGTTTTTAACTATTTTGTATTCTTACTTTCATTGTTTATATAGGTGAAGTATGGATGTAAGCAACAATGTGGTTAGTTGATATGTTTTCTTTGGAAAACCTTCTATACTCATGGTTCATTGAACCATGGGTATGTGTGTTATGAAACTGTATATTTATGGTTTTGTAAAACATGGGTGTTGTTTCTATGTTTCTATGAATACAATCAATACAGACATTTTACTAAACCATGGGTACATTTTTTTGTGATATGAAAATGTATACGAATTGTTTACAAAACCATATGTCAAAAGACATTTTCCTTCAATATACTCATTTTTTTGTAGAAACCATGGGTATAGGGTGATATCAATGCATCAGTATCACACGGTTCATGAAAATGTGGATATTTCCTATACCCACAATGTATTGGTCTATAACCACAGTTTCAAATTGTGGGTATAGGTGATATTTGTAGTTGTAAAGAAATCATTGTGGTAATGGTTAAAAATAGTTTATAGGGGTAAAAAGGTTGGTGTATTTTTTCAAATTAAACACTACTAAATCATATTTTATAGATATTTTTAGACCCCATATTATTCCACCTTTAAATATCAGTCCATTAGGATGAACAATTCATGATTAGGAATTTATTATTTTTTAATCTTGTATGAAATTCCTATTCTGTCCTCTACCCTACTTATAAAAGTTTATATCTAAATTCTCTTACTTACACCACTAGGAGACATTTAGCTTAAAAAAGATATATAAATTCATTAAAAAAGTTACTATAAACTTTCTATAGGATATGTTCTTCCCAATAATTTCAATCCTAGGTTCTTTAAAAGGAGTTATTTCAAAGAAGATGTAATCACCTTAATCGATCAAATTATTTTTTAATTATTTTTTTAACTACCTATAAATAGTTTTTATAAATAAAGAAATTGTAAATTTAGTGAAAAAATATTATTAATTTCTATTTTGATTAAGGATCCACTAATAGGCACCCACTATTCCATTAAATGGTATGTGAAAGTATCACTCATGCATTGGTGTGGACTACCGCCTCCATGGAGTGATACAAATAGTTTTTCATAATTATATTTCATTGTTTATTATTATGAAGAGTTTAATTTTTATATTAGATATTTATGATATAATTATTCTACTGTAATTATAATTTCATATCAACTTTATTACATTCCAACCCGTTGTAAAAACATAACATCCCTCATACATACATGTTTACTAGCACTCCAACAAAGCACTGTGTTTTGTTTTTCATTTAGGAATATTAGGGATGGTTATAAGGATTTATTTAATTATTATATATTATATATATTATTAAATAATTATTATTTAAAGGTGAATTATTATTTTCATTTCTTTTTTCCATCCTTTGAAAATAGAAAAGAATGTTCATTTGTACATACACTCGACTATCTTCATGAATACTATAATTAATTTTTTTGGCATAAATATTTTATGGAGGAATATAAATATATATTAAATTAATATATATTATATTTATATCATTATTAAAATTATAGATATTATGGATAGATTATAAAAGTACAAGAACTATAACTACCGAATTTAATTTTTTATAAAAAACAAAATAGTTAATACTATGAAATAATGATTTTAATAAGGAAATGTTAATTAATGGGTGTTTAAATGTTAAAATAGGTTAATATATGATATTATTAGTTTTTAAATGTTATTTTTGTGTAATTATAATAAATTTAAATTCAATAACTATGATTTTAGATTGCTTCCAATGAAAGTGGAAGATGATATCAACATTTTTATTAAATTCTAATTATTTGTAACAATTTTTCATGATTATATTTATGATGATGAAATTTTATTTTAAATATATAAATCATCTCATTAATTTTATTATACTATGTTTATTTTTTGAGAATAATTTTTTCCTTTCATTTTCATATCTTTAATAACTCCAGATACTCAAAGGGTGTTTTTAATGAAATCAGAATTTATTTATCGCTTCCCTGAAAAATTATTTTTCTTCTATATCCATGTTTTCCATAATAATTTAAGAATATTTTTATATTCAAATTTTATTTTTTTAATTCATGTTTACATAATATTTAATTTTAATAAAATAATTAAAGGGATTTTTTTTCATTTTCTACATGGAGTGTTGTTGAATTTTTACTATAAATGAGAAAGGAATATTTTATTTAATTTATATGAAATGAAAAAGATTTCCCTCCATAATTATTACTCAATGACTTATATATTACTTTAAAATTATCCAATTTTATAATCAATGAAACTTTATTCATTAATATATTTGAAATTATATGATTTTAAATAAGTGATTTGAAAATTTAAAGTGTATTTTTCTCAATAAACATTCAAAATATCTCTTAGAGTAAATTTCATTTATTATAACATACCTTAATGTTTCATAAGATTTACTTGGGATATGATAGAACTATAAAATATAATTTCATTACATTAATGAATTTTATGACAATGATTTATGTATGATTCTATGAATCCAGTTTTTTTTCAACGGGCTAATTAAGTAACCAACCCAAATTTTTTTCAACGTGTTATGCCAGGATGAAACGATGAAATGTTTATAAATACCATATTCATTTCATTGGTCATGATATGATGAATTTTTTATGATATTTGATAATGAATTTGTGTTATTTTGACGATGTGATTAGTGGGAGAAAAATTATCTATCCATTAATTGAAATTGATCAATATGGATATCACCTAAGATAATAATGATTGGAATTGTGAGTAAATATATTTTACTAAAGGAATTTTTCTACTATGATAATATTGGGAGTTAACCTTGATTATGGATATGATGGTTTGGGGCGACCCCCCGAATTCACTATGTATGTCTTGGAAATTATCCTTGACTATAATAGATATTATTTTTTATTCTCACGTTTATTCTATAAAATTATGTATTTTTTTATATGTTCAGGGCTCATTTTATTTGTTTCCTTTATGATTCATGTCATATGAACTTCCATGAGTTTTTCATGTTTTGGGATTATGATCTTTGAAAATGATGGTTATGGTTTCAAAATTATATGGTTGTGTTATCATACATATTTGGTCACGTAATTTTCAACTGATTATTTATATATCACTTTATCACCATTACTAGAATCTGAGATCACCCCTTATTATGTTTCCATTCCCTAAGTTATAAATAAAGTTATTAAGTACGATATTTCTAAATGGGGTACTATTTATGAAAACTTAATGGTATATGATGTAGTTCACTTTTGAACAAGTTGTTTATATATAAATGTTTCCAATGATACTAAAAGTATATGATTCCAGAATGGATAAATATGTTATGTAATTAATAACATCTATTAACATGTAATATCTATTTATGAAAATTATGGGTCACTATTGTTAGTATCATATCAATGTTTAGTTACCTTTGAAAAATTTGATTAGAAAACATTAAGGAGAACCATTAGGATAATCCATTGTATATGAAAATTTCTAATGTTATGGAAAGAAATGAGTGTTGTTTTCCATAAAAAACATCGATGACTGGATACTAAAAGTGGACACCATTTTTTCCTAGATGCTTATAGGGGTAATAACATGAAAAATAGTTGGTCAAGTATATCATGACCACTATTCCAGTGTATAGTAAGTGTTACCATACTATACAACTAGTATGAACCTCCCAGGGGACATTCATAGATTAATTCAAATATTCATTAATAACCATTATGAAGGATTTGAATAAACGATGACCATAGATTGTGTCATAGATTTAAAAGAATGTGTAAAATTATTTTTCTTGATTATTGGGTTTACAACTATGATTATAGTTTCCCTTGTTATGCTTTTTGGTTTTATTCAATGGTTGGAAACTAAAGAAGTCATGTTAATGATGAATGTGATAAGAATTGACAAGATTTTTCTCATGAGACCCAAAATGTTAATGGAGGTGGTATGAAGAATATTATTATTATTCCTACATAAATTTATCAAGATATGAGTCATGATGGGATTATAAACTAGAAATAGAGGGAACAAAATTTTATTTAGTCCTTCATGAGGAAACACATACCTTCTTTTAGAGGGACCGTTGATCAATTAGTTGGCGAGAAATTGGTCATTACCATAGAAAATATATTTTCCATTCTAGGGTTTTTGAAACATAAAATTTTTTAACTCATTATTAGTCGGATAGTGAATCAAATCAATAGGGTAATATTATCAATAACATGAGTCAACATGATGAAATTGATTCAACATATTGGGATGAGTTTAAGAGATTTTTTATTCAACAAGTAGCTTCCATATATTATTCATATGAAAATGGACAATTAACTCTAGAGTTAATGTAGAAGGATGATGATTCCATTAATACCAATAATGAAAATTTTCAGAACTATCAAGGTACAATTATGGAGTTATTTTCTAGCCATCATTTATGTTTGATCGATTCTGTTGTGGAAAAAACTAAATGTACTATGGGAGTCAACCTTAAGTGACTTTATAAGCTATGAATAATCATTTGATGTGCTATCAAGGTGGAAGTGGATTTGGTGTTTCCCATCAGTCCTTTAGGTTTGATAAGATAATAATTATTTAATTTAATGTAAATTATAAAAAATATAAAGAGAAGAATATGATATTTACTTTATGATCAATGATTACAAGGAATGATGGAGGGAATTTTCTTATCGTAACTGGTAAATGTTTTAATAATGGAAAATAATGTCATTGGGAATTACAATACTAATGTGATTGAATGAAGACGTTTTTTAATGTTAAAGAAAAAGCACTGTAGAATTCACCACAGACACTCTAGTGTTTTATATGTAAGGAGTATAGTCATTATGCTTACTATTTATCAAATATAATGGCTAATAACAATTATTGACATCAACAACCTCTTAATACGAGAGACACAATAACATTTTTTGTGATCTCTATTGCTGATGTGGATAATGAAGTGGTGAAAGGTACACTTAACATAAACTCTAGAATAGAAAATGCCTTATTTGATTACATATCTACCCAATATATTATATATAATGAAATTTATAAGGATTTCAAATTATGATATCAATTACTAGATGATGAATTATTAGTGAGAACTCAAAAGGACATGATGATTTCATCTCACGTCTATAATTACTATATGATAGAATTTTTTGGGAATATATTCTTATAAATATAATTATTCTTCCTCTAGATGAATTTGATGTTATTTTGGGAAAAAGATTGGATTTATTAACATAACTACCACATCAATAATCATGTAAGGGAAGTACAATTTGATATTTTGAGTCACATAACTATTGTTTATCATTGTAATGATAAATATGGAATTATAAATAATAATCCATCGATTATATGGGTCTTCACTTCTATTCAACAGGGTGTTTATCATAGATTGTTAGTGAAAAACTGAAAATACCTAATATGATGTTTTAATGAGACTCTATTGATGCTCTACTGGAAGTGATTCAAAATATCCCCCTAGTGTGTACATATTCAATTTCTTAAGATGATCAATGCGTCAATGTAACTCTGTATTGATTATCAGGAACTAAATAGGATCCTAATCAAGAATAAGTATCCTCCTCCACACTATTGGAAATTAAAAACACATTTCACATGATATATCAGTGAATGAATGGATATTTATGAGTGAATATATAGCAAAATATCTCAAAATTTATCTTAAGGATTTGTTTTCACATAGGTTAAAACATTCACCAATGAGAGGTGCTTCATAAATGCATTCAATCTCCTTAGAAGTTAAAGTGGTAACATACGCATAATATATTTTCATTCTCGAAGCCTCCCACCCTGATAATAATCATTAATGAAATTTACATCTGAGTCATTATCGTTCCTGAAATGGATATACCCACCTTCATCATGATTATAAATCCCTATACAAAAGACTTTTCAATAAAGGTGAACATTGGAATTCCAAAAAAGACTATGAAATTATGGAACTCTTACAATCATGAGTGATAGAGGATATGGAATATGAGAGGTATCTATTTTTATCATAATAGACTCCCATGGGTTATTGAGAATCAAAAACTGTTGTAGATATTCCTTTCGTGAGGATCTATACCCTTCACATTATAAGAAATCACATTATTGATCATGGGGTTTTGTGAGATAATTATCCTTTAAGAACCTAACCCCATGGGAAACAATAATTTACACCAATATGAGGACACTATACCTTGTTAAATATAAATTATCAAAAGAAACCAATTATTTCTTAAACCCTCAACCATAATGTGACCTGTGTAATTCGTAAAACCCAAAACCATCATGAACCTACAAACAGCATGAAACCTATCCACTAGGCCTCACCATTGTTCCTCCATTTAATATAAAATATTTAATGAAATTTGAGTTCCTAAGGTCCTTTACCCATCCAATTGCGATTCATATACACCTTTATATAACATGAGACTGGTATCATTAGACCTTTTTCCTCCTCCATTACATCAAACATGTCTTATACGATTACTTTTATTTCTTTCCGAAGAAGTTTCTTCATAATTCCTCTTACTCCTATAAATAGGAACCGTATAAATTGATTCCTTGATTTCCACTTCTCTATGGAAGTGTTTACACTATTACCTACCCAAAGGATGATGATGTGTAGACACGTAAACCCCAAAGGTGGAATCATCACGAAAAACAACCCACCTTTCATAGTAGAGAGGTCTTAGGCTAGATATGTCCTAGCCAAACAATGACCCCTTTGGTGTAACTCCCCACTATGTCTGAGCTCAATTATTTAAAATTTATTCACCCAAATTCCTAGTCATTTATTGTTAGACTACATTAAAATGTTCTCATCAGTTGATATTAAACATTCACCTTACACCATGTGTGATCATTAGGGTATGCCACCACCACCTCCATGATGATATGAAACTTTTACATTGAGATTCATATATTCATAAGTCCCACACCCTTCTTTACCCGCATGATATGCAACTCCTCTACATGGATAATACCCCCAAATACCCATGAATCTTATATGTGTATGCCCCACACCATTACCCATCGACACTCCTCCAGTGACATGAGTTTCCATAAAACATGATGTGAAAATTCATGGATCAGTCCTATCGCATGACCTTAAACTATGGAAATCATATTAAAAGTTATTGATTCTAGTATACTAATAGTGTACTTAGAACACCTCCATTAGGTTCAGTCCCTACATCTCAACAAACATGGGATACCTCTCAAATGTTTATCCTCGACATTCTAGTATTCCCATAAAATATGAATGAATTATAGTCGAAAGATAGTGACATAATGTGTGATCATATTCCCCAGGAAAACACACATTATCTCACCAACCTATCCACCAATGTTTCTAAAATGATGACCAAAATATCCCCCAAGGAAATAAAACCTTTGGACCATCTAAAATATATACCCAATATAATATACATGGGATGTCTGGGGTAGAGAGCCTCAGATGCCTCACACCCATAGTGTCAAGTATCCCATATATGACACCATATTCATTGGGATATGATCCTAATATTACACAAATTATACATTCCTTCAGTATCAAATGGGGAATAATTTACATTTTCACAACATTCTCAAAGTCTAGAAATTTTCAAATATTCCCAATGATACATATACTGTGACTAAAGGTTGCTACCCAATCGAGACAGAAGAAGCATAATTAACATGAATCCACCTTTAGATGGAACTGAGAATTAGTTTCATGACCATGATTAAATTATATGAGAGATACCCAAAATATGAAATTATCTACAAAGAGGAATATATGGAAGAAGAAACCAACATCAATTCATCATGGTTTGATCAAGGATCTAATATAACCAACCCTAGAAATGGAGGTTTCCCACCTTTGGAATGTGGGAATGTGGGGAAAGAACATAAAATTACAAAACTATAAAGGATACCATGAGGAATAAAAATTGTTAATTAGAAAAGAAACATTTCTCATTAAATAGATATTAAATTAGTGATGTTGAGAACTATCACATTTGAGCAAGTTCAGATCTAGATATCAAACAATAGTCAACTAGCAATACAATTATGGGATTAGTGTGAAACTATTATCCAAAAACTAGGTATTGTGAAGGTCATTGGAAACCCTCTACATGATTCATAATTAATGTGGGTACTACCTACACTATGGATAATGATTAATGACATTGGGAGCCTTGGATATTGCTTTCATGGTGGGTTTACTAACAATTTCTTCCATATATCTATATGACCCAAGGAAAAAAATGCACGATAACCCAATACAAAAAGAATTGGGGGAAGGGGGATGAGCAATGAAAAAATCCCACAACACTATGATATATCTATGATGAGTGCCTCTTACATGACCATCCAAGTACCCTCACCCCATCTCCCTTTCCATGTTTATCCAGAGAAGGGTCAGCAATGCCCTTGTTCATTAGTACAAGTATATAGGTGTTATCCCAAATATGGATTTGGCCTATCAGGAACATGAATCCAAGGAACCATGTAAGCACCACTACCCACGAGGGATGTGATAGTGGAAATACCCCCACATTCACAATGATGAATCATTTGTGGTCCCACTCTCTAGAATTCTATAATAGATTTATCCCCTATTCCAATTAAGTAGGGGGAGTACAAGTCTTTCACATGGTTTCCACAAACAAAGATCCAAATTGGATTCTCCCACCCTACCGTGATGACAATGTCATCCGGCTCCACCAGTCAAAGAGAAGGTCCATCTAACACATTCTCTATTGACCATTTTTTAGGGCACCTCATTCCGATATCCGGGGGACAAAAATAAATTCTTCTCATCATGTGTCCTCTTCTCAATCATTAGTGGCCCCAACCACTATTGTCACATTTTACCTTACCATTCCACTATTTTTTGGGGACCTTTGTTTTAATTATTTATATTGAGTCCCCAACCGCCTCTTAATCATGTCAATTTCACTCTACCAATTATTGGTGCCATCAGAGACCTCCGTGATCCAACCCATGATGAATAATTTCATTGAGGATGTCTTCACTAGACATCCATTAATCAACACTGATGTCCTCCCCATGATAATGATAATACATTATCCAAAGACCCATCCCAGGGTAGGTGGAAAAAAAACCACCACATGGGTTTATCTCATGAAATATGTCACAATGTGTACGGTTGAAAACCAAGAGATTCCCACTAACATAAACTTTGGGAACTACGATTCCAACTACATAAGTACCACAGAAAATGTTGTGTCATCGTTAATCTCTCTTACCGTGAGATAATGGATGTTTCTAGTAACAATATTTTACCTTTACCACCATAATTGGGGGTTGAATCCCATTTATTGAGGATAACAATAAATGATGATGAGGTCTAAAAAAATATAAAAATACATCAATAGGTACATGTAGGAAGAGTATGTTCTGAACCCCTTTAAGGAAACACAATGAAAATATCTCATCCATCATCAACTTCCCTCCTCACTACCTCTACACTATAAATGGTTGAGACATTAGGGTACGGGTTGATACCCTTGAATGATGGAGAACACTCATATAAGCCATATAATGTTGCTTAATCTCTCAACTATAAAATATTGTGGATACACCATCTAAAATTGACCTTAGTTTAATGATTTTTATGCCTCCAAAAGACATATCAATGTTCAGTGGATGGTTGTCCCACATGACATACTCTTTCTACAAAAATTTGTTGAAAAGAAGGTCAACATCAGTATTGAAAACAATTTACCAACCAATGATAATTAGTGATTGGTATACTCAGAAGCATAATGATCCTAAGGTTAATGAAAAATAATACTTGAGGGAGATCCAAGCTACCGACTATTTTCCAATCACATTTCATCAATATGAAACTCATGATTTTTTCATCCTAGAGTCCCTCACTGAGGACTAGGCGACATGCTTCCACCTAAATATTTGGGAAATACTCACCCACCTTCAGGGCAATTAGCTATATACCCAGTAAGGCATTAACATCTATATTATATCAAAAAATAGTATTGGAGGGTTGATATTGATACACTTCATGTATGTCAATTCCCTTACACATATGGATACCATCAAACATTCCAATAGCCCTACATCAAAAACCTCATTGTGATCTAGAGAGTCATGAGAGATTCATCTCAATATGTAAAAATTATAGAATGGGGTAGTATGATACCATTAATTTCATCCCTACACCATACAAACAATCTAGATCATCACTCTGGCCATACCATTGATGGATAGTCCTTCTCTCACCACAACAATGCTGAATGGCATATAAACAATCTCGAGGATTATAGAAACATAGATACCAATGTAGGGAATGATAAAGAGAACCCACCATAAGGAGAAGCATTGTATTAGGAGGATCCCTAGACAAGTGATCATAGACATCCTATTAAGCTATAATAGGGCATTGTGAGTCCACCCAATGAGACATTGGCATATGGCCACCGATATGACAAAAAAAGAAAGGGTCCCTCTTTTCCAAACAGTTTATCCACGGTAGCACCATTAGTGACATAACACTTCCGGATTATATCATGTCTCTAAGTTCTTCAAGGATAAAAGGGGATTAGTAATGACATTTTCTACAAGTATATTCCAGGTAGTGAGATTAATAGAAGGCATGTTGCATCTCCTACCATTGGACACCCAGTCCTCCTTGGATAGGTGAAAAATGTTGAACCAGGTGGCCCCATGGGTTTAATTAGTGAAAAAACAAGGGATATGGAAAATAATCAAAATACGAGTCACCCAATCCATATGATAAGAGTTCATATCCACCTCAATATTAGGGTCGCCCCACCACCCAGTCTAATTATCTGGTCAAAGAACTAGTGACAAAAAATCCTCACCATGATGATGTGATATATACTATCGTTTTCCACCTCATGGATCTAAAAATGAGAACTATGACAATCATACATTAAGTGAATTATTATCTTTCAGTAGTATATCATATGCATCTACCACCAGAATTTTGTAATCCATGATTCACCCCATTTAAGGTGATGGGTGATCCACTGCAACATCCAACCCACATCGCCTCTTGGTGTGGCATATTTTTGGGGATTTTGGAAGAGAGGGAATCCACCAAGCTTCAATGTTTTATACATATTCTATAAGGAGACACATTAATTTGGGAAAATCAACTTTCCACAAGATCTTTTTCTAGATGGGTTGATATTTGTATGTCATTTCTCTACCAGTTAAGCTACACCATGTGTAATAATAGTATCACTAATCTCTTCAAGTGAAAACAGAGTGATGGTGAGTGTATTCCCAAATTCATCAACCGATGTAAGGGGTCACATTATATATTGGTATGAAAAATTCTAAAGATAAACCACTAAAAATGTGTGTAGATAATTACAATGATGAAAAATGATCTACCAAAATCTCCCTAAATTATATTTTTGTATTTTGAGAGTTTGCAAAAAAAAATATCACCATATTGAGGAATCCTTTTAGTGTAACATAAAATAGTAACCCCCATTACACATTATATCTCTTTTGATAAGTCATGAGAATGTATAAATAGTTTCTACCATGTATGAAGAGTATCTTGAAACTGTTCTCTTATATATCTTGTTACCAGATTAGCCCCACCGAGGGAGTCCTCTTCAAGTAGTTTCTCTCTATACACACCCTATATAAGAGAATTTCCCCACCACATTAGTTCTAGAAATCTAGGGTAACATTCATAAAAAGAAATAAATATTTCATAATACTTTATGGTTTTAACGGTCTTGGGTTATTTCTTATACACACTTGAATATGGTATCTTGAGAATGATATAATGAAAGAGTCTTCAAGAGGATGAACATACCAAACATTCTAATCATTGCATATAACATTTAATCCGAGTAAATATCATCAAATAATTATTCATATTCAAATATTGGTTTCATGACCATGTGGAACATAGCCTTTCCAAATTGTGTGATGTCTCAACATAGGTATCACATGTCTATATCTACCCTAATTGTGACAAATTAGACTCTTGTGAGTGTAAGTAGGCTCCCAACAATGTAAAATGAATTCAATGTGGCTATTTATCTTAAAAGATGGTTTCCATCAACCATTGTATCATCAATTTATTCTTCATCAATCCATTACTTCTTGAGGTTTCAACATACACATATGTGTCATTACCTTCATCATCAAAAAAGGGTAGGATTCAATAGTTCTAGAGAAAGAATAGTCCCCCTTTAGTGCTGATTCCTACCTACACTCTTTTAAAAATAATTCATCCCAAATTGGGAGTTTTTTATAAGGTTTGTCTGATTCAATAATTTACACTGATTAATCTCATGAGACGGGTTGCCCTAGGCTTAAATTATATTTACCCCACTAGGCCCCCTCTTGTGTAATCTTATCTTTGTTCCCAACTTCATTTTATAAATAAATAGTTTGGTGTGGTAATGTCCATGCTATTATGACTAGATAAAATGAATTACATAGGTCTTATCAAGGATAAACCTCCCAAGCCACCTCATTAGGCGCAACTCTGAAGAAGACTTTATTTGTTAGCCTTGTATATTAGGGGCGACCAGCTAGAGCCTGAACTCAACCATATGGTGAACACTTTTCGGTGTCCAAATAAGACTATATAACCAATAAAATAGTATAACTGATACTATCTAGGCCCCAAAACCTCATCAAATGCTGACTATTATGCTCTCTTCTAAAGGATAACCATATACATAAAAAACATACTCCATGTGTGGAAATACTACATGATAATAAACCTTTTTGATAAAAAATGAGTCTCGTGGTCCTTATGGTGATCATCATATTGAATGATATGCATTAAGACCTTATTTAATCCTCAAAGACACCCATTAGTTTGTGACCAAGGTAGATAACACTGAGGTCTACTACATAGAAGAATCCAAATGGGACGAATCTCAGATTTTCATTTCATTTTTTAAAGATGTTGATGGTGGTTCCATTAAAGGGACCATACTCATATTCTATATCACCATCCAGTTAAATGGTTTTAAATAACACTCAACCTAGTGGATAATAGCTTTGAGGTAAATCTCATCCTAACAAGGACACTCCATAAAATAGAGATCATAGGAGATGATCCAACTCCTTTTAACCTAATCAATTTAGGGATATGATAAGAGCGATTAGAATCATCATGGTTGAAGAGCCAAATTGGTGTTACGGTAGAATGCCTTGAATTTATTTTAGTGTCACATGATACAACCTACAACGCCCATATAGTAAGGCCCTGGATACATATAAATTCATTGGTCCCCTATTTATACCACAAGTGCCTCAAATAATCCCTATATGGTCAATTTGGGACACTCCAGGGTGATACTTATCCTTTAAACACTTTTTAGTCCCACCACATGGATGTAGGGTACTAAAAAAGGAATGAAAAACTTCCCCTTATGGATGTGTTAGATCCAATCAATTCCCTAAATGACTTGATAGTCAGTATAATATATTCTTGGGCAGACATCAGTGAAATCATCATCCTCTCAATCCATCGGTCGAAACCTATGACGCCAAACTAGGAATGTTGTCTCATAGTCCTCAAGGAGTGATCATAGATTACCTCATACTCCTATATTGTATAGAACAAATGATTAATATAATAAAATACCCATATAATTTCTTGAGAAGTTCTCTCCATGGACACCAATCCACAACATACCATTATAATCCAAAAAAAGTACAATATCGATGGATGTCAACTTGTTATCATTGATTTGATTCTAGGTGTGGAAATTATGGTCTAAAACCATGTGGTATTGGCTCAGAATACTTTTTCACTCCATTATTTGTAGAGAAAAAGTCCCTTATTTAAGAAAATTACCCCATCATATCATATTTTGATGTTGTCATTGAGTCCATAGTTTTGGGAGAGTTTTTTCTTCCCTCTGGTCTTCATATCTCAGAATATAAAGATTATATGCTGGATTCCCCTCCTACATTTTATGAGTGTGTCTCAACTACAATTGAAAAGGTAACATTATCCTTTTCACTAAGGATGACACTGATCAGTGGGGTCATGTCACCATTGGAAGTATCTGGCCTTCCTAATGTAACACCATAATGTGATCACCTATAAATATAATGAGATGTTGGGCCTCCTTCCCTATTTTATCATCCACTAAATTTCCATCTATGTTGGTCAATGGGAGTTTAATAAAATTAATCTAAATATAAACCCTTATAATGATGTCATGGTTGAGGCTAAAGATAAAAATATCACTAAAGGAATATTCATCATAGAGGTCCAACACCACAAATTGTTGGCCAATATTTTCTGGGTTAGGAATGATAATGGGCGGATCAATGTCTATATAAAATATTGTGAACCAAACTACCATGTTCCAAGGAACTAATTTCCAATTTTGTTGACATATATATTGATCGATTATATGACTAGTTTCTTTGAACTCTTATTCAGGGATATTTATTCTATGTTCAATCACAAATATATGGACCCTAAGGATGAGGAGGCCACTACATTTAGGGAACCCGAGGGATATTTTTTCCATTAGGTGACGACATTATATTTGAAGAATTATGGATCTATATACCAGTATTCCTTGAATGATATCTCCAAGTATATACTTATAGAGTTGGTCAAGTGTTATGTGTATTATTTTGTGTTTAAATATCACCATCTCTATGAAAATCTCAAATATCTTGATAAATTTTTCTTCTTCCTCCATTCCGACAACTTGAAAATGAACCCCATGAACCGTTCATTTGGGGTTACCTAAATATTTTTTATTTTAATTGTTATTATATATCGAGGTACTGAGATTGATCTTGTGAAAATCAATGTTATGAAAAATGATTTCTCCATGAAACCTTTGAGTGGTGTGAGACCTCAAAGGCCATAAATCCTATATTCACTAATTTATTAAAAACCTTGACAGAAGTGTTTATCACTTTTCAAGGATCTTGAAGAATGGTGACACCTACTGATGTGTTGAGTATTCAATATTTCCGTTGATGATATAAAGTAGTGTCTTATATAAACTCTTGATTTGATTCCACCAACCTTAGAAAAACCTTTGGTCCTTTATGTGGCTTCCCAAGAAAAAACCATTGGAATCCATTTACCTCTAAAGAATAATGTGGGTATGGAGAATAACCTATATTTTCTTAGCCATATGCACCATGATTGAAGGAACATATAATCCACCATCGAGAAGAGTTTCCCTAGGTTAGTGTTTTATGTGTAGAAACTATTTTATTTGTTGCAACACAATGGGATATAACTAGTTTTTCATGTTTAACCACTAAAATATATTATATCATATCCCATGTTTGAAGAGTGATTGGTGAACTGGGGGATAATAATCCAGTATTATAACATTATGTTTTTCCATCAGAAGGATTTCAAGGGCCATGATTGGTATAATTTCATAGATGTTCATCTGAATCCTATTGAAACTCCCATTGGTTTTTTATTTCATAGATGAAATAATTGTCTCAATAGACCATGATGTTTCATGTTATAATATGTATTTTTATGGTTCCTACCAGAGTCTAATCCATAGAAGGATCAATGGACCCAAACACAATAAGGTAGGCATGGGGTTTGTCTTTACCACTCCAACACTAGAGGTCTTTCCAAACTCGTTCATGTTATCATAAGGTTTCACTAACATTTGGGAATAGTATTAGGCTCTTATTAATTATCCTAATTTGTCCATAAAGATGGATTTATTATATATTCATGTGTAGGTATAATCTGAGTAGGTCATTAATAAAATTATTGGAAATTTTATCGTTAGAAAAAATATATTTTCCGCTTATGGAATGTACTCACAAACTGATGGCCCAATTCAATTCGCATCCAAAGGTGACTCATATTAATCAGTCACAAAATGAATGTGATGAAACTCTAGAAATACAAGAAAAAACTCTTGTAGAGACTAACCAATATGACCAGGTCATTCATGGGGTGAATCAGTTGTATATCACTCCCAACACTCCAGATTATAATAACCAATAGGTATATCAGTTGGATACTTGTACTTCTCCACCAGGACCCTCAAGATCCACCTTGGATGAAGCATTTATTGATTAGATTACTCCCATCATTGATTATCTCCACCACAACATTCTCCCACAATTCTAAACTGGAAGGGATGAATATATTTGGGTGCAACACAACGTACCCTCCAATGTGGCCCTAACCATGAGAATACTAAACTTAGGCAAGTGTTTGAATAATTTTATTTAAATTTCATCTAAGTAAATGAGATACATCATGTCATGAAAGAGGTCCTTTCTAGATCCTATGGATCCCATTAGTCTAGAATGAAGCACTCCCACTATATATAATGGTTGGGTTACATTGGGACCACCTAATAAAGGGGTTTTATAAGTTTAAATTCTTATCAACATTATGCACCAACCCCTAGATCTTATCCACACAAAAACATATTCTTGGCCATTTTCATTTTTGATACTCGATGTAGTGTATCCCTACACACCCATGACAACTCTATAATGAATTATTATTATGACCACAAAATAATTTTTCTAAAAATAGGAAGAAATAATTTCGATATGATAATTGAAAACCCGAAACCTGATTGAATTTTTTAAATCCCATATCATTAATTTATTTAGAGTTCCCCACACTATTATTATGGAAAATAGAACTATCATTCAAGATGAAAATCTGAAGACAATTTATTCTATTTTAAATATATGGTCTATCCACAATTATTTCTATCTTCAATAGATGAATATACAGATCGAGGAGTTCAAAAAACCATCATTAATATCCTCTATATTTTGGTGGGTTATAAAATAGGTGGTCAATAAAATACATAATTACCTCTAGTCTTATCATATGAATGCTCAATGTTACACCCATGAGACACCATACTCAATAGTATATGGATGAGAAGTTGTTTTAACTATAGAGTTTAAGATGTCATCACTCCAAATGACCAGAAGACACCAGAAAAAATAGAAGAATCCTTTCTAGATGAGTTGGTGACCATCTTGGAAAATAGGATTCTAAAGTTACATAACCTATAGAGGCACCAAAATTTGGTAGAGTGAGAATTCAACAAGAATTTAATCCTCTCCTCCTTCCATCATGGTGATATGGTATTGGATCTCAAAACAATAATAAAACCTGAAAATGAGTTCTTAAAGCTCAATCCCAAGTGTGGAGAACATTACATCATTCATAGGGACTCTTAAAAAGGTACGTACTCATTGATTACTATGGTAATGAGTTCATTACACCTCCTACTAATGCTAGTTTTCTCAAGTGGCACTGTTCATGAATCCCATGGTCTATGCTCTATACCATAAAACAAGAATCTCTTCCCATGGTCCGATCCCAATGGAAAAAACATATAACCTATATAGTATGAGGTTTATGAATATAAACTAAAAATAACAACATCCTCATCACATGGTGTTAAAATATATCCTTACCATGTGTATCAAACATAGGATGACTCATATGAAAAATATGGGATGAAAAATAAACTACATCCTCAACACATGAGTTTAAACTGTATCCCAACCCAATGAAATGGACTTAGAATACATCATGTTTCAAATATGATATGTTTCAACATCCTCACCATAGGACATAAAACTTCATGATACTATGGGACATCACTAGATATGAATTTATCCCCTCTGGCAATGGTCTCCTAGCGTGACACATTACAGAATTATGTGTGGCATAATTCCCATTTTCGTGGGATACATAACGATTCCTAGAATATTTTTCCTTTAGGTCTATCCACAATGTTTCTATTCCAAAATATTGTTATACTTTTTTCATCACATTCACCCTGACCACTTTCATATAGTAGTGAAATCTTGTCTGAGCCTCTTTATCAGTTATAATCCCCATTCATATTCATCAGCCTTCCTAAAAATTGATATACCCTCATGATTTGACATGAGGAAGAAATAATGGGTACCTTAATGCATTAATATGACACACATCTCCATCACATAAAATTAAACAATTTCCTTACACTATTTAAAAACTATGCGATGCCTCATATGAAAAGGTTGAGATGACCAAAAATAATTTCCATAGCACATGATATTAATCTATAGCCTTACACCATTTGACTAACATGGTGTGCCTAATATGAAAATTGTGATATGACTAAAAAAATTTCATTAGCACATGGCCTAAAACTATACCCTTACAGCATGTAAAAAATATTATATACCTCATATTTCAAATATGAGATGATGAAAATCAACATTCATTATACATTATGTTAAACTATAACCTTAACAAACCATGTTATAATTTCTTTGACTTACTTGATAACTATGATATGACACATTTTCCTAACTAGAGATGACACAACTATTTCAAAATTGGTCTCATACCAATATGTTTTGTAGAAATATGTGTGGCTTGATTCCCATTCGTATGGGTTATATAGTGATTGATGGATCTATTATCCTAGGTCTAAACTAACCGTAAACTCATTTAAGGTTATTCCCATTAGGTTCAGGCTCGAACGTTTCCAATTGATATGTTCACCCTACACGTTCGATCCTAGGGTGGAGAGGTCAAGAGAACCTTTTTCCCTGAGGACACCCTCAATTCCCATTTTAACACTATTATCTCCCTTTGATTTGGATCATCATCATCCCCTTAATTTAAATAGTCCCTCATAATGTAAATGGTCCTCGAATGTATTTCCTTACTTATTAGTCTATCCAAATGCCCTGAAGATTCTTTACTGACATTCTCAAGACCAAATGTTTTGGATATGACCAACAACCAACCCTCATTTTCATGTCCTACCCGTGACTGGTGTGGATATGGATCCTATGTTTCAAACACGGTCACGAGTTATCCCTATCCACTGGTCACATATTTTTTGTTATAGATATTATATTTAATGGTTTTCCTCCATTTCCAACTTTACTATAATCGGAACTTTAGTATCCAATGTCTCTCCTCTCATATGAACATTTATGAGACATAGTAAATTCAAATCCTTTGGACATATCCAAATTAATTTCTTTTTCCCCATATTTTTTCTCCCTTCTGAAAATGGGAACATCATGGTGATCCTTATTTGTTACACCAAGAAGAGATTATGTTAGCTTAGAAGTGAGTAATTAATTTCAATTTGTGATTTTTATAGGCACATGCACCCTTTAACTGGAACATTGAAACCTTTTTTCCCGAACACTATGACCTTAAACTAGGTGCCCTGGTCTAAGGATCATGATCATTAACTATGTTAAATCTTTACCTAGGGATTTTTTATTTTTCATCTAGCTTGTTTAGACCAAAATTCACATTGTGATATAATTATTTAATTCCATTAACACACTAGATTGATATATGAACCCCTTGGTCTGAGCACTATGACCTTAAATTGGAAGCAATCCAGGTATAAGAATCATTTCCATATTTTGGGTACAATTTTCCTCGGATGCATTTTCTATGACATGGGGAAACCCTTGGATCCCTGTTCATTCCATGTTTACATTAATTCTATGACACATAAACATCACCAGAACACCTATTTACCTCAATGGTCAAAGTTCATGACCTGAAACTGTCAAAACCAAGGGCCCAAGATTTATAAACTTATACCATGTTCAAATAGCCATCATTTACCCCAATGTTTTATTTGGTCTTACACACCTCTAGAATTTTGGTGAAATAGTGCCCCTTTCTTAACATCAGGTTTAAAACCTCTCATACCAACCTCTGTCTTGTCCAATCATTATAATCATTTTCTATTTGCAAACCGTGTTTGATTTTCATAACATCAAACTACCCTTGGAAAGAGGCACATATGTCTGTTAGGTTGAAAACAAGTAGGGGAAACATGATAAAAATTAAGGCTCATGGCTTCCATGTTTCTCTCACAGCTTCGAAAAAATGAGGGTGTAAATAAAAAGGTAAAAATCTAGAGGGAACCACCATGGGCCCTGATAATAACATTGTTGTGCTCACTGAACCCACCAATATATGAATAAATTAAGGCTAGACCATAACTCATTATAAAATGAATTTTGATTCACATTTCCTAGAAACAAGACATTATATTATATTACACACATCTGGATTAGATGATTTTAAACTATGAGACATCGTGTCTAATGATATGTAACCTTATATTGTAGTAATAATGTCCTTATTTTATGAATTTAACTGCACATTCTATGTCCATTACAAAAGTCTTTAAACTGTGCACCCTCCATCATCATTGTATGATATAAAAATTTAAAGCCTCTCAGGCCCTCACTTGAAAACCCATTTTCCCTATTTAGTGATGGTCACCAACTGCACAATTTTAGTTCCTTGGATGTCACATGAAATCCCATATTATTCTCTCCATGGACGATGATTCTATCGTTCATTTCAACCGACGCAACCACTCGATGTACTCCAAAAGATGATGTTTTATATTTAGAGTGTTAAAATCTATTTGAACACTTCTTCAATTCATCCCCTTATGTAACTCCTTCCTTGATATTGATCCTCAATTTCCTCAATGTTTGAATGGTATTCCTAAAAAACGGTTCTTCTCGACATGGGATAACCTACAATCTTGTATTCCTACCCTAGAATACCTCCAATGTCATTTTGGTAGATCTAATGTTTTGAACATGGACAATGGTCAACCCTCGTTTGTTTTTTCCCATCCTAGGTTGAATGGTAGTGGAATAAAAATTTGAAACATTTTCATTAGTCATCCTACATCAACCTGTCTCTATTTTTTTCAATTCTTATAGATCTCAATTAACATCCATTATCATCCCTTATTTAGTTAGAATTAAATTCCCATAGAATTTCTCTTTTCATTTAGCTACACACATTTAGAAATAATGTCGGTTGTGAAGAAAGTATCACTCTCCAACCAAAGCTTTTTTGGTCAAGAAACTATAAGGAGGTTAATGATAAATATATACCCCAAGTGTTCACCCCCTATCCAAGAAAATCATATATGTGAAAAATCCCCTATTTTACCTTATTTTCCAAATAAACCATGACTCATTTGGGAATAGGAATTAATTTTTGGGTTTCATTTCAATGTGATCAAGATGTGGAAAAAACATGTAATAATTTCTAAAATTAAACAAAACAACTTGAAATGTTTGAAAGGAATTGTTGTGGGATACCTCAAATGATTAGTGGTTTTAGGGTACTTAGGTGCAGCAGAGTGGCTGACTAGGGTCATCTCTCAAAGGAGGAAGTATATTTAGCAACATATTAAATGAATTTTTTGAAATCAAATAAATGTAAACAAGAAAAATAATTAAAAGAATGATTGTTTTTATCACTTATTAATCTAGAAGAAGTTTTCTAGAAAAAGATTGTATTATTTGATTTTTATTTTTAAAAGGAAGTTCTATTAAAATGACACAAAAAGAAGATGTTTTTTAGAAAATATTATAAAATATGTTATTGATAAAAATGTAGCTCTTAAAAAATGTTTTTATCATTTTAATTTAAATTATAATTTTCTTAATTATAATCCCCTAATTTTTTAACCCTCGAACCTTTTGGGAGTTAACATAACCACAATGATGAAATTACATAATCCCTAGTCTAGCTTCAGAACATGCAATCCCAGCACCCTGATTTGATTAATGTTTTTAGGATAGCTTATATTCAGTGTTTAATTAGAGAAAATATCCACTCTGAAAAAGGTAATTTTTTGAGTTTATGGATTATATATGAACACTAAAAATTTATCTCATGTCGTATTGTATTACCGATTAAGGTCACACTCTCACAATTTACACAAAATATCAACCTCGTGGTTTTATTAAATGTTTAATTGCATGATTAGTTTCTTAGAACATAAAAACTCAACTAAAATATCAAATTAATTTAATTATTGTACTTATTGATTCAAAATAATTTGATGAATAAGGATAGAGGCAGATCGAATAATAAAATGAACTACGCTTCTATGGGAAGTGTAGTCATCATAGAAACATTTTGCATGTGAAATGGTTTATAAAGAGTATAACCCAATATCGTTAATACTTATAAATTCATGCCCAAATAAGAAGTATAATTGAGATGATAAATGAAAAAAATTTAAAAGAGAATAAATAAAAGAAGAAAAAATAATTTTATTACACAAATGCAAACACTGCATAAAGAAGAAGAAGAAGAAGGATTTGATGAGTGGTTCCTCGCTTCTAGATATAAACCACTAACAATGTTTGGTTAATTTGAGTGAAACCAAATATACTATTCCTTAAATATCCTAATTCACGTCCCAAACCCTAAAAACAGTAAAACACTAATTTATACAGTGGAGGGGAGGCTCAGTTTTATAGGTTTCAAGTGCGAATGGGGAATCTCAGCCAAATATTTTAATCCAAATTGAACTACATATTTGACCTCAAAAACATGTGAACCAGATATTCATCCAGAAGAATTATTTGTTCACAATTGGGTTGGGGAGCGCCTCTCAAATCTTGGGACTAATAGGATCTTGTATGAAGATGTTATGGCCCAAATACAGAACCAATGTCCAATCTGGCGGGTCCATCCCACCTTTGACATCATGGTATATTTATTCCAACCAAATAAACAATTTATCTCCATTTTCCTAAAAGATATATATATCCCATTAATTCAGTAACACAATAACAAAATTTTAATTGGAAATAATAAATATAAAAATATTTATTTCCAAAACACTACAGGGCACTATAAAGGGTAAAATTGGCATTTCAATGAAAATTTCAAATGAATGATCTGATCCCAAAAAAAATTTATAAATAAAATTATTTAACTCACTATGAGTAAATTTTATGATGTATTATCAATAAAATATTCACTAAAAATTTGTTTTATCAACTCTGCCACACTTACCCTTTTTCACTCTTGGGAAAAACCTCATATCAATTAATCGAAAAAATTGTGAAAAGATCTGAAAATTAAAATTTCTCAATCCACAGTGAAAATATAGGAATAGCAATAATCCCATCAAGAGTCAATATCAATAAATTTTAAATTTATTGTTTCATAAATTGTTCAAAACAAAATCCATTGAGGTTCATAACATTAATCATATCGAGACATGTCATGGGTCAACGAAGACACTAAATCTCCACATGTGTGTGTGTAAACCATTCCAATATCATAAATCCAACCCTTATTCAGTATATTCAGGTTATGTAATATAATTCTTATTACCTAGTTTAATTCACCAAAACTTTTTTATATTACTTTTCAATCTAATTTCACGACGCACTCACTTAAGTATTCACAAAAGTCAAACATTAAGCTCCCAAACTACATATACCTATATGTTGTACATTTCATAACTCCCTTAATTTTTTTATGTTTCAATTAGAACATAGCTCACACTCAACTCTCAACCCATGTTCGATCTCCTCATGACACTAATTGTAATAGTTATAAAAAGATCAATGGTCGGTGAAGAGTGTTTTTTGACCTGTCCAAGACACAACCCATATTTTGTTTGAGGGAGTATAACATTCGGATAACTGGTACACACACTTTTTATAATGCACTACATTAATTAAACTAATTGGAAGAGAAAAGAATTCATATATCAACCAATAATTATTTTTACCAAACCTGGCTATACCATCAATGGAGTCAGGAAAATTTCACAATTCAAGGATGAGTGAAAAGTTTTGTGTAGAAATCAATGATATAATTTATCATGAGAAAATATCACAAATAATGATGTCAAGATATAAAAGGATTAATAATGAAACAACCATTCATATCATTGAAAAATAATATTTTTATAAAAATCAACCCTAGATGATGAATTCTTACCGATGCTTATAATTCTACAAATAAATTTTGAAACATGAATTTTCCTATGTTCCACATGATAACGTTACGTGATATATATATACATTATTTTTGAGAATTTTAACCAAAAATAAAATAGAAAATACACACAAAACAAACAAATTAAAATTCTAAATACCTACCACAAAATGTTTTCCCCTCCCCCACACATAAAATATTTCATTGTCCGCAATGTGAACCTATGAGATAATATATTCACATGAAATGTAAAATTTTAAATAGAACAATGATTTTAAAAGTTAAAGGGTTAGGAACAACCTAATATGCTCACATGATTATGGGGTCATGTAGTTTGAGGAAATCCATTGCATCAGTTGGAATTCTCTCAATGTATTTCTTCAAACGTTGGTCGTTGAGTGTAAAACTCCTTCTAGTTTCCTCTTGTGAGATCTCTACTGCATCATAAGGAATACATTAGATAAAATATAAGTACCTAACCATCTAGAATTCAACTTTCTAGTCATCAGCTTCATTCATGAACAATAGAGAAGGACTTTCTCTCCATAATGAAATTCTGTTTTTTGGATCATTATGTCATGAGAATATTTGGATCATTCCTTATAGATCCTTGAGTTTTATTAAGATAATAATAGAATCTACCCACGATCTTGAATTGGATTATTTTTTTAAATTCTAGCTTGTTCCAAATCCATGTTGCATTTCTTTATATCCCAATAAGCCCGATTCTCAACCTCAATGTGTCGATGACATGCTTTCCCATAAAAAATATGAAATGGGGGCATACCGATTGGTGTCTGTTATACAGTCCTATGAGCACATAGTGCGTAATCCAAGCGCTTTCTCCAATCCTTTTAATTTGGATACAATATTTTCGCCAAAATTTGTGTTAACTCACAATTTGGAACCTCATCTTGAACATTTGTTTGGGGGTGGTATTATGTTGATGTTTTTTGTGTCACACCATACTTCCGAAGAAGGGAAGAAAAATTATGATTGCAGAACTGTGTCCCTTGGTCACTAATGATGGTCTATGGTACTCCAAACCTACAAAAAATCTACCTCTTGACTAAGTACAATACAACATGAGAATAATCAATCCTGGTGGCCTTATCCTCCACCCATTTACTCATATAATAAAAAAACCAAAATATAAAAAATCCCAAATGAACTAGGAAAAAGACCCATAAAATCGATGCCCCATACCTAAAAAATCACAAATAATACTATGGGTTGTTTGGGAATCTCATGTCTCATAGAAATGTTCCATGTGTGTTGGAAACAAGAGCATTACATGAAAAACACAAGAGAATAATGGAATAAACTAGGCTAAAATAATCAAGAGTCTATGACATTTCTAGCTATCCTTTGGGGTCCAAAATCATTCACCACATGAAACTTTATGACAAAATTTCAGAACAAACTCAAACACAAGATCATGAATAGGCAACCTAATAACTTTATCACTAAACATGTGCCTTAGGTAGGGGTCATCCCACACATAAAACCTGTATTCATTCTGTAATTTTTGGACTTGATGTTTCGTTAAATTTTTAGGAATTTTAGAGGCTGCAAAGTTGTTCAACAAATCAATATATCATGTCTGCGTACCCGAGATGGAATAAAGATTCTCATCAGGGAAAGTGTCTCGAAGTGGTATCGGGTCGAAGGTGTCATCCTCTAGTGTTTGAGTAAGCCTACACATGTGGTCCACCACTAGGTTTTATGACCACTTCTTATCCTTTATCTCAATATCAAATTCTTGATGAAGAAGCATCCATCTGATAATCCTAGGTTTCAGATCTAGCTTCTTCCTGAGGTACCTAAGAGTTGCATGGTCATAAAAAAATACTACATTAGAGCCTAATAAATATGAATGAAATTTACATAAATAAAATATAAGAGCAAGAAACTTCTCATCTATTATTCTGTAGTTTGATTGGACTGAATCCAATGTCCTCGAAGCATAGGTGATCACATGTGAATTTCCCTCCACCCTCTAAGATAAGACAGGTCTAGCCTTGAAGTTAATGGTGTAACACATAACATCAAAAGGAATCTCCCACCATGGGGCTGTGTAATCGGTGGATAGGTGAGACGATTCTTTTGCTCATCAATGGATGTCCTGCAGGATTCATCATACAAATAATCCGAATACTTTTGAAGTTATCATAACATAAGAAGAAAAATCGTACTAAAATCATTGGTGAATTGTCAATAAAATCATGCATTCCCTAGGAATGATCTAACATCATGAACACATGATGGATATAATAAGGATTAAATAATATCTACCTTATATCAATCAAACAATTTCCTATATTTTGACACTACTTACCCAAATAAAATTCCATTCTCTCCTATAAAATTAAAATTTTCAAAGTTCAAGACCATATTATTCTCAATACAATAATTCAAACCCATTACCAAACATGAGATACAATTATCATATGAATTCCCATAAACTGTAAAATCATCCATAAATACCGCCATGAAGGTCTCCATAAAATTAGATAAAATACTCACCATGCATCCCTGGAAGGTACCTGAGCATTGAAAATTCAAAATGGAATCCTCTTGTAGGAAAATTTTCCATAGATATTGGTGAATGTAGTCTTCTCTTGATCCTCCAGAGCTATAGGAACAAAAAAATATCCATAAAATCCATCCACGAAAAAATAATGTGTATTCATAGCTAGTCTGTCGAGCATTTGATCAATAAATGTGTGGGGGAAATGGTCCTTGTGTGTGGATTGATTTAGTTTCCTATAATCAATACACACACACCATCTTTTTTGTAACCTCATTGGAACTAACTGATCATAATTATTCTTAACAAATATAACACCGATTTTCATAGGCAAAAATTGAATAAGACATACCCACTAAGAATCAGAAATGGGAATGATTATACCAGCCTTGAGAAAATTTTCAACTTCTTTTTTAACAAATTCTAGAGGGGTTGGATTGAGTCTCTTTTTTTGGCTGCCTCACCAGTTTAGCCACATCCTCCAAAAAAACCATATGTAAGAAAATGGAGTGGATAATACCAGATTTTTCACCCAAGTTCAACCCAACATCCCTGATGTTCACCCTTAAAATTTTCAACAAAAATTATTCACTTTCAAAAGAGATATTTTTATCAATGATAATAGGTAATTTATACCTCTCAATAAGTACATGTATTTGAGATTGGGGGTTAAAGGCTGGAGTTCAGTTATTGGGGGGTGAGGTATGGATGGAGATAGTGAAGGAACTGAAATATGTGCATAAAAAGAATATGTATCAGAATAGAAATAATCACAATTAGAGAATAAAACATCAAATCCATTAGTATACTCAAAAGGAAATTCATAATCAGAGTTCACATGATCAAAATCAGAATATTAATCCTTTTCAAATTGAAATATAAGAGAGTTTTTTTCATTATTAACTAGTGTGGAAGTACAATTAATAATCACACTATAACCAATATTCTAAATCTCCATAATCATATGACAATAAAATTCCATGGGTTTTTTATTTTGTGGTTCAAAATGGGAGATAAAAAATACAGAATGCTCCACTGAGGGGTACTTCCTGGATTCCATAACATTAAATAACACAACATCATATCCAAAATCCATGGAAGGTGTACCATTATTGACATTTATGATAGATTTTTTAGGTTTGAAGAAGGTCCTACCTATGATAATTTGATCATGATAACATACATGATCATCCTCAATGTTAAGCACAATGAAATATCCTGGGAAAATCATTTCCTTTACCAATCAAGTATATCCTCAAGGACTCCCATTGGATATGTTGTAGATCGATTCACCAACCACACCACTACTCTCATCATTTTCAACTCACGAACCTGTAAATAAGAGAATATAGTGTCAGGTGTCACATTTATGGAATCTCTCAGATAACATAGATAATTAGAAATGTGAAACTCCCCTATAGTGCATGGGATGGTGAATTTCCCTAGATCCATTCACATTGTTGGAATTGCGTGAGTATGTTTAAGGAGTGCTAACACATTCCGTCCCTGATTCATCCTCTCATTTCCCTTGATCCCTCTTTAATTGATACAATGTTCTTTTAAGAATTTCACATTCCTTGGAATTTTATTGATGACTTAAACAAGAAGGATGTTGATCCCCACATGCTTGAATTCATCCAAAAATTATTTTTTACATCACCTATTCATCCATATTATTGGTTTATACAACCCTATTTCAAAAGGGAAGTGGTTTGGGAGGAACATCAATAATTTGTTTTTTTGCCTCTATATTTATACTTGGGATTCTCATCAGATGGATTTGAATGGGTCTCCTCTAGAGTTGAGGTGAATCCCAGTGAAATGATAGGTTTAAGTGTATCAGTTTTTCCTTCCCACTTCTCAATGTGATGGCACTAGCACTCTCCTAGTGATTTGGAGTAGTTTGGGAAGGTAGATTTCCAGATTTCTTACTTACCATTTCATGGAGGTTGGTGGAAATCTGGCTCATTTGAGTCTTCAACTCCCTCAACTCTGAACGTTGACACTTCATCTCATTCTATTGATTAAGAACAATTTGATTCAAAAGGTCATTAGTGTTCGAATTTACCTTGGGTGGGGGATTCCCTTGTTGTTGACTTTTTTATGTTTAAGATTCAAATCATCTTTGGGGTTGTTAGAAACCGTGTAGGTATGGTGGAAGCTGCTGGATTTGTTTTTGAAAAGGAGGAATTTGTTGTTGTCCTGAGCCATAACTCATGTCTGATTGATCCTTCAACACTTGGTGTTATGTTGTAGAAAATGAATCATGATTATTTTTGGGATAGGATTTTTTTTCTGCTGATATGGTCTCCCCCAAAACAGTACTGCCCAATCGACTGATTCTTGTCATTGGTAGCATTAGTCAGTTGGGTGGCTTTTATCAGGGAAAAAGCCACAAGGCCTTGAAGGAGGGTGTTGGGATTTATTTTGTGCTGTTGAAATATGCGTCACCACAGTAGTCAATTATTCCAACTTGGTATCAACTAAATTAATCTCAATAGATGAAGGAATTACCTGATGTACTACCCTGACATGCGGTGTGCCTTGAGCGCCAAATTGTTGGGAGTTTTGGTCCATTTTTTCAATCAATGAACATGATGCTATTGATGTATTTTCCACCAATACTCCTCCAGCTATAACATACACCACGATCCTCTCTATAGGTGTGAGTACATCATTGAAGTAATTTATGATGAGTTTCTCTCTGATTTTTTGATGTGTGAATCTTGCGCAGAACTTCTTGAATCGCTGCAAGTACTCATACATTTACTCCACATGAGATTGATTTATCCCTGAGATCTCTTTTTGAAAGGATGTGTTCTTTGATGCTGGAAAAAATCTATTCAATAAAAGTCTTTTCAAATCATTCCAACAAGTTACATCTTGAGGTTGTAAATATTACTTCCAAAATATTATAGCTCTATCATGTGAAAATGTGAATGCTCTTTGTTTGATTTTATCTTCAGGTATATTTCTTGGTTTCAAGGATCATAAAAAAACATTAAATTCTTTAAGCTGTTTATTGGGATCCTCACCAAAGAGGCCATGAAATTTTGGTAGAAGGTGAATTATCCTAGATTTCAGTTCAAAGTCTAATTCGAGATTTCGGTATGCAATGCAATTGGTTGATAATTAATATCAGATGAAGCCAATTATAGAATAGTTCTATTATGTTAATTTCCATTATTTTCATCAATTGGTTCATGTTTTATGTTTGAATTTGAATTTATTCCAATTTCAATGATCTTGGAGTGGAGGAATTCTCCAACTGGTTGAATGTTGAAAATTTCTGTAGATCGAGAATGTCTGATTCGATCCCAAAGGCTAATTTCAATCTCAGTGTCATGATGTAAAAGATCCTGGAGATTAGATCATGTCAGAAATCTATTAAAATGAGATGAATTAATGTATACCATATTAAAATAAAAATGAGAATTTTTAGTTAATGGTCCATAAATAAGAAGGAAAAAAATATGAAGAAAAAATTCAGTTTGGGAAAAGAAGGAAGAAAGAAGAGAAGAACATTATAGAATGTAAAATAAAATAAATACAACAAATTGGATGAAATAATTACTTGTATCAATAGAAATGACACCAATTTGAAATTCATTGTTGCGGGGAACCCACAAATAATGAGTGGATTTTGGATACCTAGGTGTAGCAAAGTGGCTAGCCAAGGTTTTCTCTCAAAGGAGAAAGTAAATATAACATCATTTTAAAGGAATTTTTGAAAATAAAATAAAATGAACTAAGAACACTAATTAAAATTATCATGTTTTTTAACATTTATAAATATAGAAATTGGTTTTTGGAAGAATATTGTATTTTTTTTTTGTTTTTTAAATGAAGTTCAATTAAAATGACACAATAAAAAATGTTTTTTTATAAAATATTTTAAAAGGTGTAATTGATCTAACTCGGCCTCTCCACTGAATTATTTATAATTATCATTTAAATAAACATTAAATTAATTATAGTCCCATAATTTATTATCCCTAAAACCCTATAGGACTTAACTTATCGAGTGAGATAAAATTACTTATATAGTTGCCTTGCTTCAAAATATGAAATCACAACACCATTCATTGATTGATTTTATTAAGTTAGACTATGGTAACTGGTTTATTAAAGAAAATATCCACTATATACATGAGGATTATTTGTGTTTAGGGATTATAATTTATCTCTATAAATTTATCCCATGTGTTATTGTATTACAGATTAAGGTCGCGCTCTAATAATTTACACAAAATATCAACCTCTTGTGTTTTTTTGTTAGTTGTTCAATTTCTTGCTTAGCTTCATCCATATTGAAAACACAATTAATATAAAATTTTAATTTAATTAAAAAATATCAATTATTCAATATAAATTAATAAAGAAGGTTACAGGAATATAAATTACCAAAAATAAATACACATCCATGGGCGGTGTAGTTATCGTAAAAATGGTTTGTATATGTAAAGGTTTAGAAAGGGTATAACCCGATCCTATTTCTGCTATAGAATTATAGTCAAAATAGAAAGAATAATGATTAATATAAATAAAAAACATAAAAATATTTATGAAATAAAAGAATAAAAAATACGGTTATTACACAAATTCAACCATCATAACATGAAAAAGAGGAAGAAGAAGGTTTCGATGAGGGGATCTTCGCTTTAAGAGATAACCCTATTACAATGGTTAGAGAATTTGAGTGAAAACACATCTACATTGACTTAAATATCCGAATTCATTTCCAAACACCTACAAATGTGAAAAAAATAATTTATAGAGTATAGGGGAGGCTAGATTTAAGAAGGATGCAAGTGTGAATAGATAATCTCAACCATATATTTTATGAAAAATAACACTGCCCATTTGACCTCCGAAACGCATGGACAAGCTATTCTCCTAGAATAATTATTTGTGAAAAATTATGTTGGTGAGCTAATCTTAAAATTAAGGCTTAATACAGCCTTGGATGAAGATGTTATGACCCAAATATAAAACCAATTTCCAATCTGGTGGGTCCATCCCATATTTTACTTCGTTGTCTATTTAGTTCAACCAAATTCATGATTCAGATCCAATGTCTTGAACAAAAGTTGTAAACCATTAATTCAGGAATACAGTTAAAAAATATCATGTTCAAAAAATAAATATAAAAATATTTATTTTATAAATACTACAGTGGGCTGTAAAGGGTAAAACTGGAATTTCCATCTGATTTTTAAATGAATTATTCAATCCCAAATATTATATAAATAAACAAATTTAACATAATTTGAGGAACTTTTATAATTTATTATAAAAAATATTCAATAAAAATTTGTTTTAACAATGTTCAAGGAGGTTCATCCACACACTAGAGCTGGTTATTTATTTTAAGCATGGTAGAACCCCCTAAGGTTGATCCTAGACCATGTTTTATTTTAAAATGGATAGCCACAACCAATTAGCCTCCATACTTTATATTAATCAACCATCCCAATTGATTCCTCTTTAGGATCAAGGTGAACATCATCTTCTTGATCTCACACATGGTTATGATCATCTTGGTACTCAACGTTAAGGGATACACCATCATTGGAAATATCAACAGCGTCCATAAAATAAACCCTCATTTATTTGATAATATATCTTTTAAAATTAGAATCATATTAATGATGGTGTTCCTGAACCTCCAAACAAGAAAGATGCTACATGAACACCTAGATAACCATTGTTCCCTCAGATATCTAATTATACAAAGAAACATAGAACTACTACCACTCAGTGTAGGCAAATTTGATGAGGAAATCCTAAGCCAGATTGTGGTGGAATTTAAAGTCCACTCCACGAGTCCTTAGTATAACTAGAGAATGGATGTGTGATACCACCTGGTTTTGAAGATCTTCTAGTAGAGTGTGAGTGATGAAGTTCCATGAACTCCTCTACAACCTATGTCAAATGACACATTTCTCATTAAAAATACTAGATTTGGAATCCTCACAGTCCCTAGGTTGTGTAGGATCATACTCAATTATGACCTCAAACACATTAATAGCAAGTTCAATAATATGAATACCTCTGCGGGGCTAAGACCCAAGTCTAGGTGAAATACATCCTCACTAAATCCTTCACCCGCAACGGGATCCCTCCACCCCCCTATGTAACTTATAAGGTAGTATCTACTAATATATCCGCCTAAAAAGGCTATTGGTAGTGCGATCTTAAAATTATCCTTCAAGGGAACAACCTACTCTTCTATCTAATTCAAGTGAACTGCCCCAGCCATCTTTGATGGGACAATAAAATCATCCAACAATTCCTCAGCTACAGACCCTAATGACACATGAATTTTCATAGGTGGATAGACCACCAAAATATTTTTCACTACTATGTTGACATAGGATTACCTGAACATATCTTGATAAAGGAAATAAAAATGGATAGATGTAGAAAGATAGAATGTTTATAAGCGTATTAAAGACCATCCAACAACTTATAGAGGTTCATCGAAATCCCTCCCCACCACAAGAACCACCTATATAATATATTTTATGATACTTGTGACCAAAATGTAAAAGAGATTCCATGAACCCAACCCATAAAGCATTAGATCATGATCGTGATTCACTAGAGGTTAAATAAGAATCCCATTCCATGATGGTTTATTATTCTTGTATGAGTTAAAAGGAGCTAAACATCATTCATGGAGGTTTAATAGTTGGTAAGGGTAAAATAAACTATAATATTACATGATAAAAAATGAAATATTCTTATCTAAGAGAGATTAGGTAGAAATCACTCCCCTCAGATTACTACTTTGCTGTTTCTTCACCCCCATCCAGACCATTGTCCAATTGAACCATGGGATGATCCAAAAAAGAGTGAATAGATAACAACACATTTACACTGTTAGTCAGTGGATACACGATGATGTGAGTATAGACCAAATCATCCAATTATTTAATCTATTACACCACCTCATCTCAGGGATCCTGGAAACATGCCCTTTCATGGAAAAACGTAGGAAGTTTTATCCCGACATAATTGAGACACAACCATACACAATAAATAGGGGTAATATATATATGGATCCCCCATATCTACCAAAAATCCAGAAAAATAACAATACTAGGGATTTACTCTAGGAGTGTTGTCCACGAACCACTCAATTTTGGCCAAGTTCATCATCTAAAACATTCTCTACCTACTATTAAATTTCATTGAGCACGCAGATGCAAACCCCTATTTGTTCCATCCACCCATGTGGATATCCACCATAGTGTCTCCTTGCGGATAAATTATTTCCCATATAAGTAGTTATTCATGAAAATTCCCATACAAGACATTGGTTGGAGAAATCTATCATCTTCTGCTATTATCGTCTCGGGAAAACATCCACCAATATTATTAAAGGACATATGGATGATGTTACAATTGTAACACTATGTACATATTTTAGGTATGACCTTTAAGGAAATGGAATTCCCTAGGAATAAATATCGAGTGTATGGTTCATATATTTCCCACCAATCCACTCATGCCACTAGTACCCCGCACCAAAAGGACACGACAGATAACCATTACTCCACCACCCCAACATCATCCTTTATGACCACCCCCATTAGGAGTGTACATTTTTATGGATAAATTGATCCTATAATAAAGTACTCTAAAGCATGACAATTTCTTCCATCTCAAGGTGGAATGTCTCAAAAATGTTGAGAATTGATGTTTTTATGTTGGTACCTGGGGGAGGAATTGGGTTGAGGTACATGTACCCCCAATGTGTGTGGAAAAAAATTGTAACAGAAATGGATGATACCACACAAAATGAAATTGGTATTTCTATGGATAATGTGATGATCATCTTATATAGTTTCAAAGCATCGATGCCATCAGGTAGATGAACTACACGGTTACAATTACCACCTCCCTATTTAGTTTCCATGGCCTTACCCCCATGTGGGAATCCTAAATCCGGATCATACTCCAACATATATGTTCCACAACTAATATCACATGTTTGATTTTAGGGGTATCAATTCTGAAAAATGTTTCCCCACAGACTCCATTGGATCAAACTTATAAATCTTCAATTCAATAATTATTTCCTCACATTGATGCCTTACGAAGAAAGTCCAGCCTCACCTGAATCTTTTCCTTGGGATAATTTGAGATATAATTGAACCAATACTAGTAGGTTATTCTTTTTCATCCCCTAATTTTTCTCACTCACCCTACAACAAACACAAAAGAACCCTTACTATGGATGAAATATTATAATGATCATCTCAAAAAACAATTTTCCAAATGAATTTATCATTCATTATCCCTTGGATAGGGATCCAAATAATATGAAAAAGATCAAATATTTTAAAAAACTTCCAATAGTGTAGATGGAATGTGTTGGACCTCGGTGACCACCATCTCAACAACTCTTGTATGATATTCAAGTATTGGAAGATGTAGATTTGTGAAGTCGAAGACACATTATACAATCCAACATCCTGTACTTCACCTTGATGTCATGATAGGGATTGAATAACCATTATTGCATGTCCCACTCATCCATAAAATTTCCTCCCTAGCATATATCCCATCCCTTAGTCCATCCATAGAGACAGATTGCAAAACTCTCTTGGATAATTGTCTAATATTTATGGGGGGTTCCTCATCACCCAATTTTTCCTCCTACATTTTTTACTAGATTACAAATATAATAGGTTGTAATCAATGTATGGTCCTTCATGATGTGAGAACGAGTATCTATGTTCCATGTGTACTACCCATGTGTTCTATTGAAATAGTAGGTAGGTGTGACACAATCATCAGTTGGGATTAACATGTCATCCCTCAACCCAAATCCATATAACAATAGCCTATTGAAAAGGGGATACACCTAATTTTCCTATATCGGTAACTCATTAATTAGGTGATGATATGATTCAATCCTAATACTCTCCCAAATCGGAATGTTCCCACCAATATCCCTTCATTGAACCATAACACCATCTGTAACTTCAACTACTATTTATTTCCATTACATAGAATGTTATATTGAATTGGTTAGAAACGGTCGATTCCCTAAGGAAAATTTCATGAAATATTGAAATAATCATGTAGGTCTATTCACGAAATATTTATTCTTGAAAATGTTAATGTTTTTAAAATGGTAAGGATCAAAATCATAGATTATTCATAAAGATGGTATGTTTCACAAAAAGTGATTAAAGGGTCTATCTTTTGTCAAAATCACTTATACCCCTCTTGGATCCGGCCCATATTTATAGAAATATATTCAAGTTAATTATTTTTGAAAAGGGATCACATATATCCAATTTTTTGTAGGTTACTCTTAGAATCTGACCCTACACTCCCTTATCCTCTCCCATTTTGAGGTGGAATTTGATGATGTCGAAATAATCATTTCATAGGAGATACCATGAAATGAATGAAAGACTCCTAGTAAATCAAGGATAAAATAGCTGAAAACCAAATTAGGGATATATGATGTTAGTGGTCAAAAGATTCATGGAAAGGGGGTTCATTATGAATTTTACCATTCATTACAAAATATTAAGGGGTAACATCCACAAAATGTATACCAATTCATTGATTTTTAAACCACGGTGAATTTTGTTATGAAAAAATATTTCAAGGAATAATATCCAAAAAATTGGACAACTCAAGATTCTCATTTCCTATAAATCCTCCTCCATAATACATTTAAAGGTGGTGACAATTGGACTTTTGATAATGACTCTAAATTTGAGAAAATCAAACCTTTATAAGTGATAAAGTAGAATGATTCTGAGATGTATCAATATTTAATGAAAAAAAACTCCTATGGGTACACAGGAACTCTAAACATGGTAGATATTCCATTCTCAACTATCCATGGCCTTCAAAATATATGAAATATCTTTGCGGCTCTTGGGGTCTCACAAGAAAATTGTTCTTCAGAAAACCAACCCCATGGTCACCAATAAATTAATACAAGATTGGGACAACCTATTTCATGAAAGATAAAACTTCATGGGACCCCAATTCATTGTGAAACCCTCAACCTTCATGAAAACACTATGATTTATGACACATTAAATCATTGAGAACAACCATCCTTCACAAAACCATTCCACCATACCACTCTAGGGTGACTCTTTTTTGTAATAACCATTTTGAAAAATTTGTGTTCCCATGGGATACACAATGATTCAAAGCCGGTTAATCCAAACCCCAATGTTTTATATTATTGGTATAGTCAACATGTATTCTATCATCTTTTTAATCGAGAAAATAATAGACCGTTACCTTTCCTTTTACTCCAACACATTGGATCCATAATGCCTTTATCCCAAAGTATAGGCACCCAAAAAACAAGAGCCCTGATGGACACTCCTATAATATAGTCATTAATTCATTCCCCACCAAGAGGTGCATGAGTAATAGACATGTAATCCCAAATGGATTAATTTTAAAGGATAACTACCAAAATTTAATAGTTGAGAGTTATTATTCCAAATATATATTTCATACATAGAAATGGTACTCTAAGGTGTAGGTCCCAATTATGCCTGACCTGCAAGACATAACACTACACTACCCAAAATTTTAGTTGTATGATAATAAACTACACAACGAAATCCTCAACACATGATGTTAAATTATAGCCATACCCTATGTGATGAACACATGATTCCCCATTTTTTATCATCATGGGATTCACATCCTCCTCCACCATGGGACAAAACTCTTATGTGTAAGCACCACACCCACCTTCCCCATAATGGGATGAAACTCCACACCTAGGATGAGAACCCCATACACTAATGAAAACAACATTTATAAGACACACACTATTCCTTATTGATTCTCCTTATATGAAATAATAATCCTTAAAATATGAATTTAAACTACATGAAAAAACATAATCATGTGACCTTAAACTATAACATTAAACTATGTGGGTATTGATCCCTATATACTGATAGAGTATGTATGAAACCTATATGAGGCTCAATGTTGACATATCAACAAACATGGGATAACTCCCTGAGGTTAAATACCAATATCCTAATTTTAAAATTAATTTTCTATGTATTCTACTCAAAAGATTGTAACCTCAAAGTGAGATCATTTTCCTCATAGGAACACACATATCCTCACCAGCCTATCCCCCAAATATGTTAAACCATTGAGCTTACTATTACTAAAAGACATAAAAAATGTTTCAAACATGAAATATCTACCACATACAATAAACATTTGATGTTTGGGATAAAAATCCCAAGATTCTAAATGACAATGGCGTCTACTACCCTTTTACCAACACTTGATTTCATGTGTTCCACACAAATAATGTCTTCTTTGAGAGATACCTATTATCTTAATAGTGGAATTATTAATAGGTTTTCAATACACACAACCTCCATAAATTCAAATACATGAACAACATTACCATATTTTATGAATATAGGTTTCTGGTCTTTCAAGATATATGTAACATAATTAACCAATGTCTAGGACAAGATGTCATCAGGAATATGTTTCTCAAACATGACTCAAATATATTATAGAGGTTCGGACAAGGAAATGAACTCCAAATCTGAATCCATTCAAGAAGGAACCGACATCCAATAATCATATTTCTCTCAATGATCCATCATCAGTCACCATTATAATGGAGGCCTCATAATTTTCGAAAGTGAGAAAGAAGGGAAAAAATCACGCATCGAGCGGCCCTAGTGGATGGTATTGGAAACATCTATACTGTTGACTTGTTTGATGAGATAGATAGAGTTCAGTAATTTTCCAATATTGTCCTTCATTATGGATATCATCAATTAATGATAAATAATGAGGATATAAACAATACATCATACTATATTAGGTATGGAATATATGAATTTATATTGATTCTATTTGTTCATACTAATTCCCCCTTTATCTTCATGTATTTAATGAATAAGGTATTTATAGGTTACCATGATCATGTTTTGGTAGTCATTAAATATGATATACTTATATATTCAATGAGAAAGTAAGCTCATGGAGATCACTTGAGTCTTATACTGAAGACTCAATGGATGGATAAGTTGTATGAAAAATTAACCAAGTCTAAATTTTTGCTATAAAATGATTAAATTTTGGGTTATCTAATCTCAAGTGGGGGTACACAGGTGGATCCATAAAATACTGAAGTTGTTTAAAAATGGTTCATACTATCCAAAATTATTGAGATCTATAGTTTAAATTTGTTTGGATGGATATTTTCTAAATATTGATGAGAATTCATCCAGATTGCCTAATCCACTCACTATGTTAACTTGGGAAGGATCTATGTTACATTATACATATGAATTTGAGGAATCATTCTAGGAACTAATGATGATGTTTTTCTGAACATTGATTCTTACACCACCCAATTATGTGGAAGGGTTTCTGATATTTTGTGATCCATATAATATAATATTGGGATTAATCCTCTTTTAGAATGATATGGGGATATCCTTTACGTCACACAAATTAATTATTGATGAGAACAATTACCAAACTAAATATTAAGATGAATTATATTTATAGATAATGTTGTGAATATATACTGATCATAAATATTCAAAGTATATATTCACTCAGAATGATTTGAATATGATCATGAGAAGACTATTGGATTTTATTAAACATTATGACTATTCAATACTTTAACACCATTGGAAAAAGAACATGGTGGTAGATTCATGGACTTGAAAAGAACATCCTAGTTTATCTATGTAGAGGATAAAAATAGATTCAATATTTCCTGATTTTCAAATAATGGATCTAGAAATATAGATGGAAAGGGAGAAATCTTATATTGCTCAAATTTTTATTCAACCATATATTGAAGTGAAGATTATGGACACACAGAAGGAATATAAATAGATGTAAAAGATGTTGATAAATGTTCCTAAGATCAAACATGACTATGATGGAATAATAATTTTTATTAACCTTTTATGATTCCCTTGAATAATAGATTTGATAAAAGACATGTTTGATGATGATAATAGGTCAACCTCTTCTCTTCAATATAGAGTAAATAAATTTATAGATATCTGAAAGAGTATTTGTGGTCAGAGAAAATAAATGTAGATATTGTAGAGTAAATCTCTCGATATTTGATACGTTATTAGGTTAATAATGATATACTAAATTCTATTGGTGTCTTAAATTTATTACCCATATGAGAATGGAAATTAGAAAACATCACCATGGATTTTGTAGTCAGACTCCCAAAAATTTCTGAATGATAGAATACTATTTGGGTTATAGTTGATTGCCATAAAAATTCAACACATATCATTTATATTAGATAAAATTTCTCTCTTCATCAACCATCTATTAGATAAATTAATAATGTGATTAGGTTGCATAGAGTATAAAATTCTATTGTATCTGATCGAGATCTGAGGCTTTCCTTGATGTTTGAGAGAATAATTTAGTTCAATCAGGATACATAGATGAGTTTTATTAATTCTTATCATCATCATAGTGATTGTGAAAATGATAGAAAATTTGAATCCCTAGATGGTATATTGAGATCACATTCCATATATATCATATGTGTTTGGGATCAAAAACATTTTCAAGTCAAATTTTCATCCAATAATAGCATTCATTAATGTATTTAGATGAATATTTATAAATACCTCAAAGAAAATAGGTGTAGAAATCAATGTTTATATGATGAGTACGAGTAATGAAAGATATTGGGACTTGAGCTAGTTGAGGAAATGACATAAAAACTTAGACTAAATCAGTATCACATCAAGGCACCCCGGAGCTGAGATAATGTTATATATACCTTCATTTGTGAAATTAAAAATTTAAATTTGTTAAAAATATATTCATAATAATTTATCTAAGGAGTAGTTTTTTACGATTCATATAGAATGAAATGCCTATCCCTAGGTATATTAGTCATTTTGGGTTTCTTGAACAATATGAGATGGAATCTTATCACTTGGTTCTTCAATCAAACCTCTCTTATGATCATGATGTGTTTCATGTATCTCTACTAATGAATTACACACCTAATCCATAACATGTACAATACTCATAGGTCATACCAATGAACAATATATTTTACTATAAATTGAAATAAATATAAATATTGGATCATATAGATAATGTTTTATGGAATATGACAAATCACTAGGTTAAATATCATTAGAGTAATCATAAATTAAAAGAAGCTAAAAGGAACTAAAGGATGGTATGAAACAATGATATCCATAATTTATTATAATAATAAAAAAATTTATAGTGTTAAATTTTGTTTAAGGGGGTTATAATGTAGAACCCTGATATTTTATGACATATTTCCTTTCAAAGAACAATAATTTCTTTGATAGAATATGATACATGGAACCTCGAGTCTAAATTTTTTGTAATATAGTATTTAATTATAACCAATCTATTAAATTGATTGAATGAATAGGATTATAAAAATATTAAAATATATATATAATATTTTTAGATATATAAAATATATTGTTAAATATATACTATTTTTTAATGTCTTAATATTCTTCGAAAATATGTATTTTTCATCAAAAATTGATTTTTATTACTTTCTATGATAAAATAATATAATAAAATTTTTAAACATCGAAATAATTTATTTGAAAAAATAAACTTAAATTATTATATCAACATTTCAATATTAACATAGAGTGAATTATTGAGAATATTTTGAAAAAAATTAATTTCTTGATGAATAGTGAAAAATACTGACTTTTATTGGATACTATCACTTTATTTAAATAATTTCAAAATATAAATATTATTTTAAAATGGTTTTAAAACTACTATTATTTAATTAATATTTATATTAATACAATTGTGATAATTTGATTTAATATAATGTGGATTTCGGTATAAAAAATTTTATGCTTAAAAACACAAATTGTGAAAACCATTTTTCATCATGTTTTATGGGTTTATTTTAAAAATAATTTAATAAAATTTTAGAAAATAAATTTGATAAAATGGATTACATGGTTTTAATAATAATTTTTTTATTTATTCCCCTTTTTTTGTCATAATTAATATTAAAAATAGTAAATGGAATTCGCCACAGTAAAGGTTATGATGGATTTACCAGGGATTAAACCAAATTATATATGTTATTTTTATAATTAAAATTGATTAAAACCTATTTTATGGAAATATTTATACCCCATAAAATCTCATCTTCTAATATCTACCCATTTGGAACCATTTGTTTATTTTAACATTATTATATTTTTATCTTTTTGGAAATTCCAAAGGTGTCATCTCCCACACATATAGAATGAAAACATTAACTTTTTTTATTAACAATAATTTGAGCCTTTTATATTAGATAAAATATACAAAAATACCTCTAAAACATCCTTAGTCAAGTAATATAGGTTCTAGACATCCAAAAAGTTCAACACTAGTGTCTTTAAGCGGAGATCTAAAAGAGTTTTTTCAAAGAAGAGGTAATCCGCTAATCTGATCACTAAATTTTGTATTTATTTTTTTAGATCCTATAAATAAGGGGATATTTTCATAAAATAATAAATTTGGAATAATAAATAAAATTATATTTTAGTATGTAACTCCCAACATCAACCATCTTTTCCAAAAATTGAGAAGTCAAAATATCGTTCATGCGTACGTGTGGACTATTGCCATCTCATATCAATACAATTAATTTTCCATCACCATATTTCATTTAAGGTAATAATGATGGGATAAATGGTTATAAAATAATTTTTTTCTATAATTTTTCTTCCATATTTATAATATCAAACGTAACTTCTTACTGCCAAATTTGTTGGATAACAATAACATCTCTCATGCTTATGTGTAGACTACCACCTCCACAGTGCATTGTGATTTGTTTTTTGATTCCACTTTACACATATTTTAATAAAGATTGATTTAATTAATATATATTATATGCATTATTTTATAAATATTATGTTAATTTAATTCATTAAATATCTTTCCTTCATTCAATCTCCTGAAAAGTGGAAACAGCATTCATGTATATGGATTGCATACTATCTCCATGAATGATGTAATTCATTTTTCTATCTCTCTATTTTATTGATGATTATAAATTTAATTGTAATGAATAAATATTTTATTTATATCATTTTAAAAAAAATTATATGACGGAACAATGATAAGTGTACAAGAACTAAATCTACTAAAGTGAAATTATTTTGAAAAATAATATAATTAGCACCCAGAAAATACAATTTTAACAAAACAATATTATTAAATCGTTATTTAAATGTTATCATAGGATCATATATGATATTATAATTATTTAAATAATTATACTATATAATAATAATTAATTTAAATTTATTATATAGGTGGTTATAGTGCTTCCAAACAATATGGAACTCAAGGTAAGGATTTTATTTTTTAATATCAACGTTTTCCTAGATTTTTCATCATTAAAGTTATAGTGATAAAATTTCCAGATATATATAGTTTCACAAAATTATAATACATAAAAATTACTTCATAATGGATTAATATTAATTACATAACCTAATTCATTACACAATAATGGTTTAGCTATAGTTCTATTCATGAAAAAATGGGTCACATGTGAACTACATCATCTTCCACTATGTTATTAATAACTATAACTCTTACTATAAATTTCGAAATAAATAAAATTAAATATAACACATTTAAAAAAAATAATAGAGGGAGATATTCGGTTCTTAATATGTAAAAATAAGAAAGATAACAACGAAACATGAGAACAAGGTTATGAGAACAAGTGCCAACGAGCCTGTACCCTAATGGTATAGGCTCCTGCTTGGCATCCAAAAGACCCAGGATCAAATCCGGGCAGGGGAGAATTTCCCAGGTACTGTAGTAGTACTGTATCAGGTACTGTTGTAGCGGTGGCACTATAGCAGCGACAGCACTGTAGCAGTGGAGGGACTGTAGCAGATACTATAGCAGTGGTGGTAATGTAGCAGCATAGGTACTGTAGCAGTACTGTTCACCAAGGGGTCCTTTGGGCCATTCAAATGGGCTTTCAAGCCTTTTATTCAGGCCACATGACCTTGGGCCTTTAGGCTATGTAATGGGTGTCACTCTACCCAGTCTAAAGAGGTCTTTGCATTCAAATAAAAAAAATTGAGGCTTCAGCCCCAACCTTTTAAAATAAGGTTATGAGAACAAGAGAATAATAATTAAAAATCATAACCTAAATATAATAGATCATAAACATGAGTCATGTAATAAATCATTGAAGTTTATAAGACATGACTAATAATGGAATCATTGAACATGATACATGAGAGCATAAAATTATCATAAAATTGGAATAGATTTTTGGCACACACATAATCATAGAATATCATTTCCATAGTAGTGGAGGATCATTTCCAAAACTGTAATTATGAAATTGTTCAATCTCCAAACCATATTAGAAGTATGTTTTCACTCATAGTGGAAAAATTAATATATTTTACTAGGTTCACTCTATATTATAGTCATATTTATCTCATGATAAATCATTCTTTAACAAAATAAGTTTTATGGAGACAAGGGTCCCACATGTCTCATAATCCATACAATTTTTCTTCACAAAATCATAAAAAATTAATGAAATCAAAACACATGACATTTAATGGGTTTTAGAAAAATTTAATCATAATAGAACAAATGGAAATGAAATGGGTTTAAATAAAATTTCATCATTTTATCATAGAATAACTCATTAAAAATGAACTGGTTTCATAAACATTGTGTTATTATAAATATAAACCATGTAGAGATTGAATAAGGATGTTATAACTGGATAATATATCTAGTAAAACTTATATAACATCAAATGGTGTCATCATAGATGGGAAATAATTTTAAAAGATAACTCAGAACACTTATTGTAAAAAATATCCTTCCCATATTGAAATATTAGTTTTTTAAAAATAAATATTTCTCAAATATAAATAAATACATTTTCTTTAAAATAAAATTGAAAACCTATTAAAAATTATTCAAATAATTTTTTTGTCATGAAAATGTAAAATTATGTTCCATCTGTGTATGTTAAGAAAGAGATTCATTTCATTTTTTTTGGAATACAATAATGAGTACCTCATTCAGAAAAAAATAACAAGAATATTAATTTAAAACAATTTTGTAGAAAATTAAAAAATGGTTAAATTTATTGTTAAAAAAAATTTGATACATGTAAATATTATATTTAATTTTTTTTATAAAACATTGACAAGAAAGAAGGCATTTCGAACAATGAGAATAAACAAGTAAATTATACAAAGAAACATTCATTCAAAAAAATGAGTATAAAAAATAAAGAAAATGAAAGGAAAACATATATTATTATGAAATTACTATATGAGAAGAAAAATAATAACATCATTGATTGATATGTTATAATATTTTTCAATTGGAAACAAGATCATAAACAATTTTAATATGCAGTGAGATATTAATATAAAAAACCTATCACAGTTGTATATTTTGAATAGAAAGCCCCCAAAAATAATGAAAATTATTTGGATATGTAGATAATATAATTTAATTATAATAATAATATATATTAATGGTTTTTATATACACCTCACAAAATAAACAAGTGGTGAATATGCCATGTGCCCTGTAGAAATAAAACAGAGTTGGAAATACATTACATTAGGTGTCAGTGTACTACGTACACATTGAAAAATACAATACAATAAATAAATTTGTACTCTAAATATTCTATTTAACCATATTAAAATGTATCATAATATATAATAATTACCCATAAAATTTTATTACATTTTTATTAAAAATTATTTTTAAAAATCTCATTTTAGGTAAAAACAACATCATTTTTCATGTATGTTTTGGTTTGGTAATTCTATAATTTTAATTTTATCTTGTTTCCATCATTTAAATAGTGTTAAAATATATATATGTATCATATATATTCATTATATATTTATTTGAGTAATCCATAAAGTCAGATATAGAAAATGAAATACACCTTTCAAAGAGACGGTTGGTTATACATACATATGAATGATGTTTCCATTTTACTAATTTATGAGAGAAAGGAAGGTAAAAATTATACCAACATAATAGAGTAATCATTACTTCATATATATGACATATATTCGTCAAATTTACCATTATTATATTCCATGTAATAGAGTAAGTGTAAAATGAATCAAATCACATCGTGAGGCGACAGTCCAACGTACACACGAGGGTCGTTATGATATTCCCATGGAATAGAAATTATGAAGGTATATATGATATAATAATTATAGAAGTATAATTACATAGAAAATATCATATAATAATATTAAATAAATCATTATATCATTTCATCAGAGGTGGGAATGGATAACGAAATACATTTTTTCCTGAGCCTCTAGTCCTTTGTACTCATAATCAACTATTGTGTTTCCCAGTTGATGGAAAAAAGAGATAGATATCGGTAATTAAATTAAAAAATAACATATCCATATATGGGATATAAATATGTTTTATATAAACTGGGTAAAATGATATTTTATGTTCTTAGAGGAATAAATAATATGAAAATGTATAATTAAACACAATACCTCTTCTTCAGATAACCCCTTTAGGATAGTAACTAAATACTTCAAAGAAGGGTCCCATAATAAAAATACGTAAAATAGGATGTGTGTATGGAATTAAGGATGAGATATTTAAATGTATTGGATGGACCAATCAGTTTTGGAAGTGATATTATGGGAGGAGACTGGGTTCTTTTTTATATGTGGGGGAGAGGACACACTTGGTATATTTGAAAATAAAAAAAGTTTCAACATGTTTTAAACGTGCAAAACAAATCCAAAATGGACCATTATAGAAACTTATAAGTTTTATTTTCTAAATATTTCAATAAAATAATATTTTTACAAGTTATTGGTCATTTTATCCCTTATCATGTTAGTTTAAACCCTACCCCCATATACATGTTTTAACCTAAACATTGATAATTATATTTTAATGTTTTTACTATAAATTTTGAAAAAAATTAAGTTAAAATTATTATATATTATTAATTTTTTGATTGCTAATATGGAATCCATTTTTACAAATCCTAATCATTAAAGAGGTAAATTTGAATTTAAAATTAAACATGTAAAAGTGACAAAAATGGTATTATAAAAGGATAATTTTCCAATGTAAATAATTTTTTAATATCAAAAGCCAAAAAAAATTTTATTCAAATGTAATATATTGTAATAATGATAAAAAAATTGAACTAAATTTAATTTTATGAGAAATTAAATCAATATTAATATTTTTAAATGATTTAAACTAAAATGTAATTTTTAATATAAATAAATACTTTTCACTAAAACCTATTTATTTTTAGAAAATAAAATAAAATTCACCATAGGGTATTGTTTACATGTTGATTAAAAAAATGAAATTTTTTCACATTTTTTTCCTAAAATTTTCAAGAATTATTTTTATCCACAGAAATAAATATAAATTAGTTTTTTGAGAAAAAAGTATTTTCAAATATTATAAAGACTTTACCAAAAATGATTTACTTATTATCAATATATTTTATCTACCATAAATCATAATAATTTATTTTAAAAATTATTTTATTACTATCAATACCACCAAATTTAATACCTTGGTAAGAATTGTTATGATTATATAATAATATTAATAGTATAATGTTGTTTGTTAAAAAATAGTATAGAATGTAACAAAAAAAATTGGGAAAATTAAATTATTCAAAAAATATATTTCATAAAAACGTAGGTTTTTACATTTTACCCAATTAAAATTACTTTTAACATGAAATTATTACACTTTCTTACAAAAAAACAATGATACTTCTACCTCATTATGTCCTTGGGTTCCCATGTTTCTTCCTTAAGGTGGTGGTTTCATAAAAAAAACATTGACCAAGTGAGTCGTATTTTTTTATAACTTTATCTATACAAAATAGAATATCCAATAGTTGTTCCAAATAAGAAATATAATTATCCATAAGAATGACTTTTTTGATCAGTACATATGATGGATAACTAATGTATATCTTCAATAAATATACATGAAACCAATTGTGAACCTTAGAGAGGTTTAGTGGATGAACCAAGAGATAAACTATTGCCCCAATTCAAAAAACAATCTATAATGGTACAATATACACGGGGATCATGTTTCCATTCTCCAAAAATCTATTAACTTTATTATGTGGAGAAAGTAATCAGAAAACCCTCTCACCAACCTTATATTCTAGATCATTTTAATGATTATCAGCGCATCTTTTCAATTGACTTTGGTTTCCCTAATGTGTTTCTGAATGTCTCTAACAAAATATATCATTTATTTTACTATATAAAGCCCTAATATCTTTTATTATCTAAATTCAACCTAGTATGTTAATGTTCTACACTTATTTCTATAGAGGGTTTCAAAGGGTTCAATCTGATTGATAGATTGAGAGCTACTATTATAAGAAAACACTACCAGGGGAAGGTGTTGATCCCAATTTTTTTTAAATATATAGAGAATGATCTCATCATATCCTCAAGTGTTTGTATGGTTATCCCACAATAAAAAATATTCTAAGGGTGATACAAGGTGCTGAAACTCAACTCTGTATCACGATTTTGCTGAATCCTTCAACAGAATATCGAGGTAAAACATGAATCCCGATAAGACACAATTAAATTTATGACTACATGAAACCTTACCACTTTCTCAATATAAAACAAGGATTGATTATATATAGAAAAATATTCTCTAATATGGATGATGATTCATTATTTGGTAAAGCGATCAACTAAAATCCCTATAGCATTGTGTCCTTTGGATGTTTTGGGGAGTCTAATGAGAAAACCCACTATGATGTTTTCTTACTTCCATTATCGTAGGTGTAATGCTTGTAACACCCCCTTATAATTTTTCCGCTAGACATAACATACTGATATATCAATCACTATGATATAATCATTTAAATATCAATATTTATTCCTTCCAATAAGAAGTACTCCATAAAATCTATATATATTTTTGTACTTCTTAAATTAATAGATAATGAATAACAATGAGATTTGTCTAATTATTCATTCTCCAAATACAATATGAATGAAAAAAACATGGTTCCTAAAGCATATAATTCCATCAAAATAAAGGATGAACTTAGTATTTTTTCCCACATTATTTTGAATATCCACTTATTCTTTTTCCACTCTATAGACCCCACATGGACATATAGTTTAACACTTATTTGATAAAGGTAAGATTTTCCCCATTTGATCATGATTTAAGGATCCATAATTGAAAAATACATAAATATTGGATCTTTTATAGTCCTTATAGAAGATACGCTAGCAAGATCTTTTTTTACTCAATGCATCATCCACCTTGTTTTCTTTCCAAGGGTGGTAATGTATTGAGGAATTATAATATTTAATCATCTCCAACCATATTTCCTATCACATGTTCAAATATCTATGTGTAAATATATTCTTTAAAATCATATAATCTGTATATATAACAAATATTTCTAAATAAAGATAATCCCTATATATATTTAGTGAAATAATTATCACTGCTAACTCAAAACCATTTGTTGGGTAATATTTCTCACCTATATTCAATTCTAATGAGGCATAAGCTATAATAATTTAATTATATATGAGAATACTTCCTAATAACTTATTGGATACATCAATGTAGATTAAAAATCATTCTTTACTATACGGTAGTGTAGGAACATGTGTGATAACTAATATTACCTTCCATTCCATGAAATTTTACTCAAATTCATCTATATATAAGAATATGGATCCCTTCAAAGTTATCATGGTGAGTTGATTAGACAGTCATGAGAAATAAACCACAGACCCTGAATAATATCTATCAAAACCTATAAAAATTAATATCCTTGTTAAAGTGGTCAGTCCTTGGCCAACATCCAATTGTCTTTGTCTTTGACAGATCCATCGATATACCCTCTCTTGATATTAGATAACCCAAAAATGAATCATTTTGTAGAAAAAATAAACACAATTTATAATTTTCATATATACAATCATTTTTTCTGTCTTCTGTGTAATTATCAAGTGATCATCATACTATTCCTTTTTATTTGAATAATGATGAATATTGCTGCTAAATAAAACCATAAAAAGATCAAGGTAATCTATAATTACTCTATTCATGAAATACATGTATATAGATTTGGAATTTGTAAGATCGGATGGAATGAGTATATACTCACAATTTCCATAACATGTACATAATATTGTATAGGGTATATCAATCTTTGTGACCCTTAATTGATGTTATCTAGAATAAACCTCAATAGTATAAATGTTTTGATCTCCATAGCGTTGATTAAACAAGTCATAAATACATTGTAGAAAATACTTGGTATTGATTTCGATCTATTTTCATATCCCAATAATCAATGTAGAATCACATCGATCTATATTTATTTTTAACAAAAATAACAAGTGGATCCCAAGGAAAAAACATTGATGAATGAATCCATTATCAAGGTTTTCATAGAGACACTTCTTCAATTATTTCAAATCGATTGGGTCCATTCTAGATGGAGCCTTTAAAATAGGTGTAGTTCTAGGTATTAGTTTTATTAATAACTTGTCTTCACATTGTATGTAATACTAAGACTATCATCCAAAAAGAAATCAAAAATCTTCAATACAATATTAATATCATTGAAGATTAGTTTCTCCCCAACCATCTTGTATAAACACTCATTTTTAATGGGTATAAAGACCCATAAATTAGTGGAATTTTTATTGGAAGTTCATATTTGTCATCACACTCCTAGAAAATCAATTTTTGGGGAATATTTAATATTAATTTCATTCCTTGGAAATTGATGTTTACATTGTGTAGAGAAATCCAATTCTTTCTGATGATAACACCAAATTCAAATAGGGGGATAATAAGATTTGTAGGAATCACATTCCAATAAACATAAACAAGATAGGAATCATAAACATTAGATGAAATCATTTTTCCATTCGGGGATTTCACTAAGAATTTAAAATCTAATTGATGATTTGGTATTTTATACCCATATAAAATTATTTAGAAATAAATTAGTGTGTAGATCTAGAATCAAATAAGACACTAATAGTTCTATATTGGATGGTAATTGTACATTTTACCATGTCATTATCATACTCCTCATCATTAATAGTGATCACATGAAATTTCACTATGTCTCTTGGCATAAGATAATTTTGACATAAATAATTTTAATTAACCATAATGTTTGGCCAATGATTATTATAAATAACATACTCCTTGAATTTGAAATATTGGAGTGTAGGTGGTGCATTATATGAAGATTTCTCTCTATTTGAATCATTAGTTAACATTATATCATCGCTTTAGTAATAAATTGTTTGATGTTATTCCTTCCCGCAAATAAATATTTTACCAGTCCCCTTAAGTATATTTATCCCATTTTCCCTACCTCACATTGAGCATGAAAGAAAGAAAACCATTTTTTTGGATTTTAGAGTTTCCTTTGAATTCCCTCTCTCATTTTTTATAAGAATAATTATATTTATTAATAAATATATTATTCATTTCCCCCTTTATAGAATAAATAACTATTTTTCACAGATAATGAAGTCCCTTTATGGAAAAATCTCACCAGAAACTAGTTATTATTCCAATTAAGAACCTATAAACCTTAATTTTAGATTGGATAATAATATCATAATAACACCTCAAAAGTACTAAAAATTACCCTCATAGTTACCAATAGATTCATCATCATTATACTTTTACAAAATTAGTTATTTATCCATTTTTACGAAAAGAATATAGGGAATGTACTTGATGAAAAATATGTTCTTAAACTCAATCAATTCCATGGGGACACTTCACCTTATAGAATCATATTCATGATTAGATTCTATTATTGATCTTCTTCAACTTCCAAATTCAAGAGTTCCTAAATGATTTTTTCATGCCCTGAACACTATTGAACAAATAATATATTTTTAGTTGAACATATCTATTTCCCATTAGCTATAGGATCAACAAAACCACTAAAAGAAGATGGATGTTTCCTCATAAATGATTCAACATAATGTCGTTCTCTCATTTTATCTTTTTTAAGTTAAACATATATCATATATTAAGAAAGTTGTGTGAGTATAACAATGATATTTTTCATTCCAAATCCCACAAAGTTTGGTTTCGCAAGAGGATAGCCATTTCATTGTTTATCGAACTCATTATTAACACAATTACTTAATGTTACATATATTGACTAATACAATTATTAGTGTAATAAACAATAATTATAGTGTAGGAGCTCATAATAATGAAAACTCACTTATAAGATGTCTAAATCATAGAAGCTTTTTTCAATTTATGAAACCATAGGCTTAAAATAAGTCATTCATGGTAATTATTCAAATTATCAATTATTGTTCATAAAGAGATTTTGGATTTCCAAAAAAAATCCCCTATTATTTTCAAAATATGTGTGCTATAAGGCCCATTATTTTTTACCAATTGATGATATAGTATATCTCAATGAACCATTCTTAGATTTATTACACCAAGGTATAACTGCTCTACAACCTCATCCAGTTATAGTATATAGGGAGTGATTTAGTTTCTATAAAACCACTCAATCTATCCATTACACAAAATACAATACATATCCCTATACATAGACTTAAGTTTTTGATTTTCACTAAATAATTCAAATCAAAATTTCTAACATTCTAATTCGAAATACCTTTAATACCAAATATAGAAGTTGAAACTTCTCATTCAGAATTATTACATATTAATATATGAATATTAATTACATAAAATAATAATACTTCCATAATGATTTAGGTCAAGTGCCATTGGAAACATGGTTAGATAAAACACTAGTTTATGGGTGAACAAAATCATCTCCTACTATGTTCTTCATAACAAGAACACTTCATAGACATATCATACAAATTAAATTTCTTCATAACCTGGGGAATGGAAACATAATAAAGGGTGATCTAATAATCTCAATAAATGTTAAAAGGGGATATATGAATATAAAATAATCATAATCCTATTATAATAATAGAATAACATTTTGAAACCATATAATTAATATCATAGATCAAAAAAATGAGTCATTACATAAATATTGGCATTTTTTTAGACTTAATAATAATGGAATCTAATAACATGGCCCAATTGAGTATAACATTAGAATACGAAATAGATGTATGCTTTAAAAATAATAATAGAAATTATTTAACTTAATAGTCATCAATTATTGAAAAAAAATCATAGTTGAATGGGTTCTCTCCCCAAACCATTGTATTATTCATGGTTCACTCCCATGACTATAATAGTGGATGAAGTCCCTTACAGAACAAGGTTAAGTCCCAATTCTAGTCACATTTATCTCATAAAATGTCAATATTGACCCATTTAATATGAGGTATATATAGGTCCCACAAATAACATACTCCATAAATTTGAATATGATAAAATAACAAAACATTAATCATATCAAACCCCATGAAAATTAATGGGATTCATAAAAATTTATTATAAGAATAAACCATGTAAATGAAATGAGTTTCATAAACATTTCATCATATCATAATGTGTTGAAATAGAATTCAATTCATAGATATATAGTAATCATAAATATAAAAAATCTATAGAAAAATCAATGATGGTATCATTGGTATATATGACTATAATTGAATAATTACCAATATGGTATTCCATCCTAGATGTGAAATGATTTTTAAGTATCACTATGAACATTTATTATATAAAATATCCATTTAAATTTGAATTTTTGGAAAATATATATTTTACCCAAATATTATGGAAATAAATTTCATTAAAAATAACCCTGATAAATTTCAATTGAGTCCTAAAATAATTTATTGTTCATGATAGTTGAAAATTCTGTTCATGTCATGTGTGTTAAAACAAAGATTTATTACAAATGTTTTATAAAAATTAAAAACTAACATATAAATTTCCATGAAGAATCGTTAAAAAAATTAAAAATTCAAAAAATCATAATAATGTATTTAATAAATCCTTTTAAAAAATAAAAAACCTTTATATTTTTTTGGAAAATATATATGCGGAAGAAAAAAAAATTTCAGCCAATGTGAGAAAGAAAGTAAATTTTTATTAAAAAAACTAATTTTGAAATGCAGTGTAATTTAATAGATAAAAATGAAAGTAACAAATAAATTTTCATAAAAGAACCATATGAGAAAATAATTTAAGATATTTTTTAGTTTTAGGTCATAATATTTCATAATCAGAACCTTAATCATAGGAAATATCAATAAAAATGATATTGGAATGATAAAATATTATCACTTTGGTATCTTCTCAATCATTAGACACAGAGAAGAAAGAAAACTGTATAGATATTTTTATCCCATAATTTCATGACGATAAGGATAAAATAAATTCTTTATATGTATATAAACCACACAAAAGAATCAAGTGGGGAATATAGAATGTGCAAATAATAATCAATGTGAGAATAAAATACCATACTTTATGTATTGAATTCATTAATTCACATTGAAAACTCATTTATTATAAATATAGGATTATTATACATATATTACATAACCATAATAATATGTATCATACCATATATGATTTACCTATAACATTCTATTACCTTTTTATTTACAGTGTCATCTTAAGATCGTGTTTTGGGTAAAACATGCTTTGTTTTTCATGTAAATTTTGGATTAGTATTTTTGGTCCATTTTCATTGATCAAGGATAAATAATATTAAAAATTTAAAAAATATATATTTACAATATATATTTATTTCAATCAATCAATAATTTTTAGAATGATTGAAGGAATTACACTATTCAGGGGGACGGTAGGTCACACGTACACATGATTTTTATATCCATTTTCTTAACAAATGGGAGAAAATGATGATAAAAAATATATAAAATTTATAGATTAACTAATATGTTTTATATAAACGATATATTTACTAAATTTACCGTTATTACCTTATATTTAAATTGAATGTGAAAAACGAACCACATAATTTCACAAGGTGGTAATCCGCCGTACGAACAAGCGAAGTTATAATATTCCAATTGAATGTAATGTTAGATGGTATATGTGATATAAAAATTCATGAAGTATAATTACGTCATAAATAACATATAAATATGTTAAATCAATCCTTATATCCATCATTAATAGGTGGTGATGGTAAAAGAAATACATTGGTTCGTGAGGTGATCGTCCCCTATACACATGACCGACAGTCTCATTTTCCATTTAATGGAAGAGGATAATTATTTAGGTCATTAAATTATAAAAAAAAAATACCAATATGTGTGATATAATTATTATATTATATAATCATGGTTAAATATTACTTTTTGTTGTTATAGTATGAAATAATAAAATGTAAACTTATGGACTATACCTCTTATTTAGATAACCAATTTAGGTATATACCTACAGCCTTTATAGAATGGTTTAATAATAAAAATAAGGCCTATAGGATGGGGTAATGGAACTAACGAAGATAGTTTTTTAGGTATTGTCTACGAAAAATTGTTTTGGTTGTGTGAAGAGGTTATGAGTGTGTGTTCCCTTTTATAAGTGGAGAAGAGGACAAAGATGAATGTTTTCAAAAAAAATTGTGTAAAAATTATTGAAACATGAGGAAATGATTAATATTCGGTCATTATAGAATAGTAGAGGTTTTAATTTCCAAAAAAAATCTATTAATTTGGAATTGGATAAGTTTTTATGTAATTTTAATGTTTATATTTTTAGTTTAACCACGAGGTAAACCTATTTTAACCTTAACCTAGGTAATTACATTTTAATGATTTTATTATTACTTTGAAAAAAATTACTTTATAAAAATTAAATAATATTAATTATTATTATTCCAAATATGGAATCTATTTTTTAAAATTCCATTCAAATAAATAAAATTTTTAAAATTCAAATTAAACTCATAGAGTAGATGAAAATATGGGTTTCCAAAGAGAAAATTTCCATAAGTAATGAATGTTTTAATATCAAAATGAAAAATTATTTTAATTATAATGACCTATATCAGATTAATAATAAAATAATTAATTTATTTATTTTATAAAATATAGAACTTTTTAAATTCTTTAAATGAACACATTATTTGATTAATATCATTATTTTTCAATATTCACTAAAAAATAACCATTTCATAAAACTCCCAAAATTCCAATCTATGATAATTGTGAAAGGTTTTTAAAAAATGTTATTATTTCGAAATAAATTTTCTAAAATTTTCACAAAATAATTTTAATTTTTTATCACAAAAAGAAATACAGATTTTTTAAGAAAAATGTATATTTTCAAAGCATATAATGTCATTAAAAAAATTTAATATATATTTATCAATATATTTTATTTTTTATGAAAATTTCATAATTTATTTATAAGATGAGTTTATTCCTATTCATTCTGAAATATTTGACAACTATATTATAATAAATATATTTTCATATATTGTTTTTAAGGAACTCCAACATGGTTTTTATATCTGGTCAAAAATATTTTTTCATCCATAACTATGTTTTCTAAAAAGAAATTTCAATAATTTTTTTATATTCTCATATTAATTATGAATGTAATTTTTAACTAGGTTTGCAATTTTAGAAAATGTTTTAAAAGTAAATTTTTTCCCATTTTCAAAATGATGTACTTTTGAATATCTACTGAAAACATTAATGGAATATGTTATTTTAAATACATGACATAATCGAAATTTTCTACTTTCATGACTTCTCAAATATTTGATGATTCATTTACAATTTTCCATGGTGATTTTGAAGAAAATTTTCTCTTTTATATTTCTTAAATAATTAGATTATAACAATGTAATTTCAAAATGAATGGTGTATTTTCCTTATGAAATATTCAATATATATTTTAATATAATTTTCAACTATGATAACATCTCTTAATTTCAATTATTATTTACTGGGTATATGATCCAATTATACCATACACATTTGTTCATTTTATGGATTATGATAGTGAATATTTAATAATGAATCTATAAAACTTGTTTCATTCTATGGTTTAATTAAGTAATGATACCCTTTTATTTTCCATTTGTTATTCTATGTTGAAATGATGAAATTTTTAATAAACTATTTTCCTTATCATGGATTATAAAATGATGAATGTTTTAGGATCTTGTGGATCAAATATATATGATCTTTATTATTGGAACAGTGAGACCCGAATTATATAGACCTTCAATGCATCTTGAAAATATGGATATATCATGATATAATGAGGACGATAATGGGTACTGAAAATTTTTTACTAATGGATTGTGTCCTTTATGATTTTATTTCAGAGTAAACTGTGACTAATGATACTCTGGTTCGGGAAGTGAACCGAATCCACTATGATAGTCCTGGAAGTGTTCCTTGACTATGAATAAAATTATTTTCTATGCTTTTGTGTTTGTCATAAACATATTTCTTATTCCAATGTATATTATCTCATTGTCGTATTCTTTTATCATTCATATTTTATGAACTAGAAATATTTATTCCAGGATTCATGTTTTCTATTTATGATATGATGGGTATGGTTTAAAAAGTTAAAATCATGTTATCATTATCTTATACTCATGTATTGCGTATGTTATAATTGAGATCTCAATTGTTTTCCTCTGACAGATCATATGATATCACCCTTTATTATTTATCCATCGCCATGTTATGAAGAAATTTATTATGTATTATATTCCTAGTAAGGGTTTAAATTATTAGGGACATAATGGGAGATGATCTAGTTTACCTATGATACATTTTTTTATGTATCCAAATTTCTAAATATATTAAATATATATGATTATAGTATGCATTGTAATGGTTTGTAATGAATATCTATATATTAATATATAATATCTATTTATGAAATCTGTGGATCACTATATAGGAGGATATGATATGGGATGAATTACCTTAGGTTAATCATGGAAGTCAATCAAAATTTGATATAAAATTAAAAGGATTAAAAGAGGGGTAGAGGGTGAAAAACTGGAGGTCATTAGAAGGATCATGGTGTTATGGGTAGAAAATAATATTAAGGATACCGCAAAGTGGGATCAAATTTTGGGTTTAAAAGATTAAAGTACCACTACCATTAAAAAATAGGTCCAAGTTACCAGGTATCTAGTAGTGGTACAATGTTGGATCGATAAATATTTTAGGCTACCACAACCACTACAAGGGATACATTGTTCCTAATATCCTTCCAATGAGTATCCAATTTAACATGTTGTAATAAAATATAGTTTACACCACTTCATAGTTACACCCATATTCTAAAAAAAATTCTAAACCCTTAACCTCATCCAAAATAATCTAATATTTCACCATTAAATAATAAACATCAAATCTAATTCAGAAAATAAAAAATAACAACTCAATTGAAAAATAATAAAATGATCCCATATTTTATCCATTTAAAATTATACATTATCACATTATGTTATAGTAGTTAGGAAATATGTTGTAACATGCAGAGTGCCGGTGATCTATAATTCGATAACTCCAGTAGTAAACATGATTTAATGGAATCCTTAATTTGAAGAGGAAACATGGGTCCCATTAATGATAACAAAGATGTACCCACATATATTAATGGCTTGGGTTGTGATTTAATTTTTTTCTTCTAATTTTTTAGGGTGAGAAAGATTATGGGGAAATAAAAAATAACTGACCTCAAAGTAATAAAATACATAAATAGATAAATAAAATAAACAACCATGCCTATGATAAAAAAGTAAAATTAATTTATTTTTATTTAATAGTACTAATTAAATATATGTATTGACTATAACATCTTAAAATTAACATATAAAATAAGTAAAATTAAACTCTATGAGTAGATGTTGATAATATCATAACTAAACAATATCTGAAAAGTAAAATCATTATAACAAACATAATAAAAATAAAGAATAATATTAACATCTAAATATTAATTTTATAGAGTGGTGTTAAAATGTAAAATGAAGTCAGAGGAATTTTAAATATTATTTTGGGATTAGAGTGGAGAAAATATATAGGATTTTCTAAGGATATATCATTAATTATATTATCATTATAAGGGGTAAGGATGTTGCTGACAAGATTTTTTTTAACCACAGAGGTAATTATTGTGTCTTTATAATAAAAACCTATTATTAATTATAAATAATAGAATATATATATATAAAGGGGTTTTTAATCTATAAATCATAAAAAACTAAATATAATCTAGAGAATATTCATTATTTCTTTTAATGGTGTTATAATGTAAATAAATTGAAATAATTTATTTTTAATTAACATAAAATAATTAGTTTATAATTAAAATTATTATAAATTGATACTAATATATATAAAATAAAGATATTTTTTGGTAATTTCATTTAAATTAGCTATGGATTAGGATTTTTTATTTTTTAGAAATAATAGAAGGTCAGAGTAAATTTTAAAATTTTGGATTTGTATACAAAATTTCATATGAATAGATTTTTATATTAGTATAATGTAAGAATTGAAATTATATTTTATAGGATATAAAGTATGTATTAATTATTAAAATTTTAATTTCTTGATATTATAGAAATTATTCAAACCAATTAACAAATTTTGAATGTTTAAAACAAAATTTATAATTTTTAAAAAACTTTTATATTCTAAAATCATCACTTACAATTAATATTAAATATTTAATTTTAATATTATTTTTTTCAATAATTATTTTCAAATTACACATTTTTTTATTTGAATTACATGTGTATACACCCATTTATTAATATTAATATGTATTTATTTTACGATAAAAATTATTACAGTTATAAAAAAATATGTGGATAACTAAATTTTTCTATTTATATCGACCTCTTTTCCCATTTATCTCCATTTAAATAATATTGATCTCACATCATCAATTTTTTCTCAAATATAGATTTTTACTGATCTAAATAGATTAAGAAACTTCTGTAAAAATGTTACGATTTGGTAAGTTAAGAAATGGTTTTCCTCCCTTTTCTCTCTTAGAAATTTACTTTGAATGTTTTTTATGATATGTTTCCCTTAACTTAGATCATATAATTTTATTAAATATTGTTAAATCTTTATTCATAAGTTATTATATTTTTGGTAATGTGGATAAAATATCATTAAGATGGGACTTGGTAAAAAATGTATTTCATGTCTGTTTAGTTCGACCACTACTAAGGATTTTACGAATATGTTGATTATTGGAAATAATTATTCCTTAATTTTTTGAATAATTTTCCCAGGTGTTAATCATTGATATTTTGTAAATAATTTTTCTATCAGATATATGTAACACATATCCCTTATTTTTTGGTTCTATTTTTTATTTATACATTGTTAATACTTTAAATAGTCATTTGTAAAAAATATCCACCCATAGGTAAAACTTCTATAATATAATATTCATTTCATTTACCCTATTCTATTTTTTATTTTGTTGGGAATTTTCTTATGCTAAAAACCATTCCATTTACTATTAATATATTTGACTTAATCATAATTATTTTAATTTATTATGGGTTAAAATTATAATATATTCTTTAATAATACATAAATAATGTACAAATTATTTATAAGCCCATTTTTCTTAATTTATGTCTAGGGTAATTATGATATGGATAGGATTTAAATATAGAAAACCAACTATGTACTGGTAGACCAAATGAGATATTCATATTGGTTAATTGGATATTCCTTACTCTTTAATTTATATTGTCTAGGTATATTTACATGACTATAATTTTATGATACCTAAAATTTATCACCATATCATTATATTATGTTTCATTTCATATTTAGATAAATATTATTTTTATTTATTAGTATTGTATTATATATTTTCCTTCATTATGATTTTTAAATAATTTGGTGTTTTTTCTCTATAGAGGATTGAATGTCACTCCCATACATATATTTCACTATTACCCAATTAAAACATGTTAAATAACTTCATGATAATTATTTCTATGTGTATATTTGTAGAAGGAATAATCCCAAATTAAAGGATGTATACTAATTATATAATATTTTTTTATTATAATATTTAGGAATATATTTCTCCAATAAGGAAAAATAAATTGGTAGTCATTTTTATTTGTATAATACGATCATATTTTATGTAATAAAATACAACTATGTTAAGGTGAATTGGGTTAGGGGTGACACATTCTATATATTCTAGGTTATTGGTTTCCTATTGTTATCTATATGTAGATCATAAATGTTGAACATACCATAGGATTGAACTATAATTCTTGATTTAATTATTTTAAACAATTATTCATTTATTTAATTTAACTTCTTCCAATTTCTCTAGATGTGGCCATTATTTTATTATGATCACACTGAGTTCGACCACTCGCTGATTGATTTACATATGTACTGATCTGTTCAATTATTCATGTATACTTTCTATATTTCTTATTAAAATTATTTTTTAGTGTGTTCCCATTAACTACATCCAGGTTATTTATATATTATATATATATACCCAAGATACATGGTCCTCACATTATCATATAACTTATTATTTTCATGGGGTAATTTTTTTTGTTTTTACGATTATATAAATTTTTTTAGTTTTCATTTTATTTTAATATTTATCATTTGTGCAATAATTCTAATTTTATAAAAAATTCATTGTGTTTTGAATAATTTTTAATATTTGTATAAAATTTTTTATAGTGTATATATATATTTTATTGGTCAGTCAGAGAGAATTTCCTAAAATATAATTTATACATACCTTTCATATGAGTCACAAACTCTAGACCAATTGTAGTTGAACATGGGGAGATTCTTACCTGATCTTATCACTCACTCTGTTGGGGTCTCAATGATGTATGTTCATGTCCTTCAAAATTAGTTTTTTTTGAACAATATAATTAGTGATTTTGAAATCTAAAAACAATTCATAATGATCTAATTTCTCGATAAATTATAATTTATGAGATCTGAATATACTTCATTCTAATTACAACAATGAAGTCCTTTATTGATTATTATGACATCTCCACACTTATTTGAATGGTATGAATTGGGATTCATATGATGTAATATTTTGAATGTAAGGGTTGTGGATAATTTATTACTAATTATTAATTGGGTTAAATGTTGAAATATCAAATTATAGTTTCATATATATTTATAAAATTATTTCTCAAATTATATTCATTTCTTTAAAATAAAAAATCTATAAAATTAATACCATTTAAAATTCATACAAATTTCATAATTTTATATTATAATAAATGAATCATATGTTATTATTAGCAATGAAATATATATTTTATTAAATAAATAAACCAATAAGTCATCAGAATGTCTAGACTTTAAATCATGAATATCTACTTTAATGCTTCAAGATCATACACTTTAGTTTTATTGATCAAAAAACTATTTTTATATCATTCATTTTAAGTTTGGTCATTAATTTCATAAATTTGATACATTTTCATAGTTTTTTTTTCAAGGGTAGCTTCAATTATATATTTATTGAAAAAAACTTATATTAGTATATTTTTACATACCCAGAAATGTATTACATGATGAAATAAAATTTATACACTATAAATCATTGAAGAATGTAATATGTTTAATAAATTTTCATTGAGATTGATATAATATATTTGTTTGTTTAATAAATATCCTAATAGTTTAAGGTTATTTGAAAATAGTTTTTTAATATGAACAATTTTTATACATATAGAGGAATAATATATGTTTTCATCTAGTATTTACAATAACCATAGTTATAAATATTAAAATAAATTTTAATATAGATTAAAGTAGATTTCAATAATTCTATTAATCTTTTCCCTGACTTATTAAAATATTATAATAATTAAAAATTGGCAACACAACATGATTGGATGAAATGAATATATAGATAAAGTTCCTATTTATAATGGTAATGTAAAACAATAAGTTTATTAATATATGATTTTCAGTTCCATGAAATAATATTATATTTTCTTCGTAAGGTACTAATTCCTCCTGATAGGGGATGGTTAAATTTTGAAATTAAACATTTGATAATTTTTAGAAATATTTCTTGTGAAATTTTGAAATATAGAGATAATGAGTTTTTAGGGAAATGTTGATAGTCATGTGAACTGATCATAAATTATTTTTATCTAGAACATTGATTGGAATATTATTGAATTAAATGTTAATGGATTCACTAGTTCCATTTATATAGTGAATTATTTCAAAATGAATAACAATTATATATTAGGAAAAAATATATAGTAATACATTAATGATAAATATCTTAAATTAAAAATATGAGAAGGAGATTAATGAAAACTGAAATTAATATATACAAGATATATCAATTGATATATTTTTATTAATGAATAATTTTTATATAAATACATTAGTAAATTAATATAAAATATTCTAGTGGATTATAATTAAATTAATCTATATTTTCATATATATGATATTAATATTAAAGGCTTCAATAATGAAATAATAAATTCGTATATTGTTTGTTTTTATCCTTGTGAAATAAATCATTAATATACTAAAGTAATTATATAATTTACCATCCCTAGAACATGGATTTCAAAACACTTAATATAAAAATAGTTAACTTATTCCCTTACTGTTAAAATTGTGATCACATTAAATAAACAAGTAATAACTATGATTGTGTGATATAAATAATCAAGGATCAGAGAATCAAGAATGATCAAACCGTTAATGAACAACTAATAATTCATGAAGAAAAAAGTGAGTGGTGAACATATTTTCTCAATCTTGTATTAATAATTCCTTATCATGCATCCAAAATTATAACTAAAGAATCATTATATACAAATTTTTGAACTTGTTATTATGGAGGTGATTCCATTTAGAATTTTTCATGGGAAAATAATACATGATCCAAAAAAATTATAATTAAAGTATAAATTAAATATTAACATTTATTTTAAAATTCAATTATTATTATGTGTATATGTTTATTAAAACACTATAGTATATAAAATATAACAATTTCACCTCAAAAACTTCCAGTTCAAAATATATCATTGAACTAAGTGATTCATTCATACCTTGAAAATATTATTCAACAAATATGGTGTTTTTAAGTACCATTCATTTAAATATTATTTTTTTTAAATTTTAACCCTCTTCTATTAAGAATAGTGATCATTTCTATTAGAATTATATTTTAAAGGAACCACCATGGTTGGGTAGCATAGATAATTTCATCATATATACTAGGATTCACCATGGAATAGAGATTATCACTCTGTCTTGGTGTGATACGTGGAGGCCTATGGGATATTCGATATCATGATGCCAACATCACTTATCTTATATTAATATATCATTATTATTTTGATATTCATGTGATGATAATATGGAGGAGTTTAAATAGCACAAACATTTTATAAATGATATGAAAATGAATCACAATAATTAGTTGAAAGTTAAAAAATATAGTACCATATGAAAATGTTTCTTTAATAGCCAAATGATTAATAATCCCAAGCATTTACCATTATGTCTATATAAATGATATCATAATCTGTGATTTTTCTTGAATCAAAATATTATGAAACTCCCCTAATTTTTTTATCAAAAACACATTTTCATCAAAAATTTAATCTAGATGTTTTATCAAACCATGTTTGGAAGGGTATCCATCTGTTATGATATTTTCACATCCCATTGATACCCTAGGAGGAAAGAACCCAATGAATTATTTATTGTGATCTACATCAAACTCATGTGGATGAGACGAATCAATAGAAAAGAGTTATATCATTCATTCTTAATTTATGTACCTAATACATAACATATAGAATTATACTTTGGTTTTAGGTGTTGGATATAGTTTTTATGCCTTAATATTCGTGTTAACCCCTATAGGACCCTTTAGTGTTTTCAGACCTAATTTTACCTTGTATGTGTAGTTTTTTCATTGGATGATGAGAACTAAAAAACATGTTTTCTATGTACCATGACAAATTACATTTCTAAATTCCAATTTGTTTTCATAATATATAAGAACATGGAATAAAACTCTTACAAACTGGAATAGTCTTATCAGACCAATGTATAATTTAGGTTAAATGGGGTATATCGTTTTTCAACACCTCTATTCTATGGTTATCTAGTAACTATTACATTCTATCCTTCTAAATAAGGAATAACCAAGACATAGTTAAAGTAACCAATTCATTTTATGAATTTTCAAGTTCTATGAAAAATTACATGTCTAAGAGAAATGTCTCCCCAATAAAACAACCATTAACTTTCCAAAAAAGAATGATTGAAATGGATAGCATTAAATGAGATTGTTTCCAAACAATTTTGTTGATTATTAGTATTAAATATTGAAAAACAACATTCTATATACATTGGTTGATGTGATATAGGTTTTAATAGTATTTAAATGGTTAATAAAATTAAAAATATTTCTAAAATAAAATAAGGCGAAATATTAAAATAATTATATTAGTTTATGAATTGAAAAACCCAGATAATATAAAACGAAATTATATTGATAGACCATATTTTTAAATTTATATAAATAATTTAAAATGGGGTTTTAAATTATTTGATGAAAATTTTAAATAAAACAAAACATTAGATATTTAATTTTTGTAAAATCATTACATAATATTTAAAATTTATAATATAATTAAAATATTCATTATGAATATCAAAATTTGAAATATATAGGAATTTAAACTAAATTACATGTAAACAATGAACATTAATGATTTCATATTGAAACTAAATTAATGTTCAAATACATAAATATTATGGAATGTCCACAAATTCATGCCAAATTTTTGAATTATTTCTAATTTCATAATTTAATAATTTTTCGTAAATGTTTATTCATGTCAAAATTAATTTATTTTTAATTTATTTAGTATTATTCACTTTTTTATTATTCACAAATATAAACTTTATATTTTTATTTATTAATCATAATTTATATTTAATTTTTTTAAAGTAATTACTCAGATTTCAATACATTTATTTGATTAATAATATTCTAGGTATGATAATTGATTTATTTTTATTATATATTTATAGATGTTCATATTAGTATTTGATATTGATTCAAAGGTTTATTGTATATTATACCTAATAGGTTCTAAAATTATAATATAATTGAAATATCTCTTGAGTAAAGAACAATGAGAATATGGACTTTGGTTTAGACTTCACAATTTAATGGGATCTTAAAATATATCAAGAAAAATAAGGGATTTCCACAATTCACTCCATGCTTAATCTTAAAGGGATTATTTATTTGTAATGATTATAATAATTATGATGAAAGGGTTTCATGTAACGTATATAAGGGAAAAATTCAGATATTTGTGAATATAGTTAATTATTAATATGTGATATTAATACAATATTGGAATCATTTAAAGAGTTACACATCAATATGGTATTCACATATTTAATTGTCGGATAGAACATAGATTTAATAAAAAAATTATTAGTAGCATGTATACATATAAAGGTAATAATATGAGATAATAACATGATTTTAAATACCCTTTAAAAGTAATATGTGTAAGATTCCTTCAACACTGAACACTTGTTCAGACCTAAATAATCCAATCAAGTAGGTTATACTAAAGGTAGGTTCCTATAGAATATAATGAGAAAGGAAATCAGGTTACGAGTGACCATAATAAAATTAGGTACATTTATTTGTATTTATATTTTTGTCACACATGGTTAGAAAACCATAAAATAATTTGGATATCCAAAGAATAATGTTGAGTGAATCTATATAATGTACTAGGATAGAAAGTTATAAACTAAATTAACTATGATACATATCTTATATGATTGTCATGGCCGTTTACCTAAATTGATAAGTGATGGGATAAATTATAAAATGAACCAAATTTAGGGAAATTGTAATCTTCTCCCACTAATAAGTATAATGGATTTTAAATGTGTTTATCATATTAATGCTGCTAAATTTGATAAAAGTTATTATTGAGTGTAAAACATGATACTCATCTGATATAATATTTATATATATATAAAATTGTTTCATCATCATAGAACAAGGATTTTTCGTCAATCCTTGAAAAGTAAAATCATGACATAAGAATCATTCCACAATGGTATATGAACATCAGAACATACTCATGCAAGATGGAATTTTCTATGAGATGGAGATTTATTTTCTAGATAAACCTCTTTCTGATGAATTTAATCACAAAAAAGATTATCTTGATATATATAAATAGATTATAATTATAATGAAACAGATGATATAAAATAAATAGGAAAAAATTTACGTCTTTCAGATTTTATATAACCTAAAAAATATTCATCCAGAACAAGTTAGACGTGAGATATATATAATTTCAAATGATATCCTTTAGTGAACGATGGTTGAAGGTACGTTGGTCTCCAATATTTTATTCAATATGTTTATTTGTATAAATAAAATAGATAAAGTGGGATCATCAATCAAGGTTGATGTGGATAGGGACATAATTCTATAGTCTCTTCAGAAAATGATTCGATAAACTTTTATGAATTATCATATGAATCAGTTTAATAAAATTTTTGTGCATCTACTATGTATATTTAGGATTTCTGAGTTGGACATGGGACCTCCATGATTGAGTTTGGTGATGATGTAATATAAATGAAAGGATATGATTTTTGGCTAGAAGAAAAGGAATAATGTGTTTGAAAGGAAACCACTACCCAACTGATTGTTCTTCTAGTAAAACCACTAGAATGACGATCCATGGATTAATAAAAATTCACATATAGGAGACTCTATATAGTGGAAAAAATACATACATAACATTACATCCAAAAACTAAGTTTTCAATAAGTAGTAAGACCTCACACTCTACTCACTAGCCAATGGGTTCCTCTTCCCATACTAGATAACTTGTATACATTCAAGGTAATGAAAATAACTCAACCAAAATAAAAATTAGGAAAGTATAAAAGTTATTAAAATACTATAGGAAATTATTCCCTCATTTATGATTGAAAAACAATTTCAATAAAATATATTCACTAGAATATAAAATATATTAAACGAAAAATTAATATGTACATATAATCTATTCAATCAAAATTAATGTGTCCTTATTTCTTCATATTAAGATCTATGGTCTCACGCACTCAGATATAGTGTGTTATTTGATCAATAAGTTATACACGAACCCTTTAAATAAAGGATATATTTAAATGAATGGTTTATCTTCGATACAAACCTAATGACCCCACATATTTTCCAGACTTATGGTCCTTTAGTGATCTGTTATGACTCCATTAGAAGAAGTGATCTTTTAACAATACATAATTTTATAAATGGAAATTACCATATAATATAAATGTGCCATATTTTTTAATGTAGTATTATATAAATCACATGTATCAAATGATAAAACCAACCAAATTTTATTATATTAATTTTAACATCACAATTAGAGAATAAATATAATGAATAGAACTAAAATGATTAAAATGGGATATAATACATAAAATAAGATAACTATAACATTTTTTTTTATTTGATCGATCCACCAGAAAAAAAACAGTGCTGAAAAAAACCACAGAAAGAATACATAAATATATTCAATGAAAATTTAATATTGAAAATTGAAATATATATAACCCCAATAGAAAATATAATTGAATGAATAATGATTGAAATTTTAGGTATTTATAGATATTATGGAACCCATATGACCATTAAAAATCTAATATTTGAATAGTATTCTAACTATGGTAATATTAATATGACATTTGGAATAGTAATATTACCATAATGAATAGTGAATAGATTGATAAAATAGTATCCTCAACCAAGTTAGTATAAATTAAAATTTTTGTATCCTATAAAATGAAAAAATGAAATATTTATGTTATTATAAATGGAAATAATGTTATAAAATGATAAAATTGGCTATTTCATTTTTGTAAAACATCAATGTTTTATTTTAAATTTTATAAAAAACATAATGTTTTAAAAGAAATTTTATTTTCATAGAATGTATTTATAAATGAAAATTATGTTTCACTGTAAATATAATTATGTTCTCGGACTATAATTAAATTTTCAATGTGTCGGAAAATTTATCATATATATTATAATAATTATTTTAAAAATAAATATTTAATTTATTTAATAGTTTAATTTATAACAGTTTAAAAAATATTTTATTCAAATAGAATATTTTAATGTAATTATCTTGTTGTAAAAAGTTTAGGACTAATTATTTGTATTTTTCTTAAATATTAAATTTTTTATTAATACTAAATGTATGAAAAATATGTTATTTGAAATTATAAGTTATTTACATGATTTATTTCACATAATATTATTTAATCACACATTAGTTCAAACTCTCATAAATAATTTCATATATATATTCACATTATTAATCTCTATTATCAGTCTTTTTCAATGATAAAAAACAATTGAATATAATTTCTAAAAACATCCCTCCACCTTAATAAATACGAGTCATCGGCATACCATATCCCCACACATTCTTAGCCTTTTATAATACCTAAAAAGTTCTAAAATATCCTCTAATTTCCCTTCTCACATCCCCTGAATCATTTTCCTCAATAAATACAACCTCATGGAGCTTTAATGGGTATCATAAGAGGAGACACCCAATGGGAGAGGTAAATACGCAACTAAAACTCTTTCAAATTTATTATTTTTCTACCACTCCCATATGATTTCCATACACCTATAAAGAGTAAAATAATTAACCTTAATATAAATATCTGTTATTATAATTTTTTAATATCTATATTCTATTAACCCTCTTTTTATTCTAAAATAAAACAATCTTTCTCAATATGGTTAATTCACTGACTCTGTGAACAATGTACTTTGTTTTTCTCAGCTGAATTCAATTTTTGATACAGAAATGTTATTATATAAAAATATTATGATAATATGTATATTATAAATTATTTCATGATTCATTAATGTTTTAATTTCCCTATATTCAAATACAAAAAAGGTATTTCATGATGGTCAGTAAAAACACATAAATGAACTAACCGTACACTGAAAACGTTAGAGTAAGTGAATCATAAATATTCCAAAAAAAATTGATATTTGGGAGAATTTAATTATTTTTTGGAAATTTATATCATTTTATTTCACTTATTTAGTTATAGAACAGTTGTAAAGGAACCTCAATTATTATTCACAAGTGATCCTACCGTTGAACTATGAAACAAAAACGCTCGAAAATGAAATTAAACATTACCTATCATTGAAGTAGATATAAATAATCTTAATATAATAATATTAAATAAAATTTATATGTAAAAGTTTATGAAATTTTTACTTAATGATTCTTATTTGATTATTCATGATGTTATGTACATGTCTAGAATGATTTTGAAACCTAAGGTAAGGGATATCTCTAAAACACCCTATTTTCTTTAGGTTATGAACTTTCTCTCCATAACTCACGTTCTTTCTCTAAGGATTCCATGGAATGATTATAAACTATATATATATATATACATTTCTTATTATCCCATATATTGATGGGATTAGACAGGCCAGAAGTTCATTTCTTAGTGGCATCATAAAGTCAAACCTAATTAAGGGGAACATTTATATCACATAATACTTTTATGAAAAATACTTTTAATATATTTTTGCAATTATATATTTGATTAAATAAATTAATATATTTTGGATAATTTTTTTTATCTATTATTTTTTAATTAAATGATATGTTCATTCTTTTGTAAAAATCATTTAACAGACCCCATAAATATCATTTGTAAAGATAATTTTTATACCCAATAATAAACCATTTATCAAGATGTTTTTTAAATAAACATGATATTTTTTTCTGTTCTTACATATTCAGACATGGTCAACCAAAATATTTATTTCCTTATTCTCTTTGGTTTGTTTAAGAAATCTCCCACAATTTTCATACGAGGGAGGAATATGCATCCTCTTTTTTGACATGGGAAATTATTATGTTTATGACTTACGCATGGTTTCCACTTGTGAAAAAAATAAGAATATACATGTTATGATGTTTATACCAAGATAGAGAACCAACTCATTGGGTAATTTTCATGTCATATTATATGATATGTATGGGGTTCAAAATTAAACATAATCCATGTGGTGACTTTTTACACCATGTGATCTTGTATTAGAAGTTAGCATTAACTTATTCTTATGTCATGTTTTATGTCATTTCCACAGTCCCATATTTCAATAATCTTATGATTCCATGTTCGTTATATTATGATCCCATATAATTATTCATAACCATTTTCTTTGATGATATCATATATGAGTTTTGACTCATCTAGTATCCTTCATTTTCATGTTTATTATCTTATTGGGATTTATATCTCACCCCTTTTAATTATTTTTTCCACAGGTTATCTGAGATTATTTTAAAACATCAATGTGATTTAGGATATACTTTTAGAGAATAAAGTAATATATTTTATTTTAGTTTCATTAATATATATTATGAAACTACTGTTCCAAATAAATTGGGCCACTTGATCGATGAGTTGAATTTATTGGATAATTATTTTAAATTTAATATAATAATATGTGTAAAAGTAATGGGTAATGATAGTTGGTATAAAATCACAGTATTTTTATTATAAGATATTATGAATATAATTAATTCGTGAGAAACAAAAGGTTATGATAAGTTCATATTGAGAATATATTCTCTTTATCCCAATTCTCATAATATGAAAAGGCCAACTAGTTGATTATCATATGAAGGTGGAAGCTGATCAGTGGTAGAAGATAATAAAAATACCATGAATAAGGATGAAATATATTACATATAATTGGAATGAATCAAGGAAATATTTTTTAATAAATAGTTTCTCAAAACACTCTATCTTAAAATTGAAATGGAGTTCCTAAAACTAAAGAAAAAGGAAGATGATTGTATAATGTCTTATTGTGAAAATATCAAAAGACATACTAGTTATGCCCATGGATTTTTCATGAAAAATAAAAGTAATATGGAACACTTATTTTTGTGATTAAATAGCAATATTTGAAAATCCGTTTTTGTTAGAGACTTTGACATCTATGAATATATTATCCAATATTCCATTAAAATTTTATTTAGAGATTGGTGACTCTTAGTGGTCTATTGGGGATAGAGATAGAAAATATATAAAAAAGAGTTTAATTCGATATGGTCAATAGATAAATAAAGTGGAGTAATAAAAACTCATCTATCCACATACTAATTGTTTGGGATAATGAATCCTAAAAATTTTATCAAGTGTACTATGAAAAGTTTCAAGGGTCAAAAATAGGGGCATGAGGCTAATTAATGATGAAGATAAATGATGAAAACTACTAATGTGATTGAATAAAAGATGGTTTATATCAACAATAATATTTTAGTAAATGGTTATAACTATTAGGAACAGATAAATTATGTAGGGAAATTCTATAACAATTTTTTTGGGATAATCAAAAACAATATCTACCAAGGCTTAAAGAGAAACAAAGGGAATATGCTATGTCTAGAACTAGGGTGGATCCCTAAAACATTGTGATGGATAGTATTATATTTATTCATTCATGAATAGTGAATATAATATTTTTTAGTAGTTTTAAAAATTATTTGATTTCAGGGAATTTTTGTAGAACTATTCAGATCATGCCTCAAAACATGGGGGTTGATCTATTTATAAAAATGAATAACTAATAAATTTTTTAATCCCATGTATATAAGGCATCTCTATTCAATTTTTTCTGAATACATATCCATTAAAATATTTTCAAACTTCCTTTATTTGAATTTTATGCTATATTGGGAATGTATTGTATATCATTATATAAATTCAAAATCAACTATTATGATAGGGAGATCACTCTTCACATAACTTGTGATCCTTCCATTATGTACAATTTTATGGAGGATGATTAATCTCATTTTGATTATTCTATTCCAATGTGGAAATTATTTCCTTATGGGGATGAATATCTACCAAAAATTATTGAGATAAATAATATAATCAAGCTATAATACATTTCCATTATGATGGACTATACTAATGTATTTCTTAAATAGATTCATGTTCTTCCTCCTAATTGATATTTTGAGTTCTCAATTGAACATATACCTTGAACACTTCCAATATCCAAGAATACTCACATAATGTCCACCATTGAGTTTTAATAACTAAATATGTAGATTCAATATAAATTAGAATAGGGTTTTATAAGCCAAAATACTTAAAAATGAGGTGCACTAGTCCTCTTCATCAAGAATAAGGAAGTTTTAATGCATCTCTACATTGAGTATCATGAAGTTATCAAAATTCAAATAAAGAAAAATTATTACCATCCATGAAATGATGAATATATTCTTTAAATATTACCTCAAAAATTATTTTTTAGTGTTTATATATGAGATTTATATATACTCCAAAACCAAAGAGGAGAGTGAGAAGCATTTGGAAAATATGATAAAGACTTTTTGATAGGAAAAGATATTTGAAATGTATAATAAAAATGAGTTATGGATGGGTGAAGAATAATTCGTGAGGATTTTTACGACAAAAAATGTGATATATTTGGACCCCTGTATGATAAAGTAGATTGAGGAATGGCCTATAATAATATCTTTAACATAGATTCAATGTTATTTTGGACCAGATGCATACTACCAAAGATTTGTGACAAAATTCATACAGTTTTCAAACAGTCTAACAAATATGAATTAGAAGGGATTATTTTTTTTGAGTAGTTAATGTGAATAGATAATAAAATAATTGAAAATGTGGATTATCACTACACTATTTCTCAAAATACCACAATTTGGGATATTTTAATGATAAAAATTGATACAACAATGAAGTTATTGAATTTTTTAATAATTAAAAATGATAAAATTGTAACCTATGACTTAATGTAGTTGAATATTCATGACAAAAAATTAACAAAATATGATTTTTAGTTGGATGAGGTGATCTTCAAATTAATTATTTGAACGTATTACCTATATTGTGATAAGTGGGAAATATATATGTATCATAAGAGTATAAAATATATATGCCCATAGAAGGATCTTAATATTTTCTAATGAATGAGTTTACATAAGATCATTGATTATGACTGATTAATTGACTACTATTTAGGGAAGGATAATAATGGGATAGATTATATAAGAAAAAATGACCTAGAAACCTTATACATGAAGTTAATTGAGAATGATTGATTCATCTTGACATTCAAAGGATTGACATGGAATTCATAAGGGAAGGAACATCATCATTCTGATCTAAAATGAATACTCAACCATCCCATAGAGATAAGATAATGGATTCGGAAAGAGAAGATGTGGAAATATAGAATATGGTGGAAGTTATAAGAAAATGGAAATCCTTATAGTTAAAAAATCAATGAATTAGATATAATATTTGGGTCATTACTATGTTTACCATCAAATACTAAGATAAATAAGAATTTTTTGAATGATGGAAAATGATTGACCTTCTCCATCCACCTATGGAGAAAAAATGTATCAAGATATTTGAAAGAACTATTTGGGGTAAAATATGAAGAATGATATCATGGACTATAAATCACTATTTGTGGTGTTTAAAAGTATTATGTCTAAAAGGAATAATACTATAGATATGATGCAATAATTGCCTATAACTATATGTAAATGAGAAAAAATCACCATGGACTCTATCACTATTCTTCCAAACACAACAATAGAAAATATTTCTATATGATTTATGGTGGATCATCATACGAAGTATTGTCATTTAATTTATATCTAGTAGAACATATCACTCAATAAATAAGCAATGATATACATCATAGAAGTAGTGAACAATATAGAACACAACTATTGAGTATATTATACCCATATATGTTATTTTCCTCTAATTTCATGAAAAATATACATCATGTTACAAATAATGAGTTGAAATTTTGTATCATTTATCCCCAAAAAAATTATATATAATAAATATATACTCTCAAGAAACATGATGAAAAGTTCAGAGCACTCGGTATGAGGTAGAAAATGGTTGAGAGAATTTTGGATTTGTATGTTGTCTTATTGCATAGAGCATTATGGATTTATAAGTTCTCCAGAATGATCTCAATCATAAAATAATAGCATTAACTAAAGAATATAAGCTTAGGTCAAAGTTTAAGGAAGTGATATTTTGAAAATAATCAATGAGACTTAGAGTTTTAGTTAATAATTTAAGTGTTCATCCACAAATCTCCATTGAAGAGAGCGAGGAAATTTTGGAAGAAAAGACTGTTATGTCCCAATTACATTAAAAAATTTAATATTGTTGACCACATTTGAGCAATGGTCTATCGAATGGGACTCCAACTAAACCTATATCATGTATAGTATGTCATATATTTTTCCTTATTGAAATGTACATACCATATTCCCAACATGTACTAAATTAAGTGGTGGTATTACTAGAATATGACCTCTCTTATGAGGAGAAGATGGGGATTATATTCAACCATAAAGACAATGTTCAATGAAATAAGAAAACATACCCAGTAAAATTAATATATTGAAACCATAATCATGAAGAGGTAGATTGGAACCATAGAAATCAATTAAGTAGAATAACTTACACCTATTTTCCAATTAGTATGTAACACACTATTTTTGGAATAATTTTTTCAAGGGGGGATGAATGTTACATCCAAAAATATTATCAAGGGAATTTCCCTTCTTATATAAAATTTTCATATCGAGTAATATTATATTATATAATGAATATGCACAACATGATAATCGAAACAACATTTTGTAATATTATTTTTATCATTAAATTTCGATAAGAAATATATCTATAATAATTGAATGTATTATAATGTGATAAAAAATAGGAAATAATGTAACTATAATATGAAAATTTAGATATGTTCGATCCATCAGAATATTCAAACTCTTGAACTACACTTTTGAAATGATACAAAATATTAGTAATTTAAATATCATATTTAAAATGAAAACAAATATTACCTTGAAAGAAGATATTAGTGAATGAAGAATAAATGTACTATCCTGTATTTATATATTGTAGGGATGTATTTATACATAGTATGGCACCTATATGACTATAAAAATGATTTTCAGAATATTATTCGTATTTTTTTAATACTAATCTAGTAATTGGAATTATAATATGACCATTAGTAATAGTAACCTAACCTTTAGAATGGTATCCTCACCCATGGGAGTGTAATTTTTTTATATCTTATAAAATGAACATATTCCCTATTTATATTGTGATACAAGTAAATATATGTTTTAATAAGATACGTGTTTTCATTTTTCTAAAAACATAAATATTTTATTTTCAATTTTATAAATTATAAAATTATTTAAAAGAAAAAATATATCAAAAAAGGGTTTATAAATAATTATTATGTTCATGATAAAGATTAAATAATTTTTTGGAGACCATAAATATTTTTTCAAAAGGTAAAAATCTTTATCATAATAACAAAATTGGTATTTTTAAAAGAAGTATTGACTATATAGAAAAAATTAAATTTATCATATTTATAAAAATATATTCGTAAATTGGATTACAATTTTTCAACATACGCAGTAAAAAATAGTTAGGGTGAATTCTTTGGTATTTTTATAAAATAGTTGGATTTTTGGTGAATAGTGAAATTAGAAAATATATGAAATTAAATATTATAAGTAAAATAAATGATTTATTTCCAATGGGATGATGTATGAACCCATTAGTTCAAACTCACATGAACCATTTATTGTATTTAGTTACACGATTAATAACTATCGGTAGTCTTGAACCAAAATAATCAACATATGAATATAATAATAAAACTACTCTATTCCCATTATAAATACCACCTCTAACTATAACTCCCAAATTTTTTATAATATATTTATCTGTAATGTATTTTTTATAGATTGTGATACACACGTATTTAGTTTAAAAATAAGATGATATATAATTAAAATATTACTAGTTATTATGAAAATTATTTCCTAGCCATTTGATTAGAGTGTAAGAATAGTAATAATGAAATTATGAAAAACCTATGAAATGAATTAAATGGTTATTAAAAAATTTAAAATGAAACTATAAAAACTCATCTGAAAATAAAACTTTCCTTTTTCGGAAAAATTGTTTTTAGGAATATAATGTGTTTTATAATAATAAATTAAATAATTAATTTTTACTGAATTTTTTTAATGAAGTTTAAATATTATATATTCCTTAAAATGTTCCGAAAATCATATAATGTGTTTTTCTAGGCATGGGATATAAATAAATTCATATTTATGGTTCAAAATTTATTTTCTTAAAAATGGGTTTCATGAATCATTAAACACTTATTTGGAAATGAATTTATTCTAATTATAGAAATTGAATTCTGAAAATGTGATTACTTATTTGGATTCAGTAGGTCAATATTTTATAAATATTCATCTTTTATTTTTATTCATTTTGAATAGTAAATGTGGTAACATTTATCACCTCGGTAAAGGATAAATATAGTTAATCGAGGTTTAAACTAAATGTTAAGCTCACCAATTTTCATTATATTTTTTATTTTATTATGTAAATTATAACATTGTCAACATAGGATTGAAACATAATGGTTTAAAAGTCATTTTTCCATGAAAAGAACATATGTAATATTTAATGAAATGAAAAATAATAAATTTAACTCTCTTAATTTTAAATATCTTTTATGTGGTCAATTAAGGACAAAATAATGTTTTGAATGAATATTAATTTTTATTTTGATAATAATGAAATTATTTTCATTATTGTAAATTATTTATAATTTTCTATAATAATATAATCACCTAAAATTCATACACAACACTGAAAAAATTAAATAAATAAATTAATATATAAATTAATTATTTTGAATGTTATTAAAAATAATATAATTTATGTGATTCATTTTGTCACATGTTTTAAGTTGATCAATATAACATATTAATTATTATTCAATTGATTTTGTTCTAATTTTATCTTTGTTTTGGTGACATTAGTGTCAAATTAAATGAATAGTGTCAAGAATGACATTAAGGATATTTTATGAATATATTATATTATTTAATTATCTAAAAAAATTGAAATATTGGAAGCTAAAAAGATGGAAAATATTTGGTCTTGAATTACACACCGTTTAAATTTATGTGCCAATTTTCACCTTACAAGTAAAATTTTTACCCTTTAAGAGTGAGAAATATATTACCACAAATAATGTTAAAATAGGATAACAAAATGGTTGAACCAAAAGAATAGTTTTAAAAAACCACCTAAAACTATAAAAAATTAATTTTTTATGGGATATGAACCAGATCCTACCGTATCATTAAATATTTATCCATTTAGGTGAATGTTTGTATAGAATGTATTTATTATATTTTAATGCTTTATGAAATTCCAAATTCCTCCCCTCTCTCTCTTATAAAAGGAAACTCCTCTTATCTATTCTTTACAAAACAATGAGAATTATATCCCGGAAAAACCATAAAATTTATTATTTTTACTTAAATAGACATGTTTCATAGGATAAATTATCCTAAAAGGGAAAACCTTTTGATCCTTGAGAGGAGATCTATAGCAGTTATTTCAAAGAAGAAGAAATCACCTTAACCGACCACTTTACTTTATATCCTCTAAATATATTTTATTTCTCATTAAATAATAATGTTTTTACCCTAAATATAATTTTATGTTATTATGATTATGAAACAACCATTATCCACCACCATTTCCATTAAATGACAAGTGAAAGTATCACTCGTGCGTATAAATGACATTCAATCTACACATATTAATACAAATAATTTATTATCCCAATATTTTATTGATGTTTATTTTAATTTATTTAATATAATATTTAAAAAAGAAAAACAATTAACGATAATATCATATCTACCTTCTTACCTTCATATAGTTTTGGAAAAAGATAATGTCACTCATGCATGTGTGTGTATTACGACATCCATGATGCGATGTTATTCATTTTTCATATATATTTTACATGGATGTTAATAATGATGAATTGGGTTAACATATAATATATATATTAATTAATAATGATTATTTAATGATCAGTTATTGTTTACATTTCTTTCATTCCATCTATTGAAAAATGAAAACAACGTTTGTGGGTACGTATGACCTACCGTCTCGATGAATGGTGTAATTAATTTTTCTATTTATAATGATTATGGAGGAATCTAAATATATAAATATAATGAATATATATTTTATTTATATACTTATTAATTATATTTTAATGAGGGAACCATGGTCAATGTAAAAGGTAAGGTACTATTTAACCGATTTTTTTGTTGAAAAAATGTACCAAATAACCGACGAAAACAATGATATTAATAATTAATTATTAATATATGGGTGTTGAAATTTTGAAAATGGATCATATATCATATTATATGTATGTACATTATTCATTTATAGATTTATATGAAATTTAAATTTATTAAATAGGATAATAGTAAACTTTAAAATTAAGTATATCATATGGTAAGGGTTTTATTTCACAATATCATTGTTTATCATGATTGTTTATGATTAGTTTTTTGATAATTAAATATTATGTTCTACATCTCATGAAACTAATGAATTTTTTTTCTCTAAATCACATTTTTTAATTTCAATTTAATCACTTTAATTACTAAAGATATTGAAATAATTTTTTAATGAAATGATTTTTTTAATGAAAAAATGAATTTAGTTTCCTCTTCAGTCAAAATTATTTCTGTTCCATATTTTTATTTTATAAAATTAAATTCAATAGTGCATTTATTTTTATCCAATAATTTTATAATATAAATTTTACCCTTGATATATTTTTTAGAAAATGTTATAAATAAAATCATTTTTCATTTTTCGAATGATGTAATTTTAATTTTATTACAGAAGTTTGAAATGGATGTTTATTTTAACTTTTTCAGCTTGAATATAATATACCATCATTGTGACTAGTCAATTATTTTACGATTCGTTTATATGTTCTTAGGATATTTTTCAAAAAATATATATTATATTTTAGAAATTTAAATATTTTAAATTAGTTATTTCAATGTGAAAATGATATTTTCCCAATGAAATATTATATGTGGTCTTAAATGTAATTTTAATATTAGATGAAATACTTTATTGTTATATAATATTTATTGGGGATATGATTAAATAATACTATCTATATTATTTATATTTATTTTTTCAGAATTTTATGATAATATATTTATAAAACTCATTCCATTTTCATGGGATAAGATATAATGAACTCTTTAAATGTTTATGAAACTCATTAAATTTCCATAGGTTAGGCCGTAATGAAAAATTTATAAAACAGGTTATAATTTCATGGTTTATGATATGACGAATGTTTTATGTTCTTATGGAACACATCTATATTATTTTTATAATGTGAAAGGTGGGATCAGTATTATATATCCCTATATGGAACTCGGTAAAGATGGATATCTCCTGTGATAAACCTGACTATAATGTGTAGAGAACACAATATTTTAATGGAATATATCAACTACGATAGTATTGTGAGTGAAAATTGACTACTTTGATAGTTTGGGGATTGAACCAAATCAACTATGATATTCTTGGATGCAATCCATGACTTCTAGGGAAATTGTTTTTTATACTAATGTTTATTCCACAAATCTATGTCTTATTCCATTGTTATTGTCTCATTTCCTATGCGCTTTTATTCTATTATGATTAAGATCTTATGAAATTAGATGATTTATTCCATGAAATAAGATTATGATATGGGATATTTATAGTATGGTTTTTAAATGTTAACATCATATTACCATACCCTTATTATCATTTGTTAATTTGTGGTCATTGATATCTCCATTATTTATCCTTACTGATAATTTGATATCACCCTTATGTTTCCTTTCCAGAAGTATGTAGAATGATCTTAAGTATGATATTTCTGTAAATGGTGAAATTTATGAAGAACCAAGTGGGATCTGATGTAAATATATTATGGAAATGTTTCTTATGTGTCCATGGTTCAAAAGATACTATACCAATAATATTCTCTCATATATTGTTATATTATGTCTTTAATATTCGTAAAATGAGATATAATATCTATGTATGAATATATGGGTTATTATAATCATTATACCTTATCATAACACCATATAATCCTTGTATCTTAGAAAAATCAATCAAAATCCACCCTCGTCTCAATATCCAAGTCCCTATAATCACTGGTCCGAGAAAAGAAATTCCCAAGGAGTCTAAAGGGGTATCCTAATTGGAGAAAACCAAAGGTAGATGTAAATTCTCAACTAAAATTCATTAAATATTCTTCTTCTTATACCAAACCCATACTTATTCCATAAAATTATAAATAGTGGAATCTATATCATACATACATCGATATATTATTATTATACCGTAATATCTATCTTCTACCCTCAGTATTTTTATTCTATAATGAAAATGTTTTCCACAATATGATCGGCACACTGCTTCTATGAACAATGCAATTTTATTATCCAAAACTGTAAAGGATGGTTATAGAAATATTACTATATTTATATATGTTATTTTAATGGTTGAGGGAGGGGGAGAAATACAAATAAAATCCTAAAACTTCAAACAGAGAATAACATTATGAGACTAGAACCCAAGAACTCATTGAGAACTCGTAGGGCCTTTTCCAACCGAGTTTCACCCAAGGGGAATTATTATTTTAATATATGTTGATTATAATCAGTTTATTTCTTATCTGAATATCATTTCATTTATTAAAATCTATTGAATTTAAAAAAATAAATCCATTTCATGATGGCCTGTAAAACCATTTAAATAAATTTTCCGTATAAAAATAACAATATATTAAATGAGTCATCCCTCTGGTATAAGGCATATGTATATTTAGTACCATTTAAATTTATAAATGCTAATAAATGTAATAAAATTTAACCTCTTTAGTTAAATTCCCATTTTAAAAGAACTTCAATAATTATCCCCATGTGAGTCGACCTTAAAACCAAAAAATGAATGCCACTGGAACAACAAAATGAACATTAAATATAATTTAAATAGTTGTACATAATCATGATGTAATTATCTAAAATCAAATATAGATAGAAAGTTATATAAATTAAGTAATTAATTATTCTAATTTGATAATTCTTTATGATAAGTTCAAGTAAAGAATAATATTGGAAGAAATGGTATGTGATCCCTCTAAACAAAAATATTTACATTAGGTTATGACCATTCACCCTATAACTCATATTATAGAATTAATTCTATCTATATTTATCTTAAATATAAAAATCGATTATTATCTATTTCATTTATAGTGTTATACATGCTATAAAATGATTTCTCAATGCCTTCATTAAAATCTAACCTGAATATGGGGAATATTTCTATCCCAGAACTATTTTTTTGTAAAACACATTTATATAATTTTTCCCATAAATTTTTTCAGTAATTAATGTAATATATTTAGGATAACTATAATATTTTACCACATTTTTTCAAATAAATAGACATTTTCATTTTTCCTTCTAAATCTATAAATTTTTTTCCATAAATATCATTTTAATTTTCATTTGTATACCATATTCTCCACTGATTATGAATATTTTTTTAAATGAACAACAAATTTTACTTCTATCATTTTATATTCATATATGAACTTCAACAAAATTTAACTCCTTATTATCATTTTAATCCTTATGAAATCTCTTTTATTTTGATATGAGGCAATATTATGCAACCTAGTTACATCCATGGGTAATTCTTCGCTTATTTATTACGTTTGATTTCTATTTTTGTAATAAAAAAGAATTTACATGTTATGATGTGTTCATATAGATATTACTACAGGTTTTGAGATTAATTTTTATGTATAATGAGATGATATGTATGTGATCAGGGAAGAAGCCTAATTCATGTCGGGACTTTTTTCCACCATGTGATATTGTCATAGAGGTTATCCATGATTTATTATTATGTCATATTTTATATCATTTTGACATTACCATGATTCCATGAACATATGATTCCTTGTTTTACATTTTATTCTCCTATATCATTATTAATGAGCCATGTGTTTTACAATATTATGTTAGGCCTTTTGAGTCATATGATGTGATTCGTTATTGTGTTTATTCCCTTACTAGGATATATAACTCACAACTTTTCATTATGTATTCTCATGGTTATCCATTTCTCTTTTACGATCAAAAAGTGATTTAGAATCTCATTATAAAGTTTCAAATAATAATTTTCTAACTTAGTATCATTATTATGTATTATAAACCTAGTCTAACAATCATGAAATGAATCTAGATCTTTGAGTTGTATTAATTGGATATTTCTATTAAAAATTATATAATAAATTGTATAAATGGATTGGTATGATATAAATATTATAATGTGTTTTATTACCCTAAATATAACCAACTATTGTTTTCTATACACTGAGTTATGTAACTTCCACTAATCGAACATTTTTATATTAAATTTAGGGGTCTGAAATTATAGTGAATTGAAATAGGCTTTGCCACTCAATAATCTCTTAGATAGAGATCTATTTCCAGGAACCTGGGAATCTCCTGAATAATTTAGAAAACATCATTTATAAAAATCATGAAATAATCATCAATTTTCTCATTTCATTTACCCATTCCTGACTTAGGCATGATGTAACCTTAGAAATTCCTAAGCTATCATCATATTAAACATATTTTCCATATTTTGGCTTCTCAGTATCTTCTTATAGCTCAATCTATGTATCCTATAGAAACTTTATGATTAATTAATACTTATGAGGAGTAATTTTTTTATTTTATGGAAATTTTATTTTTTATTCAAGTGGGTTAAATTTAACAATCATCGAATTTGACTCATTTTTTTTCTTCCTTCTTATATCTTTTAGAAATCTTATAAAACAACTAATTTCTTTTAAATTTTTTACTATTACTACATTATTTTATTTTATTTTACTCATAGGTAAAATTTATTATATCATATATATAAAATTTTCCTTTATTTCTATAAATGTATAAAACCCAATATTTCTATTCATGGAACCGGAATCATCTAAAAATATGATTTATCATATTAGTGAAAATTATCATCCATACCATAGAACAATGATTTATCATCCATTCCTTATAAATACGTAAGGATCCATTTGAAACCCTCTAAGAAATCCTTTCACGATTATGCGTGTATGAACTTATATCTCAAAATAAAAATTCAATGTCTTTCCATGTAAAAAAATATTACATAAATTATAATTTCAATAACTATTTCATATGGATATTTTTTTATATATGCAAATCCATATTAGATTTTGTGTGATTATTCCTTAGTAAATTTGAATTGTCAATCCAAATGAGTTGATATCATCCTACTTCCAAACATTCAATATAATCCAATGACATTTTGGATATAATCCATTAATATAGCATGAAGGATAGAAAACTCACATCTCTCTTAATCTTACTACAATGAATCTTATATGAAATTTTTAGAACATTCAAATAAATTATTCTAGCCAAATCACATTTTGGATTTTGGATTCATCCTCTGTTATGTCTAGCTATCAATATATAATCCAAATATAAAATCAATATGATTAATTTCCCACCAACCCATTTCATATGGTAACAAAAATGATATATTTTTCACCTTATGAAATCATAATTAAGTATAAATTCATAGAAATTTGGATTCCATTCTCATGCGGCCAAATTCAATCCATCAATACTATTTTACAATTTTGATACCAAATTATTTTTTTCATTTTTCATGAAACTCATTTGATACTTCATGTAAATTTCTTCTTCTAACTCTTGAAGAAGTAATTTTGTATTTACATCTAATTATTCAAGGTATAAATATTTTGATGCTACCATTATTAACAATATCTTAATATTTTATTCACTAATTGATGGTTATATTTATTTTTTTGAATTTAACAAATTAATTATATTGAAATCACTTTTTTGCTAATAATTATTTTAATAAATCTTATCATTTTCCACCTCTTTCAATCATCAAACCCACTTATTCTAAACATATGTTTTTCCCCTTTTGATAAGATAGTGAGTTCCCAAGTTCTAGTTAACTTCAATAAAGAAATATTTTAATTCATCGCAATCATCTATAGTTTAGCATCACTATGTGTGGAAGCATCTTTTTGGATATCTGGTTCTTCATTATAAAATAATAGTAGAATTTTTATTTTATCCCCTTATCTCTGATCGATATTTATAACTCTAGTTCTTCTCCTCAATTTAGATGCTACACTACAATTTTCTTCTCTTCTCTAACTTCTAGAGACCTATAATACATTAAACCCACTCAAGGTCCATTTACTCTAAAAACATTTTAGCATATCTTCTTCGGGCCTCACCTCTAGACTTATGATGCTTTATATTATTTATCATTACTTATCTCTATTATGGTACTCCAAATTACGTAAAATTTTACTTTTATAGTTGATTTTTTTATTTCATCAACATTTCTCTTCAATTTAATTTTAATAAATAGGACCCATTCATGGAATAAAACATATATTCCTCGAATTCATTCCTCTTGTCTTTATCCCGAATATTTTTAGGAATTTCATTATTACCATACCTAAAAAAAAGAAACAATATTTAGACTTATATTCATGATTTTATACATACATAGCATCAATAATCTTGTATGTTTAGCTTCCAAAGACATTGAGGGGATGACTTCCAAAAATTTTATAAACTAGTTTCCCATTTTAATTTCATACCCAATTACTAATATTGGTCTTATTTTTATAAGTTAAGAATCTATGTTGGGGGCCTCCATTAAATTTCCATTGAACATTTTTGATATTAACAAAAAATTCATCACTTCAATGTCAATAATTAATCTATCCTATAACCAACTCAATTTTATTACATATTTTTGGCACTATATTAAATATCATCATCCAATTATTCATATAGACATTCAGGATGGTATATCTAGTATGGTCACCACCATTTTTAGTAAGTATATATTTTAAATTCCCACCTCATTCCCATTCTACCCTGGCCTTCTATTCAATGAAATCGTGAAGCACATCTGACTTGTGTTTAAAAAATTAAATCCCAATTTTTCTTACATAATTATTACTAAAATATAAAATATAAAGTAACGGTATAAGAGATTGTATAGGGTACTCCCTCAATCATCATTATAAAAAACTTTTAATTTCTAGGCTTGGATTTTCTATCCGTATAAATTGAATAGAACCATTTTTTATTTCCTCAACATGAAAATTTCATATATTTGATCGTATTTTGATAATGATTCCGTATTCATATACCATTAAGAACATTCATATTATAATCACTACGATGATAAAACCTAAAGTGCTAAGTTATCTCATCAACATAAGTTGAATTTATTACCATTTCAATGCTATATAAACTTTTAGTAAAAATATAAATCGCATCCATTATTTCTTTTGTAGCCACCATGGATCCCCTATTCACTTTCCAAACTCAATTCAAAAAACAATCCTCGTATCCTTATTTTTCATCTTTTTAATGGAATATAAATGCATAAATATACTTGGGAAATAAAAAACATATTTTACCCTCTTAAAATTCTATTCTTCATCAGGATATTCATATATCATTTTCCAACATTCTTTATGACAGTATCATTCAAAAAATGTAGTATTTCAAAACACATGAACACATAGTTTTCTCTACATATCTTCTCAAACATATGATATAATTATGCACATGGTTAAACAATGTGTTACTAAACTGGAATGTTGATACATAAAAATAATCTTCTTATTCATTTTCATTGCACCAATTGGATTATATCTTCTAGAAGTTTAAGGTCTTCTGTAGATTTTCTTGTGACTTTTGAAGTCATTCACGATGTGTCTTATTATCACAAAATTATAATATATATGAAATTAACAAGTAAAAATTCATTTTATTATTTATTATGGATAATTTTATGGTTATTTGTTCTAATAGATTTTATTTCATTGAGGTTATGTTCCTCGCCTATCATTATTAAGAGAATTATTCAATGGTGTGTGTACATCCGTCTAATAAAGATATTCATTGAGAATCAAATTATAAATATCACAAAATGTTAAATAGTTATTTTCATTTTAGTTACTAAATATTGTTATAATTTAGTCCCAACTCTTTGGTATTGGTCACAGTTGTAGGAGATCTAAAAAATATCCTCTATGATGTTAACCTCCACTGATTTGAATTGCCATATGATCACATTAAAATCATTCAGGTGATATGTCACTAATCTTCCCTCCAATAACATTAGACTAACTAATATATAAATTATGAACACTTTATTAAATATCATTGGTTTCTTATAAATATTCACTAAATCCTTCATCTCTTCTATATCTATATTTACTTATGGAATGTAAAAGGAAACATTACTTTCCAAATATATTCTCACTAGTGCTAGTTCATTCATATCAATCCATTACAGTTCAAAATTTCCATCTTTTATAGAAAATTTCTTGTAAGTGGAGCATCTTGGTCCTCATGAATATAATTATTCTACATTTACATACTCTCTAATATATAATACATTACAGAAAAGCGTTCTACACAAACCGATCTATCATTTAAGGCCACATATACTAATAATTGTCTCTCCTGCTAAAACTATAATGTTTTCAAGATATGTATGAACCAGATCTTCATCAAACTGTGTGATATGATATTAACTATTGAAAATGAGACCCCAAACCAACCACTGACACTTCTGATAAAGACACTAGAAAAATGACCCTTGGTCAACTAAAGCTTCACACATTTGAGGTTCTGGGAAGAGAAAATGAGATCTTCAAAACTTTTCCTCCCATAACTGAGTACATTGAACGTTGGTAGATCTCACACCCTAAACAAAATAAATTATCTTATTTATCAATACATGAATAATCACATAATTTCATGGAATCCAAAAAAAAACATTCAATTATAATTCAATGTGGAATAGGATACACAATATTATGTTCTTTGGAAAATTAGTCTTATATTCATAGAAGAAATTTGTTTCCTCACTTTATATTTAGTCAAATATAAAAGGTATCATAATAAAAAACTAATTATTTTAAGTAATATATTAAATCATAATAAATGAATATTTCTTACATCATATTAACCACCGAGGTCTCACATATATTTATAATAATTTTTACCCTGTTAAAAAATTAAACATACTCCTTTTAAATTATATATAACTTAATGTGGAAACGTCATTTGGGATACCAACTCATTTACCATACTACATTACTGAAATTTAAATCCTTTAGTTCTCTATTTTAAATAGATTTTATGAAATGATCATATGTTTTTATTTTTTTCTATAGATAGATTGTATTTCTACTATTTACACACCAATCGAGTCACATTCTATTAATAAATTTTAGGTAAATAAAATTCCAATAATTTAACAAACATTGAATTTAAATTGACTGCACCTTATAAAAAAATGAATATTTAGAGTAAAAAAACACCATCTAAACCATAGAATAGTGATTATGGGAATCAATTCCATTATATCTATCCTATCCATTATAGGAGGAACTATACAAATTATATTATGGGGTGCATGAAACTCCACATAGAGTCGATGATAGTTATTAAATTTTTAAAATTTGATAAATAGATCTTGAAAGATATATGATATTGAATATAGAATAATCAATTGTAAGAAATACTTATAAATGTTCAAAATTGATATACATTTGACGATTAAAGGTTTTTGTAATATCATAAGAAATAGAGAAAGGGGTTACTAGATTTTGGAATTGGATGTAATGGATTATTTCAAAAATGAGATGAACATAGAATAAAATATATGTATATGGAATAAAATTTTCATTCCCTTATATGATAACAAATTATAATAAACATTGGTTTTCTGGGGAATAAATGTGATGATTGTTTGATAAAATGTTTCATGATTTATCATATTTTCAACATGTTTTGGAAATAAGATATTTATCAAAGATGTTTTATATTTGGTCAAAGACTTTTAAGAACGTTTTTTGTTACAATATTAATGAAATAGTTCCAACCACTCATTAAAGGAATATTTTAATGAATAATCTCCTAATTTTATCTTCCCCCCCAAATATATAAAGTAACCTATAAGATATGTTTGAAAATCATTTATTGATAAATATTATTAGAAAATGAAAAGGTGTGACTTATTGACAAAAAAATAGTTTGTCTCCAATATAATAATTTTATGCAATGAATATATTCTCAAATAGGATAGTGTAGGAATATTTTGGACATAGATAATTTCACATATAGAAAATAATAGTTCGTTCAACTAAAAATTTAAAAATGAATATAAATTAATATCCTAAAATAGTTTTGGGTATATTCATAATGTGAAATGTAAAGAGTAAAATTTGGATACCATAATGAAGTTAATTTTACATTATTACACAATGGTGTTTAGGATATATTTGAATGAAATATATGAAATGTGTTACATTTTGTTACAAAAATTAACTAAAAAGAATTTTTTAATGGAAAATTTCTAGGAGATGATGATAATAAAAATGAATAGAAATATATGTACACATTGAAATTTATCAACAATATACCATATTGTTTTGTAATGAAAAGGAGTATTATTATTATGTTCATAGAGTTTAAAATCTTTTAATTTGATTCCAATGTATTCTCATTATTCATAAAAACCTTCTTAATAGATAATACATAAAAAATGTATTTAGTTGTAGGGTATTATCAAATGGTAAAATAGTGATATAGTTGGAATTTTTGATATGACATAACACCCCAAGGATTATCTTAGGTGAGAACTAATTCGGTTGTGTCACACCAACCCACATTCCAATAGGACAAGGGATAGTGACCAGTACTGAGTAGGTATATTACATAATATGGGAGGCCTCGACTTACATAAACTTGAAATAGACACATATCTTCTAATAAATAAAAAATAACTAACAACACCCATATCATACATATATATATATATAAACACAAATTAATTATATAAAAAACATTCAAGATACATAAAACACAAGTACAAATAAGTATAAGAAAATATCTATGGAACTATACATTTCAAAAGAATTTTACTTTGACAGTTCCAAGTTACCAAAAATCTTCTCTCGCTACATACACTGCCAGATTTATCTCCTTACACAACAGTCACCTCATCCAAAAAGACCCACTTAACCCCACTATGAATCACCAAGTATGTCCAAGAGTCATCTTTGAATAAGAAACAAAATCTATATGTCCACTAAGACCACTTGCAATCCTGGCATCATCTGGAGATATAAAATATGTGTGGAAATAAATCTCGTGCAATGGAGAGTATAAACATACTACATATGATACCATAAAACCATAAACTAAAAAAACAATGAAATATTTTAGCTCAAACCGCTCAGTACTTCAGAGTAACAAGTAGGAAGAGAATAATAGATATATTAGCTCAGAACCACTAAATGTAAAAAGGATGCAAGTAAGTCTTAGTCATACCATCCACAATCCATGATGGTCACATCAAATGGGATACTAAAGATTCATATAGGACCAAAAAATACAAAAACAACATATTTCAATAGTTTAGCTATAAATTAAATCTTCTTCCAAAAAAGGGGGTTCCAAATGTGTCATATTCCTTGAAGTATTTTATATTCATGTCATATCTTACACAACCTCACTAAACTCCAATGAGGGTATCCCACACTTCACTAAGGTATACACATCAAATGATGGATTACCACACTTTACTATCCTACAATTTCCATGCCACCATTCTAGAACGAATAGGGGTAATGGAGATACATTAGACACTCCAGACATTGCATATTTTCACTGCACCGTGTTTACCACCACCACATCCTCTCCCCATGTGAAGCCACCTATCCCTAACACTGTGAAATACCATCCAATGATGATTCTAGCCACCAAAATATGTTCATATCTTCTCCCCAACCTCATGATACCACTGCTATTATGTCTCCCCTCATCACTACTACACACTTCCTGAGCTATCTTTTCATCACATGGTCAATGAATTGCTGATACATGATTGATCTAACTCTTCACCATTTCATCATTATTTAGTAACTATATATTAATCCACTATAGTTTCATTCATCATTTACAATCTATGATACCTCTATTGTTTTTACCCTATATTGTCAATCGTTGTTCATTTACATGAGAACATGAGATAGAGGGTTGAGAAAGAGTGAGATAAAGGATAGTTCTATATCCATTGAATGATTCCCCAGTATAATTAGTAGATGGATTTAGATCTCCCCATGGGTGTTACATGATCCGAGAGTTAGAGGAGAAAATTGGGTAACTTCCCTATTATTCATTGATCTTCCCAATTCTTTATGAAAATCAAGAACAATATTATTTATCAAATTTTATAACCTAATACTCTAAGGCATGAAAATCATGGTTTAAGAACTCAATAGTGGGTTTTAAATTAAAAACCTATATATAAAATTCATGAATAATAGAGATAAAATTTTAGAAATACCAACCACATGTTGGATTGATCATATATGATGTTTTCATCCATGTACGGTGTAATAAATTATTCAAATGATGAATTGCATTTAAATATTCAACTCTTTTAACTCATAAATTTTCTGGATAAATAAACATCTATATCTATCTAGATCTCTCTTTATCACATTCCCACTCTATCCATGTCTAATTATAAGGTTTTTGGTGGATAAACATATATGTTGGGAGAAATATGTTTAAATAGGCAAAACATTGTGTTTTTTGATATTTTAGTAAAATATCCAACATCAGGGTCGATTTTGTGAACTACTAATGAAAAATAAAATTATAACACTCATAGGATTAAAAATAAATTCAATATAATTTTATATTCATGGATTTCTCATCTATTGATTCAAATTTATGGAATGAAATTATTCCCATGAACATGCATCTATGAACAAAAATTAATATATGTTATTTTATTTATTATTACTGAGGTTTCATGACAAACGAAAATCATTCCAAATAATCAAAATATTTCAAAAAATTATTAAAATTATTTTAAATGTTATTATCTTAAAAAATAGATTAATACATCCTACTAGCATTTAAACTATTCTGTACCTAAAATGGAAAAACCTAGGGTTATTAAATAATCATTCTAACAAAACATTCTCGAATGGAAAATAACCCACCTTTAAATGCACATCAATCATTTCCAGATGTGTGAATTCAAGATCAACATAGTACACCACTAAATAGAAATTGAATATCACCCATCATCAATGTGATTATAATATTTTATTCAACATGAATAACGATCTCAAGGGGTACATGTGTAAGAACCAGGATATTCTTTTCAGGTATGTTTTTACTTTTTCTGAAATTTTTGAGAAAAGAAGAGTTTATAGAAATTTTTGAAGTACATGTCATGTACTGCCTTGCCGCTGAAGGCCATATAGGGGCCACACACCTGGCCATGTAGGAGTGTTTAGAGGCCGCTTAAAGAAGAGTACAGTAAAGGTGAGTACATGTTATGTACTCTAAAAGTACACACCATGTAATTTTTTTATTAAACGCATTGGGGTTGCATCTGATGGACAGAATAGTCTTTTTTTAGGATTTCTTCATCCAAGAGAACCTATAGAGCTGCGATTCTTCAACGAACCCCCAATCCTCTGTTCGTCCTCTGAATAAAAACTATTGGTTTTATTGGAATCACATCGGTGAGTTATTCCTTCTCATAGATCATCGTTTTCCAATTCCTCCTCTTCTCCAATTTATCCGGGATTGAACATTTTATCCATTTTCATTGATCTACAACATTCTAAGGAGATTAAATCTTCGAGGTTCAAGTATATCTATCTCCTAAAACCAAGGTAGGTAGTTTTTTCCTTTCTGTAGAATTTCATTGAGATTTATGTGTAAATATTCCCAATACCCATGAATGGGGTATTTTGAATTTACCTTTTTAGTGGTATTGTTTGCCTATTTTTATTTTCTTCCTGAGTAGAGTTTATTTTTTTTGATTGGGGTGTTTTTCTATGCTTTGGATTTTTTCCCATGCATGTTTTTCATGTTTTTTCCTTTGGTTCTAGTTACCTGTTAGACTGCTGTTTACTTTCCCATTACTACTATTTTAAGATTGTGTGACATTTTTTTCTAACATAAATTTATGTTGTAGACTACTGGCCAAGTAGTTCTTGAGGTTTACTTTAGCCGTTACGTGATGCGATAATTTTTGATTTTACACATGGCAGTGAGAACCAAGTGAATTAGACCATCGTGATAATGGACGTAAGGGATTCTCGAGAGTGTCTTTTATAATTACGATGTGAGACCACATTTGGAATTGACATTGAGTGCTTCCTCAATGTTTCTGTAGTTTCTCAACATGGGCCACATGGGGAATTGATGTTGAGTGCTTCCCATAGAGACTTTAGTACCTATACAAGACTATAGGGAGAATTAATGGTGATTTCACCCTCAGAGAGTCTATACATTAGATAAACAAGAGGGGTGCGATTGTGTGTGATTCACAGATATTTTCTTTTATCTACTAAGTTGGACCAGAGGGGATATGCTGTGAGTACTTCCCATAGGGTTACCTGTTTGTGTTATCTGCTTTGATTACTTGTTGCCTGAAAAATGGATTGTGGATTGTTTATTGCAGAGTAATTTCCTGTTTATTGCTTCCTATAATTTTACCTGCCATATACTCACTGACAGTTAGGCACAGATCTTCGGGTGGTTGCTTACTGGGATTTAGTCTCACATCCTATTAGGGTCATTATTTTGGCCCAAACAGACTATATTGTTATAGGTTTAGATAAGGGAAAGTGCCCATATACAACAGGTTCATAATTTATGTGGAGATGGGGAGCATGGGACCGAGATATAGCTTGCGATGTTGAGGAGTTTATCTGTTTTTATTTTTCACTTTGGTTTATTGCTGGTTATTTTCAGCATTGTGACTTGTTTGGCTATTTTCCTAGACATATGTATCATGCAGAATTTTATATATATGTGCTTTAGTTGTTAGTATTATTTTAGTCTTCCCCTATTTACTGTTGTTCGATGTTTACTGGTTTCACTATCGTCTATTTGTTTCTCTTCTGCTGTGTTACTCTGCCAATGAGGGAATAGTTTCCCCATTATCACACCCAAGACCCTCTCTGCAAATCGGAAGCCTCTGAAATTTGGGGAAATGTTCTTGGGGCCATGTGACCAACTGGGTATGGGGTGCCTCTGGGTGGCTTCCGACAAAGTGACGTTACAACATGCATATTTTCCATGCGAGTATCTAAAATCCTATGCACCCAACAACTCAACAAATTCTATGAATTCTATGTCACATGGGTTTAGATAAATCCATAAACCATTGGAATCAAGGTAAAAATGATTAATTTTATAGGATTCCCTATGGGGGAGTTCTCTAATCCCCACTGTTAAAGATAATTCATCTTGGTTATCTATGAAAACAATCTATCTATGGAACACTATACCATGGGGTTCTTCACAAATTTTATTTATCAAAAAATGACTTAAACATATGAATGATCATTTAGATGCATTTTTGTTTCTCCATATTCTCATACCTACTAAGAATAAGAACCAATGTCACAATATCATTAAAAATGTTAAATATAGTCTATGTTTCTCAATCTATTGGAAAACATATGTTGGAATCCACTATACATATTTTGATCTCAAATATGTTCTCATATATTATCAAAGATAACACAGTAGTGTTATCACCATTCTAGTAAAAAATATACAAATGAGAAAATAAATAACAAAAATAAAACCCACAAACTACTAGGAATTGCACAACTACCCATCAGGTGGCCTAAAATTCCACAATCCAATGAATAAAATCCGGACATTTAGAATGGCCATTGAATATTGACTATTGACCCTTTTATTACACATTTCAAAGATCAGGAGATAATTAACTAAAATATCTATAGAAAAAATCATCACAAAATGCATAACTAGAGTTTCTATTTGATGGGTAGACCCTTAATGCTCCACTAAACATACCAAAATTAATATAGTGCTTTACTAGGGAGGTCCCCACTATAATTTTCCTTGATTATTATCAATAAAAACATCAAAAAAAAACAATTACCCACTTGTAATGTAAAATATACGAACCCCACATTAAGGAAAATACTTCAGGTATTGTATCGAATAATTTTTTCCATATTGAACAACTATTAAGAAACCACCACCATGATCCTCACTCACACATGGAAAAAGTGTAGGGACACCGCCATCAAAGAATTGTGATAAACCTCTCTCTTGATGTGGTTGAAACAATATATTAGAATCCAACCATTAAAAAGAATTATCTTTCATCTGGAAATAGATTCATCCATTATAAGTTTTATCCACCATGCCACCACTACCCCACACATATTCCATTAGTATCTATAAACATACCTTTTCATATAATAACCACAAATTCGTGAATCTAGAATTATTTCTTCGATAGGTTACTATAGAGATTTTATTCTTGTTGAAAGATATGAAAAATAACTATAATACCTAATAGGATCCTATTTGTAATGGATCATTGAAGGATTTGACAAATATTTACTATAAAAATTGCAATGGTATTGAACATTCCAATCATATATAATTTGAAATACCATAACAAGAATGAAAATTTATGTATACATCTTCCCATGTTGAGGTAAAACCATGGGTCTCCATTCAGAAGTAGTCATACATTTTTCAACATTCACAAGGTGTGAATTATAATCTATATACATAAATAATATTCGTATTCCTGTGGTTTGATTGGTAGATGAATAGAATCCCTTGAGAATGGTCTACTCTTTCCTCACCTAATGGGATCCAACTCTGATCAGGGGGTAGATCTAGCATCATTTAACCAATTGTTGATCACCATATAGTAGTACCATTATTTCCCAATTCATTCTATGTTAAGAACCATAAGATTTACATTCTTAATTGTCGAAATCTCTTAAAATACCACTTTCTATACTATGGATAAGATTACTTTTGTTGAGGTGGTGAGTGAAATAGTGTCTCCATCAGTTGGAATATTTTTAATTGATAATATCCCATCTAGTGGTTCTACTAGATTATTCTACTTATAAACATATAGTTATTTAAGGACAACTCATGCATGCACCATCCAGTACAATGGTCACCAAAAATAGGACACAAATTGTACTTCAATCTACACTAATTGATGTTTGAACATAGCCATCTATCACATGAATCTCCCCACACCTCTGAATATCATCACTCCTTCCCTAATATGGCCTAACCGAAGGTGGTGTTCATGGGACTGGATCAATGCCTCTTTTATCAGAATGTACTATCACAAAACAATATATTACATAAAATAGCGTCCCGGTAAGAAAATATTCCTACAATAGAATGGCCTATGATAATAATAATATAATTATCATGGAAATCCATCAATGTTTATACTCTATATCTATTTATATAAACTGAAATATTTCTATGATATATAGGGTACATAGAAAGACCTAATTTTTTAATAAATTGATATTAAATCTTAAATAATGATTATTCAATATATTTTACAATACAATCCTGAGGACTATAATGGTTTAGTGTCAGTGTAGACTACATACAAAATAATAAAATTTTATGAATGATATTCAACCCCACTAGATAGTATATTCCCACATATCACTCTTCTTATTAATACCATACTTAAAACCTTTCTTCAAAACCCATGGAAATGATACATAAGAAAGTGTGATCTATAATGCTCAGTAATGGTAAGAAAGGGCTATATAAATGATCACAAAATTATCAAATGAGCATAAGACTATGAAAACATGATAATAATATTTTAAAATCATACCCAATATACAATAGATCATATTTTTGAGTCATGAGATAAATCTTTGATGATTATAAGACATGAACTTTGAAGCAGTCAAAGAACATGAGCCAAGATATGATAACATTGGAATAAGAAATGAGTTTATGGAATGAAAATATTCATAGAAACCCATTTCATTAGTCAAATATACAAACCATGTATATCATAGGGGATTGATTTCACTCTCCATTCCATCATATTTTTTATTTACGGCTCAATCTGAAGACTATCAATATGGAATGAGTCCAATAGTAAACTAGGTTCAATATCCATTGTATTCATAGTTATCTCAAGGGATATACATCATTATACAATTAAATAGAGGGATATTGATCACATTTCAGAAGTCTCATGTGGTCAAAAAGTATATATATTATATTAAAATTGGAATTCTTTATAGGGTGGGCCTTGATAGTTTCCCAATCAGTGTGTGTGGGTTGGATTATCAGTATTTTAATTGACTTATGCATCTTTATTTTGTTTTATAATTTTTTATGCATCCATAATTGTTTTTTTGATTCTTTTTTGTTTATAGTTTAAAAAATTTAAAACAAATGAAATGGAAGTAAAACAAAACATTGGGTGAATGTGGTTGGATCCAGGGTCGACCACATATATTCTTCATTATACTATTAAGATCTTATATGATAATTCAATTAATATCATTCTTCTATTACTATGATATATCTAATTTACCATCCTAAACATACACAAAAGAAGTCAACTATGATATATCTAGTTCCACCTCCTACAAAGTGATGATTAAATTAACACACTTGATTTGGGGAATCACTGTCTGAACACCCAGCTCCATCATATGACGTTCATCCCAATATACTTAGTTCCACACTAGTATTTATTGTGAACTGAGATATTTAAGGAGAGATTATTTTATATATTATATGATTAGTAGATCATCATAAAGAGAAGTTTAATTTCATTTATCTACGTATTTATATTTTTTCATTACATCCAAGATGAAACCTGAAGTAATTAAGAAACAATGTGCATGTGTGATCTTCCATAGAAACCTCTCCCTTGGGTTATATCTATATGATTTGGAGTCTAATAGATCTTCTTATAAACAGAACACTAATATTTAAAAAAAATAGAGAATAGGAGATAAACCAAAGAATACACTATTAATTGAAAAAGAAAAAAATTGAAATTGAAATTTAATGGGAGAAAGAAAATTGTGAAATGAAATTATATCTAGGATTGGCTGGTGAATAATACATTTTCTCAGATAGGGGGATGATTATTTTTATATATAAAGGAAGTGTATTTTAACCTCCTCACATTCAATGCAGCATGCTAATTTCAATACCTAGAAGGATGAGTTTCATGAGTGCATCTTCGGTGGTTGTAAAAATATCTGTCAAGAGAATATATTCCAATAATAAATATTGGTTTATTTTTAGGGAGAATGAATTAAATACCAAGAATCAGAGTGGGTGTTATTCTATTATTGATGAAAATGTATGAATTTTGATTTGAATTTCAATGGGATTGCGAAAGTGGGTCCAGATTGAGCTCAAATGCTTAGTAAGGATAACAATATAGTGGAAGATTTCATAGATAAGAATAAACATTCAAGGCAATGTATAACTAAAACAAAAGACTTTTAAACATGAACATCATCATAAAATAAAAAAAATAAAATGAAATAAATCCATTTAATTATTCACATGGATGTTCTACTAGTCAAATAATCAAATGCAATATCAATAACCACGTTCATAATGATGGATTGGTTAATGCATAACTAACATAACAACATAGTCAAGTACTTGTGCCAAGACTACAAATAAGTTTTTGTCAAGGCACTATGCCAAGACACTAGTTTGTCTCATTAGACCCACTGATGAATCAAGGAGATATAGCAGGCTCCACCCATCACTTACTAAGTCCAATGCATTCCTCATATGAACAGGTTTAAACATAACATAAACATTCGTTTTAAAACTATCATATGAAATGTCAATACATTCTCCATAAACCCTGAAAGGTATAAAAATAACATATCCACAGTCAAACAGATCAGAAAACCATTAATACAATATGGATGTTTTGTATCATAATAAATCGACTTCAAATATGTTAAAAATACATCAAAGGATGTTGACATAGATGAAATCAAAACTATTTGAGTGAACTATCTCTTTTTAAAATCATTTAAAAGTCACATAATAATAAAAGAAAACATTTACTTTGAAAATATTATTATAATATTATAAGGGAAGCTTTGATGATTTTATAATGGTGTAAAATAGCCACACCCACCATATAAGTAAAAAAGAAGATATTCATATATTAATTATGTCGAAATGGTTAAAAAGGACCTTGTTTGGAAAAAGACGGAAGGATTCCATTATAAACGTCTTATAAAAAGTCAAACAAGGGTATAAATGAAATTAAACAATAGTCTATAAAATAGTAATAATGCATTGAAATAGAATTTCAAGAAACATGGATGTGGATGATAAAGAGGTCTCATTAGATACTTACGTAAAAACAACCTTGGATATTAAAGATATTGTTGAATTAACCCTTACCAATATGGTAACTTACAAAACATAAACCCCATGAAATAAGTATCATACAATTAAGATGTTTATACACATAAATTAATGTCTATTACAAAAAGAAAATAATTATGGGCAGTACAAACGCCACACAAAAGAAAATAGTGGCAATATAACATGAATCTCACGGAAATAATGAGTGAGATGAAAACCCCTAACCTTGTAATTGTCCTTGGTTGAGGGTATGTTAACCAGCTGTATAATAGTGAAATAATTTTTACTAAATTATAAAATAATCATATACATTAATATGATATCATATATGATCTTTTAACATTGCTTTGTTAATATCTTAGTATTATCGTCGTTTCAGGTGTTAACAGATTCGTTTAACTTTATATTATTTGTTATGTGAGTCATATTGGTTATGGATGAGATGTATCTGATTTATATACAGAATTATATCAAGTCTTTAAACATTATTTTTAATCATCTAATTAAAATTAGTCATTAATGGATACGATGGGGAATGAATCTCATCATGTTCTTGGAGATGGTAATCCGTACGTATGCATGAGCGACAATATCATTCTTTTGATATTAAAATAATATATAATTGGATGGTATATCATATATAAATAATAATTATCATGTTTTATTTATTATTTACATCAATTACACATCATTATTATACCCATCCAAATAATACTATATTTAATAACAATTACACCACAACGTGGAGACGGTAATCCGTACGTACGCATGTATGGTGACATGTCATTAAAAGGATTGATAGAATAAAGAATTTGGTTGGAAAATATATATAATAATATAAAAGTATATACAAGATACTGGATTTATTCTTTTATAATGGAAACAACAAATAAAAATTAAGTGGAAGAAGAAAGAAACCTGAAAGCGGTGATGAAATATTTACCTCTTCTTTGGGTTCTTCCTTTTGAGTTGATCAAAAGGGATCCTTAGGTTGGATTTATGGAAAAATGATAGCCTCTAGGATGAACTAAGGACAGTTTATAGGGTATTTAGGCAGTGGTTGGCCATGCCAAATGGAATTGAAGGTGTAAATTAGAGAGAAGGGGGAGTGAACTTTTATAAGAGGGGTGAGGTGAACCTTAGGAAAATGTAGAAATATTATTTTATAATAAAATAACATTCACTTTATAATGGATAAAAAATGGATTATTTAAAGTTTAAGTTGGGGATGGGTCTCAAACCACTCAACTAATAGGTTTTAGACAGGTTTGGGACACTATATTAACCTTAACATTTTGATTTAACTCTTAGTTAAATAGTTTGACATTTACCATGTCTCTTTGTATTTATATATTATATGGGCAATAAACATACTATATACATACAAGAGAACCCCAATTGGTTCTTTAATGACAAACCTATCATTATATAAGTATTTTGTCTAAACTTTATATTTTTAGGAATATTATTTAAATTAATAATATAATATTTGTTTTAAAAATTCTTTTATGTCAATATCCACAGTATTTAATAATTTATTATTGTTAAGGTCCTAAAAAAATTATTAATTCGAAATAAATTCGTTTAATCAATCATAACATGTCATATTAACCAAGAAAATTCTTGTATGACATCAAAACTTTCAAATTGTATTTAATGTAACATTTATAATACCATTTATTTGATTCTTTCATTAATAAGGAAAATACATCAACATTATTATGTCATAAATAAATTTTATTATTAAATTTCTAAAAATTATAAATAAAATACCATTATGTAGAAAATTGAATTATATTTTTAATGAATATTTATAGTCAAAACTATAACATATATAACCTTATGTTAATTTTTTTTCTAAAAAATATATGTTTTTGTCATTTTTGTATTTACATTAACGTAATTAATATAAAGTGTCATTGTCACTTACAAATGGCTCCATGGGGTCCCAAAATCGTCCGAAAGATGTCCATGGTCGGACATGTATTAGCCAATAGGGTTGGCACATGTGTTTGGATAATTTAATATTATTAAAATATTATTTTTAACCTTATTTTCCGGTTTTACCCTTTAACCATTGTAAATTAAATATTTACCGAAGTAATTATTCAAAATGTCTAAAAATAAAAGTTACGTATTTACACAATTCGGACCTCCTGATTCAAAATATGGAATCCATTTTTCTAAATTCAAAACACAGAAGAGGTAGAAATTAATTTAAAATTAATTCTCATTGTCAAAAGAAAAAGCGTATTTTTAATAAATAATAACTATCAAAAGATTGACACTTGTTTATGTCTAGTTTAAATGTAAAATTATATCCAATGACCACAATTGGATAAAATGGTAAAAAAATATTCTAACTATACATTGAAACCACTCATTAGTATAATTTATCACTGTAAATATTATGGATTAAAAAATTTGTTTTTAATTAATGTTTAGTATTTTACACTATTCATCAAAAATTGGACGTTCTGAGAAGAACACCAAAAATTCACCCTAAGATAATTTTGATATTTCAAATCCAAAAATGAATACCATTTTTAAAGATAAAATTTATAATATTTTAAAAAGTGGGTATTACTTTTGACAACACTAGTTTTATTGGTTGTGGTGTGTGTTAGAACTCGAAGTTGCGTACAACACACGCTACTGAATTATTCGAAGAGAAGCATATCGTAGCAGATTGGAGTGTTACATTCTCCCCTCCATAAAATAATTTTTTTCTAGAAATATCTATAATATTACTGCATAAATAGACTCAGGTGGTTCTTTATCATAAATTACTCGGGTTCCCACATTTCCTCTTCCATCTTACGGTTTCTCCATAGAACTTTTACCAGAATAGTTATTAGGTTTCTCCATACTTGTTCTCTTAAATCAAGATTCATTATGGGATCATCGCAATAAGAAATATCGGGTTCCAGCTCTAATTCCTCTTAGGTTAGTACATGCATTGGGTCAGGCATGTATTTTCTCAACAGCGATACGTGGAACACATCATGATCTTTAGAGAGATTTGGGGGAATTTCCAAACGATAATCTACAACCCCAATTTGTTCTTGAATTTCGAAAGGTCCTATGTACCTAGGACTCAATTTAAATTTCGTACCGAAACATATAACTCCCTTACATGGAGATACCTTCAATAATACATGATCTCTTACCTGAAATTCCAAATCCTTCCTTCAGTTATCGACATAGCTCTTCTACCTACATTGAGCTGCTTTGATGTGGTTTTGAGTTACCATAACCTTTTTCGTTGTTTTCTCCACCAATTCTGGGCCTATGAGTTTTCTTTCACAAACATTATCCCAACTGGTTGGTGTGGGACATATCTTTCCGTATAATACTTCATATGGTGCAATTCGAATTCATGAATAGAAGCTATTATTATAGGAAAATTCTAACAGAGGTAAATATTGATCCCACATAACTTGAAAGTCATGTGATAATGATCTCAACATGTCTTCTAAGGTATTAATAGTCCATTCTGATTGTCCATGAGTTTGGGGGTGGTAGGCAGTGCTCAAATGAAGTTAAGTATCGAGGGATTTTTGAAGACTTTTCCAGAATCTTGATGTAAAATGTGGATCACAATCAGAAACTATCGATAGGGGTACTCCATGAAGTATCACAACTTCCTTAATAAATAGTCTTTCTAGACGTTCACATGGTAAATATTCTCTATAGAATGAAAATGGGATGACATGGTTAGATGATCAACAATGACCCATAGTGAATTGTTCCTTCTAGGAGTCATTGGTAGTCCCATGACAAAGTCCATTGTGATATTATCCCATTTCCACTCTGGTATGGGAAGAGGTTTCAAGACTCCACCAGTCTATTTCCTTCCATATTTCACTTGATGAAAAACCATACAGCTTGACAAAAAATCATCAATATCCCTCTTCATGTTTTCCCACAAAATTCGTTCCTTCAATTCTTTATACATTTTGGTGCTCCCAGGGCGTATAGATAAATTGGAACTATGAGCATCATCCAACATTTCACTTTTTAGGTTAGGTATATTGGGAACACAAAGTCTCTTCCCGAATTTCAAAATCCCATCTTCATATACGAAGTCAATCAATCTCCCATCATTCACATCATTAATATTCTTTTGAAACTCTTCATCATCATTTTAAGAAATATTAATCCTTTCTAGTAAAGATAGATTAGCAACCACTTAAAAATAATTGATGTTTCACCTTCCATGGTTATCCCATGTCCATCAAAACTATATCCATGAAAATATAGGGTGCATTAGTCCGCCCAAAAGGAATTACTGTATACTCGTAATGCCCGTACCTAGTTCAAAATGATTTTTTCGGAATGTCTTCATTCTTCACACACAACTGATGATATACAGATCAAAGTTCAATCTTTGTATAGTACTGTGCTCTATGAAGTTGGTCGAATAAATCATCAATGCGAGGTAAGAGATATTTGGTCATTATTTTTATATCATTGATCTCCCTATAGTCAATGAACAACTTCATAGATCCATCTTTCTTCTTAACAAAAACAATAGGGGATCCCATGGAGAAACACTAGGGAGAATAAATCATTTATTACTCAATTCCTATAGTTGTTTCTTTCATTACACTAATTCTATAGTGGCCGTTATATAAGGGGTCTTTGATATGGGCCTTGAACCAAGAGTTAAATCAATGGAAAAATCAATTTCTTTTTCTGGAGGATGTGAAGGTAAATCTTCTAGAAACACAACAACATATTATTTCACAATAGGTACATTTTATATTTGAACATTCTTTTCCTCACCCATAGTTATTTCATTCTCTTAATCCACAATAAATGAATTTAGTTGAGCTACTAGGGGTGGATCTAGATAAAAATCAGGTGGTGGTGATTCTTCTTTAAAGATAAGGTGTTCTTTATAATCATCATCAAAAATCATAACCTCCTTCTCTTAAAAAAATATCCACATCATGCTCTGAAAGCCAATCCATACAGAGGATTATATCAAATTAAATCATGTTTATGACGATGAGATCAGCAGATAAAGAACATTTATATAATCTAAAGGAAACAGATTCACAAAATATTATTGCAATGATTCTTCCCTTAGGAATTTTAACTTACAACTCCCTTGTTAAATAAAATTAAAAATATAAAATTTTCATAGAAAACAGGGATGATATGAAACAATGAGATGATCTATAATCAAATAAATCATTTCCTAAACTTGATAAAACCATTAAATTAACTGCCACCACATCTTTCAGAGCTTCCACCTTAGCAGTAGTGATAATATAATCCTGGCCTTGATCCCTTGTCCTTTTCAGAGGTAAGTTCCTCTGAAAATTATGACATTCATTTGCATAATGTCCCATCTCTCTAAAATTGCAGCATTGAACATCGGTAGCTTCTTTCTTCCCCTTGAAATCACGAGATTGGTAGCCTTTTTCACCACACTTGTAACAGACTCCCTCTCCCTTCAGGCATGTACTGAGGTGTTTCTTCCCACATTTACTACAGGATGGATATTCGACATTTCCCTTCTTCCCCTTATTTCCATTTCTAGAGTGATCAACTGATCTATTCTTCTCTTGCTATGATTTAATGTCATAAGACTTAGAGAATTCATTTTCTGTCTTTATAGATCATGAGACAATAACATCATACGACGAGAAGGATTTTGAGACTAATGCTTGATGGAGAAATAGTTTTAACCCATAAAAGAAATGATCAATCTTATTTCTTGTGTAACATATATAATCTGCAGCATGCCTTGCTAACCTTGTAAAGTTTGCCTCATACATTGCAACATTCTCATCCTCCCTTTTCATCAGACTCAGAAATTGCCTTTCCATATCCGCTCGATGGTGATGAAGAAATTATTTTTCTAAGAAAATATCATTAAACTGTATCCATTCCATATTTGATAATTCATCATCTTTTTTTTTGTGTTTTGAATCAATGACCAGCATTGATCAATATCACCAGTGAGGCGGTAAACTGCCATGACAACTTTTTCCCTTTCACTACACCCCTATGCATTTAATATTTTCTATAGGGAATTTATCCACTGCTCAGCTACTAAAGGATTTGTACTCCCATTTAATGTTGGTGCATGATGCCTCATTAAGCGATCTAACATTGATCCTCCACGCTACAGATCAGGGTGTTCCATACGGGTAAGGTTATTATTTATAACCCGAGTGAGTTGTCCTAGTATGGTGATTAGTTGATCAGCACCAGTTGCATCACCATCTCCGCTATAATTATCTTGATAATGAGGGAAACCCCTACATGGAGTGTGTGCATTGATACAGTTTCCATTCCTTCCACTACGCACCATTTCTAAACAATGGCATAAACTATATTAGTTTATGAATCGAAATACATAATTCCAAACTAATAAAACACTTGACATAAATTGAATAGTTCATGGATATAATCCATAATCATAAAAAAAATCTTTGAGGATGTATATACTCATAAAACCTTCATAATGGTTTGTAATGAAAATGAGAATTATCCTAAGCATATCCCCTATGAGTGTTGTTACCAAGAGTTCCGTAAGGACCGTTGTCATGCAGCAGTTCCCATTCGAGTCTAGATCAAAGCGATGTTTTTGGGTTTTACCCCTAGGAACATCTATGCCAGAGCTGCCTCTACCTGCTCTTATCTAGACAGAGATGTATTACTCAGAAAACTCACAAAATCTCTACAATACCAAAATTCTAGGAAGTTCATCTATACTAATTCTCATAGTCCCTCTTAGGTATATGTGCTCTAATCAGAGTTTATCTAAATGTAGAATCTAATGATTATACTAAACATCCTCTGATACCAACTATATCACCCAACCCCAGTTACCTAGAGTCGGTGAATTTTTACATAAAATTGGCATGATCCCAAAAGATGAAGTCTAGAAATACCGATCAGTTTAATAGCCTTGGAAACACTAGAAAATTCCTAAGTCGTAAATTACATCATAAAGTGAAAAAAAAACAACATAGTCTCCATATTCCACACTAAAATCCCTTCAGACTATCCCTGTAGGTCAGTCATAAAATAATTTTTTAGATCCTTGGAAAAATAAATCATAGTAAGGAGTGAGCTCAGATGCTCAGTAAAGATAACAATATAGCAGAAACTATCATAAATAATCATAAACATTCAAGGAAATTTATTACAAAAACCAAATCCTTTTAAACTTGAACTTTAGTATATCATGTCAAAAATAAAATGAAAAATGTCATTTCCTTATTCACATGGATATTCTATTAGTCGAATAATCACGTGCAACATCAATAACCACTTTCATAATGATGGAATGCATAATGCCACACTATCATAACCACATAATCAAGGCCTTGTTCCAATACTACAAATAATATTCTGTCAAGACCTTGTGCCAAGAAACTATTTTGTCTCATGAGACCTACTGATTCATCGAGGAGCTATAGCGGGCTCCACCCATCACTTACTAAGTCCAATTTATTCCTCATATGAATAGTTTTAAACCTAACATAAACATTCGTATTAAAACTAGCATACATAATGTCAATAATTTCTCCATAAACCATGAATGGTAAAAAAATAACACATCCTCAGTCAAACATATCAACAAAAGATTATTACAATATGGTAGTTTTTTATCATAATAAATCTACTTCAAATAATATTAAAATCCATCAAAGGATGTTGACATAGATGAAATAACAACTATTTGAGGGAAATGTATTTTTTTGAAATCATTTAAAAGTCATATAATTATAAAATAAAACATTTACATTGAAAATAATATTATATGTTTGTAAAGGAAGCTACGATGATTTTATTACGGCAGAAAATAGCCTCACCCACCGTATAAGTAAAAAAAGACATTATTACCTTAATTTTGTCGAAATGGTTAAAAAAACCTTATTTGGAAAATGATTGAAATATTCCTTTATAAACGTATTATAAAAATTCAAACAAGGGTATAAATTACATTAACCCATAGTCTATAAAATAATAACAATGTGTTGTAAATCCTTTTTAAGAAACACGAATGTGGATGATAAAGAGGTCTGTGTAGATACTTACATAAAAACAACCTCGGATAATAAAGAGATTGTGAAATTAACCCTTCCAATTTGGTAACATACGAAACATACACGCCATGAAAAAAGTATCATACAATGAATATGCAAATACACATAAATTAATTTGTACTACACAAAGAATGCAATTATGTTCAGTACAAACACCACACAAAAGGAAATAGTGACAATATAACATGAATATCAATGAAATAATGATTGAGATGATAACCCCATGCCTTGTACTTATCCTTGGTCAAGGTTAGGTTAACCACATGTATAATAGTGAAATAATAGTTATTAAATTATACAAGAATCATATACATTAATATGATATCATATTTGTTATTTTAACATTTCATTGTTAATAATATATTAGTATTATCGTCATTTCAGGTGTTAATAGATTTGTTTTCCTTTATATTATTTGTTATGTGAGTCATATTTGTTATGGATGGGATGTATAATATTCATATCTAGATTGATATAAAGTCTTTAAACATTATTTTTAATAATCTAATGAAAAATTGTTTTTAATGGATATCATGGGGGAAGGAATCTCATCGCGTTCGTGGAGACAGTAATCCGTACGTATGCACGAGTGACAATATCATTATTTTGATATTAAAATAATATATAATTGAATGGTATATAATATATAAAGTATAATTATCATGTTATATTTATTATTTACTTTAATTACACATCCTTATTATACCCATCCAAATAATAATGTATTGAATAACAATTACACCACAACGTGGAGACAGTAAGCCGTACGTATGCACGTAAGGTGACATGTCATTCAAAGGATGGTTTGAATAACGAATTTGGTTGTACCATATTTATGATAACAGAACATTAAATAGAAGATAATGGAGTTATAATTTTAGAATTGGAACAACAAAAAAGGAAGTGGAAGAAGAATGAAACTTGAAAGAGGAGATGAAATATTTACCTCTTCTTCAGGTTCTTCCTTTTGATTTGATCAAAAGAGCTCCATAGAGTGGATTTATAACTAAAGGATGGACACTAGGATGAATTTAGGATAGTTTATAGGGTATTTGGGCAGGGTTTGGTAGAGCCAAATGGCTTTGAGGGTGTGAATAAGAGAGAAGGGGGAGTTCCCTTTTATAAGAGGGGTGAGGGGCACCTTAGGAAAAGCAAGAATTATTATTTTATAATAAATTAATTTTCGGTTTTTAATGGCTAAAAAATGTATTATTTAAAGGATAAGGTTGGTATGGATCGAAATCCACTCAACCAATAGGTTTTAGATAGGTATAGGTAACTATATTACCCATAACATTTAGATTTAACTCTTTGTTAAATAGTTTTACATTTACCATGTCTCTTTGTATTTTTATATTATATGTTTAATAAACATACTATATACCTCCAAAATAACCCCAACTAGTTCCTTAATGATTCAAATATCATTATATAATTCTTTTTTCCTAACCTTATATTTTTAGGAATATTATATAAATTAATAATATATTATTTGTTTTAAAAATTCTTCTATATCAATTTAGGCACTATTTAATAATTGATTTTTGTTAAATTCATAAAATCCTAATTAATTTCAATATAAATTCATTTAATCAATCCCAAAATGTCATATTAACCAATAATTTTTTTTGATGGAATAAAAACTTTCAAATTGTATTTATTATAACATTTATAATACCATTTATTCGATTCTTTGATTAATATGGAAAATACTACATCATTATTGTGCAAAAAATAAATTTAATTATTCAATGTCTAAAAAATATAAATAAAATACGATTATGTAGGAAATCTAATTATATTTCTAATTAATATTTATAGTTGAAAAGATATCATAAATTACCCTATTTAAAAAAATTCTAAAAGATATATTCTTGTGTAATTATTGTATTTAGTTTAACTTAATTAATATAAAGTGTAATTGTTACTTACATGTGGCTCCATGGGGTTCCAAAATCGACCCAAAGATGCCCATGGTCCAAAATGTATCATCCAATAAGGTTACAAAACGTTTTAGGGTAATTTAATAATATTATAACATTATTATTTACCCTTATTTACCATATTTACCCTTTAACCATGGTAAATAAAATATTTACTGATGTAATTATTCAAAATGACTAAAAATAAAATATAACTATTTACACAATTTAGACTTCATAATTCTAAATATGGAATCAATTTTTCTATATTCAAAACACATAAGTGGCATAAATTAATTTAATATTATTTCCCATTTTCAAGACAAAAAGTGTGTTTTTTAATAAATAATAACTACCAAAAGAATGACACATGTTTATATATAGTTTAAATGTGAAATAATGTCCAACATCAAACATTGTATTAAATGGTAAAAATATATTCTTATTATACATCAAAACCACTCAATAGTATAATTTATCAATATAAATAATATAGATTAAAAAAGTTGTTAGTAATTAAAGTTTAGTATTTTTCACTATTCATCAAAAATTGGATGTTCTCAGAAAATTACCAAAAAATCACCCTAAGATAATTTTGATATTATGAATCCAAAAATGAAGTCCATTTTGAATGATAAAATTTATAAAATATCAAAAGGTGGATATCACTATTCATAACAGTTAGTTTGATTGGTTCTGGTGTGTGTTAGAACTCGAAGTGAAGTACACCACATGATATTGTATTATTCGAAGAGAAATGTACAATGGAGGCTTGGGGTGTTAAAACATTAATATATTAAACCTGAAAAATAACCTCGAATGTTCATCATAATCCAGTCCATAAATAGTTAACCTTATGACTCCTCCTAACTTTTTTAAAACAAATTTAAATCCCAAAAATTCATATTATTTAATAACATATTTTCCAATATTAACCTTAACATTTATCCCCAAACAACATGAAGTGGATAATATTGTCACATACCAAACCTGTAAATACTATAACCACATATTCTCCTAAAAGATGATAAATCAGTCTAAAAATAAATTTATTCTCCATAAAACCTCAAGGAAAACATACATTATTCCTAACATTAACTCATTAAAATATATTCTATAAATATAAAAAATACAATAATCTTCATTGAAGGTGACTTATGTTACCACATTCTCTAAAATAATTAATGAGAAAATAGAATAGAATAATCCTTATATGTTTCATGATTCTTATAACAAGAATACCATTGATAAAAATAATTCTACAAAATTATTGTCGAATCTCAGTTTATAAACATTTGAATCATTCCATTATCTTTTAATATCATTAACTAGTCTTTATCAACTCAATTTTTAATTCCTCTTTGCATTCGTATTTTCTTTTTATTCTCTTCATAAACAGTATGAAAACCGTTTCTCTTATACCCTTTGGGATCCACTTCTTGATATTTCACCATATGACATCAATTTTAATAATTCCAATTTATTTCACATATAAAACAGTCATCATTTATGATACCATCGTGAAACCATTCTTTTTATACATTGTGTTAATAAAAAATTTCATTTTATTCATGGAAATTAATTTGTCTATTTCCTTTTAGACACCAAGAAATTAATCCTTTCATCTCAGAAATTTCCTTGATTGATTTTTATTACATTCTAGTCATGTAGGAATGTAAAATTTTCCTTCCACCAAGGTATTCATAAAACTCCATTTTTCACTTATTATGTGTGTTATGAATATCACATATGTTATGGTTGTTAAAAATATAATGAGACAACAGATTATGAATAATAACAACATTTTGTATTCTATCTCCATTTCATTTTATTTATCATGAGGCCAAACAATCAATTGTCTATCACATCTAGTGTTAACATAATTCCACATAGTTCCATCCATTTCCTATGACCAATATTCATAGTGTGAGAAACATTAATCATAATTAGTAATCATGAAATCATGAAAAATTTATCATAGGATATCTAAATCACGACACCATATTTTTACTATTTGATTCCATATGTTTAATCTAGGCCATCTATGATCATTATCAATTGAAATACTTCATAATGGTCTATAATTGAAATTTGATTTAACCCATTCATATCCTCAAGCATTTCAAACAAGGTGCATAGTAAGGGAAAACTCACCATTCAAATGAATGATTTTCAAGGTATACTCAACCAACATTTTTTGAGGTTATTACTTGTATATGAATCTATTCCAATACCACATTAACATGTAGTTTCTATGTAGGTATTTATTGCTATGAAATTCAAATAATGTATTCCTTACCAAGACACTAGAATGTTATTGCACACTTATTCTCATCCTTAGGGTTCTCACAAATGTTTACAAATTCTAAATATACAAATATGGACTAAAAATTTTATCTAATATTATATATAATGACCCAACATTTTTATAATTATTTGGTAGGATAGTTAGATCACTGAGAGGGGGAGGAGTGAATTAGTGATACCTTTTTCTTTTATGTTTCATTCTTAATAAACAACCTTCTCCTCCTACTAAAGATTGATTTCCCTTATGAAAAAAAAATCAAACACACATCCAAAGAAAAAATTATTTTAAAGTTTCACTATTACATAACAATATCTACATCCTTGGTATGGTATAGAAATAATCCAATACTAGACAATCATCTTGAAAACAATCTTTTTGTATTGAAAAAAAAAACGAGTAGGATATGACCTTACACACATGTAAATCTATGATCAACATAACAGAGCATGTGCTAAAAATAAAAAATAATGAACTATAAATGTTTTTAACAAACTTGTTATGGTTATTAATGATCGAACTTGAGAAATATGTTCTTTAAATTTTTCTGTTCACATTTTTTCCCTAAAGCTGGTGATAACTTCTTTGACATTGTAATGAAAACACATTCCAATTTTCCTGTATGATTACCAAGTTGGAATTTCATAATATGATAATATCACACTATCAGAATATTATTGAGACATTTATGATCAAAATATATTTTTATTTGTAGAGAATCCCTTAATATTTCAAACAAAACAAAATTACAATCTGAATACGATTCTCAGCTGGATAAAATTCCAAAATATATATGATTATCAAATGTATATGATTTAAAACTGAATATTATTCCCAACTAAATATGATTACCAGTTGAATAAAATTCCCAGCTTAATATGACGTACAACATAATATGATTCCCAATAGAATATAATTCACATATGAATAAAATCATTTATCTTCTCATTTCTTCTTCTATTCGGAAAAAAATCTTCAACAAATTTCAATACATAAACTTCTTCTCCCTAAAAATTTATAGATTCTACCTTCTCTTTGATAAATAGTACATCTACATCAGAAAGTACAAAGTACTTTCGCTATTATAGGTTCCTAGAAAAGGAATGGTGGGGATTCAGAAAATTCTTACCACTAAAAAATTACCTTAAATCCAAAATTCTTATAATTTATGATGAATTTATGTCTTTTTCAAAATTTCTCAACTCTTCTAGGACCATATAAAATAATAAAACAAATTCCTCTTCTGAAATTATTTAATAAAATCTGGCCCAATTCTGATTCACCATTATTATTTACCCTCTTAAAATTTTATGTTATAATTCTCAATTATGATTCTCTATTACGATTCCCAATTATGAATCTCCATTAGGATTTTCCATTTACGAGTCTCTAGTATTATTATCCAATTTGGTTTTCCTAGTATGACTACTATATTTTGATTATCCAGTATGATTTTCTTTAGTATGTTTCCCAATATTATTTTATAGTATGATTTATTCAGTACGATTCCCCAATATTATTTTCTTAGTATGATATCATTAATACATTTTCTCTATATGATTTTATTCCATATGATTCTATAATATGTTTTTATTTAACAGGACTTCGTCAGTAAAACTTATAAGTAATATTTTCCAATATGATTTCCCAATATGATTTTCATCATCGTGATTCTTTAGTATCATTTTCTCAGTATGATTTCGTCAGTATTATTTACCTGAAAAATTTTATTAAGTATGATTGTTCAGTACAATTTTTTCAGTGTGATTTTTTTATCATGGTTTCTGAATACAATTTTCTCAATAAAATTTATTTATTATAACTCTTCTATTCGATTCCCCTGTACTATTTTCCCAGTAGAATTTTTTCAATACAACTCAAATATAAGAATAAATAGATATCTTCAATTATCTTATAAATTTTGAAAAAAGTGCTCTCATATAGATTGACTTGAGACAGAAAGGGTTCGAATGCAGAAAATTCCTTATTCAATAAACATTAACTTGTATGCATGAATTACTGTAAGTATTTAATTACGTTGAAGATCCTAATAGCATATTCCGAATTATAAAGTGATTTCTTATAACTTCGCATTATTTTGGAAACTAATGATAGAAAATCATCATCATATTTTTATATACTCTATAATAAATCTGATTATCTTCCTCATTCTGATCAAAACCTCATTAAACCTTGAAACTCAATATGATCAAGAACCTCATTATGATTAGAAACTCATTATGATCAAAAAATAATTGTCATTAGAACATCATTATGATGACCTTTCATAAGAACTGTGAATATAGTTTCCTGAATATTATTATTTCTTACTATCAATAAAATTTAAAAGGGGAGGTGATTTCTTGTTCCTTGAAAAAAATGATAACATATATATATAATCAACTTTTTAATACTCCAAAAAAACATTCATCATTAACTTCTGACTTTTATCAAAATCGCAACACGTTAGATCATATAACTCATAACAATTTGATGGATCCGATTCTCATTTTCTCAAATAACCACAATCTAAATTTCCATTATTTTTCCTAATATACTCTTCTACATAACATATTAATCTATTGACCGAAAATAAAACCATCACAGAACATGGGCCTGAAAATATCCCCCATTGCGTTTGTTGTTAATATCCATATCAATACCTATCAATCAATTCTAAACAGTATCACTTGTTGTTTTATTTTCTCATTGTATCTTCTTTCTAACCATTTCTTTATTAGTCCCTCTATTTCTTATCTCTCCCACTTATTGACAATCAAATTCAAAGGGACCGTCATGAAATTTCTTTCACTTATTGAAAATTTATATCATTCCCAAGGGTTGAATATTATTTATGATAACATAAGTATCACATATGTTTCTTAAAAAAAGACCCTTTAACTAAAAAACGATATGTTTATTCTAGATAAACCATTTTAGAAAATAACAGTGTTTAATCAAGGTCATCAATGATGTCCCTGACACAACATTCATGTAATAAATTTTCATGTTTCCTTCAATAATATCAGGACTAGAGAAATATTTATAAGAATTTATATAAAATAAAAGTAACCTGAACCCAAATCTACATTCAAATTATATAGTTTAGATTTGTAAAAACACAACTAATCAGAAATTAATATTTTTTGTAACCTCATTACTTTCATTAGTAAGAATTGTATGAGACTCTTCAACTCTAGATTCATTATTTGTACTCCTCCAATTGAATGTTAGTACATTATACAGTGATTTTTGGAATAATGAGGAATATCATTTGTGACATAGAAGAAACCATCGAACTAATATTATCATAAAATTATTGACTTTTTCTTATTTTACATGGATTTTTCATTGGATGTTCCTTATTCCTTTTGTTAACGCTTCTCAGATTTTGTAAAAACATTCTTATTATCCATAGCATATCATGATAAGGATGTCTACATGTAGTCAAATTTTATAATATATTTGTTAGAATAATTTTTTAACATCATCCCCATGTATTCTTCTTGAGTTTGAATGACAGTCAAACAAATTTATGTAACATGCACATCCTTCTCACATCCCTTGCCTTTTTTTGACTTCTCAAATAATGATATGTAGATATAGTTTTATTAAAAAATTTAAAAATTTCTGAAATATTTTTCTTCCTCTTTAATTAAGCTGATTTTTTACGTCATCCTTATTTATAACCATTTTTATTTATTCTGGACAAATAACTAAGCACTATTTATAGAAAAGATCATCTGTTTAACATTCCCATCATTCAATTTATTCTTCTCAAAATTATTCCAAACACGATTCTTAGGATTATTACATCGAGAGGAGTGACTCCCCCTCAAATTTTTCATTCAATATAAAATGGAATAGTTAAAATATTAATGGATAGAGAAACACATATTTTCCATGTATCCTAATCAACAAAAATTCCAGTAATACCCAAAGAAAAAAGAAATTCTTCTAACGTTTTCATACTGTCTAGAATTGATGACATGGATGGACATACTTTTAATCTTTCATAAAAAATAATTGATGACCACCAACCATTATTTTATCAACATAATACTGCCTTTTAATATTTATTTATATTTTATCCTTTTGAAAAATAAAGTAATAGAATTTTGTTTGGAAATAGGATTTTTAGAAACTTCGGACTTGGCGACTTTGTCTGTGTGACCATGTAAATATCCTACCCCAATTTCCTCGTAACAAAAACATTTATAGATTTATTTTCAATCATTAAAAGTATATTTATTTATCCTTCTCATGTCTATCCTTACAATAACATTCAAAAACATCAGATATTGAATAAAAAACACTTAACCATCTTTTCAAATTTACATTTTTTTCATTAAAAAATCCACATGATCTTCTTTTTCCTACAACTTTACATCCAAATGTTCATTATAATTATTTTATATATTTACAAATTTATTAAAATAGTAAATCTATTCTAGTAAATTGACATCATCATCAAGAATCAATTCTTGATTGTTAGTTTAAAAAACAATACTTTTCTACTTCTGGATTTATTTCATATGCTCCCCAATCTTCCTCAGACATTATTTCAATTAGTATTTATAATGAAATTTAAGTTGAGTTAGTTCTTCTTCAAAAATGATTCTTCTGAAATCATCATTTTAAAATGTTGTAATTGAAGTATTCTCACAAAAATTCATCATGGATTTTTTTTTGGATTCATATTCACTGTAATCATCTTATTCCAAAAAATTTAATTTATTTTTAGAATATATTCTCTCATTAACTATTTCTATAAATAGGTTTTATTCCTAACCATTTTTAAATTGTTCAATGTCATCATCCATAAATAAAAAATATTATCCTTTTGGATTTGGGGAACTTATTACCATTAATTTTGGAAAAAAATATCTTTATCAACCTGTTTCTTCTAAGATCTTCTTGGACTTCTTCATTCTTCAATAATTTTTTCTTCATCACCTCTTTGAGGAATATTTTTAAAAAAGTGCCCAACATCTCCATAAAAGGTTTTTAAATGAAATATTCCTATTATATATTCCTTTAACATTTTATTATTTTTAAAAAACAAGTATACAATTTCATCAAATTTTTTACATACCTCATTTTTAGATTCTGAGTTAGCTGGATCATCATCCTCAGGAACCTTATAAAAATTTTATATCTGGGGGTTTTGAATTAAATTTCTCCATAATATTTTTTCCCATCCTAAAATTTTAGCTTCTCATATATTATGTAATGAGGGAACTATAAAAATCATCCAAGGTTAATGTATCAAGATCTCTATATTCAGAGGATGAAACATTTGGATCAAAAAGTTTATGAATAATAATCATGATCGTTACAATAATATTAGAATATTCTATCTTTTTACCCAGACAACTTATAGTGCTAATAATTTCACTCTCCTCGGTAAAGAATTCATCAAAGTATTCATTATCACCAATAATTATATCATCATACATTAATCTCTATATTTGTACCTGTTTATTTTTCAATAAATTTTTTTTTCAGAAATATTGTTCAACTTATCAAAGATAACAATGGAAGCGGAACCTCCTTTTACTCTATGAAACTCACTTTAAAAAAGTGATGAAAATAAAACATTATTATATCTTCCACCATTCCCAATGTTTTCCTTATCAAAATTTATGAAAGGTTCATTCTCAATAGGATGAGGAAACCATTTTTAACTGATATTAAAACATCAATCCCATGGAGTGTATTATATGAGAGTATTCTTCATTTCTAGATATGAAAATTCATATAATATTTGATCAGAATCCCCTGATTTTTCCCACAACTCAGATTATCCCTCACAACATCTTCATCAAATCATCATCATAGAATAAAATATGGATGCATTCTATGATAGATCTTTTAATTACCGAAGTATAATTATTGCATCAGTATGAGGGGGAGGAGTGAATCAGTGTTATATTTTTCTTTTATATTTATTTCTTATGAAATATCATTTTACTTCTACTAATTATTTTGTTCCCTGATGAAAACAAATCAGACACACATCCATTGGAACAGACAAATTTACAATGATCATTATTCAATAAGAATATTGATGTCCATGGTATGGTATAAAGACAATAAAATACCACAAAATCCACTAGAAATCAATCCATATGTGTGGAATACAATGAGTATAATATGGAATTATAGTGGTGTATATCAATGAACAATATAATAGAGATTGTTCTTCAAATAGAACTAAATGATATAAGAATGTTTTTGTTACAAAAATGTTACGCTTCCACTTGGTCATCTATGAAAAAAATGATCTATAAATAATTTTACTAACTTCATTACCTAGAAGTCATAATGAACATCTAGGAAATTATAATAAAAACACAATCCAATTTATTAGTACAATTCTGAAGTCCTATTTTCTAAATATGATAGTATTAATTTGTAATAATACAATTAAGACAATTCTAAACCACTTCTATCTTGAGTTTGGAAATCCCAGTACAATTCCAAGATAAATATGATACTCAGCTAAATACAATTCCAAAATAAATATGATTCCCATCTGATTATGATTCCTAGCTGAATACAATTCCAATATGAAAAATATCTTGTCTCTCATCCTTTATTGTTCTATACAGAGAATCATCTTCAACAAATCTCAATTCAAAATCTTATTCTCCCTAAAAATTTGGATCTTCTCCCTCTTATGAAATGATCAGTACATCAGCTTTACAAAGTATAATGTAAATTATCTTTTATTGGATCCCTAAAAATGATTGAGTGGGTTTCATGAAATGTGTCCCACTCAACCAAATTTATATTAAATTCTTACTTTATTAAAGTTAGGATGAATTTTTGACTTTGTAAAAACATCTCAACTCTTTTAGAACATTATTTAATTATCTAAAAATATCATCTCTCTTCTAAATTTCATTAAAAACATCAATCTGATTCTGATTATCCATTACAATTTTACCATTAAAATTCATTTTTTTGATTATCCATTACTAATCTACATTACGATTATACATTATGATTTTCCCATTAGGATTCTCCAATATAATTATCCAGTACTATTTTTCGAGTAAAATTTCTGTAGTTCAATTCTCTTATATGGATTTCATCACTACGATTCCAGTACTTTTTTTCATTATTATTTTTTAGTATGATTCCCCAGAACAATTTTATCAGTATGATTGCTTCAGTATGATTTCCAATTATGATTTTCTTCAGTATTATTCTCCAGTATGATCTTCTTTGTATGATTTATTCTTTATAATTTCCCAGTACTATTTTTTAGTATGATTTATCTTTATGATTTTCTTCAGTATGATTATTTAGTACAATTTTCATAGAATTATTTCATCATTTCAATTTACCAGTATGATTTTTTTGAATGATTCTTAAATTTTATTTTATAAGTCCAATTTTTAGTTAGATTTCCTAGTACATTTTTTTCAAAATGATTTCATAAGTGTGATTCTACATTACGATTCAACAGTACTATTTTCCTATTATTTTTTTGTCTGTACCACTCACATATATGAAGAATTGGAAAAATTGAATCTTCTTAATAATTATGAATAAGTTGTTCTTATACAGATGTATATGAGACTGAAAGGATTCAACTTTATAAACATACATATTCAATAAACTCCAAATTCTAAGCATGACTTATGTAATGAATTTTATTATGTTGAGGATTAGTGTAGCATCATATTACGTATATTAAAAATTATTGAAACTTCCCATTCATCTAAGAACATAATTTATTTACATCTAAACCAACTGTGTCTGAATACGATTGAAACTACATTGACTCCACTTTTATTTTATAAATAAATCATAACATGTTTTATAACACACTTATGATTTGGGAGGAATACAAGATGGAGAAGCATCATTATTTTTTTATCAACTCCAAGAGAAATCTGATTATATTCCTAATTCAGAATGGAACCAAATTATGATACGAAAATCATTACCCTCAAAACTTCATTGTGGTAGTAAATTTATTATGCTCAAAAAATCATTTCGTTCAGAACATTAATTGGTTTAATTTTATTTATAATTGTCATTATTATTTCCTGAATATGATTATTGAGTTTAATCACTAACATTTATAAAGATAATTTTTATTGTCTTAGACCTCCATTATCTATTACATTTTCAACATCAAGTGTTCAGTATTTTCTTAATGATTATGGTGGCTCATATCACGAGTTTTCCAATTTTCTAGGTTTTTGATCTGTTCATGACTCATGTTGTTTGTGTTGATGAGTCTGGGTGTTGGTGTTGGTGAGACTGGTTGTTGGTGTCGGAGAGTCGAGATGTTGGTGTCAGTGACTCAAGGAATTGTTGTAGTTGATTCATGGAGTTAGTGTCAGTGAGTCAGGGTATCATTGTTATTGAGTCAAGATATCGGTGAGTTAGGACATTGGTGTCTATGACTCAAGGAATTAGGGTCAATGACTCATGGTGTCAGTTTTGATGAGTCTGGGTGTCAGTCTTGGTGAGTCAAGGCATTGGTTTTGGTCAGTCATAGAATCAGTGTTGGCGACTCACAGTGTCAATCTTAGTGAGTTAGGGAATTGGTGTCGGCGACTCAGGGTGTCGGTGTCGGTGAGTCAGGGTGTCAGTGAGTTAGGCATTGGTAGGTCACTCTAGTGACTCATCGTTGATGGATTGAGGGCGATGAATCACACTTTGGTGACTCACTATTGATGTCGGTGACTCATTTCCCATTTTACTAGTTTATCCAGTTTCTCCCCTCATACATTTTATTTGACATAACACAAGGTTAAAGCCTTAGTGGTACATTTCTAATGGTGTTTCAATGGATATGAATTATATATTTAATATCCTAATCCTTAGGGGACTTAGTGATATTAAAACTGCATAATCTTGACAACAATCACATGTTAATTTCTTTTGAAACTCTTTCCCATACCATTAAAATATGATATAGCCCTTGTGAAATGAGATATTCATTTCCTTTTATTATTTCATTTTCTCTAGGCACGCCTATAGCCTTCTCTTCTCATGGAGTCACCTGTTGTATTTTAGCCATCGATAAAATTTACTTTAGAGGGTTTTCTTAGTGTTCTCCAACATCTCTCCCAACCCTATGATTTTTGACACAAGGAATAGTAATCGATCATATTTTCTTCAAACATGGGATTTTACATCATCTATTGTTTAATTGTGTATTACATGAGGTGGGAATGGAATTTATTTGTGAAAAATTCTAAAATCAATCCTTTCATAAAGATGAATACTAATGTGAACTTGTTAATGGGATGGGGGTGTATTGATGTTGATCGCCAGTTTTATTTAATATCTTGGTTGATGTTGTGATCGATTATGGCCACATGTCTTATGAAAATTATGGTCATTAGTTGTCTTTTTCTATGCATGGGTGACGCTTTATAACTATAGTTGTTTCCTTTGGAATAATTGGTGTAAATATAAATTTGATTAATCCCTTATACTCATTAAAATAAAATGAATTCCCCATTATGAATAACCATGTGTGATCACCCCTATTTATCAAAGTGTATTTAAAGAACAATTTTTACCAAATCTGAATACATCATATTTGATTGGTTGGCATTGCGATGTGTTATATTGGTTTTTGTGTCTTGTGTGGGTTTTTTGGTGATACTATTGGGAGAACAGTTGTGGGTACATGGGTTGGAAGAGGGTTTTGTCCTGTGAGTTGGTTTGTTATGTTTGTGCAGTGGGGATGGTGTTTTAGTGGTGGTTGTTGTGGGAGTTTTGTATGAGTTGGTGCATGGGGATTGATGGTATCTCAGTTTGATAGATTTTTTGATTGTGGAATGGATAGAATTTCTATTTAGTTGGACTACATCTAGAAAGTTGTTGGTAATTGGGAATACAAGACTATGTTGTGTTATGATTCCATGTTTATGAGTGTTCTTGATGTGGTTTTGTTGTGAAGTGGGGATATGGTGTCTAGTAGTGAGAGTATGATTGATCAGGATAACTTTGAATAATGACAGCTGGCAGTGGTTTAAAATGTGTCTAGGAAAGGGGGGAGGTAGTGGAATTTTAGGCTTTCGGTTATTTGTTGTCTTTATGAATGTGTATTAAATTTGATTTATTTACTTAGGTACCTCCTTCCTTGTTTTCCTTATCAATGTTTATTGGATTTTAGACTTAAAAAAATAGTTGATGATGTGTTATTTTTATCTTCCAAAGTATGTTTGGAAAAAAATAAATAAATAAATATATTGAATGATAATACAGAAATAAATCTGATTATGTGAACTGTTCGGGTGGTACGTTTGGTTGTGGCAGTTGTATGGATGGGCATGTAGGGTTAGCAGCAAGGGTAGTTTTTATGTGTGGACTAACAATATGTTTGGAATCCCATAGGATGGGATTATTTTTTTTATAAAAATATGTATAAACATTTTGTTCTTTATATTTTATATACCCACCTCACCCATGTTGAGCACAATATGCCAAACACCACAATTGCTATGGTGGAGGGTGTCTTTACCAACATTTCAGTGGGAGGATGGGTGGTTGGTTAATGAATTAACCCAACTCCCTATTCAAGGCATTTATCACCCAGGTTTTTTCAAGCATGTTGTAATGGCTTGAGGTTTATTAATGGATGTACGGTGTTGGTTGTGTGAGAGGTGGTCTGTTTCCAAGGTATCATTTGGATGAGGCCCCGATGTTTTCGAGAATAATGTAGTATGTGAGAGGCTTAGGTGTTTGTGTGATGGATGTGTGTGGTTTTCATCTAGGTGTGTTCATGTATGTTTTGACAATGGGGCTTGTGGAAGATCATTTTAGAGTTTGTACATTCGTAATTAGGGAAGACTATTTAACAATTGGGAACTGGTGTGGCATACTAAAATAAAAATGTGATTATTATATTACATTGCATGAATTGAATTAATTTTTGAGCATGACTTTGTGAGGTTAAGGTGGTTATTATACCTTGTTAGGTTCTTTTGGAGTGTGTTGTTTTCTTAGTGGGTTATTAGTAAGCCTCTCCCACTTGGGAACAAGTGACTCTTGTATTTTTCCCAACTAAGTATACTTGTATCCTCAACCTAAAAATTTAAAATTGTTCTCAGGTTTCCAGGGAGATTATGTGGACAGTGCTGGACTATACTAGCTCGAACATTGGGGATGGTTGATGTGTCACTTTTTAGTTTTTTTTTTATTTACATTAGAGTTTTTATTATATTTATAACAGTTCTACTTTAATACATGAATGTGGGATGGATTTATTTTCATATATATATATATATATATGTGTGTGTGTGAGTGTCTGTTGTAGTTGGTGAGGTTGATACATTTTGTCTCTCGATATCAGTTACTATAAAAAGGTTAATGAACCACATTTTTATGAGATTTATGTACCCTTGGTGCCGGTCTCCACTGAGGGCCAATAGGAGGTGGGACTTGGGGGGGGGGTCAATATATCACCATAATCATGCGGAGGGATGGTCTATACAACTTTATATTCCTTCCCTCATCTTGAATAAGGTGGGTCATGATAGAATGGTATCGTAGGGACGTTTAGAGAATGGATGGAGTTTTTATTTAGGCACAATGAGGATTGTATGGGATTATAGGGAAAATTTGTAAGATGATCATGGTGTGTGACATATTATAGGGATTTCTGGAAAATACATGGGATTTTAGCCCCCCCCCCCCCATGATCTGATGTAAGGACCCTAAGCTTATCAAACAACTATGTGAGGCTACACCGTTTTCGGGGTAGATACCCTAGGAATCATACATGCATCATAATGAAATGGCTTCTTGTTTTTTTTTTGAGTTTTCATGAATTAAAATGAAAAATGAGTCAAAATGAATTCTAAAAAAATTATATACTACCCTGGATTAATATTTCCTTGATTTCCTTTCAGCTATGGATCCCGAATTTCATTTTCATGTGGTACGAGAAGTGGAGGGTCAGCAGGCTGACCTGGTTGAATAGTGGAGGGTTGACCTAGTGGTGGAATAAAATCAGTTGTAGAATACTCTTTATGCATTCCAGTGATAGATGCTAGGAAATTATGGGGGTAGTGTCTTAGAAAAAGAGATGAAGAGTTGTCTTGAGGAGTCAATGATCACTTTCAGCTTGATTAGGTCTCCGACATAGTACCGGGTTCCACTTACGGTGAGCTAAATGGGGTGAGCATTGCATCAACAGTTCATGATTTACCACAGGGATTTAAAGGAGACTAAGGTTTCATGTAAAAAAATTGAGAATGAGTTTGGGAAAGATATCATTTCTTCCATGATAAAGAATTTGAAGAGGAATTAGATACTCTCCCTCTAGTGGGGGAGTTTGTTAGTGAGGATATTGGGGATAAACAACAAGGATCTCCTATGAATTCCTCCATATCTCTTCATTATGAATTTTCTCTCTTCACTCATCTGACATAATTAGAGGTTCATAAAAATGCTATTTTGCGGGAAATGATTCACTCCCAAGGAGTTCTATCATGAGAAGGAGTTCTACCAAGTTCTTCAAAGGGGATGGTAGTCAGCAAAAAGTCTCTAGCTTCTAGGTCTTCCTAGTTTCGCCCAGTGGGGATTCGGCCCCATTAGATTTAGTTTTTTACCCTCTATCTCTCACCCTATTCACATGGGCTAGGGGATGAGGTGTTTGTCACGTGGATGCATTGGGAAACTCTATGGAAAGTTCCGAAATTTTTCATAGTATGGTGGAGCTGGGTAGGTCATTGCCCACCTTAGTAGAAGTTTCCAGCCAAGCCTTTCTATCTGTAAAGACCATAGAACCCTGCTCAACTAAGAGCAGACTGTGTCGGAGAAGGATGACCTTAGGGTTCTCCTTAAGGACCTCGACCAGGGCATGGTCTGGGAGGCAGCTGATTGATGAGTGGTAGATGATCTAGGCCTAGGTATTGTCACATTGTAGAACTAGTAGTTCCAGCATGGATGGAGATCATTGGTGGTACGATCAGTTTGTTTAGTATGATTTATTACACCTTATTAGATTTGGGAGATTCTCACTAATTCTTTTCACCTAGTAATTATCATTACATGGGACTATAAATCAAGAAGCATTTCATTCCCCTTGTGTTGATCACACTAGTCAGATGTTAGACCAGCTTGGTTGTTGTTTCTGGGGATGTTGACTAAAGTTGGGGCCACATCAGTTCAGTGAGGATCAATTTATGCTACATATGTAGCCATATTACATAATATTTAGCATCGATTGGTTTTAATCTATGCATTCTATTATCTTTTGACTTCATATAAGAGTCATGTTTTATGACGTAGGAGGACAACATGTGGCTTTTGAGGGAAAGTGGAGTTGTTAAATGGGAAGACGACACATGGAGCCTCTTCATTCCTTGATAGTATAGTTGTTAGTGGGATCTATTTATAATGAGGTGGTGGAGGTTTCATGGGTTGTTATAGAATTAATATATGTTTCCCTAAGAAGGTTGTCACTCTACCCCCTCGACATGATGTTGAGTATGATATAGACTTACAACCTGGTGCAAGTACGATTTTGATTGCACATTATTTGATGGAGCCTTCTGAGTTGCTGGAGTTACATATTTATATTGATGATCTAATGATGGAGGGTTTCATCTGACCTATTGTGTCACCGTGGGGTGCTCCAGTGGTGTTTTTGAATAGAAAAATAGTGTTTTAAGGTTGTACATAAACTACTAGATCCTGAATCAGGTAACATTCATGAACGGTTACCCCCCCAAGGAATAGGTGATCATTTTTACCATATGGGGTGAGTGAGTTGGTTTTCCAAGATTGATCTATGGTCTTGATTTCACATGTTGAGGGTGAAACAAGGTGACATCCTAAAGGCTACATTCTAGTGTAGGTAGGGACACTTCGCATTCATATTTATTCCATTTTTTTGTTGTGAATGCACTATTTGTGTTCATGAGGCTCATAAACTCCTTCTTTCATGAGTTCCTGGACTGATTGTTCATTGAATTCATTGATGACTGCCTAATCTACTAGATTTCAGAGGAGGATCATGTCGAGCATCTCAATACTATCATAAAGGCCCTTATATAGTACCATATATATTGAAATCCATCCAATTGCAGGTTATAGGTATGGGAGGTCCACATACATGGACATGTGGTGTCTCAGTTGGGTGTTCTAGTGGACCTATCAAAGGATAAGGTAGTCATTTCCTAGGAAGAACCTAAGAATGTGGGTTAGGTTCATAGTTTTCTCAACATGGAAGGCTAGTAAATGATATTTTTACCTGATTTCTCTTAGGTAGTGGCTCCAGTGATGGCTCTGAAAAAAAATGACCATGTTGTTTTGTGGGGAGAGCGGTTTTAGGAAGCATTCAGCTATCTGAAGGGTAATTTAGTTAGTACACCAGTGGTCAGGATTCTAGATTAATGGGTTATGTGAGAGGTCATTAATGATGTTGCACATCTAGGATTAGGGTGTGCGTGGATGTAGTGAAAGGGAATGATCTCCTTTAGATCTAGGATGTTATTCCCTCCAATAACATAACTATTCCACTTGTGATATGGAGATAGATATAATCATGTTATAAATAATGATTTGGTGAAATTACCTCATTGGGGAGCATATTGTGGTCTTCACGGATCACAAGAGCTTAAGGCACATCTTTTTACTATGAGATATGAATGAGAGACAGTGAATCTGTATATAGATTCTCTAGCATTATGATTTTGAGATCTCTTACACCTCAAGGAAGGGAAATTTTGTGGTTGATTCTTTGAGAAGGATGTCTCAGAAGTTGGTATTTCAGGATTCTGTTGATGTTTAGAGATAAATGGAGGAGTTGGCTTCCTTGAAAATAGATGCAAGAATGGATGGTGGGAATGGTTCATATTTAAAATGATGGTATGATCATACCTTAGGTAGAAGGTGGAGGATTCTTAGTTGGGAGAATCAGAGATGGAGGTGATGCATGATTTCTTTGATCGGGTTGATGCTCTAGAGGGATGGCCAGAGGATAGTCTAAAATGTATGTTGATCCATTGAAAGATATTTTTTCTAGTGTAGGTAGACGAGGATGTTCCTAATGGGGTATATAGATCACCTCAATTGGTACACCCTGGTGTTTCCAAGAGGTACTGGGGATTGAGAGAATAGTTATGGTGGCCACCGATTAAGCGGCTAGTTGCGAAGTTTGTGGAAAAGTGCTTGGTGTGACAACATGTGAATGCTATGAACCATGTTCTCAGTGGTTGTGTTCAACCCCTAAAAGTTCCTTAGTGGAAGTGGGATTACATATCAATGGATTTCATAACAGGATTACCCAAGGATTTGGGAGGATGAGATTCTATTTGGCTAGTAGTGGACCAGTTAAGAAAATTGGATCACATCATAGCGATCAATGAGTCAAACGTAGTAGATTAATTATCACAAATATATATGGATGAGGTGGTTTAGATTCATGGGGTTTAAAGACCCATTATCTGGGATCAGGATACACATTTTACATCATGAGTCTGTAGGGGATTTCATCATGATTTTGTGACAGAGTTATGCCTCAGCACTACTTTCCACCATTAGAAAAATGGATATATAGAGAGGACCATCATTATATTGGATGACATGTTATGGGAAGGTGTTCAAGACAATAGTGTGTCTTGGGTGTGATTGTTTACCTTGGTATTGGTTTTTACAATAATAGATATTACTCTTCCATTAGCATGGCTCCATTAGAAGCTCTCTAAGGGAGTTTGTGTCTTTCACCCTTGTGCTGGTCATAAGTTTGGGTGAAAGTTGTTCTTCATTCAGACGTGTAACACCCCAACCCCAAAATCCTAGATCTAGTGAGTTATTTTTATACATTGGCACAGTAACAATTAATCATCTCTCGATGGACCAATCAGTTTAGAAGCCTTTCAAAATTGGTTACATACATAATCATTATGTCATAATTTCTAACATAAAACATAGTATGAATAATCCTTTGATCACCCCATTATTCCTCTAGTATAACCCTACATATCAATCATAAAACACATCTTGGAATCCTAGGAAAGTAAAATATAAAAAAAGGGGTGAGGTCAAGTGCTCAGTAAGGATAAAAAATATTGTAGATGAAATCATAATTTAGTATAAACATTCAAGGAAAGGTATTAAACTAAAACATGACTTTTAAACATAATCTACAGTATAATATTGAAAGAATAAATCTAATAATTCATTCTAAAATTTCACATGGATATTCTACTAGTCTAATAATCATATGAAATATCAATAACTAATCTCATAATGATAGAATCCATAATGCTGAACATATAAAAAATACTAATGAGGTCGTAACCAACACTTCTAAAAATAAATGGTTATGGCTTCAAACAGATTCATATCTGAAAATACATGCACAAGGAACCAACCAAGTCCATATTTAGTTTGTCTCAATAGACCAACCGATGCATTGAAGGTCTACATTAGGCCCCATCCATCACATACAATTTCCAATTAATTTCTTTTATGAAATGTGTGAAACATAACATAAACAATATTATTAAAACTACAATACAAAATGTTAATTCTTTAACCATTAACCATTAATTTTATAAAAATAGAACATCCATAGTCAAACATATCTTAACTCATTAAATAAAATATGGAATACTGTATTGTAATAAATCAACCTTAATTATGAATAAAATACAATAAAGGATATGGATGTAGATGAAAATAATCTGTAAAACACTTTGAATGAAATATCACATCTTTTATTGAAATCATATAAAAGTCATACAATTTATAAAAGATGTAATTGAAAAGAGATTTGTGAATAATAGTGTCCCATAAAACTTTGAATCTTTTGAAATTAATTGACATTTTATAAAAATCATGTCCATATAAATAAATCCTTATAATCATATTGAAAACATGCACATTAATTAATATGATTAAAAAATAAATCATTAAAACATTTACAATATTATTCTAGTTAAAGAGTCCCTTCCATAAAACCATAAAATATCCACTTTGAAGAAAGTTTTATGAATCAGGGAAATGGATGATAAATTTTTCCCAATAAATACTTACACATAAACACTCTTAGATATTAATGAGATTGAGAACGTAACCCTTACCATAGGTTCGATACACTCTGTATGTGTCTGAAACTCTTGTATAATGTTTTTAAATATATTATTAACTTATATTAGAATATTAATTATATTTATGATATCATATATGATTCTATTATGAATTTATATTTCAAATAGAATAACAATTCCATTTTAATTCAACATTTTTGGTAATAATCGCTTTGTTTAACGTTTGTGTTTTAAATTGTTATTCTTGATCATATTACTTAAATCATGATTTACAAAATTAAAGAATTTATAATATTATTTATATATAATATATATTTATAATATAAATATAAATAATATATAGATATATTAAATAGAATAATCTGTTCTATGATATTGAAGGTCGTACGTATGGCTTAACGTTGTTTCTGTTTTCTTATCGTATTGAATTTAAGTAACTGAAAGACATATATGTACATACAAAATATATATATATATATATATTTATAATTAAAGTATCTTTATTTTATGATTTATTTAATAATTATTCACAATATATATTTTTATAATCACTATTGGATGGTGGATGTGGATGATGATTCTCATCACATCTTGGAGACGGTAAGTCATATGTACAGAGGAGCGATGATATATTATTTAATAATTGTTAAATGTTATGTAATAGAATGGAATATTAATTTTAATGAAATAATATAATGTTATATATATTGTTCAATTCATTTATATTCATCATTATACCTGTAAAAATAATCTATAGATGAAAAGCAGCTTACACCACGACGTGGAGACGGTAAGACGTACGTACACACGCATGGAGAAATTGTTTTTCATATGATCGGTAAAATGGTGAATATGTTTGTCACATAATATTAATAACATATCAGAATATATTATATTCTATATTTATTATTTTATTATTGAATCAAAAGTAGATGATGTGGTAGAAGAATAAAATAACTTTGAAAGAAGGGATAAAACTACTACCTCTTCTTCAGAATTATCCTTTTGATTTTCACAAAAGGTCCCCTTAAGTTGGTTTTATGCCAAAAGAGTGGACTCTAGGATAATGCGGGGGATTTTTGGAGAATATTTGGGTAGGTTTTGGCCGATATAAAGGGATTTTTAGGTGTGCATAAAAATGAAGGATAAGTTCCATTTTATAAGAGAGGTGAGGGTAACTTTAGGAAAAGATTAAAAGATTAATTTATTATTTTATTATTTTCAGTTTCTAAAAGATAAAAATGTATTTAATTTAATTTTAAGATGAGAATGGGTTAAAATAATCTCTAAAATTGGATTTAGAAATTTTTAGTTCACAAAATTTAACCTTATCGTTTGGATTTAACCCTTAGTTAAATAAGCTAAATATTATAAAGTCTTATGGTATATTTATACAATATGTTTAACACGGAAACAATAAAACATTAAGAGAACTTCAAGTGGATCAATAATGTAAATTTTGATACTATATAAGTTAGTTGGACGAATCATAATACTTTATTACTATTATATAATTTAATAGAATAGAATTTGTTTTACAAACTAATTTATGTCAAATTGGACACTATTTAGTAAATGATTTTTGTTAAAGTGAAAAAACATGATTCTTATAAAAAATGAATTAAATAAAATATAACATGTTATAATTATCCATTAAATTCATAGATTACATAAAAACATTTAAATTTCATTTATTTTAATATTTACGATATCATTTATTTGATTCTTACATTAATAAGGAAAGTACTGCAACATTATTGTGTCATAAATAAATTTAATTATTTATTATCTAAAAATTACAAATAAAACACCATGATGTGGGATTTCTTTATATTTATAATTAATACTTATAGATTATGATATAACTTATATAACATGAAGTAATATTTTTTTAGTAATAAGATACATGTTTATTTTATATTTCCCATTACTTTACATTAATTATTATAAAATGTCATTTTCACACTCAAGTAGATCTATGGGGTCCTAAAATTGACCTTCAGATGATCATGGTAAGATATATATCATCAAATAGAATTATTACATGTCTTAGGGTAGTTTTGTATTTTTATAATGTTATTTTTAACCTTATTTAATCTATTTATCCTTTAACCATAGTAATTAAAAATAATTACGGAAGTTACTATTCATAATGTACAAATATAAAAGGTACCTGTTTACATAATGTGGACCTTATGATTCCAAATATGGAATCCATTTTTCCAGTTTTAAATCAAAGAACTTGATGAATTAAATTTATAATTAATTCTTACTGTCAAAACTAGAAAGCATGCTTTTAAGATGTAAAAACTATTAAAATATTGAAATGTGTTTATATCGAATTTAAATATGAAATTAAATAAAATGAATAATATTGGATTAAATAATAAAATATTAATCCAATTACACTTTAAAACCAGTTATAAAGTCAATCTAACTATATAAATAATTGTGATGAAAAAGAAGTTTTAAATAAAACAAATTTTTTTAACTATTAATTAAAATATGATAGTTATCAGAAAAACACCAGAAAAAATTATGCAAACTAAATTTTTATGTAAAAATTATAAATAAGAATGTCATTCAATGAAATTTTATATCTAAAAGTGTCAAATAATTTATTTATAAATATCTATCCATTAGAAGGATGAAAAAATATTTTTTTTGAAAAATACATCTTTTATATGAAAAACTGAATGTGTCCATATCATTTTATAATAAACTCATAATATGAATTTTAAAATTATATGTGATAAATAAATTTCAAAATGTGCTAAATACTATTCGTAACCTATTTTTGAACAGCTAGTTTGATAGGTCATGGTGTGCTTGAACACGGTGTTGCATGTATCACAAGCTATTGAATTATTAAGAAGCATACCAAGGAAGAATAGGGTGTTACATATTACCCTCCATCATAAAATGTCAAAATCACAATTTAAAATCAATATGTAAAACTATGGGTTTCACATTTCTAAATATATTAGTTGAAATCCCACATTGAAAAAAGGATTAATGAGCCCACTATATTAAAAAAAAGAAATATATGTTTGAATGTTTCTAGATATAACACATACTAGGGTTACATATAGGAAATCATTGGCATGAACAAAAAACATTACAATCTTTTTCTAATGAAGAATGATAGATAATGTTATTATGATAATGTTAATAATATAAAATCCAGAAATATGTGATGATCGAAGGGACCATTTAATTCATCACAAAAGAATGTACAAGGAATTTGTTTTTGGTTGTCATGATATTTTGGCTAATGTTTGAGAACATTAGAAGAGATAATTACTTGATATCAGTACAATTTCACCACTAGTCATGCTTGAAAAATTTCAACTTCATCTCTTATTCATGGAAATAAAATTTATTTTTTCATTCCTAAAGTTTTGGATGATCATGTGATATATAAATAGAATGATAAGTCATTCCATCTATCCCAAAAAATCATTAGCACAGGTTATCAAATATGCATAATTCCACCTATAGAGAGAAAATACAATAATCTAACAAACTAACACTGTATTAGAACTTATAATATTCAAAAAAAATTAACCACACAAACCTTCCATAAACTAAAAATCTTCAAATTTAGAATGTTGTGAACCAAATTGGAAAATCATTTATCTCCAATATAATAATGGGATGTTCTTTGTTTTCACATTCTAAACATGTGAACAACTTCATCATATAGTTCCATGAGTCATGGTAACAACCTGAATTATAAGATATCGTTATTAACGACATGCATGTTTCCTTTTCCCAAAACATCGTGGAATATTCCCTATGTCCTAAAAAGATGTACACTTCATCAATGATAGCATAACCCTATTTTTGACAACTCCATAATTAGTTCTCAAGAAACCATCATCATCCAATTTAATTAATCAAATACAACATATCATTATACAAACATCATTACCTAATCATAAGGATCATATTAAGGGTTATCTTTACCGTAATCATATGGTCATTAATTATATTATTATCTTTAAATAATTTTTCTTGTCCATTATAACTATTCTATATATTCTTGAATATCCTTTGTGAAAAACATAAAATCAATAATCCTTATGTAAATAACTATTCGTAGTTCTTTGATCCAATTATATAATTACTTCAATCCTTTCAATTTAACAGTTGGAATTGAATAGTTCCTTCATTGGTTTAGAGGTATATTTATATGCCTAGGATTTGAATTGGGTAAAGCCCATGACTTCTACATATGTATAATTGAACACCATAAAAATTTTTCACACTATAACCCTTTTTCAATAGATATAACATCTTCCCCTCCATTTTAGGTATTCTTAAAGGTTCTTCTTCCCTTACTTTTAACAAGTATGAATCCAAATTTTCAATTCCCTATGCCTCTGATAATTTGAAAATTTAAAAATTTTCATCATCCTCTTCGGCAATGTGTTAGGAAAGTCATCAAAGACTACATTGTTAATCATATATTGTGATAATTGATTCTGAAAAATCACAATATATTTATCTCTAGTCATTATCCAATTTTTTTCTCAAAATACCCAGATTTTCCAAAAATCTCAATGTAAATCCAATTACATCTATTTTCTACCATTTACCAAGACTGGAAATAATAGGATGAGATAGAAATGTCATTTAAGAAAACCAACTAATCAAGGGAAGGTACATTCAATATATAACATCGAATGATTAAGACTAGGATATCTGTGATCATTACCAAAATTCTAGGTGGTCCTTCTATAAATATACTCAATGTCTATCTTAGGGTTATGATCCCTAATATAAGTACTCTAAATCAATTTACAAGTTGTTTACTAAACATCCTTTGATACAAAATGTAATGCCCCAACCCCATAAACCTAGATGTGGTGAATTTTTTTGATATATTGGAATGATTATTATGAATCCAGTTCCGATGCACCAAATAGTTTAGTACTCTTGGAAAATAGATTACATACATGAAGTTTATTTTACAATTCTTAACAAAAAACACGACATATATAATCCTTTGATAACGCTATAATTCCACTAGATTAACAATTTAAATCAATCATAAAATAATTCTTGGCACCTGGGGAAAATAAAACATATGGATGGAGGAGTTCATATTCTCCGTACAGATAAATAATATAGCAAAAGTTATCATAAAAAAGGCTAAACTTTTAAGAAATTGTATAAAACTGAATCTAATGCTTTTTAGAGATAATATTTTTCCTAATATGGAAAAAATACATAAAATAATTCCATTTATAATTTCACATAGATATTATACTGGTTGAATAATTATATGAAATATCAATAACGAATATCATAATGTGGGAAATCATAATTAGTTATATCTAAAACCTACCTCAATGGACTCATCCAAGACATCTAAAACTAAATGGTAATATACTTTTTCAAATACATTTATGAAGATAAATGGGAAGGCCTTGGCTACATACATATCAATTTTGTCTCATGAGGCCTACTAATGCATCAGAGGGCTATAGTGGGCCTCACCCGTTAGTTACTAAGCCCAATACAATCTTCCTATGAAAAGGGTGAAACATAACATAAACAGTCACATTAAAATTGGCATAGGAAATTTTAATTCAATAACAATAAACCATGAATGGTATAAAAACTACTCATCCATAGTCAAAAATATCATAAGTCATTCAATAAAATATGGAAGATTTTATTGTTATAAATAATCCTCAATTAAGAATAATATCTATTAAATTATATTGACCTAGATAGAAATAATTAGTAAAACTCTTTGAGAGAAATATCCTTTTTTCATTGAATCATTTAAAAGTCACACAATTTATAAACTATGTCATTTAAAAGTTATTTTTTAATCAAACTCTCCCATATAAATTTAAAACATTTTAATGGAAGTAACATGTTTAAACAGTCATGTCCATAAAAATAAATCCTTAATGTCATTTTTAGAATGTATACATTAACTAAAAATATTTTGAAAAACAAATAATTAAAACATTTAAAATGATGTTCTAGTTAAAGAGACCCTTACATAAAACTATAAATGTTTCCTTTTGAAGTAAATTTTACCAAACATGGACATGAATGATATATATTTCCCAATAAATACATATACATAAACAATCTCATATTTTAATGAGATTGAGGAATTAACCCATACCTTAGGTCTGATATTCAATATACATGTCAGAAAATGATGTATAGTGTTTTTAAACATATTATTAAATTATATAAGATTAATAATAATATATATGATATCATATATGATCCATTTAGGAATTTATATTACCCATTTTTTTACAATTCCATGCTATTGCAGTATTTTAGGTAATAATCTCTTTGTTTATCATACAATGTTTTCACATGTTATTATTGATCATATTATATAGATCATGTTTTACTTACATTAAGAATGTAAAAATATGATTTATATATTGTAAATATTTATAATATAAATATATATAATAGATAGATATATGAAATGGAATACACTATTCATGGAGACGGTATGTCGTACGTATGCAGGAACATTGTTTCTGTTTTTTTATCATATTGATTGGAAGTAAGTGAAATAATTGCATCTATGTATGTATGTATATATATATTATTAATGATGTTTTATTTTTTCATATACTTCATAATTATTCATAATATATATATATATTATAATCATTCTTGGTTGTTGGAAGTGGAAGATGAGCCTCATCCTCTCGTGCAGAGGGTAAACCATACCTACGCATGAGCCATGATATCATTTCCTAAAATGTTAAATTGTATATAATTGGATGGAATATTAATTTTAAATAAAAAATATCATGTTACATTTATTATTTATATCATTTATATTCACCATTATACTCGTTGAAATAATTTATAGATGAAAAACAATTTACACCACGACGTGAAGGCAGTCAGCTGTACGTATGCACACATAGTAATATTGTTTTTCATAGTATGAGTAAAAGTAGGAATGTTTGTTGTACTATAACCCTAAAAAAATCTCAACATATATTATATTCTGGTGTTATTAATTTAGTGTGGTAATAACATATGAAGAGGATGTAGAAAAAGAAAATAACTTTGAAAGAAGGGATAAAATGATTACTTATTCTTTGGGTGTATCCTTTTGATTTAAAAAAATGGAATCCTTATAATGGGTTTCTTCCCAAATGGTAGCCTCTTGGTAGAATTCATGGAATTTTAGAGGATATTGTTTTAGGTTTTGGATGAGCCAAAGGGATTTGGAGGTTTTTAATGAATAGAAGGAGAAAGGATATTTTCTAAGAGAGGTGAGGGGCACTTTAGGAAAGGCTTGAAATATTAATTTATTATAAAATTATTTTTGGTTTCTATTAGATAAAAATTGATTCAATTATAGGATAATATGAGGATGTTACTAAATCCTCTCAACCGTTATATTTTACACAAGATTAGGTAAATAACGTAACATTATCTTTTGGCTTTAACCCTTAGTTAAATAATTTAACTCTTACCATGTCTTCTTGTTTTTATACTATATGGTTAATATAGTTACTATAAAATTGAAAAATAACATCATGTGGATCCGTGATTTCATTTTTAAGACTATCTATGTCATTTGGTTGAATATTAGATTTTTATGATTGTTATATCATTTAATAAAATAGTAATTGTTTTAAAATCTCATTTAGGTCACTTTTGACACTATATTAGTAATTGATTTTTTTTAAATTCATAAAAACATTACTCCTCAAAAAAATGTTTTAAATATTATTTATCATATCATTTTCATCTATATTAATCGTGGATGACATAAAAACTTCGAAATTAGATTTATTTTAATATTTATAATATCATTTATTTTATTCATTCATTAATAAGGAAAATACAACAACATTATTGTTTCATAAATAAATTTAATTATATAATGTCTAAAATTGGAAGATAAGATTCCATAATGTAGGAAATATTTTTATATTTATAGTAAATATTTATAGTTGAAGATATCACATATATTAGTTGAATTAAAATTGTGTTAGTTATAAGACACATGTCAATGTTATATTTACCATTACATTAAATTAATTATTACAACATGTAATTTTTCACACCCAAGTGGATACATGGGTTTCTAAAATTGACATAATTATTATATTGGTCGGGTATATATCATTCACTATGATAATGAAAATTTTAACGGTCATTTTATATTATTATAATATTATTTTTATCATTTATTTTGTAATTTACACTTGATCCATGATAAATTAAAATAATTACTGAAGTAAATATTCCTAATTTCAAAAAATAAAAGGTAATTATTTACCCAATTTTAACATTATTATTAAAAATATGGAATCCATTTTCTAATATTAATTACACGTTATTGGAAGAAACTGACTTCAAATTAATTTCTTATGTCAAAACTAGAATGAGGGGGTTTTAGAAGTAAAAACTATCAAAAGATTGGCATGTGTTTATATATAATTTCAATGTGAAATTACTTCTGATGACCAAAATTGGCTTAAATACTAAAATAAGAAAATTAAATTTTAAAACCATTAAAAAGATAATCTAACTATACAATTAATTTAGATAAAAAAGAACTATTTAATGAAAATACAGTATTTTCACCACTCATTAAAATATGAAATTTATTAAAAAACACCAAAAATTTCTCTAAAAAAAATTTATATCCCACTTATAAATAAGAATTTCATTTTTTAAAAAATTGAATATATAAAAGTTTCAAATACTTTATTTAAAATTTTTTTCTATAATAAAAGAAAAAAACTATATTTTTTTAAAAATACTTCTTTTATCTGAGAAATTGAATTTTTTCTTTAAATTATTTCTAAGAAACACAGAAGACAAATTTTAAAATTATATGGGATGTATAAAATTCAAAATGCGTTTATTACTACTTAAAAATACTTTTTAAACTACTTGTTTTATAGGTCGTGGTGCACTCACACTCAGTGTTGCATGTACCACAAGCTATTGAATTATTAAGAAGAAGCGTACCATGGAAGCTTGGGGTGTTACAGGAAATTTTAAAGTGTATGATAAAGAAGGTGCAACATGTATATGAGAGGATAAGGGAACCAAATTTCCAACGGATTTCATATGTCGATCATAGGTGGAAGCCATTGTAGTTTGTGGTTGGGGACCATGTATTCTTGAAGGTTTCCCCTCGACGTGGGTAGTGTTGGTTTGGAAGAGTGATTATGCTTTATCCTAGGAACATCAAACCCTTTGAGGTGTTGGGATGGATATGAAGTGAGGGATATCAAATGGGTTTTCCATCGATGTTGTGGAGGATCCATGATATCTTTCATGTCTCTCAGATTCGTCAGTATTTTCAGGATGAATCCCATGTCATTGATTGGGGAGAGTTGGACATTGAGGATGAAAAAACATTCATGGAGTTTCCATTGGTGATCCAGGATCAACATGAGAAGGTATTTTGTGATTGAACCATTCACTAGGATTTCATTTTTTTGAGGCATGGTGGTCTGGAGGAGAGTAATTGAGACAAGATATGCAGATGCATGCTATGTACTGTGAGTTGTTTTGGGTTTTTCCCATATGTTCTACTTTATGATTTAATTCTTGAGACTTGTTTTCTATAAATTGAGTTGTTTCGTTGTTATGTGATGTAAGATATTTTCCTGTTGTATGAGGATTGGATAACCTAATCCCGAATAAAGATGCATTAATGTGGATGTGATTAATTTCGTATTGTATAGTTAGTGTCGCCCAAATCTAATAGTATCATGACATGGAGTAAGGAGTTCCATAATTCAGTTGTTTTGGAAGCAGGAAATATAGTGTTTTTGTATCATGTATTGTAGTTTTTTTGTTAATTAGATGTGGGAGGAGGTATTATTAGATGTATAAGATTCACTCCAGCCACATAGGGTGAATATTCCTTGAGAGGTATCATAAAGGGTGGTTGTTGGTAACACTATATCTTCAAGGATCAGTTTTTATTTATCTACGGAAAGAATAGTTTTAGAGGTATCTGATGTAATTAACCAGACCTCCATGTTCTATTAAATTGTCAAAATCTCGTTTTTGGGATGTTCTAGGAGACAACGGTTGCTCATTTCAAGAGTTTTATAATTTTCTAGTTTTTTGTTCTGTCGGGGAGTCAGCGTGTTGAGGTCGGTGAGTCAAGGCATCAATGTCGGTGAGTGAGGTTGTCGGTGTTGGTGAGTTAGGCTATTAGATTTGCTGACTCAGGGCATCAGTGTTAGTGAGTCAGGGTATCAGTGTTGGTGAGTCGGGCTGTCATTGTCTGTGTGTTAGGATGTCGTTGAGTGAGGGCATCAGTGTTGGTGACTCAGGGCATCTCTGTTAATGAAATTGGGCATCAAGGTTGGTGACACAAGGAATTAGTGTTGATGAGTTAGTGCATCAGTTTCTTTGAGTTAGCGAATCATTGTCAGTGACTCATGGCGTTAGTGTCTATGAGTTAGGGCGTTGATGTCGGTGAGTCTAGGCATTGGTGTGGGTGAGTCAGGGCGTCGGTGAGTCGGGTGTTGGTAGTTCGCATCAGTGGCTCAATATTAGTTTCTTTCTATCAGTAAATCACCCATCGGTGACTCACTATCACTATCGGTGACTCATCCAATGGTGAATCATTTCCAGTTTTACATAGTTTTTTCAGTTTCACCCCTCTTACATTTTATTTGACGTAAATTGAGTTTAAATACTTCTTTTCATGTTTATAAAGGAATTCCAAAGGTTATTAATTATACAATTAATATCTTAATGCTCGGAGGACATTGAGATATTCATACTACATATTCATGGCCAAGATCACACATTAATTACTTTTGAAACTTTTTCCCATCCCATTAATATAGGATATGACTCTTCTAAACTGATATTTTCTATTCCCCTTGCGTTTCTGGTTTACCATGGCATTCCTAGAGCCTTCCTTCCATATGGATGATATTGTTGTTCCATTGACATAGATCGAGTATTCCTTATATTTTTTCATTGGATTTTTCCTACATCTCGAACAACCCCTTGTTTTTTAGGCAGGGATGAGTTGTTGATCATAAATTATTATATTTAGGCATTTCCATCATTTATCATTCAATTGTGTATCATGCAGGGTGGGAGTATTAATCTTCTTTTTTGAAAACATCCAAATAAAACTATTATCAAAGATGAATTATAATATGAACTTGTTAAAATGAAATTAGTTTATTGATGTTTATTTCCTATTTTATTTGTTATATTTTTTGATGATGTGATCTATTGTGGATGTATGGCTTCATAAAATTAGGGTTATTGGTGGTCTTTTTCTTTGAGTGGGTGATACTTTATAACCATTGTTGATTCCTTGTGAATAATCAGTGTAAATATAAATATGATTAATCACATACACCCTGTTAAATAAAATTGATGTCCCAAGATGGAAAACATATTGGGTTCACCCATGTTTTTTTAAATTGTATTAAATGAATAGTGTTTACCGAATCTTAATACAACATGTCTAATTGGGGTGGATTTGTGCTAGGGTTTTTTGGTTTTGTGACTTGTTTGGGTTTAGTGGTGCTTCTATTAGGATCATAGTTTTTGGTATAAGGGGGTAGAGGTGTTTATTCTGTTAGTTGGTTTGTAATGTTTGTGTAGTAAAGATACAATATTAGTGGTGGTTGCTATGGGTTTTATGTATGAGGTGATGAAGGAGGTGTTATGGTATCTCATTTTGAAATATTTGTTGATTGAGGAATGGATGGAATTGTTATGCGGTGGTACTTCATCTAGGCAGTGGTTGGGAAAGGGTCTCCAGGACTAGGTTGTGTCCTTATTTCATGTTTAGGGTGGTGCGGGTTGTGTTGTTGTTGAGCAGTGGGGCTACCAGTTCTAGTTGTGATAGGATGATAGGGTGGGACAACATTGAAGAATGATAGTTGGATGTGGATGAATGATTTTCTAGGAATGGGGGAGCGGTGCATGGGGAATTCCAGATGGGTTTTCTCAATTGTATTTATGAACGAGTGATCAAATAGATTTCATTACCGCCATCCCTCCTTCCATGTTTTCCATGGAAATTATTAGTGACTTTTAGCCTTGTAAAAACGGTTATAGATGTGAATTTTTTTGATTCTTGGGTTGGGTTGGAAATTAATGAATGATAGAATTAATGAATGGATGGATACTTATGAGAGACTACATATTTTGTGAACTGGCTTTGGGGTAAGTTTGATTATGGTTGTTGTGTTGTTGTGCATGTTGGGTTTGCAGTAAGGGTTGTCTTTATGTGTGGGCTAGTTGTATGATTGATATCCTATAGGATGGGATAAGCGTTTTTAACCAATATGTATAAACATTTAGTTCATTATATTTTTTGTACATAGCCCACCAGTGTTTAGAACTATGTCCCAAACACAGCCATTTTAATGGGGGAGGGTGTCCTTCCCATCATCCCTGTGGGAGGATGGGTGGATTGTTTTTGGAATAATAATACAACATATTTTAGGAATTTATATCCCTATTTTAGTTGGGTTGAATTTAATTTCATGAGGTTTATTATTGGTTTTTTGGTGTTGGATTTGTGAGAGGTGGCGTGTTTCCCATGTGTTTTTGGGATGAGGCCTTTGTGTTTTTAGGCATAATGTGGTATGTGTGAGGCCCATATATTTGCGATCTGTATGTGTGTTGTTTTGGACTTGGTGTGTGTGGGAAATTTTTGATAGTGGGGATTATGGAAGACCATGGTAGAATCAGGACATTCTTGATTAAGGATGTGCAGTTAACCCGTTGGATGTGGGTTGGGGTACCAATATATCTAGGTTCTTATTATATTAAATTACTTTAATTTCATTATTTTGTTATCATTCCTTGGTAATTTTGGGGTCGATAGTATATCTTTTTATGTGATTGTGAAGTCTCTAATATTTTCTCATTGGGGAATTAGTAATCATCACCCACTTTTTTACATGTGACTCTGGGTTTTTCCTTACTATGTATACTTGTATGCTCACCCAAAATATATAAAACTATTTTCAGGTTTCTAGGGATATTACATGGACCATGGTAGACGTTATTAGCTCAGACATCTATGAATGTTTTTGTGTCACTGATTAGTTTTATTTTTTTACTTACATTGGAGTGTTCTTTTTTTCAAGCGGTTTTACTTTAAAGCATGCATAGGGGGTTGATTTTGGTATTCATATATATATATATATATATATATATATATATATATATATCTTGGAGTTTTTGTGGTTGATACATCTTATCTCACGATTGTGGTTACTATAAAGAGGGTAATTCCTCGAATTGTTGTGAGATTTATATACCCTAGATTTGGGTCGCCACCCCGGGGTTTATTGGAGGTAAGACACATGGTTGATTGTCTCTCCTTTAGGATGAGGAGGAAAGCACTTAGTATCTTGTAATCCCTTCACTCATCTTAATGAAGGAAGGTTGGGAAAGATGTGATATCCTTTTCCATCCAAAAAAAGATAACATAACTATAAAATCATTTTATTACTCCAAAAATACCTTCAAAAGTTGCTTTTGACTTTTATCAACATCACATTAAAAGGGATCATATTAACTCATGATGATGAGATGAATCAGAATCTCATTTTCACAGCTTTCCTGTAAACAAATTTCAATTACTTTTCCAAACAAGCGCTTTTCCTAAATGTATTCATCTATTGACAAAAAATTTAACCAAAAGAGAACATAGTACATACACTATGTATATATAGATATTATATATTTACAGATGAATATTAGATAAATTTTAAAAATACACAACTAAAAAATTTTGTGGTTTAGTGTCCTTTGATATTGAATTCAAAAAATTATGATTTTTTTAATGATGTTCAATATATCTCACTATGATCTTCCCACATAGTAATATTTTTAGACATAACCTACTTGAAACCATTCTTCATAAACTATGGAATGAAAAAATAATATAGTGTGAGATAAAATTCCCATTAAGGATAAAAAATGGTGATATCAATGATCACATAATTATAACATGAATGTAAGTGTACAAAAATATTATATTAACATTTTATAACCATACCAAACATATCATGGATCATAATAACAATTCCTGGAACAAATCTTTCATGTTTGTAATGTATGAATAAAAAAGTAATCTAAATCATGATCTAATAGAGAATAACTATGGAATAAGACATACATTTTTGGAAAATAAATAATCATAGAAAATCATTTCTTTATACAAGGATCACTTCTAAGTCTGTCATAGTTTAATTATTTCAATCCCCATCATATCTTACACATTTTCATGGTTCACTCCCTATACTATCATAGTGGATAGAGTCCCTTAATGAACTCGGTTCACTACCCCTTACAATATTTATTTTCTCATGAAATATGTATCATTAACCAATTCATTGGAGGGATATAAAATTATGTTCCCACCTATCACATAATCATATTCCATTTATTTGTTTTTCAAAAAATCGAAACTAATTCCTCATATATCATAACTAGTGTAAATGAAATTTTTTTAACAAACATTTCAATGATTAATCATTATATATTCCATGGAAAATTGTTGTGCTTCATGAACATATCATCATCATAACTATAAAACAAAAAAATAAATAATATGTATTTTACCATTTGATAAAATTCCTAATAAATCATTAGTAACATCAAATGTTGTCATCTAAGATAAAACTTACTTTAACAAATCACATTGAATATTTCTTAAGGAAAATGCACTTTTCATTTTCAAATAAATTATTTAAAATATAAAAATTTAGTATATATTATAGAAGAAATATCAATTGAATATAACAATGAAAATATGTAAAATTATTTTCAAATAAATGAGTGGTCGGGATATTTGGACATTATATTCATTCCATGTACGTTAAAATGAAAATTCTTTTAATATTTTTGGTAAAAATTTAAAATTAAATCCTCAAGAAAATGAAAATAATATTACATTCAAACCATTTCATAAATAATCTATTAGTGATGAAAATAACTTTAAAAATTAATAGTATAACAGTTAAATTAATATTTAAATCTTTATTAGAAAACATGGACCTGGAAAAAAAATATTTTTGACATAAGATAGAATATAAATCGGTTTTTCTTAAAACACTTCTTGGAGTGTATTGAGTTGTTATATATAAGAGATTGAATTTAAAAGAATGAAATCATAATAAATAATGAGAGGATTGTAAAATATATTAAATTCATTGGATTTATATTAAAAAATTTACTCATCAAAAGACTAATTATAAATAGTCCAGATAAATAATGAGATTGTGACATAAATACTTTACCACATTGGTAATATATGAATCAGAATCCCCATGAAAGAATAAATCAAAATGAAATGTTAAATATTATAAAAATATGCATAAACATGATAAAATATATAAAAATTGATGAATATATACCTCACAAACATAAATAGGTGCATAAAATCAAACATGTCTCAATGAAAAAATATTGAGATGAAGAACCCTTACCTCTTTGATAATCTATGAATTAAAAACACATAAAAGAAATTAAAAATAGGGTTTTATATATCCACAAAATTTTTATGAAAATAATGATAAAATAAATTCATGTTATGTATATAAACCAAAAAATGGAAACAAATAGTTAATATGGAATTTCTCCTATTGAAATAAATGTCACACAACAAATACACATACCTTTTGTTAGAATAGATTCAAAATCACTATAAACTCATGAATAATAAATTTAAATTTAGTATAATGATATAAAAATAAATTTTAATAAATATAATATATTATATGATATAGATATGGATTTTCAACACCCATATATTATTAATTCCTTAACAATATCCTCATTTTAAGTGTTAACTGTTTAGTTTTTCAATAAACTTTTGGCTTCGTAGTATTTTCATTACACTTTTATCATGATTATATAAACTTCATTATATTAATAATTATGTGAAGTTAATATATATATATAGTCTTCCATAAAATATAGAGATAGAAAAAAGAGATACATTTTTCCTGGAGATTGTAGGTTGCATATAGAGATAAATGTTTTTTTACATTTCAAAAGATGGAAAAAAGTATGGAAAATAACAATTCAAAATTTTCATATAATTATTATATCATATCTATCATATATATAAATATATATATTAAACAATATTTTTCCTTATTTTAATACATGTAATGCATAATTGAAAAAACAATCATATCACTTTGTGGAGATGGAAGTCCACATACACACACATGAGCGATGTTTACACATTCCAATCGATTGGAAAGTAAGAAGGTAGATCTATTTTTATAATTAAAGAATAATAAGTTTTAATAAAAAAAAATATATATTTATCAATTCCATATTTATAACTATACATGTAATTTCATGATGATAACTAAATTACATCACAACATAGATACGGTAAGTCGTACATTGACATGAGTAAAATTTTCATTTTTGTAGAATAGAATGAAGGGGTTCAATGGATGATACAACATCATAAAAAATTAATTATTTTTAATATATGGGATAAAAAATTTTAATTGATACCAAATATATATATTATATAGGGGAATTAATGAAATCAAAAACACTTGGTCAGGAGTTTGACCTCTTCATTGATAAACAACTTTCAGACAACACCCTAATCCTTGAAAGGATGGTTTTTTGGAATGAAAAAAAGATCATGGAAATGGGAAAGGAATATATTAACGTATTATGATAGTTATATTCTAATCTATACATATCTAGTGGTGCAATGAAGAGAGGATAAGATATGCCCTTTTATATGAGAGGAAATGAGAACTCATAGAATTACCTAAATTATTAACTTAACATAAATTAATTTTCATACAAAAATTAATCAAACATTATAAAATTGAAATATATCATGTTTATGACTCTAAATATTATCATAAAATAATATTTTTAGTAGTTTTTGTTTTTTCTTCCATCATTTTTTCTTAATATTAAACCCCTGATCTTTTTTGAAATTACCACAATTAGAATTATTTCTTCTTTTTAATGGTCAATAATTTTACCATAATTGAAAATTTGACTCATAATTGGAACATGGATTATATTTTCAACCATATCTGATTCACCTGGATGAATATAATATTTTTTTATATTTTTAAGTAATTTTAAAAATAAATTTTATTATAAAATATCATTATTGAAAATTTTTGAAATACAAAATTACATTGACTTCAATATCCTCATGTCAATTTTTTAATTCTAATATAAATTTTTTAAAAACCATTAATATTTTATATTTATCAAAAAAACTCAGGAAAAATAAATATTCATAATATTTTATTACTTTTAATATTTTTTGAAATCGTTTATTTTAATTTTATATTAATTGAATTAATACATTGTTACTGTTACATTTGCATTTAAGGTAATTATCATTTCATTGAAAATGTAAAATTAATAATTCTGTTAAAGAAAATTAGATTATCTTTCATGTGATTATTTGAAACTGATAATAACCTTCTTTTATCCTTTTAAAGATATATTAGAGACAATAATGTCATAAGACTGACATTTTGTTTTTATTCTTCATATAAAATAATATAACGGTAAATATTTCTGAAATATAGTATAAAGTGGATATATTTTAGAAAATTTTAATAGAATAGTATAATTTAATTCATAAAAATTTACATATGAATGTTTTAGTGAAATTTTAATTCTTTAACCAAAACAGTTACCTTATTTTACCATTTTTACTCTTACTAGGGTGAAAAATAATTAATGATGTTAAATTATTGAACCTAATGATTCTATATATTATATCCATTTTTCAAGATTATATTTTAATAATTGTATGCAATTGATTCTAATATAAATTTATAATATGGAAAGAAAACCATTTTTAGAAAAAATCTTTTTTTAAGCATAAAAATTAACTTATATAAAAAGATTAAATTATTTTTAATTGATTTTAAATAATTATATTATTATAAATAAAATGGATCTTATTTCTATTTAATACCAAATAAAAATTATTTTGGGATATTCAAATTACTTTATTTTGTTAAAATAAATGACACTATTTGAAAAATCGACATTTTTCAATAATTACTAAAAAAATATCCATTTAGAAAAAATCCCAAAATACCACACTATTTCAATTTTGATATTTTAATTTCAATATTATTTTAATTTTATATAAAATATATTCTAATTTTCGTAGAAATTATATATAATTTCAATGCAAAAAATGAAAAAAATAATATTTTGAATGCATAGAATGACTTCTCTAAAAAATGATTGCTTATTTTCAAAGAATTAATTGAAATTTTTTCATTAATTAGGACCTTTATACATATATTAAATAATTTAATTACTCATTTTTATAAAATATAGTTCAATGTAATTGTTATAACACTCAAATTTAAATAATAATATTCTTATAATATTTTACAACGAATTACAATATAAAATATTATCAAGAATACATGATGAGGTCCATGAACCACAATATGTTGTTTTAATGAATTTAAATTCCATTTTTAGGAACTAAGACCCTTTTATAATACTCTATAGTGAAATCCCATCGTTAATTCAACAAAAACATCAACCCCTAATGGCTCACTGTATCGAATAGGGACCTCAACACCCAAATAAAAATTTGGTTATTATCCAAAAAAAGATGCTAATATTCATTGTTAATTTATATAGTATTCATATTATTTGTGATTCATAATGACCATTTTAGTTCATTTTTATCTTTGAACATCATTTCATATCATGATTTTAATTCTTTCCTAAAATGCACTATTACATGGTACATTTTTGAACATCTCACAAAATAAAAAATGGTCTTGATTTTATTTTCATATTATATTTTCAGATATCTAATGATATAAGGAAAAATTCATTCTTTTGGATCACTTGGATATTCAATTTGGAAGGCCACCAAAGTGGGCTTTGAACCAACCACATTCTGTGTGAAGTGATTTGGACAGAAGCCCAATAAATGAACTGTAGCGACCATGATTGCAGCCCAAAGAGTATCCAAATTCAGATATAGATATAAGATATCATGGGTAACAATTAATTATATAGTATACTAAGCTAATTAGAATGTTTCAATGGAGTTCCAGGTGGCCCAAGTTGAAGATGCAATTCTCGGCCAGATTCTGCGGTCTAGAAAAATAGCCCACAATTTAAATCATATCTCTCGAACCACTAATATTTTTGGGCTGAACATTTACAGGATATTAGAAGAAATCAAGTGATATGGCTTATAAGTAAATGTCCCACTCTAATTCATTCATCTAGAAGGTTATTTTAGTGCATCTTTCTGGTGGATGCAAGCTAGATGCCATTTCGTGGGAAGAGTGGAAATGTCACATCCCCATTAATTGTTCACCCACCATTCCACAAAACAATTAATTAAAGGAACATGGGATGATGGGGTATTGGCCAATGACTTAAAAAATTCCTATATGAGGAAGTATTAGTGGTGTATGTGCGGATCATAGAGCTTTGTTTTGATTGTATTGTTATTATGCCAAATTGTCTTTGTAGCATTTTCCCTTCCCATGTATGTTGTTCAAATCACCTTAGTTTTCAATAAAAGTTCTTCATATTCTCTTTTATTGTTTTTATTAATATCAACTTACTACCGTCTCATCACGGTGTGAACCTTTTCACACCATATCATGTTATTTGTTTCACACAACAGTGGGGTGATCGTTATTTTTGTTGTTTTTACTTCTTCAATTCCACCCTCATAAGTGTACATCCCACTTCCGTTGAGAACTTCTCATCAATGGAGGGTTACTAATTTTATGGTTTGATCCAAGGGAGTATAAAAGGTCTAGATTTAATGTTATTTATCACTCTCAAAATGTTATTAATTTCTCTTAATTGAGTTTCTTTCATTCAATGATTTTATTCTTCCTCTTCTTTATTGAATTTATTCACCCCACTTTCATGTGCTAAATACATCATTTACCTTGAAGTGATCATGAAAATGATCCTACAAGTGTATAAGTGATTAGAATGTGTTGTGAAGGTGTTTAATCAGTAAGGGATGAGGTTTTTTTGAATTCATTTCATGAATCCTTCTCGATTTAATGAAATTAAAATCGTAAAAAAGGAATTCATTCAATCCACCTGGAGCAATAACCTAGGATCAACTCATTTTCTCATAATTTGAATTCACATAGATCATTTAGTGCTATTTTAAAAACATATAAAGTAAAACTAAGTCATCCACTTCATAGGCAAATATCCATCTATTTTTATTGAGTGTCTAAAGGTTCTTCATAGGTTTCTCAGGATTCGACAATCCAAGCTACACTTCAAGCGACCACTTGACCCTTAAAACTTGGGTAAATTTGGGTGAAACCAAATTTTGGCACTGTTTATGGGGGCCAAGTAAGTTCTTTAAACCAAAACCTTCTTTCCTCACCCCAATTATTATATTCTCACCCAATATCCCTTATCTTTTCCCTTTCTTGTTTATTTTATTTTGGCGCATGTCCGCCAACACCTGCGATAACTCAAACAGACTAGTTATGGTGGAATGTAATAGGAAAGGGTAGTCAAATTCACCATTGGATCCTAATATTCATAATACCCCAGAGTCAATTATTGAGTCATTTTCAATGGAGGGTCTTCTATGAAACCAACTCATAATCCTACGTGGGAACTAAAATTGAAATCCAAATGAGGTAGCCCCAAATTTGGGGAATACAGTAAATCAAACCATGACTGACTACCTTACTCCTACCTGGACCAATGAACCCTCTTGCATTTGGCATGCTTCCCTAGGAGACGCCCACTATGTCTTTAAACCTCATGTCCTAATCCACCTTCCAACCATCCATGCGATGGAGTCAGAAATTCATTACCTTCATGTAAAGGAGTTCAATGACATTGTTGAAACCATGTTCTCACCACATCAACATGAGTTACCTAAGATGAGGATCCTTAATTTATCACATAAGGATCATGTAAATGACTGGTCAAAAAATCTGAGACATTCATTAATCAACACTTGGTACAGATTGCAATGATAATTTTACATAAAATACATCCCCCATAACCAAACCATTTCACTAAAAATAAGCACCTAAAACATTTTTGAAAAAGAGGGTGAGTCATTTTATGAAAAATGGGAGAGTCTCACAGACAACCTAAACATGGTTCCACAACATGTTTTTTCTAGTTCTGAACAAGTGATAATTTTCTATGATGTTTTGGGCCTGGGGAACAAACAATTCATTGACATGATGTGTAATGGGACCTTTAAAAACGAATCCCGAAGTGATGCTTACGAGTATCTAGAAATCCATTCTATCAAAACCAATCATTGGGAACATCACCTTATTCTGAAAATCCCCAAAGAACTGCTGGAATTGATACACTTAGAGAAGATGAATGCCTTAGGGCGAAACTTGCAGCACTCTCTTGGAAGGTTGAAGAGATAAACCATATGAAAATCCATGAAATCCGATCTGTAGACCCTGTTTACACAATCTATGACAAACATTACCCTAAAAAGACCAATAACAACATCCTCCAGTCCAATTAAAACATCCCATTCAACAACCAAAGTATCCCCAAGGAATTACCGGACCAACACAAGCCCCTTCCTAATATTTCACTCTCCCAATCCATGAACAATTGTGCAATCAAATGGAAATGATAGAACTCAAAAGTCTCTTCCCTAAAACAAGAACATAAAACCATCAAAACCGGAAAGGCACCCATGCCTACACTAGAAATTCCACAATACACAAAAGGGTAGAGTCATGTTGCACTCAAAAAACTCAGGAGCAACTAAAGGTTGTGACTGTTCTATGAAGTGGGAAATCAGTTGAGAAACCTGAAAAAATAATTCAGAAACCATCTGATTCTTCAAACAAAAATGAAAATTCAAATGAACCACATGATCAAACTGAGAAATCATGATAACATTGTCAATGAAACAACCCTTCAAAAAACAACCCCACAACCTGCACCATTTCCACAATGCATGAGGGGGAAAACCAAGCCTGAATTGAGTGAAATATTGAGGGAAATATTCTCACAAGTCAAGTTGAACATTAAACTACTCAATGAAAATAAAAACATTCCTCCAGAATGAAAGTACCTTAAGGACTTGTGCACTTTTAGAAGAAAATTTTCACATAAAAACCATCTCCTTTTGGATGCTAATGTGAGTACCACCATTCAAGGGACCATTCCACCTGTGTTGAAAGACCCGAGTTACCCTTACATCAATGTTGAACTAGGAGAGAGAAAATTTATCAAGGCCTTATGTGACCTAGGCGCTAGTGTCAATCTCATCCCATATGTTGTGTACTGCAAATTAGGTCTAGAATATCTCCAACAGATATCTTTCACACTTCAACTTTTTTATCGTAGAATTAGGGTTCCAAAGGGGATCATAAAGGATGTTTTGGTGATATTTGAAAATTTCACTTACCCAGCTAAATTCATTGTTCTTGATAGTCACCCAAGCTTAGGTCCTAGGGAGAAATCCCTAATCATCCTTGGTTGTCTTTTCCTTGCAACAATTAACTCGATTATCCATGTCCGAAATGGGAACATGACCATCACATTTGGAAACATGAGTCTAGAATTGAACATATACAATGAAAACTCTCAAATTGGGGATAATTAAGAGATCCACGAGGTTAATTGGATAGGTAGTGTTGATAGTGAACTCAAGGAAGATAGAGGAATTACCAAAGGATGATTAAGTCAAGAAGGGATTGATTTTCTTTGTTCACATGAGAGAAATTTTTCTCCTTGTCTTGAATATCTTTCAGATAGATCTATTGATGATTTTCTAGAATCACCATTCAATGATAGCATGGGTGAAATAAATAACATTGATTCCATACCCATTCAGGACACCACTCTAGCTAATTTAGTGGATGAAAATTCTGTTCACAAGGAACCAATTTTGTCATGAAATACGAACAAAGAAACTGAGTTCAATACAAAGTCTCATCCTTTCATGGAAATTTATAACCACTCTGATCTTGAATTTTTGTTTTTACCTTCATCAATCAATTTTGAATTATTAGGGGACAATAAATCCTTTCTTGTTGTCATTTATTCCTCTCTTGAAGCCGATACTGAGAGGATGTTTCTAGATGTCCTTAGGAAACACAAGAAAGTCATTATATGGACCCTATCTAATATTCCTGGGATTACCCACTTATCAGGACTCATATAATTTTTCTAGAATTTGATTCAAATCCATGTCATCATCCATAGTGGAGACTCAATCCTAATCTCATGGAAGTAGTGAGAAATGAACTTTTGAAATTTTTAAAAGCTGGTATCATCTATTCTATAGATGAGAGTGAGTGGTTTAGCCCAATCCATGTGGTTCCGAAGAAGGATGGAATCATAGTAATAACCAATAAGGATGGATAGATGCTTCCAACATGGGTTAGTAGTGGATGGAGAGTCTGTATTGACTATAGGAATCTCAACTCTTATACCACGAAAGACCATTTCCCCTTACCCTTTATTGAACATGTCCTTGAGCGGGTGGCGGGTCATTAATTATTCTAATTCCTAGATGGATTCTCATGGTATAATCAAATCGAAGTCTCCATAGAGGATAAAGGAAAAACAACCTTCAGTTGACCATTTGGCACTTTTTCCTTCAAGCGCATCCCCTTTGGGTTATGTAATTCCCCTCGTACCTTCTAGTGGTGCGTGATGGTAATCATCACGGAAATGCTGGGGGATTGTTTAGTGGATTTCATGGATGACTTCTCCATCTTTAGGGATACTTTTGAGGGATGCCTTATAAATGTTGAAAAGGTTTCGTGAAGGTGCGAGGATAAGAATCTCATACTAAATTTTGAAGAATGCAATTTCATGGTATGGGAATGACTTGTTCTAGGTCATCTGGTATCTAGTAGAGGGATTGAAGTTGATAAAGATAAGTTTGACATCATTAATCACCTTCCCTCTCAGAAAACTGTTATGGAAATGAGGTCCTTCATAGTACATGATAGTTTTAGAATAAGGTACATTAGGAATTTCAACTCTATTTGTCGACCACATTGTGCGCTATTGGTAAAAGATGATCCATTTTTATGGACAGAAAGCTGTGAGGAATCATTCTCTACTATCAGGTCAACTCTTATATCTCCACCTATCATGAAATATCCAAATTGGAATCTTCCTTTCGAGCTCATGTGTGATGCAAGTGACTTCACTGTAAGATAAGTCTTAGGACAATGGTGTGAGAAAACTCCATGTGTCATTGTTTATGAAATAAAATCATTAAATGACAAACAAATTAACTACAATAGCATTGAGAAAGAGTTTCTTTAAGTTTTTGTTTCCTTATATAAATTCAGATATTATCTCTTAGAATCACCCATCATTGTCTCCACCGACCATTCAGCCATAAAATTCATTTTCCAAAAACAATATGCCACGACTAGATTGATTAGGTGTGGTTTTCTTCTTCAAGAGTTCGATTTAACCATTAAGGATAAAAAGGGTGTTGAAAATTTTGTAGCTGATCAGTTATCTATGATGGAATTCAAAGACAACTCACACCTCCTCTTTGTGTCTGATTCATTTCTCGATTAGCGCCTCTATTCAGTGAGTGATTTCCCTTGGTATGCGGACATATCAAACCATTTGGTGACAGGTGACATTCCAAAATTTTTGGGGACCCAAGCTAAGAGGAAATAAATTCTTTATGTCAAACACTATGTGTTTGATGATCCTTACCTCTTCAAGTTCTATCTTGATCAAATCATCAAGAGATGTGTTCCTGAGTCTGAGAAAGAGTCCATTCTAAAATTTTTTCATGGAGAGGCATGTGGAGTCCACTTTGCTTCAAATAAAACCACTACCAAGGTCCTACAAATTGGTTTCTACTATCCTAACCTCACAAGGGATTTCTTCCAATTCTTGAAAAGTTGTCCTTAATGTTAGCAATTAGGATCAATTACCAAAAATAATCAAATGCCCCTCACTCTCATTTTGGTCATTGAAATCACTGATTTTTGGGGAATTGATTTCATGGGATCCTTTCCAAACTCTAAGTGATACCTCTACATCCTCTTAGCTGTTGATTACGTCTCTAAATTGGTTGAGTCCATTCTGACCAAGAATAATGATCATCATGTTGTGATCTAACTCCTAAAAGAGCATATATTTTCTATATTTGGAATTCCGAGGGCTATAATCAGTGATCATGGAACCCATTTCAGCAACCACCCATTCTCTTCACTCCTGTCTATGTATGGTATTTCTCATAAAGATTCCACTGCATACCATCATCAAACAATGGTCAAGCTGAGTTGGAAAATAGAGAAATTAAGTAAATTCTTGAAAAAATTGTCAATCCGTCTAGGAAAGATTGGTCCGAGAAACTCTTAGATTCCCTTTGGGCATATCAAACTGCTTTCGAAACTATCCTAGGCATGTCACCGTATAGATTATTTTATGGAAAATCATGTCATTTACCTATTGAAATTTTTTATAAGTCCTTTTCAGATATAGAAAAATGAACTTTGACATTTCATTGGCTGAAAAAAAAAATATATCTTAATGAACTCAAGGAACATAGGATGTAGGCTTATGAAAGTTCAAGGATCAATAAATCTAATGTTCAAGCCTACCAATCTCGGAAACTCAAAGTCAAACAATTTGAACTAGGAAAATTGTTCTCTTTTATAGTTCAAAACTTCATCTACACCTGGGAAAGATACAGTCTATATGGCCTGGTCCATACCTAGTGCATCATGTGTACCATCATGGGGAAATAGAAATTCTGGATCCCACAAGTGGTCTTGTTTTCAAAGTCAATGGTCATAGGTTAAAACCAATCATTGAATTATCCAATAAACAAGAAACCAGGGAGGAGTTAACTAAGACAACATATCAACCAGAAAAAAATTGATAGATTTAGGTTCTATGTTGGGCTAACGACATTAAAAAAAATTTCTTCATGGGAGGAAACCTGTGATTTATATGTTTTCAATCATTTTGAATCTTCATTTGTTTCATTTTTCTTCATTTTGTAATTTTTTTTAAAAGAAAATTGATTGTTGACCTGTTCTTATTTTATTTGTAAAGATGGGTATAAAAGGGGCGCACCATATTCAGCCGTGTAACATGGTGTGATCCCTGAGTAAGACATTACCTAGAAAATATAAAGAATACATTGTATCATCAATTTTATTTAAAAAAAATTGACATGTTCTTCTTTTATGAGTAAGGATGGGTATGGAAGGGGAGAACCGTATTCATCTGTGTCACGTGGTGTGATCGCTGAGTAATACCATACACAAAAATTTAATAGAAGACAATGTATCATCGGTTTTTTTATTTTATTTTATGTTTTTGTAGGTATATAAAAAAATAGATTGTTGAACTATTCTTCTTTTATGAGTAAGGATGGGTAAGAAAGGGGAGAATTGTATTCATCTGTGTCACGCATTGTGATCCCTGATTAATACCTTACCTAGAAAATATAAGGAAGACAATATATCATTAGTTGATTTTTAAAAATAAAATAATAATAAACTAACAAAGAAAACCATAAAAATGTCGATACATGGTTTTAAATAAATTGTTGTATTGTTTGTTTTGTCTGGTTTTTTATTCCTTTTATGGTTCAGGGACTATTTTTGGTGATAAATATTCGATCAATGATCTTCCTACATCTCCCAAGAGATCAATGGAGTAATCTGGAGCATCATGAACTACAAATTAAAAAACCAGGTGAATTCATTCCATGTTTATCATTTTCAATTTCTTATTTGAACTCCTCTCCTACAACCTTATAACCTTTCATTTCATTAATCGATGGGGACAATGTTATTCTATGTTTGGGGGGGAATGAAATAATTTTTTTTGATCTTGAGTGAAAAAAATGTGTGGAAGGAAAATTTCATTAACATTGAACATGATAACACATATTTAAAACTATAAAATTGGATATCAAACAATTTTTAATGCCTTGATTATAATTTTAATGCATGTTTATGTTCATGTGAATAGATTTTGGAATGTTCGTTTGTCTGATGTGATTTTTCAAAATTTATATTTTCATCCATTATTTAAAAAAACACAATGCACATCCATTAGATTGTGGGATATTAGTTTGAATTCATGGGGTCCATAATAAATGACATATGGTTGGTGATCATTTTAATTTAAACATGGGTATTAATAAAATCATTTCTGCAAAGGGATATGAATTGACCTAAAGTGTGGCTTTCGACACTTAGGGATCTTGACACCATAGTTGTCTAGCCCGGTGATGGGAATTTTATCTCTCTTTGTGATAATTTGAATTTTTTTTGATTGAGATAACTCGAGATGATGCCTGAGTATGTGCAATTCATTTGGTTCCCTAAGGTCTTTGAGCCTAGGAGTCATTTGAAATTTCCTACTACATTGGTTGACTCAATTGAGTTCAATTTCAATTACCATGGAAAAATTGAAAAAAAACAAAACATAAAAAAACATAAAAAATTACAAAAATAGTACTCATCTTAAAATTAAAATTTGATTTCTCATAGATCTTCCAAATTTTCTCCCTCGAATGAAAATAAAGCCCCTTGTCTATTCTGACACACATCATTTCATCATGCTTAATTGAATTTGGATGAAATATGGAGATAAATTTGAACAAAGGAATGGGCTTGGGCTTGGGATATGACTATGGATATAGCTTGTTTTAAATGATTTTTATGGGATTCATAACTGTTTGGTATTAGATTTTTGGGTGAGAAATGTGAATTAAATATTTTTGGAAAAGGGAATTCAAATTTTACATTTTTGAAAAATATTTTTCTCGGGACTAGAAAAACTTATGTTGGGGTGTTATTATCCACATAAAGAGGCTAATATTCATTGTTAATTTATATATTTTTCATGTGATTTGTTATTCATAAATAGAATTTTTGTTTATTTTTCACTTTGAACATCATTTCACATCATGATTGCAATTATTTCGTAAAATACACTATTACATGGTACATTTTTGAACATCTCATAAAACACCAAATAGTCTTGATTTTGTTTTCATATTCTATTTTCAGGTCTCCCATGATATTAGGAACAATTCATTATTTTGGAGAACTTGGATATTCAATTTGGATGGCCACCAAAGTGGGATTTAAACCAACCACATTCTGGGTGAAGTGATTTTGACACTAGCCCAATAAATTAATTGTAGCAGCCATTATTCAATCCCAAAGAGTCTCAAAATTAAACTGGAGATAGAATACATAATGGGGAACATTTAATTCAACTATGGACCAAGAAAATTATAATTCTTTATGGCGTTCCAGGTGGACCAATTTAAAATGCAATTTTGGGACAGATTCTACGGCCTAAAAATACTTCCCACCCCTTAAATCATATCTCGCGAACCACTGATTTTGTTGGGCTGAACTTTTACAGGATTTTAGAGTACATCCAGGGATATAGTTTATACTGATATTTCCCACTCTAAGTTTTTCATCTAGAAGGACCTTTCAGGGTGACTTTCTAGTGGATGCAAGCTGAATTCCATTTCGGGAGAAGAGTGGAAAAATCACATCTCCATTAATTGTCCACCCACCATTCCCCAAAAAAATTAATTGAAGGCACATGGGATGATGGGGTCTCGGCCAAAGACTTCCAAAATGCCTATTTAAGTATGTATTTGTGGATTATTTTAGGATCTTGGAGCTTTTTTTGACTGTAATGTTATTATGCCAAATTCTCTTGGTAACATTTTTCCTTCCCATGTATGTTTTTTGAATAACCTTAGTTTTCAATAAAATTTATTCTTCATCTCTTTTTATATTATTATTCTTATCCACTTGATATCGTTTCCTCAAGGTGTGAATATTTTCATACCAAATGTTGTGATTTTTTTCACACAACGATGGAGTGATCGTTATTTTCTTTTGTTTTTACTTCTTCAATTCCACCCTTGTAAGTCTACTTCCCGCTTCCGTTAAAAACATCTCATTAATGGAGGGCTAGATATTTTAGGGGTTGATACAAGGGTGTAGAAAGGTACTGGATTTAATGTTATTTCTTTATCTCAAAATGTTATTAATTTCTTTTAATTTAGTTTCTTTCATTCAATGTTTTTTATTTTTCCTCTTCCTTATTGAATTCATTCACCCAACATTCATGTGATAATTAGATCCTTTACCTTTTAGTGATCATGAAAATGATCCTACAAGTGTATTAGTAATTAGCATGTGTTTTGAAGGAGTTTAATCAGTAATTGATGTGGTTTTCTTGAATTCATTGCATATTTCCTTCTCGAGTTAATGAAATTAAAATCGTAAAAAAAGGAATTCATTCAATCCACCCTGAGCAATAACCTAGGATCAACTAGTTTTTCAATAATTTTAATTCACATTGACCTTTTACTGCTCTTTTAAACCAATATAAAATCAACCTAAGTTGGACACATCATAGAAAAAAATCAATCTCTTTTTATTGAGTGTCTAAAGGATCTTCTTAGGTCTTTGAGGATTCGACAACCCAAGCTAGACTACAAGAGCCCTCTTGACCCTTAAATCATGGGTAAATTTGGGCAAAACCATTTGTTCTATGAGAGTTTGAACCAAATGTAAATTTGTGTCTCAAAATATGTAAAACATATATAATATGTGTAATATTATGTCATCACAAACCTATATGACTTCTGTCATCATAACTCATGCAAAATGTCCACCCAAAATATAATATCATCCAATATTAGCAGGAACCACAATTCTCTATATAAGAAATATCGCAGTTATGAAAAATAAGGAGATAAAAATTCAAAAATAAATGGGAAACATTATCTCTCAACCTTGGCACAGAAACACAACTCAATTTCTCACTGATTAGAAAAGGGAGTCCCAACATTAGAAATGAGATCATTTAGACCTTTCCTCTCGACACAATCAAGATATATCTGAGTATAATACTTTATTTTTTTGATAAAATCAAATGGATTAGGGTATATACTGATGAGACGGAACATGAAGGATATAAAATATCATAATTGGCCCCTGTATTATGAATGAACCATCTTTTATATACACCATAATCGATTCGTTAAAGAACTAAGTAAACTAATTAGTTATCATTGTCCAAATAAAAAAAATCTCCACCATTTCATCTACCATGGCCTTACTATTCTAGTAAAAAAACTAAATACAACTAAACATAATTTCCCCAAATTATATATCAATTATTCACCTGAATTATAACATTGAACTATGTCACTAGAATTTATCATCTCTAATACCACTCTTCCTTTAGCCGACCCACCAGGGCCTAGTAGTACACCATGTGAGCATCCCTTAACCTTCCTCTAACAGGACAGGGTATACTGAGTAGAAATTATTGGGAGATGTTATATATTTAATAACCACATTATGATACTACCATTACTACTGTTTTCACATAAAAATACTTAATTTCTAATTAATTATTACGTTTTGATCATAAACATTTATATAGATTATTTTTCAAAATCATCCAATAACCTATAAATTTACTATATTGATCATAAAATTAAAATTAAAAATTAAAAATTATGTTATTTTTTGGGGTTCTTGATTCCAATTCCTATAACTCATTCAACTTGATTTTTGGATAGTTCAAACATATAATGATTTGTATGGACAACATAAGAAATCCCAATTAATCATTAAAATAACCTTGCCCAGTTAATTTTTCCTATTTTATATATTCAAATTAGAAGGATAAATTTTGTGATAAACAACTATAATTACATGTAAATTCCATCAAAAAATTGATAAAATTTTAATGGCCATACTAATACTAGAATACGAACAATACATGTTTTAAATGGAGACCCAAAATTTTGTTGCAGATTGAAGGATAACTCACAAATCCTTACTTTTCTCTTAATCCACATTTTCAATGGATCTGTTAATACGTTATCTTGTAAAGTTATTTAGAAATAAATAAGGATACTTTTATTCAATATTGAAAAATATTCCAGGAATTAAATTAATTTACATTTGAAACATGAGTTGAATCTAAATTGGCCTAGAAAAAACACATGAATTATGAAAAAAAATTATTTGGATATAAATTTAAAATGGCCATTATATTTTGATGGTGAACTGTTAAATCCATATATTATAATTTTTGAAAAGATATTATATTGAAATAAGAATGTCTAATTTGCTAAATGGGGTGTTGAACCTAATGGGATGATATAATATGAAAATAGTCATATACCATTGGCTATAAATAAATAACTTCGTTATCATTATAAGGATTTTAAATATCATAATTTTTTAGGATAATTTTCCCAAAATAATCATTGATAATGGCTTACTATGAACTACAAAACTCATATATATACATGAGAAACACCTCATATACTCTCATATTGCATTGTTTTCTTCCCATTTCCATCATTGTATCTTATAAGTGTTGTTTTAATTTTTTTTATATCTTAAATAAAAGCTCATTATAATTTATTATTATAAACACCTTTCTATAGATGAAAATTATATAAATAATTTTTTATTATTATTTTGGAAACACATTCCTTAATAGTTTTTTAATTTTGATAAATGTATTAGTTTTGATTTACCGTTTTTGTATATGTGTTAGATGTGAAAATTGTTTCTTCTCCCATTATTTTTAAATTTTTAATATTAAATTTATAAAAAATAGAAAACATTTTATACCGCCCATATTGCTGTGTAATTTTTTCATTGGGGTGTGTCAAAATTGGGATATGTTAAGTGCTTAAGAGTCGTTGATTGTTTAATATTCATTAAATTAACATTTTATATTTTAAAAAAAGATATATTATTGATTAATTACATGTAATTTTTGAATTTTTGATTCCATATGTAATTGGAACCAAAAACAATATACATGGTTTCATTGATAAATGAACCCAACAAAAAATTATCCATTAATACCAATAGACTAATTGTTTCTAGGATTAAATATAAAACATTCATTAATTATAATACAAATAATCATGTGAAGTGGGAATTAATTTTAAAAAATGATTTATAAATCACAATGATATCATAATATTACATAATTATTATCAAACTCACCAAAATCCATTAATAAATTTAAATCAACCTAATATCATGATTCATTTAACCTAATATGTACAAAGAAATATCCCTATTTGAATGGCGGAAGAAAAAAATTTATTTCAAGAATATATTACGACCACCAAATAATTGACCCATGTGTCTCTATACAAATTATAACATAGCCTTATACCATTGATTGTTGATAAGAAGTAATTGAATATGATTTAAATATCATTTTTTTGAAGATAGTCCTATATAGAGTAATTTATTTTTATTTTCCATCCAAAATAGAATCTTAATAATAAAAAATTTAAAAAAGAAAAAAAAATTAATTAAATGTAAATAATCTGACCCAATTAAAAATAAACCAAAAAAAACAATTACTATATAACTATTCACCACACATTACAACAATAAAAATTTAGATTGCATGTGAATACCCCCAAATATCCCTCAATATACATTAGATTTATTTGACCTAGATATCAAAAGAAATGTTTTTAACATTGGAGGCCTATTGGGCATAATCAAAACACAATTCACCGATTATATTTCCATTAAAGTATTCAATACATGTCAAATATGATGGATAGAAAACTAAAATATCTCACTCTCCATGATATAAATTACTGACCTCTTGGTATTAAATATAATAAAATCAAGGATGATTTCAAATAGAAATAATTTTTGATTCATCTCTTTCCTCATATTCCTAGGGTAGCCAACGAGGATACTTTTCTTCACATCAAATGCATACTAGTAGTATGTTTTTTCATGAATCCTCATGGGGATTCAATGGAAAAAATGAAACTCAATGAATTTTCATTATCTATAGTTGGCTCTGAAAATTCATGTATCTAATACATCCTTCATTGTTTCCTAAAATCTTAGAATTAAATTATCCGGCACATAATATTGAAATTATATCTCATTTCCTAAAATTCCTATATCCAATAATAAATTACTAGCATATTATAATTCCCACTTGAATTTATTCTTGAATAATTGGATATGTTTTAAAATCATTTTGAACCATTCCCATACCATGAAATCCATAAAAATGTCATCAAATTATTCCATGATTGGTTATTTGTGATGGATAGAAACTAATTGATACTAAAATTTTTCGTGTTCATGACTGAATAACTACAAAGTCTGCATGAAATTTCAAAGGAAACATTGATACATATACATTTCAATTATATACTAAAAAACCTAAAAATGTATATCAATCCCAATTGAGTCAGTCCAAATAACCAAACACGATAGGTGAGTGGAAGGGTGAGTCTATACACGTCATAATATAAATTTATTTGGATAATAAATCCCTATTGGATTTTTATACACAGCATCAGTTACAAGGAACAATAAATAATTGTGGTATATGGAACCCAAAATATCATTCAACATGTATATGTTTGAAACTATAAGATGATCCTTTCAATTTTTCAAGAATAAAAGAGATGAATGAGAAATCATTTTTGTGAAACATCTAATCTTATGTGCAATGTTTGATTTTTAGAGAATAAAACCAAACCTTCCATGATCATATTTCTCATAACTATAGTCTAGGATTGAAGGACTATCAAGGGTTGATGTATGGTAATTAATTCCCTCATCCCCACATATCCCTACAAAAATTCCAAAACACATTATTGTATGTTTGTAGTGGGATTAATTTTCAACAACCATATACATTTATTCCCCAATATCAAATGATAAATCTTCCACCTCCTCCTAGTCTTCATCTCCAAGGTGGTTCAACAAAATTCCCAAATCAATACAACTAATTTCCAACGAATAATAATATAATATATAAAAACTTTATAAATATTTCATATTCAAGGAAAACATGGGAATGTTATATAGAATAGTATACCTCATTCACCCCTTCAACACTATAGAAAATTAAAAACTAAATTTGTCAACTGATTCCCATGTTATCTAATAACAATTAAAATTTCTTCCCAAATTCCAACTTGACATGTACCCAACACCAAAGGTAATATAAGTTAAATTTCTCATAGATTTAGAATGAATTTCTCTAGTTATTATGTTGATCCCACTAAATAAATTCATACTATTTATAAATACTATAATAAGATAAAAAAACCAATGAAATAATATGAAACTGAATCATCACATCATACCACTTACAAAAAAACCCAATCTAATTTACCTTGGTGATCTCTAAGCCTAAGAAATAGTTTGAACATGATCATGAATTTATAAACATATTTAAATGATTTATAGTCTACATATATCTTCTATATTCAACAAGGAGTTCCAAAATATTTAAAATTCATTAAATAATTATACACACATAAAATATGTCTCAATTACATTGAAAATGTATCTTCTCATCAAGCAATTTCCAGGAAGTGAAAATACCAGGAGGCGTTCATAGTTCCATTACAAATAGTAATCTCAAACCATTATGACACACTAATTAATCTACAATCATATATAAATATAATTTTGTTTTATATATCAAATATTATAGTTATATTACCCTATAAACATTTAGGACTAGTCATCTAATTAGAAAATTGAAGAATTGTTTTCCCCAAAGGAATAATCGAGACTGTTCTTGTTTGTGTCTATGATCAAATATTTTCTAAAAACATGTTCTTCCTTAAAATTAAAGGTGATACATATTCTTATTATTATTTTAGATTCTATGAAGTAATTTACTCATGAATTATAAAAAAAATTAATTCCCATGATTGAATATTATCCGAGGAATTTGATGAGAAACTGATCACGTTTAACCTTTTTCAAGCCATGTGATACCATTGAAAGAATCCATATACTCACCCTATCCATTCTTCTAAAAAAATTAGAGTGAAATGAATATTGATTCATTCTATTCCGAGACCAATAACATTAGATTTTGTGATATTTGTACCCTTCCATAAAATCTGATCAATGGTGAAACTAAAATTAACCTTTATTCCCTACGTTCCTTTGACGTAATGGATACCAAATACTCATTAAATTCAAATTTTACATACGATTTTTTTATTCCAACATGATTGATAATGAAACAATTAATTTTAAACCAATATGAATCTTATCATCCATTTTCATGATTTTTATTTCATAAATAAATGAATGAAATGGTCTTAAAGAACATCGTAAATAGTTAAATTATGTGTTACTCTTTTATAATCAATCATACATTATCAAGAAATCTGTTTTAATTTTGAAAAGATAGAAATAAAATATATTTCACGTATTAGAGAAAAATATAAATTAGTTAGTAAGATACCTAGATGATATACCAAATATTAGTCCTTATCTATACTAGAATCTTATACATGTTGATGAGTAGTCAAAACCCATTCAAAAACCCTAATGAAGTCTCAATCAACTCAAAATTGTTGTTGGAAGGGAATAGATTTCCATGATTATCAATTTCAGTATCATAAACCCTACTGATGATTTTTAGTGGGTTATTCCAATAAAATTGGTTCCTAAAATGGGTGACATAACTATTTTAGCATATGAACAAAGTGAAATTGTGGTAACTTGAGTGAAAATAAGTGGAACATGTGTATAAATTACTGAAAATGTAATGATAAAATAAGAAAAAACAATTTCCAACATCAAATCATGGACCAAAATCTAGAAATATTATTCAAAAATCAACTTTAATTTTCTCTTGGTTGATACACTAGAAGTATAAAAATCCCAAATTCACATCCAATTTAATAAAAAAATACAGTTCACTTTTCCCTTTGGATTGAATGTGTCCAACGACATTATTTAGGTACAAGATTAAAATATTTTATGAATTTATTGGGTAGTTACAAGATGTTATAATGTATTTATTTACCATTTATGGTGACACTTTATAATCGTGTTTGTATTCACTCTCTATGGACAAATGGAAGTGTTTCCATTCTATCTTAATGTTAAAATTGTAAAATTCCACTTTATGGGTACTAGTGTTATAATTCCTGGACACATAAACTCTCATGAGGGTATATAATTTGATATCACCAAAATATAGGTAATCCAAACACTTTTTGAACTAACATCAATATGATACATTTTTTAATTTTGTTGTACAATATGGTTTATATTGGCGATAAACATAATTCTTCATCAACATTTCCCTCATGCTCACTCCTTTTATTCAAAATTAATATCTATTTAGCATTTATAGGTAATGTAATAGATCCTTTATTAAACTAAAAAATTAACACAAAACTTACCTAATCATTTGTATATCAGGATAGGTAACTTCCCTTTAAAGTAATGAGTGATTCATTAAATATATCAATAAGTGATTTCCTTGGACAAATAAAGTAATATATTACTGTGGTCATTGATTATTCCTCAAAAACATTGGACGAAACTCAAAATCCTTACACTTAGACTATGAAATAATTAATGTAAAGGGATTATATATTAGGTAAATTTAGGACCTAACTCATAGGTTCCCAAATAATCATCTTGGAAAAACATTTAACATAAAATATCATACAAAGAAAACTGACTAAAAATTGAGGATAATTATATGGGCTATAATCTATTAGGAACAAAACCTTGAGAATAGGGACATGCGAAGAGAAGATAACCATATTTTTGATCACTAGAGTAAAATTTATAATTCATATCATAATGAATGTATTTTAATGAAATTCCAAATCTATCATTTTTCATCACAGACTCCAATGTGACATTGGTATACACCCATTATGAATTTATTTTATTTTATTTTTTAATATTTCTAAATTAAAATATATTAAAATTCTAATCAATTTTTTTTTGTTGAAAATAAACATTAGAAAACTATGGCTATCCTAAAAATTATAATTTGTGTTTATGAAGAAAAAATTCCCTAAATATTAGGGTTTTATAAATCAATTATTATATGTGTCCAATGTTTACAACAAAAGAACTCTCAAATGGTCTTAGACCAATGAATCATTATGTTTTCACTCCTAAATGACTAAAATGATTTCAATTAATAAAAAATATTATGTTCCAAAACATTGTCATAATTTCGAAGAGAAATTAAATTCCCAAAACAAATAATTATATGAGAAATTCTTTAGGGATGGGGAGTCAATTTCATTAGTCTATTCCCTCATTTTAATAGTGTTGTGTATATCCTTCTCAATGATCAATATTTTTATAGACTGGGGGATAACGAAACAAATAGATAAAATGAATCTCATAATATAAGTGAGCTCCTAAAAGGACACATCTTTTGATGATTTATAACACTTAAAGACATGGTGGGTGACTGAGGAACCCATTATTATTATCATTACATTGTGTCAGTACTGAAAATATTAAAGGGTTTTACATAAAACAATAAGAAATTATCACCCCCAAAAAAATGGCCTAGCTAAAATTTAAAAATGTGATGTTAAAAGAGTGCTTGAGAGAATTGTTAAACCCCCAATAAAGTATTAGTCAAGAAAACTTGGTTAAGGACTTTTTTATATAAAACTACCTATAAAAACATATTTATGTTTCTCTAATAAGGATAGTTTTCATTATGTCATGTAATTTACTACTCAAACATACACATATATCATTTTAGGTGGTAAAAGCATTCAATTTGGATAATGAAAATATTTTTTAATATAATTACTACAATGGATAGAGTGGTGGATATTCTACTTGATTACTATTATATTTCTAATATTTAAAAGGAAAAAACTAAGGTACTTTACGAAAAACATATAATTTGGAATTAATATCATGAAGGTGAAAAGGTAATTCTCTTCCCCCAACATATCTAAATTAACCTATGTATGATTGATTATTTATGGGATGGAGTTTTTATCATAACTAATTTTTACCTATTTTATGTAGTGAAAGTCGATGGTCCTCATACAAAAAATAAATTTGGCATTAATGGAAAATGATTAAAGCATCATTGTATGTGGGAATATTCCCCAGGAAAAACATTAAACTACACTAGATCCAAAACTAATAAGATGGAGAAACCACTGGATGGGATGAGTGACCTACCTAATTAAAAATAACAATAACCAATTTTTTAAAATATCCTCTATATTTTGCTTCGATTGTCTCTCACTTTCTCTTTCATATATTTTCTATGATTTCAATCTCATTTTTTAGTGTTTATCTATTTCGTCCTCCACTATTTCATTTTTTTGTCCATTGTGTGTTTATTTTTTCCAAAATACAAAATTCTCATAATTTCACACCATCTAACTCGAAATTTTTTTTACATCCATATTTTTAGAGGTATAGGCTTTTTTCATCAAGAACTCTATTTTAATTAACCAATAACATAGATAAGTAAATTTTATACCAATTTTTTCAATGATTATTTTTTAATTGGAAAATTAGTTTTCCACATAATGAGTAATGATATAAGATTTCAAGTTATGTTCGTAAATGAATATCTATTATATAGGTGTGTTTTTCACTGTCATAAGAAAATATTGTTTTTTTGAAATTTTATTTTAATTTCCCACTTTATTTTTAATTGATATGATAAACGCATTTTCCTAAAAGCATGAGAAAAATAAAATCCAAATTCCCACCAAATAAACTTATATTTATTCTAATTTATGATGTCTTTTGGAGACTATGAAAACTTATTTTATGATTTCTATGTTAAAATCCTAATCCCTTATTCTACCCAACAACTAAATTGATTTTCATTTTATTTTTTTATTTGATTATTAGGGGAATGGATTTAATTTTAGTATTAATTTAATTGATTTTAAATAAAACTATATATTATTGAGGATATGAATTTTTTATGTATGGTACAGAGATTATAATCTAATGAGGTTTGGGAATAGGTATCCATAAATTTCAATTCGTACAATGTTTTTGAAATGTGTATAGAAAAGATGAAATTTAGTAAAAAAATAAAAAAAATTAAAAAAAATAATTTATATATCGAATGAATAAAAATGAAATAAAATAAAATAACACCTTCTTCATGTTTGATTGAGTCATTTTATGAAGTAATGAGTTTTTTGTATATTTATTTCTCAATGTCTTCTATTTCTAACTATCTCCCTTTTTTTATTCGAAATAATTTTACCTCATTGTATAAATATTTTTCAATTACCCTAGAATGTCAAATTTCATAATTTCTTTGATTTTCAATCCTTCCCATATCTACTGAAAAAGCATCTAAAATAATTCAATTGGTTCTTTTAAGCTTTATAATAGGAATAAAAGAATAATGATCAAAAAAATTTATATAATATCACTCATGATTGGTGAATTAAAGAACCTTATTAATGAATTTTCATCATTTTGATAGGAGTGAGATTTGTGTGGCAATATTTTCCAACTCTAATTTTGAGATTGAATAATTAGTTATCTATGACACATGATTTAGGTAATAATTTATTATAGACATATTTATTTATGATTGAACCAGTCTAAACCACATAGGATTAGGGAAAATAAAATTTAATATTTTATTGTGAGTGAAAATGATTTTATTGTATTTTTTTGATTGAGAACAAGAATTAGAACAAGGTTGGAGAATTTATATTATATACTTATTCATGATGTTATGTTACCATAGTACTTATTTTACAATTAAAAATATATAATTATGAATCAATGTTCATATTTTGATCATTATCATATTTGTAGAGCAGTTTTCATATTCATAAAATCACCAGCTAGTGTAACATATTTTTCATACAATTTACATTAGTAATAAAACTTATTTAAATAAATTTTGATTAGTTAACTTATTCCATGTATATAAAATAATTGAATTGGATTTTTCAATTTTCTAGCCATATGAAGGGCCATATAGACCTGAAATAAAGGCCCTATGAATATTTAATGGAATCTAGGCCATCTATGATGTTTTATTTTATAGGATTCATTTAGAAGCCCAAATTCATTGATACTCCACCAGAATATGAAAATAAATCTAAATTTTAAATAAATATTTGACACTATATTTCAACTTAATAGAGCCCAGTATATTAATTAAAATTCTTTTCACTCAACCTCATTAAAATGAGAAACAACCCCATAGTCACACACTGATAAAGAATAGAAGAGAGGATCACCATCTGATCTACTGGTGACCTAACTAGGTGGAAAACTCTAGCCACAACCTCCAGCACGTCCCCAGCTACTTGGGGATCTATCTCACCTCAAACCCTTAGTGGAATCTACCGTTGTAAGTCCTGCAATGTGCTCAGTCAATGTGAATAGTCAACTGGTGGCATCTATTTTTGATCCACAGATGATCTCTTAGTGATGATACACACAGGATCACTTGGTATAGATCCACATAGGATTGGTAGGTACTATCCCCCCACAAGTACCACATAGGATATGACCCACACATGATTGGTATGTCAATGATCGATGACAGGCTACTCCACGACATATCCTCATCACATCACGCACTACTGTTCCACACAGGATCGCTAGAATGGATATCCACTCAGGGTTTCTATAATGTTGATAAACAGAGGGTCGCTCTGTGAGCCATCATTGTGTACTCTTGCAGGAATCCTAGATGGCTATCTACATGGTAGAATCCTAATAATGAACATGTGCATTATTTCCATCAAGTCATACCTGGTGAGATGACTCCAATGAAACCAAGGAAAATGACTTTCAAAAAAATAAATAATTGTTTTCATGCATAAGCCTGAAATAAAAATTCAAGATATTAATTTTTGGATACGTCGGTCACTGTGCCAACACTGGACACCCCGAACACAAAACCACACTCATAACACAATAAACTATATCTTCTTTTAAAAGATCATAGTCATAGTTCTTCGGTAGAACTGACCCCTTTGATACCACTTTGTCACGACCTGTCCCACGGGGCCAGGATGTGACTATCCCAAGCCCGCATTCCATAGGACAGGGGTTGGTGACTAGAACCTAAAGGCTTTTTCCCAAACATGGAATTAATTTCCTTAGATATCTAAACACAGTCAATCTAGAAACTGAAGTATACAACCAACAAAATTAAGGTACAACCAAGAGAAGAATGTACAACCACAAGTAACAATATAGACTGAAAGTAAAAGGTGGTCGGAATACAAGCCCAACTGAAAAGTAAAAGTACAAATTAAAATAGAAAACAACATGTTGATTATCTATTGAGGATCCTACCTAAAGGGTAGGTACATTTCTTCTCCACAACAGTCCATGTCAGCACATCTCCTCTGTGTACCACATGGTCCTAGTTCCCTCATGTCTCAGCCCACCTACTCAACATCTGCAGAAGACACAACAAGGTGTGGTTGAAGCCCATTTTGGAATGATTATAATATTACCTGGTAGGGAAACCCGAGACTCCCGAAGGTCTATTCGTAATCCACAAAGCAAAAGATCCCAAGATTTACCTAGAAGTTAAAATCGAAATCATGATCTAAATCATGAAGCATGATGAAAAATACATAGTTCACTCTAACCGTAACATCAAGGATACTGCAATTGGGATGACTAGTTGTATAAATAGATCATCATATCTGTAGTAACTCTGGTGCAAATCTATATTTCTTGCTGGTATACACCCATTTTGATCATTGGTGCATACCTGTATTGGTCACTGGTGCATACCCGTGTTGGTCACTAGTGGAGACCCATATTGGTCGCTGGTGCAGACCCATATTGGTCACCGGTACAGACCCATATTGGATACTGGTTCCGAACCATATTGGTTGCTCGTGAAGACCCGTATTGGTTGCCGCTGGAGACCCGTATTGGTCGCTCTTCTTCTTCATGTCACAGCCAGCTGCTGGATTCCCACTCATAGCCCGCATGATTCTGGGAGAACCTCTCCTCAATACATATCTCATATTTCAACTGTTATTAAATCCCTAAAAATTCATACCCAAGGGACTGACCATTCATAGTGGTCCCAATGTGACCAACCACACGTTTATCGATTGCCCGGACTATGAGATATAGTCACTGTTGTTAAAAAGTTACCTGTTGGATTCATCTCTGATCCAACTAAGTTCGCACGTTAAACTCCATAAAAACTCACGTAGGTTATATCCATAGGACATCCTTGTCACAAGTGTCCTTATTCCAGAGACAACGCGTTGATTGGACTCCTTATATGTTAATTAAACCAATTACCGTGAAACATGGGTGATCACTCCTCGGTGCGACCATGCTCGGTCGGGCCTGGAAGAATTTTCCAAAGGGGCTGCTTCAAAAAAGAGGTCCCAACACCTCTGACGGTGTGTTAAAATGACACACTTTTCTTTAGTTCTGAGGGTTTCTTTATTAGGGTAACGGTGTGGTCTGGGCCTGGTCTGACTCGGTCAGACAAGCCCGAGGAAACGTGTCCTCAGGTCTACCTGATACCGCTCGGGTCTGACCCACTGGGTGTCGGCCATGTTCACTTGGTTCAGCCCAATGGGATCGGCTCGACTTATTTGTTTTCCCCGTTCATGGTTGGACCGACACGTCGGGTGGGGCTCAGCCCACCTAGGCAGGCCCGTTGGGCCGCTAGTCTTGCCTGATCTACTAGTGGATCCGACCTATTGGGCTAGTCTGGCTTGCTCGGCCGACCCATGTCCGCCCAAAGGCAGATAGTTGAGTCCCTCTAGGCCGCAGTTGTGGGGATGTTTAGTCCTGCTGGTGGGATGATTCCCCACCTGTATTGAAGGGTTGGTCGTTCGGCTGATCCGACTCCGCCAACGTGGCGTAGAGTGGGGCTGTGTTGCCCCTTCCTGCCGCAGCTGCTCGGCAATGCCTACCTTGTATTGCAGTTTCTTCCACTGGTGCCACCACCCTTATTGTCCCATATGTACGGCATGTTCAACCCACCATCAATCACTATGGTGCGCCATTGAGCACCACCTTCAACCTCATGTGGCTGGTTTCTACAAGTCTCCTCTATCCATCTTCGGCCTCCGCCGACATGGTGCTCCAGTTGTTTCTTCTAAGGGCCACCGAATGTATTCCTGTGGTCTATTCTTGGTTCCATCTGTGCCTAAAACTCTCCCGGGGTGCATTCCTCAAAACGTTGTCACTAATTAATTTTTCCATCGACATGAGGAAACATTTCCCAGTGAACAAAACATGTGTAAAGTGGCGGAGCGTCCATTCCTTGTTTGATTGTACTGTGCCAGTTGCATTAACAAGATAGCAGGTGAGTGCCAAGAAATCATCAATATTTAGCTTAAAAACAACCCCCCTAACTAGATTAGAAATCCACGGATGACGATCGATGGAACCGCCTTCGTCATTTTCATCAGTCCATGATTCGGTGGACCTCATCACCACTTGCTAAAACTAGTCTCATCCTCCAAATGGTTGGTTTCGTGGAACTCTTCTAGAGCTTCGTCGATTGGAAAATTCGTCCCGACACTCCAACCCGAGCTCCATATAAATATGAGAGGGGGAGGGTGAGTAACACACAAGGAAATAATGAGGTTTATTTAATTAATGAACCTTACATATTCCTACAGTGCAGTTACAAGAATAAAAGGGAGTCAATCCATTTATGTTCCTAATGTTTTGTTGGTCCCTCCACCTCCACTCATATATTAGGGAAAAAGAAAATAGATAAAATAAATAACATGTTATTTTATTAATCATTAAAAATTCCACAAAATTAAGTTTCTCACCCGTCCTAATGTGGTTGATGTGAATCCTCCAATAAGAGAACCTCGGTGCTGCGGATTCAATGCTACCATCGAATTTTTAATCTGAGCACCAATTCAAAAGATAGAAAACTCCACCCATGTGTTTACCGAATGCACCTTTAAAAAAAATTCAATAAATTATTTACATACACCTTAGACCTGCGCCGATCGGGGTTAGTCTCTGCCTAAGGGAAACATGTCTCAATGAACTCAATAGTGCTCTCATATTATCAATCTGATTTACCATTCAGAAGCTATGGATTTTAACGATAAAATAATATTTACTTAATTATTTTGTTTAAATCCAAAAACTGACTTCTGTAGTTGGCTTGTAGTGGCCAATGGTAGTATATGTCTAAAGATAGCATATCCTCAGAAGCTAAATGGTTGTCTCAAATTTTAAATCAGATTCACCGTTCATGAGTTATAAGAACATCAAAAATAAAATAACTTTATTTAATTATTTTATTTACGGTTTTGACATTTTTGAGTTTTCTAAACAGATGATTCTGCAGAAAAAACATAAGTCGTGCCTAAGTTAAACCCTCTATTCTAAACACAACAGTTCTCTTGTATTTCTGATCCAGGCACCCATTTATTAGTTATTCCACTTTTTCACGAAAATCACTCATGCACGCTATTTTTAAACATAGCATTTTTCGCCTGATCATTCCAGGCACTCCAACACTCGGAATCATGCACCGTCACATTTATTATTCTCAAAATAATTCCAAATAATTAAAAAAATATGGAAATTATGGAACATTACATCTATTCCCTACTATGATGAGTTCCATGAATTTATATGATGATATTATTAAATATCATTCAATGATTAGATAATTTTCTATGATGGTAAACATAATATGTTGAATTTATTTTGTGTTTAATCATAATGGGATGAAACTTCATATTATAAAGTACACATGTTCTAATTCCTATGATAGAATATTATGAGAAAATACCCACCTATAAGATGTCCACATGTTTATGTGTTATTAGGTATTCCTATTTATGAGCATGTGTGATAATCCTTGTACATTATGATTATTATTATTAATTCTTTTCAGGACTCATCTAGTATGACGTACCCACCAAAACTGTGTCTCCATATAGTCATTGGATGTAGGGAATTTTTGGTGCATCATGATTGATATTTTATTATTGAATAGGCCAAGGAATGGTTTTTCCCTTCCATCATTTTTATGGATGTTGTCTCAATCTTTTGATTGAAATAGAACTATCACATTATATTACATGTCCATGGTGTTTAACGAGATTATTTAAAATAGTCAAAGAAAGAGGTATCAACAACATATGTTGATGAGATGTGTTTGAAACCATCCTGATGAGGTATCATGAAAGAAGTATTGTATTTAATAGCGAGTTTTGGAATGTGGTCATTCTCATTTTGAAATAAATTATTCCTCTATGGACCTCTTTTCCATTTTCATGATAGTAACATTTTACTTTTTAAATCTCGCCTAATTCCACTAAAGAGGAGGCCTTGGGGGTCACACACAATGTGTTTTCATTGATCATAGTAAAATATTATAATTTTTACAATTGGAATGAATATTAATCTCTAGAAATAAATCTAGTATGTATTCAAGTTTTATTTATCGATCAACATTATTTGGTAAAATTTATTAATAATATAATTATATAATTACATGAAAATATATTATTTATTTATCTCTTTTAATTCACATGATAATAAATAAATTATTTATTATTAAATAAATTTTTTGTGTTGTTAAAAAGATATTAAATAGATATTTAATATCCAAATTGTGATTATATTGTCTATTTATTTAATTATTTGATGAATAATATTTAATTTAATAATTATTTCGGAATTCGATAAATATTTATGAGGAAAAGTGGATTAGTTTTTGTCCAATGGTGATTAATTTTTTCTAGACTATAATATAATATTTATAATTTTTTAATTTAGTGTAATCCATTATAGAAACTAAACAAAAAATTATATTGAAAATCATTAGGTTATTTATCTGTTTAATATATTATTAAATAACTTTATGCAATTAATTCACATTAAATCCTCTATCCATGAATATAAATAGTCTCCTTTTTCATTTTAGAATTGGTTAATCATTGTGAAAAATATTACTCTGAATCTATATCTCCTCCTCTCTTCCCCTCATGACTGAGAAAAATATTGGTGATTCCTTCAATAAAAAAAGGATATCAAGTGATTAGTGAAAACAGTTTATGATGGTCAAATTGTTTTGCTATCACCTGATGTTTCATCAGTTTTTCTTTAGTAACCTCTTTCCATTTATTTGGGTCATTGTGATGAAATGATGTTACACCCATTGGGTTCAGATGATCAACATCATCAAAGAAGTAATATATCAAAAAAAGGAAATAGATATTCTTGTGTATTATATTAGTTATAGTCTAATGTGAAAACATCTATCTCTCTATCTCTTGATTATTGTGGAATCATTTGTCAATATTATTTTGATAAAATTCTTTTCTCTACAAAAATTTTGGGTTTTGGAAAAGCTGTATTTGTGATGGAATTTGATCAAAAAATGTTATTTGTGATATAAATACATCCCACATAATATGCTATATAAATACTTGTTGTAAATAGTAGCATCTGTGATGGATCCATCAAAATGATTATAATGCCAAACTATTGGAAATGGATTACCTATTTTGTCACATGTACTTTAATTAAATAATTTAATAAAAAATTTTCTATTTTGTTGAAAATAATTCTTTTTTATGTAAGATAAAATCCATTATAATTAATTATTTGTGACAAAAAAGCATTTCCATAAAAAAAATAATTGCGATGGATGAAAAAATACTTAAAAAACACAATTTTTTTAAAATATGAAAAGAATGAAAATTTTATAAAACCCATGGATTTATAAAAAAATTGATACAAATAATTTAAAATAAAATTGAACATAAATTGAATTATAATAATAATGTCAATAAGTTGGTCTGGAATCCACACCAACTTGAATGAAAACTATATCCCTAAATTATGTGTATTTCATTGAATATACACCAATATCTCCTCATGTTGCTAATCATTCTACTATCACTTCTCTTACGGATCTAATCTCATATCTTCCTACTCTCAATTAGATCTCTATAATATCTCATTATAATATCACAACATATTATCATTGTTCGAATTACCGAATGGTGATGATGAGAATCCAACATGTGCTACATTTGTTCCACATGATTCCATCACATCAATGCCATTGAAAACACATGAGACAGATCATAAACCATTACCATCCACTTAGTCTTTCTGAAGATAGATCATCACAACATGTATCCAATATAAATATTCAAAACACAAATCGAATAAGTCCTATTCATCACCACTCTCTATCTCATCCCAAATTCCTCACATGTGAGAAATCACGTCCTTATATGTCTCTTAAAAAATTATAAATATAAATTTTGATGATAAAAAAATATGATGGTAATTATAAAAACTAAAAAATGCTAACCATAATATACCACTACCTCTCACCAATAATCTATCATGTACTCTCAGTGTACATAATCTTGTATATATCACTTTATATAATGGACATATCAACTAAATACAATATGTTTTTATCTCATTGATGTGATATTAAACAAAAATATATTTAATTCATTTATTAATTCATGCGGAAATTGGAGATTATGTATAATGAATGTACATATTTCTATTTTATGTGTGATCTCCTCCCTCCCCTGATTCATTTGACCCGAATCAGATATCCTATGAAAGGTCTCATAAATCTAATATATGCACAAACCATCACAATATCGATTTGGTATTCAATATAGTCTATGTGGCCAATAAGAATCCTCAAATATTGTCACAAATTCGCTCAACATAGCTCTTATATAATGGAGATAATGAAATTTATATAAATTATTAGGGCTGAAGGCCCTCCGTTCCCCAAAAATGTAGGGCCTCCTACTATCAACAAAAAAAGACAATAAACCCATCAAATGTTTAATAACATAGTAAATTTAAAATTATATAAATTTATTATATATTACATTATTTATACATACCATCCAATGCCAGAACATATGATGGAATAACTCACTAGAAACATGATCCCATGATACACATGGAGAAGACAAAAAATTCCACAAAATAACAGTCACCATATTAATAAATAAATTCGAAAATATATGAATTTAAAAATAATTTGTAATATTAACAAAAAAATATATATATTAATGAAAAAATGTAGAATTTATATTTAAATTTACTTCTTTAAATGAGGATCATATCCAATAGATTATCATCAATCTAAAATAGAATCTAAAATCATTAATCATTTTAGGCCATGACAATGCATAGTTGCTAGAGTTGGATCAACACCCTTGATAACAGACCATGTGAATCTTCACTAGGTAGTGGATTGTTAGTCAAGATACATTTAAAATTATTTATATTTACCTAGTATGTTATTCAAGGGTGTTGATCTAAATCCAGCAACTACGTTTAGTGAAGATATATTTGGTATGTTATTCAAGGGTGTTGATCCAACTCTTTGCCTTCCACCTTTTTTGTAATAACTTATATGCCTTTAAAATGGGTTTTATATGGGAAGAAAAATCGGATAATAGTTGAAAGTTGTTGACATTCAACCATTAATATGAATAAATGATTTATATTTATCCTTTTGGTATGGAAAATGTTTTTAACCCTGTGTAATACATAAAGAAAACATAAAATTCCATATAAAATCAAGAAATTTCATCATTAATGCATCTTTAGGTATAAAATTATGATATGAAACTTCATCATATGTTGTTACACTGTAGATCAATAATAAAATTCACTCATCGATATTTAGATATAAATAATCAATTTTATTTTTATTCGGATGTCCTATAATTAATGACACCATATGTCTATATATATGGGGTTTTCATTAACATATATGGTGGATTGATGTATGGAGTTGTGAAATGAGGAACAAACTATATTAACATTCCTAATAACCAAATAGAAATATAGAATTAGTAGAAAGACCCAACCATATGTTATGATGTTCTTGGGGAAAATAATGATGCACGTAATAAAAATGAATCCACAAATCACCATCACAAGAATGATTTTATTTTTTATTGATAAAAACATTAGAATTATTACATGTCATTAATGATGTTATATTTTGAGTCCTAAATAGAGGTTTTAGAGAAGATGTAATCAAAAAATACCTCTATTTTTAACTATATTAAATATATATATTCCTTGTTATACCTCATTATACCACGGTTTTCCACATATTGGAAAATTAACTAATAAGTAAAATTCACCATAATATAAGATGTATTCAACAGAAAATTCATGGATATTATGATAACTCACTCCCAAATTATAAACCATTTATTTCTTTAATATATATTTATTGGAAATGTATACCATTAAGGGGATACATATTTTAAAAAACAATATATTTGATCAAACCCAGTATTTTACATTCTAAAATTTTATTTTATAGCCATAAATTTTGAAAGTGCTTAAATTTTTTTATCCTATAACTAGGATATAGGGCCTCGTCATCAAATTTCAAAAAATTATAAATTAAACGTTATTCTAGTTCCAGATTCCAATATTTATTATATATTTTTTATTCATTAAAATAAAGTACAACAACATCATGTTCAAAATTTTGAAATTATGATGATTTTAGAAGTATGAAAATTATATTTTCATTATAATCTAATTCACCATGTAGAAATTAAAAGATAAAATCACTTCAAAAACCCAAACATAAGTGATGAACCACAACATTATCAAATGTTTCATATTTTAAGAGATCAAACTTATTACACATTCTCTTAATTGATCCTTCTAAGACAAGATATAATTATGATAATGAAAATGATAGAGAAACTTTATCACCCACAATGTAAATGTGATTTAAACCAAAACAATTTTTTTTTCTACACTGATTTATCCAATAACATTCCCATAATAAAAAATAAAATATATTTCTGAGATCCATATTTTTATACAAAATAAATTAATAGTAATTAGATTATTTTTACGATTATTAATAACGTATGGACCAAATTTTTTCCAAATTTATAATATTTTTTTTCATATATATAAAAATTTATATCGAATTATAATAATTTTTCCAACTTACAATAATTTACAGCAATTTAAAATTATTTATATCAATTTGTGGAAATATATACCAAGTTATCATAATTTATATTATTTTATATTATTTTATATAATTTTATTATAGTTATATAAATTAGTAATAATTAATTCTAATATATAATATTTTTATTAATTTAGAATAATTTAAAATAATTTATATTATTTTATACAATTTTATATCTATTTACCATAAATTATTGATTCAGTATTTATTTTTTAATTTATAAAAATTTATACTAATTGGTGAATGAGTTATGATGATATATAATAATTTATAATAATAAAAATAATTTTATATTATTTTATAATTATTTTTAAGAATTTGTAATTATATTTATTTATTTTCACTATTTATTAGAAAATTTTTAAAAATTTCTGATTACTTGTAATATTTTAAATTATTTTTTAATAATTTTTATTAATTTATCCTAATTTCTGTTTATTCATATAAATTTTTACAGGCATATAATAAGTTATATTATTTTGTACTAATTAACATCAATTTATTATAAAATATACTAATTTATAATAATTTACACTAGCCTATATCTCTTTAGGGCAAATTACATCATTTTAATATAAATTATACCAATTAATTTCTTTTATTTTTAATAATTTATACTAATTCATGATTGTTTTATAATAATTCAAAAAAATTTATATTAATTATTTATAATCTATTTAAATTTATAAAAATTATAGTAATTATTATTTATTTCTAAAAATTTTAAATAATAAACATATATTACCGATGAATTTAGACTACATTATGATATTTATTATTTACGTATAATAATTTAAAATAATTTCTTATTTTTTAGTAACTTATTCAATTTTAAATTAATTAATAATAATTTATTAACTTATGTCAATTTATAATAATTATATAAATTTTTCGTTATTTTTAGTAATTTATACTAATTTATAATAATTTATACTCAGTTATATCAATTTCTATTAAATTATATACAATTATATAATTTTTAATATTTAATAATTTATACTAATTTATTTTTATTTATAATATTTTATATAAATTTATTTTAATGTATAGGGTTTTTTTATTTATAAAAATTTTTAATAATTTTTTTATTAAAAAATAAATTTTATTAATTTACAATAATTTTATATTAATTCATTGTAATTAAAAAATTATACTAATTTATAACAATTTATATTAATTTAGACAAAGTGAAAATAAATTTCTTCCTAAATATAATAATTTATATAAATTCCCAATGAATTTAAAAAAATTATATTTATTTAAATGAATTTTTACTAATTTTTTATAATTTATTATAAATTTTGTTAGTTTATAATTAATCATGTAAATTTACAATATATTATAATAATTTATATAAATATATAATATTTTTAATTATATAAAATAATTATTATTAATTTATGAAATTTTATTAAAAAATTAAACATGTTTAAATTAATTTATACTAAATTAAATCATGGTTATTTTAATTCATTCAAAATGAAGACAAATTTATCCCTGAAAGGAGTCATAAGTGCATGTTAGATTCCCAACTCCCACACCGCTAAAAATTTATTAAATAAAATATGAATACAAGATTAAAACACAATGTTCAATGAGATTGCACCAACCTTGAATCTAGGGGGTACATATAAATTAACGAATGAAGGAAAACACAACTACTACCATGAAAAAAATACCTTCATAGTAAAGTTCCAAACAAAATTTTGATTTGAATCATCTAGATCCAAAAACTACAACATTACACCATAATCAAATCCAATGTGCAAAAAAAACTCGATTCTAATGTGAATTCATATTATTAATGAGCATGCATTTTGAAACATCTTTTGATTGCACTGACAAAACCCTTGTAATGATTCCAAAAACAGAATAATAGCTACACAACTCAAATCCTTCAATATAACTATGACAACCACCTGAGAAATGAACCCCAAATCAAAAACTAAAACTATCAAAATAAAAGGGATATCATCACAATAGAGTTCCTCTAAAATTGTTGTTTGTATTATGTTCAATCTCAGAGAACATCTATTATCTGATTTGAAGAGAATCCATCACAGATATTTATTCATCATAAAATGTATTGTATTAAATTTTATATATATTATGAATCCAAAATTCTAAATAATCTCCATATTCATCCCAAATATTATGGGCTTTTTTCCATGGGGTAAGTATATTCATCATCATTAATGCTTGTATCATTAGTTATTTCTGATTCAACGACAGATGGTGTAGTGGAAGTGATAATTTCTCCCTTGGGATTAACCTTATACTCTTCAACATTTTTTTTCCACTCAATAATTGTGGATGCTTTTGAAATTATATTCCTTTTAATTGTTGAATAGTCTTATCATGTTCTAGATTTCTTAATTTTTTGTGTGATTAATCCCCTAATGTTTACAAAGGTGGTGTTCATTGAGTCTTAGTAGCATTAAGATACACTTCCTCATATTATTTATATTTATGATGATTTATAGTGCATATATCATTAACAACCTCTCAAGAATACTCTTCCATATTAATAGTTGAGCATCATTATGATAATCAACATAATTATCCTCAACAAACTCATCCTTATCCCCGACAATAGTTGTTCTAATAAACATATATCTTTTATTAAGATCATAAATAGTGGAGGGACATGTAATATCATTCTTCTTCCCCTTAAGGACCCACATAAGTTTTCGTCCAATCGTTGGATTACCAGCATGACAATAATAATTATGTTTATGAGTGCAACAAAATTTAGTAAGATGATGAAATTTAAGACAGTAAAGGATATATTTAGTGATATTTTCATAAGGAATATCCTATCATAAACTAGATTCACTATTCTAAATCTAGGTATTCAATGGAATCATTTTAGACCTATAAAATTCAACACATATTCTAGCAATTGAAGGTCAAGAAATCATAGCAGTTGTTGCATCCAATTTAATCGGCTTCCCGATGAGGCTTCAAATATCTATAAAAATCATGAAAATATGAATCACATGTCTATTAAAAAACAACCAAAACATAACTAAAGGTTTTTCATCAATATAATCTATATATGAAAGCCACATAAACCCTTTAATTGGGAAACATAAAAAATAAAAATACCCCAAACCCAACACTGATGTTCCTAGGATAGAGGGGGAGGGGTGAGTTAAATATTTATTTCTATTTTTATGATATTTCCCTTTTTTCCATTAACATGAACTAGTTTATGTTATGTATCCACTCAATTTTATCTAACAATTTCACCTTATGTTTAGTATATGTAAAATATAATGTTGTACACAATGATTACAAGGATCTTCTGAAAAGCCAATTCTTGACTTGTTGGATAGTTCCCCCAATATGGATTCTTCCCTATATCTATAAGTGAATTCAATTGTATAGACACCATAATTAAAATTATTAAACAATAGGTTATACAAGAAAACTAGTCCTCTTCTTTGATTGGTTAGACACCCCCATCATAATCCTCGAGTACCTAGTTGAAGACCCATACTACAAGCTTTATCTTCAATGATGATTTAAATATAGACATATATTCTTATTTATATGGTTTTCACTAAAAAAACATGTATCCTTTTAGTTATGTATGAAATAATTAAGTTCATCTGAAATCAATAATGATTAGCACCACTGGTTTCAATAGTCACCTTCATGTTCATCAAATATTAAAGCACATGTTTTCCCCTTGTTGCAGAATCTCCCAGTTTTTACTCCCTTTATTAAATTCAAATATGTATTTGTCTTCTAAAAGCTCTTTTTTATAATGTATGATATATATATCACAATTTTTCTATATTTTTATTTTTCACCTTCATGCACACATTTATCCATAATAAAAACAATATTGTACATATCATACCTCATTTATTCCATGATTTAATGTATTTTATATAGGACATTTATTTTTATCAATTTAAATAGCCATAATGGTTTCAGAATTATTATTTCTTATTGAACTCATTTTAAATGACTATTTTAATTTACTGAATGGTTGTCTCCATTACATGAAATAATCATGTCTCTAGTAATATTAATTTGTGGTATAATAATTCCAAAATTCTTGCATCTCGTAATACACATGTCATCATCATCTTAATTAACAAATATAGTTGGGTATTTTTTTCAAATAGTATGTAATAACCATTACTAAATGACGGATGCATCTCATTTAAAATTCCCAGACAACCTAAATTTCACATTTTTAATACCTCAAAGGAATTAATCTTTTAACATGTTATATTAATACATGACCACATTTTTTGATACCTGAATGACTAAGGTATAACTATCCATTTCATTTCCTCGTATATAGATACTACTCCTAATATTTAATGATAGAAAATTCATGGCTAACCCATTATCCATGAAATAACACAACTCAATATCATCTGTTATTCATGAATTCATAATCACATATTCAAAAAAAATTATCCTATAAACAATTCATTTCAAACTAAGGATAAATTTCTTTTAATGTGGGCCTCTTTTAATTATCAACTTCATTTTGATTTCATGCATTAAATGTGATGCTTCATGAATGATCATTTAAATTTCATGTTTAAATTACATTGAGATTTATCACAAGATGAATCCTCAGTTTGAGCGTCTATAATTCATTAATTGAATTTTTCCTATGCATGATTTTTGACACATATTGATATATGACTCTTATCCTGTAATTGAAATCATCATGGTATATTTCATTGAGTATTATTATTTGATCACGGATCCATGAAGGATATGGTCATTACATGATCACCGTGGCTCATAAATGAAATCTAACTAGGCATAGATGATACCTAAAATGTGGGATGATGATAATCTAGATAGGACGACATTGATCGACTAGATCAGATGTCCTGTGTTTTTCATTTGATTTTTTAACATGAGAGTATAGTAAAACACACCTTCACCATTAAAATGTATTTTTGAATGAGTACCCTCTATCCCTCAATAAAATAAAACACATTCCATTTATTGGATATTTCATGTAACATGGTCTATCCCCATTTCCAATGGCATGGTCCCAGAATGATACCCCTCTGTCCTAATGTTATGCCACCATGCATGGTGGTGCCATTTCTCATTGGGAATGTTATTATCATGCTTATACATCCTACATTCTCGCATATTTCCTACCACAATGGATAATCATGTGTGGTTTGGATCCTATATGGTTTATATTTCTCCAATTTGTGGTTAGGGTTGGCCTCTATGGGTTGCTGTGGTTGGACCATTTTTCTTAATAAATGACATAAAAAATACATAGAATAACAATCCATTGTAAAATTCATAATCAATAACATTATCTCAGTTTATCTCTAATAAATCTCAACTCCAAATATAATTAATTTGTTTAATTCATAGTCTTAAAATAATATCATGAAAAATTATTAATTCTTCAACCCATGTTTTACTTCATGCCAATAAAAAAATATTTTAATGGAATTAAAATAAATTCCTCCTGGAATAATAAAATATTTCATGGCCTCCAAAATATTTCTTCCCCAACTCCAATTTTCATCATCATATAGTAAAAACTCTATATCCCATTTCTCAATTATCACATGTCTTTATAATTAAAGATCAGTTCAACAATCACTACAATTATTAAAGAGAAATGTTCAATCGTGGAATCCAATGTAATTAAATGAATCCATAACAATACATGAAGCATTATTTCATCATCTCAATGTCAAAAAAACATATTAACTTATTGAAAATGAAAGAAAAACTTACTTGTGCTAAAAAACCTTCCCCCTTTTTATTTTATTTTTAATATCAATTCCCACATTTATTTTCAATATGTGTGATAAAATATTTCTTCATATTATTGATAATAAAATGAAATTTATGATGTAGTTGACATCTCATTTAATTATTCTTTTAAAATTATCTCATTTTCCTTCCTTTTAGAACAATTTCTTGATTATTTCTCAACATATGGGTGATATTAGTTATTATATCTTAAAGGAGACTTCGATTATTCAACTCTAGGAATACATGGGATAAACTGATGTAGAAAATAATAGAGATATAATCATGAATGTCTATGATATCCAAAATATAACAATCATGTGATTCATGCTCAAGAATTCTAAATTCTTATTTTAGGATTTACAAATAATCATATTTATGAAGAAATTAAAAATATTACATGCACATCAACAAACACATAAAAACATTTAAGTGTGTGATAATAATATCTCCCCTATTGTTCAATCTTTTAAGAAACCAAGAACACATACTTAAAAAATTATTAATACAATAATGAATATAGTATATCAGGGTAATTTGAATACCAAAAAATTAGTTTTTTTGAAAACTATCTTTAATTTAAAATATAACTGGAAATGAGAAAATGATGAATTCTTCTTAATTTTTCTCACTCTCAAGTGATGCACTCTTTTTTTTAATTTCGTGGTAGAAAAAAGACTACACGAAGGACAGTCTCTTCATGATATGTTGTCGTGACAAACTCAAACATCACCTTAAATTCTATGAAAATATGTTTCAAAAACATAACATAATAGGTAATAAGGATAAACATATTTTTTTAGATGTCAAATTCGTGGTGAGGGTTTCCTCTAAACCTAGTCCATTTTTTTCTAATCATAGAATATCAATTGCTATCAATAATCTTAATAAATAAAATTATATATTACATTCCATCATTATTCTAATAATTTTAGGAATCTGCTTATTTTACTTTATATCTACCAATACAAGACTTATGCTTAAATTCATATGATACCACTCAAAGGAGTTTATTAGTTTATACCATTTCTTAATGACCCTCCAGACCACATGTTACACACAAAACTTCAAAAGACCTAAATAAATTTTGGGTGAATATATTTGGTAAATATTTTACATGTTACTTCATTTGAGTTTTTTTGTGTGATTTTGTCATCCCTCGGTTGTTTCCACATTTATTTATGAAACATATTAAAACAAGGGTAGTGTTTGGGGCCATAACTTCTACAACACCAATAGTAGCCTCCGAGTGATTATCTTCCGGATTGTTTCCATTCTTGTGTATTATTTATTTTGGTGTCTTGAATCTGTTTAATAGTTATTTTTCATATGGGTAAATGATATTATCAACCTCCATTCTTCCTTTGATGCAAAATACTATCTCATAATCTGTTTCTCAGTCCAAATTTATATTTTTATATCATTAAGACTAGTATTATAAAATATAAAAAATTTAATTTTTGAATAAAATTTTAAATATTTTTTGGAACCCTTAATCTCACATAGTTGATAATATTTTTAATACCCCAATCTTCCACGGTATGTTTCCCTTTGAATAATACATTAGCTTGTGTTGTACGCAACTTTGAGTTTAAACACACCACAACCAATCAAACTACCTGTTATGAATAGTATTTCCCACTATTTTAAATTTTATAAATTTTATCTTTCAAAATGGACTTCATTTTTGAATTTGGAATATCAAAATTATCTTAGGGTGAATTTCTGCTATTTTTATGAAAAAATTCATATTTGATGAATAGTGAAAAACACTGCTTTATAGATTAAAACCATCTTTTTATTTAAATAAATTTTTATTCTATTTTAATTTACATTAGTTTAAAGTTGATATATAATAACTATATATGTTGAACATAATTAACAAGATTAATTTTATTATAAGTTTAGATATATAAAAGTTTATCAAAAAATTTAACGTTTTTTACCCACCTCCTAGGAGCATTTGCAAATTTGTATAAAAAATAATTTTACCACATCTGTGAGTTTAATTTCAAAAATCTGAGAGACATGGTTAATATCAATATGTAAATTGTGTTTCAATAAGATGAGATAAATTTTTGGTGAATAGTAACTTTTGACTTTTATTTACCACGGGTATAAGTAAACAGAGTAATTAAGGGTAAAAATGATATCATAATTACCATAACACATGTCCTAATTCTATTGGATATGATTAATTAGAAAAAAAGATTATGAATAAAATATGATCCCCTTTGGACATCATGGATTAGATTAGGACAATAATAATTATTTTATTTAAAGAAGTGTTAAAAGAGTTAAATTCAATGTTTAATAAGTAAACAATTTTTAATATAGGGTTATACATAAGATAAATTAAACTATATATATTAATTATAATGATAAAAAAATTCCTACATAATAGTATTTTATTTATAATATTTTTATATTAAATAATTTAATTTATTTATGACACAATGATGATGCTTTATTTACCTTATTAATGAATGATTAAAATAATTGATTTTATAAATATCCAAATTAATGTAATTTGAGAACTTTTATGAATTAAACTAATTATATTGGTTAATATGACAAGTTAGAGTTTGTTAAATAAATTTTATTCGAAGTGATAGTGTTTTTATTACTGTCCAAAAAATCAAATACTAAATAGTGTCAAAATTGACCTAATTGAGTTTTTAAAACAAATATTATATTCATAATTTATATAAACTTCTTAAAAATATACGGATCCTACAAAGGACTTATATATAGTTATATATATTAATAATTAACCACATGGGGTTCTCTTGGCTTGTAATAGTACGTTTATTAACAATATAATACAAAAATAAAAAGAGACATGGAAAATGTCAACCTATTTAACTAAGAGTTATATATATAAGTTAAGGTTAATATGATGATATAAACCTGTATAAAATATATTTGGAGAGATATTATAGAACCATACCCACATTATCCTTAAAATAATTCATTTTGGTGCCATTATAAACATAAAATGTTTTTACTATAAAATAATAAGTCATGCTTTTCATAAAGTGACACTCACCTCTCTTATAAAAGGGAACTTCACTGTATCTTAAATTTACCCCACAAAATCCATTGGCTCAGCCAACCCCTACCCAAATATCCTCCCAACTTTCCAACCATCATTCTATAGGCCTTCCATTTTTCAGAAAGCCAACCAAATGATCCCTTTGGTCAAATCAAAAAGAAGAACCCGAAGAAGCGATAAATATTTTGTCACCTCTTTCAAGTTCCATTCTTCTTCCACTTCCTCATTCTTTGTTGTTTCTATTCAAAAATAATAACTCCAATTTCATTTATATACTATGATTTTATTATAAAAATTGTACAACCATATTAATTATTCAATCCATTCTATAAATGACAAAATCACTATATTTGCGTACATATGGATTACCGTCTCCACGTTGTGGTGTAGTTTGTAATTCAAACACATCATTATTTTTATGGGTATAATAATTAGTCTAAGAGATGTAAATAATATATATAACATGTTAATAATTCTGTATATATTATATACCATCCAATTACATAATATTTTTTCTGTCAGTATAATGACATTGTCACTCGTGCGTACGTACAGATTACCGTCTCCACGAAAGCGATGAGATTCATTCCCCTTTGTAATCATTGAAGAATAATTTTCATTTTATGATTAAAAATAATTTTTATAAACATAATATCATTCTTTATATTAATCAAATACATATTATCCATAAAAAACATGGCATACGTATCAAATCATATAAAGGAAAACGAATCATTTAACAGCTAAAAAGATGATACAACTAACATATTATTATCAAAGCAATATTATAAGATAATATATGATATCATATTTATGTATATAGATTATTCATATTTTAATAACAATGTTTTAACTATTATACAGGACTTTAAAATACTATCAAATAAGTAATAGTACAAGGTAAGGGTTAATTTCACAATCTCTTTAATATCTGAGGTTGTGTTTATGTAAGTATCTACTGGGACGTCTTTATCATCCACATCCGTGTTTTTTTTAATAATGAAATTCAAATAATTTTTAATATTTACTATAATATGGTATAAAGTCATTTATACCATTATTTGACCAAATACATATTGAAAGAAATCTTTTCGTCGTTTTCCAAATAAGTTACTTCATGACCATTTCAAAAAAAATTAGGGAAATAATGTTTTTTTAACATAACACATGGTGTGGCTTTTTTCTGCCGTTATAACATCGTCGAAGCATCCCATACAAGCTTATATGAATATTTTCAAAATAAATGTTTTCTTTTATAATTATATGACATTTAAATTATTTCAAAATACAGAGAGATATTTTTCTAAAAACAAGTTTTGATTTCATCAATGTCAGCATCTTTTGATGGATTTTAAGCTTAACTGTAGTTGATTTATTGTGATACAAAACTTCTATATTGTATTTTAGGTTTTGGGATATGTTTGACTGTGGATGTGTTATTTTTTCACCATTCATGGTTTATGGATAAAGTATTTACATTTCATATGATAGATTTAGTACAAATGTTTTTGTTATGTTTAATCATTTTCACAAGAGGAATGCATTTTACTTAGTATGTGATGGGTGGAGATATTATAACTCCTCGATGCATTGGTAGGTCTCATTATACAAACTTGTGTCTTGGAAAAAGGCCTTGAAGAAATCATATTTTTAGTCTTGGCGTAAGTCCTTCACATTGTGGTTATGCAGTCTGACATTATCAATTCCATCATTATGATTGTGTCTATTGATATTTCATGTGATTATTCGACTAGTAGAATATACATGTGAACACGTAAATGGAATAGTTTTATTTTATCTTTTTCTATATTATGATAAAGTTCATGTTTAAATGGATTTTTTTTATTCTTATACATTTCCTGAAATGTTTATATTTTTTCGAAATTTTCCGCTATATTGTTATCCTTACAGAGCATCTGATCTCACCCCTATCAATGTTTTATTTTTCCCAGAATTTGAAGAAGTATTTTTTGGTTGACCTTTAGGGATAGTAATTGGATATAATTTTCATCGATAGGGGAAAAAATGTTGTTGATTTTTTTATTTCATGATCCAATGTTAAACTTATGAATGCAATTATTACTTCCACGACTACTAAACTGATTGGTCTTTCGGGAAATTAGTCCATGTATCATGGCAATGTTATGTAATAATGAACCGAAATTGGGTAAGTGGGGTTGGGGCGTTATATATGGTATCAGAGGAAGTTTAGTACAAACCTTGGAATTTATATTTATAATTACTCTGATCAGGGAACATTACCCTAAGAGAGACTTTGAGTATTAGTATGAAATAACTTCCTAATATTTTGTGTTGTAGAGATTTTGTGTGTTTTATAATCAATACATCCCTGTTTATATATGAGTAGGTAAAGGATGCTCTGGAAAATACGTACCTAGGGGTGAAACCAAAAAACACCTCTTTGAGCTAGACTTGATAGGAACTGGTGTGTGACAATGGGCCTTCCTGCACTCTTGGTTATGGCACTCCTGGTGGATATGATTAGGATAATTCTCATTTTCATTACTTACCATTATTAAGGGTTTTTGAGTACGTACTTCCTCAAAGAATGTATTTTTATGACTGGATTATATATATAAATTTTTCAATTTATGTTAACTATTTTAAAAGATTGGAATTATGTATTGTGATTTGTAAACTAATCTAGTGTATGTCATTGTTTAGAAATAGTGCCTAGTGGAACGAATGGAAACCATATAAATCCACGTAACCCATTTAGGGATTTCCCTCCTACTAAAGATAATTATAATGGAGCTAGTGAAGAAACAGGGGCTGATCAGATTATCACCATATTGTGAAAAAACACCCAGGTTATGAATAATATCCTTACCTGTATGGACCACCCAGATCCACAACACGGAGGATCAATGTTATACTACTTCATGAGGCAACAACCACCAATACTGAATGGGATTAAAAATCCATTAGTATCTTATCAATGGATAAATTCCTGGGAAAAAATATTTCTTGCTTTCAGGAGTAGAGAAAGGGAAAAAGTTGTCATGGAAATTTATCACCTCACAAGTGATGCAGATCAATGGTGGTCATTCATTCAAAACCCGAAGCAAGATGACAGAGTATCAAATATAGAATGGAGGGAGTTTAAAGGGATTTTCAAAGAAAAATACTATCCTCGTGGCCATAGAGTAGATATGGAAAGTCAATTTTTGATTCCATGAAAAAAAGAGGATGAGAATGTCGCAAAATATGTGGCTAACTTTACAAGGATAGGAAGGGATGTAGCAGATTATATACGTAGTCCAATGAGTAAGATTGATCGACTCTTTTGTGGGTTTAAACCATTTCTCCCTCGAGCATTAGTCTCACAATCATTCTAATAATAGGAATATATTTTCTCTTGTGCTATCAAGATAGAAAATGAATTCTCTATATCATAAGACATTAAAGAAAATGAAGAGAAAATGAGATATTTTAAACACTATGGAAACAGAAGTAAAGGGGTGAAGAGAAAAGTTGAATATCCATCTTGTAACATCCCAGGTAAATAAATAATATTACATTCTAATGTTTATCAATATTTGGGAATAAAATGTTAGTACTAATTTAAAGGTAATGCTATGCTCGATGGCGTACCCAATACACAACAATGAGTTTCTTTGAAATCTTACGTTGCACACTAATAATATAATAATATTATAATAGTTTACTCCTAGCTGTTGTAATGGCGGGATTGAAGAGAAATAACTACAAAATGATTGCATATTTTTGTCAAATATTTTAACATTTATCCAATAAAAGTTAGAGTCTTAAAATGCAAATGAATCCAATTTTAAACATAAATGTTCTAATATTCTTTAAAAGGATGATTAACCTCATTTTGATAGAGAACCCTTTTTAAATATACTTTTGAAAATTTTATATGTTGTATTTGACAAAATAAAATCCTTCTTTATAATCTGGACATCAAAATTTACTTTGTGTAAATTTTTGTTATTTTTCCAATAAAGATCATTTTTAGTGAAAATGTAGCATTTTAACTCAAACCCACCTTTTAATATGATTTATATATATGGATAGATTATCTTTTTAATTGAGATTAAAGTTTATTTAGAATATATTTTTACCATTTAGTCCAACTCTGGTCATTGGAATTAATTTCACATTGAAATGGGACTTAAACTACTGTCAATATTTTAATAGATATTGTTTTTTAAAAACATGCTTTTTGTTTTGATGGTGTGAATGAAATATTAAATTAATTAATGAAACTTATATATTTTGAATTTTTTAATATAGACATCATTTTTGAATTCGGACTATCATATTTAGCTTAGGGTGAAATTTTGGTATTTTTCTAAAAAACATCAATTTTTGACTAATAGTGAAACCACTAAGTGGTAGTTAAAGAAACTGATTTTTCCTTTAAATGATACATTACCACTTCTGTGATTTGATTTTCAAAAATCTGACATACATGGTTGACATTAGGATGTAAAATGTGGTTCAATGAGAATAATTTTTTTTGGTGAATAGTAACTTTTAAGTTTTATTAATCGCGATTAGAGGTAATTAGTGTAATTTAAGGTAATGATAATGTTATAATAATACGAAATGACCTTGAAACCTGTCCTAACCTTATTGAAAGATTCATGGACGACCACAAAAATCCATGGGACAACTTGGGGACCCCATGGAGCGTCTTTGGTTGGAAAATGACATAATAACTTTTTATTTACAGTTAAATTTAAAATGTCACAAAAATGTATTGTTTTACGAAAACAATTTTTACATGGGGATATAAAAGTCATATTTTTTACTATAAATATTAATTATAAATAGAAAAATCTTTCCTAAATCATTATATTTATTTTATAATTTTTAGACATTATATGAATTATTTTATTTATGACACCGTGATGATGCAGTGACTACCTCATAAATGAACGATTTAAATAAAATGAGAAGATAGGATGAAATCTATTTCTTAAACTTGTCAAAAACCTATTGGATGGGTGGATTACGAAACCTTATCACCTTTTCCTTGAAATATATCCTTTTGGGCCCTTTAAAAACCGAAAATCATTTTATAATAATTTAATATTTTATAACTTTCTAAAAGTGCCCCTCCTCTTCTCTTATAAAATGCCCCCACCTCTACCACCTTTCCCAGACCTCTCAAGCCTTTGGATCAGCCAACCTTTGACCATCTCATCTCTCCACATCCCTACATTCATCATTGGAGACTCATTTTTCGTATAATTCTTTTCATGAAACCCTTTTGGTTCAATCCAAGAGGAGTTACCCGATTAAAAGGTAATGTCTTCACTTGTGTTCTTTTGATTTAATTTGCTTCTCCAAACCCCTAAACTCTTTTTAATCCTTTATTTTGTAACAACAACAGTATCCTAAATATACTAGGATGTTTTTATGTGATTTATTCTCGATAAACTTACACACACCTCCGTCTAATGGTTATAGAACATACTGTTTCTGGGGATGGTGAATTACTGCCTCACGAAACGATAATTGTTCAATCATCTCATAACACCTTTCATGGTGGCCATTATGGTGTCACTGTAGTTTATATATGATATATATGGTATTTATTCTTTCCTTATGCTTCTTTATTTTATATTTAAAACATACCTTTATTATTTTCAGGTTGTGAAAATGCGATAATTTCATACAAGGAAGTGTGGACTACTGCCCCCTCAAGTGATGTGACTCGTTCATGAAATACATGGAATGTATAAAGAATAAAATTAATGAACGAATGTGACCTATAAAACATATGTATTATAATCTAATTATAATATATATATCTCTCAATTATTTTTAATTCAATTAATATATCAAAGATATGAAAGTAGCGTTCATGCGTACGTACGACCTACGATCTCCATGAACAGTGCATTTCATTTCTTTTTATCTCCAAATGATATGGAATAGCATAAGATTAATATTTATAGGATATATATTATATTTAAATCCTTAATACTATTTGGAGATTATTTACTTATAACTACATGGAAAATCATTTTCAAACAATTTCATTTTTGACTCACGTACCGAACATTGACAAAAACGTCTGATATGAACTCACATTATTAAGAATTATTATAACATTATAATATGTGATATGAACTGAATAATAATATTTAAAGGAGGAACTTAAAAATTTATAAATTGACCAATGTTTATTATTCAGGAATATAAATAAATGAACAAGACAAGTCAGACTTGAGGTAAGGGATCCTACCCATCTCTTTCTTTTTAAGTACACTCTTTTATGTCATTACTTTTAAGCTAATATTTTTTATTATTGGGATGTTATTTTATATTAATATTACTTTAAATTACTATGTTCATATGATGAGAGACCCTATTTACTCCCATCAAGCCAATTTGGATGTTTTCAGTGGCGCCGTTAGGCTGCCGAATTTTCATAAGGGATCCCACCTCTCTCTTTCTTTTTAAGTACTCTTTTTTATGTATCTTACATTAAGCTCATCTTTATTATGTTGGGGGACGTTATTTTATATTAATATTAATGTGAATTTTATGTTAATATTATGAGAGACCCTATTTTATCTCATCAATCCATTTTTGGAAGTTTTATGTGGCGCCGTTAGGCTGCCGAAGTTTCATAAGGGGATTTTCATCTCTATTTTTGTTATCGTGAGATTCATGCTACATTGGCCACTATTTCCTTTTGTGTGGTGTATTAACTGCAAATTATTTTACTATTTGTTTAATATACTCTTATTTATGGGTATTTACATCTTCATTGTATGACCCTTCTTTCATGGGGTGTATGTTTCGAAAGTTGCCCAAATCGGTAAGGGAACCATTCACACTCCTCTTTTTAAAAGGATTATTTTTTTATGACTTTTAGTTTACATATTTTTATGTTGGGATATGTTATTAAATATCCTTATTGATGTAAATTTTATTTCCAAGTGATGAGATTCCATTTTCTCTCTCATAAACTAATTTTATGAATATTAAAGTGACGTCGTTAGGCTGTCAAATTTTACCAAGGGAACTTCTTACCCCAATTTTGATTTCTTTGGGTTCAACTTGTAGTTATTAAATATGTCATCCTATGAATATGTGTGAATTACCTCAGGATGTTTTAAACATAATATCCAATTATATTGGGTGTATTTATATTTTTGACACATAATAATGAGATTGATTTGTCCTTAATTTAAGGATACCTTCTTTATAGGGGATTTCATCTCATCTTACATTTCTATTGAGACTTAATTGTTTCTATGAACCAATTCACTCTTATATGGTGTATATACTATCCTTTGAAATATTATATCATGAATCCATTTATTCTCGTGATATTATAAAGTTCTGGTTAAATATTATTCCTCCATTATTATATTCCAGTGTCTCTCATTTAGTTAAAAACACTTTAACTAAAATATCATTTTAAATGTTTTAATGATTTATTATTATAAATATTTCTCATTAATATCCATGCTTTCAAAATGGTTTTAAGGATTTATTAATATGGATATTAATGCTTTAAAATGTTAAAATCATTAAAGTGGTATGGGACACTTTGATTTAAAAATCTCTTTATTTAATGTTTTAAATGGTTTTGAAAATGATTTTTAGAATGGATTCATTATTTCAATATCATAAAATGTTATATTGTTATTTAAATGTGGGAATGTTATCATTCCTTTATGATTATGTTATGTGATATGATTATGTTATGGTTCTTGGGCATTATTTATGAATATGGGTGGTTCCGTGATAAACTATGCTCGGGTGAGACTGATATAGCTCTCCAATGCATTGGGTAACGCGAAGGAGTTAAAAGCTAACATTTCTCCGAAGATATTTAGGGAATATACAGAGATGGGTATTCCAAACATAACCATGAGGGTTACTCCCTATGTAAAAATTTTACGGATGCCTCATGTTACCTTTATGTATTATGATTAATATGAGTTATTCGTAAATCTTATGATTTCATGAGGTTTGTTAAATTTCTTATGTTTTATGAGTAAATTATGATTTCATTGATTTTTATGTATACATGAAATAATGTTTTGTTTCCTTATTTTTATAACCCTTATTGAGATTTTTATGCTCATCCCAAGTTTTTTTGAAATGTCTTTCACAAAAAATATTGTTTAATAGGGTCATGGATGGGATCAAGGAAATGCCAGGCTGTCTAATATAAGGAAGTAGACAGGACTCTTTTGTTCAAGAGTTTTTTTTTTGTGAAAAAAATGGAAGCTGAGTAGATGTGTCTACATTGTAATATTTGAAATATAATAGTTATGTCCTAATTCTCTAAAAATATAAACTTTAATAGATCCTCAATGTGAATTATTCATTTAATTAAATAATAAGTAATGTTTAAGGTCGGGTCCTTATAGGTGGTATTAGAGGTTGGTTTAGATAACATTAGAGGTTAGTGTGTTAAGTGACATCTGGTCTATAACCACAATGGTTATTATATTAGATAGAGTCATTGTTATTTTTTAAAGATGGAATGAGTTTGAGATAACTTGGATAAGTATATCCTAGTGTTTATCTTCATCTTCAGTACATAATGATTTTGTTGATATACTCACACTGAAATTTCTGGTTTTAGTAAATGGATGGATCTAGCAGGCACCAAAGTGACAATTGTTTTGAAGGAAACTCTGGTGGTTCTCTAATTAAGAGACTGTATGAAATGGCAGATTCAATGAGAAATCTCGTGGTTATTATAAACCAACTATCAGGAGTCATGATCATCCACTTGAACCTTGATGAGTTCTCTAATTCATCATGTACAAGAGAACTAACTTGACATGGAAGTTCAGGTAATAATTATAAAGGTAACCATTAGGGTTTATATGATCCTTACTTTTGAGGTAATTATGGGTTACTATACATTATGATGGAATGTGAATGACATGAGATAAACTTGAGGTTAAATTATGTTATGGTTATTTTTGAAGATTTTATCTCGTTTTGGGGAATGTTTAAAGAAGTATATAGTTTTGGAAAAAGGACAACACACAGACTGTGTGACAACGCGTCGTGTCGGTCAAAGCTATAATAATATAACCCACAACAAAAGTGCGACTCGTATTTATCGCCTACCACTGCACTATGGGAAGTCCCTTGTTAGTTTGACTAATTGTTTTTAGTTAGATGATTTTATTAATCAAGAGTATGTTAATTTTGGGTTATCTATGAAAATTATTAACCTATCATGGAGGATATGTGATTAGGTTAAGACATTAAGAGCAACTGATGTTATTTGGAGATAAATGATAATTTTACCTTGGGAGACCATGTGATTAAATCCTTCAAATATTTGGGTTTCAATCTTAGTTGGGTTTACTTTGAATAATTTTATGGACAAATTGTTTATTGAATGGTCTTCGTTGAACTTTGGGTTTTGTTTGAAAATTCTTTGAGATTAGGAGTAGTTTTTCTTTTTGTTAAAAAAATATCCTTTGGGGTATTATTTGATCTCATAATAAACTTTTCGGACCTGTTTTGGTATAGATCTAAAGAAATGGGAAATATATAGTTCTCTTTTTTGGATTAAGTTATTCTCAAGAAGTTGATTATAGTACTTTTAATGTGAACAATTCTTCCTAAATACTCGTCTTTTGGAAAAAATATGAGTTTGATTAAGGAATATAGTAACATATTAAATTATATGTTACAAGTAAGTATGTTTCATTATGATTTAGTTAAGCTAAAAAATAAATTCCTTAATGAAGAGTAACTTAAAACAAAAATGTTGTCTGTTAACTTTTCCTACTGGGGAATCGAATACCGTTTAACACATCAAATGCTTGTTATTTTCTTGTGGTTAAAATTTTCCTAGACATTTTTTCTATCACTCTCCATAAGAACATGACCCTTTGTTTTCTTAACCATATCCATATTTTCATACTTGGAATCCTAGTACGGGTTAACTCGGCAGACCTTTGTACTTCTCTCCCTTTCTTTTAAAGTTATAGTTTTACTGACTCTTGTTTCGATGTGGGACATTCAATGAAGTTTCCATGCCCAATTTTGAAATTGCGAGGACGCAATTCCCAAAAGGGGGGAAGTATGTAACATCCCATGTAAATAAATAATATTAAATTCTAATGTTTATCAATATTTGTGAATAAAATGTTAGTAGTTCTCTAGAGGGAATGCTATGCTCGATTGCGTACCCAATACACAACGACGAGTTTCTTTGAAATCTCACGTTGCACACTAATAATATAATAATATTATAATATATAACTCCTAGCCATTGTAATGGCGGGAATGAACAGGAATATCTACAAAATGATTTCATATGTTTGTCAAAGAGTTTTACATTTTTCCAATAAATTTCAGAGTCTTAAAATGAAAATGAATCCAATTTTAAGCATAAATGTTATAATATTCTTTAAAAGGATGATTATCCTCCATTTGATTGAGAACACTTCATAAATATGATTTTGACAATTTTATATGTTTTATTTGACAAAATAGAATCCATCTTTAGAATCTGAACATCAAAATTTACTTTCTGTAAATTTTTGTTATTTTTCCAATAAAGATCATTTTTAGTGAAATTGTTGCATTTTAATTCAAAAACACCTTTTAATATGATCTATATATATATTGATTATCTATTTAATTGATATGAAAGTGTATTTAGAATATATTTTTACCATTTAGTTCAATTGTGGTCATTGGAATTAATTTGACATTGAGAAAAGACTTAAACTAGTGTCAATATTTTAATAGATATTGTTTCTTAAAAACACGCTATTTGTTTTGACAGCGGGAATGAATTATTAAATTAATTAATGCTACTTATATATTTTAATTTTTTAAAATATATATCATTTTTATATTTGGATTATCAAATATAGCTTAGGGTGAATTTTTGGTATTTTTCTAAAAAAACATCAATTTTTGACTAATAGTGAAACCACTAAGAGGTAGTTAAAGAAACTAATTTTTCGTTTAAATGAAACATTACAACTTATGTGATTTTAATTTCAAATATCCGACATACATGGTTGTCATTAAGAAGTAAAATGTCGTTCAATGAGATTAAAATAATATTTTTGGTGAATAGTAACTTTTAAGTTTTTTTAATCACGATTTGAGGTAAATAGTGTAATTTAAGGTAAAGATAATGTTATAAAAATATTAAATGATGTTGAAACATGTCCTACCCTTATTGGAAGATTCATGGATGACCAAGAAAATCCATGGGTCAACATGGGGACCCCATGGAGCCACTTTGGTTGGAAAATGACATTAATAACTTTTTATTTAATGTTAAAATTAAAATGTCACAAACATGTATTGTTTTACTAAAAAAAAATTACATGGGGTTATAAAATTCATATTTTTGACTATAAATATTAATTATAAAGCTAAACATATTTCCTACATCATGATATTTTTTTTATAATTTTTAGACATTATATAAATTATTTTATTTATGACACCGTGATGATGCATCGATTACCTCATAAAAAACTATTTAAATAAAATGAGAAGATAGGGTAAAATATAAGTCTTATACTTGTCCAAAACCTATATTATGGGTGAATTACGAAACCTTATCACCATATCCTTGAAAAATATCCTTTTGGGACCTTTAAAATCCGAAAATCTTTTTATAATAAATTAATATTCTATAACTTTCTAAGAGTGCCCCTCCTCTTCTCTTATAAAAGGCCCCCACCTCTACCACCTTACCCACACCTCTCAATCCTTTGGATCGGCAAACCTCTGACCATTTCATCTCTCCACATCCCTATCTTCATCATTGGATCCTCACCTTTGGCATAATGCTCTTCAAGAAACCCTTTTTGTTCAAACCAAGAGGAGTTACCCGATATAATGGTAATGTCTTCACTTGTGTTCTTTTGTTTTATTTTGATTCTCCAAACCCCTAAAATTATTTTTACTCCTTTATTTTGTAACAACACAAGTATATTCAATATACTATTATGTTTTTATGTTATTTATTCGAGCTACACTTACACACACCCCATCTAATAGATAACTAACATACTGTTTCTGTGGATGGTGAATTACTGCCTCAGGAAACGATGATTGTTCAATCTTCTCTTAACACCTTTCATGGTGGCCATTATGATGTCACTATATTTTATATATGATATATATGGTATTTATGTTTTCCATATTCTTCTTTATTTTATATTTAAATCATAACTTTATTCTTTTCATGTTGTGAAAATGCGATAATTTCATACGAGGAAGTGTGGACTACCGCCCCCTCAAGTGATGTAACTCGTTCATGTAATACATGGAATGTATAAAGAATGAAATTAACGAAAGTATGTGACCTATAAAACATATATATTAAAATGGAATTAAATATATATCTCTCTCAATTATTTTTAATTCAATTAATATGTCAAAGAAATGAAAGTAGCGTTCATGCGTACGTACGACCTACGATCTCCATGAACAGTGCATTTCATTTCTTTGTATCTCCAAATGTTATTGAATAGTATAAAATTAATATGTACAGTATATATATGATATTTAAGTCATTAATATTATTTGGAGATTATTTACTTATATCTTCGTGGAAAATAATTTTCAAACAAGTTCATTTTTGACTCATGTACCAAGCATCGACAAAAACATCTGATATGAACTCACATTATTAACCAATTATTATAACATTATAATATGTGATATGAAATGAATAATAATATTTAAAGGAGGAAATTAAGAAATTATAAATTTACCAATGTTTATTATTCAGGAATATAAATAAACGAACAAGACAAGTTGGACATGAGGTAAGGGATCCTACCAATCTCTTTCATTTTAAGTACACTCTTTTATGTCATTTCTTTTAAGCTAATCAATCTTATGATTGGGATGTTATTTTATATTAATCTTACTGTACTATACTATTTTCATATGATGAGAGACCCTATTTTCTCTCATCAATCCATTTTGGATGTTTTGAGTGGCCCCGTTAGGCTGCCAAATATTTGTATGGGATCCTTCCTCTCTCTTTCTTTTTAAGTACTTTTCTTTATGTATCATACTTTAAGATCCTATTTATTATGTTAGGGGATGTTATTTTATATTCCTCTTACTGTAAATTGTATGTTAATATTATGAGAGACCCTATTTGATCTCATCAATCCTTTTTTGAATGTTTTATGTGGCGCCGCTAGGCTGCCGAATTTTCATAAGTGGATTTTCATCTCAATTTTTATTCCTGTGAGATTCATGCTACATTGGCCACTATTTCCTTTTTTTGGTGTATGTACTGCCCATTATTTTACTATTTGTATAATATAATCTTATTTATGGTTATTTAAATCTTCATTGTATGACCCTTCTTTCATGGGGTGTACGTTTCGAAAGTTGCCTGAATCGGTAAGGGAACCTTTCACACTCCTCTTTTTAAAAGACTTATTTTGTTATGTCTTTTAGTTTAAGGATTTTTATGTTGGGATATATTCGTCAATATCCTTATTGATGTAAATTTTATGTCCAAATGATGAGATACCACTTTCTCTCTCATAAACTAATTTTATGAATATTAATGTGACGTCGTTAGGCTATCGAATTTTACCAAGGGAACTTCTTAACCAAATTTAGATTTCTTTGGGTTCAACTTACAGTTATTGAATATGTCATCCTATGAATATGTGTGAATGACCTATGGTTGTTTTAAACATAATAACCAATTATATTGGGTGTATTTATATTTGTCACACAAAATTATGAGATTGATTTGTCCTTAATTTAAGGATACCTTCTTTATAAGGGATTTCATCTCTTCTTACATTTCCACTGAGACTTCATTGTTGTTATGCACCAATTCACTATTATATGGTTTATATACTGTCCTTTGGAATATTATATCATGAATCCCTTTATTCTCATGATATTGTAATGTTCTGATTAAATTTTATTCCTCAATTATTGTATTCAAGTGTCTCTCATTTTTGTTAAAAACCCTTTAACTAAAATATCATTTTAAATGTTTTAATGATTTATTCTTATAAACATTTCTCATTAATATCCATGTTTTAAAAATGGTTTTAAGGATTTATTGATATGAATATTAATGGTTTAAAATGTTAAAATCATTAAATTGGTATGGGACACTTTGATTCAAAAATCTCTTTATTAAATGTTTTAAATGGTTTTGAAAATTCTTTTTAGAATGGATTCATTATTTCTATATCCTAAAATGTTATATTGTTATTTCAATGTGGGAATGCTATATTTATTTTATTCTTATGTTATGTGATATGATTGTGTTATGGTTCTTGGGCATTGTTTATGAAGACAGGTGGTTCTGTGATAAACTATGTGTGGGTGAGCCCGATATAGCTCTCCAATGCATTGGGTAATGCGAAGGAGTTAAATGCTAAGGTTTATCCGAAGAGATTTAGGGAATATACTATGATGGGTATTCCAAACATAACCATGAGGGTTACTCCCTACATAAGAATGTTATGAATGCCTCAAGTTACCTTTTTGTATTTTGATTTCTATGAGTTATTCGTAAATATTATGATTTCATGAAGTATGATAAATTGCTTATGTTTTATGAGTAAAGTATGATTTCATTAATTCTTATGTATACATTGAATAATTTTGCCTTTCCGTATTGTTAAAACCCTTACTGCGAATTTTATGCTCATCCCATGTTTTTTTTGAAATGTTTTTCACAAAAAATAAAGTTGAATAGGGCCAAGGATGGGATCAAGGAAATGTCAGGCTATCTACAACAAGGTACTAGACATATCTCTTTTGTTAAAGATTTTTTATTTTTGTGAAAAAATGGAAGCTGAGTAGATGTGTCTACTTTGTAATCTTTTATATGTAATAGTTATGTCATAATTCTCTAAAACACTAAATATGAAAAGACCCTCAATGTGAATTATTCATTTAATTCAATAATAAGTAATGTTTAAGGCCAGTTCCTTATACATCTTGTGGTAAATGTGGGAAAAAACACCCCAAACCTTGCCTGAAGGGAATGTGAGTCTATTACAAGGGTGCAGAAAAAGGACACCATGCGTGGGATTTCATGGGGATGAAAGAGGCTGTCAGTGTGGAATGATAAAATTTTAGAGAAAAGGGGAATAATGCAAATGAATTTTCTAAGAGACAAGTGATCGTAACTCAAAAAAGGCCAAGGGAGAAAGGAAAATCTTAGGCGGTCACTCCTGCTGAGGTTGTAGATCATAAAGACATGTTGGTAGGTAATTTAATGGTTTCCCCATGTTTATCCAATGCTTTATTTGACTCTGGATAATCACATTGTTTCTTATATTCCTATTTTTCTATGAAAATTAGATAATTTCATTTTGACTTTACAAGGGATTTTTCATTCAAAAAACCTATGGAAACTATCATCACAACAATGTTTTGTGAATTAGTTCATATTAGGTCATATACATGGTCTTTATCTACTATTCTCATCATCATACCCATGACTGAATTTGATATAATCCTTGGTATGGACTGTCTTTCGGACCACGATGCAAAAATTTATTGTAAGAAGAAGTAGGTAACAATTCTTGATGATGATAAAGAGTACCTAATCATTAGAGTAGAAATGTCCCCACCTGATTCTTATCTAGATTCACCCCCAATAACACTACTAAATTCAATTATTGGTGAATGAGAGAATAAAATAGCTATGGGCGAGGAAAAGAATGTTAAAATACAGGACATACCTATTGTGAAAGAATATGTTGAAGTGTTTCCATTAGATTTACCTGGATATCCTTCAGAACAAGAAATGGAGTTTTCTAATAATTTAATTATTGGTTCAAGGCCCATATCGAAGACCCCATATCGAATGGACACTGTGGAATTAGTGGAACTAAATTAACAACTATAAGAAATGAGTAACATGAGATTTATTAACCCTATTATTTCTCCATGGGGAGCCCCTTTCGTTTTTGTTAAAAAGAAATAGGGATCTTTGAAGTTGTGCATTGACTACATGGAGATCAATGCTATAATAATAAAGAACAAGTATCCACTACCCCCCATTGATGATTTATTAGACCAACTTCATGGAACCTAATATTTTTCAATTATTTAACTTAGATATGGATATCATCAGTTGGGTATGAAGAAGGAAGCCATTCCGAAAATTGCATTTCAAACCAGGTACATGCATTATGAGTTTACAGTAATTCCTTATGGATTGACTAATGAACACTCTGTTTTCATGGATCTAATAGACATATTTTTCAAGGAATATATTTATGACTTTGTAGTGGTATTTATTGATGATATGTCGGTATACTCAAAAACCTATAAAGATCATGAAAATCACTTTCTCATTATCCTATGGACTCTTAGAAGAAATGAATTATATGGGAAATTTAACTAGTGTGAATTCAGGAGTCAGGAGATTTATTTTCTTGGACCTATTATCTCTATGTATGGAATCTATGTTGATTTTTCAAATACCATGGAAATCCAAGAATGGCCAGCCCCAACGAGTATAACATAGGAATGAAGTGTTATTGGTTTGGAAGGTAATTATCGGCATTTTTTCCAGAAATTTTCCTGATTGGATAACCCATTGACCAAGATCACCCGTAAAGGGGTTAAATTTGTGAAGAATTCTTTGAAGGACTAAAAAGAATATTAGTTATTTCTCATATATTGACTATTCCATTGGGGAACGAGGGGTTTGTCATTTATAGTGATGCTTCCAAGAAAGGACTGGATTATTTCCTTATGGTGAATAGTAGAGTTATTCTATAGGCATCACAATAGCTAAAAATTCATGAGAAAAACTATCCCACTCATGATCTTGAGATAGAATCTGTAATATTTTCTTTGAAGATATGGAGACACTATGTCTACGTTGAAAATGTGATATTTATACTGATCACATTAGTTTGAAAAATATTTTCACACCAAAAGTACTCAACATGAGGCAAAGGTGATGTCTTAAACTATTGAAGGATTATGATTTCACTATACACTACCACCCGTGGAAGGAAAATAAGGTGTCAGATGTTTTGAGCAGAAAGGATCATCGAGTTCTGAACAAGATGAGAGTTGAAAAGGATCCAATATATATGGATCTAGTAAATATGGATATGGGAATAACAATGGAAGGTGAAACATAAATGGTTGTTCAAAAATGGTTTCCAAACCATCTATACTAGAAAAGATAAAATGTTCTTAGACTGATGATGAGGAATTTCAAAAGATGATTAAATCTATTAATGATGGGAGATTGATCGACTTCATATATGAATATGGAATATTGAAATTTGAGAAGATACATTATGTTCCTAACATACCTGATCTAAAAAGGGAATATTTGGTTGATGCTCATAGCTCCAATTTCCTTATACACCGTAGGAGTACCAAGATGTATATAGATTTGAAAGAACATTTTTTGTGGGAAAATATGAAAAAGAGAGATTTCTGATTTTGTGTCAAGATGAATGGTTTGATAACAAGGGAAAGCTAGAAGGAAATAGCCTGGAGGATTCAAGAAACCTTGTCCCATACCTGAGTGGAAATGGGATAATATTATAATGTACATTGTCATGGGGATACCAAATACTCTTAGAAGGAATGATGTAATATGGGACATTGTTGATCATCTTATAATGTCAAAATATTTTCTTTATAAAAGAGTATATTTTCCACTTGAACGTTTAGAAATACTGTATATTAATGAGGTCGTAAGACTTCATGGAGTACCCATATTGATTGTTTCTGATCATGATCCTCGTTTTACATCAATATTCAGGAAAAGTCTTGAGAAATACCTAGACACTAAACATCATTTTAGCACTGCCTACCACCCTCAAACCGATGGACAATCAGAACAGACTATTCAAACCTTATAAGACATGTTCATATCTTTCTCAGTTGACATTCAAGGTATATGGTATCAATATTTACCTTGGGTAGAAACTTCCTATAAAAATATCTTCCATTCAAGTATTCAGATGGCACCATATGAAGCATTATATGGAAAGGGATGTCACACAAAAACATTTTGGGATGATATTGGTGAAATAAAACTCATAGGCCCAGAAATTGTTGAGGAAATAATGCAAAAGATGATGGTTATCCAAACCCACATCAAAACAGCCTAAAGTTGGAAAAAGAGATATGTCGATAACTGAAGGAAGGATTTTGAATTTCATGTAGGAGACCATGTTTTCATGAAGGTATCTCCATGGAATGGGAATTATACATTTCGGTAAGAAGGGTAAATTGAGTCCCAGGAACATCAGACCTTTTGAAATTATAGAACGAATTGGATTTGTAGATTATCGTTTGAAAATGCATCCATGTCTTTCCAAATATCATGATGTGTTACATGTATCACTATTGGGAAAATACATGCCTAACCTAATGCATGTACATACCTATGAATAATTATATCATGAACCTGATCTGTCTTATTGTTAAGAGCCTATCATAATTCTTGATACAAGAGAACAAGTGATGAGAAACTGGAAAACTCGTCTGGTAAAAGTTATATGAAGAAACCATAAGATGTAAGAGACAACGTGGGAACCCGAGGATCTTATGATGAAGAAACACTCGACTCTTTTTATGCAGTAATATTATAGAAAAGTCTAGGATGAAATTATTTTAAGGAGGGGATAATTTAATACCCCAAGCTTCCACTGTAAGTTTTCATTTGAATAGTGCACTCTCTTGTGTTGTACTGATGTTTGGGGATTTCAGTCACTTTACGCTACTCAATTAAATTCTTATTTTCCTAAGAGTGTACCATAGTGGCACAACCTAGGGTCGATCATAAGGAGGCCGCTTATATGCACTATATTTTCAATTGTCACTTTTTAATTTAACTAATATAAAACTAACATATATAATATATATGGGGGATTTTGATTATGAAAATTAAATCAAAATGAAATATTAAATCTACATTATCAATAAAAATACCAAAGAAAATCGAGCTGGAAAGAACAAGTTAAAGGTAGCAGCGGTGGACAAACGTTGATCGTTGGACACTCCCTTTATCATTGTTTACGAATATATTTTCATTAAATTATCCAATGTATACCTTAATACCTCAAGGTATACACCTAAATAATCTAGATACCATATTGAAACCTCATACATGGGTTCTGATCTTCTAATGAAAGTGTTCTGATTACCAGAAGACCTCCGAGTAACCAAAACAGGATGAACTCATCGTGCTCAAAAGAGAGACCTCACCAAAGAAATTTAAACCATGAGTAAAACCACTTTAAATTCATTAGAATATATGAAATCTAGAATAATTTATATGAAATTGAAAACACGAGAGAAAAAGACATCATTCATTCATGCAAACAAGTTCCAGGATAGTTTAAAAGAAAATATTTTACAATGAAAGCACAAACTCAAAAAGGGAAATGTCTTCGGATCTTCGTTGCCCACCACCACTTGGATTTATCCCTTAATGGTTTGATTACTTCATGGAATACTCCTATACACTTGCTCTTTCAAGCCAACCCCCTATGTGATGGATGGTGTGGTGAAGAATGGAATATATTGAGAGGTAGGAGCTCCCCTCCTTTTATAGGCAGATTTTATCTTCACCACGTTGTCGCGTTTTAGACCAATTAAATGGCCGATTCACGCGTTGACCTCTTCATAAATATTGTGCACGAAGGTCTTGGCCGTCCACCCTCAAAATTTCAGATTAATTGGACGCGTATTTAAGTATTTATGGTCTTTCTATTGAAAATATATTTCTCTGGATGAGCATCCTGGAAGGTTCCTTCAAAAATATATCACTAAACGACCATCATAAAGGATTCAAAACGGCTTGAAATTTATTGAGGAGATGCGCCTTGGATTCCTCTGTCATAGCCAGGTAGAATCGCATCATTTGGAATAGTGTAGGCCGAATGTTTCTTCCATTACTATGGTGGAGTCAATGCAGTCCGCCCGGAAAACATTGTCAACTTCATTGATTTTTTTGCGCACCATTAATATCGATTCAACCCCTGGTCCTGAAGACAAAGATGAAGGAAATAAAATAAGGGTTCAAAAAAATTCGATTCACAAAATTTGGAAATATATTTTATAATAAATGACAAAAATACCCCTGTGATAAAAATCTGTTAAAAATCCAGAATTATGAAATTTAAACTTTTTATCCCAAAACACACTATAAATCCAAAATTCTGACAAATAAGATTAAATTGTTAAATTTGTGAGGTTTAAATCACTTAAATAGACATTAAAAATATTGGAAATATTATCTCTATCAATTCCCCCACACTTGGATCTTGGACTCCTGGACAAGTGAGCACGGTATAAAGAAAAATTAAACACATACCAATGGGGTTTACCAATTTACCACAATGAATTAAAAAGATATCATGCCTCATTAAAGAAAAATATTTAAAATTCTAAATTCAAATAATTCAATACATTTCCACTTATTTTGTCTTCTCATGGACACAACACACTTACCTCACATTCATTTTTCTCTCAACACACAATATAGATTTTCAACAAGGCTTTTCTCATCCAACTCATGCAAGAATTATCATTGGCTTGATAAATTTCTACATCTCCACCTGATTTGAACCAAGAACATGTTATTATTATGAGTACTTTACAAGGTTTTTCTGTGGCTTGGGGTTGGTAGGTTTCAAATGTGAAAAATTCTGTGGCTGAATAAGGAGGGTTTGGCTCTTTTTGAATTAGAAATGCATGATTCTAATTTTTACTCAAGTATGGTCTCCTCTATATTCTCTTAAAATAATCAGCTCTGATCTTCTGTTTTCCACCCTATTCCATCAATATTTCAGCAGAAAGTATGATTTTTTTAAAGCTCCAGATAGGCACATCTTATTTCCATTGCGAGCTCTAGATAAGCACAGCTCCATTTCATTTGAGAGCTCCAGATAGGCACAACTCAATTTTATTTGAGAGCTCCAGATAGGCACAGCTCCCAGAAAAATATATTCCAGCATCACAAATATTCCTTCAATGTTTAAATGTTCTCCCAAAGCAACACCAAATGAGGTAGCACATCATGTGTTATCTTTCCCTTCACACTTAAGTTCAACTAGATCATGCATTTATACTTCCAGAGCAGGTTGGAAAGGGAAATTTGGCTTGTAAAGTGGCTAACCTAACAGGCTATACATGGCTACTAAGGGCTCACGAAGGATAAAATGTTCAAGGAAGGCCAACAAAAAAGATAATCATGAAAAGGAGGCTCCAATATTCAAACAAATTCCTCAATCATTTTAATCACACGTATCTCAGCCCTCACGTTTTGATAGAAATAAATCAAGTTCTGGTTTAAACAAACACGAATTGGTTCTCTCAAGAAAGAGGTAAATGTGAAGAAGATGTAAAAATGGGTCCAGAGGCCTCACATGAATCATAATTTCAATCACAATGCCAGTGATATGTGCCATGATATTTAAAAATCAGTGGTCATTTTAAGAATTTTCCAAATTTTTGAACTTAAAACAATGTCGTATTCAGAATTCATTTATCTTTAGTTTCGAAGGATATGTTGGTTCACTTCATGGCATGAGTTTCAAATGAAATTCAAGAAATTCCCGAACCCCCTTTTTTTTAAAAAAGAAACACTAAGAAAGAAGAAAAAAAATGGAATGAAATTTTGACAACAAAAAGTTTCAAAATAATGTTCGTAAAAAAAAATCTACTCTACCTAGAATTGTGTCCCCCGCACTTATTCTATGCAATGTCCTCAATGTGTAGTTTTTTTTAGCATGAAATTCCGGAAATTAAATACAACGAAAAAATAAATGATAAGGAAAGACACAACCTAGAATCAATTATATTCTTTGTCATGAAGTTGAATTTCATCCCCTGGAGGATCATCAAAAAATTTCTCGAAATAGCTTCAACCGATGCCCATTGACAGTGAATGATGTCTCTTTTTCTGGATCTTTAATCTGTATTGCACCAAATGGAAAACCATGAGTAATAATGAATGGGCCAGACCATTTGGAATGAAATTTACCTGGGAAGAGTTTCAATCTGGCATCAAATAGCAGAACTTTGTCTCCCTCCTTGAAGTTTTTGTTGAGAATCCTCCCATCATGAAAGGCTTTGCTTCTCTCTTTGTATAACCTGGAGCTTTCGTATGCATTATTTCTGATCTCCTCCAAAACCTATAATCAATTTTTTCTTTCTTTCCCACCAGAATATATGTTCATGTTACATGTTTTTACATCCCAAAAAGATTTGTGTTCTAACTCAACTGGTAGATGAAAAGCCTTTCCATAGACCAATCTAAATGGTGACATTCTAATGGGGGTTTTGAAAGCAGTTCTATGGGCCCAAAGAGCATCATCAAGTCTCAAACTCCAATCCTTTCTATTTGGGTTCACTGTTTTTTCTCGGATTTGTTTGATCTCCCTATTAGACAACTCAGCCATTCCATTTGTTTGAGGATGATAGGGTGTAGAGACCCTATGATTAACACCGTATTTCTTCAAAAGTGATTCCAAAGTCCTATTACAATAATGGGTACCTTGATCTGTAATTAGAAACTTTGGAAATCCAAACCTTGAAAACAAATTTCCTTTCAAAAATTTAGACACAATCTTTGCATCATCAGTTCGGGTGGGGATAGCCTCTACCCACTTGGAAACATAATCAACAGCCAACAAGATATAGAGATATCCAAATGAATTAGGAAAAGTCCCCATGAAATCCATTCCCCATACTTCAAAAACATCACAAAACAAAAGTGGGTTTTGTTGCATCTCATTCCGCTTGGAAATGTTTCCTTGGAATTGACAATTTTTACAGGTTGTGTAGAATTCAAAAGCATATCTAAAAATGGTGGGCCAATACAATCCAGAATCAAGAACTTTTCTTGGTGTTCATTGTGGTCCAAAGTGTCCTCCACAGTTTAATGTGTGGCAGAAATTTAGGATGGATTGAAATTCAGAGTTCGGAATGCATCTTCGTATCATTTGATCACTACCAATGTGCCATAAATAAGGATCATCCCAAATGTATTTCTTTGAATCGCTCCGAAGTTTATCAATTCGATTTTTGGAAAACCAATGGGGGTGTTCATCATAAGCCAAATAGTTTACAAGATTAGCGAACCATGGTATTTCACTTTGAACAGCAAATAAATCCTCATCTGGAAAGGTTTCCTTAATTGGGGAAAACAACTGAAATTTCCTATTCCCAATAGATGGTATCCTGCTCAAATGATCAGCAACAAGGTTCTCACATCCTTTCTTATCTTTTATTTCAACATCAAACTCCTGTAAAAGCTAAATCCATCTCAGAAGTCTTGGTTTTGCATCATGTTTCTTCATCAAGAATCTGATTGCAGAATGATCAGTAAAAACAATCACCTTGGAGCCCAGCAGATAACTTCTAAATTTGTCTAGAGTAAAGAAAACAGCCAGCAGTTCTTTCTCAGTTGTTGTGTAGTTTGATTGGTCTTGATCAAGAGTTCTGGAGGCATAGGCAATCACATGAGATTTCTTTTCTATCCTTTGACTCAATACTGCCCCAAGAGAAAAATCAGATGCATCTGTCATTTTTTCAAAGGGAATGTCCCATATAAGAGGTTGAACAATGGGAGGGGTTATCAATCTTTGTTTTAGATCATGAAACGAATTTATGCAATTCTTATCAAAGACATATGGGACATCTTTTTGGAGTAATCCGGACAATGGAAGTGCAATCGTACTGAAATCTTTAATGAATATCCTATAAAATCCAGCATGCCCGAGGAAGGATCTCACATATCTGACAGTTTTTGTGTATGGTAATGAAGAAATGACCTCAACATTGGATTGATCAACTTGAATTCCATCACGGGACACAACATGTCCAAGAACGATCCCTTTAGCAACCATAAAATGGCATTTTTCGTAATTTAGAACAAGGTTATTTTCAATGCATGTTTTCAGGACATGTTCCAAGCTTTTCACACAACTTTCAAAAGATGATCCATAGACAGTGAAGTCATCCATAAAATCTTCCATGCAAGTATCCAAAAATTCAGAGAAGATGCTTATCATACATCTTTGAAAAGTTCATGGGGCATTACATAAACCGAAGGGCATCCTTCTGTAAGAAAAAGTCACAAATGGGCATGTGAAAGTGGTTTTCTCTTGATCCTCAGGTAAAATGTGAATCTGAAAATATCCAGAGAATCCATCCAGAAAACAGTAGTGGGTTTTTCCAGCTAGTCTTTCAAGGACTTGATCAAGGAATGGTAACGGTAAGTGGTCTTTCCTTGTAACCAAATTTAGTTTCCTGTAATCAATTCACATTCTCCATTTATTTGGAAGCCTTATGGGGACAAGATCACCAAATTCATTCCTTGAGATTGTCAATCCACTTTTTTTAGGAACAACATGGACTGTAATTACCCATTGACTATCAGATATGGGAAAAATAATTCCAGCAGCCAACAAGGTGGTGACTTCTTTCTTCACAACCTCCAAAAGTGTTGGGTTTAGTCTTCTTTGAAATTGCCTTACCGGTCTAGTGTTCTCCTCTAGTAAAATTCTGTGCATGCAAACAGAGGGGCTGATTCCTGCTAGATTAGAGAGAGTCCATCCTATGGCTTCCTTGTGGGACTTGAGAACTTCCAACAATTGGTTTTCCTGGACTTTTGACAATTCTTTTGAGATTATTACAGGGAATTGTTCCTTATGACCTAGGAAGGCATACTTGAGGTTATCTGGAAGGGGTTTCAATTCTACCACAGGTGGGTTGGTTTCATTGATAACTGGGAACTCTTCAAGAAGTTTTATTGTTTGGTGAAGCTCCACGTTCATCATAGTTATCTCTTTCTATGATATCATGACTTGTTTCATGTGAAAAATTGGAAACCTCTCCTGGAATACCACTAACAGATTCAATGGTTTCTAGAAATTCATCTTCATCATTTCTCAGATATCCAGTCTCAACATCCCAAGACTCTTCATAGTCTCCAATTTCATCCTCATTTTTATCTGATTCAGTATCATACAAATATCCCTCTTCTTCCACATCAGTTGGTATTTCATCACAGAAAAAATTAGGTAACATGCCAGAGGAAAAAAAATCAATCATGTTTACATGGGGAGTTGAATGATCCTCAACTAGGTGTTTTATTGAATGAAAAATGTTGAAATGAACAACATCTTCTCCAAATTCCAGTGAAAGTGTTCCCTTGTGAACATTGATGATAGCTTTTTCCGTTTTTAGAAATGGCCTCCCTAGGATGAGGGGAGCATGTGTGCTGAACCGATCATCTTCCATATCCAAAACATAGAAGTCAACAGGAAAAATCATGTCTCTCACTTGAACGAGAACATCCTCTATAACTCCAGCAGGTTTGGTGGTACTTCGGTTTGCGAGTTGAATGATAATTACAGAGGGTTTTAAGTCTCCAACCTGAAGAGATGAGTAGACAGAATGTGGCATGACATTGATGGAGGCCCCTAGATCATGCATCACATCTTTGAATTCACATTTCCCAATGGTACAGGGAATGGTAAATGTCCCAGGGTCTTTACACTTGACCGGAAGGGCATGTTGAATCAACGATGAGACCTTCCTTCCTAAGATTACTTTTTCTCCCCCTTTGAACTTCCTCCGGTTGGTACACATGTCTTTCAGAAACTTAGCGTACCTCGGAATTTGTTTCACAACATCAAGCAATGGAATATTGACTTGGACTTTCTTGAATGTTTCCAATACCTCCTTATCCAATTCTTTTTCAGCACTTGGCATTGGTGTTGGTTCACACCCTGGATAAGGCAGTGGAGGCTTGAATGTTTCTGGGGTATTCTGAGTATGTTTTGGAGGAACATAAGGGCCAGACATCATCTTCCAATTATTCTTTGTTCTTTCAAAAAAGATTTCTTCTCCTGAATTTGAGTTTCTATCAACTTCAGATTTTTCATCATTTTTATCAAGGGTAGGATTTTCATCAACAGTATCAGAAGAAGGATTGATGTTCTCAATCTGAGGATTTTTCAATTTTGTTCTATTCCTAAGTTCAATTGTACTCACATTTTCCTTCCCATTATTCCTCGGATTTACTTGTGGCTATGAGGGTAAACCACTACTCATTTGATTTGTTATGCAATTAATACCAGAGGCAAGTTGACCCATTTGAGTCATCAAGGTATTCATTTTGTTATCTTGCTATTTTGTGTATTATTTTAGTTCCCTCATTTCCTCTTGTTGTTTCCTCATTTCTTCTTCAAGGTTCCTATCCAAGTTTTGAGTGGGAGTGGTAGGGTGAAAATTGCTTCCAGAATGAGCATTGGCTTGCTCAATGAAATATCTTGGTTGATAATTACTTGATTGTCCTTGGAAGAATCCTCTTGGTTGTTCAGGTTGACGAAATCTTTCATTTGAGTTTTTGTTCCATCCTTGATTGAAATTTTGGTTGTTTTGAAATGGTCTTTGCTGGTTTGGTTGAAATGGTCTTCCAGGAAACCCTGCATTGCAGTTCTCAGGAGGCTCTTTCATTTGCGGGCATTGGTCACTAAAATGTCCATTCGAAGAACAAATCCCACAGTGTACGTGTAGTTGGAAAGCCGCTTAAGGTTTGGGTTGGGTTAGTGGGGTGTTAGACAACATTATTGACCTTACCATGGTGGTGAGATCAGATAGTTAACTTGCAATTGTGTTGTTTTCGGGACTAGTAGTAGGGAATTATTGTGCATATTTGACATGAAGAAGGCCTCTGGTTCCAAATTGTTGGGCATTCTGGGCCATTTTTGCAATTAAAATCCTAGCAGCAGCTGGTGTCTTATCAACTAAAGCACCTCCTACAGCAGCATCGATCATACTTCTATCAGTGAGACACAATCCTTCATAAAAGTATTGAATGAGAAGCTGGTCACTGATTTGATGATGGGGGCAACTAAAACAAAGACGTTTGAACCTTTCCCTGTATTCGTGAAGCGTTTCTCCTTGTGTTTGCCTAATTCCACAAATCTCCTTTCGAATGGAGGCAGTTCTAGACGCAGGGAATTTTTTTTGAACGAAAATATTTTTTAATTCATTCCAATTTCTAATCATTGTTGAGTGAGAATAGAAAAACCATTCCTTAGCAACTCCATCTAGAGAAAAAGGAAACGGCCTAATCTTCATTTGATCGGCATCAACTCCATGAGGTTTCATATTGACACACAGATAACTAAATTCTTGGAGTTGTTTGTGTGGGTCTTCACCAGGAAACCCATTGAATTTGGGAAGCTGGTGGATGAAACCGGACTTGATTTCAAATCCAGCAGGGGCATCAGGGTACTCAATAGGATTCTCATGATTTTCATCATAGGACGAAGCCAGTTCTTTCAAAGTTATATTTTCAGCCATTTGGATTTCAGTTTCAACTAAGTCCCTCCTAGGTGTATTGGTGGAAGATTCACAACTTGAAACTTGTGGATTATTACCTCTAACCCTAGTGTGAAATGTTCTATCAATTTCTGAATCTAAAGGTAACAAGTGCGGTTCAGAAGTTCGGGTCATGCAAGAGAAAGGAATATATATATATATATATATAACTAAAATAAAATCAACTCTAGAAACCTCCTCGGCAACAGCGCCAGTTGATGTGTGGGGATTTCAGTCGCTTTACCCTACTCAATTAAATTCTTATTTTCCTAAGAGTGTACCATAGTGGCACAACCTAGGGTCGATCACAAGGAGGCCGCTTATACGCACTATATTTTCAATTGTCACTTTTTAATTTAACTATTATAAAACTAACATATATAATATATATGGGGGATTTTGATTATGAAAATTAAATCAAAATGAAATATTAAATCTACATTATCAATAAAAATACCAAATAAAATCGAGCTGGAAAGAACAAGTTAAAGGTAGCAGCAGTGGACAAACGTTGATCGTTGGACACTCCCTTTATCATTGTTTACGAATATATTTTCATTAAATTATCCAATGTATACCTTAATACCTCAAGGTATACACCTAAATAATCTAGATACCATATTGAAACCTCATACATGGGTTCCGATCTTCTAATGAAAGTGTTCTGATTACCCGAAGACCTCCGAGTAACCAAAACAGGATGAACTCATCGTGCTCAAAAGCGAGACATCGCCAAAGAAATTTAAATCATGAGTAAAACCACTTTAAATTCATTATAATATAAGCAATCTAGATTAATTTATAATAAATTGAAAACACGAGATAAAAAGACCTCATTCATTCATGCAAACAAGTTCCAGGATAGTTTAAAAGAAAATATTCTACAATGAAAGCACAAACTCAAAAAGGGAAATATCTTCGGATCTCCGTTTCCCACCACCACTTGGATTTATCCCTTAATGTATTGATTACATCATGTAATAATCCTATACTCTTGCTATTTCAAGCCAAACCCCTTTGTGACGGATGTTGTGGTGAAGAATGGAATATCTTGAGAGGTAGGAGCTCCCCTCCTTTTATAGGCAGATTTTATCTTCACCATGTTGTCGCGTTTTAGACCCATTAAATGGCCGATTCACGCGTTGACCTCTTCCTCAATATTGTTCATCAAGGGCTTGCCATCCACCCTCAAAATTTCGGATTAATTGGATGCGTATTGAAGGATTTATGGTTTTTCTATTGAAAATAGATTTCTCTGGATGAAGCTTCCTGGAAGCTTCCTTCAACAAGATATCATTAAACGGCCATCATAAAGGATTCCAAACGGCTTGAAATTTATTGAGGAGACGCGCCTTGGAGTCCTCGGTCATAGCCCGGTAGAATCGCATCATTTGGAGTAGTGTAGGCCGAAATTTTCTTTCATTACTATGGTAGAGTCAATGCAGTCCGCCCGGAAAAAATTGTCAACTTCATTGATTTTTTTGGGCACCATTAATATCGATTCAACCACTGGTCCTGAAGAAAAAGTTGAAGGATATAAAAAAAAGGTTCAAAAAAATTCTAATCACAAAATTTGGAAATATATTTTATAAGAAATGACCAAAATACCCCTGTGATAAAAATCTGTTAAAAATCCTGAATTATGATATTTAAACTTTTTATCCCAAAACACACTATAAATCCAAAATTGTTACAAATAAGATCAAATTGTTAAATTTGTGAGGTTTAAATCATTTAAATAGACATTAACAATATTGGAAATATTATCTCTATCATGTACGCAACTTCGAGTTCAAACACACTGGATCCAATCAAACTACCTGTTATGATTATTAATTCTCACTTTATGAAATTTTATAAATTTTACCTTTCAAATGTTCTTCATTTTTTGGATTCGGAAGATCGAAATTAGATTAGGGTGAATTTTTGGTATTTTTTTTGAAAACTATCAAATTTTGATGAATAGTGAAAAAACATAGAGTTATTGGTTAAAACCATCATTTTATTATAATGATTAGTTATTTTATTTTAATTTATTTTAGGTCAAAATATATACATAATACCTATATATGTTCAATGTAATTCATTGGTGTCATTTTATAATAAGTTTAGATATATAAAATTTTATCGAACTTTTTGCCATATTTTACCCACCTCCTAGGAGCATTGGAATATTTTTATAAAACATAATTTTACCTCCTCTATAAGTTGAATTTCGAAAATCTAAGATACATGGTTAATATAAATAAGTAAAATGTTGTTCATAAGATGAAAATATTTTTTGGAGAATAGTAACTTTTGAATTTTATTTACCTCGGTTAAAATTAAATATGGTAATGAAGGGTAAAAATGATATCATAATTACCCTAAAACATTTCTTAATTCTATTGGATAAGTAAAATTAGACCAAATAAAACCTTAGGAATAAAATATTTTCCCCTTTGGTCTAATTGGGATAGATTAGGACATTTATTATTATTTAATATAATGAAGAGGTAAAAGAGTTAAATTCAATGTTTAATACCTAATGAATTTTTAATATAGTGTTATACAGAAGATAAATTTGACTATAAATATTCATTAGAAAGATAAAAAAAATTTCCTACATAATTTTCTTTTAGTTATAATTATTAGACATTAAATAATTTGATTTACTTATGACAAAATGATGATGCAATAATTACCTTATTAATGAATGATTAAAATAATTAATATTATAAATATTAAAAATAAATGTAATTTGAGATATTTGATAAATTATACAAATTTTCTATGTTAATATGAAATGTTAGGGTTGGTGAAATAAATTTTATATTATGTGAAAAAATATTTATGGATTTTGAAAAAATCAAATACTAAATAGTGTCAAAATTGACATAATTGATTTTTAAATAAAATATTATTTTATTTTATGATATAATATTCCTAAAAATATATGGCTCAGCAAAGGAAAGAGGTAAGGTTATATATATTAATAATCAACCACTATTGGTTATCTTTTCTTGTTTTATTAGTTTTATTAACCATCTAATATAAAAATACAAAGAGACATGGTAAATGTCGAACTATTTATTAAGAGTTAAATATAAATTATAAGGATAATATAATGACCTAAATCAGTCTAAAACCTATTGGTAGAGAGGTTTTAGACCCATAAAAACCTTATCCATTAAATAATTAATTTTTTATCAATTAGAAATCGAAAATAAGTTTATTATATAATAATATCTCAAGCTTTTCCTAAAGTGACCCTCACCTCTCTTATAAAGGGGCACTTCCCCTTCTCTTAATTTCACACATCAAAAGCCTTTTGGATCGGCCAACCCCTACAATAAAATCCACCCAAATGTCCTCCCTTCATCCTAGAGGCCTTACTTTGGTCAGAAATCCAACCTGTGGAGCCCTTTTGATCAAATCAAAATGAAGAACCCAAAGAAGAGGTAAATATTTCATCACCTCTTTCATGTTCTTTTCTTCTTCAACATCCATTTTCTTTGTTGTTTCCAATATAAAATAATAACATCTATATCTCTTATATAGTATAATTTTATTATAAAAATGGTACAACTATATTCATTATTCTATCCATCCTATAAATGACAAAGTCACCATACGCGCGTATGTACGGATTACCGTCTCCATGTCGTTGTGTAGTTTGTTATTCAAATACATCATTATTTATACAGGTACAATAATTATTATAATTGATTTATATAATAAAAATTACATGTTTATTATTCTCTATATATTATATAGCATCCAATTACATATTATTTCGACATCAATATAATGATATTGTCTCTCGTGCGTACGTACAGATTACCGTCTCCATGAAAGTGATGAGATTCATCCCCATCATAGTCATTCAAGAATAATATACATTTTATGATTAAAATTAATGTTTATGAACATAATATAATTTTTTATATGAATAAAATAAATCCTAAACATAAAAAGTCATGGCTTACGTAACCAAGCATATAAAAGAAAACAAATCACTTTACACCCGAAATGATGATACTACTAAAATATTATTAACAAAGCACTATTATAAGATCATATATGATATAATATTTGTGAATATAGTTCTTTTATAACTTAATAACAATGTTTTAACTATTATATATTACTTTAACATACCATATACTAGGGAAATGTACAAGGTAAGGGTTAATTTCACAATCTCTTTATTATCTGAGGTTGTTTTTACGTAATTATCTACTAAGACCTCTTTATCATCCACATCCCTATTTTCATAAAAATGTAATTCAAATTTTTTTTACTATTTAGTATTATATGTGTTAAAGTAATTAAAAACATTAATTGAACATATATTTTTTTAAAGTAATCTTTTCTTCATATTCCAAACAAGGTACTTTATGACATTTTCGGAAAAAATTAGGTAAGAATGTTTTTTTAACATATATGGTAGGTGTGGCTATTTTCCTCCATTATAACATCATCAAACCATAACATAAAATCTAATAAGAATATTTAAAAAATTAATGGGTAATTTTATAATTATATGTCTTTTAAATGATTTCAAAATAGATATAGGTATTCTTCTAAAAAAAGTTTTGATTTTATCTTTGTCAATATCCTTTGATGGATTTTAAGCTTAATTGATGTTGATTTATTATGATACAAAACATTAATATTCTATTAAGGGTTATGTGATATGTTTTATTGTGGATGTGTACTTTTTACACCCTTCATGGTTTATGGATAATGTATTGAAATTTTTATGCTAGTTTTAATACGAATGTTTATGTTATTTTTAATCCTTTTCATATGAGGAATAGATTGGACTTAGTAAGTGATAGGTGGAGCCCGCTATATCTCATAGATGCATCAGTAGGACTCATGAGACAAACTACTATTTTGGCACAAGGCCTTGATGAAATATTTTTTCTAGTCTTGGTACAAGACCTTGACTATGGGGTTATGAAGTCTGTCATTATGCATTACATCATTATTAAACTGGCTATTGATATTGCATGTGATTATTAGACTAGTATAATTTCAATGTGGTTAATAAAATGGAATTATGTTATTTTATATTTTCCATATTATTCTGATGTTCATGTTTAAAAGACTTTTTTTAGTCTTATGCATTGCATAAAATGTTTATTCTCATTTACCAATGTTTCCACAATATTGTTATGTTTAATGAGTATCTGAGCTCACTCATTTCAATGTTTTATTTTTCTAGTATGTGAAGATGTATTTTATATTTGACATATAGGGATAAGCTAAGGATACAGGTGTGTTAAAAATGTGTTAAATTGTTGTTGATGTTTTTATTTGATGTTGTAATATAAAGCTTATGAATGTATCTAGTACTTCCAAGGCTACTAAATTGATTTTTCTTTCGGTACATGATTAATTATATCATGCTAATGTTATGTTAAAATGCACTGACTCTGGGTAGTTGGGGTCTAGGAATTATACTTTTATCCATTAACATCCATGGATTTTTTGATATATTCTCTGACCATATTCAGATCTTGTTGAACTATAAAACATATATGTTATGTCGTGAAAAACTCTTCTTTCATTTGGAACTAATCACTCAATGGGATTAATGATAAACTTTTATTATTATTATTTTAATATTTTTCCTTTTAATATCATCAATGAATGTTAGTTCCTTTGTGGCATACTCCTCCTTATTAGTAGATATTATTTTTTTCTCCTTCACCACTATTGTGTTTTCTATCATTAATAATAAAATTTATTAAAGACAATATTTTTTTTCTTTTTGTTTCTAGTCAGTTTCAATCATCTCTTCACCATCATCAATAATTTTTTATGAATTAGAGTCTATTATTACATGATCAAAGCAAATAACATCATCAACTAAATAACTATTCGAGGAGTATTTTTTTTCCTGCTCATTAAATTAATATTTTTACAACAAAATTTCTTCATCTTTTTACCCCATTTATGTTTAAAAGGTTTTTATTATCCACATTAGTCTCATATTCTAATACCATCTTATTTGGATAATCCTTTTGATAATGTACCTTACTATCATAATTCCAAACCATTAGTGATTTTTTTCTTTTTCTCTTCAATTTTATTTTTCCAAACCACTTTTAATGAAGGGAAGCAATCTTATTAAAATTATATTCTTCTTTCTCATCTTCTAAATCAATGGATTCAACAAATTATTTTTTTTTTCAATTTTATATTTATCATTACGTCAAAGAAAATCTCATATTTTTATTCCTTATTGAAACTATAATTTTCCTTATCTTATAGGAGAGGAATGTTTTGTGTAAATTACACAGATCAAAATCTACCCTTTATTCTAAATAATATTATTTTAAATAAAAATCATATAGAAAAATCATCATGAATTTTTTTAATTAATTATGTAATCATAAGTATTCTCACCAAATCCATGATGTTTCTCACAATATCATTAAACCTTGAAATTTTTTCATCGATAGTGTAATCATCAACTATCGCTGTGTCTCATAATTGGCACCTATGGACTTGTAACATAGATTATTTGATATTTAAATTATCTTCACAATTACTTTTTAAATTCTCCAAGATTTATTTGTAGGTTCAAGAACAATGAACTTGGTTTATATCTCTTCTAAAAAATAAATTAATATATAATTTTGGTACTCTACCTAAACCTCAATATTATTGTTATATTATTGAGTCATATTAGTTCCTTCAGTAATGGGAGGAAAACCAGTTGTTGAAAAATATCTCACATGTAAGACAAGTGATAGGGTATTGTATATTATCTTATTTATCAATATATGATAATTGTTCCCATAAAATTCCATATCATTGTTTTCATTTTGATATATTTATTAAATTTATTTTGACATTTCATTATTCCATTGAATTTACCTTGAGTTTTGGGTGAAAATTGTGATATTGGGCTTGATAGTATGTGCATGGTTGACTTACAGTTTGGAATATCATGTTCCATTTCCAAGGTACCCATGTGGCCTAGTGGTGTTTTTTGATAGTGGATAATCACATGAATTGTAAACAATGTAAGATAACTGTGTGGAATTTCCTTCGTAGAAAATAAGGGGCACATGGTTTTCACATGGTTTTCCAAACTATGCCGGCAAACCATGTTACTTGTCCAGGTCATTAAAAAGTTTAGAATATTGGATGTTTCCTCCGAGTATTTAACCCCAAAAACACATTTTATTCCCCACTCATTATTTCCAGACCTTGTCTCCCCCAACCCTCATTCTCTCTCCCTTGTTTCTCTAATTTTATTGTGGAATTTTTGGGGATTATTCAAAAAATATTTGAGGTTTTTTAGGTGTAGCTATGGTTTAATATAATTTTATGGATGTTTCTACACATGAGGTAGGTTTTTACTTACTTAAATATAGTTTTTTTTATTTTTATATTCTTTATTTTCTTCTTTATTGTTTTATATGAATTATTTATGAGGTGTGAATTTTTTTTGAATTTTTTATTTTTATTATCACATGAATGTTGTTTTTATAAAGGAAATTGATTTTTTAGTGCATCCACGTGTTTTGTTTCATGAATGGGTTTTATAAATTGTGTTAGTGGTTTAAAAAAAGGGGCAGGTGATGAAAAACATATTTTGAATTTATTTTGGTGAGTGTTTGGATTAGAAATTGGTTTTTATTGTAGACAAGTTGATTTATTGAGTATGATTATATTTATTTGAATTTTTATGTGAATTTTTGTGATCCTTGTGACATGTGAAATTGAAATTGAGAATGAAGGGAAACTTGAGTATCTAGGTTGGCAGACTAGGACTAGTACACTAGATGACTCAGAATTGGCTAGTCCTAGATTCATCTAGTAGGAATGGTGATCACAACACTAAAAAACTATGATAATGATTAGAGACCACAAGGCCAGTTGGATGTTCCCTCATTGTGGCTTATGCACAAGATCACAATTGTTTTTGGTTTCTATACAAAACTTCACTAACATACAATGTACCTAGTGTCCCATTAGAGAAAGTTCCTATTGTTTTCCCCACTACATATTTCCATGTTGTGAGGTTATGTTCGTCATCCACATATGATGCAAATTGTTTATGTTTTAGAAGAAAATAATTTTCTTATTTAGAAAAGGTTTTTTTTAAATATTTTCATTTATTATTTTCTAAAAAAATATTTATAGTTTTCTTTTTATAAAATATTCATTTTAATTTGTATTATAATGTTTTTATCATGGAATATATTTTATTTTGTGGAATCATATTGGGATTTTGATCACACCCTACTTATATGTTTGGTTGTAAGTAGAATTGATTATATTTGACTCTGGAAAAGGGGAAAGGCATCATGATGGTGGTTCAGTTTTCTTGTGGTATCCCCTTTGTAGGATTTGTCGGTGATGGATCAAGGGTGATTCTACTCATGTTGCATTGTAGTTTTTGGGATAGTGTCTGCTAATGCTATTCATAAAGGTAACATGATTATGAAAAATTAATTTGGATTTTTCAAAGTATCAAAAATTATCTACTGTGAGTGAAATAAATAAAGTGCAAATGACCTACGTGGTACACCTATGTTACGGACCTATGCAGCATACCTACGAATCTAGAAAACGAGTTCCTGTTCTATGAATATAATCTTGTGTGTAGCCCCTAATTCGCGGTGCTACACAATAGAGCTACAAAGAATAACCAGGTGACAATATAATTTCATTACCCCTATGCGGAAGAGATTTGATGAAGAGATACATGTACAACCTATGATGAGAAACTCCTTTTGACCAGCCCCCAACCATGCCAATAAATAGGACCCTTGGGCTCCCCATTTAATACTATAAAAAAGTTGGAAGATCTCTTGAAACTATCATTGCATAGCTCTTTCAACATGATCCATCAAATTTTATTATGTAGCTATCTAAAACATGATATAGGAGAGAATTATATTGGGTAAGAAATCATGAAATCCTTTTAGATTATGAAACACAAAACATCTAATTAATGAACCTAATTTCATAAATACGATGATGTATATGCAAGCCATGTTCCTTCATGACCTATGTGGGGAACTTCCAATGTCACCAAATGAGACTTGGGGTGCTTAGATTTAAATTTCAACAAAGTGTTTTCTTCTGGTTAGTCATTTTTAATATTTCATAGGCTTAGTTATCTTGTGTTAAGTATTTTTCAGTCATCACTAGGACATGCGCATCACACCTATGCAACAATACTATGCTGTAGAGCTATGCTGCATAGCTCTGCCTAGGACATACACATATCACCGTGTAAACCCTCTTCAATTACTCTCATGCTATGGTATATTGTACCTTGGTTCCCTTATCTTAAAGTGACTAAGTTGAATAATCCACCAAAACATCCTGACTTATCAAACCATTGGTAATTCCACATCAATTTATCTCCAATTTGGGTTTTTATTTCTATAGTCATAGGTTTCTCACATTCTTATTCTAAGGGAGTCAGGATCATTGGTATATTTTTAGGTTTTTATAGATATAGTCACATGGATCCTAATCCTAGATATAATGTTAGGGTGTTCCCACTCTTGGATTCTTGGGATGGTATTATGTCCTCCCTTTTTCATCTCTATGATTTGGAGCCTCCGGTTCCCAATAGGTAGAGTGAGGATCCAAACGAAAATTCTCCATCCTCTCTTGGGATCCACCAATGGTATACCTCATAGAGTAAGCCCCATGTATTTTGGGCCAGAACTAATGAACATAATTTTCATTAAAAATTTAAGGATTCATTTTTCCCCACCCTCACCCACCGTCACCTCAGCTTCGTTCACTATAGTCCTCACCTCTTCCATCAGCGGAAGAGAAATTTTGTGGTTTGTTGAATCTCTCACATCAATTTGTTTCTCACCCAATGTACGACTCATGTGTTATTAGATATTTGTGATTATCAAAACACCCACAGAACCCAACTAACTTAATGAACTATGAGAACTATGATTCCCATCATAATAGGGATATTTAGGAATCCTTCACCCAGGGCCCGAGATCAATATATATCCTCTTCAAGAATCCAACTCGAATTCCAATAATATTGGAATCCTTATTTGGAGTATTCCCTGAATTAAGCCATATAAGTCTCGATGATTTGATACATATCTCATGGACCTTTCTATAGGGGTATCCTTTTTTGAATTAATCCCTAGACTATTTCTCTCAGAGGATTATACACCCATATGAGATGCACTAAACTACATGGGATTTGATTCCCATCCGAGCGGGATACATAGGAAGCCTCCTCGAGGTTCCAAACCAACATTTCAAATCAAAATTATTCTTCCAGGTACATATTCCCAGAAGGGTCTAATCCAACTCAGAGACTCAAATCCTTTCTAGGTTCCATGGGGTTTCTAGGCATATTTCCCACACCAAACATTTACTAAGCATCATGTGTCCCAATATGTTCCATGGAACTATGATGGTTTTTATTCCTTTAACAAGGATAAATAGGTGTCACATTTATGAGTATGATCTCAACATCGAAACAATATTCCATCTCCCTGGATGATAATAAATTCAAGAGTGCCCCCCTGAGTGGATTAAAAACTATCTTTATCTTTTCAATGGATAAAATAATCTGTAAACAGTATATGAGAGGATAACATTGATGGAGGACCTCAAATACATATAGATATATACTTTATGTAAGAACTTCGAATACATACAGATGATTCTAAATTTCACACATGTGAATGATTGATGAAATTTTTTAAGGGAAACCTATGTTATACATGGTAAATTAATAAGTATTCATGAACCTATATTAAATATATAAGAGAGTCTATGATTTGTAAATTACTCCCCCCAAAAGGGTGTGATGAACACAACATCCCATCCTCTTGGATAACATGAGTTCTTAAGTATCGTATGACCAAACCTAATGAATTCATACCTGTGGAATGTATGTCCTATGGGATAAAGAACAATTTTTTGTTTCCAGTTCCATAATAAAATCCAATGGAAACCATTTGAATGTTTTTATTCTTATGCAGTTTACATGTTTTGGGGGAAACAAAAAATGGGGTACCTGACATGAATCTTTAATCAAGTTGATAGTGTTACCCATCTGTCAGGAACCTATAAATTGATAAAGGAGAGCCATTAAAGGGAATAAATAGTGCATGTTTCCAAGAAAAGGATGTCACTTTAAGGTATTTCATTGTATTTATTTGTCAAATTTTCAATGAACTCCCTTAATTTCAAATGTGTTCCTTCATTGTTTTACTCGTGAATGCCTCGATTGCTACAAAAACTAGATCATCATCTACTCGCAGTACTCCAAGACTAAATCAATTTCATAAATTATGTGTCTCTAATGCATTGGTCCAATAGTTCCATTAACACCATAAAATTGTTACTTTGTATTTTTCCTGATAATCCCTCAAAAACAAAAATAACTTTTGGTCGTCTGGTCAATGATGACCAGTTGTTCAGAAGTAGACGGTGCCAACCCCCATCTTCAACTATTTTAATACTTTATCCCCGAAACGCAATCAAAATTAACTCCCTTAATCTAGGGAGGTCATCTATGAGGCCATCCAAATCCTCTTAGCAAATACACATGGGTCCTTCCTAAGGGCTCCCACCAACAACCCCAGCCAACAGAATAATGTAGTAGTGAACCCCAAACATGATGGGGTTGTTTCCTTTGGTTGTTCGGTCTTGGTCCGTTACACATAAGAACACAATACAAACCACTGATGACAATAGATGGACAACATGGAGAAGGGTATTACATTTTAACCCATTTTATATGTCCATAAACCGATCTTGGAGGAAAATAATGAATGGGAACAAACACCCATTATCCTTAATTTCGCCATCTAACACACACGTCTGGTGGAGCCCAACCAGTCCCACTGTTGAAATTGTGTGGAGTACTGTGAGCAGGCACATACACAAGATTAAAAACTATCAACCATTCAATATACTCATCTGGATGAATTCAAGGAATCCATCCAATCAAATATGATGGAATATTGTAAGTAGGAACGTAATCCTTCCTACAATCACCAATCGGGCTAGTAGTCTCGTCTTTCATCATTGAAATAAGTCCATTGATTATGTTTGGTGGAAAATATCTAGTAGGCACACACATCTTCTAGCCTCCATCATGCCTGCCAATAGTCTCATTTGGCAGTACCTGGAGATGTTAGCTAGAATGCTCGGACAATAAACCTAGGGTAGACTAAATTATCTTCTCCCACATAATAGTTCTATCAAAATCTACAAATAGGAAAGTGAGGAAAGGAGTAGGTACTTACACCTACTCCAAATTCATAATTGACAGATATTCCCATTTCAATAGCTGAAGTCACCAAACTCATTTTATAAATGGTAAAAGGGCATCCAAAAAGTTCGACCCATATCTGGGAAGCATACTAGAATATCAAAATGGAAAACTCAGAAGTACTAAAGGGATGAATACATTATTTTATCCGCACAACTAGGATGTTTCATCATCATGCCATCCTAGATACGATGAAATTATATATTCCATTAATTTAGGGTTATGGGACATTCTCCCCCATGTCCTATGGAAATATTGATGGGGAACATACACCATTTTTAATCGGAGATAATCGGCCTATTCTTATGACCACTCTAAGGGAGACACATACACCTTTCCACAATAACCACTTCTCCCTGCATGTGGACCGAACTACATGTAAAAGATCATCTATGAAGAAGTTTTGTAAAACACTTTTGCAAAATCAAGATTCAATCTGTGATATAGATCATATTAATTCTTGTGTTCTTGAATCCCTCAAACATTTATCTATTGCAGCTCATGATCCTACCCTGAAATTACCAAATTATGGGAGTAGTATCATAAATTCTGATGTTTCTCATCAGAAAATTCATCATGAGGGTTTTCTTCATGAAAATTTGTTAAATCTAGAGAATATATCTCTAGATAAGATCCATGACACCATCCATGTGACCAGAAGACCAAGGAGAAAGAGGCTATATCCCTTTCTATAATCCACCAGGTTGGTCATCCCCATAATGGTATTCACTATGAATGTTCTCTCCGTAGTAGTGTTTCTCATTTTTAATATGATTCTCTGATTAATAATGTAGTGATGATAAAACTCTCTTATCTTGATGAACATTATTATATAATTCCCTTCATATCTGATTCCATGTTAATAATAGGAGAAATAATTTCTCAAACAAAAGATAACCTAGGCGATGGTTATTCATCTTACCTCCCATGAGTCATTTTCAATCTATCATGGAAGAGGAAAATACAACTGATCTCATTGTTTGTGATAAAATAATTTTGTGGCATCCACTCTGGTCGGACCAAGTTGAGAAAACTCTAAAAAAGATGAAGAGGATATATAGATTATGAGAAAACAACTAGTCAAGGGGAAAATACAAGTCAAGTTATGGCCATTAGATACTTCTCAATACAAAATTACAAAATTGATAACAAAATATTGAATTCATTATATCCACCTCAATATATGGAAGTCTTTTCATCTTTTGAAATCCAATGTAGTACCATTTGATTAATATCAATGTCATGTAATGCTAATAGACGGGTTAAATTTCCAAATTGACCTGGCATCTCTCCAGGTTTCCCAACATCCAGCGGTTTAGAAGCAACAAGTAACTCTTCAATGTGCATGCCTCAATGAATTAACAAACATTCGATAATTGATTGTTGAAACCCCATATAGTGTTCAAATCTTAGGATGAGGTGCACACAGATCATTGAATTTCACTGCTATCCAAAATCATAAAATCCTTGTGAATTTGGTCTCATGCAATGTTATTTCCCTTGGATAGCTACATCAAAGATATTTTGGCCATAATCGGAGAAATTTTTAGCATGAAAATTGTGCCACCAGTTTTATCCAAAGTCTGTCCCAAAGAGAGCATGTTGTTGAGATACGTTTGCATTAAGAATCTAATATCATTATGAATGCCTCCCTCTTATAGGATGTCAGCCATCAGATTGTAAAAATGACTAAAATAGGACAATAGTCTTCCAAAATGGGATATTTAATTTGTTGCTAGATAATGAACCCTGCTGATGTTCGAACCAGAACTCATAAAATCAGAATAAAAACTGTGCTAATATCAGCCATTGCAGTTCAAGAACCACCCCAGCCCACAGGGTTGGGGGATTTTCTAACCAATTCTTCGGACTCATGTAGCTTAGCCCGAAAGGTTGTGGAAGAAGAACTATAATAGCTCCATCCTATATAGATTGGGTATTTTTCACATTCACAATACCCTCATCACCGAAAGTCATTTTTATCCACATTAGGGAAGAATCCAAAATGCGACCACACAAATGAACATACCAAGGATTCTCCTAAGGTTACTATCAATCAAACATCTCCTGAGAAATCTATATATAATAAAACAAAGTCTCATTGGGGTCATATAACAATTCAATCTTATAAAGATACTGACAGAATGTTATCAATGCATTATGCGTCAATAGATTTCATTAATGCCATTGTAGAAGATCCTCTAGAAAATGAGTATAGTTCGTGGATGTTGTATTATGATATTATTGATTATAATATGGTTCACACCAAAACAAATGAAGTAGGTGTGTGTACCTGAAATCAAAGGCTTACCTAAAATCAAGGTATTCCCCATATAACTAACTTTCACATCTTTGAAATGCATCTAACATGGGGAAAGGTAATGATCATATTATGTCTCACCTTTCCACTAGAGTATTTTAATCTCTTTTTCATGAATAAATATTTTCCTAGTATGTGGCGGATATGGGGGAGTTGATAATACTCAATGAAATGTTAATAAAAGTAGCATTCCAGCCAGACATGATCCAAAAACATATCCTCAAATTACACACCTAGTAAGTGCACCCTTGAAAAGAGGGTCTAGTTCAACAACTTATGTGGATAGGTAATTACCTCCATTGGGTACATAGACATAAAATTATCAAACATATCCCTACAAGCCTATCCCCATGGGCTAGCCTAGACAAATACCAGCAGCACCTGCAATAGTGGTTTTTCCTGCCATCGCACCAGTTCAAGATCCAGCTATTTTACCTGTATAGGTCCCATATCATACATATATTCCCAAGTTATTATGAATAATTTTTATGCATTAAAAACTCTATTGGAAGAATTTGAAGAATGGTGTGCATGAGTACAACAAAAAATGAATGTTTACCCAAATGGGTAACCCTGATCCCCCCCCCCACTAAACTTTTTTAATACTATATTTCCAATTTTAATGGATTAGGAGATCCATAATATCACATAACACATTTGGTTTCTTTATGTGAACCCATGATGGGGACCCTCAACAAAAAGATTCATTAAATCTGAGATATTTTTTGAAATCATTATAGGGGATATACTTTGTCTAGTATACATGTTTCTAGTCTCGATCAATTGATAAATGGGACGAACTCCATCAGAAATTCATTTCCCAATTCATCTCAACACTGTAGAAGACAAAAAAAATTGATCTTACAAAATACAAATAATGGGAGAATGAAGGTGTTTTATATTTCATTTATCGATGGAAAGGATAATCATATTCTTTAAATCAACCAATCCAATAAGAATATTTTCTTCCAATCTATTTGGAATGTTTGTGTGATGAGTTATTCACATCAGTAATACCTATGAAATACTAGGGCTGATTTTAGGTCCTTTTTTTCATTCACCTAACAAGTGGAGAATTCCATTGTAGAAACCAAATAAAAGTATCATGTAATCAAATAATCACCAAGAAGGACAACATGGAATGTAGAGGATGCCACAATTACACTCAAAAAAGAAAATATACCTACTTCTACTTCAAAACCATTATCATACAATAAGGCTGTACCAACTATGAATGAGTAGAAATGAATTCCCCATCAAGATTATCAAAACGATCAAAGGAAAATATAGTTTTTCAAATTAAAGAATAAGTTATATTCTATTCATAATGAATAGGTTCTGATTTACTTCATTTTGACATTGGAAAAAAACATAGTCAAATTTCCAAGGCCCAAGAAACTAAACAATGAGGGAGATGAAGACCTTCCAAAAAATTTACCCTTTCATCAAATGATAGGGCACCAAATTCGGGAGTGTTTTGTTTTCAAAGACTTCCTAAAAAAAATGATAGACTCTAGATAGGTGAATCTAAATGTTCATCCGAACAAGTATGATGTATTACTGGTACTGATCCAGTTGAAGAATATTTATAGAAAGAAATCAAAAGAAAAATGACCAGATGTATAATGATTGGATGGTTAGGAAAATGATCCACCAAATTCATTACATTCTATGAATAGAGTTGAGATAACTAACATTACCTCCATCCACTTCCACTACATCAAATCTGTCTTCATCAAAGGACCTTCCATCTAAAGTCTAATCCAAAAATAAGAAACATGGATTGAAGAATAAAGAACAATATAAATTATATTATATCATTTTGAGGCCAAAAATTTCCTTGACATTTGTAGACTTCATGCCATCTAACTCATCGGGTTGCATCTAACAAACCCTGCCATTCAAATCCAATGACACACAACGATCACGAACATAAACCTTCCTGCATTAATTCATACTATCAAAAAACTCATCTCGAAGAATCTACTGAATCCCACCATTCAAATATGGGGGCACATAATGAGCAGGAACATTCACCTACCTGCATTAATTTAACCTATCAGAAAACTCATATATAATCCTCCAAGAATCCCACCATTCAATTCTGGTGGCAAACAGTTTTCCATAATATACAAATTCCTTCATTAATTAAACATTCTAGAAGACCCAGCTAGCAGCATCCAAATAATCAACCCAATTTCATTTGGTATCATATGAAGAACCTATGGAACCCCATCCCATGGGGATGGTGGATTTTCTAATTATTTATTTTATCATCCTAGTTATATGACAATGTAGTACATAATAACAAATATCCTAGTTGCATGATGTTAAACTAAATAATTACCAATTTTCTAGTTGCATGACCTTAAGAATCATAACAACCAACTTCCTAGTTGTATAATGATAAAATACATAATAGACAATGTCCTAGCTGCAATACATTAAACTGCACAAAAACCATATGCATCCATACAAGATGACATTATAATGCACATCATCTTTATCTTTGTCCCATGATGTTAATCTTCGTGATATCATATGTCCATGAAACATGACATTAACCATTACATATAAAATGTTATTCATTTCATTATAAGCAATCACCTATGATAATGCAAAATGGAATTCCTTGTGGTTCATTAAAAAATGAGTAGCTTCTATGTGAAAGAATTACTCACATAATTGCACTCCTTAGTTTCACATGAGTTTCATTTGTACATATGTTTCAATCCTATCTACAGATATACCTCATTTCAATAACTAAATGTCTCTTGATTCTCATTAAAATTGGATATATTGTGATGTCTGGATCTCCAATATTTGGCCCATCTCTATCTATAAAGAATGTTATTTCAATTTTTCCCTTGTATATGAACCAATTCTATACAGATTAATCTTCTAGAATACATGTTTTGATCTTCATACCATATTGTGTATTAAGATTATCCATTATTCCAAAATGTGTTAAAAGCCCCCATCTCTAACATCAAACTCAATTATTACGGGGAATAATTTTACCAAGAACAATGTTTTTATTGATTATCAAAACAATGGGTTACCTAGATAAACCTAGATCCCCAATCATGGACCCAAAAACAACGAAATATACCTCTTCCCCACGTCAACACATGATTGATATGGGGAAGATATCAAGAACTACATGTGGATTGATTATTTCTTAAGTAATATATGTAGTGACACCTGTGTTTTATGCTATAGTCCCCCAATAATATTCTTTTTCATGTTGGAATCACTTCACGTCCTCACTACATGATAATAAATTTCATGGGGTTACAAGAACTACATGAGACTTTATTCTCATCTATATGAGATATGTAGTGATGTACATATTTTCATTTCTGAGCCCAGTGAGAACATAATTTAAAAAATCCCCTTTTCTCCCATGTATTGGTCATATATATATATGAGGAGATTCATGTGATACTCTTATCAAAGCCCATAATGTCCTCGCTGCATAAATCTAAACTGCACAACATAATGTCTTGGATATAAGAAATTAAATTCAAATGTACCCAAAAAACTATATATGGCATGATTTTCACCCCACTGAGATATGTAGTGAGGAATATGCCTTATCCTTTAGTCCCATTCATAGGATAAAAACCATTTATCCACTATCTTCCACATATAATTAACAACCTATGCGAGAGTATTCATTTTTGGTACTATCCTTAGAGATCCCACCAAGGAAATAAGAAATGTACCAATTTTACATATGAGTCATATCTATATAAGGGACTCCAAACATATGTCCAACATTTTTCTAAACACATTCCTTGTGCATTGAACATTAACCCTTGTTTATGTCATACTCTTAATCTTGAATACTTCCAGAACTTCATAATCTTACTACTGTTTCTTGTGATAGAATGTCGAATACCTAAGTGCTCTTTTCCCTGACTATGATGAATGTTCCTTTAGGTTCCTTACATAAAATTCTGATACATATTGGGCCTATCAGTCAAAAGATTCCATTTTTTGGCTATGGAACACATGGCCCAGAAAACCATTTTTAATACAGCCCCTATAATGGGTTTTTCAAATAGTGGAAAATTTGTTCTTAGGAGAATCCTCTTCTGTCCCTTTAATCATTGTTGATAGTATACAAGAACAGATAATTTAATGCATTCACCCATCTTAAATTTTTCCCATTTTCATTCTTTTCTCCCAACATGAATTTTTCCAAGAATATAGTTTACAAAATTTCCATCTCTATATGTTCAGAGAATCATAAGATAACCTTACATATCATCCATTTTTTCATAATATTTGTGCCATAGTCTTATGAATTAAAACTAAAGACACCATACTAAATATGTTTGGGTCAAACCTTAAATGAAATCATGTTCCTATAATTATTAGGAAATCATAATTGGAAATAATATTTCTATATTGAGGTACTTTTCTCTATTAAACAAAATTTATGCTTGGGAAAATATGAATCTCCATAAAAATTCATCGACCTCAAGCAATTAAGTATGAAATATTCAGGATCTCTTTTAACTGACTATGTTGTATGTGCCCCTATTGGCCTTGCACAAAATTATCCTACATAACGTGAATTTAATTTGAATGATTACATGGTTTTGTTATGACACACACACCCCAGTTTCCCTTGCATAATAAATCCCTCATAATGGGTTGTTTAACTAGTTGAATCTTTGTTCTTGGATGAGACCTCTTTTTTATGCCATTTGCGCTTTTTCCCATATCTTTCTTCGAATCTGGAAATTCCTAAATCACAGTTTAATTTTTTACTATACCTGAACAAGGTTGCATTTTTTTAAACAATTTAACAATAAATTGGAGATTTATAAATCATTATTAAGAGCTAAAGACCCTAAAATTAATCCCCATTATTTCCATACAGTATGAATATAAACAGAACAACATACTATTTAAAAGAAAATACCTTAATGTCTTGAATACTTGACTTGAAACAACATAGTACAATGTCTTTACTGTGAGACTCGAAATTGCATATCCCCTCTAATTTCCCTATCAGATGACTCTAAAATGTAAATAACAATATCATAAATCCCACTTTCTATATTTTTTTAACCATTCATCATATATATCAAATTTTTTAGGAATGATTTTCTCCATTAATAGCATATGTTGGCAGAGATGAACCATTTATTCCCATGTATCTTTCCTTGGCTAAGCCATACACTATGGCCATGAGAAATCCAAATCCAAAATCTCTTTTTCTATTTTCAAAATAATATAATAATTCATAAGTGACCCCTTACCTAACAATGCAACACATTCTTTAGTTGGCCTTACACAATATTCAACTATATAATAGGAATATATGTGAAAGGATTCCATTGTTTGGCTATGTAGTACATTCCCTATTTGGAAAAAAATAATACAACCCCTAAATGGGGTTTCCATGAAATGGTAACTTTTTTCATGGAAGAGAACACCATTATTTCTACACTTCAAATTATAGATTTGGTAAACATAAAAATCCTGACTCATGATTCACCTTGGTTGTATACAAAAAATATATGTACCTTACCAACCATAAAAGCCTTATTTGGGTTCTAATATGAAAATTCATGTACGAACCTATTCGATATTAAACACAAGAATTACTAGTCCATCATACGTGACATTAAACTACAAATAAAAAAAGACATAGTACTCCCCATGTTGAAAAACAAAACGGGATCCCTGGACAAATAAATGAGTCTTAGCTGACTGAACATGCATTTTTTATGGTTTAGGAAATATTATGGAATAAAAATTCAAAAGATACATTGTTTGTGGTGTTTTTTATATAACCCCAGTAAAAAATAAACCAATGCTCACTATGTCCATTGCCTTAGGTAAACATTTGAGAACCCCCATTCCAATTATAGTAAATATGGTTATCTAATATAGAGTATTGAAGTTATAAAAACCACCTTTTATATTTCAATTATAGAATGAAATAAAGAACGAAGGAATATATGATTGGAGAAAAAATTCTTTTCACTCATATAGTAATATAAGAGGAAAATCCATAGAATAGAGCCTCTGAATATTATATTAAGAAAAAATGTCATCATGACTCTTCATCTGTTCAACGACTTCATGATATTTAACAGCCTTTTGCAGAAGATGAGAATGTTGAGAAACATCATTCTCTTTGGATTCATGAAGTACCTATTTAGTAGTTGAAATTTAAGTTATCCCTACCAAATGGGTTACTAACACTGTTTGATTCAATTTCTCAATAATGTTATGAAAAACATCCATTGGCTATTGAAGATGAATTATCTCCTTTATTTCCTCCATAATTTTCATTCCTATTTATATCATTCTCTAACTATGGGTGGCCTTTTCCTTTTCTACTGTAGTGTGGAAACTATCAACATTGTTATGTAGTATTGGAAATTTCAATATCTTTCTCTATATTTTTATCTTGATCCTATTGGAAAATGGTCTCTTTTGTTGCATTTTAGGTTTGTTGATAATTAAATACACCAAATCCCAATACACAAAATAATGATGGGAGTTTTCCAAAATGGGAGGTTATTTCATCTAAAGTCTTCCTGGTAACTATATTTCAATTTTTTTCCATTCCTTTTTTTGTTCCATGCCAAGAGAAACGTGTATATCTAAATCTGAATATGAGTCACTACAATGGGGAATAATGTTCTCTAGAATCAAAACAGTTAGGGTGGTGCCTTGCTCTGCTACTTTCAAAATAGTGGATACTTTACATTCTGTTGATTTTTGACACAATCCAGAGGTTTCACCATTAGATCTACATATGTTAATCAATCGACAAGAATAGTAAATTAAAATCATTAATTGTTTCAAAAGAATGGAAAAAAAATGGAGCATGATCTAGTATCTTAAAAACATTTACCCAATAATATATTGGATTCTTCATTACATTCATCTGCAGTTTTCTCATTTATAGTAGTTTGAGAATGTGTTTCTTGGGAATGGAAATTATCTTGAGCTTTCCTAGTCCTTGTAACCATAGTCTATGGAGCATCTCCGGATGTTGGATTTTATTTTTTTCTCTTCATCATTAGCAGAAAAAAGGATAGAGTGTGATGCCTTTTTCATAATGGTCCTTCACAATAATCTCTGCATACAAAGCTTCATTAGTTGAACATTGATTTGAAGTACCAAATAAATGAAAAAAAATTATGTATGAAAGATGAAAGAATGAGAACATACATCCCTTAAATTCCTCATGTATGTCCCCAAATTTTTTTATGTGACTAGGAATATAAATTTTCTTCTTATGGGATTCCATAATTTTAGTAAATAATATATTTTATGTTATATAATTCTCACTATTTATGGTATCCAATAAATGTTGGTCATTTCCCAAACTGGCTCCACTATCATTTTGATCCATAAATTCTTCAACTGGTGAATTGTAATCAAGTAATTTTAATATGGTAATAACATTAGTATCTTCGTCATATTTTCCAAGAACCTCATTCCATCCTTCTAGAAAAATAGTTAAATCATCATTGATTATCCTAGGATCAATCGGTGTGAGAAACTAATATGAGATATGATGAAAAAAATAATGTTGAAAAAAACATGTGATACCTAGAAGAAATGCATTGGATATTACCATGAACCTTTTCTCTCTTGGTAAAAGTTGGATAATATGTATCCATATCCCTAGGTACTTCACCTATTATGGTAAAATATTCATTAGTATGAATTTTTACTCCTCCTGGTTATTCCATCTCAGTCCTTGACGGACTAGTTTTTAATCCCTTAAGGGAAGAATGAGATGAAATCCTATGAGAAGATGAACATGGTCACCATGGTGTATGAAACAAGTCTTAATACCATATGATAACACAAATAATTATTTTTTCAAACGAACAATTTAGATTAATATCAATTCCTTCTTGAATTTCTTCTCATAATATAGTGAAAATATGGAAATACTCCTCTTCGAAGTAGAAACACGTTCGGCTGGATAAGGATTTTCTATTGCCATCTTCTCCGTAATGGTTTTACCTCCTAGAGAAAGTCCTAGAGTCCCGAGGGTTTCATCCAATGTATCAAAAAGAAAATATTTGGATCGATATTTAGGTAACTCGAGCACCTTTCCTATGTTTTATACCCCAATTTCAAGCTGCAAAATGCGATATCATTAAGACTAATGATGGCGAATGAAGAAGAAAAATTGAAACAATTGAAAAGGGAAATATATTTTCAGTATTAATATAAATGTCCCATTCCGATTCTGGATGAAAAATTACCCCTTAACGTATACCAGGATCCAACATATCAAATACTCATTTTTATGTCGGTACATTGTCAATAGTTGATTATATAAAGGTCTCCATCTTCACAATATGATCTCGTACATCGTCTAGATTACTATTCAGATGAAAATAAGAAGGTTTATAAATATCAAACACATATGGTATTTGAAGGATAGATTTGAGGAAGGACTATTTATACCAAAGTTTATGAGTCTTCTTTTCCTATTATTGAGTAGCTAAATTTCGTGCATAATTCAGTTTTGTTGAGGTTGGTTATAGTGAAAATTCATCACCCTCTGGATGGAAGGACTACTCAAGACATTCTTCTGCCGAAGAAGAATCATCTAATGGGATGGCAATCTCTTTTTGATGATGGCGACTAGATCACATTGTTTATGAATTTATTTTTTCCATAGAATTAGTCTTCTTGGGGTATCTTTTTCAGAGATGTTTTGAAGGTTTTGAAGAACCTGAAGCCTCTGCATCATCATTGGCTTTAGATATTTTACCATTGTTGATAATAACAACGTTTTTTGTGGCAAAAACCTGATATATTACTATTTTTGAATCCTCATATGGTTATTAATAATCCCAAGATTTGGAATATCCATCCTCTAATACAATTTATGCATCCTATGGAGGTAACCTAATTGATTATTAGGATGTCTCTAAAGCCATCAGAATCCACAATTGTCAGGCTACCATTGTTTGTTTCTCATGCCTATCATACATTGGAGGAAATGTTATAGTTTTGTGATGATATTTGAATTGGAGATAAAACCAATAAGGGATACAATCTTCACAGATGATTTCACCATCAATCCAAGTTGATAACAGACTTTCCTTGAATGCAATTATATAGTCCCTCAACTCATAATCTTATTCCTTACCATAATAAAAAAATGTTGTAATTAGTGGTTTAACAAAATTATAGAAGTTTAAATCTCTCTATGCAATCATTTCCTTCAGCACTACATCTGGTTTTAGTTTCAAGTACTGAATTCTGGAGACATTCCATAAAAATTGTGTAAATTGACCATTATGGACTCTAACTCAATTCAACAATGAATATGAACAAAATTGTTCCGCATTCCATCCATAGAACACATTAAATGGTATTTAAAGTCTAAATTAATCCTTCCCATTATTCCAATATAGTATGTAATGATATATTATTTCTTATATAGCGATTTCCACCCTAATATATTTCCCCTCAAGAAAATTTTCTAAAAAAAAAAGTTCACTGGACTTACACATCCAACGAACTCAAATAATGAAAGAAATTAAATTCTTAGCCACGTGAAAAAGAATATGGAAAAACATACCATATCATAAATATCAGACATGAATTTATAACTGTAGTTCTTGTTGTCACCAATCTCCATTGTGGGCCAGTATGTGCCTAAACTACCCGGATTATCAGTAGTTGGGAAAATGGATGGATGTCTACAGGTGGGATCTTTCTCTGTCTTTGGTTATAAAAAAATCATCCTTCCAAACCCATGCATGAATATCTTATATAGAGTGAAAAAAAATTCATTAAGAATTTTATTTTCTATTTTGAATAATTCCTGAGCCAATGTCACCGTCCTAATAACATCCCCCCATGTTTTTACTGGTGGAATGAATTCATCATACATCTCCTTAAGAATAGGAATCCAGCTATTTGGTAGTTATCCCATATACTGATCCCAACATCACTATTTATCAAGTGGAATGAATTATTTTTTCAGACTCCATCGGTTCACCCATTCCCAAATGAATTTGTTTTGTAATGATAAGTTTATTGTATGTAGACATCTTCATAAATGTGAATTTATTTCATTATTTATAGAAGTATGTACAAGTTCGGTGTTCCCAAAACACCCACATCCATTCAGGTTTAACTCCTTCACTAGAATGAAGACCTCAGTCCTCCATCCAGCCATTAGACTGATTTTTTTGTGAAGCATGAAATATTGAATCATAACAATGTGGCCTTGGATATATAAAATTTTCATTCATATCATGTGTACAACCCTTATATTGTAGGATTCATCTAATAGGTATTGTTCCCTCACAAACATGCATACCCTTCATGGAAATATTCATGCAATGGAAGTTATAGTGTTGGACAAACCATGTCTTTGGAAACTTTCTCTTATAAGATGGAATGTGGGTATATTTCACATTCCCATGTACGTACAGAGGTAGCTAGTGGATTAGTGGATATTAATGTTGGTATAGAATCAAGACATTCAGAAACCCAAGGAGGGTACCCACAACAACAACATAATAGTATAGTCCAACAATTTTTATCATCTAGTTTTGAAAAGCATTAGCTTCTTTAGTTGTAGTTATAATGTGAGCCACTTCCTACAAAAGAATTACCAAATTTTCCACTTTAATATGGAATAATTAGATAATAATTTTCCAAAAATTTTATTATGGTATTAATGAATTTGGAAATGGAAAATCCCCACATTGCTCCATTGATGACTTCATCTGTGTAGGTCCTTTGATAATGATCCTAGAACATGTCCTTTGACAAAGTCCTTCTGTGTAGATCCATCACCAGAATGGTTTTACATTGTGAATTTTTTAAGGAACCATGGTTAGAGCACAATTTAGTAAAGCTGAAAGAGTGAGCAATGTAATGAGAGAGGAAAATCCGAGATTCCAAGTAATGAATATTGTAACTAAATAGGGATATTTATAGACATTGATGGAATATGCGGTAGATCTTCATGACATTTCAATGACGCAGATATATGAAACATAGTTATGCTATAGACCTATGCAGTATAGCTAAACCAAAGACCAATGTATTTCATAATTATCTCTCCATAATCTTTTACCCATAAAACTTCCTCAGGACACGACCCTCTTTTTAATCAGATCAAATCCTTGGGGGGCTTTTAATAATACTACATAGAAGGGTAAAAATATTATGAATACGTCATTTGGTTATTAAAAAGTTTAAAAAATAAGCTAATAGTATTAAAAGAGATAATGTTCAAGGGACATACGTTGGACACCTACACTAGGTACCTACGTAAGATACCTCCACATCCAGAATACGATCGCATTATTTTATTATACATCTAAGTGCATCATCTCTAGATAGAAGACCTATGCGGTAGAGATATATAGAATATCTACACAAACATTTAATTTAAGTACCCCTATGTGGAGGATCTATACTGATGAACAATGCGTCCGACCTACGTAGGGAAACACCTTTCGACAGATCCACCTCGTCACGTATAAATAGGACCCTTGGGCTCCCCATTTTAGATTGGAAAATTTTGATGAACTCTTCATGCTCCAATTGAGTACCTCTTTTTCCCATATCCCCCAAATTTTATCAGGTAGCTATCTTAAAGAAGATAGAAGAGTGAACTAGATGGGATAATCAATTTTGAAATACATTTAGAGTTTGAAACACATAACACCAAATTAAGGACCCATCTTCAATGATGAAGATGTTTTATACATAACAAATATTCCTTAAGGACATACGCGGGGCTCTTCCAATGACACCAAAGGAGACCAGGGGGGCTTAGATATAAATCTAATGCATGTTTTGTCTTTTTGATAGTCATTTTTATGCTATTATAGACTTAGTTCCCCTATGTTAATCATTTTTGAGTCATCACTAGGACCTGTGCAGTACACCTACACGACATACCTACACTATAGATATATGTCACATAGCTGCACCTAGGAACTACATGTATCACCTTGTAAACTCTACTTAAATCCAATCATGGTAAGGAATCTACTTCCCTAGTTCCCTTATTTGAAAGGGACTATGTTAAAGCATCCACCAAAACCTCATAACATATCAAACCATTGGGATAGGCACATTAGTGTGTCTCACATTTGGGTTTTTATATATACACTCGGAGGATGCACACATCCATCATCTAAGGTAGTATGGATCCTTAGGATGTTTGTAGGAATATATATCTACCGTAACATAGATCCTTAGCCTAGAGATAATGTTGGTATGTTCCCAGTCTTAGATTCTAGGTATGAGATTCTATCCTCCATTTTTCATATATAATATTCAGAGACTCTAGTTCCCAATAGGGAGAGTGTTGTTCCAAAAGAAAATTATCCATCCTCTATTGGGACCCCCAAAAATAATCCACTTGGTGTAAGCCCATAGTCTTTTAGGCTAGACCCAATGACCTTCAATTTCATTTCACATTTATGGGATCATTGCTCTGCACCATCTCTTACCATCACCTAGAATTCTTTCACTGTATATGAATCATCTTCCATCAGTGGAAGATAATGTGTGTGGTTTGTTGAATCTATAAAATCATTTGGTATATCACCCTGATTATGACTCACGAGGGCTTGTATATTTTTTATGATCACAACATCCACACAATCCAACTCACTTATTAAACAATGATAACTCTGATTCACACAAAAACTATGAAACGTAGGAATACTTATCCTAGGGCCCGAGCTCACTAGATATCGTCTTCAAAATCCCAACAGTAGTTCCCTATTTCTATGAACCCTCATTAGTATTAAGCCCTGAAGTAAGCCGACCCAAATCCCCATGAGTTAAGACATATCTCACGGACCATAGTCACAAAGTCATCCTTTTTATTTGTAACTGCCAAACTGTTTCTCCAAAAGGATCAAACACCAATCTGAGATGCACTGAACTATGTGGGAATTGATTCCCATCCGAGTGGGATACATAGGAATCCTCCATGAGGTTCGAACCAAACATTCCAAATCATCCATGTTCTTCAAGGTCCATATTCACTACAGGGTCTAATCCAACATGGAAGCCCATATCCATTCTTGGTTCCTTCGGTTTCTTAGGCATTAGTCCCACACCAAGCATTATCTATGCACCTTCCCCTTAGATTTCCTTACCACATGACATAAAACTATATGTTTAGGTCATTATCACGTGACCAAAAAAGTTTTGATGTGTCCAATTAATAAGAACTGAATTACAAGGGTTATGATTCCTTTCACAAGTATACGTTGGTAGCCCTTTTATGGGTATGATTCCAACATCAAAAATATATTTTGTTTCCCAGGATGATAATAAATTATTTAATTCTCCACTGAGTGGCATAAAAACCAACATTATCGTAGAAACAGAGAAAAGAATCTCAAAATAGTACTTGAGATGATACTGTTGATGGAAAACCCTGAATACATATATATGTCTTCATTAATGTAGAACCTAGAATACATACGTATGATTATAAATTTCTTAATTTCTAATAATTGATTACAAATTTCATGAGAAACCTTTGTTATAATTGGAAACAAAATAAGTAACCATAAACCTATCTTAAATCTATTAGGGATTCCTAGAGTATTCAATAATTCCCCCCAGAAAGGTGTGATGAACCTGATATCCCATCCTCTAGAACATTGTGAGTCCTTAAGTATCATTTTTCCAAACCTAATGAATGCCTACCTTTGTAATACAGGAGGCATTGGATAAAGAACCATTGGATGTTTCTAAAATAAAAAATAAATTCAATGGAATCTATTATGTATTTGATATTTTTAGTCATTACGCACGTTCTGGGGAAAACAATGTCTTATTCACTATTTATAGCAGCACCTTGGGGATTTGTTTAAATGTTTTAAAAAGTGAATCTCAAAAATATTATTCCATTTTTAATTAATATTACATAGATTTTATTTATTTATTATAGTTTTTTATTTATGATTAATTACATGGGTGAAACCCTTCCAAGGTTTCTTTGTTGATACCTAGGTAACATATTACATCCAATGGGTACTATAATTCCCTTCAATCCATGCTAGGGTCCGGGTTGCATGTCATGTTGGATGAAAACTCATCATGGTTTGTGATAAAATGGTTTCAGAGTATGTGACACTATTTTGGTTCAATATATCATAAAAAGTGTTTGGATATACTAGATATAAGATTTTTGGGGCTTGAGGTTGTTTTTTCGAGTTGGGTTCATCTCCATCACATCACATGGATGATCTTGAGTCACCATAGGATGTCATGATTTTTTTAGACATATCCTCTAGGTTAGATGTATAGGCTATAAAATTTATATGGAAAATAGGTGGGGTTCGTTTGGTTTGGTTGTTTGGAAAGTTATTGAAATAGATTAGGTTATGTTTTAATTTTTTGATGTACTGGAGATATATTGTTACTGCTATAAAATTTCAAAATGATGGTATTTATAGGTTTATTTTTGGTTGATGATTGCAATAGAAAATATCCTTCCCAATGAATTCATATGCAATAACGAGAAGAGGAACGAGTGAGTTCTCACTCACTAATTGATCATAGGATAGTGGACGCTATGGTTCTGGTCTACCAATATTTGGGATATATACTGGTTTCTTTTCATGCTCTGATTAGAGAAGATGAACTAGTTCCTTGTAATGAAAAATCAAAGGTGTTTTATAAGAAGTAGCATGATACATTCTTGGGTAATGTGAAACAATAGGCGTTAGAGTAGTGGATTGAGAATATATAATGAATATTTTAATTACTAGATAATCTTGTAGCTGTTGGACTAAAATATGATATGTTCATGTTATATAGTCCCAATCATAGATGTTGAGATTTGATGGTTCAAGATGGGTAGAGTGAGTAGATGAGTTTGAAATAATTTGAGATCATTCTCAATGAGAATTATTGTCTGGAGGTGTTGGGCTATGGAGGGACGTAGAAGTTTATAGATATTACCCAAGGAGACTGGATTGCGATAAATTATGTTAATCGCTTCGTAGTGCTGGGTTAGTATGTACCCATGATTATTTCCAATGAGAAATTTTAAGATCATTGGTTCAAGATAGGATTATGTCTAGGTATTTATTCCCATGTCTTTTTTATTATGCTGACGACCGTTGTTGTGGTGGTTGATCATGCTATTATGGTTGAGATCGGTCAGAAAAGAATATTTGGATTCACTAGAAAAGCATTTGTAGTGGGACGTGGCTATTTTTAAGAAATGAGGAGGAATCGGGATGGTCTATGAAAAAAGTAAGGTGTTAGTTCATGTCATCTATTCTATTTTTCGATGTCTATAAATTTTGTAGCTTGGTCGGTCATGTTCCATCAATATGGGATGGAAGGGAATATCATATATGCGTTAATATCCCCTCTCAAACCATGTCCCCGATGTGCATCTATGGTGCACTTGCAATGTTTTTGAAAAGTGAAACACCCATATCTTAGTGGTGTATGATTTTTGGCTTCTAGGTGAAAGATAAGATAGTTATAATCGTCCAGGTTAGTGAGTTTTCAGTTTTGTAGTCATATCAGTAGGGTTGGATCCACTTTTAAGAAGATCCAGTTATAGGAGAAAATGTTGTCTAGTGGTCCTTATTAGGCTTAGGATAAGGTGAATCATATTCATGTAGTGGATCATACACTAGTAGGATCAGATATACGACCTATTATACTTCAATGTATATTTTTATTGCATCATCCTTAGCTGCTTATGTCTTTGATATTTGTGCATCTATTTCTTTCATTTTTTCCTACCTTGTTATTGTATTTCATTTTCCAACCGAGATTTATCCGTATGAAATGGAGTTGGTAACAACGATTGGTAAAATTTGTGATTAGGGTTTCATGTGTCCTTATTATTCAGTCATCGTGTCAGGGGATGAATTAGAATGGGAATTTCCTGTTATATAAATGGACCACTTCGATGTAATCTTTAGTATGGATTGTATGCATAAATTTCAGGAAAGAATCTATTTTTATAGGTGTGAGTGAACATTGTTGCTCCTGATTGGGGTACCTCGGTATTTCATTGGAAATGTGATTCTTTATCAAGGTTTTCTAGATCTCCACATCATAATGTGGGTAATCTCATTTTTATGTTACCCCTAGTCACATTGGAGGAAAATGGTAGTAATATTTATGGTGGATTTCCTCTGGTGGTGGATGAGTTCCTAGATGTATTTCCAGATGTTTTTTTGTGTTTTCCAACAGACTATGATGTAGAGTTTTAGATTGATATGGCATCCGGAACATAACAAATATATCCTCCATCACACCTTATTAACCCCACCGTGTTGAGGTAATTAAAGGTAAAACTGAAAAAATTGAAATATGAAGGATTTATTATCTTGAGCATCTCTACTTGGGATGCCCCTATTTTATTCCATAAAAGGCTGATGGATCTATCCAATTATGTATTGATTACTGAATGATGAATAAGGTTACCATTAAGAAAAAGTATCCCAGTTACTATGTCAATGACCTACTCGATCATCTTAAGGGGTAAAGGTGGATTTAAAAAATTTAAATATATTCTAGTTAAAACCAATTTAGAGATAGATTGGTGGATGTTCTGAAAGTTACATTCCAATGTCGGTATGACCATTTCAAAAATATTGCCATTCCTTTTGGGATGAAAAATTATCTAGTGGTAATCATTGAACTTATAAATCTGGTGTTTCATATGTATCTTGACTTCTTTATAGTGGTGTTTGTGGATAAAATCTTGGTTTAAAATGAATTCATGTAAGTGCATGATCATCATTTGATAATTGTTTTGGGAACTCTTTGGGACCATCATCTCAAAGAAAATTTTTCTATATGATCATTCTAAATTAGGTAACTTATTTTTCTGGGCCACATGATCTCTGAAAGTGGAGTTTTATTGTACCTCATGAAGATTTGTGTAGTGATTCCAACAAGAATCCAAATATTTTTTATAAAATTAGGATATTTTTTGGTCTGGCATGTTACTACTGGCGATTCATCTGTGATTTCTCTCAGATAGCTTTGTACATGATGGTGCTCACCCAAAAGGGGTTATCTTTTAAAGGAGCACAGAGTATCAATAATAATTTTATGGGGGGAAGTGGCAGTTGACTATATCTCCTATATGACCCTTTTTAGGATCTGGATATTGTTATGTGGTTTATTTTGATGCCTCATGTATGGATATTGGTTGTGTACATATGTAGAATGACCATTTGGTGGCATATGCTTCTTGCCAAAATTGACCACATGGAATTAATTACATGACCCCTAACATGGAGTTGGCAGTGGTGATTCATTACTTGAATATGTTTCAATATTAATTTTTGGGAGATTTTTGTACTTTATTTTGATCAGAAGAGTTTGGATAACATTTTCCACAAAATATAACTGAATCAATGTTTGCGTCATTGGGTTATGTACCATTAGGGGTGTGAATATGATATAGTTTATGCCCTCGGTAAAGGTAATTTTTTGGAATAAACTTTTATCAGTAATGTTCTAGTGAAAGAATTGAATAAGTCCAATGATGAGTGGACATTAACGGGTCTCTTCTCTCAGATTCATATGGAAAAAGGATCAGAGTAGAGGTGTGTTCTTGTAATGTTTCCTATTGGATACATCCCTTCTAGAGATGATTCAAAAAGGGAATCCTGGTGATGATTTGTCCCAGTAGTCTATATATTTTATTCATTGTGGGGATTTGACATGTTATTTTTCATTATCTCTAAAGAAATTTTTGGACATCAAGGGTTATTTTGTGGTGTCTTGTATATGAGAAATGTTGTGATGCATGATAGCCACCAATATCAGTGTCCTGTTCATCCTGGTCTACAAATATATACTATGACGTGCTTCTGGTGGCTTGGTTTGAGGCAGGATATAGCTGAATTCATATCACTGTGTTATATGTGCTAGCACGTTAAAGTAGAGCACCATAGGAACTTGTTTTTTCTTCAACCGCTGACCTTTCCTTCGTAGATGTGGAATAAGATCACCATGGACTTCATTGTAATATTAAATCATACACCATGGGAAGGAATTCTATTTTTTTAGTGATAAATCATCCAACCAAATCATCCAATTTAAATCCTATTAGAGATTTTTCAATGGTGGATGAGTTGTTCCAATTTTTTGTTTTGGAGATAGTGAGTCTTCATGGTGTTTCATTTGATATTTTTTTGATAAGGACCCCCAAATTACCTCATGGTTTTTGGAAGCACTTAAAAAGGAAATGGGGAAATAGGTCAACTTAAGCACAACGTACAATCCTCAAATAAATGGTACAACAGTATAAGGCCCCAGCCTTAAATATTACATAATCATGAGATATTTCAATAATACACCTTGAGTATCTTTTCAGGTTTAGAGTTTTAGATAATTAGATCATAAAAATTGCATTACATTCCATATTTAAACAAAGTGGTAACATAAAATATAGTATTTATTTTTCCCATCAATGGAAACATATTTAAAATAAAACATGGATTATTTTTGAAACTTCCTTGACACTATCATCATATCATGTACCCTTCCCTTGAATTGTGAAAAACATTTCAAAAACATGGGATGAGCATAAATAGCTCAGTAAGGGATATAAAAATACGGAAAGAAAACATGAGTACATGTATACACAAGAATCAATGAAATAATACTCTACTCAAAAAACATATGCACTTTAACATACCTCATCAAATCATGAATTAATCATAGAAATAATAAGACTTAAAGGTAACTTGAAGCATTCATAACATTCTTACATAGGGAGTAACCCTCTTGGATACATTTGGAATACCCATCACAGTATATTCCATAAATATCTTTGGAGAAACCTTAACGTTTAACTCCTTCGCGTTACCCAATGCATTGGAGAGCTATATCGGGATCATCCACCATTAGTTTATCACGGAACCACCCGTCCTCAAAAGAATGCCCAAGAACCATAACATAATCGTATCACATAAAACAAGCATAAAGGAATCAAAAAAATTCCACATTTCAATCACAAGATATCAATACAACACATTGTTATATTATAAACATTATGAAAACCATTTTCAATACCAAAATAAAAGAAATGTAAAACATGGTATTTATTTTTCATTTAAAAAAGGTATGGATTATAGAGGAAGCCGAAACTCAAATAATGGTCAAAGCGGTGGAGAAGTCGTCGTCTCCACATACGTACAACAAAAAAACTCCCTTTTGTCATTTAGTGAACGCTTCATATAAAAAAGTATTCCTTTTAGATATAAATAAAAGTCTAAGGGGTTTATACACCGTATAAATTAAGGTTCTGTATAAAACAAAATATGCCTCAATGAAAGGAGATTGAGACGAAGTCCCATACCTCATGTCCGACTTGACTCAATCGTTCTTTAACCTCCTGAATAATAAACTTGAGTTAATTAATACTTTCTTAAGAACTTTTTTCATGTTCATTATTCCTTTTATATCACTTATTATCATTTCATGAACACTATGTAATTATTTAAGTTAATAATGGTCGTTTTAACGATCATTGGTACTTGAGTAAAAAATAAACTCTTTATAATTACAAGTTTTTCATGTATCCATTATATCCAGAGTTATACTCATGATGTAGATATCATATATATCATATATATCCAGTATATAAATGCATTTATAATATTACATAAAGTTTGGAGGTAAGAAATGAAATGCACTGTTCATGGAGACGGTAAGCCATACGTACGCATGAACGCTACTTTCATTTCTATTTCATATTTTATGGAATGTAATCCTAATGATATAAAGGTATATTATAATTCCAGAATAATATCATATATAATATCGTTAATTACATCATTTATATGTCCCACATATGGCATTAACGAATCAAATCACTTTGAGGGGCGGTAGTCCGCACATCCTAAAATGAAGATATCTCGTTTACCCATAATTGAAATCATAAAGGTATGCCATAAATGAAAAATACAGAAGATTAAGTAAATATACAAAAATATTATATATCATATATAACTATATTGTCATCTTAATTTCCACCTTTGAAGGTGTTAAATGAGTATTGAACAATCATCGTTTCGTGAGGCAGAAATTCTCCATCCACAGAAACAGTATATTCTTTAACCATTAGATGTAGGTGTGTGTAAGTGTAGCTCGAAACCTACTTATAAAAACATCCTAGTATATGGAAGATACTGGTGTTGTTACAAAAGAAATAAATAAAAAGAGTTTTGGGGGTTGGATAAGAAAAATAAAACATAAGAACACAATAGAAGACACTACTTTTAAATCGGGTTACTCATTTTGATTTGATCTCAAAGGCTTCCTTGGGAAGACGTCTTAAAAAATTTAGGATTCTAGGAGTTATATAGGGATGTGAAGAGACAAAATGGGCAGCGGTTGGATGAGAAAAAGGCTTTGGATTTGTGGGTAAGGTGGTAGAGGTGGGGTCCTTTTATAAGAGGAGAGGAGGGGCACTTTTGGAAAGTCAAGAAAAGATACTTTGTTATAAAATTTTTTCGGATAAAAAAGGTTCCAAAATTATAAATTTCGAGGATAAGGTGATAAGGGTTCGAAATCCACCCATCCAATAGGTTTTTTACAAGTGTAGGTCTTATATTTTACATTATATGTTCATTTTATTTAAATCTTTAAATAATGTGGTAATCGCTGCATCATCATGGTGTCACAAATAATTTAATTTAGTTAATTTCTAAAATTTATTAAAAAAATACTATGATGTATGAAATATTTTTATATTTCCAATGACTATTTATAGTCAAATAACTGACTTTTATATCCCCATTTAAAAATTGTTTTAGTAAAACAACTCATGTTTGTGTGATTTTTACTTTTACTTTAAATAAAAGGAATTAATGTCTTTATCTTACCCAAGTGGCTCCATGGGGTCCCAAAAATCGTCCCATGGGTTATCTTGGTCGGACATGACACATACTATAAGGGTATAACATGTGTCTAGGTCATTTCATTTCATTATAATATCATTTTTGCCTTAAATTGCACTAATTACCTCTAATCGCGATTAAAACTTAAAAGTTACTAATCACCAAAAAAATAAATTAATCCCATTAGACTATATTTTACTTCCTAATGACAATCATGTATGTAGGATTTTTAAAATTGTGGTAAAATTTCATTTAAACGAAAAATTAGTTTTTTAAGTACCACTTAGTGGTTTCACTATTCATCAAAAATTGATGTTTTTCAGAAAAATACCAAAACATCACCCTAAGCTATAATTGATATTCCAAAATAAAAAATGATGTCTATTTTAAAAAAAATCAAAAAATATAATTTACATTAATTAATTTAATAATTATTTCCCGCTGTCATAACAAATAGCGCGTTTTTATGATATAATAAGTATCAAAATATTGACACTAGATTAAGTCCAATTTCAAAATGAAATTAATTTCAACGAACACTGTTGGATAAAATTGTAAAAATATATTCTAATTTAACATTAAAACCAATTTAAAAGATAATCTAATCATATAAATAAATTATATTAAAAAGTGGTTTTGAATTAAAATAAAACATTTTTAACAATTCATTAAAAAAAATGAACATTATCAGAAAAATACAAAAAAATTACCCTAGGTAAATTGCAATGTTCCAATCATAAAAAATAATTTTATTTTGACAAATAGAGCTTATAATGTTGTCCAAAGGTTTATTGAAAAAAAAAATTCCATTAAAAGGAAGTAAAACAATCTTTTAAAAATATTAGTGTATTCCATGCTTATGATTGGATTTATTCTCATTTTAAGCATCTAAAACACTATATAATTCATTAATAGACATAGATAAAAAATATGTGTTATTAATTACTTACATGGGATGTTATATCGTTCCCCCTTTAGAAAATTTTATCCCCACAATTTATTTACTTATCGAATAAGTAGGGGTATTTAGCCCTCATTCCATTTTCAGATTCCCTTGTTGCTTTTTCAACCATGTGGTTTTTCCACAAAATCATTACCTGATGAATCACCTTATTACGTAAAACTTGATCCCTGGGGTCAAGAATCTGTACTGGTTATTCCTCATAATATTGTTTATCTTCCAGCTGAACTACCTCTTGACTCAAAAATTGAGATGGATCTGGCATGTACTTCCTTAACATTGAAACATGAAAAAAATTGTGTACCTGAGATAAACTCGGAGGTAAAGCCACTAGGTAAGAAACTGATCCAACTCGCTCGATAATTTCATATGGTCCAATGAACCTTGGAGTTAGCTTTACTTTCTTACCAAATCGCATCACACTTTTCCATTTTGAGACTTTGAGGAAAACATGATCACCAACCTCAAAAGATAGATCCTTCCTCCTGTTGTCTGCATAACTTTTCTGTCTACTCTGAGCTGTTCTCTTGTGTTTCTGAATCAACTAAACTTTTTCTGCCATCTCTTCTACCAATTATGGTCCCATCAACTTCCTTTCACCCATTTCATCCCAAAAAGATAGAGTTCGACACAGATTCCCATATAACGCCTCAAATGGTGCCATCTATATACTTGAATGAAAACTATTATTATAAGAAAACTCTACCAATGAAAGATGTTTGTCCCAACTTCCTTGATAATCCATCAAACAAGCATGTAGCATATCCTCCAATGTCTGAGTTGTTCGTTCTGATTGCCCATCTGATTGAGGATGAAAAGCTGTACTAAAATTTAATTCAGTACCCAATGACTTCATAAGGCCCTTCCAAAAGTTAGATGTAAACCTGGGATCATGGTCAGATACAATGGAGAGAGGAACTCTATGTAACCTGACTATCTCTTTAAGATACAAATGGGAAATTTGATCTTGGGAAAAAGTATCTCGTATACCAAGGAAATGAATAGATTTAGTCAAGTGATCAACAATAACCCAGATTGCATTATTACCTTGAGATGTCTTTTGTAATCCCACAACAAAGTCCATGGATATATTTTCCCATTTCCACTCTGGAACTGGTAAAGGCTGAAGCATCCATTTCAGTAACTACCGCTCTTGTTTAACCTGTTGTCAAGTCAATCACTTCACTGTAAAATTAGCAATATCTCTTTTCATTCCAACCCACCAGTAATACTCCCGACGATCTCTATACATCTTAGTACTGCCTCGATGAACTGAAAACGGAGAACTACGAGCTTCATATAACAACTCTCTATTCAACTGTGAATCAAAAGGCACACACAATCTCTTCCTAGATCTCAAAACACAATCATTATCGATGCTGAATTCCGGGAACTTACCCTTCTGAACCAGATCTACCTTTTTCTGCAACTCGCTTTCATGCTTCTGTGCTTGCTTAATTCTGTCTAATAGAGATGATCTCACTGATACCTGAAACAGAACAGAAGAACTTCCTGCACCAACAACTTCTATGCCAAATTTCATCAAATACTTAACCAAAGGATCACGTTCCAAATGCAACATTGTTAATGAAGCATTACTTTTTCGACTCAAAGAATCAACCACTTTATTTTCTTTTCCCAAATGGTAAGGAATTGTACAATAATAATCCTTGATTAATTCTAGCCATCTCCTCTGTCTCAGGTTCAATTCATTCTGAGTTAATATATACCTTAAACTTTTGTGATCGGTATAAATTTCAAACATTACTCAATACAAATGATGCCTCCATATTTTTAAAGCGAAAACAACAGTAGCAAATTCCAAATCATGTGTAGGGTAATTTACCTCATGAGTTTTCAACTAACATGAAAAATATGCAATTACTTGATCATTCTGTATAAGGACATAGCCATGTCCCTTCATCGAAGCATCACTGTATATTACATACTAACCATTCCTGAAAGGAATTTCCAAAACTGGAGCATTCACCAATATTCTTTTCAGTTCCTGTAAACAATCTTCACATTCTTTTGTCCAGATAAACTTAACACCCTTCCCAGTTATCTTAGTCATTTGACTAGATAACAGTGAAAAATTTCTAACAAACCTTCAGTAATAGCCTGCCAAACCAAGGAAACTACGAATCTCAGTTACATTTGTGGGTATTGTCCATTGTTCGACAACCTTTGTTTTTGCAGGATCAACCGTTATCCCATCTTTGAAACAATGTGACCAAGGAAAGAAATTTGTTATAACCAAAACTCACACTTGCTGAATTTCCCATAAAATTTCTTTTCTTTTAAGGTATGTAAAATAACCCTCAAATGTCTTTCATGATCCTCTTTACTTTTTGAAAACACCAAAATATCATCAATGAAAACAACCAATACTTTTCACCTGAGTCAACTGAGCCAACACTGCAACAAACTATTTAGTTCTGATTCTGACCATCTTAGGATACTGATTTGAAAAGTCATTTCTCGGTGTATGCCTTCCAAGAAAAGTTGTTCTATTTCCTCTACGAAAAACCATTCTTAACACAGAAATATATTAGGCGAAGCAACATGGTAATCTTTAAATTCTATATCATTTCAATTTGACCATAAAAAAATATTTTTGGATAATCATTTAATAGAATTCTATCCCCTAAAGTTATCTAAACCGACCTCTGATACCAACAATAAGGCCCCATACTTAACCATTACTTAATCTTGAGATATTTCAAGAATACACCTTTAGGATCCTTTCATGATTAGAGTTTTAGAGAATTAGATTATAAAACTTGTATTACATTCCACATTTAAACAAAGTAGTTACATAAATGATAGTATTCATTTTTCCCATCAATAGAATCGTATTTAAAATAAAACATGGATTCTTTATTAACACTTCCTTCACACTATCATCATATCATGTACCCTTCCCTTATCCTGTGAAAAACAATTCAAAAACATGGGATGACCACATATATCTCAGTAAGGGATATAAAAATATTGAAGGAAAACATGAGTACATGTATACAAAAGAATCAATGAAATCATACTATACTCATAAAACATAACCACTTTAACATACCTCATCAAATCATGAATAAATCATAGAAATCATAATACATAAAGATAACATTAGGCATTCATAACATTCTTATGTAGGGAGTAACCCTCTTGGTTACTTTTGGAATACACATCATAGTATATTCCCTAAATCTTTTCTGAGAAACCTTAACGTTTAACTCATTTGCGTTACCCAATGCATTGGAGAGCTATATCGGTCTCACCCGCCCATAGTTTGTCACGGAACCACCCGTCTTCATAACAATTCTCAAGAACCATATCACAATCGTATCACATAAAACATGCATAAAGGAAACATAACATTTCCACATTCCAATCTCAAGATATCAATACAACACATTGATATAATAAAAAAATTATGAAAATCATTTTCAATACCATAAAGAAAATAAAAGTAAAACATGTTATTTATTTTTCATTTAAAAAAATGTATGGATTTTAGAGGAAGCCGAAACTCAAATAATGGTCATGGTGGCAGAGAAGTCATTGTCGCCTCATACGTATGACAAAAACATTCCCTTTTGTCGTTTATTAAACGCATCATATAAAAAAGGATTCCTTTTGGATAAACTTAAAAGTCAAAGGGGTTTATACACCGTATAAAAAAAGGTTGTCTATAAAAAAATACGCCTCAATGAAAGGAGATTGAGACGAAGTCCCATACCTTAGGACCGAATTGACTCGATCGTTCTTTAACCACCTGAATAATAATCATGAGATAATTTATACTTTCTTAAGAACCTTTTTCAAGTTCATTATTCCTTTTATATCACTTATTACCATGTCATGAACACTATGTAATTATTTAAGTTAATAACTGTCGTTTTAACGAACATTGGTACTTGAGTCAAAAATAAACTCTTTATAATTACAAATTGTTCAGGTATACACTGTATCCAGAGTTATACTCATGATGTAGATATAATATATATCATATATATCCAGAATATACATGAATTTATAAAATTACATAACCTTTAGAGGTATGAAATGAAATGCACCGTTCATGGAGACGGTAAGCCGTGCGTACGCATGAACGCTACTTTCATTTAGATTTCATATTTTAAGGAATGGAATCATAATTATATAAAGGTATATTATAATTAAATTATAATATCATATATAATATCATTAATTACATCCTCTATACGTCCCACATATGGCATTAACAAATCAAATCACTTTGATGGGGCGGTAGTCTGCATTTCCTAAAATGAAGATATCACGTTTACCCATAATGGAAACCATAAAGGTATTCCATAAATGAAAAATAAAGAAGCTTAAGTAAAACATAAAAATATTTTATATCATAAATAAATATAGTTTCATCTTAATGTCCACATTTTAAGGTGTTAAAAGAATATTGAACAATCATCGTTTCGTGAGTCAGAAATTCGCAATTCACAGAAACAGTATGTTCATTAACCATTAGATATAGGTGTGTGTAAGTGTAGCAAGAATCCATATTATAAAAACATCATAGTATATCGAAGATACTGGTTTTGTTACAAATGAAATGAATAAAAAGAGTTTAGGGGGTTGGAGAAGCAAAATAATACAAAAGAACACAATAGAAGACACTACCTTTAAATCGGGTAACTCTTTTTGATTTTAGCTCAAATGCTTCCTTGTAAAAACTTCTGCCCAATGTGAGGCTTCTAAGAGTTATAAAGGGATGAGGAGAGACAAAATGGGCAGGGTTTGGCTAAGCCAAAGGCTTTGTAAGTGCGTGTATGGTGGTAGAGGTGGGGGCCTTTTATAAGAGGAGAGGATGGGCACTCTTAGAAAGTCAATGAAAAGATACATTGTTATAAAATGATTCTCAGATAAAAAAGGTCCCAACATTATAAATTTCAAGGATAAGGTGATAAGGGATAGAAATCCACCCATAGAAAAGGTTTTTGACAAGTGTAGGTCTTATATTTTACATTATATTTTCATTATATTTAAATCGTTAAATAATGCGGTAATCGTTGCATCACATGGTGTCATAAATAATTACTTTATTTAATGTATAAAAATTATAAACAAAATACTATGATTCAGGAAATCTTTTTAGATTTCAAATGACTATTTATAGTCAAAATCTTATTTGTATAATCACATTTAAAAATTGTTTTAGTAAAACAACTCATGTTTGTGTCATTTTTACTGTTACTTTAAATAAAAGGCATTAATGTCTTTATCTTACCCAAGTGGCTCCATGGGGTCCCGAAAATTGACCCATGGGTTGTCTTGGTCGGCCATGACACATAAAATTAGTGTAGGACATATTTCGAGATCATTTCATTTCATTATAATATCATGTTTTCCTTAAATTGCAATAATCACCTCTAATCGCGATTAAATCATAAAAGTTACTATTCACCAAAAAAATTATTTTAATCCCATTAAACCACATTTTACTTCCTAATGACAACCATGTATGTCCTATTTTTGAAATTAAAAACACAGAGGTGGTAAAATTTCATTTAAACGAAAAATCAGTTTTTTAAGTACCCCTTGGTGGTTTCAATATTCATAAAAAATTAAAGTTTTTTAGAAAAATACCAAAACGTCACCCTATGCTATATTTGATATTACGAAATAAAAAATGATGTCTATTTTAAAAAATTTAAAACATATAAGTTACATTAATTACTTTAATAATTAATTCCCACTGTCAGAACAAATAGCGTGTTTTTATGCAACAATAAGTATCAAAAGATTGACACGAGTTTAAGTCCAATTTCAAAGTTAAATTAATTCGAAAGACCACTATTGGATTAAATGGTAAAATTATATTCTAATTTGACTTTAAAACCAATTCAAAAGATAATTTAGTAATATTAATAAATTAGATTAAAAAGTGGTTTTGAATTAAAATACAACATTTTTAACTATTCATTAAAAAATGAACTTTTATCGGAAAAATACCACAAATTTACCCAAAGTAAATTTCAATGTTCCAATTATAAATAATAAGTTTATTTTGACAAATATATATTTTAATGTTGTCAAAAGTTTGATTTAAAAATGTTTTTCCATCAAAAATCAGTAAAACAATCTTTTAAAAATATTAGTGTATTGCTTTCTTATGATTGGATTTATTCTCATTTTAAGCCTCCAAAAAACCATCTAATTAATTAATAGACATAGATAAAAAAATATTTGTTATTCATTACTTACTTGGGATGTTACAAACAGAGTATGAGAATTATATTTTGGAAGACATGAACTTGTCTTGTGTGTCAGATTTCAGATGTTTTTTGTATATCCATTTGGGATTGGTTAAGTTCACATATTACAATAGAGACAAATCCTTGATTTAAATAGATCCATATAAGGATCATTAAAACAAAACATTTATGTCTCCATTGTATTGGGATGATTTGGGAAAGATCTCATTGTTTGGGCCTAGCCTTATACAAGAGACTTATGATAAAGTCAAGATGATCAAGAATCATTTGTTGTTTTATAATAGTCTCTATAAGTTTTATTATGACCACATGCACAAATCTCTAATTTTTTCTGTGGGTGAATGCATGTTCATGAATGTGTAACCTCTCTTATTGAGAATTATTCAAGAAACCTATGAGGTTATATATGATCCAAGTCACCAATCTCTATTGTATTCTATGGGTGACTGTATGTTTCTAGATGTTTCACCTTGGATGTTGGGGATTTGTTAAGAAACTGTTGAGGTTCTCTTGAGGTGTGGTTGTGTCATAGAACTATATTCTGGAATATTCTAAATATCATGTAGGTGGTTCCGTGCATAAAAATTGTTTAGTGATTTTAATACTCTTCCATTGCTTCTTGTTTTTGTTGTATATGTTGTGTGTGAGGTGAAAATGTGTTTTTGGATGGTTTTATTATCCATAGGGAATGAAAGTGGGGTTTCTAATAGAAATTTGTTTTTTTCAAGTGCATCCTCATTTTGCGTTTCTTTAATGGGTTTTGTAAAATTTTTGACATGGTTTAATAAATAGTGAAAGTGATTCTAAAATTATTTTCTACTTATTTTGGAATGTGTTTGGATTTAAAAGTACTTTTGATTGTCGAAATACTGATTTATTAAGTCTATTTATATTTATTGTAATGTGTGTGTAAATTGTTATAATCCATGTGACATGTGAAATGGAAATTGAGCACGAAGGGAAACCAGGGTAACTATGTGGGAAGACTAGGACTTGTTCGCTAACCGAATTGGAAGTGGATTGTCCCAGATTTAACTAGTATGAATGATGATTGAAACACATAATAAACTATGATGATGATTGGAGACCACTAGGCTAGTGGGATGAACCCACCTAGTGGATCATTCATGAGAAATTCGTTGGTTATGGTTTCTATACTACGTTTCATTGAGAAAAGATGTACCAAGTTTCACATTTGAGATAGTTCATGTAGGGGTTTCCTATGACATAGTGATCCATTGTGGTTTTATGTTTTCCATCATCATACGGTGCACTATGTGATTTATTTTAGAGGCAAAGAATTATCTTCATTAAAAAGGTTTCTTTATTAAAAAAAATTCCTTTAAAATATTTTCTATAAAAATTTAACTTGCATGTCTTTTTAAAACATTCATGTTTCTTTGTATTGTAATGTTTTTGGAATAGAATCTATTTTATTGGGAGGAATCCTTCTAGGATTTGGTTCAAACACTACTAAAACAATCGAGTTTATGTATACTTGGTTATGTTTGACACCGTTAAAGGAAATATAAATCATGATTGTGGTTCAGGTTGCTTGTGGTCTCCCCCTTACAGGTGTAGTTGGTGGTAGATTGAGGATGATGTTCCTCTTGTTGCATGGTGGTTTTTGGGATATTGTATTGTTCCATTTTTGTATTATCCACTTTGGGTGTAGATTAAATGTCATAAAAATTGAATTTGAACATTTTCATTCCATGATTGTTTATGATTACTGAGTTTTTGTTTATTTATTATAGTTGGTTGTTTATAATTATTTACATGGGTGAAGTCATTCCTAGGTTTTTTTGATACCCGAGCACTAGTTTCTAGCAAGTGGGTATCAGGAACGCACTTTAGGCACTGCCACAGGCTGGGTGGGTGTTGGGTTGGTTGGAACCCCTTTTTGGTTCGTGAAATAAAATGTATGAAACCTTGGATTTTGGCTATTTTGGGACTCTCTATTTCTTACAACTCTTCTTGGATATTTAGAGGGAATATCATTTGGATACGAATTGATGTGATTAGGTTGGATGTATTAATGAGAGGAAGTGGTAGTGAATCAATTATTTCTTATTCATTTTATGAGATGTTCCCCTTTTACCCAACCTCTTTAACATGTTGATGTTATCAATATATTCTCATTTATCTAACCATATCACCTCATGTTTTTTAATAATAAAATAAAATAAAGAAGATAATTTTTATATATTTCTTATTGAAATCTGATTCCATTCTATTTTGTTTAGTCCTGCCAAACATGGATTCTCCACTATAACCATAAGTGAATAAATATATTATATCCCCCCATTACAATCTCTTATTAATTGTTTATACACCCCAACTACTCATATTATGTGATTATTTAGACTCCCCAATCATAATACATATGTAGATACATATATACCCCTCTTACATGATTATTCTTCAATGATGATTGAGAGAAATAAATATCATCTTCCTCAAATGGTATTCCCCTATAAGAGAGATTTATGGTCGTTACCTATGTAAACCATCATTCAATTCAGTTGTAACCAATAAATATCATCACCACGGGTCTTGAATAACATCTTCATGTTCTTCAAATACCTAAGAACATGTGTTCATGTTCTTTTGATATTTCCCATATTTGAATCCTTTTCTGACACAAATATGTATCAGGGTTCTCAATATTATATTATATAATGAATAAAGTTTCCCTACCAATTTTATTATATTATCATTCGTCACATGAATGTATAAATTTATCAATATGAAAAAATATTGTGTATATCATATCTAAGTTACTATATTGTTTAAATTTTTTATAAATAACACATTAATGTTTCTCAATTTTGACACTTATAATGGTTCATGTATTTTTATTTCATCTCAAAATCATCTTAATATCCTATTTACATATACTTAAATGGTATCTCATTTATTTAATATAATCATGGAATATGTGATATTTATTGGTAGTATGATAACACCACACTTCATGTATCTCATTATACACAAAGATTCATCATCATGAATACCCAAAGGAGACCACTATTTATATATTCAAGTAGTATGCAATACATGTGGATCACATATCGATGAATCTCATTTAAAATACATACAAAAAATCAGGTATCTCCATATTACTTCTTTACATGAATAAATACTATATCATTACCTTTCCTCAAATGAAGTAATTTTATTATACCTAATTGAGTTATACATAACTCCCTATTTTCCGTGTGATTAATAAATACTATACCTCATAATTAATATTAAAATTATTATGGTTAACTAAACATACAAAATATACCACATATCAATATCATCGGATATTTTTTCATGTATTATGGCATATTCATGGACACAATACTCTATAAAATACCTGAAAAACATTGGATTAACCATCTATCATCCAAAATTAATTAAATTTTTTTTCATTCATTTGGTTTACATGGAATCAATGTTATTATGCATGCACTATCACTTAAAACCCACCATTGTATTAAATTATGATTTATCATCCAAGAAATCTTCTATTAAATCTTCTAAAAATCATTAATATATATTTGTGCATGAATATTAGAAATGTCTCGATGGGTGTTTATAATCTCAAAAGTAATCTAATATCTAAAAAATTCAGGGGGATGTTACTTTTATCATGGATCATTTAATTCTTATGGATTAGATTGATAATTTAGTCTCATATATGGTGGATAAAGACACATAGATGAACCCTCAGGTAAGGGATGAATACAATAAATATCGAACAATGTATATAAAATTGATTATATGGAAATTATTGTATTCATTTTTTTATAGTGCTCAAGTAGTTCAACTTGTCTGTCATCCAATATCAGACTTCGATGTCGGTTCCCCCCTTTATATAACAAAAAATACCATGAGTTCTTGAAAATAAAGAAGTAACATTGTGCACCCATTATTCATCTACTATTAAACCATGATAACACCTCTCAGCCACCATGCTACCCCAAATGGTGATTCCACAACACACTATGCATACTGTTCACACACTCTTGCTACATATTTTCTCATAGTATTCCTACCTCCATGGTTTCACATGAAGGGGTTAGATCCTAAGTGTTAAATCTTTTTCCCATATGTGGTTGAGATATCAATCCTTAGGTCGAGTTTCTAGGACTATTATTTTAAAAAAGGCCACCCAAAAAAATAATAATACCAATAAAATATAATAAACTTCCTCAATTCCATTATCTAAATTAATATCTAATAAATCTCAACACCTCATGAAATAAAGTTTCATTTTTTATGGTCTACAAATAATTACATGGAAACATATTAAGTCTTCCATAAATTTTTTTTATCTTTTAAATGAAAATATACTCTCATGTCCATAAATTAAACTCCTCATGAAACAATAAAATATTTCAAATCCTCCTAATTATTTTATTATCAACTAATATCTTCTTAAATATGATGCAAAAAATGTGTCTCCCTTATCATAATTAAATAATATCATTATCATTAAAAATCAATTCAACAATGTTCACAATTATAAAGGGAAATTTCATAATCATGACATATAATACAATTAAAAGAATCTGTAACAATCCTAAAATCATCATTACCTCATCTAAAATTCACCAAACTCATATTGATTTACTGATAACAAATGAAACACTTAGGTGGTATCAAAAAATAGAAATTGTAATATGTTTTCTAATGAGTAACATGTAATCCCATTGGTGGATTTGTTGAAATCCAAATCAAATTCATAAAATCAAATAATATCAATATTTCGATAGAGGAACATAAACTATAGGTGATTTATTAAAAAAAATAGAGAATGGAATATTGGAAGAGGTGGCTTCAACATCATTCATCAAAAACTAATTTACGAAAGACAGATTTGATTATTAAATGTTGGTAGAATTGGTAATTTGGTAAATTGTATAATATTTTATGAATAATAAAATAAGTTTAATATGAAATATGAAATAGTAGGTAATTTTCTAGAGAAAAAAATATTTTTTGGGATATGTGGGAGGGGTGGGGGTCTATTTGTAATGGGTTTTTCTGAGGACCATTATGTGATATAATTTTCAATCATAAAAATCACAATATTCCATAGATATTTTTGTGAGATTAATTAATTATGATGATTTTTTGTGTTTGATAACATATCATTCACTAAAAAACACTTAAAATTAAATTTCCCCGGTATCTAAATTTTATTTATGATAGAAAATTATGTCCCAAATGAGAATACTAATTCATTCATCATTACAGATCCATTTCTAAAATAGTATATGTGATATATCTGTCATATATAGTCTATTGGCCTTAATGTTTGTAGAAGACCAATAAAAAATAAATTTTTAAATGGATTTATCCTAAATATTATTTCTCTTTTAATTTCATTTAAAATTTACATATTAGACTATAAAAAATAATTATTCAGTGAAAACTATTTCCAATAGAGAAAAATACAATCATAAAGATCTATTACCCACTATTTCTTGCATTAGTTCCCAACAGATTATTCCATTGAAGAATATTTTCATTTCAAATAAACATGAAAAACCATTATGTTACATATAATATTGAGCCATCATAACATTTTTTTTAAATAATTTATGATGGTATTTTTTCTTTTTCAAATAACCTCATGAAATTTTTTTCCATTAGTGTTAGACATAATGATTACATCTTACACATGGTAGATGATTGGTTGAATCTGAAAAAATATAAATTTTACATTGGCATAATATTTTATAATTTTATGTCTAGAAACAAGATGTGGTTTTACAATGGTCATGTAACCCCCCCCCCCCCCCCCGAGATTTTTGATTGTTTTTTCTAAAAATTAATACATCGAATTGGTTAATTATTTTACATGGAAAACTAAACTAAAACAAGCTACAATATATTAAAAAATATTCTTAAAAAATTTACGAATAATATATCCTATATAAATTTTAAATTTTTTAAATAATTATAATTTTATAAGAAATATGATTAAGTACACTAAATGTTTCATGTGTTGATTTTTCAGTAAAATATTTTTTATATATATAGTAATTTTATTTAAATGATAAATTAATATTTTTTGGATTTTATTATTTTAAAATGTGCATAATTGCAAAATTATCACTTTAAATAATATATTAGTGTTTGTTGTTTAGATTTCTCTACAATGATATATTTTAATGTGAATAGCCATGCAATATTTTTCTAATATCATCAACTTTATAACTGTATACAAGAATGAAATAAAATTTTCCAAACTTTTTTACAGAAAATAAATATATTTTAAAACAATATGTTTATTTTATAATATTCATGTTTAATTTTTTGGAAACCATGAAATATTTCACTCAAAAACCATTTTGATTTTCTTTTATTAAAAAATTGATTTCATCACATCTATAAATTAAATAATAAACAGATTCCATATTTTATATAAGAATATTAATATTATGTAATAATGTTAATTACAATATTAGTTTTCAAATATTTATTACAATGATTAATGTTAATCAATGTGATAATTTTTATAGGGTTATTTTCAATGAATTATTTTATTAATGTTGTGATCATTTTTATCCTAAAAGTGAAATTGATACCGTATATATAATTATAATGATATTATGATTAAACAAATATATAAAAATAAATTATTAATCATTTTATTGGTTTTTAATATTGTATAATAATTTGACGACTTAATTGTGAAAAATCAATTATTCTGCAAAATATATTTTCAATATATTATTTTTTGTATTTTAAAAGAAAATTTTATCTTATATAAAATTTTAAATAAATAATATGGATAAAAAATTAATATTTATATAATAATGAATTAGTATGTAGGGTTACATTATTTTTTTCAAATAATATATAAATTAAATGGGTAAAAACTATTTACCATCGTAAAAATGAAAATTCTAATGTTTAAAGATATAGTGGTAAGGGGATTTATAAAGGTATAAAAAATGTGTAAAAAGGAATTTTATATTTCTTATAGACCTCAAATCACCCCAAAATTTATTATTTATCACTTTTCGATACAATATTCTTTCAATAGTTTCATTCCATCAATGAAAAATAATTGTGTTTTTAGAAAAAATGCATTTCCATAACTTATAAAAGGAGATCAATTCCACCACATTTATCCACAAGATCAAAAGAATTTGATATACCAAAAACATACCCGTGTCTCTCCTCAAACCTATCCCCAAGTCCTAGTTTCCCCGTTATTTCCAAAATACCATTATAATGTTCTTTATGACGATACCCATGGGATAACATCTATTGGAATATGTAATATTGTCAAAAAAAACTCTCTTAGTTCTTTTCAAAATCTACCCTATAAAATATTATCATTATGTGACAATACGATAAAAGAAATATTTTTTAATATGCTGAAATTTAATTATTCAAATTTAATATCCATTAACTATCCTAATATTAAATCTTTTGAAAAATTAAAACTTCTCTATATGTATGTGTGAACTACCACCTCCATGAATGAACTGTTCTATTTTTATTCACTAAAAAACATGGATGAAATTAAAAATCTATCTAATGTTTAAAAAAATAAGTTTATGAAGATATTATGATTTTATAAATAAGATATTGTATATACTATGATTGATTGTATCATAAAATGTTTATTTTAAACTCAACCACCTAAAATACATATAAAATGGATCATATCATTACAAGGGTCCATTTTTGTAAAAATTATGAATTTTTATAAATATTTGAATATAAAATAATAAAACACATAAAACTATATAATTATAGAGAATTTGAATCTATTTTATAATACTATTGACCATGATTAATATAAAAAGGATGTTTTAAAGAAATTTACCAAACCACCTTAAGTAACCAATATAATTGATAAATATTTGAATAACATATAATAATAAATATATTTAGAAAAATGAAATATAGGATAATATTTTTCTAAATAATTACTTCAATAACACAATTTTATTATTCGTAATGTTATACATATACAAATAAAAAATCAAGACCCTAGGTATGGGTTTTTTACATCTCAATTTTGTTTCCTTGATATATGATGTGTATTAAACAATTATATTATTTTTGATGTGTATACATAGGAAATGGATTAATTTTATCATAAATTTTCACCCAATCTATATTATTTACAAACACATATAATGTTATACTTTTCATGGGGTTTCAATTCAAATTATATCGATTATGTAATTTTTTTGATATCTCAGTTCTCATTCAATGAGTTATGATTGTTCTTCTTGATCTTATTTAATATAACCTGTACACATTATTCTACTTGAATTTATTCTTTGGTATTTTAATGTTCTTGGATTTAGATTTATATCATTAAAAAACACTTTTAAATTTATATTGTTTCATTAATTATAATATTTATAAGGGATTTATTTAACACATGTTTTCTTTATTTCAATTAATATTTTTTCCTTGAGAATATTTCGTCAATTATTTATAAATTCATCAATATACTATTTTGGTTGATATTTTACTATTTTATATATGGGGAAAATATATTTTTTTAACTCAATTATTCTTTCTCGAGGAATTTATTTGACATAAAATTGCATATTTTTTAGAGAAAAATAATTATAATATCATTTAAATCCAATTACCCCCATTTCGATGATAATTATTACCAATAATGTTTTCATTTTTTTTTTAAATCCAAATATTTGTTTATTCATGTGACCAACATATTTTATATTTCCAATTTTCGATGGGATGTTTTGTAACAACATTTTAATATGTAGGGTTTCAACATGAGTATTTCAAAATATTTAAAAGGTATTATTACATTCCATAATATTGAGTTTAATATTCTAGTCCACATTTATTAAAAAAAATAATTTATATTATTTTCATGGATCCAAATTTAAAACCATTCTTTAAAATTTATTTTTAAAAAAAAATCAATTCGTATTTCTGAAACCATTGTGTATTTTTCCGGGTACCATTATCAAAGATACTTATTAAAATTAGAAGTCTTCAAAAATAATTTATATCTTCTTTTTGAGAAAATTATTTTATATTTAAGTATCCATTATTAAATATTATTATTAAAATTAATTGTGTTTTAAATTTATTCACTTCACCTTTTTGAAATATTTTTCCTTTTAAAGGCACTATTATCATTGATTCTTCATAGAAGTACATTTTTTAAAATGTTTTGGCATCACCTGTATTGATTTTTAAAACAATCAAATTAATATATACTTATATTTTTTTTACATATAAATATTTGGAAAATTAATTCCATTAAATTTATCAAAATTGAACTATTTGAAAGTGCCTTATGACTTTGTCTTTTTATGACAATATTATGAAATGTTTTATTGAAAAATAAATTACGTTTTCTCCCATTTTCCTATGTAACTCTAAATAAATTAGCCTCTATAGAGTTATATTTTATTAATCATCATCTCAAAAAAATTATAAAACAATTAATTTGTCTGATTTAATTTTGGTATCCATCAATACAATCCATGCTTTCTGTTTCTGCGATATAATTTTTATATGGAATGAAAACCATTTTCTCTATGATTTTGTACTGATATATATTATTTATAGATTTAAAATGAAACACATATTTATTAATGATAATATATTGGGTCAAATATCACCCTCAAAATTATTTGTTAATGATTTATATCTCATGAGATAAGGATGTCAGGGATGAACATTTTTTTATCACAACAAGAAGCGTGGTTTTTTTCTCATAATAAGAATCTTGGTTATTTTGTTTCTTCAAAAAAATTAAGTATGGATATTTTATTTGTTCACAATGTTATAATAAATTTATGATTATTTTTATTCCATTTCTCATTGGTATGCTTCGTTACAAGGTAATATGAATTTTCTGTTCCCTATAACAACTATTATGATTAATAAATCACATTTATTAACTTGTAATTTTACAATATTTTTTCCATGTTATGTGTCAATTAATTTGAGATTACCTGACAATATATAATTAAATATGAACAATTATTATTGATCAATGTAATTTTTCATAATATACTTCACCAATGCTCCAGTTTTCTCTTATTCTTATTAACTAACCCTTGATGAAAAGTAGTTAAGTTTTCCACTAACCATTATTTGAGCTCACCCATTTTGTAAAGTTTCCATTACCTTAGTTAATAGGATTAATATAAAAAATGAGAAGATATTATAGGTTTTTATAAGTTATTGATAAATGTAAAAAATTATATTATAATAAGATACTTTTGTAGTAAAACCTCAAAGAAACTAAATATGCCATTCATTGAATTTGTGAAATTATTTTTGAGATAAAACTTTTTACTTATGGAAATGATGTAAAATAAAAAAATATTTATCTTTATTTATCAAATTTCATATGAAATATACTTTTTAATGAAATTATATTTCGTATTAGATATGAGAGAGTGTTTATTGGGTGCCTCAGTGTGTAAAATAGCACATTTTCATTATTTTTTCAGTATTAGGTTTGTTATTATTGGGATTAGGATGAGAGAAAATTATTTAAAATAAATATTGTATGTATATGGGAAAATTATTTATTTTTTATAACAACATGATGTTTTGTTAATGTAAATATTTTATAGTTTTTTTGAAGTTAATCCCTTTCTAGTTAATGGATAGTGGATACAGTTGTGGCATAAATTCACCAAGGGGAAATCACCATGAAAAATTGTTCGTTGAGTATTAATTTATTCTTTAACTAATACAAGATGTGTTCTCCTAAGAATGAAACACAAAATAGAAAATCACTAGGGATATTATTTATAAATTCAGGCATTATTTATGCATCATTATAAAGGATTTTATCAAATTTTTATGGAATGATTAATGAAACTAATATGAGATAGACAATGAAAAACCAAGATTTTGAAAAATAAATATATATATTATTGAACATTTTTCATTTTTGATTCATCACTTTTCTAAACATTGATTTATGTATTATACAAATTAATCATGCCACTAACTACTCTTTAGAAATTTTTAATGAATGGGGAAACCAGGTTTGAAATGGTTGTGATGATTATGTTAAAATGAAAAAAATAATAAGAGGTGGAGTATAGAGTTTCATAAAAAGGATCACTCAACTAGGGAATGTTGTGAATAATTACGCAAACCATATTTATCCCCCAAACTCACTATGGAATTAGTATCATGCTATTGATTATTTCACACCACAATGTACAACATCCTCTAGTGCATTTTATAATCTAATTATTTTTTGTAAATCGATTAATGTGATGGAAAATATAATTTTTATTCTATATTTCTTGAAGAATAATTGGGTTTTAGTGACAATTTATTATTTAAATGGTGAGGTAGATAAATGATATAGTATCATTAGACTAATGTTTAAAAAGAGGTTATAGACACCCATAAATGAAAGGAGTTCAAGAATGTAGTCTTTTATAAGTATTTACCTCAATATATTTTAATTAATATGGGGATATCATTCATGGAGTTGGATAAATATAATGGGTATTTAATTGGAACATAAAAAAGAAAATATCACGAGGATCACAATTCAATCATATGGTTTTATCTCTGACCCTAGGAGTAAAATCAATCTTTTCATTATTGGATTAAATACATTTCATTGAAAGGAAGTATACACAAGAAACATTGGATTCTAAAATGACCTTTTTATATGAGTTATGAATTTGGAGATGGAGACATTATACTCTATTTATTTTAGAGAGATATAAATCCAATAATATTATCAATGAGGCTTTGATGATTAATCACGTGGATAAAAGATTTTTGAATTCCCTATATGTCAAAAATGTTGGAAGAAATACATATATAATTGTATCAAAGGAACATGGAAGTGGTTTAGTTGGGGGAGTAAAATCTAAATAGAAAATGTTATCTACACCAAGATGAAGATGTTGGTCCATACAACAAATGAAAAATAATGTCATAATAACTGCACCACCCACAATTTTATGCTTCATGTGTACCATAAAGGAACATTATACATATCCATTACCTAAACCAAGAGATAACAAATGTAATAAATGTCATTATCCACATAATCAAAGGAAATACGATGATCATATGAAATAACTATTGATGAAATGGGTCATGAAAATTAAGGCAGGATTATAATCCACTCTAGTGTTATGGAAATATTGTTGGGTATTTATTCTAATAAACCTATTATATCAGAGATGTTTTCTAAGATAATTAAACCATGATATTGATGTTTTTAATATCATCGAAAATTTCATTTTATAATATTATTACATCCCACGATATAATCTTTTTGGGAATATGGATCTTATTATTCCTCCTTCATATGATATTGATCTGATTTTGGATATCGATCGACTATCACCACAGAAAAATAAATATAGAAAAAATATAGAAATCCCATTTCACATCTAAAAGAAATATGATCACCTATCCTCGAAAGTATGACTATGAAAAACCTAGGAAAATTTATTCCATTATATAGGTATTAACAACCAACCATGAGGGCTATCTAACTCAAATGGTTTTAGGGAATATTTGTATTGGAAAATTCCTACTACAAAGGAATAAATGTGATTCTAAGTCTTAACAATGTTACTTTTTTATACCAAATAAAAATTGATTCTTGACCCATGTACAGCTTATGGAAAATCTTATATGTTTTCATTAGTATTTTATACATAGAAATTGTGATGATTTAATTTATTTAATGTTGTAGAGTGTTACACATTTTGATTTTGGAATATTTATATTTTATATTAAAAAATTGTATAGATAAATTTTTCCACACACAAAAGTGAACTAAAATAATATGTGATAGATTATAAATATATTTTTATGAAAGATTAATAATAATAAAACCACTAGAAAATAAATAAATTTTAATCAATTTGAAATGAAAAAATAGGATCAAGAACACTTAATGTTTTAGAAATGAATTTTTTAAATAGATCCTAATTTTCTTAATATATCATATTTTAATTTAATATATATATGATATATTTTATGGAAATTTTATTTTTTGAAATTAAAATAGTTTTAGAATTCGTCATGTAAAAATTATCTTACGGTAAATTTTTGAGTTTTTTCTATAATAATTCATTTTTTGGTGAACAGTGAAAAATACATATTTTGATTATATCATCCATTTAATAAAATTATACCAGAAAGATTTAATTTTTTTTAAACCATTTTATAATTCAAATAAATTATTTACAAATACTATGTTTAATTTATAGAACCCATGTTGAGAAATTTTAGTTTTATGAAATTTTTGAATATAAAAACTATTTTTATTCACATATATTAAAAATTAGTATTTTTAAATAATGAAATAAAATCTATTTAAAAATTCTTACAATTATATATATATATTTTTTATTATTATATAATATGATAAATTTTATTTTTATCCATAAATTTGTTATTAATATGATAAATGTGAATGAATATGAAAATTGTGAAATGTTTTTTACAATGAAATGATTTACTAATGTTGTATATATTTTTATATAATAAATTGAAATGATTTATTTTGTTTGATTTATTTAATACTATGTTTAAGTATATATATATATATATATATATTATCAACTATATAATTTGTAATTAAAATTTAATAAGATTGAGAACACACAATGGAGAAAGCAATATTTGTCAATGAAAAATGTTTCCATAAATTAAATGTTTTAATTCTAAATTTAATTTTATAATATTAATAAATTGAATTATTTTGTATAGTGTTTAAATTTATTATCTAAAAATAATTATGTTATAATAGTTGTTACTTTATATTTAAAAAAATATATAAATTATTTCTGTAAAAAAAATTTACCAAGGTAAAAAATCAAAATCCTAAAGTGCAGAAATCTAATGGTAAAAGACATGAAACATGTATAAAACATGACTAAAAATTAATGCGAGATTCTTAATTGATCATATATCATTCAAAAAAAGTCATATTTTCTACTTTTTTATCCTTTTAACTTTGAATAGTTACTTTCCATCATATAAAATGTATCGAGTTTACAAAAAAATCTATTTTTCACATAAGAACATATATAACTTCTAGTAATTGTCCATAAATATTGAAAACCATAATCACTTCATAATATATTCCATAGTGTCTCATAAATACCATAAAATGGTTCTTTAATAATTTTTCTTTCAAATAGACTACGCTAAGGATCCTTATGATGTTAACCAATGGAGAATATCCAAAGGGAGAGTTAATATTTTTTTTACCAAACTCTCTTAGTTATTGTCCTCATCTGTACACTAAATAAATAATTTCTAACAAAGTATTATAAAAATTATACTTATATATATATATATATATATTTAATTAAAACAATTAATCATCAATTTCGCACCCTTTTATGCAACCATTTTATTAATAAAGACATTTTCATGCATATGTGTGGACTTCCACCTCCATGCATATTGTATTATATTATTCATTACCACATTAAATGGTTGACATAAAAAATTTATATATTGTATTAAAATAATATTTCTAAAACTATTAATATCTTATAAATATGAAGTTGGTTGTTATATAAGTGATATTAATAATAGTAAATCAATGTAAACCTAAACACCTAAAATAGTCATATAAAAGAAGCTTTAATAATTTGAATCCTTATTGTGAAAAAATAATTTTTTTATAAATAATATGATAATGGAATGTAAAAATCACATAAAACTGTAAAATTATATATATTATGAGGATATTTTAAAAAATGGTATATTATGGTCGATATTTCAAGGACATTTTAGAGAAATCAACAGAACAAACTCAATTAACCCCCATAATCAAAATATTTAAATAATTTATAATAATAAATCTATATTATAAAATGTAATATTAATGGAAAAATTTGTTATTTATGTTTTTAATGAACATAATTTGATTATTTATAATGTTATTCACTCTCAAAAGATGAATTGGGACATGAGTTAAGGGTTTTGGTTCCTTAATTTTTATTTAGCATGATATGATACATATTTTAAAATTATTTAATTTTTATTGTCTATATTCATTGGAAATGAATTATTTTTATCATGATATTTAAAAAAATATATGGTATTTACAAATCCATCTCATGTTTTCACCTTAATGGTTTTTCAATTAGAAAATTAACAACTTATAAGGTGTTTTTTACTATACTCTCACTTATTGAGTTATAATTGTTCTTCTTGACCGAATTATATATTTGATTGGTACATCGTAATCATTGACTACATTAAATGGTATTATCTATTATTTTTTTAATTTCTACCACATTTATCAACTTTTTAAATTCCCCTTACATTATGAATTACAATTTTTGTAAGGAATTCTATTACCTAAAATTTTAATTATTATAGTTAAAAGATTATTATTTGACCATCATATTATATGATTGATAAATTTTTATATTTCCTATTTCAAAAGATATAAATTATTTTTTATTTTTAGAAAAAAATACTTTTTAACTCAAATATTCTTTCTCAAATAATTTTCTTCTCCGTAAATTGTATCACTTCAGGAAAAATGACATTTTCAGAAAATATTTATCCCTCATTTTTCTATTACATTATTTGAAAAAAAATTCCTTTAAAAATTTAAAATAATAATATGTTTTCCTCATTTTAAAATTATATTTTCTATTTAATCTTTTAAATGGAATTTTATATAACCTATTTTTTATTATTTGGATTTTCAAAAGAGGAATTTCAAAATAGTTATATTTTTTTCTTTACATTTATAATAAAATTTTCTCTTCCATCCTACACTTGCTATAGAAACCATTGTATACATATCAATGATTATTTGTAGAATATAATTTTTTAATAGAAAAATATTTGAAATTGTTTTCCCTAACCATGTTTTTACTTGTATACCATTTTCATTGATAAATTCGTAGATATTATTCTTAAAAGTATTTTTTTTCAAAATATAGACAATTAACCTTTTTGAAACATTTATATATTCTTAGAGGATCATTTATAAAATATAATTATTAAAATTAAAAGTCATAAAATGTTATTCACTTCACCTTTTTGAAACCATTATGTATTTTTTCATGGTTCCATTATTGGAGATTATTATTAAAACTAATATTTTTCAGAATGATTTCACATCCCATTTTGGAATCCATTTTGTAACATTCAAGACATAATTATATATATTTTATTTGGAATAATGATTTTTAAAATTCCCCTATTCAACTCATAGTAGTTATCTTTTTTAAAGTGATGTATAACATATTGTTTTCATAATAATGTTATAAAATATATTCTAAATAATCTTTTAAAAATTACTTCCATTTTAAAATTTAACTCTAAATTAATTATACCATATTGGGTTTTGATTAATTAAAAATGTATGATTTATTTTATAGAATTATTCTTTTGGGTGATTAAATATTAGTATCAGTTGATCTAATCCCTGATTTCAGTTTATGCGATGCCATTTGGGAATGATATGAAGGCCATTTTATTTCTTTGGTTTATTTATGATATATTGAATACTTGTTTTTAAATGGAACACGTATGATTTTATTTTTATGGGTGGAGAAAATTATATAACACTAAATATAATTGGTAAATTATTTATATCTGAAGATATATTGATGTTATACATAGACATTTATATTGTTAATAGAATGATGTTTGTACATTTTTTTTTGTTCGCAATAAGAATAATTGAAATATAATTTATTGAAAACATGATCAATGGATATTTTATTTGTTATTTTTTTTAATTTAATTATGATTATTTTTGATCCAATGCTATTTTAATACTGTGTTTCATGGAAATGTTTCTTTCCATGACATTTTTCAATGATTATAAACCATTTTTAATGTTTGTTATATTATGATACCACATTGTTTTTACTAGGAAATTGTCAATTCATTTGGCGGTACAAGTCCTCCTATCATGAATTATAAACAAATATTATATTTATATGTTCTATTTAATATAATGTTTATCCCATACTCTTTTTTCTCAAATAATTATTATCCAACACTTGATGACATGTTGATATGTTTTTCCTTATTGATCATTTGATCTCACTTCTTTATTAAGATCTCATTCCTCGGGTTAGGATGATAAATATAAATTATGATAATTATATAAAGGAGTATTGTTTGTTTAAAAGTTTGATATTTTTGGGAATATTTCTTTTTAAATAATTCTATTTATTTGATATCATGTATAACACGTAATACTAATTTTAAATGAACCACGTAACATTATTAAAATATTATGTGTTAGTTATCACCGAACCGCTAGATTGGTGAGTAAGAATATTAAAAACTAAATTATGAAAAATATACAATGTATAAATTTATAAAATGAATTCATTAGATATAAAATTATTAAAAAAATAAATAATATTTTGAAAAAAGTGTTATTTTATTTTGAAAAAAAAATTTATGCATGCAACAATATTTCATATTAACAAATTAAAGTAATAATTAATTATGAAAATTTTAATGAAATATTTATATTATTTAATTGATAAAATTTTTTATATATTCATAAAATATTTTTCAAAACACAGGATAAGAATAAATCCAGTTTTATGCTAATTTTTTTTTAAAAAAATATTTTTGTCACATTTTACGCACACAAATTGAAAAAAAATTATGTTATTTGTAGGTACATAATTAAATAAAATAAATTAAATATTTAGAATTATAAGATTAAAATTATGTAAATAGGCCCTTTTATTTATGGTGAATATAAATATAAACCTTGTTAAAATTTATCACCCTATAATGGCTAAATCTAGGTAATCCAGACTACAAATCACTAATAAAGAAAGATTTATTAAAAAAATTCTTATTAGATGAATTTAATTAAAAACTAAATTTATTAGGATTGAAATTTTTTTGTATAACGGAAACTGTACATTGAAAATGATTTATATATTATTTTAACCAAAGAATGTTAAAAAATCTCACTGTCTTTGTTTATTATATATCTTATGTGTCCAGATAGGGAAAAAAGTTATCAATTAAAGAAGAGGTTTTTTTAGATAAATATAATTATTTTAATGATATAAATTTGGTTTTAATTTTTCATAATTATATAATGACATTAATTTCTTATGAAACACTAACATAGTATTTCTCCCTTTAATAACTAAAATATAATAAATGTTTAAAAAAATATTAAACTTTTATTAAATATAATGAGATAATGTGGGAAATGAATAATATACATATAATGTCATGAACTGTCTCCCAAGGCCCGTGTTGTGACTACCCCAAGCCAACCTTCCATAGCCCAGGGGATGGTGACTAGCACGAAAAAGGTATATACCTAAAATTTGGAAGGTATTGCCTCTAATCCAGCAAACACACACACCATGGAAACCACAAGATGAAAACCACATAATAAAACTTCAGTTGTAAATGTGTGTACTGAATGTAAAGGGGGATGGAATACAATCACAACTAAAATATACGACTATAATAGAAATAAGATTTTGAGATCATCCACCAAAGATCATATTTTAAGGATAGGTACAACTTGTATCCACAATTCTCCACATCAACCAGTCACCTCATGTACTAGCTGGTCATGGATCCCTAACGCCTTAGCCATGATACTCGTCATCAACATACGACACGACATGGTGCAGGCGAAGCCCATTTAGGGGTGAGTATAACAATACCTAGCAGGGTCCCTGAGACACTCGAAGGTCTCCTAGAATCCCACAATGGAAAAAACCACAAAGCATGTCCTCAATCACAATGCACGAAATAAAGTCATATTACACCAGGTATACAACTCATTGATCAGGAATAAATATGATTAGTCTTAACCTATATCATTTTATTCATTAAGAAGTTTCATATCGAAACCACAAAAAATTTGTTCTATTATCGATCCTTACAGGGTCGTATGTTGCTGATCCACGATAGGATGCTCAAAGGTTGGTCCTCATTGGGTCATGCACTACTGATCTACATAGGGTCTCTAGGATGATATTCCACACTAGGTCTCTATGATGATGATCCAATAGGTCGCAAATATGCTAATCAACACAAGTTCTCTATTATTATGATCAACATAGGGTCGCTAGGATGCTGATTTAGAGAGAGTCGATATGATGCTGATCTACATAGGGTCTCTATGATGCTGATGTACAAAGGGTCTCTATGGTGCTAATTCACATAGTGTCTTTATGATGCTGATAGAAATGGTGTCCCTCTAAAATTGATTTCCAGCCACATAATTCAACACACTCAATGCGCTTAAGTTCCATAGAATCTACTCTTCAAGATATCTATCATAACTTAACTCCAAAAAAGTTACACAATGGAGTACCCCAAAGGACCTCAATGTCATAAGGGTTCCAATGTGATAGATGAAAGGTCAATCTGACGCTCGTTGTGTGAGTTATATGCATTTTATTATGGGGGGCCTGGTTGGATTCAGGTTCAATCCAACCCATCCATACTCCAATTTTCTCTAAAACTCTTGTGGATTATATCAAATGTAACTTCTTGTTCCATGGATTTCAGCACCGTAGACGGTTCGTCAAACAGATTTCTGGTTTGCAAGATATGAGCCTTTCAGAGAAATTGGGTCAAAAAGGGTCCGGGTCTGGTCTGACCTTGTTGGACCTACCTGATCTAGTTGGGTCAGACTTGGGTCAGACGCGGCTCAGCCCATACCGCCTGGGCTGGCCTAAGCGAGGTCGGTCGCGAGCTAGGCCCTTTGGGGAATCGGTCGGCCCATCCTGCCTTGATTGGGCGTGCTGCCCAATGCCAACACAGCCAACCAAGGAACATACTCCCCTGTTATCCACTACGGTGCCTTCATGCACGGCCTTCCTGCAAGTCCCACAAAATCTGGTGCCACCGTCACCCACCAACAGGGATTCCGTGGGCCACTGGATGAGCGCTGGTGGTCTGTTTTCCATTCTAATTGTGCATAAGGGCCTCCCGAGATGCTGGAAACACTGTGTGGCTCCCCGATTCTGCTTGCCCTTTTATTTTCGTGTTGCCCACAATGAATTCAATCAAAGAAACAAATAAATAGGGTATGGGCCTTGTTCTCTTGGCCCTCTCCCTCCTTACTAGAAATATAACAATGGTGAGAGTTTAAACATCATAGAGAGAAGAATAAACCCCATTCAAAACTCCCACAATATCCACCTGCTGTTTCATATGAATCACAGATTAACATATTTTGTTTATTCGGCATTCGTCGTGTTTTTCATGGATGATAAAATAAAACAAAATAATTTCAATTTAAACAATAACCCCTTCCTCAAATTCATAGGAGATGTCATTGTTGTGGGAAGAGAAAGAGTCTCCACGTTTTAAGGTTTTCATCGACATTTTTTTTCACCCATCATTTCGCCCCACAGTCATTTAAGCCTCATTTTATATTGGAGATAGACATCATGGAATTTTATCAGAGGTCTCTCTCTTGAGTACAAAAAACCCATGCCCAAGATTCATTTAATGAAATGGGATAAGGTAATCAGTGCACCGCACAATTAATGAGGTTCATTAATGAGTATAATTAATGAACATCTTTAAGTATCTCAATGGTGCAGTTACACATTCGTTCAATTTTCCCTAATTATGTGGTTACACAAAAAGAGAGTTTATCTATTAAATGGATTCACATTGCAATATGGTCCCACCAACTTATGTCCAATGTTTGAAAAAAATAAAAAAAATATCTATTTATATTATTATTTTTTGTATGTCCGAGAAATTAACATTTTCGTATAACCATTTTCAATTAATATTAATCTTCCCATTATAGAATCCTGATGTTGTGGATTCAATTATGCCCTATGATTTTTAATCTAATCACTGATTCAAAACATTCAAAATGCTACATACAAGTTTACTGAACGTACCTTAAAAAAATTTAAATTTTTATTCCGGGTTCCCTGGGCCTCGGAAACAAGTGCCGTCAAATTTCATAGACTCGTAATAATTGAAATTAATTTAAAAAAAATTACATGGAATCTCTAGGTCTCTAAATTCCTTCCACCATAGGTATTTTCATCCCCAAAAGTTATAACAAAAATAGGGGAAAATGGGGATACTAATCAAGTATCTGAGCCTGAAGCTCCAATGTTCTATCCTGAAGATTCTTCAGCTATCAACAAACTAGCACTAGAGCGATACATCGCCCAAAAGGACCTGATCATGTCAATCCTCTCTCTCCACCAGGAAATATGAAAATGTCACTCCATCATCGATGTCTAGCTCTCCCCAGTCGATAATGTGGGATGGATCACGCACATACCTCCTCAGCTATGACACATGAAGAACATTATTCACTAGGTGCATCTGAGGGGAAGAGCTAGACGTTATGCCACCTCGCCTACTCTGCTGAGGATTTGGAAAGGTCCGATGAACCTCAGAGATAGTTTTCACCTCGAGAAAACCTCCTCAATCCTCATCGGGGTGCGACCTATAGGAAGACATGGTCTCCCTCCTCAAACTCCAAGAGTCTCCATCTCCTATTGGCATAAGACATTTTTCAACTATGTGAAATCTTCAACCACTCCTAAAAGATCTTCACCTTCTCTGTGGTATCTTTTACCGACTCTGAACCCATAAGTGATGGCTCTAATTGGATGGTCATGTATATAGGTGATATGGAATTTCACCTGTACATTGCCTCAAACAGAGCCATGCAGATGGTGGAGTGATAACTATTGTTGTATACAAACTCCACTATTGGAAGGAGATCCTCCCAACTATGGCCAAAATCAAGGACACAAGCACGAAGAATGTCCTAGAGTGTCTGTATGGTCTGATCTATCATACCATCTGTATGAGGGTGAAATATTGTGCTCAAAAGTAGGTGATTCTTGAACACCTCATGCAATCTCTTCCACAAGGAGGATGTAAAACACTTTTTCAATCTGAGACGATCGTCGATGGAACACCGTGCAGTTGTATAATATCCTATACATAATGGAATCTCATGATCTCTCTTGATCTCTGATCTCAGATGGTTTGGATGTGGAACAACTTGGTGAGTTAGTCAATGATCACCCATATGGAATCGTAGCCCCTGAACATCCGTGGTATCCCTATCACGAAGTCCATTAAAATACCATAACACATCCATTCCAGCACCTCAAGTGGATGAGATAATTCAGCTGGTACCTGATAATCGACCTTCACTTGCTGACCAGTGAGGCATCGTGATACGAACTCTACCACTGCTTTTATTCATCCTTGGCCGCCAGTACTGACGCCGGTGGTACTGGTACATCTTCACCACTCTAGGATGTACTATCAAAGCTGATGTGAAGAATTCCCACAACACCTCCTCTCGTAGCATCACTAGTACCGTGGGGCATCCTCTAAAGGGGATTATGTTCTTCCCACCATCAAGAAATCCATCAAGAGTGTTTCCTGAGGATATCTAAGAATGATGAGACTCATAGTCTACTTTCCAATGTTTTTGTAAAGACCCTGAAATTTCAAGGAAAATTTTTTCTTAATTTTCTTTGTAATTTTTCAAGAACGCATTTTCTTACGGCGCATGATTCCGAGGCCCGGTGTGCCCGGAATTAATTTCCGAAGTTTGGCTCGGGTACGTTCAGTGAAAGAGCGAGCGGGAATTTCTATCTTTTGAACCGTTGCCTGGAATCGAATTCTGAAGGTACCGATGAACTCGCAACGCTGATATTCGCTTGAGGAGACCTTTTCTGAGGTTGCGTTTATTGTGGGTTGAGAGTTAGTTTTTGGGTTTTTAAAATAAAGTTAAATAAAATGTGGAAACACATTTTATTTTTAACTTGTTGGTTAACTCCTCCCAAAGGGAGTTAGGGGTGGGACCCACATCCACTTAACATCCCTTGTGAGGATTAAGTGTTGTGGGGCCCACACGAACCCTAACTCTTCACCTCCTCTTTTTGAAACTCCCCTTTAACACACTTTAATTAATGTTTGACACTTGGAATAATTAATTGAGGTGAGATGTTTTAAATTTCAAACCTTTGAAATTCTAAGAGGGAGGTTGTGTAATAAACTAAGCTTAAGATTATTTTATCATTTTGGGGTTGGTTTCTTTTTCCACTTGAGAGGATTTGAGAAGCTCTCTCTACCATCCTCAACTTTGACGAAGAACACGAAGAACACTCAAGAACACCGCTTCTCTCTTCTTCCTAGTCGGATTGTTTCCAAAGATCGAAGACGCCTTCCGTGTCAATGAAAGGGAATGTCGCTTCCTCCTCGGACTTTCTTCGTCGGCTTACGAAGATTCACCAACGACGTACCTCTTCGGACATACCTCTACATGAACGGAATCGACGAATGATTACAGCAATGCCCGACCTCCGCGATACTTGTCTTCCGCGGTTTGTTGACGTGCTCCGCACATGAACCGAGGTAGGGGTTTGTTTCAATTGTTTATATTTGATCGAGAATTTCGACTTGAAAATTCATCGTGGTAAAATTTTTTTAAAGTTATGTGGAACTTTCTTCGAACATGATAGTTTATATTTGTTGGGCCTTGATTTTCAAATCTTTTTATTTAATCTAAAAAGATTGTGAATGTTTATTATTCGTTAAAGGCCGATTGCTATCCTTATAACGTGGGGAGTTTGGACCGTACAAACCCGACCGATCCTCCTCTTTTACTTCGTGTTGATTTTTTGTGGAATGGTTCGGAAGGACATGGTGTCGTCGCACCACGCGGGTTCATGCGGTTTAATGCGGAAGATACGCGTGGCGCCATTATGCCGCGCCGTGGAAAGATTTCAAAAACGCAACGCTGTCGCGTCGCGTCAAAGGTAGTCAAAGTGACCGCAGCCTGAGTCGGGCCACGGTGGAGGGGCGCGACGCCGTCGCGCCGTGCCAATCGAACAAGGGCCGCAGCTTGAGCCGCGACAGAGCTGGAAGGGGCGGCCGGAAAACCGGCTGCCGGCGGTTAATGAAGAGCCGCGGCCGGCTCGGCCTCGGCGGAGTAGCCAGAGGCGGCCGGCCTCGCCGGCCGCCGGAGATCAGAAGAGCCGCGGCCATCGGGCCGCGGCGGAAGGGTGGAAGGCGGCCGGCCGTCCGCCGGTTTGCTTAGGAGGCGGGACCCGCGGGTCCCGCGTGTGAAAGGAAAACGACCGGCCTAAGGCCGGGCAAGATCCACAAAACCCGGGGGGGAGTTTACCCCCCGCGTACGGCGCACGTGCGGCGCCCAGGCCGCGCCCCCGCGCCGGGTCGCGCCGCCGCGCTGGCCGCACCGCCGGCCGGGTGGCGCCGCCGGCCAGGTCGCGCCACCGGCCGGGCCGGGTCCAGCCGGATCGAGTCGGGTCGACCCGGATCGGGCTGGACCATGGGGGTCGGGCCGGGTCGATTCGGGCCCAGACCCCCCGGTTTCGGACGAGTTTCGGTTTTTCGCACATATCTTGGGCTACGGGCCTCCAAACGACTCGCCGTCAGCGGCAACACGATCCTTGGATCGAGACGGCTGTTTCGGTATACTATACATAAGGTACATCATCCTTTTCGGGAGGCTACGTGGTTAAAACTCCATAGTTAAGCGTGCTTGGCCTAGAGTAGTGATCAGGATGGGTGACCTCCTGGGAAGTTTCCCAGTGTGGGTGTGAGACGGAAAAGCCAATAACTTCCAGACTAGGCGTCCGATTGACGCGCCGTCTGTTGCGTTGCATTCCTATTGACGATACGAAAATTTTGGCATCATTCTCCCAAGTTTTGGATGCATTTGGATAGTGGCCGGGATTGGATTGCACCCGAAATCCAACCGTACCCCTGGAACGGAAAAGCTGATATCTTTCTGACAGAACGTCCGTTTGACGAACCTTCAATGGCGTTGGTGATCTCGTTGAGAAACGGTCCCTATGAGTATACCCTGTGAGAGTTTGGGTACAGTTGAGATACGGCCGGATATGGTTTTCTCATGAAACCAACCGGGCCCCTAGGACGAAAAGGCTAGAAACTCACAGACTGGGCTTCTGATTGACATGTCGTATGTTGCGTTGATACCCCTATGACGAGGCGTTCCTTTGAGATACTTCTACGTGGGACTTTGAGATACTTGGAGTATCGACCTGTAGCTCGTGGAGCGGATCCTCCCAGTGACGAGCGTGCGGAGTATGGAGACCATGTAGCTGGTTGAGACCTGACGACTGCTTGACCGACTCGACTTGGAGTGAGTCGACTAGCCCAGTGGACGGAGCACTACTTTCTGAGGTGTAGACCCATGGCGGACGGAGCACTACCTGTGTGACAGTGCAGACCCGCGGTGCTCGTCCGGAGAGTACCACAGCAGGCTACTAGGCGGTGTGCACTACTGTGTTTGGGTGACATACCTCGGCAGGAAGCAATACTGTGTTTGGGTGGCTGCCCGCAGTACTCGACAGGAGGAGTACTTCAGCAGTCTTAGGTTAGTGAGCAGTACATTGGAGTCGTGACAGGACCACTGTACACTCCTAAGACAGAGCTCTTCAGCAGTTACGGTTTCGATAATGAAAATCCTGGTTTGAGCTGAGACTTTTGACCTTGTGTTTACCTCATGATTGAGTTGGGTCACTTTCTAACTTAGGTATATGTATGGGCATATACCTGGGTAGTGGTTATCCATTGATTTCACAATCCTTGTGTTTCCTTATGATTGAGATAGGTTACTCGATAACTTAGGTATATGTATGGGCATATACCTAATTAGAGGTTATCTGTTTAGATCTTCTTTGTGGTTATCCTTGTTGGTTTAGTGAGACCTTGAAGGTCTCGGGGTCCCTACTGAGTATCGTTATACTCACCCCTGCACGGGCTATGCCCGCACCTCGTTGTGTTGGTTGCAGAGGACGGGCAGAGCTGACAGAGGCCTAGTGTTCGAGGACTGGACGGTACCTGGAAGTGGACTATACGACGAGATGGTACCTGGAGGAGGACCTCACGATTAGACGGTACCTAGAGGTGGACGTGACGACGAGGCGATACCTGAAGGTGGACCACTGGGCAGACATACTCGGAGCGGACGGCGGGACCTGAGGAGTAGAGGAGCTATATGTACCCACCCTTCAGGTGGGATTTCTAGTGGACAATTCGGCATAGCAGATTTACTTTTCAGTTGCTGTTTTCCCTTCGAGTTGTACTTTACAGTTAAGCTTGTATTTCTTGCCCCTTTTTACATTCTTCACTTATTGTTGTACTCAGTGTTTACTTAGTGTTTACTTCATCCGCTTGTACTTTGTGTGATTTTTTACTTTACAATGGCAATGCCTTCCCTTTTTATCGGGATTTATTCCTTGGTGCTAGTCACCAGCCCCTGGCCTATGGAAGGCGGGCTTGGGGTAGTCACGGCACGGGCCCCGAGGACGGGTCGTGACAGTTGTGCGTCCCTAACATGATGATGTAGTGGGGGAGTAACTATCATAGACTGGAGTTAAGCTATCCATCACTATTCATAAAGTATAACTACTGTGTGTGTAGCTGCATTGTCACCTCACTTAGTAACTATAGAACAGACCTCCAACTTAGTGTGTCTTCCACAATGTTCCCCTTCCAAGGAGTTTAGACTATCTCAATGTCATAGTCTTGGAGGAACTCTAGTCATCGTCACTATCTCAGGTTCAGGTCCATCTGTGAGAAGGTATACATGAGACTCTTGTGATTAAGTATGAAGTAAACAGTTCACCCATCAAGTAGTTTATATACATATTCAAGGAGAAGAACACAATTTCTAACTCGAGGTCATAGGTAGAGTATTAATTCTCATGTTTTCTTATATGAAATGAGGCGTAGGCAATCACCGCTTACTACTGCATCATGAAACATCCTATCCAGGTCCCTAATATGTCAGAGTAAACTATATACCCAACACCTTCTTCTGAAAACCTCATGATAGGGTCACTATTCATTCTCTTCCTATGGTCCTAAAAACATTGATGGCATCTCTCTATCCACACGAAGGGTTGTCCCTTCCTCGTCAAGGCAGACAAGGGTGTCATATATCTTTAAAAGTTAGGTAGGAACCTCAGGTAGTACCCTGCTATCCGTAGGGAACTGCTCACCTTAGTCACACTCCTAAGTGGTTCCCAAGAACGTACTACTTCTATCGTCGCCATATTTACTACGACCCCAGCCTCTAAGATAACATGTCACAAATATTTCTCCACTCGTATCAACAACTATCACTTTATGAGCTTACCAAAACGTTAGTGCGCTCGGAGTGTATCTAGAACTATTTACATCAGAGTGGCATGCTCCTCTGCCTTCGTTGAGTAATCCAAGATGTCCCCAATAAAGACCACCATGAAGTGAACGAGGTAAGGCTGAAACATCCTATTCATAAGTCCCATGAACACTTCTGGGGGATCTTTCAAGCCGAATGGAATTACCAAGAACTGATAGTGTCCAAACCAGCATATGATACCCGTCTTCGGTACATCCCCATTTTGTACCCATAGATGATGATAGAAAAATCTGATGTCTATCTTCGAAAACCGCTGGGATCCCTTCATTTTGTCGAAGAGATCATCAATCCTCAGAAGTGGATACATGTTCTTCATAGTCATTGGATTCAAACGCTTATAGTACACGAAAAGCCTCTGATTCCCATCGGCCTTCTAAGAGAAAAAAATCGGGGGTTCCCATGGAGAAACATTGAGCCTTATGAATCCCTTCATCTGAAAGTCCTCCAGATGAACCCATAACTCACAATGATTTGTGGTAGCCATCTGATATGCTGGAGTAGATTTCAGTGTCGTCCTGGGGTACAAGTCTTTATATAAATCTACCTTTATATGAAGAGGTAGTCCAGGAACATCCTAAATAAATACTTCAGCATAATGGTCCACCAAAATAGGATATCTAAGACTCCTATCGTCAAATTCTCCATGAGAACGACAATCCAATTGATGTGTGACTAGCTGCACAATCTTCCTAGATAATCCATCCGGATCTGAAAATTTTCCCGTATCATCGGCGATGGAAAAAATTGTCCCATACATGTGGGATCACTGCACCTTGGACCTAAAAAATCCAAAATGAGAATGGAATGTGGATAACTAGTCCATAACCAATATGAAATCATAAGGCCTTGATGCTGCTACTTGGATATTAGAGCCAAATTCGTTTCCTCCTAGAGTAATCTCACACTACCGGCGCTAGTGTTCAATCATCAAATCCTCTCCAATAGGAGTATCCAATAATTTGGATAGAGCCAATGGCTATACCATAATGTTTGAGCTCCAAACGATATTCATGTCAATAAATGAGTGACTGGAACCTATGTTTATAAGTATTACAACTAGGTTGTAGTAGACACAGTTTGTACCATGAATAATTTCTAGAGCACTGTGGTCGTAGGCCTCACCTACCAGAAGCTGATCACATCCCTTGCCGGCTGCTTCCTGAGGGTCATCTCATCGGGTAGCAGTAGCATCAGGATCCACCATCTCCCTGATGTGCCTTGGAAAATACTAGTAGTAAGGATCACAATTTTTTATGCGGGTGCCCCATCTTAGTGAAAAACAGAATCCAAAACCTCTAGTCAGTCCTCAGCTGCCTATGTATCTGTCTCACCTAAAATTTTTGAAGGCCTATGTCATTGGAACTCATTAAATTTGCATAGTTTTCGTGCATCGTCTGCTAGTGGGGTAGGTGTTAACTACTTCACAATGGGAAGGGGTGTTGCTGGTGCACCACCCGAAGGTGCTATCACTGTAAGAGGGAACACCAAAGCCTCATCACTCGTTGGGATATCATCAGGAACTCTCTCTGGAATCCTGGATGGATGTCAATGTGGAGGCATTTGGAAAAGAAATAGGTTCACCACATTCAATAATTTATAGCTGGTGAGATGACTCAAAAAAGATCAAAAGTAAAACATTACTAAACACAGACAATCAGTGTTTTTTTGAACTAAGTTAGAAATAATAATTCAAGGTTCTATTGTATGGATATGTCAGCTTCCACAACAACACAGGACTCATCAACCAGAAAGCCACACTCAAAAAACATAACACAATTCCTCCATGGGAAAGATTAGTGACCTAGTTCTTCTGTAGAACTGAGTTATCATATAAAACATTGTCACGACCAGTCCCCCAGAACCAAAGTCGTGACTACCCAAAACCCACCTTCCTTGGGCCAGGGGTTGGCGACTAGCACACAAAAGGAATTCCCTAAAATTGTTATGTCATTTCCAATAATGATGACAACACAAAAACCAAGAACACATCAATATGAAAATGAATTAGTAAAACTGCAGTAGTAAAAGTTTGTACTGAATGTAAAGGCGGTCGGAATACAAGCCCAACTCAATTATTCTACTACAATCAAAAATATCTCAAGAGATCCACAACCAAGAATCCTACCTGAAGGGTAGGTACATGTTCTCTTCAAATATCTCCTCATCAACCAGTCAACTTTGTGTATCACCTTGCACATGCTCCCTCAAGTATCATCCAAGCTGCTTGTCATTTGCACAAGACACAACATGGTTCAGTAGAATCCTGTGTAGGGATAAGAATAGAAATATCCAGTATGGACCCCGAGACCCTCGAAGGTCACCTAGAATTCCTCAATGGAAAAAAATAAATAATGACCTAAAAATAGCACAAAATATAGCCAGCTTACACATGGTATACACCTTAGTAATAAGAAAGAATGATTATTAGTCTTAAGCGATATAATTTTATTATGTTAGGAAGTTCCACATCTATCCCATGAAAAAGTTGTTCCAATATTGATCCAGACATGGTTGTATCTCTCTAATCCATGACATGCTGCTCTATGGCTGGTCCTCATTGGGTCACACACTACTGATCCACATAGAGTCGCTAGGATGATGATCCACACAAGGTCGCTATAATGCCAATCCACACAGGGTGTCTAGCATGCTGACCCACACATGGTCTATGTGATGATGATCCACACAATGACTCTATGATGCTGATCCACACATGATATCTATGATACTGATCCACCCATTGTCAATATGATTCTAATCCACATAGGGGCACTATGATGCTGATCAACACAGAGTCTCTCTCCAATTGACAACCATCGACATGATTCCCCATACTCGGTGCACTTGAGTTCTATAGAACATTTTCCTAAATATATCAGCCATTCCTTAACTATAACGAAGATCCATAAAGAAAACACCCAAATGACCTCCATGTCGTAAAGGTTGCAATGTGATAGACGGTGCGTCAATTGAACGCCTGGTCTGTGGGTATTAAGCGTTTTAGTACTAAGGTCCAGGTCAGATTCAGGTTCGATCCAGCCCATCCGTACTTGAAAATTCTCCAAAACTCAGGTGGATTATCTGAAAAGGGTTGTCTTGTTCCACAAATTGTACATCCATGTGATTTTCTTCATATCAGATGTCTGGTTTGTGAGATACGCCCTTTTAATAAAAAACTGGTCGAAAGGGTTCTGGGTCCAGTCTGACTGGGTTGGACTCCCGCCCCGACCTAGGATGACTCGATCCTGTTTGGCCTGAATTAGCTAAGCCGACCCAAGCAAGTTGGGACGCGGTGAGCTCAGCCTGTTGTGCCACTGGCCGGCCCAGCCTGCCCAGGGTACGTGAGTCCATAAGGTTCGCAAGGGAGTCAACTCCCCTCCTAAACAGACATCCATCCATTCAGTTTTCAATAGCATCACCATGTGGTGCTGCCCCCTATATTAGGGGGACACTCGAGGTGTGCGTCCCCCTCTATCATAGCTCGAAGCTGCGACATGCGATGGCACGCCTCCCACTTCCAACGCGGCTGGCCAAGGGCCGACCCCCTGCTATCTGCCGTGTCACATTTGGCCGTCGCCCACCTCCCAAGCCTACGAGACCCGTTTACCAGTTCCGTTCATTAGTGTCGTCGCACCAGTGCCATGGAAGCGGGGCTTATGCCTGCCACCGAGAGAGCTCTATTTGTCCATTTTCCATTCATATTGAGGCTATTGGACACCCAGTATGCTGCCAATACTTCATGGGTCCTGGATTCATCTTTGATGAATATTTTCTCATTTCCCATGATGAACACAATAAAAGAAAAAAAGGTGAAGGGGCTGGGCCTTGTTAGGTTGGCCCACATGCTCCATTTTAGTAATAAAATACGGGTGAGAGTTCCAACATCCTCATGATAAGACTAAACCCTAGTCAGAACTCCCGCAATTACATCATGCAATTTAATACTAATAATGGATTAAAATATTTAGGTTAATCTGCATTTTTCACGTTTTCCTAGGATGATATATTAAAAATAAATCTCATGAATTTAATCAAAAACACATACCTTAGATTTGTAGGAGATGTAGCGGTTGTGGTAGAAAAAGGAGTGTCCACGTCTGAAGGTGTTCGTCAACATTTTATTTTTCCCTTCATTTCCCCAAATGGATGTCAAAGCCTCGTTCTAGGATGGTGGAAGTCATCATGAAAATTTTTCTGTGGTTCCCCTCTTGAGTGCCAAAAACCCATGCCTGAGATTCTTTTAAACCGAGGGGATGGGATGATCAATACACCACACAATTAGTGAGGTTCATTCATGAGTATAATTATTGATCCTCTTTAATTCTCTCAACGGTGTAGTTACACTTTAATTTAGTTTACCCCTACAATTTGGTTACAAAAAAAGCGTCATGCCATAAAATGACTTGATGTATAACCGTGGTCCCACCAACATTTTTCCAACGGTTTCAAAAAATAATAATTAAATGATCATATGTTCATTTATTATTATTTTGTAAAGCACAAGAAATAAAACTTTTCTTTCAACAATTTCTGGTCGAATTTAAGCTTCCTTAAGCGAATCATGCTGGTTTAGATTCAATTGTATCCTCAGATTTTTAATCTGATCCTGATTTAAAAATCGAAAACTCTGCTTGCACATTTACTGAATGTACCTTACAAAACTTCAAAATTCTGTTTCGGGCTCTCCGGGCCACTAAAACACTTTCCATCCATTTCTGTAAACTCATAATAATTTGAAATAATTTAACAAAAAATTACATCTAATTTCCCAGTATTTTCATATACGATATATTAGGGAATTTTTAAATAATTATAATCAAATTCCACTTTTCATTATGTATTTAATGTTAAATTAAATGATTAGTGTCAAAATTGACAATATTGATACTTTTCCAAAATAATATATTTTGAAATTATTAAAAAAATATTAAAAATAATTAAATAAGACAATGTTGTTGTTATATATTATAAAATTTCATAAATAAACCACTTATGGTCTGAATTTCAACATTATAAGTAAAAATTACAAATATTTCATATCGAAAAATGTGTTACAATTGTTATAATTAAAATTGGTTAACAGTAGGTTAATCAAGATGATAATGTTACAAATTACACCAAAACATGTCTAAATTAATTTTGTTGATGGTATTAAAACCCTATTATACCTTTTTATTATAATTCTTATACATTTTTATTCATTTTTATTAAGAAATAATTTAGTATAATTTACTCTAATAATAAATTCCAAATGTGCCCCTGTACTCAATTATAAAAGGGAATATACTCCCCCATCACATCTTTATAGAAACTGAGACTTCTTGATCAACTAAAATCTACCAAATATAATTATAAAATTCCTTGACCACTTCATATATGTTTTTTTATTATAAAAATTCCTACCCTAGAGCCCTTTATAGGAGTTATAAATGAGTAATTTTTATGAAGAGGTAACCCCCTTAACTGATCACCCTCTTTTCTAACATTCTTTACCTCCTTTAAGAATTTTTTATGTATCATAAAATAAAAAATTCAGTATCCAATATATTAAGAAATGTTATTATTATTATAAAAACACCATTATACACCCTCTTTCCCATCAAATGATAAGTGAAGGGTTTCTTGTGCATCCACATGAGCTACCATCACCATGTAGAAATACGATTTATTTTTTATCACCATATTTCAGGGATGGGATTAATTTATATATATTAAATTAATAAAAAAATATACATTTTTAAATATAATATCATTTCATCCGTCTTTCGATATAATCTGCTGAGGAACTATGACATCGCTCATGCGTGCGCGATGACTACCACATCCATGAAGCGATGCGAGTCATTTTTCATTTTTATTTTACAAAGATTGTAATGAGGATAAATTTTTTTGATTATATATGACCTATATAATATAATTGTTTTTCATGTAAATTTGAATTAATATTTAACATTATTTATTTACATCCGTTGGAAAATAAAAACATTGTTCATGCACATGTACAACCTATTATCTCTATGAAGGATGTAATTCATTTTACTATCTCTAGTAATTATATACAACTCTATAAAAAACCAGAGATTTTATGAAATATATTCATTCAAATTAATTTAAATTTGGTGATATCTTTCACTCCACGAAATGCTCAGTTTATCTTGAGTTATATTGAACACATTATTTATCTTATTTTCATGAAAAATCAAGTCTCTTCGGTGTCATTTTTTACATACAAGACAAAGTCTTACTAGACAACAATAAAATATTAATATTATTATGATAGTTATGACATATCTAATGGAATGGAATGAATTAATTATATTAACTAAATTATGATATTATATTTTAACCAAGCTTATATGAATAATTCAATGGTGACCAAATAATTAGAATTGAAAATAAGGAGCATGTAAATATAAAGGATGTGTATTTATGAAAAATCTGTTTGTTATGACCATATAGAAATTTTATCATAAAAAATAAATAATTGACTATTATTGAAATGTATTAATGAATTATATATGTTATATATATAATAACTTTTTAATATTTCATCCAATACTTTTTATTGGCTTATGATAAGAATAAACCCAATTTGAAGCCGCTGTAAATTTTTAAAATGAATTTTTACTACCTTTTAATGTAAAACATGTTTTAAAACTAAATTTTGAAACTTTTATAATTTTTATTCTAAAAAAAATTATTTATGAAATAGGAATATATAAATTTTCTTTTGGTGAATTTTGGGTATTTTATATTGATGCTTCACATATTGATGAATAATGAGAAATACTTAATATTGAATGAAAATTATGTTTTTCATAATTTATTTATCTAGTAAATTACATTATAAATTAGTTTTAAAGAATAATTATTTAATATATAAAAAAATAAATTAATTTTAGGTAATTTTAATGAATATAAAATTCATAGAGGACATAAAAACACATTAATGTATTGATTTTTTCTCTTTAAAAACTTTGTTGTCTCATCCCGTATCAAGGATAAATTTTAAAATAATTTATTCAACTTTTCTTATTGGATTTTGGAAAAATTTATTCCATATTTTAAAAAAGAAAAGGTTAAAATATATATTATTTTGAAATTAGTTTTTTGGGAAAAATGATTACTGAAAGTAAATAAAATTAATAAAAGTGATTATGGTAAAAACTATTTTACTTAGAGGTTAAAATTTATACTTAGGCGAAAAATGACCTATAACCTTATAAAAAATTGATTGGATATAAATATTTCTAAAATATACACTCAATTATCTAATGCTTTTTTTTGGAATCCTATGATTAGGTAAACACGTGGGTAAACCAATGTTTCTTTTCCAGAATACTATGTTTGTCATCTCCCTCTATTGTAAAAGGCCTCCACCTATCCCCACATGTTCACATCTCTAATACATTTTTGATAAAAAAACCACACCAAATAGTTTCCCAAAAACATAAAATAATCACACATGACTAATGTTTTCACATAATACAACCAAAAAAGTGTTTTGGTGAAAAATAAAAGGAGTTACCAAAAAAAGAAGTGCCTTTCTTAAACATGCATTTAAGTTTTATTTATTTATCCACTACTTAAATTTTTTTAATACATTATTATATAATTAAGTAATTATAATAAATATAATGATATTTTTTTCAGTTAATTTTTTAACCTAAAACTATAGACACTTCCATCAAATGGGATAAACAATAATCATTATTTTATACAGCAGAGTACCGCCTCACTTAATGATTTTGTTCATTATTCCATTATCACCATTAATGATTGGATATCATGATGAATTTATAGATTATATTTTATATATATGATATTTATAATGTATTTATGATTATGTAATTATTATATAACACACACCTTAATGATTTTAATTTTTTAAGAATACGATAACATTGTTTGTGGATATGTGGACTACCACCTATTCAAAGAGATGTGATTCTTTAAATCATTAAATGGAATTTATTAAAGACACACTTAATAAAAATATATGATATATATGAAATATTAATGATACTAATGACATAATTATATATCATAAAATGATATACAATATCATTTTCTTATTTCAATTTTAGACACTGAAAAAGTGATAACGTCATTCATGGACGTGTGGACTACTGCCCCTTCGAAGCAATGTGATTATTACTTTTTCATCCCCACACAAAACTAAGGAAACATATAATTATATATAATTAAAAAATATTTTTTTGAAATATTTTTCGTTCATTAAATATTTATGTTACTTAACTTATGTCTTTAATTATCATTGAAATATGGGAACGTTATTCATGTGTATGAATGGCATACCATATCCATGATCGTAACATTGGTTCATTTTTCATAACCATCATTATTTTATGAATTTAAATGCATAATTGATGTAAAAATATCATCATCATTACATGTTTATTATTTTTTATATATTTAAAAGATGACCTCATTGACCTTAGTCGACCTATCAAAGTCTGTTTTTCCACATAAGACAAATATGGTAAAAACATCCAAACTAAACATTATTGAATAATTAATTGTATAAAATATTTTTATAAGAAAAATAAAATTAATAATAAAAATTTAAATTTTTTTTAGGATTTATAATAATTAAAATCATTTTATTATTCAGGATGACAGAGGACATGCATGAAAAACCAAAATCAAGGTAAGGTATTTTCAAGTCACATTTTACATATGTGAGATAAATATCATATTAACAACATACTTATTTTTTGTGTTGTATCTGCTACACATTTTTATATATTATATCCTAAATTATTTTAAATTTATTTTATTTAAGCGTTTTATCTTATTATTACAATTTTTTGGATTCAATATTAGATGTTACCATAGTTGTAATGGATTTTTATCTAACTTTTTACATATGTGATATAAAAGTCATATTTACCACTTAAATCATTTTTGTGGTGTATTTACTACCCAGTATAGTATGTTATATAAATATTTTGTATATATTAATGGTATTTAGATGGTTCATTTGATTATTATTAATTTCAGGGAATCTGATTCAAACGTTACAACAGTTGTTGGGGAATTTCATCTCACTTTTTATATATGTGAGATAAATATACTATTTTCCAATTATTTTTGTTGATATATCTAATTACCCTTTTGATATATAATATTTCATAAATTATGTTATATTCTTGGAATTAAATGCTTAAATTTTATTATTATTAATTTCATAGCTTCTAATTTAGATGTTACGTCAATTGTAAGGGATTTTAATCGCAAATTTTAACATAAGTGGGATAAATGTTAAATTCAGTACATAATTACTTTTTGATGTGTATATAATTAAAATTTTATATAATATACAATGAATTATTTTATGTTAATGGTATTTACATATTTCATTGGATGATTATTTCTTTTTGGGCATCCAATTCAAATGTTACAACTGATGTAAGGGGATTTCTACACTCAATTTATTCCTATGAGAATTATGTAATATTCACCATTTGTTTCTTTTATATAGTGTTTATAATTACCTATAAAATTTTATAAAAGTAATTTAATTTTTTTCATGATATTAATAGGTTCAAATTATTTTATTCTCTAATAGATCCCATGATTAAAATGATACTCAAGTATTATTGGTTATTTATCGTCTCACATTTATTTATATGAGAAACATGACATATTCAAAACCAATTTTTATTGTGTGGTATATATAATTACCATAAATGTATTTTATGATAATTATACATAAATTTATTTGTATTCAAATATCTATTTGACTATCTGTCTTTCATGGGGTTTATAGTTTCAATGATACAAATGTGGTAATTGATTTTGTCTGAATTTTCCTTCATTCAGATGTTTGTTATGCTATGATCCTATATGATTTTATGAGGTGAATTCTATTACACTGACATTATATATCAAAAAAATTAATATTTAAAATATATTATAATTTTAGTTAATATTATTCATTCATGGGGCTTACGATTGAAATACTTTAGGCTGGTATGGGAAACTTCGGAATTTTAAAGATTATTGTCCTCAATGTTGTTTTAATGTTATTTTAAGGGAATTTACATTAATGAACCTCAAAAATTTTATTTTTGTATCCTCCAATGGGAATATTTGGAATTTATAGCATAAAAATTCATTATTTGGATGGATTTTGAATTCTTTGAATATATTTTTAGAGAAATCGTTTCTTTTCCACTTGTAAATCTTATTTCTTTGAGATTGGAGTAAACCAATTTATTTCACTTAGGTTTATCATGTTCTAAAGAGATATTTTGGAACTGAATTCTTTTCCATGGGTTAAACATGTTTCAAATAGATTTTTATACAACAAATTTCTTTTGTTGTCAATCACGTTCTAAATATTTTTTTTATCGTACCCATTTATTTCCATGGGTTAATCATGTCTCAAAGAGATTGTTATTGAACCAATTACTATTTTCATGGGTTTGTCTTGTTTCAAATAAATTATTAAGTAATAAATTTCCTTTTTATAGGTTAATCAGGTTTCAATCATATTTTTATAAAGAAATTAATTTTCCATGGTTTAATCATGTTATAAAGGTTGTTCCTTTGAGTGTTTAATGAAAATAAATATTTTATGTGTTACGATTATGTATTGTTAAATGGATATTTTGAGGGTGGTTAAATTATAAAAAATTTATAATATTTTATGTGATAAACCAATGATGTGTGGGTTAGTGATAACCCTCTAAGAAATTGGTTATGGAATCCGACAGTATGGTTATTCCATTTTAAGAGTAATTGTAAGAGTGAAGTGAAATTGATGTCCAATGTAAGTACATGATTTATTTATGCATGATGTGGGTTTATAATGTATATAACGATCGATATTGATACCATGTGGTTCATGATTATTGTTTTTGATGAATCTTTTCCTTTTTTATGTTTTCATATTGATGATCCATGTATTGATGGGTTTGAGATCAGTTATTATTTTATCATGAACTCTGATTATGTCAACATACCATTATGAAATCTTATGATCATTGATAACATTTGATTGATAATTCTTAGGTTTACCCTTATCAAGCATCTGAGCTCAGCCTTCTTATTTTTACATTTCTACATAATTTAAACGATGAATATGATTGGGTAATATCTAAAATGGATTTCATATTGATCATGATTTTGAATTTATGTTATAAAGAAAAGATATGTTATGTGGGAGAGATTCTCATTTAAATGTATTCTGAATTTTTTATGTATTATATATTCCTAATTCTCTAAAAAATTAATCTGAAAAGGTTCATCATTATGTAATTGATCTATGTTGTCAATCTAATGTTGAAATGTTTAGATGAAAAATTCTGTTAATAATTATTGACATCAATGATGGGAATTTAAAGTTACAGAATTTAGCACAGGATCTGAGAGTGTGGGTTGAGGGCTCTTATAGTTGGTATCAAAGGATATCTTAGAGAAATTTTTATATTCAGATGTTTTTATATGAGTTAAAATTAAGATTTATTGATAATGTTAGAAGGTTATATGTTTATTTCTGATCAAACATTCAATTTATTAACACACCCCACTTTAGGTTATAAAGTAGTAAATGTTTTTTGGTTATCAATGACGTTTTTGAAGGAATTTTTTTGGGTTGTGGTATTTTTAACCACTATGATCAACATGTTGTGATTTTATGGTGGATTTATATTTTACGATAAATGAAAAATGGGGATAACCTATATTATAGATAACAACCTATCACATATGGATAAGTAGTGGGGCATGAACCCGTGACTGAAGGAAGGTAATGGTTTCACACACTACAACTATCTTACATGATGTCCTACATAGAATGAAATATTTTATATTGGTAAAGATTATGATTACTACCAAAATATATGTAATTTTATTTTAAGAATAATATTCAATTTATCTTGTAAGAATACTTAATAAAATTCTCCTAATATTTTGTTTTCGAAAATATGAGGGAAATATGTGGAAAAAGTTAATAATAATAATTTAGGAAATTATTTGGTTATAAATTTGCATAATACTATTTATTTTTTAATATTAATGTATTATATGTAGGTTCACTCATTTTGGGAATTATCTTACTATATTCTGACCATTTTAGTGTTGGTTAATGTCTAAAGACATGTTGACTAGATTAACTATCTCTTTTATGGTTACATGGTCTTTAACATTTGATTTTAGTTCTTTTGGTGTAGAAACTTCATCGTGAATACTCATCATCTTGATAAAAATATGGTATTTGTTGTTGAAATTAGTTGATGGATTAAAATAATACGTGAATAATGCATAATTTTTTTCATCTAGATGGTTAATAATGCCATATAATTTTAGGAAAATGATCTTGAAATAAAATGTTTTCCTATTACAATAAATTCTAATGTTGTTATGGACTTTTTATACTTCTATATTGTTTTTGGATTTGTGTTCACTAGATTACTATTAACCATGTCATATATCACTCTATATTTTCCCATGATAATTACTCTTTACCTTCCAAATATATATTTTAATTTCCAACTATGATTATCTATTTAGGAATCCTAGTTATGCGGATATTTGGGTGACCTTTATGTTTCCCACATTCTATTTTTATGAAGATGAACTATTACAACTTTTTTACTCTGTTTATTTTAATAATGACATTATAAAAATGTTAATCCTTTTATAACCAAGGATAATTTGAAGGGATAAATTAATTTTAAGAGGGGTAAAATGTAACATCCTATGATTTTGTAAAATATATTCTTTCAAATTAATTTAAATTTTTTGATAACATTCATTACACACAATTCATAGTTTATATTATTTTATATGAAACAACAGGTTTATCTTACATTGTATTCTATATCGATTCTCTCTGATAACGTGTATTACAGAAAACCCGAGTCTTACCAGAAAATAATATAATAATATTATTATTATGATAATTATCCCCTATTTGTTAGAGGTAGATAATGAATCTGATTAACTAAATTATGAAATAATATTTTCAAAATGTTTATAAAATTAATTCATTGGTTATTTATTAATTATAAATTAAAGTAAAAACCAATTGAATATAAATGATAATTATTTATAAGAATCTAATTTTATGAAAACAATGACATTTTAACATAATAAATTAAATTAATAACTATTACTAAATATTATTAATGAAATTTATATTATATATATTCTATCAATTATCATTAAATTTATCCATTATTTTTTATAAGATTATGATAATAATATATACAATTTAAAGTAAAAAAAGATGTATATTTTATAAAATGATATTTTGTCACCATTTAATGGATGACTTGTTTGAAAACACAATTTTGATGCATTCATAAAATTTATTTGAAACAAATTTAATTTATGAAAGTGGAATATCAAAATTTACATTGGTTTATTATTATTTTTTTTCTATGAAGATCAATGGTGTGATACATAGTAAAAAATACAGAATTTTAATTGAAACATATTTTTCATCTTATTTATTTATGTAGTTAAATTATATTATCAATTATTTTAATGTATAAATATTCCAATATTAAATCAAAAAATAAAATTTTGGTCATTGGGATCATTTTTACATTGAAATTTTATATAATAACATTTGAATCTTTTGATCTTTTCACTTTAAAAACTCATTATCTCATCCATTCATGGAGTTTAATTATAAATTTATTTACGAAACATATATAATTCAGATATGAAAAAATGGATTCCATATTTTGAATCAGAATAATTGATAATTTATTCTTTTGTAAAATTATCTTTCGTCCAAAATTAATAGTTAATATAATTAAAATTAATTCATTCATTAAGGTAAAAACAAGATTACATTGTGGTTAAACCTTAATATTTAGCATCAAAATGAAGATAAAATTATAAAAAAGATATTTTATGGTCATTTATAGACCATATAAACTCTATAATCTATTTTTTTTTTGTTTTTTTATGGCTATTGTTTGGTAGAAATTTGGTTACACGTATCAGTTTTTTAAAAATCCCATTTGTGTCCTCTCCCTCCATTATAAAATATCACCACCTATCACCAAATAATCATACCTATAAATCCATTTTTAACATTTAAAAACATCCCATATATATTTCCAAAATAAATTCCGTCATACTAATATCCTAACTTTCCGAAAAAATAAAACTAAGGAAGTCATTTGTTTAAAACAAAAGGGAGTTATTGGAAAACGAGGCAATGTTATTTAATGTGCATTTATATTTTATTTCTTTCTACACCCTTCTAATTAATAAATTAAATTCTAATATAATAACATCTATATTATAAATATAAAAATATTTTTTTATGTAAGGGGTTATACCTACACCTAATCACACTTCAATCAAATAGGATATGCAATCATCATTCATGTATGTTGTAGACAACCACCTCACAAAGTGATGTCATTCTTTCTTACATTACCACCAATAAAAGTTGGTGATAATATTGATTTGATATTTTTTATTTTTTATTTTTTATTTTTATAATGTATCTATTATTATTTAATTATTATATAACACATAATTTAATTGTTTCCTTTTTTGAGATACGATAACATCGTTTGTGGACATTTGCAATACCACCCCAAAAATGTTATGTGATTAATTAATTATTTACATGGAATTCATTAAGGATGGGTTTTATAAAAATATATGAATAAATGTGTACATATACCAAATCATTTTCTTCTTTCCATTGCACACACTAAAAATTTGATAGCGTCATTCGTGGATGTGTGGACTACCACCTCCTCAAAGTGATGTCACTCTTCCTTCGTCATCCTCACATAATAATAATGATATATATAAGTATATATAATTAAGTTATATGGTATTTAAAATAGAATTTACATTACATTGGGATAATAATTACATACCTTATTTAGATAATGATCATTGAAAAATAGGATTGTTACTCATGCGTACGTATGACCTAACATCTCCACGATCATAATGTTGGTTCAGTTTTCATAAAAAACGTACTCTATGATTTTAAAAGTTTATTTGATATAAAAATTAGATAATTAATTAATTTTAATTATTATTTATTTGTTTAAATTATGACCTCATTGACCATAGGTGACCTATGAAATTCAATTCGGTTACATAAAATTAATATGGTCCAAACATCCAACTTAAATATTATTGATTAAGTAATTGTATATAAAAATTTTATAAGTTAAAAAATTAATAATAATAATTAAAAAGGTTAATAATAATGTATATAACTAAATTCATTTTGTTATTCATTAATATAGTGTACAAACATTACAAATCTGACTCAAGGTAAGATATTTTCATCTCACTTTTTACATCTGTGATATAAATTTATGTTTCACCACATAATTTTTTTGTGTGGTTTATATAATTCAAATTTTGTTATATTATATTAATATTTATTTTATATTAATGGTATTTAAATGTTTAATTTTATTGTTATAAATTTTGGGGATTCTTATTCCATTTTTACCACAATAGTAATGGATTTTCATCACACTTTTTTACATATGTGAGAAAAATGTCATATTAACCACTTAATTATTTTTTGTGCTTTATATACTGCAGATTTTTAAAATTTATATCACTAGTTATTTTATATTTATGTTATTTAGAAGTTAATTTTGTGATTATTAATTGTGGGTATTCCAATTTAGATGTAACAACAATTATTGGGTATTTTCAGCTCACTTTTTTACATCTGTTTGCTCAATATTATATTCACCACTTACATCCTTTTGTGGTGTATATACTATCCATATTGATATATAATATCATTAATTAATTTAATCACTTCGTATTTTAACATTTAATTATGTTATTATTAATTTTGGGCCTTCTAATTTAGATGCTACCATAGTTGTGAGGGATTTTCATCCCACTTTTTAAATCTGTGAGATATGTGTCATATTCACCACTTATATCATTTGGGTCGTTTATATACTAAACCTTTAAATATAATATATAAATAAATATTATATTTTCATGATATTCAAATGATTCATTTGTTGATTATTACTTGTGGGGATTTCGATTTGGATGTTACCACAGTTGTAAGGGGATTTCAAGTCTCACATTAATTATGTGAGACTTATTCCATATTCACCACTTATATGTTTTCTGTTATGTATATGCAACCCTATGAAATTTTATTTTGTTAATTTCATTTATATTAGGATATAAAGTGTTTCAATTAATCTTATTATTTCATTGATCTCTGGATTTAAATGTTACTCATCTAGTAAGGATGTTTATAATCTCACTTTTATTTCTGTGACATAAATTCCATATTAGGGAGTTATTTTTATTGTGGGTGTATATAAATCCCATTTTTTTATTTTATGATTCTTACAAATAAATTTATGGGGATTTAATTATCAATTTTATGTTTTTAATTTTAGGGGGTTTAGAGTATCAATGTGACCAAAGTGGTAATGGACTTTTATCAAAATTCTTTGAGATGTTGGTTTTGTTATGAACTAGTCTTATATAATGATGTTTATAATTATATATTGACAAGATATATCATGAATACATTATTAAAATGATTTTATATGTTTCATTTATCATTATTCCTTCATGGGTCTTATTAATTCAAATGATTTAAGGCTGTATGAGGATATTTCTAATGAATAAATATTATTTTACTCATGAATGGTTTTAATGTTAATTTAGTGGAATTTACATTAATAAATGTAAAAAACCCATGTTTGTACATATCCTCATCTAGGGATATTTTATATAGATACTACCCAATATTTTTCTATGGGTGGATTATGATTATTTCGAAGATATGGTTAGTGAACTTTTTTCTTTTCCCTTGGAAAATTTTGTTACCAAGAGATTATTGTTGAAACCATTTCTTTTACACTGGTTAATCATGTTCTAAAAATATTTTTATGGAAAAAATTTATTTAAATGGGTTAATAAGGTTTCAAAGTTATTTTTATTAGAACTATTTCCATTTCATGAGCTAATCATGATAAAAAGTTATAGTTACAGTACTAATTCCATTTCCATAGGTCAGTAAGGTTTCAATTCGATTGTTATTGAAACCATTTATTTTTCATGATTAAATTAAGGACCAAAGAGATTGTTATGGAGGCAATTTCATTTCAATAGGTTTATAATTTTTCAAATATATTATTTTATAACCCATTTCATTTCAATGGGTTAATCAATTTATAATGGTTATTCCTATGAGTTTTTTATGAAATTAAATCCTTTATGTTTTATGGTTATGTATTGGTACATAGTCATTTCTTTTGTGGTTACATGATAAATCAATTATCAGTGGTTATGTGTCAAAACAATTATTGGTGGTTCTGTGATGAACCTACAATGAATTGTGTATGGAAGTCAACAATATGGTTATTCAATTTGTATTTCATGGGGTTTATTCCATTCAATTCTGTCATCATTTCATTATGCAAACATAAGATCAATAATGAAATTTAATTAATAATTATCATTTTACCCATAAATATCATCAAATCGTAAAATTCATATTTTTCCTTTTCCCAAGGTTTCCAATAATGATGTTGAGAGAGTTTTCTCGAGATGGTATTTCATATGGGAGATGATGATGATTTAATGTGAAACAGAAAAGATAGGTTAAATGAGATAAATGATTGTTTAAAAGTCATGTGAACTCTTTTTTTATGAGTTTATAATAATTCTATAAAACTGTAAACCTAATAGGTTCTCTACTATATAACTGATCCACATTTTCCATTTTATTTTGTAATGTTTTGATGAAAAATTGGTGTGACAATTGTCCGAATCAATACCCAGAATGTGATGTTACGGATTTCAGTAGATGATATGAGATTGTGGTCCTTGGGATATTATACACTAAACATGTATATAATTAATATATATGAAATTTATATCATTATTTATATTCTGTAGGAGATGGAACCTAGACAATTTTACAAGTACATAAACTACTGAACTAAAATTCTCATGATAAGAATATCCGTTTACAACAAAAATTGATGGTTTTATGAAGAAATTATTGATAATAGAGGATTTAAAATGTTATAAAAGATTATATATCATATTATTTTTGATAAAGTAGTGTTTCAATAATATTCTATATTTTTATGATGAATTTTATGTTAAAAAATACCCTTAGTTGTTATTCTAATGATTTTACTTCGAGTATATTTGAGGAAATTAATATTCATTATATTCCCAATTTTGGAATAATAAAAAATATTAACATTCATGTGAAATATTTTTCAATGTTTTCATAAATATATTCAGTGAGTTTTATAAAAATTGTTCATACCATACGTTAAAGAGCATAGTGTTAGGATTATATTCTATGTTTATTTTACGGGTGTTCATAAAATTATTGTTAATCAACCTAACGTTGATAGAAATGTATGGTAATAAAAACAAATGTTTTGAAGGAACCTTACGTTTCTTATATGAGAAAAGTATGTATGTGGAACCCTATGTACCTATGACACCTTACATTTTCATTACAAAAGTATGGATCATCAACCCTACTTTTGTAATGAACCTTGTTTTTTATCAATAAGTATGGATCATATAACATATGATCTAAAGAAAAGAAAAGTATGGATCATATACCATAGATTTGAAATTTGATGAAAAAAAATTATGGATCATCATCCTTATGTTTGTAATCAACCATACGTTTTGAACCCTACCTTTGACTTCTACAAAGCGTCGAAGATTTTAATCGGCATCTTTATTGTACAATGGTCTCTAGAAGAATGTTATGCTGATTTCAATCTCGAATCAAAGCCCTAATTGAAAGAACATATTTTACTTATTTAAATCCATATATATGTGACTAAATGGATCGATTTAATTAGTGAATTTCATGCCTACTATTAAGGGTTGTTTTGACTACTCTATTTTCAATGATTTGAATATCGTGATCAATCACGTGATCTTTGGGGATCTGAATTTTATGAAGAATGTTCCCGTTATTTTTCTATATATTCTTTTGTTTATGAATTTAAAAAATATGGAGGTAAAAAAGATTTCTATTGAATTCATGAAGCTTACAAGATTCAAATCTAGAGATAATTGAGTTTCTCACAAATAGAGATGCACTAATTCTTTAAAAATATCTTTTATAGATATAATGGTACAAAGAAAGATCATATTTTGATTTATATTAGAAAGAGAAACATTGATGATTTAGATGTTCTACATTGAATATAAATTGTAATTATACTACTGATAAGTTTCTGATTTCATTTCTAAATGAAATTTCAACTGAATCGCTTCAGAACTACTCTTACTTGAAGAACATCCTTTCTGAAGACGATGAACCATTTACTATTAGTTGGGTACTTCTACAACTATAAAGAAAAATTGGAATTTATCTTAAAACACATATTGACTCACTACGAATCCATACAAATCATGGGGAGGCAGATGAGCCCGTAAGGGGCATGAACATTCTAGGGTTTCCCCTATTGCCGCGCATCTCCCTCTACATCAAGTCGACATCAAACTACTTCCATTCAATTTATCGGTGCTCTCATGACAACATTTTCTATCAGTGGTGGTGTATCTTCAGGGCCATGACCAGTGTGAATTCCCTATTTGTTGGCCTCTCCTTGCTCTACCCCCTCTCTGTTGCATTGGGTTTCATCTAGCGGCATGGTGGAGCCTAAGGTCATGATCTAGATTCTCCTGTTGTTGATCGATTTATGGTTCTTTCTTGTCTATGAGTGCGTATGGTGGTTCGAGGTTGTCTCTGGATGAGTGTGTGAAGGCAGTGACGGGATATGGCCTGGTTTGTGACAATTCCCGTGAAGGACTATGAGATTTTTGTTTGTTCCTTCTTGATTTCTGTTAATGTTTTTATGTTTATGATTATGCTTTGAGAATTTAGGGTTTCTTGAATTTGATTTTACGGCTCGCATTGGATCTTGGATGTTTGGATGCAGAATCTTTCTTGATGTGGTTTCACGGATAAAGGTTTTTATTGATGTGGTATTGTGGATGAAGGTCATTCTTGTTTGGTTTGGTGGAATTGGCAGTAATGTGGATCTAAGAGCTCCTCATGTGGTCCGTCTACAATTTTGGAGTAAATGAAGTCAAGATGATTTATATCCTTTGGGGACGAAACTTTGATTTTTTACGATTTGGTGAATGTTTTTGTGTTGTTGTGCATTGATGAGGCTATTTTAGTTTCATTTTTGTGAATTTTCTAGCGGCATAGTGGACATGTTCCACAAGATACTGCATCCAGTTTACTTGAAAGGTAGTATTCCAGATGAGGTTCAGATCAGAGAGTTTTCTCCTCTTCATCGCTATCTATAAATTGATGCTTCGAGAGGGTTATTTCATTGGCCATTGGTACCAGGCATGTGCATCCTTAGACAAGACAGCAACCAGAGAAGTGATTGGAAATTGGATGCTGATCGTATTGTTTTTCTCTATGGTGGGGCTTCTTATTAGTCTTGAATTGGATTTTATTTTTTCTTGAGGAACGTGGCCCATGGAGGAATGGTATTGTTTTATGTTTTATGTCAATCTGGTTTCACACTTTTTACTCAAAAGTGATTTTGAAGTAAAAAAATTAATTTTCAGTTAGTCAGTACCGACTTCTTATTCTATGCTGTCTTTACCAGTTCTATTTTTAAATCGTGAAGACTCTATTTTATTCATTGGTTGTAAAGGTCTCAACTTCCTACACTCATTTGTGGATGGTCTGGTGAAAATATGACCAACAATTGTAAATCACAAAGCTCATGGAGAAGGGTATCGGTGGAGTGAAATAGGGCAACATTCTTCCCTGAACCAATATAAATCTTTGAATCCCGATATCTGTTTATTTCCACTACATAAACAATATAATAAATATAAAAGGATAGAATTTATTTTCATCATGATTCCTAGAATATTTTTGTAAAAACACAATTTATCCCACTATTGTGTATATTTTTTTATAAAATGATACAACAGTTTGTATTAGAGGTTGGGATTTTTTTAAAACTATAACAAGCTGAAAGTAAAGGATTATATAGATATCTCAATGGCTGATACACAAGAGGCAATGTCAATGGTTAGAGATCCACACTATAATGGTGAAAAATATAGATGTTGGAAATCGAATATGATCAACTTCCTGAAGAACCCTAGATACAAAGTCTGCTAAAAAATTCATACTCATTATGAAATTCTTGAGAAACTTGAACCATGGAATGGAGCTTCTGATGGAGAGTATTACATAAATTCCCAAGATATGAATGCCATCATATGTGGTCTAGGATCAGATGAATTTAATCAAGAATCTCAATGCCTCACTACTTATGAGGTGTGACAGAGAATTACAGTTTCTTAAGAATGAAATGAAAATTCTAGGAAAATAAGGTATGCTAAAACAAAACTAAAATTTGATAGTGTTATAATTATTGTTGATTAATGAATCAATCAGATGAATAGAATTCTTACAAAGATAATTAACTACATTACATCCTTGGGATATCCTATTAGTCAAGAAGATCAAGAATTGAATGTACTAAGATTACTAACAACAAGATGGAATGGGTTATCATCACCCATTAGGAAATCCTCACCTATTAAAAATTTAACTATGAGGGAATTAATTGTAACCCTGATGATGTATGAAGATGTGATAGATGATGAATCTAATGATCAAAATGTGTTGATAAAAAGTGAAAATACTGCTTTGAATGTAACATTTCAGAAGAATTTTATAAATTTGAAAGAAGATATCAAAACGGAAGAATGTTCTGACTAATATGATTCAAAAATGGAACTGGGATAAATAGACAGAAAATGCAAAAAAACATTATAATAAGCAGAAAGGATTCATAAAAACCTTCATTAACGATGAGAAAAGTTCAAAGGAAGTCAGATGCTATAAATGCATGAAAATGGGTCACATAAGTCACGACTGTACTCTAGAAAAAAGAAAAATGAAGATGATGTTTTAAAACAATAATGATTATGAACAGAATGATAAAAGAGCAATGAAAGATACATGGAGTTTTTCTAAAGACTGCAGCAGCTCAACAAAGACTGTCTCAGAAACCAACGAATCAAATCTAAAATAAACCATGTGATTTATGGAATAAGATAAAGAGGAAGAAAGTCACAAATGAAAATAGAAATATGGTACATGGATAGTGGATGCTGTACAAATATGAGTAAAATGTCATCGAATATTAAAAAATTTACTCGAAAGGATGGTGTATTAGTCACCTTTGGTGATAGTTCCAATAGAAAAATCATTGGTGTTGGATCTTCTGGAGATTCATAAGCTATCTCAAAAAATTATGTACATTATGTACTAGGATTGAAACATAACATGATAAGTATTTCTCATCTTTGTGATGATGGTTATTTTTTTTATTTTTCTAAAACCTGATGTTTAGTTTCTAAAAAATAAATTTCATAAACATGGAGGACCCATAACTGACAGTCTTTATACCTTAGACATAAATTCCTTGTGGAAACAAAAAGAAAATTTTTATCTATAAAAATAAATATATCTTGGATATTTCATTGACGACCTAGTCATTGAAATGTTTATTAATTACATATGTTGTATAATAAAAAATTATTTTTTGATTTTCCTAGTTTTAAATTTGATTGTGACTGATTCTGTGATTAATGTCAACTTGGAATAAAACACAAATCCTCTTTCAAATAGATTAATAAAATTTATACATATAATCATTTATAACATATCCATATTGATTTTTTCAGACCTTCAAGAGTAGAATGTTTCACTAGAGAATTATATTTCTATGTTTTAGATGATTATTATTTTAAATTTTCTTAGAAATATTTTCTAACATAAAAAATTGAAGCCTTCACTATATTTTATTTTTTTGTAAATTTGTACAAAAGAAAAAATAATTTAAAATAATTTCATTAATAAGGGATCATAGTGGAGAATTTGAGAATCAAGAATTCAATTCCTTTTGATAAAATATAGGTATTAAACCCAAATTCTCTACACCAAGAACACCTTAAAAAATAGGAATTTTTGAAATAAAAAATATAACTATTCTGGAAATGTCTAGGACTATGGTAAATAAATATAGTTTTACAACATATTTCTGGGTAGAAGCTACAAGTACAGACTTATATATAATGAATATAGTTTTAAATAGATGAAATTTAAAAAATACGCCCTATGAGCTATAAAATAATAGAAAACCTAAAGTGAAATACTTCGATGTTTTTATGAAAGTTGTACACCTCGTACACCACAGATAGTCTTGTTAAATTCGATCCAAAATTAGTTAAAGGCATTTTCATTGGATATTCTACTAATTCATAATGTTATATAGTTTTTAATAAAATTTGAAGGATTATTGAGGAATCAATTCATGTGAAATTTTATGAATTTGACCCTTTTGACAGAAGGAAAGATCAAATTGATGAATTTGACTATAATGATAACATTAAAATTGAGAACCTACAAAATTATTTTGAAAATGATATAAACACATTTCATTCCACTTCAGAAGAACATGACACTGATGAACCTAATAGTTTCTTTCCTATACATTCAATAACCTTAAAGAATCACCCTTTAGAAAAATTTATAAGAGATCTAGGAACAAGAAAAAAATTAGAAGAAATTTAGAAAATCTAGTTGAGTTTTCTAACATTTTATCCCAATTAGAACCTAAGTCAATAGAACAAACCTTGGTTGATGAATTTTGGATATTAGAAATACAAGAATAATTAACCAATTCAAAATAAATGAAGTTTGAAATTAGTTAAAGACCAAATAACTATCCTGTTATTAAAACTAAATTCGTCTTTAGAAATAAGAAAATGATCAATGGATCACAACTAGAAATAAATAAAGACTAGTATCAAATGTATATTATGAGGAAGAAGGTATATATTATGATGAGACCTTTTTCCCTGTATCTATATTAGAATCCATTAGGATCCTTTTACCATATGCATATCAAATGAATTTAAAATTATTTTAGTTTGATGTTCTGTCTGTCTTTTTAAATAGTTATTTAATTTTGGAAGTTTATGTTGAGAAACCTCATGGTTTTGAAAACTTAGAAAAACCAGATTTTGTTTTTAAATATACAAAATCTCTGTGTGGCCTTAAACAAGGACCTTGAGCTTGGTCTGAAAGATTAGGTTATTTTATTCTGAAAAATTATTTTAGATTTGGTATGGAAGATCCAACACTTTTCAAGAAAACTATAAATTCTAATGTTATCTTAGTTCAAAATTATGTTGATTCTATAATTTTTGGATCAACCAATTAAAATATTTGCCATGAATTTTCAAATTTAATAAAAATAAGAATTTGAAATGAGTATGATGGTAGAACTAATTTTTTTTCTAGGTCTCAAAATATATCAAAAATATTTTGAAAATATTATGAATCAAATAAAATACATTAATGATTTACAAATGAAATTTGGACTTAAAAATATCATTACATAAACATCTCCTCTGTGTACTAATATAATACATGATTTGGATGAAACTATAAATCCAATAGACAACAAGTTATATATAGGTATGATTTATGCATTATTATATCTTACTACTAATATGACATATATTATGTACACAACATGTTTTGTGCAATATAGGAATCAAATCCAAAATAATCACATCTTACAGCTCTCAAATTAATTTATAGATATTTAATAGTGATTGTCTGTCAATCTCTTCAACATCCAAAAACATAAGATTTTAATTTAATATCATATTCGGATTCTAATTTTGGATTTTGTATATTCTATAGAAAAAACACATTATGAACCTGTCACTTTTTAAGAAAATAATTAGTTGTATGGTCTAGTAAGAAACAACACGCAGTTTCTTCATCAATAGTCGAGGCTAAATATGTATCTACCGGTACTTGTGGTGTATACATTTTGTGGATAGAAAACACTCTTATGGAAGTTAGACTAAATTTTATTAAAACAACTACTTTATTTGATAATAAAAGTGCAATAAATATTTCAAAAAATCCTCTTGGTCATTCTAGAACTATGCATATTGATATTATATATAATTTTCTAAGAGATCATGTTATTAAAAATGATTTATTTTTATAATTTATAAGTATTTAAATCCAATTAGCTGATTTTTCTAATAAACAATGTCCCACTATATGTTTTGATTATATTAAGTTGGTGGGGTTAGGTTTATTTGATTTTTAAAAAAAAATTAATTTAAAATAATTTAAATTTTAATAAATTTATTTTAATTTTAATCGTAATTTTATTTGATCAATTTTTTGTATTTTTTAAATTTTCACTATTTAAAGTAATTTTGTTTTCAAAAAGTAACACATTTATTTTTATTGTTTAATAAATTTTAAATACCCTAAAATTGTTTTTATTTGTTTTAAATTCACTAATAATTATAATATACATAATGGAACAGGAATCAAGGGTCTGTTGGATCCCATTTTGAATTCCAAACTCCCCCCTTTTAACAAAACCTATAGAAATATGAAAAACCTTCACCACTTTCATCTAACTTTACTCATAGCATCAAAACCCTATAACCTAAAACCATCATATTGTTTTGACAAAAATGGAAAAAAATATAATCGAGGAAGGAAAAACCAGCGATGCTCAACGTCAGTTCAGTACTAGCTTGAAAATCCTTCTAGGAAAGGTAATAAATTTAGAGTGGTTATACCAGACACATTTGATGATAAAGAATGCCCTAGAATTTAAAAATATCATATAAAATATTTAGTGAGGATTGAACCGAATTCTTATATGAGGTAGAGTTGATAAGTCATTATAAATCAGTTTAGTTTAGTTTGGTAGGTACAGAGGATTCCATAATCGCCAAAATAGAGGATATAAATTTTTCGATCCATTCTATTAAAATAGCAAGGATCTTGAACTACCATCATGAAAGAGTTTTTAATTTTTATCTGATGTAAATCGGGGATAGAAACCATAAATATTATTTTATCATGTCATTTTTACATGATTATAACAACAATAGAAAAATTCATGTGATGGATTTAGAACCATATTATTAAATCTTGGTTATGTTTAATCAAACCGAGATTTTTCCATGAATTTTAGAGATTGATAAGATTACTTCTCCTGATATGTATACAATGTTTTTGTTCATAAGTGTATTCATTTTGAATTTTCAATGATATCTAATTATATATCTGAATTACTACTGTCATCCAGAGGCTGAAATGAATTTTTATCCTTTTGGGATATTTGCCTCAAAATTTTAGTTCACGAAGGATATAGTAAAACTGGTTTATGCGAGAGTCAAATTCCATCATAGAAATGCATTTAATGCTGGAACGTTGAGGAAACTATTTTTTTTTCTAGAGTACTGTTAAAGGAAAAATCATCTTAGTTGGGGCTGATGAGGATCAAGCAACTGATCAGGGGAAGAAACATGTAATATCTAAAGATGGTATGGGTGAATCAATAAAATGGGATGTTTCAATGACAACAAGGATACATAGATTTTTAACAGAAGATGTCCATGCTGATGAAGAAAGTCAAGAATGACTTTAAACTGGGAATAGAAAATCTCAAACTAGTGGAGAATCTTGTCCTGGGAAAATTCATACGATAAGAGATATTTTAGTTATAAATTTGTGAGAGGACCTATTCAAGAAGAAAGAAAATAGGAAGCTACATCTCAAGCTGAAGTGGAATTATTGACATAGCCTGAGGAAAAGACAAGAACTATGGAGGTACCTCAAATTGAAAAATCAAATTAAATGGAATAATCTATTGGATAGATTACTGCTAATCGGTTTGACGATGAACCAGTGCATGCAGTGCCTATTCAAGAAGAATTTTTTTTGAAGTTCATACAGATGTTTTAAATGAATTTTTTTTGTTGAGGATTCAGTTAAGGGCTCAAGAGAGTGACAATTGAAAAACTAGAAGAATTCGATGAATAAGAGAGATCGTATTCTAAATCATTACCACAGATCATGGCAGATACATTTGTGAATCATTAAATGTGTGACTCTGATTATTTGTTTGATAATGTTGAGGAGCTTTCAAGAAAATTTAATAGAGCTTAACAAGAGAATTCATCTTTAAGAAGAAAATTAGAAAAAGGGAAACATATATTTCAAAATATTAAAGATAGTTCTATTTCCTAGAAAGAATTAGATATTTTTATAATGACTTATTGGATGAAGTTGAAAAATTAAAATATAATGTTTTGTTGATATCATATAAGAAATAATTGAAATATTTAATGGAGCTATAGTTTGCAATTGACAGAGGAAGTCAAGAAAGTACATCAGGTTCTCCACCTAATTTGATCAAGATATTCCAACACATTATTACTGTAATTAGGAATGTGAATGAAAGGTTGTACGATTTACAATGTAATATCTATAATTCTTCATTACTTAAGGATACTCAAAATCATCATGTTGAGTAGATAACCTCAGGTGAATTAGGTATTCAAGAATTGTTGAATAGATTCACTGAGAAGCTCAATTAGTTTATGGAGAAGGAAGAATTATTACATGAGTTGTTCAGAGCGAACCTCATTTAAGATATTCATTGGACTCGGGCAAGAAGGGACTTGATAATTCAGCTGTGATATGGTATTATGAATATATTATGGTTATATTTGGCAGAGTTAAAGGGTGTTATTCAGAAACAATGAGATTCTTTTTTTCAAACCATAAGCTCAACATCCTTGATTCATTTTCATTAATGTAATTGTATCCTGTTTTCTCAAAGAAATTTCTTATTTATCATATTTTATGGGTTTTTACTTTGTTTATTTCTATGTTAGACAACTTAAAAATCCCGATTCTTTATTGATAAAAAGTATATCACAACATTTTCTTAAAAGATCTGTGCTACATTAAATGTGCTATATTCCATATTCTATAATATTTTTTAATATTGAAATAAGGTGGATAAATTTGGATAAACACAAAAAATTTAAAAGGAAGAGAACGTTGTTTTAATATAGACATTTGTGGGAGATATTATTAAATAGAGAACCATTGAAGATGAATTTGAATAAACCATTATTTTATATATTCAAAGAGGTATTTGGACATAAAATTTAAATGTTGTTTTTAACCATTCAAATTTATATATTACATGTAAATACTTTTATGGGTTTTCGATCATCTGAATGGGGGATATTGTTAATAATTTTTTGTTTCAACAAAAATCCATATTTTTATGATGATTTTGAAGTTCAAAAATACACTTATTTGTTATTCGAATGATTGTACTTTAGTATATTCTAAAAAATTAATATTCTTTATATTCCCATTTTAGGAATAATAATAAAGCATATGGTTCATGGGAAATATTGTTTTGAGGGTTAAGAAAGCAATTTAGCATGTTCTGGAAACACTATTCATATAGTATGTAAGAGAATGTGGCATATGAATTATATTATACATTTTTTATGGGAGTTCCGAAAAATATTGTTATGAACCTTATGTTGATAGAAAAGTATGGTAAAATAAATATACATTTGGAAGGAACCTTGTGTTTTTTATATCAGAAAATTATGGATGAGGAACCCTACATATGTATGAAACCTTACATTTTCTTCACAAAAGTATGGATCATAATCCGTACTTTTGTAATTAACCTTATGGTTTATCAACATGTATGGATCATATACCATACATTCTGAAAAAATAAAAGTATGGATCATATAACATACATTTTAAATTCTATGAAAAAAAGTGTGGATCATCAACATTACATTTGTAATCAATATTACATTTAGAACCCTGTATTTTACTTCTTAAAAGTGTCAGATTTTTGAATTTGTGACATTATTGTATGATGATCTTTTGCGGAATAGCGGGTTGATTTAAAGCTCTATTGAAATCCTACTTTTAATGAACATCTTTTACTGATTTAAATATATTTATATGTGATTCAAATGATCAATTTAATAGGATTATATCCTGATGATTATTATGGGATGTTATGACTGGTATGTTTTCAAATATTTTAATATTGCTATTTAAAAGGCGATCGTTGTGGACATGAATTTTATTATGCAAGTAATATTTCATATTATATTTATTCTTTTTCATTTGAATTTGAAAAATAGTGATGTAGAAAATATATCTCTTGGATTCATAGTGATTACAATATTCAAATCTGGAGATATTCATGTTTCAAAAAAATAGAGATACACTGATACTTTCGAACGATCTTTTACAGATATGCTGCTACAAATAATCATCATATTCTGTTTTATATCAAAATGAGAAACGTAAAAGATTTACCTATTTTACATTTAAGATCAATTGTATGTCTACTACTGATATGTTGTTGATTTCTTTTTAACATCAAATTGAAAATGGATCGATTTAGAACTTCTCTTACTTGGAGAATATCCTTTCTGAAGATGATGATCCATCTTCTATCAGTTTTGTACTGCTAAAAATGTGAAGAATAAATCGAATGTATTTTAAAACATATACTCTTTTATTTTGAGTACCAGATTCTCATTATAATCTGTTTTGACCAGTTCTCTGTTTAGAACCGGAAGACTCAGTATTAGTCTTAGGTTGTAAAGGTGTCCACATCCTGCACTCAGTTTTTGATGGTCTTTTGAAAAGATGATCAAATATTGAAAATTACCAAGTTCATGGAGAAGAGTATTGTTGGAGTGGACTAGGTTATCATCGTTCCCTGAACAACTGTAAATAATTTCATCCAGATATCTGTTTATATCTGCAATATAAACAATCTAATAAAGACAAAAGGAAAGAATTGATTTTCTTCAAAATTTCTCAAAGAAGTTTTAAATGACACAATTCACTTCAATCTTGTGTATATTTCATATAACATGATCCAACAATTATAAGTTTGAAAATTATGTTATTAAATAATTATAATAAGTATAAATTTATTATATATGAGATTTTACATATTTATATACAAGATGAACCTGGTATAATGGTTTATTTCACAATCTCATTAATATTAGGGATTGTTTATGTTTATATCTATGTTCGGGAATATTTCTCTTCAAAATAAAATATTTTTCAAAAAATAAAATTTTTTTTACCCTTATCCTATGATTTTTAAAATAGATTTTTATAGATGTTTTTATTTTTTTTAAATATATTGAATAGAATATTTTTTTTGTTTTACAAATGGGGTTTTTTGTGACTTTAAAAACAACAATACCAAAGGAATGTTATTTTAAAATATATTGAATAATCAATTTTTTCCTCCATCACGAATAATCATTAAGTTAAATATTATGTTACATGTATAGAATGTTATTTTGATATAATTTTTTTCATTTGTAATTAAAATTATTTTAAAAATATATTACTGCAAAATGGAATGGTTTTTTCTTTCTCTAAAATTATTCCAAGTGATATTTCAATGTCATTTTCCAACTAAGATGGAATTATCCAATGTTTCTAATGATTTACTATGGAAATAATCCAATGATAACATCTTTATTATTTCACTATATGTATTATGTTTACGATGAATATATGAAATGTTTATGAAATCCATTTTTTTATAGGTTATGTTAGAATGAAATTTGTATGAAACATATTTATTTTCTCGGGCTTATGTTATGAAGAAATTATTATGAATCCTATTTATTTTCATGATTTTAATATAATTATTTAATTATGATATTTTGGCACACATATGTATGGTTTTCATTATGTTTCATGTGGGACCTATATCCCCATTCAATGCATTAGGTAAGGATTGTTATCTCCTGATTTAAATATGACTATAATGTTATGTAAATCCATTTTAGTAAGGGAATTTGTTCACAATGGTGGAATTTTTTTGATCAATTTACTAGGTTGATTGTATTTGGAGTGAACCCACTCCACTATGATAGTCAGGGAAATGATCATTAACTACTAAATAATTTATTTTCTATGTTTAAGTGTATTCCACAATTCCATGTCTTATGCTTATATTATAATCACATGGTTCATGATCATTGATTAATTTATAATTTATGAAATATAAACTGGCATGATTTATTTAATGAATTATTATTATTGTAACTCCATGAGATTATATGAAATACTTTTTTCAAATAAATTTAAATTTCATTGATTCTTTTCACTATAAAAAACACCGTGTTTTAATGAAACGAAACATACTACTAAAATATTTTTAATTAACATGATAGTTATCACCTAGCCATTGGAATGGATGGTATGTACATGATATAATAAATTATTGAAGTATATTATTCAAAAATATATATGAAATAAATTATTTATTGAAAAAATAATTTTAATTGAAAATAAAAATTATTTGAATACAAATGATATCATCTTTTGATAAAAATTTATTTATGTGTTGACAAATAGTTCACTTTAATAAATTTAAAAAATAACTTTTTATGAATTATTTTAATTAAATTAATATACAATATATTCAATAATTTTTTTAACATTCATCTTATGTGATTTCAAAACTAGAGATAAGAATAAATCGAATTAAATGCATAAAAACTATGTTGTTCTAAAGAGTAGTTTTGTCGCTTTTTAGGCTCTTATTTTAAATATAATTTTTTTTCCATTTTTAGGAAATTTCTTTGAAAAAATGAACTTTATTTCTGAAATTTTCATCTCAAAATTATCATATATTGAATTATTGAAAATTTAAAAAATGATAAAATTTTCTGTAACTTGTGAAAAATAGAGGTTTTTATTAAAAAAGTTTTATTCTCATTCAATTAATTTATAAAAATTTCTAATATAATATATTTTAAATAGATAAATTAGTTAAATTATATATATATATATATCCAATTTGGGTTATTGGAATCAATTTCATATTAAATTTTTAGATAATAACTTTTTAAATATTTGAAAATATTCTCATTGGAAAAGTCACTTTTTCATCACATATATGAGAATAATTTTATATTAAAATTTACCAATTATGTAAAACGAAACTGTAAAAATGTATTCAATATTTTTAATAATAATTATTTTTATTATATAATATTTTCAACTTAATTTTTTAACATATTGAATAGTAAAATAAAAAATAATATATTACCACATTTAAGGTTAAAACTGGTTTAACTAGGCATTAGCTAAATATATAATGGTTAAAATTTCCAATATACATTAAAAATGATGATTTGATTGAATTATTAAAACCTTATAAACTTTAATTTTGGATAATGGTCCATTTATGATCCTTGTGGCTTGAGAAAATTATGGGTACACATTTGTTGTTTTTAAAAAATTATAAATATGCCACTCACCTCACTCGTAAAAGGCCACCCATATCATATCCTATTCAAATATAAAAAAACAATTAGTTCATAAAATCCCTAAAAAATTAATTCCATACATCCCAACCCGCATATTATAGGTCGTTTTGAGATCATAAGGCCAGTCAATGAAGGATTCAAGTTAAACCTAAAGTCTTTGTCCAAAGAAGAGGTAAATTTTTTAGATATGATTTTTTTACATCTTCTCCAAACACTATGAAATATTAATCAAATATGATAAAATAATAATCACATTATCTATAATATATTGACATGTTATTATGCTAATTTGATAACCTATGACTATATACATTTTTTCAAATGGGATAAGAAGTCATCATTCATGTGTATGCTAGACTACCGGCTCAGAAAACTGATGTTATTCATTTTACATCACAAAATATCACATATATTTATATTTATTTACTTAATGTTTATATAATATATTTATTATATCATTATAATTATTTTAAATAAAATATCACATATACTGTCACACCTTTCAACCCATTAGAAAACAATAATGTTTCTCGTGTCCATGATGACATATCATCTAAAAAATTGTTGTGTCATGTTATTACTTTTTGTTTTACTTAGATGGTAATATGGATATATTAAATGAATATATATGAAACATTTAACATTATTATTATTAATGAAATATAATATCGCATTTACCCTCTTACCTTATAACTTGTTGAAAAATAATAATGTTGCTCGTGTGTACGGTGGACTATAGCATCGTTAACTAAGGTGATTGATTTTTCATATCTATTTTACATAGTTGTTAATAAAGATATATTAAATTAATATATATGATTATTATTAAATAAATAAAATTATAGAACTATGAAATCATATATACAAGTATTAGTTACATTTTTTGGGGACACGATAACATTGTTATTATGTACGCCTGACTACAACCTTGCAAAGTGATGTGATTTTGTTTTCACGAACTCTTGGAAATAATGTTAATTATAAGATATTTAATGAATATATTTGATATATATGAAAATAAATGATTTGGGAATAGAAATATATTATTTAATTTAATAAGGTGTATACTGATCCCCTATGACATGTAATATCATGAATTTATATATTCCCATGATATATCAATATAAAATTAATATTATTCCATCATGGTTAATATGATTCATTACTAACAATGTGGTAATGTTTTCATGAAAAAATATCATCAGTTATCAGGATTTTTAAGTATATCTTAAGATATATCTATCAAGAAACTCATTAAGTTTCATCTCATCTAGTAATTTCTTTAAAATACATGTTTACCATTCATTTTCAACTAATTAGGCACTTATATATCCAAATGATTTTTTTTATGAAATATCTTATTTATTTCACTCTTTGTCTGAAAAAACTTTTTTATTTCATGTCTATGTTTTCTAAAAATGTTTTAAAAAATTATTTAATTCCCTCAAGAATTGTTTAATATGAATTTTACCCACATTTTACATTTTTTTAAAAGTAATAAAAAGAACACCGTTTTCATTCTCAAAATTGTGACATTATATGGATTGTATCAAACATCCCATGGAAATAGTTTTATAACATGTAAAAATTTACCCACCATTATAAAAAGTCTATTTATTAAATATTTCATTCATTTTTTAAAAAGGATATAGAAACTCTTTTAAATTTTAAAAAAATCAATGTTGAAAGGATATTTTCCACACTAAATGTTTAATTTTTTTTAAAAAAATTCTTTTATAAGATAAAAATGTTTTTTTGAATGAACAAATATTTTCAAATGTTTTTATGTATTAAAAAGTGTTTTTAAAATTAAAAATGATATTCTCCTTGGGTAATTTTTTTAATTTTCATTAAATATTACTATATAAGATTCCTATAATATATTCAAAGAAAAAAAAATTGAAATTTTTTTATGTTTTAAAAGTTGTTGTCATTGTGGAAAGGCTATTTTCATCAAGAAATGTTCCAAGTGATATTTTGAAATAATTTTCTACATTAGATTATATCCTTTGATGTTAATATTTATTTACTATGGATAGGATTCAAGGATTACATTCTTATTATTTCATTGAATGGTTTATTTTAATAATGTAGAGATGTTTAAAAACCCCATTTCATTTGCACAATTTTTGTTACGATGAAGTGTTTTATTAAAACCATATCTTTCCATGGGTTCAGATATGATGAATTATTTATAAATCCCAATTCTTTTAATGGGATTTGATATGATAAATGTTTCGTTAATCCCATTTATTTTCATGGATTCTTATATGATGAATAATCTATACCCTTGATCCACACATTTATATGTTTTTAATTATGTTGTAGAATTTACATTATAACCACAAATGGTGGTAAATTGTAAAAAAATATGGTTGGGACATATGTCAACGTATAATGAATTTATTAATGATTAATGTTAGATTAGCTAAAATGGCACATGGGAGATTATCAAAATCATGAAATAAGGTACATGGGTTGTTAGTCCTTGCCTAAAAGTGGTTGTATAAGTGGTTATCAGAAGCCAGAAGTAGGTACATGAGTTGTTATCCCAAGCACAACATAATAATATTTCCGTAGAGGGTAGACTGGACATAATATTTTCATAGATTATTTTTATATCAAAAATCAATGTATTATGACCATTTTATGATCTTATGGATCATTTTGTTTGATTCCATTCTGATTCTTGTCTTATGAACGCCCATGATTTCTACCACAGCTCATGTTTATGATCTATGATATGTTGTGTATTGTTTCCAAAATTCATTCTCATATAATTATAAGAATATTATCATGTTATACTCATATATAATTTGTTTTCCAATACTAGGAATTTGGGATAACCCTTTCCCATGTTTCTATTCACAAGATTATCAATAAAAAATTTAGGTAGAATATATTATTGAATATTAGAAAAAGGAGAATAAATTTATGGGTTATGATTAAGATATTTCAATAAATAAGAATATTTTGTAACAAGTATCCAATGGAACAAAACCATTATGGTTATCATGAGTGTATCTGGGAAATGTTTTTAATATTAATATAAAAATATTTTATATTTCTTTATGTGATGATTGAATCTCTTTTGTTGTTTTTAATGGATCGTATTAGTTGAACATTGAATACTGGGACGATAAAACATTAGTGTGATACCTAGGGATATACATAAGGATATTATTGGGGATACATCTTGGGATATTTCTATGGACAAATATATAGAAAATTATAAGATCATGAAAATATCCTTCTATTTTGATGATGGATGGGGCATGTGGTTTCTGTGAAAATAATATCTTTCTAGATACAAAAATTTTATATGGCTCTATAAATGATGTACCAAATTGTAAAAAAAATTAAAAGGATATATTGAGCTAGACTTGGGTTTCACATAGTGCATGAAAATTGTCCATAAAGCCCTCTTGGGTTGACACTCTTAGAAGATATTTCTTAGAAATTCTCAAACCCACTATGAATTTTCATGACATACTTGAATAATTACGTTGAATCACATAGGATTACCCTATGGTTTTATTACTATGAAATATAGTGTTATGATATAGTCATCCTATAAATTATTAAAATTATTATGTTGTTTTCCCCATATTAATACTCTTTCTCAGACTATTATTTTTGGTTTTAGTCAATGAAGGTAACCAAAATGTACTAGGTTAACATTGAAGGTTTTGGATAATTTGCTGATGTGAAATCAAATGGGATGATGGCAGGAGTGAAGAGTTTTTTGATTATGCATAATTAGTTATCATAATATATGATTAAGAACATTTACCTTAACCAACTCTTGGTCTCACCAATAAAGACAACAATGGAGTTCACTAAGAGCTTGGGTAGGGGATACCATGATGGAGTAAATATTTTTTTTCATATATGTCCCAAATTTTGGAAGAAGCATTCAACGGAATGACTCAAAGGAATTAGAAGATGTTTTATGGGTGGAGAATAATTGAATAGAGTAATCAAATTTCAATGGAAAATGAACTGGTAAATTATGGAAATGGATGTGAAAATTCATATCACTAAAGTATTATCAATGGATGAATGCTTTAAATGAAAAAATATGGTCATAACTAAAATCGATGTTATAGAGGGAAAACTCATGAATAGAGTCATCACGGTGGTATGAGTAATAGTTATATGGCTGATGAAGAAGATACCACAAATGATATTTGAAAGGAAATAGTTCATAATTATTTATGAATGAAGTATTATGAATTAAGTACTTATGTGTTGTAATTTTAGAATTATTTTTTAGAGGTATATTTATAAATTCAGTTTTGGTTAAAAGAATAATTATACTTTTAGGGATTTTTTTAATTTGGGAATAATATATATCTTCATGAATATTTAATGTAAGAGTTAATGATACTATAATGGGTATATGTGTTTAAGTTTTCTCATGATTTGAAATTCTTAGACACCCATTTTGAGGTTTTTTGTAACGGTATTTTATCATGATTAAATACATTTTGGGAGTCATTTATGATAGTATAAACCATAGGCTTTGTATATGTTTTTGTGAAATATTTTTTTAATGATTAACATCATTAAATATTGGGGGAATAAAATTAAACTTTTTGGTAACCCTTATGGTTTATATTACCATAGATATTGAGGCAAACATGGTATATTGAAATATGGTTATTATAAAAATATTGTTTTGGAAAAATAATAACCAACATGTCGGTGGATACCTCTCACATCCTATGTAATTATAGAATATGGAATTATCATACATATTAATATTAATGAAATAGATAATAATTTTACATTAATTGGGATTAAATGTTCGATAGCATACTCGATAGACAATAATGAGTTCCTATGAAATCCTACATTGCACAAAAGTCTGAGTTATATTAAAAACTAATATATTATTATTATTATTATTATTTTAAATGCTTTTTTTCACCTAGTTTTTTTATTATAAATAATGAAAAGAACTAATTATATTTTGTTTACGCATGTTTTTTAAATATTTTTTAATGCCCGGACACAAGAGGGATGGAGTCAATGCATTATTTTAATTCATTGGCATGATTACAAGGAATATTTTCCCTAAGGACCGATCATTTTAGCTGTCTTGAAAAATAGATTGCATACATGAAAATTAAATTATAATTTATAACATATAACATAACATATATAATCCTTTGAGAACACCATTATTACCCTATCTTAACCCGGAATATAATTCATAAAACACTCTTATCATATTTGGAGAAGAAATTATAAGAAATGGGTGAGCTCAAAGGCATAGTAAGGATAAAAAATATAGAAGAATCAATCATAAATAAGAATAAGCTTTTATCGAAATGGATAAAACTGAAACACAAGCCATTTAAATATAATCTTCATCATTATATAGCATGAGTAAATCAAATAATTCCACTTATAATTTCTCATTGGTATTCTACTTTTCTAACAATCACAATTCAATATCAACAACTAATTCATAATGAGGGAATCATAATTCCATATATCTGAATAATAATGTCGATGCCTCAACAAAGACATCTAAAAATATATTCTTATGACCTCAGCCAAAGCCATAAATAAAAAATAAATGGAAAAGGACACGAACAAGTACATTTCTATTTTTTCACATGAGACCTAACTAGGCATCAAATGGATGTATTGGGCCCCACCCATCACTTATTATGTTAAATGGATTTCTCTTATGGAAAGGGTGATCATAGAAAAAACAATCATATTAAAATTAGAAAACAAATGTTAATAACTTATCTATAAACAATTAATGGTATAAAAATAGAACATCCATAGTCAAAAAAAATTACAACTCATTCAATAAAATATTGAAGATTGTATTGTAGTAAATCAACCTCAATCAAGTATAAAATTCCATAAATGATTCTAACATATATAAAAATAATCCATAAAACTATTTGAGGGATATATCCAATTTTTTAAATCATTTAAAAGACACCAAATTTATAAAATATTTCATTTATATGGTATACTTGAATCAATTTATCCCAAACTAAATTAAAAGTTTTGATAGGAATTTTCATTTTAAAACAATCTTGTCAATGTAAATAAATCCTTAAAATAATATTGAAAATATGTTCATTTATTAAAAATATTTGGAAAAATAAATCTTTAAAATGTTTAAAATGATGTTCTCGCTAAATAGTACCTTCCATAAATCAAAAAATATTACTTTTGAAGACATTTATATGAATCATAATCATTGAGGAAAAATATTTCCCACGAAATACATATACGTATACAATCTCAGATATTAATGAGATTAACGATTTAACCATTACCATAGGTCCAATACACTTCGTAGGTGTCTTAAACTCCTATAAAATACATTTAAACATATTATTAACATATAAAATATTTCTAATAATATTTATTTTATCATATATAATTCTTTTCTGACATTATAAAACCAGTTTATTAACAATTCCAAGTTAATGCAACATTTTGGGTACTAATTGCTTTGTTTATCAAACATGTTTTGTCTTGTTATTCTTGATAATATTTTGTAGATTGTGATTTAAATACTTCCGGAATGTATAATATTATTCTTATATCATATATAGTCATAATATAAATATATATAATATAAATATATAAGAAATGGAAGACACCATTAATGGAGACGGTAGGATGTACGTACGCATGAACGTCGTTTCTATTTTCTTATCGTATTGAATAAAAGTAAGTGAATCACATATATGTAAATAAATATGCACACAATATATATTTTTTTTTATTCCAATAGGATTATTATGTAATATATTTCATAATTATGGATAAGAGTTTTTGAAAATCAATATTCGATCGTCGACATGGAAGATGAGTCTCATCGCATTTTGGAGATGGTAATCTGTACGTATGCACGAGCGACAATAACATTTCCTTAATGGTTAAATGATATAGAATTGTTTGGAATATTAATTTTACATAAATAATATCAAGTTATATTTTTTATTTAAGTCATTTTTATTCATCATCATACCCATCGAAATAAAGTATAGATGAAAAACAGTTTACACCACCGCATGGAGATGGTAAGGTGTAGAGACGCCTTCTTGGTGATGTTTTTTTATAGGATGGGTAAGAGGAGGAATATGGTTTTCCCATAATCATAAAAACCTTTCATCGTATATTATATTATGGAGTTATTATTTTAGTATTTTAACATATTCGGAAGAGGAAGTAGAAGAAGAAAATACCTTTAAAAGGAGGGATAAAACGATTACATCTTCTTCGAGTGTCTCTTGTTGATTTCCCAAAAGACTCTATATGTGGGTTTTATACCCTAATGATAGCCTCTGGGATGAACTAAGGGATGATGGGAGTATATTCTATTAAGGTATGGCTTAGAAAAATGGCTTTGGAGGCATGAATTAAAGATAAGGAAAAGTTCACTTTTATATGTGAGGTGAGGGGTACTTAAGGAAAAACAAGAAAATATTAATTTATTTTATAATTATTTTCAGTTTATAATAGGTGAAAATTTATTTAATTTGATTATGAGATGATGATGTGTACAAATCCTCTCATCTAATTGGTTTTAGAAAAAATTATGTCAACAAAATAACCTTATCATTTTGATTTAACCCTTAGTCAAGTATGTTAACTCTTACCATGTATTATAATATTTTTATTCTATATGTTTAATATATATACAATAAAATGCCATGCTAACCTTGACAAGATAATTAATGTAATATTTAACACTATATATGCATGTTTTCTGAATCTATTATTTATATGACTATTATATAATTTAATACAAAATTATTTGTTTTAAAATCTCATTTCTGTCAATTTTGAAACTATTTAGTTATTTATTTTTGCTAAAGTCATAAATACTAGATCCTTCAAAAACAAATTCCTTAAATATTATATAAAATGTCATATTCATCAATAAAATTCAATTATGACATAAAAATTTTAATATTACATTTATTTTAATATTTATAATTTCATTTATTTGATTCTTCCAATATTACGGCAGATAATGCATCATTATTTTGTCATAAATACATTTAATTATTTAATGTATAAATGTTAAAAATAAAATACCATGATGTAATAAGTATTTTTATCTTTATAATTAATATTTATAGTTTAATATATCCCTTACATAACTAGAATTAAAATTTTTTTAGTAATAAGATACATGTTTATGTAATATATCCCTTTACATTAAATTAAATATTATAACTCATCATATTCACACCCATGTGGATCCATGGGGTCCTAATATCGACCTAAGAATGATAATGAAAATATATATTTCATCCAATTGTTTTAGTACACGTTTTATGGTTGTTTTATACGATTATAATTTTATTTTTAACCCTTATTTACCTAATTTACCATTTATCCATGGTAAATAAAAATAATTAAAACTGTTACTATTCATAATGTACCAAAATATAAGGTACCAATTTACACAATTATTTAATTTATGATTCTAAATATCGATCCATTTTGCCAAATTCAAAACACATAATTGGTAGAAAATAATTTATTATTAATTCACATTGTGAAAACCAGAAAGTAGACTTTTAAGAAGTTAAAACTATCAAAATATTGACACATGTTTTTTACAACTCAATGTGAAATTAATTCCAGTTACCAAAATTGGTTAAATGATATAAAATAATCCAATTAACCATTAAAACAAATTCAAAATATAATCTAAATATAAATATAATATAGATGAAAATTTAGTTTAGAAATAAAAGGTAGTGTTTTAACTAGTCATTAAAATATTTATGTAATAAAAAAACACCAAATATTAATCCAAACTAAATTTTAATGTTCCTATTTGTAAATAAGATTTTTTAGTCAAATAGATTAAATAAATTTGTCAAATATTGTATTTTAAAAGGGATCTATATTAAAACATAGAGAGACTGCAATTTTTTATAAATTCAACATTTAACTAAAAACATGATTTTTTTTCATTATATTATGTATAGGAAACACATAATATTATTGTCAAAATTATATGGGATATATAAAATTTAAAATGTGGTTATACTATTCAAAACATCTTTTTAAATGGCTAGTTTGATAAGTTGTGGAGTGCTCGAACTCAGTGTTGCATATAACAAAAGATATTGAATTATTAAGAAGTATACTATGAAAAATTGGATTGTTACATTATCCCCTTATTTAATAAATTACATCGTAAAAATTTAAATTATTAATGGGAATCTAGGGTTTCGAAATTTAAAAAAAAATACTTGAAATCCCACATAGAAATTTTGATTAATGAGACATCTATTTTAAAATAATGAATATAAAGAATGAAGCTTCCCACAAATAACACAACATAGGGTTACATGTAGAAAAACATAGGCATGAAAGAAAAATATAACTATAATGTTATGTTTAGGAGTGATAGAGAATATTATTAGGAGAATGTTAACAATATGAAATCAATAAATCTGGAATGATCCTAGGGACCATTTGATTCATAACGAATGAAATTATTAAGAAAACATTTTTGGCATTAAATATAATTTCTCTAATGTTATATAACATGAGAAGAAATATTTACATGATTTAATATAATATCACAAATGGTAATGCCTTGAATATTTTCTACTTCCTATCTTATTGAAGGGAATGACGTTGAATTTTTCATTCTAGATGTGTTGGAAGATCATGCGATCCATAAATAGAATGATAAGTCATTCCATCTCTCTCAAAAAAAGTGTCTGACCATGTTATCTCATATGAATAAGTCCACTTATAGAGATATAATACATTAATCTAAAAAAGCTTAATCTTCGGTATATCTAATATTATCAATAAATGGATAACCTTAAAATCATTCAAAAAACTAAATATCTAGAAATTTTTAAAGTGGTGAACCAAATAATTTTAGAATTTAGCTCCAATATCTTATAGGGATGTTCATACTTGTCACATTCCAAAAAGGTGAATACCTTCATCATGTCTTCTCTTGAGTCATTTTTACAACCTAAATTTTTAGATATCCTTATTGAAAACATACATGTTTCCTTATTCCAAAATATAGTGGAATATTCCTTGAATATAAAAAATTTGTACACATCATCCATGATGGAATAACCCTCTTATCTATAAATCAATAATTTTTTCTCAAGAAACTATAATCATTCAATTTACGTATTCAAATATCATATATTATTATCTGAACATCATTATCTTGAGATAAGGAACATATTAAGGGTTATTCTTTACATTAATCATATATTCTTCAAATATAACCATACCCTTAAATAAATTTTCCTGTCCATTATAACTATCCAACATGTTCATGAAAATACTTAATGAAAAACATAAACTAAATAGTCCTTATATAATTCAATATTCATAATTCTAGGATCCAAATACAAAAATAATTCAATCCTTCGAATATAATGATTGGAATGGAATAGGTCGTTTATTATTTTATAGATAGATTATTATGTTTGGGAATTGAGATGGGTAATGACCATGATTTCCACATGTGATAAATTGAACTATATAACAATTGATAACTCTATGACCATTTTTTCCTGCAGTGAAAACATCTTACCCACCATTTGAGGTATTCCTCAAGGTTCTTAATCCCTTCCTCTTGACTTGTAAAAAGCCGATTCTTCTTCCCTCTATGTTTCCTAAAATTTGAACATTTATAAACATTAATATTCCTCTTACAGAATGTGTTTGGAATGTCATCAAAGATCACCCTGTTAAGCATATATCATGATGACAGTTACGGCATAATCACAATATCTTTCTCTCCAGTCATTATCAAATTTTGTTGCTTCAAATAAGTAGATTTTCCATAAAACTCAATGTAAATAAAATTCCTTATAGTTTCCACCATTAACTAAGAATAGAAAGTACATGATGAGAAAATAATATCATTTAATGAAACCATGTAATCAAGGTAATGTACATTCAATCAACAATATTGAAGGTTTAATCCTAGATTATCCGCGGTCATTTCCAAAAATATAGGTGGTTATTTAATACTTATCCTGGAAGTTTATCTTAGGGTTATGATCCATAATATATTTTTTCTAAATCTATTTCCATGGTTATTTCAAAACATCCTCTTATACCATCTTCAACACATTGAACCAATAAGCATAAAGAAGTTTCATTATTTAAAAACATTGTTATGATTAGAAGGAATCATGTCCCAAAGGATTTTCAAGTTTTGTAGTTTTGGAAAATATATAACACACATGAACATTATATTAATATTTTCGAAATAAAACACATCATAGGTAATCGTTGAAAACTTCATTTTTCCCATAGCATAACCCTGTATATCAATCATTAAAAACTTCTTAGAATCCTGAAAAAAAACATAAGCGGTGAGCATAGAGGCTCAGAAAGGAAAAACAATGTTGTAGAAGCTATCATAAATAAGATTAAAATTTTATGTCATGGTTTAAAATTTAAACACAATCTATTTAAAAAAATATTTATAATAATTTGGAAATAATATGTCAAATAATTCAATTTTTAATTTCAATTGGATACACTAAAAGTTGATTAATCACATGAAATATCAATAACTAATCCCAAAATGATGGTGTGCACAATATTATAAATTTGAAATATATAGTCAAGGGCTCGACCATGACATCTAAAAATAAATGGTTATGGCCTCGGCCAAATAAATATATGAAAATTAATGTAAAATGCCTCATCCATGAAAATATCTTGATTGTATCATTAGACATACCGATGCATCGAGATGCTATAACAGGCCCTACACATAACTTATTATGTCCAATTAATTCCTCTAACTAAAGTTGTGAACATAACATCAACATTCAGAATTAAAATTTCATATTAAATGTTAATAAATATTCCCAAAACCATGAATGGTATAAATAAAACACATCCACAGTCAAACGTATCATAACACATTCAATAAAATATGGAAGATTGTGTTTTAATAAATTTTCCTCAATAAAGAATAAAATCCAATAAATGATATTCATAATGACTAAAATTATTAGTAAAACTCGTTGAGAGAAATATATTTTTTTTTCTTGAAATCATTTTAAATTCACATAATTTATAAATGATTTAATTTCAAAGTTATTCTTGAATCAAAGTTTCCCATACCACTTTTAATATTATTAATATAATTATAAATTTAAAATAATCACATCCATATAAATAAATCATTAAAATCATTTATGAAGGCATGGACAATAATTAAAAAGATTTAGAAAAATAAATCTTTGTACCCTTTAAAATGATGTTCTAGTTAAAGAGTCACATCCATAAAACCTAAAAATATTCCTTTTGAATAATGTTTTTTGAAACATGGACATGGATGGTAAATATGTCCTAGAAAATACTTGTACATTAACAATCATTAATATTAATGAGATTGATGAATTAACCATTACCTTAGGCATGATACTCTTAGTAAGTGTCTAAAACTCTAGTATAATGTTTTCAAATATATTATTAACTTATTTCAGAATCATAATAATAATTACGAAATCATATATGATTAATTTATGACTTTATATTACCCATTTATAAACAATTCAATGTTAATGCAGTATTTTGGGTAATAATCGCTTTGTTTATCTTAAATGTTTTGTCTTTTTTATTCTAGATCATACAACATAGATGATGATTTACATAATTCCATAATGTATAATACGATTTATATATCAAATAACATAGATGATGAAACAACACATCGTTATTTAGGAGATTGTCAAATCCTAGCCATTGAACTTAAATTTTGCACTTGTGTGTTTTGAATTGTGAAAATATAACCCACACGGTTGAGTTTAGGATGATTTTTAGATTTTGATAGAATTAACATAATTTTTGGTTAATATTCACATACCCTTATGAATAGTAACCTACCCTTATGAATAGATACTTACCCTTCTGAATAGTCATATGTCTCTTAATAATTGTATCCAAACCTATGAATGTATAAATAAATTTAGGCTCCTTAAAAAAGAATATGATTATTTAAGTGTTTATATTTTTTGATTAAAGAATGATTTTAATTTAATATTTAATTAATAATATTTATAAATTTATTTTTAAAAAATTTACATCCTTTAGGGATGTTAAATGTCGAAAAATGGTTAGGGATAACTTTTGGTATTTTTCTGAAATACATGAAATTTTTATGATTAGTGAAATACCATAATTTAAAAAATAAGCTAAATACACTAATTTTAGGGTCATGTATGATGTTCTAATGATGTAAGACCAATTTATTCGGATTCACATGATACAATTACTATTCTTGGTCATGGAAGACTCAATATTCCCTGTCTTGTGGAGTAAAAATAAATTAATGAATATAATATAGAGAAATCCCCTCTCTCCTCCACTATATAAACCACCCCTCATCCCACCTATTTTTCCCTCACCACTCAAGCTTCATACCTTGCCTATATTATGATCAAATAACTACCTAACCTTAAAACCCACGTCAAATAGTTGATGGACTCACCAAAAGGCCTAAAACAAAGGAATTGTGTAGATTTTCAAAGTGTAGTACTCAATAGGTGAACCTCTCTTCCTTTTTCTTTCAATTCCTTTTTGAAGATACAATATTTTTGTCTCTATTCTAACCTATCCTTTTCCAAAATCAATGATAATTATAATACCATAAATGTACTGGATTTTAATTATGTTAATGGATATTTTATCATAATATCTATTTTCCTTTTCCTTTTATATTATAAATGAAAACACCATCCGAGATGTTTTAATTTATCACACTCAAGGAAGACTAGTTTTAAATTTTCATTTCTATATTCAAGACTCATCATGAAACCTTTTCAATGGTTGACCAAGAAAAAATATATGTATTTTATATTTTTTTAATACTCTATAATCCTTACACACTCATAATATGGAATAGTAATACAAAATATATTCATTGTGCACAGAACCACCATGCCAAATCCAAGCATTTATCATTAACTCATCGAATGAATCATCCTCATGGTATATAACATGAATAATTATAATATAATATATATCCCTTAAATTTCAATAGAACTACATATTAACAATAATTTATTTTTAACCACATTTCAAATGATCTTCCATTCATGAATACAAGTAAATGAATCATGAAAACCAAGGAAGAAAATGCTTCCAAAATAATAAAATTGAATCTATTAAACCCATAAATGTCCATTAATGAAGCTGATAATGGTATACCATATCAATTAAATGATGATGACGTTATAGAATTATTAATTAATTATTCTATATTTTATTATTCAGGTCATTTTGAACAATCATTAACATCATCGAGCATAAGGTAAGGGATCCTCTCTCTCACATTTGTTCATGAATTTTCCCTATGTTGTGTCAATTTATTTTTAAACATTAATGATAGGGTATGTTTTAGAACCTCCCCTATTCTTCACTTTTGTTATATAGATAATGGTATACCCCTTTACACCTCATTAATCCCTTTCAAGTACACCCATTACCATTCCATAATTTTTGTAAGTGTTTTTCTCATCACACCATCATTTCTATGAGATTTCTATTATTTGCCACTAATTTATAGAATGTGTTGTATGTGTACTTACATTTTTCATATAATATCATGATTATCATTATATTATTGGTATTAAATTATTCATTTTAATTTGTTATGATTTGGTCATATGATTTGACTGATTACATTATGGTAAGTAACTTTGTTACAATTTTCTATTTCATTGTGACTTACTTTGTATTGTGAACCTAATAATTCATATGTGGTGTACCTACATCACATTTGAGATCAAATTTCATTTGAAAATATAATTCTATGAAATATCCATATTCTCATATCATTTATATGATTATTTTTTAAGTCGTGTACCATTTTACATAGGGTATTTATTTTGAATGTTGTTTTAACTGTGGAAGTGTCGAAGAATTTGTAACCTCTATTCTATACGGATAATGTAAATTCATATATCTATTTTATTGAAACTATGTATAAATAATTCTTTGTAAATGCATTGATGGGTGGGGCCCACTATAGCCCCTCGATGCATCGACAGGTCTCATGTGAAAATCAGTTTGGCGACAAACCATTCGATTTTGTTTCCAAAAATTAGACAGTTTCTACCCACATAACTAAACTATTTTAATGGTATTATTGTATCATGTTCGAGATATAAGGCATACCATTAATAAGAATTATATTAATTCATTATTAGTTAATTATTATTCATGATGTTTTCACTATGAAAAAATCTATGGATTCAGTTTCATTCTCTGTTTATTAATGGAATGAATTCTTTCTTATATTCACCATGCCATGTTGATTATGTCAAATGTTTTATGATTCAATTCATATTGAATATGAATACTCTATTTGTAACCCTTACTTAGTTTTTGAACTCCCCCCTATTCATTGTTTTCCGTTAACAGGTGATAAATAGGAGATCATTTATTGAGTTCTGAGGGATGTAGTTTTTAGTTTTTGTTATGTATTGTATTTTGTAACCTTTCTCAATGTAATTTGAGTTACAATTATGTATCTATTTTTTTCCAGACTACTAAAATGATCATTCCTTTATGATTTTCATTCTTTTTAACCATTCCAATTTAAATATTAATACACTGGATCTGTTCTAGAGGGGTCGGGATGTTACAGTTTGTATAAAAAGAAGTTTAGAAGAAAACAAGGAAATTAGAGTATGAAATGTATAGTAGGGAACAAATCCATAAGGTAGTATTTGAGGATAAATGAACAATAATGTCCTGGTATTTTTGTAAGGAATATATTATATGACTCTTTATAGAAAATACACCCCTCTCTAGATACAATCAGGTAGTGGTGGCTCTGGCACAGATGTACCTAGAATTGAAACCTCCGACAAGGAGTTTTAGGCTTGACCAGGGGTACCCTAGTACACGACAACATTCCTTGCTTCACACTTGGTTATGACACTCCTAGGTGATATTCTTAGTATAATTCATTTTTTACAAGCCATTATGAAGGATTGGAATGTAAATTATTCCTCAAATAAACCATTTTCTGATTATAGGAATGGTCATGCGTAGGATCTCAATTTATGATAACTATTTTGTTATGTTAAGGTTATACATTAAGATTCACACACAAATATAGTGTGTGCTATTATTTAGAAATGTCATCTAATGGAAGATGGGTAATCAATGAACTTGGGAAATATAGGGATCTCCACACTGAGCACGTCAACATAGTCAATGTTGGAGTAGATTAGATCATGTCCATATTTGTAAAACAATCTTAGGTTGTAACGAATAACCATTCCACACCTATTTTGGATCGTTTCATGTGGTAGAAGCCCCCATCATTCAGCTAGACAACTAATCCAGTGGTTTCTAAGCAATGAATAATGTCCCTTGAAAAGATATTCAACAATTTTATGATGCAATAAAAATGAAAAGGTAGTACTGGTAGTATATTGTCTCAAGGGCGATGATGATAAATGGTTGTCCTTGATTCAAAATACCATGGAAGAATAAAAAATAGAATAAATGAAATGGAGGAAATTTATGGAAATATTCTTTGAAAAATATTTCCCTTGGGAGAAACGAATCGAAATGAAGAGGAAATTCATTATCTCAAAGGCAAGGGAAGAAGACGATGTTGTAGAGTATGTGGCTACCTTCACAAAACTATCCAGGTATACCATAGATTATATAAGAGATTCAGAAGACAAGATTGATCATTTCACTGAAGATCGTAATCCAAGTCATCAAAGGGCACTAGATTCTCAAACATTTTCATCATATGATGAAATTGGATCATGTTCTATAAAAAAGAGAAGTAATTTTCAAGATCAAATTTGTTCAATGGAATTCAATATAAGAAGTTGTACTCTAATAACCATGCAAAAGGAGATACACCAAAGAAGAACAATAAAATAATTAAATTCCCATTACGTAAGAGCTGATGAAAAATCATCTTGTGAAATTCTTGAATGGCATGGGAGGTTACTACATGTGTGGGGAAATGGGTCATCGATCTAATGAATGAAAGGGTAATAAATAATTCAATGATGTTCTATGGTAAAATTCTTTAGAGATGAGACACTATTCAAATGAGTGTCCTATGCACCATGGAAACTTGCCTCATAAAATGAAAAGAGAGAAAGGGAGAGTTTATGCGATTACAACCATTGAAGATGAAGTTCCTCATTATGAGGTGGCAAGCACATTAATTTTTTTCCAAACTAAGCCAATGAATTATGTGATTCTAGATCATCACATTCATTTATATCATCCCAGTTTTGCAGGAATATTGGACTTTTAAAATTTGATTTAATAAAGGAGTTATCAGTCAATAATCTTAATGGATGCATCATTGCAATAATGGAATGTAAACAAGTCACCCTCTGAACACATAAACGTTCTTTTGTAGTTAAAATTTTTATGAAACCAATGATTGAATTTTATATAATTCTCAGTATGAATTTGCAATCAAATTATGATGCTAAGATCAATTATAAGAAGAAGTAAGTTACCATTTTTTATAATGGTGTAGAATCACTTATATTTAGAGTAGAAACCTCACCACATGATTCTTATCTATATCCACCTCAGTAGATATACTATATACGATACTTGGAGTGGAAGATAAACTAATATATATGGGAGAGTAAATAAATCATCAAATTGAATATGTGCATATCATGCATGAATACATTTATATATTACTAGATGATCTACCTGGACTTCCTCTAGAGTGGTAAGTTGAGTTATCGATTGATTTAATTATTATTTCAAGACCTAGATCAGAACTCCCTATATAATTACCTCTAAGGAATTAGTGGAGATAAATAAACAACTAGATCAATTGAGTGAAAAGGTATTTATTCGACCTAGTGTTTCCCCATTGGGGGGCCTTGTCCTCTTTGTTAAGAAGAATGATGGATCCTTGAGGTTATGACTTGATTATAGGGAAATCAATGCTAGTTCAATAATGAATAAGTATCATCTACTCCGGATTGATGAATTATTTTATCCACTTCATGGACTTCAATACCTTTAAAAGATTTAACATCAATTTGGATATCATCATCTATGTGTGAGGATAGAATTTATTCCTCAGACAGCATTTTAAACCAGGTATGGGCATTATGAGTTTACAATGATTCATTTTGGACTATGTAGTGCACCCTCTGTTTTCATGGATTTTCTAAAAATATTTTTCAAGGAATATCTTGATAACTTTTTGGGGGATTCATCGATGATTTCCCAGTATACCTAAAATGCTATGATGACCAAGAGAATCACTTGTGAATTATTTGGAAATCGCTTTGAAGAAATGAATTACCTGTGATGTTTTGAAAGTGTGAATTTGGGCTTAAATATGTTTATTTTCTTGTACATATTTTCTCAATGGATGTAATATTAGTTTATCCTTCAAAGAGAAAGGCAATCAAAGAATGTCACATACCAGCAAACATAAATGAGGTACACAATTTTTTTGGCATAGTAGGATACTAACGACATATCATTTAGAATTCTTCCCGACTGGATAACCCACTAACAAATCTCACATCTAAAGGGGTTATGTTTGTATGGATGAAGTAACTTATATAATGAATTATTGAATGGAAAAGAGGACTAGTCAATGCTCTAATTTTGACTCTTCAATCTAGAAATGAGGGGTATCTGATATATAGCGATGCATCAATGAATGAATTGGGTTGAATCCTTATGAAAAAACAATAATGAATTTTCTTATGCATAAATATAGTAGAAGAGTCATGGTAAAAATTATCTGACTCATGATATTGAGTTAGAAGCCATAATATTTTCTCTGAAAACATGGATACATTATCTCTATGAAAATATATGTGAGATTTATATAGACCTCAAGAGTTTGAAATACATTTTCACCCAAAAAAAACACAAAATGAGGCAAATGATATTTCTCAAGTAACTCCATGATTATGATTGTTCAATACACTACGACCCGGGAAAGGAAATTATGGTGGTAGATGCATTAGTCAGGAAAGTTCACAGAATCCTTACCCAAATGAGGATTAAAAGAGATATTATTTTTATTGATCTACTAAAGATAGATATGGGAATTGTTAATGTAGGGGAAACAACTTTCCTCTTTCAAATGATTACTAAACTATATTTATTAAAAAGGATAAAAAGTTCTCAATCTGATGATGATAATCTCCATAAGAAAATTAATGTTGTCATGGATAGGAGATTGATAGACATTGTGTTTGATGAAGGAGTTCTGAAATTTGGGAAGAGGCTATTAATTTCATCAGTACCTGATCTAAAATTGGAACTATTAGATCATGATCATAGGTTAAATTTATCTACACACTTGGGGTGCACAATGATGTATAGAGATATGAAGGAATATTTTTTGTGGGATAATTTTATAGGGGAAATTGCTGACTACGTGTCAAGTTGTCTAGTTTGTCCACAAGTGAAGGTAGAGAGACAACATACCAAAGGTGTAATGAAACCTATACCTATTCCTATGTGGATTTGGGATAACATTATGATGGATATTTTTATAGGACTAATGAGGACACCTAGAAGTAGTGATATTATATGGGTAATTTTTTATTGTCTCACAAAATCAGCACATTTATTTTCTATAAGAGATTATTTTCCACTTGACCACTTAGAAAGACATTATATTAATTAATTATAATGCATCATTGTAAAACTCTATCAATTGTGTCCAATCGAGATCCCTGGTTTACATTAAAATTCAGGATATGTTTCTATAAGGCTTTGGATACTGTGCTTCATATGAGTACTACTTACCACCCTCAAATCGATGGACCATCTAAAAGGACTATTCAAACTCTGGAAGATAAGATGAGATTATGCTCTCTTGAATTTCAAGGTATGTGGGATCAATACATACCTTTGGTGGAACTTTCCCAAAACAATAGTTCCCATTCAAGTATTCAAATCGCCCCATATGAAGTGTTATATGGAAAAATATGTCGAACTTCTACATGATGGAATGAAGTTGGTGAGAGTAAATATATAGGTCTAGAACATATTGAAGAGACTGTGACAAAAGTAAAGACAATTCAATCCCATATTAATGTACCCCAAAGTGGGCAGGATATTTATGTCGACTACCAGAGAAAGGATTTCGAATTACATGTGGGATATCATGTCTTTCTGAATGAATCTCCTTGGAAGGGTGTATTATGGTTCGGTAATAAAGGGAAACTATGCCCCAAGTACATCAGGGCATTTTTAATTATTGAAAGAATCATAGAAATATATTACCATTTAGTAATGCTTCCAAGTCTCCCCAAAGATCATGATGTTTTCCATGTGTCATTATTAGAAAAATACATGCTAGGCCCAATGTATATGCTAACATATGAAGAAATAGAACTAGAACATGATTTTTTTCATTCTATGAATAACCTATATGGATCCCTGACACAAGAGACCATATATAAAGAAATAAGACAACTCATCTATTAAATATTCTTTGGAAAAACCATAATATAGAGGAAGAATCTTGGGAACATGAGGACGTTATGATGAAGAACCGCCTACATCTATTTGGTGGGATTTTTAAATGAAAAAAATTTTGAGGATGAAAAATATGAAGGAGAGAATAATGTAGCACCCCGAACATTTTATGGTATCTTTCTCTCAAATACATTCGAGTCATAGCCTATATTCATAAAACACAATGTTTCATTGAAATAACACTTGGTTATTTAGGAGACAGTCATAGCCATGCCATTGACCTTAAATTTTCCATTTTTGTGTTTTTAAATTTAAAAATATGACATACACATTAGTGTTCAGGATGATATTTAGAGACTGATAGAATTAACATAATATTTGGTGAATAGTAACATACCCTTATAAATAGTAACATAACCCTATGAATAGTAACTTACCCTTGTAAATAGTAATATTAATCTTATGAAAGGTTTCCACACCTATGAATGTATAAATAAATTTTGGAACCATAAAAAATAAGGCGAATATTTTAAGTGTTTATATTTTTCGATTAAATAATGATTTTAATTAAATGTTTAATTAATCAAATGATAAAACTGCTATTCTTGGTCTTGAAAGACTCATTATTCCTTGTCTTGTGGAGAAATTATAAATTAATGAATATAATATCGATAAATCCCATCTCCCCTCCATATATAGACCACCCCTCGACCCCTCTTCCTCTCACACCACTCAAGATTCAACCCTTGCCAAAATTCGTTCCAAATAGTTCACTAATTTTATCCCCCACATCAAATACCTTCTGGTCTCACCAACAGTGGAAGAAAAAGGCATTATGGAGTTTCTCAAAGAGGAGAACTCAATAGATGGACCACTCTTCCTTTTTCATTAAATTCCATTTATAAGTTCCATTATTTTGTTCTCTATTCTTGCCTCACGTGATCCAAATGCCATGAGAATTCATGTACCATACATTGAGAAAATATTTTGTGAATAGATTTGTTTCATATCTTCCTTATTTTCTATGAAAATTCATTATTTTAAATTTTATTTAACAAGAGACATTATTTTGAGACAATATTTGGTTAATCAATACCCATTCGGACATATAAATGTTCATTATCTACTGATATCATCGCCAACCCATGATTGAATTTGATATAATCCTCAATATGGATTTTATTTCGGACCATGATGTGGAACATTATTGTAAGAATAAAGAGGATACACTTTTTTATGATGATAAGGATTGCCTTATAATTAGAGAAGAAACATCACATACTGATTTTTATCTAGATCCAGCCCTAGTAGCTTGGTTAAAATCAATTATCGGGGAGTAAGATAATGAAATAACTATGGTTGAGGAATAGTATGTTAAAATAGAGGATGTAGCTATTGTGAAATAATATGTTGATTTTGTTCCAGAGGATTCAACTGGACATCCTCCAGAGCAAATTTTTTTGTTTTCCAATGATTTAATTTCTGTTTCGAGGCCCATATCGAAGACCCCTTATAGAATGTCCAATGTGGAATTAGTGGAACAAAAAAACAACAAGATGAATTGAATAATAAAGCATTTATTCTACATAGTGTTTCTCCACAGTGATCCCCGGACCTTTTTGTTCAGAAGAAATACGTATCTATGATGTTGTGCATTGAATACGTATAGATCAATGTTATAAAAATAATGAACAATTATTCTCTACACATCTTTAATGAATTATTTTACCAACTTCATATAGCTCCATATTTTTCAATGATTGACCTTAGATAGGGGTATCATCATTTGTTATTGAAGAAGGAAGACATTCCAAAGACAGCATTTCGAACTTGTTACGAGCATTAAAAGTTTAAAGTAATGCCTTTTGCACTGACTAATGCTCCATCTGTTTTCATGGATCTAATGAACATAATTTTCAAGGAATATTTTGATGACTTTTTAGTGTTATTTATTGATGATATCTTGGTATACTGTAAAAGCTATCAAGATCATGAAAATAACTTTCACACCATTCTGAAAGCCCTCAAAAAAAATGAATTATACGAAAAGTTTATCAAGTATGAATTATCGATTCTAGATATTTCTTTTCTTGTCCATATTGTATCTATGTATGGAATCTGTGTTGATCATTCAAAGACTGTAGCATATCAAAGAATGTCCAGAACAGACGAGTATAACTGAGGTATTGAGTTTTATTGGTTTAGCAAGTTTTTATCAGCATTTTATCGAGAATTTTCTCGATTGGCTAACTCACTAACCAAGCTCACACGTAAAGGGGTTAAATTTGATTGGCCAAAAGAGTGTGAAGAATGTTATGATGTAATGAATAGAAGATTTTTCAATTATCCTGTATTGACTCTAGCATAAGGGAATGATGGGTTTGTTATTTCTAGTCATGCTTCCTAGAAAAGACATGGTTGTGTCATTATACAGGACGATAGAATTATTGATTATTCATCACGACAGCTAAAAATTCATGAACAACACTATCCGACTCATTATATTGAGTTAGAAACTGTAATATTTTTGTTGATGATATGGATACAATATCTATATGGTGAAAAAAATTTGAGATAAATTCATATCACATGAGTTTGAAATATATTTTTCTCATAGAAGGAACTCAACATGAGGAAAAGGTGATAGATTTAACTAAACAAAGATTACGATTGCACTATACACTACCACCCATGGTAGGAAAATAAGGTGGTAGATGCTTTGAGATGAAATGATCATGGATGTCTGAATAAGACGAGAGTTGAAAGATATCCTATATACATGGATCTAGTAAAAATGGATATCAGAATAATCATAGAAGGGGAAACATCTATACTTTTTCAAGTGGTATCCAAACCATCTTTACTAGAAACGATAAAAAGTTCGTAGGTTGATGGTGAGGAGTTTCAAAAAAAAATTAAAGTTGTCAATGATGGGAGATTTATTGAATTCATATATGAAGATTGGATTTGGAAATTTGGGAAGAGAGTTTGTGTTCCTGACACAACTGATCTAAAAATAGAATTGTTTGATGATGCCCATTTCTCTAATTTCTATATACACCCTAGTAGTATCAATATGTATAGAGATTTGAAGGAACAACTCTTGTGGGATAACATGAAGAGGAAGATTGCTAATTTTTTTTCAAGAAGTATGGTTTGTCAACAACTGAAAGCTAGAAGGAATCACCCTTGAGGAGTCATGAAACTCTTCCCATGCCTGAGTGGAAATGTGATAATATTGCGATGTACTCTATCATAGGGCTACCAAACACTCCTAGAAGGAATGATGCAATATGGTTAATTGTTGATCGTCTTACCAATTCATCACATTTTCTTGTAATATGAAAGGATTTATCACTTGAACATTTGGAAAGACTATATTCTTATGAAGTTGCAAGACTCCAGGGTGTACCCCTATCGATTTTTTCTCATCGTGATCCCAATTTTACATCATGATTCGGGAAAATTCTTTACAAGGCCATGGATACTAATCTTTGTTTGAGCACTGCCTACCACCCTCAAACTGATAGACAATCATAATGGACTATTCAAACCATAAAAGTCATGTTGAGATTTTTCTCACATGAAATTCAAGGTATGTGTTATCAATATTTACCACTGGTAGAATTTTCCTATAACAATAGCTTCCATTCAAATATTCAGATTGCACCATAAGAAAATTATATGGAAAGAGATTTCACACACCAACTTGTTGGGATGATGTTAGTGAATAAAACTCGTAGGACCATAAAATGTTGATGAAATTTCAGAGAAGGTGAAGGTTATACAAAGACACATAAAATAATCTCAAAGTAGGTAAAAGATGTATGACGATAAGCGAAAGAAGGATTTGGAATTTAAGGTAGGATATCATGTTTTCATGAAGGTATCTACATGGAAGGGTGTTATACGATTTGTTAAGAAGGGTGAATTATGTCCCAGGTATATTGGGTCTTTCGAAATTCTAGAACAAATTGGGGTTGTAGCTTACTATTTGGAAATGCCTCCAAGTCTCTCCAAAGTTAATAATCTGTTACAGGTATAACAGTTGTGAAAATACATTCTTGAACCAATGAATGGACTCACATATGATGAAATAGAATTGGAACCCAATTTGTCTTATTGTGAAGAGCATGTCAAGATTCTGGATAACAGAGAACAAGTGTTGAGAAACTAGATGACTCGTCTCGTAAAAGTTCAATGGAGAAACCATATGAAGAAAAAGGCAACATGGGAACCTGAGTAACATATGATGAAGAACCACCCAAAAGGTTTTATTTAGTAATTTTCTAGAAATTTCAACGAAGAAATTATTTTATAGAGGGTAGAATGTTACACCCCATGCTTTGTTGGTACGTTTCCCATTGAGTAATGCAATAGCTTTGGTAGTACACAACTTGGAGTTTTAGCACATCATGAACAATCAAACTAGCCGTTATGAGTAGTAATACCAACTTTTTGAAATTTATTAAATTTTATTTTTCAAAATGGACTTCATTTTTGGTTTCGGAATATCGAAATTATATTAGGGTGAATTTTTGGTATTTTTCTGAAAACATTCATTTTTTGATGAATAGTGAAAACAATGCATTATTGTTTAATACCGATATTTTATTTAAATAATTATTTATTTTATTTAAATTTATTTTAGGTCAAAATATATAAAAAAATACCTATATATGTTTATTTTAATTCATTGGAATCATTTTATAATAATTTTTGATATAAAAAATTTTATTAACCTTTTTACCATCTTTTACCCACCTTTTATGAGCATTTGAAAATTTGCATAAAACATACTTTTACCACTACTATGAGTTGAATTTAGAAACTCTTAAATACATGGTAGTCATTATTAAGTGAAATTCCATTCAATAAGTTAAAAATAATTTAGGATGACTAGTAACTTCTGATTTTTATTTTCCACGGTTAATAGTAAATAAAGTAATTAAGTGTAAAAATGATGTCATAATTACCCTAAAACATGTCCTAATTCTATTAAATAAGTCTAATTCAGAAAATAACAACCTTAGGAATAAATGTTTTCCCCTTCTATCCAGTTGGATTAGATTAGGACACTTATTATTATTTTATTTAAAGAAGAGATAAAATTGTTAAATTTAATGTTTAATAACTAATCTATTTTTAATATAGTTTTGTAGATAACATAAATTAGACAATAAATATTCATTATAAATATAAAAAAATTTCCAGCATAATTTTATATTATTTCTAACTTTTATACATTATATAATGAAATTTATTTATGACACAATGATGATGTTGTATGTACATTATTAATGAAATATTAAAATAATTGATACTATACATATCCAAATAAATGTAATTTTAATGTTTTGATGAATTAAACAAATTTTCTAGTTTAATATGACATATTAGGGTTGATTATATAATTTTTTATAAGTAATTATTTTATTTTGATTCTCACAAAAACTAAATAGTAAATTGTTTCAAAATTGACATAATTTAGTGTTTAAATCAAATACTATATTATTAATTGATATAATCTTTTTAAAAATATAAGGTTCGGAAAAAGGACATAGATAAGGATATATATATTAATAATGAACCACATGGGGTTATATTGTCATGTTATATTATGTTTATTAACCATATAATATAAAAATACAATGAGACATGGTAAATGTCAAACTATTTCACTAAGAGTTAAATATAATGGATATGTTTAATATAGTGGCATAAACTAGTATAAAACCTCTTTTTTGAGAGGATTTCGCCCCATACCCACCTTATCCTTGAAATAAATTATTTTTTAGACATTATAAACTAAATCCTATTTTATTATAAAATAATATTTAAATCATTTCCTAAAGTGACCCTCACCTCCCTTATAAAAGGAGACTTCCCCTTATCTCAAATTCACACCTCCAAATCCATTTGGATCAGCCAAAACATCCGCAAATATCCTATAAACCATCCTAAATTCATCATATATTCCTTAAATAGGTCATAAATCCATCCTATGGATCCATTTTTCTCAAATCAAAAGGAAGAACCCGAATAAGAGGTAAATATTGCATCACATCTTTCAAGTTCATTTCTTCATCCACTTCCACTTTCATTGTTGTTTTAATTATATAATAATAAATTTAGTATCTTCTATATACTATAATGTTATTGTAAAAATTATACAACTATATTAATTATTTTATCCATCATATGAATGACAAAGTCACCATACCTGCGTAGGTACGGCTTACCGTCTCAACGTCGTGGTGTAGTTGTTATTCAATACATTATTTTTTTGGATGTGTATAATAATTATATACAATTACTGTAAATAATATATATAATGTGTTAATTATTTTTTACATATGATATACCACCTATTACCATAATATCATAATATCAAAATAATGATATTGTCTCTCGGGTGTACGTATGGATTACCATCTCCACGAACGCGATGAGATTCATTTCTTCATCGCAACCATTCAACAATAATTTTCATATGATAATTAAAAATAATTTTTAATATCATAATATCATTCTAGATATGAATCAAATATATCCTACCCATAAAAATCACATCTTATGTAACAGGATATATTAAGGAAAATGAATCAGTTAACACCCGAAACGATGATAATACTAAAATATTATTAACAAAGTAATATTAGAAGATCATATATGATATCATATTTATGTATATGGTTATTGTATAATTTAATAACAATAATTTAAATATTATAAAGGATTTAAACTTACCTTTGACAAAGTAAATGTAAACTGTACGTGTTAATTTCATAATCTATTTATTATCTGAGGTTGTTTTACGTAAGTATATACTAGGTCCTAGTTATCATCATCATCCGTGTTTTCTTAAAATTGTATATCAAAACATTTTTACTATTTACTAGAATATGGGTTAAATTAATTTATACCCTTATTTGACCTTATATGTTTTGAAAGGAATATTTCAATATTTTTCCAAACAAGGTAAATTATGACCTTTTCGACAATATTAAGGTAAGATTGTCCTTTTTTACCTTATATGGCGAGTGCAGCTATTTTCGGCCGTCATAACTTCGACAAAGATTCCCTTACTACCTTAAAGAGACTATTTTAAAAATAAATTTCTTATATTATAAATATGTGACTCTTAAATTATTTACAAATAGAATGATATATTTTACTCAAATAGTTTTCATTTCATCTATGTCAGCATCCTTTCATAAATTTTAAACGTGATTGATGTTGATTTATCATGAAACAAATTTTCCATATTTTATTGAAGGTTTTGTGATTTTTTTGACTGTGAATATGTTATTTTTAAACTGTTAAGGGTTTATGGTTAATGTGTTGACATTTCGTATGCTAGTTTTAATACGAATGTTTCAGTTATATTTCAACATTTTCATATTAGGAATGTATTGGTCTTAGTAAGTGACTGGTGGAGCCCATTATAGATCCTCAGTGCATTGGTAGGTCTCATGAGACAATTATATGTATAATTGGCCGAGGAATTTCCCATCATTGATATATTGTTTTAACCAGGGAATAAATCATTTTTAGACATCTTGGTGAAGGCATTTACAAGATGTTTTAGAATTTCTTGCATTATAAATTCCCTCATTATGAAATTAGTTTTAATGGATTATGTGGTTATTCGATTAGTAGAATACCCATGGCTATGTTTTATTTTTTCATTCTTTTCTCAGATCATATTCATGCAATAAAGTGTTCTTGTTTATTATTTGTAAAGGAATGTGTCCTCAATTATTCACCATGCCTAATGTTTATGTTGTCTTTCGCTATATTTATTACCCTTACTGAGCATTTGATCTTACACCTTTCTTATGTTTCATTTTCCCAGGATATGAATAATTTGGTTATGATGACTTCAATGCATAATCTAGGTGGCATGAATTTTTTTTCATGGATGAAATTAGTATTCTATTTCTTTTCATGTTGTAATGTTGAACTTATGTATATATATTGTTTCCAATAATACTAAACAGATCAGTATTTCCAGATTTGATCCCTTCTGATCATGCCAATGCTATGAAAAAATTCACTAACTCTTGGTAACTGGGTTTGGGGCATTACAAATAAGATGAATTTTACTATTATATGGGATATATAAAATTCAAAATGTGTTTAATACAATTTATAACAACATTTTAAATGGTTAGTTTTCTCAGTCGTGGTGTGCTTGAACTCAGTGTTGTGTGTAGTATAAGTTAGTGAAATATTAAGAAAAATCATACCATGGAATATTGTGGTGTTACAATTTTAAGTTAGTGAAATGAATATTAGAGACATAATATGATAAAGAATCCAATTTTAAGCATAAAATACACTATTATTGTTAAAAGGTAGTTTTATATCATTTTGAAGGAGAACCCTTTTTAAATATAGTTTTTTAAATTTTAAATATTATATTTTTTAAAAACATCTTCTTTTAAATCAGGACATTAAATATTACATTAGTTTAATTTTTGGTATTTTAATGATAAAATTTATATTTTAATGAATAGTGAATAATAATGCATTTTAATTCAAAACTACACTTTCAAATAATTTATTTATATCATGAGATTATCCTTTTACATGTTTTTAGGTATTAGGAGATGATGTTTTTATCATTCAATCTATTTAGTTCATTATATTCATTCTCAAATTAAAATTAAATGGATAAATAATGTGAACTTTTCAAAATTTTACTTAAAAACACCCATTTTCCCAAATTTCAGTAGGGTTAGTTTAAAAGATACACTAACTAGTTCTGTGAAATAATTTTAAAAAAATATTCATACATGGTTATAATTATTATAAACAATGTGGTCCAATAAGATCAAAATAATTTTTAATGAACATTAACTTTAGTAAAATTTTACCATGTTAAAAGGTAAATAGGATAAATAAAGGTAAATTTTTATATTATAATATTATAAAATACCAAAAAACTTGTACTAATATAATTGGATGAGTTATTATCTGATATTGACATCCATGGGCTGAAATTGTGATAAATTTGAGCCACTTGGGTGTGATTATTACATTTATAACACTTAAATTTATGTAAAATAAAAGATGTCATAAATATGTTTCTTATTACAAAGAAATATTTTAATATGGTTTTATATATGTGATATCTCTGACTATAAATAGTAATTATAAATATTAAAATATTACATACATAATGGTAGTTTGTATATAATTTTTATGAAATAAATTAATAAATTAAATGTTGAAATAAAGTTGATGCCATATTATATTTATTAAAGAAAGAATCAAATAAATTATATAAATAATATTAAAATAAAATTTATATTCAATATTTGATTCCGAATAAAAATGTTATGTATTAATTTGACATTTTATAGATGTGTTAATGTATTTTTCTAGAAATAATCATGTTTTTGTGTTTTTTTAAAAAGTAATGTAATGAATCATGTCACAATTGACATAATTAATAACTTAATATATAACATATCTAATTAAATTATATAAAATTTATTAAAATCCACGATTCTACCAAAAATTTTAGATATGTCTATAAATTTCACTAATGACTTGTTTATTGGTCTTTTATAATTACATGATAATTATTTTAACTCTCAAAGTGTAAAATACATGATAAAACGTCAAGAGATAAAAAAAATATAAGTATTACAAATTATACAAAACCTGTCTAATTTTCAGTGTATGGTTATATTTATACACATAATCGTCCTATCATATAATTAAATTAGTCATGAAATATTTTTAATTGAAATTGAATTTTTATAAATTTAATACATCTAATAATTCCCACAGTGCCCATCCACTCTCCAATAAAATGGAATCCATTCCACTCTATTACTCAGACATCCAAAACCTTTTCATTTAAGTATTTATGTTTTATTTATTCTTAAAAACCTCAGAATAATTCATTTCTATGATAAATAATAATTCCAGTGTTCTTAATATATTTATATTTATTATGTTTATTTTATCTCATAAATCTATCCTTACATCTATTAAATGGGAATGAAATTAATTGTTTGTGCTTACATGTGAACTATCTTCTCCACGAACTGATATAATTAATATTCCATAAAAACCTCTCATGTATGATTATAAATATATAATTAATGTTCATATTCTATATTCATAATATATTAATCATTATATGATAATAATATATCAATTACACTCATAATTTACATGCACATAAAAATGATAAAGTCGTTCCACTGTACTATTTAACTATCACCTCCATGAAGTGATGTGATTCATTTTATTCATTATATAAATTTTTTGATATATAAAAGTATAAATAATTTTATTTCATATTAATAATTTTATGATAATTATTTAATGGAAAAACAATAACGACCTTTTTTCGACAATAATTAATGAAAAATAAAGAAAATGCTACTCATTCGTATGTACGACCTACCGTTTCGATGATTATAAAGTTGATAATTTTTCATAAAAATAATTAATGGATGTATTTAAAATAATAATTGATGAATACAACTAATAATAAATTAATGAATATAATTATGGAGATGAAGGACCTATGACCATATAGACTAGTGACATCAAACCATGTTCATATTCGACTATATTACCCAATATTGACAAAATGGCCAACATGAACTCAAATAATTAACTATTAATAATAACATTGTAATTAATGATATAAAAGGAATAATAAACATTAAAAGGTACTAAATATGTTATAAATTAACCTACGTTTATTACTCAAGTAGAACAAGAAACATATGTGACGAATCAAACTCAAGGTAAGGGACTTTGTCTCAATCTCATTTCAAAGAGGTGCATTTTGATGCTATACACCACATTATATTATAATGTGTATAATAAAAATAATTTAAATTTTATTAATTAAATGGTTTTCAAATGGAATATTTTTATATGAACTATTTTACTTTCATTACAAAATGAAAAATGAATGTTTTTGAATATATGCGATGACAATGACTTCTCTAACGCCATAACTGTTATTTGATATTGGGATTCCTCTATAATCCTTAATGTTTTTAAAAGATAAAGAAATCCATTATTCCCTTTTTCGTTTTGTTAATGAAAAATATTCTAATGTTTTATTAACTATTTCAATATCTTGAAATTATTTCTTGTGATTGAAAAAGAAATTTTATGAGTGAAATGTTGATAACAACAATCATTCATGTGTTATGATTATAAAATGGTACTTTGAAATTTGAAAGGTCATTATGTGATAATCCAAATATGAGTGGTTACGTGATAAACCAAATATGGGTGGTTTCATGATAAAAAAAGGATACGTTGTTACATTATAACCTCCAATGCATTGTGTATGGAATTCGGTCGTATGACTATTCCATTTAGTGATATGTGTGGATGTTGACCATATAGTTTTTGTAATTAATTATGATTATTTAGAAAGTTACCTTTATATGTTATATGATATTTATATGGATTTTATAATAATATGTTGACTACAAAAATGGCTTTAATGAGTTTATATTTAGTGAAATGTATTTACTACTTCTTAAAGGTGAAAATTTTTACTCAATCATATTGTATTTGTGGTTTAGATGGTTTATCAAGACTAACAGATTTCATTGTTTGTGTATCCCTTATTGAGCTATTTCTGAACATCCCATGTGTTTAATATTTTTTCAAAGGATTTGAAAAATAATATAGTCAGGGATGAGATCCAGGAAAATTTATTATTTTTAAGAATGAAATTAAACCATGTATATTATTAAACAACTGTTGTTTTATGAAAAAGTTTCATAATGAGTAGATCCATCTACTTTGTATTATTTTAGTTGTTTTCTATGAGTTATAGCCTAACTATCTATATATATAAATATGAAATGGTCCTCTATGTTAATGAAATTAAAATTATTGACATAACTCAATATTAAGTAATGTTTAAGACTAGTGAATTATACGAACTGTGTCATTAGACAAGGATGAGGGGTTGAACCCACAACCTAAAGATGATAAGGGAATTATTCTAACCACTGATCCAAATGGAAGAGTATTCCGGGTGGGAATGAATGAATCAATATATTCGTTAGTATATATCATAGTGTTTAGTATGTCAATAAGTTAATGTGGACAAAAAACTGGTTAATGGTATGATAAAACCACTATCCATACCATAATGGAAATGGGAAAACATCACCAAAGGTTTTTCTCAACAGACTTCCTAAAACATATAAATGGAATAATAAAACATGGGTCTTAGTTGATCACAATATGATGTATTCGCAATTAAAATATATTAGATAACATTTAAATTTTGATAGGATTTATACGATATAAATTAAGGAAGTGGAAATGTAGCACGAAGAACACCATTCTATTATATCTGATTGGGATTCAAGGTTTACCTCAATGACCTGGAGAAGTATTTAGTAGGCCCCGGATACAGAGCTATATTTTAGAATTTGTTTCATAATATGATATATGTTACATTTTTTAGATAATTTCATACCCTAAAGTATACTCTCATATGGTGTTATATGTATTTAAAAGGTGTTTCAGATCAACACCTTCCTCTAGTTGATTTTTCATTAAACAATAAATTTTACATGATCATTAAAATGGCACATTATGGATCCCGTTATGGAAAAAATAATAAAAATCCAACGTAATGGGTTTAATTTGGATAAATAAATCTATTAAGACAATATTTTGATGATGAAATTATATATAACGTTATACATATTGATCAAAAAATTAGGGAAACATAAATTTGGATTAAAATTTATGCAAATATCTACCAGAATGATCTAGAATTTAATGTTCGTGAGAAGGAATTTTGATGAATTTCTATATGGAAGAAATAATTTCAATCTAACACCTAGGTATATCAGTCCCCTTGAAATTCATGACCATTTGCGGATAATATATCAACTATTGTTTCATCCAATAAACCTCAATCATGTAATTTATATGTTCTAATTACATATCATATGGAAGTATATACCAAAACCCTCGCATTAAAGAACACACAGGTCATAATGATGGGTCATGAGCATTAATACGAGGAACAACCAATTTAGAATCTATATTTTTTAGGGAATTTACTAAGAAGCAATTATACTAACCTAGTAAATGTTTTTTTGGATAAAAACACCAACTTTATAATGCAATGACGGATCCTAAGGATGTAATGAGTCAAAGAATCCTCATTTTTTATTAGATTGATGAATTTTTTTAGAAAAACTATTTTAAAGGTTGCATAATGTAACAACATTATATTTTATGAAATATATGATTGAAATAAATTTTATTTCTTTCATATATTGGTCTACATGCCACATTGAGTTTTAATGAAACGTGACATTCTATAAAAATATTAATATTTATTACGACCATTTTCACCTAGCCAATGTAATTTATTTCATAAATAACATTAACTTAAAAATCTAAATATATGGTATATAAATTTATATAAAATCAATAGAGTGTTGAATAATTTTTTAGAACTCAATAAAATAATTTGAAAACAAAGGAGTAATTTTTCTAAAAATACAATTTTATACACAAAAACATGTCATACCTCATTAAATTAAAGAAATATATTTTTTAAATTATTTTATTGAAATTTACCTATTATATATTTAAAGAAAATTAATACATATCTTATATGTTTTCGATACAATAGATAACAATAAATCTAATTTTAAATTATAGAATTGTTTATTTATAAAAATTAGTTTTTATCCTTTAGGGAATATATTTTAAAAATTAAAAATTTAAACATTAAAAGAAATTTTTTTATAAAATAAAAAGTAATTTTTAAATCATTATTTTCATATTATCTTATAGTGATTAATTGAGAATTTTTTGAAAAGACAATATTTTCTATGAATATTGGAAATACTTGTTTTTATTAAACAACTTCCTTTTTATTCAAAGCACTAACAAAATAAATTTTATATTAATACATATTTAAAAGTAAAATTTGATATATTATATATCTATTAATATAATTTAGCTTGTGGGAGTCCATTTAATATTTAATATTTATATAATTATTTTAAACTTTTAAGACTTTTCACTCTCGAAAAAATCCTTTTTTGTCATGTATGTGAGATTAATATTAAAATAAAATTATCTAATTCTATCAATGTAATTTTCAAAAATGGAATCAATATTCATAATCAAAATAATTTATTTTATATAATATTTTCAACTAATTATTTGACCGTAATTAATTTGAAAAACAATAAAAATTAATTAAAGTGCATAGGTTTAAAACGTGTTTCCCAATGGATAAACTAAAATCATAAGGGGTATAATTACCAAGAAACAGGTTCAAAACAAATTTTATGAACAACTTTATACCTCATATTCTATAATGTTGTATAATTTTCCATTTTGGAACCTTTTATCTTGTAAAAAACAATGGTACACCATTTTATTTTCCAAAATTATAAGGGTCCCACTCCCCTCACTTGTAAAAGGACACACATATCCACTAATATTTAAAACAATAAATACATATTTATCCTCAAATAACTAAAATAATTACCCCACAATTCAATCCAATCATCCTTGAGTCCTTGGTGAGATCATAAGGCCAATATAGGAAGGCATTAGGTTAATCATAAATAGGTTGTTTGAATAAGAGGTACTGTTTTTTACTATGCATTTTTGTTTTAGATATTCATATAAATACACAAATTAATTTCCAAATATAGTTAAATAAAAAAACTAGTATATAATAAATAATTATATTTTATTATGTTAATTTCATAACCTATATCCATCTCAATTTTCCAATAAATGGGATACAAAATAATCATTTTTGTGTATGGCGGTCTACTGCCGAGAGAACAAATGTTATTCATTATCCATGAACTCATATCATGGCTAGAAATTATGATTGATTTAACATTTATATAATATATTATTGATATTATTATACTTCATTAATTATAATATCACATCTACCTACTCACATGCCTCATTTTTGGAAAAAAATAACCTCGCTTGGGCGTACTGCAGACAACTACCTCACGAACTGATGCGATGTGTTTACAATTTTTTTTAATCAGATTGTAATAAGGATATATAATATTAAAATATATGATATTTTTTATTTATTATTATTTTGAGATATAATATCACATATTCCTTCTTACCTGACAACATGTCAGAAAACAGTAACATTGCTCATGTGTATGGGAGACTAGCGCCTTGTGAACCGATGTGATGTGTTATTAATTTTTGTTTTTCTTAGATGGAAATAAATATAAATTAACATTATATTTATTATAATTTTAAAATAATTTTAATTCATGAATTATGATATAAAATATAACTTCTTACTTTCAAATCCATGGGGGACATGATGACGTTTTTTGTGTGTACAATAGACAACCACCTCACAAAGCAACATGATTCGTTTTTTTAACAAAGCTTCACAAGGAAGGAAATTATACAATATTTAGTGAATATATGTGTTATATATTTAAAAAATACTCTATAAAGGTGTTATAAAATTTATCATTGTTTCAACTCATCCGTCGAAAAAACGGAAACAATGTTCATGCATAAGTATAGTCTTCTGTCTCCAAGAACAGTGTATTTCATTTTCAATATTTAATATTTATGTAATTTTATAGATACATATATACTGAATATATATTATATTTATTTAATATATAATATTATATATACTATGGATCCATGATAAATGTAAAATTATCAAAAAATAATCATAACGCATAAGAAAACAAAGTAGTTATTACCTAAATGTGATTTTAATATGAAATTTTTATTAAACAGGTAATAAAATGTCCTATGTAAATAATATATGTAATGATATATATAAATTTATTATAATTTATTATATTTATAATAAACATATAATTATTAAATCAGAGGTTCAATCATGAATAAAGGAATTCAACATTATGTTATGATATTTTTATCTCAATTATTCTTATTTGGGACATACATTATGTTATGCACGATCATTATTTTATGAAGTGTATATATAGTCTACTTGACCTTTAAGATCTAGATTTCATTTATTACCATCATATTTTATGTTTCATTTAATGTTATTCTTTCAGGGGGCTTATGATTCAATGTTACGAAAGGGGAAAGGGGTTCACATGGAAATAACATTGCTTACCATGATTTTTTATGATTATCCTATAATATATCTCTCAAATAACATATGAATTTAAAACTCCTATAGTTATTTATTGGGAATAAATGTTTTCTATTTATTTCAAACTCTTTATTTACTAATTTTTCCAAAATAATGTTTTAAGGAAAATCATCAATATATATCTCTTCGATCGAAATCCCTGTTTTCTTCCAAATCCTTAATTTAAAAAAATGTTTTGAAAAATGTATTAATATAATCATGGGAATCATTAAAATAATTTTTACCAATTATCACGACCATTCCCCTAGGCCCGTGTCATGAGTACCCCAATCCCACCTTTAATAGGGCTGGCGACTAGCACAAAATGCGTATTACCTAAAACTGGGAAGGCATTGTCTTTATAACGTGTAAATACACACAACAAGATATGAACACGAGTGAACTATATAACCAAAAAGTGAGTAGAGTATGTAAAAAGGGTCCAGAATACATGCCCAACTAGAAAGTACAAGAAATTTAAAGTACAAGTACAACTAAGGAAAAAAGGGAAAAAAGATAATGGGCTGTCCTCTGAGGTTCCTACCTAAAGGGTAGGTACAGATAGACACCTCAGCACTCCTCATCCATTCGTCTCCTCTACATACCGACACACCGTATGGTCCAAGTCCAAGTACCGTCCAATCCTGTTACTCTCATCCTCAGTCATTGATGTTCGTTGTCTACATCCAACACAAAAACGTGCAGGCAAAACCCGTGCAGGGTTTAGTATAATGATACTTAGTAGGGACACCAAGACCCTAAAGGTCTCACGAAATCTACCAAGGATAAAACAAAAACTAGGAAATAAATAGATAACACCAATTAGCTATATGTCCATATATATACCTAATTTATCAAGTAATCCATCTCAATCATGAATAAAAAACACAATGATACTGAATCAGGTCACACCCGTATTTATTCTTGGGGTAGTATCATATCGATTCAAATTGTTGAACAACTCGGATACGAGAGAACTCCTCCTCTATCAAGCACAGTGGGCCTTCCATGACACCAAGCATGGTTCCCACTAAATATAAACTATTGAGGTACTCTTCCAGTCGAGTATCATGTGTCTGCTGTATCACCAAGGCGCTCCCCACCGTGGGTCTACCATGTCACCAAGCACACTCCCCCTCATAGCCTGCAAGGTTTCTTCTCCTGTTGGGTACCGCGGGACTACCGTGTCACACTGAGGTGCTCTCTACCATTGGTCTGCCTCATTAGCAAGGCACTCCCCACTGGGCCAGTCGAGTCACTCTGAGTCGTAACAGTAAGCACTCGCCAAGCCTCATCCAGTCGCATGGTTCCTTACATATGATTGATCATCTCTAGGAGGATCTGATCGACATGCTACTGGTCAATATTCTAACTATAATGAAGTCCCAAGAAGAAGTATCTCAAAGGTCTGCCATGTCAAAGGGTTCTCTAAGCAACAGACGGCGTGTCAATCGGACGCCCTGTCTTTGAGTTATTAGCCTTTTAGTCCTTTGGGCCCGGTTGGATTCGTGCTCAATCTAAGCTGACCATACCACAAATATAACCAAGAGTCCATTAGGTTATACTATAAGTGAGTGTCTCTCTCAAAGACATCCAACATCACTGACTGTTCGTCAAACAGACGTCTGGTGCAAAAGATATAGCCAACAGAGCGTAAATGGGGAGTAGTGGGATCGAGTCTGGTGCGACCCGGTTAGACCCACCTTGCCCAACCTAGCATGGGCCGAACCGGCTCAAGTAGACCCATCCCATTGGTAAGGTCGTCACGTTGGGTTCGGCCCGGCCCACGGGCCCTAGGCTCAGGGGTCGCGAGGGCCTGCGGAGAACCATTAGTGCGCGGCCCGACCGCGAGGGCGCGGACCGGCCACGGGTCGGTGTGAGGGCGGTTTGGTCAAGAGGTCACCACGGTGGAAACTCATCCCAGAGGTTTCCACGAGGGTGGATTGGCTCGGGGCGTTGGCCAAGTCGGCTCGGAGGGCCACGCGGGCGCGGCTTAGGGAGGATCGGCCTAGAGGCCGGGGTGTCATGAACGGTTCTGGTTCGGCCAAAGGGTGGCGCAACCTGGGGCATGTTTATCCACGAGAACGGAGCGGCCTGGGGGCCAAGCTGGCAGATGGCAAGGCAAGGGCAGCTCGGTCGCGAGGTCGGGTCAGCTAGGGGTCGGTTCAGCCAAGAGGCCTGGGTGCGGTGCTACCGTGGCATGGCACGGTCGGGGCCGGTTCGGCCGGCAGCAGTGCTGGGCCAGTTCGGCTGGAGAGCTAGAGAGAAGCGGGGACAACGCGGGTTACAGATGCCATGGGTGGCAGAGCCATTGCCATTTTCTCCTTCATCACCTTTATCACCTTCCTCCATTTCAAAGAACACCCCAAAATCAACACAAGGCTTACGTAGAGGATGAGCCATGTTAGTTTGGCCCGCACTCTCTGCTTTCGAGCGGTAGCAGGTAGTTCACAAGAAAGAAACACATCAAACCCTCCCACAAAGATTCTTCCCAACACAAGAAATAAATGTTGGGGAGTACTTGTGAAGTTATAATCATACAACATTAAACCCCTACCTTGATCTTTGTTGTTGACATTGGCTCGAGAAGGCGGATGTCGGTTCGTTGTAGAAGAACGCGTCCAATGTCGGAGGACGTTCCGATGAAGAATGTTGAAGTTGAGTTAGTTCTTTATAGATAAACGTATTACTCATTGGTGTTCTTCATCGGTGGAGCATTCTTCGTGGGGATCATTCTCCCAATATTTCCCCTCTCCCAAGTTCCACAAAAAAGAAATGGTGTTCCAATATAATATATTGTGCAATCTATTATTTTTTTGGCAGAATTGAAAATGGGTTTAATTGATTAAGGGAGAGTTGGAACAATTAAAAATGGTGCCTTGTAACAATTAATGTGGAGGAAGCTCAAGAGGATCCTCCACATTAATGAGGGGGTTGAGGGGTTTTCCTCTCCCCCCATAAATAGGGGTCTGGTGGTCCCCACCCCTAAATTCCAAATAGGAGGATTGGAGGTCTTGGCTGGTCCACACCACAATAACCTCTCATGGGTGGATAAGGTGTGGTGGCCCCCCATCATAACCTCTCAAGGGAGGGTATGGTCTGGTGGTCCCCACTTCTAAACATCACATGGAGTGGTTACAACTGATAAAATAAAATTAAACTTTTGATTATTTTATTTTATTATTTCCATGAAAAACCCAAAAGAATAACTTTCTCCCTCTACCAACTGTCGTCGAGGTGAAAATATCTTAATGCGAAAATCGGCATTGTGAGTTTAGTGGTGCCCTCATATTTCAATTTTGTGCACCAATTCAAATGTTAGATAAACCTGCTTGTACGTTTAACAAACTTACCCAATCCAAACTTCAGAAATCCATTCCGGGCACTCTGGGCCTTGGAATCACATGCTGTTAATTTTCAAGGACTTGTAAAATTCTAATTTATTTAAAAAAATAACATTGAAAATTCATCTTTTACATTCTCCCCACCTCAGGAATCTTCGTCCTTGTAATCCACAACTCAAAGTAGGTAATCAAGTGGGGGTACTAAGAACGTATCTGAGCCTCCCATCCCCATGTGCTCTCCTGGAGGTTCTTGTGCTTCCAGAAAATGTGCAACAGAGGTATCCACTGTCCACAAAGGACCCACTCATATCAATCCTCAATCCCCACATTAACCTCTGTAAAGGACACCCCATTGTCGACGTCTTTCTCCCGATGGTCGATGATGTGAGAAGGGTCATGCACGTATCTCCAAAGTAGGGATACATGGAAGACATCGTGCATCAGATGCAACTTAGGTGGAAGAGCTAAGGGGTATGACACCTCGCCATCTCTACTAAGGACCAAGAAATGTCTGATGAATCTTATAGATAACTTTCCACCTTGTCCAAATCTCTATAAACCTCATCGTGGTGAGACTCGTAGGAAGACATGGTCACCATCCTCGACCTCAAGAGGTCTCCACCTCATATCGACATATGACTTCTTGCCTGCTCTATGTAGTCTTCATCCTCTCCTATATGGTCTGCACCTTCTCAGTGGTAGCCCGTTCAATCATTTGACCCACGAGTGCTAACTCACCTGGGTCAGTCCAACACTATGGTGATCTGCATGGTCGTTGGGATAATGCCTCAAAATGTTCCACCCCAATGGTGGAGTGATAACAGATGTTTTACGCAAACTCTTGCAAAGGAAAGTGATCCTATAAACTACAACTAAAGTCGAGGACACAAGAACAGAGAATTTCCTTGAGGGACTGAATGGTCTGCTTAGTCTAACCATCCGTCTGAGGATGGAAGGTGGTGCTCAAATGAATCTACATTCCAAAAGCCTCCAACAACCCCTTCCATATCCAGGAAGTAAAATGTGCATCACAACTAGAGACAATAATTGAGGGTACTCCATGTAACCGCAAAATCTCATTCACATAGAGGCGTCCAAATCTCTCTACTAAACCCTGCTCTCCAATCAGTAGGAAGTGGGCCGAATTGGTTAGTCTAGCGACAATCACCCACATAGAGTCATGACCGTTGGATGTACGTAGATGACCTATCATGAAGACCTTGGATATCCCATCCTACTTCCACTCTGGGACCTCTAAAGCCTGAACCAAGCCTGCTAGTACCTGATGCTCCACATTCACTAGATGAAAAGTGAGGAATCCAGGGAAAAACACTGCAATAGCTTTATGCATTCTCGGCCACCATTGTTATTGTCAAAGATCCTGGTACATATTTTCCACTTCGGGATGTACCACTAGAGGATATGTGTAGAACTCCATAAACACCTCCTCCGGAAGTGACACTGGTACCATGGTACATCCTCTGAAGGGGATGACATGCTCCCCACCTTCAGAAAATCCATCAGGTTCCTATCCTTTTGATATCTGAGCACTTCGAGCCTCGTAGTCAGCGTCCCCACGTTGCGCTCCCCTGACCTGCTAAAGTATTGGGGGAGTGACTATAAGAGACTATAGAAATGATGCTCCATCTCTATCCACAAAGGAAATCTTTTAAATGGCTAGATACACTGTCGCGTCACCTAGTAGCTATATACCAGACCTTCTTCTGAGCGCATATGCAACAACATTCCCCTTCATGGAAGTATAGACTATCTCAAAGTCATAGTCCAAGAGAAACTCAAGCCATCTTCGATGTCTCAGATTCATATCCTTCTGAGAGAATATATACCTGAGACTCTTTATATCATGGTACACTATAAAACGTTCACCCATAAGAAAGTGTCGCCACATCTTCAAGGCGAAGACCACTGCTGCTAACACTAGGTATTGGGTAGAGTAGTTCTGCTCATGCTGTCTCAGCTGTCGAGAACCATATGCAGTCACGAATCTCTCCTGCATCAGGACACATCTGAGTCTGGTCCCTGATGCGTCATAGTAGACTACATACCCTATGGCCTCCTTTGGAGGACTCAAGATAGGGGAAATATTCATCCTTTTCCATAGCTCCTGAAAGCTCTGCTGGAATCACTCCGACCATTCGAAATGTTTCCACTTCTTCGTTAAGGCTGATAGTGGTGGTGCAAAACTGAAGAAATCTGGAAAAACCCTACGGTAATATCCAGTCAAACCTAGGAAACTGTGTACCTCTATCACACTCTTGGGTGGATTTCATGCAAGAACCGCCTGAAGCTTCACTGGATCCACTACGATTCCAGCCTGCAATATGACATGTCCTAGAAAGTGAAGCTCTCATATTCAAAACTGGATCTTTGAGAGATTACCATAAAACTGGTTCTCTCAGAGTGTGTGCAATACTACCCACATGTGAACGATATGATCCTCCTCAATAGCTGAGTAGATCAGTATGTCATCGATGAAGACTACCAAAATGTGATCAAGTTATGGATGAAAGACCCTATTCATGAGTCCCATGAACACTATCAGCGAGTTCATCATGCAGAATGGAATTACCAAGAACTTGTAGTGGTCGTACCAACATCTAAAAGTCGTCTTCTACACATCCTTGTCTCAAACTCTGAGATGGTGATAGCCTGATCTGAGGTCTGTCATTGAGAACCATCATACTCCTTTCAGCTGATCAAAGAGATCACCAATCCTTAGGAGTGGATACATGTTCTTAACGGTAACCTGGTTCAGGTCCCAGTTGTCAACAAAAATCCTTAGGCTTCCATCCGCCTTCTTGGACAACATAATTGGGTCTACCTAAGGTGAAACACTGGGCTAGATGATCCCTTCACTTACAAGTCCTATAGTTATACCCGCAACATGCAAAGCTCTATAGGAGCCACGCGATATGCTAGTATAGATATTGGTTCCATCCCAAGGTACAAGTTAATGTAAAAGTCTACCTCTCTGCAAGGATGTAGGCCTGGGACATAATCAGGGAAAACATCCGTGTACTAGTCCACCACTATAGGATAGATTAAACAGTTTACATCAACAGCTCTAAGGGAATGGCTAGCCAACTGATGGGTGATCGGTTGCGGTCTCCTCCAGGTAAGTCTATCTTATGTTTAAAAGGCTCCCTTCTTTTCGGTGAAGGTAAACATGGTCACATCTATGCGAACAGACCACACATTTCGCCAAATATAGTCTATCTGAGAATGGACTATAGATAACAATTCCATACCCAAAATGACATTGTAAGGCCTCAACGCCACTACTAGGAGATCCCTATGGATGCTCTTGCCTCATAGAGTAAGCTCGAACTACCATCACCAGTGCGTTACCATCGAATCTGCTCCTGTAGGAGTCTAAAAACATAAGGATCGAACCAAAGAATCCAGCAGAATCTCCAATATTTGAACGAGGGAAGTGGAAATAATCGAATGACTAGAACATGTGTCTATAACTACTGCACATACAGTGGAATAGAAACAGACCGTACCTCTAATCATCTCCGGAGTTCCATGATCGTAATCCTCAGCTGCCTGGATCCGAGCTCTCCCTTATCCACCTACTCCTTGCCGTCAGGGTGGACCTCCCGGTGGTGGTGGTGGTAATACATTGAATCATCGCCCACTGCCAGCTATACGATTAGCTCATTTAAAAAGTCCAACTACTCCCTATAGAATACCTCGATCGAATCTCTATCTCTACATGGGTGGTCCTTTAAACATCTACTAATCATCTGAATGATGAGATGGATTATCACATTCCTTTTGACCCCTGCCCACTGCATGTGAAACACTTCCCATTATTGGCAAGTCTGTCTCCGCATCGGGTGCCCCGAACAACCGATCCTGATTCATGCGACCATCCACATGTAGGTTTGGTCATCTTGGACCTCTACATCATATGTCTGTTGTTATAGCCAGAAGACACTGTTACATGTTGACTGGTGGTGGATCTCACTACTGGAGTTTGGTCAGAAAGAAAAATCTCCACTAATAGGGATCTCTCTAACACCCTTGCATGTGGCGGGATGTTGTGTGGGATCCCTGAATCCCTAATCTCCCGCCTGATTCCCTGCTCGATGGTTTGGGCCCTGAAAAATGGGCCCCACACAATATCAGTGGAACAATGTGAGAGGTCAGTGATCCTTGCTGAGTATTGCGATACCGTCATGCTTCCCTAGTGAAGATGATGTAGCTCATGTTTTCACACTGCGCGAAGAGTCACTGGAATAAGCTCTTCCCACAATAGGCTCTTGAAGTCTTCCTAGAGAAGCGTCACCTCATCGTGGACATAGAGCATCATGCTCCAACATCTTCCCAATTATTCTTATACAAGGTTGGTAGCAAGAATCACCATGAGATCGGCTGGTGTCCCTACTAGTCCGAAAAATCTCACCACAGCCTTCTGCCAATCCTCAGTCACATGTGGATCTATCTCTACCCTAAACCTGGTTGGCCTCTGGCGTTGGAACTCGTGAAACACGCTCATGCAAATTTCACCATATTCTGCTGGGGATGGTGGAATCAGTTTCCCAATGGGTAATAGTACTGCTAGTGCCTCTACTAGAATAGGGCCCTGCACCGAGGCCTCGTCGCTCGGTGGGATATTTGTGCATACAACTCTCAGAACTCTAACTAGCTATATGCGTGGTGGTATCCTGAAAAGAAATTTTTGTGCCATTTCAAAAGGTTATACATGGTGAGCTGACCAGATGAGATGACTTATGAAATCACAATAAAAACACACACACAATCAGTGTTTTCATGAAGTAAGTCAGAAATCAGAAGTCACTGTCCTGGTGTATTGATAGGTCTGCAGTCGCACCAACACTGGACTCCCTTAACTGAAAATTATACTAACTACACTTAACACTATTGCTTCACAGAGTTGATCATAGTCCTACGTTCTACAGTATAAATGAATTCTCTGATAACAATTCATCATGACTCATCCCATGGGGTCTGTGTTGTGAAGACCCCAAGCCCGCCTTCTATAGGCTAGGGGCTGTCAACTAGCACCAAAGGCATATTCCCTAGAACTGGGAAGGAATTGTGTTTTTAACCTATAAAAACACAAAAACATATGAACATGGGTAAACTGTATTACAAAAAATTGAGTACAGTAATTAAAAAGGGGAAAGAATACAAGCCTAACTGGAAAATACAAGAAACTGAATGTAAAAGTACAACTGAGGAAAAATAAAGAAAAATCCATCGGGTCGTCCTCCGAGGTTCCTACTTGAACGATTGGTACATATAGCCACCTCAACACTCCCCGTCTGTCTGACTCCTCCAAGTACCAACATGCTGTATGGTCAACCTCCAAGTACCATCCAGTCCTAGTATTCTCATCCTCAATCAGTGTTGTCCGTCATCTGCATCCAACACAAAAGGTTCGGGCATAGCCCGTGCATGGGTCTATATAACGATCCTCCGTAGGGACCCCGAGACCCTCAATGTCTCACAAAATCCATCAAGGATAAATTAAAAAGTATGAAATAAAAAGATAAACCCACTTAGTTATATGCCCATATATATACCGATGTTATTAATTAAATCATCTCAATCATGAGAAAAAACATAAAGATACTGACTCAGCTCACATCACGAATTATTCTAGGGGTAGTAACATTACGATTCACATTGTAGAACACCTCAGATGCAGTAGAACACCTCCTATATTGAGTATAGTGGGCCTGCCTCAACCCCAATCATGCTTCCCACTAACTTTAAACTGCTGAGGTACTCCTCCTATTATGTACCGTGGGTCTGCTGTGTCACTAAGGAGATCTCTACCATGGGTCTTCCGCATCACCAAGCACGCTCCCCCTCATAGCCTGCTGTGGTACTCCAAATGTCGAGTGCCATGGGTATGCCTCATCACAAAGAGGCTCTCCCCACCATTGGTCTACCACATCACCAAGGCACTCCCCACTAGGTCAGTCGAGTCACTACGAGTCGTAATGGTCAGCAGTCATCAAGTCTCAGTGAGTTGCAGGGTTCTGTACGTTTTCTCGCTCGTCTCATGGAGGATCCACTCCAAAATCATCTGTTCAATACATTAACTATCATGAAGTCTGATGAAGAGGTATCTCAATGGTCCACCACGACAAAGGGGTCCCAAGGCAACAGATGTCGCATCAAACAGATAACCGGTCTGTTAGTTGTCATCCTTTTAGTCCCGTGGGCTTGGTTGGATTCGTGCTCAATCCAACTTGACTATACCTCAACTATACCCAATACTCTAGTAGGGTATAATCTAAGGTACCATATCATTCCAAGACTTCCAGCATCGTTGAATGTTTGTAAAATGGACGTATGGTTCCAAAGATATGGTTGATGGAGCGTAAATGGGTTTTAGTGGGAGAAGGTCTGGTCTGACCGTGTCGGACCAACCTGGCCCCACCAGGCCCGGACCTGTCGGCCTAGCCCAACATGCCACATGGGGCCACAGAGAGCCTTGTTTATGTGGACTGACTGTGAGGGTGCGGAACGGCTGTGGGTCGGTGTGAGGGTGTTTCGGTCCGATGGGCACCGCGTGGGCAGCTTGGCCCGGAGGGCGCCGCGAGGGAGGTTCGACCTGGGGTGCGGGGCATGTTCATCATAGAGGGCCATGGGGGTGTGGATTGGGGTGGCTTGTCCTGGATGTTGGGGTAGCATGTCCGGGACCGTTTCATCCAGCGGGATGTCCGACATGGGCCGGTTCAGCTAGGAGTCCAGAGCGGCCAGGGCGACATGGTCGACAGATGGCGCGACTAGGGCTTTGGGGTCGGGAGTCCATGGCTGTCAGGGTGTGGCGCGGCCAGGAAAAGACATGGCTAGGATGCGGTGTGGAAGCGTCGCGGCGTGGCTGGGACAGGTTTAGCCCGAGGCAGCGCGTGGCTAGTTCAGTCGGAGGGCCGTAGCACCGCGGGGGCGGCGTGGGTTGCGGAGGCTGCAAGTGGCGGCGTCGCTGCCTTCATCACCATCGTCGCCTTCTTCCATTTTGAAGAACATTGCAAAATCAACACAAGGGTTATAGAGAGGATGCACCATGCTAGTTTGGCCCGCACTCTACGCATTTGAGTGGTAGCAAGTGGTTCAGAAGTATGAAAAAAAATCAAACCATCCCACAAAGATTCTTCCCAACCCTCAAAAGAAAAGAAGGGTAGTACTTGTGAAGTGATAATAATACATCATTAAACCCCTAGATTGATTGTTTTTGGTTGACATTGGTTCAAGAAGGCGGACGTCTGTTCATTGTAGATGAACACTCCCTACGTCAGAGGAAGATCCGAGGAAGAAATTCGATGTATATGTCGTTCTTCGTAGTCGAAGGCATTCCTCATCTGTGTTCGTCATCGGTGGAGCATTATTAATTTGGAGTTTTCTCCCAATATATTACCTCTCCCAAGTTCCAACAAAATGAAAAGGTGTTCCAAATAATAGATTATGTAATATTTTATTTTTTTGGCAGAATTGAAAAAGGGTTTAATTGATTGAGGGAGAGTTAGCACAATTAAAAATGGTTAGTTGGAACAATTAATGTGGAGAAAACTGAAGAGGCTCCTATAAATTATTGGGGTGGTTTGGGAGGTTTTCCTCTCCCCGTATAAATTGGGGTTGGGTGGTCCACCCCACTAAATTCAAAATTGTGGGTTTTGAGGTATTAGGTGGTCCCCACCACAATAACCTCTCCGGGGTGGTTAAGGTGTGGTGATCCCCACCACCATATCCTCTCATTAGAGGCTATGGATTGGTGGCCCTTACTTCTAAACACCACATGGAGTGTCTAGAACAGATAAAATAAAAATAAACATGTGTTTTTTTATTTCATTATTTCCAAGAAAAAACCCAAAAGAATATCATTCACCCTCAAGCAACTACCATCAAGGTGAAAGTCTTATTAAGTGAAAACTGGCGTTGCGAGTTCAACGGTGCCCTCACATTTCAATTCTGAGCACTGGTTAAAAATATAGAAATATCCGCTCATACTTTTATAGAACATACCCGATAAAACCTTCAGAAATTAATTACAGGAACTCCGAGCCTCAGAAACACGCGCCGTCAATTTTTGTGGAATCCTAAAAATCCCATTTATTTAAAAAAATTACATGAAAATTCCATGTCATTACACTAATTTTTTTTAAAAAATAACCTTTAAATTGTATTTTCATTTCATTTTCAAAACAAGGATCATATCGTTTTTATAAAATATATTGATGGAATACTCTTTTTAATGTGCATTGAATCGACCACCATCAAGAAAAATCAATGTTTTAAAGATTAATTTTATGTTTCCATGATTGCTTTAAAAGAAATGGTTTTTTAAAATGATCTAGGTTTTAAAAAAAGTATTTCAAAATTTAAAGGATATTTTCATCATGAAATGATTTAATTTATTTTTAAGGCATCATTTATAAGTTTCCAATGTTTAAAAAAGGTTTTTGAAAATGATGTATGTTTCCAAAAGTGGGATTAAAAGTGGAAATGATATTATCCTCAAGAAAATTTTTTAAATGGTACATAAAGATTCCTCTATAAAATTCCAAGGTTATTTTCAATGAAAATGATTTTTAATATGTTTTATGTTTGAAAAAGTGTTTTCCAATGTGGAATGGTTATTTTACTCAAGAAATATTCCATGTTACCTTTCAAAATAATTTCCCATATATGATAAAACCATTTGATGTTTCTTAGGATTTACTAGGGTTGTGATCATAGGATATAATTATTATTTTTTCCATGTATAGTTTATGTTTATGATGATGATATGTTTTGAAAACCATTTATTTTCTACGGGTTATAATATGTTGTAAGGTTTTATAAAACCAATTTATTTTCATGGGTTTTGATATGATAAAATTTTTATGATGCCCATTTATTTTCATAGGTTGTTATATGATAATGTTTTCGTAATGCCCATAGTTTTTCATGGATTCTACTATAATCAATGTTGTATATTATTATGGAAAAGATATTTGTTATTTTCATTATATGATGGTGGTTATGTTGGAACTAAAGATGATGGATACATTATAAATTATGATGGATGGGACTAATATCTACATCCAATTAATTATGAAATTATCAAGGTATTATTTGCTTTAATATTACAAGTGATGTTATATTATCAACAAAATATCATTCATGGGTGTTTATTCACATCTTAAAAGAGGGTGCATGGGATGTTATCAGATGCTCCAAGCAAGTACGTGAGTGGTTATCCTAATCCTAACATGCTATTAATTTTCTTGGATGCTATCTTTGACATAATATTTTATACAATTATTCACATTCCAATAATATATCTATTTTTTCAATGTGATGCTCTCATAGCTCATGTTGTCTGATTTAATTTTGATTCATGTCTTATGAGGTTCAATAATTTATAGAATGAATCAATATTATGATATATGATAAACAATGTGTGGTTTTCAAAAATCATTCTCATATTACCATAACCATATGTTCCAATTATATTCACATCTCCCTTATTTTACCTTAATAAGTATCTATGATCTCACATTAATATTTTTCACTTCCATAGTTTAAAAATAAATGTTTACAACATGGTATATTTTTTAATAGTAACAAAGGGGAATATCTTATTGGGTGATTCAGAAGATCATTCATGAAATAAGAACATTGTGTACCTAGTCTCTCAAGGAACTAAAAAATTATGGTCCATTGGTGTGTATTTTGGAAATTTGTTGAATGTTATTATAAAAATATGAAATATTTATATATAAGAATATGGGGTGACTATATTTTTTATGAAAGAAAATTTTTAGTTATTCTGTCAAAACTAGGGTGAATAATCATTATTGATATTTCTAGGGTTATGAATAAATATATTTCTACGTATTTCACTAAATATAAGTGTAAGGGTAATTATATGTATAGGAAAATATCCTATAATATTGGTGAAGTATATAGAATGTGGTTTCCATGAAATAAAATATCCTTCTAGAAAGTATAAGTGGATATGTATATGAAATAATTGTACCTTGGGATAATAACATTGAAAATGGATCATTTTACATGACTCAAAAAATACCTTGTTCATGAAAATGGTTCTTTTTGTACACCTTGTTTGAAATTCATAGTGGATATGTTTTAGAAACTCAAAAAAATTATGTTATATACTGATTTTTCACACCCAAACCACAAAATTACTTGATTTTTATTCTTTTCTAGGAATTGGATAATTTGGTTGAGGTTAATGTCAAGTTATTGGTTAAATTTTTCAAGTTCTGGAGGTTCTTTAGGGGCATGTTCATGGTTGGAGAAGGGTTAGTACCATACCGTGTAAGGAAAAATAGTTAATGTGCATGAATATCTTGTTGGAGCATGAATTTCACACAATTAGAGGAAACCATGGGAAAAGCATGTGAAATGGATCTATCATATTATTTAGAAGAGTTTCCCAATTGGTTCATAGTTTCTCAAAATGTGCGTTTTCCACTTATCTCTATTAGGTTGTGCAAGGATAGCATGCCCTCTATCAGACCATGCATAAAAAATGTGCAGCCTCCCTATGTTATAAAATAGTATTATTAGAAATTATATTGAAAATACAAATAAATAAATGTTTTTACAATAAAAATAAAAATAATAATATTATTATGATTATGATTTTATAATTATTATTAATTGGATTTTTAATTAAACTCTCAAAAGAGGGGTCCCCCTCCCCCTCCTCTCAATTTGAGATACCCCCACTCTTCCATCTCCTTATTGCATGACCAAACACCCTCCTCTCCCTCTTCACTTGCATGTCCTCCCACCTTCTGGCTGTCCAATTTTCAATCATTTCATGGTGAGGCGAACTATGATGATTCCCTTATCTCCTCATAATCATTCTTTTATTATATTCCATCTATCCTAGGTGGTGTTCATGCTTTATCTGAACAATAGTGTTCTCGGTGATTCAAATCATTAGGATTCTCTTCTCATTAGGGTGTGTGATTGGTCTTTCGGGCCTCCTTCAAGCATGTTTCCGTGTTTGCCATTAAATGTGAGTCATTTAAAACTATTCCATTTTCACTTATATCAATTTTGTGTCAGGATATTTGGTTTATATTCTTTTTCTCAACTATAAGTTAGGGTTTTTATTTTTTATGTGTTTTTGGTAATATTCCTTAGTGTCTTAGACCATGGGGTGGTGGTTTCTGCTGTCTGTTATCAAAAGATACTTGGAATCATATGCATAGGTAGGCATATATATGTGTCAGTTCACCATTTATATATATTATCCCATGTAAGTATGCATATATATAATGGGGATATGTGTTCTTACAAAAATATTTGGAAATCCATATATATGTAAAACAAAGGGTTATATGCATGTATAAGCATATGTGTAAGGATCCACTTGTAGATATTACACATTCGAAATATGACCATAGGGGCCAGATTTCCTTGCATTTATGAAAATTTACATATGCTTTAAAGGGTAAAATGGATGGTATGAGTTTTCATTGACTTAAACAGTGTGCCTTGAGATTGAGGTGGGTTCCCTTTTCCCACCCCTATAATTTTAATTCCATAATTTCTTGATGGTTTTAAAAATATGAGTTATATTTATGTAGTATGTGTATGTCATGTAATTTTTATGGTTGTTAGAAATGGTTATACATTGTTCTATATAATTTATTTAATCTTTCCTTGTAGGTTTTTAATGTTGAAATATTCTCCCAATCTTGTTATCGAAAATGTAATCTATTTATAATTCCTAATAGGTTCTAAGTGATAATTATTTTAAAGTGATTTCTGAAATTGGTTTGACTGTGTAATGGTTATTTATAAATATGTTTTTATATGTGTAAAATTGATGTGAATGTTTACTGGAATTAAAAAGGGTTAGTTTGTGATTTTTAAAAGGGGATGTTTCATGTTTAGGTTTATTTGGAAAAGAAATATAGCACATGTGAAAACCAGGTACCTAGGTGGGAGAACTGGAACTAGTATACTAGATGAATCTGTAGTGGAGAGTTCTAAATTCATATAGTAGGATTGATGATTTCAACACTAACTAAACATATGATATGATCTGAGACTACTAGGAATTTTAATGGGATTCCCTCTAGTGTCTCTTTCATTATACCACTGTTGGTATTGGATTATATTTCAGAGAAAACAAGAACATTGGATGGGATCCTCTCTAGTGGATCATGCATGGGAAAAAAATTGGAAGTTGAGTTAGAATATTCTGATCACCAGGGTAGAGGTTTACACTGCCCCACTTATGCTAGATACCTATAGGGATTTCCCATGGTGGTTTCTTGTGACAAGATACTTATGATGTGATTTCCATTTCAATTGCATCACATTTGTTTCCACATTATGAAAACTGTGTTTTATTCTGAATTTTAATCCTTCAATTTCGAAATGTTTATGCATTCTTGGAAACTATTTGGACGCAAGATTGAATTAATTCATTTTTATTAAAAATTGAAGCTTTTGGTTTTTACTTGAAATTAATTGAAAACATTATTTTTATATGGTTGTATTTTTCAAACAGGCATGAATTGGTTTTTTCACAAGAAATTCATATTGAATAGTTTGTCTTGGAATTCCTACCATGTCTTAATACTAATGAATATAGTTTCATTTTTTTTATCTTTTAGCACTGCTTCTATCTAGGATTCTATCACCCTAAGGCGATGTTGGTTTAGTGGTCAGTGGTGATCTTTAATGTCCCTTGGAGGGATTTATTATTTTATGTTATTTTTTATTGTAGTATTTATCTTTTTATTATATATTTTATATTTGTTTATATATAGTTATTTATTTGGGGAAAATCATTCCTAATTGCTTTATTTTGATGGCTGGTAGTATTTTTCAGCCCATGGGGATCGAGAAATCTATTTGGGCATTATTTCATACCAGCTCCGGTTACTAGTTCGGGGTCAACATGGGTTAGTTCATTAAAATATTTTATCAAAGAATACCCTTGTTGTTTGGGGTGTCCGGTTTCATAGAGATTAAATATTCAATACCTGAGAGATATGTGTGGGAAGGACTTCATGAATCCTTTCCCATTCTAGGACTCATCTATCTAGTGGAAGTCAAGGGATGGAGTCTATTTTATGGTTTTTGGGGATAAATCACGATAATTTCTATGATTTAGTGATATTTGATGATCTTTCATGGTGTAGTGACCCTACTATTGCACGAGTTCGTAGTGAAATATACTTATGATGGTTCATGCTCACTCAGAGCATGGTCTACTATGTCATGTTTCTAGTTAAAGAACAACCACTAGTTCTTTATTCATGAGGTTTTAGAGTCATTTATATTTTGGATTAGTTTTGGTTGGTAGGGGTGGATTTAAAAAATGAATTTTTATTAGGAAAGGCTTTTCTGAAAGGGATAATTTTTTTGGAGTGGAAAATAGGGTTTTAAATGAAAACGATTTACAAAAATAGTTCTCTTTTAAAAGAATGCGCGGTTTCACTTCAAAAAAAGGTGGCTATATAGAAAATATTTTCATATTTTAGATACAATTCTTGGAATGTGAAATGAATATTTCATGGGAATTTGAAAATGTGTTGCATTAATGATAAGGGGAGACTTCAAGTGAGTTTAGAATTTTGGATTACAGTTGAATGATCATTTTATGGGAAATGGGAAGTGTTTTGAATTAACCATTATCATGTATATGAATGATCACAAAAATATATTTATGTATATGGATAGTTGATAATTGGTGTCGTGTGGATGGGTTCATGAACAAGCACAATGATATATATATATATATATATATATTATAATTCTTTGAATAACAATGGTGGGTATATATGTTTTGTTTTCTAAAAAATGGATACCAAAAATGTGGATTTGATATTTTTGAAAATTTACTGAGAAATGTTAAAGTGTTTTATGTTCATGTTTGGAATATTCATCTATGGGATCCTAGTTATTAAATACTAAAATTGTTTTTGATATGGTGATTTTTGTTTGGATTTTGGTTTCTTATTGAAGTGTGGAATTGTTTTATAATGCATTCCGATTTTGGATTCAAGATTCTTGTTTTTTAGTATGACCGAGAAATAAAAATAAGGTCTGGATGGTAAATATATATAATTTCATCCCCTGTATTTTTCTTATGTCGAATTTTTGGAATTAGAGTTGTTCTTGGTTTAGTATTTTTATCTTTTCAAAATTGAGGCAGTTTGGGTTTCTGAAAAAATTATGTATTTCTTTATCTATAATTCCTTCTAGGGGAGAATCTACATAGAATATAAATTGAATGGTGGAATCAGATCCTTTTTTAAATTTTTAATGCACTAAATTTTTCTTGGTCCGTTTCCCCCATTCATTAGGTGAAGAACATTAGAATGTCTCATTTTAGTGGCTTATGAAAAATTTGATTCATTAGTAATGGTTTCTTGGTTTATCTTAAGGGGGTTATGTATGTTTCATTACCAAAATGAGTGTTGTTAGTTGATAATATTATTCTACTGACAGTGGGGTAGTAGATGCTATAATACATTAGTGCTCCTTCTAGTGGGCTCGGAGTGAATCTCTTCACGCAGTCAGTAATCATTGGTTGTGGGTGAACATAGTCCATATTTTATCTCCAGTGTTGGAATGGGGATGATTTATGCTTATTTATTTCCATTTTTTGTCATTGAATTTCCCTTTTTTTGAAAAAAAATCATAGTGGACTCATTTCATTATTATAGTCTTATTTTCTGAATGTTCCACTACTATAGTTTTTGTAGTTCTTGAAATTTCCTCTTTAGTAGTAATAAGGATTGGTGGCCTTGTATCGATGTAAACCATTGTGGTTATAGATTTTCCATATTAAATAAAACCCTTGAAATGTTTTCTCTTTATGTATGAGAGTCTCACGATGGTTGACAATATTGTGTGGTTATCCCTTTTTGTGGATTGTTTTTTTAGGTTGTTCCCATTATGACGATACTCATTTCTTGTGGAAATAATGAATCATGATTTAGTTAACTATTCTGATTGACCTCATTCCTTGGTTTTTCCCTTATGTTGTGGGTTTTTGGTTTTGGGTTGGTGTTCCTGGTGGTTTTTTCTAGTTGGTCTATGTGAAGAGTCATTGGGTTTATTTTTTTTGGGGTTCCCTTGTGGGTGTTGTGGTTCCAGTCTGATTCATGTAGTGGGGAGAGCACTCCTATATTCGTTACAGTTCTTCTCATTTCTTTTTTTCTTAGTGCTAGTATAGTGTGTCTTTTATAATGAATGGTAGTGACCATGAACCTTTCCTTGGTGGAGTACTACTTGCACACAGATAGAGGAAACTATGAAAGAATCATACCAAATGGATATGTTAAATGACAGAGATGAGTTACATGGTTAGTGCATTATTTTTCAATCTGTTTAGCCAACCCATGTGTGTTAACCTTATCTCCAATAGGGCTGGCACCATTGGCACATGGTCTAGAAGATCATACATCCAAACTATGTATCTTCCATGTGATAAAATTATAAATTTCAATAAATATAAAATACAATTAAATGAAAATAAATGTAAAACATAATAATGATTTTTTTGAAAATGATAATAATAATAATAATATTATTATTATTAATTACATTTTTAATTATGCCCTAAAAACAGGGTTTCAAAATTTCATCACCCTCCACTACATGAAAGCAACCCCTACCTATATTTTTCGTTCAACCCAACCCCACCTCTCCCTCTTGCTGTGCATGATCTTCCTCCTTCAGGTGTCTGATTTTCTTCCCTTTCATGTTGTATTGATGTATAATGAGTATCTTCTCCCCTCATCATCATTATATTATTTTCTTACTTATTTTTTGGGGGTTCATGCATTTTTTCTGAACCGTAGGGTTCTATGTGACTTGAATCTTGATGGTTCTCATCTCAATAGGGCGTGGAATGGGTATTTTGGGCCTCCTCTCGGCATGTTTTAGTGTCCACAGCTGAAGGTGACCATTTCAGGCCATTTTGTTCCACCTGCCATCAATTTTGGATATGGGCCTTTAGTTCCTTTTCTTTGGCTCAGTTTTCAGTTAGTGGTTTTGTGTTTTCTACGTTTTAGGTAATTTTCATTACTGTGATAGACCTTTTTTCTGGGTTTTTGATTTTCCATTGTCATAAGGGACATTGAAATGTTTTTATAGGTAGGCATAGATAATTTTATGTTCCACCATTTATATTTATTCCCTCATGGTAGGATGAATATATATAATGGGTCAATGTTTCATTATATATATATATATATATATGAGCATAATTGTAAAGACGTATATTCACGTATAAGAATATGTGTATGGATCCCCTTATAATATTTGGCCTAGTAAATATGTACACAGGGTCCGGGTGTCCTTTCATATAAGGAAATGTACATAAGAATGCACTTGTAAATGGATGTTTCGAGTTTCCATCATCTTTAAGAGCGAGCCTTGAGTTTGATGTATGTTCTCTGTGACTAACCCTTTAATTTGAATTAATTAATTGCGTGATGGTTTTAAAAATATTTATTATATTTATGTAGCATGTATATGTTATGTGATATGGTTGTAGTTGTTAATAATTGGTCTTTATTGTTTTTCATGAATTATCTAGACTTCCAAAATATGTTTTTCATGTTGAAAAATACTCCTCATCTTGTTTTGGAAAATTAAATATATTTCTAATTCTCAATTGGTTCTAAATGGAAATTCATTAAAAGTGTTCTCCCAAATGGTTTTGAGTGTGTAATGGGATTTTCCAAATATTTTTTGTTTGTAAAATTGATGTGAATGTGGACTAAAATTAAAATGGTTTCTTGTATAATTTTTAAAAAGGTGATATTTAATGTTTTTATATATTTGGAAATGAAGTAGAGAATATGGGATACCTGGGTACCTAGGTTGGTGAACTAGAACCAGTAAGCTAGTTGAATCAGTAGTGGTGATGCCCATATTCATCTAGAAGTATTGATGGTTTCAACACTAACTAAACATGTAATATAATCATAGAACAACATAACATTGTATGGGATACTCTCTAGTGGATCAAGAATGTGAACTCTATTGGTATTGGATTATGTTTATGATACCACTATGCATTGGATAGGGTCCACATTACTTACTCATGCTTGGGAACAGAGTTGGTAAGGAATCTGAGGATTTTGTTCACAGAGGTGTGAATTTTCTATGGTTCCACTAGTTCTAGTAACCTATAGGGATTTCCTATGCTGCTCTCTTATGACACGATACCTGTGATATTATTTCCATTTAAGTTGAATCAGATTTGATTCCACCTTTAGGAAAACCATGTTTTAGTCTAAATTTTTATCCTTCTATACTAAAATGTCTATGAATAAATGGAAACTATTTTATAAATGTGATATAATGAAATTTGTTTTCATGCTAATTGAAACTTGTAATTTGAATTTGAAAATAATAAAAAACCTTATTTTTATATTATTGTATTTTTTTCAAACTTGAATGAGTTGGATTAATTTAAAAAGGTAAGGAATATGGAATAGATTATTAGGGCATCACTTCTGTGTTTTAGTATTCATGAATATAGTTTCGTGTTTGTTTTTAGATTCCAGTTCTTCTTCTAGAATAGATTCATTCATCATGGGGAAATATAGGTTTACTAATTAGTGGTGATCTGCATAGACAAATGGAGGTATGTGCTGTTTTATTTTAGTTCTATTTCTAGTGTTTATATTTTTTTGATTGGTTAATATTTGGTTAAATGTATTTTTTATGGGATAAATAATTCCAAATTGCTTTATTTTGATTTTCGACACTAGTTTCCAGCACATAGGGATCGAGAACACCCTTTGGGCCTTATCTCGGATAGGCATGTGTGATCAGTTTTGGGATGAACTGTAATTTTTTTGTGACCTGAAGTATTTTAATAATGACCATGAATCACCTAGGATAAGCCATCAGATTAATAAATTGAATATGTTGGGTATTGATTTATTCATCCTATAAATTTTTTTCATGATTATATGGTTTTCTAGAACTAATATTGTTTCAAAGACTATGATTTTTGGTATTAGTCAATGGTATGAACCATAAGGAACCTAGTTAAAATTGAACGTGATAGAAAATGTGTTTATGGGAATCCAAAATGGGATGATTACTAGAGTGATGGATATTGTGATTTTTCTTATTTGGTTATCATGATATATTATTAACAACATTTACCTGAATCAATTGTTGGTTTCGCCAAATAAAAGAAGGATATAGTACACCGAATGATCAGGTGGTGGAGAACATGAAGGAATGGATATTCAGTTTCATATATGACAAGAGTATAGGATGAATTAGACAAGGTATTATCTCAATGGAATTAGAAGCTGTTTTATTTGTTGATAAAAGGGCATATAATAATAAATTTCAAATGGAAAATGAATATTTCAATTAATTTAATTAATATAAATATTGGTCTCCCAAAAGTATTATTAATGGATAAATATATTAAATTTGGAATGAGTTGGGAATAATTCAGATCAATTTCCTAGAGGGATATCTCATGAAGAGAATTTACAAGGTGGTACAATAAATGGGTATACTTCTCATTATTAATTTACTATGAATAACATTTGAATGGAAAGAATGATTACAGAATAAAATGGTGAATCATAGTTAATGGATTCAGAATAATGTTGGGTGATTTACGTATTTAAGTAATAGGAATCAAGAATTTTTATGTGTTGGCCTTTTACAAATTTTATTTTGGATATGAGAATAACGAAACATAGAATGGTTATGCTTATTTTGGAATCATATATGACATCATGTATGTTCTATATAAGAGTTCTGGATAACATCGTTGCTTTATGAGTTTACTATTGATCATAAGATCAAATATTATTACTATACTTTTGAGGATTTATAAGATTTGAAATTATAAATATTATCGATATTTTGGGAGACTTTTATGGTTGTACATTTCTTTGGTTGGGTTTTTTTTTTGAAAAAGTAATTTGATAAAGATTTCCTTTACATTTGGGGGGAATGAGATTAAAGGTATTTTTGACCATTAAGGATTATTATATATTTTATGTTGATATAAATATGAGCTATTTAAATTTGGTAATTATATAAATATAGTTTCAGAAGATGAATAAACCACATTTCAAGAGACAACATATCACATTCGACATTGCTGATGTTCTTGAACACAAAACTGACACATGATAAGGGAATAATTCCCACAACAGTTCTATATAGAAGATAATTTATGGTGGATAATTATGACGATTGTTATTGGTGAGTGTATATATTATTTATTGGTATTTATGTATGTTGAGTATGGGATAAAATTGATTAAGTGGATTTTAAAACGATTATCCATACGAGAATGGAAATGGGAAAACATCACCATGGGTTTTGTTTACTGGATCTATTAAACATCTAAAGGGAATAATGATACATTGATTTTAGTTGATCAAATTATGATGTCATCAAAATTCATCTCTATCAGATAATATTTCTATTTGGATAATATTTCTATGATATAGATTTATTAAGTGTTATGGTTTCATAGAGAAAAACATACTATTATATCTAATTGGGATCCATGGTTTACCTCAAATTTTGGAAGAATAGAATAGTGATTAATTAATAGAGAGATATGTTTCAGAATTGTGTATCATTCTCAGACAGAGGAAAAATTTGAGAAAAAAATTCAAACACAAGAGTAAATTTATTTTAACTTATTATATGGATTTCAAAGGCAGTTGAGATCAACATATTCATCTAGTTGAGTTTTCCTATAATAATAGTTTTTACTTAATCATTAAAATTGATACTTTTATATCCATATATATAAATAAATGTAAAAATAAAATTTAATAGTATGTGGTTGGATGATTAAAACTTTTAGGACTTGATTTAGATAAAGAAATACATAATAATGTTAGAGCCATTGAACCACAAATATTGGTAGAACAATGTTGGACAAAAAGATCTTATAATAACGATTAGTGTGATCTGGAATTAAAATTTAGTGGGAAGATGATTCTAAGAATTATTCTACTAGATAATGATGGTAAAACTAAGACATAGGGGTATAATTCCTTTTATAGGTTTTTATCATATTAGGATAATAACTTATATATTAGTTCATCGACCAATCCACTCTCTCGTTTATGATGGTTTAAATGCATCTATCCTGAAGAAGTATATACCTATCAGTCACATTTAATAAACTCAAAGTTAATACCAATAGTATATGATAATTATGTCAACAAATTAATGATATTGATTCAACATTGTAGAGAAAAATTACTATAAAACAAGACCACTCACCAGGTCAATGTTTTGTGGTGAAAACCAAAGTTTTGAGGAAGCTTTGTGGGAACCTGAGGATGTAATGAGGTAGATTTTTCCTCATTTGTATATATTGGTGTAAATAATTTCAATCAATGAAATAAATTTATTGGTGTTATAATGTAACAGCTTGATATTTTATGAAATATTTTTAATATAAATTATAATTTTTTTGATAACTTGTGCTACGATATCACAATATTTTAACAAAAAATTACATTCTATTGATATATTAATATTTAATATGATAGTTTTCAACTAGTTTTTGGAATGATAGGTATGAATATGATTAACAAAATTATGAAAATATATGGTTTACAAATGTATATCTAATGAATTATTTAGTGAAAAAATAATTATAAAAGAAAATAGAAACCATTTGAAAACAAATGATTTTTTAAGAAATGATTTTTAAGCCCAAAGACGGATTTTACCTCAATAAATTAAGTAAAAAATTGTTATTGAGTTTTTTTAAGGAAATATATTTTATATATTCAATAATATTTTTAATATTTATCTATAAGTTATTTAGACAAGAGATGATAATAAATACAATTTTATGCATAAAAATATATTTTTCTAAAAATGCGTTTTTACGCCTTTTGGAAACAAAATTTATAATTAATGTTTGCAAAGTTTAAATAATTTATTTGATAAAGATTTATTTATTTTTTAAATAATCATGTAAAAAATATATTATAGTGATTTTTTGATATTTTTCTGAGAAGTTAAAATTTTCAATGAATATTGACAGAAAGTGGTTTTAATTAAATAAATTCCTTTTTATAAAATGAATTTACAAAAAAAATCATATTAACGTGGTATTAAAAGTAAAATTAATCCAATTACTTAATTATCAATCCAATTTAGTAAATTTAAATAAATTTCATAATGAATTCGGTTATAATTTTTATTTAAACATTATAAACTCTTCTCTTTTCCAAACCATTTTTTATCGTATTAGTGGGATTATTTTTAAATTTCAAATTTCCACTTATTTGGTTAAAATTTTAAAAAAAAATTTAAATATTTTGAATCATAATAATTTATATTATATAATTATTTGAACAAAATTTTTGAACATAATTAATAGTCAAAATAGTAAAAATTAATTATTGTAGTTAAGTTTAAAACTGGATTACTATGTGTTAAAATAAAATGATAAGGGGTAAAATTACCTAGATACTTTTTATAAACCCATTTTATGGCCATATTTAGACCTTATCACATTTATGATTCTATAATGGCCAATTTTATATCCATGTTGATTTGATAAATTTGGGTATACAGTTTTCTTTTCCAAAATTTAAAGACTGCCACTCACCTTACTTATAAAAGGCCACCACTCTCATACCCTATTCACACCTAAAAACCCATTTTTTTAAATAGCTCAAAAATTATTCCTTAATAAAATACCCACTTCCAAGATTCCTTTTTGTGATCATAAAGATAATGTAAGAAGGCTTTAGGTTAAACCTACATATGTTGTCAAATAATGAGGTAATATTAATAGCTATGAGTTTTTGTTTCACATTATCATCAAACTACAAATAATATATAAAAAAATTTTAAAATTTAAAAATATAAAAAAAATTAATATATAATTTTATTTTTATTAGGTTAATTTCAGAAACTATATCCATCCCCACCTCTAAAAAATGAGATATAAAATCATCATTAATGTGTTTAACAAACTACCTATTCAAGAACCGATGTTATTAATTTTCTATCACCAACTGTCGAAGATAGATATAATTATGGATATAATTTTTTTTGAGATATATATATTATTATTAATCTTTTGAAATGATAATATGACATATAAATTCTTACCATACAACTTATTTTAAAACAGTGATGTTGCTCATGTGTACAACAAACTAAAACTATAGGAATTAATGTGATGTGTTTTTCATTTCTGTTTTAAATAAATGGTAATATGAAGATATTAAATCAATATATATGATATTTTTGACATTAATATAATTATTTAATTGTAATATCACACCTATATTCTTACTAGTTATCCCGTTGGAAACAATATTGTCGCACTTGTGTATGGAGGACTACCGCCTCACGAACCAATGTTATGTGTTTTTCATTTTAGTTTTAATTATATATTAACAATGATGAATTTAGTGAATATATATTCTATTTTTAATATATTAATTTTTTATTTAATTATCATACCACATACACCTTATTACTTTACATTCCATGGGGGAAATAATAATGTGGTTCGTGTGTACGGCAGACAACTGCCTGGAGGCGATCCAATTTTTTTCACTAATTATTTTGATGTAAGGTAATTAGGGTAAATTAAATGAATATATTAGATATATATGACCTAAAAATTATTCTTTAATTTCTAAATAATATTTATGTTTCTTTAATTTCATTCATTGATAATTTTCAAACAACGTTCATGCATTCGTACAGCCTATCCTCTACATGAACAATGTATTTAATTTTCTATGTCTAAAATTAATGGATTTATATTTTTATATATATAATTAATGTATATGATATTTATATAATGGATGAAATTATATTAATTTTTTAACCATTAAGAAATTTATAGTACTGAAAATAACAAATCAAAACAGTGATGAAAAAGCAATTGTTACCCGAAACATGACGTCTATAAGAAATTGTTTATAAACGGATAATGAACATTCATAAGTAACTCGTATAATGTATAATAAATAAATATAAATATAATTATATAAATTATTTATAAAATATTATATTAATTACATGCGATATTCGAACCTATACGAAGTAAATCATGACTCAAGGTTAGGTATTTTGTGTCAATTTTTCTTTTTTGGGACATACATTATGTTATGCACATAAATTATTTTATGTACTTTACATAATTATCAATTGAAATTTAAAATCATAATTATTTATTTTCATGATATTTTATGTTCCATTTAATTATATTCATTCAAGGGGATTATGATTCCATGTTACCAAAGTGGTAATTGTTTCATGATTCCATCTCAATATTTATTGGGATTGTTTATGTTTATACTAGGATATGTCTCTCAATAAACATAAATTTTCTTATCCTATATTTATTTAGTGAGAATAAATATTTTTATGTAATTTTTCTCTATTTATGTATCAGGAGTCTTCAATTAATTTTATGAAAATCACATTTATTTTCTTCTTTGGTCGACAACCCTTTTATATTCCATATCCATGTTTTCTTAAAATTATTTAAAAAATAATTTCTTATTACTATTTGATTTTTTAATGTCATTAATACTATTTTATGATTTTTTTAAAAAAAATTAAATGAATATTCCTTTATTTTTAGAAATAATTCCCTTTTAGATTTTACTAAATTTAGGAATGTGTTATTTTTTTAACATGTAGGAAATTTCCCAATTTTATAAATAATCAATGTTTTAAAGATAAATTTATATGTTTTGATGTCTGTTCTAGAAGAAAATTATTTTTAAAATACATTTATTTTTAAAAATTGGTTTTCAAATTTTAATGGTTATTTCCCTGATAATTTTTTTAAATGATTTATAATGTTCCCATTATCAATTTCAAATGTTGTTTTCAAAGAATTGGTTTTTATAATGTTTTATGTTATAAAAAATTATTTTAAGACTAGAATGTATATTTTCAACCTGAAATATTTTAAACAATATTTAAATATTAATTTTAATGATTCAGAGTTTATTTTAAACGAAATGGATTTGAAAAATGTTTCATGTTGTAAAAATTGTTTCTAAAATTGGAGAGGATATTTTGCTCAAGAAAGGTATATGTAATGTTTACAGACCATTTGTATCTAAGAAGTCATTATTTAATGTTACTTATGATTTATTGGGTATATGATCTAGGAATTCTAGTCTTATCCTTTCTCTATATGGTTTTTGTTTATGATGATGATATATATATGAAACTCGTTTCTCTTCCATGGATTATACTTTGATGAAATGGATAATGAAACCTATTTCTTTACCTAGGTACTGATATGATTGAATATTTATTATATCCATTTTATTTAATGGGTTGTGATAAGGTATATGTTTAATGAATTCCATTTTTAATGGGTTCTAATGTGATAAATGTTTTATGATCTTCTGGAATACATATATATGGTTTTCTTTATGTTATGGTTGTTATGTAACAACAATGGATTTTGGTTACATTATTAACAAATTTTAGTGGAACCTATATATACCTCTATTTAATTGGGTAATGATTAATGTTATATGAGATACAAGGGTACATGGGAGTTTATCCCAAGCCTAAAAGGGGTAGATGGTGGTCAGGCTAAGCTAGAAATAGCGTACATGAGAAGTTATCGCATGCCTTAAGCTGGTACATGGTTGGTTATCCCAAGAATAACATATTAAGAATGTATTAAGGGATATAATTGATTTAATATTTTATATGATCATTTGTATGTAACACCCTATGCTTCCATGGAATTTATCTCTTTGAATAATTCAATAACTTGTGTTGTACGTAACATCAAGTTCTAGCACAACATGACCAATCAAAATAGTATTTATGAATAATAATACAAACATTTTGGAATTTTATAAATTTTATTTTTCAAAATGTACTTCATTTTTGGATTCTGAAAATCAAAATTAGCTTAGGGTGAATTTTTGGTATTTTTCTAAAAACATTAAATTTTTGTTGAATAGCGAAAAACACTGCGTTATTGTATAAAACATACTTTTTATTTAAATAATTACTTATTTCATTTTAATTTATATTGTGTAAAAATACCAACATAATACCTATATAAGTTCAATGTAATTTACTGGAGTCATATTATAATAATATTAGATATATAAAATGTTATTGAACATTTTAACATCTTCTAACCCCCTTCGAGGAACATTTGCAAATTTGCATTAAACATAATTTTACCGCTTCTGTGAAATGAATTTTAAAACACTAAAGAGACATGGTTGAAATAATTAATTAAAATTTGGTTCAATAGGATGAAAGAAATTTATGGTGAATTGTACGTTTGGAATTTTATTTAACAAGGCTAAAATTAAATATGGTAAATAAAGGTAAAATGATATTTTAATTACCCTAACACATGTCCAAATTCTATCGCATAAGTTTATTTCAACCAAAATCAAAAATATGAATAAAATGCCATCATTTTGGTTCAATTGGATTATATTTGGACAATTATTTTTATTCTAGTTTAATAGGATTTAAAATTATAAAATTCAATTTTTAATAACTATACCATATTTAATATGGAGTTATATAAAAGATAAATTAGAATATAAATATTTTCTAAAATATAAAAATATTTCCTATAGAATTTTATTTTATTTATAATTTTCAGACATTAAATTATTAAATTTATTTATGAAAAATTGAAGGTGGAGTAATTACATTATTATTAAAAGATTAAAAATAATTGATATTATACATTTTAATATATTTGTAAAATTATAGTTTTGATGTATTACACGAATTTTATAGGACAATATAACATGTAAGGTTTGATTAAATATATATTTTTTTCTATTTTATAATGTTGTTATGACATTCACAAAAACCATATACCAAATAGTGTCAAAATTGACATAAATGAGTTTTTTTAAAATATACTAAAATATTAATTGAAATATTATTCATAAAAATATAATTTTATGCCAAAGGACTTAGATAAGGTTATATATATAAATAATTAACCACTTGGGTTTCTCATTGATTTTTATTGTATGTTTATTTACCATTTATTATAATAATACCAGAATACATGGTAAATGTTAAATTTTTTAACCAATAGTTAAATCTAAAAGATATGGTTAATATGGTGACATAAACGTGTCTAAAACTGATTGCTTTAGAGGTTTGAGACCCATCCTCACCTTATCCTAGAAATAAATCCTTTTGGAGCCACTATAAAATGAATATTATTGTATAATAAAATAATATTTCAATCTTTTTTATAAAGTGACCCTCACCTCTATTATAAAAGAGTACATCCCCTTCTCTCAAAATCACAACTCCAAATCCATTTGGCTCGGCCAAAACAAACTAAAATATCTTTCCAAATATACTCACATTAACGTAGAGGCCTTAGTTTGATCTGTCTCCAACCTAAGGAGCCATTTTGATCGAATCAAAAGGAATCACCCGAAGAAGAGGTAATAATTTCATCACCTCTTTCAATGTTCTTTTCTTCTTCCACTTCCACTTTATTGGTTGTTTCTGTAATGAAATAATAGAACTATTACCTTATACTAACAATGATTATATTATAAATAAGATAAGATAATATTCATTATTCTATCCATCCAATGAATGAAGAAGTCACCATACATGTGTACTTACAGCTTACCATCTCCACATCGTGGTGTAGTTTGTTATTCAACACTTCATTATTTTGGATTGGTATAATAACTAGAATAATTTATCTAAATAATAAATATAAAATGTTAATTATTCTTTATATATGATATAAAATCCAATTACATACTATTTCACCATCAATAGAATGACATTGTCGCTCGTGCGTACGTACGGATTACCGTCTCCATGAACGCAATGAGATTCACTCCCCATCGTAATCATTCAATAGTCATTTTAATTTTATAATTAAAAATAATGTTTAAGAACAGAATATCATTATGTATATGAATAAAATACATCCAATTCATAACAAACATGACTTACATAACAAAACATATAAAGGAAAATGAATCTGTTAACACCTGAAACAATGATACTACTAAAATATTTTTGAAAAAGATATATTAGAAGATTATAAATGATATCATATTTATGTATGTGGCTCATTTATAATTTAATAATAGTTATTCAACTATTATATAGGAGGTTAACGTACCATAGACCAAGGAAAAGTATAGGGTAAATGTTAATTTTACAATCTCTTCATTATTTGAGATTGTTTATACGTGAGTATCTACTAGGACCTCTTTATTATTCACATCGGTGTTTCTTAAAAATGTATTTCAATTTTTTTTATATTTCCTAGAATAATGGTTAATTTATTTAATACCCTTCTGGTAATTTTTATAAATTTTTTATAAAGGAATATTTCCTCCATTTTCCAAACAAGGTCTTTTACGACCTTTTTTTACCAAATTAAGGAAAGAATGTTTTTTAACTTATATGTCGAGTGTATATATTTTCCTCCATTTTACCACCTTAGAAGCTTCAAATTAAATACTTTAAAAATATTTCCAAAATATATTTTTTCTTTTATAATTGTGCAACTTTTAATAGTGTTCAAAATAGAAAAAGTTATTTCCCTCAAATAGTTTTGAGTTCATCTATGTCAACATCCATTCATGAATTTGAGTCCAATTTGTTGTTGGTCTATTATAATAAAATCTTTCATATTGTATTGAAGGTTTTTTGATATGTTTGACTATGGATGTGTTATTTTTATACCATTCATGGTTTATGGTTAAAGTATTAACATTTAAAATTCTAGTTTTAATATAAATGTTTATGTTATGTTTAAACCTTTTCAAATTAGGAATGCATTGAACTTAGTATGTGATGGGTGGGGCCTGCTATATCTCCTCGATGAATCTGTAGGTCTCATGAGACCAACTAGTGTCTCAGAACCTGGATTTGAAAAAATCTTATTTGTAGTATTGTCATGAGGCCTTGACTATGTGGTTATGATGTCAGATATTATGCAATCCATCATTATAAAATTTGCTATTGATATTAAATGTTATTATTAGACTAGATGAATATCCATGTGAATAAGTAAATGGTATTATTTGATTTGTCATTTCCATATTATTCTCAAGTTTATGTTTTAAAGGCTTGTGTTTTATTCTTATACATTTCCATAAATGTTTATTCTTATTTATGATAGTTACCACTAATTTGTTATCCTTAATGAGCATCTGAACTCACCCATTTCAATGTTTTATTTTCCCTATGATACAATGAAGTATATTACGATTAACATCTAGGAATATGATATGAGATATTAGTGTGTTCAATAGGGACACAATGTTGTTGTTGTTTTTATTTCATGATGTAATTTAAAAATTATTTATTTATCTAGAACATTCAGGGCTACTAAACTAATCAGTATTTCGAGACATGATCTCTTTTGATCATGAAAATGTTATATAATAAGGAATAGACAATGGGTAACTACTGTTAGGGCATTATAGTTTTCATCAAAGGAAGTTTAGTACAAACCTTGGAAACTATATTTAGAAAACACAGATTAGAGAAAATTACCTTAAGATATAATTTGAGGATTAGTATAGAATAACTTCCTAGAATTTTGTTAATGTAGAGAATTTGTAAATTTTCCAAGAAATACATCCTTATCTGGATACAGATAGGAAGAGGTGGTTCTGTCACTGAGGTACCTAAGAGTGAAAACACTGATAAAGAGTTTTAGGCATGACCCGTGGAATATTGGTACACGACAACGAGACTTGCTACAATAATGGTTACGACTCTACCTGGGGATATGCTTAGGATAATTCACATTTTATTTACAATACATTATGATGGATTTATGAGAAAATACAATCTCAAATAATGTTTTTATGATTATTAATTATATGTAGAAACTATTAAGTTTTATTTGGAATTATGTATTGCGATTCAAAAAATAATATATTTTATGACAGTATTTTAAAATGGTGCATAATGTAAGGGATTAAAACATATCAATGCATGTAATATATGTTGGGATTTCTCTCCAAATCAATAAAATTAATGGGGAGATGGTGATGCAACCGGTGATGAACAACATATTACCATACTAGGATAACTCACTCAGGTTATGAATTATATCCTTACCCATGTGGAGCACCCTGATCCACTACATAGATGATCAATTTTATACCACTTTATGAGACAACAACCACCAACATTCAATGGGACTACAAATTCATTTGTAGGTGTGAAATAGATAAGTTTCATAGGGAAATATTTTATGCTTTCGGGAGAACCGAAAGGGAAAACATTGTCATTGAGGTTTATCTCCTCATAGGGGCTGCATATAAATGGTGGTCATTAATTAAAACACAAAAGAGGATGAAGAAGTATCAAATATTGAATGGAGGGAGTTTAGTGTTATTTTCTTAGATAAATACTTTCCTTATGACCATCGACCGGATATGGAAAGGCAATTTCAGAGTGTGAAAAATGAGGATGAGAATGTCGCAAATAATGAGGACAACTTTACCAGGTTATCAAGGCATGTTGTAGATTATATACTTAAACCAAGGAGTATGATTTATTACTTATGTGATGGGTTAAACCCATTTCTCCGCTGAGATTTAGTCTCACCATCCTTAACATCGTATAAAGATATTATTTCGTGTCCTATCAAGACAAGAAATGAATTCACGAAGTCTTACAAAATAGAAGAAAAAAAGAGAAGAAGATATCTATTGAACACTCGTGAAATGGAAATAAGGGGATAAATGTAAATTTTGAAATTTTATCCTGAAGTAAATATTGGATGAAAACCCCTTGTACTTACCTGAAGTAAATGGGAGTTTGTTACATGTGTGGTGAAAAAGGACACCATGCTCATGATTTAAATTAAAGAAAGAGGATTCCAATATATAATTCTAAAATAGTAGATATATGGGGAATTATGAAAATAAATTTCCTATGCACAAAGGAATATTACCTTTGAAAATTCCATGGGAGAAAGTCCAAGCTTATGTGATCACTACTACTAAGGTTAATACTCATAATAATGTGGTGTCTGGTAATTTAATGGTTTCTTGAAATTTAGAAAATTCTTTATTTGATTCTTGATCAGAACATTGTTTCATATCTTCCATTTTTTCTTTTAAAATTAGATATTTCCAATTTGATTTAACAAATGAGATGTCCGTCAAAACTATTAAGGGAAGTATCATTACAATAATGTTTTGTTAATATGTTCCCATGAGGGAACATAAAAATTCATTATTTGTTGATCTCATCATTATACCCATGATTTAATTTGTTATAATATTCGGTATGGATTGGATTTCGAGCCATGATTTGAAAAGTTATTGTAAGGAGGTTACAATTTTCGATGATTATAAGGAGTACATTATCATTATAGAAGAAACATCACAATCTTATTCTTATCTAGATCCACCCCCAAAAACTATACTAAATTCAATTTTTGGGGGGTAAGAGAGTAAAATTACAAAGGGATAGGAATGGAATGTTCAAATAGAGGATGTACCTATTGTGAATTAATATGTTGATGTGTTTATATATGATTTACCTAGACATCCTCCAAATCGAGAAATTGAGTTTTACATTGATTTAATTCTTAATTAAAGGCCCATATCGAAGGTCCCTTAGAGAATAGCCATAGTGGACTGAGTGGAACTACACAAATGACTATAGTAATTGTGTAATAGAGGATTTATTCACCCTAGTGTTTCTCCATGGGGAGCCCCTATTATTTTTTTAAGAACAAAGATGGATATATGAGGTTGTGAATTTACTATAGGGAGATCATTGGTATAATAATAATGAACATGTATCTCTTTCCTTGAATTGATGATTTATTTGATCAACTTTAAGGGGATAAATAGTTTTCAAATATTGAAATTCGATCTGGATATCATCTATTGCGTGTGAATAAGGAATACATTCTGATGACATCATTTAATACCAGGCATTTTCATTACGATTTTATAGTATTTCCTTTTGGACTGACTAATGCACCCTCTGTATTCATTGATCGAATGAATTTAGTTTTCAAGGAATATATTGATAATATTATAGTGGTATTTATGTATGATATATTAGTATACTCCAACAGATACAAAGATCACGAAAATCAATTGTGTACTATTCTAAAGACTCTTAGGGAAAAATGAATTATATGGGATGTTTAGCAAGTCTAAATTCAGGCTTCATGGGATTTATTTTTTTTTGTCCATATTGTCTCTTAGGATGGAATCTCAGTTGATCCTTCAATGACCACGAAAATCCACGAATGCCCATCACCAAAAACTATATTTGAGGTACGTCAATTAATTTGTTTTTTAGGTTATTATCAAGAATTTTGTCTAGAATGTTTTCCCATCGGATAAACCATTAACCAAGATCACACGTAAAGGGGATAAATTTTTCGGAAAAAAGAGTGTGAATAATGTTTTTATGAATTTAATAAAATATTAGCCAATTATCTGATCATGACTCTATCATCGGGGAATCTTTGGTTTGTAATTTATAGTGATGCTTTAAAGAAATGACGTGGCTTTTTCATTATGAACAATGAAAGAGTTATTTCATATGCATCACAATAGATATAAAATCATGAAATAACTATCCTACTAATGTGATTTAGTTAGAAGCATTAATATTTTATCTGAAGATATGGAGACACTATCTATATAGTGAAAATTTTGAGATATATACTGATCACAAGAGTTTGAAGTAAATTTTCCCACAGAAATAACTCAACATGAGGCAATGATGGTGGATTGAAGTACTCAAGGATTGTGATTTCATTATTCACTACCACCCAGGGAAGGAAAATAAGGCGGAAGATGTTTTGAGTGGAAAGGATGATGGAGTTTTGAACAGGATGAGAGTTGAAAGGGATCATATATTTATCGATCTAGTAAATATGAATACATAAATAATAATGTAAGGTGAAACATCAATAATATTTCAAATGGTTCTCAGACCATCTTTACTAGAAAGGATAAAAATGTTCTCAGTTAGATGATGATGAGTTTCAAAATAAAATTAATAATGTGAATGATGGGAGATTAATCGGCGTAGTTTATGAAGATGGGATTTTGATGTTTGGGAATAAACATTGTGTTTCTGACGTACATGGTATAAAAAGTGATTTTTTGTATGATTCTCATAGATCCAATTTCTCTATACACACTAGTAGCACTAAGATGTATATATATTTGAAGGAAATTTTTTGGTGGGACAACTTGAGGAGGGAGATTGCTGATTTGGTATCACGAAGAATGGTCTGTCAATATGTTAAGGATAGAAGAAAATATCCTGGAGGATTCATGCATCCTTTTCTAATACCTGAGTGGAAATGGGATGATATTATGATAAAATTTGTCTTGGGGATACCAACGACTCCTAGAAGAAATGATGCAATATGGTTCATGATGATCATCATACAAAGATAGTACATTGAATTTTTATAAGAGAAGATTTACCACTAGAATGTTTAGCATGACTATATATTAATGAAGTTTTAAGACATCATAGATTACCCTAATCTGTTTATTCTGATCAGGATCCTAGTTTTACTTTAATATTATAGAAAAGTCATCAGAATTCCTGAGATACTAAACATCATTTGAGCACTACCTACCACCCTCAAACAGATGGAAAATCTGAACGGATTATTCAAACAATTGAAGGAATGCTGAGATCATTCTCACCTAACATTCTAGGTATGTGGGATCCGTATATTCCTTCAGTTGAATTTTCATATAATAATAGCTTAAATTCAAGTATTCAGATTTCACTATATGTAGCATTATATAGAAATAGATTTCACACACAACCATTATGGGAAGATGTTGGTGAAAGAAAACTCGTAGCCCCAAAAATGTAGAGGAAATAATGGAAAATGTGATGATTTTCCAAACCCACATCAAAGTAGCTCAATGTAGGTAAAAAATCTATGTTGATAACCAAAGGAAGGACTTGGAATTTCATGTAGATAATCATGTTTTCTTAACGGTATCTCCATGGATGTGTGTTATATGATTAAGAAAGAAGGGTAAATTACGTCCTAGGTACATTAGACCATTCTAAATTCTAGAAATAATTGAAGTTGTATATTTCCATTTGGAAATGACTCTAAGTAACTCAAAGGTCATGATGTGTTCTAAATATCTCTATAGAAAAAATACATGCTTGACCCACGCATGTACTCACCTATAAAAAATAAAACAGGAACCTGATCTGTCTTATTATGAAGAGTCTTTTAAGATTCTTGAAACCATAGAACTAGTGTTTAGAAACCAGATGACTCATTTGGTAAATGTTCTATGGAGAAACCATAATGTGGAAGAGGTAACATGGGAACTCGAGAAACATATAATAAAGAACCCCTCAAATCATTTTATGCAGTAGTATTCTAGAAATTTCGAGGATGAAATTATTTTAATGAGGGATGAATGTTACACCCCCAAGTTTACATGGTACGTTTCATTTTGAATAATGTAATAACTGGGATTTTACGCCACTTCAAGTTCTAGCGCACCATGACCAATAAACCAATCGTAATAAATAGTAACACCCACTATTTGAAATTTTATAAATTTTATTTTTCAAAATGGACCTCATTTTTGGATTCAAAATATCAAAATTAGCTTATGGTAAATTTTTGGAATTTTTTTAATGTTTTCAATTTTTTATGAATAGTGAAAAACACTACATTATTGTTTAAAACAGACATTTTATTTACAAATTATTTATTATATTTAAATTAATTGAATTTCAAAATAGATAAATAATTGGTATATAAGTTCAATTTAATTAATTGGATTCATTTTATAATAAAATTAAATGTATAAAATTTCATCGAACATTTTAATGACTTTTACCCACCTTCTAGGCACATTTTAAATGTGCATAAAATGTAATTTTACTGCTTCTGTGAATTGAATTTCAAAAATCTGAGAGACATGGTTGACATCATTATGAAAAATGTGTTTCAAAATGATGAAAATAATTTTTGGTGAATAGTAACTTTTGAATTTTATTTACCAGGGTTAAAAGTAAATAAGGTAATTATAGGTTAAAATAATATTATATTTACCCTAATACATGTCCTAATTCTATTGGATAACTGCATTTCATCCAAAATAATCCATAGGAATACAATACACTCATTTTTGTCCACATGGATTAGATTAGGACATTTATAATTATTTTATTCAAATAAGAGTTAAAAGTGTTAAATAAATTTTTTAATAACTAATTTTTTTTAATATATGGTTATATAATAGATAAATTCGACTAAAAATTTTCATTATAAATCTAAATAGATATCCTAAAAAATGGTATTTTAATTATAATTTTTACACATTAAATAAATAAATTTATTTATGACATAATGATGATGCAGTAATTAAATTATTATTGAAAGATTAAAATAACTGATATTTTAAATATTAATATAGTTGTATATTTAAAATTTTGAAATATTCCACAAATATTAAATATTAATATGACATGTTGGGTTTTATTAAATAATTTTTTTGTGAAAGTGAAAATTTTTTATGACATTCACAAAAACCAAATACAATTTAGTGTCAAAATTAACATAAATTAGTTTTTTAAAAAATATACTATATTATTTATTGATATAAAATTCATAAAAATAGAAGGTTCTACAAAATCAAATAAATATGGTTATATATATCAATAATGAACCAATTGGTGTTCTATATACTTTTCATAGTATGTGTATTTACCATTTATTATAATAATACAAGAATACATAGTAAATGTTAAACTTTTTAACTAAGAGTTAAATCTAAAAGATATGTTTAATGTGGTGACCTACACCTGTCTAAAACCTATTGGTTGAGATATTTTCGACCCATATGCACCTTATCATCGATATAAATTGTTTTGGGGCCATTATAAAATGAATATGATTGTATACTAAAATAATATTTCAATCTTTTCCTAAAGTGACCCTCCCCTCTATTATAAAAGGTTACTTTCCCTTATCTCAAAATAACACATCCAATTCCATTTATCTCTTCCAAACACTTCTCCAATATCCTCCCAAATACACTAACTTCAACCTAGATTACTTACTTTTATTATAAGTCATATTAATGAGCCCTTTTGATCAAATAAATAGGTAGCACCCGAAGAAGAGGTAATAAATTCATCACCTTTTTCAAAGTTCTTTTTTTCTTTCACTTTCTCAGTATTTGTTTTTTCCAAACCAAATAAATAAGTCTAATAACTTATACTTATTATGATGATATTATATATATGGAAAAACCATATTCTTTATTCTATCCACCCTATGAATGACAAAGTCACCATATGTGTGTGCGTACGACTTACCATCTCCAAGTCGTGTTATAGTTTTTTATTAAACACTTCATTATTTTGGATGGGATAATAATGAGTATAATTGAAGTAATTAATAAATAAAACAAGTTAAAGACTCAGTTTATAAGATATAACATCCAATTACATACAATTTCACCATCAATATACTGATATTGTTGCTCGTGCGTACGTACGGAATACAGTCTCCACGAACGCGATGAAATTCATTCACCATCATAATCATTCAAGAATAATTTTTATTTTATGATTTAAAATAATGTTTAGGAGCATAATATAATTCATGATGTGAATAAAATACATCCTATACATAACAAACCTGACTTATGTAAGAATACATATAAATAAATATGAATCAGTTACGACCCGAAACAGTGATACTACTCAAATATTATTAACAAATAAATATTAGAATATCATTTATGATATTAAATTTATGTATGTGGTTCTTGTATAATTTAAAAATAATTATTTAACTATTATAAGGGAGTTTAACATACCATCAACTAAGGAAAACTACAAGGTAAGGGTTAATTCTACAATCTCTTCATTATATGAGTTTGTTTGTACATGAGTATCTACTAGGACCTCTTTATCATCCACATCTGTGTATCATAGAAATGTATTTCAAATTTTTTTCTATTTCCTAGTTTATGGTTTATAGAAATTTAAACCGTTTTATAACTTTTTATGAAATTATTATAAATGATTATAACTATCATTTTCAAAACAGTGTGCTTTACGACATTTTCGACATAATTAAGGAATGAATGTTTTTTAACTTTTACAATGAGTACGAAAATTTTCCGTTTTTATAACACTTTTAAATATTTCTTAAAAAATTATAAGAATATTTTCAAAATAAATATTTTCTTTTATAATTATGTAAAATGATTTTAAAATTGAAAAAGATATTTCTCTCAAACATTTTTGATTTAATCTATGTCAAAATCCTTTGATATATATTAAACTTGTTTGAAGTTGATTTATTATGATACAATCGACCATATTGTATTGAAGGTTTTGTGAGTTGTTTTCATGTGGATGTATTATTTTTATACCATTCATGGTATGTGGTTAATATATTAACATTTCGTATGCTAGTTTTAATATGAATGTTTATGTTATTTTTCAAACTTTTTATTTGAGGAATGAATTGGACATAGTAAGTGACAGGTGGAGCATGATATAGCTCCTCGATGCATCCGTAGGTCTAATGAGACAAACTAATGTCTTGGAACAATGCTTTGAAAAAATATTTTTTTATTCTTGAAATGAGTCCTTGAATAAGTGGTTATAATGTCTGGAATTATGCATTCCATCATTATGAAATTGGATATGGAAATTACATGTGATTATTATACAAGTAGAATATCCAAGTGAATAATTAAATGGAATAATTAGATTATATATTCCATATAATTTGGATATTTATGTTAAAAAAGCATGTGTTTTAGTCTTATCCATTGCCTTATATGTTTATACTTATTTATGATAGTTTTTGAAATATTGTTACCTTTAATGAGAATTTAATCTCACCACTTTCTATGTATTATTTTTTCCAGGATGTGAAGAAGTATATTATGATTAACCTATTAGAATAGGATAAGGGATATGAGTGTGTTCAATGGGGACACAATGTTGTGATTTTTTTATTTTATTATGTAATTTAAATCTTATGTATGTATCTAGCACATCCAAGGCTACTAAACTAATCAGTCTCTTGAGACTTGATCTCTTGTTATCCTGCCAATGTTATGTAACATTTAACCAACTATGGGTAACTAGGGGTGGGGCACTACAGTGTATGCCTCAAATATATGTATTACGATAATTTTATTCTCTCGTTTCTCATGTTCTTTTGCACCATTATGATTCATCATTTACGAACTACCAATTTTTATACAATGACTCATGTTTATGATCTATGATATGAAATGTATGGTTTCCAAACATTATTATAATGTTCTCAAACCCATATTTTCATGTTATATTAATATATCTTTTTTCCCTTTCTGAGAATTAACGATCACTCTTTATTTGGTTTCTTTTACCAAGGTTATGAAGAATGGTTTAATATAGGGTATGAATTTGATGTCTAAAAATGGGGAATATCATTATAGGAGATGTTGAAGATCCTTCACTAAATAAAAATATTACGAACATCATCTTTAATGGTTCTAAACCACTACAGAACATTATATTATATTTCTAAAATTTATTGAATATTCATCTAAAAATATTTGATATTTATTTATGATAATCCTGGGTCTCTGAAATTATGATTATTGATAAATATTTTATAGTTTTAAATTTTTTAGATCATGTTCTTATACAATTTTTCTCATGTTTTTCTTATGTGATAATTGATATCTCCCATGTTTCCAATGCAGAGTATCTGAGGTCAACCTTTTCATATGTTTTGTTTTCAATAGTTCTAATGCAATAAATTATGTAAGATATGTCTATGAAGGGTTCTAGTTATTACAAAATTACTGGGAGTTGATTTTGATATTTTATTTACATGTTCTTAAGGTTTTATATTTTCTATGGATACTATATGTAAACAATTATATCTAGGATCGAAATGTTATGTTACGAATATTAATATTTTAAAATGTAATATATATGTTTGAAATGAATAGGTATCTATATTTGGTATCATTTGAAGGTTTATTTAACCATTATAAAATAGAATGATAAAAATTTATTGAGAACCCAAAGGAGATGTCTATGTATGGTATAAAATCCAAATGTTTTGGAAATTATCATGAATGGACTAGGTTAAATCTAAGGTCCCATATGAGAAGGCTTCAGGTTTTAGACATCATATAATGAATTTTTCATGATTATATAGTTTCCCTTCATCATTATTTTTTCTCACACATTGATTTTTAGTTTTAGTCAATATATTGAACTCAAAGGAACCAGGTTAAGGGTGAATGCAATTGACAATGTAATGATTATCCCCATAAACAACATAATGATATATGAGATATAATTAAAAATTATATTAATGTGATCAAAAAAATATCTTAAGATATGAATCTTGATGAGATTACAAATGATAAATGTAGGGAACAATGTTGTGTTGAGTCATTCATGACATAATGACTACCTTCTTTCAGTGGGTCTACTGATACATTACTCACTAAAAAATGAATCAATACAACTGAGAAGATATTTTGTTTTAACCAATGATTAGAAAATAAAAAATTTATTTTGTATTTTTTTCATTTGGATGGATTTGTATATCAATAGTGAAATATAATCAAAAACATGAGGGAACATGATTAAATTAACTACCTGGTGTGAGATGAATTAAAAAGATTTTTTTCTCAAAAAATCCATTCGAGTTTTTTTTGAAGAATGAGATCAGAGGATCTTATATTAATATTGAAGGATGTTACACATTCTTAAATTAAGGCATAATAAATATTCCTCTATGAAATATTCATTAAAAATCATTACTAGAAATATGAGAAAGTACACGCCTCTTGATTCAGACCATTGTTTACAAGAGAATCTGTGGGACCATTTTCTTTCCTGAAAGAATGCGTGATAATATTGTTCATTGAAGCATATTTATCAAGGAATATGATCCATTGCACAATCATTTTCCATACAAGATTAATCTTCCTGGTTTTAAAGCATCAAAAATTGTTGTGGATTCAAATTTAGACCTCATTTTGTTCCAACCTCATTGTCTTGAATGGTACACTGCATTAATAATTCCATTAATTTTAGATTCCAATACTGCAAATCATCTATTTGGAGTGAATTTATACCCAATATTATCACAAGAACAATCCTGAAAAATGAATCTATAGCCGTTCAATCTTTGATTTTCTTTTAAGGTCCCATCATAATTTCATTTCATCCACCCAGTAGGAGGAGGATACCAGAAGACTTCAATAGTATAATCTGGTTGATGAATATTTACAAGAATTCACAAACATCTCAGCATGATCAGGAATTTCACAAAATAAGAACAACGATCCTAATGAAGTGAATTGGAATATTGGATTCCCCAAATGATTTTCTCTAGCACTGCGAGTACACAGAATATGGTCCGCTAAATGATGCACTTATTATAACATCCTCAAATGGTGTGGACCATTTCATGGAAAGCAACCATAAATAGGTTTTAGATCTTTTTGGATAGTGAGATGATATGTAGTTTGTGGAGAAATTATGAAATATAATATGTTTCATAAATAGAGACATCAAATATGGTCCAAAAGTATTTGAAGTGTAAATATACAATTTGACATCTTAAAAAAAGATGGTCTACATCTTCATGGAGCTGTTGAGAAAGAGAACATCTTGAGTTGAAACAATTACATCATAATTTAATTTAGATTCCGCTAGAAGATTTGTGTGTGATAGCCTCTAGAAAAGATTGAATTTATATGTATAAACCCAGTTATTATTAAGGATTAAAATCCTTTTTAGTGTTCCTTGAGTCAGATGTTTGTAAATGGAATTAGAATCAAGGTTCCCGGATGGTGATGGTTCCAAAATCAGCATATCTCCTTGAATTAAAAAAGTGTAACCAGAAATAGTGTGTTGGATGTCTTCAAGAAGATCAGACAGGAAATAAATTTGGTTCATGATATAGATTTTAAAATCAATGCATTGATCAATGTAGTCAATTTTTTCTAAAAGAGGTCTTCCGGACAAATTATCCATCTAAAATTTGAGCGAGGGATTAGCATTAACCAACCAATGATTACATAGGAGAATTTTTTGGAAATTGGTCTTATGTATAGGCCATAAAAAGTATTCTAGATTGCATTTTCAATATACCCTCAATATATCTCTGAACCTGACAGGATGAAATCCATGTCATCTGAGTTTTTTTATTGAAAACATTATAAATTAATTTATCTTGAGGATTTTGATTAAATAGGGTCCGGTTTTTAATCCCTTGAACTCTATGATACATGGCATGTAGAATTTTTTACATGAAACATTCAAGAACATTATATCCAATATACTCCCACTCCAAATGAAATTTCCCATAACTGTATTGATGGAATTTATTAACGAGACAAGCTAAGAGCACACTATGAAATAATATACCCATTATGAGATAATCACATGTTTGACTAGACAAGCCCTTCCAGCCATTGAAAGAGATGTTCCTTTCCATGAGGCTAAGTCTCTTTGAAGTTGGATCAGAATATTTATGATGTACGATGAACATGTACTTCCCCAAAACATAGGTACCCCATGGTATGTGAAGGGGAACAACCCATCTATAATTCCCATATCATTGATCATTGAAATTTTTCAACAACTGTATATATTTTTTCTGAACTAAATAAATGATTTTTTCCAACTTACTTCCTATCCTGCAATCCCTTTATAATGAATAATATCATTCTTAATATCTTTCATGTTCCTTTTATCACACTGAGAACAATAGATGATGTCATGAGGAAAAAATGTGATAAGGGGATGAAATACCTCATATTGGATGAATGGTTTTCAATATAAATAAAGAATTTGTTTTATTTTCGATTAATGTTTATACAAAAGTTATTTTAACCCATCAATCTCATAGTTATTATAAGAAATGTTAAATTGAATTTAAATGAATTTATAATAACTGTGGAATGAAATTGATGATATTTCTCTAATGCTCAAAATGTAAGAGGAAACATTGGGTAAATTATATTAAGGGAAACTCATAAATGTTTCCTTTATGGAAAGGATGGTCATGAGGAAATATAATACTAATGTGGTTTGAAGAAGATAGATAATTAGGTGAATAAAGGGACTAATCCACAGAATGAACCACTCACACTATATTGCATTCAATACATTGGTTATGGTAAATATTCGAACCAGTTCCCAAATCCAAATTTTAATGATAATGATCTTTGTAAAAAACCTCTCATTCCTAGGGATTAAGGTAAATATCAAATGGTAACTATTATAGATGAGGGGAATGTTAATTATATAGTGAAAGGTACACTTACCATCAACTCTATAACTGTTAATGTATTATTTGATATTTGATCTACCCATAATTTTATATCTAAATTATTTTCCAAGGGTTTTAGAGTAGCACCTCAAAAACTATATGTAGAGTTTTTATTAAAGACCACTAATGGAATGATGATATAATCTGAAGTAAATGATTTATCTTTCGTCAATTTTTTTGAGAATGTGTTTCATTCAAATATTAAAATTATTCCTATAGTTTAATTGTATATTATTATAGGAATGGATTGTCATTATTTACATAAATCCCACATAAATTTATGTGGAAGGGAATATATTTCCGATATTCTGAATAATCCATTGATCACATATCAGTGTGATAAAAATGAAAGAACAACCCATTGAAATTAAATCACTTGTTTGGGCCAGGATAACAATTGACATGCAGTGTGTATATTAGATGGTTGGGGTGGAAATAAACACCATATATATTCCTTTTGTACATTATTTTTTTTTATGTCTTTTTAGAATATTGTCATGTACATCCAACAACTAATGAAATTGTGTTTTTAATATAACTGACACATGGTGCTATACCTATTTCCATGACTCCATATATAATGCTCCCGACTGAGTTTCAATAATTAGAGAAGAAAATATAGAATAATATTGAAAATAGATTTATTTTACATGTGTATCACATAAGGGTGCTTCTATTATATGTTCTTATAGGATATATGTAATAATGTGGCTCTACATTGATTAATGATTTCTTATCTTAATCCCAATGAATAAAAAATATATTAAACCCTGTATTGAATAATTGTTTGATGAACTGTGAAGAGATCACTACTTTTCTATGATTGATATTTATTCTAAATATCATAAATTAATGATAGAAAAGATGTTATTTCCATGACCAAAGTTCATAAAATGTATGGACACAATGAATTTAATGTGATTTCACTTGGTCTTACTAATTCTCCCACTATCATCATGGATTTAATTTATAAATTCATTATAGAATACGATGACTAGTTGTGGTAGTGTATATAGATTTTATTCATAATTATTCAATTTATAAGGAGGGGCATGAAGATCATTTGAGAGTTATGCTAATGAACCGAATGATAAATATGCTTTATGAAACATTTATTAAGTGTGAATTTAAACTTTGGAAAGATTCATACATTGGTAATATAATCTCTTCTGAGTGTCTACCAAAAGACCCTTATATGTTATATGTTATAAGGAACTAGACAGGACCCAACACTATGATTGAGATCCATATTTTTCATGGTTTATATAGATATTATATGTTTTTTTTTGGAGAATTTTTTAAGTTTATCAAATCCACTCATTAAGTTAACTTAAAAGGGAACCATGTTCCTTCAGACAGATTAATGTGAGGAATGTTTTAAGGAACTCAATAGAAGTCTTGTACATTTATCATTACATACACTTCCCTACAGTAGATAATGGTTTTTAATTTATAGTGATGCCTAAAATATGGGAATGTTATTTGTTGTCAATCAATATTTTATGGTTATAGATTATACATCACAAAAATTTAAGGTACATGTGAAAAAGTACCAAAATCATGATTTGGTGTTAACTGCAATAATATTACAATTAATGATACATAGGAAATATATATTTGGATAAAATTTTTTCATTTATACTAATTAGTGATGTTAAAATTATATATTCACTAAAAAATAGATGATCATGTGCGAGAGAAGATGGTTGGAGTAGATTAAATAATATGACTACTGTATATGTCAATTCCCTATGCATGTGAAAGTGTTGGAAGATTTTCATAATTGAATGAATCATTAATTAATATCTATGAAGATGATAATAAATGATTTTATATTTTTTTTAATTTTGCAGTACAGATTACAAAATATTGAATGTAAGGTATACATCATTTCTTTCTCAAATGATTGTTCAACAATATATTATTGTTAAGATTAAAGAGGCATATATGAAAGATTTATAGTTCAAAAAGAAGGTTAGAAATGTTATTATGTTAAAACCAAATTATGATTTAACAATAATGTTTAGTAATTATGTATCTATCCATTCAGTACCATATTTGAAGAACATATTATGGATTAATCTCATAGTTATTTTATATTTATTCTTCCAGGATTTAAAAATATGTAGAGATATTTGAATGATTATTTGTAATGGGATAGTTAGATGATAGATATTTCAGATTTTGTATATTAGTTCTTGGTATGTCGGTAAGATTGATCCACGAGACAGAAGCCTAAGGGTATGTTACAACAATTACATATACCATAATTGAAATAGGGAAACATCACCATGGATTTTGTTGGTGGAACCCCCAAAACATCTAAAGGGTATAAAAATATATGGTTTATAGTTGATTGACATATGAATGTATAAAAATTCATCTCTATCAAATAATATTTATCACTTAAAAAACATTGTTTTTTATACATTATGGAAGTGGTTAGATTATATGGTTTACCACTATAAAAAATATTTAATCTGGATTCTAGGATTACCAAAATGTTTTGGAGAAGTGTTTAGTTGGATTTGGATAAATAGTTATAATTTAGAACATTTATTCATCCTCAAACAAATTCTTGGTATAATATGAACATTCAAACTACAGAAGAAATTTTGGTATCTTTATATTTGAATTTCCAAGGTTGCTTGGATCAACACCTTCCTTTATTGGAATTTTCCTACAATAATAAATTTCACTCCATCATTTAGATGGATCCTCATGAATCCCTCTATTGTAAAAAGTGTAGAAATCTATATTAATGGAATGAATATAGAGAATTAAAGATATTGGGATCTAATATTGTTGAGGAAATGGAAGATAAGGTTAGATCCATTCAAAAACACATAATAGCATCTTAGAGTCGACAAAAAAGTTATGCTTCCAATCATCAAAATGATTTGGAGTTTGATGTTAGCAATAAGGTATTACTCTAAATATCTCCCTAGAGTTTAGTGATGAGATTTGGTTTAAAGGAAAAAATTAATCCCTAGGTATATCATTCCTTTTGTAATTTTTTATCGCATTGGGATGGTAGCTTATCGATCAGTGCTTCCACCCAATACCTCAAAATATGATTCCATGTTCTAGGTATCTATCCCATGGTAGTAAATACCTGATCCTTGAAATGTACAAAACTTAGTGGTCAAACTATTTGAGAAATATAATTCAATTGAAATTTAACTAGATGATATTTTGGATTGTAGAGGAAAATTACTATGAAATAAGGATTCTTGTGTGGTTAATGTTTTATTGTGAAATAGTAAATTTATGGAAACTATGTGAACAAATGAGGATGTAATGAAGAAAACTTATCCTCATATGATTGTATCATATTCATTAATTTTTTTATGAATTTAATTTTAAAGGGGTTAGAATGTATCACACTATAATTTTATAAAATACTTCTCTTCAAATAATTTTATTTATCAGATAAATTTCATTACACACAATATGAAGTTTAGATGAACAACACAACATTTTTAAAATATTATGTCTTTATGATCACATAGATATTGGATTGGTGAGTATGAGTTGTAATATATAAATTAATAAAATTATATTTTATAAACATTTATTTAATAATTTTATTAGTTATTAAATGATTAGAATTTGTACTAAAATATTTCAAAATAAAATTGATGATTTTCTAAAAAAATTATTTATGCATGTAATATTTTTTAATATTAATAAAATAAATTCTTTAATATTTTTGAATTATTTTAATTCAATTTACATATTATTTAATTGATAAAATGTTTTTAACATTCATCAAATATGTTTTTAAGAATAGGATAAGAATAAATCTTGTTTTATACTTAATTAATTCCCAAAAAAAGAAGATTTTGTTGCATATTGGGAACATTCATTAAAATTAACTTCATCCATTCATATGTGTTGAATTAGATAATATTAATTACATACATAAAATTAGGTGGTTAAAATATGGTCAATATGCCATGTTTTTTTGGTCAATATGAATAGTTACCTTGGAAAAAATTATAACCTTATTATAGGGAAAATCTAGTAAATATAGATTAAAAATAAGTTATATGTACATACTTATAAATAAAAATTCTTATTAGATGAAATAATTTTAAGTCATTACTCCCAAGGATATAAAATGCATTGTTTAATAGACTATTTTCCCTAAAGATAACTTGTCTATTTTTAAATCAAATAAAGTCAATGAAATTTCCGATATCATTTTTTAATATATCTTATGTGTCCACATTGGGAAAAAAGTATGCAATGGAGGAATATAAGTGTTTTTTTAGATATTAATAAAATTATTATCAAGATATAAATTTATATTTAATTTTTTTTTGTTATATGATGTCTTTAATTTCTTCTGAAACATCGATGAAATATGCACCATTTAATAAAATAATTTAAAAAATATATTTTAATAAAATATTAATAGTGATATAATTTGAATGTGTTTTTCACTCCAAAAAATCCCATTGGGATGGAATGGATTTTTATTGAATTGGTGGAATGAACCATCATGTCATACACATATTTCCACATCCTTTTAAAGCGGTTTCCAATAGGGTTTATTTGTGGAACCAGAAACACTAAATGGTTCCATTATACTTAATGTCTAAGGAACCTACTTTTCAAAGGTAGCTGGTCTTTGGGATATAATCCATGAAAATATATGGACTAAAATATGCTGAGGGGATGGGAGGTCAGGGACATAAAAAATTTATGAACAATTATTTCTAATTTCAGAACCCTCTTATAGATTTAAGACATATTTTTGAATCCTTTATTAAATCCCCAGTACGAAACAAGTCAACCTTATATTAAAAATTGATAATTATCATGGGTTTTATTCATAATAATATGTATGTATTTTAGGTTCCCCATCAATGAAACAATTTTTTCATAGATTAAATATTCTTATGTTTTTTATTATAAGGAATGTAGTCTTACAAGCACAGTGGGGTTGTCTAGAATTTCTTATTATCCAGGATAATAGGAGTTGTTTTTGTGTTACAATCAGAACATGATATTAAATTCCAACATATCATTTTGAGTGTAATCAGAGCACATGTTGATCAGTTCCATTTAATGGGGTTCATCCTACCATTAATGGTCATGTGACAAGGACCAAACACTATAGGTTAACATCTTGTAGGAAGGGCGTCAACGTGGAAGGTTCCTTGTAAAGACTGTTGTTGGAGGAACAAATATGTGGCCCAAGGGACCAAGAAGGGATGTAGCCTCCCAGGATAGATATGGATTTACTAGGATTATGGTCAAGAGAATATTAGGAAGTGTTTGGGGTTATGGTTTTGAACCACATGGATGTTTCATACCTGTCCATTTAATATTAGAATCAAATCCTATGTAGGTAAGAATATTTGAGGAATATATTGAATAGGAGAAACTTTCAGTTTGATAATTAGAAATACAACCCTATGATGTGGATAAATGGTTGGGGTTTATACCGAATAAGAGGACCAAAGAAATATTAGATGAATATTGGTAAAGGGACTATCTATAGTTATAAGTATTTGATAATGCAGTTATAGTGATCGTTACTAACCTATATGACTGTGTGTGTCAAGCATACTGTGAGAAAAAAGTGGAATTATGAGATATATAAAACTAAATAATATTTTCCATCCACTTGTGGAAGAATGAAGGAGAATTTCCCTTATGTAATAATATGGTATTACATTATGAGGGATGAGCCATGGTGAGATTTTACTCCTTAAATATTGGTATTTGAGGGTGGATTAATTGGGGGAATTGAGGATAGGTATAGGGATTGGTTATTCCTTTTTAATCTCTTATTTTCACAAATTAAGTCCAATCAATATTCCTAAGTTTGATATCATCATTAACACAATAATTTATAATAAAGAACTCTCCAAGGACCCCACTTATTAGGTAGGATAAATGGAGGACCCCTTTTACCATGGGAATTTATAATCAAGATGATGCACTAATATTACCTGTGCTTTGAACATACATATCTGGAGGATATGGGAGAGGCCTCCACCTTTTCACCCTATGTCATGGGATATAAGGAACGATCTACCCTTCAATTTGTGGTCTGAATGGCGGATAAATGGGTGCCTCATAATTAAGAAACAAGGTAGGATAAAAGGTGTATTGTAGAAATGAGGATTTGAGGGACATAATGTTGCTCACATAGGTGAGGCCTGGGTGAGTTGAAGGTTGCTTGCAGAATGTAGTTCTTGGTGAGCTAATGGTATCATGCATTGGTGAGGAATGGGTGAGATGAAGGTACATTACATAGGGTAAGCCTGGGTGAGCTGTTGTTGATTTTCATAGGGTTATCATGTGTGTGAAGAAGATTCCCTTAGGTGATGGAAAACCTAAGGAACAACACTTCACCAATGCCTTGATCTGGGCTTCAGGGGTCTCCTCATGAGTCTTCTTTAAACTAACACTCATGTTTTGAGTAATGGAAGGGACCTTCAAACTTTTATATTTTAATAGGGTTGTTGTATCCTCTCAATATCCATGGTATTATAGACCTCAGGGGACCACAATCAATTGATCGCTAATAATTTCATACTATATTGTAGGCTTAAGTAACTACCTGAGGTTTTAGAGGACACGAGTGAGAGATATAGTTGGGAAGAGATTGAAGAAATCTATTAATAATTTATTCATGTAAAATATGAGTCCCAAGGATTATAGATATATGAAATATCTATACCCTAGGTGAATAAGACCACTCATGCAGGTCCATCGCGTAGGTGTATCAGGATGGGACCACGCGTAGGTGTCATGAACCCTAATGTGTCGCATATGTAGGGCTTGTGTGAGCCCCTTCGCATGCTGTAAGGGCGCACAAAGTTTATATTTTGAATTTTATATGACACCCCTATGTACTCTACCACATTACAATATTTTTTAGAATCCTCACACACCTATGTGAAAAAGGGAGGGTCCACCCCTCAAGATTGGATGTGATTGGTTGAGGAGGGTATGATCATGACGTAGAGGAATATTTTTTTGATGAATACATTATTTTATACCTCTACACTTTCTTTCATACCCATATGATTAGTTTTAAAATCACCACATCTGGAAAAAAGGGGATGGTAGATTGAGTATCAATGTTCCATGTTTATAGCAGTCATGAGGGTAGTTTACACCTTTTGGCCGCATAGGTCATCCATGTTGGTTAGTTACATAGGTTATCAGGAATATAAAATTATGTCTAAATATCCAAATAATTTCTCCTCTATCAACACCATTTCACTATCATAACATTCTATTGTTCAACATTTATCTCTCTCGAGTTATCCCTGCACATTATGGTATACACATTTTAACGAAACCGTGCAGAGATACATCAACCAAATGACATAATAGAGAGACTTCTACATGGTAAATTTAGTGAGTGAAATATTAGAGTTCACATGAGTTAGAGACCTAATCATGTTCAAAAGATTATGGTACTTGCCCGATGTCACCTGAGAGATAAACCTGTGTGAGGTCACTAGAGCGAGGGACCTAAAGAAGGTGACTTGAGCTGGTGACCTGCACGAGGTCACTTGAGCGAGTGTCATGCAGGAGGTCACTGCTTTATTTAATTTACTCCTTCTAATAAAATTACAATATATGGTCTTGATGGTAATCCATGACATTTTTTATTATCATTTATTTATAATGGAAATTAAAATGGTTTCTGATGAACATGACACCCCTAATGTTAGAATGCTTATCAAAACCATCGGGTCATATTAATTCCACATGTTTGACTCCACCCTTAAAAATATATAGAAATACCTAAATAAGTACCAGTATGATTACCCTATCAGAAATAAACTACCACTTTAAAATAAAGAACTTCTAATAGATTCATTTATTCTCAATATGTAGATTTATTTTTCAATGTATTGGTTTGTGGAGTATATGAAGAATCCCACTACCTACATCCCCTTGAAAGGAAATATTTTTAAATTATGGAACAATACCATATGCACATGTTATGTATTAGAGCACATGAACCCCTTATCTAATGCATCAAACCATATAATCAAAACGACATTGCTTCCATTTAATCTGATGTGCCTCTAGGATAAATCAATCAAAAGGATAGAAGGGGTATTGAGACTTCCAATATGGAGGGTGAGTAAAGAGACAGTATATGTTGGAATAATGGGTGAAATAAACCTAGAAAGTGTTTAATATTGACCTAAAAGAATTCATAATCCATTTTGTTATATGAATATCTTAGACACATGTATACAATAACATGGATATCATCCCTGTGTTGTTTATCTGATGGACCCCTCAAATGAATACTTTTCATCTGATGCAATGAGAAGACGACCTCAGTTTTGGGGATGTTTAAAATATATTAAGATATCTAATCCTCAGTGAAATTTATAGTGAATTAATCCTAAAAATGTATGATGGGATGGTGTGGAATGGATTTTGGATTAATCTTATGATATATTAAAGTTATCTAAAAATGTGAAGAAAAAAACTGTCACCCAAGGGACGATGTTCATTCGAAGAAATGAATGAAGGCTTTCCATGAGCACCAAGAATGTTTAATAGATTTTAATTCACAGAATTGATTTACTTAATTATAAAATTAGATAATTCATGGAAGTGTTTTGGAATACATTTTAAAAAAGTTAGTATGAATAGTGGGGATATACAGTCACGTTTGACATTCCTTTGAGTACTCAGATGGCTGACATCCTAATGATGTGGTTTATAACCTATGTATTATTGGTCCATGAAGCAAATAGTGGTTTTAGGCTGATGTACTTTTCATAAAATCTATACTAGTAGAGTGGAATCAAATATGGTTGGATTCCTATATCCTATAAAACATTTATTGGTGCTTATTTCATGTATAGGTGGGGATGGCCTAATTCCTAATTTTAGGGCATTTTCATGATTTTTGTGGGTGGGTTACAACAAACTTTAGTTCCCATTCCATGCCCAGTGGAGTTATTGTCCCCAAATCCTAGATTCATACAATAATTGAGGATTTTTTGGTATTCATAAATTATCTATGAAATATGGATTTGATTTGAAGAGTATGAATGTACAGGGAGAATTTAGCTTCATCCTATTGGATGATCCTCCGACTCGAATTTTTGTTGAAAATGGACTAGGTGATGAAAAAGTGGGGTTATACATAATTTCATTAAGAGGAATTGTGATGGAATATTGTATTTATAGAAGTATCATATGTTAATCCTATGGTCCATATCAATTTTCCAATCAGTTCTAGAGTAGAAAATATATGATTTTTTCCCCCAAAACGTTTTGGATTCAGAAACCCCTTATGTTGTCATGAAAATTTTCGATCCTCATGGTCTTAGAGATATCTCAAGAATTTCTCAATATAAAACTATTAGTTGTATACATTATCTTAATCTCTAGGTATCCTATTTACTTGAATTAATCCTACCTCCAATGGGAATTAATAACAATATTCACCTAAGTTGAGGCAATAATGACTTTAAGATGTGGAACACAAGGTTGGAAGACTCAGCCAGGGGGTGATAACACTGAAATAAAAATTCATTATAAATGATCATAGAAAAATTCAATAGAGAATTAGAGATTTCGAATTAAAATATATTCTAAGATAAGGCAGTTTATTTATTATCACCAAGAGTACACTTAATCTCTATTTTTCAATCCTCTTTCCAGAGTAGATAGGAAAGAAAATACATAAAACATAAAATATATAAGGTCATCCAAACAGTTGGCCTCATAAACATTATATTATGTGTGTTTTATATTATTCCATGCTTGTAATGGTGTACCCCATGACATCATAGTTTTATGAGTATTTCACTAACCTTGAATACATATCGTAAATCTTGGGGATATTCATGTGGGCTCGGATGTCAACCTTATTGCCAATTTTTCTATCATGGGGTATTATAATTTCGTGATGGTGTGGTCGGTATATGGAATTGATGACTAGATCCTAACAACCGAGAAGGTAATTGATATCCTAGATCAAGGTGATTTTAATGTAATAGTTCACCAATCTGACCGTAAATGGTATATATTCCTCAATGATGGTGATGTAATATTATTTCCTTTTCCATTGAACCCACAATAATTTTTTATAAGTATAAGAACTACTATTAAAGGGTTACTATGACATATAGATAGAGGAATCACCCAAACAAACATCCCCATTATACACCTCAACAGGAACCCTAATTGGGGTTGAGGGATCTACCCATAAGCCTAAGGAGTTATCTTTAGGGCAGAGGATAATGGAAAATAATATGTTGTGGGGACCCTTTCCACCTCTTATGCATGTATTTTAAAATATTTACAAGGTCACTTCACCAAATATGGTGAGGAAACATAAAATTTAAATGATGTTAGTCAGGCATGTGATACATAATAAATATCCATATGGTCATTTATCCACTAAAATCACATGATGTACCTTTAGGATCATGATTATCTTTGTGTATGATATGCTTAACTTTCCACCCTAATGGTTCCCAACACTGATCCTTTAATGACTGAGGGGGAAATCTATAATAGGAACAAAAATTATATTGATATTTCATTCCACTGATGGAATAAGTATCAATATACATATACACATCGATCCTTACTAATGTACATAAGGAAGAGGATATTGGTAATGTCATATTCACATCACAATGGTCCATGTGAATTTTTTGGATTTTATTAACTTAGGATATTTTTGATCTCAAAATACAATATTATACCCTATGGAGACCACTGATAACCTTATTATTGTCTTAGATGAAGCTGATTGGGGTCTTGGGTCATCGTTAGAGGATGGTCTGGTGGGCCTCTAGACGGATGTACTATTTGTCCCTACAGTGATGGAATCCCTGGGGATTAGGTAATTAATTAATGAAATGATAAATTGCAACATGAAAATTTAATACATGCCTGAACATAATAATATTTCCAGCATTACATAATAGTTTATGGAATTCAGTATGAATTTTATGGATGTGAGTCCTTATTTTTGAAAAAAAAATAGTACACTAGATGTTAGATCCAAAACTAGCCTATTTTTTATAATCTCTCCATTGAAAACATCACCACTATGATTCTTGACTAGGTAATTGATCTCTATACCACTACTATTATATAATTAATAAAAAATTAGGGACCAAAGTTGGGAGATTCTTGAGATAATTATATGCCTATTTTTTAGAAAACTCAAGAAGATGTTCCTAATGAGGGGATCCTCACACAAATCAATGAGTCCTTCGGTGTTAATGAAAAATAAATCCCAATTGATGATTCCTTAATGGGTGATTACTATTAACTTACCTACTTTTCAACTTGAATTATATATATGTTATCCCTCAATGATAACACTTATTGATTTCAATTATCCACCAGCTTCAACTTGTGTGATTGATCCTGATAGAGTATCCTCCTTTACAATCATCTAAAATAGAAGGTGAAGATAATATAACTTTGGAGGGAGTGGAATAGGGTTCTTCATTGATTTCATTAAAACTGGAGTACATATCTCCCACTAGAAGTGGCTTCGAGTCAAGATTTGTGCAATGGGATTCATTTCATACCATATTTCATTTAGGTCGGTGATGCATATGGTAGTTAATATCAAAGGCACATATAAAAATTATTCTATCACGACTTCAACATATCCCAAACATTTTTTTAATTTTTGGGTAAAATAGATTTGATTAATTACCAATCCACCATGTACTAAAGATAATAATTAGGAAACATGATGAGGAGAAACTATCACCTCAGTATGAGGCACATCGAGTGGGCTAGTTTGGAGATTTTAAAGTTAATGCATCCTAGGTGGAGATCATTCATTCCATGTAGGTGGAGTATAATAAGCACCACAATGATTATTAATCATTCTATATGGTATGAATTGAAGGATAATAAAATTCGATGATTGAATATATTGTATAACTAATCCAATCCTTGAAGAGGTTCATAGTAAAAGGAAGGGATGCCATTGCTGCAATGAATGGGAAACATCATCATGCAGAGTAGGCCACCACCACACAAATGTGTAGGCTTCAAAAAATAAGGAAAATCCTCAATCCGTACTCCAACATACTAAATCCTATATCATGTAACACCAATAAAACATGGGAGTGATACTCTTTCATGTGAGAGATCTATTGAATTTTAATACATGAATGAAAAGTATTTTATTCCCAACTTTCCATTTTTATGTTCATTTCCTCATTATAATGATAACATAAAAATAAAAATGAATAATTTTATTTAATTAAATTGTGTCAATGTTTTTTAATTAAAACTATAAGAATGGGAGAATTCATTATTTTTTCCAAGGTCTTTAGAAATTGTGATTATATTTCTACTATTTCTGGAATACCATAAAAAAATCTTTGAAATTTTGAATCTTTATTATCATCACACTAATTTTTTTGTAGGTCGTATATTAGGTATAATTAGTGAGTGTCACTTTTCTTTTTAATTATACCTCCCATTGAGATGATTCGACATAGCATGTTTTGTTCCTTTTACATTTCATTACTCAAATTTTTTGCCTAATCCATAAAGATTCATATCTAGTGATCTAAAACACGATATTCACCCAGGGGTCCCTTTTACAGGTTTTCAATCATGTAATTAATACTTCTCTTTTCATTGAAAGTATAAATCCTTGTAAGAAAGACAAATTAAAATGTTTTTTATGAAGAACACAATTGACCATGAGTTATGGTAGATACAACTTTAGTGCAGTTTGCAGGCCACGAATGTTAAGAAGAATACATACGTACAAAAAGGGGGGTTTTGTTTGATGATTTTTAATTTCTAAATCTTATGAATCCATGTGGATAAAGTATGTGAGGAATAAACATAGATAATGTTCGAAAAAGGCTTATCGCAAGATGATGTCTAGGATTATGGAGATATATGTAGTTTCTCTAATGTAAGATGATACCTCGGATTGAGAAGAATTTTGAGGAGACATATTCAAAGCTAGACTGGGGAGTATTAATGAATAGTAAAAAAATGTTTTCCTCTGGTAACATACATGTTACTAATGATGGTCTAAAAAGATTATAATGATTCTTGGCATTACCACATACATAATTGATGTGGGAATCAATCCATATTTATTTACACAGGGTGGTTAGATGGATGATCAACACTTGAAGGAAAAGATCCTCCCCCAAAAGAGTTAGAGAATGATGAAATCTAATGTTGTATGACCATGATGAAGACTGAGTATTTCAAAATATTATAGAAAGGATGATAAGGTATTAAATTTAACATAATTTAGATTTTAATAATGATCAATGATTTTCCATTTCAAAATTACATTATGAAGAATGTTCCATCATTTTAAAAAATGATGGGGTAATGAAATAAGATTAAATCTTAGGGCTTCTATGTCCGAAAATTGACATTTTTCAAGTATTCAAGGAATGAATGTATAGAATGGTTGAAAATTTTGATTTCATCACAATGTCCTCAAGTATTATAGTGATATAAGTGGATTCTCATGAGGATGAATCTACATCTGTTTGACAGGCCTTTTGGGGGAGAATTTTTTAAATTGAAATTGGTATGTATCAATGCATAGTCAAAAAATGGAGTCCTCATGAATCAAAAATTCCATCACTAATGGCCATTTAAATCATACGATAATCTGGATTTCCCCAAATGAAAAGTTTTATTTGAGTAAAGAATGATCCTATATATGGAAGTTGAATTTTATTTAAAAATAAACGATGAATGGAAGAATAATTTCATATACTTATATGACCGATATACATTGATGTTTATTTTTTATTACATCTAGACCAAAGATATTTGATTCGTGCATTTCCAAAAAATCTCTTCAATGAAATAGTAATCCCATACACAATTCTAGGGTATAATCCCCCCTGATTAAATTGTTTTTTAGAGGGGGAATATTTTAATTAACATGGGATCCTAAAAGGGGTGAGAACCCATGATGAAAAATCCTATGTATATCTGGACCATACATAGGAGAGTGGGGGGATTTTCAAATGTGGAAAGAAAAGTATGTACGATCTAGGAATCACTATGTATCTCATTATAGTGAAAATCAATCCATTTGTAGTTCTGGGATGAAGGCATGGTTGGGGGAGAATACCCATGATTGTGTTCCACTCAAGCATGAACTGAATGGTTATATTGTTTTAAATCAGGTTATAGGATGTCACTACACTTTTTTCCATAATGTAGTAATGACACATGGACTTCATTTTATGTTCTTGAATATATGACCATTCTAACCCTAAATTGTACTGATACACCTCGATCGTGTATGGATGCCCTACCAAAATATATTGGACAATACGAACATTGGTTGGAGTAAGAAATAAGGAATGGTTTTATTATTATTTCACTATTTTATGGTTATTTAAAAAGAAATTTTATATAATTTTTATCATGTGGTTGAAAAATAAGGATGTAGGATCTATGTGTCTCTACGTATCTCATAGGGGTGAGAATAATGCCACACATAGTTATAGGATCACTATAATGTCAAAGAAGAGTGAAATTAACCATGACGTTTAGTATCATGTTGTAAGTATAGATGTTCTCTTTCAATTTTAGTATATAAAAATAAGACAAAAAATGTGGAATCATTAACAACCATTGTGCTTATAAAGCCAATGATGTTCTAACACATGTTGGACATAAGAAAATAGATTGTAAACCATTACCTTGGGGATTATTTTATTAAAAGAACTGATATGGGTAATCTATGAAATTATTTTCCAATGTATGGATTTATTTATGATACCATCCTTGCATAAGTAAACAAGAGGAATCTTTTTTCTGAGGAATATGTTGCTATTGGTTTAAAATCCTAGTGTGGGAGACGTATACAAATCCATTTGGGTGTGTATAAATTAATAGTAAAAAAAATCCACTAGTTAATAGGAATTTTTATGGAGACATGTGAAAAGAAAAACAATGGTGTATCAATGAATAATCAAGAATATTTTCCCTCTATATTTGGATTTTTTTATTCTAAGTATAGAATCAAGGTCTGTAGTGATCTGAGTTTCCCAGAATATGGAGTATGATCTGTGGATGAGATGTTTCTTAGAAAAAGGATTCATTTAGATAGAAATTTGGTTATGGAATGAGAATTTCACATCATATATTAGACTCATATGTAGGGAACAATAAATATTTGTTTTAATGATGGGATCATGGAGGGGGATCCAAAATTTGAATTTCCATAATGTATTGGGGTCATATGCTGGAGGAAAGGGACATAGGTTCCTCATGTTTTTAGAATCTGATCCTAGGTTAAGAGACACGAGGGTCCCTATATATCATGTATGGCTAGGAATTAATACACAGGTAGATCTAAATACATAATATGGAACCATAAGTGAAAGGACCCATGACGTGGTTCCCTTTATAGATCATTATTTATATACAGAAGAGGGATAATTTCCCATATTTTATGATTGGTCCTAGGGAATAATGTATGTGCTTCAATACCTATCCCATTTTGGTGAGAACTAATACATATGTACTTCTAAAATGGATGTGTGGTAGGAGACCAATGCCAAGTATTTTGATCCCCTCAAGGATGAATCAAAATATCATGCATATTAATTTCCTACAAAAATGATGTGAAACATTAAGATTAATGTTATGCATTATGGATGTTTTCATATAGTTTATCATTTTATGACTAGAATGTTCGGATATGTAGTTTAATGTCATAAAGATCATTCTATAGTTTCTTATTGTTTTAGGTAGTATAACTAGAACCACATATCATGAATTTTATGGTTATGCTATGAAGACCATATCCATGATTATGAAAAGTATTTTATTAGAAACATTGAGTTCAAAATGGTTGTAACATGATATCCATCCATTGATGTCATAGAATTAGATATATTGGAGTGGACCTTATAGATCACCAAATGTCTCTACCACTTTGGTTCCAACATGGGAGGTTTCTTCCCGGGTATCATCGAGGTCCTAAGCATTCATAACAGTTCTACTTGAAGGAATTAGTAGAGGAGGTATTTCTTATGATAAATCCTATTCTATCTAATTTTGGAGGACATCTATGTGATGAAACATATACAGTATTTTCTCATCACGTCACTTTGATGCATGTATCTATTTTTTATATTTCTCACCTTAGTATAGTTGATCAAAAATGGAAACCTTAATTGAGGTCAATTGGACCTAAATGGGAAATACTACATCCATCTTGGATACTAAAAATATGGGGTTGCATATGTGGTAGTGCATATTGTAGTTCAGTTATCCCATAAGGCATGTAATAGATTTTCATGCTAAAAACTTTATGTTAATCCATCATCCTCTAGATTATGTATAATAAGATCTTTTTTATGGAATTTGGCCTCTATATTTTCAAAGATCTTATATGATAGAAAGAATAAATGTTTTATTTAATGTTATTCAATTAATACAACTTCTCCAATTCATAATAATATATATTTCTATCAATTTCCATCAATATCATATAAGAGACATGAAATTTGAAAATGAGGTTTTCTTTATTTACTCTCACAATTATTTTGGTCCCTCCGTCTTTGAGGAGTATTTCATCAGTCCATTTGAAGATGATGTCAGTATTAATGAGAATTTATTTCAATTTCATGGATATAGTAGGAGGATATGGATGTAAAATATCCATTACTAAATATTTAAAATAGACTTAGAGTACATTATAGTTTGTATCAACTCTTGGGGTTGATGGATAATGGTTTTGTACACCTGTAAGGAATGAAATATTTTGGTGAATTTTGTGCAATCCTATCGAATTGAATTCCAGAAGTATCCAATCCCTTAAATTTTATGGGAATGCCTAGCCCCGGACAAGTGGTAACCACAATCCCCTAGATGTACGTATTTCCTGATAGAACTAGTCTATTCTCTATCAATGCACTTGATAAGGACCCCTTCTATGCACTATTTATCATAAATATTATGTTTATTTTTGATCTAAAAAAGAGTAATGAGTGTCTCCTATCATTATGTTTTATTTTTGAAAACAAATTTATATTAGAGGTCATCTTATTAAATGTATTCAATAATGGAAATCATCCAACCAGTTGTATAACCATCTATTTCTGTGATGGAATTAACATCATTGATTTCTTCCATGTAAACATCATCAATAGGTGACACCATTTAGTGGTGCACAATACTACTGACTATTTTCTCCAGGTTAGTATGCACCAATTCCATAGACACATTTTCCAATTTATATTCTGGGGAATTCGATTATAATAGGAAGTGAGTAAATTTTGTCTCCAAGGGGGATTCCACCATTAGTCTTCAGACAGATTCGTGAAGGGGGATTAGCTCTTTTTTCATGATTTCATAACCACCATTCCCCTTCATTATTACCAACTCTAAATCACTATTTACCTTCTAGTGGTCCACTGGAATTTGAATTTATAATTATATCCCTTCAATTAGGGAATTATATTATATCTCATTATTTGTACAACCTTATTACAAAATATAGGATTAATGTAAACCATTATTTTCTAGTGAGGTGAGATGAACTCCCAACCCGATTTTGTTGATCGTGGGGTAGTCCACCCTCTTCGATGTTTGGATTCAACATTCAATGTGAAAATTCATTTCCTATATATGAAATCCTCATGAAAACAGAAGATATATCATTATAAAATCTTGTATTCAATGAATTTGTCTCAATATATGGATGTTATGAAAGGAAATATAACAATTCATTTCATTCTTCTTTTTCTGAGGCATACAAAGAATCTCAAACACCAACATGTTAACTACCATCTATAGAAAACTTCAATTCAACATTGGATGGTTGCGGATACATTTGAGAGGGTTTCTATTGGCGACGAAAAGGTCCTTATGGTGATGAAGGTAGTGTCTACTATTTTGAACCATGAATATTATTTCCCAGAATATTTTCTCTATATTTGAATAATATGTAACTATATAAATCATAGTTCAACTAAGATAATAGGGGTTTTTTTAACTATCTACATCCTTATTATCATCATGGTAAGAAGCCTATGGTCTTTCCTGGAATTCCAATTAAAATTGAGGGTATTTTCCTCCATAGAATGCATCAACAGTAGTGGACTCAAAAAAATATTTCTTCAGAATATTGAATGCTTCTTGAAAATCATCAGTATAGTGATATGTGACCCCATTATTCATTAACCCAGTGATGGGAGAAAACATTCCTGCAAGGTTTTATATAAACAAAAAAATATTGGAAATGTGTCCTTACAAGACCATAAACTCTTTGAGGTTTTTATAAGGTGAAATAACAAGGATATCCTTTTTCATCTCTGATCAACTTCGAATTCACGATGGTGTACCACAAATCCAAGAAAATATAACATCAAAACACTAAAAGAAAAATTATATTGATTCATATTCAAGATACAATAACAATGTTTATTAAATAGGATATCATGATAATAATGGTAGTTTGAAGGGTAATGAAATTTAACAACAAAATCCTCAACATAGAACTCAACAAAACATCCAAAAAAAGGGAATGAAGTTGAGATGCATGGTATATTGGTAGACAACACTGACATCATTCATAGAAAATGGAAATATCTGATAAGAATATATCTGATTTGGTGATCTTAAAGTGGTGGATTATTAATATTTATGGATCATCAGAATTTGGTTGTACCTGAATATCATTACATGGAGAAGAGGTCTCGATATCTAGATGTAACATCAATTAGTAGTTTTGTGACTTGAATCATGAAATCATGTTTTCGAAAATAACAGTTTTAATCATTTAAGTTGATCCAATATATGATTTTACCATTATTATTCAAGATCATTTTTGTAATTGAAATACTTTTAGGAAACTAAAATTCTTGAATGAAATTGGTTTTGAAAATCATGTAAATAGTAACCTCAATTTTGGTGGTGTTAGTTTGATGAGTCATTTTGCTGCCTCTTTGAAGAATCTAGTGGTTTTAAAGAATTTATAGGTTTTGAGTTTCATCATTGGGATTGAGCAATGAAAATTATATATAATTCCAAAAAAACCATATGTTTTTTTATAAAGGAGTTATATAAATATTAATCTTCCTAAGATAAGGTTGTAAAAACCAATGTGGGTCATCAGTACTCTTCTAAACCAATATTTATTTTCTATGTTCATCAATATATGTATACAAACCATCATAGAAGTATGAAGGGGTATCACCAAGGTCATCCTATACATATATTTCATCTTCCACTTCTTCTTCATCTTCTTTCGTACTCTTAAGAGAAGTCGGTGAAGAAGAAAATTAATCAGATTTAAGAAGATGAGTCAATATTTCGATATTTGGAGGATGATATAGATTCCTCTAAACCAACTAATTATACAGGGTTTCATTGAAGCTCTGGAAGGTAGATGAGGAATGGATAAGGAGTATTCACACTCCATCATAGTGGAATTCCATATTTAACTTTGTCATCATATGAGGATTTGAGCAGATGAATCTCATGGGATTGAATGAAGACATCCACATATGAGTTTTTAGCACTGTTCGGAGAGTCGATGACCTCTTGGGTGCTACCGAGATTAGTCATCATGATTCATATCATTATGTTCAATGAATATATACTAAAAATTGGACCTATCTCTTCTAAATAATTTATAGGATGAACATATTATTCACTGAGCTTTTAAGGGATTAGATGGGGTCATTTATAGACAATTCAGGGCAGTGATCCACTAGATTCCATTAGTCATGGATTATTTTTCCTCCCTCTGGATGAATCCTACATAAATATATTTTGATTCACAATATTAAAATTGGAATTTATCACCATGAAGAATCACAATTTTCTTTGTAATATATTACTTGAAGAACATGTGGTTTGATGAGGGGACTTCAACAAATTGATACAATAAACGCCTTAGAAAAATAATATATAAAGTCTTTATAATTATAACAAAAATCATATATGAAAACATAAAAATGATTATTGATCAATAATATATTGAGGGTATTTTTCTATCTTTTTTAAAACTCTGTAGCATAAGATTTTATGGGTATGGGTGGGCCTCACTGTATCGTAGTCGATGAAGCATTTTAACAGTAAATATATTGAATATTTATCAATTATAAATGAAATAAAGTCATATATTGATGATATTTATCATGATATACACATACGGTGGTCTAATTTCTCCCTATATAACAAAGTATTTTTCTTTCTCTATGAGAGAGATGATTATGTGGAATAATATATGATTCATATCTAAATCAATTATATTATTGATGGGAAACTGAACATCAAAATCTTGAGGGGTCAATATATTCACCATGATTTCATAAAATATGCTATTAGATAGACTTTTGGAATCTAGGATCCACAGCCTTCTAGTAAAACAATCAATTTGTTAAAATATCATACTTTTGGGATAAATGATTATGCTTCCCAACATGATTTTACTCTTTCACATGTACTTTGGAGGTAAATTAATTGATATAGGTAGACCATCCCATGTTATTGGTGTATAATGTGATCATTTCATCGGTGTGATAGGTTGAACATGACTACCAGTATACTGATGTTGATAAGATAATTAATGCACCTCTAAACAATCTTCCAACATAATCAGGTCATGGAATCCTGTGCCTCTATGGGGAAAATTAATACTCTATCAAGACCGGCTGAAGGGGTCTTCCATAATATTCTGTAGCATAGAATGTTTAAGCATGAATGGGGCTAGAATATTTAGTTTTTCTTTTATTTCCTCTTCCTATGTTCCCTAGGATTATTGGGCCTCTTATTCTGGTCACCCAGTCAGGTGAAGGGAACTCAGTTTCAGGGATGTATTCATCATTAAATTAGGAAATAATTATGTTGGTTACATTAATGGAACCATAGAATAATTATCTCCCCAATGTGGATTCCGTATGGATGGTCAATTCTTGTGGTAATGTTTGGTGGGGTAGTGACCATTTTCTCCAGACTAAATAAATTATGTCCGAGAGATAAAATATAATTTTATCCATGGTATAATCTCATCTTATTTTGTTTCTTCTCTTCTTTCCATGACACTTTTTAGAAGACTGTCCTTTAGAGGGTTGTAGTGATGACATAGTCAGTTGTTTGATATCAAAGGTGACTCATGGTAGAATTTGAGGTTTCTAATATGAATGGAGGATAGAATGAGTCTAGTAACATTTTTTAAACATAAAATAAGTAAATTTTGATGAATTAATATATAAAACTTCCAACCATTCAACCACTTCCAATGGAGTTGTGGTAGAAAAACATAAAACCTATACTTGTGGTTTTCCTAGCTTAATTTTTACAAAATTAACAATAATATTTTGGATATATTTGAAAATAAAAAAGACTTAGATGGTGAGAACCAATGTCTTGGGAAAGGTGAAATAATTTAGGTGATAATAAAGGATAACTTGTTGGGGTCAATTGGGTTCTATCATTTTCAAGAGGTTGTTTTCCATAGATTTTAAGAAGTATCCACGAACCTAGTCATCTTGGAATGAGTATAATTTATTTTACCATAATCCAAATTTATAATAGTTAGGATCATTCAATTCATCATGAAAAGGATACAATGGATTATATTTTTTTAAGAGGAGGTACTAGATGTGTAGGGATATATTTTGGAGTATAGCTATCCATGTTTTTGGTTTCAATGTAACCATTGAATATTCCACTTCATCCATCCTCTTATCTTTAGATGACAACATAGGATTAGAGTTAGTTGTGGTGCATAAAAAAGAATCTTCCATCATTTTTATAATTTTGGAAAGGTACATAAATTCACCTCGATAATTAATTGAGATAAGTAATTTTTATTGTTCTACATAAATATTCTCAATGACAAAACCCAAAAAAACATTCGTTAGAGAGCTGAATATTGAATAAATAAGTCATGTTCTTCCACCTAGAAATGAGATTTGACACCCTCTTATATTCTCATTGTCTAAATTTTGAGACAGTAATGATTTTTTTCTTCTAGAACATAAAGATTAATTGATAGAGGTATTTTAAGTTAATATCATCCCATCTAATGATTGATCTGACTAGTGGACTAGTATACCAGGTGATGTATGGTCCAACAAGATTCTATATAAAAAATACGTGTTTATCTCATTATTATTTCTTGAGGATACCCATCACGGGGCCAAACCTAGACATGAATCATGTCAAATGATATTTCAGATCCCCTAAACCCTTAAATGGTGGGAATGTTGGATTTACAATATTTGGTGGGGGAATAGTGGAATTAACCCATTCATGGTAAGGATTCCTTTTATGTTTTAATAGAACTCATCTTCCTTACACATCTTCTAATTATTCCTCCAATGTTTTGAATGTTTTGATAAGATGTTTATGAGTGAAAAAATAGTCCATAGCCTTTTCTTGGGGAATATATGGTTCAGCTAGCAGTGGCAGTTCTTATTGTAATAATGGTTCGTAAGCTACTAGGTCTATTCTATGGGGATGTCCCTAACCTACCTCAATTCACATACCAAATGGTGGGAACTCTTGATATATTGTGGTTATGGGGTAAAAATATATTTTTTGTTGTCCCCCATGTTAATCAAACGTTCTGAATCTATTTTAGTTGAATGGATGAACCCGCTTGGTTGAGATATGCTTAATGTGATGGTGATTTGAGGCTCAAAATTTTGAACATATCTAGTAGGGGTATTTCATCAGTGTAGTTCTTCATTGAGTTTTCTTAACGACTTCATATGTTCCTCCTAATGGGAAAATCATTCCTCATATATGAGGAGTTAAATTTTTTTTGGAAGTGGGTGAAATACGACAACCCCTTTAACATTTTAATTGTTAGGTAATAACATATTTGGTAATAGTATAGTGGTTGATGGAATCCCAAAATTCATAGAATTACTACATTTTGGGGTACAAATGTTTTTAATGATCATTTTTCCATGGAATGTATTTGGAATTAAAACCTCATCCTCTTGTTTCACTATATTGGCCTCATGTTCTGTAGTGTCTACAGGGGTGGTGATGATGAAATTCACCAATTCATAACACATTGAAAATAGTGTATTACTATCATAATGATAATAGGTTCGGTTTAGTTAGGGATATATACCAAAATAACCATCATTACAGAGAGATGTCGCACCAATAAGTGACTTTTGGTGATCCTAGAATGGGTATCCATCCTCCACATTTCTTTTCCTCCTTGAAATTTTTGATAAAGGGTGATCCAAAGTGAATCCATAAAAAAATTTGTGCATTTTATTTATAAGGAAAATGGTTAATAATATTTGATAAGCTATAGAGATTTATTTTTTGTTGTACCCACTAATTGGGAAAAGACTGACATCCAATGAGAACGAGGTTGAGGTAAAAAAACCCCAGACATACTAATTAGGGATACACCTAATCCATTCTAACAAACATTTGATCTTAAATTTTTTACCTCTATGGTAGTGTTAAAAAATTCCAAAACCTTGTGGTATAGTATTTCTCTACTATTACTATGATTGTATCTTGTCTCATTATTTTATATATATTTTTTTGAATATTTGTTTGGTGACTATTGGATTTTCACATGATCCACCTACATATGAAGATACTGGAACTACCTGATGATTAGATTCCCAAAATAATGAATCTTAGTAAATATTTTTTTCATACATGATGGAGGAGTATTTTTTTTGGGTCACTCTCTTCTGGCCTGATTTCATTGAGATTCATTCTGGGTTGGTTCTTATTGAGAATACCATATTTTGGGAAAAGATTCTATTTCCCAATGTTAGATTGTGGTTATAAGTTTATATGATTTTACATTTGTTTGAAATTAATTATTAGTGATAGAGGTGAAAAGGAAAACCCCATGTTCTCCCCATCACCCGATATAAACACAGGATGGGGAATCAATGAATAGTAGATTGAAAATTATTAATGCATAGGGATATGGACACTAAAGGGTTACTTTATATTTTTCCCATTACAAATATCATGAACCTAGGGTTTCATCCAATTCAATTTGTCGATGTATCCATTTTATTACGTTGACATGGCTTGGATATTTATTGTAATGAATGATTTTTAAATTTTTTTGTGATGAATAGAATCCCATAAATTTCGACAGATGTCATACACACAATCATCCCACAATTCCATTGGAATGATGTATTGGGGAGTGGCTAATGTCTATCACATGATTGATATATTTTCATTGGCCAAATATATCCTCATTAGAAATATGTTTATTCATCATTTTAATGAGTTTATCAACTTGATCAACCAAATTGTATATTACCCCATTAGATTATTGTAATGAACAAGGTCAATAAGAATTTACTCTATCATATTGGAAGGAAAGAGACCCAATGGATATTCGATGAATGACCATTTCCTTGGCCTATATTATTTTTTATAAAGGATTTATCTTTTTAATTAAGTGCCATCAGGCTTGATTGGACTCATTTCCCCATGTTCTTCGTGATATGAGGGTATCTTCATAGTCGATTTGATAAGTGGAGGACCATCATGAAATGGTTATGATTCATTTTCTGGATGACCCTCATAGAAAATTCCATCACAGGTTGGAGTACCATCATGGATTGATGTTCAACAACAAGGGGAATACTTATAAATTATACAATGAGGCGGAAATTCAGGGAAGAAAATAACAAGGGTAGGAATTCATTATATTTGATATTTGGGTTATGAAGAAGGTTTACATAGAACTCATTAGAAGATGAGAACTCATGATCAATCAGATTATGGACATGAATAAAGCCTTCAAGGAAAGATAACTATGAAGGACAACTAGAACAACTAGAAAAAAAATTATGAGAATGACATTCACAATTATAGCAACAATTTCCATAATATGGTAATTAATAAGAAGGATACCTAGCCCCTATAGATAAAAAGAAGAGGTATTAACGAAAATCATAATTGTTCCAAGTGGTATCATAGAATAGATCTTTGTTTTCCTATTACAATTGGTGATGTTTTTTTGGGGTCTCCCTTGGAAGTGACTGGGGTCGCCTGTTGTGGTTAACATCAATCATATATGGGGGTATGTTTGAGTGTCTCCAATGATGAATTTATGTTGAGGATTTTTTTTATTTTTTGTATGGATATATTTAGACCATGGAGTGGACACTAGGATAGACAAATGACCTCCATTTGGAATGGGGGTATGGGCCCAATCTAGTTCCCCATTTATCATGGGTTTTTTACCAACATGGATGGGAACATAGATATGTGTCAGCTCTAGAGAAACCCACATATTATGTTCATGATTCAACCCAATTGTGGGGTTGGATTTTTTAAACCTCCCATATACCATTTATACTAAATTAGTCATATATTTACCGGATTATAGAATCTTGGAACAAATTGATGTATGTCAATTCATCTTTGATAGAATATTCTGAGTGACCAAAGTTGTTGGAACTAAGATATATGCCCATTCCATGGTTGGAGTATGGTTGTGATAAAACTCTATTCCTCAATTTATAGTCTATATTTACAAATAATCACCTTTTTGGGGAAGAGATATTATTCTACAAAAAAATTTGTCATGATTTGTTCGATGGAATCCATGAATTCTCCCAGATTTATATGGCAGACTTGATGGAAGTGTAAAGTGAGAGTGCCAAATAATTTTCTAACACATTTGACTAGTGGTATTATCTAGCTAGAAAATAGGAATAGTCATATTCCTTATTTCATGTATTCTTTAGTCAACATACTTTACCAATAGCCTGGGCTTGAGTATCCTTCGCAGGACTCCTGAGGGTAACACCCTAATCATGATGAGGGTTTCTTGTCGTGCTATATTAAAAGTAATATCTATAGGAAGGATAACACTGGGAAGAAACATATGATATCTCTATGATGACATTAATGAACTATTGATACATCTAATTGAGATATAAGAGGAATTATTTTCTCTGTTTTAGGGATACACTCCATAAATGGTTTGAAATAGACACTGTCGTTATTGATTTCTGGTCCACTAACCACCATTTATTGGATGGTTACATGTAAATTTAATGTTGGAGGTAATTCTAGGTAGCCTCTAAATTCAGGATAGTTCCAATGAGGTTGTACTATATAATCAATGTGGTTTTTTCCTAGTGTTAAAGGTATCATGTTAGAAAAAAATACTCCAATTAGATGAGGACACCACCTATAACACGCCGAGATTTTTGGAGATTGAATATTTAATTTCACTAATTTATAGTGTTTTACACTATTAAAAGAACTTATAGAACTATATGCAACTCTGTATTAGCTTCCAGTATAAAAAACACCATTCCTGACTTGTGTTACATACAATTCCATGTTCTTTTGATATAATTCATTTCATGCCAAATTGAGTATTGATTTTGTTCAATGTATAAATGTGATATTTTTGGTTTATTTTATATGGAAAACAAAAGGAATCATTCACTACACGCAATACTGAATTGGATTGTGTTACACATAAGAGCATCCTTCCTAGATAGCTTGCATTGTATGCAATACTGTGTTTCCCTAAAAAATGATATATTATTAAAATATTATTATTTAATGTGTTATAAACATGCCATGAGGAATAGTATTAACCACGTTTCTAATTTAATATAACATTATATTTGACCTTACATAATTTATAGAACATGATTTAAGAACAAATGTAATTATTTTGGATTAAATAAGTATTTTAAAAAAATGCTGTTTTACCGCATCTTGATGGTGCTCTGGTTTTAAATTGAGTTTTTGACTCTTTTATAAGTAAAATTTGACAAAAATACGTCCTCTCTAGAAGTAGGAAGAAAATGTTAATTTTGGTTAATTTTTTTATTTATCTGATAAAATTTAAATTTTAATGAATAGTGAAAATAATACATTTTAAATCAAAACTATCTTTTCATATAAAATATTTATCTAATTAGATTGTCTTTTTTATTGGTTATACAGTGGAATTGTATTATGTATTTACTATTTAATCCCATTTTTTTCATTGGATTTAATTTCACGGTAAAATTGGACATAATCCCATGACAACCGTTTGATAAGTTTTTACTTCTTAAAACCCCAATTATTGGTTTTGACAACGGGATTTATTTTTAAATTAATTTCTAACAATTAGGTTTTTTAATTATGAATAATGTATTCCATATTCGGAATAATTTTTTCCAAATTATCTTAATTGGTTAATTTTACTTTTAGATATTATGAATAGTAATTACGATAATTTTTTTAACAATGTTAATGGTAAATAAGGTAAATTAGGGTATCTAATAATATGATAAGGACAATAATATTATCCTAAAACCTTCAAAAACAATGTTATATGAATAAAATTACACCATTAACTCTTTGGTTTAAAACAATTTAATTTAATGTCCCATTATAATGAAATGACATATATATTAATAAAACCAATGAAAATGACAAATTGTCAAACTAATATTTCTTCTAAGTATAATTAAAATAGTATAGGAATAACTAAGGGATATATTAGAATATAAATCATACATGGAAGGATAATATAATTACCTATATCATGGTAAATTATTTTTAATTTTTAGATAACAAATAATTACCTTAAATTCATATTCTTTGATAATGTAAAAATTATTTAATTGATGAGAAATCGATGAAAAAATTATTAATAAAATTCTAAAACCCTTTAAATGTCCAAAAATAAGAAATATTATTATTTTTCAAGTATATCTCTTCAATAATCATCCAATGGTTGATCTAGTGACCATTTGGAGCCGTATAGAATATATTTTGACCATAATATTATATTATTTAATGAGATATTAAAGTTTTCACGTCCATAATTTAATAAGTATAACATTTTTAATGTTCAATTTTATAGTATATGAATTTAAATACATATTTTCTAATTAAATATAATATATTTAACTTCATTATATTTATTTATTTATCATTTGGACTCATGAAAAATTATTTTTAACAAATACAAAATTCATTTTAGTAATTATCTTATTAATGTAGATATCAATTAAATATTATAAAAAACATTTAAATAAATATATTTTTGGATAATAAATAGGTCAATTTAATTTTATATTTAATATTGACCACATATTATTATAATAAAATAGTTTTTTTGAATTTAACATTCTATATTTATATTTTTAAAAATCAAAAAAATGAAAAGTGTCAAAAATGATAATATTGATTGTTTATCAAAATAGTGTTTTATTAAATTATATAAAAGAAAATATTTCAAAAAATAAATTATAATTATGATGTTGTAAAAATTGTTCTAAATGTTTTATTTATTATATAATTGACATCAAATATTGAAATATTTTATCCATTTAATATTGAAATGTTTGTTACCCTAGTTAAAATAAAATAGAATAACTAATTATTAAATTGAAATGATAAGGTTTTAATGGATATATAATCTTATCTAAAATTTTTATGGTTGAAAAGATAACAACCCTGTATCATCTCATCTATGAAATTTGGTCATTTTGGTATTTTTTTAGTGGGTTTTGGTTTTATTATAAATTAAAATATTTGATGATTCCAAAAGTGCCCCTCACCTCAATTACAAAATGGCACATCCACCCTCACTACGTAACTTCATTCTGTGTCTTCAAGATCTTCCACCAGCTGAAAAAGTACCTTATAAACTTCCCCATTTACATTATCAAGGTTTTATTCTCCTTAAAAGTCCAAATCTACTTCCATTATGTGGAGATCTCAAGAGACCACGTCAAAGAAGTGGTAATCCCATTTACTAGTTATTTCATATTTCATTCTACATCTATATCTAATTCATGAGTTATTTCATTATAGAATAGAAAATCTCGTAACAATAATATACTGAGATGTTATTATAATTATGAAACAACCATTTTCACCTTTCTATCTGTCCTATGAAAAATTAAATCAGCAGGTGTGAGTACGTACATCTTACTTTCTCTATAATGTGGTTTAATCTATTTTTCTACACCAGATTACAATTATGAGTATAAACAAGGATGTAATAACTCTATACATGTATTATAAAATTATATTTATTCTAAAATATATTACTCTATTCATTTCAAAACATTCAAGAATTATAGGAATGATATCGTCGCTCATGCCTGCATATGACCTAACATCTCCACAATGTATTGGGATTAATTCTCAACGTTAACCATTAACGAATGATTATAAAGTATATTTAATAAATATGAATGAAATACATGACATAATAATTTTACTTTATTTATATATATGTTTTTGTTAGTTACTTCCATTTAATTCAATAAGGAAACAGAAACATCGTTCACACGTACGTACGACCTACCGTCTCCCGGAACGGTGTATTCCATTTCATTTGTCTATCTTTTATATATATATATATATATATGATATATAAATCAGGATTTAAATTATGTATATTTAAATCATGATATATGTAATAATATCAAGATTAAAAATTCCAAACACATAGGATATATAAAATGATTATTACCCAAAAGGTTTCATTAAAATGGAATTGTAAAATGAACAGGTAATATAATGTCATATGTGAAGCATATATTATATCATAAATATTATTATGGTTCTATTACACATTAATAATATTTTCAAACCCACTATAAACGAGTTTCTGGTACGTACGAAAAATATCGGACCTAAGGTAAGGGATAATATTGCAATGTTAATACTATCTGAGATTTTCTATTTATAAGTATTTAAGGGGATATATTTATCATCCAAATACATTTTTAATAAATATATAGTATTATTTATCTTTATATTCTATTTTTTAATGTCAATTTTAACCTATGGTGAATTTTTATTAAATGGTCTGAATCGAATATTTTGTGTTTTTTGGTACGATGTATTTTTTGACTTTGTTGTAAATGTATGAGAAGAATGTATTTCAAACTTATATGGAATGAATGGATTTTTTTGATTTCATAACTCCTTATATTCATGAATATTCCTCTAATATATTTCATTTTTAGTTTCAATTAAATACATTTATTAGTATATTTCATGACATTTTTAGAAAAGAAATATTTAATTATGAAGAAAGGTTAATTTACTCAAGAATTTAGTTCAAGTGTTTTATCAAAATTATATCCCATCTAATATGTTTATATTTAAATATTTTTCTATTTTTATCCCTTATTTATTATATGAATTTAATATGTTAATAATGGAATTATATTTTATATGGATTATGTTATGATGGAATGTTTTTTGAGAAGACCATTTTATTTCTTTGTGTATACTATGATGAATACTTTATGTTTTTGTGGAACATGTAAGAATGATTTCATTATGTGATGGTTGGGTACTATATCTAACGCCAATGTATTGAGTAAATATTTATATCTCTTGGGATAGACATGAATACAATGGAAACTAAATCCAGTTAAGGTTCACAGGTATGTAAGAGCATGTAAATATGGTTCAGTAATAGATGGATGGAATGGCAGGTAATCAAGTTTCAGTAACAGACATTGTCCACTATGATGGTCTTAGAAGAAATTATTTGGCTACTATAGAAGTAATTTTTTTTGTATTCTTGTTTTCCATAATTCCATGGTTTATTACAATGCTATTTTATCATGTTTAATGTTAGTTTTTGATATATGCCTCATGAAATTCAATGATTTATTTCATTACTCGTGTTTTTGATATTTAAAAATTATTTTCATGTTTTTATATTATTATATTTATTGTTAGTTTTCTGTTCTCTATGATTACATATTATATGCATTTGATCTCACAATTTTTATGTTTTATTTTCCCAAGGATATAACGAATGTTTTTAGGTAGGAAAACAAAAGGGGAAGATCATTATGGGAGATGATGAAGATCATTCACAAAGTTAGAAGATTATGCTCTGTGTTTCAAAAGACACTAAACTAATACGATCATTGGACTTCTGTTTCATTCATGAATTACGTATTATAAAAATGTAATGTAATTTCCATGTACTTCAATCTTGGGTTCTATATTTGGTATCAATGATAAGGTTTAGTCAGAATTTGGAAACTAGGAATCAAAAACATTTGTGAGATCCATATATATATTTTTATTGTATGTCTAGAGATGTCCCTAAGGGTAAGTATAACTATAGGTTATAGTCTTAGTATTCATGTATGGTTCATGAATAACTGAGGATTAAACCATAGATTATGGATATTCAATGTACTCCCACTGATTAGGTTATTTCCCATGTATTATTTTTGAATCTCACACTAATATTTTTGTGTTTTAGAAAATGGTTTGAAAAAAGAAGATTCATGTTCATGGAGAATATTATGGACAACATAATGATATTCTTCCTGATCAACCAAATAAAATTGGAGTTGGAAGTCGAAACATCATTATTATTCTAAATCAGCAATCTGATAATATGATAAATAATCTAAACTTTGTGATTTCCCTGCCCTAGCTAGAAAAGTAATTAGGGAGATTCACGGTGATCATAAAGAAATTAAATATAAAATTTCCTCATGTAAATCATGTGGGAATAAGAATCAAGGAAAATGATTCTAAGGGACTGGAATATTATTTGGGTTTTTTAATTAAAGACACAAATCTTGTAATTGAAAAGTAAACGGTCTAGTTAAATCAATAGACAAAGATAATAGTATTTTTAATATGTCAATGATAGTAAAATGTTTGAAATGTGGAATGTACAAGCATTTTGGAAATCGATTCCCTAAGGGTAAACATCGTGAATAGAATCAACATGGTTGTATGGGTAGTATTTATATTGATTATGATGAAGAGACTATAAATGATATATGAGATAAAATAAGTGTTGTGTAATAAAATGATGAATCTCGATTAATGGATAAAGAAGATAGTGTAATGATTACATGATTATAATGAATAATGTCATATAAGTAATTTTATTGTATTATGGAATAAGGAAACATTTATGGATTGTTACACTATTTTTTCCTTAAGTATTTGAACATATATGGTACTAGTATCCATGAAATTTTATTTATATAGTTTATAAAAAACACGATATGTGAATAATTATGGGATGAAGAGATAATGATTTGTTTGATAGTATTAATGACCTAAAAACTGTTATATTAGAAAAGTGATATCATTATTTGATTATTTATAATTTTTAGTATTTTTGGTATGTGTAAAGAGTTTATTTTGATAGAATTCATGTTTTCACTAAGGTTCTATAGTAATTCATATTATTATAATATTTCAACAGAATACAAGATTATGGAAATTTCATGTTTAGAATGTGACAACCAAGAATTTCTAAATGATATATGGGAGAAAAATGTAAATTTGATTTAGTTCGCCTATTTCTAAAGTTTTTTTTGTTTCTAGATGGATGGTATTTTTTTCAATTTGTGAATAGTATAATTCATATTCTAGTTGATGTTTGTTAGATTAATATATTATCTCACTATAGGTGGACTAATGCATATTTGATATCTTGTTCTAACCTTTTTATTGAGAAATTTAGAATGAATTATCACTCTATCTTATGACCTTATAACACTTAAATAATGACAAACTCAACATTGTTTCATTAAATAAGACATGAAGTGGAAATTGTTTTGAGAATGACCAATGATTATATTATACTAAAATCAAGTATGTATTTCTCCTCAAGATAAAAATATTCATCAACTATAAGAAAAAGGATGTTCAAACCAAAAATGGTATCCTAGTACCTTCTTGTCCTATGAATTATATGATACATTAAATTATAATAGATTTAAGGATTTTTAGTAGTTATCATTCCCCAAACCCTATTCTCTATCACTATCCATCAGAACATAATGGTTATATTTTCTTTCATATACATGTGGTCAATTCCCAACTTTATTCTCATATGTGGAAAACCAGTGATGAGTTACATTGGTAAACCATTATGTTTCTATCTTTACATTTTCAAACTATGTTTTAGTATTCCTTTTTATGATGTGTGTTTCATTTAATAAAACATTCAAGTAGTAAATCATTCATAACCTTGATGAATTTAGAGGGTGAAATTCTTTTTTAGGTGTGTAAAATGTAACACCCTGAGATTTTATAATATATAATTTTTTAGTTTAGTTTATTTCTTGTATTTTATGATACAGTAATATAATCATGTGGATAATGCTACATTGTATTTTCTTTCATTATATGCAACAATATTACTGTCTTATTTTACACACAATTTCATGTTCTTTTGATAGAATTCATTTCATGATACTCTAAGTATAGATTTTGTTCAATGAATAAATGAATAAATTTTGTATTATATTATATGCAACAAAAAAATTTGATTTCACTACATGCAATAATTATCCCTCTTGCCTTACACCTAATAGTGACCCTCCTCGATAGATTGCGTAGTACGGAATACCGAGTTTCACTAAACATTGACATATTATTAAAATATTATTATATAAGGGTATATAAACTATCCATTAAAATTATTATTAACCACATTTTTAATTTTATATAACATTAGCATTCATCTTATGTATTTTCTAGAACATTATATATGAACAAATTCAATTTTTTTCTGATAAAAGAAGTATTTTTCAAAAAACAAGGCATACCACCTTTTGATGGTGAAGAAAATAAAAATCTAATTTTGGACACATTTATAAGAAAAATATTACAAAAATAAACTTCTTCATTATAATAAGGACATAAAAATTTTATTTATTTGATTTTTAGGTATTTTTTTGAAAAAATTCAAAATTTAATTATTAGTGAAAAATACTGCATTTTAATTCAAAACTGTCATTTCATATAATTTATTTATCTAGATAGATTATATTTTAATAAGTTTTAAAGTTTAATTTAATTATTTTTTTATCATTTGACCTCATATTGGTCATTCGATTTAATTTCACATTTAAATTGGACATAAATACATTACAATATTGAGCTACGTTTTATACTTCTAAAAAACTCGCTTTTTAGTTTTGGAAACAGGAATTAAATTTAAATTAATTTAATCCAATTATATGAGTTTAATTAAGAGAAATGGATTCCAAATTTGGAAAAAGTGGTCCTAATTATTTTAATAGGTTACTTTCATTTTTGGTTATTTTGAATAGTAAGTATGAAATTTTTTTAACCACAATTAATGGTTAATCGGATAAATTACATTAACTAATAATATTATAATGATAATAATATAATCCTAAAACCTTAAAAATCCAATTATATGAACAGAATTATACCCTTAACATATTTTGGGCAAAAATTAATCATTTAATGTCCATCTGACAATGAAAATTACAAAGATATTAATAAAACCAATGAAAGTGTCAAAATGTCAAGATCACATTTCTTATAAGTACAATAATTTTAATCTATGGATATCTATGTTATATCTTCTAAAATAAATATTACATGGAAGGATTAAATAATTACATACATAATTGTAATTTATTTTTTAATTATTAAAAAACAAATAATTACCGTAAATTCCTATTCTTTGATTGTGTAAAAATTAATTAATTGATGAGAAATCAATGAAACCATTTTAATTAAAATATTAATAACCATAAAAATTACCAAACACATGATAAAATATTATTTTTCTAGTATATATTGACCATAATAATCCAATGGTCTAGCTATTTACCAATTTGATCCTTATTGAATATATTATGTCCTTTATATTATTTTATTTTGACTAAAGTTAATGTTTTCACATCCATACTAAAATAAGTACTCCAGTTGTAATGTTTTATTTTATAGAATATAAATGAAGATAAATATATTAAAATGAAACTTATTAAATTTATCTTAATTATTGTATTTTATTTTTAATTTTTACACAAAAAAATTGTATTTTAAATAATTACAAAAAACATTGTAGTAATTATCTTATTACTTGATATATAAAATAAATGTTATCAACAATATTAAAATAAATATATTATGGGATAATTAATATATAAAATTAATTTTATAGATAACCATGACCTCATAGGGATATAATGAAATATTTTTTTCGAGGTTAACTTGTTATCTTTAATTTTTTTGTAAAACTCAATAAATTGAATTGTGTCAAAATCGACACTATTGATTATTTATCAAAATAATGGTTATTAAATTATTTACAAATGATAATTTTTTTAAAATATATAATAATTACTATATGGTCAAATTTTTTTGAAAGTTTTTATTTATGATATAATTTATATAAAATAAGTACTTATTTTACCCTTTTAATAATGAATGATTTGTTACCCTAGTTAAAAGGAAATAGAATAACTATGTGTTAGATTTAAAAGATAATGTTTGAATGGACATAGAAACTTGTCTAAATATTATTTTCTGATGATAATACAACCCTAAATTATATCATCTTCTAAATTGAGAAATTTTTGATGTTTTTAGTCTTTTTTGATTTTATTATAAATTAATATTTTTGTGGTTTCCAAAATTGCCTCTAACCTAAATTATAAAAGCGAACAGCCACCCTATCCACATCACGTCATTTTGAGCCATGAATATCAAAAATTCCTTAAAAAATTCTTTTATGTACTTTCCTTCTTACATTATAGAGGTTCTGGTCCTATTAGATTACGAACTATAGTTGCATTAAGAGGAGATGTAAAGAGAGAACATCAAAGTAGAGGTAATCCTCCCTTCCAAATCATTCATATTTCATTCCACTTCTAATTCTTCTTAATGAGTTGTTTAATTATAGAATAATAATTAAAATAGAAATTATATAATGTTATTTTATTATAATTATTAATCATCCCTATTCTACTTTATATCCATCCTATGAAAAATGAAAACACCACACATGTGTAGGTACGACTTACATTCTCCATGACTTGGTGTAATATGTTATTCACCACCACTTTACAAGGATGGGTATAAAAATGGATATCATATCATTATATGATTATTATAAAATGATATATATTCTAAAAAATATTACACTATTCAATACAATACCATTAATGAATTATAGGAATAATATTATTGCTCGTGCATACGTATGACCAACTATCTCCACGACCTGATAAGATTCATTCTCCACGTAAAACATTCAATAATTATTATAATGTTTATATAATAAATAATTATTAAATATATGATATAATAATTTTACTTTATTTATGTATATATGTATGTCATTTACATAATTCAATTCAATTCAATAAAAAATGGAAACAATGTTTAAGCTTACATTAGTCATACCTTCTCCATGAATGGTGTATTCCATTTCATTTATCAATCTCATATATATACATAAACATATTATATATGATAAATAGACCATGTTTTACATTATGAAAGTGTAATGGCCCAGACCTCTCTGGCCCATTCCTTTGTCAAAAAGAAGCTCTAGAAGTGTTTTGGAGGATAAAATGGACTTTTCCACAATTTCCTGAATTTTGAAACTACATGCCATGTAGTTTGAGTACACGCTGTGTACCCCCTTCCCGGGTATACCCCATGTTGCAGGCCGTGTCGTTGCTGGGTGGAGTAATGGGTGCACGTCGTGTGTCCAGTTCTACACATCGTGTAGTCCTTCCCCGCGTACGCTTTACCAGTCAACGGCTGTGTACCATGTTGGAGTCGTGTCCTTGTTGTTTGCAATAAATGAGTATACACTGTTTGACTAAACTACACACTGTGTAGTCCTTCCCCACGTATGCATTACCCTCAAACCGTGTGTTGACCAGTCAACGACTGCGGAGCCGTGTTGGAAGCTGCGTGGAGACCGTGTGAAAGAACAGAGTACATGCCGTGTACCATAAAGTACACACCATGTACTTTTACTTTTCACGCCTATAAAAATAGGGTTCCCCTCCTCCTTTCAACTCACACCTCTCCTCTCCTCTCCTCTCCTCTGAGTAGAGCTCTCTCAAGAGAATCAAAGGCTCTTTCTTCCATAACTTCTTCGTCCGACCTCCGATTTATGATCCGTCAGCTGCCACGGGATTGTAACGACGAGGCAGAACATCCGAGCCTAGGTCCGTTGACTTTACATCGACCTTTTCTTTCCGACTTCCACCCGAGTTGGTTTTTCCTTGACCCGACAGAAGTGACGGATCCCAACGGACGTCTTCTAAGGTTGATCCTGGGGAGCATTGAAATCAGAACCTATTAAGGTAGGGATCTTACCTTCATCTTTCTAATTTGTGCATCATACAAGGTGGGTGTTCTATTGTTTACGTGAAACACTTTTGAACTGGTTTAATAAAGATAATAACTGGCTTATATGACAGGGATGGGAAGTTGTGTTTGCTGTTACTTTATATCCTATGATGTTATGTTGTGAATTGAATGAGATTCTACCTACGGAAAATCACATTCGTTGGGAGAATTTTCTTATGCAATTAAATGTTTCCCTCTCCTTATGGATTATTCTTATGGGTGGAAACCTTTTGGAATGTGGAAATTGTTTAATCACGTAATGTCAGCTGTTTAAAATCTGGAACCCTTGTGTGATCACCCCGGTTAAACAAAATGGAATAATGAACATGTGGGTGTTGGCTTGGATACATGGCATGTGTTGGGGGTGTTTTGCGGGTTTTTGTGGATTAGGTGAATAGTACGGTTGCGGTTGACTTGGTTGTGGGTTGGTGTGAATGTTATGATGGCGATGGGCAGTGGGGCAGCAATAAATTGTATTAAAGGGATGGGGATGTGTGGCTTCGGTGTGGTTGTGGTTATGGTGGTTGGCAGCGGGGCTGCAGGGATGGGCTTGTCTGTGAATGAGTAGTGGGTTGTGATTAATAAATAAAAGTGGAAGAGTTGGTGAGGTGTGGAAATGAAACAGAAATAATAAATCAATGGGGTTGGTTGGTTGATAAGAGGGACTTTGTTATGCTGCTTATGTTTTCCTAACTTGTTTTGTGGATGGCGTGGATATGTTTTACGAACGATTGGTGTGGTTGGTTGTGGATAGTTTCCCAGTAGTTATGGAACTAAATAAACTAATTTCTGATGAAACGTGAAAAACTAAAGGGGGTTGGGATTTTTTTTTGTATGCATGCTTCGTGGTAGCAGTGCCAAGGCACATGCTCAGTTTTCTGTTTGGAAGCCATAGGTTGGGCTATGTGTTTGGTATCTATATATAAACATATGTATATTTTTTGTTTTATCGCACCCCACCCATGTTGAGCACTTAGTTCCAAACACTCCCATTTTATGGGAGAGGGTGTTTTTCCCTTAGTTACTAGCTCCTCCCTGCTCCTTCTCCCCTAGGCTGTGATGGCTTGAGGTGACCTTACACCTTAGGCTCTTCAGGTAGGTTTTGATTGGGGTGGCTTTAGCCCAAGACTCTTCGGACAGATTCTACTTTTTCCCAAGAATCTTCGAGATGAGTCCCATGTGTGTATGGGCGGGATACGTGGTTGTGAGGCCCAGCTGTGTGCGGGCGGGATACCTGGTTATGAGGCCCAGGTGTGTGAGGGTGGGATATGTGGTTTTGAGGCCCAGGTGTGTGGGGGCGGGATAAGTGGTTGTGAGGCCCAGGTGTGTGCCGGTGGGATACGTGGTTGTGAGGCCCAGGTTTGTGCGGGCAGGGAGAGTGTGGCAGCATCAGGACGTTTGTCGTTAGGAAGAGCAGATAACTAAAGGTAAATGGTGTGGAGTACCCAATACTCTTGTTTCTTATATACTACTACCTGTTGTGCTTGTGTTTTTGGGAGTGTGGCTAGTGAGGTTGGGTGGATATAAGTCCTTTCTAGGTTTCATCTGTTTTTCTCACGGGACATTAGGATGTCTCCCCACTTGTGCACGAGAGGTTTATGTTTCCCTACTGAGTATACTTGTATGCTCACCCTACGTTTACTTTCAGGTTTCAAGGCGGACTACTAGGGCCGTGCAGGACCCTACTAGTCAGACAATTGGAGTTGTTGTTGTTGTTGTAGCTTTATTTTCTTTTGTTATTGTACTTTGAGTTTTCTTGTACATGTACCTTGTTATAAAATTTTTTAAACATGCATGTGGGAATAGTCTGGGTTTATTTCTATACACATTACCTTTTATCCATTTTGGAGGTTGACTTGTCCTATTTCCCGATATTTAAAAATAAAACGGGTAATGCCTCCCATATTTTTGAAAAACTCATACCCTTGGTGCTAGTCGCCACCCCAGGGCCTACTGGAGGAGGGACTCGTGGGTCATTATATCCCTTTCACAATTGCCAGCTCAGGAGGGGCATCTTTGGTGGGAGGGGGTCATGATAGAATTGTATCAGAGCTGATGGTTGAGAGATATGATGAAGTCTGGAGTTAGGCACAGTGAGGATTGCATTGGATGGTAGGGCAACAATGTTAGTTAATCTTGATGCGTGACATAGGCCAGGGAAGACCGGCTAGGACACGGGATTTTAGGGCCCCCCATGATCTGATGCAAGGACTCTGAGCCTACCGAACGACCAAGTGAGACTACATTAATTGCTGGGTAGAGACCCTAGGGAAGGTACATGCATCATCATGATTGTGTTTTATTTATTTGTGTGTTCTAGGAAAGAAAGTGAAATAAAATGATAAAATGAAACCATTAGCTTCCTTACTACATGGGCTTAGGCGATCCTTGTTTACCGTACAACTATGGCACCTGGACGTCATCCCCGGGTGGCTCAGAAGACCGAGGCCCAGCAGATTCAGGCGGTCGATCAGTTGAGGATTGACTTAGAAGAGGAAGACAACCAGTGGTAGAAGACCCTCCGTTCTTTCCAGCGGCAGACCCTCGAGAAGTACGAGGGTATTACTTCAGATACAGAAACGGAGGGGTGGCATGAGGAGCTAGGGATCGCTTTTAACTTGATCCATGCTCGGAGGGAGTACTAGGTTCCCCTAGCAGTCAGTCAGCTGAGAGGTGCGGCGTGACAGTGGTGGACGCTCTTCCTTGGAGAGAGGATAGAGGCAGAGGTTCCATTTGCTGACATTGAGAAGGAATTCTGAGAGGAATTCCTTTATTCCATGATCAAGGCAGAGAATCGGCAGGAGCTACTCTCCCTTCAGCAGGGGAGTATATTGGTACGAGAGCTAGGGATCATGTTCAGGGATCTCCTGCGCTTTGCTCCAGATCTCTTTCCAGATGAGGAGTCTCGGGAGAGAAGTTTAGAGGAGGCGCTCTGTCCTTCGCTCCAGTATGTTTTCACCCCTTTCACCCTTCCGACTTACTTGGAGTTACAGAAGAAGGCAGAGGTTTTAAAGAGGATGCACTCGCTGGGGGGATCACCTCAAGAGGGGATCCAGCCAGGCTCGTCGAAGGGGAAGGCAGTCAGCAGCAGGGCTCCTGTGACGGGACCTTCCAGGTTCTGGCCAGTGGGGAGAAGGCCACAACAGTTCCAGTTCCGATCTTTGGGTCCTTGTCCCTTTTTCATGATCCCAGGACAGAGGTGTTTTTCTTGTGGAGGTTTTGGGCATGTCTAGAGTCGGTGCCCAATGCGAGCTCAGTACGGTGGAGGTGGGCAGCTTCAGCGCCCACCTCAGCAGCACCAGTTGCCAGCGAGGCCCTTCCAACAGCAGCAGGACCATGATCCACTGAGGGCAGACTTTGCAGGAGGAGGCCGACCTCAGGGTGCTCCTCAGGGACCTAGACCAGGGCGTGGTCGGGGAGGTGGATGACATCCGAGAGGAAGAGGATCTGGGCGTGGACAGTTGCACGCATCAAAGTTGGCAGCTTCGGCAGGACCCGAGGTTGTGCGAGGTTCGATTTGTTTGTTCAACACTCTTGTTTCTACTTTGTTCAATTCAGGATCCTCATACTCTTTTGTTGCACCTAGACTAGCCCATGCTTTGGGACTAGACGTAGAGAGACATTCCGTACCACTGGTATAATGTACACCAGTTGGAGGCCCGACCAGCGTATCTTGTGTTTGTCACGGTTGTGGGATGACTTTCGGACCACATCGATCTAGTGCGGACATTCTTCTGTTACAGATGCAGCCATATGATGTCATCCTAGGCATCAACTGGTTGTTTTCTGTTAGTACCATTATCAACTGCTTCCTGAGAAGAGTCCCGTTCTCCAACGTGGATGGGAAACACATATCTTTTGTTGGAGAGATGAGATATCTGGTGGGAAGCCGGCGTGTGGAGCCTCTCCTTTCCTTGTTAGGAGGGTTATCAGTGGTTCCAGGTAATACAGAGATGATTGATGTCCCAAATTTTGTTGGGGAGTTTGTCGTTGTTTTTTCTGAGGAGGTTGTAACTCTAACCCCCCGACGTGACGTTGAGTTCAGGATAGACTTACAGCATGGTGCCTGTCTGATTTCGATGGCCCCTTATCGGATGGCACCTCCGGAGTTGCGGATTCAGATTGAAGATCTGATAGAGAAGGGTTTTGTTCGACCCAGCGTGTAGCCATGGGGTGGTCCAGTTTTTTTTGTGAAGTTGGAAGATGGTGGTCTCAGGCTATGCATAGACTACCGAAGGTTGAACCAGGTAACGGTCAAGAACTGTTACCCCCTCCCAAGGATAGATGATCTTTTCGACCAGCTGAGGGGATCAGGTTGGTTTTCTATGATTGATATATGATCAGGATATCATCAGCTGAGGGTGAAGGACAATGACATCTCAAAGATGGCTTTCAGGTGCAGGTGTGGGCACTTTGAGTTTGTAGTAATGCCGTTTGGAGTTACGAATGCACCAGCTGTGTTAATGGGACTTATGAACATTGTCTTCCGAGAGTTTCTGGACCGGTTCGTCCTTGTGATTATCGATGACATCTTTATCAACTCAATATCAGAGGAGGAGCACGTTGAGAGTCTCAGGGAAGTCTTGGAAGTCCTTCGACACCACTAGCTTTATGGGAAATTGTCAAAGTGTATGTTCTTGACCCATGAAGTACACTTCCTTGGGCATGTAGTATCTCAGCATGGAGTGTCAGTGGACCCGTCGAAGATGGAGGCCGTTGTTTATTGGGCAGCACCCAAGAGCGTGGCAAAAGATCATGGTTTCTTGGGGTTTGAAGGTTACTATCGGAGGGTCGTTTCGGACTTCTCTCGAGTTGCTGCTCCTTTGAAAGCATTGACGATGAAGAACCATGTCTTCCTATGGAGCGAGCATTGCCAGAAGACTTTTGACTACCTAAAGGAGATGTTGGTCAGTGCTCCCGTACTAAGGTTTCCAGAGGAAGGGTTGTTGTATGAGGTGTTTTATGATGCTTCTGGCCTTGGTCTGGGGTGCGTGCTGATGCAGAAGAAGGGAGTTATTTTTTATGGGTCTAGGTAGTTGTACCCTCACGAGTGTAACAATGCCACCCATGACTTGGAGCTTGCAGTAGTAGTGTTCGCACTGAAGTTGTGGCGACATTACCTCTTTGGGGAGCGCTTATTGGTCTCCTCATATCACCCAAGCCTGGGTTATATCTTCTCCCAGCGTAACCTGAACTTGCGGGAGTGGACATGGGTCGAGTTTATCCAAGACTATGACTTTGAGATTTCTTACACTGAAGGTAAGGGCAGTGTTGTGGCTGATGCCCTGAGTAGGAAGTCGCATCAGGAAGTGGTTCAGGAATCTGCTGATGCTTGGAAGGCGAATGGAGAGTTGGCTTCCTTGCACTCGGATTCCAGGGTAGAAGTTTATAGAGGATGTTTCTTTCAGATGATAGTGCAGTCCTCCTTGTCTCAGTAGGTGGAAGAGTCTCAGTGGGGGGACTCCGAGGTGGAAGTGATGCAGGATCGTGTCGATCAAGGGAATGCTTCAGAATGATGGTCAGAGGACAACCAACATCAGATGCTTTTCCATGGATGTTTGTTTGTTCCGGAGGCAATGTGTGAGGGAGTTCTCCGTGAGTTCCATAGCTCAGCCTTGGAGGTACATCCAAGAGTTTCAAAGATGTACCGAGGCCTGGGGGATCCATTTTGGTGGCCCGGGGTGAAAAGGCAGTAGCAGAGTTTGTGGCTAAATGCCTAGTGTGTCAGCAAGTGAAGTCTGAACACCGTGTTCCAAGTGGTTTTTTGCACCCCTTAGATGTCCCCTAGTGGAAGTGGGATGACATCTCGATGGACTTCGTCACAGGACTACCCAAAGATCAGGGTGGTTATGATGCTATCTGTGTAGTGGTGGATCGTCTGATGAAATCAGCTCACTTATTAGAAATCAAGGAGTCAGTCCCGGTGAGCACCATAGCATAGAGGTACGTAGACGAGGTGGTGCATTTTCATGGAGTTCTGAGGACTATCATCTTAGATCGGGATACTCAGTTTACCTCACGAGTCTGAAGGGGGCTACAACATGCTTTTGGCACCCAGCTACGCCTTAGCACTGCTTTCCACCCCCTGACCGATGGATAGATAGAGCGGACTATCCAGACGTTGGAGGACATGCTGCGAGCATGCGTTCTGGATTTCGGAGGATCATGGGTATGACAATTGCCTTTAGTAGAGTTTGACTACAACAACAGATTCCACTCTACTATTGGCATGGCACCATTTGAGGCTTTGTATGGAAGGCCATGTCGTTCACCCATTTGTTGGGCAGAGGTTGGTGAGACATGTGATCTTGGGCCAGAGGTAGTGCAGAGCACCACAGAGAAAGTACAACTTGTACGTGAGAGGATGAAAGCGGCTCAGGAACGATAGAATTCTTATGATGATCGTTGGAGGAGGACCTTGGAGTTCATGGTGGGGGATCATGTGTTCTTGAAGGTTTCCCCTCAACGGGGGAAGCAGAGGTATGGGAAGGGGAGCAAGCTCTCACCCAGGTTCCGCGGACCTTTTGAGGTGTTGAGGCGAGTCGGCGATGTGGCATATCAGCTAGCCCTTCCACCTCATTTGGAGAAGTTTCATGACGTCATCCATGTCTCCTAGCTTCATTGGTAGTTACACGATGACTCCCACGTTATCAACTGGGGAGAGTTAGATATGGGAGATGACACGACCTTCGAGGAACGACCAGTCAGAATCGAAGATCGTAATGAGAAGGTGCTCCGTGGAAGAACCATTACCTTGGTTCGTGTGTTGTGGAGGCATGGCGGCCTCGCGGAGAGATCTTGGGAGCGGGAGACCCAGATGCATGCTTAGTACCTGGTGTTGTTTGGACTTGTGTTTTTTCATTGTTATTCTGAGATTTGTGTTGATGTTGTACTCTGTACCCCTGTTATATGGAATTCTTGGATTTTCAGTAGTGAGACATTTTGTTTCTTTGTTCCCTGGTAATGTGTAACATGTCTGTATGTGTGGGAAAGGGAAAAACCTGACCCTTAATCGAGATGTATTAATGTGGATGCGATTGAACCTGTGAAGGCGTGTCAGTGCTGCCTAGAGGGGATAATATCTTGATATAGGGGAAGGAATTTCCCAAACCCACGTGTTCGAGCAGTGTGTTGGTTTTGTGCTGTTGGGGTTAGTGCGAGTTGAAAAATCCTAATGTGTGAAAGTGGGAAGACACAATTCTTAATCGAGACGCATTAATGAGGATGTGATTAAACTCGTGCAGGTGAGTCAGTGACGCCTAAAGCGGATAATATCTCGACAGAGGAGAAGGAATTCCTAACACATTTGATTAGGGTTGTTGGTTGGGTTCCTGTTATAACGAGAACCCTAAGAGGTATCTTGTTGGGTTCCTCCAGGTTGCTTTTTGAATTCTCAGGGACGAGATTGTTTTAAGTGGTATCTGATGTAATGGCCCGGACCTCTCCGGCCCATTCCGTTGTCAAAAAGGAGGTAAATAAGTGTTCTAGAGGTTAAAATGGACTTTTCCACACTTACCAGAATTTTGAAACTAGACGCCGTGTATTTTGAGTACACGCCGTGTACCCCCTTCCCGGGTATACCCCGTGTTGCAGGCCATGTCTTTGCTGGGTGGAGTAATGGGTGCACACCGTGTGTCCAGTACTACACGCCGTGTAGTCCTTCCCCGCGTACGCGTTACCAGTCTACGGCTGTGTACCACGTTGGACCCGTTTCCCTGCCATGTAAAATAAATGAGTACACTCCGTGTGTCTAAACTACACACCCTGTAGTACTTCCCCGTGTATGTGTTACCCTCAAACTGTGTGTTGACCAATCAATGGATGTGGAGCCGTGTTGGATGCCGTGTGGAGACCGTGTGAATAAACTGAGTACATGCCGTGTACCATAAAGTACACGCCTTGTAATTTTTCATTTCATGCCTATAAAAAGAGGGGTCCCCTCCTCCATTCAACTCACACCTCTCCTCTCCTCTCCTTTCCTCTGAGCAGAGCTCTCTCAAGAGAATCGAAGGCTCTTTCTTCCATAACTTCTTCATCCGAGCTCCGATTTATGATCCGTCAGTGGGCACGAGATCGTAACGATAGGGCAGAACTTCCAAGCCTAGGTCAGTTGTCTTTCCTTAGGCCTTTTCATTCTGACTTCCACCCGAGGAGGATTTTCCGGGACCCGACAGAAGTGACGGACGCTGACGGACGTCTTCTAAGGTTGATCCGGGGGAGCGTTGCGATCAGAACCATTTGAGGTAGGGATCTTACCTTCGTCTCTCTTATTTGTGCAACATACGAGGTCAGTGTACTATTGTTTACGTGAAACAATTTTGAACTAGTTTAATAATGATAATAACTGGCTTATATGACAGGGATGGGAAGCTTTGATTGCTGTTACATTATATCCTATAAATGTATGTTGTGAATTGAATGAGCTTCTACCTATGGAAAATCACTGTCGTTGGGGGCCTTTGATTACGCAATTAAAATTTTCCCTCTCCTTCTGGATTATTCTTATGGGTGGAAACCTTGTGGAATATGGAAATTGGTTAATCAAGTAAAGTTGGTTGTTTAAAATCTGGAACCTTGTGTGATCACCCCGGTTAAACAAAATGGAATAATGAACATGTGGGTGTTGGCTGGGTTATGTGGTGTGTGTTGGGGGTGTTTTGTGGGTTCTTGTGGATCGGGTGAACAGCAGCGCTGCAGTTGACTTGGTTGTGGGTTGGTGTGAATGTTATGATGGTGATGGGCAGCATGGCTGCAATAAATGGTATTAAAGGGATGGGGATGGGTGGCTTCGGTGTGGTTGTGGTTATGGTGGTTGGCAGCGGGGCTGCAGGGATGGGATTGTCTGTGAATGAGTAGTGGGTTGTGATTAATAAATTAAAGTGGAAGAGTTAATGAATGGTGGGGTGTGGAAATAAAATGGAATTAATAAATCAATGGGGTTGGTTGGTTGATAAGAGGGACTTTTTTGTGATTCATATGTTTTCCTAACTTGGTGTGTTGATGGCAGGGATATGTTTTACGAACGATTGGTGTGGTTTGTTGTGGATAGTTTTCTAGTAGTTAACAAACTAAAAAATCTAATTTCTGCTAAAACCTAAAGGGGGATGGGAATTTTTTGTATGCATGCTTCGTGGTAGCAGTGCTGAGGCGCATGATCAGTTTTCTGTTAGAATCCATAGGTTGGGTTGTGTGTTTGGTATCTATATATATACATCTGTATCTTTTGTGTTTTATCGCACCCCACCCATGTTGAGCACTTAGTGTCGAACACTCCCATTTTATGGGAGAGGGTGTTTTTCCCTTAGTTACTGGCTCCTTCATACACCTTCTCCCCTAGTCTGTGATGGATTGAGGAGACCTTACACCTAAGACTCTTCGGGTAGGTTTCGATTGGGGTGGCTTTTGCCCAAGACTCTTCGGGCATGTTCTACTTTTTCCCTAGAATCTTCGGGATGAGGCCCAGTTGTGTGTTGAAAGGATACATGGTTTTGAGGACCAGGTGTGTGTGGGCGGGATGTGTAGTTGTGAGGCCCAGGTGTGTTAGGGAGGGATGCGTGGTTATGAGGCCCAAGTGTGTGCGGGCATGATAAGTGGTTGTGAGGCCCAGGTGTGTGCGGGTGGGATACATGGTTGTGAGTCCCAGATGTGTGCGGGCGGGGAGAGTGTGGCAGCGTCAGGACGTTCGTCGTTAGGAAGAGAAGCTAACTAAAGGAAAATGGTGAGGGGTACCCAATACTCTTGTTTCTTATATACTACTACATGTTGTGCTTGTGTTTTGGTGAGTGTGGCTGGTGAGGTTGGGTGGATAGAATTCCTTGATAGGTTTATTCTATTGTTCTCATGAGACATTAGGATGTCTCCCCAATTGTGCACAAGAGTTTTAGGTTACCCTACTGAGTAAACTTGTTTTCTCACCCTATGTTTACTTTTATGTTTCCAAGAGGACTACCAGGGCCGTGTGGGACCCTACTAGTCAGACAGTTGGAGTTGTTGCTGTTGTTGTACCTTTGTTTTATTTTGGTATTGAACTTTGAGTTTTCTTATACTTGTACCTTGTTATAAAATTGTTTAGACATGCATGTGGGAATGGTTTGGGATTATTTCTATACACTTGCCCTTTTTCCTTTTTCGTGGTTGACTTGTCCTATTTCCCGATCTTTAAAAATAAAAAGGTTAATGACTCCCATATTTGTGAAAAACTCATACCCTTGGTGCTTGTCGCCACCCCGGGGCCTACTGGAGGCGGGAATCGGGGGTCATTATCTCCCATTCGCCATTTCCAGCATAAGAGGGGCAGCTTTGGTGGGAGGGGGTCGTGACAGAATGTATTTAAATAATGATCTAAGTAAAAATATCAAGAATCACAAGACAAAAATACATAAAATAAATGAAAACATTATTACCCAAACTTTGGTTTAACATGGAATTGACAAATGAATCGTTAATATGAACTAATAAGTGAATCATATATGAGATAATAAATATATTTATAGTTCTCTTAAAAGGTAATAATATGTTTAAACCCACTAGACAAGAGATTTGGGCATATACAAAAGAAATCATATCTATGTTAAGAGATAAATTTTCAATCTCATTATTATCCAAGATTATCTATTAGTAAGTATTTACTGAGATATATTTATCATCTACAACCATGTTCCCTAATTTCATTATATTATTTCTAATTTTCTATAATTTTTTATAGTCAATTTTTCTGATTGGTGAATTTTTATTAAATTATATGAATGAAATCTGTTGTCATTTTAGCTACGATGCACTTTTTGACTTTCCGATAAAAGTATGTGAAGATTGTTTATTTAACACATACTTTATGAATGAATTTTTAATCTTTCATAATGCCTTATTTCCATGAATATTTATTATCAATATTTCATGTTAATTTTCAATTAAATTCTATTATTTTAAAATTTCACGACATTTTGAGATAAGAAATGTTTTTAATGAAGAGAGGATATATCAATCAAGATTTAAGCCCACGTGTTTGATCATAATTATTTTCCATCTACGATGCCACACTTTAAAAATTATTATGTTTCTATCCATGTTTTTACTATGATTTCAATGTGTTAGTGATGGAATGATATTTTATATGGATTATGTTTTGATGGAATGATGTTTGATAAGCCCATTTTATTTTTAAGGTTATGATATGAAGAATGATTTGTGTTTTTGTGGAACAAGAAATAATGATTTCATTATTAGATGTGTGGGACCTATATATCCCTCCAATGGATTGGGAAAATATTTCTATCTCATGATATAGACATTACTAGAATGACATTCAAATCTGATTCAATAATACATGGATAGAACAACAAGTAAATAAAATGATTATGATTTAGAGAAACTAAAACATGAACAATGAAAAGAAAGGTAACGAGAAATTTTACATGGGTAAGGAAAATTTGTTTAGTAAGATAAATCTTAGAGGAAATAAAATTTTCCACCAGATAAAATGTTTTTTATTTTCAAAACATAATGGAGTGGATAAGTCATAAGGAATCTTTATTGAATCAACAATATTTCCCTTTTTGGAATTCACAATCATCCTTATGAAAAAGAATATAATGACTTAGAAATTTTATTTACTTGAAAATAAAAACATATCTCCCTTTACATATAGATCAATGTGAATATGAATAAATCCCCCTTAGTCTTTTCAATCCCTAGGGATCGTATTCGGGATTTATTGAATATGACTATTCATTATCTTTTATAGGAAAAACATCACCGATAAGACCATTCCCTTAGTGTAACTCCCCCTTACTTATGGAAATCATGTAGTATTCTTTTTAACAATCCTTTCCCTCCCTTTGTGATTTTCAAAAAAAGAACAGAGGCAATGGAAAGAAAATATTGGAACCTGAAACATTAGTACTATAAAACCAAAAATATATATATAAAGAATAACCAATATTTCATTAATGTTGATAGAATTTGTACATGTAATGGTACAACAACATATTGGAATGAAAAGAAATTATCCTTCTTTCTCCGTCAGTATCAGCTTCTTCACAAGGGTTTTTAGCTTCTTATTCTCCTTCTGATCATATTCTTCCCACATTAGCAACTAATCCTAATATTCACTTTTTCTCTCTAAGGCTTGAATTTTTTCTTCATGAGCCTTAAGAATGTATACTTGATCATTCAACACTTATTTTTCTTTATCAAGCTTTTCTTTAATCTCTATTTTGAGATCCATTTCCTTCTTCCAATTCATGGGCACAAAATTTAGCTTTCCATTCAAATCCTCACCTTCCAGCTTCTATGTAGTCTCTTAAATGATTAACATTTCTTCAAAACTATTTGTTACATCCTTGATCTTCACATCATTGGTATCAAATGAATTCGTGGCATTATAATGAAATCCGTCAAATATTATCTTTCCTTTGATTGTCTTCTTTGACCATCATGATATCTTCTTGAAAGATCTTTTATGAGCCTCGTAACAGATGAGGAAGTTTTCAAAATCTTCCTCATGTATGACTCATTTTTTCACCTCCATGGAAACAGAATTTGATTTCTAATTTATCGTATGATGTAGTATCTGGCATCTTGAGTTTATGCAAGGGAATAGGGAATAGTTACAACCAACTTTTTTAAAGGATGAACAATAGAATCATGTCCATGGGAACATGATTCTGAATCTGAATGTTTGTTTAGTGAGGACTATTATTCACTTCACTTAGACACTATATCATATGGATAATCTGTTTTCTTCTTCAAATTCAGTGGTGTTGACTGAAATTACCTAGAAGCAAGGATTTTTCTTTTGTCTTCTAGTTCCTATGCTATCCTCTTCGTTCCACTTTTCATAGAAGTTTCAACCACTTCTATCTTCTTTGACAAATATTTTAATTCTTCTTCCGATAGATCATAAAATTCTCCAGATTAACTATTAAAACCAATAATCATCCTCATTAGAGTTTCATCACTCAAAAACATCACCTTTTAGTATCTCGGTAGGGAACTGCCTGAAATTTTGAATGATTATAAACAAAGAAATATAATTTTTGAAAGGATTTTTGGATAAATGATAATATAAGACATACGATTTCCATTTTTAATGTTCTCAATCGTGACCAGGATATACATAACCATGTTTATCTTCTGGATGTGGACCAAAAAATACATAATATATATATCACTCTTCTTCACGGTATACTTATCCCCATTCCATGGATTTATAAAATAGTGAACCCACTATTCATAAATCTACAAATTCATAGAGAGATGAATGATCATCATAGTCTTCACTCATTTCAGGCCAAGACACTGAATTTCCTTTCCTTATTAGAGGATCCTAATTCATCATGTAATTTGTGAGTACAAAACTCAACTTCCCCTACAGAAGTTATACCAATTAGACATGCTTCCATGCTATATCAAAGAGAGTAGGTCATTCCATAACACATGAGATAAAAATTAACTTTACCTCCTTCATTTAAAAAGATAATTGTTTCATAGAACTCTACCATACTCTCCAGATACACTGGATCCTATAATCATGGTTTCGATACACATACACCCTCCCGAAAATTTAGTTTGAAATTCTTAGATATGATAATGTAATACTTATCATAAAACTAATGATCGACCATCCTTTCTCTATATATCTGTCATTTGGAGATTTCTTTAACAGTTGACATTTAATTATGAGGAGAGGCTTCAGGAGATATCCAGAACTATGGAAACATTGAAGAATGGGAATGACCTTAAAATACAGAGGAAATGATTCGAGAAGCAAAACATGGAAAACCAATATGGGATGACTATCATGGGGATTTATAAAGGCAATTTAGGTGATGGATCAACTTCCATCAATTATCAAATGGTTGAAAAACTTCTTATCAAATTTTAAAGTTGAGATGATAATGGAAGGAGGATTTTGATAGTTTATGATCTTCAGTGGTTTTTTTAGAACAAAATTTGTATTTATTTAAAAGTGAATCCAAAAAATTCAAAACAAAACAAAAATTCCAAAAAGTTAAATGATGATTACAAAAAATTAAGAAATGAAACATATCTCTCAAATTACTTTGGATGAAAATTCATAATGATGAAACATATTCCTGGCAATGAAAAATTTGATTATGAAAATTTTGACTTCCAAAATTTGATTACGAAAAATTTCCCTACGAAAATTTTGACAATGAAAAATTTTGACTAATAAGAAAATAAACTCCCACTATGAAATGGAATTTCTTGCTATAAGGAGAGAGGTTTCAACAACAAGTTAATATTGAAGATTACCATATAATTTTCATTTATAACTTTTGTTTAATTTATTCAAATCTATCAAAGGGTAATGATTTAGTGAAAATATCAGCAAGTTTTTCTTGTTTTCCGATAAATTGATGAATGATATATCCTTTTTGTGGGTGATCTATAAGAAAGTAATGGCTAATATCTATTTTTTTCATGAGAGTGATGTGCATGGTTTTTACTTCAGGAAATTTCACTAGTATTATCACAAAAAAAATTTCCTTTTGGTAAATCCCATACCATAGTCTATGAGTGTGTGTTGCATCCACAAAACATGAGCACAAAAACATACAACTGCTGTATATTCAGGTTCAACAGTGGAAAGTGCTATTCAGTGTAGCTTTTTTCATGACTAATAAACAAATGAATATCCTAATAAATGGAATGTTCTATATGTACTTTTCATATCCATTCTACAAAAAATAATTTCAGCATCTGAAGAACTTTTAAAAAAAAATCATTTCCAAAAGTATAAAAGAGTCTTATATCCACGATTCCCATTAAGTATATAAAAATCCTTTTCAATACCATTAAATGAGATTCCATAGGATTTTATTGATATCATTCACATATGCATACTGAAATCATTATGTCAGGATGGCTAGCTGTCACGTAAAGTATACTTCCAATCATTCCTCTAAAAGATGATTGATCTAATAGTTTCCTAGCTTCATCAAGATCAAGTGAATTTGAGGTATCAATGAGAGTACATATACTCATAGTGTTTTCATATCCATAATTTTTAAGAATATCATAAATATACTTATGTTGACATATATAAATTCCTTCTGGTTTTGAGAAATTTCAAAACCATGGAAAAATGATAACTCACCCATCATACTCATTTCAAACTCATATTTCAACAGATCCACAATGGAACTAGTTAATTATTTTTGAGTTGAACCAAATATAATGTCATCAACATAAATTTGAACAATAAAAACATTTTTCTTATATTTCTTTACAAAAATTGTTGGATCAACATTTCGTTTGATATAAATTTTTTGATTCCAAAAACCAGTATGTCTATCACACAAAGATGTAGGGGATTATTTAAGTCCATATAAAGCTTTGGTATGTTTGAAAATATGTTCAGGATGATTTTTAGCCTCAAAAAAGGTGGTTGTTCAACAAAAAAATCCCCTTGAACATATCCATTAAGGAATGAACATTAAACATCCATTTGAAAAATTTTGAAATTAATGAATGCTACAAAGTCATGTAGAATACGAACAAATTCAAGACATGCAATTGGAGTATATGTTTCATCATAATATATTCCTTCAAGTTGATTATATCCTTTAGTAATCAATCTATCTTTAAATCTTACTATGATTCCATTTTCATCAGACTTATTTATGAAGACCCAATTTACGCAAATAACAGAAGTTTCTTAAGATCTTTCAACCACAATCCACAATTTATTCCATTTAAATTTATTTAGCTGTAGAGACCCTAAGCTTGACCTACATAGAAATTACATTACTTTTTCAGAATACTTAGTACATAAAAAAACACAGACAAAAGGGCCGTAATAGTTTAGTGTCTTTGGAAACTCGGAACATAATCTTCTAATCATGGTGAAATATCTTCAACATCATCCATAAAGATCTTCCTTTTTTTTAACCTAAAACCTTTCATTATATCCTGGGGAAAATAAAACATAAAAGGGTGAGCTCAAATGCTCAGTCAGGGTAAAAAAATAAATATATATCACATCATATTCATAAGAATATAACATTTAGGAAATCTTAACCTGCAGAAGAGATCATAATAACATAACATGGGATAAGTCATAGTAGTGAAATGTAATCCCAATAATGATAACATAAAACTTAAAACTATTTGGAATACACACATAATCATAGATAATCATTTCTTATTAGTCAAGACTCATTTCCAAGACTATCTTAGTGGAAAAAGTCCATTTCTGAACCGAGTTCACTCCTCGTTTCAGTCCTGTTTCCCTGAACCAGTTTAACCTGCCATTCCAGCCATGTTTATCTCATGAGATATAAAATTTTTACCCAATACATTGGAGGGAGATATAGGTCCCACCCATCTTCTAATGATACCATTCTTATTTGTTCCACAAAATTATACACCATACATCATAGCATAACCCATGTAATAAAAATGGGATTCTTAAACATCATGACATCATAAAACAATTCATATAAGATAAATAATTCATAAAAATATTTCTATCACAACATAATCAAATACATGTAACAATAGGGATAGAAACTTAAACCTATGTTATCTTATATGGAAAATAATTTTGATAAAACTCTTGAACTCCATTCTTGAGCAAAATATCCTTTCTACTTCAAAAACATTTTTCCTTTCTTAACATGTCATACAATTTTGAACTAAAAGAAGATGATTAAAAATAAACATGAAAACTTGTAATGTAAGCTTCTTGGAAATATTTTTTAAAAATTCCACTCATGCTATATAAGTTAAAAAAATATTCTTTTCATACTTTTGTCGGAAAAGCCAAAAAGTACCTTGTACGAAAAATGAAAAAAGATTCCTTTCTTATCTTTCTCTAAAAACTCAACAAAGGGTAAAATTGTATTTAAACTATTGTAGAAGGATATAAATATTACATATTGAGGAAACATGTATGTGGATGAAAAAATACACCCCAGTAAATACCAAAGTATAAACAATCTCGGATAAAAATGAGATTGTGATATTTTCCCTTACCTTAGGTCCGATTTGCTTCGTATGTGTCCAAAACTCCTGTATAATGATTTAAATAATGTCATTTACTTATTCTAGAATCATACGCATTGTTATGATATCATATATGTTTCACGTATGACTTTATATTACTCGTTCTTTTGTAAATTCCATGTTAAAGAGCGTTTTGCGTAAAATCGTTTCATTTGTCGTCCGTGCTTTGACTTGTAATTATTCATATGATTACATAGATCATGATTACTTAATTCTAGAATATAAAACATGATTTATATATAATATATATTCAGAATATACATACATATAATAGATCAGTAAATGGAAAGAAATACATCGTTCATGGAGACGGTAGGTCATACGTACGCATGAATGTTGTTTTCGTTTCATTACTGAGTTGAATGGAATTAAGTAGAAGACATACATATATATACACATAAATATAGTATCATTATTATGTCATATATTTCATTATTACTTATTATATATAATTTATAATCATTCATTAATGGTTAACGTGGAGAATGAATCTCATCGCGTCGTGGAGTGGGTAGTCCGTACGTACGCACGAGCGATGATATCGTTCCCATGATCGTGGAATTGTATTGGAGTGTATGTATAATATTTAAAAATCAATTTCACTTTACAATAATCATTTATAGTTAATATTCACACCATTATACCCATCCATGTAAGGTGGTGGTGGAAAATAGATTACACGACGGCATAGAGACGGTATTTCGTACGTACACACGCACGGTGATTTCGTTTTCCGTAGGATGGATAGATGGTGAAATAGTGTTGTTTAAGACTTATAATAACATATCTGTATATGAGTGATACTTATTTTATTACTTCATAATTAAACAACCTAAGAAGAAGAAGTGTAAGAAGAAATAATGTTGACAGAATCGGTAACGGACATTACCTCTTCTTTGAAGCGCCTCTTTGAGTCATCCTCTTAGGGCACTAAAATTGGTCTTTGAAGAAGACCAGGACCTCTAGGATGTTTCTAGGGAAGTGGAGAAGAGAATATGTCAAGGGTTGGCCGATCGTGAAGGCTCAGTGTTGTTTGAGGAAGAGAGGGAGGATGTACCCTTTTATAAGGGAGGAGAGGGGCTCCTTTGGAAAAAATAAAAGTATTATTTTATTATAATTCCAAATTCGGTTTTAAATAGCTCCAAATTGATTTATTTAGAAGCTAAGGTGGGTATGGGTCGAAAGCCTCTCATCCAATAGAACTTGGACAAGTTTAGTTTACTATTTTATCATTATCATTTAGTTTTAACATTAAGTTAGATAATTTTACTTTTACCGTGTCTTTTTGGGTTCTTACACTATAAGGTTAATAAACTTACTATAATAAGCCAAACGAACCCCAATTAGTTTATTATTAATATATATATCCTTATCTAAGTTATTTGGCGGATCCTTAGATTTTTATGAATAACATAACAATTAATAATATAATATTTGTTTTAAAAACTATTTTATGTCAATTTTGAAACTATTTAGTAATTGATTTTTGTGAAAATCATAACAGACTGATTAGTTATAAAAAAACGATACTTATATCAATACTAACATCCCATATTAACATATAAAATTAGTTTAATTCATAAAAAGTCTCAAATTACATTTATTTGGGTATTTATAACATCAATTATGTCAATATTTCATTAATAAGATAATTACTGCATCATCATTGTGTCAGAAAACAATTAACTTTTTTAAAGTCTAAAAATTTCAAATAAAATACCATTATGTAGGATATCTGTTTATCTTTCTAATGAATACCTATAGTCGAATTTATCTTATGTATTACCCCATATTAAAAATGATATATTTATTAAACATTGATTTTAACTATTTTAACCCTTCTTTAAATAAATTAATAATAAAGGTCCTAATCTAATCCAAGTGGGCCTAAATGGTCATATTTTATTCCTAAGGATGTTTTTGGTCTAATTACACTTATCCAATAGAATTAAGACATCTGTTAGAGTAATAATAATATCATTTTTACCCTTAATTACCCTATTTACATTTAACCGTGGTAAAAAAAATTAAAAAGTTACAATTTACCAAAAATTATTTTCATCTCATTGAACCACATTTTACTTACTGATGTCAACCATGTCTCTCAGATTTTTGAAATTCCACACACAGAAGTGGTAAAATTAAGTTTTATGAAAAATTCAATTTTTTTAACTACCACTTAGTGGTTTCACTATTCATCAAAAAATAAAAGTTTCCAGAAAAATACAAAAAATTAGGCCAAAGAATTATTTGATATTATGAACTGAAAAATGATGACTATTTTACCAAATTCAAAACATATCAGTTGCATTACATAATTTAAAAATTTATTCCCATCGTCAAAACAAATAGCGTGTTCTTAAGAGATAATAATTATCAAAAGATTGACATTTGTTTATGTCTGGTTTAAATGTGAAATTACATCCAATGACCCAGATTGTATTAAATTGTAATAATATATTCTAAATATAATTTAAAACCACTAAAATTAATAATTTATCACTATTAATTATTTCTATTAAAAAGTGTTTTTTTAATTAAAATTTAGTAATTTTCACTATTCATTAGAAAATGAAAGTTATCCGAAAAGTACCAAAATATCACCCTAAGCTAATTTCGATATTATGAATCCAAAAATGAAGTCCATTTTGAAAATTAAAATTTAACAAATTTCAAAAAGTGGTTATTATTATTCATAACGGCTATTTTTAATAATATTTTAATAGCATATCATTGTTTAGCGAAACTTGGTATTGCGTACAACACACGCTATCGCGGAAGGTCGCGCTTGCATGTAATTCAACCAAGTTAGGGTTGCGTGTTGTGCAAGACTCCTTTGTTGTAACGTACAACACAAGACATCAATAAAATTGAAAACAATATTTCTCATAAAATCTTGTGGTGTTACATTCTACCCCCCTTAAATTGAATTTCGACCTTGAAATTCGTTGGGGGTTATATATATGGTTTACTAATCGAAAGTTTCTTTAATAGAAACCCACATCGTAAAAAGGAATTCCAAAACCAATTTTTAAAAACTAATGTATGAAACATAACGGTTACCCAAATTAACTAATCAATGGGTTTCCACATAGGAGAACACAGGTGAAAATATGGATATGGAAGAGAAACCTAACCATCATGTTCTTATGGAGAGTGGTAGAGAACACGGCTATGAAAAATCCAACTATCACAAAACTATAGATTTGTAATGATCTAATGTACCATCTGATTCACTGTATATAAGTGAACTAGGACAACATTTTTGGTTTTCAAGATCATTTCCCTAAAGTTGATGAATTAAAAAAAAATACTTACATGATTTTGGTACAATCTCACTGTTGTTCGTGAATTGAACAATTTCCACTTCATCCGTTAAAGAAATGAAGTTGAATTTTTTATTCGTGATGTGTTATAAGATCATGTGATAGAATGATGGGTCATTCCATTTGTTTCAAACAAAAGGTTAGCAAAAGATATAAGTTCATATTATGGTTAGAGTAATCATATATGGTTCCAAAAATGAACTTATACTTCATATATCATTTCACTGAATAAAATAAAACTAGTTTTTACTAACCAGAGGCTTCCTGTATGCTAGTGGTAGGTGATAAAAGCCAGTCGCACTTCGGTTGTGGGTTAAATTCCCAAATCCTTTTCCGACGTGATGAGATGTCACCCGTCCTCCAGGTTGTCCTTTTTCTAAAACTATATTACTATAACATCCCATCAATAATATCAAAAAAACTTCTATCCTTAAACAATACTAACTTATGTCCAACATAATCCATTCCAATCATTAGTCTTTTCCATAATACTACAGTCCACTGTCATTATATAGTGAAATCGATTACCAGAGATTTAATACCATCATTGATCCCCATATATCATATGATACGTCTTGTTGGTCACATTCCAAACATTCGAAGGCCTTAATCATGTATTCTATTGAAAAATGAATACCCATTGAACCTTAGTGAAAACATGAATGTAGTTAAAAGTTAACACTTTCCACATACCAAAATCTTGAAAATTATATATACTCAAACCAAGATATCACTTAGTCCTTATATCAATCATGAGCTCATGAATACAATCAAACATCTCATTATCTTCTTATTCCTTCATTATGCGTGTATCATCTATATTTAAAAAAATATCTGAATAACCTTCCACGGTTACTTGTACCATTCAACATATACTTTCAAATACTTTAGGAAAAACAATAGTGTAACAATCCTTAAATGATTATTTATTTCATAGTACCATTAACTATACAACAGAACTCTCGATAAACATACAATCATTCCACTACCTTCTAAAACAACTGACTGAGCTTCAACACTTCTTTCAGCTCATATATCATTTGTAGTATCCTCGTCATCATCCACATAAATACTACCCATATGACCAAGCTGATTCTCTTCATGTGATTTTCCATTTGGGCATTGGTTTGCATAATTCCCGTACATTCCACATTTAAAACATCTAATCATTTTTTATGTCATAGAAATACCAATATCCATGTCCATGGTGTTAACTGAATATTTTCCTTTGCACTTACTGGCTTTGTGTCCTTCTTTTCCACACCCAAAGAATCTTCCAGCTCCTCTGAAACAATCTCCCTGATGCCTCTTCCACATGATTTACATGCAAAAAATTTATCTTTCTTTCCTCTATGATCATCATGAAACACCATCTTTCTCTTATTATCTGAGCCGGGAAACTTACCAAAGTTGATATTATTGATCATATTATGAGATTTCTGATTAGGCAAAATAACGATGTTTGGACTTCCACATCCCGTTTCATTTGGTTTCTCATGAAGAATTTCATTCCATTATATGTCATATCCTCCATTACCGTGAATCTTCCTGTTTCCTGCCATTTTCTAAAACCCAAAAATAATAGTGTGAGAGGTAAAAATCATGCCAGGGAAAACAACATATTAAAGGGGGAGTTCCCTCAATATCTGACATCTTAGGTTAAATTCTAAGATTGTTACGGTAGTTCTAGGACTATATCCTATACGTATACTTATCCTTAGGGATATCCCAAGACATACCTCAGTAATATCTCTAGGGATCTCACTAACTTTTTTGCATACCAGTTTCCAAAGGATGACTAAACCTTTCCTCTGATACCAACTGTAGAGACCCGAAGCTTGACGTAGATGGACATTTCATTACTTTTGCAGAATACTTAGTACATAACAAAAACACACACAAAAGAACCGTAATAGTTTTGTGTCTTTTGAAACTTGGAACGTAATCTTCTAATCGTGGTGAAAGATCTTCAACATCTCCCATAAAGATCTTCCTTTTTTAACCTAAAACCTTTCTTCATATCCTGGGGAAAAGAAAACATAAAATGGTAAGCTCAAATGCACAGTAAGGGTAAACAAAAAAAATATCTATCACATCATATTTATAAGAACATAACATTTTGAAAATCATAACCTACAGAAGAGATCATAATATCATAACATGGGATAAATCATAGTAGTGAAATGTAATCCCAATAATCATAACATAAAACTTGAAACATTGTGTAATACACACATAATCATAGTGAAACATTTCTTATTAGACAAGACTCATTGCCAACACTATCTTAGTGGACAATGTCCATTTATGAACCGAGTTCACTCCTCGTTTCAGTCATGTTTCACTGAACCAGTTTAACCTGTTGTTCCAACCATGTCTATATAATGAGATATAAAATCTTTACCCAATGCATTGGAATGAGATATAGGTCCCACCCATCTCATAATGATACCATTCTTATGTGTGCCACAAAATTATAAACCATACATCATAGCATAACCCATGAAATAAAAATGGGATTCATAAACATCATGACATCATAAAACAATTCATATAAGATAAAGGAATTCATAAAAATATTTCCATCACAACATAATCAAATCCATGTAATAATAGAGATAGATACAGAACCCTATATTATCATAGATGGAAAATAATTTTGATAAAACTCTTGAACTCCATTCTTGAGAAAATTATACATTCTACTTCAAAAACATTTTTCCTTTCTTAACATGTCATACACTTTTGAACTAAAAGAAGTTGATTAAAAAAACGTGAAAACATTTAAAGGAATCTTCTTGGAAATATTTTTTTAAAAATCCATTCTTACTGTATAAGTTAAAAAAACATTCTTCTCGTACTTTTATCGGAAAAGTCAAAAAGTACCTCGTACGAAAAATGACAAAAGATTCCTTTCATATATTTTACTAAAAACTCACCAAAGGGTAAAATTGGATTTAAACTATTGTAGAAGGATATATATATTACATATTGAGGAAACATGTATGTGGATGATAAAATACACCACTGTAAATACCAAAGTATAAACAATCTCGGATAAAAATGATATTGTGATATTTTCCCTTACCTTAGGTCTGATTTGCTTCGTAAGTGTCTGAACCTCCTGTATAATGAATTAAATACTGTCATTGACTTATCCCAGAATCATAATCATTGTTATGATATCATATATGGTTCACTTATGACTTTATATTACTTGTTCTTTTGTAAATTCCATGTTAAAGAGAGTTTTGGGTAAAATCATTTCATTTGTCGTCCGTGATTTGACTTGTAATTATTCATATGATTACTTAGATCATGGTTACATAATTCCACAATATAAAACATGATTTATATATAATATATATTCAGAATATACATACATATAATAGATCAGTAAATGGAAAGAAATACACCGTTCATGGAGACGGTAGGCCGTACGTATGCATGAAAGCCGTTTTCGTTTCCTTATTGAGTTGAATGGAATTAAGTATATGACATACATATATATACACATAAATCCAATATCATTATTACGTAATATATTTCATGATTACTTATTATATATACTTTATAATCATTCATGAATGGTTGACGTGGTGAATGAATCTCATCGCGTTGTGGAGACGGTAGTCCCTACGTACGCACGAGCGATGATATCGTTGGCATGATCGTGAAATTGTATTGGAGTGTATATATACTATTTCAGAATCAATATCACATTACAATAATCATATATAGTTATTATTTTCACCATTATACCCATCCAAGTAAAGTGGTGGTGGAAAATATATTACACCACGGCGTGGAGACGGTATTCCGTACGTACGCACATGCGGTGATTTCGTTTTCCGTAGGATGGATAGATGGTGAAATATGGTTGTTTCATACTTATAATAACATATCAGTATATGAGTGATTCTGATTTTATTACTTCATAATGAAACAACCGAATAAGAAGAAGTGGAAGAAGAAATAAAGTTGAAAAAATCGGTTACGGACATTACCTCTTCTTTGAAGCGCCTCTTTGAGTCCTCCTCTTAGGGCAATACAATTGGTCTTTGAATAAGACCAGGACATTTAGGATGTCTCTAGGGAAGTGGAGAAGAAACTTTTTCAGGGGTAGGCCGAGATGGAAGGCTCAATGTGGTGTGAGAAAGAGAGGGAGGAGATGCCCTTTTATAAGGGAGGAGAGGGGCTCCTTTGGAAAAACTAAAAGTATTATTTTATTATAAAGCCAAATTCGGTTTTAAATAGCTCAAAATTGATTTATTTCGAAGATAAGGTAGGTATGAGTCTAAATAATCTCATTAAATAGAATTTGGACAAGTTTAGTTTACTAGTTTAACCTTATCATTTAGTTTTAACTTTAAGTTAGATAATTTTACTTTTACCGTGTCTTTTTGTGTTCTTAAACTATAAGGTTAATAAACATACTATAACAAGCCAAAAGAATGCCATGTTGTTTATTATTAATATATATAACCTTATCTAAGTCATTTTATGGATCCTTATATTTTTAGGAATAAAATAAAAATTAATAATATAATATTTGTTTTAAGAACTATTTTATTTCAATTTTGACACTATTTAGTAATTGAATTTTTTGAAAATCATAACAGACTGATTAGTTCGAAAAACGTTAATTATATCAAGAATAACATGTCATATTAACCTATAAAATTAGTGGAATTCATAAAAAGTCTCAAAATAAATTTATTTGGGTATTTATAACATCAATTATGTCAATAATTCATTAATAATATAATTACTGCATCATCATTGTGTCATAAATAAATTAACTTATATAAAGTCTAAAAATTACAAATAAAATACCATTATGTAGGAAATCTTGTTATCTTTGTAATGAATATTTATAGTCGAATTTATATTATGAATAACTATATATGAAAAATGATATACTTATTAAACCTTGATTTTAACTATTTTAACCCTTCTTTAAATAAATTAATAATAAATGTCCTAATCTAATCCAAGTGGGCCTAAATTGTCATATTTTATTCCTAATGTTGTTTTTGGTCGAATTACACTTATCCAGTATAATTAGGACATGTTTTAGGGTAATAATAATATTATTTTGACCCTTAATTACCCTATTTACTTTTAACAGTGGTAAAAAAAGTAAAAAGTTACTATTTGCCAAAAATTATTTTCATCTCATTGAACCACATTTTACCTACTGAAATCAACCGTGTCTCTCGGATTTTTGAAATTCCACTCACAGAAGCGGTAAAATTATGATTTATGAAAAATTCATTTTTTTAACTACCACTTAGTGGTTTCACTATTCATCAAAAAATGAAAGTTTCCAGAAAAATACCAAAAATTAGGCCTAAGATATATTTGATATAATGAACTGAAAAATGATGTCTATTTTACCAAATTCAAAACCTATCAGTTGCATTAATTAATTTAAAAATTAATTCCCGTCGTCAAAACAAATAGAGTGTTCTTAAGAGGTAATAACTATCAAAAGATTGACATTCGTTTATGTCTGGTTTAAATGTGAAATTACCTCCAATGACCAACATTGTATTAAATTGTAAAAATATATTCTAAATATACATTAAAAACACTCAAATTAATAATTTATGACTATTAATTATTTTGATTAAAAAGGTTGTTTTTAATTAAAATTTAGTAATTTTCACTATTCATCAGAAAATGAAAGTTATCCGAAAAGTTCCAAAATTTCACCCTAAGCTTATTTCGATATTACGAATCCAAAAATGAAGTCCGTTTTTAAAAAAAAATTACAAAATTTCAAAAAGTGGTTATTATTATTCATAACGGCTAGTTTTAATAATATTTTTATAGCATATCATTGTTTAGCGAAACTCGGTATTGCGTACAACATACGCTATCGCGGAAGGTCGTGCTTGCGTTTAATGTATCCAAGTTAGGGTTGTGTATTGTGAAATACTCTTTTGTTGTAACGTACTACACAAGACATCAATAATATTAAAAATAATATTTCTCATAAAATATCGGGGTGTTACATTATCACATCTTGCATACCCTTTATCCAATCATCTTCACTTAACGCATGATCATGGATTTTTTGTTTTAATTGGTAATGGAATGAGAGATGTTATACTTCTTATCATAAGTAACCTCTAGTCCTTATAGTTTTATTTGCATCACCAATGATGTTGTCACTAGGATGATTCTTATGTAACAACTGATTTAATTTTTGTTAAACATGTTCATCAACATATGGTAGGAAATCTTCTAGGGTAAATGCTTCCGAATCATTTTCTTAAACATTTCCTTATCAGAAGGATATTCTATGATGGGTTGATAATTAGTTTTTCGAAACACATTAGAAGATATAGGATGGGGTTGTAGAAAAACAAAAGAATCAGTTTCATCAAATTTAACATGTACTGTTTCTTCAATAGTACATATGTTTTTATTGAAAACACTATAAGGCTTAGAAGTTGTGGTGTAGCATAAGAATAATCCTTCATCAGATTTGGGTGGGAATTTATGTAAATTATCTTTAGTATTTAGAATGAATACTTTTCAACCAAATACCTTAAAGTAGGAAAGTCTAGGTTTTCTACCATTCTACAATTCGTAAGGAGTTTTATTAAGAAAAGGTCTAGTCAAAACTAAAATTTTAAGATAATAAGCAATACTTACAGCTTTATCCCAAAAATGTTTGGCTATTGAATATTCATTCAATATGCATGTGGTTATCTCTTGATGAATTCTATTTCTTATTTTAATGAAACCATTCTATTAAGGTGTTCGTAGTGCTGAGAAGTTCGGAGTAACACCCTTTTTACTACAAAAAGTTTCAAAATCATAATTTTGAAATTCTCCTCCATGATCAATATGAATAGTTATCAAAGGATGATTTTTCTCTTTTTTATCTTGGGCTCTAAAAATTTTAAAATATGAAAATGCTTCATATTTATTTTCTAGAAAATAGACCCACATAAATCTAGTTTAATCATCAACTATGACAAATACATAATATTTTCCTCCAATTCATCTAGTTTTTGTTGGAAAAAAAAGATCCATAGGAACCAACTATAATGTATTTGTAGTTGAAAATTCAAGAACTAATTTAAAACATGATTTATGTTGATTTCTATATTGAAAGTGATCAGAAACTTTGGAAGAATCAAATCTAAGCTCCGGTAGATCCTGAAATATTCTTTTCTTATAGAGTTTTCATAGGATCCTAAGGTTAATGTGTCCTAACCTCCTATTCCATAACCAAGAATGATCTTCCATTTCACTAACACAAGGTAGGTATTGGCTCCCAAGGTATTCTATGTAAAATGTGTATACATTATCTTGCCTATTGGAAGAATAAATAAACTCTACCATATAATTTTGTACTAAACATTTTTCATTCCTAAAATTCATCTTGTATCCTTTATCACATAATTGAATTATGCTAATATGGCTATGCATAAGATACTTGACAAAAAACACATTTGAAAGAAATGTTTTTCAAATATGAATAATGTTACCTATACCCATAATGTCTCCCTGAGCATTATTTCTAAAAGGTAATTTTCCTCCATTCGTCATGATAATATTTTCAAATAAGTTTATTTACTAGTCATGTGTTGAGGACATCCATTATCCATGAACCATGCATTGTTGTTGGTACATTCTTTACATTCCAAAAAATAACAATGTTAGACTTTTACAACCCAATCATTCATGGATCCAAAAATATCATAAAGAAAAATTTTAGGAATCTACATTTTCATAGACAAATAAGCTTTATCAAAACCTAAAGACTGTGTTTTGTGTAAGGAACAATTTTTTTTCTCAATGCCCACCACAATGAGACTTACTACAGAATGGAACACATTTAGGAAGATAATTATTATTACAAAAAACCGGTTTTGAATTAGTATATCCAAATCTAGAATTATTCATTATTGGTCGAATTTGGGAATACACCTTATCAATGTTTTCATTAAATAATGAAAAGTTTGACAAACACTTACTCAAGGAAAATATTTCTAACTTTACTCTAATAACTAAGTATTAATCCTCTAAAAAATTGTTTTATCCCAAGAGTTAGTCTCTAAACTATTTTTCGTAGAAATTACATTTTCTAGATCTGTAGAAAGTTTTTCCTTATCATAAATAACTTCCTCAAGGTTTTATGAATAAATTTCTAAATCATAAATTTTCTTATCAAGATACTTATAAAGATACGAAACTTGTTTAGTAAGAATAGAAATTCTATAATTTTTCTTATCATGCTTTCTCTTAACTTTATAATTTTCATTGTCAAAAAGTTTAGAAAACCTAGAAACATATTCATAAGTAGTTTAAGTATTATATTTAGAAAAAGAAGATGCTTCATATAATGATTCATAGTATTTATTATCACTATAATTTGAATTCAAGGATACATTAGTTATAGATTCAGCATTATGTACCATGGCCATTTGAAAATGATTTTCAACGGGTAACATGGAAATTAAACCAAAATTCATCTGATTAGAAGATTCATACTCTGAGGATTCATCAGAAGAGTCTAAACCAATGGAACTCTAGGTGTCATTATTTTCAAAACGTTCTTAACTTTATCATTGTTGTACTTCTTTCTATTTATCTCAGAATTCAATTGCTTTCTATCCTTTCTCGTAAGCATAGGATAGTATTTCCTTATATGTCCTGATCTATTGCTTTTGTAACATGTGACTTTAGAGTATTTATTGTCCTCTCTTTATTTCTTCTTATATATATATTGAATGTCTTTATTCCCAACTATCTTGTTCATCCGTCGATCAAGAGTAGCGAGTTCATTCTCATGATGTTCACTTTCACTAGATTCAGATAAAACTGTAACTTTCTTCGACTAGGATCTTGTAACCCTTTCAGGATTTTTTACTTTAGTTGTAGTAAAGGCTACACTTCCATTACCATTATTCTTTATATTAAAATATGAATCTCTTTTAATTCTTGTCTCATGATGAAGAATAGTTCAAAAAATACCATCAAGAGTAATCTGAGATACTTTACTATTCTAACCAATAGTTTTTCTCTTAGATTCCCACTCGATTGGCATGATATCTATAATCATGTCCATATGTGCCTCACAATATAAACCTTTTTAACCGATATGTTGAAAAAAATAAACAATACTCATAAACCATTGTAGTACCTTACAAGCAGGTTCTCCATAAGGATATATAAATCTATGATATTCTGCTGTATGCATATCTCTTCTAGTTTCTATAACCATGGATGTACCAAAATCAGTAACCGCTAAATTCTTCCAAAAAAAATTTCATCATAACAAGATGAAATATGACTATATATATTCCTGGTCATGGAACACAACATTGCATTTCATACCTTGTATTTTAGTTGATATTTTGACTTTTCTTGATTAGTAAAATTTCTAACTTCCTTATCCGGAAACTTGCAATATCTAGTAAGCATAATAATGCTTTCCACTCCAGTATTAAAAAAACAGTATTCATATAATCTCTATAATACTCATAATCATTCCCATTAAAAAAAGGTGGTCTAGTATTATTTAGATTATTAATAGAACCAACATTACTTACTGTCATCTAAAAGAAAGTATATTTCCAGAAAAACTTTTTAATAGTAAATTGTTGTAAACAGGGATAAAAAAACTAATCATGGAAAATAAGGAAAAATGAAAACATGATCAAGAAAAATTATATGTGAATATAATAATTTCATAGACCTTCCTTTGATACCAATTATAGAATCAAAATAATTAATTTAGATGCTCAATATACAAGATGGGGGTGAATTGTATCCTTTAAAAATTACTTTGGAACCTTTAATGTTGGTATAAAAATTCATTTTTACAATATGGAAAATTATTTTTAACAATTTTAATCAATGTAAACTCACAATACTTCTCAGTTCTACAAAATTCCTAGGTTACAAAAATATGGTTTTGGAAATGAATCTCAAGAGCAGTTTATGAGGGAAAATATTAAACATTAAAGCGTATAAAATCATAAAAATCATAGTATACAAGTACAAGAAAGTATAATATAGTAATACATTCTTTATTTATCAATATGTAGTGGAAAATTAACTTTAAAAAATACATGTAACAAGTATTGATCATTTTCCCCAAATATTAGGGTATCAAACAACCATGAAAAATGGCCCCTCTATTTATACATTCAGGAATATATGTCTTCCTCACACCCGGGTAAGCCATAGATAAGAATATCAGATTATGTCATGCTATCCACGCAATCCTTGGAACTTCAAGGAAGTCATAACCACTATATTCCTTATCAAGGAAGTACTTAAACATTAAGGAAGTCATCACCTCTGTCGTCCTATCCCCAGAATCCCTCAACTGTATACAGAAACATTCAGAGTCGCACGAAGCAAGGTGAACAATAATTTTAGTACGCACAAGTCATGAGAGTCTCTCTCTCTAGAAATTACTTCTGTAACATGTAATCTATATATTTTAGAACAATTTTTGTATTTTATGAGCTCATTCTAATGAGATCATATTTATAAGAACTTCATTAATTGTTGACTCACTCCTCTAAAGTTCATATTTTTCCTATAATTTAGGATGTACATGTACATATGTCACTCAAACAGCAATTAATTAGAAATAGGATACACAACATTATTTCATAACTTAAACAAGGGTAGGTAAAATATGGTTTCTCATCCAAATCCATTTTTCAGAGTCTAAGAAAAAATAATGTTTGGAGTCATTGAAAATAAACATTCGGAGTCTATATTACAAGGATATCCATATTATAGTTTTCAAGGAATTCAGAAACAGATTTCTATAGATTTTGGAGTCTGAATTACTTTGAATTTGGAACCTAAATTCTGAGGAACTCATAACTGAATTCTGAGGATTTAGGATCCTGAATTCTAGGTAATTTAGAATAAGAATTTCAATAAATTTGGAGTCTTAATTATAAGGAATTCAGAATCATAATTCTAAGGAATTCTCAGTCTGAATTTCAAAGAATTTGGATTTTAAATTTCAATGAATTAAGAGTCCAAATCCTGAGCAATTCGGAATTAGAATTCTGAAGAATTCAGAATCCGACTTTAGAGAACTCAGAATCTGATTTAAGAGAATTCGGAACTAGAATTTAGAACCAGAAAACAGAATACTCTATATCTCAATGTTTATAGGATTCCATGGTTTTAGATATGAAACCGTTTTTAACACTTAGAAATAAAATGAATTTGATTTAGAGAAATTAAAACATGAATAATGAAAATAAACGTATGGATAAAATTTCCTTAGGGATGGAAAAATTTATTTATTAAGATAAATATTAGGTGAAACAAAATTTTACTTGAAAAAATGTTTTGTGATTTTTAAAAGATAAATCAATGAAAAATTCATAACGAAAACTTATTTACTCAACAATTACAATTAATTTACAACCCATTATTTCATACCCTCTAGGAATAATATGACTTCTTCCAGGGTTATTGAAGAGTTTTCATCATTTAGCATTACATTAAGCCTCTAAACCTATGGGTTTAAACATTATTTATTGATTATCATTCAATTATTCTATGATCTATATGAATAATCCTAACCTAACATAAAATAGACAAATTCCATGCACAAGAAGCTCTAGAAAATAGTGGGGAAAGGAAAATGAATCAATAAAATTAGTTCTTTAACCTTAAAATAATATTAATTATCAAGAAATAAACATAGATCATATCATAAAATATAATGATAAAGTCAAATTTTAACTCATTCCATCACTCTCAGGGACATCCCTTACACCATCTTTCAAATCACCAAACATCCCTTCATCACATATACTAGTGACTACCACAATACTAGGCATCCCTGCAACTCAATTGCTATACATTAGCAATACCATGATCACATCACGTCTCGTAGAAAGGATTACCATCCAATGAAATCATATAGGGTAGAAAAGAAAGAATATATCAATGGGGAAACTATACCCTAGAGCCAAGTCATCCATCCTTCATAAGAAAATTAGATTAGTCGACGCATAATAATTTTAATTAATATAGAACCAATTGTTTAACCATTATAAATGACTAATTTATTTATCACATGTTACAAACATATGAAGCATAATTCTTGAACTGTAAACCATTATCAATCATCTAAACATGGATTAGTAATTACATCCAGTCTTATCATTTATAATAATAATGGTTATAATTAAACATGCCTATATATTATTATCCAAAATTGAATTTACATTTTTACACTGTTTATAGAATTTATTATCATAGAAAATATGAAAAATTGTATCACATGAATTGATCATACTCAATCTATAAAAACAAGAGGAAAATGTTCATCACTGTGTTAACAACTATGATAGCTACAACTAAAACTAAACCAATTCATCCTTTATTCAAGCAGAATCTGCATTAAGGATAGTTGAGCTATTACACAACAAGAAAACCCATATGGTCTTTAATATTTAAAATAAACTAAAATCATTGAATTCCATGCCATAAATATTTCAATGTTCATCTGATGAGAATGGAATAAAAACACAGATATCTGATCACCACCCCCAAAAGAAATCTATATCCTTCTTAGGATGTCATTCCATGAAAATGATTTAAAAAATAAAACAATTTCCCTGAAAATGAAAGAGATTAACCACTATATTAAGGAAATATAGAATGGGCGAAAAATAATAATAGAGAAGTATCCAAAAGGTAAAGAGGGATTAATAACCTCAAATTACAATGGATTGATCTCAAGAAGATGTCATTTGAATTTATTTAATTGGGGATTCAAATACCTCCAAAAATATCTCATTGGAGCCTTAGTTTTGGGGTAAAAGTATGGAGGACAATAAGATCTATGGGGGTTAAAAAATATATTGGAAAATTAAAAATTAAAATAATATTATGTAGCACTATACACCACAAAAAAAATTGTTGTTGACTAAGAAAAAATAAAGAGCATAATAAAATTAACATTTCTGAAACATTCCTATTCAAATCTATGTCCGAGAAACACTACATTGGTCATCCATAAGTTCCAATAAAATAAGGAAAATATAATTTTAAATTCTAATCCACCATGACATATAATTCTATTTATAAGGATGATTGATACACATAAACTCATATTTGTGGCATAGAGACCCTAAAAAATGTAGATCCACCAAAACATACCTCATAGGATTACACGATGCATCATAACGCCATGTAGTAGGTGTATAAAAATTTTAAGAAGAACCCAAACCTCACCCATGAGCTTATATAGTGTGGATCTTAGTCGGTGTAAGAGCATGTTATATCAAAATAAATCTGTAGTGTATCATAATATTATATAATGTAGTTCAGCTATACTACTGAAATTTCATCTTAACCGCCCATCCTCCACTGATCTCCCTCTTAGAACATATAACACCTAAAAAATGAAAAGGGATGGGTTACAACGATCAAGGATCATACATGAACTTCTTGCAGACCACACCCCTACCCTACAGACCTCCCCGTGCCACATTCACCCCCCTTCCTTATAGACCTCCCCCATGACCCCTTCACTTCCCCCTCCCCCATACCCCCTCTCCCTGCCCTACAGACCCCCCTGTAGACCACCCCTACCCTGCAGACCACCCCCTACAAGACTTATGTAATCACAAACTCTCATGGAATATGAATGTGAAATGTGGAAATTGTAAATGTTAGTTTTATTCTATGTCATACATCAGTTCCATATCTAAATATGTTATAAAATTTTGCACATCTCCTCCCAAACTGGTATAAAAACAACACTATCCCCATTATAATTTTTTAAAGGAGAATAGAGTAAATCAATTAGAGAAATAGAAGAATATTGGTTTTTATTTTGGATGTGAATAAGTTCCCATGAACATTATATTATTATGAAGGATAATTTTTCAAAACATTTGGGGCCCAAAAGTCCCTAATGTTATCTTTATAAAGCACTTGAATTATTTAATATTCCATTGAATTGTGGGTCACACCATTTAGGATTGTTATGCAATTATAATTATTCACTAGAATGTGGATGATTTTATGTAAGAATAATATCCACTCTAATGATGTAGGATAAATGAGTTTCTAATTCAAACGTGAGGGGAAGAATTTTAATGGAAATTGGTTTCCAATAATAGGGCACAAATGGTAAATTATCATGTGACTAGAAATATGTTCATTTAGACAGACACTAAACACAAGGAATAGTTGTACCATTCAGTTTTACCCCTTTTTACTTCTACAATTATAAAATCAAAATTACTAACACCAAAATCTTCTAGGATATAATCTCTTAATATATTGAGTGACCATAAAATCAAAGTGATTCAATGGGAATATTATCTAGTGTAGTAATGAATCCACCCATGACCCCTTCATACATCATTCCTATAGTTCTTCAACCATGTGTGTCACAACATATAAAAAATAAACTTCAAATGGTGAATTTACCTTTGATTAACTAAACTACATTGAACTAATGGATGCCTTATTTAATTATGAATATTTCTACGAACCTATGTTCCTTATGAATGAATTCGTAAATAAGATAAATGACTATAAAAGTTGATGGGTAGCGTATATATAGTAGAGGAAGAACCAAATCATAATGAAACATCCCTACCATATCTATTTACACCATCTAATGTCAAAAAAATTCACTTTAGTAATCCCAAAATATGTTATAAAATTCACACACATTCCATATTTTTCATCCATAAAATTATTTTTTAGAAGATATGATGAGGGTTTTGTTGAATTACAATCATCCTAGGTGGGAATCCATACTAAATTGACATAATTTTTCTGTGATATGAATTCATTAAAACTATGTTCTGGGGTATGGCATACCTACATTAAGAGCATTTTCTTTTGAATTATATTCTATGGTGTTGACTTTTATTTGAATGTGTCGACCTTTGGCTAAATGTTATGAAATATTGAGGCAATTTTATCTGGTTGAAACCATTGGTTCAATCATGTATGATCTCAATTTATCCAAATACCTATTGGAATATCTCAATGAGGCCTTGATAATCCCTAAAGTGTCTGATTCTAATTCCACCTCTGATGATGTTTTCTCTGTCAAGATCAATCATGAAAAATTCCACATATTTATCTCCATCACATTGTTGGAAAAGTATGATATTATATAGGGGATGATCAGATTCGTGAATGTTCCTAAAATTCTAGAAGACAAAGACACATAATGATCTTTCAATGATAATGGTTTGGGATTAAACCACATTATCATCTGATAAATTCATCAATTAGCTTATGATGATGTTGATTTATCCACATCTTTCCTCACACTCTAGTGTTATGTTAAGATTGAATAAAATCCCCTAGGCCGGTATAGGCTTAGAACTTGATTCAAGAGCTAGGTATTTAACTCATAATTATAGTTACTATGGAATGATATAGGTTTTATAATCCATGAAGGAAGCCATTTTTTAGAATTAAGAGGTATTCCGATTATGATATCACCAATATCTGAAATACATCTCATTGGCAATATCACAACATTTAAAGGTGAAAACATGCCGTTTGATTTGTTTGAATACTAATAAATTGTTGAAGGATTTTACAATAGATAGTGATAATAGACCATGGCTGATAATGTCATTTGGGTGTCTACCATTAATTGTCTAAATATGACCCCAACTAACCCATTCAAATTGCTAATTGGTGAATATGTTATATAAATTAGCAAATCCAAAATCACATGTTTTAATGAAGGTGTTTATTTATCAATAATGATGACATAATTAATATGAACGGAACATGATGATTCCAAATAGATATTTAAGTTCCATAATGATGAATGAAACCATAGTTTATGATACCCCTATTTTCCAAGATCTTTCAAAATAATCTTTTTCAAAGAGTAAATCAGTAATAACTCATGCATCACTTATAGGAAATGGGTACACCACTGCTTCATTTTGGAGTGTAAGGATACTGATTGTTCAGCTACCAAAGAGAATAGACCAACACCATCATTAAAATGTCAAGATATTAACAATTCCCATACCATTTTAGACACCCATTCATTAAATAATACCTTGATTGGTTAATTGGATGTTGAGTAAGAAAAGGGTAGGGATAAATATATCAAATAAGACCATCTTGTATTAGAGGATGGTGTCTCTATAACTATCAATGAAGACCAATGAATAAACCTGTCTACATAAGAAGATCCATAACCTAAACTGATTAGTGAAATGTTGAATCTAGATAGAAATGGATATACAAAACTTCTCTAATAAAACACTCAGATACATCCACTTATAAATATATAAAAATTATTAATTCTGGATTTTGTTATCAGAACCTACCACTAGGTGAGAAGAAATGCGAAACATAGGAAGTCACATAGTATACTGAATGTACTTTTCATAACATGGTTAGTGTGAACCAGTAAAAGGTAGGGCATTTAATGTTTTCATATATACATTTTGAGTTAACTATATAGTCTATCCCAATAGTGTACATGACATATAGGACTGATGAGTTTCATAGGCATCTACCGGCAGTATACATTGATCCAATCTAACCTGACATAAATGTTATGTTTCTCTTTACATGCAGTTTGTGAAACATTAGGGTTAATAGGTGTGTCATATTCTGATACATATGTCATGTTATCGATATCATATATGGAATTTACACTAGAACACACAACATGTGTGTTCAGGTGAAAAATTAGGGTTTGTTGGGAAGGAGTGGCTCAAAAATTGAATTATGTATCCTTACAAATTCAATCACTATAGTGTGATATCTACACACAATTCCTCATGCAAGACTTCAAGAGGAATCTTTTTGGTGAGTTCCATGTTACCAGAGAAGATGTAAGGAAGCTTGGTATTGGAACTAACTGATCCTTAAATTAAGTAGTGTTATTTGATGATGAATTTTATGTGAAGTAGAATGAGATCATGAATGTCTCTATGGATGATAAATGTATGGTTTTAGATCTCTTGTTATAGTTTCTAGAAACTAATTTAATTTTTAACATCCTTAAAAAAGGTTTATAAATATGTTCAAGGGATATATTCATATTCATCCTTGAAAAAACTCATTTTTTAAAACAATAATGAAATTATGGAACATGTTTTTAAAAAAATTAGGCAATTATTGAATCAAAATTAAAATTTTCGGTAGAGGGAACCTACCTCAACCACATGGCACATTTCTTTTGACGATGACAAATAGGATTTTCCTTTTTTTACGCATGCACGCATATGAAACTTCACATATATATAAGGAAAACTGTCCACTTTGTACGTATTTACATCTAAAATATGAAAAAGGGGGTCCTTATATATATTTTTATACATGCATATCCCCCTTTAAACTTACACATGTATGTATTTTTCATATCTATATAGAAGAACACCTAGCCCTTATATATATATTCGTACAGCCATGAGTGAATATATATAAAGGTGGAACTTATATATGTATATTCCTACACATGCATAAACATGTATGTCTTCATCAATAGTGACTTGAATCCTCATCAATGAAAACAAAAATGAACTAAAAAATATAAAGATCTCAAAAATAAAAAAATCCTTAATTGAAATTGGGCCACAGAATAAAAACTGAATAAACCTTACCCAAATCCATTGTTGAACTCACTTTCATTAATGGTGGTCGATAGACAAACAGAAATAAGAAGGCTCCTAAATGGAATTTGAAACATTATTGAATTAAAGAGGTTAATAGAGGGACCCTACCTCAAAGGAGCCAAGCCACACTCTATGCTCAATAATTTTATCAGTCACAACTCTATGTTTCTCCATCCATCGTCCATACATATTCACCTTTTCATATACATAAGGACGCCCTATCCCATATGTACGTATCTGGATGGCATTGAACACGCACAAGAGGATACATATATACATATTCTCATAGGTATAAGCTCGTTATCACCCACACACGTATGCATTTTCCATATATATACATAATCACTCCTAGCACATTACATATAATCGCACTTCCATGCAATGAAATATTTATAAAGTGAGAAATTATTTTTATATATTCTTACCTATTCATACTCGGTGAGTCGCCTTTGACAAGTAGCTCAAATCCACCTCAATGAGATCCAAAACACAATAAAACAATATAGGAAACCCAAAAATCACAGTAGCCCAATTTAAAATTAAGCCAAATAAAAAAGCATGAAACCTTACCCGAATCCGATGTCGAACTCACTGCTATTGATGGCTGTGGATATAATCATTCTCATCCTAAAAAACAACTTGTAAGAAAATAATGGGAAATGAAGTGAGATATAAAGACTTCTTAAATATATGTGATCGGTGAATCAATTGTACATGATAAATGATACCTGACTCCAATACCAACATGATAAAAAGGATAATATTAATGATTATAAAAACATAATATAAATCAAATGATCAAGCTAATTAGTAATATAAAGGACAAATACCTTGATAATCCACAAATCAATCTCAATCTTGTACCAATCACCAATAATCCATCAAATCCACTGTATCATCCATGAATACATATGAATCAAACAACATAACATTTTACAATTTTAACTTCAATTGGTATAATTGATGCTAAAATCACTGGGTAATATACTGTACTCAAGAAAAAATCCATGGGTGGGGTTCACTCTGGACACCCACCCAGACATAATAAAACTAAAAAATAGAATTTATCAACCCGAAAACAATTAAAATTTCATCAAACATCATGAAAAAACATAACCAAGTCCACTAGGTAGTTCACCTAAACTCAAATGACATGTAATAATAATATTTCCAGATTTCTAAGTCTCCTATACATGTCCCACATATAATCCCCATCATATAGAAGTGATCCCACCATGGGTTTAAACAATAATGAGCCCACTACTTTAATAGAACACGTGGCTATAAACTAAGCTATAGCCACAAATGTATCTTTGGTTTGGTTCATCTTATTAGTATCGGGAGACATGATTTGTATTCAATCAATTAAGGTTGTGATTTTTCATTCATCATTGATATGATACCTTTGGGCTCATGGTTGATTAGGTATTTTATTTTATACACCTAACAGATCATCCAAAATTCTGGGATTATGTCTTTTAATTTGAAGGTTGGAAAGTGGATATAAAATAAGGCTCACCCCCCCCTTCAACACCACTACCCCCTGCACACCCCCACCTGCACCACCCCTAGTACCCTTGCACCCCCCAAAAATGTAACCCAACTACCAACACAGAAGACGATTATTCAATTGGATGAATGTGTTTGAAATACTCTTAGAAGTTGACCTCATAAACACAAATTTATGAATGAAAGGGAGCCAAAATATTTATCAAATTTAGCATCATTCTTGGAATTTAAATTAATAAAAAAAATATTAAGCTGCGTTGAATATGAAAAATATGATTTAATTGAAAAAATAGATTGATTTGGAACATATTTAAGTAAGGTCTAATGAAAAAATCCAATCACCAAAACTGTTTTCACTTATCATTTTTAAAAAAAAAATCATAAATGAAGATTTAAAAGTGCACAAAAAAATTTGAATGGTGAAAACATAATTTGAAAATAAAACAAAATACTAACAAAAAAACCAAAACACCTAAACATTTTACCTTCCACAAGACTTCCAACAAAAACCTATATAGTGATGAAAAAAAGAGGGGAATCAGTTCATAAAAAAAATTCATTGCTAGTTAAAATTAAACATAGTTTCTTAATAATTGGATTTCTCCCCATACCGTCCACCAAGGCTACGATTTTAATCTCTAAGAACCCATGGTTTTGGGATTTTGAGATTCCTTAGTCCAAAAAATTATTAAACTACAAAAAATATAAAAAAATATAAAATATTAATAAAACAAATATATAACCTTAATATAATAATAAACTACCAAAACAAACCTAAATGAAAAAATATTACATACTTTATGATCAATGTTTTAGTTCAAACCACACTTCTAATTTCCAGATATCCTTCTCTATGATGGACCGTATAAATACATGGTACATAACAAGATTAATCCAAGGAAATATAATTTCTACAAATAGGATAATGAACAAAGATATAAGATGATACAAGACAACTTCAAAGGAAAAAAGATGTCATGATTTTTTGAATCAAGGGTAGTGGTGGGAAAATACATCCACCACTTGGGGCCTAATATTTCATGGTCCATATGGTCATTAAATTCGGTTTCTAACAGATAGAGAAACCATTTTTTGATATAACTGAATCAATGTTTTTGAATTTTTCAATGAAAACCCCATATAAATATTGGTCCTCCCTCCCCTCTTGATACTAATTGTCAATAATCATAAAACAAAATAATTTGAATTCTATATCCACAAAAAATAACCACATCCAGACATGATCACATAGCCAATGGCCATAAAAACATATCAATGGATAATGTGTCCCATGTTAGCATAAAACTATTACCCAAAATAAACAGAGTAAAGTCATTGCATAGTGAATGAATGTATAATTGTAGTAATAAGAAGGATTCTGGAGTTTTATCCAGAGATAAAACTATATTTACGTCATGGTCAAAGACTTTTGAATATTTTGGATCATTCTATTTATCAAAATAATGATGATGATGATGATGATTATGATGATGAATACAAACTAGAAAAAAAATTGGCATGTCTCATTGGTAATATGTGTTCTCCTCATGTATGTTCTTCATATTCAACGTCATCAAGAGATTCAGATCTTATTGGAGTGTAACTCGAATAATGTTTCCGGGAAGTAATATACACAGCTTAAGAGTATTCCAAAAAAACATGAAAAACACATTAACAGATGATTTATATTGACACCATTGAATAGAAATAAAATATTTTAAATTTTTATTTTTGGGATTTTAAAAAATAAATAAATCATCCCTTCCATGATAAAATAACTTTTAGTTTGCTCTACAAAACTTCTATTTTAATTAAACCAAAATACAATCATATTATCATAGAAAGTGTCTTGGAAGATCCATACTAAGCCTTTAAATATGTACAAAAAATGATTTTTGAAGCTCAACATTGTAATGGCATAAAATCCTTCATGAAGGAGAGCCTCACTAATGTAAACATATATATTAGATCTAAAAAAACAAATAAAAATAATGAGGGGGAGAAATCAGAATGCTCAATGAAAAAATATGAAATATTTTTCTACTATACACACAAATAGATACACTAAGGGTAGAGACAAAAATCATTAATTAATGGGAATTTTGGTGCCTCAAGGCCAAATAAATAGCAGTGCCAGCTATCTAATAAAATCATGGAAAATTTTACATTTCTATACATACATGTCACTGAACAATGAAATTAATTATTAAGTCGTAAAAAGATGTCTTCCCATGACATAATAATTCACCATAAAATCCTTATGGGAAAGCGATTAAGAGGGAAAGGAAAGTATGTAATCTTTAATAATGAATAGTAAGTTTTTATTTCAGGAATAATAGAGAAAACACTCAAGGGTGTAAGACAATTAAGCCACAACACACTATAAATGGTTCCCACTTCTTGCAGTGGGGTGGATTTTTATTATTTCATTTGTCCTCTATGGGAAAATCATGTGAAAAAACAACATCGTTCTTTTGTAATTCATAATTCCTCATTTTCAAAGGGACGTGCGTCATGAAGAGTTATATAAAATACCAATACATACCACCCTTTTAAACATATAAATGAACAGAACTGACCTGTTGTAGAACTCTCTTAGTGAAATAATGAGATTGAACAAAAAAAACATCTCCAACCAAGTCATAAATAACTAAAAATCATAGATACCACCATAGCTCCAGAATATATACCTTAGTTTCTAAACCAATTGTAACTAGTACAGAACACCATTAAAGAGCTATAATGACCCAAGAAACCACCTACATGCACACAAGACCGGTGAAGGCGATCCGCCATTGGATAATTCATATAACGACCCATACTTTACATACATTTTTATTAAATCAAAATTGAAGCACACTTATTACAACATATATCAACTATAACGACCCATACATTAAATACATTGTTATTACTTCAAAATTTAATCACACTTATTACAACATATAACAAAACCATGAAAGGATCGTATTGGTATAGTGTCTTTAGAAACTGAAAAGCATAAAAAACTGGTTCATAAAGAATCTACTTTGCCTCCGATTTATATCATCATATCTAGCATCCCATTTTGTCGTATTCTACTTAATAAACATCTTCCTGACCTGGGGAAATAAAACATACAAAAGGGTGATCTCAAACTCTCAGTATGGGTAAACAAAAGAAATATCAGTCACATCATATACATAAGCACATAACTTTTGTAAATCTTAACCTGCAAAAGAGATCATAATTTCATATCATGGGATAAATCATAGTAGTAAAATGTAATCCCAATAATTAAAACGTAAAACATGAAACTTTTTGGAATACACACATAATCATTGAGAATCATTTCATGTTAGTCAAGACTCGTTGCCAAGACTATCTTAGTGGAAAAAGTCCACTTCTGAACTGAGTTCACTCCTCGTTTCAGTCCTGTTTCACTGAACCGGTTTAACCTGCCGTTCCAGCCCTGTCTATCTCATGAGATATAAATTCTTTACCCAAAGCATTAGAGGGAGATATAGGTCCCACCCATCTCATAATGATACCATTCTTATGTGTGCCACAAAATCATAAACCATAGATCATAGCATATCCCATGTAATAAAAATGGGAATCTTAAACATCATGACATCAGAAAACAATTCATATAAGATAAAGTAATTCATAAAAATATTTCCATCACAACGTAATCAAATCCATGTAATATTAGGGATAGAAACAGACCCCTATATTATCTTATATGGAAAATAATTTTGATAAAACTCTTGAGCTCCATTGTTGAGGAAAATATCCTTTCTGCTTCAAAAACACTTTCCCTTTCTTAACATCTCATACATTTATAAACTAAAAAAAGTTGATTAAAAATAAACATGAAAACTTGTAAAGGAAGATTCTTGAAAATAATGTTTTAAAAATCCATTCATGCCGTATAAGTTAAAAAACATTCTTCGTACTTTTTTCGGATAATTCAAAAAGTACCTCGTATGAAAAATGACAAAAGATTCCTTTCATATCCTTTACTAAAAACTCACCTAAAGGTAAAATTGGATTTAAAAAATTGTAGGTGGATGGAAATAATATTACATATTGTGGAAACATGGATGTGGATGATAAAATACACCCCAGTAAATGGAAAAGTATAAACAATCTCGGATAAAAATGAGATTGTGATATTTCCCTTACCTTAGGTCTGATTTGCCTCGTAAGTGTCCGAACCTCCTATATAATGATTTAAATAATGTGATTGACTTATTCCAGAATATTAAAATTGTTATGATATCATATATGGTCACATTCTTATCTTCTTATTAGTAATATTTCATTACAACTTGTTATTCGGGTGCTTATTACTTTTTGTTCTTATGCGTGTTTTGTCGAATAAATTATTATTCTTCTCTATATGTTATAGATACCTCAGTTCCAGAATGTTATTAGTGTAATAAATATAATTTCAATTAATTAAATTCATTTATATAATCATTATGCAATGAAGATCATGTAGAACGAGTCGCATCACATCGTGGAGACGGTATTCCGTACGTACGCACGAGCGATGATATCGTTCCCATGATCATGGAATTGTATTGGAGTGTATGTATACTATTTCAAAAGAAATATCACTTTACAATAATCATATATAGTCATTATTTACACCATTATATCTATCCATGTAAGGTGGTTGTGGAAAGTAGATTACACCACTGCGTGGCGACGGTATTCCGTACGTACGCACGCGCAGTGATTTCATTTTCCATAGGATGGATAGATAGTAAAATAGGGTTGTTTAATACTTATGATAAAATATTATTATATGAGTGATACTGATTTTATTACTTCATAATTAAACAACTAATGAAGAAGAAGTGGAATAAGAAATAAATATGAAAGAATCGGTAACGGACATTACCTCTTCATTGAAGTGCTTCTTTGAGACCTCCTTTTAGGGAAATAAAATTGGTCTTTGAAGAAGACCATGACCTCTAGTATGTATCTAGGGAAGTGTAGAGGAGAATGTGGAAGGGGTTGGCCGAGCATGAAGGCTCAAAGTGGTGTGAGGAAGAGAGGGAGGAGGTGCCCTTTTATAAAGGTGGAGAGGGGCACCTTTGGAATAACTAAAAATATTATTTTATTATAAAGCCAAATTCAGATTTAAATAGCTCAAAATTGATTCATTCTGAAGCTAAGGTGGGGATGGGTCAAAATCCTTTCATCCAATAGAATTTAGACAAGTTTAGGTTCCTATTTCGACCTTATCATTTAGATTTAGCATTATGTTAAATAATTTTACTTTTACCGTGTCTTCTTGTGTTCTTACACTATAAGGTTAATACACTTACTATAACAATCCAAACGAACCCCAAGTTGTTTATTATTAATATATATAACCATATTTAAGTAATTTGGCAGAACCTTAGATTTTTAGGAATAAAATAACAATATATAATATAATATTTGTTTTAAAAACTATTTTATGTCAATTTTGACACTATTTAGTAATTGATTTTTTTGATAACCATAACAAAATTATTTGTTCGAACAAAGTTAATTAAATCAATACTGGCATGTGATATTAACCTATACGATTTTTGGAATTCATAAAAAGTCTCAAATTACATTTATTTGGGTATTTATAACATCAATTATGTCAATATTTCATTAATAAGATAATTACTACATCATCTTTGTGTCATAAATAAACTAAATTATTTGATGTCTAAAAATTACAAATAAAATACCATTATGTAGGAAATATTTGTATATTTCTAATAAATATTTATAGTCGAATTTATCTTATATATAAAATTATATTAAAAATTATTTACATATTAAACTTTGATTTTTACTATTTTAACCCTTCTTTAAATAAATTAATAATAAATGTTCTAATCTAATCAAAGTTGCCCTAAAGGGTCATATTTTATTCCTAAGATTGTTTTTGGTAGAATTACACTTATCCAATAGAATTAGGACATGTGTTAGGGTAATAATAATATCAATTTTACCCTTAATTACCCTATTTACTTTTAACCGTGGTAAATAAAAGTAAAAAGTTACTATTGACCAAAAAATATATTCATCTCATTGAACCACATTTTACTTACTGACATCAACCGTGTCTATCGGATTTTTGAAATTCCACTCAGAGATGCGGTAAAAATATGTTTTATGAAAAATTCAATTTTTTAACTACCACTTAGTGGTTTCACTATCATAAAAAATTGCAATTTTTCAGAAAAATAAAAAAATTTCACCCTAGGATAATTTCGATATTCCAAATCCACAAAGGAAGTCCATTTTGAAAAATAAAATTTATAAAATTTCAAAAAGTGGTTATTAATATTCATAACAGCTAGTTTTAATAATATTTTTTTAGCGTATCATTGTTTAGTGAAACTCGGTATCGCATACGATGCAAGCTATCGAGGAAGGTCGCGATTTCGTGTAAAGCAAGCCAATCAAGTGTTGTGTGTAGAAAAAGATTCCGTTGATGATTTATATAACATAAAAGTCTCGGGTGTTACATTCTACCCCCCTTAAAATGAATTTATCCCTCGAAATTCGTCACATTGTAATAAATAGATGAGGATACCTCTCCCTCATCATATCCTCAAACTCCCATGTAGCTTCTTATAATTGGTGGTTCCTCCATAAAACATTCACCAATCGAGTGGTCTTGTTTCGTAGGACTTTTTTGCTATGATCTAGAATCTCTATCAGCTGATCTTCATAAGAAGGATCTTTCTCCAGCGGTACAACTTCTGAGCTGAGTACATGTGAAGGATCAGGTATGTACTTTCTCATGAGAGATACATGGAACACATCGTGTACTTGAGAGTGATTCGGTGGAAGCGCCAATTAGTAAGTTACCTTCCCAACACGATCTAGTATTTCGAAAGGATTGATATATCTAGGGATCAACTTCCCCTTCTTTCCAAATCTCATGACCCTCTTCCAAGGAGATATTCGTAGGAACACTTTATCATCTACTTCAAACTCTAAGTCTTTTATTCGGTTGTCAGCATAACTTTTATGTCAACTCTGAGTTGCTATTATGTGTTGTTGAATAGATCTGACCATTTGTGCCATTTCATCAATGAGATCAGGTCTTAATAGCTTTCTTTCCCCAACTTCATCCCAGGAAGTTGGATTCCTACATTTCTTTCCATAGAGAGCTTCATAAGGATCCATATGAATATTGGAGTGAAAGCTATTATTATAAAAAAATTCCACCAAAGGTAGGTGTTGATCCCAGCGACCTTTGAAATCCATAGAGAAATATCTCAATATATCTTCTAGAGTTTGAATTGTTCTCTCAAACTAACTGTCCATATGAGGATGATAAGCAGTGCTGAAACTCAACTCGGTATACAGAGTATACTGAAGACTTCACCAGAACTTCAAGGTAAATCACGGAGCCTGATCAGATATAATAGAAAGTGGTACTCAATGAAATCTTACCACTTCCATTACATATATCATGGAAAGCTGATCTAGAGAGAAATCCTCTCTAATATCAATGAAGTGTGCAGACTTTGTAAGACCATCAACTATGACCCAGATAGCATTATTTCCTTTGGACATTTTAGGAAGTCCTGTGACAAAGTCTATAGTGATGTTTTCCCTTTTCCATTTGGGTATGGGTAAAGGTTGTAACATCCCCTTAGACTTCTGTCTCTCAGCTTTAACTTGTTGACAAACCAAGCATCGAGAGACCTATTCAGCAACATCTCATTGCATGCCATCCCACCAGAATTATGCTTTCAGGTCCCTATACATCTTCGTGCTTCTAGGATGAATAGAGAATGAAGAACTATGAGCCTCATCCAGCAAACCCTTCTTTAATTTGGGGATGGGAGGAACACAACCCCAATTCCTAAACATTATTATCCCATCATAATCAAGGTTGAATTCAGGAGCATTTCTCACCTTCTATTGTAACTCAACATCTTCTTTATGTGCCTCTTTTATCTTCACATGTATAGATTGTTGAACATTCATTTGAGAAAGATACTATTTTTCCCCTTTCATTATAATTCCAATATCCATCCTTTGTAAATCCATAAATATTGGATCTTTTGTGATCCTCATCATGGATAAACTAGCATGGTCTTGTCGACTTAATGCATCTGCCACCTTGATTGCTTTCCCAGGGTGGTAATTAATTGAGCAGTCGTAATCCTTAATCAGCTCCATCCATCTTCTTTGGTGCATATTCAGCTCCTTTTGTATGAAAATATAATTGAATCTTTTATGATCAGTATAAATATCACACCACTCACCATAAAGGTAATACCTCAAAATCATTAATGCAAAGATTACCGCAACTAACTCCAAATCATGAGTTGGGTAATTTTTCTCATGTATTTTCAACTGTCGTGAGGCATAAGCTATCACCTTATCATTTTTCATAAGAGAAAACCCCAAACTCTTATTGGATTCATCACTGTAGATCACAAACCATTCTCCACTACAAGGCAGTGTGAGCACTGGTGCACTGGGTAACCTTCTTTTCAACTCCTTGAAATTCTCTTCACATGCCTCTATCCAAACAAACTTAACTCCTTTCCAAGTCAACTTGGTGAGTGGATTAGATAATAATGAAAAATCTTTCACAAAATGTCGATAATATCCAGCCAAACCAAGAAAACATCGGATCTCAGTTTCTATTGTTGTGGTCGACCATCTTTCGATAACCTCTATTTTTGCTGTATCCACAAATATCCCCTCTTTTGAGATTATGTGACCCAAAAATGAAACTTTTTGAAGCCAAAATTCACACTTGGTAAATTTGGCCTAATGCTTCTCCTTTCCCAGGGTCTTCAATATAATTTTCAAGTGATCTTCAAGTTCTTCCTTGCTCTTTGAATAGACATAAATATCGTCTATAAAGACTACCACAAATTGATCAAGATAGTCTCTAAAGACTCTATTAATTAGATCCATGAAGATAGCAGGGGCATTAGTAAGACAAAATGGCATCACTATAAATTCATAGTGTCCATACCTTGTACGGAAAGATTTCTTTGGTATATCCTCCATTTTGACCCTTAATTGATGATACCCTGAATGAAGATCAATCTTGGAAAAGTATTGAACTCCGCCTAGTTGGTCAAATAGGTCATCAATTCATGGGAGAGGATATTTGTTCTTGATAGTGATATTGTTAAGTTCTCGATAATCAATGCAGAGTCGCATGGATCCATCTTTCTTATTAACAAATAGAACAGGTGCTCCCAAAGGTGACACACTAGGGTGTATTAACCCCTTATCAAGATTCTCTTGGAGTTTCTTATTCAATTCCTGAAACTCAATTGGGGCCATTCTATAAGCTGTATTTGAAATAGGCAAAGCATCTGGTATGAGTTCTATTGAAAACTCAACGTCATGATTCGGTGGAAGACCCGGTAATTCCTCCGGAAAGACATCATCAAAATCCCGTACAATTGTCATATTATTAATCGTGAGTTTCTCACCAACCATTTGAGATAAATAACCTTCATTTAGTGGAATCAATACCCATAAATTTGAAGAAATTTCCACTGGAAGGTTATGTTCATCCTTGAATTGATATACGATCATAGATTGATCTAGAATATGAAATGTGACTTCCCATCTTTGGCAATTGATATGAGCTCTATGTATTGAAATCCAATACATGCCATGAATCAAATAAAATTCCACTATAGGAAGGATCACAAGATTTGCAGGAAGCACTTTCCCACAAACTTCAATTGAAGAAGAATTATAAACTTTTGATGCGATTGGTGTGCCATTAGGGGTTGTCACAGCTAACTCAACATCTAACTGTTGTGATAATATGGTGATATGCTTAGAAAATTCTTCAGAAATAAAGGAGTGGGTGGATCCAAAATCAAATAAAACATTTGCTACTTTAGAGTGGATGGTATGTGTACCTTTCACCACATCGTTATCGTACTCCACATCGCTGATAGAAATTGCATGTGACTTTCCTTTGTATTTATCCTAAAGAGTTTATTGACGTCGACCATCATCATCAACCTTTGGATTTGGGCATTGATTGGCCTAATTCCCCATCTCCTTGCACTTGAAACATTGAAGTCTAGTAGGGTCATTCTGTGTACCCCTTCCTTTGTTTTCATCATTAGACATCTTCTTCCCATCATTGCGGCATTCAAATGCCTGATGACCTTCCTTTCAACATTTGAAACATTTACTTGTCCCTTTAAGACAACTCCCTCCAAGTTTCTTTCCACACATTGTGCACAAGGGAAAGCTCATCTTCATTTCAGTGTGCTCTTTAGATTTTCCTTTCTTTTCCATTTTCCTCTTCTTATCAAAATCATATGACTGATGGGTTACTCCAATCTCCATCTCGACTTTGAGCGCACATCGAACGATTTCCTCGTAGCTATTGAAGTCCCTTATGGATAATGCCCTTCGAAGTCTTGGTTTTAAGCCACTAAAGAATCGATCAATCTTACCCTCAGGCTGGATAATAATACCAGAAGCGTACCTTGCATGTCTTGTAAAATTTGCTTCATAAGTACCAACAGATTCCTCATCCTTTTGCTTCAGTTCAATAAACTATTTCTACATCGTTGTTCAGAGAATACGAGGGAAGTACTTATTGAAAAATAAGTTCATCAAATCTTCCCATTCCATGGACTCAATTTCATCCCTTTGCCTCGAATTCTTAATAATATTCCACCATTAATCATCATCTCCTTCCAAATGATACACTTCTAGGATGACTTTATCATGTTCAGAACATTGAGGAACTGAAAATATCTTTTCAGTAGTACTAATCCATTGTTCAGCGACTAGTGGATCAGTAGACCCGCTGAAAGAAGTTGGATGCTGCCTCATGAAGGATTCAACAGAATGTTGCTCCTTCCTTTGCTCGTTTGGAAGTCATGCATGATTCATAGCTTGAGAAAGTTGTGTGAGCCTGGATACATGATTTTGCATTCCGGCTCCCATAACATTTGGTTGCTTCGGGGGACAATCATTGCATTGCCCGTCGTATTCCGCATTAACACGATTCCTTAGGGTTCCAGCCATTGAGTAAAACCAAGAAGAATAGTGTGAGAAACACTAATTATAATAGGAAAACCACATAATCAAGAATAAAATTTCACACTTAAGGTCTTATCCTAGGTTATTCATGGTCATTTCTAAAACACTAAGATTGTGTTCTATGCTTAGAATTGTCCTTAGAGTTCTTAGTAAGGCTTTCACATCCTAGTTTCCAAAGGATGATTGTACCTTTCCTTTGATACCAACTATAATTACCCATACTTTACATACATTGTTATTATGTCAAAATTGAAGCACACTTATTACAACATATAACAACTATAACGACCCATACTTTACATACATTGTTATTACTTCAAAATTTAAGCACAATTTTTACAACATATAACAAAACCATGAAAGGACCGTATAGGTATAGTGTCTTTAGTAACAGGAAAGCATAAACAACTGGTTCATAAAGCATCTACTTTTCCTCTTCATCATATCTAGAGTCCCTTTTTGGCATATTCTACTTAATAACTTTCTTCCCGAACTGGGGAAATAAAACATACAAAAGGGTGAGCTCAAATGCTCAGTATGGGTAAACAAAAGAAATATCAATCACATCATATACATAAGCACATAACTTTTGAAAATCATAACCTGCAAAAGAGATCATAATTTCATAACATGGATAAATCATAGTAGTGAAATGTAATCCCAATAATCATAACATAAAACATGAAACTTTGTGGCATACACACATAATCATTGAGAATCATTTCTTGTTAGTCAAGACTCATTGCCAAGACTATCTTAGTGGACAAAGTCCACTTCTGAACCGAGTTTACTCCTCATTTCAGTCCTGTTTCACTGAACAAGTTTTACCTGCCCTTCCAGCCATGTCTATCTCATGAGATACAAAATCTTTACCTAATGCATTGGAGGGAGATATAGGTCCCACCCATCTCATAATGATACCATTATTATGTGTGCCACAAAATCATAAACCATACATCATAGCCTAACCCATGTAATAAAAATGGGAATCTTAAACATCTTGACATCATAAAACAATTCATATAAGATAAAGGTATTCATAAAAATATTTCCATCTCAACGTAATCAAATCCATGTAATAGTAGTGATAGAAACAGACCCCTATATTATCTTAGATGGGAAATAATTTTGATAAAACTCTTGAACTCCATTCTTCAGGAAAAAATCATTTCTGCTTTAAAAACACTTTTCCTTTCTTAACATGTCGTACAATTATAAACTAAAAGAAGTTGAATAAAAATAAACTTGAAAACCTGTAAAGGAATCTTCTTGGAAATAATGTTTTAAAAATCCATTAATGCCGTATAAGTTAAAAAAACATTCTTCGTACTTTTTTCGGAAAATTCAAAAAGTACCTTGTACGAAAACAACAAAAGATTCCTTTCATATCCTTTACTAGAAACTCACCGAAAGGTAAAATAGGATTTAAACAATTGTAGGTGGCTGGAAATAATATAACATATTGAGGAAACATGGATGTGGATGATAAAATACACCCCAGTAAATGCAAAAGTATAAACAATCTCGAATAAAAATGAGATTGTGATATTTCCCTTTCCTTGGGTCCGATTTGCCTCGTAAGTGTCCGAACCTCCTTTATAATGATTTCAATAATGTTATTGACTTATTCCAGAATCATAATTATTGTTATGATATCATATACTGTCATATTCTTAGCTTCTTATTAGTAATATTTCATTACAACTTGTTATTCGGGTGTTTATTACTTTTTGTTCTTATGCATGTTTTGTGGAATAAATACTTATTCTTCTATTTAGGTTATAGATACCTCATTTCCATAATTTTATTAGTGTAATATATATAATATTCATTCATTGAATTCATATATAATCATTATGAAATGACGATCATGTAGAATGAGTCGCATCACATCGTGGAGACGGTTTTCCGTACGTACGCATGAGCGATGATATCGTTCCCATGATCATGGAATTGTATTGGAGTGTATGTATACAATCTAAGAAGAAATATCACTTTACAATAATCATATATAGTCATTATTTACACCATTATAAACATCCATGTAAGGTGATGGTGGAAAGTAGATTACACCACGGCGTGGAGATGGTATTCCGTACGTACGCACGCACAATGATTTCATTTTCCGTAGGATGGATAGATGGTGAAATAGGGTTGTTTAATACTTATAATAACATATCACTATATTTTTGATACTGATGTTATTACTTCATAATGAAACAACTCAAGAAGAAGAAGTGGAAGAATAAATAAAGATGAAAGAATCGGTAACAGACATTACCTCTTCTTTGAAGTGCTTCTTTGAGACCAAATTTTAGGGCACTAAAATTGGTCTTTGAAGAAGACCAGGACCTCTAGGATGTCCCTAATGAAGTGGATAGGATAATGTGGTAGGGTTTTTCTGATCCTGAAGGCTCAATGCGGTGTTAGTAAGAGAGGGAGGAGGTGCCCTTTTATAAAGGAGGAGAGGGGCACATTTGGAATAACTAAAAATATTATTTTATTATAAATCCAAATTCGGTTTTAAATAGCTCCAATTTGACTTATTTCTAAGATAAGGTGTGGATGGGTCGACATCCTCTCATACAATAGAATTTAGACAAGTTTAGGTTCCTATTTTGACCTTATCATTTAGATTTATCATTAAGTTAAATAATTTTACTTTTACTGTGTCTTCTTGTGCTCTTACACTATAAGGTTAATACACTTACTATAACAATCCAAATGAACCCCAAGATATATATTATTAATATATATAACCGTATCTATGTAATTTGGTAGAACCTTAGATTTTTAGGAATAAAATAACAATTAATAATATAATATTTGTTTTGAAAACTATTTTATGTCAATTTTGACACTATTTAGTAATTGATTTTTTTGAAAATCATAACAGAATTGTTAGTTCAAAAAAAGTTAATTAAATCAATAATAACATGTGATATTACCTATAAAATTAGTGTAATTCACAAAAAGTCTCAAATTACATTTATTTGGGTATTTATAACGTCAATTATGTCAATATTTCATTAATAAGATAATTATTGCATCATATTTGTGTCATAAATAAATTAACTTATTTAATGTCTAAAAATTACAAAAAAAATACCATTATGTATGAAATCTTCTTATAATTCTAATTAAAATTTATAGTCGAATTTATCTTATATAAAACCTTATATTAGAAATTATTTACTTATTAGACTTTGATTTTAACTATTTTAACCCTTCTTTAAATAAATTAATAATAAATGTCCTAATCTAATCCAAGTGGGCCTAAATGGTCATATTTTATTACTAAGTTTGTTTTTGGTCGAATTAAACTTATCCAATAGAATTAGGAAATGTGTTACGGTAATAATAATATCAGTTTTTCCCTTAATTACCCTATTTACTTTTAACCGTGCTAAATAAAATTAAAAAGATACTATTCACCAAAAATTATTTTCATCTCATTGAACCACATTTTACTTATTAACATCAACCGTGTCTCTCAGATTTTGGAAATTCAACTCACAGAAGTGGTAAAATTACGTTTTATGAAAAATTCAGTTTTTTAACTACCATTTAGTGGTTTCACTATTCATAAAAAATTGACAGTTTTTAGAAAAATACCAAACTTTCACCCTAGGATAATTTCGATATTCCGAATGCAAAAATGAAGTCCGTTTTGAAAAATAAAATTTATAAAATTTCAAAAAGTCGTTATTACTATTCATAACGGCTTGTTTAAATAATATTTTATTAGCATATCATTGTTTAGTAAAACTCGGTATTGCGTACGACGCAAGCTATCGAGGAAGGTCGTGATTTCGTGTAAAGCAGGTCAAGCAAGTGTTGTGTGTAGAAAAAGATTCCTTTGATGATTTATATAAAATAAAAGTCTCAGGTGTTACAATTCACACCGTGAATGAAGGAATCATGATGGGGGATGGAAGAACTGAAGATGGAGAAAACGAATAAGAGAGGGTTAAAACAAGGGAGAGAGTTGGAAGCTACGAGGGAAGAGAAGAGGGAGCGGTGAGAGAGGTCATCAGGAAGGAGGAGAGGCCATCGGGGGAGGGGGTGTCGTGATTAGAGTGTCGAGTGTCGAGGAGGATGGCGTTTCCACTGTGAGAGATGTCATCAAGGTGGAGAGGTCTTCGGGGAGGAGGGAAATGCATGGTGATAGGTTTCTGATTAGGGGAGGTGGAGGAGCCCGATATTGATCAGGATAAAAAAAGATATCCATGAGAGAATATAGATATAGCCATAGGGGTTTATGAAAACTGTGGAAATAAAATATATATAGCCACATACATATAAAACCTTGGCTATTGTTCTGTGGCTATAGCCAAAATCTCTAGTAGTGATTAATCTCTAGGTTTTTTCTCTTTATGAGTGTTTATATCTAAGGGTTTTCATGTTTTTTTATTTTTTTGTGCACTAGTGTTACATTCATTTGGAAATTTATTTGATTTTGACAAATGAAATCATATTTATTTGGTAGTTTTATTTACATATCTATTCTTTGGGTGGATTAGATTAAATTAAAATTTGAGTGTTTTTATTCAAACCCACTAATGGGTTTATTAAGTATTTATTGGTTCATATTTCAATCATCTGGTGGATTATCCTGATGTCATCTAGATTATTGGGTTTATGGGATCCTCTTGTTTTCATTTAGTGGATCCTCACCAATCGCATTTTATAATTTATTTGGATTATATAATTTGTTTCTATAATTTTGGTTTCATTAATTGAATCATGATAATTAAAATACAGGAATTTAAAAATTCGTTATATCTAAACCCTTTTAATATCAACTTTTTCTTGGTATTATTATCATCTACAACATTTACTTTTTGTTATATTCTTTTTGAATATTTTTTAATTACTAGTATCAAAAACATTTATGATTATTGGTTGATATATTTATAAAAATAGAGAGTCAATGTATACTGTAAAATATTATGGTTTAATCTAGAAATGAGTAACTCTTCCAAGAGTTATGATTAAATTCTATTGGAACTATCAAGTGATTATAAATCCATGGGATTATTTACTACTCCATCATTGGCGTATGATGTATTTACTTGATATGATATATTTATTCATACTATTGTAAATAAGCTATTATCTTATTTTAATATTAAAATTATATTTCCCAAAGGTATGTCTGTTGATAAGTGTTCTTATAATAGGGATTTTTTTCCATATAGAAGGACGGATGGGATTTAATTGTCACAAAAGTATATTATTTCTCATGTGAAGGGTTTAAATATGAATGAGTAATATTTTATAAGTTTGTATGAACGGAAGTAAAGTAAAAATAATTACAAAAAATGGGACATATAAGGAGGATTCATAGATATATTGTTGAACAATTTTTTATTCATGGATATTTTAATGAATCCTATGTTTATAAGAAGAAATGTGATGTGTGGATCATCATGTGAACGTGGTGTCTATGTTTTTGAGTCCACTAGTTGTTATGAGGTTATTGGATGTCTATGTTTTAGAGTTCTATAGATGATATGGTTTTATTGGATATTATATTTATAGGGATCTGTTTATTTGTATAAATAGAAGGGACCCTAAAACCCGCTGTTTTGAGCATCTGGATAGGGTTTTAATGTGTATGGGGTAGTAGTTATTGTTATATTTTCATTGTGTCACACATTCCGCTAATATCTTTTGGAAACTAAAATATTATATTATCTTGTAGTTAAGGATATACTTACAAAAAAATACATTCATATTAAAAATAGTATTTTTTATTTACAAGTGGTTTGAGAAAAAAATTATATCATTATGGGTTAAAGGTATAATTAGTTTCTTCAATAAAATAATAAGTGTTACATTAGGTCATTAATATTGGTTTCATGCCATGAAAACTAGTTTTGATTGGAATAATCCCATAATATAAAAATATATTTACAGACTTTATTGATGAGTATAGATTGATGAAACTGTAAATAATATCTATGTACTAGAAAAAGATCATGATGGTTTTTTCATAGAAATGATATGTTTTGGAATCTTAGATCCATGGAAATTTTTTTACAAGAGTGTGATCAAAATAAAATGTTATACCATCATGGGGATTTAATGTAGAGGTGGATAAAATTATATTTAAAATAATGGATTATAATTTTAATGTGTCAATAATGAAGGGGGTATTACTGAACATGTATTTTACCTCTATAACACTTTTTTTAGGTCTTATCCATGTAATGATTTATAGGAAGATCACATTTGTATTATCCTCATTATTATATATTAAATTAATATGGATATAATTTAAATTATAATAATGATATAAGTTCTTGAAGCTCTTAATATTATTCATTTGGTAAATTATTTTGATTTATAAGTTTTTATTCTATTTTAATTGGTTTTAGCACATTATTGACACTAATGTGGTTGATTTGTTGGATCCATTTTAGATGGAGAAAAAATAACATTCTCTATATAATGAGATGACCATTTCATTTATCTTGAGTTTTACAATAACACAAATTATTGTTTATTTTAGGATTATTAGCCTATGTAATTTCCTTTAAATAATTTATTCAATGATAATGTAAAATAGTTTATGGAATTTTTTTCCCATAATCATTTTATAGGTTCAAAGTGAATTTGTTCTATATATATTGATTAATTATAATAAGATAGTTTAATATGAGATCTTCAATTCTAATAGTAATTTATAAATTGTGGAGATGGTTTCAGTATCCTTGAATCATTATATGATGATGTTATATTATTGTGTTGAGTAGAGCTTCATAAATTTCACACTTATCATTGGTAGGTTCCATGAGGTCTGTGTTCAGAATATATTGAGGTGATTTTGTACTATTTCATAAAATGTTATATTTAATGGTTATTTTAATAAAACAACTGTTTTAATAATATGTCTACTATATGGTGATCAAATTTTTCCATATTATTTTATTATTATGGCTAATGATTATTTTAATGTTGTCTAAAATGTGATGTATTTGGGTAGGCATCCTGGTGTTAAAACTAGTGGGAGTGTCCAGTATATTTATCATTATTTTTTGTGTGTATTACTGTATTTAATTCTCTATGGGTACATCAAAAAATGTAGTTTTTTTATGAATACCATAAAATATTATCATCATTTTTTGTAATGAAAGGTTAGTTTATAGAAATCAAAGTCCACCTCTAGTGAAGGCATTTTTGAAGAGAAAGTGGAATTGTTTTTATCTAGTATTAGTGTGAGTATGTTGATAAGAACAATATTTATTTTGTTATTCCCAGAATATTAAGTAGATCAATAAATATATATATATATATATATATATTATATAATGATTTTGTAAACACATTACTTTTTTAAGGTTAAGTTTTTGTCGAGGTAATTCAAGGTGGTGATGCTAAAATTGATAGCTTAATAGGTGACTTCTAATATAATGTATTTTATCAATGTCCAATAAAATATTATTGATAAAATTAATATTCATTTTTCAATATTTGGTAGTAATAAAAAAAATTTCACTAGAGAAGTTATAATTTTCAAATTATTTGGGTGCTTGGTCTTTTCATTAGTGGAAATGTTTAACAATTTCTTAAATATGAAGAATTGATAGACGATAATTTAAAGCACAAATTCTCTTATGGATAGAGTTATGAAAGCAGTATATTTTCAACATAATAATTTGATTCATGTCAATCCTAGTTTTGGGATGAGAAATTTATCACATCGTTTTTGTATATACTTATACCATATCAAGTAAGGCCTTTATTTGTGGTTTATAAATGGTTTATTGGTGAAATTTAAAAATGATACTTGGTTGTGGAATAAATATATTTATTCCATAACATCAATGATTCATTCAAGGATGGGATTATATTTAATATATGAATTAATTATGGATGAATTATTTTTGTGGAAGGTGAATCTAGTTAATTAATTTTTTATGGAATGTGATAGAATGATAATTTCGAGTCTCTTAATTTTCATATGACCAGGGGTGATTAGTTTTATTAGAGTTTTTCGTTTTGTTTCCAATGCATCCATATGTTTAGATACTAAATTTTTTTTGGTTGGATGAGATTTTATGAAACATGAAATTTTGAAAAATATTTATATATATAATCATACTCCTAATGCGAAACCATTTTTTGTATGTCTGATCCTCAGTTGATACCTATTTTTTAAATTATCTTTGTGTGACATGTTGCAGATAATTTTTTTGTTCCCTAGTGTTACATCAATCATGATGTTCCGACATATGATTTATATAAATATTCCTTTGTAAATTTTTTAAAAATAAATTGGAGGTGGTCATGATGATGGTTCATTTTATATTAGTATTGTGTGATCTAGAAAATATATAAAATATATAATATATTATTTTTACACATGCACATATTAATTTTTTAATAAATTAGGAATGTAATATTGAATCAAATTTGGAAAACTTTGTTTTTTTCTAATATTGGGACTTATTCCATGAATTGGAATAAAAATTATGAAAACTCATCAAAACCTAGATTTTATAATTTATGATTTTTTATCTATATAAAAATAATAATTTTTTAAATTTTTTGTGCGTACAGACAATGTAGTTACATGTCATGATGATTTTGTGACTACATTCCTTGATGGAAATGGAATGGATATGGATATTCCATAACTCCCAAATTATGGATTTCATTCACCATTATGAAAAAAAAAATATTATTTATGAAGGAATTTATTATATGGGTTAATTAATGAATTTAAAAATGGTAATTATAAAATAATAATTTTCTTTTCAAATCCTCCAATATCTACTATTAATGTTTTTTTATCAGTAGAAATAGAGTAACTCCTCACTTTTTCCCTTTCTCACCATTCATTCACAAAAAAAATCAAACCCATATCACATTCATGTTATTCTTCATAGTGGCAGTGTCAATGATGGATGGAGACAAAATAATGATCATTAAATCCTTGAATTTTCTCCAATGAGGTAGGAATTCTATTTTTTTATTCTCCTAACACATAAAAAATCCACAATTCTCTTCTATTACCTCAATGTAAAAGGGGATTCCACCTATGAAGATCATGATAAAATATTTAAAGGATATTGACCACTAAAATATGATGTCTAATACTGAAAAATATTAATATTTTCCTGACATGAACAAAATGATTCCCACAATTAGAAAATTATAATTGTGTGTATCTAAATTATTTTAGAATTTATATAACACAAAATTTTTTGGGATTCAAGGATAATACAATAAATAATTAAATTAGATTAAATATCATTCAAATAAGGAAATATTGTCTAATATTTTGTTATAATTCCTTCTCTTATCATGATATACTTATTGTTTAATTAATTAATTTCCTTACATTGGATAATAATGGGGATAAATCCTCCACATTTATCCAAAAAAATTACTTCATGAATAATCATTGGTAGGTTCTAATGATGTTTATTTATTGTTTTGGTTAAGAGTAAAATTATTATTTATACTTAATAAAATTAATTATTTGTGAAATATTATTCCAATAATATATTCATATCTTTTTGAGAGTTTTTTCCACCATGAAAATTCAATTTCTTCTTTCCATGTACTCATGATATTCTATATAACTGAATAAAAACTCATTCTGGGGTGGTGGGGTATTCTACCAACCAACATGTTCTTGATTATTATTCTTTTTCATATTTTTTTGAATTATTTAGTTGTTTCATGAATCAATAAAAAATGCAAATTGGAAAATATTTGGTTCCTCGAGAGATTTAATGAGTGGATAATCATTCATGGTAGAATGATAATGTATACCATAAAATCAAACTAACGAAGGGAAATGATAAGTTTTTGGTTTGTGGGGTTTTTTTAGTTATAGTATGACCAAAGGTGAATGTTGAAGTGGTGTTCATGGGAAATTGATGGGATGTCAATATCATTGAAATTCATGAATAAATATTTTTTATTCTGAATTGACATGATGTTTATTTTTTCATCATGAATTTATACATGAAATAAATGTCACAAGATATGTAACTCCCATATATGTGTCATTTGACTTTTCATTTTCCTCATAAATTACATAAGTGGTATTTTGAAAATCACAATCCAAGTGAATCTAGGCACAATACCATGTGTATCTATACTGCGTTTCTCTGTATGTATCGCGTATACTCTCCCAATATACACAGCATGGCCCACATGATGTGTGTATCACCTTTACACATCATGTACTTTGATCTAAAAAATGATAGTTTATATAGCTTTTAGTATATATATGATTAAATTTTATATAATATTCGTCATGTAAAATACATTCCATGTTTTATATTAACATGTCATTTACTTGATACATGACTTGGGATATTTCAAAAACACAGGTTGAAGTCTACTAGGATCACCCACACGACTTATATTCCTTAAGACATAATTTTTAGTTTCATTAATTACATAAAATATGTTGTGAAATGTTTTTCATATATTTATTTCAATTATAACATGGTAAAAATGGACTATAAATTGAAATGGAACCCACTATAGTTGTTCAACCATGGTTTTAGTCATATTATGGAAGGTTTGATTATTTAGGGTAGCAATTTGAACTTTATTGAGGACAGTGAGTAAATGTTAGCTAATAAGAAAGGATTGAATGGATTATATTAACTATAATGAGTTTTTTGGTGAGTCTGATTATATTCTTAATTAATTTTGTTTAAATAAAGGATTGATATGTCATTCTTCTCCCATTAGAGTGAAATAGTGAGTATATATGCAGTGATTGATTGTCGATAATAAAATTATATTACAAAAATGGGTATGTAAATATATATAATGTAGTGTGTTGTCCTTTACATAAATAAGGAGGCTGATTGTAGGTAGTCAGTTCTACATGATTGATTTTTTATTTAAGGATTAGGATAATTTGTGAAAGATTTGTCACAATAGATAAAGTACCTTGATATTGAATGTGAATTAGGGTGTTTATTTTTGTGTTTCATATTAAAATGTAATATTATTTATTCTTACTTTTGTTTTTTCAAACTCTTGGAAGATAATGTTATTATTTTTTTTGAACTTTTAATATACTAGGATACTTTATGTGTTAGTCCATTACGTTTCCATGTTGGGAATTCATTTCTAGCCTATTTTCATGGTCTTATTGGATCCTAGACCATCTTGTCTTTTATTTCCCCATTGTAAATCCATGTGATATTTATCCCTCTTCATTGATCTATTTTCCACCCATTTTCTTGATATCATCTATTATTTTTGAAAATTTCAGAAGATAATTTGGAATTCTACTTGATGGGGCTTAATGGTCTTGTCTTATTAGTTGTTCTATTTCCAACTGTATATGGTGTCAGGGGGGATTGATCAACCCTCCATCATCGCATTAACATTTGATCACATTTTGTTTTCCCATTCTTGTTTTTGGATCACCATTTTCTCTAGTGAGAACCTAGCTCACCATCACTAGATTTCTTCATTAGAGTTAGAGTTATAGTCTTTAATACCACTCAGCTAAATCATGTATCCAAATTATGGTGGTGATGACATTACTTCCTCATGGATTGTGTCCATCTCATTGACTAAACCTGAAGCTCCACAGAAGGAGTCCTCAAATCTAGTTGTCCCTTAAAGCCTGAATCCATCACATAGAGTTCATGGCCACCAGATTTCTACATGATCCATAACATTAAGTGTCCCCATTTTTATACTTATAGTTCAATTATTTAATCCCTATATATATATATCAGTTTCCAGTCCATTCCTGTTGGATTTCATCATGTGCAATTTTATTTTAATGTGCATTAATAAAACATGCGTACGAGGGTTGTGTTCTTTCTATGCATATAGGTCTCGAAGGGACAAAATCAAAAAACTCACATGTTATATATTGATTTCATTATTTATTACGTCTTGTGAATTCATGTTATCTTAGATTAGATTATTGTGTTCAAAATCCCCAATTCAAGTCTTCTTGAATTGTGTGTTTTATTATATCTAGTGGAATCTTACCCACCCAAAAGTGGTGCTAGATCAATTATTGTTTCAATTTCTCTATTGAAGTCATTTCATGATTTAATGATCATTTCTGTTTAATTTATGAATTATAGTATCTTCTTAAATCACCCATTTTATCTACTGTATTCAATTAGAGGCACTTTCCCCAACATAATTCAAATGTATTTTTAATCTATTAGATAATCATTTTTCAACCTTTATATTGCTCAGTTGTTGGGTAATATGCATGAAAGTTTCCATGAGAACTCCAGGTCTAATCATTTTGTAAATATGTTAATAAATAGGTTTGAAACCGATAAAATTAGTGTATACAATGACTTCAATCATTGGAGAATTATGATTAGAGGCCTGATTGGTCAGAAGGACATATTTTATTCCATTTATGGGCAAAAGAAAATCATTGTAACTATAAATTTCAATAGATAGAATATCATTAAATATCAATATGTTTCTCATGATGTTTTTTTAAAAAGAACATAGTTCACTGTAGCATTGTTTAAGAGATAATGTTCTTATGGAAGTTTACATTGAATTTATTGTTTCTAGTATATGTCATAATCTATAAATAAAATACATAATAGATTTTTTGTTGGATATTTTTAAAAGAAACTGAATTTTTACATTTAAGATGAAACCCTATAGTTTAATAATGGTCTATTTTGATGAATTTAAAAGAGTTATGTTAGAGTTAATCGATATAAATATAACTTTTGATGATGAAGATCAAGAAATGATCCTTATAATTTCTTTGATATTTCTTAAAGTACCTTAATTAATACCATGTTGTATGCTCGTGACATAGTATCCCCTGTAGAGGTTATGTTTACCCTTCTCACCAAATAATTAAATTATAAAACATGAGTAAAAGGAGTGTATGGAATGGGTTTAGTGTTCCTAGGCATACCACAATGAAAAAACAACCAAATTCCATTCCCAAAAATTAGAACAAGATTTTGTATCGATATTATTGTTTATTTTATATTTAATGAATTTTTTATTTTTACCTTTAAACGGTGGTCTTCCCCTAGATTCGGTAGAAAGAGTAGAAGTATATGTCTTTTTAGGGATTAATAAGAATTGTAAGGTATCGGGTAGAGGTTCAACTTTTATAGAACTATATGACCATTTGATAATCACTTTGATTGATGTTAGGTTTGTTCCTATATTTCATAGAAAAGTAATTTCCATAGGGATTATAGACCAATAGGTTCTCACATTTATGTCTAACAACGATTTTCTAAAAATATAAAAAAACTATGGAACTATTATAAAAGGTTCTACCATTAATGGGTTGTATATTTGGAACAGAAATACCCATTCAAGACAATTAGGTATTTTTTATACCAATAATACTGATAATACTGAGTTGTGACATAGGATATTGAGGAAAATACTATTTGAGGATCTAGAAGAACTCAATAAGAAAAGGTTTTTGAGTGACATTACACATTATAATCGTCCATTTTGTGAATATTTTTGTGATGGGAATGTCTAAGAGACTCACCCTTAATAGGTCAAATTTTAAAGATTCTATCAAATGATAATAAATCCTTCCAAAACTATATGGTATAGAATGTAATAAAACACATGATAGGGTAATTATTTTTTCACTTTCATAGTTTACATCTAATAAAAATTCTTGATTTATAATTTGAATAATAAATCTTATGTGTTATAGACTTTTAAAACCTTGAAAAAGTTAGCTGAAAATTAGGTTCTGATAAAATTTAAAATTACGAGGAAAAATAATGGTTTTCAGTACGTATCCACTGATTTATTTCCTATTCTATGAATCTAACAGTATTAAATGACACTGACCTATTAGGGTGCCCCCAAAAATTCTCTTACAATAATAATGTATAGAACCATTTTTGAAAGGCTCTAAATAATGATTCCATGAATAGGTATTATTAAAAAAATTTGAACAGGCTTTCATCATGGAATTATTCCACATTAAAATATTTTCTTCTTCTGCCAGTCTTTATAAAATCCAAAAATAATTATTTAATGGTGATCCTCCATCTTATAATAACTTAAGAGTGTTCATGTTTACTACTTATACATATATTAAAACTGATAATATTGAACATTGAGTTCTTAAATACATATTTGTAGTGTATCCCTAGGGAGGTAAGGATTAATTGATTTCGGTAGATAACCTTCTTTACCATAAATGTATTATAATTAGAGATGTAATATTCCATGAGTCCTCTCCAAAATCCAAAGCAACCATGTCTAATAGAAATTCTCTAGCACTATAATAGGATGTAGAAATCTACCCACTAGCCCCCCTTGGGGATGTTTTCCATCCTACTCATCCTCAACCTCATACCACTACCGAGGATAATTATAACGCTATTTTGGTTCACATTCTGAAATAGAACCCTATGATAATAATAGGGACTATAAATTGACCTGAGATAGATTACAGAGAGTTCCTAGACCTCCTAAATAGTTCAAAAAATATTATATGAAATCATATTATTTTCAGGTAAACTAGGATCTAGCTGAGTATGATCCTAAAAAATAGGCAATACCTAGTTGAAAATGACTCAAAATAGAGGGGTCATTTCTAGGGATTACTAAATTAATTCCGTAAGAAACAAATCACACTTTTTCAACTATAAATAAACCACCCAATGCTAAAATTATTGGTTTCAAGTTTATTTATGAAATGAAGGATGATAATAAATTTTTAAATAATATAAAATTCAATGATAGTCATTTATTTAAGGGATTTATTCAATGTTACGTAATTTTCTACTATGAAATATTTACTTGGTTGTTAGGAATTCTTTAATTAAGTTATTACTTTAATTTTCTTCCTATAGTGACCTACATTTCGAAAAATGTGATCTTAAAATTGCCATTCGTCCATTATTGTTAAATTAATTCCTTTACATGATACCTCTTAATGGTTACTCAAAAGAATTAAAATTAAATCATGATTTTCTTTTTAAATAAATCCATATATAGTTTCAAAAATCTGTCAAGGAAATGGTAAAAGAAATTTGATTTCTTTATTCTGGATAAAAAATTTAAAATGATACCATATTATTCTTGTGTACAATTCAAGTCAATTAAAAATTTAATCTTTATTTTCTACTATATATTGATGATATTCAGTTTATTTGAAAAAAAATGATTCTCATTACAACTATAAAATTTCAGTCAAATTGAATGTTTGAAATTAATATCCTAGGTGTAGCTAGGAAAATTCTATGTATTGAAATAATAAAGGATGTACGTAATAAACTTCTTTACTTATCTCATAATGTTTAAATATTTAACATCCTCAATAAATAATTTCCTGAATCACTCAATCCTATTTATATACCTTTTTGAAAATATGTTAAATTTTCATTGAAAGAAGGTCGTAATATTGAAGATGATATTCATTTTATGTACAAAATAAATTCTTCTAATGTTATTGGTAGAATCGTGTATTACATGATCTACACTATGACCGGCATATAATTTTTAATTTGATCCCTGGTCAGGTTTATAGGCACTCCTTGTAATCTAAAATTTCATTCCAAAAAATATATTCTTCGATATTTTTCTTATTGTTCTAATATTTCATTGTATTATGGTATTACTGTGGATAATAATGAAATTATAGTTGAATATGTAGATACTGAATATGTGGGAAATATTATAACATATTAATCCTTAATTGTTTATTTTTCCAATGATTATGGTGGTCCGATTTTTTAGAAGATTAATATGTCGTATATTTCTTCTCTTTCAACCATGTTACCTGATAATAAAATTTTGATTTAAGCTGTCAAAGAGGTATTATGGATTAACATATTTTCATATTAAATCAGTATTTATAATTCTACTGTTAATATTTATTATTATGGTTAATATTCTCTTCATTTATCAAAACATTTAGTATTTCATGGTAAATCCAAACACATTGACATTAGGATATCCTTTACTAGAGATATTTTATAATTCGTAACTTTATGTTTCTACAAGATAAACATTGATAATAACCCAGATGGGAGTTTTTAAAAAGCTTTGGTGTTGTCAAAATTCAATTATTGTTTATGTAGGATGAATTTGGTTCGATTTATATAAACATAGGTGAAATAACGTCAATAAATTCAATTAAAAATGATTGGGATTTGTGAATTGTGGTATTATTTTTTTTCATGTTGAGATGCCATTTTATATATTCTTCCTTTTGAATTGTTGGTAACAATTTAGGAAAAACTAGGTTTTATTTTATTATTTCATTTTCTAATATGATGGGATTATTAATGTACTGGACCAGTTTTTTATTGTGTGTGCATGATCTGTTGGTTTTTTCGCTCGACCATCTTGGCTCCTCTCTTATCTTTTCTTTGATAGCTACAATTAATATTCGGGTGGTTTTTACATCTAGTTATGGATCGTCTTTCTGTCTATTTTTCAGATTCTATCAATTTGTCCCTTCAATTTGAGTATGCCAGTTGGAATTCTTTTCAAAATGGATTTTTTGATCGCTCTGATTGGTTTTTCTTATGATAACTATGGATTGTGTTATGGGTAATTAATCACTCGTGGTTCTTTTGTTGCATCAATATTCTCTCATTTTCTTGTTTCCCTCCTCCTGGATTTGGTACCCTTTTTTCCCTAGTGAAACACTAGCTCGCCATCACCAGATTGATTCATCTGAGTTTGAGTTTCAATGTTTTTACCCCTCAACTAAATCATGTGGAATGTTTATAGTAGTGAAAATGTACCTCCCATAAAGAGTGATTTATGTCCATATGATTGACTAAACCATAATCCCATAAGGAGTCCTCAGATCTAGGTTCCCCTTGCATCTCAAATTGAGCACCAAGAGTTCCGAACTGTGGGAGTGCTACCCACTCTAGCATTATAAGTGTTGGAGTTTTTAATTCTTTTAGTTTAAATGTTGTAAATCCTGAAATACTTTTGTTTGTAGGATTTTATTTCTATATTTTGTCCTCTACAACATTATTTTCTTGTGAATTTATAAAAAGAATGTACGAGGGTTGTATTCTTTTCCTACACATAGGTCCCAAAGGGACTAAAGCACATAAATTTGGGGTTCGTTAAAACATTTGTTATTACATTCATCTTATATTTTCAATTTATAAATGATTCAATGTTTTTGTAAAAAAATCCATTTATGGTCCTTTGGGATTTAGGGTTCTATTATAGGTAATTCTCTCTTACCATTCACATAGAATGGTAACTAAAATTCCTATTCATTGATTATCTACAGATTTAATGAGAGTTGAATAATTTAATGAGGGTGATCCCTTTCCTATCATGTGATAGATACACACTAATATATATATATATATATATATACATATGATTTTATAAATATAGAGTATATATATAATTACACGCATTTGATGCATGTATTATTATGAATTTACTAAATATATGTGAAAACAAATAAATATATATTTTATATATATATATATATATATTTCTCTCAAATAGTTTGATTATCAGATTCAATCCATTATGAATGGATTAATTGGTTTGACTTATCATTGAATAAGATTCAATAAAATATAGAAATAAATTTTATGGATATGTTAATATGGATGACAAAATTTCATTTAATGAAACACATCATGCATTGATATATAATTGGATGTGATCCATATTCTTTTAATAAAAAAATTATGATCAATCCTCTCAATTGTCTATTCATCAGACATTGTAGTTCTTTGTCAAGGATGAAGGTGCTGACACCCTTTCATCAGCCATGTATCATCATGATACGATCACAGATACATTTCCTAGTGTACCCCCTTAATGGAGGTTGATTTTTATCACTACTATGTGATATTTCTCATGAAGTATCATTTTTTGTTGAAGCATATAGTTGTCATTGATTATTTTTAGGCACGTTGATTTCATAGTTTTATTTAGGCATTGATTCTCGATGATATATTTTCTTATGTTTTTGTTGTATTCCACATCATATGGTCATTGATGATCATATAGAACTCATAATGATGATCTACTTAGTGTTTATATGGAAAACATTATGAATATTGTGAGACATAAATACAAAATGGATTTATCTATTAAATTTTCTTGGTTAATCATTATCATTTGAATTGGTTAAATAAAATTATTTTTCTAATTTACAAATAAAGGTGGTATGATATTATGATATATTTATTTTTTATTAGTTTTCTTCTATTATTATTTCATTAAAATATTATTTTACATTGTTTAAATTTATATATGAAATTTTATTGAACATGTAGTTTTTTATATAATAATTTAGATGACGGGTCTTTTCACAGAACATGGTTATTCTATTAGGTTATTTTTAATCCAATATTTGTTTTGTATAGGATTTAATGGTGTTATATGTAAGGGAAACAACACATCTATTGTTATAAATTATTTTTGGGTCCCTCTATCTTAACAGTTAAGACCGTGGATTATAGTTATAGTGGGACAGAATGTGCACACCCGTTACATATAGATAAATTGGGTATTTTGATACATATAATCTATACACATTTTCACTTTTTTTAGAGGGATATATTTAAAGGTAATATGTCTTTTTTTAAAATTCATCTAAACAGTTTTTCAATTTTTTTATTAAGGATCAAACTAATATAGACTATAAACATGACCCAAAAATGATGGGGAGAGAGAAATGATTGATAAGAACCATGGAGGTTAAATAAATCCCTTTAACTCAAGATGGGAGAATGATTAGGTTCTGCTAGAATGCTCAGCCTTGGTTCACTAAACCATGGGTTCTGATATTTTTTATGATATCTTCAAAAGAACCAACCACTGAAGAATGAAACACCACATTTAGTAAATAGAGATCTTTGTTGTAAATTCCCAACTATTCAACATGAATGATAATAATGTATTGGAAGGATTTATGAAAATGAAAGAACACAAGAAATGTTTTCCACACCACTATGTGGGATTATTTTATATAGGTATTTTCATCTCATTATATATACACACACAGTGACCCAAAATCTGGGAATATTTATAATTAAATTATAACCACATGGGAACATTAATTAGGTCAAACATTATTGGTCCATAAATGGGGGAGATGAATGTGTGGTGGGGGTAACAATTAAATTGATCCCCATTATTGAGATTATTCAATAATCAACCCCTAATTTTTTTGTTCACTGGATTTCAACGGTGCTAATTTTTTTACACAAATCATAAAACAGGGAAATACCATGTGACTTCTTAAGAATATCATGCAGCTTCTCCTTGGTAGAAGTGTTCTCGAGAATGATTTTTCCCTCCTCAATGCACTCACAAATGATATGGAACCAGTTATCAATGTGACTACTACGATCATGTATAATAGGGTTATTATTTGATTCAATGGTGGACATGTTTTCTACTTTGAGAAATGGGACACTAAAATCTATGTTGATAGATTATCCTAATATTCGATCCATCCTGATGCATTAGCATGCCTTGGACATTATGGAAATGTACTCTATTTCCATGGAGACACCACAATCAAATTTTTCTTCTTTGATTATTTTGATATGGTTTTTTCTACAGGGGATAATAAAATGCCCTATGTTTCTCTTGAAGTAATCAATGTAACATTTCATGTCGCTATCTATAATTCCAAATATTATTGACTAAAAATTTACCTTTATTTCATAACGTAACGAATAATTTTTTATCATTGAAATTTAGTACAACTGGTGCTTGAATATGTCTAAATGACCCTCATGTGGTGCCACCAAAAAATTGATTACATAGTCTACCTTGTAGGTAATTTTTTTGCATATACACTATGTACATGATGTTGTTTTTTATTCTTCGATAATGAGTGGCGTTGATTAATCAGAATTTTCACAAAATTCATAGCTTCAGGTGGACCTCCATTAGTACATGATAGGGGTTTCACTATATAATATTCCTCTTCAATAATATCTTATCCATTATTCTTCATCCACTACAGAAATTCAGGATTTTCTGGATCATTAGGTGAACAATAAGATTTATTACCCTACATATCAAGAGAATATCCCTTAATATTGTTCATCATATCTTAGACAATATACATCCCAGAACAACAAGGTTATCCTATCCAATTATTTCCCTCAGAGGCTTTCCAAACCTATTAATCTGCTCCATTGGTAGTAGAATTCAATTTTCACTCCACACACAAGATCCAACTATTCTTTCAATTCATGAACTCAATTTTTTTGCATTATTTTTCTATAGAGTTCCCAATATAATTGAAATTTATATAAAAATTCATAATTTCTCATATTAAATGCATAATTTTAACCAATAATTAATGATATATAAAATAATTGAATAAATAAGAACTACATAAAGGTTAATTTGCATAAGGATTCTTGTGAGACTCCCATACCTATAATGCTCCATTTACTTATAAATTTTATGTGGCATTTCAATAGCTAATGAACCATTCTATTGGACATGATGGTGCCAAAAAATCAAACTACGACCATGAATATAGATCCAAACTTGTGTTATAGATCTCTGAACGATGTCTGAGTTTAATAAGGTCTCTTAGTATTGAATGTGAAGGAAGTCTATATTGTGGTCCCACAACCCAGGCCCAAAGCATTGAGTTTAAGACCACCTCAATCAAAAAAAACATTGCATAAAACCATATTGATTGAGGTGATTCAACACCCATCGAAACCCCAAAATGCGGTAATAATATTTTATATGTCCTTAGGATTCTATATTTACCTTCTACTGGATGAATCATGAGAATTATGGTCAAGTATTTGTACACTTGGATGTGTCTTCAAAGGAGACAATGGTCATTATCTAATACTACACATGTTCCAGTTTTTGTCATTCTTTTTGAATGGTTCGAGTCATTTTTTAAATTGATGAACAAAGTGGGGGATTTGAATGATGTATTCATGAAATCAGTTGAATGTCCCTAAATCATGATAGATTTAGTGGGTTCAAACACCTTCACTGAATTAACGAAAGCATCCATCAGAATTAAATAACACCTCAAATCGATAGCCATCCTGATTCTCAATTATTTGTTAGAGCAAGAATCTCTCATCAGGCATGCATCATCCATCAATATAATAATAAAAATATATTTGTAATTATATACAAATATTTTTAAATATATTGGTTTATACTTATAATTATACAGAGATAAATATATATATATCAATAATTGTTAAATTATAATAACTATATTTATTATAATTTTATATTTATATATATTTATATATTTATAAATACATAAAATATTATATATATATATATATAAGTATTTATAAATATATTTATTTATGATTATAATTATAATGATACGTATGTTTATATTATTAAAAATTTATACTGTTTATGTTTATAATATTTATATTTATAAGAATATATATAATTGTACAGATTTATTTATAATTACAGACAAATATTTAAAAATATATTTATTTTTAATTATAGTTATAAATAAATATATACATACATATTTGAATATAATTATAAATTTATAATAAATAAATTTAACTTATAAATAAATTCATTATATTTATAATTATATATATTTAAATAATATATATATTTATTATATTTACAATAATATATATATAATTATATAAATATCTACACATATATACATATATATAAAAATAAAAAAATGTCATAAATGGAGTGAACCATGGATTAAATCTCATAGTACTGGAAAATTTATTACTAAAAGGAAAGTACATAAGCATAGAACATAATGGGATGTAGAGTTAAAAAGTGGAACAAAACACCAATAAAAACATTATTCAACAATCACCTTCTATTATGTCGATCTTTCCTTCCTTGGGAGCCACTAAGACCTATCAGGTGTCTGCCTCTCGTCCACTACATTGGAGTCTTCCCTGTGTCCTCTGGTTCATCCATACCTAAGGATTCATCTTCCTCATCTTGATTCTCAATATCTTGAAATCTAGTGAAATCATATTTTAATATCACGACAGATCCATGTTTATTTGAGGCATTATCCTTCAAATTATTAATACTCAATTCCAAAACAGTGTCGATGCCTGATGATTATCCTTCAACATGAAATGATCCTTGAGAATTTCCAAATTACTGACATATAACATCTATAAAATTAAATATATTTATTATTTAATGCACACTAAGTGAGTAATATCTTGCCATTTATTGAGCGTAGATCAAGGGATATTTACCTCTAGTTAGTTTCCTCTCAATACAAAGTTGGTTATGGACTTCAACTTGAGCATTCATCTCTTGAGGATATTATTCAAGATCATCCTCAGTGCGACTAATTTTAGTGCTCCCAAAAATAACATCATTAAATGAGGCCTCATGGGTGGATTTTCATAGTGAAAATATATGTATAAAACTGCTAAATAAAAACATAAGAAATTCGAGTGAACAGAGAAGGAAAAATGTCCATGGATATATATATTCTTTTTGGACTTTTTCCTGAATGTCTATGATAGCAGACTGCAACTCTATGGGCTTCGAAACAACCATCTTCCCCTTGTGTCATAATATTGAAGAACCTCATTGGAAATAAATCCAATTTAGATATGTTTCGCATGCAACTCCTTCTCCACATTTGAGGAACCATGATCTTTTTCCCATGGAAAGGTTGTGGGAGAGTTGCCACCTTATTCATCCAGATAACCTTCAAATTTATACAATTTGATACATCATTCCCCAAAAACATTCATAAAGCACAAAATTATAATATGGTATCATACTCAAATAAAACATCTATTTTCTCATCATTGGAAACCAATGTTGAAGAATCGGGTAGAGTGTTTAGCATATTAGAAACCACCAAGAATCTGAGGAATTATCCAAATTTTCCTTCCATATTGATTACATCCATCTTCATAGGGGCCAAAAATATAGGAAACAAAATGATTCATAATTAATGGGTTCCAATGAACCCATCTAAGACCATGAATTATAACCTAAATTTGATTATTTGAGTGTCTCTACTATTAGGTGTTGAAATTTGACTCCCTAGAAGATTGTAGAAAAATAAATGGATTATGTTGGTAGAACCAAGTGCTCCACCCCTTCGGCTTCTCAGTTATATATGAAAATGTAATATGGAAGTAGTCTCTACGAGTGGGGAATAACATCAAATTTATGATACCCCAAATCATTGAAATCTTGATCTTTAACTCCCCAATGTTCATTAGTTTCTCTCCCTTAGAAAAGTTTGTTCACCCCAAAAGAGAGAACATGTAGGCTTGAAGACCTTATTTGAGTTCCACCAGATTGGAAATGACTGTGAATCTCCCAAAATTATATTTATAAATACAAGAATATCGATCATCATGAAATAATTTACCAAAATCATGAGATGTACATTTACAAAGGGCTTTGATGAATGAAGACCCTACATATAATTTTATTTTCAACCATAACAGACTAATGTGGTCGTTACATTCAAGTTCTCATGGTTTTAAAGCCCCACCACAGCTCTCCCTCCCTCACTGTCAATATCCCTCTCTTTATCTACCAATCATTTATTTTACTCTCCCTCACTATTAGTTTCATTACTACAAATCATCTCCATTATGATCTCTCCCTTCTAACATCACCATCACACCCATTTTCCACAACTATTAATAACTTCACCCACCATCTTAGTTCACCCTACATGACCCCTTGAACCCCATTATGCTTGCGTTTTATCATTTACAATAATCATTCTCTTTTCCTCTTTCATTTCTACTTCCCCTCCCTCTTACCACCAAATGATTCCACACTCCCTCTCCATTGTGAGATCTCTATCACTCTCTCTCAGACAGATTGACATCTTATTTTAATGGTTTTCACTTTTTTTATGTTTCTAATTTTCCCAAGGGATATAAAGGTTGTTTTACCTCACTCACAATCATTTTGAAGGAGTGTGAATCTTTTTGTGACTGATACTTGTCACACATGACATTTCTCCACTGATAATTATGACCCCCTTGAATTTGACCACTCATTATAAAACATTGTTTGGAACATGTGGGGCATTGTATGTTTTTAATATATAATTATACGTTTTTTAATTAAAATTACATAGATAAATAATTTAAATTTTGTACATAAAATTAATTTTACATATTACATATTAATAATTTAATAATATTAGTCTTTATGAGAAAATAAGTTAATAATATAAAATTTATGTCTATACATTATTTTGCATAGGTATTTATAATGTATAAAATAATCATATTAACCTGTAAATACTTTTAAAAGATATTATAAAATTTAAAATCTATTTTAATATATTCTAATATCAAAATTATTTGTCTGAAAATATTTTTTAATATATCTTTTAAATTTTCATTATTAATTAAATGAAACTATTAAAAATACTAAATAATAATAGTGTATTTATTGTTACATGTTAAATAAAATTATTAATTAAAATATAGATATTAATTCTCATAATAACACAACACAAAATTATTAATGAATATATATAAGATAATTTTAAAATAAAAAATGTACATAATGTTAATTTTATAATTTAAAATTTACATATTATTTATTAAAGTTAATAAATGTTATAGTGTGTTTCAAAAGAATTTATAATAACAATAAAAAAGTAATTAAATTAAATATTTGTAAATTATTTGAAAATTAATGTATTTATAAACAATTAAATATCATTATATATTATTACATATGAATACAAATATATCGGTAAATAGATATATATATTTTTATATACATATTGGTTGAGGATTATACTTATATCTAGAAAAGGATAAAAAATGGTTTTATCCATAGATTGATGTCCAATATGTATGCCTGATTAGTATATAAAATTATTATATAAAATAATCTTTGAAGTGGTAACAAAAATAATTAAAAATCACATTATAATAAATGAAATTTTGTAATAAAAAGGGGAAAGATAGTAAATAATTTTTTATTCAAGTAGCTTACATTATTATTAAAATATAGCCTTTTATAGGTTCTAGGATCATATTTTTTTGTACTTATGTTTTTTTTAAATGTTAATATCAGAAGATCAAATAGTATGGATATGAATAAAAAATTGATCGGTTTCAATTGTAGGAAAAAATATTATGAGGATGGGGTGAAATGGTTCATCAAATTTTCAAAAGATCAGGTATATATCTGACCCTTCTCAAATCCATTTTCCTTGTTTTTGATGTTATTATTGAAGAATAATTAGTCTAAATGAGTTGGATTAACACTTGATCTATCACCAAATAGGTCGACGTTATAAACATTAGACTATACACCATAAAAAACTAAATGTTTCTAGTGACTTAGATAAGACTAGGTTTTATGGATCATCTAATATGATTAAAGTGTGGATAATGATAAAAACCATATCAAGGATATGATCAAAGATGTAAATTAGGTTGAGAAATTATTGAAGAAATTATAATTATTGATTAATATTAACTTCATTGTAGTCTAAAATTGTTTGATATGTCAATGTGTTGAACAAAAATCCATTATATGCTAGTTGTAATAAATTTAAAACATTGTCATTCATACTAAAGATGTATAATTTAAAATATTGAAATAGTTGGATTGATGCCAGTTTTTTTGAACCCTGTTATCTCTTGAATTATATTCTCCTATAAGATAATGATCATTTTGATGGAAATATGATGAAAAAATGCTATATTCAATGGATTTGATCTTTAAAAAATACACCTCTGTTCAAAAGAGTGTATAATGATTCGTTAGGGCCATAAATCCCTTAAAATTTCTATATGTGTGGATTTTCTCGATACAAGAAAGTTGAAAGTGGTATTATTAATGTGATATTGTACTTTTAAATAATCACATGGTTTTAGTGACTATATGGAAGTGAGGATACAACAAGAGAATTTATATTAAATTAAAATACAAGTAATAATGATAGTAAACATCGCAACCAGACAGAATGTCATCTGTGTAAGAGAATTGATCAAAATTATCATGAATTTCGAAATGATATTAGAACCATTCTTCTTATTATATATATAGTTGGAGTGGAGCCTTTTGGTTTTGAAACCATCACTCATAGTATACGGCTTGTTATGTTGGTAAGTTATATCATTCAACAAAGGTTATACATGGAGTAAAATTACATTATGTTATCTATTTTTATATCATGTATAAAATAACAAAGTAATGATATTAATTTTTATTTGGATCCTTTGAAAAAATATTTGAAATTATTGGAAGATTTTGGTATTTCATTGTATCATTCATAAAAAAAATGAATATTTCACATTGAGAGCCATGCTGTATCGAATGATAATGTAGGATCAAAATGATGATGTAGATGCTCAATATACAAGAGGGGGGTGAATTTTATACTTTAAAAATTCCTTTGGAACCTTTAAAGTTAGTTACGATTAACTATGTTTTCCTTAAGAAAAGGAAAGGACTATGTTTTACAAAGTTAAACTATGAAAATTCACAACACCTCTAACACCGAATGCAAACTTGGAATGAGATTCTGAAAGTGGGTTCCAGAAATATGGTTCCGGAAATTGAAACATAACAAGAGTTATAATATGAGATTCTATCTTAAAGCGTATAGAATCTAAATGAATCAGAATAAAAGTAAGGAAGTATAAGAAAGTTATACTTTCCTTAAGATACAAAATGCAGCGGAAATAAAAACAAGTATTCAAACTACAAGTAACAAGATATAAGTCTTTTAACCCAAAGAGAAGGGTATCCAAAAACCTTGGATAAAGGTCCCTTGATTTATACTTTCAGGCAAGTCTGTCTTACCCACACCAGGGTAAGCCCTCGATACTAAGATCAGAGTCTCTGTCGTGGTATCCCCGCAAGCCCTCACCTTCAAGGTAGTTGGTAGCCTCTGTCTTCCTCAGCAAGGAAGCCCTCGAACTTCAAGGTAGTCGGAACCTCTGTCTTCCTATGTCCGGAAGTCCTCGAATGTAATCACCAACATTCGGAGTCGCATGAAGCTTTGAGAGTTAATAAGATCCTCTCTCTCTCTAGAAATCACTTCAAGCATGTAATCACATGAGTCAAAGATCTGTCATCCTTTCAGCCCTGAGCTCTTTCAAATGAGCTCATATTTAAAGGTAAGGTCGGCTCCTTCTCCAACTGTCATATTTTCCTTAAAGATTGGAGGGACCTGTACACATGTCACTTAGACAACAGTTAGTTTATAACAAAATAGATGACATGATTTCATAACAAAACAAGTGTAATAGAATGTACGACATCGTTACAATTCTAACTCAAAAGTTCGGAATGAAAGCTTCGGAGTGAAGATTCGGAGTGTAATGGAAATAATAAAGAGTGGACATATTAAAGAAATGTAAGCAGAATAAATGTTCGTAGTCTAACCAAAATATTTTTCGGAGTCTAAATTAATTCAGAGTGTATAAAACAATGATAATCATATTCTGTTTGATAGGAGAATTCGAAATGAGAATTCGGAATGAGAATTCATCATTATAATTTGTAATGAGAATTCGTCATCAGAATTCGGAATGAGAATTCATCATTAGAATTCGTAATGAGAATTCATCATAAGAATTCGTAATGAGAATTCATCATTAGAATTCATAATGAGAATTCGTCATCAGAATTCGTAATGAGAATTCATCATAAGAATTCGTAATGAGAATTCATCATGTGAATTCGTAATGAGAATTCATCATTAGTATTCGTAATGAGAATTCGTCATTAGAATTCGTAATGAGAATTCGTCATCGAACTTCATAAGAATTCATTATCCTGAATCTGGAGTAGAAATCAATCAGAGTTCGTATCTGGAATTCAGAATGAAATTTTATCACAGTTCTCATTCTGGATTTAGGAGTGAATCTTTATTACAGTTCTTGTCCAGAATTCGGATCCTAAAACATAATACTTCATATCAAAGTTTCAAGTAATTCCGAGAAGATATAATTAAATCCGAATCTCATAAATAAGAAAAATATGTATGAAAATATTATAAGAATAATTTTTCATACAAAAGCGATTTTCCTTATAAAATAAATTTTCCTTATAAAAGAAATTTTCCTTAAAAAAGCAATTTTCCTTATAAAAGCAATTTTCCTTAAGAAAGAAATTTTCCTTATGAAAGAAATTTTCCTTAAGTAAGGAATTTGTGATTTTCAAAATAAGAAGGAATGGAAAAGTCATAAAGAAAACCTTATTGACTCAACAATCTCCCCCTTTTTGGAAAGCACAAATATCCTTACGAAAAAGAAATTCTAGGAAGAAATAAAAATATCAAGGCTTATCTCCCTTGGCTTTAAGGAAATTGATGAATACGACTAACTCCCCCTTAGGCTTTGAAACACTGAGGATCGTATTCTAGATTTCTGGAGTGACATTTCATTACGAAAAATAAAGTCTTATTTGATGAAAAAACTCCCCCTTAGATAAACGTTCTTCTTTTTCTTATGGATCTTTTCCTTCTCCCCTTTAGATAAAATTTCTTCTTTTTCTTAAGGATCTTTTCCTTCTCCCCCTTTGTGATTTTCAAAATGAAATCGTGGGAATGGGAAAAAATAACAAAGTACCTGAAACATTAGTAGCAAAAGGAACGACAAGCACAAATTTCACTAAGTTTGAAATATCAGGAACAAGGAAAATTAGATACAACAAAAAGATCGGATTTAGTTATTTCGGATCTATTTCCTTCGACATGAGCCCCTTAAGAATAGTCTTGATCTTCTTCAGGTCTTTATGATCTTCTTCAGCTTGTTTATCTAAGACCACTATTCTTGCATTTTGAGCTTCAATTCTTTCTTCCTGGGATTGAAGTTTTTCTTCCTGAGCTTTGATCATTTCTTCCTGAGCCTTCATATTCTCTTCAAACTCAATCCGATGATCTCTTTCAAATTTCCAGTTCTGAGAAACTGAATATAACTTCCCATTCAGATCTCTGACTTGTTGAATCTGGAAGTTCTTTTCATCTGTCAGCTTCTCTTCAAAGGATGAAGTCAGGTCATTTATCTTCTTGTCCTCAATCTCAAAGGCATCCTTGACATTGTATTGAAACTCATCAAATAACCTCATCTCTTCAACACTCTTCTTTGACCAGTTTGTCATCTTCTTGCAAGATTTTCTATGAGCTTCGTAGCCAACAAAGAAGGTTTTGAACTGAGACTCAATCTCAACGCACTTGTCCATAACCATAGATACGGAGTCAGTTTTCTGATTCAAATCATGTTGGAGCATCTGACATCTTGAATTAATACTAGAGAATGTCGGAAGGGATCCCAACAACTTCTTTAAAAACGGGACAACAAAGTCATGCCCCACAGAGGATGACTCCGAATCTGAAACTTTTCATGGAGAAATTTCTTCTTCAACAAGGTCAAGCTTTCTCTTTGAAGAACTACCAACTTCCTTCCTCTTCCTCACTTCCGAGCTCAGTGTATCAGAAAGAATTTTCTTTCCCTTGTCTTTTTCCATAATTGAATCCTGTTCCGGAGTTCTCTTCTCACTATCAGAAACTTGAACAACATTATCTTCCTCATCAACAACTTCTTAAACACGAACCCCAACATTTTCCTTCTGATCAATATCAAGTAAAAGATGTTCTTCTTCTCCATGATAAGTAACTTTTTCTACAAATTTTTCTTCTTCCATTGCTGGAGTAACAAGCTTCGATGATTTAGCTTCTGAAGTTCAGAGTGATAAGTGTTCCTAAGGTGTCCCCTTGTAATCATCTACTTGTTTCAGCACATCTCCGGTTTCACCACTTCCTTCAGCACCATCATCTTCTTGTTCCACTTGCTCAACATGATCTACTTCCTCAGTATTCTTAGCAACAGCTTCTTCCGGAGCAATGAAATTTCTTCCTGGAGTCTCATGTAGTGATTCCAAGGAGAAAGATCTCGGAACATGAATTGCTGCTGAACCCATATCATTGAATTTCAACAAAGTCTGAGCTTCCTCAGCCTCAGACATCTTCTTCTTGAGCTTTTTTTCCTTTACATGTTTTTCAAGCTTATCAGCAGTTCTCTCCTTCAAGGCCTAAGCCTTCGTAGGCTCCAATCGGAACTACGGATCCCCTTCTATCCTTTTCTCTTTATCTTCTCTCCACTTGGCAACAACTTCATCAGGATAGGCTTTCTTCTTCATTGGTTTTGGAGGTGTGGAATGGACTTCCTTAGTCTTAGGATTACCTTCTTCTATTTCCACTTATTTCATCTTTCTCTTCTTTACTGTCTTAGAGGATTCCAGAACAACATCTTTCGGAACTGCTTCTCCTTGAGCAGGTAAATCAATAAACTGTCCAGACTCCTTGTCAAAAGATACAAGCATTCTCTTAAGAGTACCATCGCTCACCAGCATAATCTTGCAGACTCTTGGCTTAGATTTGCAAGCATCCTTGAAAGACTCTAGGCACTGAACTATTAACTTCGAGAGAATTGTTGGATAGATGATAATCTGAGCTCTCAGATTTCCTTTTTTCAAATTCTGAAGAGTGATTAGAATGTGCTTCATCAAGTTAAACTTCCTCAGATTTATCAGAAAATATAGGATGTACATCTCACTATTCTTCAAGCTATCTTTTTCACCGTTCCTTGGTATGATAAGCCCTTGTACCCACAACTATAGAATCCGGAAATTTGTGGATAGACTTGAAATCTTCGGAGCCTTGTCATCAGCCAGTCCGAGAGTTTCTAAAGCTTTTTCCTTGTCGAAACTACCTTTAGATTCCGGAAATACATGAGAAACAAACTCAGCTTCACCTTCATTCTTTAGGCCTACCAAGCTGGCTGCCTTGGCATATGAAAGTTTATAAGTCTTTCCCTAAGACTTAAAAGACAATTTGTCCTTACCATCTTCCTGAAGAAAAGAAACTGTCACCTAGAATTCAACAAGTAAGTATGAATACACTTCATCTTGGTTCCCGAGTTTTGACACCGCAACATCTTCCCAACCATTAATCTTGATATTATTATAAATAATAGAATCATACTTGTTGAAGAAATCCGGATGAACCAGCCTCTCTCTATAAACTAACCACTTCGAGATCGGCTTAGATGAAGACATATCTTGAGAAGCTACTTCCACAGACATTCGGATTTTATGTTCTCTGAGTAGTTCGGAACGGAGACAACTGAAGTTCGGAACGACTTTAAAAATAGAGAGGTAGAGATTCGGGACGCAAGAGCTTTAAAATGATGTGGGACGAGTAATTGGGTCCCCATTATATAGGCAACGAGATGACGGTTCACCTTCCACGATTAATCTAATGGTTGGGAGAAACTGAGATCAGATCTGACGGTTCAAAACTTGAATCCGATCTTTTTGAGGTTTTTATTAAAACAAGGAATTAAGAAAACTATAATCCAAAAACATAATACAAGAAAATGGCAGCAAGTAAAATATGACTACGAAAACTTGAGTAAGGTAATCATACCTTTCAGATTAGCTTAGGAGGATTATTCAAAATGGGTAATATAAAAATGTCTACGAAAAAAACTTTATTATCAGAATACAGAGTTCGCAAAAGCTTCACTATGGAAAATAAACATAGTATGAAAAACTCATTACGGAACACTCATTACGAAAAAAAACTTAGTAAGGAAAAACTTAGTATGAGAAATTCATTATGAAATTTTGAAAATGAAAAACTTTTTATGGAAGATTTAGTACGAATGTTCCATTATGAAAATACCAGTACGAAATTTTCTATTCCGGATGTTTTCCATTACAAACACATTCAATCCAGAAGTATTTTGTACGAAAATGTCCATTCTAGAAAATTGTACTTCCGGAAATTCCATTCCGAAAATCATCATTCCGAAACATTTGAAAACAAAATTTTGAAAAAAAAACATTGTTAAACTAACAAACAAATGTACTCTCCCTCTGAAAAGGAGTTTATTTCTGTATGGAGACTTTTTCAGCAGAAAGTTACTTAAGGAAAATTACCTTACGATTATCATCCCTAACTTCTGTTTGATATAGTCAAATCTATCATAAGGCAGAGATTTTGTGAAAATATCAGCAAGTTGATCTTGTGTTCCGATAAACTGAAGAATAATATCTCCTTTGAGTGTGTGATCCCTAAGAAAGTGATGCCTAATATCTATGTGTTTTGGACAGGAGTGATGTGAAGGGTTCTTACTAAGGGCAATGGAACTTGTGTTATCACACAAAATTTGAGTTTTGGTAAAACTCAAACCATAGTCTGTGAGTTTGTGTTGCATCCACAACACTTGAGCACAAAAACTTCCAGCTGCTACATATTCAGCTTCAACAGTGGAGAGTGTTACAGAATGTTGCTTCTTGCAGGACCAAGGAACTAAAGAATCTCCTAAGAAGTTACAAGTTCCGGATGTACTTTTTCAATCCATTCTACATCCACCGAAGTCCGCATCAGAAAAGCTTTTAAGAACAAAGTCATTTCCAGAAGTATAAAATAATCCTAGATCCATGGTTCCCTTAAGGTAGAGAAATTTTTTTTACTGCCATTAAGTGAGATTCCTTAGGATTGGATTGATATCTTGCACATAAGAATACTGAAAACATTAAGTCTGGTCGACTAGCTGTTAAGTATAGTAGGCTTCCTATCATAGCTCTAAAAGATGTTTGATCTACTGGTTTCCCAGCTTCATCAAAATCTAGAGAGTTTGAGGTACCAATGGGAGTACTTATACTCTTAGTGTTGTCATAACCATAATTTTTTAGAAGATCTTTAATATACATATGTTGAGATATGTAAGTTCCTTATGGTTTTTGAGAAATTTGAAAACCAAGGAAAAATTTTAACTCACCCATCATACTCATTTCAAACTCAGATTTCATTAGACTTGCAAAAAAGTCAGTCAAAGATTGCTTAGTTGAACCAAATATGATGTCATCAACATAAATTTGAAAAATCAAGACATTTTTCTTATCTTTATTTATAAAAAGGGTTGGATCTGCATTTCCCTTAACATAGTTATTTTGAAGCAAAAATATAGTGAGTCTATCATACCATGCTCATGGGGCTTGTTTAAGGCCATACAAAGCTTTGGTAAGTATAAAAACATGATCAGGATATTATGTATCTTCAAAACCAGGAGGTTGTTCAACAAAGACATCCTCTTGAACATAACCGTTAAGAAAAGAACATTTCACATCCATTTGGAAATGTTTGAAATTAAAGAGTGCTGAAAAGGCAAGTAGAATACGGATAGATTCATGTCTAGCTACTGGAGCATAGGTTTCTTCATAGTCTATTCCCTCTTGTATATTATAGCCTTTACCAACAAGTCTAGCTTTATTTCGTACTATGACTCCATTTTCATCACATTTATTTCTGAAAACCCATTTTACTCCAATAACAGATGTTTCCTTAGGTCTTTCAACCAAGGTCTAGACTTTGTTCCTTTCGAATTCATTTAGTTCATCTTTCATGGCTTTAATCCAATCATCATCACCTAAATCTTCATTAGTTTTTTAGGTTCTAATTGGGAAAGAAATGCTAGATGTTCTACTTCATTTCTTAAGGAACTTCTAGTCCTTATAGGTTTATTTACATCACCAATGATACTATCACTGGGATGATTCTTAAGAAACACCTGATTTGGGTTTTGTAAAACATGTTCATCAACATAGGGTAGAATGTCTTCTGGGGTAAATGTTTCAGAAGTATATTCTTGAACAATTTCCTTATCAGACAGTTCTTCTATCAAAGGTTGATAATCAGTTTTTGAAAACACATCCGAGGAAGAAGGTAGGGATGGTTTAAAAACAAAATGATCTGACTCATCAAATTTTACATGGACTGTTTCTTCAATAGTAAAAGTATTTTTATTAAAAACTCTATAAGCCTTAGAAGTTGTGGAATGTCCAAATAAAATCCCTTCATCGGATTTTGGTGCGAATTTATGTATGTTATCTTTAGTATTCAAAATAAATACTTTTCAACCAAAAACCTAGAAGTAGGATAGTCTAGGTTTTCTACCATTCCATAACTCATAAGGAGTTTTATTAAGAAAAGGTCTAATCAAAATTTGATTTATAGTATATCAAGCAGTACTTACAGCTTCAGCCCAGAAATGTCTAGCAATAGAATATTCACTCAACATGGTTCTAGTTATCTCTTGAAGAATTCTATTTATTCTTTCAACTACACCATTCTGTTGAGGAGTTCTAGGTGCTGAAAAATTGTGAGTAATACCTTTGTTACTACAATTAGTTTCAAAATCTGAATTTTGAAATTCTCCTCCACGATCACTATGAATAGTTTTCAATGGAAGGTTTTTCTCATTTTTAAATTGAGCTCTAAAACTTTTGAAATATGAAAAATCTTTAGACTTCATTGCTAGAAAATAGACCCAAGTAAATCTAGTGTAATCATCAACTAGAACAAACACATAGTATTTGCCTCCAATACTTCCAGTTTTTTTTTGGACCAAAAAGATCCATGTGAACTAACTGTAATGCATTGGTTGTTGAGACTTCACCAATTGATTTAAAACAAGATTTATGTTTCGTTCCAAATTGACAAGGATCACAAACATTAGAAGAATTAAATCTATGCTCCGGTAGATCCTTAACTAGTTTCTTCTTAGAGAGTTTACATAGGTTCCTAAGGTTACAGTGACCGAGTATTCTATTCCATAACCAGGAATGATCTTCTATTGCACTTAGGCAAGGTAAATCATGGATTCTAAGATCTTCTAAGTTTATGGTGAAAACATTCTCTTTCTTATTGGCTGAGAGAATAAATTCTTTCTTGGAATTGTGAACTAAAAACTTATCATTCCTAAAATTTACAAGGTAGCCTTCATCACATAACTGACTTATGCTAATATGGTTGTGCTTAAGACCTTTAACAAAAAGAACATTTGAAATCAAGGTTTTACCAAGAAGAACAATATTACCTATAACAACAATCTCTCCCTTAGCATTATCTCCGAAAGTTACCTTTCCTCCTTTCGTTTTGATAATCTTTTCAAAAAAACTATTGTTACCAGTCATATGCCGGTAACATCCACTATCCATGTACCATGTATTGTTGCTGGTACGTTCTTTATTTTCCTGAAATTAAGAAGAAAATTAGACTTTCAGAATCCAAACTTGTTTGGATCCGAGATTTCCAGATAATAAAATTTTTGTAACCCACATCTTTTTAGAAAAGTAAGCTTTGTGAAATCCTAAAGATTGTTTTTTGTTTGAGGAACAATCCTTTTCCCAGTGAACACCACATTGACACTTGGTGCAAAATGGGGCACTTTGAGGAACAAAATAATTGTTACTGAAAATAGGTTTTGCATGGGTATAACCAAATCCGGATTTATTTCTTAAAGGTTGTATTTGGGAATACATCTTATCAAAATTTTTCTTACCATGGGTAAAGTTTGATAAACACTTCTTTAAGGAAAAAATTTCGGACTTGAGTTTTACAACCAAGTTTTTATCCTCAAAATCATTAGTTTTTGAACTAGAGTTAGGCTCAAAAACATATTTCTTAGAAATTACTTTTTCTAAATCTTTAGAAAGTTTATTCTTCCCAGAACATTCTTCCTCAAGATTCTTTGAAATACATTCAAAATCAGCATTTTTGTTATTAAGATCTTTAGAAAGATCTGATATCTCTTTTGTAAGAATAGAATTCCTAGAGTTTTCCTTATCAAGTTTCTTTTTGAGTTTGGAATTATCAATCTCAAGAAGTTCACTAATCCTAGAGACTTCTTGATAAGTAGGTAAAGTATTTTTCTTCATCAGAATATGATTCTTCATCAGAAGAGTTATAATACTTACTATCATTAGAATTTAAAGAAACATTGGTCAATGATTCATCATTTCGTACCTTAGCCATGAAACAATGATTATTAATAGGTAATCTGGCTATAAGACCAAGATTCTTTTGTCCTAAAGATTCATAATCAGAAGATTCATCTAAAGATTCACCACCACTGGCACTCCAGGTGTCATTATCTTTCAAAACTCTCTTAGCTTTAGCTTTGTAATACCTCTTTCTATTCCTGTCTGAATGCCTTTCTTTTCTTTCTCTATTTTTGAGCATTGGGCAATCTGGTCTAATATGTCCAGCTCTCTTACATTCATAACAAGTAACTTCTCCATCTTTCTTATCTTTCCTGTCCCTTTTCTTATACTCGGATTGGAAGTTTCTCTGGCCAGCTATCTTGTTCATCCTTCGAGCAAGATTTTCTAGTTCATTTTCCGAGACTTCACTCTCACTAGATTCGGATTGGAAAATAACTTTCTTAGACTTGGATCTGGTTACTCTCTCAGGAGTCTTATCTTTCATCTGATTTGAAGTTGTTGTAAAAGCAACAATACCATTTCCATTCTTCTTCTTGATGTTGTCTGCATCTCTCTTCATTCTGGTTTCATATTGTAGAATAGTTCCAAAAAGCTCATCAAGAGAGATCTGAGTGACCTTCCTGTTCTCATCTATATCTTTTTTTTTTGGATTCCCACTCATTGGGAATAATATCAATTATTTTATCCACAAGAGCTTCATCATTTAAACCTTTCTCTCCCATAGACTGTAGACTATTGACTATAGTCATGAATCTCTGTTGAACATTACAGATTGGTTCACCATAAGGAAAATTGAAGCCATGATATTTAGCTCTAAGCATAGCTCTTCTAGTCTCAATCACTTTAGAAGTCCCAAAGTGTGTAACCTCTAACTTATTCCAGATACAGTTAGCTGCTTCACAAGAAGAAATTTGGCTATATATATTTCTAGTCATTGAACATAGTAGAGTATTGCGTACCTTATAATTGAGTTGATATTCCTTCTTTTCCGGGTTTGTAAAAGTTCTAACTTCCTTATCAGGAATTTTATAATCACCAGTAAGCATAACAAAATTATCTACTCCAATGTTGATAACAAAAGTATTCATGCGATCTCTCCAGTACTCATAGTCATTACCATCAAAGATTGGTGGTCTTGTAGGATTTAGATTTCAATTGAACCAACGTTAATTCCTTCCATACAAGAAACCTTCGACACACAAACTTGTTAGTAGCAAAAGATTCGTAATAACAAAGTTCGGATTGGAAATTATCGGAATAGAAATGTTCGAAATGAGAAAATGAGTAAGAAAAACTTATTCATAAGTATAAGTATTTCAGAGACCTCCTCTGATACCAATTGTAGGATCGAAATGATGATGTAGATGCTCAATATACAAGAGGGGGTGAATTTTATACTTTAAAAATTCCTTTGGAACCTTTAATGTTAGTTACTATTAACTATGTTTTCCTTAAGAAAAGGAAAGGACTATGTTTAACAAAGTTAAACTAAGCAAATTCACAACACCTCTAACACCAAATGCAAACTTGGAATGAGATTCAGAAAGTGGGTTCCGGAAATATGGTTCTAGAAATTGAAACTTAACTGGAGTTACAATATGAGATTCTATCTTAACGCGTATAGAATCTAAATGAATCAGAGTAATAGTAAGGAAGTATAAGAAAGATATACTTTCCTTAAGATACAAAATGCAGCGGAAATAAAAACAAGTAGTCAAACTACAAGTAACAAGATATAAGTCTTTTAACCCAAAGAGAAGGGTATCCAACAACCTTGGATAAAGGTCCATTGATTTATACATTCAAGAAAGTTTGTCTTACCCACACCAGGGTAAGCCCTCGATACTAAGATTGGAGTATTTTTCTTGCTATCCCCGCAAGCCCTCAACTTCAAGGTAGTTGGTAACCTCTGTCTTCCTCAGCAAGGAAGCCCTCGAACTTAAAGGTAGTCGGCACCTCTGTCTTCCTATCCCCGGAAGTCCTTGAATGTAATAACCAACATTCGGAGTCGCACGAAGCTTTGAGAGTTAATAAGAGTCTCTCTCTCTAGAAATCACTTCAAGCATGTAATCACATGAGTCGAAGATCTGTCAGCCTTTCAGCCGCGAGCTCTTTCAAATGAGCTCCTATTTATAGGTAAGGACGGCTCCTTCTCCAACGGTCATATTTTACTTAAATATCGGAGGGACCTATACATGTGTCACTTAGACAACGGTTAGTTTATAACAAATTAGACGACATTGTTTCATAACAAAACAAGTGTAACAGAATGTACGACATCGTTTTAATTCTAACTCAAAACTTCGGAATGAAAGCTTTGGAGTGAAGATTCGGAGTGTAATGGAAATAATAAAGAGTAGATAGATTACATAAATGTAAGCAGAATAAATGTTCGTAGTCTAACCAAAGTATTTTTCGGGGTCTGAATTAATTCAGAGTGTATGAAACAAAGATAATCATATTCTGTTTGATAGGAGAATTCGGAATGAGAATCTGGAATGATAATTCATCATTATAATTCGTAATGAGAATTCGTCATCAGAATTCGTAATGAGAATTCATCATTAGAATTTGTAATGAGAATTCATCATAAGAATTCATAATGATAATTCATCATTAGAATTTGTAATGAGAATTCATCATCGGAATTCGTAATGAGAATTCATCATAAGAATTTGTAATGATAATTCGTCATCAGAATTCATAATGAGAATTCATCATTAGTATTCATAATGAGAATTCGTCATTAGAATTTGTAATGAGAATTCATCATCGAACTTCATAAGAATTCGTTATCTTGAATCTGGAGTAGTACTCAATCAGAGTTCGTATCCGGAATTCGGAATGAAATTTTATAACAGTTCTCATTCTGGATTTTGGAGTGAAACATTATTACAGTTCTTGTCCAGAATTCGGATCCTAAAATAGAATACTTCATATCAAAGTTTCAAGTAATTCTGAGAAGATAAAAGTGAATCTGAATCTCATACTTAAGAAAAATTTGGATGAAAATATTATAAGAATAATTTTTCTTACAAAAGCGATTTTCCTTATAAAAGCAATTTTTCTTATAAAGGCAATTTTCCTTATAAAAGTAATTTTCATTAAGAATGAAATTTTCCGTAAGCAATTTTCCTTAAGTAAGGTGTTTTTGATTTTCAAAATAAGAAGGAATGGAAAAGTCATAAGGAAAACCTTATTGACTCAACAGATAAATGACTTTTCTACTCATAGAAAATTTTTCATGTTATAGAATTAATGGATCATAAGGGTGTCCCATTTGATATAAGTGTGTACATTCAACACTATTGAAACATTCATCGAAGATAGATCTTTTAGGACATCAAAAATTTATACCCCAACAACATAGGTTTAGTTTTTGGATGATATCATTTATTGGGAGTTCAAAATAATGTAAAAAACCATATCCACTAACAGATGATCCACTATTTGAGAATGTCAATTATATGGGAACAACTTTTGGTAAAATTTTTTATAAAAAATAAAAAAAACATTTTGGAGAATGATGGAAATAAGGCATGTTGGACATGATTGAAATGAGAATATGGGAAGCGTTGGCACCATTGAAGAGTGAAAAATGGACTTTTCTTCCTCATGATACATAAACATTATCTAAGAAAGGGATATATCTATTTTAAAAATTCATGAATGATGTAAATTTTCTTGAGGGGTATTCATCGCATATCAAAAATATCATTTCAATAACTAAATTAATTCTAATGGGTTTAAAATCACATAAATAACATGTTTTGATGAAAGATCTAAATCCTATATCTTTATATTTCATTTTTCGTAAGAACATACATCACACATTAACTATGATCTATTTATTTTTCAATTATATATGATTAAAAGATATAGACCTAGAAAAATTTCCATCTGTAGAAAATTAAATTAATGCCATATTATGTGAATTGGAGATGTTCATACTTATTACATTATTTTACGTGATGTTTCACATGATGGTTCACTTGGAAAGAAATATTCTATTATATGGACCTATATATTATTGTTGGACATACCCCATTGAATGGTATACAATGATTTTGAAAGGGTATATAAAAAATAAAATACATATCAAAGGTTATGTTACAAATTGATATGTTATTTAGTAAGCTGTGGAATTATATATAGACTACAAGAATGACAAAAAATGATTTGGCCTTCTAAAATCTTATCACACCCGGTGGATTGTGTGTAAATTCATTTATAGAATGGATATTGTCTCAATTACTATTAAAGATCAAGGGCAAGACAAAAATTATGTTTTTATTAATATTTTATAGATTTTCCCTTATGTTGAAACCCAAAATATAAATCTTAAGAATTATAATCCATTATGAGTAGAAATAAAGATATAAAATGAACACAAAAAAACAGTTTATAGGATGGTTTTTAGACGAATTTTTAAAGGAGTCAGTTGAAAATATAAATTCAATTTTAGAATGACTTCAATGGATATCTAGACGACCAGGTGTGCATGTATTACCTTATAATTTTTATGTATTTAATGGTTAAAAGTTCTATAAAAATGATAATAATGAACAAAATACCATGAAAAATAGTGGAGTTACAATTGTTGATGAATAAATTCATCTATCCTTTACTAAGGACTAAAATTTAATTTACCTGAATATGTAATTCCTTTTCATTATTAAAAAATTATTGGATTTGGATTATAAATCATTCCAAGTGCATATTTTTCAATAAAAGTGGTTGGATAATTGGAGTGTTAATAATATGGATGAATTCTGATTTGGAAAATATGAATTCAATATGGATGTTTATAAAGATGAAATGTTTATAATATAATAAATGGAAATAAATTATTTTATATGGCAGATCCCAAAAACAAAAAGTTGTCAATTATTTAGTTATTATCTAAAACCAACAAATGGTAGCTAAAAAACCATATGAGGATGACACTTTCATTGGTATGTTTAAATCATTGCACAAGGGTTCCAATGTAGACAATGTCATGTATGTGAGAGTAGACCACAATGAATGGATTTGGACACGTGATAGAGGGTTCAAATTCCATAAAAATTTAAAAAAGGGAGTTCAATAATCAGGTTATATTTTTTGAAATGAACATTGAATTACCTCATATTATTATTTTTCATAAGTTCATTTACGTAATATAAATTAAATATTCAAACATTTCTATAAATAATTTCTTTTTTAGATGACAAGGCTCCAAATCCTCTACAAAAATAGAGACATCAACATTCTAGTGCTCTAGATTTAGAGAAACATGAACCATTGGAACATGTTTATGATACCAATCCAAAGGAAGAAAATATATCCCATAAAAAATGGGGTGTTATATCAGGATTGTGTTACAAAAAAAATTTAAGGTGAGAAATTATGGTAATAATCTTGTGGTTGGATAGAATGAATGCAGCCAACCTATTTATCCTTTCAAGGAAATGATCAAAAGTTACATTAGGGACACCAATAACATTCATGTGTCGATTGATGTAGATTCATGGATCAATTATGTGTCTGTGATTAGGAAACTAATTTTAGAAGTTATTAGGGTAACATTATGATATACCTTATTTACTTTACTAAACAAAAATTTTTTTTTGACATACTCTTCATTATCCCTTGCATAGTGAATTTAAAATAGATGAATCAAAAATGAAATTCCTATTAATTCTTGTTGGAATGGATCTCATAGGCTTTCGCAAAATTCGTATATATGTTTCATTTAAATTATGATGAAGGGAAAAAACTCGAACCCACCACATATGTTTTCACACATGATAAACTATGAATCTTGGGATGGTTTTATTAGTCATTAGGTGGAGATGTATTTTTGGGTACATTGTGACGTGTAATATATTTCATAAAAACATGTCTTTTAATAACTATAATTAAGAATTTTAATATTATGAAATAATAAATGAGTGTTGAAAATATGTAACGAGCAGAAAAACCAATGTACCCCTACTGTAAAATATGTATGACATACAATTCAATTGAAATAATTGTATACATTTTAAATATTCCATAAAAATTTATGTGACATGAAATGAGAACATAATTATGTTCATATTTTTAAATTAATATTGATGAATCCAAATCCACATCTATCCCACTTCTTGTGAAATAGAAGGGGGATTGTGTAAATAAATAATGGATAAAAATTAATTAAATCATAATTTTTTTGGAAACATTTGTATGTATGACGTAATTAATAATTTTTCCTTTAAATAAACATTATTTAATTTGGATTATTTTTATCTATTTTTTATCCAAATAATACACAAGAATCATCATCAGCAATACCCAGTGAATAGGTAATATTAGTGGTCTTGAATCGACGAGATAAATATTACCATATTAGAGGTGAAGATTTTTTTGTTTCAACCCAAACATTTTTTTAGAAAAGAACTGAATAATGTGATGATGAAAATAAAATGCAAGATTTTCTAGCACAATTAACTACTCTACAGGAAATAAGTAATTAATTTATGAGTCTTTAGAAGATCTTATGGGATGTAATCAAATAAAAAAACACAGGAACAACCAGTACATTATGAATCCCCACCCATCACCAGCATTGAGATGAACCATTCCCCTCAAATAGTTGTCTTAGAAGAGGTAATCAATATCGTCATATTTGGTTTTGTTAAATTTGAATCATTAATACATTGATAACATTCCTTTAGAATTTTTATATTGGGTGTATATTATTTAGATTAATATATCTCAACACCATCCCATCACATTGTTGTGAGGGGTACCATGTAGAATATATTAGTGGATATTCAATAAAATAGACAACTTCCAATAGGGAAGGTGAGAGTGATGATTATTGTAGATTTTGATTTGCGCACTAAGATACCTATTAAACTTGAGGATGAAGATATTTATATAATCATGAATGTTTTTGGAGGATTCCTTTAATGGTTTTTATATCTTATAAAAAACATCTCAACAAGGTGGTATTCATTTCTAATTTATTTTCCCTGAAAAACCATCATGAATTGATGAAGAATGACTAAACAGATGAATATAAATTTAGATGGAAAGAGGGAAGGGGTGAAACAGTATGTAAAATAAAAACAATCTAATGGATTAACCGATCAATAAAAAAGACAATCAGAATGTTCCTTTTCCCCACACATTAAACTTATGTGTTTACTAACATTAAAGGTTCATGTCAATATAATGTTATCATGTTTCTCTTTGACCATATTGATTTTAAGGAACATGTTTATAGAGATTCCATTGTAGAGTCTATTGTTATTGATAATATAAATGAAATCCTCATTCCTGAAAGGCTAGGTGTCATAATTGTAAATGTATAATGAAGGTATATTTCCAGATTTTTTTGTCCAATAGCTAGTATACAATGATAATTATGACCGATTGACAGTCATATATTTTACAGGCCTATATATGAATACTATTTTACAGAAAAACCATTTCATTTTTTTTAGACTCATTGTTCCTCACATCACATCTATACAATAATTTTCATTGGAACCAAAGAAATATAAAGGAATAGTGGAAAAATGGTCGTAATGTTTGAATGAAAATATATAGATTGTGGAATCTTATTAATGCCCATGATTTAGGGATAAAACTCTACAATTTAATCATATTAAATAAATTTTCATTAATTTAATCACTTATTAACTATTTTTCTCTAGAATGGGTTACACATCACAATAAATTTATATTCTCCAAAGATTTAATTTTTGGATTCAATGCATTGATGTCCAAAAAACCACCCACATGTGATGGCCTTTATCAATTTTTAATAAAATATATGTAATATTTTATAACTATAATTATATTCATATATTTAATACCCAGTTTCAATGAAAATTTTGTTATGTTATGGGGTGTTTCAATGTCATCAAAATCATGGAATGAGGAAATTCTATGAAGAAGTGGATAAGTATTATGATTTATATAATAAGATTTCAATATAAAAACATATATAAAAAATTACATACTTTTCCTCAATGTTTTTTCAGTTTCTAAAACAATGTAATGGAAAATATTTTGGTTATTTTATTTTCATATTTATGAATGATATGGTATGCCATAAACAAACTAGAATCCTCAAAAAGGTATCATTAAATATAATTACAATTAAATTTAAATTATTTATTAATATATTTTTTATATATATTTTTATAGTACTACTAGGACTACCGGTAGTACTCATATTCATAAGAGAAAATATAATTTAATAGAAAACAACTGGGAGTATAAATGGTGTCATAATTTATAGAATCATAATGAAAAGGTTACTTCCAAATGCTTATTTATTTGGTTTTCACATTATTTTATCTAATTTTTTAGTTAATTTTCTTATAGTTTTTATCTGATAATTTATGAAAATGGTCAATAACTCATTAGTGACATTTCTGAATAACCCAAACCTTAATTCAATAAACATTGTGTCTGGTAAGAGTCAATGTGTGTGCATTCAGTTTAAAATAGACATTTTTGTTGAAAACACTCATCACATTCTAAAAATTAGGAAAACACATTTGGATTGTTTTATTAAATTAAAAAAGATCAATAATTAATTTGTGACTGATTGAAATTATATAAACCTTAATCCAAAACATAGATTTTTGGTAAACTTGATGTTTAGGTATTTATATTAAAATGAAATTTTAGTTTAAAACAAATATCACATACTAAAATATAAATACTCACATTCATATTTACTTTATACATTAGTATAATGAATCCTAATTCATTTGTGATGTGTTTAAATTAGTCTCACATAAAACTAACACATGATGTTTTGGAATGAATCAATGTTTGTTTTTTCAATGTGAATGTTCCTTTTAGTAAAAAATACACATGAAATAGTCAAAAATAAGAAAATACATTTTGATTATTTTGAGATTTTATGAAAATAATCCATAATTAATTTTTGACATGTAGGAATGACCCACAACCTAATCTGACACATGTCTTGGATGGTATGACTAAATTTGAATGTTATATGTTTAAAATTAAATTTTATTTAAATTCATATGTGACAAAATAAAAATAGAGAAAATGAATTTATATTATCATGATATATTTGAAAAATAAACCATATGTAATTTATTAAATTTTGTAATAAGTGATACCTAAATCAAATGTAAAATATGACATGTATGACTCATTGACTATGGTTTTAATTTAAATTAAAATTTTAGAAAAAAAGGAAACAGAAATGATCAAAACCAATAAAATGAATTCAGATTATTTTGATAATATTTAAATAGGATCCATAAGTCATTCGTGACATGTATGAATCAACCACACCTCAATCAGATATATGGTGAAAACTATAAAAATCAAATTGTGTTTTTTATTTGAAATCGACATTTTAATATAAATGAAAAGTGACAAACTCAAAAAATGAGTAATCTCATTAATATTATTTTTATTCATTAGGAAAATGATCCATTTTTAATTTCTAATTTGTGAGAATTATCCACACCACAATATGATTCATGGCATTACATATATGACTGAAATTTTCTTCTTTCAGTCTAAAATTGACATTGTATTTCAAAAAGAGTAAAAATCACAGAAAATAGAGAAACCACATTATTATTGTCACTATAATTTAATAATTAGTCAAAAGTTATTTTGGATGTACAATAATTAGTCACATGTCAATCAAACACATGATCTGACCAGTATAACTCAGCATTTGGGCTTTCAGTTAAAAAAGATATTTTAGTAAAAATAATATATGTGATATAATCAAAATTGAGAAAACACATTTATATTTATTTGATACAATAGGAAAAAGATCCCTAAGTCATTATTGAAGTGTAGAAATCCCACACAGCTCAATCAAATTCCCAGTTTGACTATTAAGAATTCATTTGATTCTTTTTATTTAAAATTTATATATTAGTTAAAAAACAAGGTATCGACACAAAAACTACAAAATAACATTCCGATTTTTTTATAATTTTGGAAAATTATCCATAATTCAATTTTTTATGTGTAAAAATAATCGGCACTTCTATCCAATAAATGGTGAGCTTCATATTTCTCCTACTGTCCATTATTAGGTTAGAATCAACAATTTAGGTCAAAACATATGTCAGTCACTAAAAATTTAGAAAAAATTCTAATGTAATCTTGATAACATAGAAAAATAATTAATCAGTATTTTTTGATGAATATAAACATGTATCATGCATAAATGACACATGAAATGGACGGTATGACTCAAGATGCATGTTTTCAGTTTAAAATGACATATTAGTGAAAAAAATGTGACATACTACGAACTAAGAAATAAAATTAGGATTAAATTTATGTTGTATAAAAAAAATTCCCTATTTCATTTGGGACATGAAATAGTAATATTTATGCTAATATGATGCACATTGTGACAGATATGACTTAATGATTGTCTTTATATTTAAAATACACCTTTTTGTAAAAATGAAAAGAGACATAACCAAATCAGATAAAACATATTTTGGTTTACTTTAACATAATAATATAATGATCCATAAGCCATTTTCGATATGCAGGATTCATATACACCTCAATCTGATACATAGTGTTCCTAGAATAACACAAATTGATCAGTATTAGTTTAAAATTTACATTTTAGTTCAAAACACATAAAACTAATATTAAACTAACCAATCATGCATGGAATAACTTTATATTTTACGAAAATGATTCAATATTCATTAGTAATGGTCATAAATTCATCTTACGTCAAACTGACACACAATTTGATTGGTATTACCCAATGTTCATGTTTTCATTTTAAAATGAAATTTTAATAAAAAAAACATCCATAATAAAAACCAATAAAATCTTTTTGAATATTTTAAAACATTAAAACAATGACCATATGTAATTTTTGACATTTAGAAATTACCCACACCTAAATTCGATACACAGTTGGACTGGTATGACTCCATGAGTGAATTTTTATTTAAAATTGATGTTTTAGTAAAAAACAGAAGTGAAATTCTCAAAACCAAAAAAACGATTAGGATTATATTGATACATTTAAAATACGATCCATAAGAAATTTTTTATGTGTACGAATGATCCACGCACTAATACAAGACATGGTGTTCCCAACATAACACAAGGTGTCTATTATCACTCAAAAATTGACATTTTATTGATAAATATGCATCACTCACACGAAAATTTAACAATACACTTGTATTTCCTTTTTTTACTTTATGTAAATGATTTATAAACCATTTCTTATGTGTATGAATTAGTTTCATGTCAAACTGACAGATAATTTGACCAGTATGACTCCTAGTGTGTGTGTTTTGTTTAAAATTTCATTTTTGTAAAAATATAAAGTGACATAATCAAAACCACAAAAAGAAATTCATATTGGTTTGATACTTTATGAAAATTATCTATATGTAATCTTTATGAATAGTAATCAAACACACATTTTGTCCAATATCACTCAAATTTTTTATTTTATTTAAAACTGACATTTTGAATAAATGAAAAGTGTCATACTGAAAACTGGGAAAATGCATTGAATATTTTTTGATAGTTTAGGAAAATGATCAATGTGTCATTTAAGACATGTATGAATCAGCCACACATCAATATGATACATAGTGCTCATATTTTTATTACAAGTGTATGTTATCAATTTAAAATTTCTATTTGATTACAAAACAATTGTTCGTCACTGAAAACCTATCAAAGACATTAAGATTGTCTGGATAATTAATGATCAAGATTTATAAGTCATTTTTGAAGTGTATGAATCAGTCTCACATCAATCATACACACTATGTAACTGGTATGACCCAATGTATGTGTTTTCAGTTTAAATTGAAATTTGATTAAAAACATAGTTGACATACATAAAACTATGAAAATGCAGTTGGATTGTATTGATACTTTAGGAAAATGATCCATAAGTGAATTTTTATTTGCGCGAATCATATTTACATCAATCTAATGCACAGTGTGACTAGTAGGAATCCAAGTATGCATTTTTATTGAAAATTTACATATTATAAAAAAAATAAATCTAACATTCATAAAAAACAAGAAAACACATTTGGATCGTATTGATACTCTTAGAAAATAATTTATAATTCTTTTTTTTATGTATATGAATCATCCACATCTCAATTCAATACACGATGTTCCGAGTATTACACGAAGTGTTTGTTATTAGTTTAAAATTTACATTTGTATGGTATTGTTTAATATATATATGTTTAATTGAAATCATTATATTATTAATAAAAGGCAATTATTTTCCTATATTGGTGGATTATTTATAATTTATTAAGGTTGTTTTTTCAGCAATTGATACAATGATCAGGATTTCTGAGAGGGGGTCGGGTGACAAAAATATTAAAACCATTGATATTTTTGAATTATTATGATAAATTGTACTTCATAATGTATTTATAAATAAAAATGTTTGAAATGACTATAATGTAGTGTTTTTTTTGTATTTGTTGTTTTTATTCAATGAAATTATTATTTTTCCACATCTTGTATTTGCTGCAACTGCTACATATTTGTTTCTATAGTGTGTTTTTATTTCAATCATACACTATATCAGTATACCTTTATGAGTGATATTTCTATCACTAATGAATGGAGAATCCTTTTAGAGGTTATCGGGGAAAAAATGTTTGTTGCACTGTTAATAGATTTTTAGCACTGTATTTGGCCAAATATACTATTGTGAAAGATGAATAGAAAAAAAACACTCTAGGATAGCATGAATATCATCCTAAATTAAATTTGATACTTGGAAATAACATCTGAATCCCTCCATGATAACAGTAAACACTATGTTCATTAAACTCTATTAAAGTGAGTAATACAGAATTTGAAAAATTTAAATCCAAAATCAATGAAAACTAATGAAACTCAAATTAAACATATATTAATCGATAAATAATTTTTTTAATCCCACACATTTTATATTTCAAGGGTGAATATCTCAATATTTGGTTTTATTAATAATTTGAGATTAATTATGAAAGTATACCAATTTTGGAATTTATATATTTTTATATCATATTTGTATTTGGAAAATATCTTCAAATACACAAATTTAAATATAAAATATCCTTTTTTAAAGCTTCCATACATATTGGGATTCTTGTCAATCAACTATACCCAAAACCCAATCTAACATTTTAAGGCCCAAATAAAGCTTATAGTTTTATCCTTGGAATATGTTCCTAGATCTGGAAAATTGTTAATATGGGCACTTATATCACACATTAAAATCCCAAATATGCTTAAAATTTACATATAAATATAAAAATACATTTGAAAATTATCATTATCTATGTCCACATTTGATTCATCCTCTATAATGGCCATAAATAAATGAGAAGTCAGAACATTTGAATATGTGTACCCATGATCGAAGAAATAATTTATGGAGTAACATAGGGTTGTATTTGGATAAATATAGCCAAAAAATACATAAATTTTTTCAGTTAATAGGAATGAAAATATTAAACAACTTTCAAGAAGCCCTATTTTCCAAATATGGAAATTTAATTGGGCTACAAGGATTGAACATCCTAGGGATAGAACATGATCTATATTTTTCCACTCCCCTCAATATAAAAATGAACCTCCACTTCCATGTCGAGGGTTTTTCTATTTTATATCCATTATATATACAATAATTGTTTATTATAATGTGAATTTTGTTACATATTCAATATTTTAAATCCATATTATTTTATTCTCTTTTCATTTTTCTCTTTTTTGTTATTCCACCACACTCGTTATAATATCCATGAAAATAGATAACTTACCCTTTTGTTTTTCTATTGGGAGTGGCAGTTCATGATTTTTTTATTCTTAAATATGTTTTCATTATTCTCATTTAACAATATTGGTAGTAGTGAAAAATGTTTTTGTATAGGGTTCACCCAACTTACAGTACTCTTTTATTCTATATCCAATTTATTTTTATGCCTCTCCTTCATAATCATAATGCTGCATATGGGGTCAAGTAGCATTGTGTTGATGATGTGAGGGAATTTTTCTCTATATGTAGAGCGTCAGTGAGGGATAATAAAAATTAAATGGGAGGGTTTTTAGAGATGGTTTTGAACTAAAAACTGAGTATAATATTTATAATTAATATTTTAAAAAACAGTGATTGCATTATCTTGAACTCCCTAGAACAAAAACATTTTAATTCTTTACTAACATCTTTTTGTTTTCAATCCCTTGTGTTTTTTATTTTTTTTTCATTTTTATTTACATATTTATATATCACATCCATTTTTATACCCCCATTATATTATTTTTTTATTATAGAAGAATATTCTTGTTTTAAATTGTGACAATAGAAAATTTTAGTGTGCATGCATCCCCCTAGATGAGATCCACTAGAATTGTGCACTATATTACATGATTAGATAAATAAGAATTTCTTGGTAAGGGATTAAAAAACATTCTACCATTAATAAAACAAATCCAAATAGGGAAAATGGAGATAAAATCTTTCTATGGGTCAATACGGTATAAGATGGAGGAAGAAATCCTAACAGGAAAAAATTAAACCAAATCAATCCATCACTAAAATCATTAGTTAAAAAAGGTTTATAACATCATAATGAGGAGAATAATTAAGATGTAATAGAAAGAGAAAAAATTGAATTTTCATGTTCATTGAATAAGGATTCTTATTTTTTTAGTCATATAGGTTACCTTACATTTATTCAGTATCTATTCATGTTTCAATTTTTGGCATAATGAAGGTGTGGATGAACACTAAACTGAGCACAAAATACCAATGACCAGACATTTTAGAAAGTGTCTAATAGAACATCAACAGGTATTTTTATATTAGTATTTTGGATTTGGTTTATTAGGAATAGTGTTTTACTAGCCTAATGATTAGTTTTCCTTTATAAACCAATAAATATGTATTTTGTAATGGACATTGTTCCAGTCCCTCTCCTACCAAAGGGGGAGAGACACACCACGATTCCATAGAAGTGTCATCTACAACCATAAAATCCCCCATCTTCCATGAATTACTCTCAGGGTGTTATACCATTCAAGTAACCTCATTCTCTACAACATTATTGTGGATATTTCTATATTACCTAAGGATATCATATTCTTCAATGGGGATCCCTTACCCACATTTTCTTGATTAAAATTATCAAAAATGTCTATTCTTCTTAACCTCTATTTTATTGTAATCTTTTGACATCATCAACTATCCATTAAGGCTTTAAACATGTTTTTCAATGATTAATAGGGTTTTCATAATCATTTTTTGGTGGGTATGATCGATTCACAAAAACATTCTCATTCACATCGTGAATGAATATGGATTTCCTTTTTCAAGGTTTGGAGCTCCACATTTTTTCAATAATATTTTATTATATTTTCTTAATGGACTTATGATTTCCACATGGATCGTGATTTCTCTTTCTCAGTGATATGTGTTATCCTTCCAAATATGTTTATTCCTTTTCAAAACAGAAACCAAAAAATTATTAGGAATCTAATTAACATATTCCATTTCACAAATCATAGAAAAAAATCCTTATATCATCTAGTTGTCCCCAACATATGTTTGTAGGTTTCCATATCTATATCAATCCATAAATTCATATGGATTGAAATTAAAGTACATTATCCATAAAATCTGATTTTTCTATGATTCTTATTCTGAGATTTTATTGGATAGAAATATATAGGGTCATTCGTACTGGAAATGTCATCCTAGAAGTTGAAATCCTAAAAAAATAATTTATGAGAATGGCGATGAGTTATGTAAGAAATGTGTTACCAATATGATTATTTCATCCATAATTCATGAATGAATTTCTCCTTTGTAATGTTATGAATCGTTTCCAATAGTGATATTTGAGGTATGGTGTTCATACAAGCAAGGTAAGTCAAATTCCCAAAAATTTGGTAATTATTCGAATCAATACATAAAATCATAGGTTGAGATATATACTCATCGTGAGGGGTGTTCTTTTGTTTATGTTTCTCCTTATAGGGGAAATGGTAGATATTTATTTCTTTTACTACAACATAATACTTTATCCACTATAAAAAGTTTTTATGTTATCTTTTTATACATGGTCCTTGAGTAACCACTGGTCTCAATTACAATTGTGATTTATTCATAAGATACTACACTGGGGGTAGTGGTACCAATATATTTTTAATAAATAGGTAATTCTAATTTCTCCATTGAGGAATGTGAGGAATGTCATGAATTAGCTCCATGGATGATGGGGAATCAATCTAATTGGAACACTTATCTGTCAGTCCTAGTAAAGGGTTGCGTCAAAGCCTAGGATCTTGCTGATCACTATAAGAATGTAAATCATGATATTGATTCTCTTTGGGACCCTTCAAATAGGGAGTAAGTGAATTAGGAAAATGTTTTTTTATCAATTTTGAATAAATAATAAAATTAATAATAGAATTTATATCAGATATTAATTTGTAAAGAAGGAGAAAAAATAGTCAATAAAAACAATTCTAAAATTTACTAGAAAAAATGGACATGATATTAGATGGTAATGAAATTTTAAATAATGTTGCATTAAAATATCTCAATAACCGGAGAGAAACTATAATTTAGAAATAAGAAACTGGTCAATATCCCTTGATGTAACAACCAATGAACTATAATATTGGCAAAAACAATTGATGAAATTGAACCTGATGGTGGCCCTCTTACATCCCAAGAGGAGGGTCAAATTGTATGTTCTATAACTATAATTTATCCATATAATAATAATCATGTTCTATGGGTTTAAATGTATTACATAGGTTATTTTGAGTGAGAATATTTAGAGATTTTAGGAAGAAAGAAAATACCCAACTCCTATTATAGATCTGGTCATACAATCTATAGAATATTTTTAGGAAATAGAATTTATCGTCAATGCTTTTGAGGAATAATGTTTAAATATTTATGATATATAGATTCATTTCATCTCTAATGGATATCAGTTAGAATTGATTGACACAAAATACCTAGTTTTTATTCATGCGTTCAATGTAGACAAGTTAATATAGAGGAGTACATCTGGATCTGGGAAATTATGGCATTATTGTTTATGAATATAACCCTAGATGATCAAGATCTATGAAAATCATTTAATAATTGGATTCTCCATACGATACATGGATCCAATAATTTGAGGATAATTTTTTAGGACATGAAGTATAACATTGAAATTGAAATTATTGATGTGGTATTAGGCTTGTTCAGGTTCCCATGCCACCTTTTAATGTTGCATTTCCCTAACATTGTTATAAATATAATTTAGAGCTTCAATATATAATATTAACATTTCAATAGTTTTGGATTGTTTTAGTTTTTTTCTATTTAAATATTAAGGGGTTGTTTAATGTTTTTATATAGGTATAGTAGGTACTCCATAGTATATAATTCATTACATGAATTTGGGAAATAGTCAATATTTGTAAGGGACACCCCATGTTTTCAACAAAATCATGAAATGGGAGAGGATGTAATAATATGTCGGTAAATAATTCCCTAATAATACACTTAAACCATAGTATTGTGATTTAATCCCTATAAAATTTTATAATTCACTTGGGTTATGTTACAATCTAAATTGAATCACTAAAATATCCTTGTTGGGCCGTTACATGTTGTATTAATGTAATGTTTTTCATTTCATTGATATTTTTAGACATGATATTGAATTTTTTGGGACTAGATAAGCAATATATAAAACCCTGGATAAATATATTTATGGTGGAATTTCATGATTCTAGGAATGTTTAGGGTAGGAACCATGGATATTAATGCTATTTTTAATTACGTATATTGTGATCAAAATCATCTAAATATATATGTATTGTAATGATTATATGGGTACCATAGTTTACATTTTTTATACATCAAATATCTAGTGACACATAGGAAATTTACATTTTATATATTATAAATGGTTTATCAAAATTACATTAATAAATTATATGAAACTAATAATTTATTTATTTATTTTTTAAATTATTTATTATGTAAATTTTAATTCATTAATGTTAGTCATTTATTATCATGGTATTGGTGTTTTTATTTCTATTTAATTTTTTAATGATAGTAATTCTTTTTAATTTTCATCTTCGAGTGGTTAAAAAATGTTTTGGTGTTACAAATGTAAATAAAATGATTTTGTAATAGTTGTTTTAAACAAAATAAATTTGGGTATGCGAAGAAATCATTTATACATGTATATATATTAGATCCTTATGTTTAAAATATAAATATATTCTCTTGTATATGATTATCAAATAATTTAGATCAATTTCTTGTGTGTGATCCTTATATAGTGTAAGTGATATTTTGTCCATGGGTTTGAGGTAGGTCCCATAAGTTAGCTCAGTGAAGTGTATTTATTTTAGTTTGTATAGATTGGATGCACATATATTTCTTTTTTGTGTTAGTGGGTGTGTTAGAGATAAACATATTGAATTCATGGCCATGTGATTAACTATATAAATCAAGGAAATACGTTATCAACTCATTATGATATGAGTTGTTTAAGTACATTTTTTGTAAAATTGTGTGTTCTTGTTTTAGTATTTGTATTTTATAAACATCAATAATGAGATTTTAATTGATTTTTTAGTGGGTATTATAATGGCCCAGATCTATTATTCTTACATGATAATCATCCCCTGGGTAGATTGGAAATGATGATATGATTGATGTAACTTAATATAGATGGGTTATCTCAGATTTCATGGATTAATGTTATCTGTAATTTTGAAGTGGGGTATTATCCTATAACACTAAAAAATTAAATGAGGATATCGGATTCATTTTTTAATAATGTTGGGTTATAGAAATGTTACATTATTCTATGGCATTCATTGAACTAGGAAGTAATGCATATGAGAAGTAAATGATATTGATTTATAAGTAGGTCGTGGAATATTATCCGAGTATATTATACGTTATATATAATTATATTATACCCAAGAATGTTTTGTATTCCCTTGGAGATAGATTTTGTTTTTATTGAATAATTGGATTATATAATTTAAAATATGTTTCTACATTGTACCATCATTATAAACAAATAAACTTATAAGTCCAATTTTTTAAAAATTTTCTTAATAATTTGGTGAATGTTTATGTAATGCTATTTTTCCTCAATACCCACTCTGAGGTAATAATGAATATTTTTTGTATAAATTGATATGATTTTCACCTCTTAATATTGTGAATAACAATGTAGTTACTGTGTAGAAAAGCAATTAGGGTAATGGTATTTGAGATATTATATGCTATACAAGAAACTAAGGTGAGTATAATCTTATTCAAACTAGATTGTGTTTCTTTTAAAGTTCTTCTTTTGTACGAGTATGCGGAATGTATAAACCTTGTGTCCTAGAAAATCAATATAATTTCAATAATGACAAAAATAACTATTTTTAGGGGTTATATATAAGATAATAGAGGTTTGAGTATACCTAAAATGAGTGTAATCAATGTTGTAAGTATTTTTAGAATCTAATAATTGTAATGATCGATCTCTATTATAAGGAATTAGTTTTATATAACATAATTAATTTCTATAATAATGAATGAGGCACACTAATTGGGTCAATTGGGTAATTTATAGCATAGATCATGACCAATAATATTAATGAGATAATTTAAAATGATCAAATCAATTATTTAAAAGTGAGATAAAAGAGAACTTCTATTGTGGGGATTACATCATATATTAGATGAAATAAATATTTCTCTCTAGTATAATATAAAAAATGTTTAGAACACTGTGTTAGGAGAAATAGTGTAAATAATAGTAATTTTTTGATTTTATCTTCATAGTGGAATTAAATCATATGATACTTACTATAAATAAAATATAATAGTTGGTTTGGTGTTATATTAGATTATTGGGAAATGGGAAATTTAGTAATGATAAGTAATTTTGATAATGTTTTTATATTCTCAAATGATGTTAGTACATTTGATGACTAACTACTGTAGAATTCACCAGTCAATTTTGTGTGGATATTAGGATTGGAAAGGTCTATGTATAGAAATAAAAGTAAGAGTTATCAATTTTAAGTCATAAAAAATATTACGAATCTTGACTCAAGAAACATTAAGGAATTATGTGCTTATAGTCAAGATCCATTGTGGATATTCTAGGGTATAGCTCAAATGATTTCTGATAAAACTCATATTGCGCGAATTATATGATTTTATTTTAATGATTTTAATCATTTATTTTTTCCTATTTTTAAAAACCTTTAGTTGATATGATATGGAATATATTAGCATATAAATTTTTAGGTAGTAATTTAATACAAGAGGAATACCTAGTTGTAGTATTTGTTATCTCTTTTTATTTGAGTTTAATAGTGATAAAATGATTCTATAAATGGAAATTCCATTCATGATATTAATTATGGGTATTAGTGTTGGATTAGTATTGTACAATAAATTCTTGGGAATATGTGTGTGTCATTATTTTATCATTTTATGTATAAGAGGATGATTTGATATAGGACTCAACTAAGTGAGTACAATGTTGAGTCATACCATGGGTACTTCTGAAGGATAATAATTTACATGGTTGTGAGGTTATAGTGGCCTATTTATAGATATGTATATGGAATTTTATTAAAATATTATTGAACTACCATAATAATGGGTTAGTTTTTTTATTCCTAGATTCATATATGAATATTTAATTCAAATTATGTGAATGATAATTCATTTATATATTATTAGAGGGTTTGAATATGTTTGGTGGTTCATATAAGGTTGTGAGAATGTTTTATATGAAACAATGGGTTTAAAATGGAAATAACTACCTTAGGTATCCTTATTAGGAACTTAATGTCCCCAAATATTTATTTATTTCGTTATTTTGTAAATTTTTAAAAAAGTAAAACTACTTACCCCTCCTCTCATTTAGAATCATCCAAACTATGAGCTACCTAACAAACTCAGTATCCATGTATATGTTTTCTTTATTTATCTCCTCTACTACTTGTTTTTTCATTATATTTTTGTGGACATGTGTTATTATCAGAATGGAAATCATTTTAATCCTTTATATTCTATGTTCATTCCTTATTTATTTTTATTTTCCCAAAAGTCATTATCACTAGCAGGTTTTTATGCTTCTTTGATTTTATGAAATTGAGGGTGAATCATTTAGTGAAAATAGATAACTCTGATTCTTCTAGTAATTGGTAGGTAGTCCCTTGAAATATGCACACATTGACACACACAAATATATATGATTTCATTAATGTTTTTATGGTGTTCTGGGGTAAGAGGTTTCAGGGTTCTAGAATTTGTTTGTTAAGCACATGTGTGTTTGTTTAAGGTAGAGAAATTCATTATAGAAACATGAATTATTTACTACACATGGTGTGAAGTTTATTAAGGTTTTCATTATATTATGAAATGGTAGGAGGACTAAATATTAATTAAAATAGAACCCACTATTTGTTTTCAGCTATTGGTGGAGTCATGTTATGTCATTTGTGATTTCATGGGGTTTAATTAAATTGTCTATTTAGGGTAGTGAAGATAATTCAACTAATGAGAATGGATTAGTTGGGTGATCTTGACTAAAAATATATCATTGATGAGCCTTATTATATTATTGTGGAATGTTTTTTAAATAATGTCTCGTGTGAACTTGTTGTCCCTTGAGTGCTAACTATTGAGTATGATTTTAGTTGATTATTGATTATGAGATAACTAAGTATGTAAAATGGGTGTGTAGGAATGTGTAAAGGAGTGTATTATACTATTCAGCATTGATGAATTGGGTTGTGAATAATTTTTCTCTTGTTAATATATATGGAAATGGTTAAGATGAGTTTTGTAATTTTTGTCATTTTTGATAATATGCATTGAGAATAAATTGTACAATACTTTCCTAAAGTAGGGCGATCTTAAGAGTTAGTGGGATTTGAATGATCAGGTGACTGTGATCTATTTCCTCTCTTCTAAATGTTTATAGATTTATAGATAGATTCATGAAATAGTGTGATAAATACATATAAAATAAATATCTATTTTAAATGAACTTTTAAAAAATATTTATTTTAAATTTTTTAAATTAAATGATTTTTTTTCTTGCATTCCATATGTTGTATGCTACCATGATATGTTTTTTTATTTATTTTTGATCTAAAATGTATGTTTAATATTTTTTTATTTTATATAAATTAACATAATGAAATAAAGGGGAATCAATGTATATTTTTTTTCAAATTAATTTTTCCCCTGGGCCTATATGGATACCCTACTAGTTATTATTACTTTGATACCACTATTTCATATACATTTCTTTAGTTTTCAGAAGAGGAAAGTTAATGTTTATTATTATATGTTATTTATTTATCCCGATTTGTTGGTTGACCTATCCTTAGGAAATAGTGATAATGGGTTAGCATGTGTACACTATCTACACATTGATCAGATGAGTACATTGATACCCATAATCTATTTACATGTTCCAAATTGTTCATGGGATTATATTAAAGGATCCTACATTTTTTATCCACATCCCCCTTACCCATGTGATGGAATCATATTTTCTATGATGTTTATTGATTCACTACCATGATTTTGAGAAATAGATTGAAACATGTATAGGTGATTCTTGATCTAGGAAATTTATTATTGACATTTTCATTTTGATTTGGTGATTATGTGAAAATTGGTACAAATGGTATATTTTTTTCTAATTTTAAATTAAAAATTATTTTTTATTCTATGCTTTGTTGTTAGTATTTATATTTTAAAATACCATTTTATATCATGTTTTTTTTTGAATGTATTCATATATATAATGAATTAATATTGGTTCATTTTTGATAGTGGACTTCTATGTCTTTTACTCACACCTTATATATGAATCATGGTGTATATGTTATATTCTTGATAAAATTCTATATACAGTAAATGATATGAGGATAGTTTATTTGATGTTTGATAAATTACTATGTTTTTTTAGTAGGTTAAGTTTAATGATAATTAACCTATACACTAAAATATCACAAGATATAGACACCACATTACCTCAGGTGCACCTTCCAACCACTGGAGGCTAGAGACAAGTTTCGGGGATCGAATAATCACTAATTGAAGGAATATTTACCTCGTTCAGAAAAATAACTAGAGTGAAATTAATACCTCATATTTTTTTTTAAAAAGTAATAAATATAGATAAATTATATTGTTACGATTATAATTCACATCAAATAATAATGTTCAGAAAAGATATATGAGTTAATAGACTCCCTATATATTATAATGTAAAATATTAATGATAACATGAATGATAATTGTAGTTTCAAATATAAAAATTTGAGTCATATAGAAATAAGGATATTTAGTAATATTAAGTAAAATTAAAAATAAATATAACACATAATAACACTGACTAAATGGAAATGAGATATAAAATAAAAAATTATAAAAGGAATTTTATTTCAATGAAAAATGAATGAAATGAAATTTGATGGTACTAATGTTTAAGGAATAGAAAAAATTCATGTTATGGAATAATGTTATTATGTGTCACTTATATTTCAATATTATTTTTTTGAATAATAGATTAAGAGTATAGGGATCAAATATAGAGAGAAAAGTATAAGGATAGAGTTCTATTATGTGTTTGGTAAGGTGGAATTGCTCCCAAAAATTGATTGTTTGATTCTTGTACATGGGTGTGATGATTTAATTTATTGGTGACGTGTCCTGTTCATGTCTAGGATTTTACAAATAGTCAAGGTTAAAAATAATCATTATCTAATGACTCCTTCATGCATGCTACAATTTTTTGGGGATATATCTCAGCTGGTAGATCTAAACTAATACAATTTTGTCATTGTAGTTAAGGGTTAGATGTATAACTCTAGAAGGCAATGAATGATAGTAAATTGTACCTGAACTGGTGGATCATGTCTTCTATTTCATGTGGTAATTTACCAAAACATTACACAAAATTATAATATTAGGAAAAATTGAAGGAATTTTAAGAACAATATTGATATATGATGCCTAGTTGATTAGATCTAGTATTATGAATCTTACATAGATGAAATGGAGTCAGTGGATATCATAGGTATCATGGAATCCCTATGGAAGATGATTGTGGGGGACAAAATATAATTTTAAATTAAATTATATATTATTTATTATTAACTGATGCAGGAATTTTATGGTAATAGAACATCAAGTTTAACTGACCCAAAAAAGAACATAATGGTAAAAAATCATTATTTAAAGCTAAACTATATAAATTTAGAACTAAGGAAAGAATTTATTTATATAGTTATATTTCATTGTTGATATGATAAAGTAGGCCACGAGAATAATATTAAATATTATACGTGAATACCCCTCCTTTATTCCATAAACTAAGTTTTAATGAATAGAATAAGCTTTAGAAAGATTGTGTTATTTAAATATTTCTTAATAAAACAAATAATTAAATATCATTGAAATATAATGTTATTTTATATACTCAAATGATAAGGATTAAGATAATTTTTAATTAATTTATGAAGAAATGCAGTTATATAAATGAAATAATTAAGAATAGATCACTCGAAATAAGTGGAGTTGTAAAATGTTAATTTTTAATCAAAGACATTTAAAAGGGTTATTTTATTGTTAATTTTTTAAAATGAAACTTAATATATATGAGATTGATTTTTAATGTAGGATAATTTATTTCATTAAAATATAAAATTTATATTATAAATGAATGGAATGATTTTTGGGGTTAAAATGTTTATATATATATTTAATATATTTAATATATACATCCTGGTAAATATTGGAAAAATTATTGTGAATATAGACATATATTAATTAATATGTTATAAATCATTTCCGCACTTATACTATTTGAGGTATACTCCCCCTACCTGATGTAATTATTAGGAATTTTGTTAAATTTTGTTTTTATTGTTGTTAATATAATAAAAAATAGTTATATGGTCAAAGGAGAGATATCAATTTCTAGGGAAGTTGACAGATTATGGTGGGTCAATAAAATAATAGGAATCTTAATTGAATTCATATTGTTACTATAATTATTTATATATTTCTCATGTTATTATGTTTGATATCTCTTTATCAAATATCATGGAATGATCATCCAAAACCACCTATTTCATTTTACAAATTAGTAGATAATTTATTCTATTGAAAAAAAACATTTAAAACTCCATAATATATATAAAAAACTCTCCCATATTTGATCAAAAAGTATATCCTTTATTTAATTATTAATTAACCACCAAAATCAAAATTATAATCTGAAATAACTATAAAATGTTTTTTTAGAGATTTAATGATCGACCATAGAGTTTATAATGATATATTATCTTCAAAAATTATTTTTTTCATGTATATATTTATTATATATTTTGATTTATATCATACAACATCCGAGAACCAAATGAAATATGTTTCATTAATAAAGCTACTTTTATAGGTAAATCTATTTCATTATTGTTATATTATTTTTATATTTAATTGATTTGAAACTAATATAGTTATACATATTTTTAGTAGACACCAAAAACATTGTACTATATAAATGTCATTTAATATTTGTATAATGAGGATAAAACTCTGTAAAACTATAAATTGAGATCTTTATATGAGTTTTGAATCTTGAATTTTAGTTTTTTTGTATGCATGTTTTTATTAATAGCTATATAATTACTATGATTGAAATAGGTTTATAATATTGGGGGAAGAGTTTTTTGTTGATGTAGATTTAGAAAAAAAATTAAAAAAATTGAATGATTCTGTTATACTGCTTTTTATACCCCTTCTAAGAAAATACTATAGTATTATGACATAATCAAACTATAAAAAAACATATTAATTTATAATAGATAAAAAATTTGAAAAAAAAATAAAAAAACAATACAATGTATTTTCATTAAAAAAAATCAGTTGTATTATACTATAGATTTTTATGGAAAATATTTATTAGAAATGTTTTTTAAAAAAAACTCTACTTAAAAAATTATGTTAAAGTAATCATAAATTCTTTAAACTTCATTTATTTACTATAAAAAATCATATATTTTTATAATGAAATTATTATAGTCATTTTTTCATTTGGATTTGTTGTTGTTGAAATTTTATTTCTCTAGTGACTTGTTTGTGTATATGTTGGTAGGTTCGTTATAAAGAATGATTAAAAAAATTTGGATATGGAGTAATTATTATTTTATAAATTCATAAAATAATATTGAAGTCATAATATGATACTGACAATAATTTTATGTATTTTTGATATTTTTTGGCGGTTCGATCATTCATGAAAGGTTGGTAGAAGGGGACATACAATAAAAAGGGAATTATATGGATTTGAGTCCCTATTGAAGGACCGAAGGAAGAATTAATCCTTGTATAACCACCAACTACCCAATAGACCATATTTTTTTGTTACTTTAATTTTCATAAATTTATTAGTTCCTTATAAAATAAAAAAACATACCCCTCTACAAATTTGGGGTCTGAAGAATGAGTAGTCTCTCAACTTTTCTATTATTCCACCATTTTAATTCATCCTCAATCTCTTAAATAGCTTTTTCATTCATGAATCCATTATATTATATGGATTATTAGTTGTAAAACTATCCTTCCACTCACTTTTCATATCTATTCATTCTTCATTCTTCACATCTTCTCTATGAAATATATTATTTTAGTAGTTTTTTATAATCCAATGATTTCAAGCATTCAAGGGTAAATCATTATGAAATGATAGATGATTATAATCATAGTAGTGTATATAAATAAATCCCTTAAATTATATTGCAATTTTTATTCTGTTATAAAAACAATGTGATAGAAATTTTAACAACTGTTCCATACTAACAGCACAAGCACCCGCCATAACATGGTCATCAGGTGTTGGACCACCAGGTACCACCATTTTCTTCGCAAACACAAGGTCCCCAACCTAGGTCCCACCCACATGCCCGAATAGGTCATCATACTGCTGATTTTCCCCAAAGGGAAAAAAAGGTTATTTATAATGTGTTTTTCCTCAGTCAAGTACACCAATGAAAACATCCATCAAGGTCATATTTCCTAAATACTACTTCAAGCCAAATATTTTTAATTGTGAAGTTCAAATTAAGAATGATTATGAAATGAAATGTGAATATTATCGGAATAATTCACGTAATTTTTTCATTTAACGATGTATCATAATGGGGTATTACATTCACCCCCTCTAGAGAACAACATCCTTGTTATGGACCTTACCTCTCAATGCAAGGTGTTCCCTAGAAATTAAAGCATTGTTCTAGCACTAATATAAAGGTAACAACTAGGCCCCGCTAACTACACATAAACCCCACCTTTACATGTTTATCATGTCTTGTCCTAATAGGTACCACAATTTTCCCTGTAGAAACATGATTAGTAACCTAGGGCCTACCCAAATGACTGAATAGGTTATCATATTAATGATTGTTCCTATTGGACAACAAATGTTGTTTTCGATTTGGTTCTTCCACACTCGCATTCACCTAAGGAATCGACTTATAATGTCACCAATCCAGATCAGTACTCTGGTCCATAATCCCCTAATTGTGTAGTTATAATCTGGTAAGATTCAGAATATAAAGGTGAACAGTGTTGGAATGAGTCATATAATTCAATAATTTAACCCTTTATCATTATGAGGTGTTACAGCGAGCTAGGGTAAAAGGATTCATATTTCATAAAAAATTTCAATGGTTTCTAACAAATATGTGTTTGGTTGAGTATTTATAAAGAATCATCACATGGGTTTGGTGATGTTAGTAAAATAAAAACATACCCATGTGTACCTACACATCTTGTACCGTAATATACACATCATTTACTATGTATTACATTGAATTCTTTATATTCATATACCCAAATTCCAATTTTGGACATATGAGTAGTCCACTATAAGGGGGTTTTCAAATTGAAAATAATAGTAAATATATATTCATAATATGAGGATTATATTCATTCAATTTATATTTATATAGTATCACATATATGATGAAATTTTTTAGCGGGTGGCTATAATAACCACAAGGTTGTTTACCACTTAGAGAATATATATCACTAGGATAAATTTCCTCCATATATATAGTGATATAGGTAAACCCAATTTTTGGGATAGAGAATTATTCAGACGCTCATGGAGTTGGCAACCCTATCAAATGATTCCCACTACACATTTTGGGGTGTGTGTCCTGTGTAGGGGTCTGTTACCCTAGTGACTAAGGTTTTATTCAGCAAGACAAGAGTCCCACATTATGGGTACTATCAAGGGTTGTTTTGTTGAAGAAAATAAATAATTTTACATATTATTTTCATTATTTACTTCACAATGTATTATTGGTTTCCTCTTAAACATTAATTCATTGGAGCTAATATGTAATGAACAACGAATTTCCAATTTTTTAATCTTAAATGAATATATAAACATATTGAGATGAGCTGAAATTTTATCCAAAATTCATCATATTTCTCACAGTCTCCTATTGGATATTCCTAGAGGATATGGATCTACTTCATATTACTACACAGTGGTATTAATTATTGGAGGTGTTCATGTGGGTGTTTACAGGACATAGAGTTTTTTCTATTTAACTTATTCAGGGATTTCCATTATTTTGGGATGTTGGAATTTGTAAATTTCCTTATTTTCATATTTTGATTTCATTATAAGTTTCATATATTTTTCACAGTCACATTGATGATATAATAAATATTTTTATTTTATTATTCATTTTTATTGAAAAATAGATTTTTCATGTTGGTGTATGTATAACGACCCAAACTTTTATTAATGAAAATTCCTCTTGATCCAATTAAATGTCTTATTATAAAATTTTTTTATATAAAACATATTCAATACCATGGTTTTATGTTTTTGAATGTTAAAATACCATTAAGAATTGCGACTGTTGCTAATATAGCTATTGAATAGTGATCACGCGATTAGTATAAATATAGGGCTTTAACAAATCCAATTTACTCAGACATAGGATGTGATGACCTCATCCAGTAGACTTTTCTAGTATGAACCATAATTTTCAGAGCTCATAAAGGAGGTGGATTCATTGGGATTCTATCTTGACCAATCCCAATCCGAGCATCAACACATTATGTTCGAGGGGAACCACCTATTGGAGATGTGGATGGAAATAGAGATTACCACCCAAGCGATATTATCGGAGCCACCCCAAGATTCTGTCTCGATTGCACAACTTACCCTTAGGTCTTTTGCAGGAATTATATAGGGTTATGTAAAAAGATCCTAGAACTATGATTATTTAGATTATTTTTATAGAGAATATATATTCATTTCATTATTGTTACATTGTAAATATTTTTTAATGAAAAAATAGTATTTTTTTAAATATTCAATTAAGAAATATATATTCATGAATTAATGGAATTTTAAGAATTAAATAATATTTTAATAAAATATTATTACTAAATTTATTTTTATTAAATATAAATGATATTTTAATTTTTATGAATTCAATAGTGAGTTCTATTCAGTTTTGAAAGCTGTTTTTATCAAAAACCATGAAATTTTCATTAATGTCAATTTTTATATTAAAAGTAAAGAATAAAATATTTTGAAAATTATTTAGATAAATGGAATATTTTTTTTTCAATAAGGATGTCAAAATTATCTAATAGTGATTTTTTCATAATTTTCTGAGAGTCAAATTTTTAGGTAAAAATCAAATTCCGTTCAAATATATAATGTGTTGTTTGAATCATAATGACCCCATAGCGATGTCATACAATACTATAAACATTATGTTCATCAAATATATGTTATAATATTAAAATAATGTGATTATCATTTTTCTAAATTATTTTACAATGCATTAGTGGACCCTTCATGACATAAAATTCATTTTAGCTTTTTAAATTTATTTCCTAGAGAGTGTGACTCACCTCTACATAGGAACCCTATTATTTAAAGAATTTTGGACATTGCACTTATAAAATATTATTTTCCACTCCCTTTTGTAAAAATAAAATGGGCAGAAACCATGGGCTAGTTTGTGGTTTGGATTATTTTAATGTGTGGTGACCCAAACCTAAATAATAAAAAATGCCCTCTCCTTTCATATATAAAACCACCCAAGCTCCCACACCCTATTCACTCAAAGCCTTTGGAACACGACCGACCCCTTCCCTTCTCCCACTATCACTACTGGAAAACGATGATTTACCAGTAGTTCTAAACCGTTGGGAAAGGCCATAGAACCGTTGGTATACCTTATACGAACGGTTCTATAAACTATTAGGTAAGTAAGCCGTTGGGATAGCTTTTCCCAAATGTTTACATTGAACCTTTGGGATAGGATAGAATAATTAGCCTATCCCAACGGTTTTGGGAACCATTGGGTAATGTTTTTCCCAACAGTTTCCCCTGAACTATTTGGAAAACCAACATTTTCCCATGGTTCCCAAGAATTTTAGAAACTGTTGGGAATGTATTTTTACCAACGGTTCACATTGAACCATTGGTAAAAACATTCAATAAACCCTATTCCAATGGTTTGAAACTGTTGGAATAGTCTTTGCTGTGAAAATTGCACCGCAGCTTGTAATTTTCACACCGCTGCAACCAAAAATTTTCACAACACTGGCAGGGTGTCCATCCATTCACCCTTCCATTCAGGTAATTCTCTGATCTTCTCTCTGATTAATATACATGTGATATCCAACTAACACATACATATACAGAAAAACTTCATACGAATTGAACATATAATGCATCTCGAACTATACAAATCCAGAATTAAATCAGAATTCATAACTTAATTATAAACATACATAATTCATTTAAACATACACATTTAAATGTGTTTTTTCTAGAAATGATGTCTATTTTAAACAGAATGCATACATTTGTGGTGATACTGGCCACACCGTGCCTCAGATTGAGGCAAGGTTGACTTGTGCATGTCATATATGACCCATGGATTATTTTTATAATGTTTCGATACAATCATAATCTGTTTGGTCAGTTTTCTGTATGTGTTTAAAATGTTGTCTATTTTAAACAATGGAGAGACACTTAGAGTTTTCCCAGCCACACTGTGACTCAAATTGAGGCATGTTTGACTCATACACGTTTCATATGTCCCATGGATCACTGTCCAAAATTTTCAATAGAATCCGAATGCGTTTAGTCATTTTATCGTATGTCAGTTGTTGTTTCCAATTAAAATGAAGTACATTTTAAATAATAGAGAGAGACTTCGAGTGGTACCGTCCACTCCATGCCTCGGATTGAGGAATGTTTGAAAATTAAACATTAGATATGACCCATGGATCATTTTTTGAATGTTTTAACAAAATATGTATGCGTTAGTCATTTTTTTGTATGTCAGTTTTTGCTTTCACTTAAAATATTATCCATTTCAAAAAAACCTGAGACACTTTGAGTGGTGTCAGCCACACTATTCCTTGGATTTAGGTGGGTTTGACTCGTACATGTCACAAATTACACATGAAACGTTTTCATAGTTTTTTAAAATAATCTGAATGTGTTTGTTCGGTTTTCGGTATGTCAGTTGTTATTTTCACATAAAATGTTCTCAATTTTAAACTATAGAGAGACAGTTCAAGTGGTGCCGGCCACCCCGCACCTTGGATTGAAGCTAAGTTAATTCATACACATCACATATGACTCATGGATCTTTTCCCTAAAGTTTCAACAGGATCTGAATGCATTTGGTCGGCTTTCCGTATGTTAGTTGTTGTTTTCACTAAAAATGATGTCCTTTTGAAACAAAAGAGAGACACTTTTAGTGGTTCCAGCCACACCAAGTCTCGGAATGAGGCGGATTTGACTCGTACTCGTCAAATATGACCCATGGATCAATTTCCTAAAGAAACAACACATTCCGAATGCGTTTGTTCAGTTTTACGTAAGTCAGTTACTGTTTTCACTTAAAATTGAGTCCATTTTAAACAAAAGAGAGACACTTTGAGTGGTTCTGGTCACACCACACCTTAGATTGAGGCAGGGTTGACTCGTACACATCAGAAATGACCCATGTATCACTATGAAGAAGTATCAACACATTCTGAATCCGTTTGGTCATTTTTCTATATATACTTAATATTTTTTCCATTTTAAACAAAAGAGACACATTGGGTGATGTCGGTCACAATACGACTCATATTGAGGAACGGTTGACTCGTACACATCACATATGACCCATGGAACGTTTTCCTAATGTTTCAATAGAATCCGAATGCATTTGGTCAGTTTTACGTATGTCAGTTCTCCTTTTCACTTAACATTAAGTCCATTTTAAACTAAAGAGAGACACTTTGTGTGGTTCCAGCCACACCGCGTCTTGGATTGAGATGGGGTTTACTCGTACATATCACATATGACTAATTTATCATTTTACTAAAGCATGAACACATTCTATATGTGTTTGGTTAGTTGTATGTATGTTAGTTGTTGTTTTCACTTAAAATTATGTCCATTTTAAACAAAAGAAAGACACTTTGAGTGGTGATGGAAACATTGTTCCTCGCATTGAGGTGGGGTTGACTCGTACACGTCACATATGACCCATGGATCATTGTGTTAATGTATAATCACAAATAGAATGTGTTTGGTTGGTTTACCATATGCTAGTTGTTATTTTTACATAAAATGTAGTCCATTTCAAATAAACCTCAGACACTTTGAGTGGTGCTTTCCACACTGGGTCTCGGATTAATGTGGGGTTGACTCATAAATGTCACAAATGAATCATGGAATCTTTTCCAAATGTTTAAACAGAATCTGAATGCGTTTGGTTGGTTTTTCGTATGTCAGCTATTTTTTTCACTTAAGATGAAGTCCATTTTAAACTAAATAGAGACACTTTGAGTGGTTCCTACAACACATCATGTTGGAATGAGATGAGGTTGACTCATACACATAATTAATGACACATGGAATGTTTTCTTAAAGCATCCACACATTCTGAATGTGTTTTGTCAGTTTTCTGTATGCCAGTTGTTGTTTTCACTTAAAATGATGTCAATTTAAAAAAAAGAATTACACTTTGACTGGTGTCAGCAACAATGTGCCACAGATTGAGGCGGGGTTGAATTTTAAATGTCACATATTACACATGGATCATTGTGCTAATGTATCAACACAATCTGAATGTGTTTGGTTGGTTTTCCCTATGCTAATTGTTATTTTCACTTAGAATGTTGTCCATTTCAAATAAACCTGAGACACTTTGAGTGGTGCCGGACACACCAGACCTCGGATGGAGGCGGGGTTGACTCATACAAATCAAAAATTACCCAAATACCATTTTCCTAAGGTTTCAACACAATCCTTAGTAATTTCGTTGGTTTTCTGTATGTCAGTTGTACTTTTCACTTAACATGTTATCCATTTCAAACAATGTTGAGACACTTAGAATGGTGCTAGCCACACCGCACCTTAGATTGAGCCATAATTGACTCGTACATGGCACATACGACCCATGGATAATTTTCGTAATGTTTCAACAGAAACCGAAATTGTTTGGTCATTTTTCCGTATGTCAGTTGTTATTTTCACTTAAAATCTTGTCCATTTTAAACAAAAGGGAGACACTTTTAAAAGTTCCAGCCACACCGCGGCTTGTATTGAGGCAAGTTTGACTCTTTCACGTCATATATGAGCCATGTATCATTTTTCAAATCTATCAACACAATCAGAATCCGTTTTTTCATTTTTCCATATGTACTTATAATGTTGTCCATTAAAAAAAAGAGATACACATAGAGTGATCTTAGCCACACTGAAACTCATATTGAGGTGTGGTTAACACATACACGTCATATATGACCCATGTATCATTGTACTAATGTTTTAACAGATTCTGAATGCGTTTGTTTGGTTTACCGTACGTTAGTTTTTGTTTTCAATTAAAATGATGTCCATTTTAAACTATAGAGAGACACTTTGAGTGGTGCTGGGCACTCCACAACTCATATTGAGGCTAGATAGACACATACACGTCACATATGTCCAATGGATCATTTTCCTAATGTTTCAACATAATATGAATGTGTTTGGTCAGTTTTATGTATGTCAATTGTTGTTTCCACTTAAAATGTTGTCCATTTCAAATAAACCTGAGACAATTTTAGTGGTGCTATCCACATAGGGCCTCGGATTGAAGCCGTGTTCACTCGTACATGTCACAATTGACTCATGTAACGTTTTCCTAAAGTATAAACAGAATCTGAATGCGTTTGGTCAGTTATCCATATGTCAGTTTTTTTTCACTTAAAATGTTGTCCATTTCAAACTATAGAGAGACATTTCAAGTGGTTCTAGCCACACCGTACCTAGGATTGAGGCTGAGTTGACCCATACACACCAAATATAACTCATGGATAGTATCCCTAAAGTTTCAACAGAATCTGAATGGGTTTGGTTGGTTTTCCGTATGTCAGTTCTTGTTTTCTATTAAAATGGTGTCCTTTTGAAACAAAAGAGATACACTTTAAGTGGTTCCGACCACACCAGGTCTCGTATTGATCCAGGGTTGACTCTTACACGTCACATATGACTCATGGATCGTTTTCCTAAAGAAAGAACATTTGGTTGATTTTCTGTATTTTAGTTGTTGTTTTCACTTAAACTTAAGTCCATTTTAAACAAAAGAGAGACACTTTAAGAGGATCAGGCCCCACAGAGCCTCAGATTGGGGAAGGGTTGACTCATACACATAACATATGACCCATGGATCATTGTGCTAAAGTATCAACACGATTAGAATCCGTTTGGTTGGCTTTCTGTATATACTTAAAATGTTGTCCATTTTAAAGATAACAGAAACTTTGGGTGGTTTTGGCCACACTGTGACTCGGATTGAGGCATGGTTGACTCGTACACATCACATATGACCCATGGATCGTTGTCCTATAGTTTCAACAGAATACGAATGCTCTTGGTCAGTTTTCTGATTGTCAGTTGATTTTTTCACTTAAAATTATGTCCATTTTATACAAAAGAAAGACACATTTAGTGGTGCTCGCAACACCATGTCTCAGAATGAGGTGGGGTTGACTATTACATGTCACATATTAACCATAGATCATTGTGTTAATGTATCAACACAATACAAATGCGTTTGGTCAGTTTTCCATATGCTAGTTGTTATTTTTACTTAAAATGTAGTCCATTTCAAATAAACTTGAGACACTTTGAGTGGTGCCGGCCACACCAGGCCTCGGATTGAGGTGGGGTTGACTCGTACACGTCACAAAGGAGGAGGGTGGTGGGGATATTCGAGGGCCTGTCTAGGGGGCAGTTCGAGGGGATATTTGGGGGGTGTCTGGCGAGCTGTCCAGGGAACAAGGAGGAGGGTGGGGTGGGGGGCGGGGGGGCTATGCTGGGGGGGGGGGGGGTGGGGGGGGGTGGGATGTCCGGGGGTTGTTTGAGGGTATGTTCGGGGTCCAAGGAGGAGGGTGGGCAGTTGTCAAGGGGGATTTCTGGGGGGCTCTCCGGGGGGTGTCCAGGGTCCAGGGAGGAGGGTGGGGGCTGTCTAGGGGGCTGTTCGGGGGGTATCCGGGGGCTGTCTGGGGGGCTATCTATGGGGATGTCTATTGGCTATCTAGGGGGCTGTTAGGGGGGTTTTCCAGGGTCCAAGGAGGATGTTGGGGGTTTGTACATGGTCCATGAAGGAGGGGGCCGTCTAGGGAGTTCCCAAACACACAAAACTCTTTAAACATTCTCAAGATACACTACAACCACTTGAAGACATCAACATCTCTGAAAACTGAAAATATATAAAAATAACTCAACTCCAATAATATAATACGAGTGTAGATAAAATCAAAAACTAGAATAGATTAAACATAAATCTCACTAATATTAGTAAAAAATGTAGCATATCAATTTTTCCCACATCACCATCACTATCATCACAATCATCATCACCCTCATCCTCGTCCCCATCATCATCCTCTCCCTACTCAATTCCCTCCTCCTCGCCCACGCCCTCTACCTCACCCTCCTCCTCTTCCTCGTAGTCCTCCTCTCCCTCCTCTTCCGCATCAAACTCCTTACCATCATCATCATTAGGCCCGGCATCAACTTGACCATCACTAGAACTGCCACCTTGTGCACCATATATAGAATGTATCAACGACATATATTCATAAAAAGCTGGGCAGGCCTTTGGTGGATGTGTTGGACATAGAATGTCAATAAATTACATAAATGCACTATTTTCCCTAGCAGACTATTCTTACATCTCTATGGACCTTTTTTCAGCCTTTTATTCATATGCCCTAACATGATGCAGCTCGGTGGCACTACAACTCATTCCTAAGGAGGGCCAATACTTCGTCGGGGCTATCCTAGGTCGGCAGTGTACTCAACCAGAATGCTCCTCTCCCAACACCTAATGTATGTGATCAGTTGGCCCAAAATTGTCTAGTTCTTGGGCATCGAGGGTCTCTAAAGCATCCTGTTAAAAAAATAAATTTATTATTAAGTTACAAAATAGACAGTAAAATATAAAATCAATAGATTAAAACTTATAATCTGCTGCTGAGTCAGTTTGAGGACAATACTTCCATCCTTTTTCCATCTACTCAAGCAACATAGTTTTGCTCACAGCACACGTCCTTTAATTTTCATTTGTAGCCTCTACAATGACAGTGAAAACTATAATTATATGAAAACATTATCAAATGATTAAATAATTTTGGAAACAAAAGAAACTATATGTCATAATGAAAACTTATAAACAATTGTCATACCAGCTTCCTCTCATGATCTGGCATTGTAGTACGTCCCACTGTGTGGAGTAATTTTTTGCATCAAGGATTTTTTTATTTTTTCCAGATGATTCCTAAATAAAATTCAATAAATCAAAATATAATATTATTGCAAAACATGAATTTTATTATTTAAATACCTCAAATGAAATTAATGCCTTAAACTGAGTAGTCGTCCAATGGGAAATCATCTGCCGATATTACTCTATAGGACAATCATCCACGACTAGTACCGCCTATAACTTAGTGCCAACTCTAGCATGCCATAAAATATACAACTCATGCTTGTAGGCTCTCCGAATATCACCTAAATCATTCAAATGTGTTGGTCGTGCACTCTCACCATCGGGAAAATTAAATCAAAGATGGCACGAAAATATTAATTCATATAAATACAAAAAAACGTGGCATTAAATACAATAGATTTTTTTACCCATGTCTCTTCCCAAGCTCTATCCATGACCACATGTGGAAACTGTCTCCACGATAGTGTGCTGATGTAAATGATGTCAGATTATTTGGAAAGCGTCGCCAAAAAACTCTAACATTGTTGCCCTGTTTTCTCAACCATTTGGTTGTCTTCATTATAATCCACCATTACCTGTGTGCGGCGGTTCCACACTGAACACATGCATGTATGCCCCTGCCCCTGCCTCCTGTAAGTAGATGTATCTTTTATGAAACAAAACACATATTTTATCAAAACATGTTATATTGAAAATAAATATTGGTATAAATTTTTTTTATGGTTCTATAAATATACCTGCACCAGTCTGATCGATGTGCGCCACTAGATCCACAAAAACTGATGGAACACCCTGTGGTGGAACAAGAGTCTAAGATGATGGAATATAGAAACTCAGAGAGACATAAGTAGAAGGAAAAGAAGATGAGATAACTTTATGATTGGGTTCTGGCTGGGGAGTGGGAATCGTCATAGGATATGAAAAAGTTTGGCCAGAAGATGAAAAAGGTGGTGAAAACATGGGAGGCCTAAATATCATGTGTGCCCCTAATGACACAACAGGTTCAGAATGTTGGAAGGATGAAATGTCAGTGGGAGGGGTAGGGTATAGTCAGGTACGTGAAGCTGCTCATACACCTCTGGTACGAACCCTCCTCGTACCACCTACCTGAGTACTAGAACTAGTACTAGGCTCCTCGTCAAATAACTGCCGATGTATAGGTGGATCCTATAAAAAGGTTTACAAAAAAATTTATAACATTGAATTATATATTAATTAAATATATATATTTTAAATGAAGTACTCACTAGTGGAAATAATGGTGGAATGACCATATGAACCATTAAAATATTGTTCTCCATTATTTTTTTCCATCACCTCTCTTCCATTGGGTGCATTTCCTGCTTTAAAAAACAGATATGTAATTAATTAGAAAAGGGAAACTACTGTGTAACCCATAAAACTAAATATATGAGCGAATAGGGGGATTCATTGGTAATTTAGCAATCAATTTTTTTAGAAGATCTTTAATGGATTTAATTAATCATACAATATGTAATGTTCACCAAGTTAGAAATATTGTTTGACTGGGATAAAATATAGTTCAATTCCAAATTTGAAAATGTAATTCAAATAAAACTGTAACCAATAAACATTGTAAATTCACATAACAGTCAAGTCATCTATAATATATTTCTGATCAATAATAAATAAATTTGAATATTACCAACCTTAACAACCCAACTCAAAGTAAACCAAAATAATTGAGAACAAGGATGAATGATTCTATATATTTTCAACCACAACTTCAGGTTCACAATAAACATTGACAATTGAGATATTGGAGTCATCAAAAGAAATAAATGGATTGGTTACAATGGCACTAGGGAACGTGTCAATTCCATCATCACCATCATCAAAAATATTTTTTGGAATTACTTCAACTATTACATCAAATTCAAGTCGATGTTGGTCTCTGACATAAAAAACCAGTTTATCCATTGATCCCAACACATATGGTTTTTCAGTACCAAGAGTTCAAGTCATATTAATTACTAGAAATCCACAATCATCAATAAATGTGCTTTGTCTCATCATCAAATGAAACCAATGGCATTTCATCATTATCACTCTTCCATGAGAGTAATAATCCAATATTATTATTTTCTCAATGACTCCATAAAAACCCACATTTTCAAATCACAGTCCACTATCTGATGCCCTAGCATAACAATCTGTTGTGGCAGTAACCATATCACCATCAGGTTATTTTCACATGTTCATTGCTCGTTCAGTGACAATAAATCGGTACCCATTGATAATAATTGATTTACATTCATGATACACAATATTAGAACAAAAATCTAAAGATCTTATTTCCTCATACACAGAGTCAGCAGAAAAACTCAATACATTCAATATAAATGACTATAAAACTTGATTAAATATTGATATAATTATTTTAAACAGTAATATATTTACCGTCAATTTTAACCAAACAGAAAACTATTTACTATTCAAAGTCTGCCTCCTTCTCAAAGATAACAGACAATGCTTTCTATTTATCATTATTTTCTGTTCTATGTAGATAAAAAATATAAATTGTTTAACAGATATATATGTAATATAAACATATTCAATTTACTTACGTGATATAGTCAATGAACAAATCACCGTTGAACAAAACTGTGCGATGTGCCATCTCCCGCTCTTCATGGATTAATGTCTTTAATGAATATGATCCAGGAATTACTGTTGTTTGATGAAGTGATGGAAAATGGGGTTCTATTCTCTCATATTATTCATCTTCATTTCTCATTGTTCTATTCATTCTTTTAGTAAGATCAAAAAAATACATTGACAAGAAATCAATACATTCTTGAGCCAAGTAACTGTTCACGAGAGAACCTTCGGGATTATTCCTGTTTCAGACATAAGACTTTAATGTGTAAATATTTCTTTCCGTTGGATACATCCAACGAAAAGAAACAGGTCCTCCGAGAAGAATTTCATTGGGAATATGGACAGTCAGATGCAACATGCATGTGAAAAATGATGGAGGAAATATTTTCTCCAACTCATACAAAAATAATGGCGCATCTGTCAACATTTTTTTCAAGAAATACCTGGACAACATATTATCAAAAATATCACAAAACAAATGGCACAACTGAGTAATAATCAGCCTTAAATTATTGGACAAAAAGATGACAGATTGCTATTGGAAGAAACTCATATAGTAGAATGTGATAATCATGAGTCTTCAAAGATTTTAACTTCAACTCTCTTCTCTTGACCCATTTTGATATGTTTCTAGAATAACCATCAAGAACTATAGTAGTCTCTAATACTTCCAAAAATTGTTTTTTTCCATAGGATTCATCACATAATAAGCACATGGAAGTTTCAAATTATTTTCACTGATACGCACAGGATGCAATTCTGGTCTGATGCCCCAATCCACCAAGTCACGCCAAGATCGTAAATCTTATTTTGTCTTCCCCTTAACATTCAGAAGAACAGAAAATAACATTTCACATATATTCTTTTCAATATGCAGTATTTCTATGAAATAACATAAAAAATTGGTTGATTAATAATGAAAATCAAAAAATATACTCCTCTTCCTCCAATTGTAATAGGTTTAAGTGAAAACATTCTTTATCTTTCCAGATTTCATTTGACCCTTCATGAATGAAAAAAAATTATTCAATTCGTTAATCACATCAGTTCTATACATATGCTAAGGTGGATCATCGGTCTCTATGGTATTATCAAATCTTCAAGGATTCGTTCTACATGGATGATCCTTTTGCAAATATCATCGATGTCCCATAAAACTGAAACTACAACGATGTTTCAGTCTTTTGGATCGTTTATTCATCATTAAAACTGGACATGTCATTTTTCCCTTCGTTCTCTATCCATAAATCATTGCATAAGCCAAAAAATCATTAATCGTCCACATAAGTGCAGCACACATCTGAAATATGTCTTTCGAACATGCATCGTATGTGCGCACACCAACATCCCAAAGAATCTTCAAATATTTTATAAATGGTTGCATGTATACATCATGATCATTGCCGGGATCATAAGGACCAGATATGAGTATACTCATGATAGTGAAAGTTTTTTTTATACACAACCATGGGGGGATATTATAAATGTTTATAAAAACATTCCATTTTCTATGTGAAGTAAGAATCTACCCATACTGATTAAAACCGTCTCATGAAAGACCCAACCTCACATTATGCATGTCAGCAACAAAATCAGGATGTCGAGCATCAAATCTCTACCATGAAAATCCATCTGTAGGATGAACCAAATCATCATTAGTCTTCTTTCTCTCGGTATCATACCTTATCATTTTTATTGATATGACATCAGACATGAAAAGATTCTTGAGTCTGGGGATCAATGGAAAGTGCCACATTACATTCTATGGAATGTGGGATTGTTTTCCATTAGATTTTGACATCTAGCAGGATGTGCCACATTTTATACAATCATTTCGTTCAACGGTATCCTCCTAGAATAAAATGCAATATTTCGGGCAAGCTTGAATTTTTTTTCTTGAAAATCCATGTTTCCTTAAATAAATGCCATGTCATATAGTGGTTTGAGGTAATAACAACATCAAATGGAAGTAAATCCTTCAAGAGGGTAAGAATTTAATCGATTATTGTATTAGAAATTCCACACATTGTTTTCCCATGAAACAATGGGATTAAAATTTCCATCTTTTTCATTTTATCGCATTGTCGATATACTGGTGTCGTGGCATCATCATTCAATTTTTCACCGTATCAATATCATTATATTCACTATATGTATCACCTGTCCCCATATCGAAATCTTCTTGAGTTGAAATCCTTTCTTTTTCATGATGACGAATAAACAGAACCCGATCAAAAAACAAATTCTCCATTCTATTCCTTTCATTCCGATCATCACCAATTGGAGATTTCATTTTATCCCTATTGTGATACCACACAATGTAGTTTTCTTGAAAACCATATTTGGTTATGTGGTAGCTGAATTATTCCCAGCTCATCCATGGTCTACCAACATAATTTGAACATGGGCAGTGTCTGTGACCACTATATGAATTACTGTGAAATGAAAAATCTATAAAGCTCTCCAATTTTGTTTGAAAATCACATGAGATCTGATCAGTTTCATAAATCCAACTTATGTCCATTCTGTAAAAAGAATTTAAAAAATTCATTCTGTCATAAAAAATTCAATAGGATTTATCTTTAATAGAAAATACATTTAAGTTAACAATAATGGAAAAAAATTCAATTCGATGTAGTGAACTATTAAAATAATGTAAAGAACAATTACTCATAAATTAAGTTAAAATTTATTTATATTTATTTTCATTAGGTCTACAAGAGTCACATCCCTCAGGTCCCATTATGTGTTATAAGAATCCCAAATCATTCACTCATGTTCAATAACTCATTATTGTCACCTCTATGGCCATACCATTCATTACCTAATTACTTCCCCGAGTCAAGCGCACCCCATGGGTGAGTAAATTTGAGGCTTCTACGCTAATAGGTTGTTCATGGCTTATAAAAAGAATTAATTACATAAAGTATAGAAAAAAACATTTATTTTTAAATTTGAGATTATTAATATTGTATGTCAGTGATAACAACATTACTAAATTAAACTTGGGACTTATCTAACATTTTCATAGATGTCTACACATGCCAACATGGCTTGTGAAATGAACCCCATCCTCATAAAAGTGAGTATTGGCCAAAAAGGACTCATAATATAAAACATACAATGAGAACCATATTTAATTGTCCCTAATGTAATATTACTACAGTCATGTTGTGGGAAATGGATTATATGATCATGGTTAACTGATGAATTAAAAAGCTCGTATTCCATATGATGGACACTATCTAAGGTAAGAAATCATGTCTGATGGGTTTACGTCATTCAATTTCTTACACGCTAATGAGAATGAAATCTTGAATTAATGACTTGAGTTCACTAATTAAATGAGGGTAGAGGTTGCATAGGCTGTGTAAGTAGAATTATTAAATAAGGGTAGAGGTTTCATACACTATGTACGGTGAGGAGTCACAACCAATTTAGAAACTAAAATAAATTCCCATCATAGGTATCAATAAAAAACATCAACATCAAAAGAAACTACAAATAAAAAATAACTATTAACATCAAACATTTCAAGAATTCACTACTATGTTTAGTATTTAGTAACATATGAAAAATAAATATCTAATTTAAAATTCCCAATGAAATCCCATTCCAAAAAAACATTCCAAGAGGGTTCACTATCACTTCACAAATTAAATCATTTGAAACTACTTATAAAACATAAAATATGTCAAATCATTTCATTCAAATCAATTTATTTCATTCTTTGAATAAAAACTCGAGACAAAGGCTCAATTTCACCAATTAATTCTTTAAATATTCTTTGAAAATAAATCTAAACGGTCATGGAATTGAATAATTCATAAATACATGAATGGTGTCAATATTATAGTCATCAAATTCATGACTTGTTCAATTCAATGAGAGTATGGTTAAATAATATTTCACAATGAATTTTGAGGAAAACATTCACAGAAAATTTTCAAAAAATTAATAAAAAGATATAAATAAATTTCCATGTAACAATTAATTACAAGATGAAGAAAAAGAATAAAAACATATACATAGAAAATCTGGAATCCACCCGCAATGAATTTGAGATGTTTCTTCTTCGATAGAGGGTTAAAGATTTAATTAATTAAATGGGTTCGAATGGATAATGTCTAGATTAAATCAAAACACAGAAAAATGATATACACATCAAAATAAAACCATAAAACTAAAATAATAGACGAATAAGAATAAAAACAAGATTACACATAAATATTTTATGTGTATAAAAAAATACCTATTTTGAGATGATTCCAATGGTGTTTCAGCGGTTCGGATGGGGGAAGTCGCAAGAGGAGAACTGTATATTTAGGGTTCTATCTCGCGAATGGGGGAGAGGAGTGTCCGATTGTATTTAGGATAAAACATTACCAACGGTTCAGTAGAACCGTTGGTAAAGGGTGACCTGGCCCTTTATTACGAACGGTTTATGAAAACTATTGGTAATGAAGCATTTGAAAAACCCCCCATTATAGTAGTGTATAATCCTCTCATGGAACCCCAATCTCTCATTAATCCTACCTCAAGACCCTCCCAATCCTTTGGGATCACACATCCAAGTAAAGGATACCTTCCTTTCTCATTTTATTTATGTTTCTAAATATTATTTTTCCCTTTTATTTTCAATTATAAATGTTGTGGTATGAATTCGCACCTCAACTACACATTACTATTTATTTTTTAATTGTGCTATACCTCTTTTCCTCTAATTGATTCCTTCCATGATTATGTGTTACCATGTTGAAATTCTATAAGTCTTTTCACTCTCCTCATATAAATCCTAGAAATTATTTTATATTATGAATATATATTCATTATACTTTATGAGAAATGTATCTATATAGCCCTCTTACTTTACATTTCATTTATATTTTATGGGACACCCCTTTATCTCTCATCAACCATTTTTTATGAATTCCTATGTCACTCCATTGTGGTGCTGAAATTGCACCGTGATTTTCCAAGAGAAAGTCATTGTATAGTGAATACCATGCCCATTTCTCTATCACATAAATTCACCATTATGAACATTTAATCATTGAAAATATAGTTTCATGTATTAATTACACATTCCTTTATCTTGGATTAAAATATAGTGTTTAATGAATCCATGTTATATGATCCATTTCGAACACTATAAATGAAATGAAATGTTTAAGAAAGGTTTTCCCTGATAGCGCTCCAATGCATTGGGTAAAAAATAGTATCATGATAAATAATGTAAAATGATGGTTTAATACTAATAATTGATGTGAAATGAGGGTTTAATCATGCTCAATGTTCAATGAGAATTGGCTCATGGTAATACCATGTTAATTGTTGTTTCCAAATTTCTATGTTATGATAATAATACTATATCATTGCTTTTTGTTCATGTTTCTTTTATGCCCTATTGATATGAATATTACATAAATTTTATTTTATTCATCACGTTATTACTTGTTTATTCCCTTAATGGGCTTTATAAATCACCCTTCCATTATGCATGTCCTTAGGTTATCCCATGCAATGCTATGCATGAGAGAATATAGTGGTCTTGTAAATAATGTTTTCAATAAAGATGGTGAGTTTCATGTTCTAAGACATTATCTATGTTTCTAATCCCCAAATACAATAGTCCTCTCGATAATTCATGTAGTATCAAGTGATGATCTTATGTAATAATTCATTTTTTTGTGTAATAAAAATCGAGGTTGTTATAGTTTGTATTAGAGGATAGGTTTAGTTATTTCGCCTATTAGGATTAGAAAACCCTAGTGAAGCCTTAGAGATAAGAATAAGTATAATAAAAACATATCTAATTTTTTGTGAGTATTGATTGAATGTTTTATCAATCAAATACATTCGTCTCTAGATATGAGTAGGTAGAGGTGTATCTTGCATAGAATTACCAAGGAGTGAAAACTCCAACAAAGAGATTCGGGCCTGATCCATGGTATCCTGGTACACGATAATGGGTCTTGCTACACTATTCGTTATAACACATCCTGGGGATATGCATTGTTAAATTCAAAAACATAGTATGAACCAATACTACGGGAAAAAATCCCCTTAGAATATATGTTGGGAAGTATATCATGGATAAAATAGATACATAAGTTAAGGAAATAAAAGTTATTTATAATTCATCCATTTTAGTCAATAGAGTACCCTTTATAACCGCCAATGGATAGTAATAGGAGGACTCATGGTAACAACTGCTGCGGAGATCAATTTTATGACTATTATAATGAGATTCCCAATCATATGGGAGAATTAATTGTGAACATTATCATGATAATCTCTCAGTTATGCCTTGTTTTTAATAGAAACATTGGTCATGTGGAACGTTAAACCCCCCCCCCCCCCATGAATGAATAAGTCACAATTATGTGGTTCATGAGAAAAAGGACTCCAACATTTAATGGGTCATCTGATACCCCAATTTTAGAACAATGGATCAACTCTATTTAAATGATATTCTCTATCTATCAATGTTATTAACAAGAGATGGTTCTTATGGCTGCTTATCATATGGGTGGTGAAGCCAATCAATGGTGGGCATTGATAAAAAATAAGAAGCCCCATGAGGAGATCGAGGCGTTGTAAGGGAAGGATTTCTGTAAAATGTATTTCTACAAATATTTTCCACATACCCTCTAACTTATGATGTAAAGGGACTTCCTTTCCCTGATGAAAAAAAGAAAATTTATCCATCATAGTGTACTAGGTAAAAATTTCAAGGCTGGAATGATACACCTCCAACATTATTGTTACCCACAAATGCAAGGTTGACTGCCTCTTTCATGGGATGAATCATACCTTAAAGATAGCCCTGGAGATCCCTAACTTTGATAGCTTTGAGTAAATTGTCTCATATTTCCTCAAAGTCAAAATGGAGATCAGAAAATCTTAGGGGTATCATATAGATAAGAATCGTAATGTGGACTTCAATTATAACGGTCTAATGGATAAACCAAATAGTGCTAATAAAATCCAGCATCACACATTCCCAAGGTGAAGAATAAAGCACTCTAGAAATTGCCTCAAGTGGATGAGGAAATGCGTTAGTTGTGTAGGGGAAGGGAACCAAGATATTAACTACTCACAAGTCAATCCCTCAACTATTTCAATGGAAATAAATTCTTCATTTGACCCAAAATGCATTTTTCATTGCTTCGACTATAAGGAACCTGAGATGCAAGAAAACTAGTTACCTACGACAAGGATTTTTAGAGGAAACCAACTCCCTCCAAGTATGAAATAGAGATATTTTTCAATCACTACCACCGAAGTGATCCCTGAAAATGAATTGGTGGTAAGTATGCTAGTTATTCATTCAATAATAGAGAATGTAATTTTTGATTCTTGTTCTTCACAATCTTTTATATCCCGAATATTCAGTATAAAAATTCCAAAACCACAAAAATTCATGGATGTAAAGATGATAGTGAGTATAGAAAATATGGAAATAATTGCATCCTATTATATAAACCATCCCCTATAATAATTTGTGTATTGAAATTTTCAGTAAACCTTGTCATAAACCATATCGTGGAATTCGATGAAATTCTCGCCATGGATTCACTTTCCTTATATAGAGCCAACATAAATTTTCCATGAGAGGAAAATCCCTATCAGTATTGAGAATCGATCCCCCAAGTCTATACAAGTTAATGGAGGAATATGATTCATTTTTTTAACTATCATCTCAAGAGAGGATATTACAGCTCTATGAGAATGTGTATCTGGCTCAGATGATTGAGTCTAAGGAACAAACTATCCTTGATGACATACCTATTGTGAGGGAATCCGATGAAGTGTTTCTTAATAAATTGACTTGAATTTATACTAGAAGTGATGTTGATTTCTCAATTGACCTCATAGCTGGGGCATTTATAATATCCAAGACTCCATATCGAATGGTTGTTGTGATGATTAAGGAACTGAAGAAACAACTACATGAGAATTTTTTTAAAGGGCTTAAATGCGCAAGTGCTTCACCATGGTGGTGATCCAGTCCTATTCTTCAAGAAGAAGGATGGATCAATGACCCTTTGCATTGTTTATTGTTATATCATAAAAATAATGACAATGAAAATTTATCTTATGCCTCGAATTGATGTCTTGTTCGATTAGCTACAGGGAGAAAAATACTTCTTCATGGTGGATCTGTGGTCGGGATATTACCAAGTGATGGTGAAGAAGAAGGATATACCTAATAATTATTTTTTTTACAAGGTATGGTCACTATGAATTAATGGTAATGGCTTTGGGACTCACAAATTCTCTAGCAATCATCATGGACTTTCTGAATAGTGTCATTCAAAATTACCTTCAAAATTTTGTTATAGACATTAAGATGATATTCTTATATACTCCAAAACCATGGAGGAGAATGACAAGAATGTTATAACTATACTAGTGATCATGATAAAGGATAAAATCTATGTGAAGTACATAAAGTGTGATTTCTAGTTGAAGGTGGTCTAATTCTTGGGCCATATCATCACAATAAATGAGATATCTTTGGATCCCTCTAACATAAATACAATTGAGGGAAGGTCGAGGCCAACCTCAATAATGGATATCCATAGCTTCCTGGGGTTGGTTGGATATTATCACCAATTTGTGAGGAATTTGTAACAATTTCCCATCCCTCATTCCAAGATAACATGGAAGGGGGTAAAATTTTCATGGAATGATGAATACGAAAGGAGATTCCAGGAGTTGAAAAAGAGGATTATCACTGCACCAGTACTTACTCTCCAAATAAGTGTAGAACTCCTTATGGTGTATATTGATGAATCAATGAGGGGTTTATTCTATGTGGTAATACAAAATGATAAAGTTATATCCTATGAGTCAAGATAGATTAAAATCCAATAGAAAAACATTCCCACACATGATCTAGAGTTGTCGGCTATGATATTTGTGTTGAAAATATGGCATTATTATATATATGGGGATAAGTGTGAGATATATACTAATCAGAAGAGCCTAAAATATATATTCACAAAAAATAGCTTAATATGAATCAATGAAGATGAAAAAATCTCATCAAGGATTCTGACTGATCATTCCAATACCATCTAGGTATAGAAAACAAGGTGGAAGAAGATATAAGTAGAAATGATCATGCATCTTATCAATGATGGGAATTGAAAAAGATCCAATCTTCTCAGATTTTCAGAGAATGGACATGTGAATAATTAAGGGAGAATCATCATCAATGATTTCTAAAATTATTTTTCCACCATCCCTCATGGATAAATTAAAAGATTTTCAAAGAAAGGATATAGAAATTATGAAAAGGGTGGAAGCTATCAGAAATGATAAATCCACAAAGTTCATGGTTGAAAAGGATGGAATTGTTAGATTGGGGTCACGATTATTTGTACCATCCAATTCAAATATATGTAAGGAGATTGAAAATGATTCACAAAGTCAACCTTCTCAATTCAACTAGGGTGCACAAAGATGTATCAGGATATCTGAGAAATCATTTAGTAGGTCACTATGAAGAGCGATATTTCTAAATATATATCAACTTTTCTAGTATGTCAACAAGTGTATCCTATGAGGAAAAATTCTAAGGGGATGATGCAACCACTACCCATACCCACATGTAAGTGGGAGAATATTACCAAGGACTTTTTTACTCGATTTCCATGGACATCCAGAGGAAACAATGCTATATGGTCATTGTGGATCCTATTACTAAGACAACTCACATTATCGTGATTCAAGATGACTTATCATTAGATCATCTTTCATGGATTTACATCAAATAATTGGTAAGGATTCATGGAGTACCACTATCTATTGTGTCTAATAGTGATCTTAGATTCACCTTGATGTTATAAAAATGTCTCCAATATACTATAAGTAATGAACTAAACATTTGTAAGGCCTATCATCCTCAAACTGATGTCAAATCTAAGAAAAATATTCAGACATTGGATGATATGTTAAGATATTTTTCTATGTACTTTAAAGGATGATGGGACCAACATCTTCCACTGGTAGAATTCTCCGAGAATAACAGTTTCAACTCGAGCATCTTGATGGCACCATATGAATCCATTTATGGGAAAAGGTGAAGAATACTGACATGTTGGGATGAATTTAGTGAGCGTAAGTTGTTTGGACCTGAAATGGTCGATGAAATGGTGGATATGTTGAAAACTATTCAGCAGCATATCGAGGCGGCCCAAAATTAGCAGAAGAGTTAGAAAGATAATCATAGAAGTGGCCTTGAGTTCAATATTGGAGACATGATATTTCTACGCATTTCTCTATGTAATAATGTCAAGAGGTTTGGAATGAAAGGGTATATAAGTCCTAGGTACATCGGCCCCTTCAAGATTCTTGATCGTGTCAGGGCTGTGTTATATCGACAACACTTCCACCTACCATGGTCAATGTACATGATGTCTTTCATGTATATCTCTTATGGAAGTACATACCAGACCCTTCACATGTAATCCATTTAGTGGTAGTATAGTTAAAGGATGTTATTTCTTAGTAGGAGCATCCAGTGAAGATCTTGGATCGTAGATATAATGTTCTATAAAAGAGGTCTACTAACCTGGTCAAGGTACTATGGAAAAACAATAAGTACGAAGAGGAAACAAGGTATCTGGAGGAGTAAATGATGGAAAAGTACATTCACCTATTTGCGGATTAGAATTTAAAATGAAATATTATGGGAAAAATTTCATAATGGGTGAAGACTATAACGACCCAAACCTTTATGATTGAAAATTGATCTTGATCTAATTAAATGTGTTATTATGTAAAATGGATATATAAAACATATTCCATTTCTTGGTTTTATGTTTTTGGTTTTTAATATAACATTTTGAATTATGTCCATTTCTAATATAGTTGTTTAATAGTGATCAAATGATTAGTACAAATATAGGTCATTAACGAATACAATTTACATGGAAAAAGGAAGTGATGACCTCATCTAGTAGATTTGCCCCATACAAATCCCATTCATTAGAGATTATAAAGGTGGTTTCATAATTAGGAATCTCTCTTGACTAATACCAAGCCTAGATTCAACATGTTAAACTCAAGTGGAATTGGCTATGGGGGAAGTGGAAGTTGACAGAGATTACCACCCAAGAGATATTATCTGAGCCACCCCAAGAGTCTTTCACCATGTAACACCATACCCTTCGGTCTTATGTGGATGTTATAAGGGGTTTGGTAACAATATCGTAGCACTATTATTATTTACATTATTTTTATAGAGAGTATATATTAATCTTATTATTATTAAATTGTAAATATATAATGTTATTTATGAAATCATATTGACCCAGTAGTGATGTAATAATGTACTATACACATTATGTTCTCCCAACATATGTATTAACATTAAAATAATGTGATTTTAGGTTTTTTTAATTTATTTTACAACGCTTTAGTGGACCCTTCAATATTTATAAAACATTTTATCTTTTTAAATTGATTTTCTTGTCATTGTGACTCACCTCCATATACGAAACCTTATTATTTTAATTATTTAAGACACTTAACTTATGAAATATTGTTTTCCACACCCCTTTATAAAAAAACATTGGAGAAAACCAAGTTCTGGATTGTGGTTTTGAAAATACTAATATGTTGTGACCCAAAGCTATATAATAAAGAATTTCATCTCCTTCCCTATATAAACCCACCCATGATCCCACATCCTCTCCATTCAATTCCATTGGAGCTCGACAAACCCATGAAATCCTCTATCTAGAATCCTCCAATGGAACCCCATGCTCTAACGAAGCATATTTCATGCCCCTTCCAAGATGTTGGCATCAAAAATTCATGTAAGGGATTCTTTCCTTTCTCATTTTTTCAATGTTTCTTAATATTGTTATTTCATTATCATTCTAATTATAAATTTTGGGGTATGATTTTTTAACTCCCCTATATTGTCCTATTTGTTTTTTAATGGTCAAATTTCCCTTTCCCTCTCATCGATGCCCTCCATATATACCTATTACCATGCTGAAATTCCATAATGATTTTCTCTCTCCTCACATACATTCAAGAAATTATTTTGTACTAGGAATATATAATCCAATACATTTGATCAGACATGTATCTATATGAAACCCTTAATGTCCATTTCATTTAAATATGATGTTACACCCCTTTCTCTCTCATCAACCATTTTTTATGAATTCTTATGTCACCCCATTATGCTACTGAAATTGCACCTTGATTTTCCAAGCCAAATTAATTGTTTAGTGAATACCATGCCCATTTATCTAACAACGGTATTCACCTTTATGAACATTATTCATTGATTATATAGTTTCATTTATTAATTATTCTTTCCTTTGTCGTTTAATAAATGATTATTTTTACTGGATCCAGGTTATATGATCTATGTGGCCCACTTATGAAAAAATGAAATGTTTAAGAAGGTTGTTCCCTAATAGCGCTCCAAGGCATTGGGTACTAATTAGTATCCTGATATGTCAAGTGAAATGAGGGTTTACTCCATATAATACAATTACAATGAGGTTTTAGTCATTCTCTATGTGCTATGATACTTGGATCATTCTAATACCTTGTTAAGGGTTGTTTCCCCATTTTCATGTTATGATAATCATGTTATATCATTCCTTTTTGTTCATGTTTATTTTAGGATCTATTGATATTCATATTGCATAACATGTATTTTATTCTTCATGTTATAACTTTTTACTCAATTAATGGGGTTTATATCTCACCATTTTTCTTATTCATGTCCTCAGTTTATACCATGCAATGCTATGTATGATGGACTGAAACTATCTTGTAAATGAAGTCTAAAATAAAGATGTTGTGTATCATATTTTAAGTCATTGTGTAATCTTCTAAAGCCCCCAGAAACTAGACATGTCTATCTTCCATGTAGTATCAAGTGAAGAGTTTATGTAATAAATCATGTTTATATTTGTAATAAAAAGTAGAGTTTTTATAGTATGGTTGTGCATAGGTAATATTGTAAGGCCACCCATATATGTGATATGAATTATTGTGGCCTTTCTTTGGCACTAAAACTATTTGATATGGGGAAAGGGTTGAAAAGTTTTTGTATAGCTAATACATGTGGATCCCCAGTGGGAAAATTTGTGTTAGAATGGTATCATAGTAGTTTGATTCATAGTTATACAGTTTGGATTTACTTGGATTGTGATGATAGGATTGAGATACTTTGGTAAATTGTGTCAAGGGTTCTCAGTTGAAGATGATATAACATGTAACTTAGTAATTGGTATGGGTGAACAACTTAATTTTTAACAAGGACCCTAATAAATTGTTAGTTTACATAGAACACTATGTAATAAATTATGGGATATAATTGGATTGTACATGGATTTTTTATGTGCCATTTAAATACACAACCACCCATTCCTTGAGTCATATGTTTTAGATATGATTTAATAATCATGAGTACATTATGTAAAATAGAGGATTCCATCCAATAGATATCCCTCTCAACACTAGAGAAAAGGTGACATGGGACCCTTGCTAGATATTCAGACCATGATCAAAGAAAAACTATGAAAATATGTTTGAATTCAGGGACCAAATATGTTGGTTTTCCCTTACCGAATGAATAAATAGTAGACCCATACATATCACGTATGGTGGGCCCCAGAGAGTATGATGATGCAACTCATGGGCTGAGTATGATTCATGATATTGAAATACAGAGACCAATTATGTTCCAGGGTGATCTGAACTCGTGATAAATAAAGGACATACTAGAGTTAGTTACATATATATTTTTTCTAGTTCATACACCATTAGATAATATAATAGTTGTTTCTATATGTAATATTTATTGATTAGTAATATATTTATGTTGTGAACCCTAATTTTTACATTTTATAGAATTTTTTTTTAATTTTTGAAGTATATGGTCGTCTCCGGGGGTAAAAAGGTAAATTTACACTATTATAAAACCTAATTTTTTTAATTTATTTAATTAATAGTTGTGGTGTTTACCCCCAAGATGACAGTTTTAAATGTTGTATGAATAGTGGGAAATCAATAATAGAATATTAACAATACATTATTATTTTTAGTTAGAGGACATGAATTTATGACGAATTAGTAATATATCCTTAATGATGTACCATATGGGAAAAATGATATCGCATTTTATTATAGAATATATTTTATTTTTAATAATTAGTTTTAGTTTTTTGACAATTCTACCCTTAGGGGTTATACATCATAGGTGTATTAATTATATAAATTAATCCATTTAATTAATTGATTAATTGAATTATTTATTATCATGAAAACCTAGGGGAAGCCTATAAATATCATGTTGTGGTTTCCCTATAGGTATATAAATTTTTTCTATTAGTATGAACCTAATAGGCAAGTAGAAACAAGAGGGTAAATCCTGAAAGGATCACATGGAGTCAATGTTTTAGACCTCAACTATGACACCAAATTTAAGAGATGTAGATTGATCATCAAATTAGGTATTTTCTTTTTATATATCTATATTTCTCATAATGTTTTAAGGGAATTTTTTTATTGCAACCCTTTATTTGTGAATATTTGGGGTCACTATTATCCTATTTTATCTCTTTTTATTTTATGAATATTAAATTACACATTTACAATCTCTTAATATTTACAACATAAATATTCTAGAGTAGTGATATTAATCCCCTAAATTTTTTCATGACCCACCCCTTGAAAAGTACTATTACTAGGACAAAGAAGGTAAACGATATATAATAATCCTGAGTAATAACCTAGTAAGAAATTGGTTCGAGACTATAAATGAGGGTATAAAAAAATTCATTCATATGGAGGCATTAACCTCGATTGAAAAAAAATAAGATCAGTAGATAGAATATCATCCACCAAATAACTCCATAATATATTATTAAATGAACGAACCCAAACCATAGCATAATTATAGTACAATATCAATATAATTATCTAATTGATACCAAAAGACAAGTCCTACAGTAGAGACTCAATAGAAATTCCAATATCAAAGCTAGAAATGTACATCTTGGTCCCTGAATTCCCCCCCGAATCCTAAAAAATGTAATATAAATATATAGGGTGATTAGAGCATGTAAATAATAGTGGATCAAAACCCAAGGTATCTCATAAAAATGTGAGAATAACATACTATTTCTAGTGAACACTCATAACAATAAATAAGAAACTATCAAGCCAATTCATTATCAGGATCACCAAAGACCACATAGCAATTATCACATCCATGTTTAGTAATATATGAATAATAATATCAATAATAGTGTATCCTCATCGAATTCCCAAAAAAATTTATATCTCAATGCCAAATATCATACATCATGGAACTCTCATATATTTTATATAATCCTTCAAAAATACACTGATTAAGTAGAATTGTTACATGAACCAAACATGAAATTGGAAATCACATCCTTCCCCAAAACACTCAGAAAATAACAAGAAGGGGATTCAATATATTTTTTTAAAATCATTTAGAATGATTGATAGTATCATGGGATTTTTGAATTCTATAGTGTAAAATGAAATTCAATATATTTGATTAGGAATATTATGATAATAGAAAATCATGTTTTCCTAATATAGAAATAATAGAGGATTCAACATTTTAGTTAAACAACCATTTAATTTTGTTTTAGATAAAAAAATTAAGAAATTTTGGACTAAAGAATCCATAAAATATTATATTTATGTTTAAAAGGTTAAAAATTATTAATTACCTTTATTTTAGACATAAAAAACATAAATATCCATTTAAGGGTTATTTTGGAATGAAAAAATGGAATAAATAGATATATTCAATTAACCTTATGTTGAATGGGGTGTCTGAGTAAAGGTAAACTTGTTTAACTTTACATAATGAAAATTTTACAATGTCCCTTACATAAAAATCTTCATATAATTAAGTTTCATTAAGAAAATCATGGTTACACTTATATAATAGTTAACTTTTTCTGAAGACCTTATATCCCATTTGGAAAATCATGGTTACCTTTATGTAACCCTGAAAAAAATAGTTACCATTAGGTGACATTTTAAAAAACAACGTTGATTTTATGACCATAACGAAAAAAATGAGTTACCATTTTTTATCCACTTTAATCATTAGGATACTATTGTATAACTCACGAGAAACACTAATTATTCTTACAAGAACTTTATTAAAATGATTAAACCTTATGAAGAATCATGGTCATGCATAAGTGTATGAACAAACATAAAATTCATTAATTTCAATTTATAAAAAGACATAAATAAATATTAAAAGGGTGTATGTTCGGTTTTAAAATCCCAAAAATCCAAAAATAATATTAGAATCTCATTAAAAAATTCAAAAATTGATCCAATATTTTAAATAGGAATTGGAATCACTTTAAAAAATTCCATAATTTGAAAACACATTATAAAACATCTTTATAATTAAAAATTTTAAATCAACTTCAAAATTATATGATCCCACACCCAAAATGCCATAAATCCTAGAATTGAAAAGGGATCTTCAAAATATTCCAAAAAATTATATTATATACCTCTCGAATAACTCATATATTTTAACAATAAAAGAAATTTGACATTAAAGGGGAATGGATGGGGAATAAATCTACCAAACTGTTAGATGCCTCTTGTGGACCTCACTATATTTGGAAACCCAAAACCACTCTAGAAAAAATACCTTAGGGGTGATAGGTTTCAAATAGAAATAAGGGCACATAGATAACAATAAAATTCCTTTAAATAAATATGAAACAATCAAACAACTATAAAAAACACAATTTAAGGGAACACCATTAAGAAGAAATCACATCACATTTATTCATACAAAAAGAATATAACTTCACGTAAGGGAAAACACTATTATATCATGAAATTAACAAACATTAACAAGGTAATTTAACAAAATAAAAAATTTATACATCTTTGAAATCATTTATCATTATAAAAAATTTAATTCATAACATTCAGAACTAATCATGACCCATAGATCCTGAACCATGTTTACCGTCATACCTGTATTATAATTTATTGATAATATTAAATACGATACATACAACATATCATTATGTTTTTCAATTTATGGTGTTCAAGACATAATAATTTTCTTCATAATATTCCTACTTATTATAAATTTATAACAACATTTCATATTAAAACACTTTTATTTGGAATATTGCGTTGAAAATAAAATTTCACCAAGTCTCTTTTTTTAATTCAGAAGGATAAAAACCCATTAGATGAGAAACTATTTAAAACTTATTCATAACAAGGATTTTTAAATATTCTTTTTTGAATGTCTCCTATTACAATTCTCCAGTATTCTTTTAAAACAACAACATGTTTAATGGAAGAACTGCATGTTCTATATAAGAAGATTTGTTACCCCAAAATTAATTTTTTAAAAAACATTTTCATTATAATTGAAAAATTAAGATAAGAAATATATTGAAAAATTTTATTAATAATTTTCAAAAGAATTTATTTCATAATCCTTACATTTAAATTTTAAATTATATCCTGACATTAATGTTTAATATATTGTTAATTAAATCATTCCATGAATGATATCAATCAATCCATATTCAACAGAATTTTTCAATTATATTGACAAGTCACATTCTTCCATAAAATTAATTTTAATAAACTAACATATATATACCATAAATTTTACCTTGTTAATACATAAGAAAATAACATCAGAATTGTGGAAACAAATTTAATATATAATATATATCAAAAATAAATCATGAAGTTGGAATAATCCACTGAATCATTCTGAAATAATATTTCCCCAAAACTATAAGAAAAACATTATTTACTAAGAATGCAATATTGAAAAATAAATAAAGGATATAATATTCCAATTTCAATTTAATTTTAGTATATATCAGTAATTAAATAAGCTTTAAATTTAATTCCACATCACTTTTCTCAACCAACATAATATATTATTTCAATATAAATTGAGCTACCAAAAATATAATAATCAATGTAATCCATCCACCGCAACATGATATTTTTCATTTTGAGTGCCACTAAAATGCTCACATGGTTATAGAACATTTCATAATATAGTGCATCTTGAAAGGAGACAATGTTTCCTCCTCATGATATTCTTGAATCTAAAACACATTCCACCAACATGAAATCAATCAAGATAAGTCCAACCAATAGGATCATAGTCCATCGCATTCTTCACTTTTTTTATAATAATTCAAGTGTGGACATAAATATTATTTTCATTAATTCAATGAATTCTTTTTTGAAAACAACATTTATATAATTTAAGTGATTGACTATTGAAGGGAAGTAGGTTATTCCATAAATACAACCATAGCACAACACACAATTATAGTAGGTATAAGGGACATAAATAGTAAGATAAATCATCTCAAAGATCACTTGTTTTTAAATGTTATAATATATAATGGGTTCATGGCTCTAGATTAATTAAAGAATGTCTCTTACATAAAAAAACATTTAACAAATAATAATAAATTTTGAAAACACGTGTTCCACAAGGAATATGATCACATAAATGCATAATACAATAAAAATGAAACTGAAAACAACACTCGCCATTTCAAAGTCATTCATAGGGAAAAATCATCCCATTCATTTAACTAGATCTAACATGTAGCCATGTTAATGAAAACCAACTAAACATGTGTTATCTCATTAATCATGGATATCATACATAAATAAGACATTATAGATTCATATTCTTAGTAAGGAAACACACTACCAACGTATTTTGAAAATATGTATTTGTTATCTCTTTATACTCAATTCAAATCCCCCATTTTATATTCAAAATGATTTCAGAAAAAAAATCATGATCTTGGATAAATAATTTAAAATTGTACATTTTTTATTACTCTGTTTCATGACTATTATGCTAAAGCTAAACATTATTAATACATTTCATTACATCAGGAAGTTTTTTTATAAACTAGAATAAAGCTAACGTGGTTTTACATCAATATTTAGATATGACTTGATTAGTATATACCGTGATTTAATATTATAAATAAATCATTTTAAACATGATAAAACCTCATTATTATAACACTATAAATTTCATAGTTACTAATCCAATGTTTTAATATATATACAAGCTTATTTTGACCGACTACAGAAGGTTTAACTTGAAAGGTATAATAATTTCTACATAAAAAAGTTTTGTAATTATTTAAAAGAATAATAAAAATCATATAAATAGTTTCGTGTCTCAATAGGTTACCAAACATTCTGATAATCATTTTACAATAATTTATAACACAAATATTCATACATTTGAAAAAAATTCATTGCATGAATGCTATATATCAATGAAAAATGGCATAAAAATCACACGACCGTTTAATAACATGAAAAATCTATTATAACAATGATTTTAACAATTCATGGGAAATGAGGCTTATTTGTTTGATTTGGAAAAATTTAAGATTGTTAATGGTTAAAAATTAGTATGATTGTCAATATATTGTATCTTATTTTACAAGTCTTCTTTTTAAATATTTTATAAAATAGATTTGTAATCAGGAACAGTGATGTCATGTGATTTCTATGCAATGTGGCTACAATAAATGTTTATAATATATAAAATATATAAAATATTAATCGTTTTTGTATCATAAAATGTGGAATAAATCCCAAACGGGGGGGACACAGATCCGAAATCTAAGGGCGCAGTTGTGTTCAAAACATAGGTTTTACCCTAGTAATGACATAACATTTCAAAATTAATAAAATAAATTAATGGGATAATTTTATTTTATTTTATTAATTATTTTGGCTAAAATATTAAGCTTATACGATGCTATGGAAAATTTTCAATGATATCCATACGACCTGAAAAATTGAGAGGAGGTATTGGATATATCATTGGAGGAGGACTTCGAAAATGATAATGGATCAAAATTAGACTGAGGATCATTGCACCAATGTAGTTTTTTAATCTCATCAATGGAAGAAAAATAGAATAATTCTTCTTTGATGATCAATTAAATCTCTTATTATGAGGTTTTTTTGTGATTTCTATCCAGTTCATTAATTCTAGTAGAACAAAGGCCAACTCGATGACCTGGAATTGATTCGCTTATCGATGATATTTTCAATTTATGGATTTATTTTACTATTAATTATTTTTCATTCAACCTTATTTTTCTATTTCAATGGAGAATGGTCGATTGAGAATATTAAGGGATGATTTTTATTCCTCACATTTCATGGCTTCAGAATTTCTCCCCATACAATATTCACATGTTCATCAAAGCCAATTTGATTGGATCGAGGATTGATGGATACCAGGTATTCAATCATTGTGTTACCAATAAATTAGAACAAAAGATTGATACCATGGGTTTTGTTCATGATCAATGTTATGTTCCATGTGATATGATGATATAGGATGATAAAATTTGGATCATAATGACTTTTTTGATCTAGTTCTTCAGGGTTTTGACATGAAGAGGTGAAGGAGGGTCTAATGGTAGTGTTTCTTTAGAAGATCCAATATTGAATCACAGTTATTGATGACGGTAAGTGTCAAAAATAACATTTTCTTGAAATCCCAAAAAATAATGGAAAAACCATTAATTAATAAAATTAAATGGAGGTAGATCCCATGGGATCTAGAGAATCCCACATTACATTGCATGTAAACTCGAATTACATGTTGTGTGGGACCACAGAATGTGGTGGTAGTGATTCCCCTAGAAATAAATTATAGACACCATGTGAACCTTCCTTGGAGGCTCAACATGTACCTCATAGGGTAAAAATAAATGAAGAGGAGTAGAAGAGCTTAGGCACACCATGTGCTCAGACATAGACATGAACATGTGTACACAGGCATGACCACCTGTACATGGGCACAACTAGTTGTACACATGAATGTAAAGATGACATGGGAAGGGTTTCAAGCAATCTCTAAACACTATTTAATATACATACACATCATGTATTTGGATATTTAAATTTTCTAAGAGTTATAACCACATGGGAATATCAAGGTTGAGAGATTCATGTTGGGTACTCCACTCACACCTAGTGTACACCCTTAGCGGCAGCTTGGAGCTATTTTTCTCGTCAATTCAGGCCTATATCAGTTTAGTGGTTTTACCCTTAGACATTAGAATCATGTTTATAGGGGTGTATTACATCCATATCTCATCATTATGATCCACTATAGAGGATGAGTCGTAGATATATTTTTTGGTGTCCCTCCATGAGATTGGAATGTGATCCTCTATCATATTTATACCCTATGTGTTTTTGTGGAATCAACATAAACTCCATGAGTAGGGTGTTAATTCTCCATCTACTTGGAAATATCAGTTTTTTTATATTTTATAATTATCATACAACCACATGTATAGAAATTTTATCAATATTAGGTTTGTGGTGTCCCCCAACGTTCTTCAGTGTGACCCCATATCTGAGTACCATTGTCTTTAGAGACCAGTGAAATGTCATTAGTGTGACCCAATAAACAAAACCTATTGAGTGTGTGACATTGAATATTACGTGGTTAATTGAGAAAATTCTGCCAAAATGGCCATTTCTTCTAGTTGAATCATGTGGAAGATAATTAATCTTGTCTGCCTAGTGGTGGAGTTACCTTCCTAAGTATGTAATGGGTTTCTCTTTTTTTTATTCCATACTATATTATGGTTATGAGATGAATATTCTTGATTATTAATTTATTTGGTTTTTAGGTTTCATACTTTGTATTAAAATATACATCCTAGCATGGGATCATCCCACACATTTCAGTACTTATGCAGATGATGAACCTTTCAACGATGCCCTGGGAGGACATAGATTAGGTGGAGAATATATTGAGTTTGGAAGAATGTGGTTTTTTCTGAGAGTTTTTATTTGATCATATTCTATTCCCTTATACCAATATGAACTCTTTACATTTTTTGGCCTTTTAATTTCCCCTTATTTTGTTTTAGAGCATTGCTATCATGATCTATTTGTTAGCATATAGTCCTATGCAAGCAATAGTTTTAGTTGTTTTATATTTCATAATTTTTTGGCCATTGATACTTGTGCATTCATATTGCTACATGATTCTAATGACTCCCAATTGTGGGATATGCCTACTCAACATTGTTCACCAACCCCCATACTGTTGGAGGTGGTATTTGAGTAGTCACGGGTTGGACCCTGATGGGTTAGATCATGAAAGAGTGGTTTCATAATAGTAGGTTCATCCTTAGGACCAGAGTCCATGAGATTGGTTAGGGGAAACATTGTTAAGTATCTCAAATGCATCATTCGGGATAGGGAATCCAATGTTGGAGTGGTGGATGACATATCAATACATTGATACTATGATCAACATTATTTTGACTCAGTACATTTAGAAATGTGTTGAAGGGAAACACATTCATAAATTAATTATATAGGAATGGGTTGTCATTCCCATGTCCGTGAGTAAGTTATGATGATACATTCTTTGACTGTGGTTATCATTTTTATTTTCGGATGCCTCCGCAAAGACATCCAGCTAGGATTCAACCATGTGATCATGTTGATGATCCACCAACTGATTTATCTTTAGTATATGACCCGTATCAGAGATAGAACACTCGCATGGTTTCCCATCTATACCACCACATTTCGAGTAACAACTAGTGGTTTCTATCCAGATAAGGATGTGTGCAGGATGAGTTCACTAAAGGAGATCAATAGGTAGTGAACAACTACATTTTTGGTTGATCCAAACACCAATCTAGATGAGGGATATATAGTAATTGTCACCCATGTTTTCTTCCCCTATTGAGGATTTATAAATAATAGATTTATGTCGTCATGGTGAGTCTTCTTCAGGTATTTACTATGCGATGGTGTAGTTTATTGACTCAATCATACAATGAGACACTTTTCTTTGAATTAGACATCGAGTGTCACATTAGGGAGGATTTTTATTCATCAATTTCATAAATAGTGTTCATATTGGATCATCTTCAACTGTAGTAGGGTAGTTTTATCAGGTGTAAATGGTGAGGTTTACTGATCATACATGGAAATACATTAAGATGTTTTGGGGTCCATTTTTTAGAACACAGACCATTGATCAGGTATTATGGTGATATATTAGGGCTTCAATGGTATCCATTTTTATCCCACCTTATTTGGGGTTCTTGAGTAGGCCATAGTTTAGGAGAAATTCTTCGAGGAGTTGGTGTCGATAGTGGGTGTTGGAAGTGGGGACCCCGGAGCTGAGACTGTTGTGGTGGGTAGATGATGATAGTCACAGTGATCCAATCATGTCAAATGCTTCAATAGGATATATGAGGACGCATATCTAGTGTTAAAAGGTTATCATGATGGCTTAAATCCATTTATAGAGGCAGTGTTTCTCCTAAAATTGTTGGGGAAATTTTTTTTGGGATATTGTGACCCATTGTATTGATAGTCAAGATATAGTCAAGGGACTACTGAGAAAGAGGAGAAGTCTTGCTCAGGGTGGACCATAAAATAAAAATACATGCTAGAGGAACAGGTAGAGTAGCTTGAGGTGACCATAGGTTTTACTTATTATCAACAACACCCCCTGGTGGAACAAGTCAGGCATATGGAGCTGGTGTTCAAGGAGGAGGCCAATTGAAGGCTTTCGAGATCTATGATCCCAAGGCTCCAAGGATGATAATAGGCATGATATGTACCTTTTTTACATTATAATATTTAGTTATAGACATTATGGAGAGTTATTCCTTTCTTTCCTCTTCTATGGTTTGAATCATGGAGATATCTGTTGAGCCTTTGGCTCAACCCTTGTTTTTAGATACTCTAACGAGTGGTGACTCAACAATTTCTCTCTTTTAATGATAGTTACGATCTGATGATTGGAGGAATTATATTTTAATGGGATCTATTTTTATTTGTGATGGGGCCTTAAAATTATATCATACTTATGAACTATCTATCCATAGTCCGTGCCCAAATATAAAATTTTTTATGGAGGATGTGATTTTTTCTATAATGATGTGAAGAGGTTTTACTTTATTTGGGAAATTTAAACATTAGAGGAGTAGTATGTGCTCATGAATAATATATTTCATTATATTAGTCACCATTTGGACAGAGTTACTCTGGGATTAGTGAATTCTATGGGATTATATTTATCAAAAGTGTTGGTAGAGTATGAGGATATCATTCTTGAGGACATTCCAGGATTACATCTCCTCCATAAGCTGAAATTATACATTGAATTACACCTCAGTATATCCCATATATCTATTCCAATATATTAGATATAACCCAAAGTGCTTAACATGATAAATAATTAGTTACATTACTTCCAAGAGAAAGGAATTACAAGATCCAGTGTTTCCCCCTAGGACGCTCCGGTGTTGTTGACCTAGAATGCAGTTATGAGAAAGCGGTCATGTGTGGAATACCAGATTTTGAACCAAGTTACTGTAATTAATAGTTATCCACTATGGTGGATAAATTAAATATTATATTAGTTGAAAGGCATGTGATAGATCACAAAGATTCACCTCCGATTAGGCTAACACCAGCTGCGAGTACAGGATGAGGATATACTGAAAACAACATTAAAATGATTCTAGGGGCACTATGTGTATATGGTGATTCCCTATAACATGAAAAAATCCCCAAAAATACTCATAGGAATAATTATGAATATATTCCATCCCTTCATATACAGGTTCATGGTGGTCTTTATCGATGTTATCCAAGTGTAATCGACATTTGAGGAGGATCACATGAGTCAATTGAGGGTGGTCCTAGAAACACTCTGAGAGCATTGGATTTATTAGATGATCTCAAAGTGTTAGTTTTGGATTTTACAGGTGCATATCCTTGGACACTTTTTCTCTGATATTGGAGTGGTGGTGTACCGAGAGAAGGTTGAGGATGTTATATCTTGACATCCACCCAAGAGAGTTACTGAGGTGTGGAGTTTCATTGGGTTAGATGGGTAATATAAATGGTTTTTCACTAATTGATAAATTTTGGTAGAACCCTTGACATCATTTTAGTAAAGGTGGTATTATTTTTTGTGGACAAAAAGGTTTCATTAGTGTGTTCAGGATATGAGATAGATGTTGATGAGATAACCCATCTCGAGGTTTCCATAGGATAGTGTTGAGTATATAGTGTTCTATGATACATAAGTGAATGGGATTGGTTGTGTTTCTATTTAGATCTAGGAAGTGATTACCTATTTTTCACAATTGTTAAACAACATTAAAAGGAAAATGTGACACATTATCATTATTTAGTAGTAGTAGTCATTGACGATTCATATACACTATATGATGGGTGAGAGATTTATTATCTACTCTAAACATAATAGTCTATAGTGTATGTTATATAAGAAATATGTTAATGCCAGATATATGTGATGTCTATGGATATTCGACTTCCATGACAAAATGATTTTCTATACTCATGGGAAGGATAATGTGGTGGAAGATGCTATCAATAAGAGATTTTATTCTCAGTTCTTGGTCAAGGAATCAGAGAAGTTAACATCATTATAGTTGTCCTTAGTGGAGAGGGATGGTTATTCCTCTATACATTATATGGTTGTTACACCCTTCCAATGGGTTTTATAGAATTACAAGGATTCTTAATTTAGAGATACTGACTTTGAGAAATAACATACTCAGATATCCATGAGACATGTTCATGATGGATATTCTAAATGTGTGGAGAACACCCATATTTTTAGAGTATAGACAATGGTACCTTTGATGTTATGGTACATGGTGATGCAAGAGTTCCATACATCCCCTTTGGTGGTACATCCATTTGTGGAAATGATGTTCCAAGACCTATGATATATGTATTGATGGCCTAGCATAATGTGTTCTGTTATAATGATTTTCACTCAATGCCTCCCTTGATTGACATGGAACACTAAGAACTCGATTCTAAATGGTTTATCTCAACCCCTTACAGTTCCATATTGGATGTTGGAGGGGTATCCATGAACATTGTATTGGGGTTATTTGGTATATAATGGGAAAATGATTCCATCTAGGTGATTGTCTAACGAATCACCAATTCAGTCTCATTCCTAGTTATCAGAGTTGATTTCAGTAGAGTGCTTGGGATTCCTCTACAATAATGAGAGAGTGTATAACCATTTAGTTCCCTTGTTGATCATTTCAGACCATGATGTTTGCAACATCTTAGTTTCAGGAGCCACCCAAAGCTTCCCCATACCTAGTTGGTCACAGGGCCTCAAGCGCATTTCCCCGAATTCTAGAGGCTTCTGACTAGTAGCAGGGTCCTTGGCTGTGATAGTGGGGAAACTATGTCCTTATAGGAAGAGTAACATTGTAGAAACAAACATATTATTATATCAGGAACAGTATTTCTATAACATAAGTAAACCACATAATACTGAAAGTAATTAATCAAATGTCGCTTATATATTATACAATGATGCATGTCACAATTATCTTTGAATGCATCCAAATTTTAACAATACTGGAATACAGTATAAAAAGTACAAATAAAACAAGTAATCTCCAATAGCATCACAAGACATATCTTGGTCCCATCCTCCGTAGATCCATAGAAATCGTATTACTGAAGTATAAGGTTGATAGTACTTATCTATACCTGCATCAATATAAAACTTTTTGGCCCAAATGAATGACCCAAACTGGGTGTGAGACGAATTGTAGTAGGTAAGCACCCAAAAATCTATCCCTAACTATATGTGAATACTTATAAAAGGAAAATATGAAAAATGAAGTAATAATAAATGATGTACTCAAAAGTAAGCAATCATACAATTTCAACTACATTCATTGACATTTATTAATTTTTCAACCAATAATTCACAAGTAACCCTCTAGGAATGTTATCACACCCTAACCCATCTGGTTTAACATATCTTTTAGAAATAAGGATGTAATGACCCCCAGGTTTTGCTCAAACAGGCTAACATGTTTTTTCTCATGAAAAATAAGACTCTCTGAGAAAGAAGTCACCATCAATTAATGATATAATCTATTAACTATGAACTATTGAATCTCCGAGGAATCAACCAACATTAATTCCCCTTTGGCCTCATAAATGTAACTATAGAAAATATGAGGGAGTACTCATCATCAACCCCCCTATGGTCTTGCAACATGAAAAGAAAAACATACCATATGTGAAGACCTCAATGTCAATTCCCCCTTTGCTCTCACTAAACCAGGTTACCATGGCCCTATGTAAAGTAGTCTAGCAAAAACTACATTCAGTAGAAAATGTAAATAAAAAATACTACTTTGATAAAACGATACGAATAATAACACAAGCACGTCAGGTAATATCACTCCATCCTTATATCACTTGGCATGGAAAATATAGTAGCCTTATAGGAAATTTTAGTCCCAATGGACAATTTCAGATCAAACATGGGTAAACACATCTATTACAAAGTAAATAATCAAATTTCCAATCAAAATCCAAACTCATGAAAACAAGTCATTGCAGGAATTAACAAGGTTAAGTTCCTTAAACATGCAATACCCTAAACAAGAGTAATGGAGATTCTTTCAACATATAACTCAATGAAAATCTATGTAAAGGCACAAACCACCTACCATGACTTTGTATTGATTGATATAGTTGATACTAAACCATTGAATTGACCTAGAATGTGTTCTATATATTCAAAAATGACAAAAATGTTGAAACAATGATATCTCATGAAAGAGAAGAAATCAAGAAAAGAGGCTCTAGAAGAATGAATTACTCACCGATGGGATTGCAACTCAATAGACGATGTTCGATTCAGAGCACAGATGGTTGATCAGGGGGTCATATAAGAATCTACGATTTCTGTTGCTCCTGGATGAGACGACGCTAGAAGAAGGTTGTTCTGTAAATTATACGTAACCTTAGACTGATTAATCAATTAATAATAAAAATACACGACATGTTATTTAAAGATTCATGACATGTATATTCCTTAATGGGCCCCACTTTAGGAGGTCTCCAGGTCACCTCACAGGTCTAGTACATGGCTACCCGCAACATATAGGTACACGACATTTACTCCTTTAATTTCTAGATCTCCTCTTTTTCTCAAAAACACCAGAAATCAAGATCCTTTCTTGAAAAGAAGAACTGGTTATTTAAAAAATTCCACCTTAAAGAAATTCCTCCCTGAATTTCCCTAATGTGGAGAAGAAAAAATAATAATACTCGAACAGCTTTGAACACTATGATCGAACATTGACCTCCCTATCCTATGTCTCATAATGTACTCACCCCTGGTGGCATTGCACCTATACCAGAGGAACAAACCGGCCATGGAGAACAATCGTGCTGGGATCAACGATCAGGATAGGATGCTCTTTGAACGATTCATCCACCTCCATCTCAACCTCCTCTGTTTGAAAAACATGAGATGGGTATGATAAGTAACATCATAACTATGAAATGTAGAAGATTACGTTCATAGACTGGTACCTCTTTGGTAACTAAATTCAATAGGAAACCAGCCCAACTCTATCTAAAATATCAAACGACCTAACATATCTTGGTGAATTATTTCCATGCCTCATAATCCTCATGTGTCCCAACCACGGTGTGACACATAGGAAAACCTGATCACCAACCTCAAACTCTATAGGTCTTCTCCATGATCAGCATAACATCTATCGTGACTATGCAGTAGCCATCCTCTTCTGAATCAACTCCACCTGATCTTTTATCACCTAGACATGATGCGGTCCCACCTAAGCTACCTCTCATGCTTCTATCCAACATAGAGGTGATTGGAATTACCTACCATACAAAATCACATAATGTTCCATCTATATTGTTACTTGAACACTATTATTGTAGGTAAACTCCACTGGAGGTATGTGCTTATCGAAAGAACCACCAAAATATAGGACGCATGGTCGAACCATGTCCGCCAACACCTGTATAATAAACTCAAACAATACATCTATATGATGATGGTAAGTTGTACTCAGAAGTACCTTTGTACCCAATTACCTTTATAATCCGTACCAGAACCACGATGTAAAATGAAAATCCCTATTTGAAATGATAGTCTGAAAAACCCCCATGAAAATGCACAATATCCCAAATTAACAACAATCCTAACTCATCAACATTGAAGTTCTCCTTTATCGGTATGAAATGTGAATCCTTTGAGAGTCATTCAATGACAAACCGAACATTATTAACCCCTCGAGGTGAAATTGAAAACCCATTCATGAATTCCACCATGACATTATTCCACTTCTACTCAGGAATTGGTAACTACTACAAAATCCCTACTAGTCACTAATGCTCTGCCTTCACCTATTGATAGGTGGAACACCTCATGAAAAAAACAGTGACATCTCTCTTCATGCATGTCCAACAATACTGATGGTGTAGATGTCTATACATCATGCTGACACCAGGATGAACTGTCCAAAATGAAGAATGGAAATCATGCATCAGCTTCTCATATTTGTATGTTGACACCCATACTCTCCCATGAAAGAGAAATATATCATCTTTTCCATTAATCCATCTAGGAAAAGGGTTCTCTCCTAACACACTCTCCCGTTTCACTAGGCCTTCAAAATCTGATAGTATCATCTTTACTCACTCAAGTAGAGTAGAGGTAACAACTATAGAAGAAAGACACATCTATACCTATCTATTTTCCACCTCCAAATGCATCTTAGAGAATAGATCCATAAGATACTTCTCACTATTGGCCTCCGGGACATCATGTATCTGAGTCCTCCTACTCAACGCATATGCCAGTAGGTTTCCCTTCCCTAGAGGTTAGGCAAGCTCAATGTGAATGGACTGAAGGTACTCAAACCACCATCGTGATCTCAAATTCAGATCACGTTGTGTGAATATATACATGAGACTTTATTGGTTGGTGAAAACCAATATATGATCTATTAAAGGATAATGTCTCCAACTGCGTAAATCATGATCAACTGTAGCCAATTCAAAATCATGAATTTGCAAATTCCTCTCATTTAGCCTCAACTTCTAAGCCTTGTATGCATTGAATCCTTCCCCAGGAAAAAAAACATCTCCTAGCCTAATACTTGATGAATCATAGTATGCTACATAACTCTTTCCTGGATCTGGAAACACTAGTATTGATGCTGAAATGATCCTCTGTTTCATCTCCTAAAATGATGACACACAAGATTTTTTCCACATGTACTTCACACCCTTCTTAGTCAGGCCTATTAGTGTCACTTATAAGAATGAAAACTAATGTTTAAAATGACTTGTAGTAACCAGACCTTCCTTGAAAAATATATACCTCAAAGGTGTTTTTTTGATTCTCCTAGGAAACTACTGCTCTCACATTATATGGTCTACTGATACACTTTTCTCTTAGATAGCATGTTCTAATAAGTGAATTTGATCCATCCAAAAGTGGAATATTGATATCTTATCATATAACTGATGCTCTATCTGTGTTCTCAAAATGATCTCAGTATTGGTAGCATGGTCGTTTCGAGTTTGAGTGTACACTAAGATATCTTCCATGAAAATGCAATGAATGAATCCATGTATAGACATAACACTCAGTTCATCAATGCCTTAAAAACTTCATGCGCATTCGTGAGACCGAATGGCATAATCACAGCCTTGAAAAGACCATACCTACTCCGAAATCCTTTAAGAGGTACATTTTATGGTCTAATGTGCAACTGATGATAACCAGATCTCAATTCAGTATTCGAGAACTCTCAGGCTCCACGATGATGATCAAAGATATCATCAGTCCTTCGGAAGGGATATTGGTTCCTGACCCTCAATTAGTTCATCTTATGATAATCCACACAATGTCTGAGGGTACCATCCTCCTTCTTCACAAATAGGATTGGAAAACCCCAAGGATAAGTACCGAGTCATATGAAACCCTTTTCCTGTAACTCCTCAAACTACTTCATGATCTCCTAAAACTCGGGTGTAGTCAACATATAATGAGGAATGGACATTGGTGACACTCCTGGTACATGCTAAATAGAAATGTCCACCCCTCTCTCTGATGGAAAACCTGAAAAGTTCATAGAAAAACATCCATGAAATGATCCACCACTATATGAAAGTCCATATGTGAAGTCCCATTGTAATCCAGGTATAGAATAGATGTCTATTATGTAACTCCTCCCAACCCCGGATTCATGGGTCCTTCTCTACTCATATGGACATCCCTTTTCCCCTTATGAATAATCAAACTGCCCTCTGGTGATTTGAAACTAACCCTATGAGGATATCAGTCATCAAAACCCTGTTAGAGAACCAAGAATTCTATTATGGGAAAGACATCGTTTCCTTTCATCATTAAGACATAAAGGTCCCATAAGAAGTGACACCCACCAACCTCAAAGGGGAAATCATTGAAATGACATACTATTGATGTTATAGTCCCTAACTGAGTTTCTAGCATCAATATATCACCATAATTAAAGATACAGAGCCCATGGATCTCCACAAAGGAAACAAATATGAAACTATTGGAAGCCCCTGTATTTACATGAGAAGAAGCTAAAAATAAGGCAAAAAACCACACCTTTAACTATATAGGTTCTGAAATCCTACTCATACTTGGCCTTATCCACTAAAAATGTATGACCTGTACCGCAATCTTATGACCCTTCCTGACCACCCTAGGTTGATCCACCCTATTTTCATTAAAATCCTTACATCTGTCTACCACATCCATGACCTCCACACCATCTTGAACGGCCAGTCAAACATCAGTTCCCATAATGATTATAAACTGCTATTACTAGTCCTAAATGAGGAGTCATAGGCGAACCTCAATAACTGGATTCTAGTGATAAAAACTGACAGAAACTCTGATGATGACTCATCTTACTACAAGATCTCCAATCAGCTTGGTCTCTCGAGAAATGTGTCCTCATATGACTTCCCTTCCCACACTAGTAGTATACCACCTATCTACATGAATGTATGTACCTCCTACTCAGATCTACACATGTAGACTTTCTATGGTGCTTCCTATTATTTTATAGTGAAATACGAACTCAAGATGATTAGCCTCTATTTATCATAGCTCGAGAGTCCCTCAGGATGGGCTCAATGATCAACGTCTAGTTTACTATGGATCATATGGTCATCAAACATAATATTTTCACCTGATATCAGATTTCATGTTTGATCCCATCCTCAATCTTCCATACAAAAAAATTAATCATCGCCGCATATAATGGGTGTAAAGCAATACAACATTGTTAATAAAGAAGAATACTCCATGACCGAGAATGTAACCTCCTCCACACTCATGAACTCTTGAGCTCGATTGAACCTCAAAGTCTTTGGGTAGAAGTAGTCATATAAGGTATGTTTGAACTCATCCCAAAACAAAACCTGATGGCATCCTACTGGTGATATCACATCCCACCATCTATTGGAAGAGTCTGGAATCATATATGTAGAGACATCCACCCTCCCTTTTAGAGGCGTCTCAAGATGTTCAAAGATAGATAACATGGCCTTAAAACATGATTCTTCAGCCTAATGTCCACCATCCCATTATAAAGTGTGAGGATGCCGCTACTGAAAACCACGTATCACCTCTTCCATATATGAGGCAGGATGCAGTGATCCTTGGATGGTTTGGATAAAATTCATGAAGCCTTCTTGGAACAATGAATCAAAATATATGTTCGAAATGATGGTTGGTGCTAAGATAAGAATGATATGAGGATTTAATAGTTGTCCATAATCTACCTTGTTTAGTGTATGATTGTTTCCTTATATCTAGAAAACAACCAGAGGACATCACGGTGTAATGACATTGCATGGTAATGTGGACACCTCAGTTCAATATTATCAAGGGCTGAAACATAGATGTGAAAGAAGGGATCTGGAGAATGAAAACATAAATTTTTTCTAAAGATGGATACAAGGTGTTTTTGACCACTATATGAAATGTTCCCTTATGATTTTACATGGGTTTGTACTTCTTCATGTCATGTAACATCCTTACACACGACATGTTCTCCTTGAGACATGACATGTACAAGAATCATTATTCCCCTAACTGAGTTCCTCTACACGACTATACACACGGCTCCAACCAGGGAAACACTACATGGTGTGTGCAGCATGGACATAGACGGTATCCCTTAATTCATAACCATCTGTGTCATTAGTCATAGAGTCAGTGAAATAGTCAACTCTACACAGCGTCTATGAAGAGAACACGACATGCACAACCTGATTTTCATCCACCTGTGTCATTTTTCACACGGTTGGTTACATAGCTATTAGAACACTACATGTACTCCATTTACACGGCATGTGTCCCCAAATATTTTCCAACACCGTGTCTCTACTCACACATCCAGTCACACGGTTTTGGACTACATGGAATTTACATACTTTTCATGATGTGTACGTATGGAAAGATATTCCATCACGAACAGAAGGGTACATGGTATGTATTAATGAATACACACCATGTATTCTGGTTTTTCCCAAAGATGAAGCCTCAAAAACTACTTAAGAACCCCACAAAAACACTGAAACGAATATCAAACTTCCAAATTATGATCCATGGGGGTCCATACTCCCCAAAAATCAAACATTGGTGTCATGTTTATGTATATCACAATGTATAATAGTTGAATCAATACGTGATCCACCAAATTAAAATACAATAGGGTCCATAACACCTCAGGGACCAATTTATGCCACTCATTCAAACAAAACCTTACATAATAAGAAATACCCTTTCAAATAGCTGGTATTCTATCAAGGAATCTATCATAACAACCTGTATATCTATAAAATCATATATCAGAACAACATGAAATCAATAATGCACCCTAAATGGAATGACATGAATGTGTGACATGTGATCTCTAGAAAGTGCCTATAAAATTCATGAGATGGAATACCCTCTACTCATCGGGTTGAAACAGAAATAGAACATCAATAATATCAACAAAAATAGAACAAAACATATGAACCGCCCAATAGTGAAATCAAATAAACTATAATAATTAAAATACAAGAAATTTGTAATATCCGAGGCATATTGGACTTTCCCTTTACATGGGTTAGCTACTCCTGGGCACAAAATATTACTAGCTTCATTTTCTTTCCTTTACCTGTCTATTGGATTCAAATAGTAGGCCAAAGAAGTAAAAAATTCTTCTAATAAAAATTTTTAACATCCTATTTTCATGTTCCACACAAAGGTTCCCTGAACTTGTTTTCTCACATGACCTCAAGTGCATTTTCCAGAATTCCAGAGGATTCTGACTAGAACCGATGGACTTGGGTGTTATAGTTGGGAAACTATTCCCTCATTGATAGAGTAACATAGTGTAAATAAATGTATAAGAGTAGCATAAATTGTAATGTTATAAAATATGTTAATAGAGGAAGACATAAAGTAAATAAACAACTGCATCTTATATATGTAAATAATGATTCATGTCACAAGTATCTAGAAAAGAATCTAAAAAAGTCACAATGCTGTAATATAGTAAAAAAAATTACAAATAAAAAAAGTAAACTCCAACAGCATCGCAAGAATCAGCTTGATCCCATACTCCCCATCTCCACAACAATCATTTAACTGAGGTAGAAGGGTGTTTTCCCTCATCTATACTTACAAAAATATAATCATTTTGGGCCCAAAAGAATGACCCAAATAGGGTGTGAGATGATTCCTAGTTGGAAACCACCCATAGATCTGTGCCAAACTATTAGTGAATATATATAACTTGAAAATATGTAAAATGAAGTAATATACAAAGATGTAATCAAAAGTAAATTGTCATATAGATTCATCTACATTCATTGTCATTTATTAATTATTCAACCAATCATTCACAAGTAACCCACTAGGAAATTTCTGATATTCTAACCCCTACGGTTCAACTTATCATTTAACAATAATGATATAATGAACCCCTAGTAGAGCTCACAATGTCTAACCCATAGGGTCTCATTAAATCTAAGACTATCTGAGGAAGAACTCACCATCAATCCCACTATAGTATTTTAATGTCAAATTAAAGACTCTATGTGGAAGAAATCAATGTCAATTCCCTAGGTGGTCTCATAAAGATAACTATATACACTTTGAGGTGGCACTAAACATCATTCCCCCCTATGGTCTCACATCATGAAAAGGACAACATACACTCTGGGGAATCACCCAACGTCAATTCTAACTTTGGTATCACTAAACAATGTTCCCACAGCCCTGTGTAAGGAAATAGTGCACAAACAATATGCCACAGCAAAAGTAAAACACAAATACTACTTGGCTAAATAGCTACAAATCATTACACAACCATGTCAAATAATATAACTCCATCCTAACAGCACTAGGATTGGAAAAAAGAGTAGCCTAACTGGAAATTCCATACCAAACAGAAAATATCATATCAAACATGGGTAACCACATCAGTAAAAAGCTAAATAATAATATTTCTAATAAAATCCCATACTCAAGAAAATAATGCATGGAGGGCATTAAAAGGGATAAATTCCGTAAACACGGTGTACTATAAACTATGGTATTGGTATCTTTTTGAATATATAACTCAATGAAATTCTATGTAACGTGACAATCTACCTACCTCTACATTGTATGATCGATATAGTTGAACTTAAGACATTGAATTGACCTATAATGAGGTATATCTAGAAAAAATTTCAAAAAAAATTCAACCAAGGATATCTCACAAAAGTGGAGAAATCAAGAGAAGAGGCTCAAGAAAAATTAAGAACATAGTGATTCAATTCCCACACAATCAACAATTTTCTATTTGAAGAATAGACGGTCCATTAAGGGATTAGAGAAGAATCGGCAATAACTGTCGGTCATGGATGATACAACGGTAGAAGAAGGAGGTTCTTTCAATTAGATGCTACTCGATCTGATTTTTCAATTAAAAAAAAATACATTGTGTGTTCTTTATAGACACACGACATGTATATGACATTACTGAGACCTACTTTAGGCAGGCTCTAGGTCACCTCACATGATCATGTTATCGTCTGTTGCATGGCGAATACACGGCTTCTTGTGGCAAACAGCTACACACTGTGTACTCCTCTATCCACAGCATGTACTCCTTCAATTTCCAAAACACTTCTTTCTCTTATAAAGACCAAAAATTAAGACCCATACAAGAAAAAAAATTCTACTTCTTACAACATTCATTTCACATTATTAACATAGGGAGGATTTTAGGAGACCATCTGGACTAAGTTATGTTGAACATGAAATTTCAGCCCCAAACTGATGGCTTGACTGAGAGGACCATTCAAGTATTGGACATGTTGTGATCTTGCATGTTTGAATTTATCCGTAGTTAGGAGGGTAATCTATCCTTAGTGGAGTTTTAGTAAAATATAAAATACCATTCAAACATTGGTATGTTGAAATTCAAGGCCTTGTATGGGTAACCCAGTTGGTCACCACTTTATTAGATTGATCTAGATGAGTAACATTCATGGACCTAGACAAGTTGTGAGTGAATACAGAAAAGGTAAAAATCATCTAGGAGTGGATGTGGATTACACAGAGCTATCACAAGTCTAATGTGGATTGATGAGAGAGACCTTTGGATTTAAACAATGGAGACCATGTGTTCCTAGAGGTATCACCTTGACATGGATAGAAATGATCTGGTGAGGGTGGAAAGTTATCTCTATGATTCATTTTATCTTTTTAAATAATATTTAGATTTGTCAAGGTGCCATAACTCTTAGCTCCACAACAATAGTTAGACATGGTACATGGAATTTTCTATGTGTTACTACCAAGGAGGAACATGCATGAACCGTCACTTCTTATCGAATTGGGTGAGCTGGACATCAATGATTGGGATACCTATGCTAATTACCTGGTAGAGATCGAGGATTAGTAGGAAGTGACATTTCATGGGTGAATTATTGCCTTAGTATGTGTCTAGTGGAAGCACATGAAAGTTCACGAGATCACCTATGAGCAAGAGACCTAAATGTGAGTCCAGTAACATCTTATTTTGTAGTATGTTATCTTATTTTTAGTTGAAATATATAAGTTATTTATAATTCAGGGAATAACAATTTTAATTTATAATTTTTGGATATTATATGGAATATTTTGAAGACCAAAAGCTGAGAGGACTTGTGATTCCAAGGATAGTGTTCCCATAATAAATTTTTAGAATATATTAAACATAATAAATATCATAAAAATTTTGTTTTCCTAAAAAAGTGTAATAAATTATTAATGGAGAACTAAATCAGAAATCAGATGACACTATTGAGTTCAGAATGCATGTTGCACCTATGGTGTGACAAAACCTTTATTTGTAAAGGGTGTTCTTAAAAAAGCCATCATTGGCACAGAATTAAAAAAATAAATAAATAAATTGATTTATTTTAAATTATGTGACCAATCTAATGTTCACATCTAATTAAATGTTCCTATGTATAGTTTTTTGGGTTATCCACCTAACCCAACCAATTGAGAGGAGCCCTTGTAGGGAGAGTTGGAGGAGATCTTGGAAAACAAAAATGGATCAAGCCTCGGTCGAGGATTTCTGTGCCAATGGAGTTCGTGGATATTATTAATGATGGTAGGGAAAATTTATTCTTCATCAATTATTGATCTAAACTCCAGGAATAATGATTTTTTATTTAAATAAAATTCCTTAATTCTGGTCGAACGTGGAATAATTTCATGATCAAGAATTGATTCTTGCATTGAGAGTAGGTTAAATTAATGGATTTTTTTATTGTTTATTGATTTTTATTCCTCTTCATTTTTCTATATCTATGAAAATTGAATGAGGAATAATAAAAAATGTTTGAGGTTCATTCCTCATATTTGATGGCTTATGAATCTCTACCCCCCATTCATTACACATTCATTATCAGAAATTCATTTGGCATGTGGTTCAATGTGTACAAGGTATTGAATCATTGTGTGACTTTTATACAACAAAAAATATTGATACCATGGGTGAATAATAGAATTTAGGATATTATCAAGGAGGAGTGATGATATAAGAATATTAGAGGTAGATTAGAATAAAATTTCATTTCCTGTTCTTCTTGGTTTAAACTGCCAGCAGAGTAGATGACTAGATGGTGGTGTTTTTTGAGATGATATGAACATGAATCTTAGTTAATGGTGATGGAATGGTTGAAAGTGCCCCATGATATGGGATTATCTAGTGAGATTGGTGGCATCGTAAATGTGTAGGATGACCCAGTGAAATATTCCGTGTGATATGGAAAAATACCCCATTTCGCGACATGTAATCTGGCATTACACGCCATGTGGTACCCCTTTCTATAGCGCTTGGGTTTCTGTTGGAGGTAAATATCACACACCGTGTAACCCCACTGCACACTATGTTACCATTCGCTAGCGGCTCGACATGTACCTTCAAGGGTACACAGACACGACCATGAGTACACAGGCTTGTACATACCGTATACCCAGACATAGAAATATCAATCTATACATGGTCATGGCCATGTGTACACAGGTGTGGCCAATAATACATGATCATGAAATGGAAACTATTATATCTAATCTGTTTTTGGAAAAAATTATATTTATAAAATCACTCATTATATTATAGGAATAATATCTTACATCACATATGGTTTTAGAAACTTATTTTCCCAAAATAAATCTCTTTTTCAATGTAAAAGAGTATTTATTTCAAGATTTACTCAATGATATTATAAGACTATCTTCGTCTATTTCAACAATCTTAAATATTGATATGTATTATTGGGATTAATACATAATGGTATCATCTAACATATTCAATTTTATGGTTTAAGATTATTTTGATTGTGGATGTGCTATCTTTAAACCATTCACCAATTTACCCCAAATTGTTAGTGTTTATGATTAATGTTCGGGGAATGTTATTTTTATTTCATATATTAATTTCAATATGAATGTATCTGTTGTTTATGATTATCACTATTCATATGAGTAATGCATTGGACATAGTAATTGTTGGGTGGCACCCACTATAGCCCCTCGGTTCATCAGTAAGTCTCATGAGACAAACTACGGTCATGGCACAAGGCCTTGACAAAATTATTATTTATGGCCTTGGCACGAGACCTTGACAGTATGGTTATGTTGTCCCGCATTATGAATTCTCTCAATATGAATTCAATATTGAGGGTTCATGTGGTTATTCAACTAGTAGATTTACCATTATTATGTTATGTTCTGGTAATATTTACCAAGCTCATATTTCTTCCATATTATGTTCAAGTAAATTATTAAAGGTATGTGTTTTCAGTTATTCAACATGTCTAATTTATATGTTATCTTCAACTGTATTTCTTACCCTTACTGAGTGTTTGAGATGAATCCTTTCATATGTTTCATTTCCACAGGAAAGAAGAATTTCATTATGAAGGACATGCTGAAATAACCAAGGAGTTATGTAAGTTTTCTAAGGAGTTTCTATGTTGTTTTTTATTTCAAGTTGTAATGATGAACTTATGAATGTATCTTTTTTCTAATAATAATAAACTACTAGGTCCTTTTGGATGCTTATTCCTTGTATGTATTCCAATTTATTCAATAAAGCACCCGCTCTGGGCAACTGAGTTCGGGTCCTTAATATATTGGAGTGTGATCCTTTAACATCATTATACCCAATGTGGGGTTTTTGGAATCAAAGTAACCTCTTTGAGAATGGAATTTATCCTCCATATAGAAGGTCATATTGGAATTGTTCGCGGTATCATTTACATATGATCCCATACATAGAGTGTTGATCCAGATTGGGTTTGTGGTGTCCCCCCAATGATCCTGGGTGTGACTCTCATTTTATGTATCTGGGACTTATATGACTAGTGAGCTTTCATAGGTCGGTCCCAGTGATCCCAACCTATTGAATGTGTTTATTTGGTGATGGCATGGACCCTAGAGTGGATTATCCTAGGAAAATAATTACGTTATGAAGAATCATGTGGTTGTTAGTTGGTTGTGTCCTCCTAGTGGAGTAGTGAACATCCTAAATATATCATGGGTATTTATTATTTAAATTAAATAATGTATTTGTGTAATTATTTAAATATACATGATGCTCTATGTTTAGTGCTTTCATAGTTTCCTACTTTCTATTATTATATACACCGATACATGGTCGCTTCCTACATGTGTCATGTCTTATACAGACGAAGACACTTTTGACAGTGTCCTTGGTGTACATAGAGTAGGCGGATTTTATCTTGATCATGGAAGAACAAGGTTTTTTCATGGAGTATTCATTTGATTTTATTACATTACAATATAAAATGTTATACTCTCTTCAGTTTTTGGTTAGGCTTGTATTTGGACCCTTTTTCACTTTCTTTAATTTACCTTTATACTCTGTTTGTGAGATTATATATGTATGAACGAAATGGTTTTAGTTTCATTAAATTCCTACATTATATGGTTTTGTAGATGTGTGCACATGTACATGTAGATTATATTAATACCTCACATTTTTGGGATATTCTGACTCGGTGATAGTCTCCACCCCCTAGCCTATTAGAGGTGGGCTTTGGAATGTCATGGGTCGGAACATAGTGGTTTGGGTCATGACAATAATTTTCCAAAACACGGAGATATAAAAAAACATTCTTTCTTGATATAAATTTATAACAGTATAAAGTAAATGGGATGATACTAAAAAAATTAAAATGAAAATGGAGGGTACTATTTTTCCTATGATGGTTTTTAAATTTAAACAGATCATCATAAAAACACGCTAATCATTTTCTAGGCATTCTAATATTTAAATAACCAAATTCAAATTTTACTGTCACTTCCTACAGAAGCACATGATATATATCAATAGGAAGCAATGCATCAATAACATGTCCAAATATTTAGAAAATAGGTCAATATGATTTTCACATTGACATTTGAAACAATGTTTAATTTATGAAGAAGAATATTATATTGGGAAAGGGAAGAACACATTCCATTATTAGAGAGGTTTAGAAAAATAGTTTATGGAAGTTAATTATAGTTTTACTCCCTTAATTAATGTTATAAGACCAATTAATCGAAAAATAATGATTCATTTTGTTAAATTCATTTTAGAATCATGAATCCACCTCATTCAGTAAAAAGTGAAAACAATCATGATGCATGCACCGCACCTAAATATCTTCCATAAAAAAAGACAATTTATCGTGGTCATTAAATATTCATAGATTCCACGAATCATATCACTATGGGAACTACAATCTAATTTTCTACCAATTCTTCCTGGTCAATATAAAAAAATAATATATATTGATATCATTTACTTAACTACCCTTGATGTCCACAAAAGTACCCCACCCTGAGCTCCATATTATCTCTCAACCAAACCCATTGATACCACTCTTTCATGACCTGCCACTGCAATGGTACCCTATCTAGTAGGAATGTGTTTAAAGAGTGATAATGACCCTTGAGTCCCAACTCTGGTAGGCCCTCAGTTGAAAACTAGCACTAAGGGTATAAATAAAGTCATATGCATGGATATAAAACCCTCAATAAAAAATATGAATCTTGATATATGATAAAATTTAAAAAAAATTACTCTATATAATAATATAAAATAAAGTAAAAAAACATCCCAATATCAAAATACAATATCTAAAAAATTCTCCAAATGAAACCAAAAGACAAGTACTACGATAATTAGTCAACAAAAAATCCAATATCTAAGATAGAAATGTCCATATAGGTCCCCAAATTCCTCTTAAAACCCTAAAAATTGTTTATATATACTTACTGAGTGTACAAAAATTAGAATTAGTAGGATTCTTGCCAATAACTCTAATGAAAATGTGATAAGATCAAACTAATTCTGCAAACAATAAACAATAGAATTAACAAGTTCCTATCATGTCAACTATTTATAGGCCACACTAAAAATCACTCTCCAAAAAACATATAAATGTATATTCATATAAGAAGAAGATGTTTAAAATAGAGAACCCAATAATACTTAAAAAAATTAGACCATCATACACCTATTTTTTATGACCTTTTTGACATATAACCTATATAGAATCCATCCCAAAAAATATAAACAACTACATTGTTCCAAGAACTACTTATGCAACTACCTATAAGATCCCACCCAAAAAATTGTGGCAACCACAATCAGGTGGTTCAATAGACATGTGAAACCTCATCAGAATTCACTGAATATATTTTGGATCATTCATATCTGAGGGAGTTAAATGAAAATTGAGAAAGTGATTTTGGTATTTATAAAATAATAATAGATCATGTGATCAGAATATAGTAATAACAGAGAGTTAAAACATTCAATTAAACATCAATTTAATTTGGTTTTAAATAAATAATTAATGGCGGGGTGAATAAATCCTCCAAAAATATTTAGGATTTTTTCAAATGAGTAATAATCATTAATTACCATGTTTTCATATATTAAAAAAAACAAAAATGCATTTATGGGTCTAATTCGGAATAAAAAATGGATAATTGTTAAAAACAAAGTTAACCTTATACTGATTTGAGTGTATATGTAAAGGAATAATTGTTTACCATTACGTAATAATATTTTTATGATGAAAATTATAAAAAAACTATGGATAATTTTACATATATTTAAGAAAATCAAGATTAAATATATGAAATAGTTAAAAAAATTCCTTTAACCTTACATAACATTTGAAATATATTGGTTACCTTTTGGTAAACTTTGAAAAAACAAATAGCTACCCATAAATAACATTTTAAAATTCCATGCTAACATTACGCACATGAATAAATACACCACTAAATGTTATATAGCCTTGTTAAAATCTAGGAAAACCTTATATAACTAATATAAAATACCACAAACCAATACAAAATATTTTAAAAATAAGAGTTACCTTTTTGTAGAATCATGTTCGTGTATGACGATATAAATAAACTTAATATTTCATAATTTACATCTACAAATAGTATAAGAAATTATGAAAATGTTTTTTATCACTATAAAATTCAAAAATATTATTTCTAAGAAACTAAAATCATATTTAAAACCTAAAAATTAAATTCCATAATTTAAAAAATCATTAGAATTGCATTGAAATATTGAAATTAATTAAATAATTTAAAACCCATTTTAAAAAATATTTATAATTTGTAAAATCATTTCAAAATGACTTATAAATTTTATAAAATCTTTCCCAAACATCTGGATAAACCATAATGAAAAATAACGGATCAATAATATCTTATAGATTTATAAAATTTGTTCTTAAATTGTTAGATTTTGCTGGTGGAACAACGATGAATAGGTATGTAGTATTCTATTCATCTATCATATAACCTCTATTAAATATATTATCCCTATTATATCTTATATTTTCTAGCATGGATTGTGGTACAAAAGTATTGAGTATGGTGGATCAAACAATGGTAGTTTTCCTCAAAGTGGGAAGATGAGGGGATGGGATAGCACTACGATGGGATATCATATGTAACACCCCAAAATGTTAATGGGTTAAAAGGATAAATTTTACTAACTACTTCAAAAGTGTGAACCATTAGTTTTATGAGTATACCTATTTATAACTACAAAATTAAAGAGTGTTGTCATGTATTGGAGATCAGTATGGGGGACCTTATGGGAGGTTTCCCAATGTTTTTTAAGTAAGGAAAAGCGCAATATAAAGAGCATGTGTTTGAATGTGGGGATGTCATTATTCGAATAACCCTTTCAGGTACATCGGTGGGAACCAAGGAGGGGACAACCAGTGTGTAGGGGGAAACTATGGTGCCTATAGGGCATAGTTATTACATTCGTATTAGAGGAGGAACCCACCATGATGTGTGGTGTCACTACCTGTGTTAAAATTTATGGTTGAAAATGATGATATTTTGATCTAATGTGGGGTGGGGTGGGTTAATGTAACACCCCAAAATGTTAAATGTTCAAAAAGATAAATTACATTTCATGTGTTAACATGGTGAACCATAATTTCCAAGATCGAAACTAATTATAACTCCACATTTAATGTGGTGTATCCTAGAGTAGTGATTCAGATTGGTAACCTATTGGGATGCTTCTAGGGGTGAATGGATGTAAGGGAAACTCCACTATAAATTTTATTTGTTATCATATAGGTTCATTCATTATTATGATGACCCATTTGGGAATATGGGTGGGCCCAAGGGAGGGGAGCAGCTGTGTTTGTGGGATAATCATGGTTCAAATAGTTCCAAATTTTTACATCATCCACTGAGAAACTTATATGAAATGGGAGGCATCCATATTAGTGCATATAGAGGAGTTTTTGACCGCCTATCTAATGAAACATGATATTAAGATTTTCTTCTATTACGACCATTATAGAACATAAGGGAGTACAACCATTATAGAATATGATGGTGCAGAATGGTGGTGGCCTACTATAACTACTCTGGTGAGGGTAGGCAGTGCCTAACCAAATACCACACACTATACTTGCTATTATGGTTCATCCCATATGGACTATTCGGGTGACCCAATAGGACTTTCTAACAAGTCTTATTTTTCCCCACAATGACTCGACCTGGGGTTGGGTGGTCAATATTTGATTAGCATGGAACACTCTTGGGTTAAATTTTCCTATATATGGAACCAGACATTTTACCCTATGTTCCCAGTGAGTCATAGACCCCCAGGATGCCACATGGTGCACTCATGGCTCACACTTACACTATGGGTGTATTTTGAAAAAACTGACAAAATTTATAATTTTCCAAATCAAATCATATCCATTGTATTATGGCATTTAGTTCAAAATGGTATCATTATTTTCTCAAATTTAGTATTTAAATAAATAAAGATAGGTTATTTTAGGACATTAACCTATAGGGTTGGTGACCGGGATCGAGTGTGATGGTCATATATTTTCGGATTCCTATAGCTATCTCTTATATAATGTTTGATACTCAGATTTTCAATTTTCTACTCTCATATTCATTGAAGAAATCTTTTTTTGGTGCTAATTTCATTTTTTGAGTGATAATATTTATAATTTTGTTCCACCATAATATTTTTTCTATAATTTGATGTGTTTAGGGATTTAATTTATGGTTTCTAAGAGGAAAAGTTGTATCCAGTTGGACAGAATTGATTTTGATGACTATGTGATGATTATCCAATGAATGTGTAATGTATAGTTTATCATAATTTTATATTTAGGGTTATATATTTTAAATAATTCTTATGTGGTTATGATATTGGATGTTAGAACTCCCGTGACGAGAATCTACCCTCGGTATTGAGCAGTGGATTCCTCTTTCTAGATTTTAGAGGTGGTTTGTATAGAAGGATTAGAATATTAGATAATAAAAGTATTATAAATCATAATAAACCATGTGTTTACTAATTAATATAGTGTATATCAGGGATATCTACTTCAATGTATGTCGGTATTTTTCTACTCAAAAAATTCACGGTTTATTATGAGGTGCAGATTTTATGATTCATGGAAAAATAATTTTGTTTAGGTTTTCAAAGAAATGATAAACATCTAAGGAAATTCTAAAAATATCTAATGTGGTGAACCCTATGGGAATACTCACTAATTATATTTGTAAAATTAGTTTGAAAAGAACCTTGAGAAGATAAAATCTTATCAGGTAATATTATTTCACTATTTGAGGAAAAAATTTGCAGTTGCTTTTTCCCTCATGCCAGTTATTGATAAACAGAGAATTAGGGTTGAATTTACACATAGAGTATCCAATATTATAAGAAAAAGACCAGTGTTACATGGAATTACCTATCATTTAATTTAGGATCAATGATGTGTCATCATACATGATATAAATAACATACATTCCACACCTTTCCAATTGAGAGTCCATTAGGAAAGGGCTAAATATTTTTCTTCCACAGGGCTGCAATATCCATAATAAGCTCTAAAATACAAGATAACTAAACTATATATGTATCTAAAAATACCCATGTCAGGCATGATATTTTCAAAACTCAAAAAATTCATATGGAGATTTAGATAAGAAAATGGAGGCTTCCACTAGACCAAGTAAACCATGATTTTAATGACACATTCAATCTGAGAGACATAGAGGTCCAAATATAGGTCATGGAAATTTGGAAAATACAAGAGTGAAATAATATCTACAATAAAATATATGATTCTATCATTTAATAACTAAATGTAGTATTTCACTTAAAATATCTAACTATGATTATAATAATCCCGTATCTTCTAATACCATACAATAAACCTTCATTTATGAACATTACCTACTATTGTAGATAAATAAATTATATAGAACCAAAAATCCAAAAAATCTTCAATGGTCAAATGATGTTTCTCTATGATAATGTATTATACTATATGACCACAAAAAAGGTCACCCATTCTCCTTCTATGAATATGTTTTCAACCAATTTCTTCTAATAATGCACACAATAATAGCACTGAGAATCAATATGGATTATTATTTTTAGATAAAACCATTTATAGTAAAATAATGGCCACAACTATGCCAAATAATAAAACTATATTTGGAAGGGATGAAGTAGTATCAAACATAATTACCTCAAAAATAAACTCTAATCTAGGTATTCAGGAAATTCTGATACTCTCTAGATCTAGAAAAAACTATAATGGGGATAATAAAGTTGAACGTATCATGTTTATATTCATAATGGATTTTCTTGAAGAATATATATTTATCCTAATAATAAATATCCACAATGAAGGTGGGATTATTTTTTCAATATGTTATTGAAACTTTATGAATAATATAGTATCAGAAGAGTGGAGGCTTCTAAAACCAAATTTATTTCCAAAAAGAGACCTCACCTATCCCTGAAATCTATTTATTGTTCTCATATATGTACCAAAAGTGGGTATCGGGGGTTTCATTTTAAGGGGATATATATGTAATATGTAACATTATTTTCACCATTAAAGGATTAAATATATATACTCATGGAGTTATGACGTACATGTATTGATTTTTGATTGCTAAGACTTATCTATGCTAATGAGAGTTTTAGTTGTGGTACATATCTGTATTGTTCATTCCTGGTCTTCTTTCTGGTTAGTTTTCTACACTATAGATGTGATATTTATTTTTCCCCTTTTTTAAATTTGTTGTTTTGTGATGTGTATCAGAGGATGTTTATACCCACCTATTTATGGGCCTTTTACCATCATTTGTTAGGATTTTATAGGTGGTGTAGGGTTTACATAAATTATTGGTGGATGTGGAGATGGTGTATCTTACAAAAAAAATATGCTTTGTGATGACCATGGTAGACAAAATGTTGGTGGGGAATAGTGGTCATATGATGTAATAGTTGTGGGTGATGTTTTTGTTTAGATATTTTTTCTATGAGGATATCTAAATCACAACTGATTATGTTGGTCTTAGATTATTTTTTGAATGTAACATTCCCCTTTTTATCATAGATTATGTATAGTAATTTTTCAATAAATAATGTTTAAATCCATAATTTAATAGTATACTTTATGATTAAAAATAAACAAAGGATTAATTAAATTATTATCCCCTAAAATGGTTCTAGTTTTCATGCACTAGCTTCTAGGGGTCCACCAGCAATCTAATTTTTTTACAAATAGAAAATGTAGGAAAGTTGTAATTAGGATGTATTATGAAAACATAGTGTTAAAGATGTCTTTTTTATCTTCCTCTATGGTTTCCAATTTGGTAATATAATATATAATTTATTATTTTTAACGTCATATTAAATATTATTTATCTATCCTTAAATCATTCGCTCATTATTCTATTGAATTATTATTAAAATGGTTTTATACTAATCCCCAATCAAATGATACATCACAGATTACTATTATCATGTTTTTTCAGTTTTTATGGGGAAATACCATGACCACTGTATCCTACACCCTTTCCAATCTTGGTAATCAGATATCTTTAATCACCCTCAAATACTATCATTTTAATCAGATATATCTAATCACCATTGAATTTTCTGAATGCATGATATCACATGAAGTGAAATAAGTTTGTGTTGATTGTGTCTGAAATATAAAGAATTAGAGTATAATAAATTAAATGAGAAAGATATAAAAAATTTCTGACTCATTATAGCAATAAAATCTATATATAAGTTTGTGGTTGAATTAATAATAATGATTATAACACATTAATAGGGGATTGGGGGAGTTTTCCATGGAGTGACCAGAAATTGGCTAGTGTATCATACTCAATGTATTATTGAAAAATTAAATGAAATAACGATATAAATAAGAAAAAAAGTAAGAAAAAAAATTAAAATCATGATATAGTTATTTTGGAAGAAGTATCCCCTAGGGAAAAATTTTTCTTGACATCAGTTAATATTTTTCTATTTATAGAAAATATCCTAATTTCCCACATCCTTATTTTTGACATGGTATGTATAGGTTATTTATTTTTTCCAAAGTAGTTCTTGTACCCTTGAAAATATTATTCAGTTTTATCTGCTTGATTAATTGAATTCTTCCTTGGATCTTGGATGTGTGCAGATTCCATTTATAATGGAGTGAAAATTATTCATTCCCTCCCTAAACAACTAGTTAATAAATTCCTTTTAGTGGAAGTTGATTTATATGCTGGGATTATACTTGTTTTTGGACATTAATCCTTGATAATTGGTCCTATAAGAATATAGACATTAGTGTTATGTCTGGAATTGAATCTTGCCTCAACGTAGAAATGTCCTGATCATTTGACAGAGCCGTTAAAGTTCATCTGGTTCTGTTACGTAATAGTTTTTCATATGATCCATGATATCTTGGTATAATGATCAAATCTGGTGTTAGAAATAAAGTTGAGCATAGGTATTAGTGATGCACAAATTGAGTGATATAAAATTTTACCATATATATTATTTGATGTAGGTAGAAAAATTGGTAGTCAATGGATACACAATACATTATCATTGAATACAGAACAATGCTCGAGTAGATCAAATTCATTATGAAATTTTGATGAGCACCTTGTGTGAACTCTCATGCTGGCGTACATCCATTTTATGGGGACTGCATGAGGCCTACTCAATCATCAAATTCAAACAAAGGTAAAAAACTTCCACAACCCCCTCCCTCTAATGACACACTTCCTTGGTGGTCATTAAGGAAAGGGAGATAATGATCCCTGAGTCCCGCCTCTAGTAAACCCTTGGCCGGTGAGCAGCGCCGAGGGTATAAAATATAATTATAATGGAGGAATTAACATTTATAAGAAAAAAAGATCATGAGGTAGGATATATCAACTATAAAAACTACATGAAATAATATGAAATCAATCCAACCCATCCAATAATGAATGTATAAATCAAAATTTATATACACAAAAGCCTCCAAATTAAATACAAGAAGAGTAAAAACTAAGGCCGCAACCTAGCGACATCTCCAATGTTCCGATATCACAATGTACAGCACAGTCTAGAATTTCGCCCAACAAACCTAAGAATAGTTTTTATATACATACGGTGAGCGTATTGGTATACTCAGTAGAAAAATAAATGTCTCTCATGGAAATGTGAAAATAGAATTCCAATGCACCCATGTGAATGTAGTAGAACAAACAATAACCTAAAGATGTATACTAACCAAAAACCCAACCTCCCCAAGGCCCAATTACAAAATATCATATCCAAATATAATAATACATATTATGAATAACATCAATGATAGGGTACACCACACCTCATTCCCACTAATTAGATGTTATCACACCCCAACAGAAAATTTTCCGATGCTCCCACCTCTTCTGAATAAAATAAAATCACACCACATCCTTCTCGTACAAACATGGTACTTTAAAATAAATCAAATCCCACATTCACAAACCCATAACATCATCTCACATCACATTGCAACACATACCACTTGTGCACACCTAGGCCACACATCTCATATCATCTTGAATACAACTAGGACAACACACCACAACTCATTCTGAAGACACATTGGACCACACATCCTAAATCATCCTAATGAAATTAGGGACCACACATCACAACTCACTTGAAGTCATTTGGACCATTATCTCTTGAAAGCAGGAGTAGGGAAGTGCAGGTGGCCATACATCCTTCCTCCCACTAGGATGTTTTTAAATTCACCCTCATGTGACTATTCATGTGTCAGCACATAGTGCTCGATGTGGATGGGGTGTGTCTAGAAATCATAAGAATATAATTTTAATTACCAATAGAGTTACAACCCAGAATCATATCATACAGGTTTACAACAAGAACTGACAATCTTAATGAATCCATATAATCATTGGCACCTCTAAATTCATATAATCACACAAACAAAATAAAATCCAACATTCAAACTTTAGTCTTAATCCATTTTCAAGTGACTATGTATATCAATAAATTACACTCTAACATCCTCATTAAATTATTTACTCAACTTATATTAGCATCCTATTTTATTTAGGCATACATATTTTTTTATACTTCAATCCCCTTAGTTTCTATATTGACAATAAACAGATAATCAACACATTCCTTCCCCAATTACCTCATTAAACATGCCCATTTGAAATTATTAACATGTAGTATTAATCCAATTAATACATGGGTAAATATTACTGAATCAAAAACATATCAAAAACACAAAACCACAACCCAACTACCACATCTACACCATTTTACAACCACATTAACTTTTACATATATGTTGAAAAACCATACCACAACCACTATCACAACATCGCTACACCATTGTAACATAACAACCATCATAGCACAATTGCACAACCACAAGTCACCAACTTCCCCCACAGATACCAAAATATAGCTTCTTCACATTACATTATCCCCACACAGATAAACCACCACCATTTCACACATCGCATCACATAACACAATAAAACTCATTTTTATATATATAAATGAATTGGAAATTATTAAATTGAACTTCTTTATTTAAGGGTGTAATCATATAAAGCATTAGATCTCATGCCATCCATTCTATTCATAGTATATACATAGTTAACTATTTATTTATACTGATGGAATTCAATCAAAAAAATAATGGATTTATGAAAATACACTACAACATTACAATGTAACAAATATACAAAATATTTATCAAAGAATTACACCCAAGCAAACATAACATCAAATAAAAACAAATCATATAAAAAAATAGAAGATAGTACATAACATTCCCCTAGACCTTTAAATTAAATATAAATCAATTCATTATATTTCTTAATTTGTATGAAACCAAGTTCACAAGAGGTCAAAATAATGTACTCATACTAAATGATACAATTAATAAGAACAAATGAAAAAATATATATATTGAAGAAGTTTTTACCAACTTTATTCACAAAAAGGGTTTCACAAATAAGAGGAATCTATCTCTTTGATAGTGAGAACTCGAACAAACTATAAAAGCACATTCTACGTCTTTGAGGAAGAAGGATTATGATCCTTCCAAATAAAGAAAAAGTGGAAGGAATGAATAATTGGAAGATAACCACATTAAAATGATTAGAAATGATGTTAACAAGATTTTATAAAGATTGGTTGTGTATTTAAATGAAGATCACATTAATTTAGGCAGCTGAAGAATATAAAAGTTCTAAGAAATTTATAGAAATTGGGGATATTATTAAAATGAATTGAAACATATTTAAAAACATCATTGAAGGCAGTTAAACCCATTTTTATTCATGAAATACATGAAAAAGGAAATTCTATTATTTTTTGGATGATAGGAAAATTAAGGAAAAAATGGAAAATAGTTAGAAATGAGTCACCAATAGTGTGAGTAACTGCCAGTATGAGTCTCTGATAGAATGAGTCGCCACCTGGATCTATCATTGCTATGATGGGTGACCACCAAGATGAGACACCACCAGGTTGAGTCACTGTTAGGATGAACCACCACCAAGATGAGTAACTATGTGTAAGAGTCAGGGATAAGATGAGTCACTGCCTGGATGAGTCACTAGAAGGATGAGTCCCCAGAAGGATGAGTCCCCATCCGGATGTGTCGCTTCCAGGATGAGTTACCCCTAGGATGAGTCAATTATAGGATGAGTAAAAACTAAAATGTGTCACTTTTAGGATTATTATTTTCTAGAACAAGTCACTGCCATCATGTGTCACCACCAGAATGAGTAACTACCATGAGGAGTCACTACCTGATGAGTAACCTCTAGACAGGTCACTTCAAGATGCGTAACAATAAGGAGAGTAATAGCATGAAGATTCACATCCAGAAGAAATAATTCCTTGATGAGTCACCATGAGATTACTCACTACTAGGACGATTCACCATCAGAAAACTCGATATTTGAAAATTTGTTGAAAATACTATCCATTTGAATGACTCACAGGTCCCAAAAACACACCGGAAAAATAAAACATATTTTTTAATGTAATGGGCTGAAAGGTCCAAGATGTTACATTAGAAACCTCCCAATATACATTCTCCCTCAATAATTCAAAAACAACCTAAAAGTGAGTATAGAAAGGGATCTAAAAAACCCCTCCATCGACATAACTCTCAAGGATATCATTACACCTTAATCACTACAATCATGTAAACCTACCACCCAAACACAAAAAACAACTCAAAAAAACCTACATCCCCAAACATAGGAATCAAATTATCTCATCCTACATGTCATGATATTTTCCTCATTGGGCATCTCTAAGTAGCCTTCATGAGTTAAATCACATTATAGAAAAATGAATCTTGATTAGGAACTAGGTCTTCCCATTTTATAATATAGTAAAATTATCATGCATCACACTACACACATCATATCAAGGTGAAAAATAATATTTTATAAAATTCCATGGTTCGAACAACACATATCAAATAAAATAGATAAGGTAAAACTCAAACAAAATCTAGGTACTGGGATTTCATATGTGTCTAATGCCCCCAAGAACACCCCTTCCGGCCACCATGACACAACATTACCTGAAACGGGGGAAATGATCATTCTTGAGAATGAAAAAAAGGAAATATAATGGTGTTCTGAGCAACCAACCCACATGATACCTCTCACATTTCTCGATAAATTTAATCAAAAAAATCACATTGGAAAATAATTTTAAATCTAAAAAATAACATAAATATATTCAATGGGATATAAAACTCAAATATACAAAGGCCACATAGATAGTAATAAAATACACACCAAGAAAGACATACTAAAAAAATATGAGAATACTATTATTTTCAAGGAAATTCATTATTAAAAATTTTAAACTTGCACATGCCTTTCAAAATAACCCATCATTTAAAATCAAATCACTTTTTATCCTAAGACAATTTTCTCCCCCCACATATCTTCAATCCCTTTAAATTTTTTATTTCACAATTATCTTACTTTTATGTAAAAAAATATAAATTATCATTTTTTAGAAAACCCCTAGAATTATTCTCATATAATCCCATCTCATACCAAAAAACATTTCATACCATTTACATTTTATCAATATTCAACTTCGATTCAATATTTCAAATCAATTTTTTTTTGGAACACATAAATTTTTTTTATTAATTAAATGTGATGGGTTTTCGTCACACACACCATTTATTTCTAGTTAATTTTTTATGTATTTAAAATTTTCTATATGTGAATAAATGTTAACAAAAAAATAAAATGGTGCAAAATTCTTTTTTATGAAAAACATTATCATTTTTCATATATTATTCCTAGTTTTCTGAAAAAATTTATTTTTTTGGAGAACACTGATGAACAAATTTCACATAATAATTGTCAACCAACATAACCACAAATATAAATATTGAATGATATGTTGTATGTATACAAATCAAAGGAAATAATCCTCCAGCATGATATTTTATGCATTGGGCAACACTAAATCGCTGACACAATTTTAAAATGTGTCATAATATAACAATTATTGATTTAATGAAATATTTTCCATATATTAATATGTTTGAGGTCATAAAACATGCCATAAATATAATGTAAAACACAAAAATATGAACAAATAATGGATTAGTCAATCATTTCAATCACTTCCATTATAAAAAGAATTAGACATGTGTGGAAATCCTATATTTATTAATTTCATGATTTAAAATCATCCAATTTTTATTATAACCAACTTGATGTTATAAACCATTTTATGAGATGTAACGGAATCAATAAATATATTCACAACACCAAAAAAACACCAAAAAATCTATATTAACATAAAATCGGCACATATCAACCACCTCATATTAGTATCACTGAAAAACACAACAATTGGAAAAACATACCAACCATGGAAAACATCCACCTGAAATTTAAAACAACTATAACGCCTCATCACCTTACAATTCACACACAACTAAAATTTTCATATAACCAGATTCCCTATATTATCCTCCACATTGACCCAACCATCATTCACTATTATCATCACACACAAATCCACAAGCAAAAACATCAAGGATGTCCATATCCCATATCAAGATATTATCCGCTTTGGGTAGAATTGAATATCCCTCCTATTTTTAATTAATTAAAACTATAATGTTTCTCAATTCGGATTTAGTTTTACCCCTCTTAATATACTTGATTTATTTAATCACACATCACACAAAGCATCATAATAAGAACAACTACATAGAGAAGAAACGCATCACATATTACATAATTTTCTAGGGGCCTCTATTAATTCATCACATCATTTATCAAGCCTACCTTCAGAAAATTATAAATTTTGCAAGGAAAAATAGTAAATTAACTATATCTGTGTAATTATTATTTTAATACATAGTGTTTTAAAGTAAAAAGTCATAATAAGGGACTCATAATCAGTTATAATCATAAAAAAAGGATGGTTTCCAAATACTATTATCTTGAGAAAAGGAATATCAAAACATCAATGATATGATAAAAAAATCAACCCAAAACAACAGTCAGCTTTATTGTGTTATTAATAGTAAAACATCATTCTTTGCATTTAAACAGTTATAACATGCATCCATGTTAATCAGGAAATTGTACATAAGTTATCTGCACAGAAAATGTTTAATATTCTTAAATAGGATAATCTTGGTTTGTCTTATTATCAAGGGAGTGAACTTCCTATACTTGTTTGAAAACTTCTACATGTTAGGTTCTTGTGTTCAGTTAAAAGACTCCATTACATGCACAACATTCTAATAGAATCCTCAAAATAAAACGTGATTTTTGACTATGAAATTAAAATTTTAACATGTTTTATTAGAAAATTTCATGATTCATCATGATCAAGATAAATATCGTTTAATAATTTTATTTCTCAAGATAATTTGATTATATATTGAAGTAAAGAAAACATATTTCTACATCAATATTTAAATAAATCATATTACACATTACACAAGCTAAAATCTCAAATAACATGATTCCGATAGATACCACATAAATGTATAAATCTTTAGTTCAGCTTCCCATAACAAACTAATCATGTCTTAACATGAGACATAAGGTTATTTTAGTACATAAAAATACTTATCAATGATAAAATAATAAGTTTAATCATTTAAATAGTTTTATGTCTCAACACATTAACACATATCCTGAATGTCATTTTCCAAAATTTAGAATGAAATTTCACATGAATTTATACACTAAAACATTATTACAACATATAGTTAAATAAATAATGTATAACTAAAATAAAGTAAAAATATGGAGCATGTTATTATTGTCACGGTTTCCAAATACAATGGAATTATCAATAATTATGGTTTACATTTTCTGTAATTTTATAATATTAATTTCTAAAGACACATTTTACAACAACTAAACAACACATGATAATGATAAATTACAAATGAAAAGTAATTCATTTCATATTAACTCACCTAGGAACCATAATAAATCTATGAATGGTTTAAAAATAGTATATTTTATTATTCAAAATTTAATGCTACCTCAAAGTAACATGTTTCATTAGGTTTATGAAAATTAAATAGTTGATAAAAAATATAGTAATCATGCTTCTATAACTATCCCTAACATTATGAAAACTAGTGATGTGTTATACATTTCTATAAAAGGAAGAAAAATAATATTTATTCATTATCATTATATAAGAGTAAAGGAAATAAAATTAAACTTCAGGACGACTTCAAATGAAGTGATCAAGTGTATTTAGATTAATTTAACTATTATCATGGAAGTTATATAAATAATAAGACAAAGAATGAAAATTATTAGAAATAATAGCATAAAAAATATCAACGAAACACACATAACATTTCATATTTCATTTAATTATTTTTATATTTCCCAAAAGCTACCAATTCAAACAAGAAAACATGTCATGATGATGCATCTACCATTCTTAGGTCTCTACCCTACATGTTTTTCCATCCAACACAATAATTAAATTTGGTCTAATTTTTTACACTGGATAATGGGGGGCCATAAATCCCATGTCCTAGATAATTTACTTATCCAATTTTACATACCATGGTTAATTGTATATGTTACCATAACATCCCAAGCATTCTTCACTATGACTAACTCCAAAATCCTCCCTATCTCCAATCCATTAACTCTAATAACACTCATCCATACCCCTTCCTCTATAAGAACCCCTCCTATGCCAGAAATGATTAAAGGGAGATAATAACCCCAATGTATCAACTCCATTAGGCCCTAGGCCAACAACTAGCATGGAGGGTATAAAATCTCACTTTATGGAAGGCATTACCCTTTATACGAAAAAATTGGGATATAGGATAAATAAAATGAAAACAACTCCATGACATTATATTATATAAATCAAAAAAATCCAAAAATTCTTATAAAATTAAAAAATAATACATATAAAATTCTTTAAATAAAATCCCAATAGAGTAATAACCAATTTAGAAACACAGTAACAACTCCAATGGTCGAAACTAGAAATTTCTAACACGGTCAAAAAATTCCACCTAGAAACTAGAATTATATTTTTATATAGGTTGGGTGAGCATACATTTATTCATATAAGGAAAACAAAAGTCCCTAATAAACATGTGAATATTGCATTCTAATGCACCGATTTGAATGTAGTAGAACCAAAAAACACCTATATATGTATAATACGAAAAACCCCAACCTCATCAAGTATCACTCTTCAAATAGAAAATCCAAATATAATAATATATAATACAAATCACATTGATGATATGATAACCTAAACCACATTTCCAAGGATTATACACACTCACACCCCATCCTCAAACTTCATGGAACTCCTACATCTTCGTAATAACATCACATAACATTGTATCCCACTCAAACAGACTAGTGTCCTCAAAAAACATCACATCTCTACCGAACACACCTGGATCATCACATCACATCCTACATGCACACACCTGGTCCGCACATCATAACTAATCATGAATACACCTAAGATAGAACTCTAAAACTCATATCAATGAAAGATAAGACCACACATACCAACTCATCCTAAAGACACCTAGGACCAAACATCAATACGTGCCCAAAGACACCTTGTCCATTATCACCAAGAAGATGGAGTGGGGAGAGGCGAGTGGCCTTCCCTGAATCCTCCCACTATGATGTTGTTAAATAATACCACATGTTACTATGTGGGTGTTGGAAATAGTGCTCAACATGGGTGAGGTGCATATAGAAATAACAACAAGATAAATTTTATATACATATAGTGTTACATCACACAATCCCATCCAATGGGTTTACATAATGATCTAACAATTACATAAAATCCACACAATATATTCCACAACTAAATGAATAAAATCGCAAAAACAAAATAGAAACAAAATATGATATTTTTGTCTTTAAAACATTTTCCAGTTATATTATCAAATTTCACTTTAACTATTTCTTTAATTTATTTAATCCACATTTTTTTACATCCAATTAATTTAGGAAGACACCATGTTTCTAAATTACATCCCATTAGTTTCTATAAAAACATTAAAAAGTTAATAAATGTATCACTTCATCAATTTCCTCATTAGAAAAGAACATCTAAATTTATTAACATGCAGCATTAATTATATAATACTTTTGTAAATATAATAGAACTAACCACACCACAAAACACATAAACACATCCCAACTACTACATGCACATAATTTTAAAACCACATTCCATTTTTCATATTCTCCGCCTAACCATACAACAACTGACAACATAGCCCCACAACCCCAATGTACCAAAAAAATCATCGCACCCCTACTAAATAGCCATAAATCATCCACATTTTCCACACACACCACAATATAGTTTATACACATTTCATTAGTCCCAGACACACAATCCAAATCCCTCAGACACATCACATCGCATAACAAAACATAACTCATTATCAAATTTATTAAGTAAAGGGAAATTAATCAGTTTAATTACATTATTTATTGGTGTTACGAAAGATGAAAATGGATCCAGGTGAATCCATTAAATAAAAAAATTATACATAGTTAATCAGCTATTTATAGTGGTATCATTAAATAAAAACAATAGAGGGGTTATAAAAAGTTACTATAGAATATCCAATCCACCACCACAGAAAATATTCATCAATGAATTACACCCAAGAATACATAATATTAGTTCAAAACAATAAAAATAAATAAAAATATTAAAAAATATACTTCACATTCAACTTCCACATTAAATTCAATTTAAAATGAATAATTATATCTCCTAATATGGATTCAACCATTTTCAAAATAGTTGATAATAATGTCCACATCCCACATGTTTCACATAAGGATAAATTAATGTAAAACTACATATAATGAAGATGTTTCTGACCAACGTGCTGAACTAGAACTGGGGGTGCGGTTATAAAATGAACCAACCTCCTTAACAGTGAAAACATGAACTTACTATAGAATCACATTCTAGTACTTCAAGGATGTAGGATCTGGAACCTCCCGTATCATGAAGAAAAATATTAATTGAATAAATGTAAGATATGCTCATTAAAAAGATTATATTCAAATCTAACCAGATTTGAAATAGATTTATTGACCATTTAAAGGCTGGTCCAATTAATATATGTGGTTTAAGAATCTAAAAGGTCTATAGATGTTATACAAATTAAGGATATTATTAAACTCATTTAAAACATCATTGAAAAAATTAATTAAGGAATTTAAATGAATTTTCCATGTAAATGATGTGAAAATGGAAATTATGTAATATTATAGAAAAGTGGAAAATTCATAAAAATGGAAAACTATTGGAAATGAGTCACTACTATTATTATTCACCACTATGATGAGTCACTAACTGGATGAGTCATTTCCTGTATGAGTCACCACTCGGATGAGTCACCGCCATGATGAATCACCATAAGGATGCATTACCACCAGTATGAGTAACCACACGGATGAGTCATGGACAAGATGAGCTATTGCCAAGATGAGTAAATGTCGGGATGACTCACCCCTATGATGAGTCACGGCTGACCTGAATCCTCACTAACAATATTCACCACTAGAATGTATGACTTCCTGTATGAGTTACCAATATAATGAGTCACCACAAGATGATTCAATGATAGAAGTTTCACCACTGGATGAGTCACTACCATATGAGTACCTTCCAATTGGGCCACTGCTAGATGAATCACATCTAGGATGTTTTACCACCAAATGAGTCACCGCCAGGATGAGTCACCATTGAAAAAAATTATATATGGAAAACTAATGAAATGACTCACATGTCCCAAAAAAACCTCAGACTAACCCGATCACCTCATATACTAGATTAATTTAAAACTAATGGGCTATAAGTTATAGGCTATTAAACGCATAACATCTAGAAAATGGAAGAAATTTTTATCATATTTAACAAGTACAATTTGGATGCTTTCCATAGGGGTCACATGTCACATGTGGGTTTTCCTCACATTGTCGATTTACAAAGGTGGGAAGCTTTCATCACATTAATCAGTGATGTCATATCCCTAATTGAAATGGGATAATGGGATTCCAGTTCCTCCTTCCATGGATTCTTCCATGGAACTCAACTACTCGTCTGGGTCTCCCTAAAAGAATTATGTCATGTTCATAAATTTTTGTAGTACCATATCTTGGTTGATTTTACTTAAATATAGTTATTTTATCTTTATGAGGTAGAAAACATCAGTTAGATAAGATATTAATTTTGGGAATTTTTTGGCATCTCAGAATTTAGGGTATGTTGGGAATATAAAAATACTTCATCTATTGAAGGGAATATTTCATGTCAGGCATGTTAGGATTTAATCCCAAGCAATATCTAGTTAACTACGGGTTAGTTTATATTAGGTGTGTAAGGAATCTATGTCTGTTTAACCTACATAACCTTTGATTGTTTTATATAGTATATTTTTTAGTTGTGTAATGAGTTTTGTGTATTATTTGGATAGAGTGGTGGTTAAGTGTTCCCCTTGGTAGAGATGATCACACTTGAAGGTTGAGTTAAGTGTTCCCCCATGGGGAAAAATTCACACATGAGGTTTGGTTAATTATGTCCCAATGGGGTTATATTCGATATGTGAGAATTGATAGTGATGAGAGAAAGTGATATTCCATGGGGGGAGATTCTCACACATTGGGATTAGACGGTATTGTTGCATGTATTGGGATTGAACCTGAGAGAGGTGCCCTAGATGTGTTGGAATGTCTGGATTTAACATCATAGAGGTGTCAGACATGCCCAATTATTATACATGGATAATAACCCATTTAATTCATTTCCAATGTTTATGGTCATGTGACTGGACCTATCCATGTAGTTTACCATCTTATGGTAAGGATAATCTTTTCATGGAAGGAGAGTCAATAATAGATGTAGTGGGGATTGCACATATGGGAGACCTATGGGTACTGGCTATAGGGCGACATCCCACGTACGAGGAGGGGTGGATTCCCATGATGATCATACATAGTTCATCTTATTCTCATCACATGGGGTAAGGAAATAGTTTAATGTAATGTGTTGAGGGTGTTTTCATGTTGTTTAACATCATTCAACCGGGACATAAGTATATGCAGTTTTAAGTCATGCAACTCGATTGTATAGGGGTCAATGAATGGGGAAAAACTCGAGGTTGTAGAGGAGTATCTGACATAAGGCCTCCCAATTGGGAAAGGTGGGTGGTTTCCATTGATTATTTCACCATTGGTACTTAAATTCCTATTACACATGCTCATTTAGCTGAATCATGCTTTAAAAAGAGATATGGAGGTGTGGAAATTAGGGGTCCCAATGTTTGGGTTCCTATTCTTTGGATTAAGAAATATTAGGGTTACTATGATTGAGAGAAAAAAATAAAAGGTAACATTCTAGGAAATACATGAATGAAAAGGGGTGGAAACTAGGTTTTGTGGTTCAGATCACCCATCAATTTTGGTTATAGATGAACTAGTTTTGGATTGTTATAAGAGATATGGGAACTAAACATTCATGAAATGGTGTTAATTGAAATGAGGAAAGCTAGAGAGGCTTGAAGGATGGGTTTCCAAAATTTGGGGTTTCAAAAAATTTTAGGTCTTCGTGAAAGACATGGGTATCAAGAAAGTTTATGTTCTAGGAAACACGGTGACCATTCCATAGAGTGATGTTATGGTTCCCATGTGGTTGGTTTCATCATGAAAAATTATCTCACTAAACTCTAAGATCTAGAAAGAAATTTCTTCTTTTGTGAAGACCATGTGCCTCTACCAATGGCATCTCCCCCATGGTTTGAGGATTAATAAACAAACAGAGGTTGTTTCCTAATAAATTAATTCCTTGGGAAATAAATCACATCTTAGATTCAAGAAGGTTCAATATCCACAAATTCAATGATTTATATATAATTTCAATGGTAATATTCCCCAAATATTCATACCTTGGGAGGTTTTTTCCCCAATAGAAGATGGGGAATCAATTTTATGAAATAGTCTGCTTTTTGTGAAATAATATGATCTTATTTACATTAGTGTACCACATAAATTTTTATTTATGAAGCATGGATGTTACCTCCTCCACATCCAGGTAGCCTATGGGAGCTCTATGAATTAAAGATATGCTACATAGAGGTTACCACCTTTTCCTTTGTGTCACATGTAGATCATCATGAATCAGTCTTACGCTATGCATAAGTTACCACCTCAACCTATAAATGGAAACACCACTGTAATGAGAAAATTAATATTCCCAATGGTGTTTAAATTCAAAACAACAGTTCTGTATGTGGATTTCGGAGCTGTTTGGGATTGTATTTTCAAAAAATGGTCATTCCTTCATTATCATCTCACATAAATTTTGTATTTGGGCTTTAAAAAATAACATCCTCATAATTAGATTCAATTATGGAGTGTTGGGTTATATTATGAAAGAAACCAACCGTAATTAAGGATAAAATTTTTTTTTTTTATGAAACATGGTCTGCAAATGTCCCTATATATAGGGGTGGGGTACTTCATGGGACCATGATATTTTCATGAAAGATAGGTTAGTGGTTTATTTTTTTAAAACTACCAATTTTTATGATCATTATTTTACATTTATATTTACTATTCATGAAACTTTTAGAATTCTATAGACATTTTTTTGGTGAAATGATCTCTATGAAAACTTAATCTTCTATAAACTGACATCAGCAAACCCTACCTTAATGAAAACCCAAGGAAAAAATTCTATTTCTTTGATAAAATTCATGTTGAAGGTATTGAATATTTGAAAAACCATATGAGGTAAATGGGTGGAAATCTCTTGATAATGGATAATTTTATGGCGGTGTTTCAATATTGTACCCAACCTATGTTTATGATGGGGTAATAACATAAATAAACACTATAAAAAACGATTCCTTTGCATAGATTCCAATTTAGGGATGATTATTTCATCTTCAGAACCCATCAGGATGAGTATTCCAAATGGTTTAAGAGAACACATTGGATGAAATAGTGTCACATGAGTTCTGAGGGTCATATCATGAAGGACCCTAAATCATTCATGGTTCACACATGTTGGAACCATATGAACTAAATAACCTTTGTGTTGATTTGTTTTTACATGTTTTTATCAGCTATACACTAACCAATTTGTGAATGATTTTTTATATCCTTCCAGATTTGACCCTGGATATCAGGATGAGTTTGGAAAAAATTTAGCTGTTCAAAACCCAATAAAACGATGGGAAAAGTAATTATATTTGGATTATTTTTCAAACTCAAAAATCCAAACATAGGTTATCAAACTTATCATTACTTGATGTAGAATGATAATGGAAGATAGAATCTGAACATTCTATAAAGTTGATGATCAAACACACAATCATATTCATATCATCATATCCAAAGTAATTATAGGCATATATTGTTTATTTACTGATGTTTTCCTTTTCCGTAATAAAATAATTAAGGATATTATTGATTTAGAATGTCAAAATGTTACTGAAGAGGTTGAAGGAAAATAATGATTTCATAATTTAGAATGTTACTAAAAATTCTAAACTCAAATCAGTTTATTCTATACAAACCATGAAATTATCATAAATCATAATAAAGTATCTTGATAAAATCTTTTGAATAATGGTGGTAATTTAATGTCTCTAAAGTATTTTTATCGATTCTAGAAACCCATACCCATAGGGTTGGATCCAAAAGTACCATACAATGATGTTTTTATATGTCTATGTTTGTAATGTTGATGATTTTTGAATGATTTCAATTTTTTTGAGAATACTTTTCATCATATGTAGAACATCATAATTATTTTTCTATCATAATAATATTTTCATCGTAATAATAATTACAACAGAATGAGTGGAGAATAAAATTCAGATCATAATGAGTTAAGGAAGTTAAATCATTATGAAGACATAATGGATGAATGTTACGGAAGTAACATTATACTGAATATGAGGACATTACATCAGATAGAAGCTGAGGAAGTTACATTATACATAAGAAATGTTTTATGTTCTGCAAGACTAAATGTAGAGAAATATAGAGAAGGTTCAAAGCTATAAAAGTTGATGTTAAAATGTGAATGTTTTACAGAGACCTGAAATTTTAGTTTGTGGGAAATGTTTTTCAATTTACTATCTTTTCTCCATGGGGTCACCAATAAATGGAAGTGTGATACATCCATACTTTATATATATCTTTTTTGACTAGTGGAAAATGTGGAGAACTATTTATTTTGATTAAAATTTCTATATAGAAATAGATCTCATTATAAGGTTGGATATATTTTATTCTATTTATTTGACTGAGAAACCTCAGATTTGGTTGATTAGATTAAGGATGATCATATAGAGGGAGATCAGACTATGAACTTATGCAGATAATGAGTTGCGGAGACTGAGAATGGGTTTTTGTGTTATTCCCATTAGACTGAATTCAACATAATATGGATGTTAGGATTGAGTTATTAGTAGTTTTTGAGAAGTCAATGTTTTGTAATCCAAAATGTATAGAAAATTTCTTCAAATGTATTTTGATAAAGGTATCTTATTATTGATTCTATCCAAATGAGTTAATCGGACTGGCTTCACAGGATTGAAGGAAATCAGACTCACATTCCTTATATTGATGAGAAATCTGGGAGAATATTTTACAATGTATGTATATTTTTTTGGTTCAATTTTTTGTAAGAAAAAATTCTAAACTACTGGGAGTTAGTGCAATCATTCCTATCCAAATATACATGGTGTCTAACATGAGTTGGCACAAGATGTATTCCCTTCTTCTAATTAGTGAATATCCATAGACCCATGGGAGTGTCTATAGTAATGATGTAGGTTCTGACACTAAGCTCAATCCTTTTTTATCTCATGTGACTTACAATATTTCATACTTTTTCCTGCATATTATTTAATAAAATATGATAAGGTTATGAACATTAGTAGGATTTTGGGGTTAGGTTTGAAAATTATTGAAACTAAAGAAAAGTGAACTAAGGAATAAACCCTCCCCCTTATCAATTGTTATTTTATCTTTGGATATTGAATTTGTTTCGTAGATTACGATTACCTTGTTGAATCCTAATAATCGATAAATATAATACTATTTATTGTGGTGGTATTCATATATTTGATGGAAAAACATTATGGATGATAAAATAATATGATTCATTATCTCCTATATCTTGGCCTAGATGTTGTTGATGATGCTAAAATAGTATTTCCAACTGTTGAGAAGGATTACCTGATCTCTATTTATCATAAGATAAATATATAGGTTAATGTGAAGGCTTGAAATTCTCTCATGATGTCTTTATCATTAAATGATTATATGAAGGTTATGGGTCTCAAAATTTCAATGATTATGATGGACAAGATGGTAAGTATTTTTTATGGGAATACTAATGTGAAGGAAGACTAGCTAAAAATAAGGTAAATTAAGTATGAATAAATAAGAATGAGATATGAAGAAACTATTGATGAATAATTTACTAGATTAAATGAATTGTTTGCAATATAATAGGATTCAGAGGTGTTTTGTAATATTTATTATTTTTTTAGAAACTTCTGATAAACATTTTGAAATGGTTTGATTCAAAAAATTAACCTCTATAAGATAATGACGATTTATCTCTTGATTAATTTCATTACATTCTTATTGATTATGAAATGAGGAAATATTATTTTTTAAAAAATAAAATGTAATATGAAATTGATTTTGAATCCATGAGAAAATTTAAAACACATTAAGTTTAAAATTTTGATACTTGTGACTCTAAAGATAAAATGGATGATGAGTTAATGGAAACAAATCATTTCTCTTATATCGAACAACTATCCTTTAGTTAAAGTAATATTTGGAGCCACAATTAATCTCAAATGTTTTGAGTTTGTTGTAATAATACACTTTTTTATGAATTTCCCCAATAATTAAATTTAGAGAATATCGAGATGATTATTGTAAAAAACATCAATGGAAGTATTTGAATAAAAATTATAAGGAAGTGTAGTCAACTAAAAAAATTTATTAGAAGTTACATGAAGGGAAAAGATGTATGATGTGTCAAAAAGATGAATAAGACTCAATTGATAACAATTCACTGGTGGATGAATGTTCAAAAAAATTCAGAAAACTTATTTCCAAATTTGAAGAAAAAATATTCCTTAGATAATGAAGAAGCTAGTGAAGAATCATCAAGAGAGTATCAACTTAGAATAAAACGTTTTCACGTCTTTATAAAAATAGACCTCTCTAGAAATAAATAAAAATAATGAATAAATATTATGAATAAGTTGGTAAGGGAACAAGAGTTGTCATCAAGCACGACAAATAATATATTCATGAGATATTATGTTACAAACATAGAATTTCTGAAAATGTAAAGGTGTTTGAAGATTTGCGTAATAAGTTGGTAGATAAGGAAGAATAAGGTAACAAGATTTAATAATAATTTCTTCATTACAATAGAACATTGGGGAAGATGAATGAAAATTTCAATAAAGCTTCCGAAGTTAAATTTGAGACATTTACAGTTGCTAAGAAAGCTCAAATGAAGAATTTGGTGAAATCATCTCCGTCCAAAAATATTGTTTCATCATATGTTTATAAAATTTCATGTGATAAGAATCAATCTAGGAATTTCTGTATTGAAAAGGAATGTCAGAAACCTATTAAATATAAAAAAATTGAAATCATTCTCAGTGGGAAAGATGGTTCATGTCCTGAGTGTGATGGAGTAAGTAACATTTACCAACTGTAACAATGTTTCGGCATAGAATGATATTACAAAAAAAAAAGAAAATCATATTTCGATGGAAATTACAGGTGTTTCAGATTCTATGGGCGTAGAGCATATAATTGTTTTCATAACTTGTAACATCATTGAATAAGGTTTGAAAAAAGGGAAAGAATTGATGGAAGACAGATGATTAAATTTCTTCACCCATACTGTAAAGACCTGTAAATTTCAAGGAAATTTTTTTCTTAATTTTCTTTGGAATTTTACAAGAGCGCAGTTTCTGACGGCACCTGATTCCGAGGCCTGCTGTGCCCGGAATCATTTTCCGAATTTTGGCTCGGGTAAGTTCAGTGAACGGATGAGCGGGTTTTTCTATCTTTTGAACCGGTGCCTGGAATCGAATTCTGAGGGCACCGATGAAATCGCAGCGCCGGTATTCTCTTAGAAACGCCTCTTCTGGAGTTGCGTTTTCTCGGGTGTGGTTTTTAATTTTCGGGCTTAAAGTTAAGAAATAAAATAATTTTGCAACAACATTATTTTATTTCACTAAATCCACTTGGAAGCCACTTGAAGCCACTTAAAGGCGGCTTGAACTGAGTTGAACTGGATAGGATGCTATCCAGAAATATCCTACCCCCTTGGTAGGATATTTGTGGGGTGGGGCCTGCATGAGCCCCGCCGTTTCTTTTCGCTAAGAAACGCACCCGTGAAAACCTGTCTTAATGAAAGTCAACCGATGCGTTTTCTAAATTCATAACAGACCATTTAATTGGGCTGTTTCCTTCGTGAATTAAATGTCCTGTTTCTTTCGTTGAATTAATTCAATGAATTGATGGATTGTTTCTTAACCAATTTTTAAAATTTGTTGGCGTAATAATAAAATAAGGCCAACGCTCGACCTCTTGTTATTTGCCCTTTGAGAAGATTTGAGAGAACCCTCGTATCTTCTTCTCCCTCGCGAAGAACGCGAAGAACGCGAAGAACGCGAAGAACGAAAAGAACGCCGAACCCGGAAATCGACGACGCTTCCGTCCGGGACGTTCTTCCACGCTCCGATCTCCAATCACCGACCATTTGAGGTGAGTGATCTCGGAATTCCTCTCAAGTTCTTTTCTTTTGGTTTTAATCGAAACATAGATTTAAATATTAATAATTGAAAATCTGATGTTCTTGGTTCGTTGAGCTCGCCGACTCAACGCCGGATTCCGCGATGACGCGACGCCTCCCCGCGACGACGCGACGATCCCTCTCTTCCGCGACGATCCTTTTCGTGAAGAACGCCCGCGCGTGACGATCGACGAGGTAGGGATTTTTATATTATGGGAATTATCCCTTTTTAATTTATTCCCATCAATATTTCTTTAAAGAAATTAAAGAACCGTTTTGTGAACAATTTCTAATCTTATTAAAAATTGTTGTTTCTTGTGTGGAATAAATTTCTCCCGGTTGTTTATCTCTAACGCGGAGGGTGCGGGCCAAACGAGCACGGCCCGACGACCCTCCGCCATTCTTCATTTTGTGCGGATTTGACGGACGACGACGGAACGTGCCGCAACGGACGTTTGGCGATCCCGCAGTAAAGAACGGATCCCGGGAGGAGCAACGGCGTAGGCGGGAAGGAAAACGGGCCACCGGAGTGACGTCGGCGGCCCGTGGAAGCTGCCGGCGGCGTGGGTTGCCGGAGGTGGCGGCGCTCCGGCGCACTGCCGGACGAGGCCGCCGCGGCTGAAGCCACGGCGGCGGCGGCCAACGGACCCGCGGCCGCACAGGTCTGGTTCACCCAGGCGGGACGCGGCAGAGCCGCGTCCGCGGTTCACTAGCACGGCCCGCACGCGGGCCACGATTTTCCTCAGGCCCCGGGTCAACACCCGCGGCGCCTGCCGCTCGGCCAAGCCGAGCCGGCCGAGCCGGACCAGCCCCGGCCGGGCCGGGCCGGGCCAACCGGGTCGAAGCCGGGTCGGGTCGACCCGGTTCGGGCCGACCGAGGGGGGGTCGGGCCGTGTCGGCCCGGGGCCGTACCCCCCCTTCTTCGGACGTTTTCGTTGAAACGCCCGTAACATGATCTTCTTGCCTCCAAACGACTCGCCGTTAGCGGCAACGCGATCCTTGGATCGAGACGGTCGTTTCGGTATATCGCACTCAAGGTTTAGGAATACTTTGTGTTCGGCCAGGTTGGTTCGTACACGAGACCAACCGGGCCCTCGGAGCGGAAACGCTCATATCTTGAGCTACGGACGTCCGATTGATGTGCCGTCAGCTTTGTTGAATTCCTCTAAGTGAGATGGATCTTTTGGCATACTCCGCCCGAGGTTCGGACGCAGGTGGAGTGCGGTCGGGTTAGTTTTGCCTTAAAAACCAACCGGGCCCCTGGGACCAAAATGCCAATATCTCTCAGACCGGGCGTCCGATTGACGCACCGTCTGCGACGTTGAGTTCCTGTTGACGATACGGAACTTTTGGATACATCAACATCGGACTTCGTGACAGTTGATGTATCAGCCTCTCGGCTCGTGGAGTGGACCCTCCCGAACGAGCTCGCTGTGTGCGGGAACCCTAGTGCTGGCTGCGACTGCTACTTCGACAGCGATGACCGTGCAGAGATCCTCAGTGGACTGCGGCGACGACTGTGCAGAGATCCTCCGTGGACTCCGACGACGACCGTGCAGAGATCCTCAATGGACTGCGGCGACGACTGTGCAGAGATCCTCAGCAGACTGCGACGACTACTGCACTCAGCGATCCTACGTGGATCAGTGCTACAGGTCATGCGTGGGCCCGGTCCTGTGTGGGCCCGATCCTGTGTGGGTCCGATCCTGCGTGGGTCAGCGCTCAGCGGTTCTGTGTTAGCCAATGCCTACAGGTCCTGCGTGGGCCCGGTCCTGTGTAGGCCCGATCCTGTGTGGGTCTGATCCTGTGTGGGTCACTGCGGGGTTAGTACCTATCGATCCTTCGTGGGTCTGACGATTTAGTCGATTCAGTGATCATCATTATCGTCATCCGAAGAAGTATACCTGTGTGAGATGAATCTTGTGTTTCTCTCCTTTGTGGATTGTGTTGAGCTATCCTTTGTGGATTTATTGTTTACTCTCCTTTGGGGATTGTGTTGTTCTATCCTGCATGGGTATACGTTTTGCTTTCCTGTGTGGACTAGGTTGTGCTAGGGCTCGGACGTTGGAGCCGATCGGGGAATTGAAGACTTAGGTATATGTATCGGCATATTCCTAAGCCGTGTCAGATGTTACTTCGTGATTGTATCTCTTCTTCGTGATTTATCCTTTGTGGATTTCGGGAGACCTTCGGGGGTCTCGGGGTCCCTACTGAGTAGCTTATACTCACCCCAGCACGAGCTATGCCCGCACTTCGTGGTGTTGGTTGTAGACGACGGACAGCGCTGATCGTGGAGGAGGCGTGCGGAGCAGGATAGTACCTGGAGGTGGACCACTGGGCGGGACGTACTCGGAGTGGTTAGGTGGACCCAAGGAGCAGTGGAGGCTATCTGTACCCACCCTTCAGGTGGGACTTCCAGAGGACGGCTCGACGCTGCAGTTTTTCATTTCAGTTGCTGTTTTTCCCTTTCAGTTGTACTTTACAGTTGGGCTTGTATTTCCGACCCCTTTTACTTTCAGCACAGCTTGTATAGTTTTTACTTAGTGTTTACTTTTCCCCTTTCTTACTCTGTGGTGCTTGTTTACTTTTCAAAGGCAACGCCTTCCCTTTTTGTTGGGATTTACGCCTTGGTGCTAGTCGCCAGCCCCTGGCCTGTGGAAGGCGGGCTTGGGGTAGTCACAGCACGGGCCCCGAGGACGGGTCGTGACAAATTGGTATCAGAGCTGGTTGGTTCTACCGCAGACTCTGATCTTTCTTCTATGTGAAGCAATAGTGTTTAGCGTATTGAGTGTGGTTATCAGTCCAGGGAGTCCAGTGTTGGTGCGGCGGCCGACGTATCCATACACCAGGACCCTGACTTCTGATTTCCGACTTAATGCATGAAAACATTGATTGCATGTGTGTTTCATGTTTTCATTGTGATTACTTGTGTCAGCTTACCAGGTATACTGTTCTGACTGTGGCATACTTGTTTCCTTTTCAGGATGGCACGACGACAGCATCCAGCTAGGGTTCCTAGAGTAGTGTGCGACGACAGCCCGCCGAGCGACGAGGCCTCCATATAGGGCCCGTTGACAGCAGAGGCACCAGCGGTACCTTTACCCGCCGAGCCCCCGATGCTTCCAGCACTGGCAGCTGACGACGCACGACGCCTTGGAGCTCTGCACGAGTTCCAGCGCCAGCGACCACCCAGGTTCCATGGGGAGTCGGACCCCCAGGCAGCCGAGGACTGGCTGGAGGCGGTCGTCCGAGTTTTCAGGCTAGTGAGGACACCATCAGACCTCATGGTGATCCTCGCGGCGAGTCTACTGCACGCAGCAGCCGGACGCTAGTGGAGCCTGATGCTCCAGGTACACGATGAGGCCACCCTCATCTGGACGGACTTCGAGAGCCTCTTCCGCTCAGAGTTCGTCCCGGTCACCCTCCTTGCGGTGCGCATCCAGGAGCTTCTTCAGCTGCGGTAGGGCAGCTTGACAATCGCTCAGTACGCGGCGAGGTTCACCGACCTATCCCGCTACTCGAAAGACATGGTACGAGACCCCTTCTTCCGGGCCCGGACCTTCGAGCAGGGATTGAGACACGAGATCAGGGCATCGCTGATCTCCCTCAGCATCCCGACCCAGGAAGGAGTACTGGAGCGAGCCCTCCTGATCGAGAGCTTCCTGGCTGAGTCGACAGCGAGACCTACCGCAGGGCGGCAGATAGCGGAGTCTTCGGAAGCTGGTAGCCGGCGGATGAATCAGGGTTCCAGGCAGATCAGACCTTCCGGCAGGCGACCTCGGGACACTGGCTCAGTAGTGCAGGGCACCCAGCCCGGACCCAGCCTTCTGAGAGGCAGACAGTGCTACGAGTGCGGCGGGCAGGGCCACATGGCTTGTGACTACCCGACTCGTCGTACCGAGGGTCAGCAGACGGTGGAGGGACCACCCAGGCAGAGGCAGAGGGTCGACCGTGGCGGTCCGCAGGGAGGAGGCGGACGAGGCAGAGGAGCTGGCCGAGCAGCAAGTGGTGGGCGACGCTTTGAGGCTCTGCCACCACCACCACCAGGAGGCCCACCCCGACCACAGGGAGCTGGCGGGCATAGACATGCTCAGCTCCAGGAAGTGGAGGCCTACGACCACGGCACGCCAAGGATGATTCGAGGTACGATCTGTGTCTATTCCACCCTTGCTGAAGTTCTGATAGACACAGGAGCGAGTCACTCTTTCATAGCCACTGCCCTTGTTCGGAGCTCGGAGATTCCGACAGAGCCGTTGGCTCGATCCTTACGGCTAGAGACTCCTACGGGAGTAGACTCGACGATTACGCACTGGTGCCGGCAGTGTGAGCTTACTCTAGGAGGCGAGAGCTTCGGCTGGGATCTTCTTGTAGCGGCGTCGAGGTCTTACGATGTCATCTTGGGCATGGATTGGTTATCTACGGTCCATGCTCAGATTGACTGCATTAGGCGCAAGGTGCGATGTGTGCGTACCGACGGGAGCTGGTTCACCTTCACCGGCGAGAAGGGAGCCTTAGCAGCACATGATGGAATCACACAGAGGAGAGGTCAGCCCATCACTCATCAGTTGTCTAGCCTCATCCTGGGAGAAGTTGACGTGCGGAGTCCCAGTTTTCCTGTAGTGGTGGATCAGTACGCGGACGTCTTTCCCGACGACGTTCCAGGACTACCTCCTCGCAGAGAGGTAGACTTTTATATTGACCTGTACCCCGGGACAGCTCCGATATCCACTCCAGCATATCGGATGGCCCCCGCCGAGCTTCGAGAGCTGCGGGTACAGTTGGAGGACTTGTAGGGCAAGGGGTTCATCCGACCCAGTGTTTCGCCCTAGGCTTCCCCGATTTTGTTCACCAAGAAGGCGGACGGGAGCTTGCGACTGTGTGTCGATTATCGTCGCCTGAATTAGGTGACAGTGAGGAACAAGTATCCGCTACCCAGGATTGATGACCTCTTCGACCAGCTCAAGGGAGCACGGTGGTTCTCGAAGATAGACCTCAGGTCAGGCTATCATCAGCTTAGAGTTCGAGACGAGGATGTGCAGAAGACGGCCTTCAGGTGTCGGTATGGCCACTACGAGTTCTTGGTTATGAATTTCGGTGTGACCAACGCTCCAGCAGTGTTCATGAGCCTCATGAACAGGATCTTCCAGCCATACCTCGATCGATTTGTCGTGGTCTTCATCAACGACATTTTGGTGTACTCGACGACGGAGGAGGAGCACGCCTACCACCTGCGTGTTGTACTAGACACACTCCGAGAGCACCAGCTTTATGGAAAGCTCTCGAAGTGTCAGTTCTGGTTACGTGAGGTCCACTTCTTGGGGCACATCATTTCTGAGGCGGGAGTTGCTGTGGATCCCGCGAAGATCGAGGCAGTGCTAGCTTAGGAGCCACCCAAGAGCGTGACAGAGGTGCGGAGTTTCTTGGGCCTAGCAGGATACTATCGGAGATTTGTGCCGGACTTCTCCAGAGTTGCAGCCACACTCTCAGCGTTGACGAAGAAGGGGAAACCCTTCGTGTGGTCAGACAGATGTCAGCAGAGCTTCCAGGAGCTGAGGCAGAGGTTGACCAGCGCACCCATCTTGAGGTTGCCTGAGGAGGGAGTTGGATACGTAGTCTACTACGATGCATCAGGGACCGGACTCGGGTGTGTCCTGATGCAGGAGCGCGCCATGATTGCCTATGGATCACGTCAGTTGAGGCCGCATGAGCAGAACTACGCTACCCATGACTTGGAGTTGGCAGCAGTGGTCTTTGCCCTGAAGACATGGCGCCACTATCTGATGGGCGAGCGCTTCACAGTCTTTTCTGACCACCAGAGTCTCAGGTACATCTTCTCTCAGAAGGACCTGAACCTGAGACAGCGGCGATGGCTCGAGTTCCTCCAGGACAACGACTTTGAGATAGTCTATACTCCTGGGAAGGGGAACGTGGTGGCTGATGCCCTCAGCAGGAGGACGGGCATCCAGCTAGTTGAGGAGGCGACAGAGCAGCTAGCCGCTTTGCAGATATGCTTCGTGGATATCTGCAAAGCAGCCTTCCTTCAGTCTCTCATAGTCTCTCCTCCACTTCTTCAGTGGGTCAGAGAGGTACAGCGTGGGGACGCTGACTGTGAGACACGGCGTGCACAGATATCCTCGGGACAGGCACCTGATGGTTTCTCCCTTGGAGCAGAGCACGATGTCCTTTTCAAAGGACGTACCTTGGTACCAGTCGCTTTACGAGAGGAGGTGCTGAGAGAGTTTCACACTTCTCCTTTGGCGGTACATCCTGGAGTGGCGAAGATGTACCAGGATCTCAGACGACAGCACTGGTGGCCGGGCATGAAGAAGCCTGTGGCAGAGTTCGTTTCACGGTGCCTCACCTGCCAGCAGGTGAAGGCAGAGAATCAGGTACCAGCAGGTTTGGTACAGCCCTTGGAGGTCCCGGAGTGGAAGTGGGACGGGATATCTATGGACTTTGTGACTGGACTTCCACGCACTTCCAGAGTTCACGATTCCATTTGGGTGATTTCTGACCGACTCACCAAGTCGGCACACTTCTTGCCTATCCGAGAGCAGGGCTCAGTGGAGATCTTGGGGCATCTCTACGTTCAAGAGATTGTACGACTTCACGGTTTTCCATCGACTATCGTCTCCGATCGGGACGCTCGTTTTACTTCCCGGCTTTGGAAGGGGTTGCAGGAGGCGTTCGGGACGCGACTACGTCTAAGCACCGCCTTTCACCCTCAAACGGATGGTCAGACGGAGAGGACCATTCAGACTCTCGAAGACATGCTCCGCGCATGTGTCCTCGACTTTTGTCGCAGTTGGGAGGACCACCTACCCTTGGTGGAGTTCGCATACAACAACAGCTACCACTCCACCATCGGGATGGCACCCTACGAGGCGTTGTACGACAGGCCTTGCAGATCTCCTTTGTGCTGGACAGACCCTGGAGAGTCAGCACTTGTGGGACCAGAGATGGTCCGAGCCATGACAGAGAAGGTCCAGGTCATCCAGGAGCGGATTAGGACAGCACAGAGCCGGCAGAAGTCATATGCTGATAGGAGGCGGAGGCCACTAGAGTTCGAGGGTGGCGACCACGTCTTCTTGCGTGTCTCACCTCTACGTGGTTTGCGGAGATTTGGCCGAGGCGGAAAGTTGTCTCCACGCTTCATCGGGCCTTTCCAGGTCCTCAGTAGGATTGGCGAGGTGGCTTATCGCCTGGCTCTGCCACCTCAGTTGCACCGGGTGCACGACGTCTTCCACGTATCCCAGCTGAGGAGATACGTGCACGACCCGACACACATCATTGACTATGGGGAGCTAGACGTGGATGATGGAGCGACTTTTTTGGAGGTCCCAGTGGAGATAGAGGATCGACAGGAGCGGGTCCTACGTGGGTGATCGATTCCTCTTGTGCGCAACAGATGGCAGCACGGGAACCTCCAGGAGAGCACTTGGGAGCGGGAGGCTTAGATGCGTGCTCAGTACCCACATTTGTTTCCCTAGTTTTTGATGTATCTTTACAAGGACGTAAATTCCTGAGGTGGGAGTAATGTAAAGACCCGCAAATTTCAAGGAAAATTTTTTCTTAATTTTCTTTGGAATTTTACAAGAGCGCAGTTTCTGACGGCACCTGATTCCGAGGCCCGGTGTGCCCGGAATCATTTTCCGAAGTTTTGCTCGGGTACGTTCAGTGAACGGACGAGCGGGTTTTTCTAACTTTTGAACCGGTGCCCGGAATCGAATTCTGAGGGCACCGATGAAATCACAGCGCCGGTATTCGTTTATAAACGCCTCTTATGGAGTTGTGTTTGCTCGGGTGTGGTTTTTAATTTTCGGGCTTAAAGTTAAGAAATAAAATAATATTGCGACAACATTATTTTATTTCACTTAAGCCACTTGGAAGCCACTTGAAGCCACTTAAAGGCGGCTTGAACTAAGTTGAACTAGATAGGATGCTATCTAGAAATATCCTACCCCCTTGGTAGGATATTTGTGGGGTGGGGCCCGCACGAGCCCCGCCGTTTCTTTCCGCTAAGAAACGCACCCGTGAAAACCCGTCTTAATGAAAGTCAACCGACGCGTTTTCTAAATTCTTAACAGACCATTTAAATGGGCTGTTTCCTTCGTGAATTAAATGGCATGTTTCTTTCGTTGAATTAATTCAACGAATTGATGGATCGTTTCTTAAACATTTTTTCAAATTCGTTGGCGTAATAATAAAATAAGGCCAACGCTCGACCTCTGGTTATTTGCGTTTTGAGAAGATTTGAGAGGACCCTCGTATCTTCTTCTCCCTCGCGAAGAACGCGAAGAATGCGAAGAACGCGAAGAACGCGAAGAACGCAAAGAACGCTGAACCCGGAAATCGACGACGCTTCCGTCTGGGACGTTATTCCACGCTCTGATCTCCAATCACCAACCATTTGAGGTGAGTGATCTCAAAATTCCTCTCAAGTTCTTTTCTTTTCGTTTTACTCGAAACACAGATTTAAATATTAATAATTTAAAATCTGATGTTCTTGGTTCGTTGAGCTCGCCGACTCAACGCCGGATTCCGCGACGACGCGACGCCTCCCCGCGACAACGCGACGATCCCTCTCTTCCGCGACGATCCTTTCCGCGATGAACGCCCGCGCGCGACAATCGACGAGGTAGGGATTTTTATATTATGGGAATTACCCCTTTTTAATTTATTCCCGCCAATATTTCTTTAAAGAAATTAAAGAACCGTTTTGTGAACAATTTCTAACCTTATTAAAAAATTTTGTTTCCTGTGTGGAATAAATTTCTCCCGGTTGTTTATCTCTGTCGCGGAGGGTGCGGGCGAAACGAACACGGCCCAACGACCCTCTGTCGTTCTTCATTTTGTGCGGATTTGACGGACGATGACGGAACGTGCCGCAGCGGACGTTTGACGTTCCCGCAGTAAAGAACGGATCCCGGGAGGAGCAACGGCGGAGACGGGAAGGAAAACGGGCCACCGGAGCGACGACGGCGGCCCGCGGAAGCTGCCGGCGGTGCGGCGGCCAACGGACCCGCGGCCGCACGGGTCCGGTTCGCCCAGGCGGGATGCGGCAGAGCCGCGTCCGCGGTTCACCAGTGTGGCCCGCACGCGGGCCGCAGTTTTCCTCTGGCCGCGGGTCAACGCTCGCGGCGCCTGCCGCTCGGCCAAGCCGAGCCGGCCGAGCCGAGCTGGCCGAGCCAGACCGGCCCCGGCCGGGCCGAGCCGGGCCAACCAGGTCGGACCTGAGTCGGGTCGAGCCGGCACGGGTTGACCCGGTTCGGGCCGACCCAGGGGGGGTCGGGCCAGGTCGGCCCGGGCCCGTACCCCCCTTCTTCGGACGTTTTCGTTTAAACGCCCGTAACTTGAGCTTTGTGCCTCCAAACGACTCGCCGTCAGCGGCAACGCGATCCTTGGATCGAGAAGGTCGTTTCGGTATATCACACTCAAGGTTTCAGAATACTTTGAGTTCGGCCAGGTTGGTTCGTACACGAGACCAACCGAGCCGTTGGAGCGGAAACACTCATATCTTGAGCTACGAACGTCCGATTGACGTGCCGTCAGCTTTGTTGAATTCCTCTAAGTGAGATAGATCTTTTGGAATACTCCGCTCAAGGTTCAGACGCAGGTGGAGTGCGGTCGGGTTGGTTTTGCCTTAAAAACCAACCGAGCCCCCGGGACGAAAATGCCAATATCTCTCAGACCGGGCGTCCGATTGACGCGCCGTCTGCGACGTTGAGTTCCTATTGACGATACAGAACTTTTGGATACATCAACTTCGGACTTCGTGACTGTTGATGTATCAGCCTCTCGGCTCGTGGAGCGGTCCCTCCCTAATGAGCTCGATGTGTGCGGCAACCCTAGTGCTGGCTGCGACTGCTACTTCGACAGCGACGACCGTGCAGAGATCCTCAGTGGACTGCGGCGACGACTATGCAGAGATCCTCCGTGGACTCCGACGACGACCGTGCAGAGATCCTCAGTGGACTGCGGCGACGACTGTGCAGAGATCCTCAGCGGACTGCGATGACCACTGCACTCAGCGATCCTACGTGGATCAGTGCTACAGGTCCTGCGTGGGCCCAGTCCTGTGTGGGCCCGATCCTGTGTGGGTCCAATCCTGCGTGGGTCAGCGCTCAGCTGTTCTGTGTGAGCCAGCGCCTACAGGTCCTGCGTGGGCCCGGTCCTGTGTGGGCCCGATCCTGTGTGGGTCTGATCATGTGTGGGTCACTGCGGGTTTAATATCTATCGATCCTTCGTGGGTCCGACGATTTAGATGATTCAGTGATCATCTTTATCGTCATCCGAAAAAGTATACCTCTGTGAGCTGAATCTTGTTTTTCTCTCCTTTGTGGATTGTGTTGAGCTATCCTGTGTGGATTTACTGTTTACTCTCTCTTGTGGATTGTGTTGTTCTATCCTACGTGGGTATGCGTTTTGCTTTCCTGTGTGGACTGGGTTGTGCTAGGGCTCGGATGTTGGAGTCGATCGGGGAATTGAAGACTTAGATATATGTATGGGCATATGCCTAAGCCGTGTCAGATGTTACTTCGTGATTGTATCTCTTATTCGTGATTTATCCCTTGTGGATTTCGGGAGACCTTCGGGGGTCTCGGGGTCCCTACTGAGTAGCTTATACTCACCCCTGCACGGGCTATGCCCGCACTTCGTGGTGTTGGTTGCAGACGACGGACATCCCTGATCGTGGAGGAGGCGTGCGGAGCAGGACAGTACCTGGAGGTGGACCACTGGGCGGGATGTACTCGGAGCGGTTAGGTGGACCCAAGGAGTAGTGGAGGCTATCTGTACCCACCCTTCAGGTGGGACTTCCAGAGGACGGCTCGACGCTGCAGTTTTTCCTTTCATTTGCTGTTTTTCCCTTTCAGTTGTACTTTACAGTTGGGCTTGTATTTCCGGCCCCTTTTACTTTCAGCATAGCTTGTACAGTTTTTACTTAGTGTTTACTTTTCCGCTTTCTTACTCTGTGGTGCTTGTTTACTTTTCAAAGGCAATGTCTTCCCTTTTTGTTGGGATTTACACCTTGGTGCTAGTCGCCAGCCCCTGGCCTATGGAAGGAGGGCCTGGGGTAGTCACGGCACGGGCCTCGAGGACGGGTCGTGACACATACAATGTTATAAAATATAAAATCTAAAGATGTTAGAAAATTTCCATCAAAAAAATCATTTTCAATATATAGGAGTTGTTTTTGTAATATTTTATTAGTCTATTCAACATGATGAAATATATATGAAAATTATACTGGAACAAGTTCTTATGGTAGAAAAGAATATTACATTGAAACAAAGACATGTGAGGAAAAATATTTTTTATTGACACAATATTGAAAGAAAGAAAATTGTTGCATTGAAAACATGGGCACCTTGGCTATAAAAACATGAACAAACATTCTAAAGTTGATGTTGTAGGTTATTTTCCTAAATTAAAAAGATGAGATGAAGATGTGTTTCTTACATTGCGAAAAGGATATATATCTACCAAATATCATTCAAGAGTTGACATTTAATCTACCCAACCTCTTAAACATATTCATTCCAATTTATTTAGTGTGATGAGACATCAATCAACAAAAAAACAGATTTATAATTTATCACATTTAATGGTTATTTCCATCGGATTACAAAATATCATATTTTTAAAACACAATTCATACGATATTGAAATGTTCAGGTTTTTTAGAATAGATGTTTAGAACAGAATAATGGTTTTATAAAGAAGAAAGGAATATATAATGGAGCCCAATTCACAATCTATAATTTTGAAACTTATTAATGAAATAATGTCATAAAACATAAGTATTGTGCTCCCAAAACTCCATAACAAAATGGAGTGTCATAAAGAAACAATGGAAATTTTATGGAAATGGGAAGAATTATGTTAGAAGAATAAAAAAATTTAATGTTCTATTAGAGTGATGTTGTTAGTAGTAATGTACATGTTCAAAATAGATACATTCTGAAACCAAAAACCAAAAAGACTTCTTATGAAGATTGGAATAACAAAAAACCTTCATTGAAGAACATTATATTTTTTAGAAGTCCATGTTTACCTAAAATAAAAAATACATATCTGGGAATGTTTGATGAGAATGATGAGGAAGTAAATTTTATGGTTTATTTACTTAATGGAATAATATACATATTTTGGAGAAAACCCATAAAAATAATGGTGATATAATATGATGTTAAGGTAATTTAAAATCAATATTCATTAAGAATATTTTTTCAGATAGTTAAGGAGGATAAAATAAAGATTTCCAATGATATTAAAGGTATTTCAAAACATCCTAAACAATATTTACGATAATAGTGTAATGAGTAAAGTTTAGCTAGACGATAAACATTCAAATTTACTGCATCCAAAAATCAAGATGAGTCTAAAAACATTATTGAAAATCAGAAGACTCCTATCCAAACCATTGGAATGTATATATTATAATATCAGACATCAATTAACTCAAAAGTAATACCAAAATCAGTTTTAGAACCCATTTAATACAATGAATGGGTGGATCCTATGAATGAAGTGGTATATCAGATTAGGAAAAATGATACATGGGAAGATGTACCACAGCCAGAAAATAAAAATTTTATTAAAATGATGTAGCTTTTCAGAACAAAAATTTATGAGCATGGAGATTTTTTAGTAAAAAATTAAATAATTGTTGGTAAAAGCTATGAATATATGGTAGGTGTGGATATTAAAGAAATATTTTCCCATTTTCCAATATTAGAAACTATTTTAATGTTTCCATTAGTGGCCAGACATAAAATTTAAAAAGTATATCAGATGTATGTAAAGTCATCTTACATAAATGTTAAGATTAAGTAAAAAATATTACATTGAACAACCTTGTGTATATAAACATCATAATTAGGACAACAAGTTTATAGATTGAAGAATGCCTTGTATGGGTTGAAACAAGCCCCACATGTGTGGTAATAAAAAAATTATTGTTTTTTGAGGATATTGATTTTTTATGAATGAAAAGTTTATAGAAACATATATGTGAAAGATGTTGACTCTAAACCACAAATTTTAAATCATTATGGGTAGGATATAATTTATGCTGGGGAGGAAAAAAAATTTGTAACGATTTTACCGAGGAAATGAAGAAGAATTTTGAAATCTCAATAATATGAAAATTTACATTATTCCATGGAATACATTTTAAAAAAAAGTAAAATATCATATCTCATGAAAAGTATACTTTTTAAATTTTAAAGAAGTTTTGGATGAAAATTACAAATAATTCTCTAATCCAATATCTATGAGAACAGAATATAGTAATGATGAGTCCCTAAAAAGTGAAAGTCAAAAATATATTCATAAGTGTAATGGAATTTTATATTATCTTACAAACTCATTTCCTGATATTGTTTGTGTTGTGACTTTGTATTCTTGGTATCAAAGTGACATGAAAGAATCACATATGTTGGATGTAAAGAGAATTATAAGATACATCATTGGAACAAAATAACATGGGTAGTTATACACAATAAAATGTGAGACGATGTTTCATGGTTATACTTATAATTATTGGGATGGATATTGTAATGATAGAAAATAAACATCAGGATGAACATTTTTCGTAGATGAATGTTGTGTTAGTTTTCATAGTTTGAAAAATAATTTCATAACCTTAAGCACAACTAAATCAGAATATGTTGATGCTAAACATGATTGTACTCAAATTTTGTGGATTAAATTTTATCTAGAAGACATAATAGTGAATTTTTCTAGACCATTAAGATATATTGTGATATTCATAGTCCAAATTATCATTCATGAAATATTATCCATCATTAACTAATAAATACCATCATATAAAGATTCAATTTATAAAAGAGAATATTTTTTATTCAGGTTTTATGTTGGATATGTCTCAACAATGTATAAAATTGATGATATATTCACAAATGTTATACAAAAAGTTATATTGTTGGAATTGAAGTAAAAAAATCATGTTCAACATACTCCCTTAAATTTATAAACCACATAATGATGTTACCCCATCATTCTTTGTATTAATATTACAATGGGGGAGAGAATGTAAAAACATTATACATTATATATAGTTTTACTTCTGTTTATTAAATGAATCTCAAGCTGTGGTTATCATAGATTAGGGGAGAGAAAAAGACAAGGCATTGAAAAAGATAAAATTTAATGGTATTTTATCTTAACATTGCCATAAATTTTTATTGTGACTATGTTATGGAATTATTTAAATAATATTATGTTATCAAATGGTGTGGTTTTATGAAAATATCATTTTTGTGAAATTATAAATTTTCATAAAATTTGAAAACCTTGGGTCATTTAAAATATTTGAAATGAGAAATTTTTTAAGAGTTGTATTAGTTGTTAAAGTGTTTTATTAACAAATACAAATTGGGAGACTGATGAAACATTTTTATTATTAGTTACAAAAAAGTTTTTTATTTGTTGGGAACCAACATTTTTGTAATTGTTTTTTTTTCTTTTTGGATCAAACCCAATCCATCATAATGATTTTTTTAAAAAAATGAATTTTCAAAACAAACAAGTAAGTCATAGAAAAAGTATTTATCATTGAGAAATTTGTTTTATGGACACAAAATTACAAATCCTGGTTTTTAGACTGAGCATTACATAATGCATGACATGTATAGAAGACGGAAGCTAGAAGTTCTATAAATTTGATAATAAAATGAACCAACATATTCAGATAATTACATACAAAATAATAGGAGTAATAAATTTATGATTGTTGGAAGTATTCCATTACTATAATCCTATAAATAAACAAATTTATTATTGAGAAATTTATAATGTTGTCGAAGAGGTAGAAGGAAGTAAATGATGTCTGGAGTTAGAATGTTCTTAAACATTATAACCTCAAATAATATGATAATTTAAAGGTCATGAAGCTCTCATTTATATTGATAATGTTTCAATATAAATGATTCTGATGAATTTAGGTTTTTTAAAGACTATAAAATGTTTGTTTCTTTTCCAAAAACATGGACAAAAATGATCTGATCTAGAAGTACAAGACACAAGATATGTCTAATGTCTTACTGTGTAAATCTGATGATCTCTTAGAAATTTTAATATTTTTTAGTGGATTTTTCATCAGATGTAGAAAATTGTAATGATTTTTCCATCATAATGATAATTTCATCATAATGATAATTATGTGTAAATGAGTAAAGAAATAATCTCTGATCATAATGTGTGAAGGATGTTCCATCCTAATGAAGTTACAATGGACATAAGGAGAGGAAATTACATTGGACAAGTGATGATGAAGTTATTTCATAATGAAGATGAGGAAGATACATCAGATATAATAATTGTTTTTTGATTGGTGAGACAAATATTATGGATGTTTTAGGGTGGTTTGAAGAAATCAAAGATTAAGTATAAATGTGAGTGTTTTAAAACGATTTGAAATTTTAGTAAGTTGGATGCATTTTTCAATTTTCCACCTTTTCCATCATATGTCACCAATGAATATAAGGAGATTACGTTAATACTTTTCAATACTTTGTTACTAGTTTAAAATATGTATCACTAATGATTTTGGGCCAGAGTTATTTTCAGACATATATCTCATTCGAATTTCAGACAACCTTTATTTTATTTTCTGAACTGAGAAACATCGTATTGTGTTTATCAGGAAAGGGATGATAATTATTTGGAAGGTATTATTGGAAACATGATAAGAGTTTGAGTAATTCTTATTGATTATGGGTTCATCGTAAGGAGTCCATTGAACATAATTCAATAGACGGAGGAATCATAGATTCAGTTGCGATTAGTTTCTAAGAAGCATAAGTATTGTGATCTAGAAAAAATAATAACTTTCTTCCATAATTGATTGAAATAGGTAAATTAATATAGATTTAATCGCATTATGTCAATCAAACTATGTTCATAGTACAATAGGACATTATATTCACATTCCTTGGTCTGAGGAAATTTTCTGGAGGAGATAGAAAGAAGACATTATAATTTTGTTTGGGATCATTTGTTAGTAGTAAATCATTATAAACTGATGATAGTCCAAATAATCATTTCTATTTGATGATATAAGTATTCTAATGGTAGAATTTGAATTGTTTATCCACTTATTCTTAATATTTAACTTCCATATACCCACATTAATGGATATAGAAAAGATATAGGTTCTTACACTGAGTTCTAACCTTATAAATATAATGTTATTTAAATTCTTTCCTAATTTTACATGAATGTGTATTTACTAAAATATGATAAGGATTTGATCTTTAACAAGTTCCATGGTTTGTGTTTATAAATGTTTTGATAATTATAAAAATTGGAAAACTGATTCAATATCATCTTATATAATGTCATTTGATTGTTTTGAACATCATGATCACCATCAATGGGGAGGTTTTGGCCTATGAGAGGGCCCATTCTCAGTATGATATGATTCTATAAAAAATTAGGGGACCATCTCAAGGGGTAGAAAGAGTGCTAGGATTTGTGCGAGGGTAGGAACTTTGGAAAATAATGGTCTTTCACATTATGTGTATGCATGTATTTCCAAGAGTTCGAGGTGCATTTTTAAAGACCCAATCTTGATATACATAAACATTGAATTAATTTTTAAGAATAAATAATACATGACACAAACAGATTTCTGAATACCATATTATTTTAGTATCTTTGGAATCTCTGAACACATTCTTCTATCCTGGTGAAAGATCTTCAACATCTCTTATAAAGATCTTCCCCATTATTTTTCCAACCTAAAACCCTTATTTATATCCTGGGGGAAACCCAACATAAAATTAGTTAGACCAAATTCTCAGTAAGGGTAAACATGTAGTACATCAAAAAAAAACATAACCATAATAATTTTAAAACCTGAACATATATTTTGAATATCAAAATATTAAGTCATAAAATAAATCTTGAAAGTAAATAAGGTATAATTCTTAAAGTAACACTAACAATGATAAAAAAAGAATTAGAATAAAACATGGAATTGTGGAAAAAAATACGAACATAATATGATTTCCATAGTACCAAATGCATTTCATCCAAGACCATCATAGTTGAAAATTTCCAATATTGAACTGGGTTAAAATTATATTAAATCCATGTATTACTAAAACATATTTCTTTTACTTTATAGCCATGTATTATTGATCAAGTTTTACTTATAGTTATATTCATGTATATGTCATAAGATGTACATATTTACCCAATGCATTGGAGGGAGATATAGGTCTCACCCATCTCACAGGGAAATCATTAATACATGTTCAAAAAATCAATAAATCATTCCTCATAGCATAACCCAATAATTAAAATGGGATTCAAAAAAAAACATTCAGTCATAATATAATCCATATAAAATATCATTAAATCATTTAAATAATAATATAATAATAATAATAATAGGGATATAAACATAACCCTATTTAAATATCACTATATTATATGAAAAATAATTTTGATAAAACATTTGGACCAAATTTTGATGAAAATATCCATTGTTATTAAAAAATATTATCTTTTCTCAAAATTATGAGAAATGTTTAAAAGAAAAGAATTTAGTTGAATATAAAATTGTATATGTGTAGAGGAATATTTAATTAGAAAAGGAGTTATGAATAAATAAAAATATATTAATCCAGTATAAGTTAAAACAATCATTTTTGTCATACTCTTGTAAGAAAATTCAAAAAGTACCTCATATGGAAAAGAAACGAAAGATTCCATCTATAACATTTAATAAAAAATTTCCAATGGGTAAAATAAAATTTAAATATTATTAGATTAATAGAAATAATATTATATATTTAGGAAACATGGAGGTGAATGAAAAATATACCCTGATAAATACTTATGAATAAAAAATCTAAAATAATAATTAGACTGCAAATTTATCCATTACCATAGGTCTAATTTTTCCATAAGGGTCCAAAACTCAATTATATATGGTTTAATAATATTATTTACTTCTAAAAAAACCAAAAAATTTTTTAAATCGTATATGATTCATATATGACTTTATAATACATCTTCCTTTATCAAATCAATAATAATGTAATGTTTTGGGTAAAAATCATTTTATTTATCATACGTGTTTTGATTTTTTATTCCTAATATTATTATTTAGATCATGATTTCTTACTAAAATAATGGAAAACATGATTTACATATCATATATATATAGTATATAAATATATATAATAGATAGATACATGAGATGGAATACACAGTTCATTGAGATGGGAGGTCATATGAATTCTTGAACGCTATTTCCATTTCTTTGTTTAATTGAATTAACGAAATTAATTGATATATATATATATACATAAATAAAGTTGAATAATAAATTCATATATTTCATCATTATTTATTATATATACCTTATAATCATTATTCACTGGTTAATGTGGAAAATGAACCTCATCGCGTCATGGAGATGGTAAGTCATACGTATGCACGGGGGATGATATTATTTCATTTGTGGTTAAATAGTATGGAATTGGATGGTATATTAATTTTATAGTATAATTATTTTGTTATATTAATTATTTAAAATCATTATATTCATCAATATACCGATCCAAATTATGTATTGTTGAATAAAAATTAAACCATGGCGTGGAGACGGTTAGCCATACGTATGCATGCATGGAAATTTTGTTATTCGTAGTATGGATAAAAGTGGGTATAAGGTTTTCCCAAAATTATAATATCATATAAGAATTTATATTATTGAATAGTTATTACATTTTCAATGGAAAAAACACAATATGTGAAAGTGTAGGTGGAAAATAATTTGGAAGGAGGTGATAAAACAATTGCGTCTTTTCGTGTATCTTCTTTTGGTGTGTAGAATAGGACTCCACAACATGGTTATTGTCCCAAAAATTAGACTTTAGGGTGATGTTTGATAATTTTGGAGGAGATTTGGGTATGGTTTGGATGCTCCAAATGGTGTTGGAGGTGTGATTAAGAGATAAGGAGTGGTCCCCTTTTATAATAGAGGGGAGGGACAACTTTGGAAAGTCTTGAAATATTAATTGATTATAAATTCATTTTCGTTTTATAATTCTCCCAAACTAATTTATTATTAATTTAAGATGATTATGGGTCTATATAATATCAAAAAATAAAATTTATACATGTTTTTATTTTCTTTTAAACCATATCATTTTGATTTATCCTTATTTATTAAATTTAATTTTACTTGTGGTAATAATATTCTCAATAATAAATAGATATAAATATTTAATTATTTATTGAAAATTTTCAATATTAAGTTAATTTATTTACATTTTAGAAATTATAATTTTCACTTGGTATTTTTTTTAATATTTTTATGATTATTAAATAATATAATAATATATTATTTTTATAAAACATAAATTGTGTCAATTTGGACTCTATTCTTTTATTTGACTTTAAATTGAATCCAAACGTAAGACCAATTAGAACTAAAATATTTAATACATTCAAAACATGTAATAGTCGCATAGAATGTTCTTGAATCACATTAGATAGTTCATATGATATTTATTTTTGTATATTTAAAACCATATTTATTTGATATTTATATCAATAAAATAATTTCTACATCAAAATTGTGTCATCAATAATTGTAATTATTTTATCTGTAAAAATTATAGAACAATTTACATGATGTAGTTAATTTATTTATATTTCAGTAGACTATTTAGGTTAAATTTTTTATCATGTCTATCACAATATTAAAATTAATATACTTATAATCTACATTAGAGTGTCATGTTTTCCCCTTCTTTTATTTTAATTATAATGACCTCACATTCATGAATAATAGTATATAAAATGATTCAATTTATCCCAATAGGTGATATTGGTCGACATTAATTCATCTTATAGAATTTTCACATGTGTTATTGTAAATTTTTTGTCAATATCATATTGGTTGATACCTTAATTTACCCGACTTACTTTTGACTGTGTAAAATAAAAATTAACATAGTTAGAATTATTAATAAAAAAATATAAACTAATAAATAATTTTGATACACCATTTAAAAATATGGAATAATTTCTTTATAATTCAAGACACATAATTTGAATAAATTAATTGGAATATAATTCGCGTGGTGAAAATCAAAAGTGGGGTTTAAAGAACTTAAAACATATTAAAAGATAGCCATGTGTTTATGTCCAATTTAAATGAGAAATTACATAAAATGAACAACATTGGATTTAATGATAAAAAATATATTTAGTCTTTAAAAAAATTAAAATAATAATATAACTATATAAAAAATTTAGACTAAAAGATAGTTTTGAATTAAAATGCAGTATTTTTCACTCTTAATGAAAATATAAATTTCATCAGAAAAATACCAAAATTTTAAACAAGTTAAATTTTGACATCCCACATCCAAATAAAAAGTTTATTTTTTCAAATATAATATATAAAAGTGTTAAAAATTATAATTAAAATTGGCACACTATTAAAAGGCAGCAAAACTAGTTTTTTTAATGAATTCTTTTATCAGAAAAAATGAATTTATTCATATATAATGTTCTAGAAAATACATAAGATAAATTTCAATGTTATTTAAAATTAAAAATGTTGTTAATAATATTCATAACATCTAGTTTATATATTATATTATAATACAATGTTGATTAGTGAAACTCAGTATTGCATAATATGCAAGCTATCAGGGAAGGTCGCTCTTGCATGTAATTCAAGCCAAATAAGTGTTTCATTTAGAAAAAGATAATATTTTTGTAGAATAAACCCCAATACATCAATGAAATTAAAAATAAAATATCTCATAAAATATCAAGGTGTTACATTATACCCCTGTTAAAATTACTTTCTCCCTCGAAACTCATCGGGGTTATAAATGGTTTACTAGATGATAGTTTCTTTCATAGAAACCCACATCGTAAAAAGGATTTAATAAAATTAATTTTAAAAATAAACATTTGAAACATAATGGTTACCCTATGTAACTCGTCACTATTTTTGCACTTAGGATAATATAGGTGGTAAGTGATAACATGTATATGGAAGAGAAATATAGCTATCATGTTCTGATGGATAGTGATGAAGGACATGGTTAGAGAATGTTAACAACCATAAATCCATAAATCTTAGATTATTTCAGGGTCAATATGATTTATGTATTTTTTAGGAGTATAAATACTTACTTGATTTCAGTAAAATCTAACCATTTTTCATTCCATGAATAATTTACACAACATCTCTTATTCAATGATATGATGTTGAATTTTTTATTCATGAAGTGTTACCAAATCATGTGATAGAATTATATGTTATTCCTTCTGTCTCAATGACCGGTTCGAGTAGGTTATAAAATATGAATAAGTGAAATTTTAGAGAGATAATACATTAATCTAACAATATTCAACCAGAACATGACTAATACTATCTATAAATATATATCATTACCAAGATTCCAAAAACTGTAAATTTAAATCTTTAAAAATTGGGGAACCAAATTGAATTAATAATTATCTCTCAGATCTCATAAGGTAGTTCTTGGTCGTAACATTGTAAATATATTAATACCTTAATCATGTATTTTGATTGTGAAAACATGCATTCTATTAAAATTAACTCTTCCCACACACCAAAAATACCAAATCATATATATAATAGAATAATGATATCACTTTGTCCTTATATAATTCGCGAAGTCATTAATACTATCAAACACTTCATTCTCTATTTATCCCTTTATTATGTACATATCACGTGCCTTCCAAAAATATATCAATTAATTTTCATGGTTATTAGTACCATATACCTATGTAAATCCTCAATGGACCAATACATAGATATTCCAATATTCCATAATACCATAAAAGTGATTCTAAAACAATATTTTTGAATCCTATTACATAAGCACATAATTATTCCACAAAATTGTTGTCGTACTCAAAAACTCCAATAGTGATGGAATGTTATTTTCCATGAAATTTGGATTTAAGAGGTTTATGACATCAATCATCATGATTAACCCCTGTATTTGGGCAACGGAAGGAATAATTCACCATTTAATTACACATTTAGAATTGAAGTGTTAGTGGTTCATTATCTGTAGTATTTTCTCTATTTACATAAATATAAACTTTTTCCCATTACTTCATTACAAAACTATTCTATTTCCTTCTTTTCCACACTGAAATCATTTTCTAGTCCTTTTAATACAATGTCTACAATGATTATTTCCACAAATTTTGTATAAGGAAAAATTCATCTTCTTTTCACCATTGTTCTGAGATTTACCATTGAACTATATCCTTCATATCATGGAAAACCCATGATATTGATTTGTAAAACCAACTTCCATTTCTACCTCGATAGCACAATGTGAAATAAAATAAAAGCTATAAAAGTCTCTTATATATAATTCCCTTCAAATACTTGGTTTTATGCCAATAGGGAATTGATCAAATTTACTTTTAGGTTGGATTATATATCCAAAATCATACCTTGAAATTCCTGAACAATTTACCTCATATACACCAATGGGTTCATCATCCTTTTTATTTTTCTCAAGGAACTCCTTTATTATCATTATGTGAATAATATAAGGGATGCAGTTATTGAAAAATTATTTCTTAAACCGATCCCATTCCGTAGATTAAATGTCATATTTCTTCCTTGTATTTATGATTAGAGTCAACCAATGGTGTGCATCACCTTCTAAATTATAAATATCCAAAATGAAGTTTTCATGTTAAAAATAGTGAAGGATATAAGAAATCTTTTAAATGGTACTAATCAAATTTTTAGCAACATGTGGATTTAAAGACCCTATAAAAGAAGGTGGAAATTATCTTACGAAGGACTGAATAGAATTTTGTTACCTTATCTGCTCATTTGGAAGTCCATAATGATTCATAGCTTGCATAAGTATAGAAATAAAATTTTTCATTCCATCTCCCAAAACATTTGGTGGATCAGGAGGAAAATCATTTCATTTCCCAGCCCATTGATCATTAACACAGTTCCTTCGGGTCCCAACCACTATCTAAAACCCATAATGAATATTGTGAGAGAAAGAAAATAGTAGGAAAACAACATAATAAATTTTTTATACATTTAATATATAATATATTTAGTTTAATACATGGTTATTCATGATTTGTAGCATAATTCTAGGACTGTAACCTGTAGTTAGACATAACATTATGGAAATCTTTAGACATACCTCATAAATATCTCTATGGATTTTACTAAAGTTTTCACATCCCAAGATCCAAAGGATAACTAAACTTTTTTATTATACCAAATATAATGAAACAGGCTTGATGTACATGGGCATTACATTACTTTTGTGGAATACATAATACATGACACAAATTGACGCCCATAGACCACATTAGTCTATTATATTTGGAAACTCAAATAAAATTTTTCTAGCATGTTGAAAGAACATCAACATCTCCCATAAAGAACTCCCACATTATTTTTCTTTCCTAAAACATTTCATTATAAGCTAGGGGAAATAGAACATAAAAAAGTGTGGGTTCAAATGCTTTGTAAGACTTAACATTTATGACATCAAACAAAAAATAATCATAATAACGTAAAAAAATGAACATATATTTTGAATATCAATATCTTCAATAATTAAATAAATCATGGTAGTAAAGAATACATAATTCAAAAAGGAACACTAACCATGATAGAATATTATTGGCATAAACAAGGAATTGTGGAAACTAAATAAGGAAATAATACGATTTCCATAATAGGAAAGGAATTTCTTCTAAGACTATCATGGTAGACAAATTCCAATACTGAATTGTGTTTACACACAGTTACATCCATGTATTACTGAACATAAATTACTTTTTGTTCCAGCCCTATATTATAAATGAGATTTACATTCCATTACATTCATGTCTATCTCTAGATATATAAATCTTACATAAATAATTTGAGGGAGATATATTTCCCACCCATATCATAGAGAATTCTTTCATGCATCTTCCACAAAAACATAAGGCATTCATCAGAGCATATCCCAAGATATAAAATGGGATTCTTAAACAACATTACATCATAACATAATCCATATAAAATATCATTCCATTATTAAAAAAAATCAAATCATAGTAATAATATGGATTGCAAAATAACCCAATTCATAAAGAGAAATATTAGAAGGAAAATAATTTTGATAAAACAATTGAACTTAATTCATAAGGAAAATATCATTTCTTCATCAAAAAAAATTTCTTTCTCAAAAGTCTACGCAATTTTAAAAGTAAATAATTTACTTGAAAATAAACTAGAAATCATTTACAAGAAGATTCATGTAAATAGGTTGTTATGAACACATAAAAATCCATTCATGCCGTATTAGTTAAAAAATATTCTTCTCGTACTCTTGCTGGAGAAGTCAAAAAGTACCTCACATAGAAAACAAAAAAATATTTCTCCCATAACATTTAGTAAAAATTTAATTGTGGGTAAAATTATCATGATTAATTATTTGAAGAGTATAAATAATAATATATATTTCTGAAACATGGATGTGAATGTTAATATACCCCAGTAAATATGTATTAATAATCAATCTTATATAATAATGAGATTACAGTATTATCCCATACATTAGGACTAATTTCTTACGTATGTGTCCAACACTCAATTGTATAGTGGTTAATCATATTACTAACTTGTAACAAAACCAAAATAATGTTTATGAAATCATATATGATTCACATATGACTTTATATTAGCAGTTCATTTATCCATTATATGTTAAATCAACATTTTGGGTAATAATTGTTTTATTTATTATATGTGTTTTGACCTGTTATTCTTGATATTATTATGTAGATCATGGTTTAATAACTTGCACAATTTAAATTATGATTTTTTTATCTTATAAATAAATAAATATATATATATAATTAATATATAATTGAAATTGAATACACCATTCATGGGGACCGTAGGTCGTACGTAGGCATGAACATAGTTTCCATTTCCTTATTGAATTTATTGGAAGAAAGTAAATGAAATATATATATATATATACAAATAAATTCAGTGTAATTGTTATGTCATATATTTCATTATTATTTTCTATATTAACATTATAATCATTCTTCAATGGTTATCATTGAGAATTAATGTCACTGTGTAATGGAGATGGTATGTCATACATACGCACAACAAACGATTTAATTCCTTTGATGGTTAAATATTATGGAATTGGATGGTATATGAATTATACAAAATAATTATTATTTTATATTCATTATTTACATTAATTATAGTCCTCAATATATCCATCCAAATTAAGTATTTTTGGATGGAGATTACCTCATGGCGTAGAGACGATAAGCCGTATATATGCACACATGGTGATACTCTTATTAGTTTGATGGATAAAAGGAGGATTAAGGATGGACTATAATTAAAATAAAATCTCAGAATATATAATACACTATAGTTATTACATTTCTATGGAAACAAAATATGAATAGGATGTAGAAGATGAAAAGAATTTTCAAAGAGGTGCTAAAACAATTACCGCCTTTTCGGGTATTTCATTTTTTATGCACAAAAGGACATAATAATATGGATTTATGGAAAACTTTTGGCCTATAGGATGAAGCAAGGTAATTTTAGATGAAATTTCGGAAGGGTTTGGCTATGCTAATGGGCTCTAGAGTTGTGATTAAAAGATAAGGAGGGGGTCACATTTTTAAGAGAGTGGAGGGGCAACTCTGGAATGTCATGAAATATTAATTTATTATAAATTAATTTTCTATTTATAATTCCCCCAAACTCATTTTTATAGAATATAAGATGATTATTGATCAATATACTCTCATAAAATAAAATGTATACATGTTTTGATTTTATTTTAAATCTTTCGTTTTTTATTTTTCCTTATTAAATATATTTTTTTATTGGTGGTAATAATATTCAAAAAAAATTGTTATAAATATTTAATTATGTGTTTAAATTTTCTATAATTATATAATTTTTGAAATTTTATACATTATAATTTTCAATTTGTAATTTTAAAATATTTTTTTAATTTTTGTAAATTTAATAATTTTTTATTTTTATCAAATATCAATAGTGCCATTTTTGTACTATTCATTTATTTGAATTTAAATAAAATCCAAACAAAAGATAAATTAAAAAAAAAAATTAATATACTCCTAAAATGAAATAGTTACCAATAGAATTCGTGAAAAATCTAAATTAGTTGATATGATATTTATTTTTATAATTTTATAACAATTTATTTGATTTTTCTATCAGTAAAATAATTTCTACATCACAATTGCGGCATCATTAATGGATTTTATTTAATATCTAAAAATTATAACTAAATTCACATGTTGTATATAATTTCATTAAATTACTAGAGACTATTTATATTCTAATTTTTATCAATTTCATCACTATATTAAAATTATTATACATATAAGATATATAAGAGTGACATATTTTTACCATATTTTGTTTTAATTATAATTACATCAAATTCAGGAAATAAAGTCCATTAAATCAATCCATTTAGAACCATAGGGTATATTGGTCGACCATAAGTCATCCAATAGGATTTTTATTGGTGTATGGAAAATTTTATTATTTTTATCATATTGTTAATTACCCAAATTTACAAGATTTTCCATTAACTTTAGTAAATAAATATTTCCAATTATATTATTAATAATATACAAAAAGATAAAATTAACAAGTTAAAATTATTTTCACCCAATGATTCATAATATGGAATCCATTTTTCATAATTCAAAACAATGAATTGGTAGTAATTAATTTTAAATTAATAACCATAGTCAAAAAGAAAAAGCGGGCTTTTAAGGAGTAAAAACATTTCCAAATATTGTCATTTGTATATGTCCAATTTAATTGGGAAATTACATAAAATTACCAAAAACAAATTTAATTGAAATTCATTATTTAATTACACTTGATAACCAATTAAAAATATAATATAACTATATATATATAAATTAGATGGAAAAGTAGTTCTGAATTAAAATGCAGTATTTTTCAGTATTCATCAAAACATGAATTTCATCAGAAAAATACCAAAACATCAAAAAAATTAAATTTTCATGTCCCTCATCTGAATATGTAATTTATTTTTTCAAATAAAATTTATTAAAGTGTTAAAAACATGATTTCAAATTGTTGCGCCATGAAAAGGCGGAAAAACTGTAATTTTTTTAAAAAATATTACTTTTAACCAAAACATTGAATTTGTTCTTATATCATGTTATATAATTTACATAAGATAAAATTTAATGTTATATAAAATTTAAAATATGGATAACACTATTCATAACTGCTAGTTAATTTAATATTTTAGTAATATTTTGTTTACTGAAACATGGTATTGCATACAACATAAGCTATCGAGATCTCTTGCTCTTGTGTGTAATGGAAGCCAAGTTAGTGTTTCATTTAGTGTAAGATAATATTTCTGTAGCATAAAAAACAAGACATATAAGAAATTAAAAATAAATTATCTCATAAAATCAAGGGAATTTAAAGTAGTACAAGTAGCATGGGCGTTTAAATTTGTCAAGGACCTCGTAGTTCCATGTTTACTACAACCATGTCATTATACTAGAGCAACTCAGTAACTGATCACCTGAGATTATTATATTTCATCCACATCATGGGGAGATAAACATCAACCTGTGGGACCTATAACAGATCTTAAGGAGACCTTTTAATGGAAGATGTATGATGAATTCCTCCCAAATGAGGATTCCTAGGATGACCAAGAGCATATGTCAGCAATCACAAGTTCTTTTCTGTTATAGGTTCATGGATATAGTGATTATAATCTAGAGATTAAGGATATATATTTCAAGAAATGGTTTAGAATGTTTTTTAATGAACTAGTGAAAATACAATCATTTAGGCCACATCAGTTTACCATGGTAATTCATTGAGCAAAGAACTTGTATTGGAAAATCCTAGAGGTGATCCAATAGTGGTTGTGAGGATATAATTTGAAATTAAGGGATTTAATATTCATGAGTTGAGATTCATTACTACATTTATATTCAACTGGATGGTCCTAGTTTAGGATGCTCTTATGGGGTTATCTTCCAAGGACACTTATCATGGAAGAGATGTTTGTGATTGGGAAGCACATCAACCTAGTTATCATAGACATATAAAATTTTTAAATTTATGATTCAACTTAGCCTTGAAAGAACCCCTCTTTATTATTTTTGTACATTTCATTTTCTATGGAGTTGCTTTTCTATACACATGATGGGACACAAGTATCTGAACACCATCTCATCTCCATGTACGAACATTCGACCATTGATCCTAAACATCACTGGGACTTTTCCTCTCTACCATTATTTGGTTGATGTTATAGTGGGGGTTGGAATAGAAAAAGTGTTTTTCTTCCAACTAATTTCCCTTATCAATAGAAAAAATAACTAATGATGTCAATAGGACTATTGACCAGCAGTTATAACTCTCGGCCTTTTAAAGAAGGGTATTGGTGGCCAGAGTGGGTTGCAAGTTGATTTGTGAGGAATATACCACATATCAATTTTTGATGTAGTTTAAATTACCCCAGCATCTCACCTAGAAGGTATACATGATGTACATAGGGAATTCCAAAAGTCGATTCAAAAGAAAATATGTGCTTGTTTATATGGTTATATGGAAGGGGTTAAATGATATACCATTTGTTTCCACTATTTGTGTGATAATCCCCAAATCTATTTTATGATGGGATTTCATGTATCATAGAGATATGAAAAGGTGTTGAACCAATCAGACTGATGAGGAATAAGGGTTCCCAAAACCACATGGTCAAGGGATTGTGGTGAGTAGGGAACACCATCAAGGCATAGTTTCTCCAGGAGGCATAGTAGCAGCCACATATCTAGTAATTCTTAGATCTGCGTAAGTGGAATCTATATGGTGCAGAGAAGAATAAAATTGACACTCCTATGAAATTAGCTATGGGAGGACAGTGGACCTTCTAGATTAGTTCTTAGGGAAGAATTAAATTCTCTAGTTAAATGATTGTATCACTCAGATATACCCTATTATGTTTTCTTTCGTAATGTTTAGGAGATCTAGGGAATCAATGAACAACCCCACTATATCTATGATATATGGATGAATTTTCAATTAGAGGGAATAAACATTCATATTCTAGGTCATGCATGATTAGATATCCTTTTACCTCGAGCTGAGGTGATGTAACAGGTCATGGAGTTGTATTAACTGATTCATTCTCATGAAATTGTGTGCCCCTTAACAATCCATGTAAAGGTTCGAAAGGGAATTCTTTCTCCATAAAATTTTAATGTGCACCAACCAGATATTAGTGTGTCTAGAAAAGAGGTATTGGTGGAGGATAAATCCTAGGGATCTATTTCCAATTGAATTCCATTGATAAACGATATCCTTCTACTGAATAGATAGATTTATTGATTTGGTTTTCTCTGTGCATTTTCCACCCTTCAAGGTAGTTGTCTGAAATTTTTTCCGTTTTTAGGAATCATAGATCTTGTATTAATGGTATTTTCATGATAAACCATATTAATTGTATTATAAGGGATTTCCAAACCCTAAATTGGTGGGTATGAGGTCTCTCCATGAGGGTTTTTTTCAATGGAATCCAACCATATTTTGAAGCGTTACCTATGGATGAGGTGATAGCTCAATGATCTCATGTTCTTCTTCATAAAACATCTTCCCTTTTATGGGTTTGACGATCTTCATTCATATACGTTTCATACTCATTTTATCATTCTAGATAGATAAAAATAAATCCACCTATGAGGGATATTTTGATAGCTAAGGTGATGGCTATGATGGTAATTTCATCTCTCTGGGGCTCTCATTGAACCGTTCAGAGCAGTTGTTCGGGTGGTACCCCTCTTGTATTCCCTATCCCCATTTCACCTAATCATTATGGTATTTACAATATAATTATTTATTGGATATAATTTTACTTAAAATGGTAGTTCAAAACGTGTTTGGAGATCATCCACATGTGGCGATGCCCGATTTATCAGATCATGTATCCTAGGTAGTGACTTCATACACTGATGTCCCATAGTGATGGCCATAGAAGTTATGACTATGATAGAGTGGTTGTGGAAGAATTAGTTCTTGGGATTACCATAGTCATTTCACATGTATTGGCTGATGAATATGAGGCCTTAATAAAGGTGGTTATGATCAAACTGTCTATAGAGATGGTGGAGGAGGCTAATATGGTCAGTCCATCAATAAAGGTGTCAATGTAGGTGGATTATAAGATCGAGGCCTCAAAGGAGGGGGTGAAATTTTTTCATCAACAGAGATGGTTGACGATTCCACTACGACCATTCCCACCTTGAATGTTCCATAAGAGGTGACAAGGTCTCCCATTGTATGTGATGAATATGGAAAGAATAAATTTCTCTTAGGTATGGGGATTATTCTGCCTAACGAAATTCTTGTAGACGATCCTTCCATCAATGTGATGGTGGTACCCCCATGGAAAAATCCTATGTCACTAAGGGACATCAAGTATTTTGGCTCAGACATTGATGAGGAGAATTGATTCTTCTGATGCAAGGTGTTTAGGAGTGTTATTAATTTGATCACCCTTTTTCCACTAGATGATCTTCTAAATAATATAGGGTCCCTATTATATTGGTTTGTTATCCAAGTGACTAATGGTGTGGAATTTAGTTTCCTCTATTCAATATCTTTGGAAATTATCCTTAAAGAGGTTTCACATTCACTATTAAAAAATGAAGTCTGAGGGTACTCTGGCCATCCATATGGATGAGGAGGAAATGAATTATCAATAGGAGGAGGTGTGTGAGCATAAAACCTTATTCACAGGTCAAGAAGGCATCATCAGCCAATTTAGGGATTAATTGTTGTCGGTAAAGGATAGGGATGTGGTGGTAGAATCACATGTGTCCATGTTTTATGTAGAACAAAATCAAGTGAGAATTTGTTATCAATAGTTTTTTCAAACTACTAAGGAGGAAGTAGTTTATCTAGAGAAGTGACATTCTACTCTGGAGGCATTTTGATTGGTGTTGGATGAGCTCTATTTCTCAGTTTCTATTGTCAATCATTAGGGAATTTTTTTTGTTTAAAATATAGGGTACAATATAAAATTTTGATGACCCTCCAAAATCTTTTGGAATTGTTTGTTTCATTTTACCATATTCCCAAATGTCTGATTTTTTCTACACCACAGTCATATTGAAAAGACAACCCTCTAGAAATCAATAAGACCAAATTGGTCATACTGGATGTGGGAAACAAGGGACAAACAAAGTATTTATCATTTATATGAGAGTTCCAGGTCATGGTTAAATACTCAGGGTTAGAATTGACTATTGACCACTATGAGGGTCCTGACTATGAAAACTATGTGTAGAGAGTGATAATCTCTACACAAACAATTTTATATTTTCAATCTTATTGATTTAAAAAATGATGTAATTCTAGGGGCATCGAATTCTACCCAAATTAAGTGGAGTGATGAATATAATGAATCGAGACACTCAGTAATTGGAACATAGAGTGGTTGACCTGATTATAGAGGGTGACTATTGACCATGATCATAACAAGTATTCCACTATTGTTTTTCCAAGTATGTGTAAAAACAATTGATCATTGAATGTTTACCATGTTAAATATTTTGTACCTTTCATACTATCATCAATATAATTTTAGGTAAGGTGACTAGGATGGTAGGTGAGCTGGTGTGGCTAGGGACCTTTAATATTAGGGGGCCTGTTCAGACATACAAAATAATGGAGGAAACAAATATAGGAGAACACAAAGAATGGGGATGAATTGATGGAATGTTCAAATGGAGTTCAACACTCTTGGTATTATACTAATATAAGTTTGTTATCATTTGGTTGGTGTATTTGTCTGAAAAAAAACGTTAGACACATCTCCTAATGAAATGTCCATCTTGGATGCCATGTGACTAAAGAAATAGAGTGGTGTGGTAGTTGACTAACACCAAAGAGGTAATGGGATTCATAGACAAAGACCTAAAATGTTTCATAGTTTTATGTAATTCAATGAGAATGAAGGGTGTCCAATTTAACATATTTTTTGAAATTATTTTAGCCACTTATTTTTTCATATTATATTGAGGATGAATCTTTCTACTATTTAACATAATGCAATAATGAATTTCAAAGTACAATTTAGCATCTCATGAATAGTACTTGAGAACCAATATGAATAAATCATGATGGTTAAGTATAGTCGGATGCATTAACAGGAGACATAATTGGTTGAAAAACATATTGGATTCATGAGTAAAATGCATATGAAATTTTTCTATAGATTTTTCCTGAACTGATGGGTTTAGCTAGCAATGATAGACATTTTCTAGGCCCCATGGAGGTCCCTTTTGGCTATGAACATTTTTATTTACACCCTTTCTTTTTAACAAGTAATATGTAAGAAATTATGGGTAGGAGTTTGATTTTTAATCTTGTTCTTTTTAAAGTTTCAACCTGAATGACCTATATACATGTTTCTTAAAGCAGTTTAAGGTCATGCCACTAGGATTGAGAAGACAAAAATATTTTAGGATCATAATTGTAGGACAAGTAGATTCATATATTTTAAATATCATAATTATTAGAACATGTCTTGAAACTAGATTAAGCTTTTAACTCTTGGACCAGGGTGGGTGTTTTTCAATGATGTGTTTCTGAAAGAGATTATGGGTAACCCATCATGAATTGAGGGATATGTTATTGGACATGGGCTCCTATTTTAAGGTTTTTGAGTATAGATGAAAGGGGAAATTCTATATTTAAGGGTTGCTTATGATTATCAATATTTATTAGAGAAATGCCCCTCTCATTCCTAACCCCATATGAGCCATGATCAATGTTAGAAATAAGGATAAATATAGAGTTTCCACTAATTTTAATAGAGATTATAATAAGTGGAAAGTGATTTACACGGGGAAACCCCAAAAGGTTTTGTCTTATTTAGTCACCATGCACATGTTTATTGGGAATTCAAAAAAATGTTGATGGGATTACCACTAATGAAAATGGAAATGGAATGGAAGGTAAATCATGAATTCTAAGACATGAATACTGAAAAGTAGATGACCAATGGGCGGGAAACAACAGATGAAAAATTTTTAAACACAATATCCACTCCTACACCATTCAAGTATAGGGGAAAAATTCCGGATTGTTTGTTGACCTTGTTCAAAGCATTGGAACCTCTATCCATCCTAAGTGTCCACTGAATAATGGTCTTAATATCTTAGGTGAGACGGTGTGTTTGAGAATCATTTAAATAGGGAGGCCTGTTCAGATTTAGGGGAGGATGAGGAACCAATTTAGAAAAATAACTAAGATTTTAAATTAAAATTGGGAGTATCCTAGAGTATGAGAATTTCCCTAAGAGATATCCTGTTATGCACTCAGAAACACATGTTGAACATATAGGCCAGAAAAGGTCAATCCTTAACTGGGGGAGAAGACCAAAAAATTAAGCTAATGGCATGTATGGACAAAATATTTTAGATCTATGTGTCTCTATGTATCCCATGGTAATGGGAATCATGCCATGTGTAGTTCGTGAATATGACATGGTTGAAGACCAACGTTGCATGGGTGACATCCTTTCTGACAAGGACATTGAATAATCTCATATTTTTCATAGAGTAATCCGATGTTCATCGCATAGGTTATAGTTAAAATTTTACTTTATGTGATGATTATGTTGGTTTCAGTTCCTCAAATATTTTTCATATAAGGCATCCTATATTTTTCATACAGCATAAGGCTATAATTTAACATCATGTATTGAGGTTAGTAGTGTTTCCTATTCTCATTCTTATCACATGACTCATCCCCTTTTCGTCATTTATGATAAAGATATAGTCCAAAAAGGTGTGTTGATGATATCTTTTCTCCTCATCTAAATTTTTTCATGTGAATCATCACATTTTTATCACAAAGGGTATGGATATAGTTTAACATCATTCATTGAGGATGCAGGTTCAATTAATATAATATTTTTCATGTGAGTCATCCTATGTTTATCATATAGGCTAAGTCTATAATTTTACATTTTTTGTTGAGGACACAAGAATTTTTATTTTAGATTCATATTTTTTGAACTAAGGATACTACTAATCTAGGGGGTTGGAGCTCAGAACAATTTGTGTGGGTGTCTCGATTTGGATTTTGTAGAATGAATGAGTGATACCAATTATTATGGAGGTCCCATGATACCCTTTGCTACAAAATCCCATTACAAAAAACACCCAAGTTGGCATCATGATATTGAGGTAGGAATATCCCCCGAGGAATTGATGGTCGGGACAAGACCCGGGATATGAGATCTGATCATTGATATTTATCTCATGGGAATGAGAATAAATACATATACAGTACTAAAACACATTGTGTTTGAAGACCAATGTTGGTAGAGTGGAGTCCTCCTTATAAATTACATGATGAAAAAAAGAAGAGGGTGTTGGTTTTCAGAAACACTATAGATATAGTTAAATTTGAAATTGATGGGAAACAAGGGGCCCAATGTACATAGTTTAAGCTTTTAATGCTTGGACCTAAAGGGGATTAGGTTCTTCATGGATTTTTGGGTGGTCTAAAAGAATTAAAAATCAATATTAATAGGTATCCATGAATCCCCCATACCACATTACTAAATATTGATACCTTTTGTATTCTGTTTTGGGTTATTGGGATTGGACTAGGGAAGACCCCAAACATAGGTTGGTGGTGAGTATGGGCTCAGGATGTTGGATCCAGGCATCCATGTATATCCCATCAAGCATGCGAATTGTGCCACATATTGTTCTGGATCTTGATGAGGCAGGTGTCCATGATTGGATATGTGGAATCCTCCGAAAAAAATACATTGAATCAACTCATATTTATTATAGGAGGAATATTATTTTTTCCACATAGGGTAGGGATATAGTTTAATGTCACTGGATTAGGAAATTGGTTTTGGAAATACCATATTTGTAATATGAGGCATCCTTTAGTTCTCATATAAGGTATGTCTATATTTTAATGTACTTTGAGGTTAATATTTTCTTATCTCATATTTATCTTATATGGAATCCCAGGATTATATTGGATAAATTTACAGTTTCAAATCATGTTTTGAAGACATTTGGATTTGAAATTTGGATTTTTACAGTTTATAAAATAGTTTTTTCTACATTAGGGTCATAGATCTCAAACTACTGTGATTGTTTCATGTTTATGGTTGTAGAATTTAAAACATGGTTGAAAATATTTTTTGGTCATAATGCTTGGACCTCAATTTTTGGAGTTTAAGGTCATGTATCATTGACCGGCCCAATTCAAGTGATGTATTTCTTGAGAATCATGGAAATGTTGGGAGGTGTGAAACACTCTCCATCCATGGTGATTAAATAGTATGATACATAGGAAAAAACCTTGTGGGTAATTTATGTTCCTCACTACTTGGTTTCCTTCTTCGGAGGAATTTTACTAGGTATTATCGACCCTCTAATACCTAGTTCCATGTCACCCTGAAGAAAGTGACAGAATTATAGATTTTTTTTAATTCTCGTGATACCCTATTCTGTTGTTACTCTAGGTTTTGTATTACATTATATTTAACTTCCTCAAGGGAATCCAAGAAATCTATAAATACTTATAATATTCTATGTGATTTATTATATCCATTAAACATCATTCATAGTGATATAAACTGGTCCTTAATAGGTTAAATTACTTTTTCCATGAACTATGGGGTATGGGTTCACCTGGGTGGAATTTCGAGTAATTATCTGGCAGGTCTGAAGTGAATTATGGATTTTATTAATCAATATCCTTTTCTCTATCCCATAACCTTTTAAAAGATGTTATATATTTTTTTGTTGAATTATGTGACCTATCCATTCAACTATGCATGGTAGTTGATGGTTTGGTTAGATAAGATGTCATACTTGTAAAACAATTTCTCCATCTTCACATCCCAAAAATAGTTTTTTGTCCATGATATTGATTTGAGAAACCCCAAATATATGAATAATGTGAGTGTTTACAAAATTGATCACAATTTTTTTTAAATTCCATTAGGGAAAATGATTCTACACAAATTAAAAATAATTCTATCATAGTCAAAATGAACCTACACTATCAAACATATTTGGTGGGAAGGGATCCACAACATTGAGAACCCAAACTAAATGGGGCCCAGAGTATTTGGTTTTTTGGAGAAGCTTTGAAAATTGATGAACAATGTTCACATGAATCTAACATAAATAATACCTATTTAGAAACTAAATGCAATGATTATTCATGGTGGGCCAAAAGTAAACTAGAATTGAATTTGGTGGGGGAGCATTAATCTTTATGGATGGGTGCCACATGATCTGGCATGGTCCTATTGTATAACCCATGGTATATCATCTCCATGGATACTATAGATATGAATTTCAGTGCACCTATATAGGGTTTTCTAATGGTTAGGTCCACATTAGTGGGTAATCTATTTTTCATGATAACAAGTTCACACAATCTAAGCTCATCCTAGAGAGAGGATACTGTTTTGATGATTCTAAACAAAAGAATTCCACAAATTTAATGTTTCATCAATCAAAGAGAAATTTTAGGGTCTTGGAACTTATGTACTAGTATCCTGTTGGCATACCAATCGATTTCCATTATCATCAGAAGTGGTAGTGGAGATGAACTTCTAATGTGACATACAGATGACCATGTCATGTTGATGAGGCTCTATCTGAAAAAAACTAAACATTATAGTGAATCATCTTGTATATTATCTAACCAAAAAAACAGGTCTCACCATTACCTGGGAAGGTAACTTGTCCATTAATGAATATATTTTTTCCATAATGGGAAAAATTTCTTTCTTTTTGATGACATATGCACTATTGAGTTTATTGAATACCATATTGAAGTATATGTTAACATGTAAATAGGAGACTTAAATTTCAAGGACCAAATCGAGACCAGTGATGAAAGAAGGTTACAATATTTTGGTTTTTGAGAATCCCTTTATCAATAGAATGGATTATGTCAAGATTTACTATACAAGAATTTTGACGAAAATCCATACGACTACCCTATTGAATTTAGGGTTGTTGAGAATCCTACATTTTCGAATATGGGAGCCATAATCTAAATTAATCTTCCAACTAGGCACAACATTATCCATTTTGATGATGTATTCATCAGGGAAATCAATGAAAAATGGAAATTCCTCAGGGTTCAGATGCGATGAAAATAATTCTTCTATTTCATAGACCGTGATGGATTTTTGTGGGAAGACCTGATGTTGAAATTCTTGAGGATTATATCCCTTCATTTAAATCACCATATAAATATGTGGTTATTGAGGATGTACATTAGCATTTCAAATTGTGACACAATATGTATCTCATAGTGTTACCAATATAGTCGCAACATCTGTACTATAATGACAAGTGCATGGAAACACTTCCATATGGGGGAGTACTAGTCCCATGTTTTTAGGGGATATAAATTGAGATAATATAGTATATTTTCTATTCCCTCACTATTTATTTGGTCTAATTGGTTTTGAACGGTTCATTTTTGGGTCATCAGATAGAGGGCAATATGATTTCCTTTGATGGGTGGAATCAAAACTGGTGGATCTTGATGATTCTTATTAGGATCCACAATGGTATAATATAATTCCTCATCCCACTAGTAAACGACGCATTTTGTATGTTCCTCAAGAATGTATTACACTTTCTAACAAAAATTATAATAAATAAGTGGATACAAGCTAAGTTTCCTTGAAGACCTCACAACTCCCAAAGGTTATGTGATGAAGGTATTTGGTTAATGGACTTAATTGTCCCTAGTTCAATCACAAGGCCTCTATATATGAAACTGAATCAATGAAACATTCCAAAGGTGAACTTGAATGCACACTTAAAGGGGTTTATTTTATAGTGGTGGGAATGCAATAAACCAAAAACTTTTTCAATGTATCTAAGATAGACTAGGAGTTGGTGGGAATTTTACCACTAAATCATCCATGTAACAATCCACCAATTTCAATAGAATTGGTTTAAATATATATTAAATTGAAAATGTGTAAGTGGATCTTGAATTATTCAAGATGGAAGGAATAAACCGATTTTAAACAGTCCCATGGGGATATCTTATGGTATTCATCCCCTCAGCATTGGTGGAAATTCAGATCTGATAACACCAAGACTATCCAATCAAGATAGATAGAGATTAGAATCTTGGTATAGAATAAACCAATAACTTTTTCACTAGATGTGGAATTTCATCCTTCAATCAATGGAGTTTGAGTTCCCAATGTCAATGAGGAATTTAATTTTCCCATTATTCTTATAGAATGGGAAGATGGTGTCTAGACACCAAATAAACCAATCATCTCAAATGAATTTTTTATAATAATCCTATAAACTTTGGCCTCAACCATGGAACCATGGAAAGGGTTTATTTTTTGGGAGGTTACATGAACCCTCGATGGCCAATTGGGAGGCCTAGGTGATGGATGAATGTCTACAAACAGAGGTATGGAATCTGATCATACATCTATTTAATCATTTCATGGAGTTGCTTCAAGGATTCCACACACTATTGTTTCTCTTATAGGGTCATGGATGCACTGATCAATATTGGCCTTAGATCCTCTACAATGCCAAGGTTCTTTGGATTCAGCCCTTCAATTTTGGCAGAGACACCCTCTTAAAATGTATATGGGGTGTATTCCATATCCTCATTACTCTAAAAACCCAATATTTCATAGTGCATTATCTCATTAATGTTATTTAATAGCTTGAGCTACACGCAACACTGAGTTCGAGCTCACCACAACATTACCAAAAGAGTCGTTCAAAAAGAATTTATAAATAGTATTAACATCATTTTGAATATTATATACTCTATATAATTTTATCATCGATATTATGTGTTTTATACATAATATAATAACAGATTCATTTTTTCATTTAAAAGAGGTATTTCTCAACAAAATACTATTTTACAGCCTTTTAATGGCGAACACTTGATAAAACCAATATTTGACAGTTTTATATATTTAATTTAATGAAATTAAATATTTATTTATAAGTAGGTCATAATAATTTAGTTTGGGTAAATTTTAGGTACTTTTCTGATAACTTTCATATTTTGATGAATAGTGAAAAATATTATGTTCTAATTGAGAACAACCTTTTTAATCAATATAATTTATAGTGACAAATTATGCATTGGAATGGTTTGAGGAATAAGAAGATTATATTTTTATCATTTAATAAAATTTAGGTCATTATATTTAATTTCACATTTAAATTTGACAAAAACACATGCTAATATTTTGATAGTTTTTAAAAAACGGCTGTTAGGTTTTGACAATGGGATTTAATTTTGAATTAATTATTGAAAATTATATGTATTTAATTTTTTAAAATAAACATCATTTTTGTATTTTTAATATCAGAATTATCTTATAATTATTTTTTTGGTATTTTTCAGAAAACATTCAATTTTATATAAATTGTGAAAAACACTACGATATTATTTAAAACCGACATTTTATTTAAAAAATTATTGATTTTATTTAATATTGTTTTAAACCAAAATAGATATACAATACCTATATATGTTACATTTAATTCATTGGAGTCATATAAAAATAAAATTAAATGTATAAATTTTTATTGAACTTTTCACAGTTTTTTACCCACCTTTTTGGAGCATTTGCAAATTTGCATAAAACATAATTTTACCGCTTCCATAAATTGAATTTCCAAAATCCTAAAGGCACCGTTGATATCAGTATGTATAATTTTGTTTAATAAGATGAAAATAAATTTTTCTAAATAGTAACTATTGACTTTTATTTACCACGATTAAAAATAGGGTAATTAATGAAAAAAATGATATAATAATTACCCTAACACATGTCCTAATTTTATTTGATAAGTGTATTTCAAAAAAATATATCCTTAGGAATAAAATATTATCCTCTAGGTACACTTGGATTAGATTAGGAAATTTATTATTATTTTATTTAAAGAAGAATTAAAGTGTTAAATTCAATGTTAGTTAACATAACCATTTTGAATATAGTTTTATAAATAAGATAAATTCGACTATAAATTTTCACTAGAAATAAAAAATGAGTTCCTACATAATGGTATTTTATTTATAATATTTATACATGAAATAATTATATTTATTTATGAAACAATGATGATGCAGTAATTACCTTATTAATGAATGATTAAAATAATTGATATTATAAATATCCAAATAAATATAAATTGAGCCTTCTTATGAATTCCAATAATTTTATAGGTTATTATGAAAGGTCAAGGATGATTATAAAAAATTTTATTCTAAATGATAATGTTTTTATAGTTTTCAAAAATATCAAATACTAAATAGTGTCAAAATTGACATAATTGAGTTTTTAAAACAAATATTATATTATTAATTGATATAATATTCCGTAAAATCTATGGTTCATCAAAATGAATTATAAAAGGTTAAATATATTAATACTGAATCACATGGGGTTATTTTGGATTTTTATAGTATGATTATTAACCATATAATATAAAAATACAAAGCGACAATGTAAATGTAAAAATCATTAACTATGAGTTAAATATAATAGATAATTTTAATATCATGACCTACACTTCTCTAAAAACTATTGTATTAGTGGTTTTAGACACACCCCTTCCTTAGCCTCTAAATAATTTGTTTTTTATCCATTATAACAGGAAAATTATTTTATTATAAAATAAAATTTTAATCTTTTCCCAAATTGACCCTCACCCCACTTATAAATAGAAACATCCCCTTCTCTCAAAATCACACCTCCAAAATAATTTGGCTCATCCAAACCTAGCCTAAATATCCTCCTAACATCCCTCAAATAATCATAGAGGCCATACATTGATCATAAAGGTATCCTTTTCACCTCTTTTGATCAATTCAAAAGGAAATATCCAATAAAGATGTAATAATTTCACCACCCTATTTCATGTTCTTTTCTACTTCCACATTCTCATTCATTGTTATTTCCAAATAAAAACAATAACTACATAACCTTATATATACTATGATGTAATTATAAATATGTTTGAACCATATTCTAATTATATCTATATTTTTAATTATAATGTCACAATACCTATGTCGGTACGGCTTGTTGTCTCCACATCGTGGTGTAGTTTTTTATTCAAACACATCATTATTTAGATGGGAATAATAATGATTATAACTGATGTAAATAATAAATATAACATGATAATTGTTATTTATATATCATATACCATCCAATTACAAAATATTTCACCATCAATATAATTATATTGTCGCTCGTGCATACGTACGGATTACCGTCTCCTCAACGCGATGAGATTCATTTCCACATTCAACATTAAACAATGATTATAAAATATATATAATTAATACATATGTAATATCTGATATAATAATGATACTTGAGATATATATATATATATATGTGTGTGTGTGTGTGTACTTACATATATCTTATTCACTTAGTTCCGTTCAATACGATATGAAAATGGAAACAACCTTTATGCCTATGTACGGCCTACCATCTCCATAAATGGTGTTTTCCATTTCATATATCAATATTTTTTACATATTTATATTCTAAATATATATAAGATATAAATCGTGTGATATATTATGCAAGTACTTAAATCATGATCTAAATGATACGATAAATAATAAGATGTTAAAACACATACGATAAAGAATGTGATTGTTACCCAAAATGCTAATTTAACTTGGAAATCATTATTAAATGGGTAGTATAAAGTCATAAATGAGTCAGGTATGTAATAATAAATATTAATATGGTTCTAGTATAATTTATTAGAATACAATGGTCATTATACATGATGATTAACGTACCCTTGACCAATGGAACGATCATGGTAAGGGTTAATTCATCAATCTCGTTATTATTAGTGATTTTTTATGAGTTTGTTTTTACTAGGACATATTTATTATCCATGTCCATGTTTCATAAATGAGTTTTCAAAATTATTATTTTTAAGGGACTCTTTAACTAAAACATCATTTTCAATGTTTTAATGATTTATTCTTCTAATCCTTTCTCATTAATGTCCATGTTTTCAAAATGATTTTAAGGATTTATTTATATGAACATGAATGTTTTTAAAATGTTAATTCCTATCAAAAGATTCAATGTGGTATGGGAAAATTTAATTCAAAAATGTCTTTAAATGTCTTCCTTTATATGTTGTGTGACTTTTAAATGATTTCAGGAAAAAGGGACATTTCTCAAAAAGATTTTAACAAATCATTTATATCTATACCAACATCCATTGATGGATTTTAGACTTGTTTGAAGCTGATTTATTATGATACATATATTACATATTGTTTTGAAGGTTTTTTGATATTTCTGACAGTGGATGTGTTATTTTTATACAATTTATGGTTTCAGATTAATTATTGACATTTTTTATGCTATTTTTAATACAAATGTTCTGTAATGTTTACACATTTTCATATGAGAAGTGCATTGGACTTAGTATGTAACGGGTAAAGCCCAATATAGCTCAACGATTCATCAGTATGTCTCATGACACAAACTAGTGTCTTGGCAAAGGGCCTTGAAAAAATCTTAATTGTAGTCTTGGCACAGGGCTTTGAATATTTGGTTATGAAGTTTGGAATTATGCATTCCATCATTATGAATTTGGATGTTGATATTACAAGTGATTATTCGATTAGTAGAATATCAATGTGAATAAGTAAATAACATTATTTGATTTATCTTCTCTATATTATGATTAATTTTATGTTTAAAAGTCTTTTGATTTACTCGTGTACATTTATATAAATTTTCATACTTATTTATGAAAGATTATTCTATATTGTTATCCTTACTGAGCATCTGAGTTCACCAATTTCTTATGTTTTATTTTCACATCATTCAATGAAGTGTATTAGGATTGATAAGTTTAGTAAGATAAGGGATTAATGATGTTTTAAAATGGTCATTATGTTGTGTTTTATTTTCTAATGTGTAATGTAATCTTCATGAATGTAATCTATTTTCCAAGATTTCTAAACTGATCGGTCATTCGGGACATGATTCCTTTTAATCATGTCAATGTTTTAAAATAGTGTTATGACTCTGGGTTTCTAAGGTTGGTCTGTAACAGTTGGTATTAATGGATGTTCAGTACAAACCATGGGCACTGGATTTTGATAAATTCTTATTATAGAACATTACCATAAGATAGACATTGAGGATTAGTATAGAATAAATTCCTATAATTTTGTTAATGTAGATATTTTCTGTATTTTCATGCAACACATCCCTGTCTGGATACGAGTTCGTAGAGGCAGCTCTAGAATAGATTTAACGATGATTTAAAACTCCGAAAAGGAGTTCTGGGCTTGACCCTGGGTACCTTGGTACATGTTAACAGGCCTTGCTAAACTTTTGGGTCGAAACTCCAGGGGGATATTCTTAGGATAATTCCAATTTTCATTACAATCCATTATGAAGGATTTATGATTAAATAAATCCTCAATGAAATCATTTTTGGATTATAGATTATATTCATAATAATTTAAACCTACGTTAGGTATTTTACATTTATTTAATTATGAATTATGATTCATAAACTAACCATTTGTATGACATTGTTTAGGAATGGAAACTAGTAATGGGAATGAGAATTATAGCAATACGCATGATCAAAAGATTAAGAAGGTTCATATCTTTAATGGTATTAAGCCAACATTTAATAGGGAAATAGTCTCCCACATCTTATCATCATATGATGAAATAGTATCATGTGTTAATAAGATAAGTAATGAATTTTAAAAGTCCTGTGGATTTCAATGGAATCCAGAGAAGAAAAAGATAGTAGAGAGAAAGATGGATAAAGGGTATAAGGGAAAGAAGGATTTTCCCATATGTAATAATTGTGGAAAGAATAAACTTGGTAAATTCTTGAAGGGAATGGCGGTTTTTTATAATTGTGGAGATAAAGGACACCATGCACGGGATTACAAGGGTAAGAAAAATGTTTAAAATGTACAATGCTTCATCTTCATGGACTTGGGACACTACGTGAATCAATGTCCAAATAATCAGAGTATACCTGGAATGCTGCTATTGGATAATAATCAAGTTATGATACTACCAAAGATGAAGATAAATGATTAAGAGTTCTTATGTTGTTATTAATTTATTTTGTCATTTGAGTATTGTATTAATGATGTACATGTTATATGAATTGTAAAGTATATTTGGATTATACTACAGTACTATATCATTAAGGACATCAGATTGTGTAGAACCAAGAAAGGTGACTGAATGGCTGGTTAAATTTTTTGAAATATATATGGTTGAGAGAAAGATAAATGTTAATATGATTCTAATTCTAAGGTAGTGATTTGTAAATAAGATATGGTTGATTTGGATAAATTATATTTGATATTATTGACTACCTTGAAACTGATTGATTATTTGTATATTCTATCATTGTTGGAGTTTACAACATTTTTTCATATAAAGAGCATATCCGGTATTATATAAGGAATAATGGAGCATTAATGTAATAAATATGGTTTTATGGTAATTCGTGGTGTTACCTTCTTTTAAAATAATACATGATTAAGGTATTCACATTTTATTATTTGGAAAAAATAATCTTTATTTTGTTTCCCTTCCATAAATATTTTGGACTATGAATTTTGATAGATGTATTTTGGATATGTCTAATAGTTGGAATGGATTATGTTTGGGATTGGATATTATTATTAAGGTTAAAACATTTTTTATGATTATTTTTTGATTGTCATGAAAAGGAAACCTCGGAGGTCGACTGACAATATGTCGCATCCGTCAAGGCCGTGAGACTTGAACCCGCAACCGAAGGGAACCTTCTGTGCATCACCTGCCACTAGCCTACGTAATGTCATGGTTTGTATGATGTATTTTTTATAAATAGTATGAAAAATAAATATAATTTCATTTTTTATCCCTATACGATTAGGATAAATAGAATATTTTTGAATTCTGTTATCTTTTGGAGTGAATGATGAGTTCGTCGTAGTAACTAGTTGAAGGATTAACCTTTACATTTAGTGTAGATATATATATATATATATATATATTCCACTAATTATATGAATAAAATAATTCTTAAAAATTATGTAAGGTATATTAAAACCAAAAATGTGTTATCCAAATACCATATGCTTTTTTTTAACTGATGAAATTTTACATCATCTTAGAATGATGGCTTTGAGGCCCTCAATTTTACACTTGTCTGTGATTGATGTCCCCAATCACTCCTTATAAATATTTAGGATTTCCTGCAATTATGTGTCTTTAATTTTTACCAATTTTCTCTTAATTAGGATCATAATTTGGTGGTAGCGTTTTCATTTCCCTTTCTCTCATATTAAGCATAAATATTATTGAACAAATTTTTGAATTGGGATTTCCAAAATGGTATTTTTCTATTTTAAGCTATAATGTACAAAAAAAAATTCAAACTGTGAGGATGAAATTTATTGATGGATGTAAAAAATTTAACACCCCAAGATCTCATTTTACATTATCTCATTAAAGTAATTTAATAGCTTGTGCTACGTGCAAGACGGAGTTCAAGCACACCACAACATTACCAAACTAGCCATTATAAAATCGGTTATAAATAGTATTAACTATATTTTGAAAATTATATAATCAATTTAATTTTAACATCCATATTTTTTGTTTCTTAGAAATAAAATAAGAATAAATTTATTTTTTCAGGTAAAGGAATTTTTGAAAAAATATGCAATTTTACCGCCTTTTAATGGAGATCCCTTTTAAAAACCAATATTTGACAATTTTTTATTTTCAATATAATGAAATTTAATACTTATTTTGAATAGGGACATAAAAATTTTGTTTGGATAAATTTTTGGTACTTTTCTGATATATTTCATATTTTGATGAATAGTGAAAAATATTATGTTTTAATTGAAAACAAACTTTTTAATCGATTTATTTATAGTGATAAATTATGAAATTGAATGGTTTTGAGTTATAATTATATTATATTTTTATCATTTCATACAATATTGGTAATTATAAGAAATTTCACTTTTAAATTTGACATAAAAACATGTCAGTCTTTTGATAGTTTTTACTTTTTAAAAACCTGCCTTTTGGTTTTGACAACGGAAATTAATTTTATATTAATTAATGAAACATATAGGATTTGAATTTTTTAAAAATAACATTATTTTTGGATTTATAATATCAAAATTATCTTATAATGAATTTTTGGTATTTTTCTGAAAACATTCAATTTTTGATGAATAGTGTAAAACACTACGATATTGTTTAAAATCGAATTTCAATTTAAATAATAATTTATTTTATTTAAGGTTCTGTAAAGTAAATATAGATATATAATACCTATATAAGTTCAATGTAAATAATTGGATTCCTTTTATAATAAAATTAGATGTATAAATTTTTTATGAAATATTTACCGTCTCTTACCCACCTTCTAGTAGCATTTTCAAATTTGCATAAAACATAATTTTTCTACTTCTTTGGACTGAATTTAAAAAATCCAACAGATATGGTATATATCTTTATTTAAAATTTTGTTAAATATGATGAAAATAATTTTTGGTGAATAGTAACTTTTGACTTTTATTTAACACAGTTAAAAGTTAATAAGGTAGTTAAAGGTAAAAATGATATTATAATTACATTAATACATCTTTTAATTATATATGATAAATTTATTTCTACAAAAAAACTACCTTAGATATAAAATATGATCTTTTAGGTCGACTAGGATTAGATTAGGACATCTACTATTATTTTATTTAAAGAAGAGTGAAAACTATTAAATTCAATGTTTATTAACAAAACCATTTTTAATAGAGGGTTATACATAAGATAAATTATAATATAAATATTAATTTGAAATATAAGAAGATTTACTACATAATATTAATTTATTTATAATTTTTAGACCTGATATAATTGAATTTATTTATGACACAATGATGATGCAGTAACTATCTTATTTACGAATGATTAAAATAACAGATATGATAAATATCAAAATAAATATAAACTGATACTTCAAATTAATTACACTAAATTTTAAGGTTAATATGATATTTTAAGGTTAAATAGATAAATTTTAGTGGATGTGATAATTTTCTATGGATTTCAGAAAATTCAAATACTAAATAGTGGAAAAATTGACATAATTGAGTTTTCAAAAGGAATATTATATTACTAATTGATATTATATTCCTAAAAATATAAGGTTCGACCAAAGGAATTATATAATGTTATATATATTAATAATGAACCACATGGGCTCTTCCAGGTCTATTATAATAAGATTGCTAACTATATAATATAAAAATACAAAGAGACATGGTAAATGTCAAATTATTTAACTAGGAGTTAAATCTTAAATATAATGTATATATGCTGACCTAAAATAATAAAAAACCTATTGGATGTGATTTTTTTGATGAATCCACACCTTATCCACTAAATAATTCATTTTTTAGTTATTAAAATCCGAACATTGATTTATTATAAAATAATATTTTAATCTTTTCCTAAATTGACACACAACACTCTTAAAAAAGGGAACATCCCCTTCTCTCTAAATCGCTCCACCAAATCCATTTATCTTGGCCAAACACTCTAAAAATATCCTCCAAAATTCCATAACATTGAATTAGAAGCCTTTATTTGATCAAAAATCCAACCTATGAATCCCTTTTGACAAACTCAAAAGGAAACATGTGAAAAAGAGGTAATAATTTCACCACCCCCTTTCAAGTTATTTTCTTCTTCCACTTTCTCTTTCTTTGTTATTTCCATACAAAAATAATAACTCAGGTAGCTTCTAAATACTATGGTGTTATTATAAACATTTTAGAAACATATTCATTATTTTATATATCCTATGAATGATTATGTCACCATGTGTGCGTACGTATGGCTTATCATCTCCAGGTTGTGGTGTAGTTTGTTATTCAAACACATCATTATTTGGATTGGTATAATAATGAGTTTAACTGATGTAAATAAAAGATATAACATGTTAATGATTCGGTATATATGATATAGTATCCAATTACATATCATTTCACCATCAATATAATGATATTTTCACTCATGTGTACGTACAGATTACCATCTCCACGACTTGATGAAATTCATTTCCACATTCACCATTAAATGATGATTATAAAAATATATACTATTAATAAGTATTAAATATATGAAATAATAATTCTACTATAGATATATATATATATATATGTAGTAACATATATCTTCTTGACATAGTTTCGTTCAATATGATATGAAAACCGAAAAAACGTTTATGCTTGCGTACGACCTTCCGCCTCCATAAACAGTGTTTTCCATTTCATATATCAACATTTTATACATAATTATTTTCTAAATATATATGATATATTAATCAGGTGTAATTTTCTCGAAATATTTAAATCATGATCTAAACGATATGATCATGAATAACAAGTCAGAATATGTACGATAAAGAAATCCATTATTACTCAAGATGTTAATTTAACATGGAAATCATTATTAACTAGCTATTATAAAGTCATAAATAAATCATGTATTATATAATAAATATGAATATGGTACTGGTATAATTGAATAACATACTATGGTCATTATATAGGAGGATAAATGTACCCTCGACCAAAGGAAAGTGCAAGGTAAGGGTTAATTCCTCAAACTCATTATTAAAGGAGATTGTTTATGGGTATATTTTTACTGGAACATATTTATTATCCAAGTCCATGTTTCAAAAAAGTGTTTTCAAAATAATTCTTTTTAATGGAATATTAATAAAAACATTATTTTAAATATTTTAAAGATTTATTTATCTAAACCATCTTGATTAATGTTCATGTTTTCAAAATTATTTTAAGGATTTATTTATATGGACATGAATGTTTTAAAAATATAAATTTCTTTTAGAAGTTTCAAAGTGGTATGGAATAATTTTATTCAAAAATGAATTTAAATTTCTTCCTTTCTAAACTGTGTGACATCTAAATGTTTTCATGAAAAATGTATATTTCTCTCAAAGAGTTTTGAAAATCATTTTCATCTATGCAAACATCCATTGATGGATTTTAAAATTGTTTGATGTTGATTTATTATGATACAAATATTCCATATTGTATTGAAGGTTTTGTGATATGTTTGACTATGGATGTGTTATTTTTATACAATTCATGGTTTATAGATAAAGTATTGACATTTAGAATTCTATTTTTAATAGGAATGTTAATGTTATGTTTAAAATTTTTCATATAAGAAATGGATTGGACATAATAATTGATGAGTGGAGCATTCTATAGCTCGTCTATGCATCGTTTAGTCTCCTAAGACAAACTATTGTCTTTTCATAAGTCCTGGGAAATATCTTATTTGTAGTTTTGGCACAAGTCTTTGACTATGTGGTTATGAGGTCTATAATTATGCATTCCGTCATTATGAATTTGGCTATTGATATTACATGTGATTATTTGACTATTAGAATATCCATGTGAATAAGTAAATAGAATTATTTGATTTATATTTGCAATATTATGCTGATGTTTATGTTTAAAATTCTTTTGTTTTAGTCTTATACATTTTATTAAATGTTTATGCTTTTTTATGAAAGTTTATGCTACATTGTTATCCTTATTATGCATCTGAGCTCACCCATTTATTATGTTTTATTATTTCCAGATTTGAAGAAGTGTATTATGATTGATAAGCAGGGTTAAGATTGAGGATTAATGACATTATCAAATGATCATTTTTTTATGTTTTATTTTATAATTTGGAATATAACGTTCATGTATGTAATCTATTTTCCAAGGGTGCTAAACTGATCGGTCTCTCAAGACTTTATTCCTTGTATTTATGCCAATTTATTAAAATAATTCTTCGACTCTGGGCTTCTGGGGTCAGGCCATTAAACTTACTATCTAAGATACATATTCAGAGGGAAGAAATAGGGGTCTTGACACTGTACCTTAAGGAATGACAGCAGAACCTAATGTGTTGAGTGAAAGGGACTTCAATTATGGACTCTTTATCTACGAATACTGCAAGTATAAACACCAAGAATCTAATCTCATTTTGCTTCCAACTACGAGTTCCACTACAGATATTGATTCAATGATGACGAGTCAATTTTAATCAATTCATCCCTTCCTTGTGAAACATGTGGTAGTTTCATATATCAAAGGACTTGGGAGAACATCATGATACATTACTAGGGTATGAATTCAGTTTATTTCTCAGTCATATCCTGTGTGAAAAATATGACATAATCTAATAGAATGATTTATTCATGGATATTTTGAATCAAATTATTTATATCCAGTTTCATTGGTTCTAATTGATGAATTGGAAGGAAAACATTGTCTTTCAAGTCTATCTGAGGATTTTCTATAGTGGCTGTAAGATCATTTGGTTCTTTAATATAATAGACCTCATCAATATAGGGTTGATTTACTTCCATTTTGTAGTACCCAATTTCTAGATAATTAGTCTCAAAATAGTCTAATGGAATATATTTCCCTTGAGTTCCACTAATTAACCATCAATGGAGTATTTAGGGAACTGGTGGAGTGAATAGGGGACCAATAAGTGAAAATTCATCCAGGTAATTTTTTATACTACTATAAATTCATTGTTTTCCAAAAGGGAACATAATTGTGTCTCTATAAAAAAATTTCCACATGGATTTTTCTCACTCTCATCCTATACAAAAAAAATTATGTTATAGGTGATTAAATTCTCTACCATGATCCTTTGATTTGTTGGAATTCAAATTAGGTTTATATTGATCCCAAATCTACTATCCAGTAGGATGTGGTGTACTTCCATGTCCTTGAACTACCAAGTGATATAAAATGGGAATATTTTCCAATAATGATAGCACCCTCATCATCATCCTAAAATAAAAGGATTGGCTGACATCCATTATTTTCATCTTCTTACAGGTAATTGGCTAGGATACTAGTTTCCTTTGTTTCAAACTAAATGGGTCTCTTAAAATATTTTGTGTGGGATTGATGCATTTACTTTGACAATTAAATATCATTGAGGATCAATATCCTCGCGGGTAGTCTAGCGAGTTACATAAAACACACATATTTCTAGGTGAGTGTTTTTCCTATAGAAGGTTAATATATTGAAGATGATTAGTAGGTATCATTGAATAAAGAACAAGTGGTTGGTTAGTACTAGATGTATTCTATTCTGGATAGAAAATTTTCTCTGAACACATAAAGCCTAGAAACCAGAATACTAAGGTTAGACCCTAGTCGAAAATGGATGATCAGGGCATGGTCACTAATGAGTCACATAGTAAAATAATAATGTTAGATATAGAGGCACACCCTAAAGAGTATATTAGTATGGTTTTACATTTTAAATCCTATGATATGCCTTTATCCTAGTTACAAAGGAGGAAAATATTTGTTAATGGTTATAGACTACACATTCTTATGTCATGAAACATTATCTTGATCATTTTTTTGTTGGTGTTTTCTTTACATATCATTGAACAACATATTCTCAAATGTGACACAAGATTTTTCGTATAATTACTCATATTTGATCATTGTGTACCAATCCACTAGTTCACCAATTTTTACATAGGTACATTCTTTCTACTCATCTATATAATAGTAATGGACTAGACGAACCCTATGTGTGTTTTCCAATTCACATGTCATGAAATCATAGAGAGTGAATTATTTTTTTTGGTACTGGTAGAAGATTTTTATTTCTCTTTTTCATCCAAAGTCTACAATTTTGGGTCCTAGAAGTGTATGGTTCATATGTGGATATAGTGGTCAATGTAGTAGTGGTGACCACATGAGGTATTTTTTACTCAGAAAAGCATGTATAATTCTATGGGTGCATATTATGGTATATTGATCAAAACATCCATTCTAATCTTTTGTCCCCCGATCAAAAACTAATATCCACCCACAAGAGTTTTCATAATCACTATCAAAATTAGTGGAGACATGAGATACCTATTTTAGGATGTATCCCAATTTATAAAATCCATAATCAACCTAGCCTTGAATCTATTATTTTGTGACAAGTCATTCATTGATCATGTGTCCAAGGAACCTATGGTACAAAAAGTGATGATAAAAATAAATAAGTTCCACCTATTGGGGAATATTTCACTCTAAAAGTTCAAGATCCATTTTTATAGGTTTTAAATAAAATAACATAGGACCTATGAATCTTTGAAGTAGTAATTGATGTTGGTTATTTCAAAAAAACCCTACGTGCATGAATCTTATGAGAGTTTAAGGCCACATAAACAATGAGAGGATATGTCTCTAATTAATGAAGATACATTGGGAGAGGTTTCTCCGTATATGGTTGCACCTGGTGGGGATAATATGATAAAATGGATAGAAATTGGATCCTATGAGGAGACTCTAAATGAACAAAAGTAGTTTTTTTAATGAGTGTTCAAACATGAGACGGAAGGGTAATGTGTGTCAGTGTTTCATGGTCCACTATAGGGATTATTCTAAATATTGATCCATTTTCGAGAAATATTAATATTGCCCAAGATAATAATGTGAAATGAGGGTAGGGACTATAAATTCCCGTTCATTATCCATGATCGTTATAAGAATCTATTCCAATAAATGTCACATGTCGAGTGAGTAGGTTAGTCCCTTCCACCAAGAAATGAATATAGTAACTCTCTCAAGAGTCACTTTTGTGTATTTCGATAGAACAACAACATTTTTCAAGCTTGAGGTGGAGATAAAATAGTAGATGAACTTTCTGTGGGGATCCTCCGAGTAAGAAATAGATCCTAGGGCTATATGGTAATACCACAAGAATGTGGTTCCATCCATGCATTGTACAAAACATCAGATCTTGGAATCTACCTACTATTCCAGAGTCACCAAAAGTGGACCACACCATGTGAAGAAATGGGGAAAATGTTTCTATAGATATGTTATACCATTGAATGAGGTGAAATTATGATTTCCAAATTAAAATTATCGGAACATCTAGTCTACCCATGATAGGTATGACTTTCAATCAAGATGAATTGAAACCTATATAGTTTCTAGTACCACATGGAGGGATGTGTCAACTGTTATCAAATCATCCTAGTTATTATTTTTTGTCTCCAATACTCTTATAATCTCATTATACCCCGAGACTTCTCAGAAATGACCTATATGTGATTAGTATGCTTATTATATGGATTAGGGGACTCATTTCATTGTTATTTTCCATAGCCCAATATTTTCCCTAATTAGATATACCGGACCATGTGGTTCAAATATGGGAACCCATAAATGAAGGACTAGGTACCTAAATGGTGGAGAGACGGGGTCCATTTTGGAATTCCCAAGGTCCAAACACTGCTCAGATTTAAGCATTATGGTTAGCCTCTTGTATCCCTCTTGCTCTTCAAGAAAAGTGTATATTCTGTTGTCTGACATGGTTTCAAGTGAAATCCAAAATGGACATGTAAAATCAATAATAAACTTTTGGTTTTCAATATATCAGTAAGATGGTTGAAATATCTCATTCAGGGGAATCTTGATTCCCAGCACCATACATTACTTATGATTGTGAGATCCTATTAGAGGATCCACTTGGTATTGTTTCATCACTTGGGTAGTTTCTCCATGTCATTATTGGTGTCAGTAGTCTGTTTTTTATGATCCTAATGAGGGTTTATATTAATGTAATTCATCATTTAAGTGGTACTAAAGGATACTTCGCCATAAATGGTTTGTCCATATTGACATTCCCATTGTTTATGTGGGATATGGATGAAATGTATGGTAATGTGCAGACCTCATCCTCTAATCTACATGTGTTGATTTTACATGGCAGTGAATCACTATAGTTTAATAGAGATCATAATTTGGTTCCTCTAGAGAGTATAGTGGTATCTATATGATTCAGTTCACAATTCTATTTTTAGTGTTTCAAAATCAACACTCTTGCACAGTTGGTGAATGGAATGAACATGATCATAAATTTTGGGTTAGGTTAGCTGACGGTCCTGAATGTGGTTTAACATCACAAAAATATTCCATCTTAAACAATGACATGGTCATTAGTGTGCGACTCCATGATAACAGAATTTATATTTTTAGGTGTCCATAATGTGAAAGACAACTATATGGAGGCTAAGAGTCATTATAAGGCCTCATATTCATCACCAGAAGGTTGATAATGCTATCAGTCAGCCCATGAACCAATTTTAATAGGCTAAGAGGCTGATGGTGGAATTGAAATAGATAATATATGATTCTAATTTACTAGTAGGGGAATCTGCATGAATCAAACATCCATTGCATATCATATCGTCTCCCGAATATAGGGCCAATATCATGGTCATGTATATGTAAGAATGGGTGTTTAATACCTCGTAATATGATACAATGGTATCATATCTTTGGGAATCATCATTGTTCTGACCATCATCTAGTGGAATAAACCATAACCCTAACATATCTCCAACTTCTAGTGTTGATGTATAAAGGAGGAAAATTGAGGTTGATGGAGACAATTTCATTTTGAGTCCTACCAATAAGGATTGAGAATCCTCATCATTTAGGTACATATAGAGGGATTTAGGGATTTTATGTATCTTAGATTCAGGTATTATTAGCATCATTTTTTAGTCTCATTCCCCCCATATCTAGTAGTGGGGTGAATGTTCTCTAATTAAGTCATTAGTTTTCTCAATGTCTAAGTGTTTGATGGTGACATGATTCTTCATAGGTTCCTGCCTCAAATGGTGAGTGAAATAACAAAATATTAGTTTTCTACAGTCACATGGGTTCATTACATGTACATTGTGACCTATTCCATATACATAGACCCCATAGTGGGTTTTCTCTCTTTCCCCTAGACCGATCTTCAGATTAGGGAATGCATTCAGCATAGGGTGTACCTCCTCTTTTGTTGATGGTTTCATGAGGAGGAAAACTACCCTCATTTTATATATAATGTTATATCATGTAGTATAAAAGGTGGCACTAATGAATTGGAGATTCATCCCTGCCTAACTGAGATGATCATTGGGTCTCCATCAAAGCAGCTGAAGATAGATCCAAAAATATCTATTGTGGGAATGTTATGAGATATGATGGTGGTGGAATGGGACACTAGAGTAATGTAATATTCTTATTTTCAGAGAATGTACTTTTCCTACCCCTAGCATCATCATCGGGTGTTCGGTACTATGTTCATTGGAGTGAGGTGGGGTTCAACCCACTCATCGACATGTGGGATCAGCTTGTGTTGGCACTGTCAAGGCTGAGTAAGAGAACTCACTGGTGGATCCAAAGTAGTGATTTCTATTGGAATGTATCAAATATAACTCAACACTTCTTCATATAGGAGTGGGTAATTATAACCCTCTGTGGACGGGATTTTGAAGTATTTTTCCATTGGAATGAGGGTGTTTTCCCTCTATGTGGCCCTCTAGTGTAGCTGTATCGGTGATGTTTCAATGGTTCGAGATCCTAGATAGCCAAATACCTAGAGAAAATGAATAATTATTATTCATATCCAAGAAAAAGTGTGTTGAAGATGAAATTATATATAATCTATGAGGGTGAGGTGAGTTTTGGGTTCCCATTGGCCAATGACATAGTGGTTGTTATGTAATGAACATTGTCGTGAAGGATTTCCACCCCAGCATTCCCCCATACCTAGAACCTATAGGAATTAAATAATTGATATCATGTATCATGAGTACTATAATGTACATGTGATCATCCATAAGTACATTTATGATGAAGGTGATATCCAAAAAAATCAACATTTTTCATTCATTCGGATTCATGGAAAGGTTCCATTATATTAATGTCACAGAATGAGAATGCCCAACGTTATTTATCCCATGTTGTAGGATTTTTTCTTTTTGGTAACACTACTCATTAGTTGTTTCCTAACACTAGAATCATGGAACTAATAACCTGAAAATTTAATTTTTCCATAATGTTACTAGTTATCATTGTTTAAGGAGAATATTTCCACATCGGGTATATAATTTTTGATTCCAATGCTTTCTGCCAGATCTGTGCACCTTGCATAGTTTTTTTCCCACATTCCCCATTTCTAAAGGGGGACATCTTCTATCACATTAATTACCATCTCTATGATTTAAATAGGATGATGGTATATGGTTACTCATTAATATGATTTGTCCATGGATCACGTCTACTTGTTCGGGTCTCCCTAAACGATTAATTCAGGTTTCTGAAACTCATTTCCATTGCCATTTAATGGTAGAAACTGGTTAATTACATTGATTCTATATCTACATAGAAGAAACCTTTAGTTAGATTAGACTACAATGTTGGGTTGCTTTGGGTGTATCTGGATTTTTTGTATATTGGTAATCTAAACATTCTACCTATGTTGGAGGGAATCATTAATTTAAGGCCTCTTAATTGTGAAACCCATGGAATCCCATGTCGACAAAGATGTAGTCGATGTTAGGGGAAAAATGAATCTATGTATATTTACCATATGGATTACATTTTATTTATGGGGAAGTGGTTCCAGTTTGGTGATGGGTTTTTTATCATTTATGAACATTTAGGTGGTTAAATGTGACCTCATGGGAGGATATGATCACATACGAGGGATTAGTTGAGTGTGTCCCCTATCGGGAAAATTTCCACATGATTTTTGGTTATGTGTGTACCTAGGTGGGTGGATGATTACAGAATAGATATTTTTTGGTGAAGAGAGAAAGTGATCCCATATTGGGGGAGATTATCACAAATTGGGATTTGATGGTAATGTTTGGTGTGTTGAGACATAACCTTAGAGAGGTTCCCCAAATATGTTGGGACATAATTATTGATCATAGTAGAAGTGTCCTTCTTACCATATTATTATAATGGGATCAAAACCCATGTATTTTAATATCAATGATTATGGCCTTGTAATAGGGCCATCCATATAGTTTAACATCTTGTGGTAAGGATTCTCATGTCGTAAAAGAGTGTTAATGAGGGATGGTGTGGGGATTATGCATATTGGATGCTTGGGGGTGCAAGAAGTTGGGTAGCATACCATATAAGGGTAGGATTGGCATCCCATTATTATCATACATGGGGAATCCCAAGATCATAATAAAGGGTAAAGCTACAGATTAATATCATGTGTTGAGGAGGTTGTCATGCAGTTTAACATAATTCATACCAGACATTAGGAAATGCATTTTTATTTCATGAAACATGAATGTGGGGGGTTATATACATGGGGAAACCATTTTGACGTAGTATAAAATGATCTAACACAAGTCCTATTTACTGGGAAAGGTTGGTGGTTTCCCTATATTATTTCTCCATTGGGACATCTATTCCCACATCACATGTTCCACTGCGAGGTGCACCGTATAAACATGAACTTTCATTACATTACACAAAACTGAGGATCGTTAAGGTTTAGTGTCTTGGAAACAAGGATCATAATACATAAAAAAACATAAAAACATTCTTCTTAAACACTTGAAAGGCTTCTCCTTTAGTTCATCCTATGTTCATTATGCATCTCATAACCTGGGGACATACATCAAAGAAAGGGTGAGCAGAAGTCCCAGTAAGGGAAACAAGAGGTACATTTTACATGTGAACTTGAGATACTTCAATAAGGACATGAAAAGAACTTTGAGGCATGAGAAAGAAATCATGAGGCATTTCATAATAAAAATAACATTTTTCATAACTTGAAGATGTGGCTACATCATTTAACATAGACAATCATGAACATATCACCAAGGTCCATCCCCAAGGTGTCATTTGAAAATTACCAAGGTTATTCACCAAGGTATCATGAAAATTGTAATCTCTAGTGGTTACATCATTACCCAATGCATTGGAGCGCTATCCGGGCGCACCCTTAAATTTGCCTTTATTATCATGTGAGCCACATATATCATCATCAAACTTTTCATAAATAACCCACATAGCATAAAATAAATGGGTTTCATTTCATAATCATAACGTTTTAAAAACTGCTTTAAAGACATGATCTTTACGTCACTTTAAACCCACGGAAAGGGAAAGTGGGTCCCATTTATGTAAATCCCAGAATTTAAAATGGAACATTTTGATATATATGTGAATACCCTTGTAGAAATAAGCGCTTTGAGTATTCACTTTATAACATAAAATAATTTTTGAGAAAAGAGAGAGACATTTTGAGGGGAAAATTCTGCAGCATAACGGCTAAGTTTCGGGGTTTTAGAAAACATTGAAATGAGAGGGGACATGGGTCACCCACTCATAAATGATCCATAAAACAGTAGGGTGAAAGAATAAGAAGGAAATATGGACATGGTAATGAATGTTTAGGGACCTACCATTTGAAATGAAAGACATGGAAGGAAAAAAGATTAGATTTCTCTTATGAAAATTCGGCAGCCTTACGGCGTCACTTATCTTCAAAAGAAAATGATTTGAAAAGATCAAAAAAGGGTCCCTCATCATATGATCATAAGAGATCAGTATGATTGATATAGAGATCATACCCCAACATAATAAAAAGGAACTTGAAAGACTTGACATGAAAATCGAACTTGAATAATGAGAAGGGTGAAAGAATCCCTTAAAAATTCGGCAGCCTAACGGCGTCACATAAACTTTCATAAAACGAAATGATTAGAGTAAGAGGATATCTCTCATCATATAAACATGAAAGGGCAGTAAAAGGAATATAAAAGAACATCCTATCACATAAAAACATGGAGCATAACAGGAATGACATAAAAGAGATTACATGAAAAGAAAGAGAGGGGTCGGATCCCTTACCTTAAAATGTGACTCTTGAAACTCAAAGGATTGGACCTTGAGGGCTTGGGGGCACCTTGGGAGGACTCCTTGGAATGTATGAAGACCAGAACTTCGTTGGGGGAGAGTTGGGAGTGAAAACTAAAGGAGGAAAGTGTGGGTATTTATAGGGAAAGTGAGGGGACAAAGCATTAATGGCCAAAGGACACCTCACAAGTGCTTTTCTCAAACCCATGTGCTCTCCCTTGGCATTTATCATGGAGTTAGGCCACATGGGGCCCCCACAACAATAATTCATCACCCTTGGCTGGACAACCCTCAAAATCTCTCATGACATCATCATGACACAGCTATGATGTCACTAAACATACCGAAACCCTAAAACTGCATTTTTACTATTCACTGAAAATTCAACTTTCTCAGAAAAATCCCAAAATTTCACACTAACCAAATATCAATGCTCTGATTTCAAAAATGAACTCAATTTTATAAAAATAATTTTCTAAATATTTTTAATTCAATTTTAAAATAAATTCACTATTCACCGAAAATTCATTTTTTTCAGAAAAATCCCCAAAAATTACCTTAACATAATATCGATGCTCTGAGTTCAAAAATGAAATCCATTTTCTAAAAATAATTTTCTAAATATTTTTAATTAATTTTTTAATTAAAAAACACTATTCACCCGAAAAAACTAATACTTGAATAATAATTAATGAAACCGTTATTTAACCATTTTATTGAATCACATTACTTAATCAAGGTGCCTAGATTATTTTAAAACTTTCTTTATGTGAGATTACTAATCCATTTGGTCACATTACTAATCCTAAGCGTAAAATCACTATTCACAATTTACTATTCATCAAAAATCAAGTTGATCTTATTAGACTCTAAATTTCGTACTGGACATAATTGTAGAAGACCATTTTTTGAAAATCATTACACATTTTTAATTATTTAAGGTTTACACAACCATTTTTAAAATAACATTTTTATAAAATTCATCAAAAATATGCATACTATATTTATCCGGTCATTTCAAAATTCATAAACTTCATCATAAGAAGAAATCCCAATTTTTATTTAAAACAAGGATTACACAAGGTAGTTACGGTCTCGTTACATAGCCCCTTATAATACCAGCATAGGACCTAAGAGTAAGGTGTGCTAGGGTGATAGAAGCTTGGGGCGGCTCAGTCAACATTGCCCGAGTAGTAATTTCTATCAGTTTGAACTTCTCACGAAGGCGATTCCGTTCTAGCTTCACATGATGAAGCTCGGCTTGGATTTGATCCAGAGCAAAGCCCAATGGTGCTACCTCTTTCCCAAGCTCAGTTAGATGGGCTTCGATCGGTCCAAGACTACTAGGTGAGGCCATCGAATCTTCTTTCTATAATAATTAACCAAGATTACTTATATTTAGAGACAATAATCAAAACATTTTGTTCACAGCGGTCATGTCGACCGATGGTTATATAATAGTCAAAACCCACTGATCTAATTTTAATTATAATCATGTTTATCAAATAAAACATTTTTGTTGAGTATAACAATAACACATAAAATTAGGAAACAAAATTTATTTAAAAAATTTCGGGTCATTACAATCTTCCCCCCTTAAGAAATTGCGTCCTCGCAATTTTAAAATTGGGTTTTTAAATTTCATTGAAAGTCCCACATCGGAAAAGGAGTCAGTAAAACTATTACTTTAAAAAAAAGAAAGGGAAGTACAATGGTCACCCGAGTTAACCCACACTAGGGTTCCATGTAGGAAAACATGGACATGGAGGAAAAAACAAAGGGTCAAGTTCTGAGGGAGAGTGATAGAGAACATGATTAGGAGAAAGTTAACCATGAGAAAATCCCAAACTTATGATGTGTGTAAACGGTCTTTGATTACCTTGTAGGAAACGTAAACCAACAAAATTTTTGTTTTACGTTTCTTTTCATAATTTTGAGGATTTCATTTACTACATAGAACAAAAACATAAGAAAATATACCTACCTTCAAGTAGAGTTTCATCCTTTAACAAGTCCCTACCAACACTAATCTTTTCTCCAAATGATGAGAATTCAAAAACACTTGGTCTCATAAAAGCACAAGAATCATCTTCTATAGAATCACATAATCTACAAAAGATTAACTATCTATTTCTTCTATCTTTAAACATTATCCCAAAAACAGAAAGGTTATGGTAAAACAACTCTTCAAAAAGAAAGAATCCCATAGGAATGGAAACTACTTTTAAATCATCAAATTCCATGGTACTACCCAAAGTTCATCATAGTCCATTCCGTAAATAACGGTCCTTAAGATTCCTTAAAATAAACCAAACTAAGATTGAAACCCAAATACAAGAAAGATTTGATAACATAGTCTTCCAAAATAAACTTCATTGTTCATCTCCAAACAACATCAACCACTCCTAACATATTATAACAAAAGTAGCTAACCTAAACATATTTTACCCAAGATAGGTTAATCATTCACGTAAGTAACCTAAATTACTATAAGTCCACCTTAAATTCATCGACTCTTCAAAATATAAGTCAACCTTACTCCTCAATGAAAATACCGTTGTAATCTATTTACCTCGATCATATAGGGTCCCCAAAATAGTGAACATCTTCCAAAATAAAAATCATATTTTAATCCCCTAATCATCTCTGTCATCTTAATACGGCAATCTTAGCATTTCCTATCACATTGGTTGTTGAGACATGTTCTTCTATTTCCCGCCATTAACTATGAAAAGAAAATATAATTAGGGGCTTAAGTACTTAGCTAATAATCATGAAAAGGAACTGAAAGCATATAAGGATAACTTGTATATGAAAGGTATACCCTAACTTGTGATATCCTAGGTTCCCATCTAGGTTATGAATGATCATATATTCTTATGTGAACCTTTATTTTATTTTATCTTTGTTCCTTTAACAATGGTTCATACCAAGCTTATGAATTTACCAAAGCATATCCCCCGGGAGTGTCGTAACCAAGAGTGCAGCAAGGCCCGTTGTCGTGTACTAGTTCCCGTTCGAGTCTAGCTCAAAGCGGTGTTTTCGGGTTTTACCCCTATGTACATCTGTGCCAGAGCCACCTCTACCTGCTCGTATCCAGACAGGGATGTATTTGCTTGGCAACCCCTTACTCAATACTCACCAAAATACCAGGAAGATTTCCTATATTAAACTTTTCTATAGGGTTACTCCTAGAGTTTTCATATCCTAATTTCCACAAATAACTAAACCATCCTTTGATACCAACTATAGCATCCCGCCATTTTATAACATAAACTTTCATTACATTACACAAAACTGAGGATCGTTAAGGTTTAGTGTCTTGGAAACAAGGATCATAATACATAAAAAAAACATAAAATCATTCTTCTTAAACACTTGAAAGGCTTCTCCTTTAGTTCATCCTATGTTCATTATACATCTCATAACCTGGGGACATACATCAAAGAAAGGGTGAGCAGAAGGCCCAGTAAGGGAAACAAGAGGTACATTTTACATGTGAACTTGAGATACTTCAATAAGGACATGAAAAGAACATTAAGGCATGAGAAAGAAATCATGAGGCATTTCATAATAAAAATAACATTTTTCATAACTTGAAGATGTGGCTACATAATTTAACATAGACAATCATGAACATATCACCAAGGTCCGTCCCCAAGGTGTCATTTGAAAATTACCAAGGTTATTCACCAAGGTATCATGAAAATTGTAATCTCTAGTGGTTACATCATTACCCAATGCATTGGAGCGCTATCAGGGCGCACCCTTAAATTTGCCTTTATTATCATGTGAGCCACATATATCATCATCAAACATTTCATAAATAACCCACATAGCATAAAATAAATGGGTTTCATTTCATAATCATAACGTTTTAAAAACTGCTTTAAAGACATGATCTTTACGTCACTTTAAACCCACGGAAAGGGAAAGTGGGTCCCATTTATGTAAATACCAGAATTTAAAATGGAACATTTTGATATATATGTGAATACCCTTGTAGAAATAAGAGCTTTGAGTATTCACTTTATAACATAAAATAATTTTTGAGAAAAGAGAGAGACATTTTGAGGGGAAAATTCTGCAGCATAACAGCTAAGTTTCGGGGTTTTAGAAAACATTGAAATGAGAGGGGACATGGGTCACCCACTCATAAATGATCCATAAAACAGTAGGGTGAAAGAATAAGAAGTACATATGGACATGGTAATGAAATTTTAGGGACATACCATTTGAAATGAAAGACATGGAAGGAAAAAGATTAGATTTCTCTTATGAAAATTCGGCAGCCTTACGACGTCACTTAACTTCAAAAGAAAATGATTTGACGAGATCAAAAAAGGGTCCCTCATCATATGATCATAAGAGATCAGTATGATTGATATAGAGATCATACCCCAACATAATAAAAAGGAACTTGAAAGACTTGACATGAAAATCGAACTTGAATAATGAGAAGGGTGAAAGAATCCCTTAAAAATTCGGCAGCCTAACGGCGTCACTTAAACTTTCATAAAACGAAATGATGAGAGTAAGAGGAGATCTCTCATCATATAAACATGAAAGGGAAGTAAGAGGAATATAAAAGAACATCCTCTCACATAAAAACATGGAGCATAATAGGAATGACATAAAAGAGATTACATGAAAAGAAAGAGAGGGGTCGGATCCCTTACCTTAAAATGTGACTCTTGAAACTCAACGGATTGGACCTTGAGGGCTTGGGGGCACCTTGGGAGGACTCCTTGGAAGGTAATAAGACCAGAACTTCGTTGGGGGAGAGTTGGGAGTGAAAACTAAAGGAGGAAAGGGTGGGTATTTATAGGGAAAGTGAGGGGACAAAGCATTAATGGCCAAAGGACACCTCACATGTGCTTTTCTCAAACCCATGTGCTCTCCCTTGGCATTTATCATGGAGTTAGGCCACATGGGGCCCCCACAACAATAATTCATCACCCTTGGCTGGAAAACCCTCAAAATCTCTCATGACATCATCATGACACATCTATGATGTCACTAAACATACCGAAACCCTAAAACTGCATTTTTACTATTCACTGAAAATTCAACTTTCTCAGAAAAATCCCAAAATTTCACACTAACCAAATATCAATGCTTTGATTTCAAAAATGAACTCAATTTTATAAAAATAATTTTCTAAATATTTTTAATTCAATTTTTAAATAAATTCACTATTCACCGAAAATTCATTTTTTTCAGAAAAATCCCCAAAAATTACCTTCACATAATATCGATGCTCTGAGTTCAAAAATGAAATCCATTTTCTAAAAATAATTTTCTAAATATTTTTAATTAATTTTTTAATTAAAAAACACTATTCACCCGAAAAAACTAATACTTGAATAATAATTAATGAAACCGTTATTTAACCATTTTATTGAATCACATTACTTAATCAAGGTGCCTAGATTATTTTAAAACTTTCTTTAAGTGAGATTACTAATCCATTTGGCCACATTACAAATCCTAAGCGTAAAATCACTATTCACAATTTACTATTCATCAAAAATCAAGTTGATCTTATTAGACTCTAAATTTCGTACTGGACATAATTGTAGAAGACCATTTTTTGAAAATCATTACACATTTTTAATTATTTAAGGTTTACACAACCATTTTTAAAATAACCTTTTTATAAAATTCATCAAAAATATGCATACTATATTTATTCGGTCATTTCAAAATTCATAAACTTCATCATAAGAAGAAATCCCAATTTTTATTTAAAACAAGGATTACACAAGGTAGTTACGGTCTCGTTACATAGCCCCTTATAATACCAGCATAGGACCTAAGAGTAAGGTGTGCTAGGGTGATAGAAGCTTGGGGCGGCTCAGTCAACATTGCCCGAGTAGTAATTTCTATCAGTTTGAACTTCTCACGAAGGAGATTTCGTTCTAGCTTCACATGATGAAGCTCGGCTTGGATTTGATCCAGAGCAAGGCCCAATGGTGCTACCTCTTTCCCAAGCTCTGTTAGATGGGCTTCGATCGGTCCAAGACTACTAGGTGAGGCCATCGAATCTTCTTTCTATAATAATTAACCAAGATTACTTATATTTAGAGACAATAATCAAAACATTTTGTTCACAGCGGTCATGTTGACCGATGGTTATATAATAATCAAAACCCACTGATCTCATTTTAATTATAATCATGTTTATCAAATAAAACATTTTTGTTGAGTATAACAATAACACATAAAATTAGGAAACAAAATTTATTTAAAAAATTTCGGGTCGTTACATATATGGGGTATCAATTATAGGGTGCCTACGAATAAGATAAATTGTAATTATGGTTCCTATGATTATGAAAAAATTAATGTTAATGGGCCATTCCATGATTGAATAAAATGTGGCAGACATAAGTGTTGATGTTATAGGACGCATTGGAATTTGGTGTGCAAATAAACTTGTTTTAGAAGGGTATGTGAGATATGTTAACATAGCTATCATGAATGGGTATTTTATTAAAGGAGTTCCCCTTGAGAGCCACGGTGGATGGGTTTTTAAAATTTTCATTTTTCATGAATGTTAAGGGATTCATGAAGGGAAGAGATCTTACGAATGTAATGCTTTTGCAGAACATGGTGACCATGCCTCAGTGTGAAGTCTTAGTTCCCATGGGGTTGGGTACATGAATGATAATTATCATTTGAATCCTCAAGAGACACATTGGTCTTTAATCTTACATTAAGTTCAGGGGCCTTCATGAAAGGAATATCCACCATGGGTTGAGGTTCCAAAACACATGGGAGGTGGTTTTGTTAATGTTTGATAACTTGGTAAATCCATATCTTCTTCAGTTTGTGAAGTTCCGAATTCCATGTATTTAGAACTTTGGATGGAATTATAAAGGTCACATCCCTCTAATTTTCATACATGGGGAGGTATTTATATCCCAAAAACAGTTGAGGGAATATACATTGTAAAATATATATCTCTAAATAAAAGAATATGTCCTTCATGAAATCATGGGACCTTCACAAATATTAGTTATGATACGTATTGGATATAACCTCCACCTTCATGTGGCCTGGGGGCCTTCATGAATCAGTGTTACACTATGCAGAAGTTGATGCCTTCACCTCTGCATGGCCTGGGGACCTCAAAAAATTAGAATTATGTTGTGTGGAATTTTGTACCTCGACCTCTACAAATCTGCTCTACCTTCATGAAAGAAGGCTCATTTCCAATGGTTTCAACCTTCCCAAATAATGTCACTTAGGTGATTTTGGAGCTATTTTAGAATAGATTTTCTTCAAACTCCTATAACCTTCCCTGACTTCTCCCATGACATGTGTATATTGGGGTCACAAAAAACTTCTTCAACTATATTGATATAACTAAAAATCAATATAAATTCTATTTCAACATGAATAAATTGATCTTGAACCTCCTTCGATGTTCAATTTTGTTAGGTGGCTCATAATCTTCTCATATCCTATTATCTATTGTGAGCACATGTCCTCTTGTCTATCTCAATTCACAATGCCTTGTGGGTTCCACATCATAAATTGGATTCAATGGGCCCATGATCTATAGGTTATGGAACCTTTATCGACCCCTAAGATTGAGACTCGCAAGATATTGTGGAATTATCATCCAACCACATATTATTCATACCCTTAGGTGAAAGTTTCAATAGATGGCGCATCTTCTTCGACAAACTCATTGCACATCTGGACAGAGAGAAAATAATATTTAGTTCATCTCTTTCCATGTAGCTCATATATATATATATATATATATATTCCTCATATAGTGATCTTTAATGGTTTCTCGGGCTTGTATTTCATCATCTAGTGGGACAACATGGTTTTGTCCTAATTTCATTCATATAACATCATTAATGAGCATGGGACTCATCCAACCTTAGATACAATAATATATTTTTTATTCAATAAATGGATAAATATATTATACTATTTTTACATCATATTTATATCCTCGATGGGTTTTTGGTCATATTGTTTTCCGTAGGTTCTGGTGTGGTATGATTTTAAATTTTTATCAACGTCATTTTCTTCCAACTAATAGAAAATAAGGACAATTGTGGAGGAAGCATATTTTATATAGGGTAGTTCTAGAAATTTTAGATTTAGTGGAATCACTGTTATACCATTTATACTATAAAAAATTGATGTACTACTAGGATAGTCATAGATAGGGGAGTCGTAGTAGACCTTCTCATAGAATCAACTTTTTTAATTGAAGTTCATTAAGATGAATATCACAGAAGTTATTTAAAATATTTTAATGATGGTTAATATAAACATATAATAGTGTATCCAATTAATTATTTATTTAATTTTAATAAAAAAAATTAATAAACAACCTCCAAAATAAATTATAATTCACTTTGTAGATAATAAATTTTAAACCAATATTTAAAAATTTTATTTAATTTTCAATTTATTAAAAAACAATTTCACAAATTATAGAATGAAAATTCACTATTATCACAATAAAAAATTCAAATTCAATTCATATTCTATTTTAAACATTTCACTGTATGAATTGTCATTAAATTCAAAAATAAATATTACAGATTAAAAAAATTAATCCATTATAGAATATTAGATCCATATTTAAATAGAATAATATAATCATTCAATTAAAAATAAAAGCTTTTCTATCACCATTAACATTAAAAATGAATAAGTAACAAATTTAAATCATGATTTCTACAAAATTAAAATTTTATAAAATATTGAAAAAAATGAATTAATTACATGATATTTTAATTATGTTAGTGGTCCTTTTCATTGAGATTAGGAAAAAAATAACATTTTCAGCTCACATAAATCCCCCATAATTGAACTATTTTACTCCCAGGAAACATAATGATATAATATAATTTTCTAAATCGAGAAATAAAAGGATTTATCTTCACAATATCTAAATATAAAATCCATAATTGGAATGAAAGAGATATTCATATAGTATTTTAATAATTATACATCATATGTGAATCCTTCCACTATCACAATTAAATTTAAGAGAGTGTTCCAGGTATAGGAGTGAATCAATTTAGATTTATGTGGAAACATAGATTCAACAACAAGAACATTCATTTAACCCTATCTCCTATGTTTATTAAACTGAATTTCAATTTTACAATACAATGACAAAACTAAAATATATTTTTAATAACTAATCATTCCCTTTATTCACTTGGTCTCAATATTCACCTCTCATGAAACAATTCTTTTTTATCTTTTATGCACATTATTTTTATGTATTTATATTTTTTATGGATTTTTCCATGCCATGTATGTGTGAGGAAATATAAAAATGAACTTTTTGAATATGTACAAAGGGATTTAACTCACACACATAGTTCCTAATGTCTCAGAGATTCAACATATGATACTAGTAGCTCATTTTATTAAAAATTCCAAGGACTTATACCCATTTATTTTGAGTTGGATCCCTATGGTATTATCTTTCCTAGAGTCCACCATAATTATAGTATATTTTTAAATTATAGTGATGTCACGATTTAATTATGATTCCATAAAAATATATTCACTTACACTCCCTTACATTATTGTATGAATGAATTTTTTTAAAATAGTGACATATCCACTCGACATTTATTGTACAACTATACGTTCAGAACATAATGAATCCTCAAAAACTATCATGGTATTAAAACTACTATGGAAGCACTTTTTATTTAAATTTTCCTATATTAAGAAAAAAATAATTTTATCCAAAATAATTCAAAAGTAAGAAGTTATGTAAATTCTACAGATCCAAATTTTCCTTTGTTTTTTATTAAAAATAGACGAATTTAAAACATAATAATTGTATTTACATGTAAAAATAATTTTCCCATTTCCCGCAAAATTAGTCTAGAAATATATATAATTGAATTCCATCATACATTTTATTACGAAAAATTATTCAAAATAATCTGTGTAGATTGACCAATTTGAAGAAAGAGACAACATGATAGTGATCCAATTAACAATAGTACAGAAGAGGCTAGAATAATATAAGAGTTATTTAATGAAATTATCATGAAACATATTCATTTTTTGTATATTCACCTTGAATGATTATTTTAACATTCTTCTTTACAATAAAAAATTATAAATGGAAATGTATTAGTTATTGATCATGGAAAAATCCACATGGAATAATGAATTCCATGGAAGAGCTTCATCCTTGAATAATATAACAAAAACCTTGTCCCTATCATGGAATTAAATTTTCTTGATCATTTTATCATGATATGATTTGGATTTATCCTTATACAACATTGAGTTCTCATAGGATTCTCTTCTCATCTCCTCAAGGTCCACCATCTGTAGCTACCTATTCTCTCTAAAAATTCCAAACTCCATGTTCATTCTTTTGACAGCCCGATAAGAATTTGGATGCAGTGAAACATGCATGTGAAAATGTTTACAATAAACAATTAAAGAGGGTGACATTCATAAGAGGGGTTTATAGGATATTCTATCTACCAATTATGAATCCTAAAATTTCTTACTCCAGAAATTTAGGTTCGGATCCCCTATTTTCACAAAAAATATTTTCACTTCTCCATTGGATACCTCAAAAAATCCATTAACTTTTGGGTGGTTTATAGTGAATGTTTTTTGTGTAATCCATATTTTTTCATGAGGTCTTCCAAGTTATAATTGTAGAAGTGGGTTCCATCATCACATATTATTAATCTAGGAACAACAAACCTATAAAAATTTGATTTTCAAAACTCAATCACTTTTTTTCAATCTTCATTTCATCTAGTTTTTTCTTCAATCCACTACGAAATATACTCCAATTAAAAAAATAGGAAAATCCAAATGAAAATAGAAATGGGCCCATGCAACATATTCAAAAACCGTAAATATCACATTCAAAATCAATTTTAATGGAATATATTGTCTTTTAGAAAATCAACTTATAATCTAGAAGTTGGGAATTTTTTAAAAAATCATGCGAATCATTGAAAATTGATGCCCAAAAAAATCCATCATCCAAAACCATTTTAGTAGTTTTTATGAAAAAATGGAATCCACTTGGCTTTTTGTGTTTAAAGAAATCTATAATATTATTTCATCTACCAGGATTCACAACCTAATGAATTTTTAATTACATATTTTCAATAAATTACAATCCTATTAAATATAATATTTTTATTCATACTTTAATTTATAAATTTTATATTTCGATAAGAAGATGGTTTTCGTTCCTATGATTACAATATTCACTATTTCAAAAAATCAGGGCACATGGGTGAGGTTATACAGTTTATCACTAGGAAATTAATCATCTAGATTTTTTCAATTATTGGTTCTATATCTAAAATGTAATTCAGGAAGCTCATTTGGTATTTATTAATATTTTAATAGCCCTTATTGACCTTGATTTTTAGGATAATATCATATAGCAATAGAATCCATCTTACAAGTTCTTGATTTTCATCATATTTCCCAATTAAATATCTCAATGATTCGTGATCAGAAAAAGTAGTTACATTACTCTCTAAAATATAATAGTGAAATATTTCTAAATATAATAAAATAGAGAAAAACTAATTCAATGTTGTTGTGTAGTTAATATGGGATGTATTTAGGGTCTATAAAGTGTATGTTAACACTTGTGGGAGTCTATAATGCTTTTTTGAAATCATGGACACTATAGTTTCATTGGAAGAAACACACATAATCTCAAATGAGTTACTCCAGTTTTATAGAGATATTTATTCAAAAAAGATAAAGTTATGATTAGTATCCCTTTCCATGGAATTTAGGAAAACAATTTTTGAACGCATGAAAAATATAGTTGTAGTGGGACTCATGTTTTCTCTAGAGAGGAATGAATTAGGGATGTGTTTCTCTATTTTTTGTGAGGGTTCAATTAGTGAAAATTGTGCTGTAATTCCATTGGATTTATTAATTCAATTTAGAAATTTTCCTAACATTATGTATCCCATTATAATCCCTATTGACCAATTATTTTAATTTTTTAACCTCATGTTTTCTCCCTAATAAAGTGAAATCTAACTCAATTACCATCACTTGGAATTTTCATTTTAACTAGAGGGAGAAAATGATCATTAAAATATCTATTCTCCAATAACCAAGTAATCATAAATCTCCAATTACCATTAATTCAACACACTAATCCTGATAACAAGTAATGGAGATGGCATATGTTTTTTGTATGTGTTAACCAATAAATATGAGAAGATGAACTGAAAGTGAAAAAAATAATAAATATCCTAATTCAATACACATAAAATGGATCCATAGGTATAATAAAAAATAAAGAATAGTTAAAATGTATGATTAATTAATAGGTTTATACGTAGAATCATCTTTGATCAATCCATAAAAGAATAATGTTCCCTCCCACGAGTTATTAAAAAAATAAGAAAAAAATAAGCAATAGTGAGTGATTATAGAAAAGATACTTTGAGAGAGATACATAGCCAGTGTGGCTCCCCAACACAACTAATATTGTGATATTAAAATAACATCACAAAAATATCATTTCCAAACTTGAAAATTATATATATGAACATCAAAGGTGTTATCAACTTATTTAGGTGACTCTGGGAAAGTTCCCTAATTTTTAGTTAATAAGAACGTCTTCTTCTTCATTGGGTGATTGAAGCATGTATATAATCGAGTGATTTAGTTAGAGAGTTTCTTTTTCATTTCTCTTATATTAGTAGTTATTTCTTCTATGATTGAGTTATCTGATGCCTTTGAGAAAAATTTGGGAAAAAATTCAATTCTATGAAGATCCAGTGGAAAATAATGAACTAATTTTTGTTCCCATATGAAGAGTGTGATTCTCATTTTGGGAACATGCTACGTTATGTGTAACATGGATAGTGGGAGGGATTTAAGTGGAGCATGTGTGCACTTGGGATAAAAAAAATGGCTTGGAGTGTAATTGAATCTTAGCATCAAGGTTTAAAAATGGGATTGATATAGGTTTTGGATAGTTTTTATACATTGGAACAATACATTTTGTGATTACATATACTTGGGGTGTTATAATAATTTGAGTAACATTGGTGGGTATCGGGTTCTTCAGAATAAAGTAGGTTTTCAGAGTGTTATGAGATACATAGGGTGGATAATATTTAAGGTGTAGGAAAGTGGATGATGTATATGGTTTTGGGATAAGTGGTGAATGGTGGGTTTTGATAGTTGAAGAAAGTATTGAGCAAATTATATATAGATAATGACATACTAATTCAACAAAAACCTCAAGGGAGGGATGCGATTTCCAATCCACACAAAAAATGCACATGGAATGAGGCATGGAATTTGGGGGTTTCTAAGCTTGGATCAGTAATCCAACTTGTAGATGTAGATGTTATGAATTAACAATAGATTGGGGGATCATTAAAATCCTCACACAATGGAGTGAAACATATCGTAATCACTATATTAAAATCTTGAAAGAAATATAAGTTCCATTGGGGAGGATATTTATAGCCACGAGGTTATATAATAGTCCAAGGTATAATACCCTAATATATTTATGGCTAAACATATTTTTCATTTGAATTCAAAAAGGAAAATTCTGATGAAGAATTTAAATAAAACCACATATATTGACTTTAAGTAATCTCATACCTATAAAAGAATAGATCCTGACTTGTATTCAATATCCCACCATACTGGTCATTCATGTCCATATGGATGAATTTGAGGATTCTATAATGTGTATGGGGTCCTAAATTTGATAAAAAAAATTTCTTGGGCTTCGTTAATCTCTATTTGGATTAAATACGAGTGATAATAAGACCATTTTCAACTTTCATTCATACACCTTGGGTTTGGGCCTTTTAATGTACCGAGATGGGATCTCGTTGCCTTTTATAGTCCCTTTAATATTCCTCGTATCCCTGAGACTTGAAAATCCAACTCGGCACATTCCATAATGTTATTTCCATTCACCAGTTTCATATCATCCTCTAAATATTGAAATAGAGGAATCCATGACTCCTTATCCAATACATATAATTCGGAGGAAGGATTAGAAACAATGAATATAAAAATAGCATTACACTCACATTGAAATGAGATGCTGTAATCAAAAATACAAAGCCCTACATATGGTCTATTTCTATTTATCTTGAGAGTTGACTTCCATTTCATTAGGAACGTCCCCATATTCTTTGATTTCTCATGGTCTTTCATAACATTTCATTTTCTCACATATTTCAACTCCTCTAAAAATAAAATTAAACATGATCAATTGGGGAAAGGAGGATAAATCCAAAAGCACTTATTGATGGATACAATTGAATTTTAGAGTAATATACACTTTGGTAAGTAAACTAAAAATGTGATAGACACTCCTTCCAATCATTTAGACTCATTATGTTTTTAATGGATCTTTGAAAATCAATATATATCTCTAATAGAAATAAAAAAAGGTTGCACCTCCCAAATAATGACTCCATCGTAGACCACTGAAAAATATTATACAATAGTTGACAATGAATACATTAAGCCATTACTGTTAAACATCACCTATTTTTAGATAAATACTAATTTATTTTGAGAATTAAAGTCATCCTTAATCTAACTATATTTTTCAACATCACACTTTTATCCTCTAGTAGTTTTTTTCCTCATGATCTTTTATTTTCCTAAATTTTTGTTCTCGAATTTTCTCTTCTTCTCACATTCTCTCGCTATTTATTTCTCTCATTTTTTCATAATAACTCATTTTTTCCATCTCTATATAAATGTGATCATCCAAGACGTGTTATTGGGAAATTGGAATGAGGTTTATAGGTTCCCCTCAGAGTGGAAAAGAATGATTCTTTAGAAAACCTTCATGTGTAACATACCAATAATATTTCCATGGTCATCCAGGTAGAAAGTGATAGGACTTCAACTGTAAAACATCACATAAAACATATTATTTTTACTTAAAAATGGTTAATAATTCCATCACCTATTTGTTATCCTCTTGCCCTTCATAATCTTTCAACCATAGAATCCAACTTGGATATAGATGCATCAATGTTTTATGTACCATCTTCTCCACCAACATAGTTCTTTCCACATCGATACAACATCCCCCATTAATTATGACACTAAATACCTTAATATTTATTTAAAAAAATTAAAAAAAGGTTATCCCTTTTATCACTCTTATTTAACATCATTTGAGCACTGAAAACCCACCATGTTTTGAGAATCTCTCTATTGTATTAAAATTATAAATTATTAATTTTCAGAGAAACCACAACCTATTCCTCTGATTTCTCTCCATTTTTCTCCCACTCACCATACGTTGTTATGTTCATGGTGTTTCGGTTTGGTAATTCACTATCAATGTGAACTCATAAATAACATTTTAAAAATAATGTACCCAGATTTCTCATTTAGTTAAACTTATAATAATGTTCTTTAGGTGGAATAATTTCCTTTCCACTTTTCTAATCCACCACCACTTTTGGATTTGATGATTCTCCAATCTCCTGCCTCATATACTTGATGAAGTTAATTGGGGGTGGGTTTCCTAATTTTTATCCATCATTTTTTGTCATGGTCTTAGTGACTTGGTGGATCATATCATATATGTCCACATGGTCGTACATCTCCACTTGATCAAAAATATCTCGATTCAACATTTATAAAAACCATGTCATTATTGTATTCGGACCCCCCTCACTTTTCTATTGAATCAAGGTAATTTGTATCTTCTTTTATCTCTTAATCCATTGGGTAATGAATTGATGTTTTTGTGGAGATATTTATGTAATGTGGGGTGAAAACCAATTCCACATGAATAACATAATGTCCCCCAAGAATGGAAATGACACCCTCCATAATAGGATCTATCCTTTTGAACATTATTCCATAATTTTAATTGATAATCAATGAATTTAAGCCTACAATCCATGTAATATTTGAGCCTATGGGTCTTGTAAGGGTTCCCCCTCTTCCCTTGAAAGGGGGTGGGGGTAATCAAAAATCAATAAAAATGAAGGCCTTCAGGCCATTCAGGCAACGATTTCATGTTCTTCCATTTTCTCCACAAAATTTTTATGAAATTGTAGACATTCTTGTTCCTCATCTCCCGTTACACGTATGTTTATGGACCACATTTTCATTGAAAAGAAGGAACATTAATGATAATATCTCCAAGTATGTCATACTCATTTGGTCTACATTGTCCTCCTCTATGATTTTGGAACCACCTACACATTTTCAAGAAATCCTAAAAATTAGAATCAATGTTATTTGTCTCACCCTCTGTGATGTGGGGTACCGTGGAGACGGATAATGTCATGGGTTGTTAGGGATAATCCTCAGGCATGGATGACTCTCTAGGTTATCAATCCTCCCATATAGACCCTCCAAAATAATATCAATAATATTCTCAAAATGGCTTGAAAAATCTTCATTTGGAGTGGCGTAACATCTGGTGTTGGAGATCTAATTCAAATTCCTTCATCACTAGTAGGGGAAATTTCCATCCATGATCTTATTCCATGATATGTTATAGAAAAAAAAACAGGCACGGGGATAACTACACACAATGATGCAGACACACACTAACACATGAAAATATATACACAACCCCCCTTAATTAGTAAATACTCTCACACACAATATGTAAGCAGTCACACACACATGGATACACACTCACACATGTAGGATGTAAACACTTACACACACAAGGATACAAAACCACACATGAAATATATACACACTCACTCACAAAATGATACACAAACACATTTAATATATACACACTCACACACAAAAGATATACACTCAGAAGTTTTTCTTGTTATTTCTCTCTACACATAACACCGAATTCAAATATCAAGCTCTTTTGAAATCCAATAACTTATTTGTTGGGATCAGGTATAACAAATATTTTGTAAATAAATACAATTTTGGGGGGATGATATAACACAAAATATTTTAGTGGTAATGTGTTATAAAATAGTAAATGGTTATATATTTTTAATGGGTGAAAATGACGGTAGAAAATTAGTAAAAGATGAAAAATTAGTACAAAGGTGGTATGATGGTTTATACTAACTATGGAAGATTAAAAAATTAATATCAATAAGAACCAGATATAATATAATCATAAATTCAAATTATAGAGAAATTGATTTAAGGTAATGGAATGGTTTCAAAATTTTATGATCAATGACGTGGATAAGTAGTGGTAAATCTCTATTTTTTGTCAAATATCCACAAAAAGATTTTTGGTTTGTGTTTTCAATCACAAGATGATGAATAGTGTAATATTATTTCTAAAATATCTCAATGAAAATATTTTCTTAATTTTTAATATCATATAATAATGACGTCATATCTTTTTTTAAAAGAAATGATGAATACATTACATGTCCCACATATGGCATTAACGAACCAAATCACTTTGAGGGGGCGGTAGTCCGCACTTCCTAAAATGAAGATATCACGTTTACCAATAATAGAAACCATAATTTTATGAAATAAATGAAAAATACAGAAGATTAAGGTAAAAATAGACATATTATATATCATATATAAATATTGTGACATCTTAATGGCCTCCTTTGAATGTGTTAAAATAATAATGAACAATCATAGTTTCGTGAGGCAGTAATTCGCCATCCACAGAAACAGTATGTTCTTTAACCATTAGAAGGAGGTGTGTGTATGTGTAGCTCGATTATTTCTTATACCAACATACTAGTATATTGAAGATTCTGGTGTTGTTACAAAATAAATTAATAAAATGATTTTATGGGGTTTGGAGAAGCATAAAAAACAAAATAACACATGTGAAGACATTACCTTTAAATCGGGTAACTCTTCTTCATTTGAACCAAAAGGGATTCTTGAAAAGATTTATTCCTAAGTTTTGGAATCTAAGATGAATATATGGATATAGGGATATTATTTTAGTAGAGTATGGATGACCCAAAGGGCTTGAGAAGTGTGAGAGATGGGTAGGAAGTGGGGTCTTTTTATAATGGAGAGGAGGGGTTGTTTTGGAAATCTTGAAACTATTATTTTATTATAAAATGAAATTATGTTTTTGAAGCTCCAAAAATAATTTAAGTCGAATATATTGTGGTCCATGTTCCAAATAAAATCATCCAATAAGAATTTGAGAAGTGTTGGATATTTTATTAAACATTATCTTCTTATTTATTTAAATCATTCATTAATGATGTAAACACTGCATCAGCATTGTGTCAAAAATAATTTTTTTTTGATGACTAAAAATTATAAAAAAATATCCATGATGTAGGAAATCATTTTATCTATCCAATGAATATTTATAGTCAAAAATATAACTTATATAACCCCATATAATATTTGTTTTAATAAAAAAATACATGTTTGTGACATTTTTATTTTTACTTTAAATAAAAGGTATTAATGTCATTATCTTACCCAAGTGGCTCCATGGGGTCCCACAAATTGACCCATGGATTTTATTTGTCAGACATGACCTATAAAATATGTTTAGGACATGTGTCATGATATTTTTATATTTTTATAATATCATTTTTTTCTAAAATTAAACTAATTACCTCTGATCGTGGTTAACAAAACTCAAAAGTTACTAATCACCAAAAAAATATTTTAATAACTATGAACCATATTTTACTTAATAATGATAACCATTTATGTTGGATTATTTAAATTCAATACACATAAGTGGTAGAATTTCATTTAAATGAAAAATAAGTTTGTTTAACTACTACTTAGTGGTTTCACTATTCATCAAAAATTAAAGTTCTCAGAAAAATACCAAAAATTCACCCTAAGATATATTTGATATAATAAATTCAAAAATAATTTCTATTTTAAAAAATTCAAATCATATATTTTGCATTAATTAATTTTATAATTAATTCCTGTTGTCAAAACAAATAGCACGTTTTTAAGAAACAATATTTATCAAAAGACTAACACTTGTTTATGTCCAATTCCAAAGTGAAATTAATTTCAATTACAACCATTGGATTAAATAGTAAAAATATTTTCTAATTGAACATTAAAATTAATTAAAAAGATAATATATCCTTATAAATAAATTATATTAAAAGAGGATTTGAATTAAAAGACAATATTTTTCACTATTCATTAAAAAATGAACAATATCAGAAAAATACCAAAACATTACACAAAGTAAATTTTGATGTCCCTATTCTAAAGAAGAATATTATTTGGTATAATAGATGTATATGAGTGACCAAAAATATATTTAAAGAGGGTTCACCAGCGAACATAGTAACCCCATTAAAGTAAAATTAATACTTAATTCAAAAAAAATATTAATAAATATTAAAATGTCTTATTTTTTATTTACCTGGGATGTTAAATCCTTCCCCCATTTTGGGAATTTCTTCCTAGAAATTTATTCACTTACATAAATGGGGGTATTTATCCCTCATATCATTTTCAGATTCCCTTTTTGCCTCTTCAATCATGTTGTTTTTCCACAAATCCTTTACTTGATGAATCACCTTATTCTGCAATACCTGCTCCATGTGGTCAAGAATCTGGACCGGTTGTTCCTCATAAGATAGATTCTATTCCATCTGAACTACCTATGGAATAAAATCATGAAATATATCTAGAATGCACTTCCTTTACATTGAATCATGAAAGACATTGTGTACCTGAGATAAACTCGGAGGTAAAGACACTCGGTATGCAACTGATCCAACTCTCTCCAGAATTTCATATTGTCCAATGAACCTTGGACTTAGCTTTAATTTCTTACCAAATCTCATCACACTTTTCCATGGTGAAACTTTGATAAAAACATGACCACCTACCTCAAAAGAGATATCCATCCTCCTATTGTCTGCATAACTCTTCTTCCCACTCTGAGCTGTTCTCAGGTGTCTCTGTATCAGATGAACATTTCCTACCAACTCATCTACCAATTCTGGTCCCATAAACATCCTTTCACCTACATCATTCCAAAAAGCTTTAGTTCTACACCACTTCCTTTATAATTCCTCAAACGGTGGCATTTGTATACTGGAATGAAAACTGTTATTATAAGAAAACTCAAACAATTAAATAAGTTGGTCCTAACATCCCTGATAATTCATCAAATAGGCACATAACATATCCTCCAAAGACTAAATCATTCAATCTGACTACCCATCAGATTGAGGATGAAAATATGTACTAAAATTTAATTCAGTACCCAATGACTTATGAAGGCCTTTCCAAAAGATATAAGTAAACCTGGGATCACGATCAGATGCAATGGAGAGAGGAACTCCATTTAACCTGAATATCTCTTTAAGATACAAACTGGAAAGTTGATCTAGGGAAAAATTATCATTTATAGCAATGAAATGAGCTGATTTAGTCAAGCAATCAACAATAACCCCGGTTTCATTATTACCTCATGGTGTCATCAGAAATCCCACACCGATGTCCATGGATATATTCTCCCATTTCCACTCTGGCACTAGTAAAGGCTGAACCAACCCTTTTGGTAATTTCCTCTCTTCTTTAACCTGTTGATAAGTGAAAACACTTCATGGAAAAATCAGCAATATCTCTTTTCATTCCATCCGACCAGTAATACTCCCGAAGATCTCTGTACATCGTAGTACTGCCTCGATGAACTGAAAAGAGAGAACTATGAGCTTCACATAACAACTCTATTTTCAACTATGAATCAAAAGGAACACACAATATCTTCCCAAGTATCAAAATACAATAATTATCAATGATGAATTCATGAAACATACCCTTCTGAACCATCTCTAACTTTTTCTGCAATTCATTGTCTTGCTTCTGTGATTTCTTAATTCTATCAAATAGGGATGATTTCACTGATACCTAAAACAAAAACGGATGAAAATCCTACACCAATAACTTCTATGCCAATGTTCATCAAATCCTTAACAAAAGGATCTCGTTCCAAACGTACATGGTTAATGAAGCATTACATTTTTGACTCAATGCATCAACCCCTTTATTTTATTTTCCAAGATGGTAATGAATTGTATAATCATAATCCTTGATTAATTCTAGTCATATCCTCTATATCATGTTCAATTCTTTCAGTGTGAATATATACATTAAAATTTTGTGATCGGTATATATTTCACACCTGACTCCATAAAAATGATGCCCCCAAATTTTTAAATTGAAACCCACATCAGCTAATTCCAAATCATGTGTAGGGTAATTTACCTCATTAGTTTTAAAATGATGTGAAGTATAAGAAATGAACTTATAATTATGCATTAGGACACAACCAAGTCCTTTCAATGAAGCATCACTGAAGATAACAAACCCACCATTCTTAGAAGTTATTTCCAAAACTGGACCATTCACCAATCTTCTTTTCAATTCACGAAAACAATCATCAAATTCTTTTTTCCACATAAACCAAACACCCTTTAGAGTTATCTTAGTCATTGGACTAGATAACCGGGAAATTAATTTAACAAACCTTCGGTAATTGCCTGCCAAACTAAGAAAACTATGAATCTTGGTAACATTTGTGGGTCTTGGCCATTCTTTAACAACATTTTTTTTTCAGTATCAACAGTTATTCCATCTTTAGAATCAATGTGACCAAGGAAAGAAATTTGTGGAAACCAAAACACACACTTTATGAATTTCCCATACAATTTATCATCTTTTAATGTTTTCAAAATAACCCTTAAATGACTTTCATGCTCCTCTTTACTTTTTGAAAACACCAAAATATCATCAATAAAAACAACCTCAAAAATATCCAAGAACACATGGAAAATTTTATTCATAAGGTCCATGAATACAATAGGTTCATTTGTATCCCAAAAGGCATAACTTCATATTTATAATGGCCATATCTTGTACGAAACACAGTCTTCGTAACATCTGATTCCTTTACCTTCAACTGATGGTACACTGATCTCATGTCAATCTTTAAAAATTATTGAGCATTCTATAGATGATCAAACAAATGATTGATATGAGGAAAAGGATATTTGTTCTTAACAGTGATGTTATTCAAGGCTCTATAATCAATGAAAAGTCTCATTGAACCATCTTTCTTTTTAACAAATAAGATAGGAGCCCCCCATGGTGATTTTCTAGCTCTAATGAAACCTTTCTCAAATAAATCTTGCAATTGAACCTTCAACACTAAAGGATAAATTTGAGCCATTCGATAAGGGGGTTTTGAAATAATCATACCATCAGGAACGAAGTAAATTCTATATTCATCTTCCCAATATGGTATTATTCCAGGAAACTCATTAGGAAAAACATCAGGATACTAATTTACCACTGGAACATCATTAAACTGAACAGTTCCTTTTTTTCAACAATATGTTAAAGGTAACATTCATTTACATGTTTTACAAGTTTCTCTGCCTCTTGATATGCTATCAATAGTAAGTGTTCATTCTTGTACTCAAACTGAATGTCTTTCTGAAAAGAAACTTCTTTAGCTCTACAATCAATATTAGCATGGTAAACAGAGAGCCAATTCATTCCCAGGATAACATCAAACTCTACTTGAGGTAAAACGATAATGTTTTCAAGTAGGATCTTTCCACAGATAAGGATAGGAAGATTCTTATAAATTCTTTTTGCCTCAACATTTCCCCCAGGTGTTTTTACCAAAAGTTCAGGAGTCATTTCTTGAGATGGAATTACCAATTTACTAGAATATTTTTCAGAGATGAAAGAATGTGTAGACCCCGAATTAAACAACACATTTGCATAATCTGAAAAAATAATCAAAGTACCTGATACAAATTCATTTGATGGCCCAACATCTGCTGATGTAGTGGCAAAGGATCTCACCATACCTTTTTTCTTGTAGTCTGACCACTTCCCATCACTCAAGATCTTTGTGGGACACTCGTTTTCATAATGACCCATCTCATTGCACTTGAAACATTTCACTAACTGTAAATCAAATTTGGTCTTACCATCACCCTGATATTTTCCAGTGTAATCACGATCCTTATTTCCTATCTTACCACATCAGTAACACTTTCCAGAATTCAAAAGGCATTCCCCATCATACTTTTCACCACATATATCACAAACTGAAAACATAGTTTTCTTACTATCAGACAATTTTGAAAGATTCTTCCCATTCTCCTACCACCTCGGTCTCTTCTTCTGTAGGTTTTTATAGGACACATGATAATAGGAAAACTCCATTTCCACCTTCTAAGCACATTTAAAAATATTTTCATAACTTTCGAACTCACAAGAAGCTAATGACCTTCAATATTTTGGCTTTAATCCTGAGTAAAAACGATTGATTTTACTATCAATGTCTCCGATAAAATTTGGAGCATACCTTACTAATCAAGTGAACCTTTGTTCATAAGTAGCCACTGAGTCATCCTCTTGCCTCAATTCCAAGAATTGTTTTTCCATCCTAAGTCAAATAGTCTTAGGAAAATATTTCTCAAGAAGTATACCTTTGAATTCATCCAAGTCAAGAGCATCAATCTCATCAGCATCCATGATATTTTTTACCATATACTAACACTAATCAGCTTCACCATCTAAATGGTAAACAACAATACCAACCTTTTGATTGTTTGAACACCCCATGACATCAAAAATATTCTCCCATGTTTTAATCCACACTTTCGCTAGCAAAATGTCAGATGATCCTCTAAATGATGGGGTATATTGCCTCAAGAAAGTTTCCACCACTAACATGTTCCTCTGCGGTTGATCTGGCTAATCTCGTGCATGGATACCACCACCATTTATTGCTTGAGTCAACTGCACCATTACTACAACAAACTGTTCAGTTCAATTTCCGACCATCTCAGGATGCTGATTTGGAAGGTCATTTCCTTATGTATTCCTTCCTAGCACTGCTTCCCTATTTCCTCTGTGGAAAACCATTCTGAACAAACATGTCTTAGATAAATCAATATAGTAATCTTTAAATGCTATACCAATTGAATTTGACTATAAAACAATATTTTTAGATTATAATTTAATACAATTATAACTCCTAAAGTTATCTAAACTGACCTCTGATACCAACTAAAGGCCCCAACCTTAAACATTACTTAATCTTGAGTTATTTCAAGAATACCCATTGAGGATCTTTTCAGGTATAGAGTTTTAGAGAATTAGATCATAAAACATGCATTACATTCCACTTGTAACAATGTGGTTACATAAAAAACAATATTCACTCTTCTACTTAAAGGAAACATATTTAAAATAAATCATGGATTATTTCTTGACACTTCCTTGACACTATCATCACATCATGTACTTTTCCCTTGACCTGGGAAAAACATTTCAAAAAATGGGGATGAGCAAAAAAATCTCAGTAAAGGATATAAAAATACGGAAAGAAAACCTTATTCCATGTTTATATAAGAATCAATGAAAAAATACATCACTCATAAAACAGAATAAATTTTACATACCTCATGAAATAATATGATTTATAAATAACTCATAGAAATTATAAGACATAAAGGTAAATTGAGGAATTCATAACATTCTTACATAGGGTGTAATCGTCATGGTTACGTTTGGAATTCCCATCACAGTATATTCCCTAAATTTCATCGTAGAAAACTTAGAGTTTAACCCCTTCACGTTTCCCAATGCATTGGGGAGCTATATCAGGCTCACCAACCCCTTAGTTTATCACAGAACCACCTGTCTTCATAAACAATGCCCAATAACCTTAACATAATCATACCACATAAAACATGAATAAAGGAAAAATTGCATTTCCACATTTCAATCACAAGATATCAATACAACACATTGATATAAAAACACTATAAAACCATTTTCATTACCAAAATAAAATAAAATTAAAACATGGTATTTATTTTTCATTAAAAAATGTTATGTCATGTAGAGGAAGTCGAAACTCAAATAATGGTCACGGCGGTGGAGAGGTCGTTGTAGTCGAATACGTAAGACAAAAACATTTCTTTTGTCATTTAATAAAAGCTTCGTATAAAAAGACTCCTTTTGAATAAAATTAAAAGTAAATGTGGTTTATACACCGTATAAAAGAATGTTGTGTATAAAACAAAATATGCCTCAACGGATGGAGATTGAGACGATGTCCCTTACCACGTGTCTTACTTGAGTCGATCGTTCTTTAATCTCCTAAAAAATAAACTTAAGTTAAATTATACTAGCTTCAAAACATTTTTAAGATCATTATTACTTTTATAAAACTTATTACCATGTTATGAACACTATGTAATTATTTAAGTTAATAATGGTCGTTTTGTCGATCATTGGTACTTGAGTCAAAAATAAACTCCTTATAATTAGATGTTGTTCATGTGGTAAAATACCCATTATATCCATAATTATATTCATGATGTAGATATCATATATATCATATATATCCAGTATATACATGCATTTATAATATTACATAACAATTAGTGGTAAGAAATGAGATGCACCGTTCATAGTGATGGTAAGTCGTTCATACGCATTAACGCTACTTTCATTTCTATTTCGTAATTAATGGAATGAAATAATAATGATATAAAGGTAAATTATAATTCCATTGTAATATAATATATTATATTTTTAACTCCATCCTTTACAAGTCCCACATATATAATTTTCAAATCAAATCACTTTGAGGGGGTGGTAGCCCGCACTTCCTAAAATGAAGATATCGTGTTTAACCATAATAGAAACCATAAAGGTAATCCATAAATGAAAAATATAGAATCTTAAGGAAAAAATAAAAATATTATATGAAATATATAAATATAGTGACATCTTAATGGCCACCATTTATTGTGTTAAATTAATATTGAACAATCATCGTTTTGTGGGGTAGTAATTCACCATCCACAGAAATAGTATGTTTGTAAACCATTAGTCGGAGGTGTGTGTATGTGTAGATATAATAGTTCTTATAAAAACATAATAGTATATTTAATATACTGGTTTTATTACAAAATAAATTAATAAAATGAGTTTTGGGGGGTTGGAAAAGCATTAAAAAAACAAAAGAACACATGTGAAGACATTACCTTTAAATCGGGTAACTCTTCATCGTTTGAACCAAAAGCGTTTATTGAACAGATGTCTGCCTATGGTGAGGCTTCTAGGATTAAGAGAGGGATATTGGGAGATTATTTGAGTAGAGGTTGTACAAGCCAAAGGGCTTGATAAGTGTGATAGATGTGTAGGAAGTGTGGTCTTTTTATAAGTGAGAGGAGGGGCTCTTTTGGAAATCATGAAACTATTATTTTATTACAAAATGAAGTTAGGTTTCTAAAGCTGCAAAAATCCTTAAATATGAAGATGAGGTGTTCCATATTCGAAATATAATCATCTAATAAGAATTGGACAAGTGTTTGATATTATTTTAAAAATTATCTTCTTATTTATTTAATTCATTCATTAATGACGTAAACACTGTATCATCATTGTGTCGTAATTAATTTTTTTTAGGTCTAAAAATTATAGAAAATTTTACCATGATTTAAGAAATCGTTTTAGCTTTATAATGAATATTTATAGTCAATAATATGAATTATATAACCCCATGTAATATTTGTTTTAATAAAACAATACATGTTTGTGTCATTTTTATTTTTACTTTAAATAAAAGGTATTAATGTCATTATCGTACCCAATTAGATCCATGGGGTCCCAAAAATTGACCCATGGATTTTAGTGGTCGGCCATAAACTATAAAATAAGGTTAGGACATGTTTCAAGATATTTTTATATTTTTATAATATCATTTTTATCTTAAATTACAATAATTACCTCTAATCACTGTTAACAAAACTCAAAAGATATTAATCACCAAAAATATATTTTAATCTCATTGAACAACATTTTACATAATAATGATAACCATTTATGTCGTATTTTTGACATTCAATACACATAAGCGGTAAAATTTCATTTAAATGAAATATCAGTTTATTTAACTACCACTTAGTGGTTTCACTATTAATAAAAATTGATGTTCTTCAGAAAAATTCCAAAATTTCACCCTAAGATATATTTGATATTCCGAATTCAAAAATGATGTATATTTTGAAAAATTAAATAACATATAAGTTTTATTAATTAATTTTATAATTAATTACTGTTGTCAAAACAAATAGTGTGTTTTTAAGAAACAATATCAATCAAAAGACTGACACTTGTTTTTGTCCAATTTCAAAGTGAAATTAATTCCAATGACCACCATTGGATTAAGAAGTAAAAATATATTCTATTTTCACTTTGAAACCAATTAAAAATATAATATATCCTTATAAATAAATTATATTAAAAGAGTTTGTGAATTAAAATACAACATTTTTCACTATTCATTAAAAAATGAACATTGTCAGAAAAATACAAAAAAATTTACAGAATGTAAATTTTGAGGTCCCGATTCTAAAGAAGAATTTTATCTGGTCTAATAGAATTTATATGAGTGATGAAAAATATATTTAAAGAGGGTTCAAAATCAAACGTAGCAACCCCATAAAAATAAATAAATTCTTAATTCAAAAAAATATTATTAAATATGAAAACGCCTTATTCTTTATTTACCTGGGATGTTACATGCATGATTCAAGTACACCTGGTGCGCCTTTCCAAGGCAGCGCGCAAGTTTCAATGTCGACACACAAGTCCCAAGATGGATTGAAAGTCCAGCTAATCCACTTGTGTGACACTCACTTCTTCAACAACAAACTTGCACGAGTCACACCCTTTGACACCCAAACCGATTTTGGCATGCAACTATCAATTGTCGCGCTACTTTAAATCCTGGTGCACAAGTGTCACCAAACCACCTGCATGAAACCTAAATCTCCAAATCTAAACTTGGGAAACTCACTCCCATTCCCGCCCAAACCACTATGGACGCACAACAAACAACTGTTGCACAACTTCAACTTGCACGACCCACCACCACTTGCGCAACCACAACACATGCGCAATGGGAGATCTGATTGTTTTTTTAAGTCTGTAATTTGTACCGAATGAGGATGGGTCTGCCTCTTTTTATAGGCATTTGGATACCATGTGCGACAGTGCGCAAGTCTTCCCTCAGCGCGCATGTTTCGACGTGCAAGTCTCTACCGCCCAAGTCACTTGGCCAACCAAACATATTACATGGGCGTCCATCTCCCTTTGCCATATTTTCTATTCCAGATCTTAAAAAACAAAAGGCCTGCATGTTTCCTCTCATTCAAGTTAACGGTGCACAAGTCCCTTTCCCAAAAACCACTTTTCACCATTTTTCAAATTTTAGACCCAAATATTTGGTAAACACTAGAAAATAGTGCCACCTTCATTATTGTTATCTTCCTGTTCTGTATGATCACTTTGCTGGTACACATTCTGAACTTCAATTGAGGATTGAAAACAAACACAAACCATACTCTAATTCATGCATTGAACAACCATGGCTCAACAATATCCCCTTTGGGATTGTTGCAATCAGTAAATAAATTCAATAGTGCACCACCCATAGGCAAACCACAAATGAAAGAATCAAATTATCCAACACTCTATGTCTAGTTGGGAATTGCTCGGTGTAGAAAACAATAGAGGAATCTTGAATTGTGTTCCTGTCCAGTGTATTCCTTCGCATCCTATCACCAAAACTGAATTCTAAATGTGTCACAAAAGAATTACATGCCTTAATTTATTCCTTTCTCCACCATTGACAATAAAACCAAAGTCCAGTAATTTTTTATTTTTCATCTCAAACCACACTCCCCCTAGATATTATCTCCCCCCAAACCTACATCACATCCATAAACAGATTAAAAACAATCAACATAACTAGAGATATGGGTATTTTGTAACCTCCTTAAGCATTTAGAGGTTGCATAACACCGAGGTTCAACCGATGCCTCTCAAACACAGCCACTGATAGTGGGTTGGCCAGGATATCAGCCACTTTATAATTAGTTCCCACATGATCCATTCTAATCACACCTTGATCGAATTTTTCTTTGATAAAGTAATACATAAATTCAATATTTTTAGTACGAGAATGCTGAATAGGATTCTACATAAGATCAATTGCGCTCTTGTTGTCACAGTAAATTAACATTGGTTACTTCATCTCATCACTAATATCTTTTAGTTGTTGCTTAATTCATAGAAGTTGAGTGAATGAATTTGTGGAAGAGATATACTCAGGTTCAATAGTACTATGTTAAGTACTTTTGTGTTTCTTTCTCAACCATCCAACACATTTATTCTGAATATAGAATGCTCCACCATTGATGAACATTCGGTCTACTATATCGCCAACCCAGATAGCATAATAAAATAATGATAATTCACTTTCTCTTCCTACAACAATGTATAAGACAAAATTATGAGAACCTTGAATATACCTCATGATTCTTTGTACTACTATCATATGTTCCTCCTTTTGATTATTCTGAATGAGGGCCTCTAGACAGGTTGCAATGACAATATCAAGTCGTGTCACTATCAGGTACAGTAGGCTCCCAATTATCCTCATGTATATAGTGGGGTCTATAGATGCCCCATCATCATGCTTTCTATGTTTGGTACATACTAAAAATTCAGAGTTGATATTGGGTTGGAGTCTTGCATATTAATCTTCTTCAACAGCTCTCTTGCATACTTTTCTTGAGAAAAGAAAGTGTAATCCTGCCTTTGAATCACCTGCAACAACAAGAAATATGTGAGCTCCCCAATCATAGACATTTCAAATTTTGTTTTCATGTGATTAGAAAATTCTTCCACTGATTTCTGTCTAATACCACCAAATATAATGTCATCAACATAAACTGGAACCATGAATAGGTATTTTGGATAATTCTTCACATATAGATTGTGGTCTACTCCTCCTCTTTTGAATTACATCTTCTTGAGATACCAGTCTAGCCAGGAATACCATGCTCGTGGTGCCTGCTTCAATCCATATAGAGCTTTCTTCAGTTTTTAGACATTTGTTTCATCATTATCAAGAACAAAACCCCCTGTTTGTTCAATGTAGACTTATTCTTTAAGTACACCATTCACCAGTGATGTCTTGACATCCATTTTATATAATTTATATCCTCTTTGGAGTGTCATGGAATGGAAAATCCTGATTGACTCCATTCTAGCCATTGGAGAAAAGGTTTCTTCAATATCAATGCCTTCAATCTGGGAGTATCCTTTACATACCAGTCATTCCTTGTTTCTAATAACACATCCATGTTCATCAAACTTGTTCTTAAAGATCAATTTTGTATCAATCAAATTGTGAACTTCATGTCTCTGGACTAGATCCCTTGTCTGATTCTTGTCAATCTGATGTCACTCTTCATTCATGGATTTCTCCCATGATTCATCCTATATAGATTCTTTAAATGTGGATGGCTCTAAAACTGACATAAATGAAGATTGTGTGTTATTCCTCATCCTACGTGTTTGTGTGGGTTCACTACTATCCCCAATTATGTTAGATGGATCAATATTAGCTTTTCAATTTCTCCAGTGAGGTTCAGTTTCATTCCCTCAAGATAGAGTTTCTTCATCAGATTCTTCTTCTGAGTCAACATCATGGTGTGACTGTTGAGTGTTTCATACAGCTTCCTCTAATTCTGTATTTTTATTTTCTCAATGTTCACTTTCTTCCTCACATTCTATCACAGCAGCATATGACATCTTTGAAGAATTTGTGGTTTTCTCTTCAATTATCTTAACAGAAATGCTTTTAAAAATCATCCCTAATAACTTGTTGAAACACTTGTAGGATTTGCTATTAATTGAGTATCTGAGGAAAATTCCTTCGTCTACATTGTCACCATACTTCCCTTGATTTCCTTCTATTTTTCTGATTATGCATTTATGTCCAAAAAGATGAAAGTATTTCAGAGGGGGCTTCTTTCCATGCCACTATTCATATGGTGTCTTTGTCTCACCCATATAAATTGCTATTCGATTTTGAATATACACCGCGTCTTGAACAACCTCTTTCTAGTAATGTCATGGAATATGACTCTCAATTAGTATAGTTCGTGCCATGTTGTTCACCAATCAATTCCTACGTTCAACAACTAAATTTTGTTCTGCAGTTCTCACAGAAGCTAACTCATGTTCTATCCAATGCTTCTCCAGGTAATTTTCATATTCAAGGGATGTATATTCCATTGCATTATCAGATTGAAACACATTGATTGTTCGTCCAATATCATTCTTGGTGATTAGCCGATATGTTTTCATGCAGTCAATCACTTTTCGTTTTCTATTAATGACCATAACACATTCCATTCTACTATAATCATCTATGAAAAGGACAAAGTACCTTTCTCCATGAGTTCCAACAACATTTATCAGACCGCATACGTCTGTTTGAATTATATTACGAAGATGACGTGCCCTTTTCTAATTTGGTTGATATGAACTACAGACCATCTTTTGATGAATGCAAGCATCACAAGACTTTTCACGCTCAAGTTTCAGGTTGGGAATGTCCATGACAATACTCAATTTTTATATTTTATCCATGTCTTGTTGATTTATGTGACCCAGTATCTGATGACAGAAATTGTTTTCTTCTTCAACAGTCATGTAACAAAAATTTTCAATACTATCAACCTGATACAAGTTTCCTTCAGTTCGACATCACTTCATATGTGAATTTCTTGTCTTTCCCATGATAGTGCGGCATTTCTGATTAAAAGGAACTATATGTCCTGAGTAACATATTTGACTCAAGTAGAGTAGATTACGATGTAGTCCATCTACATAATGGACTTCAGTCTTCTTTAGCTCTCCATTAGCTAATTTAGTACTTCCACTACCTTTGATTTTCAGATCTTCTTCATTACCAAATCGTACTGTACCATCAACCTTCCTTTTGATATCTGTTAACATGCCATAATTAACTGTCTTATGAGATGAACAACCACTGTCCAGAATCTAGGTACCGTTTCTTTTTGTATATTTGATTTCTACCTCTTCAAGGTTGGATTTCTCAATTTTCATTCTTTCTTTCCATGAGACATTGGATTGAGTAAAGATCCATGATTGCCTTTCAATTATCTCTTTTGTGTACCTAGGTTATTCATCGTCGATATCTTATTTGAGAGGAGAAAACCTATTTGAAATAACAACATTGTCTTGCTGACGAGACTTGACAGGTTTAGAACTTCGGTATGATGTGTCCATGTCCTTTCTCTACCTGCAATTAACATCCTTATGACCAATTTTAGAACAATGAAAACAATATCCATAGAAATTTTCTCTTCTAAAAGAATTCAGATGTGATTTGTTTCTCCTTTTTTAAAATCCTATATCATCTCCATTCAGATTGATTCTTGCCTCTTCGCAATAGGAAATGGTATAGCCCAAATATCCACATAACCGAAACTTCATGAGAGGAAATGTCTTCTCACTTCTACTTATCCTAAATTATTCTTCAGTTAGATAATAGTATGAGGGATCATTTTTTCACGAGGATCAAGGATAATCTATTTACATCATTTAGATTGAATTGGGGGTTTCTGTTTCATCACTTCATAAGACTTCCCCACGTCTCCCACTTTCATCTTGCCTTTATATTGATCACCTTTATTTGTAGGATTTGAGGATTCTGCCTCAAAAACAATTCCACTATTTCCAATGCAAGCTGGTCTCTGATCATTCAAAATCTTTTCAACTCCATTAGAGACACTTTTTTCTCTCTCCAACAGATCAGCGTCTGAGAACATTCCAAAAGGTATTTTCTTCTTTGATTCTTCTAAAATTGATTCAGTATCAAGTATACTCATAAGAGTAACAAATTCCTCCTCAAGACCCTCAACATCATTTTTCTTTTCATCCTGTCTGGATGTGAGGTCATTGATGACCTTTTACTTCTCATCAATTCTCAGATTCAGATCCATTAAATCATCATTTCTTTCAAGTATTTTAGACTACACTTTCTCCAATTCGTCCAGTCGTTCAATTTCAGCTTCCTGTTGATCAACATATTAAGTTGGTTCTTCTACAATAGTTTTCCAATTTTTTAAACTCTTACATTTAATCTCAAGATTACTAATAGCATCCTTAAGTTGCAACATGGGATCTGCATTAGTTTTCAGCTGATTTTCTCCACCATTATATTCTGATTTTTCAACAGTGGCCATCATGGAAGAATGGTTCCCAGTTCTAAATTATGGTTCTTCTTCATCACAGAGTCCATTATCATCTTCTTCCTCTTCACAAACAAAACTATTATTTGGTACTTTTATCATGATTTGAAGTCTCCCCTTTTGAAAAATATTTTCAAAGGCTTCTCAATATTTTCATAATCTCTATTATTATCATCGAACTTTTCAGAACACTGAGAGGCAATATGACCAACTTTGCCACAACGAAAGCAAGCAAGAGGTAACTTCCTTTTGAATTTCCATTTTTCCCTTCTTGAACTGCATTGCAATGGGGGAATGAATTTCTTTTTCCTCATCATCTTCATCACTACTATAATTTGAGTTGTTCAGTTTTTCAATGTATTGGAATGCCATTTCCTTGCTCAAATGAGTCGTAGAATCTTTTGGTTGGAACCTCATTTCATATGCCACTAGGCTGCTCAGTAGATCATCCAGCGAATGTATGGAAAGATCACATTCTTCAAGGCCTGAATCCTTTTCATTTTAAAGGGGTGGAAGTCTTCTTAATATTTACTTCAAATTGTCTATGTCTTTGATTTCTTCACATAGACCCCGAATTTCTCCAACCACTTCAGTAATTATATTGAATAAGGAATATGCATTGTCATCAGGATGCATCATTAGATCGTCCAACCTATTGTGCAGGACTTGTAGTTTCACCTCCTTCTCTTTGATGTCTAATTAATAAATATTTTCATTTTTATCCCACATGAACTTTTCTGAGGTGAAACTCATCACTTTTAGATAGATATGATCAGAATGTGAAGTGGTGAGAGAATTCTATGCTTTAGCATCTGCATCATGAATTTTCCTATCTGCATCGGTCATATCCAGCCTTGTTGGGTCTTTAACATGTATTCCATGCATAGAGGAAAACAGAACATCCTTTCCGAGGGTTCTTAGATGAGACCTCATTCTGTTCTAACAAATCTGAAAATTACTTCCATCACGAGGGAACTCCCCTAAGACTGGATGAATTTTCCATAGCGGTAAAAAAAGATCAAACAATAGTAACCTCCCTCGGATACCACTTGTTGGACTCTGGGACACCCAGATAGGGGAGGGGTGAATCAATGTGTCAGATTTTTCTTTTAAACTGTCGGATCTTGTTCCCACGTTAGTGGAAACTAGTTAAACCTGTATGATGGATATGAGAATAAATAAAACATTCACATGCAAAGAGATAAAACATCACTTTTTAATTTGTTCACCACTAAGGGCTACATCCTAGGAGCATACGCCAACACTTTGTCAGTAATACCAAATTCCACTATTCTTCACTCATTATGGATTACCTTGGTTTGGAAACAGTCACTCTTTCCCAGGCATACTGCCTTTACAAATGTTCAGGGATAGCCTAATATGTCCCTCTGGTCACTCTCGTTGACTCCCTCTGGCTCACTGCCTTCGGTGAAGTCCCACTCAGTTTATAGACATGAAGGCCTCTTCATCATCGCTAAAGAATACATACTATGTTGTATGTAGATTCTTTGTTGAAGTCTAACTCTCACCCGTAGACTAATCTCACTTTTCACCAAAGGTATCAAGAAATCTTCCAGCTTTTGTGCAGCTCCAAAAAGACCGGCCTGCTTCAAGTACACCTAGAATGCTTCTCCAAGCCAGCGTGGATGTTTCAAAGTTGGCGCATAAGTCCCAAGCTGACGTGTAGGACCACCTCAACCACTTGTGTGAAACTGAATTCTTCAACACCAAACTTGCACGACTCACACCCTTTGACACCCAAACCGATTTTGGCGCACAACTATCAACTACCACGCTTCTTCAAATCCTAGCACGCAGGTATCACCAAACTACATACGCGAAACCTCCTTCGCCAACTCCAAACAAGGGATACTCACTCCCTTTCTCTCCCAAACCACCTTGGATGTGTAAAAAACAACTGTCACACAAATTCAACTTGTGCGACCCACCACCACCTGCGTGACCACAACACCTGTGTGATGGGAGCTCTGATTTTTCTCTAAGTCTGAAATTTTTATAGAATGAGGAGGGGTCAACCTATATATATAGGAATATGGATACCCTATGTGACGGCGTGAAATTCTTCCCTCGATTCCCATGTTTCAATGCACAAGTCTCTGCTGCCCAAGTCAATTGTGCGGACAGACATAAAACATGGGTGTCTATCTCCCTTTTCCATATTTTCATGTTCAGATCTTAGAAATCAAAAGGCATGTATGTTTACTCTCCTTCAATACTGTTATCATCTTGTTCTATATGATCACTTTTCTAGCACACATTTTGAACTTCCTCTAAGGATTGACAACAAACACAAACCATAATCCAATTTATGCATAGAAAACTATGGTTCCAACAATCTCCCCATTGGGTTTGTTGGAAATTAGTAAATACATTCAATAGAGCACGAGCCATAGTAAAACCACAAAAGAATGAATCAACATAGAAAAAACTCAAAGTCTACGTGAGCGATGCTCGGTGTAGAAAACAAGAGAGTAAGCGTGAATTGGATTATCGTCCAATGTATTCCTTCCCATCCTATCACCGACACTGAATTCTCAATGTGTCACAAAAACAATATATGCTTGAATTTATTCCTTTCTCCCCCATTGAAAATAAACACAAAGACTTGAAATTTTTCATTATTTACCTCAAACCACACTCCCCCTGGATAGTATCTCCCCCACAAACCTGCATCACATCCATAAACAGATTAAAAAAATCAACATAACTATGGAGAGGGGTATTGCATAACCTCCTCATGCACTGGGAGGTGGCTAACCAATGAGGTTCAACCGATACTTCTCAAACACAGCCACTGATAGTGGCTTGGTTAGGATATCATCCACTTTCTCATCAGTTCATACATGATCCATTCTAATCACGCCTTGTCAACTTTTTCTTTGATAAAGTGATAACTAATTTCAAAATGTTTTGTATGAGAATGTTGAATATGATTCTTCGTAATATCAATTGTACTATTGTTATCACAGTAAATTACCATTGGTTTCTTCACCTCATCACCAATATCTGTTAGTTGTTGTTTCATCCATAGAAGTTGAGTGCATGCCTTTTTGCAGAGATATACTCATCTTCAACAGTACAATGAGAAGTATTTTCTTATTTCTTGCTCAACCAGCCAACACATTTATTCCCAATATATAATGATCCACCACTGGTGGAATTTTTTTCCACTATATCTCCAGCCCAGTCAACATCGGAAAAAGATGATAATTTATTGTCTCTTCTTGCTTCAAAGTATAATACACAATTGTGAGTACCTAGAATATACCTCATGAATCTTTTTACTGATGTAATATATTCCTCCTTTGGATTACTCTGAAATTTGGCCTCTAGATAGGTTGAAAATACAATATCTGGTCGTGTCGCTGTCAGGTACAGTCAGCTCCCAATTATCCTCATGTACATAGTGGGGTTTACAGATGCCCCATCCTCATGAATTCCACGTTTGGTTCCAACTGAAATCAGAGTTGATATTGGTTTGGAGTCTTTCATATTAAACTTCATCAGAATCTCTCTTGAATACTTTTCTGGATAAATGAAAGTATAATCCTGCATTTGAATCACCTTTAGCCCCACGAAATATGTGAGCTCACCAATCATAGACATTTTAAATTATGATTTCATGTGATTGGTAAATTCATCCACTGATTTCTACCTGCTCCCACCAAATATAATGTCATCAATGTATACTATAAAAATGAACTAGTCTTTTGTAGAGTTCTTCACATATAGATTGCGGTGTACTCCTCCTCTTTTGAATTCCATCTTCTTGAAATACGAGTCTGGCTGTGAATACCATGCTCATGGGGCCTTCTTCAATCCATATAGAGCTTTGTTCAGTCTGCAAACCTTTGTTTCATCAGTACCAAGAACAAAACCCACTAGTTATTCAATGTATAATTCTTTTTCGAGTACACCATTCAAGAATGTTTTCTTGAAATCCATTTGATATACTTTATATCCTATTTGGAGTGCCATGGCAGGGAAAATACTAATTGACTCCAGTATAGTCACTGGAGTAAAGGTTTGTTCAACATAAATGCCTTCAATATTGGAGTATCCTATACATACATGTTGTGCCTTGTATCTAATAACACTTCGATGCTCATCGAACTTGTTCTTTAAGATCCATTTTGTACCAATCAGATTGTGACCATCGGGTCTCTGGACAAGATCCCATGTCTGATTCTTTTCAATATGATCTAACACATCATTCATGGCATTCACCCATGATTCATCCTATTGTAGATTCTTCAAATGTGGTTGGATCAACAACTGACAGAAATGCAGAATGCGTGTTATTCCTCATCCTCTATGTTTGTGTGGGTGCACTTCTGTCCCCACTATTGTTACATGGATCAATCTCAGCTCTTCAATTTCTCTTGTGAGGTTCAGTTGCATTCTCTCCAGCCATAGTTTCTTCATTAGATTCTTCTTCTGAGACAACATGATGAAGTGACTGGTGAGTGTTTTGTACAGCTTCCTCTATTTCTGTATTTGTATTTTCTCCACGTTCACTTTTTTTACTCACTTTCTATCACATCTGCATATGATGTCCTTGATGCATTTCTTGTTTTCTCTTAAATTATCATAACATCACTACTTTACAAAATCCTAAATAATCACTTTTTGAAACACTTGTAGGATATGTTGTTCATTGAGTATCCGAGGAAAATTCCTTCATCTGCATTGTCACCATACTTCCCTTGATTTCCTTCTTTGTTTCTGATGAAGCACTATCTTCCAAAAACATGAAAGTTTTTCAAAGAGGGATTCCTTCCATGAAAAAATTCATATGGTGTCTTCGTCACACCCATATAATGTCCTGTTTGATTTTGAATATACACTGCAGCTTGAACAAAATCATTCTAGTTATGTTGTGGAATACAAATCTCAATCAGTATAGTTCGTGCCATGTATTTAACCTATCTATTCCTACATTCAACAACTCCATTTTGTTGGGGAGTTCCCACATTATCTACCTCTTGTTTTATCCCATGCAACTCTAGGAAATTTTCAAGTTCAATGGGTGTGTATTCCCCTCTATTGTCAGATCACAACACTTCGATTGTTCATCCAGTATCATTATCGGCGATTCGCCGATATGTTTTCATGCAGTAAAGCACTTTTTGTTTCCTATGAATGACCATAACACATTCCATCCTACTGTAATAATCTATGAAAAGGACAAAGTACCTTTCTACATCAGTTCCGACATCATTTATCGGTCCACATACATCTGTATGAATTAGATCAAGAAGATGAGATGCCCTTTTCTTCTTTGGCCGGTATGAACTGCAAACCAGCTTCCCACGAATGAAAGCATCACATGACTTTTCACGCTCATGTTTCAGGTTGGGAATGTCCATGAGAATCCCCAATTTTGATATTTTCTCCATGTTTTGTTGATTCATGTGTCCCAGTATCTGATGCCACAAATTGTTTTCTTCTTCAACAGCCATGTAACAAACATTTTCATTACTATCAACATGATACAATATGCCTCCTGTTCTGCATCCCTTCTTAAGTAAATTCCATGCCCCTCCCTTGATAGTGCATCCATTCTTTTTAAATGTAACTATAAGTACCAAGACACAAAGTTGACTTACACTGAGTAGATTATTACGTAGGCCTTGTACATCAAGTAATTAAGACTTCTTTAGCTCTCCATTAGTTAATTCATTACTTCCACTGCCTTTGATTTTCAAAGCTCCATCATTACCAAATCATAATGCATCATCAACCGTCCTTTTGTTATTATTTAACAGGCCAAAATTACCTATCATATGAGATGAACAACTGCTATCCAGAATCCAGGCACTATTTCTTTTTGTAGCTTTGAGGGCCATCTCTGCAAGGTTGGATTTCTCAATTTTCTTCATTTCATTCCATGAGAGGGTGGATTGAGTAAAGGGAAATGATGGCCTTTCAGTTATCTATTCCATGTACCTAGGTTCTATGTAGTCTATATCTTATTTGAGAGAAGAGAACCTGTTTGAATGAACAGCAATGTCTTGCTGATGAGACATCACTTGTCTCGAACATCGGTATGAGGTGTCAATGTCCCTTATCAGCCTTCAATTAACACCCTTATGACCAACGTTACAACAATCAAAACAATATCCAAAGAAATTGTTTCTCCTAAAAGAATTAGGATATGAATTTTTTCTCCTCTGTTGAACTCCTATATCTTCCCCATTTAGATAGCTTCTTACCTCTTCCCAATAAGACATGGAATGCCCCAAATATCCACAGAACTGGCACTTCATGAGAGGAAATGACTTCTCACTTCTACTTATCCCTATTCCTTCTTCTCTGGGATAATAATATGATGTATCCTTTTTCCAAGAGGCTTGAGGATAATTTTTCTTCTTCTTTCAGATTGAATTGGGGGTTTCTGTTTCATCACATCAGAAGACATTCCGACATCACCCACTTTCAGATTGCCTTTATTTTCATCACCTTTATTTTCAGCATTTGATGATTCTGCCTCACAACTAATTTCACTATTTCCCATGAGGGCCGGTCTATGATAATTTAAAATATTTTCAACTCCATTAGAGCCTCATTTTTCTCTCTCCAATAGATCAACGTTTGAGAACCTTCCGAACTGTATTTTCTTCCTTAATTATTTTGAAATTGATTGAGTCTCATGTTTACTCCTAAGAGTAAAAACATCCTCCTTAAGACACTCAACAAAATATTCTTTTCTTTAAGTCTGGATGTGTGTTCAATGATTTCTTTTACATTCACTTCAATTATCATCCTTAGATCAACTAAATCATCATTGATTTCAAGTCTTTTAGAATGTACATCAACAAATTCTTCTAGTAATTCAATTTCATCTTCAAGTTGATCAACATATTCAGTTGATTCATATACAATTGATTTCCACTTATTACAACTCTTACATTAAATATTAAGCTTACTAAAAGCATCATTAAGTTGAAACTTGGGATCTTCACTAGTTTTCATCTGATTTTCTCCACCAATATCTTCTGATTTTTCAATAGTGGCCGTCATGGAAGCATGGTTCCCAGTTTATAAATTCTGGTTCTTCTTCATCACAAAATTCATTATCATCTTCTTCCCCTTCATAGAAAAAACTCTTCTTTGGTACTTTATTTCTAGATTACAAGTCCCCCCTTTAGAAAAACCTTTTATGAGGCTTCTCAATGTTTTCAGAATCTTTATTCTTATCATCGATCTTTCTTGAACACTGAGAGGCAATGTGACCAACTTTGCCACAACGATAACAAAAATGAGGTAACTTGCCTTTGAATTTCCCTTTTCCCTTATGGGACTTCTTTAAAATGAGGGAAATAATTTATTTTTCCTCATAATCTTTAACACTACTATATTTTTAAATTATTAATTTCTCAATGGATTTTAATGCCATTTTCTTGCTCACTTTAGTCGCAGCATCTTCTAGTTTTACTATCATTTCATATGCCACCTGGCTGCTCAGTAGATCATCCAGAGAAATATTGGAATGATATCTTTTGTCAAGGGCTAAAACCTTTGCATTGTATAGGGTTGGATGTCTTCGTAATATTTTCTTCACAATGTCTATGTTTTGATTTCTTCACCTAGACCCCGAATTCCTCCAACCACTTCAGTAATTCGCTGGAAGATGGAATCTTCATTATCATCAGGATGCATCTTCAAATCATTGAAAATATTGTATAGTAAATGTAGTCTCACCTCCTTCACATTGCATTCTCATTCATAAATATTTTCATGTTTATACCATATGAACTTTTTTTAGGTGCAACACATCACTTTTAGATAGATCTGATCAGAATGTTCTGTGGTGAGAGGATTCTGTGATATAGCATCTACATCAAGAATTTTTATATCTGGATCAATCATAGCCAGCCCTCTTAGATCAGTATCATGTATACCTTGCACAGTGGAAAATAGAACATCCATTCCAAGGGATCATATATGAGATCTCATTTTGTTCTTCCAATTTTGGAAATTACTTCCATTAAAGAGGGGAACACCCCAAACACTGGCTGAATATTCCATGGTGGTAAAAAAACTGATCAAACACCAGTAACCTCCCTCTGATACCACTTGTAGGACACCGGGACACCCTGAGAGGGGAGGGGTGAGTCATGGTGTCAACGTTTTCTTTTAAACTGAAAAATCATGTTCCCACATTGGTGGAAACTAGTTTAACCTTTATGATGGATATGAGAATAAATAAAACATTCACATGCTAAGAGATAAAACATCACTTTTTACATGGTTCACCACTAAGGGTTACATCCTAGGAGCATACACTGATAGGTTGTCGATAGTACCAAATTCCACATTCTTCAATCATTGTGTATTACAATGGCTTGGGAACAGTCTCTCTATCCCAGGCATTCTGCCATTACAACTGTTCATGGATAGCCTACTGCGTCTCTCAAGTCACTCCCATTGACTCCCCCTGGCTCACTGCCTTTGGTGATGTCCCACTCAGATTATAGACATAATTGTCTCTTCATATTAACTAATGAATACATCCTCTATTGTATGTAAATGCTCTATTGATTTCCAACTCTCACCCTTAGAATAATCTCACTTTGAACTGAAGGTATCAGTCAATCTCCCATCTTTCGTGAAGATTCAAAAAGGCAGGCGTGCTTCAAGTACACCTAGCGTTCTTCTCCAAGCCGGTGCAAATGATTCAATGCCAGCATGGAAGTCCCAATCCATCACAAAATTCTACCTCAATCACTTGTGCGACACTCACTTCTTTAACACCAAACATGCATGACTCACACCCTTTGACACCAAAACTGATTTTGGCGCACAACTGTCTACTGTCGCGCTTCTTCAAATCCTGGCATGAAAGTGTCACCAAAACACCTGCACAACACCTCATTAACCAACTCCAAACTTGGAATACTCACTCCCTTTCTCTCCCAAACAACCATGGACGTGCAACAAACAACTATCACAGAACTTCAACTTGAGCGACCCACCACCACATGTGCGACCACAACACTTGCCTGACGGGAGCTCTTATTTTTATCTAAGTATGAACTTCGTACTGAATGAGGAGTGGTTGAAATCTATTCATTGTCATTTGGATACCCTGTGCAATGGTGTTCATGTCATCCCTCTACACACAAGTTTCGGAGCACAAGTCTCTACCACCCATGTCACTTGCACGACAAAAAAGAAAACATGGGTGCCCTTCTCCCTTTTCCATATTTTCTTTTTCAGATCTTATAAAACAAAAGGAGTGAATGTTTACACTTCTTCAAGTCAACAGTGTGCAAGTCTCTTTTCTAAAAACCACTTTTATCAATTTGTCGATTTTTAGGCCCAAAAATTTGGCAAACACTAGAAAATGGTTCCACCTTCAATACTGTTATTTGCATGTTCTTTATGATCACTTTGCTAGGACACATTCTGAACTTCCATATAGGATTGACAACAAACAGAAACCATACTATAATTCTTGCATAGAATGACCATGGTTCCAACACATTATTCAACACAATTACTAATTATTTTTATTTCATATTACGTTTTAATTATACATCATTCTTCACCAAATATAATTATATTTAATGTAAAGAATATATATTTTTTATTATATAAATATTATTAATATAAATTCAAATATATCTATATATTAATTATATGTTATTTATTAATATTATCAATGATTATTTAATTAATAAATTTTTTACTAGTTTTCATTATTATACTTATTTTTATGTTTTATTTTTTTATTTTTCATTATATATATATATATAATGAATACTATTTATTAGTATTTATAATTTATATATATTATAATAAATTTATTCATTTTTATCAATAATTATTTATGGAATATATTTATTAATATTTTTTAATAAAATCATTTTTTTATTTATTAAACTATTTCATTTTATTCAAAAACAATATAAGTACTAGAAAAGATCTGATAATGGGTATATGTTATCAGTGGTAAAAACTAAAAACTGATTAAGGGTATCTTTTATTACTGATAAATAAAATAGCTAATAAAGGTTACACTTTATCTGTGAAAAAAAGTACGGATAAAGGGTATCTTTCATTAGCACCTTCTGTTATCACTTATATAGGTCGGTGCTGTTAAAAGCCTCTTTTGTAGTAATGATTAGGTCACTATGAAAATCATTTTATTAGGGTGGAAATCATGATGATAATTAGAATGGTTATTCAAGTAATAGTTATACTGTTGATGTTGATTAGACTACAAGTGACATAAGAAATGAATGATGTATTAAGGAAGGAGAAGATGAATCATAGTTAATGTTTTAAAAATAATGTATTATGGTTAATGTTCTTGTGTATTTGGATTCAATAATTATTTTATCAATAATTATTTTTTATATGAATGAAGATATATATAATATTTTACAACAATACTACTTATTTAAGGATTTGGAAGCATGTTATGAATAGTAGTAATAACTAAGAGAAGTGAATCTTTTGTAGGTTAATCTTTTTAAAAACACATGATTTGCGGAATATAACCCTAAATATGTACCCAATGTATAGATAATAATTATTATTGGATGTTTATGGGATAGTATTGATGGAAACAATATTTTTATTTGATATTATGGTTTATTTTTAAATTATAGGTTTTTAAACCTGTTTCCCAATAAGGAATATATTCGGCAAACATGAAATTTTATTTTTTGTATGTATACATGTTTTTATTTATGTTTTAATGAGATTAAATTATTCATATATTTTTTATGTTATAATAAGAGATATATTTCTTGATTATATAATTCTGTGTTGATTTTTGAAAATTATTGACCTTCCATCTAAATTTCTAGACATTGAACATGGACATATGAATTTTGGATGAGTCTTATGGTTAACAAAATATAGAGTGGATTAATTTGAACTTTGGATACTATTGTTTAACGTAAAAATATGATTATTATATTTGATACCCCGTGATAATCATTATTTTTTGGAAGATACTTAAAGGCCGAATGAATGAATTTTGGATCTTTAGATAATAGTTATTCAAACATAATAATTGGTATTTATTATATATCTCTTCGTGTATAAAATTAAATGGAAATATATCTAAGACCAAAGAAAGGATGGGATTATTCTTATGATGTGAAATGAAATCAGGTATGTTTAGTTTCTCAAGTTCTAATAAAATAATCCCTCAACTCTAGGAAAATCATTTTGGAACAAAAATGTTACCTCTTAATTTTTTAATCAATGAAATCAATGTTCTTTTATCTGATCATAGATTTATGATTTTTGATGGTTATCTTTATCATTATCTTGTTTTCTATCACTTTACATCCAAATTTGACAGTTATATTTCCATTTTATTTCCAAACATTCACCTCCCATGGATGGTCTCTTATAAAATATTCTATATTTGTGGTGATCCTGTCATTTCACATTCCATCTTTTCAGAGGAAGATTTATTAACCATATTTATGATGTGGGTATACCAAAAATAATTTTTAAAATATCATCCCTAGAATTTTGTAGCTAAATTATGAATTTAGAGGATTTATTTTATTGAATTACACGAGAATGTAACATCCCATAATTTTATCATTTTCCCATTTCAAATTTAACCTCCTCGATATATTATGTTACATTCAATATCCATATTAAATGAACAATGAAATAAAATTATTTGATCTTTATAACCAAGACATCATATTGGAATGAATTAATAACATTATACACATTATGAATTATATAATTTAGTGATTAATTTGTAATGTTGTAATTAATTATTTGTGAATAAGTTATTAATTTTTACTAAAATCATTATATTATTAAAAAACTTATTCTTCAAAAATTGGTTTCTTTATTTTTTGGAGTAAATATTTTAATCATGTTTTTAAAATTGTAACTTTTATTTTAAATTTTTGTTTAAATAGTTATATTAAAAATAACTTATGGTATATTTTTCATAATTTTTAGGAATGATTGATTTTTTACTGTAAAGTAAAAAATAATGATTTTTGAAAAACATTTAAATTTTTTATATAAATAATATGTTTATTATTTTAATTTATCCAAATTTAATGTATTTAATATATAGTTTAAAATAATTAACTTTAATTTATTTTTATCATCCTCATATCTAATTTTGGTATAAGTACATTTTTGGGCTTAAAATGCATTTTTCAAGAAAACTTATTTTCATTTCATTTTGTGACACTAATGTTAAAGTAAATTAAGAAAACTATGTGTACTAAATTTTGAAAATTTTAATTGATATTTTTATTCATAAGGACTAATTTTTTAAATAGTTCCCATTATGTTTTGGGAAATACTAATAGATACCTTATTAATATTAGTTACCGAGGTAAAAGGTAAATTTTTAATAATGTTTAAAAATAAAATGATATGGACTAAAAGATGACCCTAACACTTGAACAAATTATGTGGGATGATTTTTTCTCATCTGTATGTTTGAAATATCAGATATATGACTATTTTGTTCTGTGGGGAAGTGATTATTATCGTTATAATATTATATTTAATGAAAAGTCAAAGATTTCACATTCATAATTTTAATAACTATAAATTTTTTAATATGGTGTTATCCAGAAGAAAAATTAAATTATAAATATTATTTTTAAAGATAAAATATTAATCTTCATAATGATAATTTAATTTTAATTTTTGTGAAGAAATATTTACCTTGAATTCTAACACAATGCTGATGATGTAATTTATTTATTAACGGAAATATAAAATAAATTTTACTAAACATTTTAAAATAAATATAATTTCAGATAATTGATGTGAAAAAATAATTTTATAGATGATATTGACATGAAAGGGATGTACTCAAATATGTTTTACTAATTATTAGTGTATTATTAATGTTATTAAGGTTTACAAATTGAATTTTACATAAACTATATATTATGAATATTTTATTGTAAATAATATTTATTTAAGTGATTTAAACTTCATAAAAATCTAAAATTTAAAAAATTATTCGAATAAGATTGAAATTTGTATCTATGATACATTTATTGGCGTTTTGGAGTTTTATGGTAACTAAATTTACACTATAATATTAAAAATGACGTTTCCTTATAAAATGGATCAAAGGCCTTAATTTTTTTATTTAGTTTTGGATAATACACTTTTAACTTGGTTGAGAGGGAAACTATACACGATCAGATGTCCTAATGGAACAAGGACTAGTACATGATTCGAAGTCACATAGATATAATTCCCAATACATGACATGAAGGCCCAACCAAACTACACTAGAACATCCCCTCCCAAACATCTATGTCACTGACGGAGCCTAGCTCCCCAACTCGTATTTCTGATCGGCTAGCATTACCCCATACATAACTTCATGATACCTGGTACCAATGATGATTTCCAAACCATCTCATTTTTTCCATCTAGTTAGCAATTCTATAGTGGCTACGAGTTGAGTAAATCCATTTATAGGACATGCTCTGTGTTGTACATTGTGGATGATTCAGGGTATTTGTGGCCTAATAGCCCATGGCCTGATGGTTTAAGGTGGCTCAATGGCCATGTGGCCTGAAGACCAAGGGTGGCCCGAAGGCCCTACATCCCATAAAAGTCATTATATTAGAGGAATTTTATTCTTCCACATTTTATATTGAAAATAACTCACATTTGGGAAATTTGTAGTTGAAGATTGATTTATTTTATTTTAAAATTGTGTGAAATTAAAAAAGTTCCCCTCACTTCAATTATATAAGGGAACCCTTCCTTCAGTTCTCTACACAACATTGATCCATATACCATGAATATACCCTGAAAAATTCTATTCTAAAAATCCATATCCATGTTCTAATGGTTCTTTTTCTCAAACATCCAACCCTATTTTCCTTGAGAACATATCTAAAAGATGTTCGCTGAAGAAGAGGAAATCATCTTTACCGACTCTTTCATGTTTATTTCTTATTCTACTTCCTCATAAAATTTTTTATAACCTAAAACTATAAATCATAAATCATAAATCATAAATATTAAGATATTTCATTATGGTTATAAAAAATCCATATAATACCTTGTATCCATTCTATGAAAAATAAAATCAATCCACGCACCTAAGCACGACAAATCGTTGCCACATAGTGGAGTAATTCACTTTTCATCACCACTTTACAAGAACGGTTATAATGACTGAAATAGTATATATATATAAATATATGATACATAGAATATTATTTTAATGTTTTAACATTAATATATCAATCAACTATTTACGGTTTCACCCATTAATTGAATGATATTGTTGCTTGTGTGTATGTATGGCCTACAGTCTCCACGACGCGATGTGATTCACTCTCCATGTTAAAAATTAATTATTTCATAATATATATATATATATATAATAAATAAATTAGAGATATATGATTTTAATATCATTATAAATATAATTTAACTATATCCTATGCACAAGAATCAGGACGTACATAACAAAACCTGCATAGGTAAAAGAAGTTGTTAACACCCAAAACAAGGGTAATAATGAAATATTATTAACAAAGAAGTTATAATATGATATAATTGAATCATATGTTATATCATAGAAATGAATATAGTTATATTAAAAATTTATAACGTTATTTAAACCATAATATTGGATGTTAAAGCATGTCCAATTAAAGGAAAAAGGAAAGAAACTGATTTCTAAACTCAATTTCCATTCATTGAGTTGAACTTCTATATCATTGATTGTGTCATACTAATATTATTATTTTTCATGAATATTTATTCCCATATCATATATTTATAATATTATAATATGGATTTACAATATAAAAACATAATATTTTCCTTTTATTAATTCTTACTTCAATAATATGGTCCTTGTAAAGGACTACGCCTAAAATTTTCTCTTATTGAGGCATATTTTGATATTATACACCAAAATTATTTTAAGAGGTTTATATGACACCCCTTTTACATGTTATATCCTGAATTTCTATATTATCATCATATTAACTGTTTTATTAATTTTTGTTCAATCACGGGTCATACGTTTCAACTAATTAAAGGTGGTAAGGGAGTTAATCTAAATTTAACTTTATTGAGGCATTTTTTAATATTATGAACGAAAATTATTTTTTATAGTTTATATATTTCCCCTTTTATTTATGTATGATCATAATTCATTAAAAATTAAATTTATTTTAAATATTAATATTCTTGTATCATGGATATGTTTGTGGCCAAATCCATATACCATTTTCACATATAGTGAATAAATTGTATGTTATTTGAATATCTGAGGAAAATTGATTTAATATATATCATTTAATAATTAAAAAAATTAGATGATAAGGAACATTTTTTATAAAATATATAAATTATTTTATATAGGAGCAATTCTTTGGACTTTTAAAATTAGAGGGAGACCATATATATAAAATATCATTGATGCATTAGTAGTATCATGAGACGAATAAGTTTTCCTACTTAAATGGGATTTTACATGTGAATATTAAACTATCATGCGAATGTCCATGAATTTAAAGGTATATAATTCTTGGGAAACAATATTTTCTTAATTATGAATTATATTTTATTATGGTTTTAGTTATTATTATCCATAGTATTTTAAAAAAGATAATTTCCTTGGATTCATATTGTTCTCATGTTATTGATTAAATAAATTTTGATCCCAATTATTCACACTGCCATAATGATCATGAATTATCTTCTCATGTTAGGAAGGTTATTGATAAAATTGTATGTGTTTTCATTTATTTATGTATCAAAATTGACAATGATTTTTAGTATAACTTTTTTTTAAACCTTATTGGGCATATGATCTAACCCATTTATTATTTTTTATTTATCCCTAAGATACGAGGAAGTGTTTTTTATTGATATAAGTGGATAAAATATTGTGAAAAATGTCTTTATCAGAGAAATACATTTTTTTCATTATGTTTAAATGTATAATGTCCATTTTAAGTATATATCTAGTTAATCATGAAAATTAAAATATTAAATACATTGGGATGTAGTAACATATATCTTATGAAAATTTAATAATGTTACCACTCACTATAGAATAATTTAGTTGGTGTTGTTACCCTTCTAGTTAAACTCTATAGAATATTCTCTAGGGTGAAAGTGTTTGTTTTTCATTGGGTAGAAAAAAGGCAGGTACTGGGAATGCCAGTACGTGTTGAAATCTTGGATTGGTATTTTGATCAAGCATTTAGTGTGTGACCTTCCTCAAATATTATGATTATGTGTAGGGTATTACCATATAATCATTCACTATCAGTCTCACATCGTGAGAAATCATAAAAAACTATGTATTCAAAAATCTACTACATTAGTTGAATTTAGGTTGTCATCTTCTTACTTAGGTTCAGGGTTCTTCACTATTTAATTCTTTAAAGATCCAACATTGATATTGGTCTAAATTCCCTATATCATAAGAGGAGTGTAGTGTGGTTTTGTTTTTTCTTATAGTATGGTCAGATCTAAGATCGACCTCATCATCAAAGTCCTTGACATTATTTTTTATCAAATAGAATCAATAGCTAAGTAGGACATATTCGTTGGATTCAAAAATTTATATTATAGTTGTTTAATACTCATAGTTGAGGTCCACATATCTTCTTCTCTAATTGATTTATGAAACCTCAAATCGGAATGGAATTGGGTATCATCTTAGGAAAGATCGGGTAGTTCCAATAATGTTATTGGTCAAAGATATAGGTGTGGAAACGGTTGAGAATGCATGATGAGAGAGTTGTAATAGATTTTTTTATACAATGATGGTATCATATGTATAATAAGAAACATGGATTTAGGGATGAATGGGTGTTCTTATCAATGTAATATATATGATAGTATCAATACATTGCAGTATAAGTTGCTGCAGAATAGGGGAATGGTAGAAAACTGGTGGCAACATACATTTTTTACTGGTAGTAGTAGATATGTTTTCATTGGGAGTTATAGAGTATAATGAAAGAAAAATTTTGTTAGAAATGTTATTGTTAGAAACTGTGGTGGATGATCTGGAAGTACTAGGCTGGGGAATGGTAGCACGTGATAGTGGAAGAGCTAGCCTTTCCAGGATGGGTAAATGGTTGCGAGTGACAGTGGTAGAATCGATGGTAATTTTTTTTCTATAATATTCATAAAACAAACATTCTTTTAGTTTAGTATTTTTAAAAATTAATTACAATTCAATAAAAATTAAAATTAAAATCCAAGACAAAATTAAACTATCTTTTTAAATAAAAAATTAAAAATAAAACATTAAATAAAAGACTATTTTATTCATTTCAAAAATAATATTTTAATTAATATTTTAATTTCTAATTCACAATTCTTTTAATACAAATGAATCTAATTTTTTTCAATTATTTCAAAAAATAATTAGAACATTAATAGTATGAAAATAAAAGCATAAAACATTTAATTTCAGAATAAATCTAATAAATAAAATTCAAATTCAGCGTTCAAAATAAAAATAAATCTCAATTTTGGTCAATATTAATTTATATATATTTCCCATTATGTGAGAAAATTAATACCAAAATAAAAAAAACCTTTAAATATATTTTTAATAAACTTCCAAATTCCCAAAGATCACAAAGACTCAAATGTATCAGAGAATTTGATTAATATTGGGGTTGTTAAATTAAAATATAAATTATAAAAATAAAATTTTTGGTCCCACATCACTCCAACATTTCAAATATGTCACTCCTATAATAGTTTATAAATGAATTCGAAAACAATTTATTATCCCTCATACCATCAAATACACAAGAAATAATTGATATAAATCAAATAATTTTTCTATTTATTTGAAATTACTCATATGTGAATTTCACACAATATTTTATGTCATTATTATTAAAATTACAATTAAAAATTTGAATTTTATTGATTTATTTGGAATATATATTTTAACAAGTTTGATTTCACTGTTTATCTTTCTTTTATCCTTCTAAAACCCATGATAATTTTCACACTTCTTTGATATTTCCAAAATTAAATTTTTATAATTCAATGTCCCCTAGTTTATTTTGGATCAATATTCACCATTCCTAAATGAATTTTGTTTTGAAAAATGAAAACATAATTATTTTATTATAATTTGTTCCAACCAGGTATGTGTGAGGAACTATGAAAATCAATTATTGAATATGTATGGAGGGATTAAACTCACACACCCAGTGCCATTATCATAGAGATTCATTGTGGTATCACAATTTCCCAAGTTAATTTTAGTCAAATGACTTATATGATTTCTTTTTAAGTTGGATCATTTATGTTATGTTCAATTACAAAGGTTAGGTTACTCATTATTAATCATGAAATTACAGCGAACACATGTTATAATTTTTATTCCATAATTATCTTTTCAATTTTCTCTCCATTTACCCAATAATCATATAAATCAACAACAATATAAGAGGTTATGTTCACTTATAAATCATTCACCTTGAATAATTCATAATTAGTTTAATACTCAGTTATAGAGAGGTACATTAATTTGGTACTCCATAATATAGTTCATTTTTAAAACAACTTTGCTTCATCATTTTTGATTTATTTATTTATACACCAAAAATAAAAAAATATAAAGACATATAAACTAGAAAATTATTACTAAAAATATATTTGGTTTTATTATATAAATAAATTTTTATATATAATGAGAATCTATTTGGCTGAGATACCAATAAATTATTGTTTCATCACGATTTTTATTAAAAAAATAAATAAATGATAACCAGTGATAAGAAGCTATTCGTGATTTTAGAAAATTACATGTAAGAGAGAGTGACCCAATCTGTCACCCCAAAAAAGTTAATTGTGATATATTTAAGTAATTACACATAGATATCCTTGCTTCTATTTAAAAATATCCACATGAAAAACTGAGTTTCATAAACTCATTAATGGGACTTAGGGAATTTTCTCTCTTTATCATGGTAGTGTAGTGTCTTATGAATAATTGGATGGTTTAAATGTATCTATAAGCAATGATATATTTGATTAATTTTAAAATAATTAGGATAGAATTATTCAATGCTTTGTGGATACAGTGAAAAATAATGCTCTATTTTGTGTGTATATATAAAGTGGGAAATTCATGTACTAAAAAAATCGTATGTTAAGTCTGTCATGGATAGTGGGATATATTTAAGTGGACTATGTTTGTACTTTGGAATCAATGAAAACAATTCGTGGAAATTTAATAAATTTTGTATTAAGATGTATAAACTGGATGGATTTGGGACTTGGTTTGTCTCAGTACTTTTGGAAAATCATTTCTTTGTACATCGAATAGGGGTGAAAGTATCAGTAGATGAAACATAAATAGGTGTTAGTTCTAGTTAACATATTATGAATGATCAGATGGTTCCTATTAAAATTAATGGTATAAGATGTAGGTGATGCGATGAAAAAAATACGAGGTTGTGGGAGAGGTTGTATATTTTTTTAAATGATGGTATTAGATGAGTGTAGCGAAAATAGGGAATATAGCAGCCTAATGATTTTGATCATAGATATTACATCTTAATAGATTAATATTCCATACATTTCATTACGATCAATTCCAAAAACATAAATATTTATTATATTTGGAGACTAGATACAAAATATTATTATTTTATTAAATATCATCAAAATATCCTAAAAAATCTTCCCATGTAGCACTCTTCTAAGATATACCCTTCTTAAAACCTTTTTCATAACCTTGATAAAGGAAACATAAAAAAGGGTGATCATAGATACTCAGTAATGGTAAACAAGGGAAATATCAATTATTTCTTATGAATAACATCAGATTAATGATATAAGAACGTGATATTGTCATTTATAAACCATACACAACATATCATAGATCAAAATGTTTAATCATAGTAGAATGATTGGATGTTCATAATAAATTAATCATAAAGGAATCAAGGATCATGATTCTTGAGAGAACTTTTGAATAAGATATGTGATAGTGACATAAAATTGTATATAAAATAATTTAATTTGTCAAGGATCACTATAAATACAATCATATTGGATTGGGTTTAATGAACATTCCATTATATCTTTAGATATCATTCACTCTAAAGTCTATCATAGTAGACAGTATCCCATACAAAATATGTATCACTCTACATTCCATTCCTTCTTTTATAATAGGAGATCCATTATTAACTAATGTATAGAAATGATATATAATTCATGTCTTAACTATCACATAATCATAATCCATTCATATTCATGCCAAAAGATCATAAAACATTCATCATTTTTCATAATATTTGGAAAAGAAATAGGTTTCATAAACACTTCCACAATTCAACATAACATAACTCATGAAAAATAAACAAGTATTATACACATCTAATCATTAGAATCAAAAACTATTCAGGTAATGAATAAGGGTGATATTATTCAATCATATCTCTTTTAAATCATATGTAACATAAAAGGATGTTATCATAGATAAAATATGTGTTTATAAGTTCCCTAGAACATTTCATGTAAAAATACCCATTTCCCTTTAAAAAATATTTTTTAAATTCCAAACAAATTACTAAATATTATGAAAAAAGTAAATTTTAAAATAACCATGGAATAATGTAAATGAAGCTTCAAATCATTGATCGTTCATGATGGTGGGAAATTTCATTCATGTCGTGTATGTTAAAACAATGATTTTTTAACCTCCTCGATAAAAAGTAAAAAGTATCTCATTTCAAAAATGACAAGTAGATTCACTATTATAATTTTTTTATGTAAAAATAATCATGTCTGAAAATCAATTTAATAATTCATTGTTCAATATTAAAATTGTTCTTGAAATTATTTTAGAAAATATGGATATGGAAGAAAAATGATTTTCATCCAAAGAGGGAAATAGTGTTATACTTTCAAAAAAACATTCTTTTGTTTTAATGAAATGTTATTGAGAATGAAATGATAAAAAAAGAAGAATCAATAAATAACCAAATGTGTATAAAATTAATGGGATTATTTAGAGATAGTTTATAAAATTTCATCATAGAAAACTTAATCATAAATAATTTCGATAAATAATGAGATTTTAACATAAATCAAATACAATGAGTTCAGATTGCTCCAAATGTTGTTTGAAAATCCTTTATAATAAATTTAAATTTCTTTTATTTTTATACTATATTAATTTACCAACATATACCATCATATATAATACACTTATTACATTTCAACACTAATTTATTAGTAATTCTTAATTATAATCATTGTTTCTCATTGTTAACTGTATTTTTTATCATGAGAATTTCTATTTTCCAGTTCTTCTATATAAAAATTCATCATTTTTATATCATTTATATAATTTTAATCATGATATAAATATCATATATATAAATATATTAAATATATTAATCCTTAAATGGTAGAGATAGAAAATTGAATTACACCGTTCATGGAGATGGTAGGTCATATTTACAGATGAAAATAATATTCACATTTCTATAGAAGGAATGAAAGAAAGAAAAATAATAACAAACCTATACAAAATCTGTAAATACCTGACGCTTGAAGTACATTGACAATACATTACTTTTGCGGAATACATAGTACATAATAAAAACACACACACAAGGATCGTAATAGTTTAGTGTCTTTGGAAACTTGGAATATAAACATCTAATCCTGTTGAAAGATCTTCAACATCTCCCATATCTATCTTCCTCTTTTTGTTTTCTTACCTAAATGGTTTCTTTATATCCTGGGGAAAAGAAAACATATAAACGCTGAGCTCAAATTCTCAGTAAGGGTAAGCATGGATAAAATAAAACAAATCATATACATTTGAGCTTAAAAACATGAACATAATGTTTAAAAGATTGAACAATGACATAAAACATGGAAGTATGTAAATAATATATCATAAAGAAACATTAATCATGATAAAATAGCATGGGAGTAAAACATGTAATTGTGGCAACCATTCGGCACATGTCATTATTTCCATAGTAGCCAACGCATTGCTGCCAAGACCATCTTAGTGGACAAAGTCCCTTTCTGAATCAAGTTCACTCCTCGTTTCATTCCTATAACACTGAACCAGATTAACTTACTGTTCCATCCATGTCTATGTCATGAGATATAAAATCATTACCCAATGCATTGGAGGGATATATAGGTCACACCCATCTCATAATGAAATCATTCTTACTTGTGCCACAAAATAAACATACATCATTCATAATAACCCAATGAATAAAATGGGTTCCATAAACATCATCCCATCATAACATAATCCATATAAAAGAAATGGATATAATTTCATAATAAGAAAATTGAAGCCATGTAAATAAAAGAGACATTATACTTAAAACATACACATATGAAATAATTTCATTTTATATGGAAAATGGTTTTGATAAACTCATGAAATGAATTCTTGAGGAAAATATCCATTCTTCTTTAAAATCATTTTCTTTTCAAAATATGTCATGAATTTTTAAAAGAAAATGATTTTCTTGAATATATTCATGAAATCATTTTGAGGAAGCTTCATGAAAATATGGCTTTATAAAACTGTAAAAATCCTTTCATGCCGTATAATTTAAAAACATTCTTCTCGTACTTTTGTTGGAAAAGTCAAAAAGTCCCTCGTACGAAAAACAACAAAAGATTCCTATCATATCTTTTATTAAAACTCACCAAAGGGTAAAATTGGTTTTAAACAATTTTAGGTGGATGGATATAATATCACATATTGAGGATACATGGATGTGGATGATAAAATACACCCCAGTAAATAACAAAGTATAAACAATCTCGGATAAAAATGAGATTGTGATATTTTCACTTACCTTAGGTCTGATTTGCTTCATAAGTGTCCGAACCTCCTTTATAATGATTTAAATAATGTAATTGACTTATTCTAGATTCATACTCATTGTTATTATATCATATATGGTTCACTTATGACTTTATTTCGCCAGTTCTTGTGTAAATTACATGATAAAGAGCGTTTTGGGTAAAATCATTTTATTTGTCATCCATGTTTTGACTTGTAATTATTGATATGATTACTTAGATCATGATTACTTAATTCCAGAATATAAAACATGATATATATATAATATACATTCAGAATATATATATATATATATAATAGATCAGTAAATGGAAAGAAATACAACGTTCATGGAGACGGTAGGCCGTACGTACGCATGAACGATGTTTTCGTTTCCTTATTTAGTTGAATGGAATTAAGTAGATGACATACATATATATACACATAAATCCAGTATCATTACTATTTCATATATTTCATTATTACTTATTATATATACGTTATAATCATTCATGAATGGTTAACGTGGAGAATGAATCTCATCGCATCGTGGAGACGGTAGTCCGTATATACGCACGAGTGATGATATCATTCTCATGATCGTGGAATTGTATTGGAGTGTAGGTATAATATTTCAGAATCAATATAACTTTAAAATAATCATATATAGTTATTATGTACACCATTATACCCTTCCAAGTAAGGTGGTGGTGGAAAATAGATTACACCACGGCATGGAGACGGTATTCTGTACGTACGCACGCGCGATGATTTCGTTTTAAGTAGGATGGATAGATGGTGAAATAGGGTTGTTTCATACTTATAATAACATATTCGTATATGAGTGATACTTATGTTATTACTTCATAATTAAACAACCTAATAAGAAGAAGTGGAAGATGAAATAAAGATGAAAGAATCGGTAATGGACATTACCTCTTCTTTGAAGCACCTCTTTGAGTCCTCCTCTTAGTGCACTAAAATTGGTCTTTGAAGAATACCAGGACCTCTAAGATGTTTCTAGGGAAGTGTATAAGAGAATTTTTTAGGGTTTGGCCTAGCATGAAGGCTCAAAGTGGTGTGAGGAAGAGAGGGAGGAGGTTCCCTTTTATAAGGGAGGAGAGGGGCACCTTTGGAAAAACTAAAACTATTATTTTATTATAAAGCCAAATTCAGTTTTAAATAGCTCCAAATTTAGTTATTTCTAATCTAAGGTGGGGATGGGTCGAAATACTCTCTTCCAATAGAATATAGACATGTATAGGTTCTAATTTTAACATTATCATTTAGATTTATCATTAAGTTAAATAATTTTACATTTACCGTGTATTTTTGTGTTCTTACACAATAAGGTTAATAAACATACAATAACAAGCAAAAAGAGCCCAAAGGTTTTTATTATTAATATATATATCCTTATATAAGTCATTTGGCATAAACTTAGATTTTTAGTAATAAAATAACTATTACTAATATAATATTTGTTTTAAAAACTATTTTATGTCAATTTTGATACTATTTAGTAATTGATTTTTTTGAAACTCATAACAGAATGATTAGTTCGAAAAACATTAATTAAATGAATAATAACATGTCATATTGACCTATAAAATTATTGTAATTCATAAAAAGTCTCAAATTACATTTATTTGGGTATTTATAACAGCAATTATGTCAATATTTCATTAATAAAATAATTAATGCATCATCATTGTGTCATAAATAAATTAAATTATTTAATTTATAAAAATTAAAAATTAAATATAATTATGTAGGAAATAATTTTATCTTTCTAATTAATATTTATAGTCGAATTTATATTATATATAACCCTATATTAAACATTATATACTTATTAAACTTTGATTTTCACTATTTTAACCCTTCTTTAAATAAATTAATAAAAAATGTCTTAATCTAATCCAAGTGGGCCTTAATGGTCATATTTTATTACTAAGGTTTTTTTTGGTCGAATTACACTTATCCAATAGAATTAGGACATGTTTTAGGGTAATAATAATATCATTTTACCCATAATTACCCTATTTACTTTTAACCGTGGTAAAAAAGTAAACAGTTACTATTCACCAAAAATTATTTTCATCTCATTAAACCACATTTTACTTACTCACATCAATCGTGTCTTCCAAATTTTTGAAATTCCCCTCACAGAAGTGGTAAAATTAGGTTTTATGAAAAATTCATTTTTTAACTACCACTTAGTGGTTTCACTATTCATCAAAAAATGATAGTTTCAAGAAAAATACCAAAAATTAGGCCTAAGATATATTTGATATTATGAATTCAAAAATGATGTCTATTTTACCAAATTCATAACATATTAGTTTCATTAATTAATTTAAAAATTAAATCCTGTCGTCAAAACAAATAGTGTGTTTTTAAGAGATAATAACTATCAAAAGATTAACACTTGTTTTTGTCTGGTTTAAATGTGAAATTACATCCAATGACCAAAATTGTATTAAATTGTATAAATTTATAATAAATATATTTTAAAACCACTCAAATTAATAATTTATCACTATTAATTATTTCGATTAAAAAGGTTTTTTTTAATTAAAATTTAGTAAATTTCACTATTCATCAGAATATGAAAGTTATCCGAAAAGTACCAAAATTTCATCCTAATCTAATTTAGATATTCCGAATCCAAAAATGATGTCCATTTTGAAAAATAAAATTTACAAAATTTCAAAAAGTGGTTATTACTATTCATAATGGCTAGTTTTAATAACATTTTAATAGCATGTCGTTGTTTAGTGAAACTTGGTATTGCGTACTACACACACTATCGAGGAAGGTCGTGAATGAGTGTAATGAAAGGCAAGTCCATGATGCGTGTTTTTCAAGCTCCATTTGGTGTAGCGTACAACACATGACATTAATGAAATTAAAAAGAATATTTTTCATAAAATCTCCGGGTGTTACATTCTACCCCCATTAAAATGAATTTCGTCCTCAAAATTCGTCAGGGTTATAAATTGTTTACTACTTGAAAGATTATTTAATAGAAACACAAATATTAAAAAGGAATACCAAAACCAATCTTTAAAAACAAAAGTATGAAACGTAACAGTTACCCAAATAAACTAATCACTGGGTTTCCACATAGGAGAAAATATGGATATGGAAGAGAAAGCTAACCATCATGTTCTGATGGAGAGTGGTAGATAACATGGCTATGGAAAATCCAGCAATCAGAAAGCCATAAATTTGTGATGATCTAAGGTACCATCTGATTAATTATATATAAGAGCACTATGACAACATTTTTTGTTGTCAAGATCATTTCCCTAAATTAGAAGAATTTGAATTAGAATAAATACTTACTTTATTTTGGTACAATCTCACTGTTGTTCGTGCCTTGAACAATTTCCACATTATCTATTAATGAATTGATGTGGAATTTGTTATTCATGAAGTGCTAGTAGATCATGTGATAGAATGAAGGGTCATTCCATCTGTCTCAAACAAAATGTTAGCAAAAGTTATTAAATATACATAAGTCAATCTATAGTGAGATTAATCATATATGGTTCCTAAAATGGACTTATACTTATTATATCATATTTCATAATATAATAAAACTAGTTTATACTAAACAGGGACTTCCTGTAGGCTAGTGGTAGGTGATAAAGGCCAGTCACACTTCAATTGTGGGTTCGATTCCCATAGCCTTGTCCGACGCGATGGGTTGTCGCCCGTCCTGCAGGTTATCCTTTTTCTAAAACTGAATTACTATAACATCCCATCAATAATATTGAAAAATGTTCTATCCTTAATACTAACTTATTTCCAAAATAATCCTTTCCAATCTATAGGCTTATCCAAAATACTGTTGTCCAATCTCATATTATAGTGAAAATGATTACCAATGAGTTCATATAACAAGCATGTTAATACCATCGTTGATCCCCATATATCATGAGATATGTCTTGTTGGTCACATTCCAATCATTCGAAGGCCGTAATCATGTATTCTCTTGGAAAATGAATACCCATTGAATCTTAGTGAAAACACGAGTGTTGTCAAAAGTTAACTTTTTTCACATACCAAAACCTCAAACCATGATATAACTATTTCCTTATATCAGTCATGAATTCATGAATACTGTCAAACATTTCATTTTCTCCTTATCCCTTCATTATTCGCATATAATTTTTTTTCAAAAATATCTTAATCACATTCCATGGTTATAGGTACCATAATATTATTGAAACCCACAATAGACCAATAAATAAATATTCCAATATTCCATGATACTATATACAACATTATTTTGGAATCCCATTATATAAACACTTAATCATTCCACCACACCGTTGTCATATTCAACATCGCCAATAGTGATCGCATGTGACTTCCCTTTCTCCTTTTCCTTAAGTAGTTGCTCATGTCGATCATCACTAACCCTTGGATTAGAGCATTTATTAGCATAATTCCCCATTTCCTTTCACTTGATGCATTGAAGTGTTGGTGGTGCATTCTCTGCAGTCTTTTCTTTATTCGCATCATTAGAAACCCTTTTTCCATTACATCGACACTCAGCTGCTCGATTACCTTGTTTTCCACAATTAAATCATTTTCTAGTCCCTTTAATACAATCTCCACCATGCTTCTTTCCACACATTGAGCATAGGGAAACATTCATCTTCTTTTCACCATTATTACGAGATTTCTCCTTGAACTCCATCTTTCGTTTCATGTCAAAACTATAAGATTGATACGTAACGCCAACTTCCATTTCTACCTTGACAGCACAACACACAATTTCATCATAGCTACTGAAGTCTCTAATAGCTAATTCCCTTCAAAGATTTGGTTTTAAGACACTGAAGAATCGATCAACTTTACTTTCAGGTTGTATGATAAATCTAGATACATACCTTGCAAGACTTGTAAAATTCACTTCGTATATACCAACAGATTCATCATTCTTTTGCTTTATGTCATGAAAATCCTTCTCCATCTTTGTTCGAAGAATATGAGGGAAGTACTTATTGAAAATATGTTCATGAACTTGTCCCATTCCATGGACTCAATTTCATCTCATGGCCTCATATTATTGATAAGATTCCACCATTGATCAGCTTCACCTTCCAAACGATATACTGCTAAGATGACTTTATCATGTTCAGAACATTGAAGAACTGAAAATATCTTTTCAGTGGTAATGATCCATTGTTCAGAAACAAGTGGATCAGAAGACCCACTGAAAGAAGGTGGACGTTTCCTCGTGAAGGACTCAATAGAATATTGTTCCCTTCTCTGCTCATTTGGATGTCCAGAATGATTCATAGCTTGGGTAAGTATATCAATAAGATTTTTCACTCCATCTCCCATAACATTTGTTTTCTCAGGAGGAAAATCATTGCATTGTCCATTACATTGATCAACACGGTTCCTTCGGTTTCCAACCATCTTCTAAAACCCAAAAAGAATAGTGTGAGAGATTAAAATCACACTAGGGAAAACAATATAATAAAGGGGGAGTACCATCAATATCTAACATCTTGGGTTACCGTAATTCTAGTACTATAACCTATACATAACCTTAGGGACATCCCTAAACATACCTTAGAAATATCTCTAGGGATCTTACTAATGTTCTCGCATCCTAGTATCCAAAGGTTGACTAAACATATCCTCTAATACCAACTATAGAGACCTGAAGCTTGACATACATTGACAATACATTACTTTTTTGGAATACTTAGTACATAATAAAAACACACACACAAGGACCGTAATAGTTTAGTGTCTTTGGAAACTCGGAATATAAACATCTAATCCTGTTGAATGATCTTCATCATCTCCCATATCTATCTTCCCCTTTTAGTTTTCTTACCTAAATGATTTCATTATATCCTGGGGAAAAGAAAACATATAAATGATGATCTCAAGTGCACAGTAGGGGTAATCATGGATAATATAAAACAAATCATATACATTTGATCTTAAAAACATGAACATAATGTTTTAAATAATTAGGAATGACATAAAACATGGAAGTGCGTAAGGCATATATCATAAAGAAACATTAATCATGATAAAATAGCATGGGAGTAAAACTTGTAATTGTGGCAACCATTCAGTACATGTCATTATTTCCATAGTATCCAAGGCATTACTTCCAAGACCATCTTAGTGGAAAAAGTACCTTTCTGAATCGAGTTCACTCCTTGATTCAGTCCTGTAACACTGAATCAGATTAACTTACCATTCCAGCCATGTCTATCTCATGAGATATAAAACCATTACCCAATGAATTGGAGGGAGATATAGGTCCCACCAATCTCATAATGAAATCATTCTTACTTGTGCCACAAAATAAACATACATCATTCATAATAACCCAACCAATAAAATGGGTTTCATAAACATCATCACATCATAACATAATCCATATAAAAGAAATGGATATAATTTCATAATAAGAAAAGTGAAACAATGTAAATAAAAGATACATTATACTTAAAACATAAACATATGAAATAATTTCATTTTATATGGAAAATGGTTTTGATAAAACACTATAAATGAATTCTTGAGGAAAATATCCTTTCTTCTTTAAAATCATATTCTTTTTAGAAAATGTCATGAATTTTTTAAAGAAAGGGATTTTCTTCAAAATAGTCATGAATTAATTTGAGGAAACTTTATGTAAATATGTCTTTATAAAACTATAAAAATTCTTTCATGCTGTATAAGTTAAAAAAACATTCTTCTTGTACTTTTGTCGGAAAAGTCAAAAAGTACCTCGTACGAAAAACGACAAAAGATTCCTTTCATATCTTTTACTAAAAACTCACCCAAGGTTAAAATTGGATTTAAAAAATTGTATGTGGATGGAAATAATGTTACATATTGAGGAAACATGGATTTGGATGATAAAATACACCCCATTAAATACCAAAGTATAAACAATCTCGGATAAAAATGAGATTGTGATATTTTCCCTTACCTTAGGTCTGATTTGCTTCGTAAGTGTCTGAACCTCCTGTATAATGATTTAAATAATGTCATTGACTTATTATAGAATCATAATCATTGTTATGATATCATATATGGTTCACTTATGACTTTATTTCACCTGTTCTTTTTTAAATTCCATGTTAATGAGCGTTTTGGGTAAAATCGTTTTATTTGTCGTCCGTGTTTTGACTTGTAAATATTCATATGATTACATAGAACATGATTACATAATTACAGAATATAAAACATGATTTATATATAATATATATTCATTATATATATATATATATATTGGATCAGTAAATGGAAAGAAATACACCGTTCTTGGATACGGTAGGTCGTACGTACGCATGAACGCTGTTTCGTTTCCTTATTGAGTTGAATGAAATTAAGTGGATGACATACATATATATACACATAAATCCAGTATCATTATTATTTCATATATTTCATGATTACTTATTATATATACTTTATAATCATTCATGAATGGTTAACGTGGAGAATGAATCTCATCGCGTCGTGGAGAGGGTAGTCCGAACGTACGCACAAGCGATGATATTGTTCTCATGATCGTGGATTGTATTGGAGTGTAGGTATACTATTTAAGAATCAATATCACTTTACAATAATCATATATAGTTATTATGGCCACCATTATACCCATCCAAGTAAGGTGGTGGTGGAAAATAGATTACACCACAGTGTGGAGACGGTATTCCGTACGTACGCATGCGTGGTGATTTCGTTTTCCGTAGGATGGATAGATGGTGAAATAGGGTGGTTTAATAATTATAATAAAATATCAGTATATGAGTGATATTTATGTTATTACTTCATAATGAAACAACCTATGAAGAAGAAGTGGAAGAAGAAATAAATATGAAAGAATAGGTAACGAACATTACCTCTTCTTTGAAGCGCCTCTTTGAGTCCTTCTCTTAGGGCACAAAAATTGGTCTTTGAAGAAGACCAGGTCCTCTAGGATGTTTCTAGGGAAGTGGATAAGATAATTTGACAGGGGTTGGCCATGCTTGAAGACTCAAAGTGGTGTGAGGAAGAGAGGTCGGAGGTTCCCTTTTATAAGGGAGGGGAGGGGCACCTTTGAAAAAACTAAAAATATTATTTTATTATAAAGCCAAATTCGGTTTTATATAGCTCCAAATTGGTTTATTTCGAAGCTATGGTGGGGATGGGGAGAAATACTCAAATGAAATAGAATTTAGGCAAGTTTAGGTTCCAATTTTAACCTTATCATTTAGATTTATCATTAAGCTAAATAATTTTACTTTTACCGTGCCTTTTTGTGTTCTTACATTATAAGGTTAATAAACTTACTATAACAAGCCAAACGAACCCCAATTTTTTATTATTAATATATATAACATTATCTAAGTCATTTGGCCGAACCTTAGATATTAAAGAATAAAATAACAATTACTAATATAATATTTGTTTTAAAAACTATTTTATGTCAATTTTGACACTATTTAGTAATTGATTTTTGTGAAAATCATAACAGAATGATTAGTTCAAAAAACATTAATTAAATCAATAATAACATGTCATATTAAACTATAAAATTAGTGGAATTCATAAAAAGTCTTAAATTACATTTATTTGGGTATTTATAACATCAATTATGTCAATATTTCATTAATAAAATAATTACTGCATCATCATTGTGTCATAAATAAATTAAATTATTTAATGTCTAAAAATTACAAATTAAATATAATTATGTAAGAAATCCTTTTATATTTCTGCATAATATTTATAGTCTAATTTATCTAATGTACAACCCTATATTAAAAATAATATACTTATTAAACGTTGATTTTAACTATTTTAACCCTTCTTTATATAAATTAATAATAAATGTCCTAATCGAATCCAAGTGGGCCTTAATGGTAACATTTTATTCCTAAGGTTATTTTTGGTCGAATTACACTTATCCAATAGAATTAAGACATGTTTTAGGGTAATAATAATATCATTTTTACCCTTAATTACCCTATTTACTTTTAACCATGGTAAAAAAGTAAAAAGTTACTATTCACAAAAAATTATTGTAATCTCATTGAATCACATTTTACTAACTGAAATCAACTGGGTCTCTCGGATTTTTGAAATTCCACTCACAAAAGCGGTAAAATTAAGTTTTATGAAAAAATCATTTTTTTTACAACCACATAGTGGTTTCACTATTCATCAAAAAATGAAAGTTTCTAGAAAAATAACAAAAATTAGGCCTAAGCTATATTAGATATTATAAATTAAAAAATGATTTCTATTTTAACAAATTCAAAACATATCAGTTTCATTAATTAATTTAAAAATTAAATCTTGTCGTCAAAACAAATAGCGTGTTTTTAAGAGATAATAACTATCAAAAGATTGACACTTGTTTATGTCTGGTTTAAATGTGAAATTACATCCAATGAACAACATTGTATTAAATTGTAAAAATATATTCTAAATATATTTTAAAACCACTCAAATTAATAATTTATCACTATTAATTATTTCGATTAAAAAGGTTGTTTTTAATTAAAATTTAGTAATTTTCACTATTAATCAGAATATGAATGTTATCTGAAAAGTACCAAAATTTCATCCTAAGCTAATTTCGATATTCTGAATCAAAAAATGAAGTCAATTTTGAAAAATAAAATTTAAAAAATTTCAAAAAGTGGTTATTCCTATTCAAAACGGCTAGTTTAATAATTATTTAATAGCATATCGTTGTTTAGTGAAACTCGATATTGCGTACTACACACGCTATCGAGGAAGGTCGTGATTGCATGTAATGAAAGCCAAGTCAAGGATGAGTGTTGTACAAGCTCCTTTTGGTGTAGCGTACAACACAAGACATTAATGAAATTAAAAAGAATATTTTTCATAAAATCTCGGGGTATTACAAAATCAGTATAATATCATATATATTTATTAAAGATATAATTATTACCATCCATCTACAAATATAATGAAAAATTGACCACATTAATTTTTAGAGGTCATAGTCCACACATACGCACGAGCGACGTTGTCTTATTCAAACAGATAGTAAGGTAAGAAGGATGATATAATATTATAATTATAGATGAATAATTATATCATTTGTTTCATAAATAGTCATAAAAAATGTAATAATATTCATCCAGGAAAATGGGTTTGTAAAATTAATTTTATCGCTATGTGGAGGTGGTAGTCCACGCATACGCACAAGCTATACTTTTGCTTCCCATTTTATGGGAATGAAAGTGAATAGTGTGAGTAACATAATCATAATAAAATTTAAGTATATTTAAGGTAATTATTTTATTATTTTATAATTAATACCAAAAATTTGTAGTAGTTATAATAATACATAAATTCAATAAGGGTGGGTAGGATGATTACCCCTACATCGATAGGCCACTATTAGATTATTTATTATGAAAAAAATAGAATATTATTTTCAAAAGTTAAAAAACAAATAATTTGTGTCTAGAGAAGTTAATAACACATTTTTGTAGGTTTTTTTCGTGTTATATAGTACAAGTTAGTGTAAATAGTAGAAACGATGGGTGAATTTTTATAAGTGGGGGATGAGTCAGAAATGGAATATCTTATAAGATAAAAATAAATTAATATCATACTCAATCCATATGCTTCAAAATAGAAATATATTTTATGTTTTTATATAATGAGACTGAATTATTTCCCAAAAATTGATTTTAGATAATTTAAATTGGCACCTTACCCCTATATCTTGGTTTAACCCATATGTAAATTGTTTTTAACTTTTACCGCAATGAATTTTTTATATTTTTTATGGTTAATTATAAAAAAATAAAAATGGGTTCATTAGTAAATTTTAAAATAAATATTAAAACTACTTAAAACAAATTTACCAAAATTATTACATAGATGTGGTATAATTTAATTTAAAATTAATCCTTCCAAATGTGACAAAAATCAGTTTTCAAGAAAATTTGTTTTCTTATGTATAAAAAGTTTTTATACAAACATCAAACATAAAATTAATTATAATGATATTATTTATATTAATAATAATATAAAATAAATAATTTTACATTTAAATACATGTAAAAACAATATTTAGACATGAAAATTATTGAATTGAATATAAAATTATCAATAAAAAACATGTATTTTTCAGTTTTCATAAAAAATTATTTTTTAGAAAAGTCTAAAAAATTAGTTCTATTCTAATTTGGAAATTATGGTTTATGAATTTCAATTTATTAATTGAAATAAAATATTTTAAAAGTGGTAAATATTTATTATATTATTTTCTCCAAAAAGTAAGTTAAAAAAATTTTGGCAAAAAATATAAATTTTAAGCCTATATGGACTTTACTAAAAATTATGTTCCTTTTTTTCAATATATTAACATCAAATCAATATTTTTTTAAAATGTTATTATTACAATTCATATGACTAGTTTATTGGATTGGTTATAATGGAATAAAATAATATGTTACATTTAGTTATACGTTTTTGTTTATTGAAATAAATGAAATAAATTAAATTTATTTGAAGAGAAATATATTATAAAATATTGTGATGTTGCATTATACACCCTAAAATTGAATTTTACAATAGAAATTTTTTCACTCAGATAAAAAAAGAATGATTATATATATATTTCATCACATCATAAGGTTCCCTAGTTTACTCAGAAAGTTCATGTTTCCTCCCATTAACTTTAATATGATAAATATTATTATTCCATAGTCTATTATTTCTACAATCCATGATTTATTCCAATTTTTATCCATGTTAGTGATCATGATCCTAGGTTGAAGCCTTATATTTTAGTAAATTTTATGGATTATATATTTACTTATTTAAGATATATACATGGAACACATAATGAACATCATATAGGATTAGTGGAAGCTCCAAGAGATAATCCACCTTCATTACTCAATTAAGAATCTTGATGGGGATAATATATCTAGAGATCATATCTCCATTATTTCTAAATATCATAAAATTTTTCATGTAGAAATTTAGAGTATAACTTCTCACCAACATTTAATTCCACATTTTTCACAAGATATCCTCCATAAATTTTTGGATGACTCCAACCTACCATAATGTGCTACAAAATCGATTTTAACATCTCTCTATTTCCTCTGCTAGACCAGGCCCCAATAAATTGTTACCTCTAACTTAATACCCAATATTTGGAGACATATGCTTATTCCCATATAGTTCATCAAAAGGATCTATCATATTTCTCATGTGATTGGTTTTTTGGTATGAAAACTTGATCATAGGAACGGGTTCATCCCAAGAACCTTTGAAATATATATAACAAGATCTCAGTATATCATCTAGGGTTTTAATGGTCCTCTCAGAACAACTATATTTCTAAGGATTATAAGAAATAATGAAACATTACTCTATATCAATATCCCACTAAAGACATTGCTTGATGTTCAGGGTAAACATCATATCTCAATCCGATAAAATAGAATGTGGTAATCCATGAATCTTTGGCACTTATTTTTTATATATTATATCATGCTGATCAACATGGAAATATTCATTGATTGTAACTAATTTTAAGGAAATAAAAATATGATCACCTATAACCTAAGTAGAAATATGTAATTTTGACATTTTTGGTAATGCAATGATTAAATCCATGTTATTGTTTTCCTAATTCCATTTTTTTGGGTAATGGTTGTAACAATCCCTTAAAAAATTTCATACATCTTCAAAAATTCAAGACGAATAAAGAATGATTAATAATTAGATTAATCCAATAAATCCTTCTTCAAATATAGAATGGGTGGGACACATACATGGTTCATTAATATTTTCATTCCATCAAAATCAAGGTTGAAATCCGGAACATTTATCACAATCTTTTGTAGCTCTACAAATTCCTTATGCTCCCCATTAATCATCAGATAGATAGATGATTGAAAACACATCTAATAATGATATGATTATTATATTTAAATTAATATTTATAATTCTATCTATTTCCAATCTATAAATATTTTATCTTATTTTATCCTCATCAAAGACAAGATAGCATGATCCTTTTGACTTCAAGAATCTTCCACCTTGTTCCCTTTCCTAGGGTGGTATTTTATTTAGTAGTAATAGCCATTAATCAACTCTAACAATATTATATTAACATATTAAACTCAATGTATGTGAATATAAATATTAAACATGTATGATAAATATATGTTTCTCATCATTAAGAAAAAATATAAATCCTTCATATCGATAATGAAGAAATTTCCATAGATAACTCTAAATCCTTTATCTCGTAAATTTCTCAAAACCATTAAATGTCATGATACATATGCTTTAACTATATCATTTTTCATTTTGATTCATCACATTTAAATCATTAATCCATTTTTAAAGATCATAATACCCTCTCAATTGAAGGGTAGTCTAATCATATATGCCTAGACATAATTTTTCATTAGTTTCTTGTAATTTTCCTCACATTAATATGATCAAAGGAATTTGGATCCCTTATAAGTTAACATGTTATGTGGATTAGATATTTGTGACAAATTATACATAAATCGTCGATAATATCCATCCGAATGAAGAAAACTATGAGTCTCAATCATAGTATTTTCTCTAAGACAAGGTTCAAAAACATCCATCGTTGATGGAACCACTGATATACACTCTTTTGAGATTATATAACCCAAGAATGATGATTTAATCTTTCCAAAATTCACACTTGTTAAATTAACCTTATATAATCATCTTAATGAGGGTCTTCACAAAAATTATCCATTGATCTTCATGTTATTCCTTTTTCTTTGAATATATTTGAATATCATACGTCAATATGCCTACAAAATGATCATGATAATCTCTAAAAAATATATTTATTTAATAAATTATGGTATTATATGAATTTGTATGATAAAATTGTAATACTATAAATTCATAGTGACCATACATCATAAGGAATATTATCTTTTGTATTTATCCACATTTCACTCTCACATGATAATATCAAAATTAAGGATCAATCATTAAAAACTATTTACCTCCTTTCAGTTGATCAGATAAATCATCAATACCGGGTCAGGGATAATTACTTTGGATAATGATATTGTTTAGATAAATATAATCAATGGATAGAGGTATTTTTCCTCCTTATACTATATAAAAAAAATAGTTTCACCCCTTTTTATGTACATGGATGAATTAACCTCTTATCAATATTCTCATGATGTTGCTTCATTAATTATTAAAAATCAATCAACGATATTATATATAGGGTCTTTGATGTCTGTGTACCACCACGTATGGGTTCTCTTAAAAACCTATCTTCATGAAATGGAGGTAGAGTGGGAAACTGTTTCAAAAAAAACATCATCAATATCTTAAACAATATAAATATATTTTATATTTATTTTTACCTAACCATCAGAGATAAACACACCTTTTTAATAGTTAGCAATAACTATATAAGGGATGTAATTTACATTGAATGGTAAAATTTATTATCCCTTGGATATATGATCATATGTTAGTTAGGAATGTTAAAAATACAGGACTTCATCATCAATTGTTATGGGATTTTTGTGATTAATGTAAATGCATGCCTGTGATTGCAACCAATTAAACTATTGCGAAAATAATGAATTTTTCAGGTAGTACAATCCCTCAAAATTCAATTAGATAGTAATCAAATACATAAGATATGATTATCATATCATTAGGGGTTTTCACTAATAATTTTATATCTAATAATTGAGGTGGTATTATGATATACTTAAAAATTATTCAAAAAGATATGGTTGGGTCGATCCATAATCATATAAGACATTATTAGTTCTATAGTAGATGGTATGTGTACCTTTAACAACTTTGTTATCTTACCCCATATTAGAAATAATTATCATGTCATACTTAAATTTTTCAATATTATTAAGATGTTCTTTCATCAACCATCATCATTATCCTTTATATTTACAAATTTGTTAGCATAATTCCTATACTCCTTGAATTTGAAACACTGGAGTGTGGGTGGTGGGTTTTGTGGTGGGTTTTCAACTCTATTAGATAAAATTTTCCTCCAATCACTTTAGTACTAAATTTTCTGATAACCTCTCTCTCCCCACAAAAAATATTCAATATTCCCCTTAATATAATTTTCTGCATGTTTCCTTCTACAATTTGAGCAGAAAGAAAATATCATATTCTTCTCTCAAATTTTTTTATTAATAAATTTTTCTTTTATTTCCATATTTATTTTTTTATAAAAACTATGTGATTTATGGGTAACTCCAATATCTATTTCCAAATTAACATAAAATCTATTTATTTATTTATTGTTTATAATTTTTCTTTGGGTTAACATGCTTATGATATATATTTGTATGCAATTGAATAATTGATCAATAATAATTTCTTGTTGGATGATATTACTAGATGTATACCTCACCACTCTAGTAATGTTTTCATAATATTTGTTAATGTATTCATTATCCTTAGTCTTTTTATTATGTAATTCCTTAACCATTTTCCTAAAATTAATTCAGGGCATGTAATTGTTGAAATATAATCTCTTAATCCCATCCTACATTATTGAGTCAGTTTATCATTATCACCCCATGTTCTTGACAATTTTCCACCACTAATATAATTATCCATCCGAAAAATAAACATCTAAAATAGTTTTTTCATATTACAACCACTAGAGGATTCAAAATATATTTTCCCTGGTACTGATTCATTTCATTGAAACCAGTGGATCATTGGACCCGCTAATAAAAGGTGGATGTGTCCTCATGAAGTAATCAGTATAACATGTTCCATTGATTTATTGTTTAGAATATTGACATGTTTTATATCTTAAGAATTGTGTATAATCATAGAAAAAAATAAATTCCAACTCCCATAACATTTCTTTTTCTTAAGAGGAAAATCATTTAATTGTTTACCATAGTCTTTGTTAATATGATTCCTTCTGGTTCCCTCAATATACTGAATAAAAAATCCAAGTGTGATCAATAATAATCATTGGGTAATACCATACAATCAGGAAAAATATTTTGTTATAAGTCTAAATAATTACACCATTTTCAATCTATAGCACATTAGGTTTAACATATGACATAAATTAGTATCATCTACTCGAATCCCTCATAATAGTTTATGATGAAAGCATAAATTATCCCTTGCATATCCATATGGATTTTCAAACTAAGTTCATAATAAGGTCACACTCACCACAAACCATAATGTTATTTGAGATATAATTGAGAAATTATTTTTTGGTTTATTACCCCTAGAAATATATACACCAAAATCTATTCTAGATGTAGTGTACATAAATAGATGTTTTTAGGAAATCTATACATCTTTAATTACTATAGATTAATGAATTCTATAAAAAATTGGATTATCCTTAGGGTTCTCATTGATGTTTTCTCATCTTATATCCAAAGGTTACATAACCTTCTTATTATACAAAATATAGAAACACATGCCTTTCATACAAATATATTACATCTTAATAAATGAATTTTAAATACTTAATACTGTGATCCAAACCGGAACCATAAGGTTTTAACGACATAGAGACAAGAAACACAACATTTTTATTTCATGAATGATCTTCAACACCTCCTACAAATATCTTCTCAAATATTAATATACTCAGACATACCCTACATAAAACCTTTTTAATATAATAGGGAATGTAAATTTAGGAAAGGGTGTTCTTAGAAGCTCAGTAATGGTAAACAAGAGAGATATCAATGATAAGGAAGGCATAACATGAGAATAAGGGTATGTGAAATTTAGATTATCATTTGAAAACTATACCTAATATATCATAAATAAAAATCATGAATCATGGATTAAATCATGGGAGTTCATAAGACATGAATAATAATGTTATCGAGGAAAATAAACCATATGAACAAAACATTAGAATAAGACATTTTATTGGAATTCACATAAGAACAAAAAAAATAATTTTATTTAATAAAGATCACTACTATAACTATCTTAGTGGATTTGGTATTCTAAATATTCCATTATATCAATAGCAATGGTTTATACGCTAGATAAACATAGTGGATATAGTCCCTTACAGAAAAGAGTTTACACCAAATTCATATCCTTATTATATCATCAGATAGCCATTACAACATAATACAATAGAGGTATATACAATTATGGTACCACCCATAATATTATCACAATACAATTATATCTATTCCAAAAGATAATAAAATATTAGTAAATTTTAATAACCGTGGAGAATAAATGGGTTTCAAAAAAATTCAACAATTCATCATAGTATATCCCAGGAAAAATAAATGAGTTTCATAAACATATAATCATCATAACCATAAATCCTCAAAAAAATTAATAAATATGGTAATATTGGATATTATCCCTATTAAATCATATGGGACGTCAAATCATGTTATCATAGATGAAAAATATTTTATATTATCACTATAACATTTCTTATGGAAAATACACTTTTATCTATGAAATAACAAATTTTAAATATAAAAATATAAAAAATTGCAAGGGTGACATTTTTTTTAAAGACAAACTTGTAAAATATAATATAATACATCAAATATTTCTATGTTCATTATTGTTTGAAATTATTTTTATTTCATGTATTTAAAACAAATATTCATTTCTATATTCTAGTAAAAATTCAAAATTACAAAATTTTAAAAATGATAAGAATATTCCATATTAAACCTACTTATAGAAATATAATCATGGGTTAGAATGTATTTATCAAATCATAAGAAAATAAAAAAACATCATTGATAAAAAATTTAGAAAAAATAAAATAGTAGATAAATTATTTTCAACTGAATTGAGAAACGACGTCATATTTCCTACAAATAATTATTTTGGTCTCTTCAGTTCGTAAAGTGTGTAAAATGAATTGAAAAAAATATAATTTCATCAGATAACATGATAATAAAAAATTATTGGTATTATTTACATATAGGTCATAAAATATAATATTCATAAGCATAATCATAAAAAATCATGATAAAAATGATATTGTGTCATAAATCCTTTACCACGAGTTTTATTTAATTTGAAATATATTTTTAACTCATTTATAATAAATTTATTTTTTTATTCTATAACATAGTATAATAAATATTTATAATATTATATATGATCATATGATAACATTTCACAACTTCATGGAATCATCCCACAAGTGTCATGTCTTATGCAAACATTCATCCTTTTGAAAGAGTCCTAAAAATACAAGGACCAATCATAGATTAGTGAGTCAGACATTCTAAGGTGCTTTCTACTACTTACCTTGAAAAATACCCTTCTATACATTTAGTTTTGACATACTTTAACACACTTTTTGGTGGGATTGTATTTTGATTTTTTTGTTTTCTGTACACATTTTCATACTATGATAGTGGGATTTAAATGTATTCATTTATGTTGTATCAGTTGATTTACATATCATCATTTAATAGTCTTGGATGTGTGTGTATAGGTACCTTAGTCAAATGCCTCAAATGTGATTGATATTCATACTCAGTGCTAGTTTCCATCCCCTATCCTATTGGATGTGAGCTTAGGGTAGTCTTCACACAGACCCCATTGGGATTGGTTGTGATTGAGTGGTATCCAAGCATAGTTGGTTATAACTTATGAATGTAGTATGTGAGATTGGACTGTGGTAATAGAGTAAAGTGTATCGAGTTGTCTTCTAGGCTAGAAATAGTACTGTTGGTGCGATGACTGATATATCCATCCATATAGAAATTTATCTAATAATTTTTGACATAGCACATGATGACACTAGTTGTAGGTAAATCATTTAAACATGCATCATATAAGATTTTCTTTTTGTTTCCATGTACATTTAATGTCATCTCACCATATATAATCATGTACTGGGTACATATTTTCTATTTTAGGATGCCTTTGTAATGTATTAAAAAATGGATTCAGCCTTAGGATCATGAGAATGATCCATTCAGTGATTAGAAAATGATACATGGGCCTATTCTAGAAGATTTACCACATGGTGGTGCTGTTAATGGTACCAGTAGAACCTAAAGATAAGGTGTGTAAGAAGAGTGTGGTTCAATAGTTTTAGTTATAGGGACCCCCATGTTCTAAGGTGAGCCTTACCAAAATTTTTATGAGTACTGGAATTATATTGCGATGTTAGTTTTGTTGTATTTTCAAGATGTCAGGATTTCATATAGTGGTCCTGGAAGCAAGTTTTCTCCTATGCCATGCAAGATGATGGTGAATTTTAGTTACCATCCATATAATGAGGAATCACTAGCATTGATAAAGATTTTGATCCTATTTTATAAGAGATATCTCCAGCTAAATTGAGGGATGTGAGCATCCCTATTCTTCCAAAACATCAGTAGGGATGTATGATTGTGGTTGAGTATTTGTTGAGGTTCACCAACCACTCCTGGTACTCGATGGATATGGTTCGTGATTAGTTATCTAAGGCTCATACCTTTAAGTGAGGACTATATAGAGATATTGGATCCAACATTAAACCTCTATGAATTCCTACCAATGATGGGGTGCTTGAGTGTGATTTGTTGGTCGAAATTTTCCCAGATGAGCAGATGCAGACAGTTGTTGTAGGTAGTGGGTATGAAAATGTAAAGGCATTGGCCATAGGGAACCTTCATCAGCCATTATAACTTTTATGTGTGATTTATTTTTGGATTTAGTCCCAAGATAGAGGTGTTCTGTTTAGGGCTCACAAAATAGTTCTAGTTAGCCCACAAATTTTAAGTGCTACACTTGTGATGACTAGGGACATATTGCATAAGATTGTCTGACCCGCCATATGGTTGATATAGAGGTAGTGGGTTGGACACCCAGGTAGAGGATGTGATCAGATTGGTTATGTAAATAGGTTCGTATATGTGGTAGCGGAGTTGGGATATCATCAAGTTGTAGTATACATTTCAACTAATTAATACCACCATCCTAGTTAGTGCATTCTAGGCTTTGGGAACTGGGGGATAAGGTTGGGGGAAGTTACATGAATTCATAGATTATTCCCAATAGTCTCTAATCATGATAGAAGGTATGATCTATATCTTTTTTACTTATATAAATTATATAAATAAATAGTTGTGATTAATTCCATTAAACATATCTGGTTCGAGATATATAGATAATGTTTGTGCCATTAGCTTGGCCAATACAATGAGATATTTTTAGGGGAGGTGTATCGGTGATCACACACATATTTTGATAGTGTTTCCTGACTCTTAGGGAAGTTATATTTTTTGGATCTATTTTTAGTAGCTATGATGCCTTATGTTGTCATCATAGGTACGAACTAGATTTCTATAGTTCATGCCTAGATGGATTTTTTCAGGAGGAGGATGTGGTTTTCCCAAAGCGATGGATCTAGGAATTCCATTGTTGGTTAGAAACCCATTAAATTCATTATAATGTCATGAAAAGTAGGTTATAGCTGATTACTCATTGATTGGCTAGCATGACCCCAGTTTTAGTGTAATCTATGTGTTTTCAGTTCCATACAGTGGGGGCAGAGTATGTGGTTTTCTTTTTTGAGGATGTTACATGGTTTCCTACAATATGGAAATTGAATTATTCATTTATCAACATCCTTTATATGAACAAAATATCTACACCGGAATTTTAGATGCCTCCTATATATATTCATGATATGAGGGTGTAGTTAGAGGACTTAAAGAGGAAGGGCTTTGTTAGTACCAATGTTTGACCCTAGGTAGCCCCAATTTTGTAATCCAAGAAGGTTTATGGGATCACAAGGTTTTGTCTCGACTACCATCTCCAAAACCAGCTGACTATAAAGAACTTGTATTCACTACGGAAAATTGATAATGTATATGATTAGTTTAAAGGGCCAAGATGGTTACCAAAGATTTACCTCAGATCATTCTATCACTAGTTGTGAGTATAGGACAAGGATATACTGAAGAAAGAATTCATGTTTTCACATGGGCAATACGAGTAATTGGTGATTACCTTAGTAATGATGAACACCCCAACAATGTTAATGGGACCCACGAACTGAGTCATTTAAACTTTCTTAAACCTATTTTTTGTAGTATGCATCAATGATATCTGAGTGTACTCAATGTCCAAGGAGGAGGATGTGGGCCATTTAAGGATGGTGCGATATGTACATCGAGAGAACCAGATTTATAGAAAAGTCATGATGTTCAAATTATATATTATGTAGCTCCATTTTATGGGACATTTTATCTCATCAAATCGTGTAGTAGTGGACCCGGTGAATGTTTGGGCATTGTTAGGTTTGGAACCACCCAATAATGTGCTAGAGGTTCACATAATCCTTGGTTTCGCTCACTACTATTAGAGATTCATAACTAATTTCTCTAGGATATTAACTCCCACGAAATCTTTTATCCAATATGAAATTCTTTTAGTGTGGATAGAGAGGTCCAAATAGACATTAAAGGATTTGAGATAGTGATTTATGAGTGCTCCTATCCTAAGATTCCTCGACGAGGGTGTTGAGTATTTAGTGTTCCATAAGGGATTAGGAACTACACATGGTTGTTTGTTGATGAGTAGGTTGGAACTGACTTCCTATGGTTCATGTTATTTCAGTCCACATGACCCTGACAATGCAAACCATGATCTTATGTTAGTAGAATTACTATTCACACTGAAGATGTTGTGACACTACCTTATGGGTGAGCGAGTTATCATCTATTCTGACAATAAGAGTTTTAATTATATATTCTCTCAGAATTATCATAACTTGAAAATATATGTGATGGATGGAGTTACAAATGTATTATGAATATGAAATTTTATATAATCATGGGAGTGGTAATGTGGTAAATGATGCTCTTAGTAGGATTTATTTTTCACAGTTACGGAGTGAAGCATTAGAGAAGTTGGTCTCATTATTGATATCATTTGGGGATTTGGATAATGTAGCATAACTCCAGTAGATGGTTGCAACCCCTTTTATTTTTGAGCGATTCAGGGAGTCACAACTTAGGGTTGCTGACTCTGAGACCCTACATACTCAGATATCCACTGAATATACTCCTGATAGATTTTCAAATGGTTGGTAGCATATATTTATTATTTTGGTGAAACACGATGGTACTAGTGACATTATGTTGGGAGGATCTAAGACATTTTTTTACATCTTTTTTGGTGGTACATCCAGGTTTGTAAAACAAGTACCAGGACCCCCGACATCAGTTTTAGTGGATGAGGATGAAGAAATGAGTTGCATAGATTGTCTCTTGATTCCTTAACATTCAGCAAGTGATGTTAGAGAACTATGTTTCAGTGGGATTAGATAACCCTATTTAGGTTCTAGATTGGTTGTGAGATTGGATATCCATGGAATTGGTGATGGGATTACCACATACATCTCGGGGATGTGATACCATGTTTTTTATCATAGAGAAACTCACCAAGTCTTCCCACATCCTTACTGTCCAACAAAAAAATTCAATAGTGAGTTTTAGAAGTCTCTACATGCATGAGATAGTCTGACTCCATGGAGTTCCCTCAACTATACTTTATGACTTTGATGATCGCTTCACATCTCAGTTATGGAATGCATTTCAAGAGGATTTGTGATATAACTAGGATTGATCATGACTTTGCACACCTAGATTGATGGAAATGATAATAATATATTTTAGGATATTGAGGACATGTTGTAGGAATTCATGATAGACTTTGGAAATTGTTTGTTGGATCACCTACCATTGGTGGATTTTTCCTTCAGCAACAACTACCATTCCACCAGCTCTGTAAAACCATTCAAGGCCCTGTATGGGTGACCATTTGTGTCAATAATTTTTGGACTGACCTAGTCAATTTAAAACTTATTGACCCATAGTTGGTGTGGACATCTATAAAGAAGGAACATATCATCTAGGATTAGATGAGGACTAAACAGATCCATCACAAGTCCTACGTATACTGATGATAGAGGCCTATAGAGTTTTATGAGGATGTCCATGTGTTCTTAAGGGTCTCAAAATAATGTGGATTATTGTTATTTTTCTGGGCTGTGAAGCTATCTATGGGATTAATTATCCAATTTGTTGATATTTAATAGAGTTAGTGATGTGGCATACCTCTTAACTCTACCACCACACATAAATGCGGTAGATTACATCTAGAAAGTGTTGTAGCTGAAGAGATATGTGAATGATACATCACATTTTATTGAATTTGGAAAATTGAATATTAAGGATGAAGCTACCATTTCTGAGTACCCGGTAGAGTTCAAGGATCGGTGTGAGAGGATCCATCATGGGTAAATGATTTACCTAATGTGTATCTAGTGGAAGCATGTGAATATTCATGGGAGATCCTAGGATTGGAAGGCCTAGATGCGTGATAAGTACCCACATCTCTTTGATGAACCTTCTTTTGGATTTCCAGGACACAAATCCCTATGTTGGAGGGAATTTAATCACTCATATTTTCCAATGATTTTTTTGTTATGGTTTATGGATTATTTTTGGAGCTAGATTTGGAGAATATGTGCGATTTTGGGTCATATTGTGCCACAATTTATATCTAAAATATATAAAATATAAATTAAATGGACATGAGTGTTATTTTCCTGTAAAAAGTGGAATAACTTCTATATGTAGGCTCGAGATTGAAATTTGAGCCTATAATTGATTTAATAACATTGTTTTTACCATAAGAATGACATAACCCTAGAGAACATCAGAAATTTGGGTTGGGTGTGATTGTGGGAGGAATTTAAAATGAATGAATTTTTTTAAAAAAAATTATTTTGTTAATTTGAACAATCTGCTAATATTTCTATATAAATTCAGCAATGGATGATTATTAGGGTAATCCTCATAAAATTAAAAATTTTAGGGATCTATTATAGATAGTTAGAGGAGAATTTTTTGGATAGTGAAAAATGGATCATGGATCATCGATCAGTGTGTGATAGAGTTAGAGGATCTCACCAAAAATAGTAGGATAGAACAATTATCTGCCAGTGATTGATCCAAATCAATATAGAATTTTGATTTATTTATATTATTTCCAAGTTTTTTTATTTCTATGAATAATTTTAATAAAACGAGTAGTAGATAGATTCCTAGAATGACATTATGTTTTTGAATTTACCTTCATAAGGGTTGTATTTTTTGAATATATGGATATTATTATTATATGTTTTTTAGATATATTATTGTGATGAGATACATTTTATTATTATTTATTATATTATTTGTAATTTTAGGGTGTCTTACTGGGTATTATTATACTCACCACCACATGAGATTTTCCCGCATGTGTTTTGTCTTGTCAAATGTTCAAAATTTTGATTGAGTCCCGGAGTGAGCAGGACTAGGTGGGGGCATAGAGAGTCGAACTATGCAAGGTGTGTTCAAAAATATTCCCTCATAGAAATCCCCTCCTATAAATTCTATTTGGGATTGTTTGAAGACAATTTTTTGTGGATATTATATTTGGACCTTTCTATTTGTAGGACTTGTTTGCATACTATATTTATAGGATTTAAATGTACGCATCATTATTTTATAGTTGTTTTAAATTTCAGCATTTGATGGGATTAGAGGTCTGTGTGTGTGTGTCTAATAACCTTAGTCCATGTCCAAGCATGTGAGTGATATGACTACTCAATGCTAGTGACCACACCCTGACCTATTAGAGGAGGATTTGGGGTATTCATGACACAGAACACATAGGGACGGGTCATGACATGCTTCTTGGATATTCATCTATGTGCAACCTTGTCTCCTTGAGTATGACTCTTCAAGAGATGATACCCCTAAGTATATCCCATTTTACACTATCTAAACATGAAATTTTGGATAGTACCAATAATATAATTATCATAATTTTAAAACTAACTTATAAGGTGAAATTTCAAGAACTGTATTAAAATAATTGGATTTAATACATTACTTTTAACTACCAAAAATGCCTAAATGTAATAAAAATTTATAGATATTGATTATGTTAGTTTATGAGTATTGTATATCACATTACAATAGCCTAACTATGATATTAGATCACATTGATCCCTAGAAGTATAAATTCTATCCCTCAAAACCAGTATCCCTTCATCACTAAATAGTAGGTATATATCCTTTGTACATCATTAAGTAAAATTGTGAAGTTCTGGATTCATACTGTGTAGTTCTCCTAGATATAATTTATATTTTCCAACAATAATGTTCATATTGGAAATATCATTTAGTATACATATCATGGAATACTTGATTGATTCTTCACAGATGCATATGATTTGTAATGCATCACTTTAATGTCATTTATACACATTCATGTCTTCTTGGAGAGATTTATGCCACGTGACATTGGTGCCAATTCCCGCTCAAATTGTTCCAAATTATATTTTTCAATACCTTGTAAGTATACATATGAATGATTTGGTCTAATAGACCATTAAATCTACCACAATAGATCTTTTTACCCTCAAATTAGGTTAATAATTTAATTTAATCTCTAGAGATATTCATTTATTCTATTCTTAACTAACTGTAAGACCACTAGATGTTTTTAAACATGTTACCAAACATATTTTTCTTGTAAAAATGATTCTATCTCTAAACTCTAGTGGAAATATGGAAAATATTCATTCCAAATGACTGTTCTATGATCTTATTTCGTTGATTAATCCTAAACTAGATTTGAGTAACTTGCACCCATTATTGGAATTCTACAGTGTCACTATCCCTTTCTGGTTTCACCATATTGACACATTATATGATTGATGGTCATAACATCGAATGGTCAATAAAATGATCATATAAATTAGTTATGATAAGTTAAACTATAATCGATTTAGTAATAAAGTATTGGTATTATCAATTGATCGCTAGTGGTATGATAATTATACCATCGATGTATACTCTCCCTTCAATACCCACTACGATAATTAAAATAATTAGCTCATGTACAATGATACATGGAATCTATTATTGAATTTTAACTGATCATTCCAATAATATATAGTTATCATATACTACTTAAATTTTGGATTTATTATTCTCTATGTATAATTTATATATAGTCGCAGTGAATATAAAACCATAATCATGGTTTTATCCTTCCAAAGCAGTCTCTGCCTCTGGAAATGTCACTTCTACACCTCTTATGGAAGTTGTTCCTATGTAAACTATTTTCGAGACTTTGGAATTTAAAAAACCCAAGAAAAAATTTATCCCACTGTATCATATTGATATATGCATACATTTATTGAAATATAGTCAATAATATGAACATATTTATATTTGGATTTTTGTAATATCATTAGAAAACATTACGATGATAAACTTAGATTTCCATTTGGTTTTTACATGATGAATGTTTTATTATATCCCCAAAAATCATTGTCCATAAACACAAATATTATTAGGAAATAATGTATTTTCATTATACTATAACATATATGTTACCCATTTTTCAATTTAGTGGGAATATTGTTATGGGATATCACTGTTATCTGTGAATAATGTCTTAAAATATAATGTCATTATCTACAATCTAGGTATGTTTCAACATTGATACTCCTTTAACTAACATCATTTCACTAATGAATATAAAGAAATGTGTATTTAGTAAATGACCCATCCTCCATTTTTTATCATTGTTAACATGTAAAAATCATCATCAATCCACTTTATCATCATTATAGTTTTTAAGTGGATATGGTATTGTGAATTTTGAAATTACTCCACAGAATATTATAATTATCGATAAATGCTTGGCCAGGACAATCTTCTGAATCATCTCATACGTTATATGGTTGAAAATACCATACGTTACATTATTATTCCTAAATAAATCCTTAAATTAATCTAATGAATTATATTTTATACTAGCATTCCCTTTGAATAAATCATGATCTCAAGATAAACTAGTTCTGATAGCTTTATGGCATACCATTAGTTATAAATGTTTCTTTTTCCAATCAAATTATGTATATATGTTGATAATACCCATGTTGTTTGGCTCCAATAATTATAAATACCACAAATGGTATATACATGACATCCACTTTTAGATTTATTTGGAAAAAAATATTCTCCGCACAACTATATATATGAGTCTTACATTTTATATTCGCTAGGTATTGATAATTATGTATTTAACATTAATAAATTGAATGAAAATTAAAAACAACAAAAAATTAATTCATGAACTATAATAATGTCTCATTGTGTCCATAGGACACATGAGATAAGTTTCTTATTTAGAATCAATAAAAATTCTACTCGAATTATTTACATGGAAATTAGATGTTGTGTGCTTCTCACCACTATCTTTGGAACCACAATTTCTTAGATACTTGGATAACACACCGTACATATAATAATGATTATATACAAATATAGTTACTGTATTTTAATATACACATGAGATAGGAATATGGTATTCAATACAAAAAAAGTTAAAGTTGAAATATTACATGCTATTTCTTAGTGTACGTCAGGAATAAGCAATTAAATTATTCACTAATTTAGTTCATTACATTTTTACTACTATATGATTTATTTCATCATATTAAATTAAAATAACGTCATGTTTAATTCCTATTTATTTGAAGGATGTTGAGAAGGTCCCTTTAGAATCAAACATTCCATTGTACATTTTGCCTCGTCATTCAAATTGTTCACTATAAAAACTAAAGATTAATCATTCATTAACGTTCTTATTGAATGAAAAAATCTAACATAAAGGGGGAAAATAATTATTCCCATACAAATGGTTTTTTGTATACATAAATGAAACTGGATTAAATGTATGAAAATTTTATGAGAATGGGATCAATTGAAGTATTATTACCTATCTTAAAATTTTCACATATCGAATGTAAAACACACCATATAAAAATTTTTTCTTCACATTCTCCTTGCAAGAATCTTGAAGATGATAAATAATGTGAAATTATCCAAGTCCTGGTGTTGTAACCACAACTCATATTGTATGAAGGTGGAAATATGTTAAAAAACCCATCATATACATTATACATGAGTCTCCTGTAAGCATTTTTCTCACCCTAATGATCCTAATGTGTCTTAACATTTATATGGACACCAGAACCTTGAATTTTAGGTGGAATTTTTCTTTTTAAAAGAGATTATACTATTTTTTATAATTCATGATAATTTGGAAACTGTTCTTACCCAATATCACTGAAATTCATCTTCTAGTATTATTTTCCCTTTTTTACTGAAATAAAATCTAGCGTATTATACTGTTATCTTGATTAAAAATTTAGACATTATTGATTAGTTAATTAAATCATTTAATGTATCCATCTATTTTATGGATCTCTGGTAACCCACTTTACTAGAATAAATATAATCAACCTCTAGATTATTCTAGTTGAGTGGATCCTTGTTTCTACCCTCAAATACTATATGTTTTGGGAATTACACTACTTAGAGAGTTAAAGGTATATGTATGACTGGAAAAACATGATAACTCATCGCTCCTTGGCCGATTGAGTGATGTCCAAGCTTCTAAAATAAAAACTTTGGTTTACTCAATAATTTCCTATAATGTTTTAACAAGATATCCATGGTTAATATTTTTCTACAATATTCTGTTCTGTCAACCCATCACTCTCATGAGAACTCCTCAGTAGTATAAGGCACCCAAAAATATGGATGACCGAGCACCCCATACACCCGGTTTTATTCAAATTTGAATGTTGGACGTTTTTTTATACATAATATTCCTATGATGGTTTTTCAAATATATTTTTTCCAATTTAAGAAATTTATATTAACTATTTAATTCTATTTTTATTCCCACATAACATAACATTTAAATAAAAAAATAGTTATCACATCTTTATGTATGTTACTAAATATTTCTTTATTTGTTTCTCACAATCATGAAAATGAATTAAATTATAAAAAAATGCATAAATGAATCAAAATAAAATAATGGTATTGAGAATATATTATAATTTGACCTATTTAAACCTAATGGATTAACCATAAGATAGAGGAATCATACCTGATTTATAGCTTTTCTTATGATGCACCATGTCTCTAACTAGTCTGTGAACATCTCATATAGAGTTTTATTCATTTGGGGGGTGTCCTCATCTTATAGCATTATCTCCAACTATAAATGTATATTAATATGCAAATAAGGGGTTCTAGGGATGGAAATATAAAATAGATAAATTGGACACACAAACACTAATACATATTGAATGAAAAGATGATGTGCACACTATTTTTTAATTAGCTACATTTTAAAATCACCACCTATAATAAATAATTAAATAAGAAACATACAATATTGGAAAAAATTCTCATTACCTGGCGATATATAAAATAAAAACGTGATAAAATTAAATTTTTATAAATGTAATGTATGATGCAAAATTAAACAAATTCAATGAATTAATTAAAAAATAATAATTTATTCTTATTCAAAAACATCATTAATTTAATTTTTTTCAAAATTTTAAATTAATTAATTAATTTATTACATAAATTTAATTAATTTTTTTAGATATTAAAATATTATATTTTAGCAAAAAATTATATTTTATGTAATTTAATTTAATAATAAAATTGAATTAATAAATTAAATTAATTATTGATAATATAAAAATAATCATAGGAACTGAAACCCTATCTAGACCCATTAGAGGTTAGTTCGATCCCTTCCAGGCCCGTATCGGGCCTTACAGACCCTCTGTATGGGTGTTTTGGGACATGAAGAGCCAACTACACCTTTTCTGGGTAAGTACAACCCACCCAAACCAATTATGGGAAATTTGGTTCAAATAAAACATACATGTGGATACCTCTAATGGTAGGATGGAAGATCATTCGATTTCACAATGTATAGAGCCTAACATGAGCCCATCATGGTAGTGGGAGGTCAGGAATAAGATGGTTTTCTGATGTGGAGACATTGGAAACATTTCAATGGTGGCAGATAGGGGTCGATGGCCTGACATGGTGACCAGAAATGGTTGAAGGGAGGTAGCGGTAATGCATCAGGAGTTGTGGTTTGCATACTAGGTGGTGGGATGTCATTTTACAGTTTTTCTATTACGTTGTTGTTGAGGCACCATCAACTACAGAAGGCGGCAGATATTGTAGGTGTGGTGTGAGATAGATACTTGGTAGATCACTAGTACAACATGATCCCATTGTTGGTGTGGCCAAAAATCGAAGGAGTGGGGCTCCATGGTGGGTAGGTACAGTGGGGGGTGTTGTCCCATATTTGGGGAGGAAGAGAGGATTCCAAAACACTATCTCTAGTTAGTGGTGAAGGGAGCCCCTATCACCATCCAGGGAAGAGGATACAACTTCCTCAGGAAGGAAATAGTGGAGTGTCTGACAATGTGTATCTTCAATTGAGATGTTTTTTTAAAACAAATAATTTTTCAAGGTTGGTTGGCCGTGGAAGAGAGGATCCCTATTTGATTTTTTTTGTACTCAGCTAGTCCCCTACCGTTATTTTAATGGCCTAAATTTTTAATATTCAATATTTTTTTAATTTCCATTAATGTTTAGAAATATTTTCTGCCATCCATATGGAATATAACAACAATATTCTATCCAAAATTTGATGGAATTTATCCAAATCAACTTAATAAATTATCATTATGATTCAAGTATATATTTAGTACATATTAAATACACATTAATCATTATTAATACCAAAAAACAAAATATATTCTATTATTTTTTTATTTTCATAACACAGTTATCCTAGATCGGAATGAATCGTAGCTAGAGTCATTTCTACTGTATTAATACACTCTAATTAAATTTATAGAAAATTTAATTCTCTTGGATTTGAAAAATATTTTTTTTCTGTGACACCAATTTATAGTATTGAGGATTTTAGTGGAATATAGTGGGTTAGTGATTCAATATTTGTATCACTCAAAATGATGAAATTTTTCTTCTCTAGTGATCTGAGCCCTAGTATGGTTAGAGGATCTCATATGAATTATTCATGGAACAAAAATAAATAAATAAATTGTCCTCATTATGAATTGAAGTTTGTTCAATTGTTTCACATTGTTAATGAGAATTGCATGAAGAATATATATTATAACCCATATATGTCATCCACACAAACTTCATTAATCTTTTGTAACATTGTTCATTGAATTCTTGGTGCTAACGCAGGGCTCCGATGACCTCTATGATGTCGGGATGATCACCACGATCTCAGGCCTTCGATCTATGAAGGCAAGTTTGAATAATTTCATCGGAGAGAGGATTTAGATATCTATAATGAAAGTTGATTGAGAATCACTCATTTCCAAATTCATGAATAGTAATTGAAGGATCTTCTCTCCAACTATATATATTGGATACTGAAATATCTAGAAAGGGTTCCCTAACCCCCCAAAATAAGATTTCCACTAAATAAGTAATAAATTAATAATTATGATGAACTAATATCATCATAAATATATCCCTTATTTTCTCATATACATTTAATATATATTAAATGTATTAAATGATATAATTTATTGATTAAATAAACTCGAAATTTGTGCTACTATTAAATGAACCCTGAATATTTAAATAATATTCATTCTTATAATATTTTTCATTTATTCAATATATACCGTATGAATAATTTTAATTAATAAATTCAACACAATAATTGATTACTAAAATAAAAAGTAGTTAATTAATTCATCTTTGAGCGTCAAAACATGGAAGACTCTTAAACCACATAGTGGAACCCATTGTGTCCTATTTACCTATTCACTAGAAAAGGGAAAAATCCTCTACAAAAAGTTGTGTGTGAACCTCTAGGGAGTTATCTCAATAGAGTTAATTATTATTTATAATTCAATAGATGAATATAAAAACTCATCAAGGATCATAATGAGATATGGAATATCCATAATAATTAAACCCAACCTAGGAACACACATTGTGATATATAATCTCATTATCAAGGCCCCTCTTCATTATTAATGTATACATTCTTATAGGGAAGTCGTTAGTTATATAGTGTGGGATGAGACAACCCATTGATTGACATGTTGTGTGTGTTATAAAATACAGGGTTATTCTAATACCTGAGAGAAGGCTGATTAGCTAGAGTACCACTACTAAAAATAAAGCTGTTAACAGTGCTAGTATAATGGATTTATCATTAATATGAATGTGATGATAATGTAAGCACTGTTAATTGGATTGATTTGACAGCACTCTTATAAATTACTGATAAATTCCCCATTTAACAGTGATAAAAAATCCCTGATTCATGCGTAATTTATGAGAACTTTTTTAGTGCTCATAATGGATGAATCAATCAGTGATTTTTTATTTCTCTTAATGGACAATGTTATCAATACCTTTTTAGCACTATTAATGATACCATTTAACAACACTAAATAAGTTATGATAAAGGCCCCACTAATAATGGTTATTTTTTTAGGCCCCCACCTCCCCCCTTTATTAGTTGTATATCGACCACTTTATCGGTGCTTTAGATAGTCCCCCCCCCCCGAACGTTCCCATGGCTCTAGTGAGTTTCAAGCCTGAGACATCCATCTTATATATCGGGGCGTTTTCCACTACGATATCCTATATAGTTATAGATATTATAATATATCAATATATTTATATATTTTATGTTACATTATCCATATATTATATATATGTTAATATATATAGTTATATATATATATATATATTTTAAAATAAATATATAAAATAATACACACAAAGAAAAATATATCATATATATCTGTGTGTGTGTGCTTCAAAAAATATAATTTTACATGATTATATTTATTTGCATATATCAATATTTTTATACATATATTATAATATACAGATAAATATATATGTGTTTGTCAATACACACACAAATAAATATATATATATATATATACATTATATATATATATATTGTATAAGTATAAAAATATTCATATATTTTTATTTTAAATTAAATGTATATTATATTTTATTTAGATATGTTTTTTATATTAAGAAATAAATTTTATTTGTAATTATGATTTATTATTTAATTATAAAATTAATTTTTTCTTGTTTGAATATATAAAAGTTATGTATATCTTATCATATATTTTATTATAAATAACAATAAATTTTGAAAAATGATAAAATATCCAAACCTTAATATCAAAATGAATTTAATACCTAGAAATATATTCATTCCCCACTGAAAAATAGAAAAAATAATTCCTTAAATGAGGTTGAAAATCCATTGAATGATAGAAAATTTGGGTTCCCAATTATAATATATGTGATTGAGGGAATATGTACCCTTTTGTCCTTGAAAAATGAGATAGAGGTTCATCTCTATCCCAAGTGGTGTAATGATTTTCCAAGTCGTTGATTTGATATGTGTTATAGCCCAAACTAGCACCCAGATCAAAAGTTTAGGCCGTTTGATGTTCGAGTAATTTTTTAAACATAATTTAGATATTTGATTAAATTTTTTATTTTTTATCATAAAATATTTATTAAATTACTAGTACTCATTAATAATTATAAACTTTTTTATTAACAAATTTTACATTATTTAGTAATCCATTTTCACTAAATATCTTATATATTATGTGTAAATTCCAATTTAGCCATATCTAAAACATATTTCAATAACATATATAATATTTATAAAAATATAAATATATTTATATATTAATATATTATTCTTAATGAAATATATTTATTATTGATATATACCCTTTATCAGAGCTAGTAATGAATTGATGATAAAATGGTTTTCTTTATCATCACTTCTAAAAAAGCGCTGATAAAGACCCCCTTTATCAGATCATTTTTAAAGCGCTGATAAACGACCACCTTTGTCAACACTTTTTTAAGGGAATTAATGATTTCCAATTTCTATAAGATCTTTTTTATTAGACTTGGTATGGGGGGATTCATTAGTTCTTTATTACAATCACTGATAAATGGACCCCTTTGACAGCTCCATTAATGACCACCATTAACAGAGCTACAAAAGAGTATTGTTAAGGATCCCTATTAATAGAACTTATTAATGTTGATAAATAGGGTTTTTATAGAACTTTCATCTAGGGATTTTAAAACCATAACTATGGTTATATAGAGTTTTTAGTGGTGCATGGCACTCATGTTTCCATTTGGATCAAGCAATTTTTAACCAGATGCTGTTTTTTTAATCGAACTCCTTATTTGGTATGGTTAATCATTAGAGGATGATGTTTTCTCAAACTCAAGATATGATTGAAATATTTTGTATATTGGTTGATCTTATATCTTGGATATAGTCTTATACGGGGGTTTTAAAACCTATGTAGGGATGAATCTCCATGATCGGGTATTTTTCAATGCCCATAGACCCCATGCGGTGTTCCTATGATATGTTTCATGATATAATTATTCAAACTCAGTGGTTTAGGTAGAGAATTTAGAAAAATATTATTTTGAGTTTTTGTTTTCTTCTCACACAATACCAATCATTACAATGACACTTTTGGGGGTGTTATATGATATTTAGATCCTGATGAAGTTTTATCATTCCTATTGGTATATGTTATGTATCAACATAAATTCAACTACAGTGTTTACATGGATGAAAATATACATTAGTCATGTTGGTTAAATGAAGTTCCTCTTCCGTATTAGGGCTTATTGACAAGTGAGGTTCCTTTATGATGAATTGGGTGGTGTGAGATAAATTGGGGATATATAATGCATCAATTCACTATTAGAAAACGAAACATCAAATAAATTATGTATATAATAGAGTGATGATAATTAGAATAACCATAATATATGATAGATTAATGGTAATGGTTAGGAATCAAAATATGTGGTCATAGAATGATTCATTCTCTATATTCAAAGACCCTTTTATTGTATAGAGAGGCACAAGTTATCCATATACACAAAATTTTCAATCTTAAACGTTTCTAGTTGATATCCTAGTTATATCCATTCTAGTGAGCCAATTTACAATGATTTTGTCCACCTTTTTCTCACCATTTCTAGAGGAGTGATATTATAATTGGTGGAGTAAGATATATTTTGTTATATTCCTCTATAGAAATGATGTGATATTGTGTTGTCTAACTTTATATAAATTAGTTACCAATAGATAGTACTCTATGGTGATGTGAAATGAAGTAAATAAATCATGATCTAGCTTTAGTGGGGAGTGGGGTCCCATTAGTTATTGATAGATGATCCCACTCTCTATGAGTTGTGGTTAGATGCCCATCAAATGGTAATAATGGAATTATTCACTATGTGAATAGATGAGAATTATTTTATTGAGTGTGTTGGAATGTGTGTTTTCTTCAAAAGAGTGACACATTTTTTGAAAAATAAATCCATCTTGATGGAGATTTTGGGTTACTGTGTTTTAAAAAAAATAGTTGGATGCTTTTTTAAAAGGAGTCATGAATTTTTTCGGAGTTTATGGAAGAAAAATATATAAGGATAATGTTTGTCATATATGTTCCTAATGGTTATGTTAATGTGTGAAGAAAACGACACCACACAATTAGATAAACAATTTGAATTCATGAAACCACATTAAGTGATTTTGATCATATGATTTTATAAGACAAAGATGTTCATCCAACAAATACAAAGTCAATGTTGACATGTCTTGTGGTCCGAAAAAATCCAATGACAGATGAGTTTTTTCACCATGGATAATCCAAATGATATTTATGATCTGAAAAGTGCATAACATTATCCTGGAAATATTATTTTAGATAGAACATTTTTATTTATTCTAAGAATCTCACAACTTCATAAGATCCAATGGTTCATGCGATTATGTTATATGAGGAACATGAAAGCACTATTGTTGTGAAAGGGGGAGAGACTTGGAATGAGGATAATTATGATTGGGATCACATAGTCACTTAATACGAATAAGGTAACATGAGTAATTTAATGAATAAGTTGTGTTTTTAGGGGGTTGTAATGGAATTACAATAATTATTTAGGGAGTTAAGGTATTGTGTTATGGTCTATATAATACCCTTAACACATCATATGTAGTGTTATGAATTTTTTTAGTGGTATAATTTAATGAAACCCATAGAGATGGTTTTCTTCATGAATAAAATGTGTTTATATTATCAAAGACACATAATTGATGATTATTGATTTAATGGGTTTATGTGGTCACATTAGTTGATATTCATATGGTTTTTTTCGTAAAACAAATGCATTATCATAATTTTTTATCTATGTTTTTGTGGAGGCTTCATATGATTTCATGCATGGGGTCTCGCAACTAGAGATTCACAATCATAAATAACTGAATGGGTCTTTATCTAGAGATGCATTATACGTCCCGTAATGGGGTGATGTTGTCCCATAATCTAATAAGTTTTGAAATCTTTAATAATAAAGGTTACATAATCAATGAATAAAGGTTACATGTAAATGTTATTTTCATAACATTAATAAAATAAGATCATAAACGAACACTCAATCAATATTGAAACATCTCAAAACATATAAATATCGTCAAAAACATCTAATGGAGGAGTATCTAAGTCACTACATCAAAGATATGATATTGAACATTAAAATTTGGAATGGTTGTGAACATTGTGGGAAAGTGAGTCAACTCTAAACGTTACAACAACAATGCACTACAATGGATTTGGTATATCGGTATATTATCATTGTAGGATACTTTTATATAGTCCAATAAATGATCTAATAAATTTTCTTGTTTCTTAGGCATGTTGTAATTTCTATTTTTTCCTTTCTATAAGAATAATACAAAAGTGTGTTTTGTTTAATGATTAAACAATATCTAAAAGTATAGTTATTTTAATATTAAATACCATGATTCACCCACCCCTCCTCTCTCAACGTATATAGCTTGGTAGGAAAACAAATTAGTTTCAATGACAATGGTTAAAGTGTTAATTTCCATCTCAGTGGTTGAAATGAATTTTTTTAATCCAAATAGTATTTCAATATCCATTGTAATTTTTTTAGCTATGGATGAATTAGATGTAGAACTAATTTCGATCATTAGGTGTGTATTTTTTTTACACCTATGATTTATGGTATTTAGGATAATATGGAAAGTGGCTATTTATTAAAAGAAAAGAAAAGAGAATTATACCCAGAATTCTATGTAATTAATTCCATATGGGAGACCTATTGAATACAATCTATATGATGCTGATGTCAGGTATATTAAAAAATTCCAGGTTGTAAAATCTACTATATACCTTTGAAGCTGATTCAAAATTATATGAAGAAATTTTTTTGTTTTTTTTTAAATTATGGGGGCTTGTTGATGCTCCCTAATATTTGTTTTGATGCATTGTTTGACCAGGAAAATGTTTTTATAGGGGAAATGTTCAGTCTTGGAGATGTCCTTGATGATGTAATGATCATCAAGCATATCATAAGATGGTTTCCAATTAGGTTAAATTAAAAAGTATCTATAGTGAAGTATAAATATCACAAGGATATAAAAGTAGATAGTATAAGCAATACTCTTACTGCATATACAATTAGAAATTATGATAACGAGGCTCCTAAAAGAGTATAAGTAGATGAAGAGATGTCATTCTATTAATGAAATATACATTGTTCAAAAGAATGTTTATTTGTAAATATCATATTACATTATTTAATTGTGGAATGATTGTAAATAAAATAGTAAAGTGTCCTATGAAGTTTATATATAATTATTAGGATGATGATGAAATTCATAGGAAAAATTATTCATATAGTATGAATGGTACGAAAAAAACTAACCAATGTTTCATAAAAAACTAATTTCACAAGATGTTGAGATTTTTGAAGAATATGAGGCAGGAGAGATGATGGAATTTAAATATCATAAATAAAATGATATGGGGGTATTTTTATGTAATTTAAAAATGATGGTATTGAGTGAAATTATGATGCATTATTTAATGGAATATTTTTCCTCCATGATGAATTAGAAGACGATATTGAGCAGATAGATGTTTAGAGAGCCAAAAAATCCAATAGTTTTGATCATGGTGTCAAACTCTATATGTAGTAACAAAAAGAACATAATTATGATTTTAAGGATGAAATTGAAAAAATAAAGATTAAAAATAAATAAAACTCATAGAATTTCATAGAGTACAAACTCAATGATAAAGAAAAAAGGGTTTTAAATAGTTTTATAATCACGGTAAAATATTATGGAACACATATCGAAGAACATTTAGAGTAAGTTGTCAGACTACAAAGAATTTTGGATGATAATGTGGAAAATCATGATCACTATAATGAAAATTGGAAACCAGGTACCATGGAGAAATAGTAAGGGAAATTCTATAATTATGGTCCATAAATACAATGAAAGATTATTCAGGAAAATTAAATGACCTGTCGGAACAAAAAAACTGATATACGGATTGATCATAAACAGAAATCTGTAGTAATTTCTTGAAAATCACAATAACCATATCTATTGTTCAAAATTGTTTTGTGTATGAATAGTAATATCAATGTTCAGAGAACCCAATGAAAAACTAGTTCTACAACAAAGACACATTGGAATGCACCTTATATCATGTGTTATTTTTGTGCAAATATGTGTCATTCTAAAAATGTTAATTCTATATACAAGAGGTATCAAATGGGTATAATAGAAATAGTGGAATACAAATATATTTCAATATCCCATTAGCGATTTAGTACTCACTATTTTTTATTTGTAGTATTTTAAGACATGGTCGGGTATTTTTCATCAAATATAAGAATGAATATGTAAATGTAGATCCAAAGAGAATGAACAGAACAAATTCGGGGGTCGTTAAATGATCTATGAATGTAAAATCAATTTTCATATTTCTCATATAAATATATTACATCCTATTCTAATGAATACGATGAATTCCATTAAAAAGAAAGTAAAAATCCAAAGACATGGAACAAAACAAAATGAAGTGAGATGGTAGTGGTTACATAGATTGACATAAAAGCATTAGATCATTCTAGTGTAGGGATCCTGGAGAGTGGATTCACCTACAATATGATGTTATGTAAGGATCTTGTTTATGAATCAAGTATGATTACAGAAGTTTGATCATGTTGACTAAATAATAAGGCCTAAAAATTATTGACTTCGGAAATACCTTCTTTTGGGGAAGAGATATGAGATTATAGATGTTATGGTAGTTAAGGTTCTCAGTAATAAATTACTCTCTGTCAGTAAAATATTTGATTTAGAAAAATACATAACATTTAATAAGAATATTTTTCTCTTCAAGGGAAAATATGGTATATTAGTAATGTATAGGATGCATATGAAGGGGAACCAATACCATGTGACTAAATAACAAGACTTGTTCTTTCTAAGGAAACAATAGAAAAATAGGTTATGGAATAAATAACATGGTCATCTAATCTATACAAACACAAAATATATCATGAAATGTTATGCTACTTAGAATCTCCTTAGATTATGATCTGATAATATTCATCCATGTTTTTATTTCCAATAAGGGATGGTCACTTGAATTATGTACACATATAAAGGGAAAATGTCCAAATCAATGCTTGAAATGGTGTATATTGAAGAGTGTGAATCTATTTCACCAAGAGATATTTATAAGCAGATATATGACATACTATTAATTAATTATTATAGTATGATGACTTTGATTGTCATACACACCCACAAGTATGAGGTTTTCGGTTGTATAACACAATATCCGATGGATTTTGTAAAGACTATTCTTCAAAAAATATAGAAATTAAAAACTAGTTAAGGAATAGAGTTCCAAAATATCAATTGAAGGATTATCTTAAGAAGCATGGTATAAGGAAACCAGTCTAATTAGTAATAAATCTTTATCAAAATGGGTGGTTGAGTGAGTAAAATGGATTACCAGTAATGTGATAAGAAAAATGATTATTGAGAAATAACTTCAAGATATTTTTTGGAAATAAGTTGTTATGGAATTGTCCTATATTTCGAACTCATGTTTATTGTGTCTTATGGATGATATGATTCTTCAATATCTATTTTATATAAATAATCTGACATTTAGGACGTTTCATGACATAAATAGTAAGTGTTTCATTCCCAACAAGAAAAAACACGAGATGTTTGAATATCATTGAGATAATGGGATATTTATTAACTATTCAGGAAATATAAAATCATATAAATGGATAAATAAGATGATGAGATTTGTATGAGAGGAAAATATATTTTTTTCTATAGAAAATGAGATTCATTTTTAGTAAATCAATGAACAGTGTCATGAGGATATTGAGGAAGATATGAGCATCTTAGGTTCATGTAATATCCAAAGAAAGATTAGAAAATATTTTGATAATGTTCAGGATGAATTTAAACTCAAATTAACATAGAAACCAATGAGTCGAGCTGAATTTTATATGAAAAACATAATATGTTATGAGGCAGAACTAGTGTCTATATGGATCATGAAGGATTTATAAAAATCGTCTTTCCTATCATAGGTATAACTAATATGTTTTTAAGAAGGTGTAAAATATGAGAATTAGGTCCTAGAAGTTAATAGATAGCTTGACCGAATCTAAAATAATAAAACATGAAATATTCCATTGAGGGTGAATGAAATATTGATTTTGGGAACAAATGGGCCTTCTGTAACTTTCTGAATAAAGATGGAATTGTAATTCAAAACAAATAATGCATTTCGTTCATGAATAATATCATATATATGGTATCTATATTAATGATCCATTTAAACTAATGTAATGATTTATTATAATTAAACCATTATTGTCCATGGAAGTGAATATTAAATTCATTATTTTCCATATGGATGTCGAGTCAGCATTTGTAAATGGAATTATATAATAAGAAGTATATATTGAAAAACTAGATGTTTTTCTTATTCAGAAATATGATAAAAATTCTAATCATTTGAAATGAATTTTACAGTGTCCGACAGCACGATGAGATTGATATTAATTTATTAATTAGTATTTAAAGAAGCTATGTTTCAAGCATCGTGATATTTATTAAAATATAGATTTCAATAATGTCGGTAGTCAAAATATTTTGGAAATATTATATTTTGATGGAAAAATATTTTATTGATCTGATGACGTTTTTTATAAAATAGTTGAAGAATTCATGAAATCTGAGTTCTAAATTTCAATGCTTATAGAGATATTATTTTTCTTTAGTTTACATGTATCACATTTACGGAATGGGAGAATTATTTCTAAATACAAATAATCCAAATAGGTTAAAAGATAATTTTTAATTTAAAAATAGAAAGAGTTACCCGCACTATTTTCTAACCATGTTTAGATTTTATGTGATAATAATGTGAAAGCGATTAATATCTCAATATATAATAAGATAATTGGGATGCTATAGTATTTATCTACAGCATGACCAGAAATATTTTTACACATTCTATGAATCATGGTATCCAAATAATTCAAAAAATAAACTAAATTTGGAGGATAATAAAAGTTTATTTTATTAAACACATGGTGGATTTGTTTAAAAAAAGCATTTAAATTTTCAGAAAGAGTTATTGGTTTTTAGAGATGATTATTGTTTTAGTTCAGTAAATTCTAGAGATTTGACATCATATATGGAATTCAATCTCAGTGGACTATATATTACATCTTTAAAATTTTAAAAAATATTTAATTTATTTTAAGAATCATTGAATTTTAATCCATTATGACAACTCAATGTTATATTTATTTATTATGAATAAATAATTAGCTTGAAAAAATTGGATTGGAAGCGAAGCCTCTGATCATAATTCATTACAATGATTTACGTGATATAAATATTATAAAAACTCCATTCCAACATTGAAGATTAAATAACAATGAAATTAAATTTCACTTTTCTATGTTGGTAGTAGATACTTGTCTTGTGAATATTTATGATATGCCTCATGAACTATAGGTTATAAACATTAGACAATTTCCTTACCCAATAAATCATATTAATGATATCAACTTTCTCTTTGAGCTCAGTCGACTCGCGACACCTAAACAATGTAGATATGGGGCCCAATATACCAATGGTATATTTTTTCCTAATATTATGATATTTTTCTTAACCATGTTGTATACCTAAAAGGGGTGAAATTTGGTTTTGTTAAAAAATGGGTAGATAATGTTTTGATCAAGTTAGGGGGGTCCATAAAATAGGGGAAGTTTCAAATATGATGGGGTTGATGATAGTCTATCAAAAAAATAACCATCCATAAATGGAATAAAATTTTGTTTAATTATGACCATATATATCATGATAGGATGATAGTAGTTGACATGTGTGTTTATAAGTGATCATTATTCCCAAGAATGTTTTTTGTACTAGTATCAAGATGGATTTCAAAGGCAGTATCAAGAATGATGTGTTTCATCAATGAACTTTTCATGTCACTCTTTTGTCTCAAACTAAACATGTCTCATGTGAGCATATATTACATATTGGGGATGTCCTTGATAAATATATATGGATATAGAAGGAAAATAGATGTTTTTGTTTTTTAAACATGATGCTTCTTGAGGTTTTGATGTGTTTTCAACAAACCCAAAGTGGGATATTATTAAAAAACATACCTCTTGATAGTATTTTTAGGTTGTTTGGTTTTTTTCAGTGTTAATTTTTTTTCATAAAAGGATACATGAATTTTATTTTATTTATTAGAGGAATGTAGATAGGTAGAAGGTTTAATGAATAATACCCAAAGGGTTATGTGATCACATAATGTAGATGAGATAAAAAATTTCAAAAATAACTTTTAATGACATGGTTTTAAAATGTATAGAATATATTTTGATCATATAAGATGAATAATATCACAAGAACAATCAAATGTCTATGAAATCATAACTATTAGTCACTAAAAATCAAGAATCATGTGATGTTTTATCACCATTAATATTCCAAATGAGATTTTTATATCACAAAAGTGGATCACAAAATTGATGATTTTTTTAAGATATAATTTTTTGTGGATGCTCATAATTATGTTACTGAATAAGTTCCAATGGTTCCGGTGATGATGTTAGCTGAAGTGAATAGATGATCTAACACAATATGAGGTGGAGAGTCCTATGATGAGCTGATTTATGATTGGGATCACACAATCACTTAATACAAATAAGGTTACATTAGGAATATAAGGTATAAGTGGGGATTTTATGTTGTTGTAATGGACTTATTACAATTATTTAGGTAGTTAAGGTAGTGTGTTAATTTCTATAGGTTACCCTTAACACATCATATGTTTTTTTATGAAATTTGTTTAGTGGTTTAGTTTGAAGAAAACCATAGTGATTTTTTTTTCGGGAGTAAATTGTGTTTATATTATCAAAAACTCATAATTGATGTTTAATAAGAAAATGGGGTTTTGTTGTAACATTAGTTGATGACTATAAAGAGTTTTTCATTAAAAAAGTGGTCACAAAATTTTTTTAACTATGTTTTTATTGAGGATTCATCTGATTACATGCATGGGGTCTCACAACTAGAGATTCACAATCATCAATAACTGAATGTGTATTTCTCTTAGAGTTATATTATAAGGTCTTGTAATGGTGTCTTGTTGTCCCATAAGCAAATAAGTGTTCCAAACATCAAGAATAAAGGATACACAATTAATGAATAAACATTACACGTGAGTTTTTTTTCATCACTTTGATAAAATAAGAGCATGAAGGCTCGCTAATTCAAGATTGAACTATCACAAAAATAAAAAAATCATCAAAAACATCTACTGGAGGAGTAGTGAAATCAATACATTAAAGAGATAATAGTGAACTTTCAAATTTCTAATAGATGTATACTATGTGGGATTGTGACTCCACTCTGAACCATAGAATAAAAGTTCACTACAATGGATTTGGTATATCGGTATATTATTATTACATGCTCCTACTATATAGCATAATGAATGATGTTTGAATTTTTTTTGTTTCCTATAAATGTTTTAATTTCTACTTGTTCTTTTCTATGAGAATAATAAATAAAAGTTTTTTTATTAATGATCACACAATATCTAATATTCAATGTTTTTTGTATATATAATACCTATATTCACCATCCCATCCTCTATAAAGTTATTTAACCATATAGGGGAAAAAGTTGGTATCAAAGACAACAATTAAATTTATAATTTATATCTCAGTGGATGAAATGGTACCTGTTAATTACAAATTAATTTCAATATCCATTGAAATTTTTTAACTATGGATGAATTAGATTTAGAACTACTTTGATCATTAGGTGTGGATGTTTCTATATCTATGATTAGTGGTATTTAAGAAAGTATAGATAGTGGATATTTATTATATTAAAATAAAAGAGAACTAAACCCTAAATCAAAAGTAATTAATTCCTTAGGGGATACCTATTGAATAAAATCTTTATGAATCTGATGTAATGTATGTTATCAAATTCTATGTCGTAAAATCTACTAAATACTTATAATTGTGATTCCATAGTATATGAAGAAAAATTATTGGTTTATTGAAAAAATTATATGCACTTTTGGTTGACCAAAAATATGTTTTTGATGCATTATTTTATAATGAGAATGTTTTTACAGAGGACATGTGTGGTCTTGGTGAAGTCCTTTATGATGTAATGATCGTCAAGCATATCATTAGAAGCTTTCCAACTCATATAAATTCGAAATTATTTATAGTAAAGTATAATAATCATAAGGATATGAAATTAGATATGTTAAATAGTACTATTATTGTATATATTATTAGAAATGATGATAATGATGCTCTGAAAAAAGGATATGTAAATGAACTGATGTCATTCCGTTAATCATATCTACATTGGGGAAAATGAAAGTATAATGTGAAACATCTTATAGCATGATTTAATTGTGGAATGGTTTTAAATCAAACAGTGAATCATAACATGAAGTTTCAAGATTATTATTAAGATGAGGGTGACGTTCCTAGGAATAATTATTCATCTAGTATGAAAGGTATGATAATTACTAAGCAAAGTTTCATAAAAAACTACTTTCACACGATGTTGACATTTTAGAAGAATATTTGGTAGAAGAGATGGGCTAATTCATGTATCATAAAAAAATGATATCGTTGTAGTTGTAAGTAATTTCCAAATATGGAAATAGAGGTAAAAATATGAAGGATAATTTCATGGAATATTTTTCCTCCATGTTTATTTAGATATTGATCATGAAGAGATAGATGTTTGGCGAGATAAAAAAATCCAATAGTGTGGTTGATGATGTCAAAATCTATATGTACTAACAAGAAGAAGAGAAATATGATTTCAGGATTAAATTGAAAAATCTAAAATTTGAAAATCCTTAAAACTCAGATAACTTAATTGAGTATAAACTCAACGTTGATGAAAAAAATGGTTATCAATAGTTTGACAAATAGGGTATAATATTATTTAACACTTATCGATGAAATTATGGAGAATTCTGTCAGACTACAATGAAATGTGGAAGGTCAGGTGGAAACTATTGATCACTAGAAAGTTATTTGAAAATTAGGTAACATGGTTAAATAATAAGTGAAATTAGATATTAGGGGTCCACAAAAAATGAATGAATAATCTGGAGAATGAAATGACACATCAAAACATTTCAACTGATATGGGGCTTCATCATAAATAGAAATATATAGTAATTTCTTTAAATGGACAATAACATAATCTATGGTTGAATATTTATTTGTATATGAATATGGATATTAATGTTTAGAGAACCCAATGAAAAACATGTTCTACAACAATGACACATTAGTATAAACCTCATATAATTTGTTCTTATTGTGAATATATATGGCATTCTCAAATTATTAATTTCATATATAAGAGGTATCAGAAGGGTATAATAGAAATAGGGTAATAAAAATATATTTCAATATAAAAATAATTATTTCATACTTAATATTTTCAATCGGAGTATTTGAACACATGGTCAAGAATTTTTCATCAAATATTAGAAGGAATCTTTCATATCATACCCAAAGTGAATGAACACAACAACACAAGAGAGAAATAAACCAACTATGAATATAAAATAAATTTTCATATTTCTAATATAAATATATTACATTATATTATATGGAATAAAAAATAATTCCATTCATAATCAAGTTACAATCCAAAGACATGGATCAAATATAAAAGACATGAGAATGTAGTGGTTACATAGATTGACATAAAACCATTAGAACGTTCTAGTGTATAGATCCTTAATAGCGGATTCACCAACAACATGATGGTATATATGGATATTTTTTTGGAATAAAGTACGATAAAGGAGTTTTGATCATGTTGGAAAAAAATGAAGGCCTAAAAATTATTGTTGTAGGAATTTCCTTGTTTGGGGGGTAGATATATGAGATTGTAGATGTTATGGTAGTTGAGGATCTTAGTCACTACATACTCAGTGTCTATAAAATATGTTATTTAGGAAAATATATAACATTTAATAAGAATTTTTTTATCTTCAATGTAAAATATTGTATATTAGTAATATAGAGTATGCATATGAAGGGGAACCTATACCATGTTAGTGAAGAATAATACGTGTATATTCTAATCAAATAATAGAAAAATGTGGTACGGGAAACATGACTTGGTCATCCAAGCAAGGAAAACCGAGAATATAACATAAATTGTGATACTACACAATATCTCCATAGTTTATTATTTGATAATACCCATATATGTTACGATTTCCAATAAGGTATGGTCTCTTTAATTATGTATACAGATAAATCTGAAATGTCCAAATCAGTGCAAGAACTAGTGTATATTTATGTGTGTGAACCTATTACTCCATGAAATATTTATAAGAAGAGATATTAAATCCTTTTCATTAATTATTGTTGTAGGATGACATGGATTGTCTTACTCACCCACAAGTATGAGGGTTTTCGTTGTATAACACAATATCATAGGGAATTTGAAATTATTATTGTTCATAAAATATAGAAATTACAAACCAGATAGGGAATGTAGTTCACAAATATCAAAGTGGGGGATTATCTTGAGAAACAAGGGACACGACACCCAGTCTCAGTAGTAATTAATTATAATAAAAATGTGTGGATGAGTGACTAAACCAGATTATCAAAAATGTGAGTTGAATAATGATTATTGATAATGCACTTCTAGATATGTTTTGGAAATAAGAAGATTTGGAATATTTCGATATTCGATAATATATGTATTGTGTATAAAGGATGATACGATTCATTAAGAGCTATTTTATATAAATAATCTGAAAATTATGAACAAAAAAGTTTATGAAAGTAGGTCTTTCATTATCAACAAAAATAAAAAAAAATATGTTTTAATATCCTTGAGATGATGGGATAATTATTAATTATTCAGGACAAATAAAATCATTAAAATGGTAAAATAAGATGTTGAGATTTTTTTAGAAGAAAATTTTATTTTTTACAGTGAATATGAGATGAATCCTTAGTAAATCAATGTACATTTTTAGGAGGATAGTGATGAAGATATGTGAATCTTTGGATAGTGTTGGTTTCTTTGGAAGATTCAAACGAATATTTTGATAATGCTTGGGATGAATTTAAACTCAAATTTACATAGAAACCAAGGAGTTGAGATGAATATGATATAAATAAAACAATTAGTTGTTAGACAATTCTTTTGAATATCAATAGTATGAAGGATTTATAAAAATAATCTTTCTTACCATAGGTACAACTAATGTGTTTCTAAGAACCTATAACAGATGAGAATTAGGTTCTAGAAAATTATATATATCTTGAATGAATAGAAAATAATCTAACATGAGAGATGGATTTGAGGGTTAAAACAAGATTGTTTTGGGTAACAAATGGTCCTTCGGTAATAAGTTGAATGAAGATGAAATTGTAATTCAAAACAAATAATGACATTTTTTCAATAGATAATCTCATATATATGGTATCTATATTAATGTAACATTTGAAATAATTAAATTACTGATTATAATTTAATAATTATTTTCCATGGAAGTGAAAAGTAAATTCATTGTTTTCCATATGGATATCAAGTTATTATTTATAAATTTAAATATAGAATAATAAGTATATATTGAAAAAATATATGTTTTTCTCATTCACAAAGATGTGAAATAAGTTAATCGGTTGAAAGGAATTTTATGGGCTATGACAGCAACATGTGTATGGTATTTTTGAATTAATTACTATATAAGAATCTATGTTTCTAGAATTATGATGTTTATTAAAATATATATTTCAATAATGAGGGTAGTAAACTTTTTTTTGGAAATATTTTATGTTGATGTAAAAATATTTGGTGGTTTTAATGATGTTTTGTGTAAAAAAATTTAAGAATTCATGAAATGTGAGTTCTAAATTTTAATGATTGTAGAGCTGTAATTTTTCATCAGTTAATGGGTAACACAAAGAATGCATAGTAGAATTATTTATAAATACATAATATTCCCAGGAGGTTAAAAGTATATTTTCAATGGAAAATTCCAAGAAGTTAAAAACACTATTTCCTACCAAGATTATGATATCATGGGATAAGTATGTAAAAGCGATTAATATCACAATATATAAGAATATCCTTGGGATGGCCCTGTATTTATCTAAAACATGACCTGATATTTGTTTTCACATTCTAGGAATCATGGTATAAAAATAATTAAAAAATAAACATAATTTTGAGGAAAATAAAAATTAATTATTTTTATGCCACGGTGGATTTTTTTCCAAAATTTTAAAAAAAAATTATAGAAAGAGTAATTGGGTTTTGGAGATATTGATTGTTTTAGATCAGTAAATGGTAAAGATTTGACATCATATGGTTAATTATATCATAGTGGACTATATATTAAATCCTTTAAAATTACCCAATATTTCATTTGGTTTAGAATCATATAATTTTAATACATTATTAAAACTCAATATTATATGTAATTACTATGCATGAAGCATTAACATGAATTCATGGGAGTTGACGAATAGTCTTCAATCAGAATTCATTATGATTATTGAACTGCTATAAATCATATAAAAATACATTCAATCATTGAAGATTAAATAACATTGAAATAAAATGACACATTATTAATGGGGATGTAGGAAATTGTCTTGTGAAGCTGCATGATATGCATCATGAACTATATGTTATAGGCATCTAGTAAAAGGAATTACCCAAAGAAGCATTTTAATGACATTGACTTGCTCATCGAAATCAGTCGAATACCTACAATTGAAAAGTGTATATGTGGTACCCCATATCCCAATGTAATGTTTTTTTACTAATATTATGATATTTGTTCATTACAATGTTGAATACCAAAAATGTGTAAAATTTGGTTTTGTTAAAAAATGGGTAGATTATTTCCTGATCAAGTTAGGGGGATCCAGAAAATAGGGGAATTTTTAAATATGATTGTGTTGATGATAGTATATGAAAAAAAATCTATAAAAGGTATTAAATTTGTTTAATTATGACCATAGATGTCATGAGAGTATTATAGTAGTTGACATGTGTGGGATTAGAAGTAATCTCGAGGCCCAATAATGTTTTATGTTTTAGTGTCAAGATGGTTTTCAAAGGTAGTATCAAGAATAACATGTTTCATCAATGAGCCATTCATGTAACACAAGTTTCTAATGCTAAAAATGACTCATGTGAGCTTATAGTAATTGTTGGGGAGGTACTTGATAACTCTATAGGGATACATAAGGCGAATTTTTTTCAAATGCTTGTGTTTTTTCACCATGACATTTCTTGTGGTTTTGATGTGTTTTCAACAAAACAAAAGGGATATATTAATTGAAATCATCCTACTTGATATTATTTTTAGGTTGTTTTGTTTTTTTCGATAATATATTTTTTGTAAAAGGTTACATGAATTTACATTTATTTTTTAGATGAATATAGCTGAGTATAAGGTTCAATAGATAATACCCAAATGGTTATGTTATCACATAAACTATATAAGATAAAAAAACATTCAAAAAACAACTTCTAATGAAATGGTTTTAAAATTTGAATTAGGTTATGTGATCATATACGATAAAGAAGATCACATGAAAAATCACATGTCGAGGGAGACATGACTTGTGGTCATTGAAAATCAAGCAACATGTGATGTTTTAGCACCATGCCTAATCAAAATGAGATCTTGATATCACAAATGTGGATCACATTATTGATGAATTTATTTTGAGATATAATTTTTTTTGGAAAATTATAATTATGTTACCATGTATGTTCCAATGGTTACTATAATTAAGTTAGCTAAAGTGCATGGATGCATTGAAAATGTCTGAAGTGGAGTGTCTTACGATGAGCTTAATTTCAATAGGGATCACATAATATTCTGATCTGGATGCGGTTACATGAAACATATATGCTTTAATAGGGTATAATATGGTATTTTAATAGAAATATATCCCTAATTGTTTATGTTAAGGTGGGGGTTTACTGCCTATAAATATCCCTTAACTCATCATTATCCCTGATGAAAATTTTCATAATTGGTTTATTCCAAATAAAATCATGGAGAATTTTTTTCAACTGATGTGAAGGTGTTTTCATGATCAAATTATTTTAAGTGGGGTTCATGAATCATCGGGGATACATAATAAAAAAAATTAAGTGTGTAAGATTTTTTTATAAGAAAAGGTGGACATGATATTATTTTAACGAATGTTTCATGAAGCCTTCAGTAGATTGAATTCTTGAGAAATCACAAAAAAATACTTTTAATAAAAAATAATATAAGGGGTATTGTGCTTGGAGTCACAGTATTGGGTATTGTTATGGGGTGTTTTGATACCATAAATTTGTTAGTGTTACATTCTCCATGAATAAAGGATACATGATTGAAGTATAAATGTTTTAAATGAATGTTATTTTTATATATTAGACGAAATAAGATCATAAAGAGAAAGTCATTCAAGTGTGAACCAAATCAAAACCATTAAATATAATTATAAGTGTCTACTATAGGATAATTGGATTCACATAAATAGTGATAGATATTTTTGAGGATTCAAAATTTTTAATTTTTGGAATGTAGGAGGGATAGTGAGTCTACATTCTACCTTGTAACAACAATAAACTACAGTGGAAATGAAACATTTTCAAATTTCCTTTTTATGATCGTTGGATATAGATCGATGATATTTAACCAAGAATATTTATTCTTTTATGTCCATGATTTTTTATTTTTTGAATTATTTTCTACAATAAGTAACGATAAGAGAGTATTTTTTTAAAAATGAAAAAATAATATAGAAGAAGTTGTTTTATTCTCTAAAACCCCGATTCACCCTCCCCAAAAGTATTTTACCTGGTAAAGATAATAAAATTATTATTCCTCTATAGGGGTCCTATGTATACATCACATTTCATTCAATTGAATCCATTTAAACTGATAGTAGAGTGGGTTGATGAACACTCACTGGAATATTTGGAGCATATTTGTTGAATCCATCATTTTTTAATTCAAAGTGTAGTATGATATGAAATTGAGGTATTTAAGTAGTCCTTAAATGAGTGAATATGTTGTATAATAACATATAATAATTTGAGATATGGATTCATATATTAGTATTGGTCGTCATGAAATTGAAGTCATGGTGGTCGATGAGATCATAGTGGTGGAATAGTGGGTTGGGGGTCGATGCTTCTAAAAGAGGAATCTCTGATTGGGTGATAGATGATGCACTCAACTAGTTGGGTCCAGAGTAGTTTTTTATATCATATAAAAAGATATGATTTTGAAATTGTTCAATCATTTCGGCCTGACACTCATATCATGTGCAATAGTTTCCATGGTAGTGATGCCAACTTATTGATACTATGTGACCATGAATATTCTATTGATGGATCTGAGAGATTTTCAGGAAATTGGGATGCTCTTCAAAAACATCATTGGTTGGATAATGGTTTTCTCATGATGTTTATTTTATATATCATTATGGATATCTTGAGTGTAGACTCCCCTAGTTGAATATGAATCTCAGTATAGTATTCCTAGTGGATATATTTATGTGTCGCGGTCACATGGAATCACTTATTTTGCTGTAAAAGGGGTGATTTTTTCAAGTGGTTTTAGAACATCTTCACTTTAAATGGTTTTTTATTTGAATCATTAGCTAACAGAGAAGGGTAATATAAATAGTTTGGACCATCAACTTTTGATAGTTTTTAATTTTTCTAGATGATGGGTAATGGTGTGATATTGGTTTGTTCGATGCAGGTATTATTATTCTTGATGTCCCCATTAGTATATTTAATGAAATAGTTATTAAAATACAATTATGTTTTCACTAATAGTTAATGAAAACTCATTAGAGATAAAGATAAATATGCTGTATTCCCACGAAAATTTGGGAAGGATATGGTATGGAATATACTTGTTCATTTTGTTCTATTATATAGAACTGGTGGTTCTTATTCATGATTGGTATGTGATGATAAAGGGTATTTTATTGGTATTGAGGAGAAATATCTATTATATCCATTTTTATTATATTGATGAATTTTTGTGCAGAACTTAGTGGTGGAGTCAGGTATTAAATCTTTTCTTTCATATGAAAACCATCAAGATTTATAATGAATGGCGGGGAGTGAAATTATCCCTGTAGAGATTGCATCAAAAAATAACCACTTTTTTCTGTATGAATGGTTAGTGGATTCATTTGGTATTGTGTGATATTAAACCCATTTTGATGGGGAAAATGTTTTGGGATCATAGGATAGGAAAGACTCAACTATATCTGACTCATGTTTCTGTGTAAGACTTACTTTGGGATGGGATATAGTAAAATTATTTATTGTTGAAAGAAGATGTTTTCATCCTGGGTAGTTGAGTACTGGGTTATCATAGAGATATAACAACTATATGTGTAACACCCTGACCCCAGTTACCCAGAGTCGGTGAAATATTACATAACATCAACATGACCACAAAAGATCAAGTCTCAAAAGGCCGATTAGTTTATTAGCCTTGGAATCACTAGATTCATTCATAATGTTTACATTACATCATAAAGTGATAAACTACAACAATATCTTGTCTCCATATACCACACTCATATCCCCTCATACTATCAATACAGGACTTTCATAAAATACTTCTTCACATCCTAGGAAAAATAAAACATAGAAAGGGGTGAGCTCAGATGCTCAGTAAGGAAAACAATATAGCATAATCATTCATAAATAATCATAAACATTTAAAAAAAATTATAACTAAAACAAAAGCCTTTTAAAATTTAATGTCAGCATAATATGGAAAAAATAAAATGAAATAATTCCATTTAATTATTCAAATGGATATTCGATCAGTCGAATAATAACATGAAATATAAATAACTAGTTACATAATGATGGAATGCATAATGACACACTATTCTAACCCCATAGTCAAGGCCTTGTGCGAAGACTACAAAAAAGATTTTGTTAAGGCCTTGTGCCAAGACACTATTTTTCTCATGATACCAACTAATGCATTGAGGATCTATAGAGGGCTCCACCATTTGCTTATTAAGTACAATGCATTCCTCATATAAACAGGTTTAAACATAACATAAACATTCGTATTAAAACTAGCATATGAAATGTCAATACGTTTTCCATAAAACATGAATTGTATAAAAACAACACATCCATAGTCAAACATATCACAAAACCTTAAATATTATATGGAAGTTTTGTATCGTAATAAATCCACTTAAAATAAACATAAAATATATCAAAGGATGTTGACATAGATGAAATGAATATTATTTGAGAGAAATATATCTTTTTTTGAAATCTTTTAAAATGAACATAATTAAAACATTTAAATTGAAAATATTCGTATAATCTTGTAAGGGAAGCTTCAACGATTTTATAATGGCATAAAATAGCCGCACCCTCCGTATAAGTTAGAAAAAGTTATTCTTAACTTAATTCTGTCGAAAATTTTAAGAGGACGTTGTTTGGAAAAACAAAGAAAGATTCCTCTATAAACAAATTATAAAAATCCAAAAAAGGGTATAAATTACTTTAAACAATAGTCTATAGAATAGTAAGAATGACTTGAAATACATTTTTAAGAAACATGGATGTGGATGATAAAGAGGTCCTAGTAGATAATTACGTATAAACAACCTCGGATAATGAAGAGATTGTGAAATAAACCCTTCCCTTGTACTTTTCCTTGGTCGAGGGTTGATTTACCTCCTATATAATGGTTACATAATTTTTATTAATTTATAAAATAATCATATACATTAATATGATATCATATATGATATTTTAACATTTGTTTGTTAATAATACCTTAGTATTATCGTTGTTTCAGGTGTTAACTGATTTGTTTTCCTTTATATGCTGTGTAATATAATCCATGATTGTTATGGATAGGTTGTATATTATTTATATCCAGAGTCATATCATGTCCTTAAACATTACTTTTAATCATCAAATGATAATTTTTCTTGAATGGATACGATGGGTAATGAATCTCATCGTGTTCGTGGAGACAGTAGTCCGTACGTATGCACGAGCGACAATATCATTTTTTTGATATTAAATTATTATATAATTGGATGATATATCATATATAAAAAATTATTATCATGTTATATTTATTATTTACATGAATTACCATCATTATTATACCTATCCAAATAATAATGTATTAAATAAAAATTACACCACGACGTGAAGACAGTAAACCGTACGTACGCACGTATGGTGACATGTCATTCAAGGGATGAATAAAATAACGAATTTTTCTGTACAATATTTATAATAACATCAAATTATATATAATATACCGGAGTTATTATTTTATAATGGAAACAACAATGAAAAAGGAAGTTGAAGAAGAAAGGAACTTGAAAGAGGTGGTCTGATTTTTACCTCTTCTTCGTGTTCTTCCTTTTGATTTGATTAAAAGGGCTCCATGAGTTGGATTTATGATCAAACTGAGGACTCTATGTTGAAGTGATTGTAGTATAGAGAATATTTGTGCAGGTTTTGGCCGATCGAAAAGGCTTTGAAGGTGTGAATTAGAGAGAAGGGGGAGTTCCCTTTTATAAGAGGGGTGAGGGGCACCTTAGGAAAAGCTATAAATATTATATTATAATAAATTAATATTCAGTTTCTAATGGATCCAAAGTGGATTATTCAATGTTTACAGTGGGGATAAGTCTAAATCCACTCAACCAAAAGGTTTTAGATAGGTTTGGGTCACTATATTAACTTTATCATTTTGATTTAACTGTTAGTTAAATAGTTTGACATTTACCATGTCTCTTTGTATTTTTTTATTATATGGTTAATAAACATTCTATATACTTACAAGTGATCACCAAGTTGTTAATTAATGATACAGAAATAATTATATAAGGCTCTTGGTCGTGCCTTAGATTTTTAGGAATTGAATGTCAATTAATAATATAATATTTGTTTTGAAAAATCTTTTACGCCAATTTGGACATTATTTGGAATTTTTTTTTCAAAATTTATAACAGCATTATTACTTCGAACGTAATTCATTTAATAAAACCAAACATGTGATAATATCCTATTTTTTTTTTGAATTCATTAAAAGTCTCAAATTAGATTTATTTGGGTATTTATAATGTAAATTATATTAATATTTCACTAATAAGGTAATTACTGAATCATCATTGTGTCATAATAAATTAAATTATTTATTGTATAAAAATTACAAATAAAATACCATTATTTAGGAAATATTTTTATCTTTCTAATGAATATTTATAATATAATTTATTTTATGTATATCATTATATTAAAAAAATTAGTTATTAAACTTTGATTTTAACTCTTTTAACTCTTCTTTGAATTAATTAATAATAAATGTCTTAATCTAATCCATATTGACCAAATAGGTTTATATTTTATCCCTAATGTTTTCTATGGTATAATTATACTTATCAAATAGAATTAGTACATGTGTTAGGGTAATAATTATATCATTTTTACCCTTAATTACGCTATTATCTTTTACCCGTGGTAAATAAATGTAAAAAGATACTATTCAAAAAAAATTATTTTTATCTTATTGAACAACATTTTACTCTCTGATAGTAACTGTGTCTCTCGGATTTTCAAAATTCCACCCAATAAAGTGGTAAAATTATATTTTATGTGAATTTGCAAATTATCCTAGGAGATGGGTAAAAGACGGTGAAAAGTTCAATAAAATTTTTATATATCTAAAATTATTATAAAATGAATCCAATTAATTAAAACTAACTTATATATGTATTATGTATCTATTTAGACCTAAAATAACATTAATTAAAATAAATAAATATTTAAATAAAAATTTGGTTTTAACCTATAACTTGGTGTTTTCACTATTCATCAAAAATTGAATGTTTTTAGAAAAATACGAATAATTCATCCAAAGCTAATTTCGATATTCCAAATCCAAAAATGAATTCCATTTTGAAAGATAATATTTATAAAATTTCAAAAAGTGGGTATTACTATTCATAACGGCTAGTTTGATTCTTCACGGTGTGTTAGAATCTCGAAGTTGCATACAATGCGAACTACTGCATTATTCAAAGGGAAACGTACCGTGGAAGCTTGGGGAGTTACATTCTCCCCACCATCAAATAATATCATCCTCTATATTTCTAGAATACTACCACATGAAATTACTTGGGTGGTTCTTCATTATAATTTCCTCAGGTTACCACGTTTCCTCTTCTATCTTATGGTTTTTCCATAGAACTTTTACCAGAAGAGTCGTCTGGTTTCTCAAAACTTTTTCTCTGGTATCAAAAATCATGACAGGCTCTTCACAATAAGTTAGATCTGGTTACAGTTCTACTTCCTCATAGGCGAGTACATGGATTGGGTCAGACATGTATTTTCTCAACAGTGATACGTGGAACACATCGTGAACTTTGAAGAGATTTGGCGGAATTTCAAAACGATAAGATATATCCCCAATTCGTTCTAGAATTTAGAATGGTCTTATGTACTTAGGACTCAATTTACCTTTCTTACCGAAACGTATAACTCCCTTTAATGGAGATACATAAAAGAAATCATAATCTCCTACTAGAAATTCCAAATCCTTCATTTGGTTATCGACATAGTTCTTCTACCTACATTGAGCTGCTTTGAAGTGGTTTTGGATTACCATCACCTTTTCCATCATTTCATCCTCCAGTTCTGGGCCTACGAGTTTTCTTTCACCAACATCATCCCAACAGGTTGGTGTGCGACATCTCCTTCCATATAATGCTTCATATGGTTCCATCTGAATACTTGAATGAAAGCTATTGTTATAGAAAAATTCTACCTGATGTAAATATTGATCCCACATACCCTGAATGTCGGGTGAGTAAGATGTAAACATGTATTATAAGTTTTTAATAGTCCGTTCAGATTGTCCATCTAATTGAGGGTGGTAGGTAGTGCCCAAATGAATTTCTGTATCCAAGACCTTCTGAAGACTCTTTAAGAATCATGAAGTAAAACAGGGATCATGATCAGAAATAATCGAAACTGGGTCTTCATGATGTCCCACAACTTCATTAATATATAGTTTTGTTGGACGTTCAAGTGGTATATCTTCTCTTATAACCAGAAAATGTGCTTACTTGGTAAGACGATCAACAATGAACCATATTGAATCGTTCCTTCTAGGAGTCTTTGGAAGCCCCATGAAAAAGTCAATCATAATTTTATCCCATTTCCACTTTGGTATGGGAATAGGTTGCATGACACCTCCAGGCTGTTGCCTTCCTGCATTCACTTATTGACAAACCATACATCTTGACACAAAATCAGCAATCTACCTTTTTATGTTGTCCCACCAAAAATTTTCCTTCAAATATCTATACAATTTTTTTCTCTTAGGGTGTATAGAGAAATTGGAACTATGAGAATCGTCCAACAATTCACTTTTTAGATTAGGTATATTAGGAACACAAAGACTCTTCCCAAATTTCAATATTCCATCTTCATACACAAAGTCACTCAATCTCCCATCATTCACATCTTCAATCTTCTTTTAAAATTCATCATGATCTGTATGAGAACTCTTAATCCTTTTGAGTAAATATGGTTTGGAAACCATTTGAAAAAGCATTGATGTTTCACCTTCAATGGTCATTCCCATGTCCATCTTCACTAGATCCATGAAAATAGGATGCCTTTTAAATTCTCATATTTTTCAAAACTCCATGATCCTTTCTTCTCAAAGAATCTGCCACCATATTTTCCTTCCCCGGGTGGTAGTGTATCATGATATCATAATCCTTGAGTATTTGAAGTCATCTCCTTTTTCTGATGTTGAGTTCTTTCTGTGAGAAAATATACTTCAAACTCTTGTGATTAGTATAAATCTCAAAATTTTCACCATCGAGATAGTGTCTCTAAATCTTCAAAGTAAATATTACAATAGCTAAATCAATATCATGAGTAGGATTGTTTTGATCATGAGTTTTTAGCTTTCGTGATGCACAGGCAATAACCCTATCATTCTACATAAGGACACAACCATGTCCTTTCTTTGAAGAATCACTATAAATAAAAAACCCATCATTCCTCGGTGGTATAGTCAATATATGAGAATTTAATAATCGACTCTACAGTATTTAAAAACATTCTTTACACTCTTTTGTCCAAAAAAAATTAACCCCTTTATGTGTGAGATTCATTAATGGGTTATCCAATCGGGTAAAATTATGGACGATATGCCGATAATAACCTGCTAAACCAATAAAACTGTGTACCTCGGTTATACTCATTGGTGTTGTCCATTCTTGTATTCCTCTTGTCTTAGTGGAATCAGCAGAGATTCCATCCTTTGAGACAATATGGGAAAGAAAAGAAATCTTTTTAATCCGTAATTCACTCTTGCTAAACTACCAATATAATTTATGTCTTCTCAGAGTTTTCAAGATAATGCGTAAGTGATTTTCATGATCTTCGTAGATTTTGGAGTATACCAAGATATCATCAATAAATATCACTACAAAGACATCAAGATATTCCATGAAAACTCTGTTCATTAGATCCATGAAAATAGAGTGTGCATTAGTCAGCCCAAAAGGCATTACTGTAAACTCGTAATGCTCGTACCTGGTTTGAAATACTGTTTTTGGAATGTCTCCCTTATTCATACACAACTGATGATATCCAAATAAAAGGTCAATATTTTAAAAACATTTAGCTCCATGCATTGGTGAAATAAATCATCAATGCGAGTTAGGGGATACATGTTCTTTAATGATATAGCATTGATCTCCTAGTAGTCGATACATAACCTCACAGATCGTTCTTTCTTCATAACAAAAATGACAGGGGCTCCCCATGAAGAAACACTCGGGCGAATAAATCCCTTATTACTCAATTCCTCTAGTTGTTTCTTTAGTTCCACTAATTCCATAGTGGACATTCTATAAGGGTTCTTCTATATGGGCCTTGATCCTAGAATTAAATCAATAGAAAACTCAATTTCTCATTCTGGAGGATGTCCAGGTAAATCTTCTAGAAACACATCAACATATTCTTTCACAATAGGTACCTACTCTATTTGAACATTCCATTCCTCACCCACAGTCATTTAATTCTATTCCTCCCCAGTAATTGAATTTCGCTGAGCTACGGGGGGTGGATCTAGATCAGATTTATCTGGTAATGATTCTACTCTAAAGATAAGGTGTTCCTTATCATCATCATCATCAAAAATAATTACCTCCTTCTTCTTACAATAAATATTCTCATCTTGGTCTAAAATACAATCCATGCCGAGGATTATATCAAACTAAATCATAGGTATGACGATGAGATCAGGCAGATAAATAACATTGATATGCTCTAATGGGAACAGATTCACAAAACATTGTTGTGATGATACTTCCCTAAGGAGTTTTAACTGATAACTCCCTTGTTAAATAAAATTGGAAATATCTAATTTTCATAGAAAATTTGGAAGATATGAAACAATGTGATGATACAGAATCAAAAAAATCATTCGATAAACTAGTGGAACCATTAAATTACCTACCACCATGTCTTTCGGAGCTTCTACCTCAGTAGTAGTGATAGCATAAGCTTTCCCTTGATCCAATTACCTTTTCTAAGGTAATTTTCCCAAATGCTTAGATAATTCATTTGAATTACGTCCCATCTCCCGAAAATTGTAGCATTGAACATCAGTAGCTTCTTTCTTCCCCTTGAAGTCATGAGCATGGTGGCCTTTTCACCACATTTTTAATAGACTCGCATTCCTTTTAAGAATGTACCAGAGTGTTTCTTCCAAAATTTACTAATGATGGATATTTAACTTTTCCCTTCTTCCCATTATTTCTATTTCTAGATTGATCAGAAGATCTCTTCTTCTCCTGATTTTCTTTAAAGTCATAAGACTTACTGAATTCTTTTTCTGTCTTGATAGAACAAGAGACAATATCTTCGTACGACAAGAAGGATTATGAGACTAAATATTGATGGAGAAATGGTTTTAACACATCAATGAAACGATCAATATTACTTATTGGGTTACCTATATAATCTACATCATGCATTGCTAACCTTGTAAAGGTAGACTCACACATTGCAACATTATCATCCTCCTTTTGCCTTAGAATTATAAATTGTCTTTCCATATCCGCTCGATGGTCATGAGGAAATTATTTTTCTAAGAAATTCTCTTTAAACGCCCTCCATTCCATATTTGATAATTTATCATATTCCATCATATTTTGAATTAATGACCACCATTGATCAACATCTCCTATGAAGCCATAAACTACCATGACAACTTTTTCCCTGTCGCTACTCCACGATGTGTGGAATATTTTATCTATATAATTTATCCATTGCTTAGCTACTAGTGGATTGGTAACCCCATTTAATGTTCTTGGTTGTTGCCTCCGGAAGCAATCTAACATTGATATTCCACATTGTGGATCGGGGTGCTCCATATGGGTAAGGATATTATTCATAACCTCAATGAGTTGTCCCAGTATGGTTATTAGCTGATCAGCACCAGTTGCATCACCAACTTCACTATAATTATCTTGAGCAGGAGGGCAATCCATACATGGATTGCGTGAATTGATATGGATTCCATTTCATTAACTAGGTGCCATTTATAAACTGTGGCATAAACTAGACTAGTTTATGAATCAAAATACATAATTCCACACTTATTAAACACTTATCATAAATTAAACTATATATGGATATAATCCATAATCATAAAAAAATGTTTTCGTTGAGGAATTATATACTCATAAACACTTTATAATTTTTTGTAAAAAATTGATAATTATCCTAAGCATATCCCCTGGTAGTGTCATGACCAATATTGCAGGAAAGCCCATTGTCATGCACTTGTTCCCATTTGAGTCTAGCACAAAGTGGTGTTTTCGGGTTTTACCCCTAGGTACATCTGTGACAGAGCCACCTCTACCTGATCGTATCCAAACATGGATCTATTTCTTGGAAAACTCAAAAAATCTCTACAATATGCAAATTTTGGAAGTTATTCTAAAATAATCCTCAAATTCCATCTTATGTCTATGTGCTCTAATAAGAGTTTATATAACTATAGCTTCCAAGGATTGTACTAAACTTCCTCTAATACCAACTGTAATGCCCTGAACCCAGTTACACAGAGTCGGTGCATTATTACATAACATTGACATGATCACAAAAGATCATGTCTCGAAAGACTGATTAGTTTAGAAACCTTATAATCACCAGATACATTCAGAAAGTTTACATTACATCATAAAGATAAAAACTACAACAACATATAGTCTCTATAGACCACACTCATATCCCCTCATACTATCCCAATTGGTCATTTATAAAATAATTCTTCACATCCTGGAAAAAATAAAACATAGAAAGGGGTGAGCTTAGATGCTCAGAAAGGATAACAATATAGCGGAAACTTTCGTAAACAAGCTTAAACATTTAAGGCGATGTGTAACTAAAACAAAATCCTTTTAAACATGAATGTCAGAATAATATGGAAAAAATAAAATTAAATAATTCCATTTACTAATTCACATGAATATTCTACTAGTCGAATAATCACCTGCAATATCAATAACAACTTTCATAATTATGGAATGCATAATGCTAGACTATCATAACCACATAGTCAAGGACTTGTGCTAAGACTACAAATAAGATTTTTTCCAGGCCTTGTACAATGAAACTAGTTTTTCTCAAGAGACCTATGGATGCCTTGAGGAGCTATAGCGGGCTGCACTCGTCACATATTAAGTCCAACGCATTCCTCATTTGAACAAGTTTATACATAACATAAACATTCGTATTAAAACATGCATTATAAATGTCAATAAATTCTCCATAAACCATGAATGATATAAAAATAACACATCCACAATAAAAAATATCACAAAACCATGAATACTATATGCAAGTTTTGTATTATAATAAATCAACTTGAAATAAGCTTAAAATCCATCAAAGGATGTTGACGTAGATGAAATCAAAACTATTTGAGAGAAATATCTATTTTTTTGTAATCATTTAAAAGCCACATAATTAAAACATTTACATTGATAAAATTTTTATAAAATTTTAAGGGAAGCTTCAACAATTTTATAATGGCATAAAATAGCTGCACCCGACATATAAGTTAAAAAAAGACATTCTTACCTTAATTCTCTCAAAAAGGTTAAAAGACCCTTGTTTGGAAAATGACGGAATGATTTCTTTATAAACATATTATAAAAAAGTCAAAAAAGTGTATAAATGACTTTAACCAATAGTCTGTAAAATAGTTAAAATGATTTTAAAAACATTTTTATGAAATATGGATGTGGATGATAAAGAGGTCCCACTGGGTAATTACGTATAAACAACCTCGGATAATGAAGAGATTGTGAAATAAAACCTTACCTTGTATTTTTCCTTCATCGAGGGTTGGTTTACATCTTGTATAATGGTGAAATAGTTTTTATTGATTTATAAAATAATCATATACAATATTTTGATATCATATATGATCATTTAACATTTCTATGTTATAATATATTAGTATTATCGTTGATTCAGGTGTTAACTGATTCGTTTCACTTTATATGATTTGTGATGTAAGTAGTGTTTGTTATATATAGGTTGTATCTTATTCATAACCAGAATGATATAAATTCATTAAAAATTACTTTTAATCATCAAATGAGAATTATTATTGAATGGATACGATGGGGAATGAATCTCATCGTGTTTCTGGAGACGGTAGTCCGTATGTACGTACGAGGGACAATATCATTCTTCTGATATTTATATAATAAATAATTTGATGGTATATCATATATACAGAATAATTATCATGTTATATTTTTTATTTAAATGAATTAATCATCATTATTAAACCCATTAAAATAATAATGTATTGAATAAAAATTACACCACGACGTTGAGACGGAAAGCCGTACGTACGCACGTATGGTGACATGTCATTCAAGGGAAGGATAGAAAAATGAATTTGTTATAACATATTTAAAATAAACTCAAATTATATAGAAGATACTGGAGTTTTTATTTTAAAATTGAAAAAACAAATAAAAAGGAAGTGGAAGGATAAAGGAACTTGAAATAGGTGGTGAGATTTTTACCTCTTCTTCGGGTTCTTATTTTTGATTTGATCAAAAGGGCCCCTTAAGATGGATTTATGATCGAACTAAGGCCTATAGGTTTAAGTGAGGGATGTTGATAGAATATTTGGTCTGGGTTTGGCCAAGCTAAAAGGCTTTGATGTTTTGAATTAGAGATAAGGCGGACTTCCCTTTTATAAGAGGGGTGAGGGGAACCTTAGGAAAAGCTAGAAATTTTATTTTATAATAAATTAATATTTGGTTTATAATTGATAAAAAGTGGATTAATTAAAGGTTAATTCGGGGATAGGTCGAAATCCACTCATACTATAGGTTTTTGATAGGTTTTTGTCACTATAATATCTTTATCTGTTTAATTTAACTCTTAGATAAATCATTGGACATTTACCACGTATCTTTGTATTTTTATATTATATGTTTAATAAACATACTATATACTTCCAAGAGAAACCCAAGTGGTTAATTAATGGTACACATATCATTATATAATTCTCTTGGACCAACATTAGATTTTTAGGAATTGAATATCAATGATTAATATAATATTTGTTTTAGAAACACATTTATGTCAATTTTGACACTGTTTGGTATTTTGTTATTTCTAAATTCATAAAAGAATTATTTCTTCAAAAATAAATCTTTTAATAAGCCATAATATGTCATATTATCCTATAAAATTAGTGGAATTCATTAAAATTAGAAAATTATATTTATCTGGATATTTATAATATCAATTATTTTAATATTTCAATAATAAGGTAATTACTGAATCATCATTGTGTCATAAATTAATAAAATTATTTAATGTCTAAAAATTAAAAATAAAATACCATTTTGTTGGAAATATATTTATCTTTATAAAGAATATTTATAATCGAATTTATCTTATGTATAACCCTATATTAAAAACATTTTTAGTTATTAAACGTTTATTTTAACTCTTTTAACTCTTCTTTGAATTAAATAATAATAAATGTCCTAATCTAATCCATGTTGACCAAAGAGGTTAATATTTTATCCCTAAGGTTGTTTTTGGTCGAATTATACTTGTCCAATATAATTAAGACATGTGTTAGGGTAATAATAATATAATTTGTTCCATTAATTACCCTATTTACTTTTAACTGTGGTAAATAAAAGTAAAAAGTTTCTATTCACCAAAAATTATTTTTAATTTATTGAACCACATTTTACTCTTTAATATTAAACGTGACTCTCAGATTTTTGAAATTCCGCACACAGAAGTGTTAAAAATATTTTTTATGTGAATTTTCAAATTCTCCTTGTAGATGGGTAAAAGAAAGTGAAAATTGCAATAAAAATTTTATATATCTAAAATTATTATAAACTGACTCCAATGAATTACATTGATATTATATAGGTATTATATATCTATTTTGACTTAATATAAATTTATATAAAATAAATAATTATTTAAATAAAAATTCCATTTTAAACTATAACATAGTGTTTTTCACTATTCATAAAAAATTGAATTTTTCATAAAAATACAAAAAATTCACCCTAAGATAATTTCGTTATTCCGAATTGAATAATAAAGTACATTTTGAAATATAAAATTTATAAAATTTCAAAAAGTGGGAATTACTGTTCATAATGGCTAGTTTGATTGTTCACGATGTGTTAGAATCTCGAAGTTGTGTACAATGCAAGATATTGCATTATTCAAAGGGAAATGTACCCTGGATTATTAGGTGTTATAATATGTGAATTTTTTTTTTGAAATGGTACTATTTTTTCATACATAGTTATTTATAAGATTCCTTGTTGGGTAGTTACATCTTTTTTTAATAGATCAAAAGCGATTATGGTGGGTAGTATAAAATGACCCATATTTGTTTAGTTGGATCATGGATTAGTTATGCGTTTTTAATTCCTAGAAAATCGTAAAGGGGGAAATGGTACATTTAACCATGAAGAGGATACCAAAAATGTTTTATGATGGTTTTTTTGATTTGGATGTGAGGTGTTTACCCCTAGTTGAGCCATCATAGAGAAGTGAAAATTACAAGGCCTTGACAACAATATATTAAAAATAATATTATTCCCTAAATATGCCTATATTTTTTATGAATTAATTAAATCTATTATGTTGTTATATTTCATTAATATGGTCGAGGATGGAAATATTACGAATCTGGATGAGTTCAAAATGAGGGTTTTCACTAGGATAAATTATAGTGCCATTCGCACCCTGACCCTAAAGTGTTTTCCGGAACAAGTGTATTAAAACTTAATATAATTAATATAATTAATTTATAGAAAGATTGATTTATTGATTTAGAATGATGTTATACAAGGTTCACCATATAAATATCATAATATATTTCCCCACTATGCTTATCCATTATTTCCTTCAAGTTGAACTCTAGAGAGAGTGATGTAATGGATGGCGAATCAATAATTAATTACTTGGAAATGAAAAATGTGGAGATAGCTATGAAACTTGATTTATGTGATGATTTTTTTCCATCTCGAATGGTATGGTTTTTTTATGTTTCTCAATTTCTCATTTATTCTATATATGAATTGATGGATGGAATCTCAAAATTCATTAGGTATTTGGGTTGATAATTCATTTATTCTATATATTCCCCATTTTGATTATAAAATTACTCATTCTTGTCCCCTAAATTATTATGACATAATCTTTCTACGGTAGATATATTTATGAAATAATGATGCTCAAGGATTATGATATTTTTTAGGATAGATAATGAATAATGGGGACCTGATCTTCTCTCCCTCTCTCCCCACTTGCCTCTTATATCTATTATCCATATTCTAATTACTCTAATATCACATGGATGGAGGTAGAGAGGTGGAGAGGATGGTGGATCGGGTAATGGATTTTGGAATGATGGTGGCATGAAATGGGAAGGGGAATTGAGTTATGAGGTTGAGGGTAGTTGTAAAAATTCGGTTATTTTTCTTGATGTATGGGTTTCTACTTTTACTTTTTCCATAATTGTATTTGAGATAATAGGAAAATGAGGAAAAATCACAAAATTTGTGGGTACACATCATGTACTTTTCAACACGTCGTGTACTTTGGCCGTCTGGAATGTGTATACAGGGCATGTAGGCTTGACAACTATTTAGGGTGTAAAAACAGACTACACACCGTGTACTTTGTATATGCACATTGTGTAATCAGTCGGCAGGTGAACAGTAAGGCTGTTGAAGTATCTGCCAGTGGAGCGGTAGTACACGCCGTGTCCTCAGAAATACACACCATTTCATCATGTCGACAGATGAACAATGTGGCGGTGAAAAGTACCCAATAGAGGAACAGTTAAAAAATTAAAATTACACACCATGTACTTGGGAGTACATGCAATGTAGTTGTGTTTTTTATAAACTAGTAGTAGCCTCAACTTTAAATAGAGGATGCTTAGCACACTTGGAGGCTACAGGAGAGAAGGACAGACCTTAGAGGAGCTCCTGATCGCAAGCTAGAACTCAGATTCTTCTGTCATCGATCTCATTGGAACCGCACAGGTAATAGCTTCCCTATACTTGAGCCTTTCATTCCAATTATTTACCGAGGGGAAGTTATTTTATTTTTAACATATGAACATTTTTCCAAGATCTATGTTGATATCAGTCGTTTTGGGAGGCAGAATTCTTGTATATCGATCAGTGGAGATCGAGGTAGGTGGTTGGAGGTTTATTTACAATATTCGAATGATTTTTATGTACTGTTTTTCAATGAGACCATGTTTGGGGTGTTGTGTGGCTGAGGCCTTAGCTAATAAGATATCTATAATTTCATAGATAATTAGATGATAAATATAAATAGCTGTTTGGGATCATTTCGTGGATCCAGTGCCACCATGTGGGTGTGTTTCCCTTGTTTATCTGTTTGGACAGAATACCCGTGGGTATGGCGTGTTTATAAGAATGTTTCTAGTTTTCTTGAGATGAGACGTATACAATTTCTTATTTGTATGTTGGGCTCGCCCCGTTACTTTCTTTCCTATGGAATTCCTGAGGGTAGTATACTGTTTAGCCTGAGGGAAATTTTTGATAGCCTGAGGGTAACTTATTTCATGCCTCTGGGCAGTAGATTCTGTGCCAATGGGAGACACCTTGTATGCCTAAGGAAAATATATGATATTCCTATGGGCAGTCACCTGTGAGTTTTGATTCTATTTACTTGAGGGTAAGTATTTTCTTGTCTGTGGAAAATGGTTACACGAGTATTCACTGTGGTGATTTCTTGTGTATTACCTACAATGCTAAATAATTATCTGGTAATAGTTAAATTATTTTTAAAATACTAATGTAATTGGTAGGATAGATACTTTTGAGTACAACCTAGTTTACAGCTTTACATTACTGCACACTGTTTTTGCACATTTTCACTTATAGATGGGCATGGGCCTTTGGTGTTTGCCTACTGGGATTTATTTCTCACACCCTGTTTGGGTCATGTATTTGGCCCAAAAATATTATATTGACGTAGGATTCAATAAGGGAAAGGGTCCATATATAGGTAAATGATTGTGGTAGAGTAGTTGGAGAGCAGGGGGTCGAGCTTAGGCCTATGATGCTGCTGAGTTCCTGGTGCACTATTTTGTTTTTCTTTGATGTAATTGTACCTTTTATTGTATTTTTCTATATTGTAGTGTATCCAGTTTTGACAGCTTTCTTAAATTTAGGGACATATTTCATCAAATATATATATATATATATAAATGTCTCCTGTCATTTTTTCTTTTGTACTGTTGTCCATATCAATTGGGAATGGTTTACTGCTTCTGATTTTGTATGATTATATATATTTATGATGCGCTACACTTTGAAAAAGGGGGGTAATAGTTTCCCCACTATCATACCTAGGCCCTCGTTGCTAGTTGGTATCCCTAGGCATTTTGGGAAATGTGCTTGAGGATATGTGACCAACCGGGTTTGGGGCACCCATTGTGGGGCACCCGGATTAGGGATGTTACAAAGTGGTATCAAATGTTTCTTTTTTTGACTTACTGTTTTTATCCCATAGTCAGGGATAGGACATAATTGGTATTTGGTAATAATTTATAACCAGGAGTAGATAACCCACGTATAAGGAAAAGCTAATTTACCTCGTGTTTCAATTTTACAAATTTCTCCCTTTACTGTTGATCTGATTTTCACCGTTGGGTGGTGCACATGTGGTGTGCTATTTATATTTTTATACTGGGATCTATTTAGTAGCAACCCAAAGAGATGAGAGTATTCCAGCTCATGCATCATTTTGGAAAATGTTTAAATCACATGTCGTGTATTGTTTCCATGCGATGTATGTACATTATAATTTTCTTGTTGTTGTGAAAGATGATGTGATAGAAAATGCATGATGTTGTGATGGGTACCTTATTTGATTCGCCGACTATTGATAGGGTATTGGTACATGTTACTGTTGGGTGTATGGATGCTAATCTTTGGTTATTGAGAAGTATGGGCTCTCTTGGACAAGAATTTAGCAGATCATGATCCAACCTTTTGTTGTGTTTTGTAATATTAAGTAAATTTTCTGGTGTTAAATGACGATTCACAGGGAGTATGGGCCCCCACGGATCGGAATTTGGCATACTGACGCTTGAAATTTATGAAAAGGGGATCTAAAGTAGTTTATGTGTTCTACTGTCTGGATTCCCAGAAAACACAGCATGTGGTTCTATAAACACATTCCCTATACTCTTCTATTCAGGAAGAAATTTAAAAAAAAAGTACACACTATGTACCGAAAGTACCCTCAGTGTAGTTTATAACCGTGTCAAAGTTCGTGTAGGAAAAACAACAGGATAGGGAAACTCTTGAGGGCACATGTCGTGTACCGATTATACAAGCTGTGTTTTGTTGACCTTTTGTCCACCATGTAACTAACAATGCGGATGGAGAAACCATTTAAATACATGTCGTGTCTACCTTGAACATGTCGTGTAGTCTGACCCAGGTACCCGACCGTGTCACTAATAACACGGGTCAGTGTTATCCTTTATAGTACACGCCATGTCCATATAGAACACACCATAAAGTGTGATCCATATATCTGGTCATGTCATGAACACCATGGGTCGTTGAAGCTTGTCTACTACATGTCGTGTACCAGTGGGACATGCCGTGTAGTCTTGACCAGTGTGAGACCATGTAGATGTGGTCGTGTGGCTTGGAAGAAAAGGTGGTGTACACGCATTATGCGGGTGTAACATTTTATGTACCTACGGTTGAGACATGCCTAGGCCAACATCAGAACACGAACATGTAAGGGTTTATGGGTACATGTCGTGTAGACTTCATACATGCCGTGTAGTCTCGTTCAAAAGAGAGTTGTGTGGCATTTCCATGTTGAAGGACCCTAACAGGGGAAGAAAATCCATGTAAATGTCATGTGTAAGGGAAACACACCTTGTGTTTGGTGTGTTACATGACCAGTTCTCGTAAAAGTTGAATCCCATGTGAAATAATTAAGGTAACATGTTGGGTTGTTATTATACACTCTGTGTAGTCTTGTTTTGGAAACATGAATAATTTCTTTTCCTTTTTCCCTTTTTATGTTCCAGTTCTTGGTCCTTGATAATCTTAATATATGGTGTTTGTCTGACCTTGTAGAGTTATGCCACTAAGGCAACCACAAGTTGTTCGCCAAGATGGAGGCACCAATTATACTCTAGAGATGATAGGACACATGCTATGTATGGATCCTACAATAGAGTGAGATGTGTCTCCAGCCGTTATACCGGATGAAGGCACAGATGCGTAGTTTCGTGAAGGATTCATTCGGTTCTTTCAGACCATCTAGGGAGAACATCCGGGTGCCACACCTATGGTAGAGGTGACACGTATATTCCAGTAGCAGCATCAGCCTACTTTTTTAGGGGATAGAGGACCACAGGATGCAGAGTCTTGGTTGGGTTCATTGAATACTATCATCGAGCATCTCGAGATGCCTCCGAGGAGGAGGGTCAAGCTCTCTACAAACATGGTGCATTATGCCGCCAAAAGATAGTGGGATGTTACCACCCACACTAAGCATCACTGAGACATAGCTTGGGATTATTTTATGTAGTCATCTATTCCTTTTTAATTTTCTAGACACTGAGGGAACATCGATCTCGAGAGTTCTTAAATCTACAGTATGGAGCCATGTCAGTGATGTATTATTCATCCCACTTCACTGAGCATCAATATTTTTCACCTGTTCTGGTGGGTGATGAGGCGTTTAGGGATAGACTCTTCAAGGAAGGTCTTCAATATGACATATGAGTGCTGTTGAATGTTTTCAGGTTGCCTATATTGCACACTATTATAAGGCATGCACAGATTACTGAGCGGAACCTTCTGGAAGCTAGTGGTGCGAATCAGGGCGGTTTAGAACTGATCTATGGTACTATTTCTACCGGAAAGAGGAAGAGAAATATGTATTTCTATCACGATAGAATTACTATCCATAGTAATTCTTCAGGTGGTCAAATGATATGCTACCAGTGTGGTATAGAGGGGCCCAATAGACCTCAATGTACCCATGACCTAGTGGAGTGCCCAGCTTGCCGCATGATGTGTTATCTGTAGTGTTTTTGCAGGGTGTTTCCACCAGTGACTAGTGAGAGGGGTTATGTACAGAATCAATGTACAGGAGAAGGGCCACCAACTTTTTACAAGTAAAAAAATTTGAATACGTCAGGAAGTTTATGTCGAGGTGGTGGACGTGGCCATGGTAGCCAGATACCAAGATCACAGTGACAGCAGTGTAGGTCAGCTCAGGGGAGCCAAGCTATTTCATAGGGCAGCGGCACTGGGCAGGCATATGCATTGCAATAGACCCAACAAGAGTAGGATCCCAGACCTTCACTATTAGAGGTATTATTCTAGTTTCTTATGTTTTAACTTCAGTACTTTTAATACTAGTACTACACATTGTTTTATATATGTGTCCGTTGTGGAGAGCCTTGGGCTATGTGTTTCTTCTTCTTCTGATATTATGATGCTACACACTCCGTTCAGGATGACTGTGACTGGTGTGAGTTAGTGCATGGAGTTCCCCTAGAGGGTGGTGGGTCCTAGTCTCTATGAGAGCTATATGTCTTAGAGATGACGAGTTATGATGTCATTCTTGGGATAGATTGGTTGGTGCCATTTAGAGCCTTTGTGTATTTCTATCGTCGTAGGGTGAGTTTCACGTCACCAGAGGTAGAGAGTTTATATACAAAGACGAATGGGATGTCCAGGAAAGACGAGCTACACTCGAGAAAAGTGGGTGAGGTGGAGTTACAGCACAGATGGATAGTTTATTTTCGGATGACTAGGGAACTTGTCAGAAAAATTTTCCTCCAGTGGAAAACCATTTCAATGATGTCTCCCTAGATGACTGTTCAGGTCTACCTCTAGAGTGAGAGGTGGATTTATCTAATGATCTTGTGATAGGAGTGGCACTGGTGTCCATTCCTCCTTCTAGGATTGCTACACCAGAGTTACAGGAGCTCAAGTTGCAGTTAGAGCAGTTAGAGGAAAAAAGTTTTACTAAACCCAGTACTTCTCTTTTGGGTTCACCTTTCTTGTTTGCGAAGAAGGCAGATGGTACCCTCAGAATCTGCGTGGATTATCGGAGGCTGAAACCGTTTATGATTATGAACTGATATCCCTTACCATGAATTGATGATATTTTCGATTATCTTCAAGGATCACTAGTGTTCTCGATGATTGACTTGAGTTATGGTTATCATCAGTTGCATGTTAGACCATCAGATATACCGCTTATAGACTTTTGGAGTAGATATGGTCTATATGTGTATTTTGATATGCCATTAGGACTCACGAACACGCAAAAAGTTTTCATGGAATTTATGAACCATGTGTTCCATCCAAATATGGTTTATTTTTTAGTAGTCTTCGTGGATGATATCATGGTGTACTCTCACACTCGACACCACCATGACACACATCGTGAGATCGTGATGAGTACACTAAGAGAGCATTAGTTATATGCTAATATCTAAAAGTAAAACTTTTTTATGGACCATATTCACATCCTGGGTCATGTTATCTCAATGGCAGGAGTTAGAGTAGACATAGGTAAAGTCAGAGCAGTAGTTTCCTAAGAGCATCATAAGAATGTTTTTGAAAAAAAGAGTTTATTGGGGGATGGATGGTTACAACATGAATTTTATACAGGACTTCTCCCAATTAGCAGCGTAGTTGATGGGTTTGATTAAGAAGGGTATGATGTTCATTTGGTGAGAAGCATGCGAGACAGCTTTTCAGGGGCTGAAGGGAAGGTTGACATCAACCCATGTCCTGATACTTACAGAGCAAGGGAAGAGCTATACATTTTAATGTGATGCATCATGTATTGGGATGGGAGCAGTGTTGATGCTGGTTGATCGAGTAGTTGCATATGGGTCTCTGCAGTTGAGGCCACATTAGAGGAATTACCCAACTCATGATATCGAGTTGGCTGCAGTTGTTCGTGCGTTACACTATTGGAGACATTATATCATTGGAGAGCATTTTTTGGTGTTCACAGACCAAAAAAGTCTTAAATATATATTTACCTAGCATGACATGAATTTATGACAGGGAAGGTGGGTTGAATACCATCAGTCCTTCAACTTTGAGCTTTCCTATACACAGGTAAGGGTAAGGTAGTGGCTGATGCACTGAGTAGGAGGACTCGGATTCAGGCAGTACATGAGGTTAGTGGTGAATGGAAGCTCATGGATTTGTTCTCTAAGATGCATTTGGAGGTGCACGATAGTCAGGGGAAAACCTATCTCTCATCCATTGTTGTGACTTCTACGCTCCTGGATAGAGTGAGGATGAAACAGCTATCAGATTCAAAAGGCCTAGTTCTGCGGGAGTCGGTGGCATGTGAGGACACACCTCCTGGTTGGATGAAAGGAGATGATGAGGTATTGTGTATCCATGGAAAGTGTGAGTTCCAGGGAATATAAGTGTGGAGTATATGTAGGATTTTAATGCATCATCTTGGGCAGTGCATCCTTGATTTACCAAAAGGTACTGTGACTTGAGATGTCAGTATTGGCGGTCGGGTATTAAAAGTGAGGCAGCTTGTTGTGTTAAGAGATGTTCCACCTATCAGTAGGTGAAGGAAGAGCATCAGAGGCCAGCTGGATTATTACAATAGTTAACCATTCCGCAGTGGAAATGGGATGATTTCGTGATGGACTTTATGACAGGGTTACCGAGGTCAACTCGAGGAAATGATGTCTTGTGGGTTGTTTTGGACAGACTCACATTGGTAGATTACTTTTTACTGATCAAGGAGACCTTCGGTGCGGGAAATATTAATAAGGTTTATATCCGAGAGGTAGTACGTCCTCATGGGGTCCCTCGTTCTATTATTTCAGATAGGGACACCAATTTTACATCTCTTTTCTGGTAGAGTTTTCAGAAGGAACTGGGTATATAGGTTCTTCTGAGTACGACTTACCCCCCTCAAACCGATGTCTAGTCAGAGTGTAGGATAAAGGTGTTATAGGGCATGATTCATTTTTTCATCCTATAAATTGGGGGCTCTTGGGAGAAGCACATAACCCTAGTCTAGTTTTACTAAATTAATATTTTTTGGAAACTATTGATATGGAACCTTATGAGGAATTACATGGTAGGCAATGCTGGTCACCCTTGTGTAGGTTGAAGGTAGGTGAGACAGCTTTACTTGGACAATATCTCATTTAGGAGACATCAAAGTAGGTCCAGTTGATTCGGAAGTGAATGGGTACTACACAGTCTCGTCAATAATCTTATGATGATCAATGCAGACATCCCTATGAGTTCGTGGTTGGAGATGTGGTATTCTTGCGTGTTTCACCGAGGTTGGGAGACAGGCAGATTTGGAGACATGGTAAACCTTCACTGAGGTATGTGGGGCGGTTTGAGATTCTGGAGATAGTTGGGATGGTATTTTATTGGTTGTAGTTACCATAGAGGTATCAGGACATGCACGACTTCTTCAACTTACACTACTGGAATTTAGCTTTTTCCCAACGGCAGTATACCAACGGTTTACTTAAACCGTTGGGATAGTGAGTCTTTGCCAACGGTTTAAGAAAACCATTGGCAAAGATAATTCCAGCAGAACTTTCCCCAACGGTTCACTGGAACCGTTGGGAAAAGGAGACCTTTCCCAACAGTTCAATGGAACCGTTGGGAAAAGGCAGCTCAAACTCACACATTCCCAACGGTTCGTGTAAACCGTTGGGAAATGTGTGCCTTTGCCAACGGTTTTTATAAACCGTTGGCAAAGGTTTCCCCCAAATTGCAGGCCGCGATCTCCTCTCCCCATTCAGACAGAGCCCTAATCTATTCACTCCGCTGCTCTCGCAAACCCCTTCTCACTCCACTGCTCTCGCGAATCCGAACACCAGTACCCCCATCCCAACAGGTACACCCCATACGAATAGGTGAAATTTGATCTCAACCATATTGTTGTAGTTTTTTTAATGAATAGATTTTTTCCAGGTGTTGGTAGTATAATTGATTATCCAGGTGTTGGTGATTTTTAATGTTTTTGTATTCTATGTTTGGAAGGAGAGTGTTCAAAACATGTAAATCAGACCAATTTGATATTACTCGTGAAATCAATTTGATAATGGATTGTGAGATTTTTTAATGTTTTTGTATTCTGTTAATGTTTTTTTTATTCTATGTTTGGAAGGAGGTGTTGGTGATTTTTAATTACTTTCCAATGGTCGAGCATCATGTGAGATTTTTTCTATGTTTGGATAATGGATTGTGGGAATTATGGATTGTGTTCAAACCAATTTGATATGTTTTGGATAATCGATTGTGGGGGTAGGGGCTGTCCACGGGGGTGGGTGGGTGTCCACGGGGGTGGGTGGGGGTGTCCACGGGGGTGGGAAAGGCTGTCCACGGGGTGGGCGATGCTGTCTAGGGGGTGTGGGCTGTCCTGGGGGTCTGGGTGGGGTGTCATGGTGGGGGAGGGGTGTGTGGGGTGTCCACGGGGGTGGTATGTCTAGGTGGTGGTGGTGGGGTTGCAGGGGAGGGGGGTGTGGGCTGTTTGGTTGGGTGGGCGGGGCTATCCAGGGGGGTACGGTGGTGGGCGGGCTGTCCACAAGGGTGGACGGGCTGTCCACGGGGGTGGTCGGCTGTCAAGGAGGCGTGGGCGGGCTGTCCAGGGGGGGTGGGTGGGCGGGCAACAGGGGGTAGGGGTGTCCAGAGGGTGGGCGGGCTATCCAAGGGGGTGGGGCCTGTCCATAGGGAGAAGGGGTGTCGAGGGGGGTGGGTGGGCTGTCCACGGGGGTGGTTGGGCTGTCTAGGGGGTAGGGGGCGTCCACGGGGGTGGGTGGGTTGTCCACGGGGTTGGGCGGGGCTGTCCACGGGGGTGGGAAAGGCTGTCCACGGGGGTGGGCGAGGCTGTCCAGGGGGTGTGGGCTGTCCTGGGGGTCTGAGTGGGGTGTCCTGGTGGGGGATGGGTGTGTGGGGTGTCCAGGGGGGTTGGTATGTCTAGGTGGTGGTGGTGGGGTTGCAGGGGAGGGGGTGTGGGTTGTTTGGGAGGGTGGTCGGGGCTATCCCGGGGGGGGGGGGGGGTACGGGGTGTCTAGGGGGGTACGGGGGTGGGCGGGCTGTCCACGGGGGTGGCCGAGCTGTTTAGGAGGGGTGGGCGGGCTGTCCAGGGGGGGTGGGTGGGCTGGCCACAGGGGGTAGGGGTGTCCAGGGGGGTAGGCGGGCTATCCAAGGGGGTGGGGGCTGTCCATAGGGAGAAGGGGTGTCGAGGGGGGTGGGTGGGCTGTCCACGGGGGTGGTTGGGCTTTCTAGGGGGTAGGGGGTGTCCACGGGGGTGGGTTGTCCATGGGGGTGGGCGGGGCTGTCCACGAGGGTGGGAAAGGCTATCCACGGGGGTGGGCGGGGCTGTTCAGGGGGCTGTCCAGGGGGTGTGGGATGATCATACATAATGAAGCCTTACAGGATGTGAGATGATTATATCTATGAAATCTACTCCGGTACCTGGTGAGGAAGTGCATATTAATTCAAAAAGGTAAATCGCATACGAGGATACCCTACTAATATGGTTATGGGATGAGGCATGCTCTGATGTGATAACACATTAAGTTCTTGTTGGTTTTACATTTTTTCAATAACACATTAGTATGTTTTTTTCACATGTGTAGTTGATACCATGATTATTTTCTTCCTTTGTCATTTACTTAAATGTATTTTCTATTAAAGTTCAATCCTATTGAATTGTTTTTGACAAAATGACTTATATGAATTCTTTTTTACAGGAAATGCTGCTGATTGACATGCCGTCTGTGCCTACACATCACGAATAATAATTAGAATGTTCCACGGTGGTTTCAGCTCAATCCGAGGCCGTCCGCTATGAATTTGACTGTTGGACGCCCGTTCTGGCCGTTTATGACACCCGAACTGCGTTCTCGGTCACCATGGGCACAGGGCACGTCCGATTGACGTGCCCTCTGCTCGACCACTTCAGAAATCAGTCACCCGTATTTGTCGTCTGATTTCAGGCCATTCCGACATCGTTCGGCCCATTTGGACCCCCCCCCCCCCACGCGCGTTTACGAAGAGCGCGCATCACTTAAAACACGAATATTGAGCCGTACCGCGCAAACCGCACGTCCGATTGATGTTCCGTCTGTGCATACACGTTATGAATAATAATTAGAATGTTGCACGGTGGTTTCAGCTCAATCCGAGGCCGTCCGCTATGAATTTGACCGTTTGACGCCCGTTCTGGCCGTTTTTGACACCCGAACTGCGTTGTCGGTCACCGCGGGCACAGGGCACGTCCGATTGACGTGCCGTCTGCTCGACCACTTCAGAAATAACTCACCCGTATTTTTCGTCTGATTTCAGGCCATTCCGACATCGTTCGGCCCGTTTGGACCCCCCTCACGCGCATTTACGAAACGCGCGCATCACTTAAAACACGAATATTGAGCCGTACCGCGCAAACCGCACGTCCGATTGTCGTGCCGTCTGTGCCTACACGTCACGAATAATAATTAGAATGTTACACGGTGGTTTCAGCTCAATCTGAGGCCGTCCGCGATGAATTTGACCATTGGACGCCCGTTCTGGCCATTTATGACACCAGAACTGCGTTGTCGGTCACCGCGGGCACACGGCACGTCCGATTGACGTGCCGTCTGCTCGACCACTTCAGAAATCAGTCACCCGTATATTTCGTCTGATTTCAGGCCATTCCGACATCGTTCGGCCCGTTTGGACCCCCCTCACGTGCGTTTACGAAGTGCGCGCATCACTTAAAACACGAATATTGAGCCGTACCGCGCAAACCGCAGGTCCGATTGACGTGCGGTCTGCGCGTACACATTACTAATAATAATTAGAATGTTGCACGGTGGTTTCAGCTCAATCCGAGGCCGTCCGCTATGAATTTGACCGTTTGACGCCCGTTCTGGCCGTTTATGACACCCGAACTGCGTTGTCGGTCACCGCGGGCACAGGGCACGTCCGGTTGACGTGCCGTCTACTCGACCACTTCAGAAATAACTCACCCGTATTTTTCGTCTGATTTCAGGCCATTCCGACATAGTTCGGCCCTTTTGGACCCCCCTCACGCGCATTTACGAAGCGCACACATCACTTAAAACACGAATATTGAGCCATACCGCGCAAACCGCACGTCCGATTGACGTGCCGTCTGTGCCTACACGTCACGAATAATAATTAGAATGTTCCACGGTGGTTTCAGCTCAATCTGAGGCCGTCCGCTATGAATTTGACCGTTGGACGCCCGTTCTGGCCGTTTATGACACCAGAACTGCGTTGTCGGTCACCGCGGGCACACGGCATGTCCGATTGACTGCCGTCTGCTAGACCACTTCAGAAATCACTCACCCGTATTTGTCGTCTGATTTCAGGCCATTCCGACATCGTTCGGCCCGTTTGGACCCCCCTCACGCGCGTTTACGAAGTGCGCGCATCACTTAAAACACGAATATTGAGCCGTACGGTGCACACCGCACGTCCGATTAACATGCCGTCTGCGCGTACACGTCACAAATAATAATTAGAATGTTCCACGGTGGTTTCAGCTCAATCCGAGGCCGTCCGCTATGAATTTGACCGTTGGACGCCTGTTCTGGCCGTTTATGACACCAGAACTGCGTTGTCTGTCACCGCGGGCACACGGCACGTCTGATTGACGTGCCGTCTGCTCGACCACTTCAGAAATCACTCACCCGTATTTGTCGTCTGATTTCAGGCCATTCCGACATCGTTAGGCCGGTTTGGACCCCCCTCACGCGCGTTTACGAAGCGCACACATCACTTAAAACACGAATATTGAGCCGTACCGCGCAAACCGCACGTCCGATTGACGTGCCGTCTGTGCCTCCACGTCACGAATAATAATTAGAATGTTCCACGGTGGTTTCAGCGCAATCCGTGGCCGTCCGCCATGAATTTGACCGTTGGATGCCCGTTCTGGCCATTTATGACACCAGAACTGCGTTGTCGGTCACCGCGGGCACACGGCACGTCCGATTGACGTTCTGTCTGCTCTACCACTTCATAAATCATTCACCCATATTTTTCGTCTGATTTCAGGCCATTCCGACATCGTTTGGCCGGTTTGGACCCCCCACACGCGCGTTTACGAAGCGCTCGCATCACTTAAAACACGAATATTGAGCCGTACCGCGCAAACCGCACGTCCGATTGACGTGCCGTCTGCGCGTACACGTCACGAATAATAATTAGAATGCTGCACAGTGGTTTCAGCTCAATCCGTGGCCGTCCGCCATGAATTTGAGCGTTGGACGCCCGTTCTGGCCGTTTATGACACCAGAACTGCGTTGTCAGTCACCGCGGGCACACGGCATGTCCGATTGACGTTCCGTCTGCTCGACCACTTCAGAAATCACTCACCCGTATTTTTTGTCTGATTTCAGGCCATTCCGACATCGTTCGGACCGTTTGGACCCCCCTCACGCGCGTTTACGAAGTGCGCGCATCACTTAAAACACGAATATTGAGCCGTACGGCGCACACCGCATGTCCGATTAACGTGCTGTCTACGCGTACACGTCACAAATAATAATTAGAATGTTCCACGGTGGTTTCAGCTCAATCCGAGGCCGTCCGCTATGAATTTGACCGTTGGACGCCCGTTCTGGCCGTTTATGACACCAGAACTGCGTTGTCTGTCACCGCGGGCACACGGCACGTCCGATTGATGTTCCGTCTGCTCGACCACTTCAGAAATCACTCACCCGTATTTGTCATCTGATTCAGGCCATTCCAACATCGTTAGGCCGGTTTGGACCCCCCTCACGCGCGTTTACGAAGCGCGTGCATCACTTAAAACACGAATATTGAGCCGTACCGCGCAAACCGCACGTCCGATTGACGTTCCGTCTGTGCCTACACGTCACGAATAATAATTAGAATGTTCCACGGTGGTTTCAGCGCAATCCGTTGCCGTCCGCCATGAATTTGACCGTTGGACGCCCGTTCTGGCCGTTTATGACACCAGAACTGCGTTGTCGGTCACCGCGGGCACACGGCACGTCCGATTGACGTTCCGTCTGCTCGACCACTTCATAAATCAATCACCCGTATTTGTCGTCTGATTTCAGGCCATTCCAACATCGTTCGGCCGGTTTGGACCCCCCTCACGCGCGTTTACGAAGCGCGCGCATCACTTAAAACACGAATATTGAGCCGTACCGCGCAAACCGCACGTCCGATTGACGTGCCGTCTGTGCCTACACGTCACGAATAATAATTATAATGTTCCACAGTTGTTTCAGCTCAATCCGAGGCCGTCCGTGATGAATTTGACCGTTGGACGCCCGTTCTGGCCGTTTATGACACCAGAACTGCGTTGTCGGTCACCGCGGGCACACGGCACGTCTGATTGACGTGCTGTCTGCTCGACCACTTCATAAATCAGTCACCCGTATTTTTCGTCTGATTTCAGTCCATTCCGACATCGTTCGGCCCGTTTGGACCCCCCTCACGCGCGTTTACGAAGTGCGCGCATCACTTAAAACACGAATATTGAGCCGTACCGCGCAAACCGCACGTCCGATTGACGTGCGGTCTGCGCGTACACGTTACTAATAATAATTAGAATGTTGCACTGTGGTTTCAGCTCAATCCAAGGCCGTCCGCTATGAATTTGACCGTTTGACGCCCGTTATGGCCGTTAATGACACCCGAACTGCGTTGTCGGTCACCGCGGGCACAGGGCATGTCCGATTGACGTGCCGTCTGCTCGACCACTTCAGAAATAACTCACCCGTATTTTTCGTCTGATTTCAGGCCATTCTGACATCGTTCGGCCCGTTTGGACCCCCCTCACGCGCATTTACGAAGCGCGCGCATCACTTAAAACACGAATATTGAGTCGTACCGCGCAAACCGCACGTCCGATTGACGTGCCGTCTGTGCCTACATGTCCCGAATAATAATTAGAATGTTCCACGGTGGTTTCAGCTCAATCCGAGGCCGTCCGCTATGAATTTGACCGTTGGACGCCCGTTCTGGCCGTTTATGACACCAGAACTGCGTTGTCGGTCACCGCGGGCACACGGCACGTCCGATTGACGTGCTGTCTGCTCGACTACTTCAGAAATCACTCACCCGTATTTGTCGTCTGATTTCAGGCCATTCCGACATCGTTCGGCCCGTTTGGACCCCCTCACGCGCGTTTACGAAGTGCGCGCATCACTTAAAACACGAATATTGAGCCGTACGACGCACACCGCACGTCCGATTAATGTGTCGTCTGTGTGTACACATCAAAAATAACAATTAGAATGTTCCACGGTGGTTTCAGCTCATTCCGAGGCCGTCCGCTATGAATTTGACCGTTGGACGCCCGTTCTGGCCGTTTATGACACCAGAACTGCGTTGTCTGTCACCGCGGGCACACGGCACGTCCGATTGACGTGCCGTCTGCTCGAACACTTCAGAAATCACTCACCCGTATTTGTCGTCTGATTTCAGGCAATTCCGACATCGTTAGGCCGGTTTGGACCCCCCTCACGCGCGTTTACGAAGCGCGCGCATCACTTAAAACACGAATATTGAGCCGTACCGCGCAAACCGCACGTCCGATTGACGTTCCGTCTGTGCCTACACGTCACGAATAATAATTAGAAAGTTCCACGGTGGTTTCAGCGCAATCCGTGGCCGTCCGCCATGAATTTGACCGTTGGACGCCCGTTCTGGTCGTTTATGACACCAGAACTGCGTTGTCGGTCACCGCGGGCACACGGCACGTCCGATTGACGTTCCGTCTGCTCGACCACTTCATAAATCATTCACCCGTATTTGTCGTCTGATTTCAGGCCATTCTGACATCGTTTGGCCGGTTTGGACCCCCCTCACGCGCGTTTACGAAGCGCGCGCATCACTTAAAACACGAATATTGAGCCGTACCGCGCAAACCGCACGTCCGATTGACGTGCCGTCTGCGCGTACAAGTCACGAATAATAATTAGAATGTTTCACAGTGGTTTCAGCTCAATCCGTGGCCGTCCGCCATGAATTTGACCGTTGGACGCCCGTTCTGGCCGTTTATGACACCAGAACTGCGTTGTCGGTCACCGCGGGCACACGGCACGTCCGATTGACGTTCCGTCTGCTCGACCACTTCAGAAATCACTCACCCGTATTTTTCGTCTGATTTCAGGCCATTCCGACATTGTTCGGCCCGTTTGGACCCCCCTCACGCGCGTTTACGAAGTGCGCGCATCACTTAAAACACGATTATTGAGCCGTACGGCGCACACCGCACGTCCGATTAACGTGCCGTCTGCGCGTACACGTCACAAATAATAATTAGAATGTTCCACGGTGGTTTCAGCTCAATCCGAGGCCGTCCGCTATGAATTTGACCGTTGGACGCCCGTTCTGGCCGTTTATGACACCAGAACTGCGTTGTCTGTCACCGCGGGCACACGGCACGTCCGATTGACATTCTGTCTGCTCGACCACTTCATAAATCATTCACCCGTATTTTTCGTCTGATTTCAGGCCATTCCGACATTGTTTGGCCGGTTTGGACCCCCCTCACGCGCGTTTACGAAGCGCGCGCATCACTTAAAACACGAATATTGAGCTGTACCACGCAAACCGCACGTCCGATTGACGGGTCGTCTGTGCCTACACGTCACGAATAATAATTAGAATGTTCCACGGTGGTTTCAGCTCAATCCGAGGCCGTCCGCTATCAATTTGACCGTTTGACGCCCGTTCTGGCCGTTTATGACACCAGAACTGCGTTGTCGGTCACCGCGGGCACACGACACGTCCGATTGACGTGCCGTCTGCTCGACCACTTCATAAATCAGTCACCCATATTTTTCGTCTGATTTCAGGCCATTCCGACATCTTTCGGCCCGTTTGGACCCCCCTCACGCGCGTTTACGAAGTGCGCGCATCACTTAAAACACGAATATTGAGCCGGACCGCGCAAACCGCACGTCCGATTGACGTGCGGTCTGCGCGTACACGTTACTAATAATAATTAGAATGTTTCACGGTGGTTTCAGCTCAATCCGAGGCCGTCCGCTATGAATTTGACCGTTTGACGCCCGTTCTGGCCGTTTATGACACCCGAACTGCGTTGTCGGTCACCGCGGGCACAGGGCACGTCCGATTGACGTGCCGTCTACTCGACCACTTCAGAAATAACTGACCCATATTTTTCGTCTGATTTCAGGCCATTCCGACATCGTTCGGCCTGTTTGGACCCCCCTCACGCGCATTTACGAAGCGCGCGCATCACTTAAAACACGAATATTGAGCCGTACCGCGCAAACCGCACGTACGATTGACGTGCCGTCTATGCCTACACGTCACGAATAATAATTAGAATGTTCCACGGTGGATTCAGCTCAATCCGAGGCCGTCCGCTATGAATTTGACCGTTAGACACCCGTTCTGGCCGTTTATGACACCAGAACTGCGTTGTCGGTCACCGCGGGCACACGGCACGTCCGATTGACGTGCCGTCTGCTCGACCACTTCAGAAATCACTCACCCGTATTTGTCGTCTGATTTCAGGCCATTCCGACATCGTTCGGCCCGTTTAGACCCCCCTCACGCGCGTTTACGAAGTGCGCACATCACTTAAAACACGAATATTGAGCCGTACCGCGCAAACCACACATCCGATTGACGTGCCGTCTGTGCCTACACGTCACGAATAATAATTAGAATGTTCCACGGTGGTTTCAGCTCTATCTGAGGCCGTCCGCTATGAATTTGACCGTTGGACGCCCGTTCTGGCCGTTTATGACACCAGAACTGCGTTGTCTGTCACCGCGGGCACACGACACGTCCGATTGACGTGCCGTCTGCTCGACCACTTCAGAAATCACTCACCCATATTTGTCGTCTGATTTCAGGCCATTACGACATCGTTAGGCCGGTTTGGACCCCCCTCACGCACGTTTACGAAGCGCGTGCATCACTTAAAACACCAATATTGAGCCGTACCGCGCAAACCGCACGTCCGATTGACGTTCCGTCTATGCGTACATGTCACAAATAATAATTAGAATGTTGCAAGATGGTTTCAGCTCAATCCGAGGCCGTCCGCTATGAATTTGACCGTTTGACGCCCGTTCTGGCCGTTTATGACACCCGAACTGCGTTGTCGGTCACCGTGGGCACAGGGCACGTCCGATTGACGTGCCGTCTGCTCGAACACTTCAGAAATCAGTCACCCGTATTTGTTATCTGATTTCAGGCCATTCTGACATCGTTCGGCCCGTTTGGACCCCCCTCACGCGTGTTTACGATGCGCGCGCATCACTTAAAACACGAATATTAAGCCGTACCGCGCAAACCGCACGTCCAATTGACGTGCCGTATGTGCGTACACGTCACGAATAATAATTAGAATGCTCCACGGTGGTTTCAGCTCAATCCGAGGCCGTCCGCTATGAATTTGACCGTTGGACGCCCGTTCTGGCCGTTTATGACACCAGAACTGCGTTGTCTGTCACCGCGGGCACACGGCACGTCCGATTGACATGCCGTCTGCTCGACCACTTCAGAAATCACTCAACCATATTTTTCGTCTGATTTAAGGCCATTCCTACATCGTTAGGCCGGTTTGGACCCCCCTCACGCGCGTTTACGAAGCACGCACATCACTTAAAACACGAATATTGAGCCGTACCGCGCAAACCACACGTCCGATTGACGTGCCGTCTATGCGTACACGTCACAAATAATAATTAGAATGTTTCACGGTGGTTTCAGCTCAATCCGAGGTTGTCCGCTATGAATTTGACTGTTTGACGCCCGTTTTGGCCGTTTATGACACCCGAACTGCGTTGTCGGTCACCGCGGGCACACGGCACGTCCGATTGATGTGCCGTCTACTCGACCACTTCAGAAATCAGTCACCCGTATTTGTTGTCTGATTTCAGGCCATTCCGACATCGTTCGGCCCGTTTGGACCCCCCCTCACGCGCGTTTACGAAGCGCGCGCATCACTTAAAACACGAATATTGAGCCGTACTGCGCACACCGCACGTCCGATTAACGTGCTGTCTGCGCGTACACGTCACGAATAATAATTAGAATGTTACACGGTGGTTTCAGCTCAATCCGAGGCCGTCCTCTATGAATTTGACCGTTAGACGCCCGTTCTGGCCGTTTATGACACCAGAACTGCATTGTCTGTCACCGCGGGCACACGGCACGTCCGATTGACGTGCCGTCTGCTCGACCACTTCAGAAATCACTCACCCGTATTTGTCGTCTGATTTCAGGCCTTTCCAACATCTTTCGGCCCGTTTGGACCCCCCTCACGCGCGTTTACGAAGCGCGCACATCACTTAAAACACGAATATTGAGCCGTACCGCGCAAACCGCACGTCCGATTGACGTGCCGTCTGCGCGTACACGTCACAAATAATAATTAGAATGTTCCACGGTGGTTTCAGCTCAATCTGAGGTAGTCCTCTATGAATTTGACCGTTGGACGCCCGTTCTAGCCGTTTATGACACCCGAACTGCGTTCTCGGTCACCGCGGGCACAGGGCACGTCCGATTGACGTGCCGTCTCCTCTACCACATCAGAAATCACTCACCCATATTTGTTGTCTGATTTCAGGCCATTCCGACATCGTTCGGCCCATTTGGACCCCCCTCACGCGCGTTTACGAAGTGCGCGCATCACTTAAAACACGAATATTGAGCCGTACCGTGCAAACCGCACATCCAATTGACGTTTCGTCTGCGCGTACACGTCACGAATAATAATTAGAATGTTGCACGGTGGTTTCAAGTCAAAAGGACGTCATTTTAAGTGAAAAGCATCAACTGACATACGGAAAACCGACCAAACACATTCCGAATCTGTTGATAATTTATCTCAACAATCCATGGGTCATATGTGACGTGTACGAGCCAACCCGAGATGAATCCGAGTCGCGGTGTGGCCGGGATACGTCTAAATGACTCTCTTTTGTTTAAAATAGACACCATTTTAAGTACATACGGAAAAATGACCAAACGGATTCGGTTTCCGTTGAAACATTAGGAGAACGATCCATGGGTCATATGTGACGTGTACGAATCAACCCCTCCACAATCGGAGACGCGGTGTGGCCGACACCACTCAAAGTGTCGGTCTTTTGTTTCAAAAAGACGTCATTTTAAGTGAAAAGCATCAAGTGACATACGAAAAACCGACCAAAGGCATTCGGACTGTGTCGATACTTTATCACAAGGATCCATGGGTCGTATGTGACGTGTACGAGTCAATCCCGCCTCAATCCGAGGAGCGGTGTGGCCGACACCGTTCTAACTGTGTCTCTTTTGTTTAAAATGGACAGGATTATAAGTGAAAAGAACAACTGGCATACGGAAAACCGACCAAACGCATTCCGAATTTGTTGATAATTTATCCCAAAGATCCATGGGTCATATGTGACATGTACGAGCTGACCCGGGATGAATCCAAGTCATGGTGTGGCCGAGATCAGTCTAAGTGGCTCTCTTTTGTTTAAAACGGACATCATTTTAAGTACATACGGAAAACCGACGAAACGGATTCGGTTTCCGTTGAAACTTTAGGAAAACGATCCATGGGTCATATGTGACGTGTACGAATCAACCCCGCCTCAATTGGAGACGCGGTGTGGCCGACACCACTCAAAGTGTATGTCTTTTGTTTCAAAGGGACATCATTTTAAGTGAAAAGAATCACGTGACATACGGAAAACGGAGCAAATGCATTCGGATTGTGTCCATACTTTAGGAAAAGGATCCACGGGTCGTATGTGACGTGTACGAGTCAATCCCGCCTCAATCTGAGGAGCGGTGTGGCTGACACCGCTCCAACTGTGTCTGTTTTGCTTAAAATGGACAACAATTTAAGTACATACGGAAAACCGACCAAACGCATTCGGTTTCCATTGAAACTTTAGGAGAACGATCCATAGGTCATATGTTACGTGTACGAGTCAACACCGCCTCAATCTGAGGCGCGGTGTGGCCAGAACCACTCAAAGTGTCTGCCTTTTGTTTCAAAAGTACGTCATTTTAATTGAAAAACATCAACTAGCATACGGAAAACCGACCAAACACATTCGGATTGTGTCGATACATTAGCACAACTATCCATGGGTCATATGTGACGTGTATGAGTCAACCCCGCCTCAATCTGAGGCACGTTGTGGACGGTAGCACTCCAGGTGTATGTATTATGTTTAAAACAGACATTACTTTAGGTAAAAATATATGGTATACAAAAAACAGATCAAATTATGAATTGACATCCAGATTCCACATATAATTTTCATCTACATTTTAAATTGAAATCTAAATGAATTATGTATGTTTATAATTACGTTATCAATTCTAATTTAATTATGGATGTGTATAGTTCTACCATTATATGTTAAACGTGTATGAATTTGTTCTCTATATGTAAGTGTTAGTTGGTTACTGCAGGTACAATAATTATATATGTATGTGTTAGTTTATTGCAGGTACAATAATTGGATTGAAAAATGAGAGGGAACCCACAAAACCAGATGTGGTGCTGGTCAAATTGGAGACCTGGTTGGGAGCTGGGCAAATTGGGGAGCTGCTGGGTGATTTGCCCAGCAGAGGCTATGTCAATGGTTTAGAACCGTTGGCATAGAAATTGGAGATTAGTTTTACTAACGGTTCATCAAACCGTTGGTAAAACACATTTCCCAACGGTTTAGAACCGTTGGGAAAGAGTAGATGTGGGGTTTTTGCCAACGGTTTACCAAACCGTTGGGAAAAACATGAAGCCCCTGTTCCAACGGTTTTAAACCGTTGGCAAACCTTTTTCCCACCTATCTCCACCCTATGCCAACGGTTTGCTGCAAACCGTTGGGAAATGTTTTTCCCAACGGCTTACTTACCTACGGTTGGCAGAACCGTTGGTATATGTTATACCAACGGTTTTCCAACCTTTCCCAACATTTCTCAACCGTTGGTAAATATATTATTTCCAGTAGTGTTATCTCAGTTGTGCTGTTAACACTCAGACCCATCTCACGTCTTTTAGCTAGAGGAGGTTGAACATCGGGGTGATACATCCATTAAAGAGCATCTGATTCATATTTTTGATAGGATCATGAAGGCTCTCTCAGGCCATCTAGTCCCTCTCATATTGGTGTTATGGCATCATGGCCGAGTGCAGGATGAAGCCTGGGAGCGGGAGGCCTATGTACGTGCTTAGTGGCCAGAGTGGTTCATAGCATTATCTTCACTACCCTTGGAAGGGAAATTCGTGGATGAATTGCTTTAAGTGGGGAAGTTTGTACGAACCCGATTCTTATTATTCAGGTACGGGTTTCTTCATTTAACTTTTTCCTAAGTGTTATTGAGAAAATATGGAAAATGGGGAAAATCCCAAAAAAATTTGGGAACACACAATGTACTTTTCAACACGCCTTGTACTTTGTCCTTGTGGAATGAGTATATATGGCATGTAGGATTGTCAATTATTTAGGGTGTAAAAACTGATTACACACCATGTACTTTGTATATGCACGTCATGTAATCAATCGGTAGGTGAACAGTAAGGTGGTGGAAGTAGTCGCCCACGGAGCGGTAGTACACGCTATGTCCTCATAAATACACACCATTTAATCATGTCGACTGATGAAAAGTGTTGCGGTGAAAAGTAGTCGCCATATGAATAGTTAAAAAAAAATGAAAAGTACACATCGTGTACTTGATAGTACACACCTTTTAGTTGTGTTTTTTTGTTATAAACCGATATTAGCCTCCTCCTTCAACAGAGGAAGCTTATAACGCCAGGAGGCCATGAGATAAAAGGCAGGAACTTGGAGGAGCTCCCGATCACACGCTGGAACTCGGATTCTTTCACCGTCAATCTCGTTGGAACCACACGGGTAAGAGATTCCCTCTCCTTGAGTCTTTTTGTCCAATTATTTCCCAAGGGGATGTTGTTTTAGTTTGAAATGATGAACATTTATCCCATATCTATGTTGTTCTCGGATGTTTTGGGAGGCGTCGTTCGCATATATTGATCAGTGGAGATCGAGGTAGGTGGTCTTGGGTTTATTTACATCATTCAAGTGATTTTTGTGGGACGTTGTGCCACGAGCCCATGTTTGGGGTGTCGTGTGGCTGGGGACTTAAATGATAAGATATCTATAATTTCATTTATAATCTCATGATAAATATTAACTACTATTTGTGATCATTTCTTGGATCCAGTGGCACCCTATAGGTGTGTATCCCTTGTTACGCTATTTGGCCCGGATATTCATGGGTAAGCAATGATTATAATCCAATTTTGAGTATTCTTGAGAGGAAACATATACAATTTATTTTTTGTATGTTGGGCTCAGCCCGATTACTTTATTTCCTATGGAATTCCTTAGGGATGTATTCTATTTATCTTGAGTGTAGTGTTTGTTAGATTAAGGGTAACATTTCTCATGCATGTGTGTATTAGCTTCTGAGCATGTGGGTGACACCTTGTATGCCTAAGGGAAATATTCAATATTCCTATGGGTAGTCACCTATGGGTTTCTAATTTTTTACCTAAGGGTATGTATTTTCATTTATGCGGACAATGGTTACTTGAGTATTCACTATGGTGATTTCATCCATAGTACCTACCAATCTAAAGCACAAGAATGGAATTGTAAAATGAATATAAAAATGGTAATTTAATTGATAGGATATTTGATTTTGAGTACTTCCTAGTTTACAACCTTATATTACTGCACACTACTGTTGCATATTTTTCACAAAAAACTTGGCACCCACCCTTGGTGGTTTCCAACTGAGATATATTTCTCACAACTGGTTTGGGTTATTTCATGGGCCCAAATCGATTATATTGTAGTAGGTGTTGATACGTGCAAGGTTACCTATAAATGTATATGATTGTTGCAGAGGAGTAGGAGAGCATGGGACCGAGCAAAGGCTTGCGATGCTGTTGAGTTCATGTGGCAGTGTTTGGTGTTTCTTTGATGTAATTGTACCTAGTATTTTATTTTTCTATATTTCCATGTATCATGTTTTGTTTACTTTCTTAGATTTAGGGACATATTGAATAATCATATATATATATATTCCTGTTGTCATCTTTTACTTCTTTACTGTTTTCCATTTCAGTTAGGAATTTTTTACTACTTCCACTTTTGTATATTTATATATATTTCCATTGCGCTACACATGGATAAATGGGGGAATAGTTTCCCCACTATCAGACCTAGGCCCTCACTTCTAGTCGAAAACCCCTGGAATTTAGGGAAATGTCTTTGAGGTCATGTGACCAACCGAGATTGGGGCACCCGTTGTGTGGCACCTGGATCCAGGATGTTACAAAGTGGTATCAAAGGATTCTTTTCTTTGACTTAATGTATGGAACCTATAGTCAAGAATCGGATGGAATTTGTATTCTGTAATAAGATGTGCCTGGAAGTAGCTAAACCTTTTATAAGTAAAATCCAATTTACATCGTGTTGCAGTTATATTGATTTTTAGCATTACAGTTGATTTGATTTTCACTGTTGGGTGATGCACTTGTGGTGTGCTATTTATATTTTTATACTGGGTTCAATTTAGTTGAAACCCGATGAGATGAGTGTATTCTATATCATGCATCATTTAGGAATATGTTATAATCACATGCCATGAATAGTTTCCATTCCATATAGGTGCATAAGAAATTACATGTTGTTGTGATAGATGATGTTATTGAAAATGCATGCAGTTGTGATAGGTACCTTGTTTGACAAGCCTACTATTGATAGGGTATTCGTACATGTTACGGTTGGGTGTAAGGACGAAAAAATTTGGTTACTAAGAAGTATGGGCTCTCTTGGACCAGAATTTAGAGGATCATGATCCAACCTTTTGTTGTGTTTTGTACTATTATGTAAAAGGAAGGATGGTAAACATTGATTCGTGGGAAAAATTTCCCCCCATAGAACGTAATTTGGAATACTAATGATTGAAATGTATGAAAAGGGGTTTGAGAGTTGTTTCTGAGGTCTACTGTTCGGAAACCCAGACAACACGGCGTGTGGTTCTATGAACACGTGCCATGTACTCATCTATTTGGGAAGAAATAGAAAACAATTAAGTACACACTAAGTACAGAAATTACTCAACGTGTAGTTTTTAACCTTTTCATAGGCCGTGTATGTAGAAACATGGGATATGGGAACTCTTGAGGGAACACTCCATGTACCAATTGTACATATCGTGTTGTGTTGACCTTCTGTCCATCATGTAACTAACAACATGGACGAAGAAAACATTGCAATACACACAGTGTCTTCCCTGAACAAGCTGTGTAGTCTGACCCAGGCACCTAAACATGTCACTAAGAACACGAGTTGGTGTTATCCTTTCTATTACACACTGTGTCCATATGGAACATCTTGTGTCACGAACAACACGTCTTGGTGAAGATCATCTAGCACAGGTCGTGTACCTGTGGGACACGCCGTGTAGTCTTGACTAGTGAGAGACTATGTAGAATTGACATTGTGGCTAGGAAGATGGGGTGGTGTACACGCCGTGTGTGGTTGTAACACGCCGTATACCTAGGGTTGATACATGCCCAAGATAGCAATGGAACATGACCAAGTAATATTTTACAGGTACATGCTGTGTAGGTTTTTTACACACCGTGTAGTCTCGTTGAAAAGAGATCTTTGTGGCTTATCCATGTATAAGGACCTGGGAAGGGGAAGAAAATTCAACTACACGTTGTGTGTATGGGAATCACGACGTGTGTTTGGGGTGCTACATGACATGTTCTGGTAGAAGTACACACCCATGTGAACGACAAAATGGAACGCGCCGTGTAGTTATTATACATGTCGTGTAGTCTTGTTTTTTCTACTTGAATATTTTATTTTCCTTGTTCCCTTCTAACATTCCAGTTCCTAGTCCTTGATAATCCTAATCTAAGGCGTGTGTTTGAAATTGAATAGTCATGCCGCTGAGAAGACCATGAGTATTTCACCAAGAGAATGGCAATGATTATACCCTAGAGATTGTAGTACACAGGATACCTAAGGATCCTATAAGAGATACAGATGTGGCGCCAGCTGTTATACAGGATGCAGGCATGGATGAGAAGTTCCATGAAGGCGTAATGTGTTTCATGGAGACCTTCTAGGGAGCACCACCAGCTACCACTCATATGGATGAGCTTACACGAATATTCCAGCAGTAGCATCCTCTTATGTTTTTAGGGGATATAAAACCACAGGGTGAGTAGTCTTGGCTGGGTTCATTGCATACTATCTTCAATCATCTTGATATGCCTTCGGGTGGGGGGAGGGTCAAGCTCGCTACACACATGATCTGTGATTCCGCCAATAGATCATGGAATATTACCACCCAGACTGAGCATCACCGAGACATGGAGTGGGAAACTTTTCAGGCAGTCTTCTATGAATTTTTATTTTCAGAGATGCTGAGGGAAGATCGAACATGAGTGTTCATGAATCCGCAGTAGGGTTCCATGTTACTGATGGATTATTCAGCCCACTTCACTGAGCTTCAGCGTTTTGAACCTGTTCTAGTGGGTGATGAGGCATTGAGGGATAAGAGCTTCAAGGATGGTCTTCGATACGACATCTGGGAACTGGTTAATGTTTTCAGGTTTCCTAAAGTGCATGATATTTCTAACAAGGCACTGATTACATAGTGGAACATGTGGGGTACTAGTTGTGCGAACCAGGGCAGTTCAGCACCGATCTATGGTACTATTTCTACCGGCAAGATAAAGAGGTAGATTTATTTATCTCATTGTGGTAGTACTAGCTAGGAGAATTATTCAGGTGGTCAGATGATATGATACCAGTGTGGTAAGGAGGGGCACAAGAGACCTCAGTGTCCCTGTAACCCAGTGTATTTCCGAGCTTGCGGTAGGATGGGTCATCTGCAATGTTTTGGAAAGGCGTTTCCACCAGTAACTAGAGAGAGGGGTTCTGTGTAGACTCCTCATACTAGAGCAGGGCAAGAAGCTTCAAACCAGTTAGCAAATTGGAATACGTTAGGATGTTCATGTCGAGGTGGTGATCGTGGTCATGGTATCTAGACACCAGGATCACAGTGAAAGCATGGCAGGTCATCTCAGGGTAGCCAGGCTATGTCGTAGGGAATCACCACTGGGCAGGCATATGCAGTGCAACAGACCCAACAGGAGCAGGATCCCAGACCTTCCACTGTCAGAGGTATTATTCTAGTTGCTTCTATATTGTCTTCAGTACATTTGATATTCTTTCCACACATATCATTATATATGTACCCACTGTGGAGATCCTTGGGCTCTGTCTTTCTTCTTCTAGTGATATTATGTTTCTAGAAATTCTGTTGGGGATGAGAATATATGGTGTGAATTAGTGAATGGAGTGCCCCCTAGTGGTTGGTGGGTGTCAATTTCTATGGGACCTATATGTCTTATAGATGACGATCTATGATGTCATTCTCAGGATGCACTGGTTGGTACACTTTATAGCTGTTGTGGATTTCTATCGTCGTAGTGTAAGTTTTACATCACCTGAGGGTGAAGAGTTTCTATACAAGAGAGAATGGGATTCTATTGTGAGCCAAGATGGACCCAGACATCATGGGAGAGGTGGAGTAACAGCCCAAATGGCGAGTTAATTTCAGGATGACCAGTGAACTTTTCAGAAGGATTTCCATCCAGTGGTAAACTGTTTCAGGGATGTCTTCCCTGACAATATTTCAGGTCTACCTTCAGAGTGATAGGTTGATTTATCTATTGATCTTGTTCCAAGAGCGGCACCGGTTTCCATTACTCCTTATAGGATGGCTACAATAGAGTTACAAGAGCTCAAGAGGTAGTTAGAGGAGTTACAGGCCAAGGGTTTTATCTGACCCAGTACCTCTCCTTGGGGTTCACCTGTCTTGTTTATGAAGAAGGTGGATGGTACCCTCATGCTCTTCTTGGATTATTGAATGCTGAACTAGTTTATGGTTAAGATCAGATATCCATTAACACGGATTGATGATCTTTTTTTATCAACATTGAGGAGAACGAGTGTTCTTGATGATTGAATTGATGTCCAGTTATCATCAATTGAATGTTAGACCACTGGAAATACCGCTTACATACTTTTGGACCAGATATGGTCTATACGAGTACATGGTAATGATGTTTGGAATCACGAACACGAAATAAGTTTTCATGGCTCTGATGAATCGTGTGTTCCATCTATATATTGATTCATTTGTGGCAGTATTCAGGAAAGATATCTTGGTTTACTCCCACACTCGACACGACCTTGCCACCCATCTTGAGATTGTACTGAGTACATTGAGAGAGCCACAGTTATATGTTGAGATCTCAATGTGCAACTTTATGATGGACCAGATTCACTTAATGGGTCATATTATCTTATAGGTAGGAGTTTCGGTAGACCTAGAGAATGTGAGAGCTCTCGTTTTCGAGGAGTAGCTGAAAACATGTTTGAAATACGGAGTTTCCTGGGGGTGGATAGTTACTATAGGAATTTTATACAGGACTTCTCCAACTTTGAAGCACCATTTACGAGTTTGACTAAGAAGGTTATGAAGTTCATTTTTTTCAAAATCTTGCGAGATAGCCTTTCAGGAGTTGAAGGGAAGGTTAACATCATCACCAGTCCTGATACTTCTAGAGCATGGGATGATCTATGCAGTTTACTAGGATGCATCAGGTATTGGTCTAGGAGCAGTGTTGATATAGGGCGATCGAGTAGTTGCATATATTTCTTGGCAGTTGAGGCCACAAGAGAGGAATTACCCGATGTAAGATCTCGAGTTGGCTGCAGTCTTTCATGCATTACACTGTTGGAGACATTATCTCCTTGGAGAGAATTTTGTGGTGTTCAAGGACTACATAAGTCATAAATATATATTTAGACTATGTGACTTGAATTTGAGAGAACGAAGGTGGGTTGAATACCTTCAGTCCATCGACTTTGAGTTTGCATATACACCTAGTAATGGTAACACAGTGGCTGATGCACTGAGTAGGACTCAGATACAGGCAGTGCAGGAGGCCAGTGGTGAATGGCTGCTCATGGCATTGTTTGCTGGGATGCATTGGGAGGTTCCTAATAGTGAGTGGAAAACATATATCTATTCCTTAGCTGGGACTTCTACCCTCCTGGATAGAGTGAGGATGAGACAACTATTAGATTCGGAAGGCATAGTTCTATAGGAGTCGGTGGCAAGTGAAGACACTCCTCCTGGTTGGATGATAGGTGATGATGAGGTACTGCATATCCATGGACGAGTGAGGGTTATATGGGATATATGTGAGGAGTCGATGTAGGAGTTTCATGCATTTGATTGTTCAGTGCATCCTTTAGTTACCAATATGTATCGTGACATTAGAGGTCAGTATTGGTGTACGGGAATGTAGAGTGAAGTAGCTAGTTTTGTTATGAGTTTTTCCACTTATTAGCAGGTGAAGGCTGAGCATCAGAGTCCTTCAGACTTTTACAACAATTACCCATTCCGGAGTGTAAATGGGATGACGTTGCGATGGACTTCGTGAAAGGGTTGTTGGGGACACCTCGAGGAAATGATGTTGTGTGGGTTGATGGGGAAAATCTCACGAAGGCAGCTCGCTTTTTACAGATCAAGGAGTCCTTCGATGTTTAAAAGCTCAGGAAGTTGTATATCTGAGAGGTTGTACAGCTTCATGGGGTCCCTCATTCTCTCATTTCATCTAGGGTGTCCCGTTTTACATCTTGTTTCTGGTACAGTTTTCAGAGGGCACTGGGTACACAGGTGCTTCTGAGCATAACATACCACCCTCATACCGATGGTCAGTCACAACATACTATATAGGTTCTAGAGGACATGATGCATGCATGCATCCTAGACTTTGGGGGATCTTGGGAGAAGCACATACCTTTGGCGGAGTTTTCCTAAAATAATAGTTTTTAGGTATCTGTTGAGATAGAACATTATGAGTCCTTATATGATAGGCCATTCTGATCACTCTTGTGCTGGTTGGAGGCAGGTGTGGTAGCTTTATTGGGACCAAAACTCGTGCAGGAGACTTCAAAGTAGGTCTAGTTGATTCAGAAGTGAATTGAAACTGCACAATATCATGATAAATCTTATGATGATCGCTACAGATGAACCTTGGAGTTCGTGGTCAGGATCACGTTTTCATGCGTGTTTCACCGAGGTTGGGACACAGGCGGATCAGGAGATAGGGTAAACTGTCACCGTGGTATGTGGGGCCGTTTGAGATTCTGGAGATAGTCGGGCCAATTGTTTATCTGTTGTAGTTACCGTAGTGGTACCGATCCATGGATGACGTCTTCCACATATCTCAGTTGCGCCGTTATCACTCAGACCCATCTCACGTCTTTCAGCCCGAGGATGTTGAAATTTATGGTGATGAATCCATTATGGAGAAACTGATTCATATTGTTGATAGGATCACGAAGGTTCTCCGAGGCTAGTCAGTTCCTCTCATATGGGTGTTATGGTAGTAGGGTTGAGTAGAAGAAAAATCATGGGAGCGAGATGATGATGTACACTCTTAGTGGCCATAGATGTTCCCAGCTTTATCTTGACCACACTTGGAAGGGAAATTCAAGGACGAATTACTTTAAGGGGGGAAGTTTGTAAGAACCCGGTTCTTATTCTTGAGGTACGGGTTTATTCTATTACTTTTTCCTTAATTGTTTTTGAGAAAATTAGGAAAATGGGGAAATAACCCAAAATTTATGGGTACACACCATGTACTTTTCAACATGTCATGTAATTTGGCCGTACGGAATGAGTATACATGGTGTGTTGGCTTGTCAAGGATTCAGGGTGTAAAAACTGTCTACACAGCATGTACATTGTATATACACATCATTTAATCAATTGGAAGGTGAACAGTATGGTGGTGTAAGTAGCCTCCAATGAAGCAGTAGTACATGTAGTGTCCTCAGAAATACATGCAGTGTAATCATGTTGAATAATGAACAGTGTGGCGGTGAAAATTAGCCACCAGAAGAATAGTTAAAAATGAAAATTACATGCCGTGTGTCTGAGTGTACATGTCATGTAGTTGTGTTTTTTTGTTATAAACCAGCAGTAGCATCCTCTTTCAACATAGGAATATTAGAACACCCGGTGGCCATAGGGGAGAAGTCTAGAACTTGGAGGAGCTCCCAATCGCACGACGTAACTCGTATTCTTCCATCTTCGATCTTGTTGGAACCACGATGGTAAGAGATTCCTTCTTGTTGAGCCTTTATTTATAGTTATTTCATTAGGGGAAGTTATTTGAGTTTCAATGGATGAACATTTATCCCAGATCTACATTGTTCTCAGACGTTTCGGGAGATGTCATTTGTGTAGATCAATCAGTGGAGATCGAGGTATGTGGTCATGTGGTTATTTACAACTGTTGAGTGATTTTTGTGTATTGTTGTGTCACGAGCCCAAGTTCGGGGTGTCGTGTGTCTACGACCTTAGATGAAAAGATATCTAGAATTTCATAGATAATATGATGATAAATATAAACTACTATTTGGGATCATTGCTTGGATCTAGGGCCACCCTGTAGGTGAATTTCCCTTGTTTAGTCGGTTGGCTAGGATACCCATGGGTTTTCCAGGTTTATAAGAATGTTTTGAGTTTTCTTGATAGGAAACATATCAAACTACTTGTTTGTATGTTGGGATCATCCCATTTACTTTCTTTCTTATGGAATGCCTGAGGGAGGTATTCTATTTAGCATGAGGGCAGTGTTTGTTAGCCTAAGGGTAACCTTTCTCATGCCCATGGGTAGTTGCTTCTGTTCATGTGGGCGACACCTCTTATGCCTGAGGGTAATATTCGATATGCCTATGGGCAGTCACCTATGGGTTTCGATTCTGTTTACCTGAGGGTAAGTATTTTCATGTCTGTGGACAATGGTTACTTGAGCATTCACTATGGTGATTTATTTCTTAGTACCTACCAAGATAAATCACAAGCCTCGAATTGTTAAATTATTATTAAAATGGTAATCTAATTGATATGATAGTTACTTTTGAGTACTTCCTAGTTTACTGCTTTACAAAACTGCACACAACTCTTGCACATTTTTCACTGATAGTAGGGCACGGGCCTTTGGTGGTTGCCTACTAGGATTTATTTCTCACACACTAGTTGGGTCATGTCTTGGGCCCAAACAGATTAAATTGTTGTAGGTGTCGATAAAGGGAAGGTTCCCTATATAGGTACTTGATTTTTTCAGAGGAGTAGGAGAGCATGGGACCGAGCATAGTCTTGTGATGTTTCTATGTTCCTACAACTCTATTTTTTTTGATGTACTTGTACCTTGTATTGTATTTTTCTATATTGTAGTGTATCCTTTTATGGTTTCTTTCATAGATTTAGGGACATATTGCATCATCATATATATAGGTATGCTGCCATCTTTTACTTTTGTACTGTTTTCCATTTCAGTTGGGACTTTTTTACTACTTCCAAATTTATATGTTTATATATATTTCCATTACGCTCCACTTTGAAAAATGAGGGAATAGTTTCCCCACTATTAGACCTAGGCCATCGCTGCTAGTCGGCAGCCTCTGGCATTTGGGAAAATGTGATTGAGGTCATGTCACCAACCAGGTTCAGGGCACCGGTTGTGTGGCACCCGGATCTTGGACGTTAGAGTTGTCGTGTTACATCCATCATGGAAAGGGAGGAATAGATGCATAACCCCAATAGAGGACGTAGAATAGGTGGAAGGTCGATGGAACCGATGAGGCTAGGGGAGGGGGGTTTGTCACCATTGTGGATAAAATTATGTAGGAGGGACGTCAACATCCATGCCAGGTCGAGTCCGTCTACTTTTCCATTGGTAGGGTGGAACAAATGCGGTGTGCATGAGTGCCACACACCCAAAAAGGCATGGATACCCACATCTATCACACCACATGGAATAATGGGTCCCACCGCCAGGCCTGATCTTACCAAAATGGATTTTTATGATAACATATACACTATGTGTCTCATTTTGGTAAATGAATATCCAATGCATTGGATTTTCCTATATACATCACAATGGAATGTATGATTTGGACATATTAAATAATTTTGAACGTGAGAAAGAGTGTTTCTTTATTTGTCTCCATAATTCCAGTGATGGTGTTTGGGAATAATGATCATAGAATTACAGGGTCTAGTAATTCTAATTTATTTATTATGTATTACTCTCAGTTATTTTGTACTAATATCATTCCATATTTGATAATCTCTTTTAAAATGTTCTATACTCATCTACATTGTGATACAGCTGAAATATTTATTCCAAACTCATCCATTATGTATTATTTCATTGGGTACAATTTGTCCTTTTAATTTCTTAAATTCTGAAAAAGGATACTAGTTATGTAGATTTTTTGGGGTTTTCGTTGATTCATTTATATATGGACTATAGGTATTGGAATTTCCTTCTACGTTTTTATTATAAATTTTAATGAATAGTCGGTTTTTCATAATAGTTAAGTTTATTGTTCCCTTGACTGTAATAACCAATTTTTTAGTAATGTGTTAATTTTGATGCACCTATAGTATGGTTGTACAAAAACTGATATTTATTTTCTAAATTGCCAACGTGGATGGCCAAGGTCACCTCATTTGTGGAGAGTTCAGAGTCACTACATAATGTGTACAATTCACAATATGTGTGAACATTATCTTCTAACCTGATTTCTCATATATAATTCATTCATTGTAACAATGTGTAACCACCTCCACTATATATGGAAAATAGTTTAGAAAGAAGATTCTCTCCCTTTTATGAACAAAATAATGTTAAATTCTCTCAAAAATGGTAATCCAAAAATCAACCTAAATTAGATTGGAAAAATTAATCATGAATGCATGATGAAATGGGTTCAGAACTAGATTAATCCTTTGGGAGAGTCCTATGAAGAGTCTCTAAAAAACATGAGTGAAATAGATCACAGTGGAGATGAAAAATGGGAGAGAAAAGAGATATAAGATAGAAATTCTGAAACAATGAAGGGTAAAGAAGATAGATTTATTAAAATGTCTTGCATGTGATTGTAGAATGAAATGTAATAGTATACAGTAACAATACTAAGGGAACTTTAGTACAATATCTTTTGGTTTTTCATAGTGTAGTGGTCTATCCATCTCCATTTTGAATATCTTCTATTTTTATAGAAAAAACAACTTTCTTCCACCTTTTAATTTCATTCAAAATATCACCTTCCTTCATATGAGTATTTTGATAGTCAAAACTACTCAATTAATCTCCAATAATCCCACAATATGGTATTTCCAATTTTCACTTCAACCGGACCTTCAATGAAAACCATTTCGATTATTATGAACATTTTCAGGAAGATGCAAGGTATATTAAATGATATTCATTACTTTTCTTCTTATAAAAACTTGAAACATTTAATTTTATATACAACATAGAAATCCATAACTCATCCTTCATTGTGTGGTGAATTTTTGCTTTATACAATCACAACACTCTCCATCCTTAGCTAGAAAACATCAACAGGCCTTCAGCGGAGCTTCCCCACAATCATCGATGGTGGTTTTGGCCTCCATATAGATTTATTGGTCTTCTATGAAATCATGTAGATAACTAATGTTCACATACAGGTAAGGGAAATTTTTTAAGGGTCATTTAGTTTACCCTTAAGTGAATTTTCACTACCATAAGTTAGTCATACTCCATTCACACCTAACTATGGCATATCATCATATCTTTAATGATTTTACAGTTCAGTTCTTAATGTAATATCATGAAATTCCATGGAAGTTACTGAATATATAGGTGATCATGGACGTACTGAAACAATATTAATATTTTGACTTGTTATCAGGATTAAAAAATACTACCAACCCTACTATCTATCCCAATTATTAAATGAAACTATTCCCACTCCTTCAATATTTTCAATGCCTTCTAGAAATTTGGAATAAGACATCATTATCTTCTATGGTCCTTCAACAATGATAGTTCCTTATGAAAGTGAAAATGATCAATAAATTCTATTTTAAGGGTGTATTTGGGATCAAAACCCATCATGTGGATGACTGAAGGCCTTTATATGGATTCAAAAATAAATTTTCTATGCATCCCAATTGGCCCAATGGTGTTTCAAGATTCTCTTATCAAGTTTGTAACATTCCATGGTATGGTAATGATCATTACAAAACAATATGAGGATGATGAATATTTGAATAAGCCCAGAATGATATTGTTTCATTATTTATAATAATTAATGTTTTAAAATATGAACAGTGTCAAACCCTTTGTGTAACAAATAATATTTTATTTTAGGATAAAGCATCATTATTACCTAGGAAATTATAATAGAACACTTGATAAGAATACTTTATGTTTGACTACATTGATTATGCTACCTAGAGTCTCCCTATATTAGGATTTACTCTAGTCCCATTTACCGTGTCGAGCATTGAACCATAATTTGCATTCTTCATTATCACCCATGCTAGTAACTATGGTGATGATTAGTTAGTTGTCCTGATCAATTATTGAATATTGACTAGGGGTAATCCATTTTTTAGTATACTAAATCATAAAAAAGTTTTATAGTGATAAAGTCATTGAACCTAGTAGGATAAAATTTTGGAAATGAAACATATGTTTGAGGTAGGATGTAACCCTTATACAATTATTTTTTACTCATACACATAGTTAGCTTTATATCACTCAATGACACAAACAATGAGTGTTATTGACACGTAATCCCTACTTCTTTACCAAATACAAGTATTTAACTCCTAAAGTTATTATATATTCTCATTTTAACACCAAATCATCTGGAATTTTTCATAATTAACATCATCCACAAACAATAATTATATAAGCATTAAAAATTAATGTTAGGTTCTATTGAAATTACTCTAATGATAAATAAATAAATTACAAAAACTAATTTAATAATCATCCAGAATCAAATAAAAAATACTCATGTACACTAATTATATGACATTCACAGTCAAAATTATAAATTTTTTTGATGTAAATCATAAAAATTCCATTTAAAATTTAAAAAAAATATTCTTTTTCAATTTTCCCACATATCATCATTTAACTCCCAAAAACATCTTATACCATGGAAAATTTAGACTTCACATGTTATAATTATCATCAATTTTTAATTTAATAATATAATGTAATATCATGATTTATAAATAGATTTTAATACCCTATTTCCTCACTGAATCATAAAATTTCATTCAATATCTTTAAAATTCTCATGGAATTTTTTACATAAAAGATTTGTATCATTGTTCACTTGCTAATTTGGAATTTTAGATTTTTTCATTCTCAAAAGAAAGTATTTCTTCCATTGGATTGATTCTTTTATATATTTTCCAAATCATATATTCATAAAAATTTTAATTAGGAGTATTTTATCTAGTTTGTTATTATGATAAACCATTGGTATATATCAAATGTTAACAACATAGAAGTAGGAGAAGGATTAGCTCTAAAATTATTTAAAATACATGAAATAATTAAAACTTGTAAATGAATCCTCAAACACAAACATTCTAAAAATTTTATCCAATAAACACAACATTATTTTAATGGTAATTCCTCACCTTGGAATTTTCAGCATTGATGATATATTTATTCCCAGTTCACCCCTTTTGAATTATATTTTCACCCCTGTCAGAACAAGAATATCCCATTAAAATAATTTTTTAGGAAAATATAAGAATATTTTATTGTTTATGTAGTAGTGAACGTCCATCCTATATTTTAATGAAATTTATTTTCATACCCACATATTTAAATCATTTTATTATTTTAAAAAATAACATAGAAAATCATTAACATAAAAATAAATCAAATTCAAAGATTCGTCAATCTCCCTCCCCCATAATTAATTTTATACAAATTTATAAAATTTGTTTTATAGAAAAGTATATTAGGATTTTTTTATTTTAATGTGGATTTATGATAATGTCTTTCATGTATACAAAGGGATTATTAAATTAAAAAAATATAAGGGTAGGATTTAAAATAATGCTCAATATAAAAATTGTCTTCCAAAATGGTTCCTCGATCATTTTTAAAATAATTCACAAATTCTAACATCATTGAATAAGTTGGAAATTGGAATTTTAATATTTCAAAACATGATTCTAGAAATGGAAATAAGAGGTCAAATAGGTTTAGAATCCTATTAGGTGTGGGAAAATGTAATAAATGTGGATAGTATTACTACACATTGAATTTCATATTTGATCAAACCTCATTAAATAATCAAATTTAACTAATGAATTAAATTAAATTATTTAAATTATTTAAAACATTAAATAATTCAACTCACATAGTTTTATAAAAAACATCCAGATTCTATCTATTTTTCTAATGTTTAAACTAAAGCTCTGAATTCCTAAAATAAAAAATATTAAAATATTAATTCCTAAACATTTCATATTAATGTGGATTAGTAGGACATTAAATCAAGAATAAAATAGGAATATTGTAAGACTTATTGGTAGGGTATCCTTGAGATAGTCTCCTAAGTGACAACTACATTAAACTATTAACATAAAAATTTAAAAACTGTTTAAAATAAATATAAATGGAAATTAAAAACTAAAATTCATAGTTTAACCATCCCCCTCCCATGTGGGAATTAGGTTTTCTATTCAAGTAAATGGGATGTTTGAGAGGTTATCTATATCAGTTATGGGTGTATTGTTTTAATTTAACAACTACTTTTCATTATTTTATATTATTTTTAAGTCATTATAACCCGTAATCCCTTTCCATTTATATTTTATTGGTTTTAGAGGCCCTTGTAGGAATCTACATGGAGTGTAGAGGGGAAAAATGGTGAAAAGTGGGAGCCACCTCCATTTTTTTGTTGGGTTACACTACGGATCCCTATACTGCACCATATGATAGGTAACTGTGTCATAGTGCTAATGGATACACTGTAGTTCCATGTGGATACATTTTCAAATATAGTATAGTTGTGAACCAATCTTCATGATGTAGTGTAGTTCGATAAATGGAGAGAATGGGGATACTACCATTTCAATATTGGTGGAACTATGGTTTTAGGATGTAGTGTAAGGATTCAATGTTGTTATATCATTGTGGGGGTAGTTAATCCATTTTGTCTTGACTGTGGCATTACATCCTTAGTGAATGAAGGTTCTAGTTGTGTGGTGTTAGGGGATTCCCCATAACCCCCATATCAAATTTTCTATGATATTCCATTGGATTACAGGACATTACATAGAAAATCGTTGATATAACCCGGTCCCTTTGGCTACAGGGTAGTATACCCTATGTTTGGCAGTATTGCATCATTGTCCTACGGGCTGTGACATGGTTCCCAAGAAATTATCTTTTCTTATAAATACATAATTATTCATTGAAAATCCAATTTATACTACATATTATCATAAAAGAGGAGTAAAATTAAGGATTTTTTGAATTATTTGATGTCCATTTCAATATTGATTACTACCAAGCTTCAAATGATTGATTAGCGGCTATAATATGTGAGTTATACATCCTTTTTTCTAGCAATTGCTCTCTATTTGATCTCATATCCCATATTTTATTCATAAAGTTTTTATTTGTAATTTGATCTCCATTATTATTATACAGTTTAAATGTATGATTTTAGTCATGTTTTTTTGTGAGGATTTTTCTTAGGGATACCGTTTCTTTTATGAGATATGATCAAAGATTTTTTTTGTTGATTCATTCTCATTCAAATAAAATTGATGCTTTTGGGGTTGAAGGATTCATTAAATCTCCTTTATTTTTTTTAAATCCTAAATTTACTATGGTTTTCCCCATTAGATGGTGGTGAAAAGAACCAAATAAATATTAAACTGTCTTAAAAAATTGTTTTTTGGATGTAACAATCTCATGTTGTTTCTATCCACCTTGCTAACAATTTTCCTCTAATATTTAAATATTACATGTTATATATACTATTTATTATATAATATTTTAATTCTTGATTTACAATTTTAGATTGATTTAATTGGTAACAATCATAAATCAATAATTATTTTGGTTGGCTAATGATCTTAAAGTTTCATGTATAATAAATATTATGTATGTTGTAATTTTATGGTAATGAAATTGCTTATAAATGAATTTATGAACATGGGATTTCCTTTATCATTCTGATAATGTTTTTATTAGTGTATATGTATTATCATTCACATTCACATGATCTCTTATGTGTTAATTTATCTAGTTTTATATATGATATACCATTAATTTTTTTCACTAACATTGTTCCTACAAGAGGTGGGACTCAGGAAGTCACCATCTCCTTTTGGTAATTTCCATCCTTGGAGTAGTACTCTTTAGGGGGAGGGGGTCATGAAATAATGGTATGAAATATTTCGGTTGAGGGATATGATGGTTCCTATAGGTAGGAAAACATGATTTCATCATGGTTTTGTAGGGAAACCCTATCAAATAAGCGTAGTAAGTGATGTCAGCATAGGTGGTCAGATTAGACATGGGTATTTATTGACCTCTGACGTATATTATACATTCCTTTATATTTTATGAGTCTACTATGAAGAGTGACACTCATTATAAGATATTGAACTAGGAAAGGGTCATTCATAATTCATCATTTTTCCAGTTTCTGAAATGGGTAGACTTTGGGATGGGTAAATCCTTGTTAGAATAAAATAGAATGAGAAAAAAATTAATCTAAAATATTCAATATTGTAGCATAAGGATTATAATGCCTTGTTTATATTCCTTTTATGGATCCTGGTTGACATCCTCATCAGTTTCACACTGATGATATTCAGTAGGATGTGATAGTATATTTTCATAGTGTAGATGTTGATGAAAATAATACTTATAAGAAACTCTAGAGTTTTAACACCGGAGTCAGAAGAAGTATGAGAAATACATTTTAGAATAATTCATAAAATACTGGTCAGAAGAGGTAATGATCGATTCTAGTTTCATACATGATTGGAAGGAGCACTGAGTTTATTTGGATTTTAAAATATTGAATTCAGTAGAAATTTGGGGGTGGATCTTGTTCTTTATAGATCACATGGAATCAATAGTTCCACGAGTAATGATTCGAGACCAGATTTGAATAGAGTTTCATTATTTGACCAGGAAAGTGACTAGCCACTATGATCTATTTACACATCAATATAGGTGTTCTAGTATACAAGATTTTTTATCCATTTTAGTACCCTTCTTTGGTATTATTTAGACCTATTTCCATATGAGAAGTCTAAGGAAATTCATTTTTAGTAGGATTGGTGTCCATATATTCAGTGCTAGGTCACCTAGTTTATGGTTTCAACATATCTTAAGGTTTTATAAATAATAGTGTTTATTGAGAGGATGTCAAATAGAATACGATAATTAAAATAGGAGAGTCATTTGGATTTCTTATAATTTATAATTGTTTTATATGGTTATAAATTTTCTATACATGAGATTTTCTTCCAATCTAGGGGTGGGTCTCATCACTCAGAATATTTCTTTTCATGAGATGATGGTTCTCAAGACTTCTCCCAGGTATCAAAAAAATGCTTTTATTGTGAAGGAATGATCGTATGTGGTGAGAGTGCCAAATATTTCTGATTATTTAGCGTATTCCAAGGGTTCCACTTTGGTTACCTCCACTATGTTTGTTTCTATCAATGTAGAAACTACAGTATGATTCATATTGGGATCCGTAGAGGGGGGATGTGGTAGGAAAAGGAATGGCATGATATGCTCCTCATCCTTATACAGAAGAGAGGAACCATGTATATGGCGATCATTATGTTCATTTAGGTTATCAAGTAGGTTGTGGTCTGTTTCATCCTATAGCATTCCCAGAACAGGGTGAGCTCAAAATTTTATGAGGTACCCTTTTCATGTTTCCTATATGGGTGGATGATTTATTTTATTTAGGATCGAAAAACTCCTTTACATCACCTTCCCTATTCATTGATCTGGTACATGTGAAAGAGATTTTTCATGTTCCCTTGTCATTGACTATTCTAGTTAGTTGTTGAGGTTATATATATGATGTATATTGAAATTGTTTACTAGGGTTAGGGAAGTATTTCTCATCGGGAGTGTTTCTATGTTACCGGATGTTTCCCTGTGACGTCATCCCTATCATGGACTAGTTGTATTGGTTTAGGCCATTATGGATATTTTTAAGAGGTCAGCTGTATTTTAGGATGCTAATTAATATCCATAAGTGTTTATTAAATATAGAGACAAAAATATTGGAAATGGTAATGTTCCTTAATTATCTTATTTAATGTATGATATAATTCTATGTTAATCAAAGGTTCACCCCTTATTTATTCCAATGGTTTTAGAAAAGTTCCTTGATGTATTTCCTGGGGAGGTTGTGGCATTAACCCCACTATATGATGTCATGTTTTTGATCAATATACATAGAATGATTTCTCATATCTTAATATATAAAAATATTATGGAACCTTTTGATTTGTTAGATCTATAAGTACAGATTTAGGATCTATTCTAGTGAGGTTTTGTTCGGTCGAGTGTGTCACCTATGGGTGCACCGGGTTTGATCATAAAGACATCATGTCAATGTTTTCACCTCTATGTATATTATCACCAATTTAATTTGGTGATTGGGAATAATCATGACACTCTTCAACATATTTATAGTCTATCTGATCCTCGAAAATGGGATTGTTTTTCTTAGATATTGATTTGTTGTTGGGATATCATCAGATGTTGGTGGTGTTTAAGTATTTTTTGAAGTAGAATTTATATTGACTTCTTGGGCATTATGATTTCATATTGGTTCTATTATTTGTGATGAAAACTCAATCCATTATTATGGGTATAAATAATTATGTGTACATAAAGTTATTATATAATATCTTTCTATGTTTCATTAATGACATCCTTATTTACAAAATATATGAGGAGGAGCATGCAGAGTATATGTGTGCCATTTATGGTATTCTTTTTAATCAATATATATTAAAGATGTTTTCAATGTGTGACTTATAAGACCATTAATTTTGATTCTTGTAGAATATCATGTCCTAGAACGACATAGTTTTAGGCTATTTGAATATAGATGTAGTTGTTTCAAAGGAATCCACCAAGACAGTTGTGAAGGTGCAAAGTTTCCTTAGTATTGAATCATACTATATGTGGATCATAAATTATTTATCATAGGTTATGAATCCTCTAACATCCTATAATAAAAAGTATTATGAATATTTATGGAATGAGTAGTTTGAAAAAAATGACCACGTAAATCATAATATGTTCATTGCTCCATTTATTGGTTTTCTAACTAAGGTAGTTCAGTTTGAGGTTTTACAAGATTAATTCCATCATGGTTTGGTTTTTTTCATATACAGTACTGATTTATTGTTTATTATGGGTATATATTGTTACATACCAAAGTGAATAACTATATAACCCATGATATAATGTTGTTAGAAGTTGTTTCTTTCATGATGTTGTGGATTAATTACCTCATCATGGTAATTTTTGGGTTTTATCGATCATAATAGCTTGAGGTGTCTCTTCTCCTAGTGTAACATAATCTTTTTTTAGTTATTGTGGATATAATTATTGTATTTTTAGGACATTACTAGTATGCATACATAGATCAATGAAAATTTTTTGGCTGATGAAATATGCATGAAGTCATGTTGTGATGATATTCATGAATCTAGAGATTCATGGAGAGTAAGGGAAGAGATCTTTGTAATACATCTAGATATGGGAGAGGTTGGAGGAAAATGATATCTTTTTTATATTATTGTTTAATCATATTTTTTGTGACAGGTGGAGGAATCCCAAAAAGTAAATTTTGAGGTGGAGGTTTTAGAGATAGGGTTATTTTTATACATGGACATGTCGGTTTCTATGAGGAAGAAAAACATTGGGTGTTGTTCTGGTAGATTATTTTCATCACTTAAGAGATGCAGGAGATAGTTAAATATATGTTTTATAGATCACATTTGGTAGATTAACTTGTATTATAAAAGTTATATAAATATTTTGGAGTATAGTTTTGGTTTCTTGGGTTTACATTCGTGGATCCAGAGTTTGTGTTTATACTTGTGTCCTGCTAGAAGGTAATTGTTGAAAACTATGCTCCCAAGGGTTTTCTTCAACAATTGGATATTCCCTAATTGAGGTAGGAGGAGATATCGATGGACAAAATTAACTTATTACCTTGAGAACAAAGGAGGATTTTATGTTATTTGGGTGATAATTTTTTTGGATGAAGTCATCCAACTTAAAAGAAGATAAGAAGGTGAGAACAATATAGGAATTTTTATGAATATATCTAAAGTAGGTGGTGAGACTCCATAGATTTCTATTGATGATAATCTATGATCATGATCCACATTTTAAGTCTTGGGTTAGGATAGGTCCCCAACATAATTTTGGTACTTAATTATTCCTTAATAATGACTTTAATCTACAGATGAATGTTTTGATAGGGAAGTGTATATATACTCGGAATGACATGATGTGTTCTTGTGTCCTGTATTATATATGTTCTGGTATGAGACACCTTACCATGGTAATGTTTTCCAAGAGAAATAGTTTTCACTATACCATTGGTATGGAATCATTAGAAAATTTTTACAACCGATATTTCCATTATATATTGTGATGTACTGGTGTTGGAAATTCAGTTATTCATGAAGAATAACTAGTTAAGAGAATGAAAGAGATGTGTTTGTTAATTCATGGGAGTATTAATGAATCATAGGATTTTCAGAATTCCAATGTTTATGGTAGTAGTATAACTATGGAGTTTGAAATTTGAGATCATGTGTTCCTAAAGGTGATCCCTCTTCATGGGAAGAAATGTTTTGGTCGTGGGAGTATGCTTTGACCTTGGTTTATTTTCGCTTTTATGTTGTTGGATAATTTTGGATCTATTGTGCCTTGGATAAAATTTCTCCCCGCATATGATCTGAATGAATGATGTTTTTTAACATGTCCCATCTACATAGATACCTTCAGGATGAATCAAACATAATTTATTTGGGTGATATCAATGTCGACGATGACGAGACCTTCGAGGTTTAGATTTTGGCGATCAAGGACAGCCAAGAGATGGTGTTTTGTGGGAATATTATCCCCTTTGTACATATATATTGGTAACATGATAACATGCATTAGAGTACTTTGGAATATTAGTCACAAATAAGAGATCATTACCTTGATCTTTTATATGTTTTTATCTTCAATTGTAACATTTATTTTTTCTGGAGTTGAACTATTATTTAGTTTTGGAGGTGGTTTTTATCTTGTTTCCTTGCTTTTTACATTATCTTATTTGAGAGGAATATCCAATGGGATACTGTTTTAAGCTAGTTAATTTCGATATAGGATTTCTTATTTGTACATCTAAGTGAGGTGGTTGAGCTCCAGTGATAGAGATATCCATGAAATGTATTCGGTGGGGTGGTTGATTAGTCTAACACTTTTAATTCTTTATTTACATGTTTTTTTTGAATTAGTGTGGATGGTAATTATTTGATAGGTGTCAAATGTAATATCATGGACTATAGAATCTCATTCTCTTTTTAGGAGTATGGAGGCCTCTGGTTGAGTGTCTAGGGAGTTTAGAGGGTAAAAAGCATAGCAAAAGGGTTTTAATACCATTTTTGTAGGGAATAACTATGTAGCCACATGCTGCACTATAGGTTAGGTGACTATGGTGTGGGGAATATGGATACACTATAGTTCCTTTGGGATCCACTTCCAAATATGACATTGATGCATCATAATACCTCAATGTGACAATACCAAGTCGTGCATGGTGTTCCATAGTTGGATCAATGATGAAAACTACAACTACTACAATTATATTCCTAGATATATTGTTGATATAGACTATAACAGAAGGGTTCAAGGGGGTTCTTCATTGAGGGGGTAGATAGGTCATGGTGGTTGGTTGTGGCATAGCCTTACTATTTGAAAAGTGGTCCTTAGTTTTTGTGGTTAGGGATGTTTTGTATCTCCCATATCCAAATTTATTAGTTCATTACCCATATTCTTAGGCATACCTTTTAACAAGGGGGATGTTGTGTAATCTATTGGGTTTCACCATAGGTAACCCTATGTTAGGTAGTGTTGCAGTGTTGTTATAGGGGTTGCATCATAGTCCTTCCAAATTATCTATTCCTATAAATAACAACAAATCCATTCAAACCCCACTTTCTCCCACTTATTTATCTATAAACCTACGTTCCACATGTTTTTTCAATTCCATTAAAGCACCTTTCTATAGGAATGTATAATTGGACTCCCATAAACGTCTTCTGGTTATCTAGTGTAATCGTAACCACATTTTTTTGTAGATTTATCTTTATTTGATCTCATTTCGTCCAGATTCTTATTTCCATATTATAGTGTTTGATCAACTTCATTCTAATGAATGTTTCATTGTTGTGTTTTGGAACAGTTCTGGAATAGTGTCCTTGGAGGGATGTTGTTTCATAGAGAAGTGGTGATCAGTGATCTGTGATGATTATATATTCTCATATAATGATCGTTGACACATTTGAGGTAGGGTTTTTTTGCTTCCCCGTTATTGTATACCTAATTGTAAATAGATATTTTTCCCCTTTGGATGGTAGTGAAATTATCCTAATTATTATTATAGTTGATTAAATAATTGTTATATGGTTTTAGTGATCACATGTTGTTTCATTGCATCATGATAATAGTTTTCCACTTATTTTCCAAGATATGGTGATTTCTGTAATGTGATTTGTATTTAATGTAGTCATTCGTGGTTTAGCATGATATTTTTTTGAAATTGGTAGTTACCATGTTGTGAAAATTAATTTGGTTGGATATAGAACTTAAAATGGCTTATTTACCAAATCGAACATATTTTTAAATTTTATTTTTGTCAAATTGATGCTAAATTCATGTATTTACATGGATGCTACATTATCTATATAATCAGGATTTGATTTTTGTATCATTCATATCTCTCTGTAATATATATTTTTCTTAGAGGGTAATGCATCAAATATTCATGTATGGTATATTTTCCCAAATATTCTCTAACATAGGGCCTATTAGATTTGGAACTCGAGTATTAATTATATCCCCTATCTCATTATGGGCATAGGAGGGATAATATTTGGGGAGATGGGGTCCTGACATGTTGGGGAGAATCCTATAGATATAGTGCATCAATTTTATCCATATAAGAAAAAGTTATAGGTTGCAAGTTATAGGAAGGATAAATAATGGGTCTGAATCTTTTAGTTTGACCACAACTTTCTTAGACTAATCTATAACATCTACTAAATTTTTAATATGTGTCGAATCAAATAATGTTTCCAAGGGAATTATATAGAATAATTATTTTTAAATAAAATTAAAAAACAAACATTTTATATCAAAATCATACCGTTATATGTTTTCATCATGCGACTTAGTTTCCTCATGAAAATACAATCTAATTTATATTGTCACTCCATCGTATAGATGTTAAATTGTTTTAGGAATCATCAAATATTCCTAATCAGGTGCTTCATCATCTTCAATTTCATCATCCATAGAAAACCATGATTATTAGAAATCTATTAAATAAAATCTATGTGATTTAATACCCAATTTCATTTCAATAATATAAATTAAAATGTTGTATATAAAGTATTGACTCATTGGGTTGATTTTTCTTTAAGTGCTTCTTCATTTATCATTTATGATTAGAGAAGAGTTGTGGTCAATGGATGTAGGTAGTTATGATCCTGCTTATTTTCTTAAAAAACCACCACATGGGCGCCTATTCTTATAAGGATAGGGAATATTTGGGTGGTTTTGATTTATCTTCTTCTGGGGGGGTGGTGGTAAGTCATGCATTAGTTTCTGTCCCATAATGTTATTTAATGATTCATCCAATTTTTTAACCCCCCATAAGTTTGTCAACAATCATGTATTCTTCAGGAATTTCTTCAAGCCATGGATAATTGAGGGACAATGATAAAATTTATTTAAGTAAATCATTCACTTCTTCCTCATGATTCTTAAAAAAACAGTATGTGTCGAAATATCTTCCATTATTGATAAGGTTTATTTATCTAGTTTCTACACATATTATGTAAAATTGTATTCAGTTAATAATTATATTTGGATGCTTATATTTTGAATATCTTTGTTAATTCATTATAATCAATCCTTTTTCATTAAGAATAACTTCATCTTCATAATTTAGAAAAAAATATTTGTTAATAAATATATAAAAATAAAAATAAAAATTCATCATGGAAAGGGATATTTTTAAATTATTTATTTATTTAATGAAAATAATGAATGTAATTAAATATATGAGAAACAACTATTAAGTGAAATTTATATAGCTCCAATGAAGTGGTGAAATTTTCTTAACCTACATGTCGCAGGGAAATATAAATATTATTATTTATTTTCTTAGGTTCATGAGGATTTCATTAATCCACAATAGTGCTTCACAGAGTCTTTCATGGTTATTCATAGATGGCCCAATGGTACTTTGGGCATCTTTAATGTCATTTATGGATTTATTGACATGGTGATGATCATTATAGTATGGAACAAGAATGAATAGATGGGTAGAAAAGGGGAATGGTGGTATTTAATTTTATCTAGGAACATTTCGTTAAAATTTTGAATTTGATGATAACTCTATGTCCCACATTGAAATTTAGTTTGAGTTTTTGTTTCCTTATTATCTACGATATATCAATATAATTTTAGACGAGTGGAGCCTCTATCATATTTCCCCCTCATGTTATGCTTTCCTTTATTTTTTATTCATTTATTGAGTATTAAATAGTTCTTGGTTTTATCCTATATATCCCATGTCAGGTTTTGCTGTGACATTTAGTTGATTTTTCCTCATATCATATAGCTTTATGACTATGGTTGTTATGTATTTTTTTAAATGATTCTTAAAAAATTCCTAAATTTAAAATTGCATGGAACCTATGTGTTATATAATTGGGAGGTGATATATATGTATGGTGTAGAATGTGAACCTTACGTAAGAATAATTTAATCATACACTTGGTAGGATTTAATTCTCTCAATGACCCATATACGAACTTGTATTTAATCCAACACATAGATCCTTGGAAATATACAAGTAGTGAACTCCTATTGAAATTACATTTTTCCCATTTTAAAATAGAATCACAATGATCTCATAATAATCAACATAAACCACCATAAATAATTATCAAAATATATAAAAAAATAAATATTTATTATATTCCAATTATTCCAACGACAAATAATACAATTAAAAATATATAAGAAATAATTTTCAACAATTTTATCCAAAATACTCTTATAAATTAAATATATTAGAATTACCATCATGATGCTATATTGGTGGAATTTAAATCATTCATAACCAAATAATATTAATGGGAAATTATGATTTTTCATGATTATCCATTACATATTTTAGTGGTGGTTTGGTGAGAAAGGGCTTCATGATTGGATTCTCTATGTCGGTTAAATATTCAAACGCCCTATGTTTTATTGGAGATACATCATGTAGCTAGGTTATCTAATTTAGACAATGTGACATTTTTTACTACTCAGATCATTCTTGGTTAATTGTGAGGCAATATCTTGTATTATAAAAATGATGACATAATATTTTCTATGATCCCGAGTATTCTATTTATAGTTCATATATGGGCGGCCTTTCCATATATTACTCCATGTTACTTTTGCATAATTTTTTTAATCTATCTTTTTCCTTTTCATTGTGATAATTTTTTCAAGGGATCCTAAAATTTATGTTTATACTCACCCCTACATGGTCATTGTTCCCACATTTGGTCTGTATATAAAGGATGTGTTGAGTTATGATATGGTCTTGGTGGGAATGGAGTAGTTGTAGATTGTTTTCATGTATGTATGGTAGTGACTTTAATAGACATAGTTTTGGGGAGGTTTGGTTTTACTATGAGGTGAGAGTACAATGTGAATGTTTTTTGGAGTTGTATTGTTGTGATGATCAATTCATCACAGTTTCTAATGTTGATATTAATTTTTAGTTATAGATTAGGTATCCTTACACTTCTCATAATATATTAATTATTATAAAATCTTATAGATATTATTATATTTCATATGAATTAAATACATCTCAGTTAATTTTATTTTTCTTTTTTTCTTCTTATATTCAATATGGAGGTGTATATTTTGTAAAACTACATTAGAATAAGGCTCCCATGATCTATGATATGCCAATTCAGTGATCATCACTAGACCCTAAACTATGGGAGGTGGGATTCAGATGGAACACTTGACTTACTACCTATAACATGGGTTCATTATGGTTCAGGCCATGTAAATTGGTCTTCACTGATCATTGGGACTCATAATGGGGAAAATTTATAATTGATTGAGTTTGAGAATTTATTTTAGGATTACTATATTTCAACACTAAGGATGGTAGGTGTTATAGGATCCCATAGGGTCTATCCAGTGTAGAGGATGGCTATGTTGTGAATTTGGTTTACATGGACACTTTGATAAGGATTTCTCGATTGAATGAGTTGTATATATTTATTCTATTATTGGATATTATCGACAAGTTTAATATAATTATCCACCACCTCCTCGAGTTGGATAGGATATCCTCTTGGAGGCATCCACATAAGAGTATCATCTAGGGATGAATGATTTCTATATCAACACCTAACACCTCCAGACCTGAATGGATCACATCAGACATACGGTGAAAGATCTTATAATAGATGAGAGATGGAAATAATGGTGACAATCAATCAGGATGAACACAACATATTTTAAGGTGTAATTTTTTTATCTATAAAATAACAAATGTACTCGTCCATACCAGTGTTGGTTATTTGTTTCCTACTACATCTTTTGTTTAAGTGATAACGATTCATATAGTGCTCTAAACCGACCACTTAAGTTAGAGACTCCTAATGGAGGTGATCATCTCTCATATTTTTCATCAAAAGTATCCTATTATTGGTAGGTTTATATACTCATGTGACCTCATCATAGAAGATATGAGACCTTATTATTTCATACTCAGCATAGACTGAATATAAACAGATTAGTACTAGGTTAATTTTAATCGATAGGAAATGTTATGTTATCTTGAATATGCATTATGATTCACCTTTAAAATTAAATGTGATACCTATAAGGGAAGATTAGTTATAACCCTTTGTATATGTTAATTCATTACTAATTCATTGTAATATATGGTGTTTTGTGACACCGTAACCAGAGAAGAGTCTATTCCTACAATGGTTGAAGATCATATAGATTCTTTTTCAAAGGAAGTTATAATGTTTCCCCTCAACACAAGTTTAATTTTTTTATAAAATTACACCCAAGGACCATAACAATATCAATGAAAACTAATAAAATGGCCCATATATGTAATGACCAAAAGTTTTTCAATGGAAATTCCCTTCTTATAATTATATCATAAAATCACATGAAAACACATCATAATGAACTAATAAGTTCTATGTGACCTTTAAACATATGTTTTTCACATCTATATTTGGCATTTTGAAAATCTGACATAAACAGTTGTGTTGAAGATGATTTTTGGAGTCTAATAAAACAAAAACAATTTTTGGTGAATAGTAACCTACCCTTAATAATAGTAACATACCCTTATGAATAGTGATATACCCTAATTAATATTAACCATACCTATTATAGTATATAAAAAAATTCAAGTGAATGTATGATGTACCTATATTTTAGAATAAGTAAATGGATGTTTTAAAACTGTTTTTAGTAATAAACCATGATTTTAATTAATTATTAAATTAATCATATTTAGAAAATTATTTTTGACAAATGGACTTCATATTTAGATTATACACATCAAAAAATGGCTGGGGTGAAATTTTGGTATTTTTCTGAAATACCGAATGTTTTTATGAATAGTGAAATACCATAATTTACAAAATAAGCTAAATAAACTAATTATAGGGTCATGTCTAATGTTATGCTGATGTTAGCCCACTTGGTTTGGGATTACATTATAAAATTACTATTATCTGTCATTTAAGACTCACGATTCCTTGCCTTGTGGGGAAATAATTAACTAATGAATTGTATATCATGGAGACCCCTCTCCCCTCCACTATAAATACCACCCTTCACACCCTCATTTCCTCACAACTCTCAAGCTTGAAGACTGGTCTAAACTCTTCCCAATAATCATCCGATGACCCTAAACAACATCCCAGTGCTTTTGGAATCATCAAAATACCAATATTATATCCCTTGAAGAAGATCTCAAGAGGAGGATTCATGAGGTAATTTTTCTCCCTCTTCTTATTTAATTCCCTTTCAATTTCCTATTCTTTTCTTATTCTATCCCCACCATTATTTTCCAAATGTTATGGTAACTCAAGTATAATGAATATAATTTAATGTTATGATAGAAATGGTATATTATATCATCCAACCCATTTCCCTATTCCTTTTATTTTATTAAAGAGAACGTTGTTCATGAGGTGTTAATTTATCACATTTATGAACGACTTGTTTTCTTCTTCCATTTCTACCTTCATCTCTGGTCATGAAACAATTTTTATGTTTGAACCAGAATATTTTATATGAATTATTTCTTTTTTAATGTTCTATAACTGAATTATGTACATATTACTATGTGATAAATTAAAACTAGTTCATTGTGATCAAAAAATCGCACAAATTAACCCAAAAAATCATAATTTAATTTTAAAATAATGATTCATCCAAATGGTTTATAATATAACTCATTATAAGATCATGTTAAATTCAGGAATGTGATTAGTAACATGTAATATCATTTCTGTATGTTTACTCGTGTTTTACCTGAACATCAATTTATGAATACAAGTGAACCACCCAAGAAAAACCATAAAAACAAACTTCCCCGAACAATGTTTTGAAACACTATATGTCATCCAAAGGAACATAAAATGACATGATGGAACCATAATAAACCATATAAATGTATAAAAGGTTCTATAATTTATAATTATTGAATAAAATGTCATTATAGAAGACATTAAAGAGAAGGAAGCATTCATATACAAGGTAATGGGAAAATCACGAACCTAATTTTCTTTCTTTGGGTTCTCCCTTTTTCACTCCAATTTGATATGGACACTTTTTAAATGTCATTTGTTCATAATTATCAATACATTTATAGGATACATATGTTTTCTACTGATGTTTATGACAAATAAAATGTTTCCCAAATGAAATCTTCTTTTAATAACTCAACTTTTACCACTCATTCATGTTTGATGGTTCCTGTATCATGTATGATGTACCCTCTTTATTTTTGGAACCCAATGTTCATTAATGTATTCTTATGATATGAATCCCTTTCCTAAAAATTGGTCATTTATGTTCATTATTGATATATGTTCTATGTGTCATGCATAATAATGATAATATTATGAGGTGACGGGTGCTCCTAGAGTTATATAGCGCAATATGAATGTTTGAATATAACGGGTGCACCTGGAATTATATTGTGCTCCAATTCATTGGTTAAAGTGATGAATCTAATGAGTAAATGTGAAATTATGTGGACAAGATGCTGTCTTTGTTCACAATTATGTGTGGTAGTTAACCACTATGAAATGGTGTTTCATTTTTATGCATTGCCACATTTCAAGTCTTATATTTATGCTTCCTCTCATGTTCGTGATCTTTTTTCCATGTTATGATTATTCTCACCCCATTCTATATTGTTATTATCTATCCTCATACTTGATTTTTAGCTCACCCCTTTTGTGATGTATATCCAAATGTGGCTACATGTACTAAGGAGAGGGAAAGTGCCAATAAGAAGCTAGTGATGAAGGAATTAAATGATTGTTTATGATTTATGTTTTAAATGTTATGAATGGTCCTAGTTTTCCCAGGAACCCAAACCATTAGATCCTCTATGTGTAATTATATTATCTATTTTAACTTTAAAATGATTTAATATTAATGTAAGAAAAGGTTGAGTCTCTACAGTTGTTATTAGAGGAAATGTTTAGTTAATTTGGTAATTAGGATTAGTGAACCATAAAGAAAACCTCTAACATGAGAATATGTACAAATACGCACACAAGAATCATTACATAGGTATAAAATATGTTTTTATTTTAGTATAAAAAATTAGAGATAAATAAGTTATTTATTCATGATTTTTTGACTTACGTTTTGTTTTAAACTTTTCTATTTAGAAAATAGTGGGAGCAAGGGGATACAAGGACAACAACTCGTATGAGGTCTAATGCAACGATTGCCCGAACGACATCCCCACTGATTTGGGGGGTAGATTTCAAAATATCATGGCGATGCGTACCAAATTATCTCATGTTATGAACAATAACCATAAAAATGGGGAATTTCCTCTGCACCAAAGTGGGAGCAATTGGATATAGAATGTTTTATGCAGAAATGACCACCGACGTTTAGTGGATCATCTGATCAACTAGATACAGAACAGTGGGTCAACTCCATGGATAAGATCTTTTCTGTGCATCACTGTTCTATGACGAAGATGGTGACTCTAGTCGTTTATCATCCAGATGGGGAATCTGATCAATGGTGGGATTTTATTAAGAACACCAAGCCAAGGGAGGAAATTGAAGATATGGAATGGGAAGACATTCAAATAATGTTTCTTAATATGTATTTCCCATGAAATCTTCATATGAATATGAAGATAGAATTCATAGAGCTCACGAAAAAATTAGTACAATTTTTCACAACCTACATAGTGAATTTTACAAGGCTTTCAGGGTAAGCTTCGGGTATTTTTATCAAAAATGATAGAAAAATTTATAGATTATTTAGTGGATTAAATCCACTCCTTCGAAAGGCGCTTGAAATTTGAGACATTGGGAGTTATGAAGTAGTTTATAGGTGTACTATCAAAGTGAATATGGATATTGAAGAATGGTCCCATGGCTATGGTGATAAGAATCGAGAGATGGAGTTTCAAGCCGGTGGATCTAATGATAAGGGTGGGAAGAAAACTTAATGAACTACATGTCAAAAATGTGGAAAGTACCACTATGGGAACTGCCTCAAAGGGATGGGGAAATGCATCAAGTGTGGGAATGAAGAACATCATGCCCAAAAATGTCGAAAATACCTGAAAAGGAAGGATATTGTAGTGGAAGAAAGGATAGAACCACCCATGGTTCAATGCTACAACTGTAGGGAGCTAGGTCACTATGCAAGCCAATGCACTAAACCTCGAGTTCTCAAGGGTAATCAACATCAGCAGCCACCAATGCCAAAGGAACAAGGGAAGGCTTATTCCATCACTACTGCAGAAGTGGATCAAGATAATGAAGTCGTACAAGGTACAATTGTTATTCACTCATGAATGGAAAAATTCTTATTCGATTCTAGTTCTACACATTCCTTTATATCTTGTATGTTTTCTTGAACTAGAGAATCGATTCCCCAAAACCTTGATGTAGATATATCGGTAAAAACACCAAGTGGTACAATCATTGCAACCCAATTGTTTTACTCTTCTCCTATTGGAATATGGGTGAAGATTCTTCCACTGAATCTTGTAATACTTACCTTGGTGGAATTCGATGCTATAATGGGAATGGATTGGACCTCGTTATATAGAGCACATTTCAACTGTCGGGAAAAGGAAATATCTTTTCATATTCCAAACCATCCCATGATCCTCTAAAAATGCAAGGATGATAATAAATCCCCTTTGAAAAATCCTTCATCGGTGTGGGTATTGATTCCCTAAGAAGAAGCATACCTCTCAAAATGGTTGGGTCAAAGGATAGTTCCAACCTTGTGGAAATTCCCATCGTGAGGGAATATAACAATTTATTTCCCAAAGTGTTACCCAGAATAACCCCGCATTGTGAGGTAGAGTTCACAATTGAACTCATACACAGAGCTACTCCTATCTCAAAGTGTCCCTATAGGTTGGATCCTATCAAACTGGAGGAGTTTAAGAAGCAACGGCATGAGCATCTGGACAAATGGTTCATACGCCGTAGTGCATCACCTTGGGGTGAACTAGTGCTCTTTGTGATGATGAAGGATAGAACAATGAAGCTATGTATCGATTATTGGGAACTCAACAAGGTCACCATAAAGAACAAGTATCCTTTCCAAAAATTGATGACTTGTTAGACCAGTTAAGAGGAGCTCAATACTTCTCAAAGGTGGATCATCATTCAAGATATCTTCTAGTATTGTGGATGAAGGAAGAGATTCATTAGACTACCTTCCGTACACGGTATGGGAACAATGAGTTTTTGGTGATGCCCTTTGGACTTACTAATGCCCTTGAAATCTTTATGGATTTGATGAATATAGTCTTTAGACATTACCTTGACAAATTTGTGTTAGTGTATATTGATGATATTCTCATCTAATCTAAGAGCAAGGAGGAACATGGAGAATATATAATACTTGAATTGGTGACATTGAGAAAGGAGAAGTTGTATTCCATGTTTAGCAACTGTGACTTTTGGATAAAACAAGTCACGTTCTTGGGACATGTGATCACAAGTGAGGGAATTTCTTTGGATCCTTCAAAGACAAAGGCTATTGATGATTGGACTAGGCCCTCTAGTGTCACAGTAATATGTATTTTTCTTGGATTACCAAGGTTCTATCGACGTTTTGAGAGACAATTCGCATGATTTTCAAGCCCACTAACTATGTGAACAAGGAAAGGGGTAAAGTATGTCTGGAATGATGAATGTGAGGGAAGCTTCATGGAGCTAAAGAGAAGGATGATCACAACACATGTACTCAAACTACCGAAAAGTGGAGAATGTTTTGTGATATTAAGTGATGATTCAAAGAAAGGCTTTGGTTTAATACTCATGAAAAATTATAATTTGATAGCATACGCCGCACGACAGATGAATATCCGTGAGCCGAACTACCCAACACATGATCTAGAGCTGGTAGTCGTGATTTTTTCCTTGAAAATATGGAGGTACTTATTTTATGGTGAGAAGTGTGACAAATACACCAACCACATTAGCCTAAAGTATATATTCACACAAAAGGAGATCAACATGCATCAAAGTAGATGGTTTGAGAAAATCAAGGATTACGATTTCTCTATTAACTACCATCATGGAAATGTGAACAAGGTTGTTGATGCTCTAAGATGAAAATAACCCGCTACTCTATCCATTTTATAGATTGAGAAAGACCCTATATTCATTGATATGCAAAGGATGGATTTGAAAATATTAAGGGAAGGGGATACATCATACCTAGACCAAATAATTGTACAACCATCCATCCAAGAGAAGATTAAGGAAGCAAAAATGGATGATGTGGATACACAATAGTTGGTGAATGCAGTTAAGGAAGGGAAACTGTATGAGTTCCATATCGCTGATGATGGTGTGATTTTATTTGGAACGCATATTTGTGTGCCTTCATCACCAAAGGTAAAGAATGATCTATTGGAAAATTCAAATAGCTAAAAATTCTCTATCCATCCTGGGAGTACCAAGATGTACCGAGATCTCCGAGAACACTTCTGCTGGGAAAACATGAAGAAGGAGATTGCAGAATATATATCAAGGTGCTTGATATGTCAGAATGTTAAAGTGGATAGGAATAATTACAAAGGGATGATGCATCCATTGCTTATACCAATGTGGAAATGGGAAAATGTTACTACGGACGTTTTCACGGGTCTCCTGAAGAAGTCGAAGGGAAATAATGCGATATGGGTTATGGTTGACCGACAGACCAAGAATTCCCATTTTATTGCTATTCGGGAAGCTCTATCACTTGAAAAACTTGAAAAGATATATGTGAAGGATGTGGTGAGACTACATGATGTTCCACTCACAATTGTCTCTGACCGTGATCCAAGGTTCAAATCTAAATTCGGGAGGATCCTTAAACATGCTTCGAGTACTGAATAAAATTTCAGCATTTCCTATAACCCTAAAGAGATAGAAAATCTCAAAGGACTATTAAGAAGCTTGATGATATTATATGACCATGCTCTATAGAATTCAATGGTGGATGGTATCAGCATCTCCCATTGGTTTAATTCTCATATAACAATAGCTTCAACTCAAGTATTCATATGGCTCCATATGAATCTCTGTATGGAAAGCAATGTTGAACTCCAACCGGTTGGGATGAAGATGGAGAAATAAAGCTACATGGACCTGATCTTGTTCAAGAGATGATATAGAAGGTTCAAGTAATCCATAAACACATCAAATCTGCTAAGAGTTGACAAAAGTACTATGTTGACAACCATAGAAGGGACATGGAGTTCAATGTTGGAGATAAAGTCTTCCTTAGAATATCTACATGAAAGAGAGTCATGGGATTTGGAAAGGGAAGCTAAGCCAAAGGTACATTGTCCCCATTGATATCCTTGGCCACATAGGATCCCTGGACTGTCGACTTGCACTTCCACCGAATATGGCTCATGTTCATGATGTGTTTCACATATCACTCATGAGGAACTAAATATCAGACCCCTCACATGTACTATACTATGAGGTGGTACAACTAGAAGATGATCTCTCTTACGAGGAATAGCCAGTAGAGATTTTGGATCAGAAAGGTATAATTCTAAAAAACAAGACAACTCATCTAGTTAATGTGTTTTGGAGGAACCATATGATTACGGAAGCATCTTGGGAACTAGAAGAGGAAATGAAGGGGAAGTACCCTCACCTGTTTGTGTAAAGTGAAATTTTGGGGGTGAAATTTCTTATGGGGGGAAGAATGTAATGACCCTATGTTTTTCAATGGAAATTAACATCTTATAATTGTGTCATAAAATCACATGAAAACACGACATAATGAACTACTATGTTATATGTTACCTTTAAATATATGTTTGTCACTTCTATGATAGTAAATTTCAAAATTTGATATACAAGGTTGTGTTCAAGATGATTTTCAGGGTCTAATATATCCAAAATAATTTTGGTGATTAGTAACCTACCCTTATGAATATTGACATACCCTTATTAATAGTGATATACCCTAATTAATAGTAAAATTACCTATTATAGTAGAAAAATAATATTTAAGTAGAAGTATGATGTACCTATATTTTGGAATAAGTAAATGATTGTTTGAAAACTGTTTTCTAGTAATAAACCATAATTTTATTTATATAAAAATTTAATCATATTTAAAAAATTATTTTTGAAACATGGAATTCATTTTTGAATTCTACATGTTGGAATATGGTTGGGGTGATATTTTGGGATTTTTCTGAAATACGTGATTTTTTAATGAATAGTGAAATACCATAATTTACAAAATATGCCGAATAAGCTAATTATAGTGTCATGTGTGAAGTTATGCTGATGTAATCCCACATGGTTCGGGATGATATTATAAAATTACAACTATTTGACATGAAAGACTCACTATTCCTTGTCTGGTGGGGAAATAATTAACTAATGAATTGTATATTAAGGAGTCCCATCTCCCCTCCACTATAAATACCACCCATCACACCCTCATTTCTCACACCTCTCAAGCTTGAAGCCTTGTCTAAACTCTACCCAAGAATCTTCCCAAGCCCCTCCCCCATGTCCAAGAGCATTTTTTCTCATCCAATGACCAATATTATACCTCTTAAGGAGGATCTCAAGAGGGAGATTCAAGAGGTAATTTCTCTCCCTCTTCTTATTTAATTTCCTTTTAATTTCATATTATTTTCTTATTCTCTTTCCACCAATATTTGTCCAAATGGTATGGTAACATTATTATTATGAATATACTGGAATATTATTATACTAATAAGATATTATATCATCCAACCCATTTCCATCTTTCTTTTATTTTATTAATGTGATCGTTTTTCGTGATCTATTATATTATCACCTTCAAGAACGACATGTTTTCTTCTTACATTTCTACATTCAGATCTGGTTATGAAACCATTTTTATGGTTGAAACAGAATATGTTATATGTATTATTTCCTATCTAGTGTTCTACACCTGACTTATGTACATATTACTAATTGATAAAATAAAAAAAATTCATTGTGATTGAAAAACAACCCAAATTAACCCAAACAATCATCATTTAATTTTTATCTATGGATTCATCCATATGGTATATAATATAACTCATAATAATATCATTTTGAATTCTGTAATTTCATTAATAACATGTAATATAAGTTCTGGATGTTTACCCATGTTCTACACAAACTTCAATTTATGAATACAACTGTACCACCCATGAAAACATAAAAACGAGCATCCCAGAACAACGTTTTTAAACTCTATAAGTCATCCAAAGGAACATAAATTTACATAATGAAACCATAATGAACCCTATTCATGTAGAAATGGTTATGGAATTTATAATTAATGAAAATAATGTCATTATACATGACATTAAAGAGAAGGAATCATTTAGATACATGGTAAGGGGAAAATCTCAAACCAAATTTTCTTTCATCGAGTTCTCCCTCTTTCACTCCAATTTGGTATGGAATCTTCTTAAAAATAAATTTTTCATAATTATCCAACCTTTCATGGGATAGAAATGTTTTCTTCTGAAGTTTATGTCAAAAAAATGTTTTCCAAAAGAACACTTCTTTTAAGAACACATCTTTTACCTCTCATTCAAGGTAGCTAGTTCTTGTATCATGTATGTTGTACCCAATTTCTTTTGAGAACCCAATGTTTAGGAATTTATTCTTATGAGATTAAACCAATTATTTAAAAATGTTTAGTTATGTTCATTATTGATATATGTTCTATGTGGCATGCATGATAATGATAATATTTTGAGTTGATGGGTGCGCCCGAAATTATATAGCACAATATGAATGTTTGAATGTGATGGGTGCGCCCAAAATTATACAGATCTATAATGCATTGGGAAATGTGATTAATCTATTGAGTAAATGTGAACTGCTGTGGAAAATATTCTAGCTTTTTTCAATAGTATGTGTTGTAGTTAACCACTAAGACATGATGTTTCATTTTTATGCATTTCCACATTTCAAGTCTTATATCTATGATTCCTCTCATGATCATGATCTTTTTACCATGTTATGATTATTCTCACCCTATGATATATTGATCATATATATAATTTTAATGGGATTTTGATCACCCATTATTTTATGTATATCCTTATGTGGCTACCTGTACTAAGGAGAGGGAAAGTGCCAATAAGAAGCTAGTGAAGAAGGAATTAAATGATTGTCTACAATTTATGTATTAAAAGTTATGAATGGAACTATTTTTTCCAAGAAACTTATCCTTTAGATCCTATATGTGTAATACTTTTATGTTTTTTATCACTATAATAATGTAATAGTAATGTAAGAAAATGTTGGGTCACTATAGAATAGGTACTATAGAGATGACAATGTATTTGGAGGATCATGGTGTGAAATGTTTTATTAAACCTAATGAGTCTCCCTAATTAGATCATGTACTATTTTATAAGAAGTTAAATGTGGTCCTGAGGAATTATATTGACTATTATCACATAAACCATGTGATTTTCATTAATATATAAACTCCTTTAATGATTGAAGATATCATTAATCAATAAAAAATATATGATTATTCTCAAAGACTGATCTGAGGGTTGAGTACCAACTTTTTGATGTCCAACATATGGATATTACTTAAACAAAATCTCTATATTTCCATTATCAATATGTGTTCCAAGTTAAATTATTTTTATTGAAACAATACCTAGAAAAGTTCATACTACACATAAAAAAATTATTTCCATTCATGAAAAAATTCCTGGTTTTTTTCAATGGTGACACATCATTTACTCTTATATAGATATTGATCTTGTCCAACACTTGAATATTATCCAAGAATAACTTCATGGAAATTAGTTCTGTGGAAAACAATTCAAAAGTGTTTTTAGGATTTTGGAATTTTATTTCCTAGTAAATTTCATTATAGTGAGTGTTGTTGTAATGGATTAAAAAAACATTAATGAAGAATTATCTTCGGATCCCCCAATAAATGTGTTTGAGGTCAAAATATTCATTAGGATAATATGATACTATAAAATATTTAAATAATAATTCTCATATAATATTTCCCATGTGATGAACCTTATAATAAAATTGGTAACATTCCATTTGGATTGAGAAATGCTATATTGATTTTGGTGAGCTTAGGAGGACATTATATTGTGCCCTAGTGTTGCAGTTTCTAGAGGAAGTGGTAGATTATTGGGTGTGTTGTGACTCCAGGTCTTGGTTAGGTTAGATGATAATTTAGATAAGGGTTTTTATTTATTTTGGACATTTTCATCTAAAACTTTGTGAGATTAAATATATTACCCATGACTTAGATCTTATGACTATAGTGTTTTCCTTGAAAATATGGATACATTTTATATTCTAGGTGAGATGTTTTTTGTATACTCATATCAATAAATCCTAAAGTATATATTTTCAGAGAGGGGACTCAATCTATGGTATGTGTGATTATTATAGTCTTTACAAGAATATGTTTTCATGATAATCTACACACAATGAAAGGGAAACGTTTTTGTTAATTCATCTGTCATAAATTTCATGCTCAACTGATTGAAGAGGAGTCTATGTAATTGGATTTGTTGTGGTTGGATTTCATGGACCAAATAGAAACTTATTACCATTTGTTGGGGTTTTTGTACAAACCACTTCATCATTGTGTTAATTAATCTATATTAAAGATATATATTATGATATTCTATTAGATCATTTATATCTACAGACTCATAATAACTATTTTATTCAAGATAGGGAGCTTGTCATCCTCTTCCATGGTTGGATAGTGGTTTCTAATTTTCATTTTGAGAAAATTTTTAGGGTTTTATATAAATACACTTTGGAATTATATTTTGATCATGGGAAATACGTACAATTTCCTTAGCTTACAATTTGGTTGACCAGGTATAGAGATTAGTGTTTCTAAAATGATTTTGAGGTTCTTCACCAATCAGTAGGTTATGGTCGAGAATCTGGTTTTCATTCTATAATATCCCATTAGATGATTCAAATTTTAAGTGGAATATTATAATGTTTAATTATATTACTACAACTCCATTATTAAATAAGGTGCGTGACACTATCTGGGTGATTGGGGATCGACGAGCCAAGTCATCTTCCATTATTCCCATTTGGGAGTAGATCTTAGTGGGAGCATGGGAGAGCAGTAAAAAAATGAGTTTGTATCATTTCATGAAGTACCATTGACAATTATCTTTGACCATGATTCCTATTTTACATCCAAATTATAATTGATATTTCAAGTTACTTTATTGAGAAGGTACATTTGAATAAGGATTTTTAGACCGTAGAGATATGATTCGACTAGGAGGTCTATCCATGTTAAGAAATTATGTTGTGATCTTGTGTGATGGATTTTGGAAGAAGTTGTGTTGATGGACTACCCTTAATAGATTTTTCATATAAAAATAACAATAAATATATTGTTATCATGGATCATTTAGAATCTTTTTAAGGGTAACATTATAATTCACCCCTTTTCTACATGGAGATAGGCTCTTCATCTCATATAAGTCATATGTTGGTTTTTCTTTGACTGAGATGGAGGATGTGATCCTGGAGAATAAGAGGATGTATTCAAGCTAGTAAAATTTAAAGGTGGATAAATATGGAGGATGCTAGAATTTTTGGAGGGAGACTATAGGTTTCTTAAGGTCTGACCACTGTTGACATGACCCAACCCACCAAAGTCGTACTCGGGATGGGTTTAAGCCATGAGTGCCACCAGAAGCCTGCCTTTTATAGTCCAAGAGCTGGTGACTAGAATTGAGCAGGAATATATCAAAATATGTGGGGCCATAGCCTATATAAAATTAAAATAAACACATATCATCGATGCAAGGAGATACTATCAATACCAGTGACAAATATAAATGAAAATAAATGAATTTAATAAAACCCATTCATGATATAACTACAAAAATCTATATAGGAAACTCTAATGAGTAACAAGATGTAAATACAGGAATTCCTACATTCAAATTATCCATTTAGAAAAACCCACTACAATCCAAAATGAGTAGGCAATTAATTCAGGATCACCCCAAAAACAAACTTCACTTACTATCGTCAGCTCCTAGTACCACTGGGTTCAGCTAAAACTATAACCCCAATGTCACCATGATTCATCTCTAAACAATATATGTAAACTATTAATCCACGGGAACATATATTTCCTTTTTGGCATCTCCACAAACTGGAAATATTTGGTCTAAGGCCTGCGAAGTGATGAAGAAGACATTATTTTTAGCTTATTGTGTTTTTCAAAGGGTAATCTGTTACATTTGAGTTGTTTAGTAAATTTTTTGGATGGGAATTTAGTAAATTTTTAAACAACACTCGTATACATAATTATTATTTTTATATATTACAGATACATCCATGAGTGTGAAATATAATATATTTATAAATATATTATGCATAGGCTTCGAGGGGAGATACATTAGATACCTTCATATGTTGTAAAGTTTTTTATTTTGATGAGTTTTAGATAAAGCTTTATAAAAAAATCAAATAAAATAGTAATGGAAAATCAAATATAAAATTGATTTTAGGACATTCATGATAACCGTACGAAGCTTATCCCTGATTTATTTATGTCCCTAATTTCATAGAAGATGTTATTTAATCATTACTCGATCTTCATGGTGTGTATATTAAGAAGTATAAATGGGTAAGAATAGTATTCTATGTACAATATTTATCCATGTTTGACACCATTAGATTATACCATGCTAAAAATTGTGGTTTCATGTCTTCTGTTATATATTTTTTGAATCTTCTAATAGAATATAGTTTTTCATTATTCATATATGAATGGATTATTTTTTACTCTAGGTAGGTGGTTCATGATTACTTATTATGCTAGACATGTGTTATAATTGTGTAATAAATATGAGTGGGTAGAGTTGTCATTGAGTGATTATTAATGGGATATCCTAGAGTTTCATGTTCATAAAATATACCATATGGTTAGAATAATGTGGAAATAAGAGTATATGATCTAGAATAATATTATTTACCATTGTTATGGGATTAGGACATGACGGTGTTTTTCATATATTTTATAGTGTTGACTCTAGATTTTAAATGATTGATTTTAATCATTAGGATCTTGTTGGATTCATCCTATGTTATTGTGGGAGATATTGATCACTTGATATAGGGTGAGGAGGTAATCAATGTGGTGAATATCTTGTTGATAATTTTCACAAGTGGGTGTGGGGGTTCAACATTGGTATAGTCTAGGTTATTGGTGATGTATCTCAACATGGGTGGATAAGGTTGTTTGGGCTGTTTACACACTATATAGGTCCCATGAGGAGGTGAATTTTTCTCGTTATGGGAGGTGACCACTATAGATTATGTAGCATATGGGGTGGTGTTGGCCATCGATATGGAGTAGGATCACAATATATAATCCAATGGTTTGTGGCGTATGAGACAAATAGATTGTAGTTGATCCTCATCATACATTATTGGGATAATGATTAATATTGTGGAAATTGATTTGTATATTTTTATTTTTTTATGCAGTTGACCAGACACATGACACATGATGTGTAAATAAGTGGGACTTGTGATATGACTTGTGTACATTCCATTATTGAAACTTGATTTCTTTGAGATAGTGATTCATTGAGATTTGGAATGGGTTTTATGTTCAAGGGTCTATTTGTTATGATAAACTATGGATAAATCATTCCAATATAGTTCCATCCAAGTAAGGTAAAGGTTTACTCAGGTATGGTTTAGCATGAAATGAGTAGTTTATGCAATATGTTTTGATTGTTTTTTATTATATTTTACATAAACTGGAATATCATATGGATATTATATGGTGAAACAACTAATGCTGGCCAATTGAGTTCATAATCACACTATACCCAGGCCCTCTAAGATATATTAAGACGTCATGGTTCTTGGTAATGTTATGGATAATGATTTTATGTATGTAAGGAAGTTGAGTTGGGAGTGACAATGGAGCATGAGATGGATGTCAGGGTTTTTAGATGGTTTTGGTGGTTCCTTGTTGTTGAGATTGTTTTTTATTTTATTACATTTTTAGTTGTACATGTGTGATGGGTCTAAAGGAAATTAACAATGTTTTATATGGATATCATCGCATAGTAATTATTTATTAAAATGTTTTTATATTAATTTGATGTATTTTTTATTTTTAATTACCTTAATATCATCTTCAAATTTGTGTTGATATTATTATTTTTAATTAGAGGGTATAGTCTCAACACTATCACCCCAAATTCACTTAATGTTGTGCAAAGAAATTTAACTGATGTGGAGTCAAACCTATGGTTAGTGATTCACTAATTATGATACTATGGATAAAATAAAACCATGGAGTCACAAAATTGTATTTGAGTTTTGTTATTTGTTTTATGGTATACTGTAGTTTGAATAATGAGTTAAAAATGGGATGAATGTCAAACTATGTTTTTCTCCAATATTGGTCTGGGATGAGGACCAATTTACCTAGTAAATTTGAAATTTTTTAATTTTTTTCATTGTTATAATTATGTTATCTTATTGGATTTAATAATCATTTAATATCTTTGATTTTAGTTATTGAATCATATATTAGAATGAAAAAATTTGTACTCATACATCATGATAGGGATTTTGGGATAATATGACATGAATATGATCGTTTTTATAGTCTATGTGTTTCTCGTTCTAAATTTTAATGAAGGGCTTAGTTATGAATAGATTCAACAATAGATTAAATATTGTTAAAATTTTCATTTATTTTATATTTATGAAATTATTAGATGATAAAGTAGGAAAGGATGTGATTCTTGAAATGAAAAAGGGGTTTCTCTATTTAAAGAGTCCACAAAAACCTATAAGTTCTTTTCCAATACAGCTTCTTACTGGAATTCTAGTTAGTTTTCTTGGGGATGAGATTCATGATTTGAAAATAATGTGGATATTATGTGTGTATGATATTTGTAATACCTAACCCTAATTTAGGTATCTTGGTATACAAGGCTAGATGATGTGTGAATTTTTTGTGCCAAGGAAGTGTAAGGGCAGCGTGTTTCACTGCATGATAAAACGTTCCCTATTTATAATATTTAAAATTATATATCTATAATGATTGTGGTATTTTTTTCTCAATTATATTAAACCAAGAAATCTTTTACTAGATAATTATGATGGTAGATATGTGATTACACCTTTGATTTAGAAGGATGTGTCACCTAAGGGTGGAAGCAATCCTGATCCATATGTAAGGGCTCTATAGTAGGATATTCATCCACTGAGGCTAGAGGATTTTTTGGTAGTGACCAGATGTGAATCTAAGGGAAATAATGATTTTAGTTTTCTATATTATTGATTAAAGATCTAAGGGAGCTATGAAATTTATGTAATATTTTACATGGGAGTCCTAGTCCCAACATATTTCTTTATTTTGGTGATAGGGTTCACGTTAGGAAATACATTACTAGAGAGAGTTTGTATAGATGATTATTGACTTGATAATGATTCCACCAAGGTTTAGATATTATTTATATATATATTATCATAGTGGGAAAAAATAATATGATGTCCAAATAAATAAAGGTATAAATTAGGGGTTTTCAATGAAATACTATAAGGTAAAGCTTTATTAGAAATTAATTTCCGAGACATTGAGGGTGGAGAGAGAAACAATATTTATACACATTTTATTGGGAGAGAATTCAGTAATTTATTATATAAAAACTTAGTGATTTTTATGGATTATACTAATTCTAGTGGTATTTTAGGATTACAAGGTGGATCTATCCATGAATGGTTAATGTTTATCTTTTTTGGTGAGGATGAAAATCATCAGGTTAACCTCGATCTCAGTGTTAGTAAATCAAGAACAGATAATAAAATATAACTACGAAGATATGAGTTTACATGATGGACATTGGTTCTATAAGAGATTGATATTGGGTCTCTGGTATTTTGAAATTGGGTTTTTCCTTGAGACCCATCAATGTAACATAGGAAAATGATAGATTATCCCATTATAGAGTGCATTATGGTGGTGTGTTTTTAGTGTGGATGGAAAGGTATGTCTGAGCCCAATGTGATTGGCCACTAATGTAGTGCATGGAATGTAGATAAATAGGGAATATTGTTATGTTATTTCAATGGTCCTCCCAACCATTTTGGGGTTGCGGTTTAGTACATATTCATACATTCAATGTACGATAAAGAGTGGCATCAAAATCTTGTTACAAGGATATGGGTTATGGTGTTGTCATAGAATTAGAAAACATACTTATATATGGATTAGTGCCCAATTTTGAGTATGGTTCTTAAAGGAGGATGGATATGATGTAGATAGGCCTCAGGTTAGCTACATGATATTCAGATGACAAATTGTAAGTGCGTTTAGGAGATATCAACAATTATATGTACACAATGATCATTTGACCATGGTCATATATAATGTGCATGGTGCAAGATTTGGGTATATGATTAATTATGTAAATGGATTATTGTTATTGTGAATGTATCTTCTAGGATTCAATAAATGTTTGGGGTGCAATTGAATCATGTAAAAAGTGGACATTAGGTATTATGTGGGATAAAAGTGCGCATTGGGTTTGATTTAGGATTATAATAATTGATGGACTATGGATATTTATGTAGAGATATTGTATATGGAAAGATTGAGTGTGATTCCATAATTATGTCCAAAAAATGTTATAATAAGTAAAATTAGTGGAGTCCTACAATGGGGAGAACCAATGATAGGGATCAGCTTGCTAAATTTGGTTGAATAGAGTAACCAGGGTAGAGACAGATGCATCTATTGTCATCATTGTATTTTGGGAAAGAGGTGAGAGAAATAATATAATCGCCTTAAAAGAATCGTTACTATGTTTCATTGGATAACTCAGGGATAAGCTATAAATTATTGGGGGGTTTTATGGTCCATAGGATTTAAAATAGTTATTTGGAATGATATTGGATCATCCTTGTGATTTAAGCCCCTTTAGAGGAATTGGGGGTCAAATTTTTATTTAATTATACCTATGTATGCTTTTTAAGAGGACATAATAATTTTGGATGTATTGGGTTTATTTTAGTAAAATTATATGAATATAAATTTTTTTGAATGATTATAGGTTTTTAAAGTTTTAGTGTAAATATTGAATGGTGGTTAATAAGTGGAATGAATAATAAATTTGATTCACTCTGGAATAAAAAAATTAGAAAATAATAGGATCCCCTTGTTTACAAAATATAATAATCTCAGTTAATGTTGATATATGGAAAATGAAATATTTTAAATTTATTAATAAGATATTGTAGATTGGAATAATATATTTTGTATAGGGGAACATACTACATGTGATGAAATGGATATGTCATATATGTTACATATCACAATGTATTAAATATAAACTACTATAGAAATAATATTTTATAAATTAAACTAGGATATTACTTATTAAATTTACACCCATATAATTATCTAATATATGATTAAAATATCATATGCATTCAATATTTCTCTTTGGGAGATATATTATGTATGGGAATATATGATTTTATTGGGTGATATATATTAGGTAAAGTGTTTTTCTAGGGGTAAAATGTTACATTTGAGATGTTTAAGGTATTATTGGATAGAAAATTGGTAAAGATATAAAATGATCTATGATACATGATATATTTTATATATAATGTATGGGTCCCTAAGAGTGATATATAATATTTTTTATAAATATATTATGTATAAACCTATGTGGGGTGTTCTATAAGATATACTCTTGTGTTTTCCAAAATTTGGTTTGATAAGAATTGGGAATTTTTTAAAAGAAATTAAAAAAACAAATATAATTAAAGAGATGTAATTTGTAAAATATATTTTATTTTTAATGTTACTAATGTACGTCACTGACCCCTAATTTCGTATTCTCTTATTTTTGGGATATTTTCTTTTGTCTATTCTAGATCCTAGAGTGGTTTTAAGAAAGGAGTGTCCATATGTAAGGAAGAAAGTATATGTGTTTCTATTATCCATGTTTCCCATGGTTATCTCTTATTTTCTAATAAACATTCATTTCGAGGCCTCTATTATATTTTTTTCAATCTTCTAACTGAATTTGGTTTGGCCTATGTTATTCTATTAGTGGATTATTTCATACTCATGGTAGGTGGTTCCTAAATATATCTGATTATATATATAATTTATATGTATATAATAAATAGGGAAGGTTAGGGTTTTTTAAAAGTGAAAAGGAAATTAACAACATTGTGTTTCTATAGTTCATAAGAGTTATATAAGGTGTACTCTTAGGGAATATAGTGGATATGACGAGGTATGGAATTATTGCATGGTGTGGGGTTTAATACATGATCGTCTTGATGTCTCTTATCATAATGTGGTGGTTCCTGAGTTGATTTTATTGGTGTGATTCCTTGGGGATGTGCTGGCTGTAGATCATGACACTTTTAATGATGTTTATAACTAGATATGATGTGAAGAGGTCACTCATTTAGTGCAGATGGTGTTGACAATTTTTGCAGATGGTGATAGAGGTTCATCATCGGTGTGTCCTAGATCACCAAAAGGGTTTAGTCCATTTGGGACATGTGCACATAGGAGATGTCCAATTAGGTGGTTTAGTCTACTCATTTATTCTAGTGACCTCCGTTGATTAATAGTCATATATAGACAGTCTTGACCATGAATATGGAGAGGGTGTACGCCATAAAGGACATCTTTTTAAATGTGCGAGACCACCACATTAGAGATGAAAACAACCATATATGTTAGGGTTGATGAACCATATTTTGGAAAAGGATGTGTGCAGTTGTTTTTTGGATTATTTGTGTTGTTGATCTGGACGATGGTATAAGATGTGGAAGTCTATAGTACTTCTGATATTACTTTTGGATGTGTTGTAGGGGTTTCTGGATTGTTTCTTGGATTATGATATTTGTTGAGTTGGAATGTGATTGGTGGCCTATGTATGATTTATTATGATAGGAAATAGATATATCATTCCACATAATAACTGGTCAAGGTAACTAAAAGTAAACATGGGGTTGGTTGATAATAAGTGGAGACAGTTCTGTAATATGTTTTTCATGTCATTTATTATGTTTTGCATGAATTGGCATAAAATATGGAAATTCATTAGAGACATAATTGGTGGTGGTATATTATGTTAAAACACACACCTTTATTTTGACCTCTAGGACACATGTAGAATTTATCTCTATTAATAGAGGTATGGGAAAATGTTTGATGTTAATAACCGAGTGAGATTAGAAGTGAAGATGGTGTATAGAATAGGCGGCTCAGTTTGTAGATGGGTTATGTGGTTCCTAGGTGTTAGGCTAGTTTTATATTTCATTAATTTTAAATATTTATATGTTTGATTGGGATTATATTAATCATATGGGTTCTTATTACATTCCTAGAGTGGTAAATATTTAATAATGTTATTTTATGTTTATTTTGGATTGATTTTTCATGTTATCCAAAATACTCCCACTATATTGTGTTGATATAATTTTTGTTGTCATTAGAGAGTATAGTATCCTCAATATGACTCCATAGACTCTTCTTATTAGTTAATAGTATTTTTCTTATGGGGATGCATGCCTAAGGCTAGGTTTTTCACAAGTCTAGTTATAATAGAGTGATCAGGGTCAATACTTTAAAACATACTTAGTGGGTTTATATATTTAGGGTTTTCGCATTTATATAACATATCATGGTTGTGTACGGTTATTTATAAGTAATGGGATAAGGCCTCCAATATGTGATATATTCCTTCTTGGAGGTTATTACTAAGTCCCTAGAATATTGGATGTGGTATTATGGTGGAACACATCACTTACCTTCAATTTAGGTGGTCCCTCAGTGTGTCGGGTCATGTCACTTGAATCAAGACTTCATGATTTTTTTCTATATGTCTCTATTTGGAAAATCTAGGAGAATTTGGGTATGTATTTTTTACCATAATTAGATGATATGGGATATCCATAGGAGGATTTATTTTGGAGAATTTATTTTAATGGTTTACTTGTTTTTCAAGAGTTATGTAATAGCATGAGGTTAATTTTGATGTGGGATAATGATTTTGTTTTTTATCAAAAAACTATTCTAATTTTTTTTTCAGATGTAGTAATGTTTTATCATTATATAATTTTGGAGAAATAAAACTTATAATATGAGTAGTGGGATTGATGAATTGGTAAAATAAGATATCAATATTATGAGGGGTCTCCTTGTAAGGGTATGAATTTTTGGTACATTAGGAGAAAGTGGTCATGTGGCATGCCATCACTATTATTGATTAATGTTTATTCAGTTATACCATTTATGTGTGCTAAGAAGACTAATAATGGGGAAAACATTAACATTGAAATCTAAAAGAACATTATTATTTAAAAAAATGCCAATATTAAATGTGATCCTTTATTAGTGCTTATTTTATCAGTGATAAATGTTACCCTTTATCCACACATTAGTTAGAAATAATAATTTAATTTATATATAAGTATTTTTCTATTTTTAAATATGAATTTTATTAAAATAATATTATTTTCTTATATAAATAACATATATATATCTATCATAAAATATATAATATAATATATCACATCTCCCCCCACAGAATGTGATAACTGAAAAAACGCACCCCAGGACTTGAACCTAAGCGATCCAACCCCCAACCTCTACATATATATATATATATTAAAATTATTTATATAATAATAAGTAAACATTTTTTTATAATTCATATTTATATAACAATATTAATATAAAAATTTATTATCTTTCATATTTTAATAGTTATATATATATATATATATTTTTTTATATTAATCAATAAAAAGTTGAAATAATGAATTTATATACATAAAAATGTATGAATAAATATAGTATATTAATATTTTAATTAAAAATTACATAAACATATAATTGAGTATGTATTTATTTAAATTTATTTTATATATGTGTAAATGTATATATAATTTATTTATAAATATTTATATATTTTTATAAATATGATTTCTGTAGAAGAAAATATATACTCTTGATTATTATTTAATACTTATTTATATTTATATATAAATATAACTATAATTATACACCTATTTTATATTCTGCTTTTTGTGTATTAAAAATAGATTTGAACTATATAAATAAATATTTAAATACATTAAATATAGTCCAGATTTAAATATATATATATATTAATATTAAATATTTTAAAATACATATTTAGGTATGTATGTGTATACATGTGTATGTTTGTTTGTGTGTGTATGCATTAGTTTTTGTATATGTGTGCATGTATACGAATATATATATGAATGTTTGTGTATGTATGTGACATATTTTAATGTATGTGACATTTATGTTCATGTTTATGTTTGGGTGTATCTTTATAGATTTATGTGGTGTGTATTTGTATGTTCATGGTTAGCCATATATATGTATCAATGTGTATTTATGTGCAGGCATGTGTATGTATGTCTCTGGATATAATTGTATGTATATTTATGTATTTTAATGTATGTTTATGTGTATTTACATGGATGTATATGTATGTATATATGTACATGTATGTATGTGTATGATTATAGTGAATGTGTATGTATACAGAGTATGTGTATGTATGTGCATGTATGCGTTTGTGATTATAAGAATGTGTTTGTGTGTGTACGTGCGTATATGTATATATGTATGTATCTATTTGAATATGCATGTGTATGTGTATGTATGTGTATTTATGTGTATTTATGTGTGTGTGTGTGTGTGTGTGTGTGTGTCTATATGTGTGTATGTGTATGAATACAATGTGTATTCCGGTAAATATGTATATAATATATCATTATAAAACAATAAAAGTCCTTTGTTTTTACAATATGACATGTCTCATTATTGTGTATATATATAAATATATACATACACACAATCAAAGAAAAAGTCAATTTGTGATTCAAATTTAATTTATATGATTATATATATACACACACACACAAACATTTATTATTTTTTGAATTTAATCTTTTTTTATATTTATTTTTTTTTAAAAATTTAAAATTTAATAATTGTAATATGGTTATAATTTATATAATTACAATTTATTCATTTTGAATTTAATAAAATTGTATTTAAGTCTTTATACAGCCATTATTTATTCCCTGGTAATTATCAATTTATTAGAAATATTTTTTATTTAAATTTAATTTTAAATAATTATTCAATTTCAATTTAATATTTATTTATTTTTAATATTTTTCACCTAAAATAAATAATATAATTTATTCAATTTTTAATATTTTCTATAATTTAATGTCTAATAATTATTATATTGTTTTCTTTTTACAATATATTGATTTAATATTATTTTTTAAATTATTTTTATTTATCTAATTTTTAATATTTTTAATAATTTTTTCATTTTTAATATGTACTCATTTATAATTTTTATGGTGTATTCAATTTTTATAGTTATTTTTACATTTTTAAATATTAATATTCAATGCTTTTAATATAGAGGAAATTTATATAATTAATATTTATTATTTTTAAATATATTTTTTTATTTTTAAAACATTATACAATTATTAATCATTTATTATAAATTATTATTTTATTATAAATACTTTTATAAAATGAAAATGTTAATATGTTTTGTTGTTAATTTAATATTAATTATTTTTTAATAGTTTAATTATTTATATAATTACAATGATTAATTAAATTTGTAAATATTTTTCTATTTTATTCATTTTAAGTACTAAATTTTTTTCATTTTAAATATGTATTCTTTTATTATTATCAATTTATTTATAATATTTATTTACTTTTAATTTTTTGTAATTTATTAATTTTTAATAATTTTTTCTTTATATTTCCATACTTTTATTCATTTGATATATTTACTTTAAAAATTTCATTTATTAATAGTTAATATTTTTAGAATGTTTGTTATTTACATTATTAATGTTTAATCATTTGTTTAATTTTTTTTATTTTAATATTTATACAATTATTATTTATTAACTTCTTAATTGGTGATTTATTATTAATATTTGTTTACATAAATAGAATATTTAGTATTTATTCATTTTTTTAATATCTATTTATTTAAAAGAATTTTACAGTATATACATGTACAAAGAATTTATATAATTAATTAGTCTTTTTAAATTTTTTTATTTTATATACTGAATATAATTTAAGGATTTTTTTTGTAATTTATATAATTAATATTATTTATTCATTTATAATTACGTATTAATTTTTTATATTTTTGGAATTTAACATTTTTTATTAATAATTATTTTTACTATAAATTTATTTGAAAATTTTTAATATTCATATTTATATAATCAGTAATTTATTGTAATTTAAAATATAAATTTCCTTTTTATAAACCGGTATTTATCAATTCTAAATTTATCACTAATAAATCCTTATTTTATTATCAATATAATTTATGTCGTTAAATCTTTTCTTTATCAGTGCTAAATTTACAACATATAGGTATACTAATTAGCATTGATAACAAGGGGTTTTTGATCACTGATAATGGTATGCTTTATCCTTGTTTTTTACTAGAACTGATATAATCATGCCTTTTATTTTAAATTAACCTAACATAAATCAATTCTCACTGTGTTTTCTAAGATGTCACAGAAGCTTAACCTTGTTGCCTCCCCCTTCAAATTCATTTTTATGAATCAACCCTCAACCAAAGGTGTGTTTGTTAGTTAATACATTTATAATCAGCCTTGAATAGTTATTCAAATTTTTTTGCTACATTTTGATACTTATTTCACAAGTTGTTTAGGGTTTCCTATCCATTATATCTTGAAGTAGTTTTGTGAAATTTTTTGTTGGTTTGGAGTTCCATTATTTTTTAAATTCCTCATTTATTTATACAAAAAACAATGCACCAAATCCCATATTTGGTTTTATGTAATTTTATTTTTGGTGGATTGGGTCTGTGATGGTAGAGTGGTGGGAAGTGGATAATTTTCAGATTCCTTGTTCTTTATTTTTGGTTTCATTAAGGATATTTATCTTTTTGTTGTTTAGGGATATAACCTTATCACGATCTGCCAATAACCTAATGTATTCCCAACATAATGTGCATGAGGCATTAGCGTTGGTTCCTTTTTCATTCATTATGATTCATTTTCTAAATTTTATACTTCATGGACATAAATTAAAAAACCACATGTGCACATAATTTATTAACACATTCACATGAATCGTGAATTTAATAAAAGCATAAAAAATATTATCTACTGTGAATGATTAACATAAATTACTATATAAATACATTATTACATGCATATGTCTCTCTCTAAAATCATATAGCGTACTATAGTTTATGTACAAAAACAATATAAAATAGAAAAATTATTCTCACAGACATGGAATTATAAAAACATTTATATCAGGCATAATAAAGAGCAATTATATCGAATAGTTCTAAAAAACTAAACATATTTAATGTTTCTAATTCATGCAAATATTAAAACACATAATGAAATATAAAATTCAGATAACATAAAATTCTTATGTAACAAAATATAATTACAAGAGAATATGACTATAACGAAAATATTATATAACAACAACAAACTGATAAAATAAAGAACCTAGAGTTGTGATTTGAAATACATCCAAACCAAGAACTAAAAACACGCAAATAGTCTCCCATGTTTTATTATTTTAATATGTGAACAAGGATCCAAATTCCCCCAAACTCAAATGATAAAAATGATAAAATCATTAAAAGTAGATAATGAAATAATAAAATAAAAAAGGATAAAGTAGAGGTATAATGAGATAAATCTGAAATTCCAATCCAATATGACGTCATTCATTGGTAATTCAAAATAATGTACAATAGTTTCTAAACTAATATGTGATCAATATTTTGTGTAACTAAAGGATATGCTCATTTTTTTAGTATACCATTTTATTTTAACCTTATAAAATCTAGTTAGAGAAATAAATTATTTTTTTTCTAAATTATTATACTACTTACTAGTATATCAAACTTTTTCATCATGTCAGTGATGCAGAAAAAAATTTATCTGATAACATCATTTTAATGTTTCAAAAATTACATTAACAGATAAAGGAAGGAATTATGGTCATGTTAGACATGTATTACATGGTTATGTGGGATTAATTTATTCTACTGAAGGTAAAAGTTAGAATTTTCATCATCCAAAATCTTACACTCTTTCTAGGTAAAAGAGATATCATATTCTAAACATCCTAAATGGTGTAATGGTTCTAGAGTGGTATTAATAATAAATCAATAATATTTACTTAATGACTAATATTAAGTTAACAATCATAAAAAAACATCATTTTTATTTTATAATGAATTATTTATTGATTGTATCTTTATGTTGAATTTTACCTAAAAATTTATGATAGGAATTAACCAAGATTTATTTATTTTTTAATGTTATATGAAAGAAATTTATTGACATAAAAATGATTCCAACTATGGAAAAGTAAATTACTTTAATATAATCTAAATTATCCAATTTCTTCCACTGTCATTCTCTGATATGAAGGTTTACGTGGTGTTTCACTTTATGGTACATTATAGATCGATGTACCTCATTAAAAGTTATATGAATATTTTAAAAAGGAATCTTAAAAATAAAAGTTGACCAGAAGGTCGTATTATAGAGAGATATATTATCAAGGATGTTGTTTAACTATTTATCTACTACATATCCGATATGGATGTCATTGGTCTCCCAAAATCATGTTATAGTGGTCACCATATGGGTGATCAAATTTATAGAAGTGGTTTTTTTCACAATAACAAATATAGTGTAGGAGAACACTAACATTTACATTTTTTATAATAGTTTAGAGATTTAACCATATTTTGAAACCCATAATGTAATTCATAATATTTTGAATCCATCAATAGATAAAATATTGATATCAAACCCACAAAATATATAGTTTATAGGATGCTTTCAAGTCCATATTTTTATATATTTATCAGCTACTCAGATTTCAATTTCAAAAAGACATTGATGGTTAGCTACGGGACCATGTGAACATGTATTATATTAAAATAGATATGATATTTATTTTTTTGTGTTATATATAATGGAATAGTTTGGATAAATCATGACAAAAAAATGTGGAGTTGCACTTGTATCAGAAGATATTCTTTTATATGGTACCTAGGATAGATATCATATTTACATGAATATTTCATAATTTGGAATCATCAAACAAATATGGGAGTTGAATTATACAATATTCTACGTTCTTATTTTTTGATGCAAATGGGTTGATAATAGGAGTGCAGTTCAAATTAATTAATTGAGATATCTGAAAGAGGATTTCGGTAATGAAGGGTAAAGGTAAAAAATGTTCATAATCACATTACAATCAGTATTGTAATTTTATTTCAAGGATCTTGTAAAAATAAATTGTTCAATTAATTCTCTATCAACTATAACTATTATTGGGTGAAAAACAGTCCATTGAGGATGGACCTTTTATTGGGACAACACAATAATTTAATAGTGGTCTAAATATATATGGCATCCTATATGTTATATGGGACCATAATTAATGGATTTTGATACAATATAAAGAGGTCAAATACCTTCCACTGTTGATGAACAAAAATTTTAATAATAAAATGAATTTCTTAATATATGTAATATGACCTCGATATATCATTTTTCAAAACTAAATTATTTATTATAAATTAAATTACCACATTATTCTATATATAATGACTTCTATATATGATTGTACTCCTAATCCTATGGAATAACAACTTTCTCCACATATTGAATCTTCCAATCATGAAGAATATCATATTGAAAATTTTGAAACAGAAGAAATGTTAGTTTGTGATAAACCTATGTCTGAAGAAAATTGGTGATTCTTATAATGAAAATTATAAAACAAATTACTCAAGTTAAGAGGAATGGAATAAAATTAATTGTTAGATAGAATTCACACAACCAATCAGCACTTGAATGCATATGCTAATTGATATAGATTCAAGGAGTAATGTTATGTTTGTGATGAGGACATTAATTTGGGAGTTGATTAGGAAAATATTATCATATAATTTCATTATTTTTATAAAAAATAATGCAATGAAACATTAATTCACACTTCATTATCCCTTGAAATGTGAATTTATTTTAGATTGATATAAAATGAAATTTCTATTAATGGTCACTGAAAATGATCATAGAGCCTTTCAGGGAATTATTAGAAAGAATATTCATAAGGATTCTAAAAGGAATTTAATTTCCTATATAAAAAATATATGAATGTATGAAAAAGAAAACAACATGGATTGTGTTTATTGTTCATCATGAGGATTCATCATTTCAAGTACATTTTAATTGGTAAAATTTTACATGTAATTATGTTTATGAATAACATTTATTAAGAATTATTATGTAATGAAACAACAACAATGTGATAAAAAAAATTCGTGTACATCAAAATCAACTCACACATAATATAAATCAAGGATATGTCACATTTAACATGAAAAATGGTAATTCATTTCAATATATAGATGAAATTTTATGTGATATGAAACAACATTATAATTGTTATCATTATATATATATATAGATTGATGAATCAAAATAAAAATATTATTCCAACCCATATTATTTTATATGGATGGAGGACCATGTTAACAAATATAGAAACTATTATAAGAAAATAATATAATAGTATAATAATAAAATTAATGACGATATAATAAATAAACCTAGTTTAAATAAATATTATATAACAATGTCTACTTATTTTCAGATGTTGTTTATCTGATTTAGACATACAAATCACTACCATTTGTACTATTTGAATGGCTGCTTTTAGTGGCCTTGAAGAAACAAGCACAATATGGTCTGGTTAAAGGTTTAGTATTTGGAGTAGATACTAATGTATATTTTGAGAAACCGATGAAATAAGGGGATTTAATATAAGAAAATAGGTGAATAATTGCATAGATAAATGATCAAAAATATGAATTCAATTGATAGTGTGAATTGTGATAAAATTTTATTATAAGGGATCAAGGAGAATAATAAAAAATCACCATCCACTACCTGAAAATATTATACCTCAGCTTTGAGGCAAACCATGTCCATGAATGGATATCCTTACTCAAAGTATTAAATTCTTTTATAAATAATTCTATGAAATTTTATTATATAGATATTGATATCATTATTATACAAAAATTATATATGTCTAATATGATTTTTTTATACCTATCAATACCCACCAATAACATTTTTTCAAGTGTTGTAATATACCATCTCAAATAGATATTCTACACAAAAAACATTGTCCAGAATGTCATGTGATATTAGGTTTTCACGTAACTCACTAGTTGATTATAGAACTAAATATTTCATTGGATTATAAGTATTTTCTAGTGATTGAAATTACTATTTTATCTTTTAATTAATAGTAACATAATCTTGTAAAAATGAATGATGACGTTGATGTATTTAAATTTGAAATATTTTTTCATGAAAACATATTAAAAATTAATGAAAATTTTCTAAACTGATGAATGTTATTACATATAGGAAAAAAGAATGAAGAAAGGCTATTTGAATCCAAAAATTCTAATGTATCATTCAACAAATAAAAAATTACTTATTATAGTTCCTTTATCATGCAAATTCAACAACTGTAATAACTAAAATTATAGGTTCTTATAGATAGTATGTTGAATGAATATAATATAACCACCATTGAATTTAGTGAATGAATATATGGATTCAAAATTCAAGATAATTTGATGATGTGTTTATAAATGAAATTGTACAGCATGAATATGTTGGAGAACCATGAAAACAAAATTATAGACTCATTAATCCTCAGATCCATTATATAAAAATAATCATTAGATGAATTTGAAATTTCCTCAATATTGTGGTGATTGCCCATGGAGATTGATAATAAGATTAAAGACGACATAATTTTCATAATACCAACAATTTAGGAGTAAAATTATAGAATATAATCATATTAAATATATTTTCATTTCATTTGTTACATATTAATTTTTTTATTTTAAGGAGAATCAGATATCAATTAAAATCAATATGGATCCTAAAACTATATATTTTTATTATTTAACTTATTGATATCCAACAAATCAACCACACATGATGTACTTTATCAATTTTTAATACTCTACATTAAAAATTTTATAAATAAAATTCAAATTAAATGTTTTATATTTTGTTTCATATAAAAATATTATGATAGGATTGTGCTTGAAAACATTAAAAATCATAGTATGAGGATAAACTATTATAACAACAAGAACATGGATTTCAAGAATGTATATGTATTTTTGAATATATAATATCATATCTTTATAAAAATATATATCAAAAAAATTATTTATTTTGATCATGATTCAGTATTTTCGAAAAAATTTATGATGAAGATTGAGGTTATGAAATTTATAAATTTGTGAAAAATATGAAATATTATTTATAAACTATCATCCCTATATAATTGGTTTTGATGATAATTAAAATTTCATTTATTATTTTTAAAAATATTTTTTTATTAAAATTTTTCTAGTAAAAATAAGATTCTCCTCATTTTATATATTTCAAATATTAGGAATATTTATTTAGATATCTAAGGTTTGAATACATATTCTTGATATGATTGTAGAAATCACGGTGAGGTGATTTCCTATCACATTTATAATTTTTTAAATTTCATATAGGGCATGATAAGTTGTTTTATCTAATTATTATTTAGAATTATGAATTATTTTTATTTTGGAAATATTGTTATGGATTCCGTATAGAGATTTGGGTCTTAATTAAAAATTATTAGGCCTATTATTAACTCAATTTCATCCATATATTTACTATATTACTTATTTGAGGATAAAATCCACTTCCATTTATAATCAAATATCATTTCTCTCACTAGAGATATTTGCGCATTATATGATTTTTTATGGATTGTGGTGAGTTAGATCATTCTCTTTTAAGTCCATGCACTTTAAAAAACATGTTTTTGATAAAAATATGTGTTTTACTAAGAAAAATCATTTATATTGCCTTCATACTTCATTAAAAGAATAAAAAAGTATTTTTCATATTTTTAGAAACCATCCAGACATAAATATGACACATGATGTGTCTGGTATGAATGAAAGTGTATTTTTTTATTAAAAAATAACATGTTTGTTCAATACATATTTCACATGAATAAAACTATTAAAAAACACTCAGATTGATTTTATAATTTAGGAGAGTTTTCCTTAAGACATTTTATACATGTAAAAAATTAACCACGCATCAATTTGACATATGGTATGCCCAGTATCACTCAAAGTGTGTGTTTTATGATTAAAAGTGGATTTTTTGTTCAAAACATGTTTCATTCAATGAAAATTGAGAAAACACACTTTGAATGTCTTGATATATTATGAAAATGATCCATATTTCATATTTTCTTTGTTTTAATTATTTTCTCGTCTATGTGACATGCAGTGTGACTGGTATGACTAAAAGTGCTTCTTTTTATTTAAAATTACCTTTATAGTTTAAAACATAGGCCACATACGCAAAAAAATAACACAAATTTGGATATTGTAGATACATTAGAAAAAAGATACATAAATAATTTTCAATTTATTTTAATCAACCGGCCATCAATCTGACAGATAATGTTTTTGGTATGACCCAAGATTCATTTTTCCGTTAAATGTGACATTTTAGATTAAAACATAAATCAGACACTAAAATAAATAATTCTTTTGAATTTTATTATTTATTAATTAAAATATACCAAAATATATTATTAATGTTTTGGAATCAGTCACATGTCAATTTGAAACATTGTATGACCAATATGAATGAAATTTTGTGATTTTTAAAATTAAAATTTTAGTTAAAAACATGAATCACAAACTCGAAACTGATAAAAAACTATTGATTTATGTTGATAAATTATAAAAATTATCTATAAAACATTTTTAGATTTATGAATCAACCACACATCAATACGACACTCGATTTTTCTGATATTGATCCAAGTGCATGTTTCCTGTTTAGAAGAAACATTTTAGTCCAAAACATGCATCACTCATTGAAAAACAATTAAATAAATTTTATTTTATTCCAACTTAATAAAAACCATCCTAATTTCATTTTTATATATAGGAATGAATTTCACATAAGACGACGCAAGGAGATTCTGATATGGCAGAAATTATGTTTTTTGATTAAAAATTTATATTTTATTTCAAAACATGCATCACATACTCAATGTTGACAAAATGAAATCATATTGTCGTTATTCATTTGGAAAACTATATATAAGTCATTTTTTATGTGTAGAAATTACCTCGTGTCAATATGACACATGTTTTCCACATTATATCTCAAAGTACATGTTTTCGTTTAAAAGTGACATTTTAGTTCAAACGTGTGGTGCTTACTAAAAATTGAGAAAAACAATTGGATTGTCCGAATACATTATTTAAATGATTCATAAGTAATTTTTTATGTATAATAATGATCCAAATTTCAATTTGGAACATGGTGTAGACACTATAACTAAAAGTATTTGTTTTTTTAAATTGTAATTTTAGTTTAAAACATACATCACATACTCAGAACTAATAATAAATTCTCATATTGTATTTATTTTTTGTAAAAAAATCCTTAATTCATTAGTGACATATAGGTATCAAACACACTTAAATATGACAAATGATGTGCTCTATATGACTCAAACTGTGTGTTTTCATTTTAGAGGTGAAATTTTAGTTTAATACATGTATCCTTCATTGAAAACATTGAAAGTAAAATCATCTTATCATGAAACATTAATAATATTATCCATTAGTTATTTTTGACATGTAGTAATCGACCAAATTTCAATCCAACAATGATGGGTCTGATATAAATGAAATTGAGAGTTTTTATTTTAACTATAAAGTTTATTCCAGAACATGCATCACATACTCAAAAATAATAAAGTGAATATTTATTTTCATTGTAATGTAGATAAATGATCCATTAATAATTTTTACATGGAGAAATAAACCGCACAAAAATCTAACATAGGGTGTTCCAAACATGTCTCAAAGTAAATATTTTCAGTTTAAAATAGGAATTATAGTTCAAAACATGCATCACTCTCCAAAAACTATGAAAAGTCATTAATATTTTTGTAATACATTAGTAAAATGGTCTATATGTAATCTATGATGTGTATAAATTATGCACACATTAATATGATACATTGTTTTTATGATATGATTGAAAGTGTGTTCTTTAATTTAAAATGTGCAGTTATTTCCAAAACACATGTCATATACTTGTAATAAAGGAGAAAATATTTTATTGATTTATAATTTTAATAAATTGATATATAATTAATTGGTCAGATTTCGGATTAAATCAAACATCAATCTAATACAAATCGTACCCATTATGACTCAGAGTACAGGTTTTAATATTTATAGTGAAATTTTGGTTTTAAAACATGCATCACTCACTAAAAACTGTGAAAATACACTTGGATTGTATTGATAAATTAATAAGAAGATTCATAAGTAATATTTGGCATGTATGAATCAACTTCACATCAATATGACACATAGACTTCCTGATATGACTTAATGTGTGTATTTTTATTTTTAAAAAGTCATTTATGTTTAAAAATGGAATCACTGACTAACAACTAAGAAAACACACACAGATTGCGTTGATAATGAATGAAAATAATAAATATGTAATTTTTGGAAAGTAGAATTTAAGCTCATATAAATCTAACACATAGTGTTCCCAGTATGACTCAATGTGCGTTCTTTCAGTTTAAAAGTGGAATTTTAGTTTCAAACATGCAGCACATACTACGAACATTGAAAATACACTTGTATTGTCTAAATAATTTCATAAAATGATACATAATTAATTTTTGATTAATAAGAATCAATCATAAATCATTCTGTCATATATTTTTCCAGTAATGACTAAAAGTGTATGTTATTATTTATGATCTAGATTTTAAATCAAAATAGACGTTGCATACTCAAAACTGAGAAAACATGCACAAATTGTCTTGATACTTTATAAAAATTGATCTTAGGTCAATTTTTTTGTTTATGATTGAAATACACACTAATACAATGTCTATTATGATTTATAGTCCATGTATTTAGTTAAAAAATTACATTTTAGTTCACAACCTATGCCACTCTATGAAAACTGAAAAAAATGAACTCATATTTTCTTGATAATTTGGAAAAATGAACCATAAGTAACTTTTGATGTGAGGGAATTAACTTGACATAAATTTGAATCATTTTTTCCCAGTATGACTGAATGTTTGAATTCTCTTTAAAATCAGCATTTTACTTCAAAATGGGCATCCCATACTCAAAACCAAATAAAAATCATGAAATATATTAATAATTTACGAAAATTATTTAATAATATTCTTGATTTATAAGAATCAATCACATGTTAATATGTAAAAATTTTGTAATTTCACATTACAAGTGAAATTTTTTAATGAATTATTTTATCATAATTATGTTTTAATTATTTATTTGCATCATTACAAACATAAGAACTATTATTTATTATAGGTGCACTAATTTTTTAACTTGGGTGGTATGTAAAAAAACTAGTTTCATGATTATGATATATTTAATGGGGTTTCCAAATATAGTTTGATACAGGGCCACTGATTTTCTGAATTTGTTGGAAAATATAATGATTGTAATAAATTGTACATACCAATGTAATGGTAATGTATTGAATTTTTGTAATGATAATTTAGATCATATTAAATAATGAAGTGTGCACTAAATGTCTTGAAAATTTCTATCCTTTTTTTATAATATTATTAAAATGTGTTGTATATGATACAATAAACTACTTCAATTTGTTATTTTTTTATTGCTAAATATAGCACATATGAAAATATCATTGATCAACACTACAAATAGAATCGATAAAATTAAAATTCAATAATAATAAACTGTGTCCTGATAAAGGACACCCTTTAGAAGCAATTTTTTTTACTGATGAAGAGATATTTTATACATAATTTTTTTAACAACAATAAATAGTACTTTTATTAGTTTTTTTTAATGTTGATAAATGTTATTGAATTTTAAGGTCCTAGGAAACATCAGTGCTTTATAAGAAGTGATAATTGTTGTATATAGAAATAATAAAATGGTAATCTATATAAGTTAATGCAGCCTGAGGAGATGAAGTTCATACAATATTGGGAGAATATGGTCCTGAAATAAGGGGGCTTCTGGTCTTGCATCTATAGAGTCTTCTACAGGTGCAGGCATGGAGTCCATAATCATTTCAAGGTTGGTGATATATATTAGTTTAAATTCTATTGCAGCTGGGGATTTGTAAATGAGATATACTCTGTAGACCCATAATAGGAGACGTTGGATTTTAGTGATAAATGATTTTGTTTGGGGAGCTAGTGTCATAGAGGATGTTTTGATGATAATGTAGTGTAAGGGGTTTCACAACTTGTATTAGGAGGGAGGGATTGCTTATATTTTACAAGAGAAAATGATTGTTATTTTTTAGGGTATCCAATGGTTTCTTCTAGTGGAATAAATTAGTTTGACAGTGACCTTGGGAAATATTGTTCAAATATTGTGGTTTAATATAGACACCTATCAAAACATTTGGTAAAGTTGAATTTTTTTGTTGCTACTGTGGATATGTTTTGTAATTTGTTTTGGGATGTGGGATGAGATTACTATGGAAATATGGTTTCCACTGTCCATAATAATTTTTTTGCATGTTGGGTTCCTCTTATAGTTGAAGTAGTGTAAACCTTTTAAGTATTATCATCCAATGAGGAATAAAGGAATTAGATTATTATAATTTAGTTAGACTATCTTTTTTTAGTTTGTGTGATTATATTTTATTCAAAATGATTCACATCATCATGACTCCTGTTATACAGGATTCAGTCACGTGTTCCATCATTTTAACAATGTTCATTCAATTTTATTAAAAGGGACAGTAATATTGGCATTCATTATATGGAAAAATTTATAGTTGAGGAGAGAGTCAAATTTTGGTTTTTTGGTTTATATTATTTATTAATTATATTTTATTCAGGGATTTTTAATTTTAATATATTAATTACATCTTTAAAAAAACAAGATTGAATAAAATCAATATTGTATTACAGAGATTCATGTTTATCTAAATGAATAAATAAATTTACCATTTTAAAATATGTATTTCATAAATCATGTCATTTATAAATAAATTATCTATAACATCAATCATGTATTTCTAAATTGTTAGTTTAAAAAATTGAAATCTCTATTGATATTTTGAGATAAAAACAACAACTAAATAATTATTTTATAATACCAAACAAATCAAACTGGAATTTAAATTTTAATATTTATTTATTTTAATGTTCATAAAAACAATTTAATCCTTTTATTAATCGAAGGTATATATTTTTGAATTTTAATATCATGTAGATTAGTTTTTGGGGGTTGTATTTGTGTCCTCAGTGAGATTAAGATCATGTTTCGAGTGAAACAAAATTCAACTTATTACGTGGAAAGGTGGTGGTCCTGATGATCCTGATAGGACCCATGTAGATGAATCAATTTTCAGTGATTTTTACCAAATTGGTCACCTTGGGATTGATATCAGAACTACCTAGTCAGAAGCAAACAGGAAGAGGGTTGAAATATGTCAATCCCCATAAAGTTGAAAATGAACCGTATTTATTTATGAATTAAAAATATTTCAATTTTGAAATCACATATATTATGTAATATTTATGTAAAATTAATTGAATTTAAAATAAAATTTATAATGTTGATATTTGATGAAAAAATTTTAATATTGACATTCAATTATCAGAACTCAAGTTATTTATTTTAATGGGATTCATTATATAAATTTATATGTAAAATAATTATAAATTAATTATCTGTTAACAATGGTTAGAAAAATATAATTTTCAACAAAGATCAATTTATATATATGATAAATACTAACCCAAAAATAATTTTAGAACTAATAATTGTTGGATGTTGATCATCATACTCTTATAGAAACTAATCACAAGGGAAGAGAGAATGGATAAAAGAGGCTCATGTCTTTAAAAAATAGCATGCGACTCAAGTGCGAGTCTACAAGAGATTCAGGGTCACAATCTCATATAACTAACACTTCCCTAGACCTTGTGTGTGTTTTAGGATCCTGATGGGTTTAATATTACCCTAGGTTAGGGGTCCTATCCAATGCATCCAACTCCTCTTTTGGACTGAAATACCCATATGGACGATTTTGATTATTTTAAGTCTTCAACTTGTTCTTTCTTATATGTATACATTTATATTTATATTAATTTTAATATAATTTATCACTGATAGTTATTATATATAATATTATATATAATTATTTATTATATTAAATTTATTAACAATTTACATATAATATATATATATAGAAATTTTTTAGTACATTATGTATTTTATTATAATGGAATCATTTAATATGTATTATTATTATGTATGGAAGATAATTATATACAATTATATTTTTTATTTACATATAATGATATTCAAATTTCTATATATTTTTAAAAGTGAAAATTTTTTCACTTTTATTAATTTCCAAGTAAGACCTCAAAAAGTTCAATATAAATTTTTAATATTAATTTAAATTTAAAAATGGAAATATATAATCAAAATTGTCATGAACCAAAACAACGGGGCTCGAGCTATGACTCCCCAACCCCGCATTCAATAGGCTAGGGGATGTCATCCAGCACCGAGTAGGCTATCACAAACATGGGAGGCATTATCCCAAGGTATCTATACACACGCTCCCACATAATACTCCATGAAACTATGTAGAGATACATAAAAACTGGAAAGAAAATGCATGCATACAACTATCCCAAACTAGAGTACAACAAAAGTAAAAAAGGGAAAAACAGGGACCACCAAAAGGAAACAATAAAAGTGTCAACCTGCTTAGAAGGAGGGAAACACTGCCAAAGCACATGTTGGTAAGCTCCTTAGCACAACTCCAATAAACTCCCCAGTCAAACCCAGTCACTATACTCCGCCTGCTTTGGGTCCTCCTAGGACTCCGTCGAAAGGATGATGGTTTGCACAAGACACAAACATGTGTGGAAAAATCCCGTGTAGGGGTGAGTATAAGAATACTCACTAAGCACCCCAAAAACCCAGAACAAAGAGATAAACTGAAAGGAAACAGCCCACTCATCCCAGCCAGAGGGAACCCAAATGAGAGAGAAACTCCATCTTGTGACCATCCTTGGATAAACACAACCAGTCAGCTCAGCTCATGTGTATTCCCATACATAAACTTTGAACAATCCAGATATACTCAGCACACGTACCAAGAAACATGAAGTACCAACCTCATCACCAATAACTGTTCAAAACTAAGAGAACACACACCTGGATCAATGTCACCCCAGATGACACTAATCTGAGAGATACTCCAACAGTTACCACACAAACATCTCAGATGCTCACTCGAGAGATCACGCTTGTTGGATACCATCACTGAGAAAACCTAACCGAAACAACATAAACACCAAAATCCTCAGATGGGGGATCACTCCTAGGGTCTGCTAGGGGATAACAGAACCCACACTGGTATATAAGGATCTCACTGATAAGGGATCAATCCCAGAGTCCACTTGGGGATACCACAACCTGATCTGGAATTCGTAAATCTCACAGATAAGGGATCACTCCCAGGATCCGCTGGGGGATACCACAACTTGATTTGGCGCCCGGATGAAATAAGTCACCCAGATAGAGGATCGTCGCACTCATAAAGGTGGTCACAACAATACCGAAACCCAGTCTGGTATAACGCATGATTTAGGGGGTCAAACCAACGATGCACCAACCCAAAAGAAACCCCGCATTGAGTAGGGGATCATATATCCAATGATTCTGCAACGCTACTATAATCTTCGTGATGAGTAGAGGATCGTATACCCGATGATGCCACAACCATACTGAGCACGGTCCACTATGTAGGGGATGATAATCCCAATGATTCCACAAATCCTATGCTGTTAACTAGCTAAATAGGGGATCTCCACCTATGGATAATCAGTCAAAGCGAAACTATGAACTTGATCTAGAGAAACAATGCTAGAGGATCCTACTCTGGTCCCACTGAAGGGATGCCGCAACACTAACAGATTGAACATCCAATCAAGAGGATCACAATCCAATACTGAAGTTGTGAAGTCGTGTGAAACCTCGTAGGAATGAACCAAGGGAGTACCCTCAACAACCGGTGGTTCAAACAATGCTAACCCAAGCGACCCGCCACAACGCAACCCTACGTATCTCCAAGGCCGATATCGAGGAAACCATCACGATTCATGCAGATAAACACACAGAATAAGCTGTTTACTTCCCCAAAATGGAAAACCGGTGTAAAATGCACTATTCACCCTAGCTAGACCGAGTGGGGCCCACACAATGATCCTGAAACTGAACAACCGGATCATACCACTGTGATCCCTCAGAAAAATGCATAGTATCCACTGCTCGATCGTCCCAAACAGTCAACCGGTGAAAAAGGTACTATTAACCAAAGCCAGCTCAGGTGGGGCCTATGCCTCAATCTCGAAACTCATTGAACGGATCGTACCATTGTGATCCTCTCAGAAAAACAGACAAGATTGACTATTCATCTGCCAAATCGGACTCCTAGTGAGAAAGTTGTGTTTCTCCATAAATGCCCAAACATGGCCTCAGGGGGGCCGCAACACAAAATCGTTGTCAACAGACAAAAACCTTCCAGAAAATTCCACCGTACCAACAGCGTCTCAATGCCACTGATGGCACGACAATCGGATGCTCCGCGTAGAAGATACCACGACCCGAAGTCGAATAAAAATAAAATATTATTATTTTATTTGACATTTCAAGCTCTCTGGACATGATCCCGAAACATAAAACATCATATCCCATGCCGAGTGGTTTTTCTCTTCACCATGGTCATGTCACCACAGACATCATGTGAAATGGACTCTTGGATTACATGAAATGGGGGCTTTAAAAACCCCTTGTAGAAAAAAGTGGTCGGACAGCCCGGAACCGGTCATTCTGGCCTGCCTAGGCCGACCCACGCTGGCCAGCCCGGCCGCCACCGCTGCACTACACCATGGACTGCCACATGGCGCCACTGGTCCACCAGCGCCGGCACTGTTTTGTCGGTGGACCTTCCACAGACCTCTAGGGGCACCCCGGTTGTCCGTTTTTCAATCCGAAGGTACCAACGCGACCCTCGGGATGCCGTCTTCCTAGATACGACAACAAAACGAATCAATTTGAAGAAAAAATGGGATCGGGGGATTAAAACTCAAACCTCCTACCTCTCAGGTGAAAATCCGATGTTCTAACTTAGATTTTCGCTCTAAATCTTTGGCGGCACGATCCTGGAGTGTCAGCCATCGATATCGAAGCTCGATGGCACATTGATCATGTGATTCGGTCTCCGATTCACCTTCGGAAGGGGCGGAGGAGGAGGAGGGATGGAGGAAGACCTTCTCTATGCACCGCACGTGCAAAGGGGGGCGGAGAAGGAAAAGATATTTTTTTAAAAAATAAACTCTCCCATCTCCACTCCCGACTCGCCTCCGCCCGACGACCGATGCTGACAAAGGTAAGGTCACCCTGAGGAAAAAAATGACGTTCTGAACGCAAGGACGGACTCAGAATTTAGATCTGAGACTCCATTGATAACTTATTCGATCCAACACTCGTAAATAATCGTTTCAATTTATTTATGAAAACTCCCCTAGTGGTGTTTCTCATAGCAGGCTTGTGCCCACAAAGATTAAACTCCGCCTAGAGAAAATTACACATTCCATATGCAAATGTGCCCTCGTATTCCCATTCCAAGCTATCATTTAGGAGATATCACACCCCCAACACGTGAATAGTATAAAAATACATTATATTTCTATAAAAATAATTATGGGAACACTGGGCCTCTGAATCGCATGCCCCCTTTGTGCCAAGCACTCGAATTAATCGTAGAAATATTACAAAATATGATAGGTACAAAACCCGAGTCGCTACATCCTACCCCCTCTAGAAATTTTCATCCACAAAAAGTCATAATTCCAAGGAAAACGACTGGGCTCTCATCTAGGTCTCCCACGTCAGCGAGTTTTCCAAAAAACACCCAGGCCGAACACATATGTCAGAGGGACTCATCCCCCACACCACAATACTATCCTCTTGGGGCGGCACTGACGCCCTCTAACGATTTTGATCACGTCACAAAAATGCGTCTCAGTGGGGGATGGATCCCTCTTCCATACACATTCAAAGAACACCAAACAAAACCCACATAGGGACTTACCAACACCCTGAAGAAAACTCGAGCATGCAACAGAAAGGAAGGGTACCACTAAACAGTGTCTATCAAACCACTACAGAAAGTAGATAGGACACAAGGCGCACCTCTTTCCACCCGTGGAACCTCTAGGTCAACAGCCTCCATGGCATGCAGCTGTCCTTGCCCTCACCCACCAGCTCCCTGAGCATGGAGTAGACCACCTAGGGGTGGGGGTTGTGGCAACTGATACAGCCTACCACCTCCTGCTGCTGAAGAAGATCCATCGTCACGTCCACCGACCTGCGGACCTCCTTGCTCGTGATGCTGCCTCTGCCAAGGCGGTCTATCAACTGGCTCCCTCTTAATAGTACGACGGGTGTAACAACCTCTTGCAAGATGTCCTCGACCATTGCAAGCGTAACACCACCTCTCCTGCAGCTGACCAAAACTGGCTTGCGAGCCCTCTGAGCCCTGATCTTCTGATCCTCCATCCTAGGGTCTCCTCCTGAAACATCGACCATGTATGGACCCCTGAGTCTATAGTCGGGTACCAGATGCCAATATGACTGAGGAAGTCTCAGTTATCAGGTGACCAACTCTAACAGGTGGGATCTACATGACCAGAAAGCTCTCCACCACTAGGGCTCACTCCAGCTCCACACCATAGGTGGGTAGACACAAAAAACCACACCTGACCAGACGTCCTTGCGTAGGCCCTGCTCAACGGTCCGAGCCTAAAAGAATGGGTCTCGATCCATATCTAGGGAGTAGTGTGAATGGTCTTTAATCCTCGCTCTATACACCGACACAGACGTTCCCTCATTCTGAAGCTACAGAAGCTCGTGAATCCGCACTGTTCTCATTGTCACCAGATAGAACTCTTCCCTGAAAAGCCTCTCAAACCCTTCCCACCTGAGAATCTCCTCATCATGAGACTACGTCACAATGCTCCACCATCGCCCAGTCGAACCATGAAGAAGGCTCGCTGATAGAACCTCCCTATGTTCTGGAGGTATCCTCACTAGGCGGAAAGCACAGGTGACTGCTTCAAGCCAGTTATCTGCTGCCTAAGGGTCTGGATCAACCCGGAACCTCAGAGGGAGCAGCCTCTAAAACTCATGCATCGCACTTAGCCTGTGTGCAACCTCATCCTAGACTGTTGGCACAACCATATTCACGACAGGTGGTGGCTCAACAGGGGGACCACACGGAGGTCCAGCCTTAGAACCTGATCCTTGCTCCACAACCTCTACACGGGGTGGATCGTCACTACAATCCTACTACAGAAACATCACTAGTTGTCATCATGGAGTTATCCTAAAATACATTCAAGACACATCACAGAAAAAGAGTATATCTGGTGATATGACTCACGAAGGATAAGGATAAACAGAAAACCCAGTCCTATTTGATGCATGTACCATTATGTATATGCGACCAGTGTACGAATGCCCTGAGTCGAAAGGCAGGTAATCAGAGTCCTGGTGTATGGATATGTCAGCCGCCGCACCAACACTGGAGTCCTTGGCCCGAAATCCGAACTCAATACACCCTAATACTACCTCTATGCAACCAAAACCGAACTCACAGCTAGACTAGCTACGGTCTGAGATCTAAAATGTGGAAAATCCTCTGATACCACTCTGTCACGACCTGACCCGACGGGGCTCGAGCTCAGACTCCCCAAGACCACCTTCAATTGGCCAGGGGTTGGTGTCTAGTGGTGAGTAGGCTGACACACACATCGGAGGCATTAGCCCAAGGTACCTGTACACACACACCCACACACACCTCCATGAAACAATGAAGGATATATAAAAACTAGAAAGAAAATCCATGCACAAAACTATCCAAAAACAGAGTACAGCAAAATTAAAAAAGGTAAAAACAGGGCCCGCTAAAAGGAAACTACAAAAGTGTCCAACCAGCTCATGAGGAAGGAGAACACTGCCAAAACACATACCTGAGGATCCTCATCACAGCTCGGGTAAACACCCTGATCAAACCCATTCAATAAGATCTGCTTGCTCCAGGTCCTCCTGGGACTCCGTCAAAAGGCCCATGGTGTGAAAAAGATACAAACATGTTTGGACAAAGCCCGTGCAGGGGTGAGTATAACAATACTCAGTAGGCACCCCAAAACCCCAAAACAAAAGAGAGAAACTGAAAGGCAACAGTCCGCTCATCCTTGCCATAGGGAACCCAGATGAGAGAGAAACTCCATCTCATGACCATCCTTAGCTATACAAAACTAGTCAACTCAGCTCAGGTGTATGCCCATACATACTCCTTGAACAATCCAGATATACTCATCTCACGCACCAAGCCACATGAGGTACTGACCTCACCACTAGTAACTTTTCACAACAAGGATAACACACTACATGATCAATGTAACCCCATATAACAGACGTTTGAGAGATACTCCAGCGGGTCCCACACAAACATCTCAGACGCTCACCCGGTAGATCGTTCTCGTCAGATACTGTCACTGTGAAAACCTCACTGAAACAACATAAACACCAATCTTTTCAGATAGGGGATCACTCCTAGGGTTCTCAAGGGGATACCAGAAACCACACCGATAGACGATAATCTCACAGATAGGGGATCACTTATGGGGTCGTTGGGGGATACCACAACCTAATCTGGAATTATTAAATCTCACAGACAGGGGATCACTCCCAAGATCCACTAGGGGATACGACAACCCGATCTGGAACACGGCAGAAACAAGTCACTCAGATAGAGGACCATTGCACGTGTAAAGGTGGTCATGATGATCCCAAAACCTTATCAGGTATAACTTGTGATGTAGGGGATCGAACCGACGATGCACCAACCCTACCGAAATCACACACTGAGTAGGGGATCATATATCCAACGATATCGCAACCCTACTATAATCTTAATGCTGAGTAGTGGATTGAATACCCGACGATGGCACAACTATACTGAGGACGGACCATTGTGTAGAGGATAATAATCCTGATGATTCCACAAACCCTACGGGGTTAACCACCTAGATAGGGGACCGCCTCCTGAAGATAAGCGGGCATAACGATATGAAGAAGCCCATCTAGGGAAACGATGGTAGAGGATCCCGCTCCGAGCCCACCGGCGGGATGCCAAATATCTAACCGATTAAATATCCCATCAAGAGGATCACAAATCTATAATGAGGTTGTGATGTCGTGAAATACCTCGTAGGAACGAACCAAGGGAGTACCCTCAACCACTATTGGTTCAAACGTCGCTAACTCAAGAGACCCGCCACAACGCAACCCTGTGCATCTCCAAGGCCGATATCGAGGCCACCATCACGATCCACGTGGATATACACACTGGATTTGCTCTTTACTCCCCCAAAACACACAACTGGTGAAAAATTCACTATTCACAATAGCTAGACCTTGTGGGGCTCACACAATGATACTGAAACTCAATAAGCAGATCATACCACTACGATCCCTCGAAAAATGCATGGGATCCACTACTCGATCATCCCAAAAGGTCACCATGTGAAAAATTCACTATTCACTAACGCCAACTTGGGTGGGGCCCAAGCCTCAATCACTAAACTCATCAAACAGATCACACCATTACGATCCTCCCGAAAGAACACGCAAGATTGACTATTTTTCCGCCAAAATCGAACTCCTGATGAGAAGGTTGTGTTTCTCCGTAAACGCCCAAACCCAGCCTCGTGGGGTCCGCAACCCAAACTCGGTCCCAACCCCCGAGAACAATCAAGAAAAGTCATCTATATCATCAGTGTGTGAAATCCACTGATGGAACGGCAATGGAATGCTCTAAGTAGAAGTTACCACTACCCAAAGTCGAATAATAATAAAATATTATTATTTTTATTCGTTGTTTCAAGCTCCTAGGCCATGATCCAGAAACTTAAATCTTCCAAAACCACACTGAGGGGTTCGCCTCGTTGTTATGGTCACATCGCCATAGATGAAATTTAAACGAACTCCTGGACTACAGGAAACGGGGGTTTTAAAACCCCCATGTAGTAAAAAGGGGCCGCCCCGGGCGGCCGACTGCCGCGGGTCTGCCGACACTACTGCTTTGGATCCATGACAGCGGACCATCCGCAGACCACAAGGGGCACACCGGTGGTCCATGTTTCAATACGAAGTTACCGGTGTAACCCTTAGGACGCGATCATCCCTATAACGACAACAAAATGAAGCAATTCACAGCAAAAACGGGATCAGGGGATTTAAACCCAAACAACCAACCTCGCGGGCGAATCATCGATGTTCTGACATAGATCCATGTTCCAACGCTTCTGCTGCATGATCCTAGAGCATCCGCCATCGAAATATGATATTGACGACACCTTGATCACGCGATTCGGTCACAGATTCACCGTCAGAAGGGGAGGAGGAGGAGGAGGGAAGGAGGAAGCCCTCCAATGCGCACCACATGTCCAAGGGGGGGAGAAAGAAACAGATCCTGACTCGCCTCCGCCTGACACCCGATGCAGACAAAGGTAAGGCCTCTCTTAGGGTAAACAAGACATTCTGAATGCAACAGAGTACTCAGAATTTTTATCTGAGACATCATTTAGATGTTATTCTAGTGGATGATAGTAAATAAACTTTTCTATTAATTTTTGAAACCTCCCTTGGTGGAGTTTCATACAACAGGCCCGCGCCCACAAAGTTTACACCCCACCATGGGTTAACGGCACGTTTCAGACACAACTGTACCCTCAAATTCTTGTTCTGAGCTACTTTTTTCCGGATATCACACCCCCTACATGTGCACAGTATAAAAATACTTATTATTTTTATAAAATTAATTCAGGGCACACCGGGCCTCAGAATCGCACACCGTCTTTGTGCCAGGCTCTGGATTTATTCGTAGAAATATTAAAAAGTATGACAGGGAAAAAAACCAAGTCACTAATAAAATATAATTTCTAATAGACTTTAAAATATTCCATCTATGTTTCACATTTTAATTTCAGTAAAAACATCTAGTTATTCGTGTAAATTTTTACCAAAAATTTAAATTCCAATGAAAACATACAAAATTCAATGTAAATTTCCAATAAATATTTTAAATGAATATTTTAAGTTATTAATTGAAATTTATATTACAAATTATATATAAGTATAAATCCACACCCACACATGATGGTATTAACCACTTTTTGAAATTAAAATCATTAATATGATTAATTCTTATCAGAATACAACCTATATTTTCACCAACATAATGAAAATACAACATATACATCAAATACCATTATTAAAATACCTCTTATTATCCTCCATTTGTTTTTCAATGAAAGCATATCAACCATGATTGAGTTTCATACAATTACTCTATGTTTGGTCGCATGGTCTTCATTTATCAACAATATTATCCAATCATATTCCCAAAACCATGAATTCTATAAAACCATAATATCTTTAAAGGTAGTTTTGTATGATCGTCGGGTTTTATAGCCTCTCTCATTGACATAAATTTCTATAACCCTAAAAAAAGTCATCATTTTTATTGAAATATTCATGGAGTTTGTGACATATAATTCCTCTACATTCAATGTATATAAATTCCATCTATACATTTTATGATTGTGCGGTATCTACATTGTTAATATTTTTATTTATTCTTCAGTATTTTCTTATCCCATAAAATAACATCTATATGTAAATTTTGCCAAAATATTACCTAATATTGTAATATTTTACATTTTTTATTTTCTTTTAAAACACCATATATTATGGTGTCTATCACAGTTAGCCACAAAAAAAAATTTATTCCCAAATATTCAATAATTTCATGATGAAGTACATCAAATAGGAGATTATTTTTTCTCACACCATTTACTTTTTCAATTGTTTCAAAGCATAGATTTTGGTATATAATATTCTTATATGATTTACATAAACCATAACTGACCATAATTTCTCGTATTGATTTTTATATTCTATTTTAAATAAATAAATTATTTTCTTCCTCAATTACTCTGTCCGAAATGGGTCACCTATAAAAAAATTTATTTTAAAATAGTTTTTTAAAAATAACTCAACAATCATGAAGTTTTCATTTTACCATAGAATACATTTTTTTGAACATTAGTATTACACCTGATTTATTAATATGATCTAAATTCATTAGAAATAAAAAATAATCTAAATATAAATTATAAATTTACTTTTTCAATGAATTCATATTATTCTTATTACTCAATTAGACCAATAATTTTTATAACATTAATTACCTAGCACCAGTAATTATATATTAGTTAGGATTAAATTCCTATTAGAATTTTTACTCTTTTAATCAAACATATATGCACTTGTTTTTTGTGGTCTAACATTACCTTGACTTCTATTGTTGATATGTTTGTGAAAAAGCATGAAATAACATGACAACGATGTCACAAATGATTGAAAATAAAAATTACATGTTCGATGAATCTAGGAATAAATGAATTTTAAATATGAAAAATAAATACAAAAATGTATCGGGTTTCACATTATGTCAGTTCTATATTCAATTAAATGATATTAAATAACTATATGATGTAAAATATTTTATATTTTCAAAAATAATATTATTGGTTTAGATCTTTATATTAGGTTCCGATATTCACTATAGTCTGAAAAATGTGGTAATCCAAATAGAAAATACTCTATACATAAACCAAAATATTATTATTGACACTGAAATGTGTACTAAATCATTTATTTCATGGTAAGAAGTTTTGATAAATAATCGTCTTCCATATTAATGCTTACTAGAATAAATTTTCAACTTCATATCAATTGACTTGAACAAATGTAGATATTATTTTTAAACACTAAAAATTGAAAAGCTGAAGTATTTCATAATCAATCAGCTTATGAAAATTAGAAAATAATAAAAAATAGTATTAATAATATGATTCCACTAACAACATCTAATATAAATCAAACCATACCATAAAATGTGTGTAGTCTATAATGGACGATGTGTGTGTAATGGTGGAATGAAATAGTACCTCACATATTTTTACATAGAAAATGTTATACTCCATTTTACTATTATTGTTATGAATTAATAAATTACATTACCCACAATATAGGTTGATGTACACCATTTAGATTATTATATAATATCCAATTATTCAGATTTACTATCACAAACCTTATGTCCATCAATATGAGTATTTCACCTAGTGAATGAAAAATGCATCTAAAAAATTGATAGATAATGGTAAAATTAATTTTTTCTAAATGTACTAATCAATGCGTGTGCAATAATTTATTGTAAAAATGGTCATAATTAATCCAACTTACTCATATATAGGGTCTTTATTGATTTATGATCTTCTTCAATCTATTTCATTATTACGTCAACAACGGTTTTTATATCCTCCTTTAATTTTCTTAACAAAAACAATATATTATCATTTTAAAAAATATCATTTGAATATTAATGAATAATATATTCCTTTATAGAATACATTACTATGAAATTTAAACAATTGAATCAACAATGATTGTGAAGATGGTATACATTTATTTAAGTGTTATTTATTGAAATGTTGATATATATTTCTATAATTTTTCTTGAAATAATTAATACATTAAAATATTTAGATTATAAATAATCAATATATAATAATTATGAAACAAACCATTTTTTAAATGAATTTAAATTAAAATAATGAAAATTTTGAGTATATCAATTGATCAGATTGTTATTTTCTAACCGACTATATATTTTCAATCTATGATTTTTAGTTTTGTTATTATGTTACCTTATTAAAAAATATATATTTATTATAAATATATTACATGGTTATTGGTGTCCCTCACCACAATTTCATGTACATATTCACTATGTTGTTGGCTAAAAAAAATTAAATGAAAAAATGCCCAAAATTATCCTATGTTTTCATTGTGCATTTCTACTGGTAAAATTTAACTAAATAAATTAGATACAATAACTGAATACCTAAAATTAGTTATTTATTTTGAAAAAATTAAGGACGAATTATTTTTGGATCTTATTTAAATTTTCAATAAAATTTTCCCTTTCCCATAAATGGTTAGAAGAATTAGCAATTCAATGAATAAAGGAAGTGGTCCTCATATTTACAGGCTCAATGGAAAAAACTGTCACTATATTTGATGCTTATGTTCCCCCAAATTTATAGCCAAAAATTTACCCAACAAAATGTTTTTGATATTTCAAATGAGGTACTAATTATAATAAAATCTGGTAGATATTTTAAATATATTTCTCCTCAGCGTTATAGATTTATTTGTGTTTTTTTCAATTTGCACTTTTTTTCCAAATTCGAACAAAAATGTGATGGATTACCCTAATAATCCTATCCTTTTGGAAAATCTAAAATCAATGTTTAATGAATGAGATAACATTATTAACCATTTAATAAATATTTTAGATTTATTTAATATAAATTCGGGCCAAGATGTGATCCTATGGATAAAATGATGAAGCGATTGGATTCAAATACATGCCAATTTCTAATAGCATTGGATATTTTTTTGATAGTAGTTAGTGATATTAAATATCTAGTTAAGGACATGTCTAACAATATATGACCATGATCATGTGACTATCAATATAAATATGAACTGATTCCTCAAATAATTTCATTGAAATACTTTATAATTTATTCCGTAGATAAATATGGGTATTATAATGTAATGTCCCAGTTCCAGGTGCTTCCATAAGGTGCCCCATACCTGGCAGATCACAAGCCCTCAAGGTAATTTACCCGAACTACAGAATCTATAGATTAGTAGTGAGGGCCTTGGGGGAAATAGTGGAAAAACTATTCCCTCATTGTCAGAGTAACACATCGGAAATGAATAGATAATATTAACAAAATCAATATTTATAATAACATGCAATAGTAAACAGCAGAAGATAACAAGTTATATAATCAACTGGAGAACATATATAAATGTTGAATTTTAGAAATGTCTTGAAAAGCAGCCAGACAATTCACAATGTAAGAATATAGTACTGAACAAATGTACATATGAAAACATGTAAATAACTCTAGAAATATCGCAAGGCTCTGATTGGTCCCCTGCTCTCCTGATCCGCAACAATCTGGTTCGTGAATTAGAAGGGTTCTTCCCCATGTCTATACCTTCAACAATATAATATTCGTGGCCCAAATCATGGTCCAAAATATGTGTGAGATGAGTCCTAGTAGACAACCACAGAAGTATATGTTACTAACTGTCTGTGAATATGGAATACATTAAATAAAAAAGAACAAATAAAAATTTAAGTACTAAAAATTCAACAAACATACAGTTTCCACTACATTCATTTAAATTTATTAAATAAAATACAAAAAATATCTTGCAACCTACTTTAATGATCTCACAATGTAAGCCCTCTTGTTCATCTTAACAAACACTCTTTGAGAAAGCACTCAAAATCAATTCCTCTTATGGTCTTGTAACGGTAAAATACAGACACTCTGAGAAAGCACGCAACGTCTAATTCCCCATGTGGTCTCACAACGTGGAACTATAGACACTCTGAGGGAGAACTCATTTACATCTCCCATATGGCCTCATAACGTGAATGTATAACAAAACCTACGGTAAAGCCCTCATCTTGCATTTCCTATATGGTATAACTACACCAGGTTCCCATATCTCTATGTAAGTCAATCATGCACAAACGATATCCAATAGCCAATATAAATCCCAATATACTACATGGCTAAATAGCTACAAATCATGGCACAAAAGAGTTAGATAATATCACTCCATCCTAAAAGCACTAGGCATGAAAAACATAGTAGTATAATAGGAAAAACTAGACCCAACAAGTAATATTTGTTCAAACATGGGAAAAACATCCATAGTAAGGTAAATAAACTATATTCTTAAATAAGAAACCTAACTCAAGAAATCAAGGCCTAACAAACATTAAAGTATTAAATTCCCTAAACATGCAATAACCTAAACTACGGTATTGACCAATTTTTCGCATATAATTAATAGACGGTATACATAAATGTACAAACCACCTACATCGACATTGAACGATCAATATAGTTGAACCTCAGCCTTTGAATCGACATAGAACACCATAGATCTATAAAAACGTCAAAAAAATTCTCAAAAATGGATATCTCATGAAAAAGGAGAAATCAATAAAATAGGTTATAGAAGAAGGAATAACTCACTTATTTAATCCCAACACCATCGCCAGAGTTTGATTCGGAGCATGGATAGTCGATCAGTGGCTAGGAGATGAATTTTCACTCTCAGTTTCTCTTAGATGCGACAAGGATTGAAGCAGACAATTATGGGAATGAGTTGCTACCCCGATTCTTTTATGGAAATAAAATAAAATGTACAATGTGTGTGCTATTACTAAACATGCCATGTATTCTCCTCAACTAACCCATGACATTAGAGGTATGCCACGTCACCACACGCAACCATGTATCATCTGTTTCACGCCCAAGATACGGTGGTACACGGTGATAATGTACATGGTGTGCAAATCTATGTACCAGCATGTACAGTTAAAATTTATAAAAACTCTAATTTTACTCAAAAACACCTAAAAAATGATCCATACCTAAAAATATGATCCAAGTTCTTACAAACTTCCCACTTTAATGAAATTCATCCCCTAAATTCCCTAACAAATTGGCGACGAAGAAAAATTATCAAATAGCTTTGACCACTACAACTACACATTAGCCTCCATCTCCCACGTCTCATCCTATATCTGCCCATGATGCCATAACACCCCTACTAGAGGAGCATCCCAACCATAGAGAACCTCCACTCTACGATCAATGAGCTGAATATGATCCTCTTTGAATGAGCCATCCACCTCTAACTCGGCCTCCTTGGGTTGAAAAACTTGAGATGGCTCTAATAAATAATTTCATTGCTGAAAGAAATATAAGAAACTGTTCATAGTCCAGTACCTCTAAGGAAACTGAAACTGATAGGCAACTGGTCCGAATCTCTCCAAATCCTCTAATGGCCCGATGTATCTCAGTGAATTCTTTCCCTGCCTCCTAATCCACATGTGTCCCAAACTTGGTTTGACAGGGAGGAAAACCTGATATCTGACCCCAAAAATATAGAGGTCATATGTTTCAATCATCATAATATTATTCTATCACTGTGCAGTAGACATCATATTGAAAAATCAATTACACATACTACATGGTCTCCTAAAAAAAGTTGAGATCCCAACCTAGCTGACGCTTCTGCCTCCAGCCAAAACATAGGTGATCGACCTGGGATACCATACAAAGCCTCATAAGGTTCCATATGAATAGTTTCTTGAAAACTATTATTGTTGGAAAACATCACCATGGTTATGTTCTTCTCTCGAGAACCTATAAAATCTAGCACACATGTTCGAAGCATGTCCTCCATCACCTAAATAGTATGCTCGAACTGGCCATCTGTCTACGGGTGGCAAGCAATATTCGGAAATACATGTGTACCCAAAGCCCAATGTAGTCCTTTACATACTTGAGAAGTAAAACAAGAATCCATGTTCGAAACGATGGAGTGTGGAACCCCATGTAAACTTATAATCTCACGAATGTACATCCTTCCCTTCTCATCAACACTCGAGGTATCCTTTATCGACAATAAGTTGGAATCCTTCGTGAGTCTGTCAATGATAACCCAAAATGCATCCTTTTCTCAAGGTGATCCTAGTATGCCTATCACAAAGTCCATCACAGAATCATTCCACTTCCAATCGGGAGTGGGTAACTACTGCAAAAGCCTTGCTGGTCACTGTTTCTCTGCCTTCACCTAATGACAGGCGAAACACCTCATCACAAAACCATGAAAAACTCTCTTCATTCCTATCCACCAATACTGATGGTGTATACCTCAATACATATTGGTGACACCAAGAAGCACAACTCAACTGAATAATGAAAATCACACATCACCTCCTCGCATATGTCTTCTGACACCCATACATGTCCATATAAGCAGAAGATATCATCATCGCCCACGGTACAACTACAAATAGGGTCATCTCCTAACACACTATCCAACATGAATATGCCTTCAATATCAGATAGCTACCTCATTCGCATTCTCTTAAACAATGTAGATGTTACAGCTACATAAGAATGATACGTTTGACCCTGTTTTTCGACTACCTTCGAATGCATCTCAAAGAACAAAGACAAAATAATCCACTCACTAGTGGCATCTGGAACCACTTGTATCTGATTCCTCCTTATCAATGCATCAACCACTACATTTCATTTCCCAAGCATGTAGAAAAGATCATAAATAAAGGACAAATGGTACTCATTACCCAATTTCTATCCCTGATTGAGATCACGTAGAGTAAAGATGTAAATGATACTTTTTTCAATGGTGAAAACCAAAAAATTACCTCCTAGAAGATAATGTCTTCAACAGCTTCATGCAAGAAAAACTGTAGCCAACATTAGATCATACGTCGGGTAATTTCTCTAATGTGGCCTCAACTTCCAAGACCTATTCGTTATGAATCCTTCCCCTGACATAAGCACTGCTCCCATCCGGATATGTGATTCATCATAGTAAATAGTATAGCTCTTTCCTGCATCTGGAAAAACAAGTATTAGTGTTGTAGTAATAATTTCTTTCATCTTCTTAAAGGCTAAACCACATGAATATAACCACAGGTACTTCTCATCCTTCATATTCAGGCCCGTTTGTGGGGTTACTATGTTTGAAAAGTCTTGTATGTAATGTATGTATTATCGAGCCAACCCTAGAAAACATTTGTACCTCAACAACATTCTTTGGATCCTCCCAGGATTCTACTGCTCTCTGTAACAGCCCGAGATTTTATGAAAACTATTCTTTTTTAATTTTATTAATGTCTTCTGTTGTACGCTACACCTAAAGGAGCTTGCACAACACACATCCTTGACTTGCCTTGCATTACACGCAATCGCGACCTTCCTCGATAGCGTGTGTAGTACGCAATACCGAGTTTCACTAAACAACGATATGCTATTATAATATTATTATAACTAACCGTTATAAATAGTAATAACCACCTTTTAAAATTTTAGAAATTTTAGCTCTCAAAATGGACTTCATTTTTGGATTCGGAGTATCGAATTTAGCCTAAAGTGAAATTTTGGTACTTTTTGGATAACTTTCATATTCTGATGAATAGTGAAAATTACTAAATTATAATTAAAAAACGACTATTTTAATCAAAATAATTAATAGTGATAAATTATTAATTTGAGTAGTTTTAAAGTATATTTAGAATATATTTTTACAATTTAATACAATGTTGGTCATTGGTTGTAATTTCACATTTAAACCAGACATAATCAAGTGTCAATCTTTTGATAGATATTGTTTCTTAAAAACACGCTATTTTTTTTAACAGCGGGATTTAATTATAAAAATAATTAATGAAACTTCTAGGTTATGAATTTGGTAAAATAGACTTTATTTTTGAATTCGGAATATGAAATATAGCTTAGGATGAAATTTTGGCATTGTTCTGAAAAACATCCATTTTTGATGAATAGTGAATCTACTAAGTGGTAGTTAAAAAACTGAATTTTTTAATAAAACTTAATTTTACCGCTTCTGTGAATGGAATTTCAAAAATCCGAGAGACATGGTTGATGTCAGTAAGTAAAATGTGGTTCAATGAGATGAAAATAATTTTTGGTGAATAGTATCTTTTTACTTTTATTTACCATGGTTAAAAGTAAATAGGGTAATTAAGGGTAAAAATGATATTAATATTACCCTAACACATGTCCTAATCCTATTGGACAAGTTTATCTCGACCTAAAACAACCTTAAGTGTAAAATATTATCATTTAGGCCCACTTGGATTAGATTAGGACATTTATTATTATTTAATTCAAAGAAGAGTTAAAAGAGTTAAAATCAAAGTTTATTTACTAAAACATTTTTAATATAGGGTTATACATAAGATAAATTCTATTATAAATATTCATTAGAAATATAAAAAGTTTTCCTACATAATGGTATTTTATTTGTAATTTTTATACATCATATAATTTAATTTATTTATGACACAAAGATGATGCAGTAATTATATTATTTATGAAATATTGACATAATTGATGTTCTAAACACCAACATAAATGTCATTTCAGACTTTTTATGAATTCCACTAATTTTCTAGGTTACTATGATATATTAGGGTTGATGTAATCAACTTGGTTCGAACATATAATTCTGTTATGACTTTCACAAAAATCATATATCAAATAGTGTCAAAATTGACACAAAATAGTTTTTAAATCAAATATTATATTATTAATTGTTATTTTATTCCTAAAAATCTAAGGTTCGGCCAAATTACTTAGATAAGGATCTATATATTAATAATAAACAATTTGGGGTTCGTTTGGCATGTTATAGTAAGTGTATTAACCATATAGTGAAAGAAAACAAAAAGACATGGTAAAAGTTAAATTATTTAACTTAGAGTTAAATCTAATTGATAAGGTTAAAATAATACACTAAACTTGTCTAAATCCTATTGGATGATAGGATTTAGACCCATCCCCACTTTATCATCGAAATAAAACCCTTTTGAACCATTATAAACCGATTTTTACTTTAATATAAAATAATATTTTGAGATATTCCTAAGGTGCCCCTCTCCTCCCTTATAAAAGGGTACCTCCTCCCCCTCCTCCTCACACCAATTTGAGCCCTCAGGCTCAGCCGAACCCTGCCAAAATCCCTTCTCCACTTCACTAGAATAATTCTAGAGGTCCTGGTCTTCTTCAAAGACCAATCATAGTTCCCTAAGTGGAGGATTCAAAGAGGCGTTCCCAAGAAGAGGTAATATCCATTAACGATCTTTTCAATTTCATTCATCTTCAACTTCTTCTTCTTTAGTTGTTTAATTATAAAGTAATAACATAAATATTACTTACATACTTATATGTTATTATAAATATGAAACAACTCTAATTAACCTTCTATCCATCCTACGGAGAAAGGAAATCACCGCGCGTGCGTACGTACGGAATACCGTCTCCACGTCGTGGTGCAATCTATTTTCCGTCACCACCTTAATTGGATGGGTATAATGATGTAATGAGTAACTATACATGATTATTATAATGTTATATTGATACTTAAATAGTATAAATACACTTCAACACAATTCCATGACCATGGGAACGATATCATCGCTCGTGCGTACGTACGAACTACCGTCTCCACGACGCGATGAGATTCATTATCCATGTAAACCATTTAAGAATGATTACAAAGTATATATAAGAAATAATAATGAAATATATGACATTATAAAGCTACTGGATTTATGTATATATGTATATGTATGTCATCTACTTACTTCCATTCAAGACAATAAGGAAAGGAAAACAGCGTTCATGCGTACGTACGGACTACCGTCTCAATGAACGGTGTTTTTCATTTCATTTATCTATCTATTATATATATATATATATATACTGAATATATATGATATATAAATCACATTTTATATTCTGGAAGTATGTAAATCATGATATAAGTAATAATAATGTCAAGAACTACAAGTCAAAACACCTACGATAAATGAAACGATTTTATCCAAAACGCTTCTTTAACATTGAATTTACAAAAGAACGGGTAATATAAAGTCATAAGTGAAACATATATGATATCATAACAATGAATATGATTTTTTAATAAGTCAATGACATTATTTAAATCATTATACAGGAGGTTCGGACACATACGAAGAAAATCGGACCTAACGTAAGGGAAATATCACAATCTCATTTTTATCCGAGATTGTTTATTCGTAAGTATTTACTGGGGTGTATTTTATCATCCACACCCATGTTTCATCAATATGTAATATTATTTCCATACACCTACAATTGTTTAAATCCATTTTTACCCTTCGGTGAGTTTTTAGTAATATCTATGAAAGGAATCTTTTGTCGTACGAGGTACTTTTTGACTTTTTCGACAAAGGTACGAAGAATGTTTTTTTTTACTTATACGGCATGAATGGACTTTTAAAACAAAATTTCCAAGAATCTTCCTTTACAAGTTTTCAAGTTTATTTTTAATCAACTTCTTTTATTTTAAATTTGTATGACATGTTATGAAAATGTTTTTGAAGTAGAAAGGATATTTTTCTCAAGAATGAAGTTCAAGTATTTTATCAAAATTATTTTCCATCTAAGATAATAAAAGGGTTCTGTTTTTATCCCTATTATTACATGGATTTGATTATGTTGTGATGGAAAAATTTTTATGAATTCCTTTATCTTATATGAATTGTTTTATGATGTCATGTTGTTTAAGAATCCCATTTTTATTACATGGGTTATGCGATGATGTATGATTTATGATTATGTGGCACACATAAGAAAGGATTCATTATAAGATGGGTGGGACCTATATCTCCCTCTAATGAATTGGGTAAAGATTTTATATCTCATGAGATAGACAGGGCTGGAATGGTAGGTTATACCGGTTCAGTGAAACAGGACTGAAACGAGGGTTACTCGATTCAGAAAGGGACTTTGTCCACTAAGATAGTCTTGGCAATGTGTCTTGACTAACAAGAAATGATTCTCTATGATTATGTGAGTATGCCACAAAGTTTCATGTTTTATGTTATGCTTATTGGGATTTCATTTCACTACTATGATTTATCTCATGTTATGAAATTATGCTCTCTTTTGCAGGTTAAGATTTCCAAAAGATATGTTCTTTTGAATATGATGTGATTGATTTTTCATTGTTTACCCTTACTGAGAATTTGAGCTCACCCTTTTATGTTTTCTTTTCCCCAGGATATAAAGAAAGGTTTTAGGTTAAAAAAAGGGAAGATCTTTATGGGAGATATTGAAGATCTTTCACCACGATTAGAAGATTACGTTCTGAGTTTCCAAAGACACTAAACTATTACGATCCTTGTGTGTGTGTTTTTGTTATGTACTAAGTATTCCACAAATGTAATGTAAAGTCAATGTACGTCAAGATACGGGTCTCTACAGTTGGTATCAGAGGAAAGGATTAGTCAACATTTGGAAACTAGGATGTGAAAACGTTAGTGAGATCCCTAGAGATATTTCTAAGGTATGTCTAGGGATGTCCCTAAGGATAAGTATACGTATAGGATATAATCCTAGAACTACGATAACGATCTTATAATTTAACATAAGATGTTAGATATTAAGGGTACTCCCCCATTACTATGTTGTTTTCCCTATCATTATTTTGCCTCTCACACTATTTTGTTTGGGTTTTAGAAAATGGCTGGAAACAAGATGATTCACAATAATGGAGGATATGATGGACAATGGAATGATATTCTTCATGAGCAACCAAATGAAATGGGATTTGGATGTCCAAACATCATTATTATGCCGAATCAGCAATCTCATAATATGATCAATAAAGTAAAATTTGGTAAGTTTCCTGACTCGAATAATAAGAGAAAGATGGAGTTCCATGATGATCATAGAGGAAAGAAAGTTCAATTTCCCCTATGTAAATCATGTGGGAAGAGGCATCAAGGATAATGTTTCAAGGGAACTGGAAGATGCTTTGGGTGTGGAAAATAAGGACACAAAGATAGTAAGTGAAAAGGAAAAGGGTCGGTTAACACCATGGATGAGGATAATGGTATTGCTACGACATCAAAAATGGTTATGTGTTTTAAATGTGGAATATACGGGCATTATGCAAACCAATGCCCTAAGGGAAAGTCTCATGAAGAGAATCAGTATGGTCGTATGGGAATTATTTATGTTGATGATGATGAAGAGACTACAAATGATATGTGAGATGAAAGAATTGGTGAAGCTCGGTCAATGGTTTAAGAATGTAGAGGAATGATTACATGTTTATCATGTGTAATGTTGTATAAGAAATCTCATGGTACTATGGAATAAAGAGTCATCTAAGGATTGTTACACTGTTGTCATTCCTTGAGTTATGAAAGTGTATGATTAATGGTACCACTATCCATGAAATGTTATTCAGATATTTTTAGAATTTAGATGATATGCGCATAATGAAGGAATAATAAGATAATGAGGTGTTTGATTGTATTCATGAGCTCATGACTGATATAAGGAGAAGGTTATATCATGGTTTGAGTATAGAGAATTTTTGGATTTTGGTATGTGGAAAGAGTTAACTTTTAACTGCAATCATGTTTTCACTAAGGTTCAATGGGTATTCAAGAGAATACATGATTAAGGCCTTTAAATGTTTGGAATGTGACCAATAAAACATATCTTATGATATATGGGGATCGACGATGGTGTTAAATCTCTGGTAATCGCTTTCACTATGTTATGAGAGTGGACTGCAGTATTATGGATAAGCCTAAAGATTGAAATGGATTATGTTGGACATAAGTTAGTATTGTTTAAGGATCGAAGTTTTCTCGATATTATTGATGGGATGTTATAGTAATATAGTTTTAGAAAAAGGACAACCTGCAGGACGGGCGACAGCCCATCGCTTCGGACAAGGCTGTTGAAATCGAACCCACAACCGAAGTGCGACTGGCCTTTATCGCCTACCACTGGCCTACAGGAAGTCCCTGTTTAGTAGAAACTAGTTTTATTATATTAAGCAGTATGATATATGAAGTATAAGTCCATTTTAGGAACCATATGTGATTAATCTCACTATAGATCGACTTATGTATATAATTTTTGCTAACCTTTTGTTTGAGACAGATGGAATGACCCGTCATTCTATCATATGATCAGCTAACACTTAACGAATAACCAATTCAACTTCATTTATTTAAGAGATGAAGTGGAAATTGTTCAAGGCATGAACAACAGTGAGATTGTACCAAAATAAAGAAAGTATTTATTCTAATTCAAATTTTCAACTTTAGGGAAATGATCTTGAAAACCAAAAATGTTGTCCTAGTGATCTTATACCTGATGAATCGGATGGTACCTTAGATCGTCACAAATTTATGGATTTGTTATTGTTGGATTTTCCATAGCCATGTTCTCTACCACTCTCCATCAGAACATGATGGTTAGATTTTTCTTCCATATCCATATTTTCACCTATGTGGAAACCCAGTGATTAGTTTATTTGGGTAACCGTTAAGTTTCATACTTTTGTTTTAAAATATTGGTTTTGGTATTCCTTTTTACGATGAGGGTTTCTATTAAAGAAACGTTTGAATAGTAAACTATTTATAACCCCGACGAATTTTGAGGGAGAAATTCATTTTAAGGGGGGTAGAATGTAACAGCCCGAGATTTTATGAAAACTATTCTTTTTTAATTTTATTAATGTCTTGTGTTGTACGCTACACCAAAAGGAGCTTGCACAACACACATCCTTGACTTGCCTTACATTACATGCAATCACGACCTTTCTCGATAGTGTGTGTAGTACGCAATACCGAGTTTCACTAAACAACGATATGCTATTATAATATTATTATAACTAACCGTTATAAATAGTAATAACCACCTTTTAAAATTTTAGAAATTTTAGCTCTCAAAATGGACTTTATTTTTGGATTCGGAGTATCGAATTTAGCCTAAAGTGAAATTTTGGTACTTTTCGGATAACTTTCATATTCTGATGAATAGTGAAAATTACTAAATTATAATTAAAAAACAACTTTTTTAATCGAAATAATTAATAGTGATAAATTATGAATTTGAGTAGTTTTAAAGTATATTTAGAATATATTTTTACAATTTAATACAATGTTGGTCATTGGTTGTAATTTCACATTTAAACCAGACATAATCAAGTGTCAATCTTTTGATAGATATTGTTTCTTAAAAACACGCTATTTGTTTTAACAGCGGGATTTAATTATAAAAATAATTAATGCAACTTATATGTTATGAATTTGTTAAAATAGACTTTATTTTTGAATTCGGAATATGAAATATATCTTAGGATGAAATTTTGGCATTGTTCTGAAAAACATCAATTTTTGATGAATAGTGAAAATACTAAGTGGTAGTTAAAAAACTGAATTTTTTCGTAAAACATAATTTTACCGCTTCTGTGAATGGAATTTTAAAAATCCGAGAGACACGGTTGATGTCAGTAAGTAAAATTTGGTTCAATGAGATGAAAATAATTTTTGGTGAATAGTAACTTTTTACTTTTATTTACCACGATTAAAAGTAAATAGGGTAATTAAGGGTAAAAATGATATTAATATTACCCTAACACATGTCCTAATCCTATTGGACAAGTTTATATCGACCAAAAACAACCTTAAGTGTAAAATATTATCATTTAGTCCCACTTGGATTAGATTAGGACATTTATTATTATTTAATTCAAAGAAGAGTTAAAAGAGTTAAAATCAAAGTTTATTTACTAAAACATTTTTAATATAGGGTTATACATAAGATAGATTCGATTATAAATATTCATTAGAAAGATAAAAATATTTCCTACATAATGGTATTTTATTTGTAATTTTTAGACATCAAATAATTTAATTTATTTATGACACAAAGATGATGCAGTAATTATATTATTTATGAAATATTGACATAATTGATGTTATAAACACCAAAATAAATGTAATTTCAGACTTTTTATAAATTCCACTAATTTTATAGGTTACTATGATATATTAGTGTTGATTTAATCAACTTTTTTCGAACATATAATTCTGTTATGACTTTCACAAAAATCATATATCAAATAGTGTCAAAATTGACACAAAATAGTTTTTAAATCAAATATTATATTATTAATTGTTATTTTATTCATAAAAATCTAAGGTTCGGCCAAATGACATAGATAAGGATATATATATTAATAATAAACAATTTTGGGTTCGTTTGGCATGTTATTGTAAGTGTATTAACCATATAGTGAAAGAAAACAAAAAGACATGGTAAAAGTTAAATTATTTAAATTAGACTTAAATCTAATTGATAAGGTTAAAATAATACCCTAAACTTGTCTAAATACTATTGGATGATAGGATTTAGACCCATACCCACTTTAGCTTCGAAATAAAACCCTTTGGAACCATTATAAACCGATTTTGACTTTAATATAAAATAATATTTTGAGATATTCCTAAGGTGCCCCTCTCCTCCCTTATAAAAGGGTACCTCCTCCCCCTCCTCCTCACACTAATTTGAGCACTCAAGCTCGTCCAACACCTGCCAAAATCCCTTCTCCACTTACCTAGAATAATCCTAGAGGTCCTGGACTTCTTCAAAGACCAATCATAGTTCCCTAAGTGTAGGATTCAAAGAGGCGTTCCAAAGAAGAGGTAATATCCATTAACGATCTTTTCAATTTCTTTCTTCTTCAACTTCTTCTTCTTTAGTTGTTTCATTATAAAGTAATAACATTAGTATTACTTACATACTGATATGTTATTATAAATATGAATCAACTCTAATTAACCTTCTATCCATCCTACGAAGAAAGAAAATCACCGCACGTGCGTACGTACGGAATACCGTCTCCACGCCGTGGTGTAATCTATTTTCCGTCACCACCTTAATTGGATGGGTATAATGATGTAATGAGTAACTATACATGATTATTATAAAGTTATATTGATACTGAAATAGTATACATACACTTCAACACAATTCCACGACCATGGGAACGATATCATCGCTCGTGCGTACGTACGGAGTACCGTCTCCACGACGCGATGAGATTCATTCTCCATGTTAACCATTAAAGAATTATTACAAAGTATATATAAGAAATAATAATGAAATATATGACATTATAAAGCTACTTTATTTATGTATATATGTATATGTATGTCATCTACTTACTTCCATTCAAGACAATACGGAAAGGAAAACAGCGTTCATGCGTACGTACGGACTACCGTCTCCATGAACGGTGTTTTTCATTTCATATATCTATCTATTATATATATATATATATACTGAATATATATGATATATAAATCATATTTTATATTTTGGAAGTATGTAAATCATGATATAAGTAATAATAATGTCAAGAACAACAAGTCAAAACACCTACGATAAATGAAATGATTTTACCCAAAACGCTTCTTTAACATGGAATTTACAAAAGAACAGGTAATATAAAGTCATAAGTGAAACATATATGATATCATAACAATGAATATGATTCTGTAATAAGTCAATGACATTATTTAAATCATTATAAAGGAGGTTCGGACACATACGAAGCAAATCAGACCTAAGGTAAGGGAAATATCACAATCTCATTTTTATCCGAGATTGTTTATTCGTAAGTATTTATTGGGGTGTATTTTATCATCCACACCCATGTTTCATCAATATGTAATATTATTTCCATCCACCTAGAATTGTTTAAATCCATTTTTACCCTTCGGTGAGTTTTTAGTAATATCTCTGAGAGGAATCTTTTGTCGTACGAGGTACTTTTTGACTTTTTCGAAAAAGGTACGAAGAATGTTTTTTTTACTTATACGGCATGAATGGACTTTTAAAACAAAATTTCCAAGAATCTTCCTTTACAAGTTTTCAAGTTTTTTTTAATCAACTTCATTTATTTTAATGTTGTATGACATGTTATGAAAATGTTTTTGAAGTAGAAAGGATATTTTCCTCAAGAAAGAAGTTCAACTATTTTATCAAAATTATTTTCAATCTAAGATAATAAAAGGGTTCTGTTTTTATCCCTATTATAACATGGATTTGATTATGTTGTGATGGAAAAATTTTTATGAATTCCTTTATCTTATATGAATTGTTTTATGATGTCATGTTGTTTAAGAATCACATTCTTATTACATGGGTTATGCGATGATGTATGATTTATGATTATGTGGCACACATAAGAAAGGATTCATTATAAGATGGGTGGGACCTATATCTCCCTCCAATGCATTGGGTAAAGATTTTATATCTCATGAGATTGACAGGGCTGGAACGGTAGGTTATACCGGTTCAGTGAAACAGGACTGAAACGAGGGTTACTCGATTCAGAAAGGGACTTTGTCCTCTAAGATAGTCTTGGAAATGAGTCTTGACTAAAAAGAAATGAATCTATATGATTATGTGTGTATGCCACAAAGTTTCATGTTTTATGTTATGCTTATTGGGATTTCATTTCACTACTATGATTTATCCCATGTTATGAAATTATGCTCTCTTTTGCAGGTTAAGATTTCTAAAAGATATGTTCTTATGAATATGATGTGATTGATTTTTCTTTGTTTACCCTTACTGAGAATTTGAGCACACCCTTTAATGTTTTATTTTTTCCCAGGATATAAAGAAAGGTTTTAGGTTAAAAAAAAAGCGAAGATCTTTATGGGAGATATTGAAGATCTTTCACCACGATTAGAAGATTACGTTCCGAGTTTCCAAAGACACTAAACTATTACGATCCTTGTGTGTGTGTTTTTGTTATGTACTAAGTATTCCGCAAATGTAATGTAAAGTCCATGTACATCAAGATACGGGTCTCTACAGTTGGTATCAGAGGAAAGGATTAGTCAACCTTTGGAAACTAGGATGCGAAAACGTTAGTGAGATCCCTTGAGATATTTCTATGGTATGTCTAGGGATGTCCCTAAGGATAAGTATACGTATAGGATATAATCCTAGAACTACGATAATGATCTTATAATTTAACCTAAGATGTTAGATATTAAGGGTACTCCCCCATTACTATGTTGTTTTACCTAGCATTATTTTGCCTCTCACACTATTCTGTTTGGGTTTTAGAAAATGGCTGGAAACAAGATGATTCACAATAATGGAGGATATGATGGACAATGGAATGATATTCTTCATGAGCCACCAAATGAAATGGGATTTGGATGTCCAAACATCATTATTATGCCGAATCAGCAATCTCATAATATGATCAATAAAGTAAAATTTGGTATGTTTCCTGACTCGAATAATAAGAGAAAGATGGAGTTCCATGATGATCATAGAGGAAATAAAGTTCAATTTCCCATATGAAAATCATGTGGGAAGAGGAATCAAGGAGAATGTTTCAAGGGAACTGGAAGATTCTTTGGGTGTGGAAAAGAAGGACACAAAGCAAGTAAGTGAAAAGGAAAAGGATCGGTTAACACCATGGATGAGGATAATGGTATTGCTACGACATCAAAAATGGTTATGTGTTTTAAATGTGGAATATACGGGCATTATGCAAACCAATGCCCTAAGGGAAAGTCTCATGAAGAGAATCAGTATGGTCGTATGGGAAGTATTTATATTGATTATGATGAAGTGACTACAAATAATATGTGAGATGAAAGAATTGTTGAAGCTCGGTTAATGGTTTAAGAATGTAGTGGAATGATTACATGTTTATCATGTGTAATGTTGTATAAGAAATCTCATGGTAGTATGGAATAAAGAGACATCTAAGGATTGTTACACTGTTGTCTTTCCTTGAGTTATGAAAGTGTATGATTAATGGTACCACTATCCATGAAAGGTTATTCAGATATTTTTAGAATTTAGATGATATGCGCATAATGAAGGAATAATAAGATAATGAGGTGTTTGATTGTATTCATGATCTCATGACTGATATAAGGAGAAGGTTATATCATGGATTGAGTATAGAGAATTTTTGGATTTTGGTATGTGGAAAGAGTTAACGTTTAACTGCAATCATGTTTTCACTAAGGTTCAATGGGTATTCAAGAGAATACATGATTGAGGCCTTTAAATGTTTGGAATGTGACAAACAAAACATATCTTATGATATATGGGGATCGACGATGGTGTGAAATCTCTGGTAATCGTTTTCACTATGTTATGAGAGTGGACTGAAGTATTATGGATAAGCCTAAAGATTGGAATGGATTATGTTGGACATAAGTTAGTATTGTTTAAGGATCGAAGTTTTCTCGATATTATTGATGGGATGTTATAGTAATATAGTTTTAGAAAAAGGACAACCTGTAGGACGGGCGACAGCCCATCGCTTCGGACAAGGCTGTGGAAATCGAACACACAATCGAAGTGCGACTGGCCTTTATCGCCTACCACTGGCCTACAGGAAGTCCCTGTTTAGTAGAAATTAGTTTTATTATATTAAGCAGTATGATATATGAAGTATAAGTCCATTTTAGGAACCATATGTGATTAATCTCACTATAGATCGACTTATGTATATAATTTTTGCTAACCTTTTGTTTGAGACAGATGGAATGACACGTCATTCTATCACATGATCTGCTAACACTTCACGAATAACAAATTCAACTTCATTTATTTAAGAGATGAAGTGGAAATTGTTCAAGGCATGAACAACAGTGAGATTGTACCAAAATAAAGAAATTATTTATTCTAATTCAAATTTTCAACTTTAGGGAAATGATCTTGAAAACCAAAAATGTTGTCCTAGTGATCTTATATCTGATGAATTGGATGGTACCTTAGATCGTCACAAATTTATGGATTTGTGATTGTTGGCTTTTCCATAGCCATGTTCTCTACCACTCTCCATCAGAACATGATAGTTATATTTTTCTTCCATATCCATATTTTCACCTATGTGGAAACCCAGTGATTAGTTTATTTGGGTAACCGTTAAGTTTCATTCTTTTGTTTTAAAATATTGGTTTTGGTATTCCTTTTTACGATGAGGGTTTCTATTAAAGAAACTTTTGAATAGTAAACTATTTATAACCCTGATGAATTTCGAGGGCGAAATTCATTTTAAGGTGGGTTGAATGTAACAGCCCGAGATTTTATGAAAACTATTATTTTTTAATTTTATTAATGTCTTGTGTTGTACGCTACACCAAAAGGAGCTTGCACAACACACATCCTTGACTTGCCTTACATTACACGTAATCACGACCTTCCTCGATAGCGTGTGTAGTACGCAATACCGAGTTTCACTAAACAACGATATGCTATTATAATATTATTATAACTAACCATTATAAATAGTAATAACCACCTTTTAAAATTTTAGAAATTTTAGCTCTCAAAATGGACTTCATTTTTGGATTTGGAGTATCGAATTTAGCCTAAAGTGAAATTTTGGTACTTTTCGGATAACTTTCATATTCTGATAAATAGTGAAAATTACTAAATTATAATTAAAAAACAACTTTTTTAATCGAAATAATTAATAGTGATAAATTATTAATTTGAGTAGTTTTAAAGTATATTTAGAATATATTTTTACAATTTAATACAATGGTTGTCATTGGTTGTAATTTCACATTTAAACCAGACATAATCAAGTGTCAATCTTTTGATAGATATTGTTTCTTAAAAACACGATATTTGTTTTAACAGCAGGATTTAATTATAAAAATAATTAATGCAACTTCTATGTTATGAATTTGGTAAAATAGACTTTATTTTTGAATTCGGAATATGAAATATAGCTTAGGACATAATTTTGGCATTGTTCTGAAAAACATCAATTTTTGATGAATAGTGAAACTACTAAGTGGTAGTTAAATAACTGAATTTTTTCATAAAACTTAATTTTACCGCTTCTGTGAATGGAATTTCAAAAATTCGAGAGACACGGTTGATGTCAGTAAATAAAATGTGGTTCAATGAGATGAAAATAATTTTTGGTGAATAGTAACTTTTTACTTTTATTTACCACGGTTAAAAGTAAATAGGGTAATTAAGGGTAAAAATGATATTAATATTACCCTAACACTTGTCCTAATCCTATTGGACAAGTTTATCTCGACCAAAAACAACCTTGAGTATAAAATATTATCATTTAGGCCCACTTGGATTAGATTAGGACATTTATTATTATTTAATTCAAAGAAGAGTTAAAAGAGTTAAAATCAATGGTTATTTACTAAATCATTTTTAATATAGGGTTATACATAAGATAAATTCGATTATAAATATTCATTAGAAAGATAAAAAGATTTAATACATAATGGTATTTTATTTGTAATTTTTAGACATCATATAATTTAATTTATTTATGACACAAAGATGATGCAGTAATTATATTATTTATGAAATATTGACATAATTGATGTTATAAACACCAAAAAAATGTAATTTGAGACTTTTTATGAATTCCAATAATTTTCTAGGTTACTATGATATATTAGTGATGATTTAATCAACATGGTTCGAACATATAATTCTGTTATGACATTCACAAAAATCATATATCAAATAGTGTAAAAATTGACACAAAATAGTTTTTAAATTATTTATTATATTATTAATTGTTATTTTATTCCTAAAAATCTAAGGTTCGGCCAAATGACTTATATGAGGATATATATATTAATAGAAATCTATTTGGGGTTCGTTTGGCATGTTATAGTAAGTGTATTAACCATATAGTGAAAGAAAACAAAAAGACATGGTAAAAGTTAAATTATTTAACTTAGAGTTAAATCTAATTGATAAGGTTAAAATAATACCCTAAACTTGTCTAAATCCTATTGGATGATAGGAGTTAGACCCATCCCCACATTAGCTTCGAAATAATACCCTTTGGAACCATTATAAACCGATTTTGACTTTAATATAAAATAATATTTTGAGATATTCCTAAGGTGCCCCTCTCCTCCCTTATAAAAGGGTACCTCCTCCCCCTCCTCCTCACACCAATTTGAGCACTCAATCTCGGCCAACCCCTGCCAAAATCGCTTCTCCACTTCCATAGAATAATCCTAGAGGTCCTGGTCTTCTTCAAAGACCAATCATAGTTCCCTAAGTGGAGGATTCAAAGAGGCGTTCCAAAGAAGAGGTAATATCCATTACCGATCTTTTCAATTTCTTTCTTCTTCAACTTCTTCTTTTTTAGTTGTTTCATTATAAAGTAATAACATAAGTATTAATTAAATACTTATATGTTATTATAAATATGAAACAACTCTAATTAACCTTCTATCCATCCTACTGAGAAAGGAAATCACCGCGCGTGCGTACGTACGAAATACCGTCTCCACGCCGTGGTGTAATCTATTTTCCGTCACCACCTTAATCGGATGGGTATAATGATGTAATGAGTAACTATAAATGATTATTATAAAGTTATATTGATACTGAAATAGTATACATACACTTCAACACAATTCCACGACCATGGGAACGATATCATCGCTCGTGCGTACGTACGGACTACCGTCTCCACGACGCGATGAGATTCATTCTCCATGTTAACCATTTAAGAATGATTAAAAAGTATATATAAGAAATAATAATGAAATATATGACATTATAAAGCTACTAGATTTATGTATATATGTATATGTATGTCATCTACTTACTTCCATTCAAGACAATAAGGAAAGGAAAACAGCGTTCATGCGTACGTACGGACTACCGTTTCCATGAACGGTGTTTTTCATTTCATTTATCTATCTATTATATATTAATATATACTGAATATATATGATATATAAATCATATTTTATATTCTGGAAGTAAGTAAATCATGATATAAGTAATAATAATGTCAAGAACAACAAGTCAAAACATCTACGATAAATGAAACGATTTTACCCAAAACGCTTCTTTAACATGGAATTTACAAAAGAACGGGTAATATAAAGTCATAAGTGAAACATATATGATATCATAACAATGAATATGATTCTGTAATAAGTCAATGACATTATTTAAATCATTATACAGGAGGTTCGGACACATACGAAGCAAATCAGACCTAAGGTAAGGGAAATATCACAATCTCATTTTTATCCGAGATTGTTTATTCGTAAGTATTTACTGGGGTGTATTTTATCATCCACACCGATGTTTCATCAATATGTAATATTATTTCCATCCACCTACAATTGTTTAAATCCATTTTTACCCTTCGGTGAGTTTTTATTAATATCTATGAAAGGAATCTTTTGTCGTACGAGGTACTTTTTGACTTTTTCAACAAAGGTACGAAGAATGTTTTTTTTACTTATACGGCATGAATGTACTTTTAAAACAAAATATCCAAGAATATTCCTTTACAAGTATTCAAGTTTATTTTTAATCAAATTATTTTATTTTAATGTTTTATGACATGTTATAAAAACGTTTTTGAAGTAGAAAGGATATTTTCCTCAAGAATGAAGTTCAAGTATTTTATCAAAATTATTTTCCATCTAAGATAATAAAAGGGTTCTGTTTTTATCCCTATTATTACATGGATTTGATTATGTTGTGATGGAAAAAATTTTATGAATTCCTTTATCTTATATGAATTGTTTTATAATGTCATGTTGTTTAAGAATCCCATTTTTATTACATGGGTTATGCGATGACGTATGATTTATGATTATGTGGCACACATAAGAAAGGATTCATTATAATATGGGTGGGACCTATATCTCCCTCCAATGCATTGGGTAAAGATTTTATATCTCATGAGATAGACAGGGCTGGAACGGTAGGTTATACCGGTTCAGTGAAACAGGACTGAAACGAGGGTTACTCTATTCAGAAAGGGACTTTGTCCACTAATATAGTCTTGGCAATGAGTCTTGACTAACAAGAAATGATTCTCTATGATTATGTGTGTATGACACAAAGATTCATGTTTTAAGTTATGCTTATTGGGATTTCATTTCACTACTATGATTTATCCCATGTTATGCAATTATGCTCTCTTTTGCAGGTTAAGATTTCCAAAAGATAAGGTCTTATGAATATTATGTGATTGATTTTTCTTTGTTTACCCTTACTGAGCATTTGAGCTCACCGTTTTATGTTTTCTTTTCCCCAGGATATAAAGAAAGGTTTTAGGTTAAAAAAAAGGGAAGATATTTATGGGAGATATTGATGATCTTTCGCCACGATTAGAAGATTACGTTTCGAGTTTCCAAAGACACTAAACTATTACGATCCTTGTGTGTGTGTTTTTGTTATGTACTAAGTATTCCGAAAATGTAATGTAAAGTCAATGTACGTCAAGATATGGGTCTCTACACTCTCACTCTCTCTATTTCTACTGATAATCCTATCTCTGATATGACATGACACATGAAATGAATTTGGTCTATCCAAAAGTGGTATTTTGAGATCATAGCATACAACTGATCCTCTCTCAGTGTCTTCAAAATGATTTCAAGATGGGTAACATGGTTGTGTTGAGTGTGAGTGTATACCAATATATCATCCATAAATACCACCATGAAGGATTAATAGAATGTTTGGAACACTCATTTAATCAGTTCCAAGAAAACTATTTGTGTGTTCATTAGAAAGAACGACATAACCACATATGAATATATACCATACCGACTATGAAAGGTTTTCAGAGGTATATTATATGGTCTAACACACTACTAATGATAACTGTATCTCATGTCGATCTTAGAGAACACTCGAGCTCCTTTAATCTGATCAAAGAGATCATTAATACTTGTTAAGGGATATCAGTTATTAATCTTCCAATGGTTCAACATCCAATAATCCAAACAAATTCTGAGGGTAATATCCTCCTTCTCTGAAAATCGGATAGGAAAACCCCATGAAGAAGTACTCGGTCAGATGAAAATCTTTTCCTGTAACTCCTCTAACTGCTTTTGATCTCTTGTAACTATGTTGTAGACAACTTATAAGGAAGAATTGACACTGGTTCCGCACCTGGTACAAGATCAGAAGAAAACCCTACCTCTCACTCTAGAAGAAAACCTGAAAAGACCTCTAGAAATATATCCCAGAAACGATCGACCACTTGGGGAATTTCTATATATGAAGTCCCCTAGTAATATAGATACAAACTAGAAATATGGGATGTAACTCCTCCCAACCCATGATTCTTGTGTCCCTATCCTCTCGCCAGGGCATCTAATTTACCCTTATGAAGTAGTGATTTGTCCTATGGTGACATGAAACTCACCCTACAATTATAGCAGTGAAAAAAACCTAGTAGGAAAAAAACTAGTCTATTTTGATATTGACATTGTATCACATCATATCTATGACATGGATGTACAATAAGATGTGATACCCACCGACCTCAAGAGCGAACTCCTTACACTAACAAACACTAGTCTTCTATTCCCCAAAGGAGTGTCTATAGTCATGTTATCAGCTGACAAAATGATACAGAGCCCCATGTTCTCCATAAAAGGAATAGATATGATTCTATTGGAATCCCCTATATCAAAAAGAATAGAAGCTAACATTATTGAAAATAGAATTGTACCTCTATATGTAGAGGGTTCAGGATACTATTCTAGCTGAATCTGCTCTCTCACAAAAGCCTTACCTACACCGTAACCCTATGATGCTAACTGAGATCCCTAAGCTAATCCAAATTTGTGGCTATCTATAATGGTCTAAATTACTCATTACCCTATATGGATATGGGACATGTGGTCCCACCCTGGTATGGGGAGTCTAAACTAAACCTTTATCACGAGATGGTAGTGAAAAAATATAAGAGAAACATTGAAGATGACCCATAATGCTATAAGATCAGGACTCCATTGGGTGTTTTTTGAAATGTGGCCCCATATCCCCGCACTTGAAACACTTTTATCATACCACATGGACACCAAAAGAATTATTCCGCCTTCTCAGATCCCCATGCATGGTCTCCCTACAACACTTCATGCTGTCAGTCGGAGGGGTACCAACTCGGGATGCTGAGCCGCCATGGATCACAACCCCAAAATACCTTATGTTTCACTCTTTGATTAGTTCTTGGTTGGAAATATATGTAATGTAATTCAACCTAAATATGTTCACCCATGATCTGATGTCATTCGTGAGTCCATCCTCAAAAATCATTTCCAGGAATAACTCATTACCCTCTTGAAAGGGTGTAAAGTAGTGTAACTCTTTGAAGGAATAAGAATAATCCAGGAGTGAGAGTGTACCCTACTCCAAAATCATGAACCCTTGGGCACAGTCAGCCATTGAAGTCTCTGGGTAGATTTTATTGTAGAAGGCATAATAGAACTCATCCCAAACCATAACCTGGTGGCATCCCACCTGTGAGATCACATTCCACCATCTCTTGATGGAATCCTGATACATATAAGTAGCGAGCTTCATGATCCTCTATGGAGGAGTCTATGGATGATTGGTGATTTACAACATAGCTAATAACCATGAATCTAAAACATTAGGTCCTCAATCCCCTAAAAAAGTAGGTGGATTATGCTGCTGGAAGACTCGTGTCAGTTCTTCAATAGATGGGGCAGGATGCCACACTCGTAGAAGGTCTGCATAAACATTACGAGTCCGTCTTGAAACATTGGATTGGAACCTGTATCTGGGATAAGAGCTTGTTCCAAGAAAAGTTAGATGAGAGGATCTATTGTTAGTTCCAAATCTACCATGTCTAGTATCTATTCACTACCCTGTATCTAGTGTACAACCGGGGGACATCACAGTGGCATAACTCTGGAAGGTCAAGTGAACACCTTAGTTCACTAATCTCAAGGACTGAAACATAGAAGTGAATGAATGGAAGAGGAGAAATAATTCATTCAATTTCATCAAAACATGGATACATCGAGTGTATAACCCCTACATGGCGTGTTTCCAAAAGTCATTACATGGGAGAGTACTTCTTATAAAAATGATCATGTAACATTGCATACACACGGTGTGTTCTCCATTTACGAGGTGTGTAATTGAATACTATCTACATGTTGGAGTTCCTCTACCCATCTAAACCACATTTTTCACTCGTAAAACAAAACTACATAGAGTGTTTGTTCCAGAAATGACCTGTACCGCATAGGTTTCAAATGCCAGTGTCATTAGTCATATGGTCAGAGACACGGCTGACTCTACACGACGTGTTTATGCCAGAAACATCATGTACTGGAAGGATTTCATCCATCTAGGTCATTAGTCACACGGCCAGACAAATGGAATCTACATCATGGCGTGTTCTTCCGGTGCATCGTGTGTTCCACTAATGTTTTCCCGACCCTATGCCCATTCCCACATAGGCAGTCACATGGTCCTGGATTATATGATGGTTACATAGAGTACACGGTGTGTACTTGAGAAAAACATTTCCTTCCTGAATAGAAATATTCATGACATGTACTCATCAATACACACCATGTATTCTATGTTTTTTTAAAAATTCTACCTCAAAACTACTCTAGAATCCCAATCAAACACTAAAACAAACATTTAAGTGTCAAATTCCAATATTTTGAGGCCCGTACTCCCCATGATTAAAATATTGGCATATTATTCATGTCATATCTCAATGTATAACTGTTAGTGTTAAAAATGATCCACCATATTCTAATCCATGAGGGCCCATAACACCTCAGTGACCAATGTTTGATGCTAAATAAAATGAAACCTTAAAAAATATAATACACTATCTTATAGAAGGTATTCTATTACAGAATATTTCATAACAACAAGAATATCTTTCACAAAATCTATCACAACAAAGTGAAATCAATAATTCAACCTAAATGGAATGAAAAAGAATGCATGAAATGTGATCTATAGCAGGTGAATATATGACGCATGAGATGGAATATCCTCATCTCATAAGGTTCCAACAAAAATATAACCTCTATATCATCAATGATATCATCACAAAACAAGCGATTCACCCAACAGCGAAATCAAAACAACTATAATAATTTGAAAAACTAGAAACATTTAAATATTTGAGTTAAATTAGATTTTCCATGTAAACAAGGGAGCTAATCATAGGAATAGATTATTACCAACTACCTATTCCGTCCAATCCTTAGCTATAGGCTTCATACAGTAAGTAAAGAAGAAAAGAACCTACCTCTTATACTACTTTGTAACGGCCTAGTTCTGGTTGCCTTATAGTCATTCCCCATACTTGGTTGGTCACATGGCCTCAAGCGCATTTCCACGAATTCCAGAGGATACCAATTATAAGTGAGGTCTCTGGGTGTGATAGTGGGGAAATAATGCCCTCATTGGCAGAGTAACACAAAGGAAGTGAATTGATAATATTAGTGGACTCACTAATAATAACATCCAACAGTAAATAGCAGAATACTACAAGTATATAAACAAATAGAGAGAATATATAAATTATTCTTGTCATATATGTCTAGGAAAGAATCCAAGGAAGTCTCAATTCATGAATATAGTACTAAACCAACATACAATGGAAAACCTATAAATAACTCCAGCGGCATCGCAAGCCTCAGCTTGGTCCCATGCTCTCCAGATCCACAACAATCAAGTACCTGAAGTAGAAGGGCACTTTCCCTTGTATATACATGCATAATTATAATCTTATTTGGCCTAAAACATGACCCCAACATGGTGTGAGATGAATCCCAATACGAAACTACCCAAATATCTATGTCTAACTGTCAGTGAATATATATATGGAAGGAAATATGAAAATTGATGTAATAAATAGTGAAGTACTCAAAAGTAAACAATCCTTATTTTTCAACTATATTGATTTATATTTATTAAATAAACAACCAAACAATCTCAGGAAACCTTCTGGGATGTTCTTATAGGCTAACCCCTCTGGTTTAACTTAAAAAAGACTCTCTGAGTAAGCACTCACCATCAATACCCCATGTGGTCTTGTAATGGTAAACTACATACACTCTTTGGAAGCACTCAACGTCCAATTCTCCAGGTGGTATTGCAACATGGAACTGCATACACTCTGAGTGAGCACTCACGTCCATCCCCTAAATGGCCTCACAACGTCAAAGTATAACAGACACTCTAGGAAATCCCTCAATGTCTATTTCCTCGAACGTTTAACTACACAAAGTTCCCATAGCCCAGTTTATGTCAATCAAACAAAAATGAAATCAAGTAGTGAAGGTAAATCATAATATAAAAGTTGGATAAACATATAAAAATCATGTAATAATCATGTCAGATTATATACCTCCATCCTAACATCAATAGTCATGGAAAACCAAGTAACCTAATATGAAAAACTAGACCCAACGTCCAATATTAGCACAATCATGGGAAAACAAATCCATATAAAGGTAATAAAACAGTATTCTCAAAAAATAGCCCTACCTCAAGGCATTACATGCATTATAAGGTTAAATTCCCTTCATAAGAAATTCCCTAAACTAGGGTATGGATCACTTTTGCACATATAATTCAAATACGATCTATGGAAATGCACAACCCACATAACTCAATGTTGTACAATCCATATAGTTGAACCTAACCCTGTTAATCGATATATAACTTCATAGATATATCAAAATGTCAAAACTTCTCAAACATGGATAGCTAATGAAAGAGGAGATATCAAGAGAAGTGGCTCTAGAAGAAAGAAAAAATCACTGACTCGATCCCAATGGGATAGACGGAGTTTGATTCACTGCACGGATGAATGATCAATGGCTTAGAGAAGAATCATTTCTCCAAATCACTCATGGATTAAATGGGGTTAGAAGAAGACAATTCTGGGAATGAGATGAGACCCTATTTCATATAATGTAATAAACAAAAATGTATACAGCGTGTACTATTAATGAAGCATCGTGTATTCACCTCAACCAACCCTCGATATTAGAAGTCTACCATGTCACCCCACATGGCCATGGCTCGGCTGTTACACACCCAAGATGTTGTTGTATGCATTGAAAAGGTATACTAAATGTACTCCTAAGTACACGATGCAAACTAAAATTTCAAAAAACAATACATTTCATAAAAAATACCTGAAATCAAGATCCATACCTGAAAAGAATATCTAGGTTCATACATATAATAATGATTATTTTAGTTCTTCTTCCATGACATTAAAATATTATAATTTAAATGTGAGATTACGTTTCATACCATTATTAATTCAGACCTAATCAACAATTAATACTCCTAAAATCATGATAAATATTTTAATTGATTATTATCTATTCACGTATAAGGGTTTAATATATTTTTTTCCTTTATTATATTTTATCAAAATAAATTATGATTTCAGTTATATATTGGCTTGAAGGAATCATACCTAGTGGGTGAGTGTGATGGTATACATTTTGAAAAAAGGTATTATTTTCCTGTAATTTTTCACTACTGTACCATGATACATGATTTAGAATTATTAGGATATACTAGAGATCTTTTACCATGATTTCTATCCAAATTTGATTCTATATTTCATATGAATCATTTTGACCTGTGATTACCTGAATTCTGAAAAATGAGAACCTTTCTCCAGATTATTATACCCATATGTTTTTGATGGTTTTCAATATCTTGTTTTACTATTTAATGAATGATAAAAAATATAGTATTAATTTCTAATGTATTGAGTATGTATCAATTTTTATCGTCTAATTAATTTTAGTATTGTTTTGTAACCATTTTAAAAGAAATTAAATGAATTTTTATCTATATATTTATGCAGTTATACATATCATTGAACGTAAAAATGTTTACCTACCTCATGTCCATATGCTTGTATTCCTTTAATCTGCATATAAATTTTCAATAGATTCTTCTATAAATTAGGTACTTCTAGATGAAAGAATAAATCAGTGATATCATTCCTATTTATATGAAGGTGTTAACAAAATCACGATTCATTGACCATGTGGTTCTAATAATCCACAATAATATTTCATGGAAAACATTATGTGTCCATGTTTTTTTGGAAATAGAATTATTAGTATTACAATAGTGTATGAGGATGGATATTCTACATACACACAATGAAACAATGGTTAATTAATATCAATGAATGGAGTTTATATGGATATATATTATGTTATACCTTATAATCCAACAATTTTTTTTAAATACTAGAATCACCTCAATATTAAAATATGAAATAATTCATGTTTAATAATGGATATGCTTAAATAAATCAAAAATAAACCTGAATGAATCATAGATACAATATATTGAACTTAAAATATAGAGGATGTTTAGAAAAAAGTTTATGAGATAAAAATATATTATGAATATTGATGTATTTCACAATGTGAGGATTCATGGAGAATATTATTATTTAACATCAATTAATGGGTTCCACTAGTTGACATATTATACATCCATTTTTTGGGTGAAAAATTCATAAATTATTTTTATAGAGCCAACCTTGAAGGCATTCATTCAAAAAAAATCTCTTGAACAATGTTCATGACATGGTTTAATGAAAATGTAAGTGACCTTAACGCATTATGTCTCACATATTATGATTTTCCTATATATGTTTTCGATAAAATAAAATGAAGATGGTATCCAATAATGGTTGGATTATCTATTAGTAGATTATATTATGATTCTTCAATAAATAGAGAACTATATTATCTTAGAATCACTCTCACAAAAGTTAGAGTACCAAGTTATTTAATTTATATATTAACAATAAATAATAAATTCCATATCACATTCTAGGATGCCAATTTGGTTTTAGATTAATTAGTGATGATAAATAAACCATTTATCATATTAAAGAGGATTCAATTTTTTGAAAAGGGGAATTATGTGGGCTTGTTTTTCTATATTACAATTCTCAAGCATGGTTTCATGACCAAAACATTTATGGAGTAACACTTAGAATATAATATCTAAATACATTGAATATATTCCTGGAAATAGGATTCAATTACATATTTTAAGAAAATATTATTACTATATTACTTTATCATATTTATAAGTTGTTATTCTAACATAAAATATAATTACATTACGTAAAGTTATTTCCTTTTCATATTCATCACATTTTTTCATTAATATATTTCATTAACAATAACAATAAAAATTATATATATATAACCAAATGATAAATTTCTATGTATATTATTATTCAATAGTTATTTTTGTTGTGTGTATATTTAATTATATTTTTATACATACAATTACTATATTTCAAGTCTACATTATCAATATAATATGTTATTTCTTACACTCATTGCATATTGAAGTGATAAATAATAGTTTCCTATAATTTCTATTTTTTTCTTTTATACCACTTATATTTACATGATAAATAAATTATAAAACCATGTATGCTCTCTTTCTAACTTTACAATAACTCTACTATGGGTATATATATTACATACATACCGATTTATATTTATATAAACTGTTGAATATATAATATCGATTTATCATTCATTAATTTCATACACCATTATGAATTTTATACAATATTGTGAGGTATATTATTCAATTTTCAAATGGACTCCAATGCTGTAAATATTAATTTAAAGAAGTTCTAGTTTGAAATTTCACCTTAACATTTATAACAATAAAAAAATAGTATTCCCTTCTTATATACATTAATTAGTTAACTTAGTCTGTTGTTCCTATGGTTTCCACTCAGCATATATACTAATGACATTCTACAAATATGATTGAAATAAATATTCATGAGATTCTGCATGTTTTTCTAATTTGGACTACTTTATTGTAATTAATTTTTTTATTAGAGTTATATATTATTCCATATGGACACTTATTAATTCCCCTTTAAAGAAAAAAATTTAAAAAGTGAATGGAAAATTCAACAATAAATATAATTATATACTTTAGAAACCTTTTACATTATTTTATTGAATAACCTAATAATTTTATCTAAGATTTAATATATTTTTCTAATATGGAATGCACCCCTGTTTTTATATTACATTGTAAGATGTTTGTTCTTTCATACTACAATTTTATTTTCCCATCTTTAATAGAACATTTTCCAAAATTATATAATTCATTTGTATCTAACAAGATGTTGGGAAAATTGAAATTAATATCATATATCACCAATGAAAATAATATGAATTATTTTATATTGACATCATTATTCACTCCCATGGGAAATCCTTGAATAAATACCCCCATATTCATATTCCAGATTGATCTACTATATTCACTAGAAATAGATCAGTTTATCAGAATTTAATTATAATATAGAATGAATTTATGAATAATTAACTTTTATACATGGAAAATTTTCCAATTAATATAAAATGATCAAAACATAATTTTTAATGGAACACACATTCCTATTATAGGTGTTCTTTATACATGAATATAAAGGAACTGGTAAAACATTGTTATGGAAAACAATAATTTCACAACATTTCTTATATTTTCATATTGTACTTAATATAACATCATGTGGTATAGAATCATTGATACTTCTAGATGAGATAACAACACACTCTCAATTTCTTATTCCAAATGTTGATATAAAAAAACTCTACTTTCAACGTAAACCAATGATATGAATTGGTTAAAATTATGTAAATAATTTTTTTATTCATTATGATGACATTCCATTGGTACAAAAATATTTCCATGAATATTTAGTTGATACATTAAGGGATATCATTTAAAAAAATTCAATATGCTTCAATCTACCATTGGGTGGAAACATGTCTATCATTTTTTGGATATTTTCAGAAAATTGTTTTTCATGTGCATCAATGAAATAGAAGAAGTATAGTATCTTGAAGTCTAAATTAATAATATATATGGAAACATTATTATGTTATTGAAATCATGGAGAACATTATACTATATTACCCTATGAAATATAAAAAATATTCAAAACTATAGGATCTTTCATGTCTTATTAATTTAATAGGTGATGGTGAGCTTGGTGATCAAACTACTATTGAGAATCAATTTACATTCTAAAAGATTGTACACATTCTGAATTTAAGAACACAGATGATGATATTGTTAAAAGTGTATAACCCCCTTTTTCTATAATGTACAATGATCCATAATACATAAAGGTACATGATATTTTATCACAAACATGTCATATTGACCAGCAACTAAATTATTACATGTTAACCATAATTCATGCCGATGATATAGATTATCCCAGTTCAAATTTATTCTATCAAGTTTCAATAAAGGAACATAAAATAACATATATACATAATTAATTATGAATGACATTGCTATCTGTATTTTTTCATGTAATAAATTAGCATCGAAAGTGGGTTATCAGTTATGTTACTGATAAATATAAACTAGTATTATAGAATATGTAATGAAACATATATAATAGTCTCATATGTGGGATATCATGTATCAGAGTTACGATTCTAAGTAGGAATCATTTTTTAAAACATTATGTCATAAACTAAGTAAATATGAATCATTCGTATTCTTTGTGGAAATAAAATATTCAGTGCCGATAATATATTTTAACTATTTCCATTATAATGATAATTAACAAATTTAAGGAAAATATCTTTCTTTTATTGGGATATACATACGACATCCTATTTTTTATCATGGTCATTTATATGTGGAAATATCTAGTGCTACATAAAGGAGAGGTTTAAAATTACTAACATGTGGCAATGATAACATACCATTGAATTGTATAATTAACATTCTCTAAACATAAATACTTCAAAAATTAAATTTAGAATAATGACATTTTAAAAATTAACAATGATGCCTCCTTTTTGATTTTTTTATGATATTTATTTTACAATTACCATTTCATTATGTTGTAAACTTTACTTGTTATGTTTTCAATTATTAATGTAGTTTCTTATAAATAACTTATTTGAAAACTCAATTACAAATAATTTCCATTGAAGATGATGAAATATTAAAAATTGATGTACAAAACATTCGAATGTGATTCAAAATGTCCTAAAATGTATTAGTTAAAGTTTCAATAATTTATTTGATTCTTTCAAATGAAAATTTTTGTTTTATATGTTTGATTTTATTTAACATATATACATTTAAAAAACAAAGCTCCTATATGCATATTGTTATGTATGATTTCTATATATGTTTCCTTATTAGTTAGTCCATGTATTGTGACTATTTGTATTCTTACTAACTACTAACATATTCATGTATATTATAATTATGTATTACAATTATTACATTACAGTAAAAAATTTATTTTATAATAAATTTTACATAATATGATAATGTTAGTATCTTAGTTGGAAAATTGTTGAAAGATTTTTTCTATTATTACTGAATACTTTATGGAATTATAAAAACATTTATTTTCACATTAACTATGGTTTTATTATTTAGTAACTATAATTTATTTACAATGGTGTAAAAATTTATTCATTAAAAAGATATAAATTTGTATATACTATTTAAAAATATCGAGTATCTAAAAGTAATTTCCATCTGATTAGTGGATCATAGAAAGTAAATGTTAAAAATCCTAAAAGATCCTTAAATTTTATTTATTCACACTCTTACTTTATTTATTTGTTAATCCACAATATATGTTTTTATAAATATTTATTAGATATGTTGGATAGAATGATTCCACTATAGATGCATGGTTCAATTAATGAAGACATAACTATTTTAAATTGGAATAGGTCATGGTGGATTTATACAAACACATTTTGTGGTTATAATTGTACACTAAATTTATTAATTATACAAAATGGTAGAGTAAATTAGTCTAAAAGAGCACAACAATTCTATTAATGTGAACATAAATAGTATTCCAGTGATCTTATTCAAGATATAGTGTCAAATAAACTATTGAATTAGTGTGATGTTAGAAAATATAATATATAAAAAATTGTTAGTGATTCTGATACTAGATGGTTGTTAAATGAAATATTATAATACCCTTTTTCCATATATATATATATATGTTCTTATTTATATAAAATAAAGTTATTTTCAATGTACAGTACTTATGTTATTTTTACATCCTATTAAATATGTTGTTTATTCATAAAACTATTAAGAAATATTGGGGTAAGATATTTTTTTATGAAATTAATAAGTGCATATTTGATAGTATAATCAAGGTGTATACTATACATCTTAAATTGTATACATATAATTCATTTATATATTATAAATATATTTGTTATTAAAAATTGATGATAATAAATATGTTATTAATCAATTAGGGTTTTTTGTTTTTTACATCATTAATTGTAATATATATGGAACTAAATATCAAATTTCAATTGACAGCAACCATATTCATGTAAATATGAAATAATTTTTATTACCCACAATCCATACCATTACTTTAATCTAACGAGTTCAATTGGAATTTTCAAGAAATGGATTATCAAGAGACAATTAGTGGATGACTAGATATAACAATTAAAAAATTATTCTACATGATGGAATGTGTTATGTAATACAAAAATTTTATATTAGTAAACAAGGAAAATATTTAGAATGTTTGAACTTGTACGGAATCATTTTTTACTAGTGAAATCTTAAAATAACTTATGCTTCTTATGTTCCCTATTTCTTATTCAATTTTATTCCATTTGATAGAATAAAAAAGTAGTTATCAAGGAATTTATCAATGATAAATTTTAATTTAATTTTATTATTACTCAACAATAAATAATTTTTTTTAATTTATGTAGGATTTTAGTTAATGATAATGTTATATTAGAATTTATTTAATGATGCATTATCATCCAATTATTTTATAGTTTAAAACTAATAGGATAATGAATGTAACTTCGATTTATGAAAGTTAATTTGAAATTAAATTTCCAATCTAAAACCCCTTATCCTTTTTTAATTTTATTTTAATTGAAAATAAAAATTTATAAAGGAATAAATATTAGCTAAATTCTGTGGGATTAATTTTTGGAAATACTTTTGAAACTTATAAAAGATAAAATTTAACAAAAAATGGTTCTATAACTTGTTCATTTCATGGGACATAACAATTTTTTATTTAAATATTCTTTAAAAACTAAAAGTAAATTTCATAAATTAAACATGGGACATTTTACTCATGAAATAAATTTCAAGTTTCTTTATAAAAATTAATTTTTACCACACATAAATATTCTAAAAATATTATTATCAATCCAAAAGTTCTATAGTTCATTCTTTTAGAATTATGTGATCTATTTTCTTAATCATCTAAAATAAGATTAATTATATTGTATACTATCATTCATTTGAAATAGACTATGCGATTATGTATTTTTCTCTAAGACAATGTTCATTGTAACATATTCTAATTTTCATAAACATAAACCTATGTATAATGTGAAACTATATTGAAAACCAATTTACCTTCTTTTTCATTGTGACTATATATATTTATTCTATGAAATTATTTAATTAAAACTTTTATTACATTTGAAAATTTATTATCATTATTCAACCATTAGTATGATTAAAACACCTTAAAAGGCATGTTAAAATAATAGAATATAGACCACTAAATGTTCATCATAATCTGGAAATTTACACTAGAAATTTGATAAGAATAAAAAATAATATAAATTAAATCATGTACAGAGGTTAGCGTGGAATTTCATTACTGGTAGTTATAATTTTACTATTTTCCCATTAAATTACTGTTGAATCATGTGACACATTAATGATGAATTTCATAGATTATCGATTATAAAGTGAACAATGATGACTATAGTGAAAAAAATCAATGTGACTATAAGTGTTATTATGGATCATGATAATACATTAAATAGAAGGTATATTTCTTGAATGGAGACATTTTATGTTATAATTATAGTCAATATCCTCCATCAACTAATCCGAGTTAGCTTCACTAAATTAGTAATCATATATTCATTTTAAATTACACTATTTGTCCGCAATGGTGTCCCTTATAATCAACAATCAATTTTATAGTCTTTCATAGTAATTTACAACAAATTGATCAAATATATCATTTAAAAAATTTAAAGCATTTGGTTATTAAAATATATAACATGTTTTATTTATATCAAAAATAATATGTTGGGGAATTCAATGTTTTATTGAAAATATATTTATTTATGGAATATTTGATATAAATATAAAATTTCTTTAACAAGAAAAACATTATTCTCTCAATTATCGAGTTTAGATACTAATCAATGATAATCATGGATCTATCTCATCATTTTATTTGAAAAAAGGTTGTTCAATTTAAATCAAAAATATATGTTGAGATATGAGATACATTGATTTTCCTAATTGAATAAGATTATTATATGATTTTCCTTTAGATGTATAAAATGTAATCAAATAAATTATGTAAAATGTAAGAGAATAATGATTTTTTATTTTCTGTAATCTCAAACATATTCAAATATAAAATATTTATTATTGGTGGTACAGTGTCATAAATAAATATAGAGAAAAGGAAATGACAATTAAAACAAAACACTTTCAAATTTTTCATTATTATAGATAATTCATAACAAATCAAATATTTAAATAATTATTTAAAGAAACTCATATAATGCCATTGATACATGTTTCACATAACCCATAGAGTTTATTTTTTGTCAGACTTCTTTAAATGTATGTTTTTTTACTAGATGTACCATCTGTTTCATTTTCTTGTTTATAAAAATAAAATTCCATAACAAAATCATCCAAATACCAAATGGTATGAAATAATTAATTTCTTATATATTTTACTTCTATATTAAAAACTCATTTACATATAAACCATCCATTAAATTTTTCTCTTTGTATAACATCATTTTATGAATTATATTATTGTGGGTTTAAACTATTTTTTAATAACATTTAAATATTATTTAAAACATATAAATGATTAAATTGAAATGTTCATAATATTTTGACCCATAACATTATTATAGATAAAAAATATACTAATAAACCCTTAAACTAGAGTGGGGATACCAATAAAATTTGTAAATGTTTTTTCAAGCTCTATCAAAATCATATTCTAGAACTAGGATAAAAATGATTTTGGTAAAAATACATATTTCTATGTAAAATATTATAATATTCAATCTATTCTTTTTTTATACTATATATAATATATTATATATTATATATAGAATGGATTCTGTTATTATAATCTAAACCTAAATAATAATTGATAAAACGATGATTTTTCATGGGAAAATAGTGTGTTAATGTGTTTAGGGACATATATTCATTTTAAATTATTTAGTTATGTATTCATAAATACTATCTATAATTTTAAAAATTATTCACTGTCAATTTTATAAATATATATTATGTTTATAATTTCTAATTGTTTAGTCATATATTTTTTAGTTACAGAAAATGCCACTATATTATTCTTGTTTTTTATTATATGAAAACATTAAGGCTTTCAAAAACATTCAATCCCAATTTGTACTTGGTTCATTATGAAATACTATTTTATTTGATTGATGGATATGAATCAAGTTAGGTTAATTGAAAGAAGTTAAATAGATGTACACATACTAATCATTTTAATCTTTTAATGTCCATATACAGAGAATTTTGATGATAATATAACAACATGTAAGATAATCATATAATACATTATTACATGATAATATGACACATAATTCTCATACATTATGCATTTGAATCATTTCTGGGAATCTCATGGTAATGTTTTTGGAAAAGTTTAATCAGTTAGATGGTAATATGCTTTATTATTTTGTCAATATATTTAGAATTTGAAATATTTGAAATATATCCAATAGTATATGGTTCATTATAAAAATATATTTTATTATATATTTTATATCATCTTTTTATAATATATTTTTAGTTAATCGAATGATATAAGACACTAAATTATGCAACTGATTGATGCATCAAAATTACATATTTGAATCATTTATAACATTAACTCATTTGAAAAAATAAATATTATCTTATATTTTATATAAAACAGGTTCCCCGACATTTTCAATTTAATGAGACATGATTGAAATTAAGTTAATTGAATTTTATATTTTACTATTAAACATATATATATCACCATTCTATTATATATTACATAATTTTTTTATAATATTTACTCCCAAATGAGAACAATATAAGAATATTAATCAATTACCCACAACTATACTCGTAACCCAAAATTTATTTGTGAAATAAATTACTAAACATATTTTTAATAACGGAAAATATTGATTTATTAATCATTATCATGGATTAATAGTTTAAATTTCATTCAAATATTCAAAAAATTGATATATTTTCAATACACCATTTGTCTTAAAATTGATGTTGCGATATAGAACTAATTACTATATAAATATATATATTCTATAAATATTATTATGATCAATTCATGTTATTAATGATGAATACAAATTATTTTGGTATGTTACCAATAAACTTCGAACTAAATTTCATTTATAAATTATTTAATATTAATTCATAACAAATATATTATTGTATTTTTTAGGTAGGATAAATAATATTAGTTATAATGCATACATTGATAATAATATATTTATTAAAGAAAATTTATTTTTTATTATAAAGTAAATAATAATAATTAAATACAATGAATTTGGTGCAACATTCTGTAGTAACCCCCTTAATGAATTTTCATTTCACAGCATATTGATTAAAAACACCTCCAGTTCACTCATTTTGATAATTTTCAAAAATTTAATTAAATAGTGATGAAAAAATATAGTATATATTGACTGGATATGAGATTTATTATGAATCCTAGGATGAAAAAACATCACAATAAACATTATGGATATTCAAAAAATTTGACCAATAGAAAAGTATAAATATATTGAATGTTAATAAGATTAAATGAAGGTACAATAAAATTAGTTTGGACATAAAAAAATTATAATATCAGTACTAAAAATTAAGGTAGTAGATATATAGTTAATAAAAGCTACTAAAAACGCATTACTGATCCATAACATGTGGAGGTTGATGAATTACCTCAAAATGAGGATTTTAGTGGATTTATTGAAATCGTGTCTCAAATTGTTTTCCAAAATTTACATATAACCCGAAATAAATTGAAAATTTTATGGTACGTATGTTATATACTATAATTTTTCTATGGGTTATTTTACTAGAACATCTCAATAAATATTTATAATAAATTGAGATTCTATAAGCACTCATTTGGGGCATCTATGAAAAAATAATTTTATTAATTCTTCAGTAAATCATTTATATATTTGAACAAAAAATGATATACAAATTGAAATAAAGAATAACATGATTAATAATTTACAAAAACACCATTATTGTGAAATTTGATATCTATTGAATATTTATAATCTAAAATCACACAATAAATTGATAAAAAATGATATAAAAACACTTCATCATGCATAAAAGATACAAAAAATATCCCTTCCTAATACATTTTGTTTGTTAAATGTTTACTAAACACCATTCAAAGGATTCATTAATTTTTTGGTAATATAATTTCAAAAATACATCCATATTCTCTCAATCAGAATAACTTATGGGGTGGTAAAAAAAATTTGTGGATTTATGAGAACTAATGGAAGAAACTAAGGTTGATATTGTAGAACTTGTGGTAGGAAATCTAGTATAGGTGGAAGGGTTATATATGACAACAAATTTGGTTGGGAAGGGAAAAAATATGCAATTAACATGAACCAAAAAAGAAAATTAGGGTATGTTTTATTGAAATATATAATTATATTACATGTGGAATCATTTTTAAATGAATTTTTTTAATAGGCCACTATATTCATGGATCATTCACAATGATATTATAAGAAGCATTAAACCTCACCATCATCATTTACCTCATATTTTGTAAACACCTCATCAATGTTAGTGTAATTCACTAGCAGTCATCAAACCATATATAATTTCCAAAATTCATTCTATCCATAAAAAGTAACAAAATTCCACTATGATTTTATCTGGAATTCAAATGGATACTGGAGGGTGGATGATTGAAAAATCATCATTGTCGAAGTGTCGTAACAACATCATCTGGGGAAAACTGATCCCCAACCAAGGTATGAGGATATTTCATGAATTATTTAATCCCAAAAATATTAAATCAAATTGTTACCTCATTCAAGATAATGGAATTTTTGACAATAAATCATTATCAGCGATCATTAATCAATGTATCTATGTTCCAAACCCTATAGATATCCACACATGCTTCAAGAATCCATGATAATGACGATCATTGAATTTCATATGTAAGTGTGGAGATCTAATGATTCCTTACATGTCATGAAAATAACTATGATCACATTACTCTTATTCATGATGGAAATGTAAGATTTAACTATTGGATAAGATATTTATCTCTCTTTGATATGGGAAAGAGGACAGAGGAGCTGTAAAATTCATTGTTATGAATAGTCCCCATGAAAATAGCTCCATAAATATTATATAATGGGACTCAATTACCCATAATGTGTTCCCCATCACCTAAAGAATTAATTCATTATAATCGTGAAATAAATAACATGTAATGATTAAGTAAATTTTTCATATATGTCATTTAAATTTTATCACCAACTTGCAATATATAATAAATATATTATGTGATAAAACTAGGTCATTACATCAAATCTTAATTACCACAATATTAAAAGAACTATGAATATTAAGATTATACATTTTCATATAATATTTTTCCATGTTCATACATAAAAACTTGTAAATAAATGTGTTTCAATTACCCCAAAAGGGGTCCCCAATGCCTATATAAGGAATCCTAACTTAATAAGAAATAAATTAAAGGTTATGATGAAATAAATGCATCATATTTGTCATTTATATTTTTCACCTGATTGTAATATATAATAAATATATTATGTGATAAAACCTAATAATTAAATCTAATTGTTTGTCCCATAATATTAATTAATCATTTATTATAAAAATATTACTAGTTCGAGTAATATTTTTCCACGTATATACTTAAATACATGTAAATACATAATAGATAAACTCAAACTAAATATTTAATAAATTAATAATAAAAATTATAGTTATTCTTAAGTGATTGATAATTATCGGATGCATATATGACCTCTTGGTGGGGTGGACAATCTCTTGTACACCTATTCAATAGAATAGGGAAGACTCTTGAATATGATATTGTGTGTGACCTGCTAGAACCATATCTCGATAGTATTAAATACCATTCAAAATCATAGAGTTGGATAAAAAACCCATCAAGGCCCCTAAATATATATGAAATATTAATGTAAATGAAACCCATCATTGTAACACACACTATGTAATATAATCACTTTATCTCATGATATCATATAAAGAAGGATGCACCTCTTGTGTCATCATTTGTTCATGAATTATTATTTGTTCACCCAACTGGATGGACTTACCTTCTACAAACATGACTATGGATTTTTTATTTTAATAGGATCCTGATCATCTAGTACCATGATATCACTTCCTTAAATCAAAAGAGAAAAATTCTATATAGATTATTCAACCAATTCTATAACACCAATGATGCACCCAACATAAGCTACCTCACCACAACCTTAATGAAATGGATTTTTGTTCATATCAAAGAACAAGATCAAATTTCACAAATTGATATCAATATCATGTTAGGAGTCTGATATACATGTTTTTAGATAGTAGCATCCTATGAAACTTGAAACATGTGGTGTTCAAATTGGAAGGTATATACTCGTGATCTAAGATATTATAGATAACTAACTGATAAATTAATGAGAATAAGTTTCAACTCTTATTATCTCTTAGGAACTTATGTCAGTACATCATCTATATCCTAATAGTATGATGTATTCAGACCAAAATTACATATGTTTATGATTATTGTATTGGTGTCTCGAATTATTTAGTGTTTCTTATGAACTGATATTTCTTTTTTATATGAAAAGTAATTTTAGTAAATTTCTATAAATATAGAGGATGTTGAAGTATTAACACTATTATGGTATGAAATAAAAAAACAAATTTATATATATAATATGATAAATATAATGGGAATCAATGTACATACAAAAGTTGGGCATGATAAATGAACTTAAAAATAACCCACAAGCACTAGAACAAACAGCTAACATGTATCCATTTTCTCTCTCTCATATGAAAATAATTCTTCTGATGAGATATGTATTTAGTCTAGAGTTCCACCACATTATACTCTATTGAACATAAAAATCAACTATATGAGTAAAATCCATCAAGCGATGAATATTTTAAAGTGAATGATTTTTCCCTAGTGTGTCTTAGGATTCTTGGAAAGAACCACTTATACAGTTTTATCACAATAAACTTGAATAAGGTATAAACAATTAGTAACAATACCAATTTATACAACAATGTTATGTATCCAGACTACCTCTACAGATTCATTAGGATGCATTATATATTAAAATTCTATAGTAGGTTCAGGAACCAAAGGTTACATTGAGCTTATCAAACTAACTACACAACCTTTACGGGAAAATACATAGGCTGACTGTGATTTTAGATCATCATGATCTATCTAAAAAATATAATCAGTGTATAGACTCACTAATAGTTTCTCATTTTCTCCATATTCCATTAACACATCCTTTGTATGATTCATGTACTTTAGGGTAGTTATGATAGATTCTCAATGTAGATCCCATAGATTATCATGACATCTACCCACTATGATTAAATAAATGGAATCATTATATCTAGAACTTATCATGGAATACATGATATATCACACTACTGAATCATAATCGATTATAGTCATTTTTACAATATCCTCCTGTGTTTCTAGAAACATTTTCAGAGAAATGTTGATGAAATTAGACATTGAAAACCACACTCTCATAGATTGTTCCATTTTGTACCTCATGGGTACCTTATCATTATATGCACTTTTAATTATACCATGAATCCTCTATGATTAATATCAATACATATAGATCAAAAGAATGTCATTTACTTAACCTATGTCTTTCATTGAAAATCACTCAATTAACTACATCTCACGTGGCTATAAGAGTTGTACATTGTTTTGCATTATTAATATGTTATCAACATATAATACATGGAAAATAATGATATTCCCATCACAGTATTATATTAATATGTCTCTCATTCATTTAAGATGAAACCATATTCTCTTATAGCATCATCAAAATAATATTTCAATGATCGTGATGCCTACTTAAACCATAAATGGATCTTTACATCTTGAATAAAATGGTTTTTTTACATTATAAATCCTTTTGTTGGATTTATATAGATACAATCAACAAATATCCTATTTAGAATTTTTTTTGAAATCCATTTTCCAAATATCATTATAATGGAATGATATTATTACAATTATTATTCAAATTAAATTTAGAATTGATAATGGTGAGTAGGTTCCATCATAGTCTATACAATGATGTTTTTAGAAACCATTCACAAATAGTCATTATTTATATGAATTTACATTACCATGTATTTTCATATTTTACATTATTACCCATTAATAAATAATGAGTATTATATCAACTAGAGGGTATTCCAAAATCCAAAATTTTTGTTCATACATGGAACCCTTTTTAGAGTGCATTGTTTCTTACCATTTAGCAGTATTGTTACCATATTCTACTTCTTTGTATGTTTTTTATTAATCATTCACTATAAGAATTGTTTCAAATAGATCGGTGTATATAAAATCATGATTCTCTAGTTCTTGAACCTTTCGAGTGGACCTATATAGTACTTTTATCTCAGGAACATCTTCAAATCACAATATATCATTTAGAGATTATTCCCATAACAACTCTTATTTATCTTAATCATCAACATAATTGATGTCAATATTTCCCTTAATATTTTCATTGTAATTTTGTTCCCTCTCTAAAAATATGGAATGTATTTCCAAGAACACATTCTTAAATATATTTTTATATAGTCAATATCCTTTATTTTCATTATGATAACCTATAATGATAAAATTTATAAATTGTGATTCCAATTTTTCACTAGGTATAGTCTTGAAAAAAATCCTCACTTCCTAATACTTGTAAATGTGATATATTTGGTCTATTTCCACACCACATCTCAAATTTAATCCCAAATGTTGTTTTAGTTGTTAATTTGATAAAGGGTTATATCGTTTTCTGCAACACATATCCCCAAATGGACAATAGGTGAGTTTCCTAACTCATCATTGATTGGGCCATATTGAGAAATGTATTATTCCTCATTTCATTGACACCATTATACTAGGTTGTATAAGGTAGTCTGTTTTGGGATACAATCCCATGCTAATTTAGGTGATCAATGGAATCTTAATTTAGACACTCTATTCCTTGTTTTGAGCGGATTGAGTTAATATTTTTAACAATCTAGTTCTATACTTCATGTTTGTATTCCATAATCATTTCAAATGAATTCGACTTATATCTAATTAGATATATATGTACACAACTATAATAGTCATCAATAAATGTAATGAAGTATATAATACCAACCCATTCCCATACAGGTAATGGACCTCATATGTTATTATGAACCAAATCTAGTAATTCAGTGGCCCATACTCCATTCCCAGTGAAGGTTTATTTGGTCGTTTCCCTTTGTAAACATGCGTGAAGTGAATCTAGGGATTTTAAATCAATTTAATTTAAATACAATTATTGATTTACCTTCCAAAAACTCTTATCATTTACATGAAAAATCTTGAATATCCATATGAAGGTGTTATATGATTCATTTTAACTATATTTTTCATTGAATTTTATTATAGGGTTTTTGAGTTCAATTTTATATAATCCATTTTTAAGATATGCCATTCTTGAACATGTTTTATCCTTATAAAAGTGAAAAAAAATTATATCAAAACATGTAATAAAATCCTACTATTCAGTTTGGAAACTGAGATTATGTTTATAGTAATTAAAATTCCATAATAACAATTATTTAATACACGAACCCCACGACTAGGAAACTATAAAATATTACCCACAATTTCTAAAACTTCTTGAAGCACGCCATTTATTGTAATAGAGATCCACCTTGACCTTTATAATCTTCAATAATTTACTTGGCACCGATATTGGAGAAGAAAATATGAACCTCATGTTGTATCAAATACACATCTTATAGTTAAATATAGATAACATTTAATGAAAAAAACATAATTGAAAGGCTTACCTTGTGTATTCTTTCCAGCTATGTAGTTCCTCATCCAACGACCTTTTAGGAAACATGAAAAGAAGAAAAACTCCTTACAATTCCCCTCACATGGTAACATTTTCTTTTTGGAAAGATGATGTAGAAGTGTCTTCATCTTTGATTTGTCCATAGACCTATTTTACAGATCCTTCCTCATCATTTTCACTAGATATATTAAATAATTGGAATTATTCATATAATTACAACCTTATAGAACTAAAACAAAAATACATGAAATTAAAATCATTATTTTCTTCATATTTTAATTAAAAATGTTAGTCAAAATTCTTTGAAATAATGATTATATAATGGGACTGGTCATTAGTTATTAAGACAACATGAAACAAGGGGATTTTAATCTCCCAACGTACTTAATAATCATGACTACATGTGGTATTAAATTATACATCTATTATCGATTTGACTTATACAATGAATTTTAAGCCTCATACCTTTCTTTCCTTCCTCTATCCTGATAAAACTATGGGAAGTGAGTAAATAAATTTTAGGTATCTTCATCCTCAGGAATTTTCTACAAATGAATATACATATACGAAAAAATAATGCATTGTACATATAGATCATCATCTAATTTATTTTTTTTACTTTTCACGATAAACCAATCATTCCCCATAGGGTGTCTTAATAGGATGTTAGAACTCCAGTGCATAACTATTCCTCTCTCAGAGTAGTGATATACACAATCACATGTACCACTCTTGCAGGAAATGAATTATCAGGATAATTTTTTTATCTAGTATTTTCCTTATTGATAATGATCCAGTGGTATTGATTATTTCCATTTTCTATCTATAATTAATTAACATACTAGTTAGTGATTTATCATTATTACCTTTTAGTCATTGTTGACTAATTATTGAAATCATTAAATGCCTCCAACCATTTTTTCAATACATAGTACCTGTCAAAATTATAATCAGAATAGTCTATATCATGATTATTATAATGGAAATGAAACTTAATAACCCCAGTCATGATTTAAGAACATTTTTTATGATAATACTCTGAGAGTTTCAAGGTAGTAACTAGACTGGCTGACCACATTGAATTTCAATTCCTTGAAATAATGAGTGAAGTAATAGTTCCTCGTAATCATAACACTAATTCTCTTAATTACACACCTCTAATGCAGTATAAATATATATTTGGATTCTTCTTTTCTACCATATATACTTATGTTATCTCATAACCATCCTATGAAATATCTGATAGTGGGATTCACCCTTTACTATGGCCGATGAACACCACATGTGCCTAGTTTTGCTAAAATTTGAGTTATTAAATACATTAATGACATAAAATTTTTTCGAGTGTGTTTTAATATTTTTAATGAATTTAATAATTTTCTATTAAATATGTTCATACATTTTTTCATGTTTGAAACTGAAAAAGTGTTAATAGAATAATTTATTCATGTTTTTATGCCATTTTTAGGATTACTGCATTATGTGTTTCTCACATACATGAAAATACATAAAAAAATATATGAAATAAATTATCTAACATTACTTGAGAATCAAATATTATAACTTCCATTCAAACTAAATGGATCAACCATATCTAAGGGAATAATACATTATTCTTGCATGACTTATATTACTGCTTGTCCCCGGTATAGTGTCCTCGCATCTCGTCTGGGATACCACCTCGTATTCAAATGTTCTACTTCTTATAGTTCCATTATCAACAGTACAAATATACTCTCACGAAATAATGGATGTCTCAAGAAAGAATATATATATATAAATGGATTCATATTACCTTATAAGAATTGAAAAAAAAAATTATAATGTAAAGACCATTGAAAAAATAATTAAATATTAAAAAATTCACATGAAATTATAATGAATAATTTAATTAAATAAAACTATACATGAATGGTCAGTTACTGCAAATTATCAATCTACAGGTAAATTAAAAGTGAAATAGAAAATAAATTCAATAAATTTATGTTCGAGGGGAATTAATAAATTAAAAGGTGTATGATATGTCTAAAGAGGAGGCTAATGAGGCTTTCTTCCTATTGAAGAATTATTTTTTGTTTATTTGATTCATTTTAAAAAGAGTTAATCTTCCATGTGTATTCCCATGTGAATTATTTTATTGTTTTTAACTCATTATTCTGACACATGGATTCCCTCCCCTTTTAAATATATTTATTTTGTTTTGCATTTGATCTGTAGTCCAATCCATTCACCCACCACACCATTTTCATATGCCAATTATAAGAATGTTGGAATTTTTTCAATGTTTTCTAATAAAAAATCATCATAATTTTATTTCACTTGTTGGAGAATTTCTAAAAACTAGAATATAGAATGATCATGTATTGAATTTTTCTATGACTATAATCATCAACAGAAATTGATCTTCGGGTATTAAAATTTTCAAAATTCATATCTGTTAGAGTAATCTTATTTTGATCCATAATTTAATTTTATTGATTTCTTAAACCTAGCCATATGAGATAGGATCTATGCATGGTCAAATTCATTGGAACTGAATTAAATCCATACATGTAATTTAATAATTTTATTGTTGGATTAAAACATTCACAAGATTTCTCAGATAACAATTGATGGAGCATGGTTATGAAGGGGAATCCAGTGGGTCTGGGATTTAAAACATTCCTCTTTGGAGTGATTTAACATCATTATATAATGTGAACTGACCCCTAGTAGAGTTATTAAAATTTGACATGAATTATTAAAGAAAAAAATATTTAACCAAATAGTTACCTCCTTAATGTCAGTTGTGCATTCAGTAGTAGCACATTATTGGTTGTTTTTACTCGACAAATCCAAGCACGAACCCCTCTAGATCATCCATATATGCTTCTTGAATCTACATGAATGTTTAACATTGTATTCTAAGCAGTATCATAGAAATATATTAATTCCTTTGACATCACAATCACCATTATGATCCCATTCATTTGATGCACAATGGTGATCAATGAATGAACTCTTGGATGAGATCTTTCACTCTCATGGATGTTGAAATTAGGAATGAGTGCATCCCAAATTCTTGGGTATGAATAGTCCCCACAAAATGATTTCCCTCATCTTTGTATATTGGGTGTCAATTACACATAAAGTGTCACAACCAGTCCCCATGGGCCCGTTCTGTGACTACCCCAATCTCTCAATCTATAGGCTAGGGGTTGGTAACTACCTCCGTAAAAGAATATCTAAAAAAATAAGGTCTTTCCTTTAAACCTGTATGCACACATGCCTAACCATATCCCAACACACCAAAAGGGGGAATCTAGTATACTACTAAAACAAGGAAAAGTTCATATAAAAGTTAATTTAAGTGGGCTAGAATACAAACCTAATAAGGAACTTAAAACAGTAAACTACAAAAAGGATACACTGATCGTCATCCATGAAAAACCCAACTTGATCGTGAGAGTAGTAAAGCTACTAGAATCAAATGTAGTGTCTACATCCCTCCCCATACTTCTGGTCCCCAACTGGTACTAGGCCACCACATTCAAATTTGTTGCATCAGCCTGTCTTGTCACCCTAAGCACCTCTATCGAAACATCAAAATTCTGCACTAGACACAACATGTGTGGTTGAATCCCATGCAAGGGTGAGTATAAAAACACTTAGTTGGGACCCCAAAACCCCAGAAGGTATCCCAGAAGTACTAAAAGGAAAAACCACAAGGCATGATCTCAATCACAAAGCATAAAGTAAAAGACAGCTCACACGTGGTATATAACATACAAAACATTAATAATGATGATTAGTCGTATTTCAAAATCATCTTATTCCATTGAGAAGTTCCACTTATGATCCAAGATGATGTCTTTCTATTGCTCATCCACACACAGTCATAAGTCGCAGATCCAAATATGGTCTTAAGTCGTCAATCCACACAGGGTCGTATGTGGTTGATCCACGGGGGGCCTCACTAAGGCTAGTTCTCATCGATAAGCACTGCTCCTTACCCATATAGGGTCATAATCTATCGATCCAAAAAGGGTCGTAAGTTTTTTATCCACCACGGGATGATATATGTCTGGTTCTCATCAGGTTGCGCTACTATAATCCATGCATGCTCGTAAGTGGTCGATGCACATAGGTCCATAAGTCATCGATCCACACAGTGTCGTAAGTCGATGGTTCATGACAGGCCTCTCAAAAGAAGGTCCATGTAGGGATTCACTAATCCTGATCCACACTGAGTCATAATTCATCGATCCTCATAGGGTTGATCTGATGCCGATCCATAAAAGGGTCTCTCTTCACTTGACAGCCAGCCACAAGACTCCTGGACTTGGTGCACTTGAGTTCCAGAGTTTCTTCTCATAAAGAAATTGGTCATACATCAACAACAACGATGTCCCACAAAGATGAAACCTGAATAAGCACCATGTCATAAGGGTTCTAATGCAACCGATGACATGTAGATCGAATGCCTAGTCTGTATGTTAATGGGATTTTATTATCAAGTACTTTGGTAGATTTGAGATTGATCCAAGCCGTAAACCCTCCAACAAAATATAAATATGATGCAGAGTATCTCAAAAGGACCATCATGTCTTATGGGTAACATTCCCACTGACGACGCATCAATTAGACCCTCGGTTTGTGGGATACACCTAATTTATTGTAACGAGATCAGTTAGGTCTGGAAGGGGTCCTGCCTAGCTGGCCCATTAGGCCAACGGGTCTGGCTCGGCTCGCAGACCTGACCCATTTTTGGGGTCTAGCCCACCTGGAAACCTGGACCGCATGTGATCTGGTTCTCCAGTATGGTGGTTCCAGCGGGGTGTCTCCCGGTCATCTGAAACGGCCAATTGGAGATAGCTATTATGCTCCAGTCTAGTGGCCCAATCGGGCCACGCATCTCCCTGTGTGGTGCATCAGTGCCGCACTATTCAACCTGGCTCGGCTGGCTGCCACCACTGATTGCAAGTGTCGTCGCGCCAGTGGCTGCTTCCGCTGGCCACCAGAGATTCTTCGGTTGTCCGTTTTCTTTCATGTTTGTACCTATGGTTCTCCCAGGTCGACACCATTTCTGCGAGGCCATTAGCTTCACCATTCCACCACATTTACAAGTCTCCTACATATAACGCATATAACTAATAAAGGTAGAGGGTCTGGGCCTGGACTTGATTGGCCCGTACCCTCCAAATTAGCACTTAATCATGGGGAAGAATAATAATCATTACATATGTCATAATAAAGCCCTGTATCAACCCCCCACAATAACAAATGAAACGTAGACCAACCCATTGGTTGATTGATGTAGGTTCTTCATATTATACAAGAATGGGGAAAGAGGGATATTAAACAATTAATTAATTTAAAACCCCCTACCTGGAAAGGTTGTTATTGAAGAAAGAGAATATTCATGTTCGTGCCATTCAACATTTCTCATCGATCACCAGATTGGTTTCACCAAAGGTTCGTCATTCGTCAACCATTCTTCATTGGAGAGGAATGTACTCATCATTTTTTAGAGGATCCTCTCGTGGGTTCCCAAATCCCATGCTAATGGTTTGATTAAATAAAAGAGAGTATCCCCCACTTTGGATCATTATTTCGATTCATTAATGAATCATAATTACTGAACCAATTAAATTGAATACATTTTTGTAACTCCATGTGAGGATCATGTCACTAAATATCTCTTTTTTAATTCCTGAAATTACATTGATGTCCTTCCATCCACCATTAAAACCATGGGGAGATAATAAAATACCTCAGAGTTATTTTATTATTTTTGTCGAAATGTCCAAAAATGAAGTTTTCCATCCAACACTTTAGTGTCAAAGTTATGTTTCTCCTATGTGAATCATGCCTCTGTGAATTCAATGGTTCGCTCATATTTTCATTTCTATAATTGGTTAAAATGATAGATATCCATGTCCGCACATTTAATGAATGTACCTTAAAAATGATGAAAAATTATTAATAGTCACCCTCGATCCGTGTCGATCGAGGATAGGATCCACCTAAGGGAAACATTCCCTCACAAGCTCAACAATACTCTCATATATCAAATACGAGTTAACATTTATGAGTTATTAGGATTTTAAAATAGAATCTTTGTTACTTGTTTATTTTTTCAAGACCAAAAATGAAATTCAACTATTGTCCTGGGCTAGCCAATGTTAGGATCTTCCTAAGGAAATAATACCCTCAAGAGTTCTACGGTGGTCTCATATTTTAATTTGAATCTCTATTCTTGAGATATATTTATTTGAAAAATGGAATAATTTTATTTAGTTATTTGATTTACGATTATGAAATTTTCATGTTTCCTTACTAGAACCATGCACCGACTAAACATATGTAGCGCCTAGGGTAAACTCGCTAGCCTGAATGCAATGGGGACCCCATATTTCGGATCTAGGAACCCATTTCAATGATATTCCACTTTTTTAGGGAAACCCATATTGGGCTCTATTTTGAGCATAACATTTTTTGAAGGATAATTCAGAGCACTTCGGGACTCAAAATCATGTGTCGTCAAATTTTGTGTTCTCTAAATAATACCATATAATTAAAAAAATATATGGAAATTCCGGGACAATACATTCTCACCACCATATTGATTTATTTCCAAGAAATAAAAAACAAACTCAAATCAAACAAGTGGGGGTACTGAGAATGAATCTGAGCCTTCCTCTACCTTGTGCTCTCTAGGAGATTTTCGTGATTCCCCCAAACATGCACCAGAGAAATCCACTATCCATGAGGTACACACTAATTTTGATCCTTTATCTCCTCTAGAAACTCCACAAATGTCATCCCATCAATAATATTCATCTCGCCAGAATCAACAATGTGTGATGGAGCATGCCCATAACTACTCAGCTACGAAAAAGGAAAATATAATGCTCCTAGTTCATCTGTTGTGAAAAGTGGGGCGATAAGACACATTCCCAACACTACTGAGACATCTGAAAAGGTCTGATGATCCTTGGAGATTTCATATACCCCAGCCAAATATCTATAATCCTCGTCCGGGTGAGACCCAAAAAATATAGGATCAACCTCCTCAAACTCCAAGGTTATATATCTCTAGTCGACATAAAACATATTCCTTATCCGTGAAGGCTGCATCCGCTCCTGCTTTTCTTCACCTTCTTGATGGTTACCCATACCAACTCCAGAACCATGAGTGGTGACTTCCCTAGGTCATTCCATCATAGGGTAGATCTGCATGGTCTCCCACACAAGGATTCAAATGATGTCTTTCCAACAGTGGAGTGATATCTATTATTGTACACTAACTCAAAAAGTGGTAGGTGGTCCTCCCAAATATAACCAAAATCCAAGACACAAGAACATAGCATGTCCTCCAAGGTCTGTATGGTCTTCTCTATCTGACCATCTCTCTGGGGGTAAAAGTTGTGCTCAATTGTGCTGCAACATGATGCTCAACTTTCACTTGATGAAAAATGAGGCACCGTGAAACAAACTCTGCCACACCATCCTACATCCCTAACAACTAGTAATGTAGACGGAGGTCCTATTACATATTATCCACACCAGGATGTACCACCAATGAGGATTTATTTAATTCCCTCAACATCTCCTACCATAACATCACTGGTACCATGGTGCTTCCTCGGAAAAAGATTATGTGTTCTCCACCTATAGAAAATTAATCAGCTATATGTACTAAGGACATCTGAGCCCGTCGAGCCTCGTTGGCAACATTAATAAGATTCTACTCTATAACATGATATATGAGTGAGGGAGTTACATTCATAGACTTGAGATAAGATACTCAATCACTATCCATGAATGCTTTATGTATCGTGCCTACCTGCTCCGTCACCCCACTTAGAAAATGTAAACCAGACATCCTAATGAGTGCATCCACCAACACCTCCAACTTCCCAGGAGTATAAGAAATATAAAAGTCCTAATCATAGAGGAACTCTCACCATCACCGCAATCTCAACTATTGGATTACCTATAATCAAATTTCCAACCATGTGAAAGGATACCCCGATTAAATGATTTATGTTCCCATCGAACCTCTGGTAGTGGGTCCTCATTCTCCAGGGCCACATGGATAATTTTTTAGTAATCCACACATAACCTTGAACATGGGGTCTTACTAATACCTTCCTTCTCAAGTCCCCAAAAAAAATCATAGCTCCCAAAGCTCCATAGGATCCATACGATATGCATTTGTTGATATCATTGATGTCCATGGGTACAAGAAAAAGAAGAAGTCCTTCTCCCTAAAGGGAGGTAAAGCTGGAAACAGATTTTGAAAGGACGTTACCACACTCTACCACTATTATTGGGAACTAAAAACTCAAAAACACCTAGTGCCAAGAGGGTTTGGATGTCTGAATCAAGAGTTATAGTATTCGCCCTCCTATGCATTATTCCATCATGCGCTGAAAGGGTTTCATTTTTTGGAAAAAGGAAATACCCATTCCGATATTTTAGATATTCCATAAACATTTTCCTAAAAAAGTTAATATGAGTATGAACTGTTGATGAACAGTCCATACCCAAACGAACATCATAAGTCCTCGATGCTACTCAAAAAAATTTCCAACCAAAACTATCACGTCAAGTGTCACATCACAACATTGGCATAAGTGTGATTATCGAGTCTCCTGCCATATGTATCCCTAGAAGAAAGTGCAAAGTCAATAGTTGAACCAGAAACTCTAGTTATTGAAGAAAATTTGGGAAAATATGGAATGATTAATACCTATTAATATTAATAATGTAGCTATATGTAGACATAGAGTGCACCTCGAGTCCTTCCTAGATCCCTTGGGTCACACTCCTTTACCGCATGTAGCTACTCCCTTCCTCTGTCCTCCAACTCCCTAACACTGGTGGGGAAAACATTGGGGTGATGGTTGTAACATATCAAAATGTATAACACCACATGATTGCCTCCTAGCTATTCTTCCATGTATTCTACCCTGAATATTAATTTGTCCCTATCAGTTACTATTCCCAAAACATTTTAGACATCCATGTCTCTCAGACTGATATCAGTTTCATACTTTCACACAACTAACAATCCTTGGATATATTTTCTTATTGAATGAAATTTCAACCACAATGGTTCTCTATTGCACACTAAAATAATAAGTAAAGAACATATGAATGGTGCAAGCTCGGATGTCCCTCAACACATCTCTCTTGAAGGTTCGATCCTTGAATCACTAGTCGTATCATATTCATCGAGTACATGGAATGGTCGGTATGGCTTGATGAATAAAAAGTTGCCAACATGTCATATATTCAAAACATTAAAAGCCATTGAGAACAAAACCATCTATATTTTAAGGGAAAGAGACCCCCTTCTCTGAGGAAGGTTTCAAGATCTATCCAAGGAAACGTCACCTCATTGTAAGATAGGGGTAATCTGAACCTTTTCATCTCCCTACTGAGACACGTAGAATGATCATTTCTAGGACCGTAATATGATCTAATAGTGCCCTTGCTAGACAGAAACTCAGTCACAACCTCAGGCTAGTTATTAGCAACCTTTGAGTCAGGACGGCATAAGTTCCCGAGGGGTATCTATCACATAAACTCGTGTAAGGCATTGAGCCTATATGTGTCCCCTACCAGTAGCTCGGGTAGTAACTACTAACCAGCATGCAATGGTATCATTGTGACAGATCCTGGAGGTACCATCTCTGGCTACAATCCCTGTAATGAAGCCTCCTCACTCTATGAACCATCCTCATGGTCACTCATTGGAATCCTTGATTGTTGTCTCCATGGAGGCATAATGAATGATTATAACGATGAACCACAATAATTATGTAATACCTAGTTATCTTACTCAAAATGTATAAAGATAATCTTTTTAAACAAATGATACTATTGATTTTTTGTACAGAGCCAGAAAATGTAATTTATGGTTATGCTGTATGGATACGTTGGCCACCAAACCAACACTACAATCGCTCAGTTGAAATAAAAACTCAAGACAGTTAACACTATTTTCCCCATTACAAATACATAATCATATTTCTTCTGGAAGAACTGACTACCTCTGATATCACATTGTCATGACTCATCCTCATAGGCATGTGTCGTGACTACCCTAAAATTGACTTCTATAGACCAGGGGTTGGTGACAAGATCCAGAAAGTTTTTCCAAAAATGGCATTGCCTTTAAACCTAAATAAAAAAAATTTCAACCAAATCCCAATCAATTTAAAGGGGGAAACATGTATACCACTAAAACAAGGTTGAGTGCAAGTACAAGTGAAATTATGTTTTCTAGAATACATACCCAACAAGGAACTGAAAATAGTAAAGTACAAAAGGATGCCCTATTGGCCCTCCCCAAAAACCACAACTTTTTTTGAGAGTGTTGAAGCTACTGGAGGCTGAAGTAGTATATCCTTATCACTCGGTACTACTAGTCCCCACCTAGTCCTTTCCCACCAAGTCCACCATCATAGCCTCTGTTTGTCCCATCCCCCCGAGAACATCTATAAAAACATCAAACATCTGTATCGGACAAAAAACTTAATGGAGAAGCCCATGTAAGGGTGAGTATAACCATACTCAGTTGGGACCCTGGGGCAACCAAAAGACTCCTATAAATACTCAAAAATAAAAAACACATATCATGATCTCAATCAAAAAGAATACGGTAAAAGACTGATCACACCCGATATATAACATAATGACCAAGAATAATATTGATTAGTCATCAAGATAAATCATCTTATATCATTGATAAGTTACACTACTAAACTATGACGAAGTAATTATATATTTGATTCTCACAGAGTTATAAATTACCGATCCAAAGAGGGTTATAAGTTGTCAATCCACAGAGGGTCATAAGTCACTGATCCACAACGGGTCGTTCAATGGCAGGTTGTTATCGGTTTATGCTACTAATGATCCACACAGGGTTATAAGTCATCGGTCCACATAGGTTCATATGTCGGTGGTCCATGATGGTCCTCTCTAAGGCTGGTACTCATCGGGTCACACTACCGTTGATCCACACAGGTTCCTAAGTCATCGATCCACATAGGGTCGTAAGTATTCAATCCACATAGGGTCATAAGTTGCTGATGCACAATGGGTTTCTCTATTGGTGGTCCTCGTTGGTCCATGATACAGCTGATCCGCACAGGTTCGTAAGCTGTCGATCGACTTAGTTTCTCTCCGATGTTGATCCAAAAGGTCCACTCTTCACGTGACAGCTAGCCACAAGATTCCCGCACATGGTGCACTTGAGTTCTGTATATTTTTAACATCAATCCATCAGTCATACGTCGACATCTATGAAGTCCCAAAAAGAAGTAACCTATAGAACCACCATGTCCTAAGTGTTCCAATGCAATAGATTGTGCATCTATCAGACACCCAGAGTGTATGTTATAGTCATTTCAATATGTAGGGCCCTGTTGGATTTCATTTCATTCCAAAATAGGCATACTACAACATTATCTAAATCCTATGTGAATTATCTAAAAAGGATGGCCTCATCCTACGAGTTCCAATGCCATTAACAATGCATCAATCAGACACTTGGTATGTGAGACACAACTGATTTATTATAATAGGACTTATCGGGTCCGGTAGGGGTCCAGCCTTTCCAGCACGTTGGGCCTAAGGGTTCGGCCTGACTGACGGGTCCACCCCGGTTCATGGGTCAAGCCCGTCTAGAGGGTTCGACCTACTTCCTGGGTTTGGGCCAGCCAACGGGTCCAGCCAGCATGCGGGCCAGTTCTCATGGATGGCGGTTCCAGTGGGTTGTCGCCCTGTCTTCCAAAACGTCCGAATGGATCCCGCCTTTACACTCTAGCCGAGTGGCCCGATCGAGCTGCTAATCTCCCTACGTGGCATGTCAGAGCCTCTCAATTCCACTTGTCACTACCATGCACGTTTTGACTCAAGCCGTTGCGACAACTACATGCATCGCTGTCCCCATGCTGTTGGCTCCATCTGCCGCAACGGCTGATGGCGGGGGCCGCCGCACCGACACGTGCATCTGTGGTCCATCAGAGATTCTCTAGTGGTCCCTTTTTATTTACGTCTATGCCTTCTATCCTCTTAGGTCACCACCCTCATCAATCTCCAGATCGATTTTCCCCAATCATCGTCATTCTTCTACTTTTCTTCATTGGTGAAGAATTTCGTCTGTCTTTCATCAGAGGTTCCTCTTATGGGTTCCCAAATCATAATATTTTGTTTTGATTAAATAAAATAGATTAACCCCCATGTTGGTTCATTATAATGATTTGTTAAAAAATACTAATTAATTCACCAATTAAAACATGAGAAATTCGATTACACAACACTAGGATCACATCATTAAATGTATCTTCTTTAATGCACAATGTTACGATGTGGTCCCGTCATCCGTTACTCAATGGTCAAATGAGAATAAAATTAGTCAAAGAGTTTTTTTTAAATTCCTAAAATTATCATTTCCATCCGACCCTTGGATATCAATGTGAGACTTTTTCAATGCGAATCATCATGGTGCAAAGAAAACGATTCCCTCTTATTTTCAATCCACGAACCGATACAAAATATAAAAATCACATTCTCACACATTTACCAACATTACATAAAAATTTCAAAAATTGTTAATAGTCACCCTCGACTTGTGCTGGTTGAGGTAACACTACAGCCAAATGAAACATGCCCTCATGAGCACAACCGTACTCTCAGGTATCCAATCTGAGTTACTGTTAAGGAGTTACAAGAATTTTGATAGTAAAATAAGTGTTAAAAAATTATTTTATTTACGGCCAAAAACTATCTTCCACTATTGTTCTGCACTGTCCAATGTTATTACATTCCTAAGGAAAGCATTTTGTCATGAGTGTAGCAGTGGTATCAGATTTTTAATTTTATTATCTATTTTTTATTTATAAATATTTGAAAAATAATATAATTTTATTTAATTAATTTTTTTATGATTAATATATTATTTGGGTTTCATCATTGGATTCCTGGGCCGACTAAACATAAGTCTCTTCAATTATAAACCCACCATCCAGAACACAATGGTGCCATCAGATATCTGATCCAGGAACCCATTTACGAGTTATTCAAAATTTTTCAGGAAAACCCCTCATGCACGCTATTTAAAGCTTATCAATCTTCGACAGATCATTCCAGACACTCAAATCCTCGGAATAACGTGACATAAAATTTTCAAATCTCAGTATAATTCCATAATATTAAAAATAAATTATATGGATATTTCAGGAAATTATATAAATGGATCCCCCTCCCACTTATTTGTAACACCAACTTAATAATTAATAAATGACACATGATAATTAATTAACATATTCGTATATGTAATTTATATTTTATCAATAATTTTTAATATATAATGAATATATTAACTGATAAAACATAGTCACCAATTGAAATATAAATTCCCTCAATATTAAATTAAACATTAATTTTGAAATAATATTGACTCGTATAATATTGTTCCATGAATATAAATTAATATTTTTAAATACTTTCTATAAAAAATCAAATTAAACATACAACACTTGAATAATAATCAATATATTTTTTGATTGGTGATTGGTAATTCTAGGAAACATCTCGGACCCTATGGTGAGGCCAACCTTGTCATATACACCTATTCAATAAAATTTGGAAAAAATCTTGAATGTTTTATTGTGTGTGTCCCTCTAAGACCATATCATGATAGCATTGAATCTTATTTATTTAAAAATAGTGGATTCCTAGAACACATCATGGACCCATGAGTGGTAAGGAATAGTCATATCCTTAACAACCACCATATGAACACATAATTTGTTATGTAATCTATTTGTCTCGTGATATCTCATAATGCAAGTTTCATTTCTTATTTCAACATCTATTTTTGATTTATTATTTTTTTACTAAAATAGATAGACTTACCATTGACTACGATTGTCATGGATTAATGATGTCACTATCATGTTGATCATTTTGGATTAAGATATCAATTCCTAAAGTCCGAAGTGAAAATTTTTATCTTGATCATTCAACCAATGCCATTTCACCAATGATACAACCAACACAAGCTAACTCACCATATATTCAATGTCATTATTTTTTCCTTGAATCAATGTAAATGATATATTAACATCAATTCTTAACTATCTCATGTCTAGAGACCAATAAAAACGTTCATTGATAGGAACAACAAATGAAACCCAAAACATGTGGTGTACCTATTGGTGAGTCTATCCTCATGATCTCAACTAATAGAAATCACAATTTGTGAATGTTATGAGTATAAGTCCCAATACATATGAGATAATATAACTTTATGGTTAAAAATCATTTATTTCCAATCATTATGATGCATTTATACAATTGGAAAAATTTTAAAGATCATTTTCATTGTATAAACTGACTCTCATTATAGCCTACAAATTTCAATAACCTTTTGTATGTTATGAAATCTAATGATATTACCATAAATATAGTTGATTCAGAATTATCCACACTATTCTGGTAATAAATTCACATGTATATGTCAAACTGAATACTTGTAATAGTAATAAAATGACATTCAAAAGATTGGTCGAGTGAACCCACATACAACACGGCCATTTTCACTAGACCTAACAACTAACACATCACAATCTTCTTGCTCTCACATGAGAATCATGTTTTTTCTATGATATGGATTTAGTCATGGGTATGCCATGTTATCTTTTATGGATACTCATCTAACTGTTACAACACCACTATGATTAAAATCACTCAGGATATGAAACTTACAATGTATATTCTTTGTAATATGGTGTGTCCAAGTGTAACACCCCAAGATTCCATAGTACGCTTCTCTTTGAATAATACAGAAGTGTGTGTTGTACACAAATTCGAGTTCTAACACACCAAAACCAATCAAACTAGCCGTTATGAATAATAATACCCAATTTTTTAAATTTTATAAATTTTATCTTTCAAAATGGACATCATTTTTGGATTTTGAATATCGAAATTATCTTATGGTAAATTTTATTATTTTTCTTAAAACATTCAATTTTTTATGAATAGTGAAACACACCGAATTATAGTTTAAAACCGAATTTTTATTTAAATAATTATTTATTTGTTGTAAATTTATTTTTTGAAAATTTATTTTAGGTCAAAATAGACACACAATACCTATATAAGTTCAAGGTAATTAATTGGAATCAATTTATAATAATTTTAGATATATAAAAATTTTATAAAACTTTTTATCGGCTTTTAACAATATCCTAGGAGAATTTGTAAATTCACATAAAACATTATTTTACCCCTTCTATGAGTTTAATTTCAAAAATCTGAGAGACATGGTTATTATTAAGGAGTAAAATGTGTTTCAATAAGATAAAAATAATTTTTGGTGAATAGTAAATTTTTTATTTTATTTACCACAGTTAAAAGTAAATACGGTAATTAAGGGTAAAAATTATATTATTATTACCCTAACACATGTCCTAGTTCTATTCAATAAGTATATTTTGACCAAAAACCCCATAGGAATAAAATATGAACCTCAGTGGTCCACATGAATTAGATTAAGACATTTATTATTATTTTATTTAAAGAAGAGTTAAAAGAGTTAAAATCAAAGTTTAATAACTAAATCATTATTAATATAGGTATATAAATAAGATATATTCGACTATAAATATTTGTTATAAATATAAAAATATTTCATTCATATTGGTATTTTATTTATATTTTTTAGACATTAAATAATTTAATTTATTTATGACACAATATGATGTAGTAATTACCTAATTGATGAAATATTAAAATAATTGATATTAAAAATATCCTAATAAATGTAATTTGAGTCTTTTTATGAATTAAACAAATTTTCTAGGTTAGTATTACAAAATAGGGTAGGTTAGATAAATTATTTTCAAAACAATAATTTTGTTATGAATTTAGAAAAACAAAATACCAAATTGTGTAAAAAAGGACATAAAAGAGTTTTTAAAAAAAATATTATATTATTAATCGATATTCTCTTCCTATAAATATATGGTTCAGCCAATGGACTAATATACTTATGGGGGTATAATTATTGAACCACTTGGGGTTCCCTTAGTAGTATATAGTATGTTTATTAACCTTATAATATAAAAATACAATGGGACGTGGTAAATGTCAAACTATTTAACTAAGAGGTAAATCTAAAAGTTAATGTTAATATAGTGAGCCAAACCTATATAATACCTATTGGTTGAGTGGTTTTCAAACCATCCCCCATATCCTTTAAATAATCCATTCTGGATCCCTTATAAACCGAAAATAATTTTATTATAAAATACTATTTCTAGCTTTTCCAAAGGTGCCCATCACCTCTCTTATAAAAGGGCAATTCCCCTTCCCACTAATTCACACCTTCAATTACATTTGGCTCAGAGAAACTCTGCCAAAATACCCTCCAAAATTTCTTCCCTTCATTTTAGTGGCCTTCATTTAGACATAAATCCATCTTATGGAGCCACTTTGATCAAATCAAAAGGAAGAACCCGAATAAGAGGTAAATATCTCACCACCTCTTTCAAGTTCCTTTCTTCATCCTATTCCTTTCTCTTTGTTGTTTCTATTATAAAATAACAAATCCAGTATCTTATATATTCTTTGATGTTATTGTAAATATGGTACAACCAAATTCATTATTCTATCCATCCTTTGAAGGACAAGTCACTATATGTGTGTACGTACGACTTACCGTCTCCACGTCGTGGTGTAATTGTTATTCAATAAATTATTATCTGGATGGATATAATTATGATGTATAATTGATGTAAATAATAAATATAACATGATAATTATTCTGTATATATGATATACTATCCAGTTATAAATTATTTTATTAACAAAATAATGATATTTTCGATCATGCATATGTACAAATTACCGTCTCCACGAATGCGATGAGATTCATTCCCCATCGTATCCATTTAAGACTAATTTTCATTTCATGATTAAGAATAATTTTTAAAGGCTTGATATCATTATGGATATGAATAATATACATCCCATCCATATAAATTATGACTCACATAAAAAATAATATAATGGAAAACAAATCAGTTAACACCCGAAATAACGATAATAGTATGATATTATTAACAAAACAATGTTAAAAGATCATATATGATATCATATTAATATATATGATTTAAGTATAAATTAAAATAATTTATTTCAACACTATATAGGTGGATAACCTATCCTCGACCTAGGAAAAGTGCAAGGTAAGGGTTAATTTCACAATCTATTCATTATCCAGGGTTGTTTATATGTAATTATCTATTGGGACCTCTTTATCGTCCAGATCCATGTTTCTTAATAATGTATTTCAAAACATTCTTACTATTTTATTTACTATTTGTTAAAGTAATTTATACCCTTGTTTGAATTTTTATAAGATTTTTATAAAGGAATTTTTCCATCATTTTCCAAATAAGGTCCTTTTTAACCTTTTCGACAAAATAAAGGTATGAATGCCTTTTTTTAACTTATACGGTGGGTGCAGCTATTTTCCGCCATTATAAAATCTTCGAAGCTTCCTGTACAAGCCTATATGAATATTTTCAATTTAAATGTTTTATTTTATAATTATGTGACTTTTAAATGATTTAAAAAAAATATATTTCTCTCAAATAGTTTTGATTTCATCTATGTCAACATCCTTTGATGGATTTTAAGCTTATTTGAAGTTGATTTATTATGATACAAAACGTCCATATATTTTTGTAGGTTTTGTGATATGTTTGATTGTGGATGTGTTATTTTTATACAATTCATAGTTTATGAATAATGTATTGACATTTCGTATGCTATTTTTAATACAAATGTTTATGTTATCTTTAAAAATCTTCATATGAGGAATGCATTGGACTTAGTAAGTGATGGGTGGAGCCCGCTATAGCTCCATGATGCATATTTAGGTCTCATAAGACAATCTAGTGTCTTGGCACAAGGCCTTGACAAAATATTATTTGTAGTCTTGGCATAAGGCCTTGACTATTTGGTTATAATTTTCTGGTATTAGGAATTCCATCATTATGAAGGTGGTTACTGATATTGCATGTGATTATTCGACTTGTAGAATATCAATGTGAATATGTAAATGGAATTATTTAATTTTATTCATTTCATATTATGTTGATGTTCAAGTTTAAAAGGATTTTGTTTTAGTTATACATTTCCTTAAATGTTTATGTTTATTTATGAAGGTTCTTATATATTGTTATCCTTACTGAGCATCTGAGCTCACCTATTTCTATGTTTTATTTTTACCAGGATATGAAGATGTATCTTATGACTGACCTACATGGATAGTTTTTTGGGATATGAGTGTGGACTCTGGAGAATATGATATATTTTTTTCATTTTATGATGTAATGTAAACCTTATTAATGTATCTAGTGTTTCCAAGGCTACTAAACTATTCTGTCATTCGAGACTAGATATTTTGTGATCTTTCCAATGATATGTATTATTACACTGACTCTAGGTAACTGGGGTTGGGGAATTATAGTTTGTACCAGAGGATGTTTATTACAAACCTTGGAATCCAGATTTAGATGAAATTTTATTAGAGCACATAGCCCTAATATAGACTATGATGATCAGTATAAAAGATCTTAATAGAATTTTGGTATTGAAGAGATTTTGTGAGTCTTCCATGAAATAAATCCCTATCTGAATACGAGAATGTTTTTGTTGTTCTAGCATAGATATACCTAGTGGTAAAACCCAAAAACACTACATTGAGCTAGACTTGAACAAGATCTTGTGCATGATAATGGGCATTGATGCACTCTTGGTTATGAAACTCCAAGAGGATATTCTTAGGATAATTCTAATTTTTTATGAACCATTATGAAGGGTTTATGAGTATATATTTCCTCAAATAAAACATTTTTTATGATTGTGGATTATATCCATAAACTGTTCAATTTATGATAAATATTTTACAAGTTTGGATTTATTTATTTCGATTCATAAATTGATCTAGTTTATGCCATTGTTTAGAAATGGCTCCTTGTAATGGCCCGGACCCTTCTGGACCATTAAAATGCTAAAGTTAGGTTCCACGAAAACGGAGGCACCGTGAGGGTGACACGAGTCACGGTGGCACCGTGAGGGTGACACGAGTCACGGTGGCACTGTGAGGCTGACACCGTGACGATGGAACCGTGACGATGGCACCATGAGGGTGGCACCGTGACGGTGGCACTGTGAGGGTGACACCGTGACTGTGGAACCGTGACTGTAACACCCCAATATTATATGAAAAATATTCATTCAATTTCATGAATGTATTGTGTTTTATGCTACACCAAGATTACCTTGCGCTATACGCAACACCGTACTTGGTTGCAGTATACACAACACTATTCTTAGATCGTGTTACACACAATTTTGATAATAGATATTCTACACAACCTTGAATATATATATATATATATTCAATGTATAAATGAAATATTATTGGATTCTGTTATACAAAACAACGAATGATTCTTTCACAACACGCAACCCTAACTTCGCTTGCATTACACGCAATCCCGACCTTCCTCGATAGCGTGTGTTATACGCAATACCGGGTTATACTAAACAACGCTATATTATTATAATATTATTATGAACTAGCCATTATGAATAGTATTTACTAAATTTTGAATTTTATAACATTATTATTCATCTTACACATTTTCTAGAACATGGTATAAGAACAAAATTAATTTTTCGGGTAAAATAATTATTTTTCAAAAAATGCAGTTTTGCCGCCTTTTGATGGCACACCCACTTTAAATCTAGCTTTTGACATGGTTATAAGTTCAATTTGACAAAATAAAATTCTTCTTTGGAATCATAAAATAAAAATTTACTTTGTATTAATTTTTCGTATTATTGTGGTAACATTAATATTTTGATGAATAGTAAAAACACGCTATATTTTAATGAAAAATAACTTTTTGCATTGTAATAATTTATATGGTTAAATTATAATATTGAATTGTTTTAAAGTAGAAATAGAATATGTTTTTACCATTTAACATAATGTATGTCATTAGCATTGATTTTACATTGAATTCGTAGGTTAAATCAATTCAATCTTTTGCAATGTTTTATACAAAAACCCATTTTCATTCGACAATGGGATTAATTTTAATTTAATTTCTGCTACATATGTTTGTTGAATTTGAAAAAAATGGATTCAATATTTGGAATCAGTAGGTCCAAATTATGGTAATAGGATACTTTTTATTTTTGGGAATTATGAATAGTAACTACGGTAAATTTTATTTACCATAGTTAAAGGTAAATCGGGTAATTAAGGGTAAATATAATATTATAAAATTACCCTAACACATGAAAAAATTCTATTGGATGGCTAAAAGTAAACCCATATCATCTAAGGGTTTGATTAGATTCATTTTATGAACCTTTGACCATGAAAATAATTTAATTATTATTAAAACCAAAGAAAGTGACAACATGTCACTCTCTTAAATCTTATATGTATAATAATTTTAATCTAGTGATAAACATCATACAACTTCGAACAAGAATAGTCTCCAGAAAGATAATAAAATTATCTAAATCATGATAATATATTAAGAATTTTTAGGGATTAAATAATTGCCATTAATGGTGATACATTAATGATACAGAAATTATTTATTCAGTGGAAAATAAGTAATATAGTTTTTATTGAAATAATAATACCCATTAAAAGGCCCACAAACCGGACCAAAACTTATTGGTAGTGTATATATACACCTTAATAATCCAATTTCCTTATATATAACCATTTGTATCGTTATAAAATTTATTATGACACTTATATTATTTTATTTTAAATGATGCCAAAGTTGTCACCTTCATAATTTAATAAATATAACAATTTAAATATTGTTATTTTAAGATGATAAATTCTAGTAAAGGTATTATTGTGAAAGGAAATAGATTTATATTCATCATAAGATTTTATTCTAAATTTTTATGCAACAAATAAGTATATTAAATAATTATACAAAAATGTTGTAGTAATTATTTTATTAAGAGATAAACCAAATAAATGGTTTTAAAAATAATAAAATAAATATTATATGAACTATTTAATGTTATCCACTAATTTTATAGATACATATGACCTTTTATGAATCTATTAAGGCTTTTAGTTCGAACATATCTTCTGTATATATTTTATTTAAATTCAAATAAATGAATAGTATCAAAATTGACACTATTCTTATTTTATAAAAATAACATATTATAAAATTGTTTATAAATCAAAAAAATATTTATAAATTATAAATTTAAATTTATAAAGTCTATAATTTTATAAAGTAAATAATTATGGAAAATTCACATCAAATAAGTAATTATTTTTTATAATATAAAATTTAGAATTTTATTACCACAAATAAACATAAATAGATTAAATAAAGATAAATCATAATGGTAAGGTTTAAAATAAGATCCAAACATGTCTAAATTTGATTGGTTGATGTTATTACAACCATATCTCATCTAATCACCGAATATGAGTCATTTTTGGAGGTTTTTATGTGGGGATAGATTTATTATAAATTAATAATTATAAGAAATCCAAAGTTTCCCCTCTCCTCCCTCATAAAAGGGAACCTCCTCCCTCTCCTCCTCACACCAAATTGAGCCTTCAAGCTCGGAAAAACCCTGAAAAATTATCTTCTACACTTCCCTAGAAACATCCTAGAGGTTCTGGTCTACTTTAAAGACCAATCTTAGTGCCCTAAGAGGAGGATTCAAAGAGACGTATCAAAGAAGATGTAATTTCTTCTCCCGATTCATTCAAGATTCTTTCTTCTTCAACTTCTTCTTATTTAGTTGTTTCATTGTAAAGTAATAACATCAGTATCACTAATATACTGATTTGTTATTATAAATATGAAACAACCCCATTTCACCTTCTATCCATCCTGCAGAATACAAAATCACCGCGCGTGCGTACGTACGGAATACCGTCTCCACGCTGTGGTGTAATCTTTTTTTCCACCAACACCTTACATGGATGGGTATAATGGTGTAAAGAATAACTATACATAGTTATTATAACATCATACTGATTCTGATATATTTTATCATCCACTTCAATTCAATCCAATAATTATGGAAACGATATCATCGCTCATGCGTATGTACGGACTACCGTCTCCATGACGCGATGTGATTCATTCTCCATGTTAACCATTTAAGATTGATTATAAAGTATATATAAGCAATAATAATAAAATATCTGACATTATAAAGCTACTTTATTTATGTATATATTTATGTCATCTACTTAATACCATTCAACTCAATAACGAAACGAAAACATCATTCATGCGTAAGTACGACCTACCGTCTCCATGAATAGTGTTTTTCTTTCCATTTTTCGATCTATTATATATATGTATATTCTGAATATATATTATAAATAAATCATGTTTTATATTCTGGAATTATTTAATCATGATCTATGTAATCATATGAATAATTACAAATCAAAACACAGACGACAAATGAAACGATTTTACCCAAAACACTCTTTAACATGGAATTTACAAAAGAACGGGTAAAATAAAGTCATAAGTGAACCATATATGATATCATAACAATGAATATGATTCTTTAAATGTCAATGACATTATTTAAATCATTATACAGGAGGTTTGGATACATACGAAGCATATCAGACATAAGGTAAGGGATAAATTTTGCAAATCTCATTTTTATCCGAGACTTCTAATTTGTAAGTATTTACTGCGGTTATTTCTACCATCCATGTCAATTTTTTATAAATGTGTTTTCATGTATGTTTAAATTTATTTTTACCCATTTTTGACTTTTTGACTTTTACTACATGTTATGTAAGGAATCTTTCTTTTTTTACGTTATGAGGTACTTTTTTTAACTTTTTCGACAAATGTACGAGAAGAATGTTTTTTTAATTTATATGACATGAAATGATTTTTACGGTTTCATAAAGCCTTAATTTCATTAAGCTTACTCCTAAATATTTCATTACTATTTTCAATAAAATCTCTTTCTTTTAAAATTGCATGACGTTTTGTGAAAATAAATTGATTTTGAAGAAGAAAGGATATTTTCCTCAAAAACTAATTTCAAGTATTTTATCAAAACCATTATTCATCTAAGATGACATTATTTCATATGTGTATGTTTCATGTATCATGTCTCTATGATTTAAATGGTTTCACTTTTATTATTATGAAATGATATCAATTTCTTTTATGTGGATTATGTGATGATGGAATGATGTTTATGAAACCCATTTTGTTTATTGGGTTATTATGAATGATGTATGTTTTTTTTGTGGCACAATAAACAGTGATTTTATTATGAGATGGGTGGGACTTATATATCCATCCAATGCATTAGGTAATGATTTTATATCTCATGATATATATATGGCTAGAACGGTACATTAATCCAGTTCAGTGTTACAGGACTGAAACAAGGAGTGTACTCGATTCAGAATGGTACTTTGTCCACTAAGATGCTCTTGGCAGCAATGCCTTAGCTACTATGGAAATCATTACATGTGCTTAATGGATTCCACAATTACATGTTTTATTCCCATGCTATTTTATCATGGTTTATGTTCCATTATGATCTATGCCTTATGTACATCCATGTTTTATGTCGTTGCTCATGATTTTAATGTTTAAACATTATGTTCATGTTTTTATGTTCCAATGTATATGGTATGTTTTATTTTAACCATGCATACCCTTACTGAGCATTTGAGCTCACCCTTTTTATGTGTTATTTTCCCCTAGGATCAAAAGAAAGGTTTCAGGTCAGGAAACAAAAACTTGATGATCTTTATGGGAGATGTTGAAGATCTTTCACCATGATTAGAAGATTACGTTCCATGTTTCCAAAGACACTAAACTATTACGGTCGTTGTGTGTCTGTTTTTGTTATGTATTAAGTATTCCGAAAAAGTAATGTAATGTCCATTTACATCAAGATTAGGGTCTCTATAGTTGGTATCAGAGGAAAGGTTTAGTCAACCATTGGAAACTAGGATGTGAAAACATTAGTGAGATCCCTAGAGATATTTCTATGGTATGTCTAGGGATGTACCTATGAATAAGAATACGTATAGGATATAGTCCTAGAACTACAGTAATGATCTTAGAATTTAACCTAAGATGTTAGATATTGAGGGTGCTTCCCCTTTTACTATGTTGTTTTCCCTAGCATGATTTATGCCTCTCACAGTATTCTTTTTGGGTTTTAGAAAATGGCTGGAAACAGGAAGATTCATGAAAATGGAGGATGTGACAGACAATGGAATGATTTTTTTCATGAGAAACAAATGAAACGGGATCTGGAAGTCCAAATATCATTATTATGCCTAATCAGCAATCTCCTAATATGATCAATAATGTCAGCTTTGTTATGTTTCCTGACTCAGATAATAAGAGAAATATGGAGTTTCATGATGATCATAGAGGAAAGAAAGTTCAATTTCCCTCATGTAAATCATGTAGGAAGAGGCATCATGGAGGTTGTTTCAAAGGAACTGGAAGATGCTTTGGTTGTAGAAAAGAAGGACACAAAGCCATTAAGTGAAAAGGAAAAGGTTCAGTTAACACCATGGAAAAGGATAATGGTATTGCTACGACATCAAAAATGATTAGATGTTTTAAATGTGGAATGTATGGGCATTATGAAAACCAATGACCTAATGGAAAATCTCATGAAGAGAATCATCATGGTCATATGGGTAGTATTTATGGGGATGATGATGAGGAGACTACAAATGTTATATGAGCTGAAAGAAGTGTTGAAGCTCAGTCGGTTGTTTTAGAAGGTAGTGGAATGATTGTATGTTTATCGAGAGTTATGTTGTATAGTTAATGGTAATATGGAATAAAGAATCATCTAAGGATTGTTACACTATTTTTTCCCTAAAAGTATTTGAAAGTATATGTTGAATGGTACCAGTAACCATGGAATGTTATTCAGATATTTTTGTAAAGTTGATGATATGCACATAATGAATGAATAAGAAGATAATGAGATGTTTGATTGTATTCATGAGCTCATGATTGATATAAGGACTAATTGATATCATGGTTTGAGTATACAGAATTTTGAGGATTTTGGTATGTGGAAATTGTTAACTTTTAACTGCATTCATGTTTTCACTAAGGTTTAATGGGTATTCATTTTTCAAGAGAATACATGACTAAGGCCTTCGAACATTTGTAATGTGACCAACAAGACATATCTTATAATATATGGGGATCAACGATGGTATTAAACAACTTCTTATATGAAATATCTCGTAATCTTTTTCACTATAATATGACAATGGAGAGAAATATTATTGATAAGCCTAAAGATTGGAATGGATTATGTTGGACATAAGTTAGTATTGTTTAAGGATGGAACCTTTTTTCGATAGTATTGATGGTATGATATAGTAATGTAGTTTTAGAAAAAGGAAAACCTGCAGGATGGGTGATAACCCATCACGTCGGACAAGGCTATGGGAATCAAACCCACAACCAAAGTGTGACTGGCCTTTATCACCTACCACATGCCTACAGGAAGTCCCTGGTTTGTAGAAACTAGTTTTATTTTATTAAGCGGTATGATATATGAAGTATAAGTTCATTTTTGGAACCATATACGATTAATCTAACCATAAGATGGACTTATAACTTTTTCTAACCTTTTGTTTGAAAGATATGGAATGACCCATCATTCTATCACATGATCTGATAACACATCAAGAATTAGAAATTCAACTTCATTTCATTAAGGGATGAAGTGGAAATTGTTCAATTCACGAACAACAGTGAGATTGTACCAAAATCATGCAAGTATTTCTTTTAATTCATCAACTTTAGGGAAATGATCTTGAAAACCAAAAATGTTGTCCTATTTTCCTTATATCAGATGAATTAGATGGTACCTTGATCATCACAAATCAATAGCTTTGTGATTGTTGGATTTTTGATAGCCCTGTTCTCTACCACTCTCCATCAGAACATGATGGTTATATTTTTCTTCCATATCCATAATTTCACCTATGTTCTCCTACGTGGAAACCCAGTGATGAGTTAATTTGGGTAACCGTTACATTTCATACTTTAGATTTTAAAGCCATGTATTGGTATTCCTTTTTATGATGTGGGTTTCTATTAATGAATCTTTCAGGTAGTAAACCAATTATAACCCCGAAGAATTTCGAGGGCGAAATTCATTTTAAGGGGGGTAGAATGTAACAGCCCAATATTTTATGAAAAATATTCCTTTAATTTCATTAATGTCTTGTGTTGTATGCTACACCAAGATTACCTTCGCTATACGCAACACCGTATTAGGTTGCAGTATACACAACACTATTCTTGGATCATGTTACACACAATTTTGATAATAGATATTCTATGAAACATTGAGTATATATATATATATTCAATGTTTAAATGCAATATGGTTGGAATTTTTTATACGAAACAATGAAGTATTCTTTCACAACATGCAACCCTGACTTGGCTTGCATTACACGCAATCATGACCTTCCTCGATAGCGTGTGGTGTACGCAAAACCAGGTCTTACTAAACAACGATATATTATTATAATAATATTATGAACTAGCCGTTATGAATATTATTAACTAAATTTTTAATTTTATAACATTACTATTCATCTTACACATTTTCTATAAAATGGTATAAGAACAAAATAAATTTTTCGGGTAAAATAAGTATTTTTTCAAAAAATGCAGTTTTGCCGCCTTTTGATGGTGCACCCACATTAAATCTAGTTTTTGACATGTTTATAAGTTAAATTTGACAAAATAAAATTATTCTTTGGAATAAAGAAATAAAAATTTACTTTGGATACATTTTTTTGTATTATTCTGGTAACTTTCAAATTTTGATTAATAGTAAAAACACGCTATCTTTTAATGAAAAACAACTTTTCTCATCGTAATAATTTAGATGGTTAAATTATGATATTTAATGACTTTAAAGTATAAATAGTATATATTTTTACCATTTAATATAATTTATGTCATTAGCAATGATTTTACATTGAATTCGTAGGGTAAATCAATTCAATCTTTTGCAATTTTTTAAACAAAACCCCGTTTTCATTCGACAACGGGATTAATTTTAATTTAATTTCTGCAACTTATGTGTATTTAATTTGAAATAATGGATTCCATATTTGGAATCAGTGGGTCCAAATTATGTTAATAGGCTTCTTTTTATTTTTGGGAATTATGAATAGTAACTAAGGTAAAGTTTATTTACCATAGTTAATGGTAAATCGGGTAATTATGGGTAAATATAATATTATAAAACTACCCTAACACATTCCCAAATTCTATTGGATGGATAAAGGTAAACCCATATCAACTAAGGGTCAGATTAGATTCATTTTATGGACTTTTGACCATGAAAATAATTTAATTATTATTAAAACTAAAGAAAGTGACAACATGTCACTCTCTTAAATCTTATAAGTATAATAATTTTAATTTAGTGATAAACATCATAAAACATCGAAGATGAATAGTCTCCAGAAAGATAATAAAATTATCTACATCATGATAATTTATATAGAATTTTTAGGGAGTAAATAATTGTCATTAATGGTGATACATTAATGATACAAAAATTATTTGTCAAGCTGAAAATTAGTAATATAGTTTTTCTTGAAAAAATAATACCCATTAAAAGGCCCACAAACCTTACTGAAACTTATTGGTATTGTATATATACACCTTAATCATAGAATTACCTAATATATAACCGTTTTTATCCTTATAAAATTGATTATGACACTTATATTATTTTTTTTAAATGATTCCAAAGTTGTCACCTTCATAATTTAATAAATATAACAATTTAATTATTGTGATTTTAAGATGATAAATTAGAGTAAAAGTATTACTGTGAAAGTAAATAGATTTTTATTCATCATAAAAGTTTATTTTAAATTTTTATGCACCAAATCATTATATTAAATAATTATACAAAAATGTTGTAATAATTATTTTATTAAGAGATAAACCAAATAAATGGTTTTAAAAATAACAAAATAAATATTATATGAACTATTTAATGTGATCCAATTTTTTTTTAGAAACATATGACCATTTATAAATCTATTAATTCTTTTAGTTCGAATATATCATCTGTATATATTTTATTTAAATTCAAATAAATGAATAGTGTCAAAATTGACACTATTGTTATTTTATAAAAATAACATATTATAAAATTGTTTAAAAATCAAAAAAATATTTAAAAAATATTAATTTAAATTTAAATGGTCTATAATTTTATAAAGTAAATAATTATGGAAAATTCACAACAATGAAGTAATTATTTGTTATAATTTATAATTTAGAATTTTATTACCACAAATAAACTTAAATAGATTAAATAAGGATAAATCAAAACGATAAGGTTTAAAATAAGATCCAAACATGTCTAAATTTTATTTGTTGATGTGATTACAACCCTATCTCTTATAATATTCGAATATGAGTCATTTTTGGAGGTTTGTAAGTGGGGATAGATTTATTATAAGTTAATATTTTTAGGAATTCCAAAGGTGCCCCTCTCCTCCCTTATAAAAGGGCACCTCCTCCCTCTCCTCCTCACACCATTTTCAGCCTTAAAGATCGGCCAACCCCTACCAAAGTATCTTCTAAACTTCCCTATAAGCATCCTAGAGGTTCTGGTCTACTTTAAAGACAAATCCTAGTGCCCTAAGTGGAGGTTTCAAAGAGGCGTATCGAAGAAGAGGTAATTTCTTCTCCCGATTCATTCAATCTTCTATCTTCTTCAACATCTTATTCATTAGTTATTTTATTATAAAGTAATAACATAAGTATCAATAATATAATGATTTGTTAATATAAATATGAAACAACCCCATTTCACCTTCTATCCATCCTATAGAAAACAAAATCATCGCGCGTGTGTACGTACGGAATACCGTCTCCAAGCCGTGGTGTATTCTGTTTTTCCACCAACACCATACATGGATGGGTATAATGGTGTAATGAATAACTATAGATAGTTATTATAACATCATACTTATTCTGATATATTGTATCATCCACTCCAATTCAATTCAATAATTATGGAAACGATATCATCGCTCCTGCGTACGTACGGACTACCGTCTCCACGACGAGATGTGATTCATTCTCCATGTTACCCATTTAAGAATGATTATAAAGTATAAATAAGCAATAATAATGAAATATATGACATTATAAAGTTACTGGATTTATATATATATGTATGTCATCTACTTAATTCCATTCAACTCAATAAGGAAACGGAAAAAGCATTCATGCGTATGTACGGCCTATCGTCTCCATGAACGGTGTATTTCTTTCCATTTGTCAATATATTATATATATGTATATTCTGAATATATATTATATATAAATCATGTTTTATATTCTGGAAAAATGTAATTGTGATCTAAGTAATCATATGAATAATTACAAGTCAAAACACGGACGACAAATGAAACGATTTTATCCAAAACACTCTTTAACATGTAATTTACAAAAGAACGGGTAATATAAAGTCATAAGTGAACCATATATGATATCATAACAATGAATTTGATTATATAATAAGTCAATTACATTATTTAAATCATTATACAGGAGGTTTGGATACATATGAAGCATATCAGACATAAGGTAAGGGATAAATTTTTCAATTCTCGTTTTTATCCGAGATTCCTTATTCGTAAGTATTTACTGGGGTTATTTCAATCATCCATGTCCATGTTTTATAAATGTGTTTTCATGTATGTTTAAAGTCATTTTTACCCATTTTTGACTTTTTGAATTTTACTACATGTTATGTAAGGAATCTATCTTTTGTTTACGTTACGAGGTACTCTTTTAACTTTTTCGACAAAAGTACGAGAAGAATGTTTTTTTAACTTATATGCCATGAAAGGATTTTTACGGTTTCATAAAGCCTTATTTTCATGAAGCTTCCACCAACATATTTCATTACTATTTTCAACAAAATCTATTTCTTTTAAAATTGCATGACGTTTTGTGAAAATAATTTGATTTTCAAGAAGAAAGGATATTTTCCTCAAGAATTCATTTCATGTATTTTATCAAAACCATTTTTTTTCATCTAAGATGACATTATTTCATATGTGTATGTTTCAAGTATCGTGTCTCTATGATTTAAATGGTTTCAATTTTATTATTATGAAATGATATCCATTTCTTTTATATGGATTATGTGATGATGGGATTATGTTTATGAAACCCATTTTGTTTATTAGGTTATTATGAATGATGTATTTTTTTCGCACAAGTAAGAATGATTTAATTATGAGATGGGTGGGACCTATATCTCCCTCCAATACATTTGGTAATGATTTTATATCTCATGAGATAGACATGGCTGTAACGGTAAGTTAATCTGTTTCAGTGTTACAGGACTGAAATGAGGAGTGAACTCGATTCAGGAAGGGACTTTGTCCACTAAGATGGTCTTGGAAGCAATGCCTTAGCTACTATGGAAATAATTACATGTGCTTAATGGATTCCACATTTACATGTTTTATTCCCATGATATTTTATCATGGTTTATGTTCCATTATGATCTATGCCTTATGTACTTCCATGTTTTATGTCGTTGCTCAAGATTTTAATGTTTAAACATTATGTTCATGTTTTTAAGTTCAAATGTATATGGTGTGTTTTATTTTATCCATTCTTACCCTTACTGATAATTTGAGCTCACCCTTTTTATGTTTTATTTTCCCCCAGGATCAACAGAAAGGTTTTAGGTCAGGAAACAAAAAGTGGAAGATCTTTATGGGATATGTTGAAGATCTTTCACCACAATTAGAAGATTACGTTCCAAGTTTCCAAAGACACTAAACAATTACGGTCCTTGTGTGTCTGTTTCTATTATGTATTAAGTATTCCACAAATATAATGTAATGTCCATGTACCTCAAGCGTAGGGTCTCTACATTGACGGTGGCACAGTGAGGGTGGAACCATGACGGTGGTACTGTGTCCCCTCGCGAGCCTTTCGTTTCTTCAAGTACCTGACTTTTCCGCTCCAGCAATGTATGTTTCGACATTAATTAATTCTTTTACTCTTTTAAAAACATTTTAATCCCATAAATAATCACTAAAAATCCCGAGGGACCTCCGTGTGTAACTACCCAACAGCATGGTCAACCCATGACCCCTGCTCCTTACGCGGTTTCACGTTCTCACCTCAACCGTTCGCGGCTCTTATAAACTAAGTGTTATTCGTGGTTTCTTCTTTCCTCGATCACGGCTTTTCAGAAACAGCTTCTGGTGCGTTGGGTGAGCTACATCATTATCCTTGAAGTTCCGTGCCCGGCCTAAGCATTGATAGACGAAGTTATTCTCGTTCAGGCGAGTCGCATCGCTATCCGTGAAGTTCCTCCCCCGGCCTCAGCGTAGATCATTGATCCAACAAGTAGGGAATTTCTCCTACTTCTATCTCTTTTTTATATCATGCGGGGTGGGAGTTTTTTTGATTCTATAGAATTGGATAAACCAGACCTAAATAAAGATAATGAATGAATCTTATAAGGAGTCAAGGGGTGCTGTGATCGTTGATGTTGTTAATATTATGATCATCTTCCTGAGTTGTGATGGCTTATGCCTTCTGAAAATCTAGGTCGTTGGTGGTCATTGTTTGTGCACTAATGAACCCCTAGTGGTGTTTTATATGGCTTGTTCCTAATTGTAAAATCCTGCTGTGAAAAGTAAATTGGTTAATCACGTATACCTAGCTGAATAAATTGAAATCACCCGGATCAGTCCCTTCTTTGCTAACCCCCGTCAAAACATAGAATTAAAATCATGGAGTGTGTTAAATCTTATAAATCTGAAAATACAATAATGGCCCTGCTTAGTTTTGGTATCATTGGTTTGGTTGTTTTCTTTCGAGGCTGAATGGTGAAAATGTTGGAAGGGATGGGATCCCCTGTTTGTTTTTTTTATATATACTCTCGGTGGTTGTGTGAAATTGGAGATGGGATCCCCTGTTTGTATGAATTCGGTGGTTGTGAGTTTTAAGACCGGGTGGGTAGTTGTTTATATCATGAAATGGGGTGTGATCATCTTTTTATGAAAAACCTTTTTTGGGGAGGGTACACGGGGCAGTGTCTTAGTGTTGTCTGGTTCCAGGACTTTGATATTTCTCACTTTTCCTTGTTATTGTGACTTTACAAGAGAACCGAGTGTGGATACTTAAATTGACGTTTGGATGGTTTCTTTTCCTTGGTTATGCTTATGGTGTTAGTTTCCCAGTAGGGCATAAACATATTTGAACATTATTACTGAACATGAAAACAAGAATGGGACAAATGGATTTTGTTGGCAAGAGTTGTGACTCAGACATGAGTGATGTTGTGATTTGTTGGATGTCTGAAGAAAAAACTAGTTTGGGGTGAGTTCTTGATACATATATATATACCTGTAGCTTTGTGTTTCTTATTCATGCCCCACCCAAGTTGATCCCTTAGTGTCGAACTCCCCCATTTCATGGTGGAGGGTGTTTTTTCCAACACTATTCTTAGTGGCTGGTTAATAGCTCCTTTTATCCTCCCTTTCCCGGATATCCCAAGTATCTTCAGGCAGGCTGTGATGGCCTGAGGTCCATTATTATCCCACAAACCTTCGGGCGGGGTAGTGTGGTGGTTGGCCAGGTGTGTGCGGCTGGTGGTTTCCCAAGTGTCTTCGGGATGATGCCCACGTGTCTTCGGTCGTGGCAGTGGATTTTCTAGCCCCGGTGTCTTTGGGTGTGGTGGTGGTTGTTCCAGCCAAGGTGTTTGCAGGTGTGGTTACATGTGACAGTTGTGGCCCAGGTTTTTGCAGGCAGGTGTGGCAGTGGGACTGCGGTGATAATGGCGGTATTGGTCTGATGCGTAGGATGTCTCAATAACCAGTGGGAAAGCAGCGCGGGGTACCCAAACTTCGATGTGATCTAATTATATATATTAGTTGACTTGAGTTATTTGGGGAGTGTTCCTTGGTGAGGCTTTGGTGGAAAATTCACCTTGATAGGTCTTTGGTTTAGCCATTTTTCTCGTGGGACTTTAGTATATTCCCCCACTTGTGCACGAGAGTCTTTGGTTTTCCCTACATAGTGTACTTGTATGCTCACCCTAAGTATATAAAAACTACTTTCAGGTTTCCAGGAAGACTTTGGGAATCACGCAGGACTATACTAGCTCGGAACATTGGGGCAGTTGCATTTGCTGCTTTTCTTCTTTGGTACTTACCTTGTAGTCACCTTTTGTACCTTTTGGCTTTACATTTCGAACATGCTTGTGGGAATGGTTTACCTTTGGCTTAATTTTCTTTTACCTTGGTGTTGTTGAGTTTCATTATCTTATCTCTCGATCTTATAAAAAAATAAGGTGTAATTCATTCAATTTGTGTGTAATTTTTATAACCTCTGTGGTAGTCGCCACTCCGGGACTTATTGAAGGTGGGTCTCTGGGGTCGTTATCTCCACTTCAACTTAAAGAATGAAGGGCCTAGCAATCTGCTAACCATTCCCTCCTTTTGGTGAAGGCGGGTCGTGACAGAATGGTATCAAAGGGAGTTTGTTGAAGGATAGGAGGGAGTCTGGAGTTAGGCACAGTGAGGAATGCATGGGATGGTAGGGATACAGTGTTGGGTGACCTCGGTGCGTGAATTAGGACAGGGATGACCGGCTAGGACACGAGATTTTAGGGCCCCCTGATCCGATGCAAGGACACTGGACCTACCGAACGACCAAGTGAGGCCACGCTGATTGCAGGGTAGAGACCCTAGGAAAGGTGCATGCATCATAATGACTTGTGTTCTTGTGTTTTTGGGATGTCTTGGGAATGAAGAATAAATTAAAAGTTTATGAAGTTTTAGAGACAATATTATACACTACTTGGGATTAGGTATTCCTTGTTTACCTTGTAGTTATGGCACCTGGAAAGCGACCATGTGTGGTACTGGCGATCGAGGCCCCGGAGACTACTTTGGCCAATTGGCACAGAGCTGATCGAGAGGAAGTGCATGACCAGTGGCAGAAGACTCTTCGGGCCTTCCAGCGACAGACCCTTGAGAAGTAAGAGGGCAGCACCTCTAACATGAAGGCAGAAGGATGGCTAGGGGAGCTAGTGATAGCCTTCAGCCTAATTCGGGCCCTGACCGAGTACTGGGTTCCTCTGGACGTCAGCCAGATGTGGGGAGTAGCACGCCAGTGGTGGACACTTTACCTGGGGGAGAGGAGAGAGGCTGAGGTGGCTTCGATGGATTTCAGGAGGGATTTCCAGGTGGAATTCCTCTCTTCGACTATGAAAGCGAAAAAGAGATAGGAGATACTCTCCCTCCAACAGGAGAGTATGTCCATTAGGGAGCTAGGGATCATGTTCAAGGACCTCCTACGTTTTTCTCCAGACCTCTTTCCCTACGAGGAGTCTCAGGAAAGTTGTTTTGAGGATGCACTCCGACCCTCCATCCAGTATGTTGTTACCCCGTTTACCCTGACGATGTACATGGAAGTCCAGAAGAAGGCCGAAGTGGTGGAGAGGATACATGCTCTAGGGGGTGTGTCCCGAGAGGGGATCTAACTAGGACCATCGAAGGGGAAGGCCATCAGAACCAGGCCACCAACGTTAGGACCCTCTAGGTTCCGTCCTGTAGGGAGCAGGCCACATCAGTTTCATTTTCGATCCCATGGTCCTCACCCTTTTTCATCTGGCCCAGGACCGCGATGATTCCTTTGTGGGAGCCCTGGACATCTCTGGAGTCAGTGCCTAGACCGGGTGCAGTACGGCGGTGGCAGACATCCCTAGCACCTACCCTAGCAGCAGCCTCAATCCAGATCATTCTAGTAGTAGCAGTAGGGACAACGAGCTCCCGCTTCTCCGAGGGAAGACATATGAAGAGGATCCTGGCCTCAGGGCGCTCCTTAGGGACCTCGACCAGGGAATGGTCGGGGAGGTGGCCGACATGCGAGGGGAAGAGGAACTGGGCGTGGACAGCTACACACCACAGAGGCGTCAGTTCCAGCAGGGTCGGAGGTTGTTCGAGGTACGATCAGTTTGTTTAGAACTCTTTCTTATGCTTTGTTCGATACCGGAGCATCGCACTCCTTTTTTTCACCCAGTCTTGCCCGTGCCTTGGGTCTAGATGCCGATAGACTTCTAGTTCCCCTGGTGTTTAGCACACCAGTTGGAGGTCAGACCTACTTGTCGTTTGTTTTTCGAGGAAGTAGACTGATGATGGGGACACATCAGTCGGTAAGGGATCTTCTTCTGCTACAGTTACATCCATACGATGTCATCATAGGCATTGACTGGATATTCTCTATGTGCGCCATCATTGACGGTTTCCGAAGAAGGGTCGTGTTCTCGAACTTGGGCGGCCAGCGTGTTTCCTTCACCGGCAAGCGGATCGGTCAGAAGGGTAGCAGGCGAGAAGAACCCCTCCTCTCCTTGTTAGCGGAGCTTTCAGTAGAGTCAGTAGATGATGAGATGGTGGGGGTGCTAGAGGTTATACATGTGTTTATGGACATCATTCCTAAGGAGCTGACGACTCTACCCCCTCGACGTGATATCGAGTTTTGGATAGCCCTGCAGCCTGACGCTCGTCTGATCTCGATGGATCCTTACCGGATGACACCTTCAGAGTTACGGGAGTTGCGGATTCAGATTGACGATCTGATGAAGAGGGGTTATGTTCGGCTGAGTGCGTCACCGTGGGGTGCTCCAGTCTTGTTTGCAAAGAAGGAAGATGGTGGTCTGAGGTTGTGCACAGACTACAAGAGGCTGAATCAGGTGAATATCATGAATCGCTACCCTCTTCAGAGGATATACAATCTTTTCGACTAGCTGAAAGGGGAAGGATGGTTCTCGAAGATTGATCTGCAGTCTGGGTACCAATAGTTGAGATTGAAGGAGAGAAACATCCCGAAGACGGCCTTCAGGTGTATATATGGACACCTCAAGTTCGTAGTCATTCCCTTCGGTGTTACGAATGCCCTGGCTGTGTTCATGGGGCTTATGAAATCCATCTTCCGGGAGTACATGGATCGGATCGTGGTTGTGTTCATCGACGATATCCTGATATATTCAACGTCAGAAGAGGACCATGCTGAGCACCTGAGGACAGTTTTGGATGTCCTCGAACATCATCAGCTCTATGGGATGTTGTCGAAATGCATGTTCTGGACACGAGAAGTGCACTTCCTCAGGCATGTGGTGTCCGAGAAGGGGGTAGCGGTGGACCCATCAAAAGTTGAGGCCATTGTTTCTTGGGCAGCACCCAATAATTTGGAAGAGGTCCGTAGATTCATTGGGATGAAGGGTTACTATTGGAGGTTAGTACCCAACTTCTCCCGAGTAGCATCCCCTTTCATATCCCTTACCAAGAAGGACCAGGTTTTTGCGTGGAGTGAGCAGTGCGAGTCAACCTTCAGCTATATGGAAGAAAAGTTGGTTAGTGATCCAGTGCTGAGATTACTAGAAGAAGGGGTGGCCAATGAGGTGTTCTGTGATTCTTCAGGACAGGGCATGGGATGTGTGTTGATGCAGCAACAAGGGGTGTTCTCTTATGGGTCCAGGCAGTTATGCCCCCATGAGCGTAATTACCCCACCCACGACCTGGAGCTTCCAGAAGTCGTTTTTGTGCTAAAGCAATGGCAGCCCTACCACATCTGGGAACACTTTGTGGTCTTAGGAAATCACAAAAGATTGAAGTATATCTTCTCCCAGTGGGACATAAACTTGCGACAAGTGAGATGGGTGGAGTTCCTCTAGGATTACAACTTTGAGATCTCTTATACTGAGGGCAAGGGAAATTTGGTGGGTGATTCCATGAGCAGGAGGACGCAGAAGGATGTGGTCCGAGAGTCGGCGGATGCCAGGAAAGTGATGGAGGATTTGGCTTCCTTACACCGGGATTCCATGATGGATGGGGGTAGAGGTTACCTATATCAGTGATAGTGCAGTCATCTCTATTTCGACAAGTAGAGGAGTCTCAGTGGGGAGACCCAGAGTGAGAAGTGATGTGTGACTGAGTTGACCAGGGCAATACTCCAGGAGGATGGACAGAGGATGGTCAGAACCAGATTCTTTTCCAGAAAAGGTTGTTTTTTCCAAGAGTGATGCGCGGCAAGTTTCTCAGTGAGTTCCATGACTCACCCCTGGAGGTACACCCAGAAGTTTCCAAGATGTATCAGGTATGAAAGGGATAGTTTTGGTGGCCCGGAGTGAAGCGATAAGTGGAAGAGTTTGTGGCCAATTTCATTGTGTGTCAGCAAGTGAAGGTTGAACACCGAGTTCAAGGCAGCCTAATGCAGTCTCTAGATGTCCTCGAGAGGAAGTGGGACGAAATCTCGATGGATTTCGTCACGAGGCTACCCAAGGTCCAAGTGGGATACGACACCATATGGGTGGTAGTGGACAGGTTGAAGAAATCGGCTCACTTTCTGGCGATCAGGGAGTCGATTGTAGTGGATACCTTGGCAAGAAGGTATCTGGATGATGTGGTGAGGTTGCATGGAGTTCCGAGGTCTATAGTCTCAGATAGGGATGCACGGTTTACCTCGCGAGTCTGGAGAAGACTGCAGCATGCTTTTGGCACCCAGTTATTCCTTAACACTACTTTCCATCCCCAGACAGATGGACAAACAGAGCGCACCATCACGACCTTGGAGGATATGTTGCGGGCATGTGTTCTGGACTCAGAAGTATCATGGGTGCGACACTTTCCCTTGGTAGAGTTCGCCTATAATAATAGTTATCACTCTACCATCGGTATGGCACCGTTTGAAGCCTTGTACAGGAGGCCCTTCCGTTCACCTATGTGTTGGAGACCACGTGTTCTTGAAGTTCTCCCCTTGGCGTGGGCAGCCAAGTTTCCGCAAGTGGGGTAAGCTTTCTCACAGGTTCATCGGACCCTTCGAGGTGTTTCTGCGGTTCGACGAAGTGGCTTATTATCTAGCATTACCACCACCACTACTAATGATACATGATGTCTTTCATGTGTCCTAGCTATATCGGTATCTGCACGATGATTCACACGTCCTTGATTGGGGTGATCTGGACATTGGGGACGACGTGACCTTTATGGAGAGACCAGTGCTGATCGAGGACCACAAGGATAAGGTGATTTGTTATCAAACCATTCCATTGGTTCTTTTGTTGTGGAGACATGGTGGGCTTAAAAAGAGTACGTGGGAGAGGGAAGCACAAATTCGTACCCAGAACCCAGAGTTGTTTTAAGTTTTGTTCCTTGTTGTACCTGTTGTGGTAGAACGTTTTGCCTTTTTGGCTATGAAATGTTCAAGTTTTCTTTCCACTAATTGTGTGTAAAAATCCCTGGCTATGGGGGAGGAGAGAACCCGACCCTTAATCAAGACGCATTAAGGTGGATGCGATTAAACCCGTGCGGGTGAGTAAGTGCTGCCCATAGCGAATAATATCTTGACAGGCGGGAGGAGACTCCCCAACCCACATGCCCGGGCAGTTTGGCATGGTATGTTGCTTGGTTCTTGACAGGGAAGTGTTTTTGGTTAGCATGGGTTCACTTATAAGAGGTATCATTCAATGTGGTTGTTCGGACCCTCTCATTCTTTCATGGGTTGTTTTGATTCTTGAGGGTGACAATCGTTTAAGAGGTATCTAATGTAATTGCACGGACCCTCCTGGCCCATTACTTTGCCAACGTGAGGATCCACCAAAACGGTGGCACCATGAGGGTGACACTGTGACGATGGAACTGTGACGGTGGCACCGTGTGGGTGACCCCATGACGGTGGAACTGTGAAGATGGCACCATGAGTGTGGCACCATGACGGTGGCACCATGAGGGTGACACCATGACAGTGGCACCATGTCCCCTCGCGAGCCTTTCAGTTTTTCCAGTACCTGACTTTTCCACTCATGCAACATAAGTTTCTACGTAAATTAATTCTTTTACTCTATAAAAACCATTTAAATCCCATAATTAATTCCTAAAAATCCCGAGAGACCTCTGTGTGTAACTTCCCAACCGCGTGGTCAACCAACAACCCCCGCACCTTATGCGGTTCCGCGTTCTCATCTCAATCGTCTGAGGCTCTTATAAACTAAGGGTTAGCCGTGGTTTCTTCTTTCCTTGATCGCGGCATTTCACAAACAGATTCTGGTGCATCGGGTGAGCCGCATCGTTATTCGTGAAGTTCCACGTCTGGCCTAAACATTGATAGATGAATCAATTCTCGTTTAGGTGAGCCGCATTGCTATCCATGAAGTTCCTCCCTCGGCCTTAGCGTAGATCGATGATCCAAAAAGTAGGGAATTTATCCTTCATCTCTCTATTTTGTGTATCATACGGGGTGGGCGTTCTTTTGTTTCTCTAGAATTGGATAAACAAGACTTAAATAAAGATAATGAACAGATCCTATAAGGAATGAAGGGGGGCTGTGATCATTGATGTTGTTTATATTGTGATCATCTTCCTGAGTTGTGCTGGCTTGCGCCTTCTGAAAATCGAGGCCATTGGTGGTCATTGTTTATGCACTAATGTACCCCTCGTGGTGTTTTATATGGATTTTCTTAATTGTAAACTCCTGCTGTAAAAACTAAATTGGTTAATCACGTATACCCGGCTGAATAAATTGAAAGAACCAGGATCAATCCCTTCTATGCTAACCCCGGTCAAAACACGGAATTGAAATCATGGAGTGTGTTAAATCTTATAAATCCGAAAATACATGCATGACCCTGCTTAGTGTTCATGACAGTGGTTTGGTTGTTTTCTCTCCTGTCTAATTGGTGGAAATGTGGGAGGGTATGGGATCCCTTGTTTGTTTTTTTATATATACTCTCGGTGGTTGTGTGAAATTGGCGATGGGATCCCCTTTTGGTATGGATTCGGTGGTTGTGAGTTTTAAGACCAGGTGGGTACTTGTTTATATCACGAATTGGGGTGGGATCCTCTGTTGATGAAAAACCTTTTTTGGGGGGAGGGGACACAGGGCAGTGTCTCAGGGTTGTCTGGTTTAATGACTTCGAGAGTTCTCACTTTTCCTTGTTGTTGTGACTTTACAAGAGAACCGGGTGTGGATACTTAAATTGATGTTTGGCTGGTTTCTTTTCCTTGTTTATGCTTTTGGTGTTAGTTTCCCAGTAGTGCATAAACTTATCTGAACATTATTACTGAACATGAAAACAAGAATGGGACAAATGGGTTTTGTTAGTGAGAGTTGTGACTCGGACATGAGTGATGCTGTGATCTGTAGGCTGTCTGAAGAAAAACCTAGTTTGGGGTGAATGCTTGTTACCTATATATAAACCTGTAGCTTTGTATTTCTTATTCGCACCAATCCCAAGTTGAGAACATAGTGCCGAACACACCCATTTCATGGGGGAGGGTGTTTTTCCCAACACTATTCTTAGTGGCTGGTTAGTAGATCCTTTTCTTCTCCCTTTCCCGGATAGCCCAAGTATCTTCGGGTAGGCTGTGATGGCCTAAGGTCCATTATTAGCCCAAGAAACTTCGGGCGGGGTAGTGTGGTGGTTGACCAGGTGTGTGCGGCAGGTGGTTTCCAAAGTGTCTTCGGGATGAGGCCCAGGTGTCTTCAGGCGTGGCAGTAGATTTTCTAGCCCAGGTGTCTTCGTGTGTGGTGGTCGTTGTTCCGGCCTAGGTGTTTTCAGGCATGGTTACATGTGATAGTTGTGGCACAGGTGTGTGCGGGTGGGTGTGGCAGTGGGACTGTGGTGAGAATGGTGGGATTGGTCCGATGCGTAGGATGTCTCAATAACCAGTTGGAAAGTGGCGCGGGGTACCCAAACATCGATGTGATCTGATTATATATATTACTTGACTTGCGTTATTTGGGGAATGTTCCTTGGTGTGCCTTGGGTGGATAATTTACCTTGATAGGTGTTTGGTTTACTCCTTTTTCTCATAGGACTTTAGTTCGTTCCCCCACTTGTGCACGAGAGTCTTTGGTTTTCCCTACTAAGTGTACTTGTATGCTCACCCTACGTATATAAAAACTGCATTCAGGTTTCCAAGAGGAATTTGGGAATCACGCAAGACCATACTAGCTCGGACCTTTGGGGCAGTTGCAGTTGCTACTTTTCTTCATTGGTTCTTACCTTGTAGTCACCTTTTGTACCTTGTGGATTTACTTTTGGAACATTCATGTGGGAATGGTTTACTTTTGGCTTACTTTCCTTTTACGTTGGTGTTATTGAGTTTCATTATCTTATCTCTTGATCTTATAAAACAAAAAGGGGTAATGCCTTCAATTTGTGTGTAATTTCTATACCCTTGGTGCTAGTCGCCACTTCGGGACCTATTGAAGGCGGGTCTGAGGGGTCATTATCTCTCCTTCAACTTAAAGAAGAAAGGGACTAGCAATCTGCTGACCCTTCACTCCTTTTTGTGATGGAGGGTCATGAAACGCCTAGTGGAAGGAATGGAAACCATATCACGGAACACACTCAATGTAGGGATGTCCCTAATTCTCAAGATAAAAATAGTGGAGCTGATTATACAACTAGTGCTGATTAGCTTATGACTATATTGGGACAACTCACTTTGGTTATGAATAATATCCATACCCATATGGAGAACCCTGATCCAGAACATGGAGGTTCAATGTTATACCATATCATGTGGCCACAACCACCAACATTCAATGAGAGTACAAATCCATTAGTAGCTGATAAATGGATAAATTCCTCAGAGAGAATATTCCATGCCATGGGGTGTAGTGAAAGGAAAAAAGTTATCATTTCAGTTTACCACCTCACTCAAGATGCCGATCATTTGTGTTCATTTATTCAAAAAAAGTAGGAAGATTATGAATTATAAAATATGGAATGGAGGGTGCTTAAATAGATTTTCTAAGAAAAATACTTTCCTCATTACCATCGAGCAGATATGGAAAGGTAATTTCTGAGTCGGAGGCAAAAGGAGGATGAGAATGTCACAAAGTATAAGGCTAACATTACAATGTTAGTGAGGTATGATGTAGATTATATATATAACCAATGAAGTATGATTTATCATTTATTTTAGGGGATAAAACCATCTCTCCATTGAGAATTAGTCTCACAATCCTTCTCATCGTATGATGATATTTTCTCATGTGCTATCAAGACAGAAAAAGAATTCTCTAAGGATTACGACTTTAAAACATAGAAAGAGAAGAAGTGATATGTAGAACACTCTGGAAATGGAAATAAGGGGAAGAAGGGAAAGGGTGAATATCCATCCTATTGTAAATGTGGGAAGAAACACCCTGGTACATGCGTGAAAGGAATGGGATTCTGTTACAAGTGTAGTGAAAAATGCCCCTATGCTCGTGATTGCAAGGGGAAGAAAGAATCTATTGATGTTCAATGCTACAATTGCAGGGAGATGAGACATTATTCAAATGAATTTACAAAGCATCAGGGGAACATACTTCAGAAAAGGCCAAGGGATCAAGGCCAAGATAATGTTATCACAACTGCTGAGGTAGAAGCTCTGGAAGATGTGGTGACAGGTAATTTAATGGTTTCATCAAGTATAGAAAATGATTTATTTTATTTTGGATCATCGTATTGTTTCTTATCATCCCAGTTTTCTATGAAAATTAGATATTTCCAATTTGATATAACAATGCAGTTGTCAGTAAAAATTCATAAAGGATGTATCATTGCAACAATGTTTCGTGAATCAGTCCCATTTAGTGCATATAAATGTTCCTTATCTTCCGATCTCATCGTCATACCCATGATTGAATTTGATATAATCCTCGGTATATATTAGATTTCAGACTATAATGCGATGAATTATTGTAAGAAGAAGGAGGTTACACTTTTCAATGATGATGATAAAGAACACCTTATCTTTAGAGAAGAATCGTCACCACCTAATTCTTATCAATATCCACCACGAGTAGCTCAACTAAATTAAAATATTGGGGAGGAAGTGAATGAAAAAATTGTGGGTGAGGAAAGGAATTTTAAAATAGAGGATGTACCTATTGTGAAAGAATATGTGGATGTGATTCTAGATGATTTACCTGGACATCCTCTAGAAAGATAAATTGAGTTTTCCATTGATTTAATTCCTGGATCCATGCCCATATCTAAGACCCCTTATAGAATGGAAACTATTGAAATAGTATAACTATAGAAACAATTAGAGGAATTTATTACCAATGGATTTATTCACCTTAGTGTTTCTCCATGGGGAGCCCATGTCCTTTTTGTTAATATAAAGATGGATATGAGAGGTTATGTATCAACTACAGAAAGATCAATTCTATACCAATAAAGAATAAGTATCCCCTATATCGCATTGATGATTTATTTGACCAACATCCAGGAGCTCAATTCTTTTCAAAGATTGAAATTCGATCTTGATACCATTAGTTGTGTGTGAAGAATGAATACATTATGAAGACATCATTTCGAACCAGGTACGGGAATTACGAGTTTACTATAATACCTTCTGGATGGAATAATTCACCCTCTGTCTTCATGGATCTAATGAACAGTGTTTTCAAGTATTATCTCTATTATTTTTTAGTGATATTTATTGACGATATCCTGGTATACACTAAAATCTATGAAGATCATGAAAATCACTTGCTCATTATCCTGAAGACTCATAGAAGACATGAATTATATGGGACGTTTAGCAAGTGTGAATTCTGGCTTTATGAAAATACTTTTTATGTCCATATATTCTCTGAGGATGGAATCTCCATTGATCCTTCTAAGACAATAGAAATCCAAGAATTCCCAACACTTACGAGTATAACTGAGGTACGTAGTTCTATAGGTTTAGTAGGTTATTATCGACGTTATGTCAAGAATGTTTCCCGGTAGGATAACCCATTAACAAAGCTCACACGTAAAGGGGTTAAATTTGTTTTAAAAAAAGTGTGAAGAATGTTTTGAATAACAGAAAAGAAGATGAGTAAATGCCCTTATATTGAATCTACCATCTGAGAATGATGTGTTTGTTATTTATAGTGATGCTTCAAATAATGGTCTTGGTTGTGTCCTTATGCAGAATGATAGAGTTATTTACTATGCAACATGATAGCTAAAAAATCATTAGAAAAACTATGCTACTCATGATCTTGAGTTAGTAGCTGTAATCGTTTCTTTGATGATATGGAGACACTATATATATGGTGAAAAATGTTAGATTTATACTCATCACAAGCGTTTGAAATATATTTTCTCATAGAAATAACTCAACATGAGGCAAAGGAGATGGATTGAACTACTCATGGATTATGATTCCACGATACACTACCATCCGGGGAAGGAAAATAAGGTGGTAGATTCTTTGAGTAGAAAGGATCATGGAGTTCTGAACAAGATGAGAATTGAAAGGGATCCTATTTTCATGGACCTAGTAAATATGGATATGGGAATAACCATGGAAGGTGAAACATAAATACTTTTTCAATTGGTTTCTAAACCATCTTTAATAGAAATGATAAATTGTTCTCATACCAGTGATGAAGTGTTTCAAAAGAAGATTAACGATTTTAATGATTGGTGATTGAGTGAATTTGTGTATGAAGATGGAATTTTGAAATTCTGGAAGAGACTTTGTGTTCCCAATATACCTGATTTAAAAATGGAATTATTGTATGATTCTCATAGTTACAATTTCTCTATACACCTTGGGAGCACCAAAATGTATTGAGATTTGAAGGAACATTTTGGTGGGACAACAAGAAGAGGGAGATTGCTTATTCTGTGTCAATATGTATGGTTTGTCAACAAAGGAAAGTTGGGAGGCAACAGCCTGGAGGAGTCATGCAACCTATTCCCATACCTGAGTGGTAATGAGATAATATTATGATGGACTTTGTCATGGGACTACAACAGACTCCTAGAAGTAACGATGCAATATGGGTCCTTTTTGATCGTTATACCAAGTCAGCACATTATCTTTCTATAAGGGAGGATTTACCATTTGAACATCTAGAAAGACTATATATTAATGAAGTAGTGAGACTTCATTGATTACCCCTATCGAGTGATTCTGATCATGATCCATGTGTTACATCAAGATTCTAGAAAAGTCTTCAGAAATCCCTAGATACTGAACATCCATTGAGCACTCCTTACCACCCTTAAACTGATGGACAATCAGAATAGACTATTAAAACCCAATAAGACATGTTGAGATCTTTCTCACATGAATATCAGGGTATGTAGGATCAATATTTACCTCTGGTAGAATTTTCCTTAACAATAGCTTCCATTCAAATATTCAAATGACACCATATGAAGCATTATACGGAAAGAGATATCGCACACCAACCTATTGGGATGATGTTGGTGATAGATAACTTGTAGGCCCAGAACTTGAGGAGGAAACAATGTAATAGGTGAAGGTAATCCAAACCCACATCAATGCATCCCAAACTAGGAAGAAGTGCTATACTGATAACCAAATGAAGGATTTGGAATTTCAAGTAGGGGGTCATGTTTTCTTGAAGGTATCTATATGTAAGGGTGTTATACGTTTCGGTAAGAAGGGTAAATTGAGTCCCAGGTACATCAGTCCTTTCAAAAGTCTAGAATGAATTGGGGCATTAGATTTCTGGTTGGAAATGCCGCCATGTCTCTCCAAAGATCATGATGTGTCCCACATATCACTATTGAGAAAATACCTGCCTAACCCAATGCATGTACTTATTATGAATAATTATAACTAGAACCAGATCTGTCTTATTGCGAAGAATTTGTCATGGTTCTTAACACAACATAACAAGTACTGAGAAACCAGACGACTCATCTGGTAAATGTTCTATGGAGGAACCATAAGATAGAAGCGGAAACAAGGGAACCCAAGGAACTAATGATGATGAACCACCCGAGCCTTTTTAGGTAGTAATATTTTACACATTTAGAGGATGAAATTATATGAAGGAGGGGAGAATGTAACACCCCATGCTTCCACATTACGCTTCTCGTTGAATAATACAGTAGCGTGTGTTGTACGCAACTTCAAGTTATAACACAATACAACCATTCAAACTAGCCGTTATGAATAGTAATACCCACTTTTCGAAATTTTATAAATTTTATCATTCAAAACAGACATAATTTTTGGATTCGGAATATCGAAATTAGCTTAGGGTGAATTTTTTGTATTTTTCTGAAAAATTTCAATTTTTGATGAATAGTGAAAAACAAAAAAATATAGTTTTAAACCGAATATTTATTTAAATAATTATTTATTATAGAATAAAAAATTTAGGTAAAAATAGTCACATAATACCTATATATGTTAAATGTAATTCATTGGAGTCAATTTATAATAATTATATATATATAATATTTTTATAGAACATTTCACCGTATTTTAGGCATCTCCTATAAGAATTTGCAAATTCACAGAAATCATAATTTTACTGCATCTATGAGTGGAATTTCGAAAATCCAAAACACATGACTAATATCAAGTAGTAATATTTGGTTCAATAATATTGAAATTATTTTTGGTGAATAGTGACTTTTTACTTTTATTTACCACGGTTAAAAGTAAATAGGGTAATTAAGGGTAAAAATGATATTATTATTACCCTAACACATGTCCTAATTCTATTGGATAAGTACAGTTTGACCAAAAAACCCTTAGGAATAATATATGAACCTTTATTGTCCAAATGGATTATATTATGACATTTATTATTTTTTTATTTCAAGAAGAGTTAAAAGAGTTAAAATTAATGTTTACTAACTAACACATTATTAATATAGGGTTACACATAAGATAAATTCTTCAATAAATATTACTTATAAATATAAAAATATTTTCTACATTATGATATTTTATTTATATTTTTTAGACAATAAATAATTTAATTTACTTATGACACAATATGATGTATTAATTACCTAATTAACGCAATATTAAAATAAATGATATTATAAATATCTAAATAAATGTAATTTGAGACTCTTTATGAATTTTTCTAATTTTATATCGTAATATGAAATATTAGGGTCGGATAGATGAATTGTTTTAGAAGAAATAATGTTGTTATGAATTTAGAAAAAACAAAATACCAAATAGTGTCAAAATTCACATAAAAGTGTATTTTAAAAAAATATTATATTATTAATTGATATTCTATTCCTAATAATATAAGGTTCGGAAAAAAGAATTGTATAAAAATGGGAGTATAATTAATAAACAACTTGGGGTTTTCTTTGAAGTATATAGTAGGATTATTAATCATAAAATATAAGAATACAAAGAGACATGGTAAAAGTCAAACTATTTAACTAAGAGTTAAATCTAAAAGTTAAAGTTAATATAGTGACCCAAACCAGTCTAAAACCTATTGGTTGAGTGGTTTTATACCCATAAACACCTTAGCCTATAAATATTCTATTTTTTAAACACTAGAAACTTAATAATTATTTTATTATAAAATAATATTTGTAGCATTTCCTAAGGTTCCCCTCACCCATCTTAAAAAAAGGAACTTTGCCTTCTATCTAATTTACACCTTCAAAGCCATTTGGATAGAACAACCTCCTCACAAATACCCTCTCAAATGTCCTCATTTCATCCTAGAGGCCTTAATTTAGTCATAAAGCCATCCTAATGAGCCCTTTTGATCAAATCAAAAGGAAGCACTCGAAGAAGAGGTAAATAACTCACCACCTCTTTCAATTTCCTTTCTTCTTCCACTTCCTTTCTATTTGTTATTTCCAATATAAAATAATATCTCTAGTATCTTCAATAAACTGTGATTTTATTAATAATATGGTACAACCAAATTTATTATTCTATCCATCCTTTGATTGACATGTCACCATACACGTGTATGTACGGCTTACCGTCTCCATGTTGTGGTGTAATTGTTATTCCTTACATTATTATTTGGATAGGTATAATAATGATGTGTAATTGATGTAAATAATAAATATAACATGATAAGGATTCTTTATATATGACATAACATCCAATTATATATTATTTTAATAACAAAAGAATGATATTGTTGCCTGTGCATACGTACAAATTATCGTCTCCACAAACACGATGAGATTCATTCCCCATCATATCCATTTATGAATAATTTTCATTTTATGATTAAAAATAATGTTTAAATACATTATTAAATTATGGATATGAATAATATACATCCCATAAATTACAAATATAAGTCACATAATAAATAACAAAAAGGAAAAAAATCCATTAACACCCAAAAAAATGATAATACTATGATATTATTAACAAAGAAATGTTAAAAGATCATATATTATATCATATTAATGTATACTATTCTTGTATAAATTAATAACAATTTTTTAACCAATATACCGGAGGATAACCAACCCTCGACCATGGAAAAGTTCAAGGTAAGTGTTAATTTCACAATCACTTCATTACCCGAGGTTGTTTATATGTAATTATCTATTGGGACCTCATTATCATCCACATCCATGTTTCTTAAAAATTAATTTCAATATATTATTAATATTTTATAGAATATGGGTTAAAGCCATTTATACCCTTTTTGGAATTTTTATAATATTTTTATAAAGGAATATTTCTGTTGTTTTCCGGACAAGGTCCATTTTATCCTTTTCAACAAAATTAAGGTAAGAATATACTTTTTAACATATACGGCGGGTGTGGATATTTTTTACCGATATAAAATAATTGAAGCTTCCTTTACAATATTATTAGAATACTTTCAAAGTAAATGTTTTATTTTAAAATTATGTGACTATTAAATGATTTAAAAAAAAGAGATATTTCTCTCAAATAGTTTGGCTTTAATCATTGTCAACATACTTTGATGGATTTTAATCTTATTTGAAGTTGATTTATTATGATACAAAACATCCATATAGTATTGAAGGTTTTGTGATATGTTTCATTTTGGGTTTGTTATTTTTATACAATTTATGTTTTATTAATAAATTATGGACATTTAGTATGAAATTTTTAATATGAATGTTTATGTTATGTTTAAGTCTGTTCATATGAAGAATGCATTGGACATAGTAAGTGGCGGGTGGAGCCCGCTATAGCTTCTCTATGCATCGGTAGGTATCATTAGACAAACTACTTTCTTGGCACAAGGCCTTGAAAAAATATTATTTGTAGTCATGGAACAAGGCCTTGACTGTGTGGTTATGATAGTCTGGAATTATGCATTCCATCATTATAAAGGTGGTTATTGATATTTCAAGTTATTATTTGACCAGTAGAATATCCTTGTGAATATGTAAATGGCATTATTTCATTTTATTTTTTCCTTATTATGCTGATGTTCAAGTATAAAAGGATTTTTTTTAGTTATACATTTTGTTCAATGATTATGCTTATTTATGATTGTTTTCTTTATATTTTTATCCATACTGAGAATATGAGCTCACCCCTTTAATTTTTTTTATTTTTCCTAGGATTTCAAGAACTATTTTATGACTGACCTGTAGGGATAGTACGAGGGAATATGAGTGACATAGATGTAGACTGTGTTTTTGTAGATTGTCATTTTATGATGTAATGTAAACCTTATGAATGTATCTTGTTTTTCCAAAGATACTAAACTAATCGGTCATTCGAGACTTGATCTTTTTTTTGATCATGCCAATGTTATGTAATAATGCACCGACTCTGGGTAACTGGTGTCAGGGTGTTAGACCAAGGCACCTTGGAATGTAAAACGATTGAATCATTATCACAATAAACTTGAATAGGGTCTACACTTATAGTCACAAAACAAAATTATGTGCCAATGATGTTTATCCAGTCTGTCTCATTAAATGTATCGTAAATCACTTTATACTCAGATTATACTTTAAATATGGTGAATATAGGTTGTTTTGAGATTCTCCAGTAAATTGCACGATTATTATGAAAAATACATATCCTAACTATGATTTCATATCATCATGTTCTATCATGGAAATAGAATCATTGAGTCCTCTCACTACTAGTTCCTCATCCCCTCCATATATAGGGAATATATCCATTGTATGCCTCATGTACTTGAAGAGAATTTTTAAAACTCCCTAATGAAACTTCCCAAAACAAGCCTGATTTCTACCCACTATGCTAAATGAAAAGGAAATATCAAATTGAGTACATAAAATGGAATACATGATAGATCTCAATGATGAATTAATATATTCTACTGAACCCTTAATTTAATATGATTGTGGATAACTTTTCTTAGAGTGATTTATATAATGTGACATTAGAAAAAACCTTATCTTAGATGGTTCTATCATGTACATCTCGAGTCCTTTGTGAATATATGTAATTTGACATAGCCCAAGAAGAATATAAGATATATCTATATATATTTTTATCCCATGAATGTAGCCACTATCACCTAGGTCCTTAATAAAGAATAATTTTCATGGCCTAAACCAACATGGCTTGAGACACAACTATACCAAGACTCCCTCCATAGGCTAGGGAGTCGTGATGTGTACCGAAGGGAATAAATATTATCATTATCCAATTCCTAATTTTCCTTTACATAAAAACCTAACAATATATATAATGTATTGAATATGAATATTAATAAAGAAGGAAGTGTTTATATAATAACCATGCATTATAAAAACATCCATGGTGTACAGTCATACGATCGAGTAAACTAAAAAGTACATGGTTAAAAGAAATTCCCATCTTGAATGATGTATTATCCTAAAAATACTAGAAATTTAAATGATGAGAGAAAACTACACTCTAATCGTCCAATTTTCGACTAACCAATGTGGCCAAATAGACTAGGTATCCATAAGCTCTAATGAAATCATCAGTGACTTATCCCTTTTGTACATAAGACATGATATTTGAAGTCAAATACCATGCTAGGGTTAGTATATACATACCCAGTTGGATACCCCAAAAAAATGGGGGATATGTAAGATACATAATACGAATATGTAGATAGCTCAACCCAAAGAAAGAGAGTAACAAAATCATTCAACATAGACACAAACACACAAACAGATATATATATATATATATATATATGATCAAACTATTGAAACCCAAATTGGAGAGAAGGTGATCTGAATCTCACATCCTAATCCAGCTAAAGAGTGCCATTATTTTCCAGTAGTGTATCAACAATTCCCACCATCTCTCATGTCATTCAGTTGATGTAACCATCTGAAGGGCCCACAAATCAACACTATTCCACATAGTTGAGGTGGCATAGTCTCTATGTAGACAACCCACACCCTAATACATTTTGGGGTTCCACTCAATGTAATGAGGACCCTCTCTCTATTTGATAGGGGTGAAACTTGGCAGATGGAGGACTCAAATACTAATTCAATATAGTGTACCACTTAGATTAATTATGAATCATGCCTTATCTTATTTGGGTTCAAATTGGTAGATATAGGGCCCACTCCCTAATTCCATAGGGGTTAATACTCAGTAGGTAGAGGACCAACAGCCAAATGCCATATGGATTATCACTCAATAGATAGAGATAATTCACCCCAATGAAATATGGGACTACTACTCAATAGATAGTGGAACCACAGCCTAATTCAATTGGGAGGAACCACTCACTAGATAGAGGACCCTGTCCATCAACCGTTATGATGGAACCACTAAGTTGATAGTTTTAGGACCCATACCGAAGTCCATCAGGGGGTAACACTCTAATGATCCTTCCAGATTGATTACATTGTTCATAGTTTCCTAATGAATAAGCTCACTCAAAAAATCTCACATCATATCTCATAATAAACATGTAAGTAATTCATCTTATTTAAATGAAAAAACTCATGATAAGCTACTCGCATGCCAAAATATGAGTCCAAGAGAAGTAGACACGAGAGGTATAAGCTTAGTAATAAATAATGTAGAGGTACACAAATTGTGAGGGTACCCACATGGAATGTGGTCCCACAACATTGTCTGGTTGGGTCATTTTTGTACATGAATAACTGGTCATGTAGAACTAAATAACATATTGGATAAGTAAACATTGTGCCTCAACCACCTGGGGTCCTACCCATGCTCATGGTCGTGTCTATGTAAACCTGATCGTGTCCATATACATATGTACACACCATGTTCTCCCACATTGGGGCCATCTAGTGTACTCAGTCAAACATCTTGTCCACCTAGATGTAGTCACATGGCATCTGACCCATTTTCATGGCATGTGATCCATAAATTTTCCAAAACCCTTACACCACAGCCATATGGGAAAAATATGGTTTGTTTTAATCAAAGTACAGGTAGAGCAGTCATTATATATCTAGAAAGTATGATCTACATCTACTAATTCTAAATACATGTTTGAATTTTCAAATCACACCTATAAGCCTCCCAAAATAGAATGGGGTCCTTTGGAAACAATTTCTATCCATCCTTTGGCAGTAAAACTGAATTTGGATCCACCTGTATGAAGCTGTATATATGTCATCACACAAGTAACCTTTATTCATCACCTATTTCATCCCATGATTCTTGATAAATGGTGGAATCATCCGTAAGATACATGTTCTTAAAATGCATCCTTGATTCATTGTTCAGTTTTTGTACTCAAATCAATCTGGAATCTGGGGGGCTGATCATGCTTGATCCCACCAAAAAATGTCAATCTAAGACCACATAGGACAATCAGTGATGAATGAAATGATGAATTATGAGAAATGCACAACAACAACAATTATATGATCATTTTCCAGATAATATTTTCCAAAAAAGGTAAATTATGGTTTCTAAGTGAGAAAAGATGAATAATCAACTAAAACCAATACACGGGCGCATGTAAAGTGTTTTAATTGATGAAGATCTAGGATGTAGCAAAATCATGATAAAAATATAAAATATATAGGGGATGAATCCAAAATTTTATGAGTAATACATACAATTTTATCATTATTCAATGAAGTATGTTATTCCAAATGAATAATAGAATTCAATCAGTTAGCTACACCTCAATCTGCCAGGATCTGGAGTCTCACTGTCATTTGATTCTAATTTTTTAATTATAGGTCGAACAAAAAACCTCTCTATGATGCAATGAATATGTGGGTAATTTCTGTGACCATACCATAATTGTGTATTTAATGTGGATATTTGGACTACGGGATTTAATTAAAAAATAAATAATAATATTTATTTCTATTAAATGCACTGATCGATGGTCACCATATCTAAACAACCAATGTTAGCTCACATTAGGTAACTCCTAGGTTATAAATTGCATTTTGAACTCAATAGTGGTCTTATAATGTTTATATAATAATATATTTATCAGTTATACCATTTTTTTCAAGAATTTTAGTGTGTGTGATATAAAATACATTTTATATTTCTATTAAATTATTTTTGGGATAACTAGGCATTATAATTTCATGTTTTCTGAGAACCTGACTCCGAATATAATTCATGATATATTCTAATGTATAAAAAGTGGAAAAATGGTCACAACATCATTCCATCCTTGAATTTTCTTCCTAAAAAATGAAAAACTTACAAAAATCCTTGATTAATAATCCCACATCTAGCACTTACACTCCCTGTTTCTATATTTAATTCTCCCATGCTTCCATAGCATATGAACCAAGGGGATGTTCCATCCATGTTGGGTCTTCTCCAACATATACTTGATCTACATTTGGTTCTTAAAAAATCAATCCATCCATGATATCCATCTCACCCTAGTGAATAACAAGCATGTGGGAATGAAAATATCCCTTGAGTTGTGACATGTGGAAGATGTCATGCACTTGATCCAACTATGGGGGATGATGAGTAAGTAAACAACCTCTCCAAACATCTAAATGATCTAGTATGATCCAACGATCCTCATGGATAAGTTTCCTCATAGGAAAAATCTATGCAATCCTTTTCATGGGGAGACATTCAGGATTACATGGTCTCCCTACTCAAACTCCAAGGGCATACTACTTCAATTTGCATACAGTTTATGCATTCTCTAAACTATCCCCATCAACTCATTGAGGACCTAGACCTTCTCTATAATCACCTACACCATCTCTATCCCCACAAGATATCCCACACCGATCTATGTTCAACATAAGGTTTCCTTAAATGGTATCTCTTATGGGTCCATGAATGTTTACATGTTGATTGTATAGTGGTGGCTATTACCATATGAATACAATTCAAAGGAAATTAATTCTCAAAACTCTAGCTAGAGTTTATCACACATGCCCTCAAATAATCCTCCATCACCTAGATAGTGAACATAGTATGTCCATCTATTTTGTGGTGGAATGATGTACGCATCCTAATCTAGGTATAAAATTCATCCTACATTCCTATACATAGTTGGGACATGAAATACACATCACAACCCGAGATAATAGTAAAGGGAACCCCACAAATGGGGAAAATTAAAATTCATAAATCTTCTGAAAACTCTCCAGTGAACACTACTCCAAACTAGAAAAGAAGTGCATTTACTTCAACTGTTGGTTCGTAATCACCCCAATGGAGTCATGGCCTGTCTCTATCCACTAAATACATGTCACCAATTTCATGGATATGTCATACCATTTCTATAAAGGGGTCTTATGGGGATAAAAAAAGTTACTGGAATCGTCTGTTTATCCTTCACTTGCTAATAGACAAGGCACAAAGAGATGAAATCATCCATACACTATCTCAAGCTGGAACACCAAAAATATTATTGATGATCTATATACATCATCCCCACACTATGATATACAACTAATGGAGAATTCTCAAACTCCCTCATCACATCCTCTTTCCCCATGACTTGGTCCATCATCTATCCTTGGAAAATGATGATGTGGTTCCCCCATCAAAATATGAATCAGGTGAATATATTGAGGATATATACTATTGAAAAACCTCATAGTAAATGTCTCCCAATCAGGACAATCTCACAAACTGGAGAAGTCGAGGAGTCAACAACATCATCTAACGAAATGTTCCACCCTTTAGCTAAACCATCATCTGCTGTAAGGAATCCAATTGATCAGATTTCTTATCCACCAAATGAATCCAGGGCATCCAAATAATGTAATATAGTACAATGTGTCCTTTCAAAATAATATAGACTATCTCAATGGCATGGTTTTGTAGGTACTCCAACCAGAAACTCTATATTAGGGTCAAATCTCTTTGCATGAATACATACACGAGACATTGACAACAGGAGTATAACAGAACACACTCTCCTAGAATATGGTGCTTCCACATACTAAAATTTAATACCACCACAACTAGTTCTATGGAAAGTGTTATATTTCTGTTCATATAGGGTTTCAACTACCATGACCCTTATCTAATTTCTTCTTATCTCTGAATCAACACGTAATCGATCCCACATATTGAGGAATCACAATACACTATATTCTAAACGACCTCCTCTGATTGTCTAAAAATAGAAGCACTCGTCATCCTCATCCTCAACTCCTCAAAGGAAATGTATAACTACAAATTCAAGGTATCCAGCTACCCTTTTCACATTTGGTTGGAAAATGGACTTCAATCCCAGAGATGTATTCCATAAAACTCTTGTAGTACCCCACCATGCCAAAAAACACCTATTCTTTGACATGTTCATATGTGGATCCAAAGAAGTCACTTCATCGATCATCACTGGCTCCACAACTAATCCATTCTCATAAATGAAATTCCAAATAATGTGAAACTCATTAATACAAAACAAACACTTGTACATCTTACCATATGGTTTCTTCTCTCAAATAAAATCTAGAAGCATCCTTGAGCGATCTTTGTGCTCCTCCTATAAAATAAATTAAAAGAGTATGATGTCAATGAAGAAAACCACAAACTATTCCATGTAAATATTGAAAATACAGTTCATCAATTCCATAAAAATATAATGGGAATTCATCACACTTAAGGGAAACACTCTAAACTCATAATGTCCACAATGAAATTAAAATTCATGATTTAGAATATCATCCACGGAAACACTCAACTATGGTACCTAAAACTAGATATCGAAATTCGGGAACCATCTTGAACCTAAAAACACTTAAAATTGGTCTTATATATTCTTCAAGGGATAAATTTTATTTATCGAGTCCCGAATCATGTGACAATAATCCATAAAAAGTTACATGATGGTGTCTACATTTTTCCCAACCAACACTGGGGATACAGAATGGTACAAACTAGGATTGATAAAACCCTTCTCTTGATGTTCCAAAAACTAAAGAAGAATCTCTTGGAGCATAGTAGGTTCCATCTGATATTCCGGATAATATATCATTGTGGTCTCTTGATGAATGTTTACAGAAAAACCCATCACCCGTCTCAGAGGTAATCCCGAAACATCCTCAGGGATGATATCCAAAAAATAAACCATGAATGAACAATCCAGATGCCTAAATATCCCACTAAGCTAATAAATGCACTCATAAATGAATTGGTAATGGACAATATAACCAAAATAACAAAACCCACATTCAATACAATGATATCTCTCTCACCCATAAAGGTGGATCTCATCCTATTAGTGTTATTGAATCAGAATCAACTACAGTGAGAGTCATTCTAGGCTTGGACTGTGGAATAAAAATCTATACACAAGGTGAAATTATAGGGTTCCATATTGATGCCCAAAATATCCCACGAGTGCCTCTCTATTTGAATAGATTTATCAAAAAAGAATATGAAAAATGATATTTTATAATTCTTCAAAATAGGATCCATAATAAAATTCTAGTGGGATAAATCCTCAAATATGACTAACATATAACAAATATGGAGCAACTAGACGATTTAATCACGTAATAAAAATTAATGTAATACTATAGCAATCATAAAATAAATATATATCAATCCTATAGTAATAACAAATTTTTTTGGGTCATAAACATCCATCACATGAAACATTATGTATCCATGACCGCTAAGTCTCTATGATTGATGTCGCATGCCTAGTGGTTCTGGGGGAAGGATCTAATAGACTCATTTAACATCAAAAATTCCTCCACTGGGATCTCCACATAGTGATCTTCAAACTCGATCTCTATAAGGACCTCCTTGCCCACTCATATGACATCCCTTCTCATTGAGTTTTCTCTTTTGTGGTTGTACATCATATATTTACCAGTGATCCATAGTATGTTCGTTCCACAAAAGATGAATGAAATGAAATCTCACATCACATTCACAGCACCGACCCTCTATGGACTTCCATTGTACTCTAGGTTTTACTTATGTTGTACAACCACATGTATATGTCTGGTCCTGGGAAGGTATCTGGCAATATGATCTAATTGACTGTTGCATTCTAGATACTATATATAAATCAGACCTATAATTTCTTTCTGAATGCTCCAGCTGCCTATAATCCATCGGTCATGAATCTATCTATCACTACATCACACTCCAACACCATGAAATAGTTGAAATGCACAAGGTTACTATGTTGACATGAATATATATATCAATACCCTTCTCAAAAATTTGTTCTCATTAGTATCCATCTCTGATCATATCGAGGGAGTACCGTGTTGGGTATGTGAACCTCTCGGAATAATAATCCACTATTATACCTCCTTCTGCAGCTGTAGAAGCTTAGGAATCTAACCAATTACATGTAGTATGGCTATAACTCCTCATAGAATAGTTATTAGTTGTTTTCCAATGAGAGTTTCAACTCATCATACAATAGATTGACAATAATCCAACATTTCCCAAAATCTCCATGAAAATATCAACTTACATTCCCAACAACCTGATGGGTTAGTTTCATGATATGCTTGATGGCTCTCATCGACTCTATCCAATCCCATGTTTCCTTTTGATATAGCTCACCCTAAAACCACATCATTCTTAAGAACTGGAACTCCTGGAGTACAATAATAATGTTCACATCCGTATAATTCTATAATGGTATGATCAAATACTTGATAGGTGGGTGTGATTATTCCTATCCACTTGTATGTAGAATCTTTAATGATGGACCCTAAATTGAATCCTCAACACTCCGCGGATCATTATCATGATCCAGAACTGGAAACCTGTATGAATTTCATGGTGGAGGAATCCATAGTATTAATCAAGACATAACATATTCACAAGACCATATATATATATGTATATACAAATATATATATATATCATTGAAATATGACATAAGAAACAATTTCAAAAGGCTCAATCCTATTGGATTCAATCACCGTTTATCCATATTACAAATGTCTCAGTATACTAAGTCAATATGATGGTAGTCAACATCCCAGTGAATGTATACATCAAACTCTTGCAAAAAGAACTTTGTTCTATATCCTGACACACACTAGAAAAAAATTGACATTTTTTCCCTAAATCCCAACCAAATCATTTTATGTGGATAATACAAAATCAAATCAAAGGAATGAATTTATCTCATACCAATCTATCATGATCTGACCCAATAGTACATGAGATGCAACTGCCTCAAGCCCACCTCTGTTGTTCAGGGGGATGGGACATGGTCTAAAAGGAATAAATATTATGGGTGGCCTTTTCCAAATTTACCTCAATGAACACACATTACTGTTTTCGTGTCGAAGTGCATATGAATAATAATATAATGATGAAATTTATGGAGAATAACCATGCATGAAATACACATCCAGGGTGTCTAAGAGAATTCCAATGTAAAATAAATATTTTAGGGTCCAATTACGGACCAAATTAAAATTAATTCTTGGCATGAAAATAATGGAGAATTAAATGGTGAGATATATCCCAGCTCTGAATCTGCAAGTTATGACCGCCACACATTTCCAAATACACCCGGTATCCCTAATATCCTCTGTAATAATCGTCGACAAATCTATCATCTACATAATGAATGATAATGTAAAAAAATGAAAAAAACTGACAAACATATACATACTTAATTGGATGCCCTCAAATCTGATGGGGTAGTAGTAAGAGACAACATATGAATAGACAGACAACTCAACCTAAAGAATGAGAGTTAAAAATCCAATATCATGGATACAGATATATATATATTCTAAAACCAATGACCCAAAATGAGAGAAAATGGGGTATTAATATCATATCTCAACCCACCTAAATAGTTTCATCAGTCCTACAAGTCCATCAATGATGCCCAACGTCACAAGTGTTTGTCCATACAAGTTACCGTGTGGGAGGGCCATGACTCTCTAATTGTTTAGTCTATCGAGGGGGGACAATATCCATGTAGCGGACCCTATCCCTAATTAATTATTGGTTTACAATCATTGTATGGATGAATTATTCCCCAACTGATACTGCGGTACAACTCGATAGAGAGAGTTCACATGGACTAATTCCATATGGGGTACCACTTAGTGTAAGGTGGTTTTCACCATATCCAATAGGGGTACAACTCATTAGATAGTGAATACAAATCGTAATTACATTAGGGGGTACCAAATATTATATTGAGGAACCATACCCTAACACTAAATGGGGTACCTCTCCATTGATATAGGAACCGCACCATAATTCCATAGGGGGTAACAAGCCATAAGTAAAGGAATGATACCATAATTCTATAAGGGGGTGGGTGTACCACTTAATAAATATTAGACCTATACCTTGATCAGTCAGGGTGAACAACTTACTAGATAGATAGAGGACCTACACCCGAGTTTGGTAGGGGGGTACCACAATAATGATCTTGCTCCATCATCGATGTAATCTTGTACTACCTAATGAATCATCACACTCGGAACATCTCACATTGTATCTCAATATCCACTAAAAACACCATTATCAAATTTTATGTGGAAAAAAATCAGGATATGCTAATCACATGAAAAAATATTAGTTCAAATAAAGGAGATATGAGATGTAGAAGGTTCCAAGGATAGGGTGTAGGCGTACACAACATATAAGGGTACCCACATAATGGGTGGTCTAGCTCCGGTGTCTGGTCATGTTCCATAAATACTTGGATAACTAATAAAATAGCACTACATGGATGTAATGAATACTACATGGAATTCCTCATCCACTTAGGGAATTACTCTACTCATAGATGAGTTCATGTAAACCTTCCCATGCCAATGTACTTCAGAACATGATGTGTTCACCCACATGGGGTCCTTCTTGTGTTATATGTCACACTACATTTCTACTCTAGGATGGTAACCCAAAATTTGATCCGTATCATTAAAAAAACCTATTTTCACAACCACATGGTAACTACCCCACATGTGTTCATCCATGCACTCTTCTTGTAGTTTTGATTTTTTTCTAGAATGCTAAATTTCATTCCTCGCATTCTTGATTCGAGTTCAGGGATTAGATTCTCAACTCCATTCCCCATGAACTCAAAGGGTAAGCAATTGATAATAATTTCTAATTATCTATTGGATGTGAAATATAATATGAATACACTTGTATGATGTCGCATACACACAGTCGTGTGACACACCTCCATATGTCACTAGTTACCTCACTAGACTCCCAATGCACAATGAAATCATTTGCGACCATCCATTTCTATGAATCCATCACTAATGTTTGGTTTCATTCGTCATATGTGAATCTGGGGTCCGATCAATATTTTCCATGTCAGTCAATTTGAAAACGATACCCATATGCCAATCATTGAAGAATGTGAAGAAGAATTGGAGAAGGTGCACAATAACAATTAAAAAATGATCATTGGACATGTTTTCTTCTCCAATGAATATAGACTAGGGTTCTGAGGGTTATAAATGATACATAATGATTTATAAGAGGTATATGGATTAATTTAGAGTGTTGAAATTAATTAAGGTCAATAATTTAGTAAGATCCTACACAAACAAATTTAATCAAAAGGGTTATAATCTACAAATTGACAAGTATTACCACATATTGGATAATTATTCAATTAATTATATAATCTACAATGATGAATAGAAGTGATTTTATTCTCTATCACTCGATTAAAATTGATTGACAGTTTCTTCATAGTATGAATTCGTTTTTTCATTGAGAGTTGGAAGGAAATCCTCTCAATAATCCTAGGGTTATGTAGATAACCCTAGAAATCCATCCATAACAGTGTATTTAATGATCAATTTAGGTCTAAGTGATTTATGTATATAAATAAATTTAATTATTTATTTTTATTTAATCCTGCCACCGTTAATCTCCATATCCGAACATCCCCCACTGTCTCACTTTATGTTTTTCCTATGGTAAAAATTTCATTACATTCTCAACTGTGGTCTTGGACCTTCGATACGGGTCTCTATATAAGAGTTATCTAGATTTATTCATGAAACCATACGTGTGTGATATATATAAATTTAACATTTTATAAATATAATTATATCACATCATGCATCAAAATCACACGTCATCCATGTACCTTGCTCCAAAGTCATTTCTAGATATAATTCAAAGTCTTAAAATGAAAAAATAAGTTCTATACAATCAATCATTTAACTGTGTTTTAACTGAATGGAATACATGAAATTCATTTCACATTTTTAATATTTCATCAAAATATAGTTCAAGGAGAATGATGGGTTTCCCATTAATTTTATTATTGACTATTGTCCCACTTTCATTTCTGAAGAATCCAAATTATCATATGGCGTCATCAAAATGAACATTCCATAATCATAATTCCTACCTCAATTGACAAAAGGATCTCTATATCTTGTACACTATGTCAATTTTTTTTATTTTTATAAACTCTTCTTGTTTAGTCATAAGGATGTATTCAATAAAATCCTTATTTATAAAAGAATTTTTGACGTCCATTTTCAAAATCACATAATCATGGAAGGTTTATATTTTATATATTATTATGATAGAATTTGGAATTAAATACAGTGAAAAAGATTAATTATATTATATTCCTTTATGTTGACTACAACCCTTCACAACCAGTCATGTTTTACATATATTTACCTTACTGTCCATCTCATAGTTTTCATTGAATACTAATTTTACCCTAATCATTTTTACAACATCTAGAGTGTCTACCAAAATCCAATCATTATTTTGTTACATGGAATCCATATTTGAAGGCATAAATTCATTCCATTTATAATCCTATTTGTATCCACTAAATCCTTGATGTTTATAGGTTAATCATTCTATAAGAGTAATCTATCATCTGATACAGTGACAAGAAAACCATAACACAATGGTTTGTGTACCACTCAAGTTTACCTAAGTTTTAATAGTGTCTAAATAACATCTTATTATACCACTATCTCTTATTATGATTATTCCCATACCAAATTTCATGCATCTAGATCATCAACTCCATCTATGTAAATACTTCCCCCACCTTTTCCATTGGAATAGTGTTTCCGTCCTAGAAATATGGAATGTCATTCCACAATCAATTTTTTACCTGATGGATTCTTATATAATATCATATCCATTCATTAAGATAACTTATATAGACACAGATTATAATAAGGTATTCGAATTTTTCACTAGTTATACTGTTGAAAAAAATCCGTTCATCTCTATACACATAAGTGTGACAGATTGGGTGAATTTCCCAAAAAAAATTATATAAAATCATATCTATTAATTTATCGGGTACTCAGCTAAGGGTATATAATGTCGGCTGCAACATGTATCCCAAAAAGGATAATGGAAGATTTTTATTACTGATCATTGATCGGAATATGTCTTTCATGTTCTAATTCCTCTATTCAACAATATCAATAGAGTTCAGTGTATAAGCAGGATTAATTTGAGATATTTTCCCACAAACCATTAGGTGATCAATGGATCATGGTTTAAATAATCTATAACCTAGTCTATGTAGAGTCCCTTAATATTCTTAACATTTTTTTATACTTTATGTTGGAATTACCTAAAAATATAAAATGAGTATGAATTATAAATCATTTAGTTGATATAGTCAGACCTACCATAATTATTAGTAAAAGTAATGATTTATGAAAAATCACAAATTGCTCTACTAGAAATGGAACACATACATTTGTATAAACCAAATCCAATAATTCAGTTTCTTTTACTCTCTTACCAGAAATTGATTGTTTGGTAATTTACCCATATAAACAACCATGAATTACAACCATTGGTTTTAACTCATTTGAGTAAAAATATAGTACATGACGTAACTTCTATAAAATTTTATCCTTTACATAAAAAATCATAAATTTCCATAGGCTGATGTTATATGAGTCATTCTCAGTATAATTTTCATTCATTTTCATGACATGGGTTTTTTATTTTCTAAATAGACATTCCATTTCTAAGATCATCCTTACCATAACATATATTATACATAAAAAATACAACATTCAACTCCAAACATGAAATAAAATACTATTGTTTCCAAAAACATCACTAAAAATATGTTTTTGGTAATTTAAGGAACCTAATAACAATTATTTAGTACTATAAAAAAACAAAATTCAAAGGCAGGTGATAATATCCCACTACTAAGGCTTTTAGTAATTCACTATTTATGGATTATATATCAACTTGAACCACTGAAAAATTCTATAATTGACATGGTTCCATTATTTTAATAGAAAAATTTAATCCACATTCTATATTAAATACCAAACTTGAAAATAAAGACATATCTCATTCAATGAAAAAAAACCTGATGTAGATGTATATCTATTCTTATTCTTCCTGGATTTGAAATTATTCTTCTAATGACCTTTCTTACAACATGAAAATTAGAACACCTCATACTCTTTTCCCACCACATAAAATTATCATTTTTAAGGATGGTGCATAATTTTATTGGACATGGACATAGCCTTAAACCACATATCCTTCCCCATCATCATCTTTTTCATTAGAAGGAATGAAAAATTGGTAATATTCATAAACTTATTATCTTGTAAAATTGATGGAAGAATTATTTTTATTGAAGTTTTCATGTTATTCATATATTAATTAATAATTAAAGTGGAAAGTAATTGTTTTGTATTAGAAATAATGGAAATTTCAATATTTATTGGTTCATCATAATCCTAAGGGCTTTATGTATCTCAATGTACCCCATCATTTTGAGTACATGAGGACCTTCATGACTACCTTATTCTAGTATGAACCTATCTAGTTCATTTTAAATCCCATTACTTTCCTATGTAGCTCTCTCCAAATATAACTATTCACGATGAGTAATAATCCTATAGGAATATTCGTCCTCATGATGTTTTCTATAGTTTATTGTACATTGATGACAAACATGATATCATGTACAATTAGTGCATCACCTACACAGTCTTTATACTTTTCATTATCTTCCATTCTTGATACCTGAGAAGGATTGGTGATATTTGAGATCCTTGAAACCTCCCCTCATATTATATATGTTTTCTCTATGCCACTAGTTATATAGTTTTATGATATTATCTAGACTGTAAAACCACATTGAATTGTGTTTCCTTGAAATATTATGTAAATCCCAGCTTCTAAGAATCATAACCTTGATTCCCTCAATTAATTTCCTCTAATGTGGTATCAATATAAATTTTAAATTTTTTTCTACCATATTTTATTAATTCATCCGATCACTCTCATAATAACTCAGTATTGGTAGAATTTACCCTTATTAGGGCTGATGAGAACATCATACTCTTGGTTTTTTAAAAAAATTATACATAATGCCTTTATGAATTAATATTTATTTGAAGGGTATAAAATATTTTCAACCAATGAAATCCTTTTAAACTAAATATTTTCAAGCTTTTTTGTCACACACACAAATAAATATTCCTTATTTGAATACATTCATTCTATCATTATGCATTTTTTTATTTATTATTTTATGTGTTTCTTACATACATAAAAAATAAAAAATAATAAACAATCAATAATTGAAATAAATTACCCGACCCATTTTTATAATCTAATATTATTTGATCCATTTAAACTCAACGGATAGACCAAATCCTAAGAGAATAACACTTTATTAGGGTCTTTAATTGTTTCCCAACTCAACCCCATCCAGTTTTATCACATCTCATTTTGGATTATACGTTTTCTTGGTGTGGTCCATATGTTACAATGTTATCATCAACGAAGAAAATTTACTATCTTATAAGAGAGGGTGTATTGGAATGTAAAAATAATACATATAGATAAGTATGTAAATGTGGGCCCTTATACATATTTAATAAATAATTACGATGTGAAAACAATCCAAAAATAATTTAATATAAAAAAACATCAAACAGAACTATAATAAATAATAAAATAAAATAAAACCAAACATTTGAGGCCGATGACAACTCAAGACCAATATAACGGTAAATTGAAATCATGATAGAAATTAAATAATTAATTTTATGTTCAAGGGAAAATAATAAATTAAATGGTGCAGGTTGTGACTAATGAGGATAGTGGTGTGGTATATTCGTACAGAATTTTTACTTTATAAAAATTAATTTTTTCCATAATGATTCACAATACAATTATTATCCTCTTTTCATGAAATTTTTCTCCAATTTCATGACACCCTTATAAACCTCCGCTATTAAATATATTTTTTTAGTTTAAAAATTCGCTAGTATAGCCACCCAGCTAACCATTCTCATAAGCAAATGTGTCAGGTTGTTGGAAATTTCTTTTTATCTTTTTTAAATTCCTCAATTATTGGAAAATCATTTCACTGGCTGGAGAAAGTCCATTGACCAGAATTTGGCCAGATCATCACCAAAAATCAAGGGTGACCCAAATCATCACTAGAAACTAATCTTGGGATATTATATTATTGAAAATTTCCACATATAAAAATAATTAACATTAGATCTATTTTACATTTTTTAAGTTGGTCGTAACTCAGTCATCTGAGATCAAATCGATCCATGGTCAAATCCATTGGGACCAAAATAAATCTATAATTAATTAAATGAAAATTTACATTTTATTTGGATTATAAAATTCTTATGACCAATCTGATACTAATTAATCGTATTGGGGAACACATTTGTTGCTAGTGGGTGGAGGATTTAAAAATTATCAACACCAGGATGACCTAACCTCTCCATCTCCCGTGATATAGGCCTGATCGTGGTCTGATTATCTAAAATGAAATATTAAATAAGAAAATTATTTAATAAAATTATTACATCATTCATGTCAGTTGTGTGTTCATAAATATCTCATCATCAGTGGGTATTTCTCAAAGAATCTTAGATCAAACAATTCTATATCATCCATACACACTTCATGAATCCATGTGAATTATAATCATAACATTTCAGGTGATATCATGGATCCCTGATGATTACTTTGGCATCACGTTAATAATAGTGATATATTTCCAACAATCTGTGATGATAATTGAAGATCAAACACTTGTATGAGAGTTTTCTCTCAATTTGATATAAGAAGGAAGAGAAAGAAGATCTCAAAATCATGTGTATAAATCGTCCCCACAAAAATAGATCCCTCTTTCTTATATAATGGGTTACCATTACCTTGAAATGGTTCCCAAATCCCTCTATAATTAATTCCCACATAATAAGAAATAAATGACACGTTATGGTGTTCTAAGTATTTTATATATGAAATATTTATTTTATCAACAAATTGTAATTTAAAATAAATATGTTATGTGATAAAACCACATTATTAACTCAACACATAATTCCCTATATAATAAATGAAACTTGAATATTAAAATAATATTCATTACTATAATATTTTTCAATTTATTAACATAAAAAATTGTATATAATTTTTGTAAATAAATTCAATCTAATTATTCAATACATGTACAATTATGAATTCATTTATTCATCAATGATAAAAAATTCTTGGAAATATCTTAGACCCTATAATGAGGCCCACTATGTCCTATACACTTATTCAACAAAAAATATAACTTTTGAATATTATATTATGCATGACCCTCTATGCCCTTATCAAAATAGTAGTGAAAAGAATTAACACACCAAGAGAAGAGTTTACCAACTCATCCTGGCCCGTAAAATGATAAGGAACAGTCATAGTGATGAAAATTATCCTATGAAAATACATTGTGTAGTATAATCATTTATTCTAATAATATCTTGTAACGCGAGATACACAACTTATGCCATCATCCAATATTGATTTATTATTTTTTTGACCTAACATTAAAAACCTACCTTCGACTAACATGGCCATGGATTTATAATGGTTCAACAATTCTAATAAACTAATTCCATGGTCTCACTTCCTCATCTCGGAATATAAAAATTCATTCTTGATCCTTCACCCAATGAAAAAACACCAATGATTTTCCAAACAAATGAAAAATCACAATGAATTTAATGTCATGATTTTTTCATTTCATCATAGTGTGTAATCAAATGAAGCACATATATAATTATCAAAATTTATGAGGCCAATACACATATTCACATATAAGAAAAACCAATGAATAACAAAACATGGTGTGTTATTATTTGAGGGTCTATCCTCATGATCTCACTTACTAGAGATTTCCAAGTGAAATGTAAAAAATAAGAAGTCTCAATGCTTATGATCCCCCTTCTCTTGATGGCCACACATCATATGTATCTTATTTTTATAATGCTTATGGATCTAAGGACATATGATTAATATTACTATTAGGGGATCTTTAGGTACTAATTATAGCCTTGTAACTACTATAAACTTGTGATATGTCATCTAATATAAATACATGACCATAAATATAGTAGAGGAAAATGTATCGATACAATTTTAGTAAGAAAATAAAATGTATATATAAAACTGCATACATGTAATGGTAATTAAAGTACATACATAAGTTGGGTCTTGGGAACCCATTTAAAACACTCCATCATCCCAATTTTAGTATCATCTATGTATCTCCGATCCAAAGACTTCTTCTTAAAATAATTGAGATTATATGTCTCTTTATCTTGTATATATAAAATAATATTATTAAAAATGTATCAATAAATCATATTCTCCCATCCTATGTATAGACCAGGAAATAATGGAATACCTTAATAAAATAAATTCGATGATGTTGAGTAACCATAAATATAAATATGAATAATGTTCACAAGGGCATAAAACCACAAATAAAAAATCGAGTAAATACACCCTCCATATGAAGCGTATATTAGTCATGAAATCCAAAAAAAATTGAATGTGAAATACTAGAGAAAATAAAATAGTTATACCACCAAGTCTATTTTAGAAAACAAAATTATTCCATTAAATTGAAAAATAAAATTTATTCCCAAAAATACCATATCATTATGGGGAATTAAATATTGATGAATTACATGCCACCATAAAAATTGAATAAAAATTTGTAAAAAACTAAAAGACTAAAATTAGGCATCCTTTTTAATATAATAAAAAATACGAATGTTATTATCACAAACAAAATTATTAATTTTTATGCTTTATAAAAAATTGAATATTAAAGAACACTATATTAAAGAAAACTAATATTATTCAATTATAGTATACTATAGTTAAAATTATATACATGACAATATAGGAGCCTTGTTGAGAATTCAATTACAATAGTCTTGTAAATGTGAAAAATGGATTCCATTTGAGCCTGCTAAGTGAAAAATTTATTCTATATAAACCCAATTTGAGTCATGGGAGATAATTATGGTGAAAATATAAATATATAATATACTGAATATACCATCGAAAAATAGAAGGAATGTATAAAAAATAGGAATTATGGAAAGTAAATAACAAATATGTAATACCAAAACACTAAGTTCATTGTTATTCCTACAATAAAATAATAAAATAATAAATATAATTTCTTGTAGTAGTTGAATAATCTTTTTTATAACAATTAAAATTATGGAAAATATACAGAAGTAACAAGTAATATATTAAAATTTCATTGAATTGTTGTATACATCAGACTATCCACAATAGAATTCATTGTTTGATAGAAAAATTAATGTTGGAAAACATCATTTGACAATAGATCAAATTCGGGAAAACATTTGAGATTATACTCAAGATCATCCATGAAATTCATAGTTCTCATATTCAATAAGAGGGAATTATTCGTGTAATACATAAAAATCATATTATAACTGAAATATTATTCTACCCATAATATATATAATATTCTCGAAAATTTATTGATCTAATAAATAAAATAAAAATTTATAATTAAAATTAATATTACATCATACAATCAATAGTATCATTCCACACATGACAGAAAAATTAATATAGGAAAAAAATATCTAACTTTGGTTTGAGGTGGAGGAATGAAATTTAAATGATAGTCAATATAATCCTTGAAATTATTAGTAATCATCCACAAGAAGTGGGAATTTTTCATGTCACAATAAAAATCATCAAACAACAAAACATTTTTATGTCCCAGTGGATTTATTATTAAAATAATTATAATATCCATTTTTTGGATTTATATTTATATAAAAAAACAAAATCATAATTAAATATAGAAATAATTAGTGGGGTAAAATGTAAATGGATTGGGTTTCATTTTATGGAAACTAGTGTTTAAATTCATGATAGATAATCTGGAATTGAGAGAGGAATGATAAAAAATGGTGTTTTATGGTTATTTATAATAAATTTAGGAAAAAAATTGGGCAAATAGAATATAGTAAATCTAAATTTATTTTGATACCTTTGATATGTAATATCAAAAATCATATATTAATGTAATTACATAAGACCATTTTTGATCTGAAATAGGTTTTTATCAGTTGATTATGGGGTTGAGTAATAGAGGAGGTCAGAGGTTAAAAAACCAAGGAATATGTTGAAGGAGACAAAATCATGGGAGAAGATATTGGAACATAGATTGGATGGGAAGAATGATATGAGGATGAAAGGGAGAATGAGGACGAGGTAAATTGGAATTGTTTGTATGTAGGGAGGAAAAATAATCTATGATACACGTGAGGATGGATCGATGAGATAGAATTGGTGTCATTTATCACGAGGTTATGTTGGTAATCATGTTATAAAAATCACATGGATTTATCAATTGTAGTATTTGTAGGATACATAATCTCATCCAAGACAATGTTATTAAAAAATTACTGTTATTTATAGAGTAAAATGAATGGGTTGAAATTGGGTGAATCAGTTTCATTGAAATTGAGTCGATTACATTGAATGGGAATTTGTATTTCCTCTACTTCTCATGGAGAAGGAATCAGTGAGAAGGAGGGAGTCACAGAGATGAGTGAATGGAATAAGTGTATTGGTATTTTCAAAATGGTGACATGTTTAAATATAGCATAGAAATGGTGAATCGTTTATATGGAGGCATGTATCTTAGTAGATATAATAGTTATTATTCATAAAGACATTTATGACATGATTTTGATCAAGAATGATTTGAGGTAAGTGTGGAAGTCAATGCATAATTCAGTATAGATAGTTCAACATCAGAGAATGTTAGAAATAAGTTCATTGAAAATTAATGAGAGATAAAATAAAAAATTGATCAGACTAGTCAAATGACATTTAATATGTTAAATTGTATACTAGAAAATAAATAGACAACAATCTATACAACTTATTTTGTTATAATTAATGTTTCAAAATTATCTTTTTTTTGTTTCATTCACTTCCTTTCATTTAATTTTTTTTTATGTTTTTATAAGGTTCCACTAATAAATTTAAATATATAATTTTCACTATAAATCTACAGTGTGAAATATCATCAAAAATTTCATGTGAAATAATCTTGTGTATATGTGAATAAATATATTCATTCTTATAATATAGATTCATATTTTAAATTATCTATAAAAATTTAATAATATAGTGTATATTTGAATAAATATATACATACATGAAATTTTCTAATCTATATTTTTTTTCTATGGGGAATTTCAAAATCTCAATAAAAAATTTCAATGTCAATTCATAATGAAAATTCATACTAAAAATTTATAATGTAAATTTACTATTTATACTTATTACATGTAGTATAGAAATTTTAACTTAATAGTTAAAACATATAATGTATGTTTTATTTCTAAAAGAGGATTTAATAATTGAAATAAAAATTTCTATCAAAATTTCGTGAAAATTTCCAGTTACTAATATTAATTTTACACTATAAAATAATATTTATAACTGATATTCTCAAAGAAAATTTGGAATAATTTTCATAAATAAAACATTCAAAAATATAAAACAGAAATAAATCAATTTTTATTTATTATATATTTACATATAATCACTTGAACATATAATAATTTTAAAAAATTTAATTACATAATTTTATTTCACTAAAATTATAATTATATTTTATTTATTTAATATGCTTATTTTTAATGACTTTATAATTAATTTTATAAAATAAAAAAATCACATCCCACCATATGCCTTTTTTTCAAGAATTAAACTTCTTGCATTGTGCATATTTCATGAATATTATTATATCCTTCCCCGAATCAGAATCAATTTCTAAACCCTAAAATCCCCATCTCCCATCAGTCTTTGGTCAATCCCTTTTATAAAACATTACTGCATTTTCCTTCCTATTTGAGTGTTATAGCCTCTATTTTTTCCATTAATGGAATTTAATCTTATTAAGTTTTTTATATCTATAAAATATGATGGAATAATAAAATTAAATCCAGTGATAATATACTCTTAAAACTGATTCCATTTCTGAGATCTGTATCAGCCGCCACATCATCCATCATATTAATCTCGCACCAGTACCTTCAACAAAATCCTTAATATTAAAAATATGATGGAAGTTGAATAATAGATATTGATCCTGGATCGGTGAATTTAATTAAATAACCAAAAGGTTTTGATCAACCCCAAATTTAATCGTGCAGCGTTCTTGGTTGAAGTTTCCCTTGAGGATTTCATAATTATTTTGGGGAAATCGAATAACAAACATCTATTTCCCTTCCACATAGATGACGGAAAAATATTTGGACATTATCATGGATTAAACCCTTTATTAACCCATAAGTGATCTCATCATAAGTTATATATATATCAAAACTAATTTGATTCTCACTAGTTTGATCAAATCATTTTGAATCTTCAAAAAAATCAATATTTAAGACTAACAACGTTATTAGTCATTTTTAATAAAATACTTTTTTATTATTTTTATTTTTTTGTGGTTTGGATTTATATTTAAATAAAAAACATTTTAATAAATATATATATTTTTATAACACATAAATTGAATTTAGGGATATATATATTTCATTAAAAAATACTATTTCCCAAGGATCCTTTTATAAGGGATGAGATTTGAGAATTCAACATACATTTCCAATGTGAGATTCTCATTTCTATCCACCTCCTCAATCAAATAAAAAGAGTTTTGACCAATAAATATAGATTATTAATTTAAATAAATATGTAAAATAAAAATTATAAAAATACCCCATTTTATTCATAAATATTTTTTCTCTAGACCAAAAGCGAGTTATTATAGATAATAAAAAAATATTCTGATTTAAACAATTACATTGTATCAATATTTCAAAGTGTTTTCAAATCTAAAACTGGTCAAAAAAACTATAAAATTTTTCATATTTAAGATAAACCAATTATATCAAACATACAATAAAGTATAATCCAATATCTCATTTTGTTGCACTTTTTTGGCCATCTACATATAACATTTTCATGAACTATCTAAGGAGTAAACCCTGTAACTCCTTTAATAAGAAAACCAATGTATAAATTTATATAAAAAATATATTAAAATGTTATTCTTTAATAATAACACAAAACACATTATGCATATATATTCTATTATGATTATATAACTAAAAATCTATTAATAACCTACGATATTGACAAAAAATAGTTGGGGTTATTAATCTCAACACCAAAAATCATCTTCATAACATGTTTTTACCCATTGAAATCAATGATTAGGATATACCTAAAGAACATATTGGGTCACCGTTATAGAAATGATATATTCTATAGGGGTTTACCACATATCAATATTAGTTTCATGAATGATCCCTCTTGGCATAAATGTTTTAAATGGATCCACAGGGTTTTACTTGACCTCACAAAGAATTTTTTAGGGTACAATATTATAACAATTGGATCACATACTATTACATCAAAATTATATGTTTAAACAATCCATTGTACATGTTATTATATAAGATTGATAATGATTCATTAATATCTCAACAAATAAGGATAATAGTCATAACACTATACCACAATCTAATATCCAATAATATATCCCTAGTCCATTAAGATTCCATTCCACTTGTTTCTACGGTGCATAACATTGAATCCTTGGTCAAATGTGAAAAACATGCTTGTCTCCTGATATCCCAATAAATATCACAATTTCGAAGTATAAAAAACTATACAGATGTAGATTGGTTATCGCTAATATTAGTAATCCATCATGTATCAGTGTATTCTTCTAATACAGCATGCTAATCATTATATTCTAAACATAGATATTTGGCCTTTTTTAAGTATCCAATGATTCACGTTATACATCTCCAATGATCCAAAAAATATTACAATTATATCTATGCATTTCACATATTGTAAATGCAATATCATGTCTTGTGAAATGCATTTCATACATTAAATAACCAAGTTCACATTCCTTCTTAAGTTCCACTACAAATCTTCTTATATTTATAATAATTATAAAACTAGAATCAAATAGAGTATTTATGTCCTTGAAACCAATATGATCAAATTTATTTAACTATTTTTCTATATAATATGTCTAAAATAAATGATAACCCCCAATATTTTTTCTAACAATAATACATAAAATAGTATCAAATATTACAATATCCATCATTTTAAAATTATATGATAATTAATTTGTTTTCTCAATCATACCAAACAAATTTATTAAAAAAAATAACATATCATTCACTTATAGAGTCAAAATAAGTCCAAATTAATTTATAAAAATTAAAATAAAACATTTATCAACATTATTATGATAAAATCCATTAGATAAAATAATATAAAAAAATTTCACATTTCATTGCTTCAGAGCATGTCTATGTACATAAATATATTTAACTTGTTTAAATACACTCTTTTCATTACCCAGTAAAACAAACCCTTATAGTGGTTAAATGTAAACATATTCATTTGACTCTCCATTTAAAAAAGTATTACTAAAAAAAATTTTACAGACATATAAATGATTAATTGATTCTTATTAACATAATATCTTTATTGAACTAATCCAGTATATAGGATAACTACTATCAAAATAATCAATCCATTCATTTTGTCTGAAACCTTTGTAAACCAATCTTGCTTTAAAATCATGAATGTGTCCATTGGAATCATATTTATTTTTATAAAACAATTTACAACCATAATGTTTTGACCTGCATTGTAAATTTGTAATTACCCATGTATTATTACCCATAATGGAATCTATTTTATCATTAATCATTTAGTTCTATAAGTAAACTTCTATAGAAGTAATAACCTCTATGTAATTCATTAGGTCATATTCTATAATCAATACCATAGTCTACATAATAAAAAGTTGATAATTTTTATCTACATAAATAATTAAAACTATGGAATCATGAGAAATAAAATCTGGATATAGATGTTTCAACCTCCTAATTATTTTCAACCATATAGGTTCAACCAAAGAATCATTGTTATTATCTACTAAAATATTTGAGCTAGATGGAATTCATGAGATACGATATGAGTAATAACTTCCTCCACATCATCATTATTAAATTTAATTTCAAAAAACTATATATCCATTGATTAAATATTTATATTGGCTATTAAATCCATGATTCTATATGATTTCTAATTATATATATATATCCCAAACCATTATTAGTTCTTGTAGGAATAAAAATAGTTATTTTATGTTTATGAACTATATAATAAGATAAACACCCCACATTTTAAAATAATAATGATTTAGTCTTCTACTTCTCCAAATTTCAAAAGGTGTAAATTAATATTCTTAGAGGAAATCCTATTATGAATTTGACACAAAGACAATAAATATTTTTACCATATATTTAATGGTAACATATATTAATTAATCATGAAATTTAGTAATTAAACTAAAGTAGGATTTTCCCATTCACCAAATCCATTTTTCTGAGGTGTGTAAGGAGCACTAATTTGATTTATTATACCATTTACTTCACAAAAATAAATAAACTCATGCATATTGTGTTTACCACCTCAATATTAGTGTAATACTTTCATTAATTGGTTTAACTGTTCTTATAATTATTCCTTATAAATCATAAACATACTAAAGGATTCATAATTTTTTATAAGAGGATATATATATATGTTAACATATACTTCAGTTATCAAGAAAAGTACTTAAATATCCTTCTCCTCCATGAGTTAACAAACCATTCAATTCAAAAATATTATAATGCTATAATTATAATATATCGTAATTACCTTCAGTGATATGAAAATTATTCTTAACTATTTTATATTATACCCATGCTTCAAATTTATTAAATTTATTTACCAAGTTATATTATTTTAACTTAATCATTAATATTAATGAATTATAATTATCATGTTCCAAACGATTATGAAAGAAATTAAAAGACTCAATAAAATAAGTAGAAGATATAATTATATAATTAATGAACAGTTGGTACATGCCCTCATTTGAGTACCCTTTCGAATTAAATGCCTCTATTTGACAATATAACCATGTCTTTTTCAAATGAATCCCTTAATACCTTAATAAATAGAAGATCTATATAAACTAAACTCTATCAAATTTCAGGTAAATACAACACATTAGGAAGAGTGAAATTAATCCCAGTGGTAAATTTTTATTTCCAAAATTCCTTGTCTCGTGATATTGATTCATGAATTATTTCTATGGTGTATATACATCACGATAAAAAAATAGTCAAATATTTTGACCATCAACCGATCCATTCACACATGAATCGTTTCTCCAGAATCAATCCTCCAACCAATATTCATCAATGTCATATTGAATAAAGATATAAATATGACTAGATTCTCTAGAGTAGGCATATTTGTAGTGGGTTTATCCACATTATTTCAATAGTGAAATTCCATTAAAAATTGAGCATATTTTTGAGAATGTATGCACTATCATTTATTTATGAAAGTATTTCCTCTATTCATGAATTGTAAACTTTTCAATTTGAAATATAAGGAAGAGTTTTGTATTATCTTTCCTTCAAAAATATTAATCTAAATAACAAATTTCAAAGCCATACCCACATCTCATGACATATATTCTTATTTAATTTGAATAAGATTCCTTGACTTCTCCAATGAATTATAATAACAGTTTTTAATAAGTGATCTGTCATAATATTACCACAGAGGTTGAAATTTAAAAATAATTACACCATCTTGGAATGTTTCTATAATATTAATCTTAATGGAAAGAAGTTCATTTGTTATACAATAAAGCTAATGAAACTTATCCAATACTATCTTATTATCAACCATCATTTAGTTTAGATACATTTCAAAAAAAATAATTGTTACATTCTTCCTAATCTATTTACGATAACTCATGTTCATACAATAAATCATTAGTGGTATTCAGTTGGAAGAACTAGTCATAAAGACGATTTAAGAATGTGTTGAGAATATATCCTCAACACCAAAAATGATCATCTTCATGTTTATTCCTAATTTCCCAAATTTTAATGACTTGAATCATTTCAATGGTTGTTTCATTGGTATTTTACGTGGGGTCCTCGAGAATGGGAGAATAATTAGGTTCTAGAATGTAAAAAGTGTTCAACACAATAACATGAAACATCTTATTTTATTTCCATCAAGATATGTTTTTTATATCAAAACTCTAATGTTTTTCCATCTCCTGGTTCATCACTTTGAGGGATTATAATACCAAATTCTTGGGTCTACCTTTTTTTTCAAAACATTTTGATTTTTGAAAATTTTTAGGTATATGCAGAAGAGAGACTGGACCTCGATTTGTGAATTTAATACACTATCCAAAACGGATTGATCCACCACAACATTAATGGGGCAGGAGTCCCGTTGGATGTTTCCCTCATGGATTTCACCAAGTCTCATGAAAATAGATCCCCAAAATGGGACCTCCCCATCGCATTAATGATATAAAAATGTATGGATAATATATTGGATTGAATAATTAATCAACACATTTGTGATCTCATCATCAGTAATATATTATTCAAATTCTGTGTGAATCAAACCTATTTGATCTCACCATTTTGATCATGGAACATAAGGTTTTGATTGAAATGATACACCTTTTAGTGGGGGTGGCCGCTTGGATTTTGAAAATTAAAAAAATAATTTCTGACTAATCGTGTTTTCAGAATTTTTTAATAAAATTAAATTTTTTACTTTTACTTTTATTTTTTTATATTTATTAATAATATATATACATAACAAACCATTTTAAAAAATATTTTTTAAAAAAATTTAATAGATTTTTGGAAAATATATATTATATTAGAAACCAAAAAATCTTAAGGCTCCTGTTATAAGTAACGAGATATGGGAATTCTACCAACATTTCTAATGATGGATTACTTTTCTAATACACCTCATCCATCAAAGAAAATGGTATTTTGACCAATCAATACAATATATTCATTTAAATAAATTCTAATAATAAAAAATATTCCATATTATTTCTTTGATTCTAGATTACAGATATGGTTTTATTAACTAATTTGAATCTCATCATCCAATTTTTGCTTGAAAACAATGCATATGATTAGACAACTCCCTCCAACACAGCTTTTAAATTCTTCAATATGTATTGAACATGGGACCAAACATCATTGGATAGTGTGACTACAATGATATAGATTAACTCCAGAGTATATATATCCGTAGAATAGATATGGACCACAACTCCAGATTCTTTAAATACAAAAACTATTAATCCAAGCTCACAATTTTAGTCCAATTAATCCTCCTAAATAAAAAATATCTATTTAAAGTCAATTTAAAATTAAGAATTAAATGTATCAAATAATTTTGTAAATTATATATATTAAAGAGTGTGATACCCATGCAACAATTCTCCACCACATGAATTTTATTTTTATACCCACCTCTCTTCCTCACCCTAAACATTCATCCTCCTATTTTTTCTCCTCCCCAATACTAATTATGGATCTAACTCTACTGATACGTACATATTTCTATTCCTTCACCTCCCACAATCCTAGATATAGTATATAATTAAACTCCTCCATCAATCCCTTCAACTTACCTTTCCTCCAACCTCTACATATCCTCCTCCCCATCTCCACCTCCACTAATCCCTCTCATCCACCAGGAAAAATCCCCACTTACACCTCCTTTTCTCATTCCCTAATCTTCGGTTCATCCATACACTAATATTGATCAATCTAGAACCTTCTCAAAACTTCAGAGTCTCGAATGTAATTGATCGTATGTATTTTTTTGAGTCTTTCCATCTTTTCGTTGTCTCTCGGCCAAATCTAATTTGAATTACCACTTTTTAATAAATATATTACATGAATGTTGATCTACTTGTACATTATTGATCGCTAGATATCGGTTCCATGTGATACTCAACCATCTATGTCCAATCATTTTGATATGGAACCAGTATTCTCTATAGGGATAAGAATCTCCTATATGATTCTCAATGCTCTCTATCACCCAAATTCTATCTACTATATTGCATAACCCTTAATTAATCAATAAGATTCCTAATGCATTGTCTCAACTGCATTATAACCTATGTACCACATAAATTAGTCACATCATTCACAAAAATATGAGAATATTGATTTACACTCTCATGTATTCTTATTTTATTATTTAGTTTTTATATTTCAATCACTGTAGTGATGTATAATTCGTCCAACAACTTCAGTGAAATTTTTTAGATTAGTGGAAATGTTGTAGAAATAATCATTTTCGATTTTTAGTTGACCTATTTTGATATCGAAATTATTATCATTAAATTGTCTATTTATTTTGTATGTTTTTGTTTCTTAATATTATTTATTACTAAAAAATTTCTTCTCTTGAAAAATGATTTATGTTCTTCTGTGAAATAAATATCCAAACGTCATTAAAATATGTTTTCGAGTTTTAAAAAATATTTTTTATTGTGTGGATGACATATTTAATAATGATAAATGACTTTCAGATACTCTTAGTTTTTTATATGTATGTTTCCTTTATTATATTCGTTTTAGATTATTTTATTATTCAATTCATAGTTAGTCTTTTCAATATATTCTTATAATAACATTTAATTTAAAAAAAATTGTAAATATATTTACATGGAATTTACCATGAGAGTTTCTTTTTTTTATTACATACTTTTCAACAAAACAAGTAACATCCTTCAATAGATTTGACCATTTTATTTTTCCTATAATGTGTGTGTATTATTTTTTGAAGGCACATTGATAGTTTCAAGCCCTCAACATCATGTATGATTGTCTTTTTACACAATGAACATCATCAACATGATACACTGTACATATGGTCTTGTAGATGATATATTTCATAATATAACAATTCAAAAAAAAATAATAAGTGAAAAATATATTAAACATGATCATTAACAAATAAAATTCCCATAATACACATCTTCTACATATCCTTAATCTCCATTCCTAGGTATCTAAACCTATTGTCATTCTAGTGAGTGTCAAGGCTCGATGATCAGAGGTATTTCCTCCTACAAGAGAAACATAAAATTCATTACAAGATCCCATTAAATATATACTTCATCCAAATTACACATCATAGAGTTTTACCTATAATAATTGTTATTTATAAGAGGGGATGAATTGTGAAATTTTCATCTAGGTTAGTATTTTTTAACTAACTCATTGTATAAATTTTTTGATATATGTTGCCTCTTTTTAACTTTAAAACAAGCACCATCTAAATATTATATTGATATATTCCAGTTGTTACCTTTAAATTGAGTTTTAAAATGTTTTAAAAAAGTTACACTATCTATGGAATCACTATATATTGATTTATATTCAATTGTAGTTGGGGTTTGGCTTAGTGGTAAGCACCCCTTAAATGTACATGAAAAATGGGTGTTCAAAACCCATTGGGCGCAGGTATTGTAGCAGTACTGTAGCAGCGTCGGCACTGTAGCAACGGCGGGCATTGTAGCGGCGACAGAGCACTGTAGCGGCGGCGGGTACTGTGTAGTACTGTAGCAATGCGGGTACTGTAGCATTACTATTCACTGAATGGGCTTTGGGCCAAAAAAATGGGCCTACGGGTCATGTAATGGGCTAAATGCCCACTGGGCCTTCGGGCTATGTAATGGGTATCCCTCTACCCAGTTAATGAGGTCTTTTCTTTTCTTTAATAATAAAAATGAGGCTTCGGCCCCAAAGTTTTTAAAAAAATTATATTCACTTGGATTGTCAATTTCTATTTTACCTAGGGGTTTCCTTTTAGTGACTCTATGTTGATATAGTACATCGAAAAACATTGGTGGTTGTTTGCAAATGAATTTAAAGGATTCCTTCATTTTCTTTTCCTATCTAAAACTATTCCCTTTTGATCACTGAAAATATTTTTATTCAATTGTGTATTTAAATGTTCACATACTATTGGAATAAATTAACAAATTATTTTAATTAACTTTTCATGTTTCTAATTTCACTGTAATAAAAATCACATGCTTAATTAATCCAACACATGATAAAAAATCTCTCAATCATGGTCTAACGTCACTTATAATCTGAATTTTTTTTCTCTATCAAACAAATTTCACATTCAAAGAATATTGCAGTTTAAATTATTATATTTATATGAATCTATCAAATAATTTTCATTCATTTTTTTTTGATTTCATTACTCTGTATTTTTTCTTTTGTATTTTACTTATACTGGTATTTATGTACCTATTTAATGGTTTTTTATAGTGATCCAATCGTTGTATTTATTTCAATTAAAAAGAAAACACCCATTTTATGATTACATTATTTTATTCTTGTATGTAGTTATCCCAAATGCTTTGATTTTTTTTGTTTATAAATATTCATTACGAAAGCATTATTTCTCAGGGTTGTGGTTTTATAATTCTACATGGGAAGCAATATAAAACTATTGGTCGTATCATTATATTATATGTTGATATCGATTCATGAGATTTAATACGTTTATAACTACTATGTGTATGAATTCTCCCCATTAATATTTTATGATAGGGAAAAAATAAAATATTCATTGATTTTTTATTTACATGATCACAAACTATAGATTAAATATAACTAATTACTTCCCTAATTTTTTCATTTAAATATAATTTATTTTTTATTCCTTTCATGTAATTATTTTTCCAATAACATATTGTTATTATTAAAAATATCCTAGAAACTTGATTATAAATACGATTCCGAAAGCCCACAACTATATCACCGTGAAATGTTTTAATATATGTTTCATGTTCCCCACAAGGGCCTCTGAGAAATAACATATAGATCAACCAAAATAGGTACACTACTAATTTCAATTACCCATTTTACTTTAATATGTGTTAATTTCTTCCATATTGAGCACCATTACTTATTAATATTTAAATATGTTCGTTATTACAATATTAACTCATTATTGTTTAGAATGAATGTTTTTTTTATAATTTTTATCTTTATTTATTGTATGTATTTTGTCTTATTTGTTTTATTGTACTAAATATTTTCACATTATTTCTTTTTGTAGTGACAAACATCCTGAAAAAATAATAGATTCATCTATCATTGTGTAACTAGTACCAATTTCATTTTATTATATATATATATATTATTAAAACAAAAAATGAATGCATGTATTTTTCAAATGATAATTTTATTTTATGATGAATTGACTCTGAATATTTTATGTGGATACAATTTATTATGTGTTTAGGTTAACTCTATGTGAGTTGTTACAATATTGTCTCTCTGGTTTGATTTTGTTTTTATGTGGCCAAACATAATTTTACAATGTATGTACTTTTAGGGCCATATTGGTTTGTGAAGATTCATTAATATATATATATATACCCAAAAATTTTATTTATATAAATTTAATTAAAATTTGAACTGTTGTTTTTCTTCACCTATATGTTATCTATGTGATGTATTCATTTCATTTTATAACTTATGTTAAATGATTTAAACTAGATAATTTATTTAAAATGTATTTTAATTGTTCTTAAAATACATTATATTTACTAAAAACATGACTTTATGGAAATTTGTTACTAATTTCGTGCATCTCAAAGTACATATCACAATTTTCACTCATGTTTCCCCTATTTTATTACACCACCAAAATGAATCCCTGTTTCTTATTCCCCACTTCTCTACCTCTACGTATTTCCACTTTCACAATGCCTCAATGTCTTTTAACCTACATATCCACTTATGTTACCTCCCCATCCATCCCACAGAACCTCCATTCCATCGTCCACATAGATATTCACATCCATGTCCAAATTAACCTAGGAAAATATCGATTATCTTAAAAAGGAACCACATCATCCTAATTATTTTTCTCCACAAATATTTCTTCTCTTTTAATGGATTTACATTAAACATGGAATCTATTCTCATATATCTCTAAAAATACCTTCTACCTCTGCCTTCGCGTTCACATTCTCCTCTCCAACTCACGACCATGTATCCCCACCCTCACCATGACTCCTCTTCTCACCACCTCTGCATCTCCACCCCCTCCCATTCATCTACCACTAGCATGCAACTGCCTCCTCTTTCACCCCACCTCCCCCACATACTTTCATCAATTCCCTCTAATTTCCTATCAATCTCACACTAGTAAAATATTTATTTTTTCAATAAGCCTTTTTACATGCGTAATTTATAACTGACCTGAAAATTCATTAATTTTGGTTTATCACAATTTTAATAGGATAACCGACCTGATAAATGAACAGTCGGGCATTATCACATCAGTTATAGAATAGGTGGTGCAATGAGGGTGTTTTACATTAGTAATATATAATGACAAATTTTATAATGAAAATAAAATTACATTATAATGACAATTAAAAAATAACCATCATGGTAAATCAATTTACCATATAGATTATATAAAAAATAGTATTAAAAAGAAATAAAAATTTATTTATATCATCAGCAATATAATAACTGATGTGATAAATCATTTAGAATTTTATGAATTCCCATTTCGATTCATTTCAGTGTTTTTTGATCGAGAAATGCTAACTTGGTTCTCCCACTCACGGAATTCGTAAACTCGTTTATTCGATCCAATGGCTTACAAAATTGTTTTGTACTTTCACACATCTTCATTTTCATCTGTACATTTGATTTGATCATTTCTCAACTCTGATGTAATCCTTAAACACCACACTTTCGTTCATTCAATGTCGTAGATGCCAAACTCTCCTTTTTTCGATTACATTTACCAAAATATTTCATTACCAGATTATTTATTATCCTTATGTTATATTATATATCCCCTTTACATGTATCCATGATTTTAATGATATTATTTCATATCCTTTCCCCATGGTGGATTATTTATCATGGGCCTAAATTTCAATCACTTACATAAATAGTGGGGAAATCTTACCACACATATATGAATAGGGATGAGTTGGAAATTGATCATCATACATTATAATTCAACAATAGTGTGGTTTATGAGTACATCAGGTATATAATTTAATAATTATATATATTTTTACTGTGTTATTTTGTCATTGCATTTAGAATATTACAGTTTCCATCTTTGTTGAGAAAATATAAATATTATAAATAGATCACATAATACATAATTTATTAAGAGGATGATGTAATTAAAAAATAAGGAATTTTATATTTGATTAAATTCAATGGTATCCTAAATATCCTTTTTATATAAAAAAATCGTAGGTAAAAATTTATTATTTGACAATTATATATGAAAAATTTAAGGATTTACAATAGATGATTTATCTTCTGAAATAATATCATTTTCATATATTTATCACAATATAGTTTGTGATAGTAATACAATAGATTCAAATATATTTAAATTAATTATTAATAGTGTTTTAGAAAACAATGAAAAATAGAATGATAATTTCATGAGATTAAAAAAATTGATTTTTATAAAAGTTCACCAGAAAGACAAACTAAATCCCAAAAAATTTTGTATTATGGGGTTGTTGCAATAACAATTTTTTTATATTACAATACATATAGTTGTGTTATAATGATGAAATTTAAGTGGTTTGATTAAATTTCGTTAAAATTAATATTTTCATATAGTTATAGATTTATTGATAATGATAGGAAATTTTCTATTTATACAAGTGATATTTAATTTTTATTTTAAAATATAAAGAATGGTTTTATGTTAATGACCATTTAAACCCATAAGTTGGAGTTATTATTGATGTCATTGCAAGATATATTTGTGATGAAGGCATAAATGAAACTAGTGTTTTCGTTGATCCTATGATTCGTCACTAAAATGTTTCCTTTGACTAAATAGATGACTCAATAGTTAAAACATATTATTTAAAATAAATTATAACATAACATACATATCATTGACACGTTTTGAAGTATAAACGTTATATTATTCTAAAAAGGAATATTTTTTTGAACTCTAATAATTGTTGACTAAATAATATTATAAATTATATTATATAGATTTTTGTTTAATCAAGACATGCATACTATTTAAGTATAATTCATATCGAAAATACTAGTTTTTATACATGATACATATTTAATATTTTTCATTCTATATGGTTCTTAACTAAATCCATCATCTACCAAACAGCTTAAACCACGACTAATGTGCATTTATTATATCCCAATTAGTGTGTATATTAGATTGAAAACATTATATTATGACTATATTTTCTTCTTTAAATTAATTAAATTTATATATTTTTATGATTTACCATTTATATTTAATCTTATATTCCATTATCTTATAGATTTTACATTTAATTTCTTCAATTATGAAAAAAAAAATTTGTTTACAAATTTCTGTTAGTTTCAAATTATAGAATATTTCATATAAATTTAAAATGGGATTATCTCGATAATGTATATTTTTATTATATTCTTTATAGATAATATGGATTCAAGGTTGGATTGTGGAACATTGAATAATTTATGAATATAATGAATATGATGATATTTTGTTGTAATTTTCTAAAAAATGTTCTAAATAATGAGTTCTTTTCTTATCGATGAGTGAAATGTATAAACATGAAGAAGTTGAAAATCATAGAGAATAATTATAATTTAATTTTTCATGGTTTTAATATAAGTAATACCCAGTTTATATGGAATGGTGAACCTGGGAAGAATTTTAGAAATATTGATGATGATGCTTTGGAAGATGAAAAGACGGATAAAATTGAAGAAATAATTAATAATAATCAAGTATATAGAATTAAGAAAGAATCAAAAATTTAGAATCAATATAGAATTGAAGATATTCCATTGTATTCGTGAAACAAGAATATTACTGTTTTATCAATGGTTATAGGAATTCATAACTTAATGGAAAAACATTGATGGAGTGATAAGAGTTTTAAAGAGTTTCTATAATTGTTGAAGGATATTCTTCCTAAAGGAAATCATCTTCCATATTCACATTATAAAGTTAATAAAATACAAGGATCGATGGGATTATAGTATGAAAAAATAAATGCATTTCCAAATTACTATGTTCTATTAAGTAAGGAATAGAAATTTATTTTAGGGTGTCCTAAATGTTGGACATCACGGTATAATTTGAATGAAATATTAAAGGGTGATTTAAAAGTTATAAAGACCACCACTATGAAATTTTTGTATCTTCAATTAATTTATCATTATAATTTTTTTTTTTCTATTTCAAATATTTCAAAAATGTTAATATAGAGTTATTTGGAGAGGATATGAGATAGAAAATTCCATTATCTTGTTTGTTGTCCATAGTGGAGGAAAATTGATCATCTGTTTCATACATTCTGAAACGAAGTTATAAATCTCAGACTTGTATTGTACACAAATGAAATGAATTCATATCAAAGCCTTACTAGAACAAAAATTTCATAGCATGGTTTATTGGTCATTTACAACTATTCTCCTAAATTTTGGGTGACGTGAAAATATTGCATGTTTAGTTTGATGATTTTTGGACCAAAACAACCCAAAAAATAATATTGATGTTTTCCTATCCCCATTAATTGATAGTATAAAACTATTATAGTAGAGACATATAAGGGTGTAGTATTCTTAATAAATTTAATATTATAAACTCACTACAATGATTTTGTTCATTGTAAATGAATTGATAAAATACAGAAACATGGTTGGATACGGTGTTAAGGGGAATAATTATGGTCCAATTTCTGAACATTAGAATTCATATTATAAAATACATCACGGGAAAAAGCAATTTTCATTTGTTTGGAACCTCACTCTCCCTGATCATGCCCTTGACTCTAGATCTATGCCATATATTCGTTCCCTTCCACCTAGGGTTTCGAGTTCTCCCCACGGAGATGGAACACTCCTCCTCCAGCAGCATATTCATCATTCGGCTTCGCCATCCTCCTCTGTGGGTTTCATTATATAATTGGAGGAAAATGGTCCTTTATAATTATCAATATTATTTTGGCTTCCTATAATCATGTTCATTACCTCTAGGTTCATTGGAGTTCTATTATATTCCCATTTCCATCCCAGCTCTGCTGATCTGGACCAACACATAAAACCCCTTCTTTGTTGGATGTGTTTGTTTTTCAGATGGGGTTGGGACTATAGGAGTGGATGTAATGGAAATGTGCGTTTCTCAATTTACAAGGATTAATTCTAGGGGTTATTTTGATTTGAATAGGGTTTCTCATTAGGGTATGAGTCTCGATTCCTCCTTATTGAGTTAATCTTGGTTTCGAAATTATCATTCCTCTTTCTTCCAAGTATGGATTTAGTTCTCTATTTTTACATATGGTTTACATAACCATATTTCTCTCTTACATTATGGAAAAGATTTTTTTGATGCTTGGAGTTTTTCTATCACTCCTTCTTATTATGGATCCATTGTCCCTTACTCTTTTCGAGGTCAATCAAGTGCATCGGATTCCAAGGTAGATTTTGGATGTGTTTGAGTATTAGTAATAGTTCATGAGCGAAAAGACATGTGTTGTCTCTCTCTCATTACCATGTTCATCTAGTTTTATCATTTTATGGGGGATCTGGTACTCCTTGGAGGATGTTAGTGTTCATGATGATGTTATTCTACTACATTATGTGGTTCAGTAATGAGGGATGCAGACATGGATCTAGGTTTAACGACGGGTACTCGATAGGCATTGATATTCTACAGTGGCATGTATGGTGTACGGATGATGACAATATGAGAGGAAATAGATTTTTGACAATGACACTGATGATAATGAAGTATAATCATGTGATATGGTGACCAATTTTAATGGTTAATGAGGATTCTAGTGGGCCAATTTGGCATTATGATGATGGGGAGGCAAAAGGATTGGGCATTCAATGGATGGGTGTGTGACTTGAGGCTGTAATGTTTCCCGAGATGTCTCAAGAACCGAGATGGGTTATGGTGACTTTTAATTTGGAATTTTTAATATTGGTGACCCATTGTTTTTGGTTTACCCTATTGAAATGTTATGTTTCTAATAATCCTTAATGTGGTTTTTTAGAAAATGAAAAAAAGTATTTGATGGAATGATTTTACATATGGATGAATCATATAGAATTTTTAAAAAGGATTTTAATAGATCACATGAATTTTATATTTATCCATATCCTTTAGCCATTGATTATTATTTTGATATTTTGGAAAACATTTATGTGACATGTAAATTGAAACCTTAACCTGGTAACTGTTGAAATATTTTGAGTAAATTGCCAATATTATTTGAGTTTCCATTTTGTAGATATCACGAGTTGAAACATAACATTGATGTCATGCACGTGAATAAGAATACCTATGAGAAATTTATTAGAAACATGTCATTTATTAAGGGAATGACTAAATATAGGATGAATGAAATATTGGATTTACTATCAATGGGAATATGTTTAGAGTTGGCTCCCACTACAAATGGAATTAGAACGTTCCTGCCCCAAAATTGTCAAACCTTATACTAGAAGGATAAAATTATCTTTTTTCAATGGAATCATGATATCAATGTGCCACATTTTTATTCATCAATATAAAAAATGTTGTTCCTTTAAAGTACATGATTTTGATAAGTATTAAACATCATGACTATCACGTCCTGATGCAACAACTCCAACCAGTTGCATTATATGGAATATTTCCCCCATTATTATATTGACCATCATAAATGTGTGTTAATTTTTTAATTCGAATTTTAATAATTTGATTCATTCAAATTAATTAAAAACATTATAGAACCAATTAGTTTCTATAATTTTTAAATTGAAAATATATTTTCCTCAATAATTTTCTGATATCATTTTCCAATTAATTATTCATTATTATATAATTAATGATATGTGGACCTGTATATCTATGATAGATGTATCATTTTAAATGCTATATGATGTTATTGAAGGATTTTGTTAATAATCCATGTCGACATGATTCATCTATTTTTGGATGTAAATTTATGAGGAGGATGGAGAGTTTTGTACAAAATATTAGTATATAGTGGATCACAATGGTTTTCCTACATCTCTACATGAACGAGTTAATTATGGGGAAAATGGGATTGATGGAATGAAAATGAAATCATTTATAGGTGACCAGATAAATAAGTATCATTTATACATATTTAATGACATATATGATGCAAAACTTTATATATAATTGAATATTATTGTGTTGAAACAAAGTCATCCAAAGAAGAAAGATATTTGTATTTTGAATGCACATAAAATACCTTTTTTCCCTGGTTTTAAGAGGCCATTATTATTAAAACATAAGCATCTAAATCATTTAGATGGTTAGTGGGAGTCTATTATTTAAATTTGATGTTAGGGTTTGGGTTCCAAATTAATGGATATACTTCTCATATCAAATATTGGGACAAAAGAAGTATGGTTCAGAATAGTAGTGTGTTGGTGTTCACAGGCGCAATGAATTTTTTGATATCAAATGAAAAAAAATATCCACATATAATTCATATTAAGGATTCATGTATGAAATATGGGAAGTTGATTACATTAAATATATTTTTCTAGTGTTTATGTGTAAATTTTTTTATCGGTAACAAGAGTGTCTGGAAAGAGGAATTTTGAATAACACGAGTTACTTGGAATAAATTTGAATAAACTAATGATTATATTATCTATTAGACACTTGAAATTTTTTTATATTCTTGATCAATCTGATATACGGTGGTATATTATATTAAAATGATTAAAATAGTATGTTGGGGATGGTAAAAATGATGAATGATATGATTTATTTGATATCCATACATCTATATAAATCTTAACAAATAATATTGATGAACAGGTCATTGACATGGTTTGTACCATATATTATGATCGCGATAAATGAATTAGGGAATTTTTTTTTTAAAATCAAAAATATTACAAGTAACCTATTTTTGAATATGTTTTTGTTTATTAAAATTCACAATTTATATTTATTAATTTTATCTTCCTTATTAAAATACTTATTTTAACGAATAAGTGAAATTATTTTTTATATTAGTTTTGTTTTTACTAGATTTCCATGTTTACTAGTATATAACTTATCTACTAATTGATTTTATTGATAACCATATATTTATAATTTAATATTTAAAAAAAAATGTTTATTATAAAAAATTATTTTTGTTTTAAAAATGATTATGAGGTTGGTAAATTTTTACAATTTCATTTAATCTCCCGTTAATATTTTTTTGTTTTTAATTCATTTGATTCATTTTTTCTCAAAATATAATATTTTCATAATATTATTTAACAAAAAAAAAGTATGAGAACCGATCAATCAATTGATCCACTAAATTTTTTTGGATATGATCATACTCTTAACTCTATGGAGGAATATACACATTCTACTATTGATGTGACTTCCCATACTTGTTTATGTAATACTTTTACTTCCATTGGGGTTAAAAAATAGTTAGAGGGTTGGTAAATGTTGAAAAACTTGTTTACAAAAATTATTAGTTTCCCATATCATGGAATAGATGATACTAATATAATTTTATGGAAATTATATTCCCTGTGGTCCATATTAAAAAAATTAATTATTTTGAGTCCGTATATGATAAATGAAAATTTAGAATTTTGATCAATGATTGGATAAATGTTGAAAATGGAACATTATCACATTTTGGGATACTAGTTTAGTAATACTTTTTATTAATATTTAACATATCATGATATTTTTATAGTAATATATATGTTTCCATTTCTTATCAGATGACATATGATAGACCAGATACAAGAGGATTGGGGAAGAAAAGATTGTCATTGGATAATAGGTGATGGAGAGATTTTAAATCATCCCTCATGTCACAATTAATTTTTGGGAATATATTTAATGAAAGTCCATGTGATATATATCCCTTTATAGATGATGATACATGGAAGATTTGTTTTTGAAAGTATATGAAAATAAAGAGTTTTTGGTGGGTGAAGTGATACCTTTTAGAGGATTTTTATATTAATGACTATGTTATTGATTTATTTATTCTTAATTCTAAATTTATAGAAATTAAGGAGTTCTCATTAGGAGATTCATGATAGAAATGTATGCACTTATAAATTATCTTAGGGAGGGAATAAATTATTGGAATAACACATGCTAAAAGAAAAAATAAAAAATCATAGATCTGAGTGTTTACTGATTGTATAGGTTTACCCTCCCCTGATAGACATGCAAAATGGAAGAGGGATTAGTTGAAAAAAAGGAAAATATCTTACAAGAGTGTATAGAGTTGTAGATAATAATATTATAATATGTTTATTGATTTATTAAAGTTAAATAAAATATTTTTATATTGCGATTCATTAATAATTTTTAAAATATTTCATACTTGATTATGTTGAGGAGAAGAGAATATATAAAGTCATTATTACTGTGGATATGAAGGATAATTTACTAACAACATTGGGAGTCATCGAACACGAGGGTCGTGTACCAAAATACATGGAAGGTATATTTGTACGAATATTGTTTCCACATTCAAAAGATTCTTCAATGATGAATATTTATAATAAATAGAATATTTTGAAGAAATTTTTTTGGATATTCAATTGACGGTGGATGATAAGATTAGAAATTCACTACAGTTGGTGTGTATAGACATGAAATCATATTTTTGGCCTATTTATCTTACCCATTCACCTCTACCATCATACCTCACTCCTCCTTAACTTACTTACACATCTCTGCATCAACACCCCCATTCATTTTATCCTACCCATACACATCTCCTCCACAGCTTCCAAGATAATTTGAGTTATATATTTATGATCCCCAACATATTTTTTCTTATTGGATGATATACTATATCATCAATAACATTAATCATCAATAGATTGAGATAAGGAATCATATGGTCACTATTCATGATATTATTGATATATCAGAAAAAATACCATGTCATATATATGATCATAGTATAGTTGAACAATGTATCCGTAATTTTTTAGTTTGATCATGTAGACTACATCAACAAATTTCCATAGAGTTATGTATATATTTTATATTTTATTTAATTTCTCTATGGAATTTGTTTTATAATTTTATGGTTTATAAATATATCTAATTATTTAGAAGAAAACATTAAATGTAAATAAATAATGTATACAAAAAAATCAATGTGTTGGCACATCATATACTGATTCTAATAGTTTTTATAGATAGTTAGTATACTCAAATTTTTTATTAGGGGTTATGATATTCCAATTGATTCATTTTTTTGAGGGCATGAAATTCTAGTGGGTATTTTGAAAAATAATATCATGGAACATGTAATTGGATATCAATTGGGTATCAACACAATTTGAATTTATTCATGTCAGCCGATTAACAAAATTTTACCATTCATTTAATTTAATAAATTTTTTAAAATATGTCTACTTTGAATTAGGTATCTATATAAAATATATTACATCATAATAAGATATATGTATATGTAATTTCGGACCCATAGATTATTTTCCCTATAGATTTGACAATGAATAATACTGAAACTATAGTTTATATTGTGGAAATATTTATGAAGAATGTCATCTTACAGTGTAGGATGTTTCTATATTAGGAAAATAATGAATTTTTTTTCTTCTCAATAATTTAAATATATTAATTTATATATTAACCATTCATATAAGATTTCCTTCTATATTAGTGGCCATTGTATGTTTGGTGTTTTTTTCTATGAGAATATAAATTGTACTTTCTATGCTCAATCCAAGTTGAAGTGTGAGTAATGTGTAGGAATATATTGATAAAATATGTTTGATAAATTTAATACATGTTTTTATAACGATGAATAAAACTTATTTTATTCATATTATTTTCAAATAACGAATTCAATTTCATTAAAGAGATGAAAAAAAGAAGATATATGTGATCTATTATGTAAATTATAAGGGGAATGTTTACTTCAATTTACTAAATTTTGGATATATTACTTTAAAATGTTATTTTTAATAAAAATCCCATTGAAATAGTTTCATAAATAAGAAGGTGGAAATGAATGTGGATATTATGTTCTATGATTAATGTATGAAATATTTTCATCTATGATAGTTATAATATTTCTTATGGATATATTTATTTATAAATACTTCCTTAATATTTAAATTTTTATTAAAAATTAAAATAAAATAAATTCTTTATTATTTGTTATCTTTTTAATGATTCACAACCATATAGTGAAGAGGATTTTTGACCTTTGAAATTTTAATGGGAAAATAATTTTATAGATTAGATTGTTTCTTTTAATTTTTTAATATACATTATAAATTTGAGTGTCAATTTGTAACTCTAAAGCTTGTTGTCTTCTTATTCTGTATCTTTTGGCTGTTGTGGGTGGAGCTTGAAATATGGTCTACTTTTTTTAAAAAATGTTTTCACATCAGTTATATTAAAACTAAATAGAAAAATTCTTAAAAAAATTAATTTACAATGCCTATTTTAGTTAACCAAGAAAAATTATTTATTTTAAATGTATCCTCCAATAACATCACCTAAATACTAACGTGAAAACCAATAAAAAATGACATTAAAATCTATATATACACTAGTTTCACTCTAAAAATTTTCTCCTTCTCCCCTATTAGGTTTCATTTGACTCAAATCTTCTCTATTCCTCAACACTATAATCAATGAACTACAACATACATTAGATCATCAACGGTCATGCATCCTTGCATCAATATCCTATTGTCTAATATTTCATATAACAGGTATAAAAATCATTATAGATTTTTTATAAATTTTCCAAATTGTTTATTTTCTATAAAATAAAATCTACAATATGAAACTAATGATTTTATCATCCCTTTCTAATTACCAGATCTTTTGTTGTGAATTTCAAATATAGTTTCCATAAAATACAACATTATTTGTTTATCACAATTATTACTAGAGATGTAGGAAATTTAGGGAATTGTTTTTGTTTTAATTTATGTAATTTGTAAGTTTTCCTTATTTAAAATCCCATGTTCATCCCTATTCATGTTGTTTTTTTAATGATATGTATTTGTTTTTCTAATGTGATTTAAATTCTTATAAACTGATTAATTTTATAATCATTTTTCTTAGTAATACAAGATTATTTTCCCCACTATCAAATTTTTAATATTTGGTGCCTGAATTCATCATTAACCATCGAGACTCATGAACCACATATAACACATCTCTAATGTTTTCAGGCCACTATTATAGTCTAATTACATTTCTTATAAATGTTCATTAGGAAGAAGGATATTTAGATAGTTATTCCTGTTATATTTTATGCATATATGATATTTCACACATTTATAATCTTTTCATTCTTCACTATTTTAAATTTTTTACCAATTACATAAATTACAATAAAAATAATTTAGTAGATAAAACTCGATAGATAATAAGATCTTTTATTAATTATATTTTATTCTAGAATGCTTTAATTTATGTTAATTTTTTTAATTATTTTATATTTAAAATATTATTTCATTATAATATATATAATTATATTATGAAATTATATTTATACAATTCCTTATATATTTATAAAATTTAATATAAAATTAATATCATAATTTCAGCATTATTTGTATATTTATTTTTATATGTTAAATAAAATAATATTATATGTTCAAAATATTGAATATTAATTTTTATTTAATATTATATATTTAAAATGATGTATTAGACTACTATTTAATGAAACTATATGTTATATGAATTTCAATTTCATCACCACTATTTATATTTTAAAATCTATTTTTTATTCAATGTTATTAATTATTTTTCTCAGTTTTATTAATGTAATCATATAACTATTGTAGAAGGAATTCTATTTAGGTGCCACCGCCTTTAATCTACAACACTATCACTTCCATCACGACTAATTTCAACATAATCTAATTTTTTACTCATCCCACTATAAGTGGAATGTTTTCCTAACGGATTCATATAGCATTCCTTAACAAATTTCATTATTCAACCTATATATGATTATAAATCCAAATTTAAAATCACATATTTACATTTAAATTACATAAATTAATATTATATTTATTATATATAATAATGAAATGTTATATTTTTTATTTTTTATTTATTTTTTTCTTAATTACCTAATTTAATTATAATCAATCTCAAATTATCATGAAATCATTTTTATATAATTTATTTAATCTATATTAAATTTTAAAAAATAATATTTATATTTTCTATGAAATAATACATCATTAATACAATATGTTTTACAACATTTGTTGGTCCTTTTTTTAATTATTGCATCATTTTTTTTGTTTTTGTTGTTGATGAAGTATTTCACTTAATGATGTTGAAATGAAAAAGCATAAACATCAGCTAATGCGGAATAAAATCCATCCCTTTCCCCGAAGTAGATCAATCCCATTCTACTGGATAAGGGTTAATTATTTATGAATCTGAATAAAATTTTACATGTAAGAAACCTAATTATTATTATTTTTTGTTTTTAGTTCATATAATTTTTTATTTTTTTCGTCTCCTACTATTTTATATATATAATTGTGATTGATAAAATTATTTAATCTAAGAACCGACGTTATTTATTGACAAATTTTTCCATTCTGTGTTGATTCTACTTATCATCACCACAAAATATTTTATCTTCTAGTTCATAATAAAGTATAATATTGACTAATGATGAGGGGAACAAGAATAACTACTGTATAAAATGAAAATCAACCAATCAAATTCTGTAAATATGTTTTATTGATTTTTTAACATTTTATTAATCTAAACATATATTTTGAGCTGATATGTGATGTACTATTGATGGGTGAGGGATGAATGAATACCCATAATAGTTGAAAATATGTTTTTTTAGAAGATATATATATTTAAACTCCATGTATACTTTATACAGAATTTATTTGTGATGTTTTTTTATTAAAAAAATAGTTGGAATTAATCCAATATTTTAGTCTTCGTAGTTTTTCTTAGGTAGTTTTAAATTTTGTATTAAAATCCCAAAAATTCATTTTTTAGTTCTAATATTATTCCACTTCTATATTTCTTTCAGTGTAGCTATTATTTCAGTCTTCAAAGAATTATTCAATATAAAAATTCCGACAACTATTTTAATATTTCATGTGTATTTCATTCTATTTCTACCAGTGAAATACTCCATGTAGATATAGAAGAGTACCTCAATGTTCAATGTTGTAGTAACTCACCTAACTAGGTGATTAATATATGGACAAGTGTGTTCAGTGTTTTTGAAAAATAATTACTGCCAAACATTTACCAAATATCTAGGTGTTTGTTGTGTTTTTTTGAAACAATTCAATATATATCTATCCATTAGTTTCGAAACCATAATACATAAAAATAATATGTATTAATAAGAATATATTCCATTTTTCTCATCCTAAAATCCTTATTATAATATCCAAGTAACAAAATAATGACTGTATATATGTTGCTTTTGATGAATTAAATCTATATATATTATTCAAAAATTCGACTATGGTTTATAGGGATTGATTAATTTGTTGTGGTATGTTATGTGATGTTGTACGATGAAAAAGGAATAAAAAGTGGATTAAACTAGGTTTATAATGAATAATACATTTCTAATTGCTATAATGACAAGTGGTGCAGATGATTTTCTTTTAGATTTCACTAGGAATCCAACAATGAATGAAAAGGATAACATTTGTAAACCTGAAATTGTCTATTTAAAATATCCTTTCACAATAATAATATATTAAAATCTTATTGTTATGTTTTTATGAACATCATAATATTTCTATCTTGCACTCTATTTTATACTTTATTTTTTATTAACATGTCTATTTAATTTTTACGTTACTGCATCATTATTTGAGTATTCATCTTCCTATTATGTTTTCCATTAAATTTCCTAAAAATATATAAAATATATGTATATTAACACTTTTCATATTTCAAAAATTTCTTTTTCCTTATGCTTCTTTTTGACGTATTAAAAACTGTTTTTAACTCCCAATTATTATCTCATTACAAATCTGGTCTGAGTACATATTTTTATATGAATTTTGTAATTTCTTCTTCTCAAAAAAAAATCATTATATAGTATTTGGTATAGTAATTCATAATAGTATATTCGGTATTATATTATTTATATTGATAAAAATTTACATGGTATATCAATACACTCAAATGCATAATTTTTTCCATGCATTTTTCTAAGAAATTATAATTTATCATTTGATGAATAAACAATATAAGAACATGTATTCATATAACACAAGCTATTGTAGTGGCATGGGGTTGGTGTATTGCGGTGAGTGTCATGGGGTCAAGTCCCCATGATGGTTTTCATTCGTTGTGTTCATTATAAATAAAATTATTTAATATAAGAACATGAATTGAACTCTTTTAAATTAATTACTTCTTTGAAATAATAACCTATATTAGTAATTTTTTATGTTAAAATAAAAACATCATTTGGGGTTTTAGATTTATAGTTTGGAAATGTAATTCACATGTCATTGAATAATTTTTTGTAATAATAATCATGGAGATCTTATGATCATAATTCATAAGTTATTAGTGTGATTTATATGTCATTAAAATCTTTAATGATTCCATTATTATAAATCTAATGAGCTTGTTATTATTTTAAATAAAAAACCCTCTTTGGGGTTTCAAAATTATATTTATTAACTGTAATGCAGAAGAATAGATCAATGAAAAGAAATATTGTATTCAAATTGTGACATCCATGATATAAATTTAATCATTATCTACGTTAAAGTTATGCATAACATTGTTTAATTTGAATTCACATATATATTTTATACTTTGGTTTTTCGTACCTCAGTTTAATATTCAAACTAACATAATATTAACTCTATTAATATTATATGACTTCATATTATCATACTATTGTCTAATACGAAGTCATTCATTCCTTCTTCATTGTAATATTAATTCATATATTATATTAAAAATGTCATCACGATATTTTAAGAAAAGAGAAGGTATATATATTATATTGATGATTTTTGTAATATAAATGTTGGTTTTTAGTGTTTGTCCCATGGTATATAAGTCTATGAATGTATTCATAGAAATATATTTTTATCCTCTGAACATTCAATAAACATGTAAAAAAGTTCAAAGACTATTCAAACTATAAAAATAAATCTAAATATTATTTTTTCATTAATGGTTATTGATTCATGTTTCATTTATCATTCACAATTTAGTTATTTAATATTTGTTGATATTTATTTCATTGTCATTATATATTATTGGGAAACCATTTTAAATTTTAATTCCCTTTTATATCATATTATGTGTGCTACAATTTCTATTTTATAATAGAACATACCTTTTAAAATATTTGAACTTCAAATGATAAAATATAGGTACCAATAATTTTATTACCATTCAAATAAAAAATATATATACATTTTAAAATTTTAATACATTTGGTTCCTTTTATTCATACACATATCCAACTATATTCATATTGGTACAAGTTAAAATATTTGATTATATTTTATCATACACATTTTTAATATTATAAAAAAAATACCATTTAAAATATTTACTGTCAATTTTTTTGATATGTAATAAAAATGTTTCGATGGATGGATTCCAATTTTATAATATAGTTGAATATATCTCTATGCATACAACATTTACTGATACTGTTCTACATAACTTAACATGTATAATTAATTTTTTTGTCATTTTTATTAATTATAGTTTGAAATTAAGTACTTTCAAGTGAAATATGACATTAAATTAATAAACTAGTTAATGGATGTGAATTAAGCTTTTGAAACAATTGAAATATTTTCTCATTTTAGTCTATAAAATATGTTTTAAATTTTACTTGACATATTATTTACTGAGTCATTTGGATGAAAATTTTAATGAATGATGATTGAATATAGGTGAGGAAGAAACATATTGTTTAGCAGAGATGGTTCAACTTTATAGTATCTTACAAAGTAGTTCAATAAATGTCAAAACAATATGAAAAAAATTGAATAGACCAATAACGAATTAATTACAATATTAAAATATTTATTTTTCAAATTATTATTTTATGTATCATTATTTATATACTCATATGTATCTTTTTTATTCCTATATCGACTCTGCCTAATGGGTTTAATAACTCTAAAATATAATCATGTGTATGTGAATTTTTTGTTAAATGATTATGGTTTGAAAATGAATGAGTTGTGTAGTAGTTATATTTTAAAACATATTTCCTTTTTTGAATATCACTAAGCAAATGACGTTTTACTGTCGTTAAAATTCTAAGTCCATATTTTTGAAAAATAAAACACTTAGAAATTTCAATAATCATTTTGATAAAATTTATCAATAAAAAATTCCCTTTCACGCTCAAAAATAAATCCCAGATTTGTTCATAGAATTTATAAAATATAAAAACATAGAGGATTCAACAGAATTATAAAAAATATAAAATATTTTATAAATATATGTATTAAAAATAATAGAATAAATGAAATTTAACCATATATACAAAGAAATATGCATAAAAAATATATGTATTATTTGAAAACTCAAAACCTGTGATATTAAAGAACATGAAACCATGTGTCGTAGAATATTTACAATGAAAATCACATTTCGATACCACATTCATTAAATATGTGTATAAATAAATTAAATATTAGTTTTAAGAAAAAATTAACCTATAATTTAAATAAAATACATGTTGAAAAAAATATACAATATAGTTAGATCATTAACTCCAACTATTCTAGAAAAATTCATACACAACTATATCGATGATGGATTTTATGAAAAAAACATTTCATAAAATTTAATTGTATCATGGAAACATTTATCACTATATCATCATCCTTGTTATATGGGGATCCTACGTTATTGTATTTGGGGTAACAATGTCACATACCATCACTTCTTTATCGTGGATGGTGATTTTTCAATTGTCTGATAGGTAAATCAGTATATGGATAGAGCGAGTTGGGTTTGAACTAGAAAAAAATACAACCATTTATTAATTGGCCTAACCATATCCAACAGAGACTTAATAGTTTTTTTTAAATTATATTTTTATAGATTTACACAGTTGTGGGAGTTAATTTTCTAAAATATATAAAAATATAGAGAATTTATTTTATTTTTCAATAAAAAATATTTTTTATACATTTTATGATATAAAAAATATAAATGGGATATATTTTCAAATTATATATTTTATACATGTAATTGGAGACACTAAATTGTGAAATATTGTTTTGATGGTTTTTATAATGAGGATATTGTTACTTTAGAGTGAAGGCTGCATGATTAGTAATAAAAAAAGAGAGGTGTGTGTGATTAAGATGGATGAAAAAAGCTATGTGATATTAATAGAATAAAATAAAATATCATGTATTATTAAATGAGGAAGTAGTAGATTGTTTATAATAAACGCGACTAAAACACAACACATGTTGGAATAAAGTGATCAAAAATCACACCTACATGAGATTGAAAGGTTGTTGCAGCTGTTTAAAAGGAGGTCCCAAAAGATTAAATGCGTATCTTGGAAGGTTGTATGTAAATAAATATCCCCCATTCCTTATTAAATATAACACATCCTTTAGGATGAGCTGTATAATCTCAAGCTTCACATACAAAATCCCATGAAATAGTTCACTCTTATATTCAATCAATTCTATACAGGGATTGATTAATTCACTCTCTGGCCTTGATGTCATGTCAACCGCCCTAAAAAACATCATGTTACATTGTATTGTTACATGTATTTGAAGGAATATAAAGTCCCTAGGTATTTAAAAGGTAGTAAAATGTAATCTCAAACTTGCTCAGTTCTACATTGATCAAATAGTTAACACTTCTATAAATCACCTGAAATTTAGTTTTATCTTTTACCAGTGATGGTATAAGGAAAATCTTTTATAGTGCTAAGTAAAATTTGACCTAAAGGTACATTTTATCTGCATAAAAAACATCACTCATAAAAACACCCCTTATTAGCAATGATAAATAACACATTTGTGAACAATTTTCTTAGTGATGAAAAATAGTGACCCTCAACAGTGCTATTTTATCCCAAATAAATTATATTTCAAAAAAAATTAAATTAATAATAATATATAAATATATAAAAATATATTTTTAATTATAGAAATATAATATTTTTTTAATAAATACGATTTATATCAGATTAAATATGAAATTTCACTCAGTATATATGATATTAATTGACATATAACGTATAAAAAAATTAAAAAATTAAAATAGTTAATTGTTTTCTAATAATTATTGAATAATAATTATTTATTAATAATTGAATGACATAAAATTTCATTAAATCAATAAATGATATAAGATATGTTGAAACCATGACTTGAACATCAACCAGAGAAAACATTTCATCCTAGTGTGAGTTTGGGTTTTACACACATATCAAATTGTTGCTTTTGAAAAAATAAATGAAGTGTTGTATTTGTAACGCCCCGACCCCAGCTACCCAGAGCCAGTGCATTACTACATAACATTGGCATTGATCACAAAATATCAAGTCTGGAAAGACCGATTAGTTTAGTAGCCTTGGAAACACTAGATACATTCATAAATGTTACATTACATCACAAAGTGAAAAACTATAATAACATAGTCTCCATAGTCCAAACTTCTATCCTCTTCGGACTATCCTTGCAGGTCATTCATAAAATACTTCTTCACATCCTGGAAAAAATTAAAACATTGAAAGGGGTGAGCTCAGATGCTCAGTAAGGTTAACAATATAGCGGAATCTTTCATAAATAAACATTAACATTTTAGGCAATGTATAACTAAAACAAAAGCCTTTTAAACTTGAACTTCAACATAATATGGAAAAAGAAAAATGAGATAATGCCATTAACTTCTTCACATTGATATTCTACTGGTCGAAAAATCACATGCAATATCAATAACCACTTTCATAATGATGGAATGCATAATGCCAGACTATCATAACCACATAGCCAAGGCCTCGTGCCAAGACCAAAAGTAAGATTTTGTCAAGGCCTCGTTCCAAGACACTAGTTTGTCTCAGGAGACCTGCTGATGCATCGAGGAGTCGTAGCGGGCTCCACCCGTCACTTATTAAGTCCAATGCATTCCTCATATGAATAGGTTTGAACATATCATAAACCATAACATAATCGTATCACATAAAACATGCATAAATGAAACATAACATTTCCACATTTCAATCACAAGATATCAATACAACACATTGATATAATAAAAACACGTTCAAAACCATTTTCAATAAAATAAAATAATGTTAAAACTTTGTATTTATTTTTCACTAAAAAAATGATGGCTTGTAGCGGAAGCCGAAACTCAAATAATGGCCATGGCGGTGGAGAAGTCATTGTCGCCGCATAAGTACGGAAAGAAAAACATTCCCTTTTTTTCATTTAGTAAAACTCTTCGTATAAAAATGATTCCTTTTGACTAAACGTAAAAGTCAAATGGGTTTAAACACCGTATAAAAGGAAGTTTTGTATAAAACCAAATATGCCTCAATGAAAGGGGATTGAGACGAAGTCCTTAAAAAGATCATTTTTTTTAAATAAAGTACATCTATAATGTGTATTCACTATAATTACACATAAATAATGTACAAATACAATATAGGACATCATAATATCATGACATAATTTGAAAGTAGGAGATTATCCCAAAGAATGAAAATTGGGTTATGAAATTCCCTTACCTTGCGTCTTGTCCTGACTCGACCGTTCATTAACCTCCTAAATAATAAACTAGAGTTAATTTCTATTTACTTAAGAACCTTTTTCATGTTCATTATTCCTTTTATATCCCTTATTACCATGTTATGAACATTATTTAATTATTTAAGTTAATAACGGTCATTTTGTCGATCTTTGGTACTTGAGTCAAAAATAAACTTCTTATAATTACAAGTTGTTCATGTGGTGAAATATCCATTATATCCAGAATTATATTCATGATGTAGATATCATATAAATCATATATACAGTATATAGATTCATTCATAATGTCACGTAACATTTAGAGGTAAGAAATGAAATGCACCGTTCATGGAGACGGTAAGCCGTACGCACGCATGAACGCTACTTTCATTTCTATTTCATATTTAATGGAATGAAATCATAATGATATAAATTTATAATATAATTAAAGTATAATATAGTGTATAATACCATTTAATCCATCCTTTATACATCCCACATATGGCATTAACGATTCAAATCACTTTGAGGGGGCGGTAGTCCGCACTTCCTAAAATGAAATTATCGTGTTTTACCCATAATGGAAATCATAAATTATGCCATAAATGAGAAATACATAAGCATAAGTAAAACATAAACATATTTTATATCATATATAAATATAGTGACATCTTAATGGCCACCTTTGAAGGTGTTATATGAGTGTTGAACAATCATCGTTTCGTGAGGCAGAAATTCGCCATCCACAGAAACCATATGTTCTTTAACCATTAGATGTAGGTGTGTGTAATTGTAGCTAGAATACATATTATAACAACATACTAGTATATTGAGGATACTGGTGTTGTTACAAAATTAATAAATAAAAAGAGTTTAGGGGGTTGGAGAAGAAAAATAAAACAAAACAACATTAGAGAAGACATTACCTCAAAATCGGGTAACTCTTTTTGATTTTAACCAAAGGCTTCCTTGAGAAGAGTTCTTCCAAAAGTGAGGCTTCTATGAGTAAGAGGGGGAAGTTGGGAGAGAATTTGTTCAGAGGTTGGCTGAGCCAAATGTCTTGAAGCTATGAATAATGTGGGAGATGTGGGGGCCTTTTATAAGTGGAGAGGAGGGGCTCTTTTCGAAAGATTGAAATGTTACATTATTACACAATGCTTTTCGGATTCTAAAGGTCCCACACTTATATAATTCGTGTATAAGGTTATAAGGGTTCGAAATATACCCATCCAATAGTCTTTGGACAAGTTTAAGCCTTGGAATTTACATTATCTTTTCATTTTATTAAAATCGTTAAATAATGAGGTCATCGCTGTATCATAATGATTTCATAAATAATTTAATTTATTTAATGTCTAAAAATTATAAAAAAACTACTATAATGTAGGAAATATTTTTAGCTTTCTAATGAATATTTATAGTCAAAATTTGGACTTGTGTAACCCCACTTAAAAACTGTTTTAGTAAAATAACTCATGTTTGTGTCAATTTAATTTTAACATTAAATAAATATATATTAATGTCATTTTCCAACTAATGTGGCTCCATGGGGTCCCCAAGTTGACCCATGGGTTGTCTTGGTCGGCCATGACTCATACAATAGGAGTATGACAAGTTTCATGCTCATCTCATATTATTAAAACATTATTTGTACCTTAAACTACACTAATTACCTCTAATCGGGATTAAGAACTTAAAAGTTACTATTCACCAAAAAATTATTTTAATCTCATTGAACAAAATTTCACTTGTTAATTAAAACCATGTATGTCAGATTTTTGAAAATCAAATCACATAAGTGGTAATATTTCATTTAAACGAAAAATCAGTTATTTAACTGCCACTTAGTGGTTTCACTATTCATCAACAATTGAAGTTTTTCAGAACAAGGCCAAAATTTCACCCTAAGCTATAATTGATATTCCGAATTAAAAAATTATGTCTATTATAAAAAATTCCAAACATCTAAGTTGCATTAATTAATTTTATAATTAATTTCCGCTGTCACAACAAATAGCGTGTTTTTAAGAAACAATTTATATCAAATGATTGGCAATTGTTTATGTCCAATTTTAATGTTAATTTAATTCTAATGACCACCATTGGATAAAATGGTAAAAATATATTCTAATTATACTTTAAAACCACTAAATAGTATAATATATCACAATAAATTATTTTGATTAAAAATGTTGTTTTAAGTATTTTTCACTAATCATAAAAAAATTGGAAGTTCTCAGAAAGTTACAATAAATTCAACTTAGGATAATTTCGATATTAGGAATTCAAAAATGAAGTCCATTTTGAAATATAAAATTTCTATAATTTTAAAACGTGGTTATTACTATTCATAACGGCTACATTGATTAGTCGCGGTGTTTTAGAACTCGAAGTTGCGTACAATGCAAGCTAATGCATTATTGAATGAGAAGCGTATCGTAGAAGCTCGGGGTGTTACATTCTCCCCTCCTTCAATAAATTGCGTCCTCGCAATTTGAAATTTTTCTTTGAAAATAAAAGGATGAAAAGAGAAAATAACTTTGAGGAAACCCCACATCAGAAATAAGGTTAATAAATATATAACATTAAAAGAAAGCAAGATAAGTACAAACGTCACCCGATATAGCCCATTCTAGGATTCTATGAAAATATGGATATGGAGGAGAAACAAACCATCAAGGTCTGATGTAGAGTTATAGAAAACAGGATTAGGAGAATGTTTAACAACAAGAAAATTACAAACTTGTGATTCGTTAAACGGTCATTGAATCCCCAGTTGGAAAAGTTAACCGATAACATTTTTGTTTTAAGTTACCTTTTATAATGTTGAGGAATTTATTTAGGAGATTTACTAAGAACGTAAGGGAATATACATACTTGTTATGTATACATTCATTCATTAATAAATTTTTACCACAAACCCAACTTTTACTCTAAATGGTAACAGAACTCAAAAATATTCTATTTATCCTAATTGTATAAGGTTCCAAATGTTAACACATACCATTTAGATTAGTAAAATTATTTTGTAATAACCAGGGACTTCCTGTAGGCTAGTGGTTGGAAATAAAGGCTTGTCGCACTATGGTTGTGGGTTCGATTCCTGCAGCTTTGTCCGACGCGATGGGTTATTCCCCACCCAGCAGGTTGTCCTTTTCCAAAAACTACAGTATCATAATATTCCAAAAATAATCTTCATAAATTTTTTAACCTTAAACAATATTATCCAAAGATCAACTTAATCCATTCCAACCTTAATAGTTATCCAAAATAACTCCGTCCAGACTTTCTCTAAAAGGTCTCTAAATTCCAAAATCAATTGTAACATCAGATTACCCAAACAAAGAAAAGTTTCCCTTTTTGTAATATACTAAAAATATGATTACCTTAATCATATTAAAACCTTACTGAAATCAACAAGTACTGAAGTACAATCTTTATATATATCACATTATTCTTATAACCAGAATATAATCCTTGAGTCCAAAAGCACCAATACATTAATTATTCTGCTTCAACTGTAGTCACATCAGAAGATTGGCCTTGATCCCTTGGCCTTTTATGAGGTACGTTTCCTTGACGCTTAGGAAATTCATTTGCATAATGCCCCATTTCCCCACAATTGTAGCATTCAACTTTGACAGCCTCTTTCTTTCCCTTGCAATCACGAGCCTGGTGACACTTTTATCCACATTTATAACAAACTCTCATACCTTTTAGGCACGTACCGGGGTGATTCTTCCCACAATTATCACATAATGGAAAATCCTTCTTTCCCTTTTTCCCTTTATCTGTCTCTTGTTCCACCGTTCTCTTCTTCTCTTGCTTTACTTTGTTGTCATAAGACTTAGAGAATTCCTTTTCTGTCTTGATAGCACATGAGAAAATATCTTTGTATGATGAGAAGGATTGTGATACTGAAGATCTATGGAGAAATGGTTTTAACCCATCAAAGAAACGATCAATCTTACTCCTTGGGTTACGTATATAATCGGCAGCATGCCTCGCTATCCTTGTAAAGTTAGCCTCATACTTTGCAACATTCTCATACTCCTTCTGCCTCAGACTCAGAAATTGCCTTTCCATATCTGCTCGATGGTCACGAGGAAAGTATTTTTCTAAGAAAATCTCTTTTAACTCCCTCCATTCCATATTCGATACGTCATCATCTTCCTTTGTGTTTTGAATCAGTGACCACCACTGATCGGCATCTCCAGTGAGGCGGTAAACTGCCATGACAACCTTCTCCCTTTCACTACTCCCCAAGGCATGGAATATTTTCTCAAAGGAATTTATCCATTGCTCAGCTACTATAGGCTTTGTACTCCCATTGAAGGTTGGTGGTTGTTGCCTCATGAAGCGTTCTAACATTGATCCTCCACGTTGTGGATCAGGGTGATCCATACGAGTAAGGTTATTATTCATAACCTGCGTGAGTTGTCCCAGTACGGTGAGAAGATGATCAGCACCAGTTGTATCACTAGCTCCACCATAATTATCTTGAGCAGGAGGGCAGTCCCTTCACGGAGTGCGTGCATTGATACGGTTTCCATTCCTTCCACTAGGCGCCATTTCTAAACAATGGCATAAACTAGAATAGTTTATGAATCATAATACATAATTCCATACTTGTAAAATACTTAACATAAATTGAACTATTTATGGATATAATCCATAAAAAATGTTTACTTTGAGGAAGTATATACTCATAACCCTTCATAGTGGTTTATAAAGAAAATGAGAATTATCCAAAGCATATCCCCCGGGAGTGTCGTAACCAAGAGTGTAGCAAGGTCCGTTGTTGTGCACTAGTTACCATTCTAGTCTAGCTCAAAACGGTGTTTTCGGGTTGTACCCCTAGGTACATCTGTGTCAGAGCCGCCTCTACTTGCTCGTATCTAGACATGGATGTATTGCTCGGAAAACTCACAAAATCTCTACAATAACAAAATAATAGGAAGTTCTTCTATACTAATCCTCAAAGTCTATCTTCGGGCTATGTGCTCTAATCAGAGTTTATCTAAATCTAGCTTCCAAGGTTAGTACTAAACTGTCTCTGATACCAGTTGTAACGCCCCGACCCCAGCTACCAAGAACCGGTGCATTACTACGTAACATTGGCATGATCACAAAAGAACAAGTATCGAAAGACCGATTAGTTTAGTAGCCTTGGAAACACTAGTTACATTCATTAATGTTACATGACATCACAAAGTGAAAAACTATAATAACATATTCTCCATAGTCCAAACATCTATCCTCTTCGGACTATCCCTGCAGGTCATTCATAAAATACTTCTTCACATCCTGGAAAATATTAAAACATTGAAAGGGGTGAGCTCGGATGCTCAGTAAGGTTAACAATATAGCGGAAGCTTTCATAAATAAACATTAACATTTAAGGCAATTTATAACTAAAACAAAATCCTTTTAAACTTGATCTTCAACATAATATGGAAAAAGTAAAATGAGATAATGTCATTCACTTATTCACATGGATATTCTACTGGTCGAAAAATCACATGCAATATCAATAACCACTTTCATAATGATGGAATGCATAATGCCAGACTATCATAACCATGTAGCCAAGGCCTTGTGCCAAGACCAAAAATAAGATTTTGTCAAGGCCTCGTGCCAAGACACTAGTTTGTCTCATGAGACCTGCCGATGCATCGACGAGCCGTAGCGGGCTCCACCTGTCATTTATTAAGTCCAATGCATTCCTCATATGAATAGGTTTAAACATATCATAAACCATAACATAATCGTATCACATAAAACATGCATAAAGGAAACATAACATTTCCACATTTCAATCACAAGATATCAATTCAACACATTGATATAATAAAAACGCTTTCAAAACCATTTTTAATAAAATAAAAGAAAGTTAAAACTTTGTATTTATTTTTCATTAAAAAAATGATGGCTTGTAGAGGAAGCCGAAACTCAAATAATGGTCATGGCGGTGGAGAAGTCATTGTCGCCGCATAAGTACGGAAAGAAAAACATTCCCTTTTTGTCGTTTAGTAAAACGCTTCGTATAAAAATGATTCCTTTTGAATAAATGTAAAAGTCAAATGGGTTTATACACAGTATAAAATAAAGTTTTGTATAAAACCAAATATGCCTCAATGAAAGGGGATTGAGACGAAGTCCTTAAAAAGATCATTTTTTTTAAATAAAGTACATCTATAATGTGTATTCACTATAAGTACACATAAATAATGTAAAAATACAATATAGGACATAATAATATCTTGACATAATTTGAAAGTAGGAGATTAACCCAAAGAATGAAAATGTGGTTAAGTAATTCCCTTACCTTGCGTCTTGTCCTGACTCGACCATTCTTTAACCTCCTGAATAATAAACTAGAGTTAATTTATATTTACTTAAGAACATTTTTCATGTTCATTATTCCTTTTATATCCCTTATTACCATGTTATGAACATTATTTAATTATTTAAGTTAATAACGGTCGTTTTGTCGATCTTTGGTACTTGAGTCAAAAATAAACATCTTATAATTACAAGTTATTCATGTGGTGAAATATCCATTATATCCAGAATTATATTCATGATGTAGATATCTTATATATAATATATACAGTATATACATTCATTCATAATGTCACGTAACATTTAGAGGTAAGAAATGAAATGCACCGTTCATGGAGACGGTAAGCCGTACTTACGCACGAACGCTACTTTCATTTCTATTTCGTATTTAATGGTATAAATTAATAATATTATTACAGTATAATATAGTGTATAATACCATTTAATCCATCCTTTATACATCCCACATATGGCATTAATGATTCAAATCACTTTGAGGGCGCGGTAGTCCGCACTTCCTAAAATGAAATTACCGCGTTTTACCCATAATGGAAATCATAAAGTATGCCATAAATGATAAATACAGAAGAATAAGTAAAACATAAACATATTATATATCATATATAAATATAGTGACATCTTAATGGCCACCTTTGAAGGTGTTATATGAGTGTTGAACAATCATCGTTTCGTGAGGCAGAAATTCACCATCCACAGAAACCGTATGTTCTTTAACCATTAGATGTAGGTGTGTGTAAGTGAAGCTCGAATCCTTCTTATAACAACATCCTAGTATATTGTGGATAATGGTGTTGTTGCAAAAGTAATGAATAAAAAGAGTTTAGGGGGTTGGAGAAGAAAAATAAAACAAAACAACATTAGAGAAGACATTAACTCAAAATCGGGTAACTCTTTTTGATTTGAGCCAAAGGCTTCCTTGAGAAGAGTTCTGCCAAAAGTGAGACTTCTAGGAGTAAGAGGGGGAAGTTGGGAGAGTATTTGGGTAGAGTTTGGCCGAGCCAAATGGATTGAATGTGTGAATAAGGTGGGAGATGTGGGGGCCTTTTATAAGTGGAGAGGAGGGGCTCTTTTGGAAAGATTGAAATGTTACATTATTACACAATGCTTTTCGGATTATAAAGGTCCCACACTTATATAATTCGTGTATAAGGTGATAAGGGTTCGAAATAAACCCATAAAATTGACTTTTGACAAGTTTACGCCTTGGAATTTACATTATCATTTCATTTTATTAAAATCGTTAAATAATGAGGTCATCGCTGCATTATAATGATGTCATAAATAATTTAATTTATATAATGTCTAAAAATAATAAAAAAATACTATGATGTAGGAAATCGTTTTATATTTCTAATGAATATTTATAGTCAAAATTTGGACTTGTGTAACCCCACTTAAAAACTGTTTTAGTAAAATAACTCATGTTTGTGTCAATTTAATTTTAACATTAAATAAATATATATTGATGTCATTTTCCAACTAAAGTGGCTCCATGGGGTCCCCAAGTTGACCCATGGGTTGTATTGGTCGGCCATGACTCATCAAATAGGAGTTGGACAAGTTTCATGCTCATCTCATATTATTAAAACATTATTTGTACCTTAAACTACACTAATTACCTCTAATCGCGATTAAGAACTTAAAAGTTACTATTCACCAAAAAATTATTTTAATCTCATTGAACCACATTTTACTTCTTAATGACAACCATTTATGTCGGACTTTTGAAAATCAAATCACAGAAGTGGTAATATTTCATTTAAACGAAAAATCAGTTATTTAACTACCACTTAGTGGTTTCACTATTCATCAAAAATTGAAGTTTTTCAGAACAAGGCCAAAATTTCACCCTAATATATAATTGATATTCCGAATTAAAAAATGATGTATATTTTACAAAATTTCAAACATATAAGTTGCATTAATTAATTTTATAATTAATTCCCACTGTCACAACAAATAGCGTGTTTTTAAGAAACAATTTATATCAAAAGATTGGCAATTGTTTATGTCCAATTTCAATGTTAAATTAATTCTAATGACCACCATTGGATAAAATGGTAAAAATATATTCTAATTATACTTTAAAACCACTAAATAGTATAATTTATCACAATAAATTATTTTGAATAAAAAAGTTGTTTTAAGTATTTTTCACTATTCATAAAAAAATTGGAAGTTCTCAGAAAGTTACAAAAAATTAAACATAGGATAATTTCGATATTACAAATTCAAAAATGAAGTCCATTTTGAAATATAAAATTTCTATAATTTTAAAAAGTGGTTATTACTATTCATAACGACTACTTTGATTAGTCGCGGTGTTTTAGAACTCGAAGTTGCGTACAATGCAAGTTACTGCATTATTGAATGAGAAGCGTATCGTGGATGATCGGGGTGTTACAGTATATAGGCGGGGGGGATCATTTTTTCAAGTATAGAAAGTTTCTACAAGGCTTATAAAACTATGATTTTTTTGGGGTATCATCAGTTTTGAACATGTGATATAATTTCAATCTTATATTAGAGGGTTTTCTTATCTTTTATCAATGGTGACTAAAATTATTCAATGTTCATGGATTAATATGTATATATTTAATTAATATTTTACATTTTTAATATTGTATTTATATTTATAATTAAATATATACATATTTTCATATATTTATATATAATAAATCAATTGTTCACAGAAATATTTAAAAGTTTTTATATAAAAAATTATTTTTTAATATATAAATCACATGGAAAGAAGTATTATATTTCATTTTATTTTAAATAAAAAATATTCATATTATTTACCATATAAAAATAAGTTTATATACATATACCTATATAAGTACTATTTATATATAAATGAGTTTGTATTAATAAATGAGTATATATTATATGTAAATAAATAATAATATTTAATTAAAATTTTTTTATGAGATAAATATAACTTTTTACACATGTGAAAGTTTGTGTGTGTATGCATGTGATTATGTGTTTCAGTATTGTTTAAATAAATCATAAATAAATATATTTTTATAAATATATAATTATCATTAAATATTGTATAAAAATTTATCCACATTGAATATTTATAAATTCATTATAAGAAATGATATCTAAATATCAAATTATATATAAATATGTATATATATATATTGATATATAAATATATATGTAAATATTTTAAATATTTATTGCAATATATAAAATATATAGAAATAATTTTAAAATGCATTTAATCATATTTACATAAATTTATATAATTGTAAGAATAATTATACAAAAAATGAATTATATATATACAAATATCAATAAAATGTTATACAAATCTTGATGGTGTAGTGATAATGGCATTTGGCATTAAGGGAATAGGATAGAGCTTCAATTCCCAGAGTGTGAAAGGTTGGAGCCCATGAAAAAATAGATAAAGGGGTGAAAATAACTAGAAAAGGGGGTGAGATCGGGAAATAATGGTTGTGAGGGGCACATAATGTTGATAAAGGTAGTGTTAGAGAACTAATGAAAGGGGTGGGTCCAAAAACTAAAATATATTTTTGAATTTTATCAGTGTTAAAAAAATTCTGATAAAGGTGACAAACATCTGAGGTCACTAAGCATGTTAGTGTTTTTTAATCATTAACAAATACATTCTATAGTGAATTTGAAATATTTATTTATAGTAGCGACACACTTAGAGAACTAGATGAATACCAATTTCTATGCGGTCCTAAAACATAATTTTGAGAATTGGATTTCATCTCAATCACATATTGGATACATCAAATAAAAGAGGAATATATATATAATATTATATTCCAAAATTAGGTCATATCATGCAAATAATACACATTAAATAAAATATGTACGAGAGAGATGAATATGTACATATCCATATGATTAAACACAAATCAAAAAATTTGATGAACATAGATTCTTGACGAATACATGGAAATTAATTTATGTGGTGAAATATCAACATATCATGGGGATTTTGGAGAGAATCTAGAAATATTCCATATACAAGAAGTATCAACACATTCAAAATATCATCCATATCCATCTTAACCTACATTACCCAATCCATTAATCCATATTATCTCAATCCAAATTATTTATTTTTTTCATCAATCTTTCCCATGAAGTAGAGCTGCAACTATAACTCAAGGTGGAACAACGTTTGAGCTTCATATTCTGTTGTCAATTATTTATATTTCTATGATTTTATTTTACATTATCATAATAGGGTTGATTTATAAATTAGGTGATTAGGAGTCTATTATAAATTCTTATGGTGTATGACAATTGAAACATTGGTGTTATATTATTCATTTCTTTTCTCATAGTGCATCTTATGGATTAGATACTGGTTATATGATACATGGTAGTTAGTGACTCCATGAGAATAAATCCCAATAAATCACTACTATAAAATCATTCATATTCAATACTACCCAAAATAATTCTAATAAAAGAATTAATAAATGGTGTTATTCTATTGTTTCTTGATAAAATCTAAAATAATGTGTACCTTTAACATCACTTAAAAATGATGATAAATTTCTTCCATTATTAATACCTTTTTAGTACAGATAAATACATAACATTATAAATTTTTTTTACAACACATAAAGAGAAAATTAATTAGTGTTTTCATCACTAATAATATATGAACATCGTGTTTTTTTAAAAAATATATTTTAATATAAAAAAATATTTCTACTAATATATCAATATATATAATGATTTCATAAATTTGATTTATATAATAATAAATATTTATTAACAGATGATAAATAAAATATATACTGAAAATATGGTTAGAAATTTTTAAAAACTAATATAAATTAATAATTTTCAAAATACTATAGATTGATATACATTTTGAAACCAATTTAATGATATAAAAAATTCATATACCAACAATTTTCTTACGAAATGTTGAAAACATGAAATGAACATTACACAACCACAACATTTGATCAGGATATCTGTTTGTGCTCCATTAGATGTCAAGTAAAAACATATGAGTTGATCTATGTTGTGTTCATTGGGAGGACCATGGTCACAATTTTTTCAATCAAAAATTGTACAAATTTCCTCAATGAAACTATTTTTAGTTTAGATAACCTAATTTTTAAACATTTGATGGAATTATTTTATCTATTAAGCTGATCTTCTTGTATTTTTTTGGGGAGTTATTAGTTATCTTCATATGTATTACTTTCATAATGATATTATGGTATTCATATATTAACAACTTCCACAATATATTGTAATTTATAATTAAATATATACATATATATATACACATATTTTCATATATTTACTTATAAAAATTTAATTATATAAATAAATATTCAATCATATTTTCTTGGAAAACATATTTATAAATATATAAACCATATTGAAAACATCATTATCTAATTTAATTAAAATAACAATATATGAATATGTATATACTATAAAAATGTATATATATCGTTTATATATAAATATAATGTTTATTTTTGTGTGATAGTACTAATAAACACATATACATTATGTATATATTCTTGTAATATGTAAATAAATAAAAATATTTAATATATTTAAATAAATATAAATATAAACATAATCAAACACTTAGAAATACACACACCATAATATTATAGATATGTATTTAGAAATAATAACATAAATTTATGACTAAATATATGGACATAAAAGTAATATATATATATATATATATAAATTAATATATAATTAAATATAGATGATATCAAAATGGAGTAGTGGTAATGGAATAGATGCATGACACATTGGCTTGAGAGGATGTAGATATGCCACTATCCTTAGGAGACAACCCCGGGACCCCAAATACTGAAAATAAATTCCAAAGGATTAAGAAACATTTAGTGGATGATTTTCACATTAAGATATACAAACCATAAAAACCTACCCATTAAAAATATAACCACAACATGATGAATGAGTAAATCAATAAAATTCAAACATATATCCAACAGAAAGACAATATAAGAGTTAAAATCAAAACATGAGTGAACAATTCTAAAATATAACATAAGTAATGGATTGAAATGGGTCTTCACCCCAATTACTACCCCTTCCATCTCAAAAAACCATCACCACCTATCATGCCCACAAAATCATGACTTTTCACTAGATAAAATAAGATATCTTCCCTTTTTTCATTTTCTCTCTATATTCCACTTCCTAATAGACCAATGTTCCCATGAATGGGGTGAGCATGAATTTATTAGTAATTACAGAAACAGTTCCCAAGACACACCTCTAAGATAAGAAATGGTTAGAATATTTTATATATTATTCAAATAGTTTGGGATTGTTCCCCTTTATTAAAAAAATAATAAAAAAATATATGTCCACTTTAAACAGGGCTGGGAGAACCTGTTACATTCCTGAAGGCCATAGGAATAAAGCCTTATATTTGAATATAAAAAACCCAAAAATATCCCAATATAAGTAAATGACCCTAATTTTACCTCTGTGCAATCAGAATGACCCATGTGATCATGCCACAACAAAGCTGCACTGCCAAGCCCATCCCAACTATTCACGTCATCCCATGCTACACAACCGAATAACATTTGATGATAAACTACAACCACATCATTCACCCATTGATTCCATTGAAGACAAAAGTGTGTCATTTAAGACATCACCACTGCCAAGTCCCACCGACTATTCTTCCCATATCCAAAAAACTCCACATTACAGTCGTCCATTATGCACAGCGTTGTACCACTAAAATGGATAGAAACTACTACATTGCAGAGAAATCCCCATAAACTAAAACCCTCAAAGTAATTTCATGCCATAAAACGTCAATGACCCACTTTGATTAGAATATATTAACGACACCATCAAGATATTTTAAATAGTTCTAGAAGCAGGATGGTAGATCTAATGGAATCTCCACCGAACAAGTCACCACCAAGCCCGAGTGACTGATGAAGCCGTCAAATCATCACATTAAAGGGGAGTCCTCTGAACCCACCAATCCATGTGCAATCACTATTGAGGAATCTAATAAAAAATCACCACTGATGAAGCTGATCATGCAAGGGGATAAATTCCATGAAAGAAGAGAATTAGCAATGAAACCCTATGGGAGATCCCGCATCCAAATCCAAGACCACCACACCATTGAGAATATTTTATATAAAATATTTGAAATGAAGTAAAATGGTACATAGAAATACACAAGAAAAATACATGCGTGAAAACCATAAACAAGCATACTTCCATCCATTTAAATTTGTAAAAACCATTCTCGTGTTCATTCACACACAGACAAACATATATTTAAACACAAACATGGTGTTACCATTTACGGCGGTACTCCATGAACATAATCTATCCAACCATTATATTGGAATGCCAAAATAAAAATATCACATAGAACACAGACCAACCTATTATGAAAAATTCCATGCAGAACATTTTCTGAAAAAAAACATACTCTAAAGGGATTTCATCAAATACATTTCAAGCGTCAAAACCATATAATTTGTTTAAAATCATCATTTTAAAATTACAAGAACAAGGGGGTTTTCTAAAAGTCATGTAATTTTCTATGTTACAAAAACATAAAATATGGAGGTTTATTTCAACAAAATAACAAAAAAAAATTCCTATAAAATCCAAAAAAGGCATTTAGGAATACTAAGATGACATGTTATAGAATTTATAAAGATGAGAGAGAAGTTACCTACCTCAATCTAGATTTATTGGAAAAAAGGACCCAAGAAAAATATTGGGATATAAACACTTAATTTATTTCCATATTTATTCCCACAATCTAGATCTTGAAGATCCACTAAAATTAGATTATGTATGTCATTGCTGGCGGTAAAATGAATAGTGTTTTCATGGATGCTGAGAGGTGTAGATGTGTTATTGAATACAATTTACTATTTCTCAAGGTAATTTTATACCAATATTAGAAATATTAGGCCAGGACGCAACCTATTACTCTACGACACAGAAATGATCAGAACATAATTTAATTATTGGTACCACACCACTATCATAAAAAATTACTTGGTATCCCCTATCACTGCTTCATATTGAACATTGTCCTAGCTAGCCATTGGAATCCAATGTGCATAGTGAACCAAGATCCTATTTAGTTTGTAAAAGGGAAAGTTGCAGTCCACACACCACGACATGGATACCACCACATTAGTAGAGTCAAAAAAATGTTATCCTTTCCAAAACTCCCTTATACATCGCAATCATTTCTGCAATTGAAGTGGATTCAATTTTCGATACATCTTATCCCTATATCCATGTTATAAAAACACTACAATTGGATGATCCAATAAAATTTCTTCTTAGGACTCTATACTACTTCAAAATATATATAATAAAAGAATTTTTAATATGTAAGTGGCATCAAGAATGGATAAACTACAACATTACTACTCCTTTCCATAGAGATCAATGGCCCATGCCGAATCCCTTTCTCTCTGGCGTAGACATTCCAAAAATATATTTTCCCCTCCCCATACCTTTTTAACTAACAAAAAACATCCAAAAAACATCCCAAGAATTATTTAAGTGGAAATAAACAATAAAACGGTAAAGTACCAAAAACCAAGGGAGTTACAGGAGTGAATATCCCTTACTAGAATCTAGGAATAATCATCAATGGGTGGAAAAAATGGGGTTGGTGAGTAATGATAAAGGCAGGTCATGTGGGTGATAACTGTTAAATTCTTATTAGGAATTACTACTGAGTAGGGGTAGTGGGTGGTAGGGGGAATGTGTGAGTGCTAATAATGGTGGAAGTGGGATGAAACATTAAAAAAATATAATTGATTAATGAATGTTTTATCATTTTATTATCACTAATAAAAGGTTCATTTGAAATTGATTAAAATGAATTTATAATACATGATCTAATAAAGTATCACTCTATTAAAACTAAAACTGTGCAAATAAAATACCCATTTTAGAGTTCTATTAAAAGATATGTTTATAAAGACAATTATAACATTAATGATTTTCTAGAAAAGATAAATTCATTTTTATGCACTAATAATGGTATGATATATAGTTCTTCATGCACCTAATAAGAGATCATGGAAACATAATGGGTGAGAGTTATAAGTTTGTTGTGGAACGAAAATCATATAAAATTTATCATAATATATAATTACATGAGATTTTTTCATTTGTTTAATAAACATTCTCTAGTTCAATTATAATATTGGACAATTAATGTACATCAAAAATAATTTTACAAAAAATAAATTATTACATGTCATGTCACAATACCGATTAAATTAGATAAAAATAGTATATGGATATAAAAACAATATAATATCAACAGCACAATGATGTTCTCTATATGATTGAACTATCCTAGTAATATTAAATCATCCATGAAAACTATTAAGAGAAAGGGAAACATTAGTAATATAATTAACATTATTAAATAAATAATATAATTCACTCTAAATCATATATTAATTATCGATGACTGGTGGAGTATATGTGGTGTATAAAGGGAATTGTGTCTGTTGGGATTGGAATATTTCCATATATAACTACTTGAAAAAATAGTAATTAGAAATATTGTTACAATATGAATTAGTTTTTATTAAAGGTAATTAAAAATGATAATTTATGTCAAAATGGGAAATGATGGACTCAACCATTAGAGTCTTTCATTTTGAAGACTATTTGTCAGAACATTGGAGGGAGATTGTTTCACTAGGGTTCTCCCTTGAAAAATGAAAACAATCTTCAAAAAGTGATTATTGAACAAAATCGACTGCAAGAGATGTCATAGTTAGTGGTGACCACCACTAGGTCAATGTTAGCAAATCCATCCCATGAATCTAACACCATCACACAATTTACCCACATGACATATGGTACATTAATAAGCTATTATATATCTATTTCTTAGTATCATAAAAGTGTAACATCTATTCAGTAAATGGAATAGTTATCTCCCAAAAACCATTTCAAAAATTATTTAATTTTATTAAATAAATATGAATACAAGATAAACTATATATATATATTTGAGGAAAATAAAATAAAATTGTAAATGATAATATAATTTTATAATGGAATAATAAATATTTATATGTGTGAGGAACTTAACTATGTGATAAAAAAAATTATTTTTTATTAAATATGGTTCAATTATTTAAAATATAAAATTAATATATTTATAAAATTATTTTGAGAAAATTAACATTATATTTTAAATCAAAACAAAAAAATTAGGTTAGGTTGTATTATTGAGAGTTTTTTAAAATAAATTATTTTTCTGTCAATATTAACGAATTCATTTTTCTATATGTTTTATGACAACATATATTTGTAATAAAGATGAAATAATTAATTAAAAAGAAAATTTTCAAAAAAAATTGCTTCTCATTTAATATTATGTATTTTATTGTATTTAAATCAATTTTTAAACATATAAATGTCTTTCCAAAATCTAAAATATATATTACGAATTGAAATACGATATTTTCAGGAAAACGTAATATTAGAGGTCCAAACTACTTTTAAATTATGGCTATAGGTAATAATTGAATAAAATAATATAAACCATGACTAAAATGTATTAAACTATGATGAAAAATCATTTTCCAGCCGATGGTTTTTCATTTCCCACTACCTAGAATTCTCAAACCTTTATTTTGGAAATATTAAACAATTCATGCACTGTTACAATAAATACCCTCTCATCCCCCATTCCTCTTAAATAAAAAATATATAATATATTATTATGTGGTGATTTACCTCCAAAATAGTTCGTCCAATAGGTCTTTTATTCCACAAGGTAATATCCTGATGTTTTAGGAATAAAATAATTAATGTAATTTAATTATTCTCATCCCCTTATCTATTCAAGAACTTATTTTATGAATATATTCAAAATATTTAATCACATTCATTAATGGAATTTTTTTTCATAAAATTACTTGAAAAATAATTTTTTTATCAATGTGAGACCTTCATACCATCTATTATTAACCTTTATTTATCTACATTTTATACTGATCCTGATGTAAAATTCATTTCCTAAATATCTATCATTCCCAATAAATATAAATATATTGTGGTTACCAAAACCATATTATTATCCACAGATATTCACCTATATGTATATATAATTTACATATTCAGGTATTTAGGTGCATTTAACCCACAAACACTTTGATGGATTAAAAATGAAATAACAGTCAAGTCATTAAGAACTTATTTACACGATGATATTATAAGAATCCCATTCATTATTATCCACAGTTTGTTGATGAAATGATCTATTATAATCAATTCTGATCATATTAATTAAAAAAATATAATGGGTGATCTGTGATAGTTCTCAAATTTCTTAGGTAAAATATTAATCTATAGAGATGACATGTTTTACAATACCTTGGTGAATAATATTGGTAATTATGATTTAAGACACCTAGGTGATATGGTTATGAATGTATTTTTCTATTATGTATCCACATTTACAAGTCACGATTCATGATATTTCAATTTTAATACTCCTTATTATTTTTTTCTCAGACCTTATTGATATTCCTGATGGTTACATGATATGCATCATGTTTAGTTACCCATGGATTGATGTTTTTTACCACCCATTTCTTTTGATATATGTCCCCAAGATATGAGATGAAATAAAAGTAACTTATGTTGAACCTATTAATAATTATATAATGTGAATTATATTATTTTTATTTAATTTATCTATTATGTTTCTAATTAATAAGAATCTAAACCATTAAATATATAATTTTATATTAATTTTTGCACCATTTAATGAAATTTTATGTATTTTAATGATGATATTATATAATTGGTATCAAAGTATAGTTAATTATTTTTGTATATTAGGAATTGATAAAATTTGTAAGAACCTAGGGCATATGAATAAATATAGTAAAAATTACTATAATTATTGTGAAGTATTAATGATGGGTTTCCAAGTAATGGAATCATTATCTAGACACTGCAGGTGGATGTGGCTATGACATAGTTGTAACTATGGGTAATTACCCCATAAATATAGTATATAGATTTGAATCTATCATCACCTGGTTTATGGAAATGGACCTCAATACCAACCTTGTTTGACACTATAGAACGATATGTTTAGTTATTCACAAGCTTTTTATTAACAATTATGATAGATATATAAAAAATTTAATGGTTAACATAGGAGATAAAAATAATAACATATATATGAATTTTTTAGAAATTAAAATCCCATTATAATTACAATTTTAAAAAACTAATATATTTTTAAATATAATTTTCTTCTTTAAGAGAAATCATGACTAATAGGAGGAACCATGTAAATGATCATTGTAATAGATGATGTGCTAAGGTACTTCGTAACATGGTTGAAGTCGGAATGAAACAATTCATGAGGTTAATGAATCAAATACCTAGAGTTTTGAATAATACACTGAATCAGGTTGAGTTGACACATTCACCTTGAAGGGAACAACTATATGTTGAGTCCCTCATGCATCAACAATGACCATCCTTTAGATGATTTATTTATCCATTAGTTTTTAAAAATATATTAACTCTATAAAAATGTTATTTTCTATAATTCATTATTAAAATCATGATAAATTCAACTTTCAAGTATATCTCATAGAATGAGAAGTTGATCAGCAGTGGAAATTGATTAATAACACAATTATAATAAGAGGGATTGTTTCTATAGAGTGGGGAGAGTTCTCTGATTTTTTAAATAAAATTTCCCAAACCTAATGAGATAAAAAACTAGAAATAATTATTATAAATATATTAGGAAAATAAATATATGGTAATGTAAAACATTAAATTACAATAAATTCATGATACACCTCTATCTTTGTGATGGACCATGAGGGAAATGTTGATTGATTATTCGGTGGATCCTGTCCCCATCTATAATGGAATCTAAAAATTCAAAACTATAGAAGCTATTAGGTGGTAGTATATATTTCTTTGATGGGTGTGATGATGTTTTTAGAGACACAATTTTAACACAGACCAAATAAAAAAAGAGATAAATTGATCTAAACTGAAGAAATAATTTTTATCACTAAAGAGGAGGAAGCAAATTGAATCATCCCACATGAATCAAATTTGGGAAAAATATTTGGGTAACTTCATTATTGGTGTATAAACATCAAAAATCATAGAAGATATATAAATATATCTCAAAACCATCATAGAGAGGTGATACCAAAACAAGTCATTGAAAATTATAAAGGGAATATGGCGTAAATATAACCTAAATTTTAATTTTTTAGTTATGGAAAACATGAGAGATTTTCAAATAAATACCTAAATAAGAAGATAATGGAAGGAAATAACTATATAAATGAGCATATAATTAGGTATAAATTTCATGATTTTTAAATCATGAAGTGTAGATTAGATTCCACAAAATATGTGGTATATATTATACTCATTATTCTGTCATAGCATGATGTTAATTGGTTTCACTCTGGTTTAATGCACTACATTATTTCATCCTACAAGTCAAAGAATGTATAATCACACCCATATATTATAGAATTAGAGTTATCAGTTTAAACTCTAGAAGTAATTATCCAAGCATAAATGGTGAATTGAAACTCTATTATAAAATATATTGACTATAATTTCATCACAAATCTAATAGGAACTCCCTTAGTGGAATTCGATACTAAATTACAGATGGAATGAAGCTTAATTTATAATGATATGATCAATTGATTATGTAAGGAAATTTCATAGACATGAATGGAAATAGATGATTTATTTTCCATGGAGAGATATCCCTGTATGAAATATATCTAGAAGAACCTCCTATATCCTTATTTATTGAAATAATTGGTGAAGAAATATAATAAAGAGAATGATTTAAATAAATAGTGTCCTAGTTGATCTGGAATACCATGATGTATTACATGAAGAGTTTCCTAGACCTCCGCTATAAATATAGTCTATGTTCTCTATTACACTCTGACCTAGATCTATGCCAATATCAATGACACCACATATAATGGAATATTCATAGACAGAAGCAATTAAAGTATAAATATAATGATAGATAGGGGATATTATTTATTTGACAATGTTTTTCTGCCTAGAAATCAATTATTTTCATTGTAAATAGGAATTTTGGAACTATATAGCTACAAGTTTATTATTAATACATTATTGGGATCAAGGTGATGAAGAAGTAAAGTCTATAAATGAATTAATGATTGTTTCAACCATGTTCAGGGGTATTTATAATTACCCATAATTTTCAACCTATCTAGGTATCATCAGTTGAGGTATAAAAAAGATCAAATTTCAATGAATGACTTTTGAACAAGTTATGGGTATTATTATTTTGTTTTTTCATTTTATATAGACTAATTCTTCTTCTATTTTTTAATACATTATTTAGGTACTACCTAGAAAAATTTGTGGGGGTATTTATGTATGATAATACAATATAATCCAAAATTCATGGAGAAAATGAGGATCATATTTGGGTTATATTAAAAACTCCTAGAAAGGTTAATAGATTTGGTAAATTCAGTAAATGTGATTTATAGTTACAAAAAGTTTCATTCATGGGGCATATCATGACTAGTGAAGGTATAATAATCGATCCTTCCAAGATATGACCACTAAAGTGTGTCTATGTGTTGTTATTATAACTAATACTCATGTATTCCTTGTAATATTTTGATACTATTGAACTATTTTCCAAAAAATAGTTTTCACAACATTCTAATAATTTACCTTATATAAATTCAAATGGAGTTATGTTCATCTTAACAAAACAGTGAAAAACAAGTTTCCATGAACTAAAGAAAAGGATTTATAGTTCCCATGTTCTATCGATACCCTCTAATGGGAAGGATTTTTCTCCTACAGTAATTTATACCTAAGAGGACATAGAAGTGAGCTTATGAAAAATGACAATGTGATTGCTTACACATCATGATAATTAAGGACTCATCAATAGAACAATAATACACATGACATGGAGTTAGAAATAGTCTAATTTGTTATGAAGACATGGAGAAACTATATTTATTTGGAAGAGTGTGATATGTATATAAACCATCAATGATTGAAGTATAAATTTAGAAAAAAGGAACTAATATTGAGACAAAGGAGATGTTTGAAGATTATTAGAGACTATTATTATTCAATTCGTTATCACCCTATAAGTGAAAACAAATTCAAATATACATTATGTAAGAATGATCTTGTATTTCATTCCATGATGAAGATTGAAGGGAATATATCAATTATTGATTTAGAAATGTTGGAAGTAGGAATCATAATGGATGAGATACCGTCACTAATATCCCAAATTATTTCTCAACAATCATTACTTTAGAGGATCATGAAAGCTCAAAGATATGATCATTTGATGAATAAAAATATAGAGGCTGATAAAATGGGATGTTTATGGAATATAACTTTAAATATTAAGGTGTAATAAAATTTTATACAAGGATATAAATTCCATCCATTACAGAGATAAATAAGGAAATAATGGTTGAATTGCATTGATAATCATTATATATACATCCAAAAATAATTATCATATATATATACTTTCATGATATTTTTTCATGACTCAACCCTTAATTCGTTTGAGCCATAACTACCCCAGGCCCACCTCCACAGGGCAGATAGTGGCGACAAGTTCCAATGGAAAAAAAAAACATGGGGAGGCCTTTTCCAAATAACCTACACACACTCACACACACACATCAATCCAACATAATGTAAAAGTGCATATGGAAATAAAAAAAGATATAACACCTCTATATATATACCAAAAACATGTATCATCCTCTAAAATGTACATGGATAGAAAAGTAAATTTAAATGTGAAAGGGAAAAAACACACCCAATAAGAAAAGTAGCACAACATGGTAGTAACTAAAAAGTAAAATAGATGAGATTGACATGATCATAGATACCAATCTACAACCACATTACATGGTCTATAATCACATATCCCTAATCTCATCTAATGCCACAATCACCACATCTTTCATCAGTATATAAAAAAAGATGTGTGGGGAAATACAATGTTGGGGTGAGTATAGACATACTCGATAGAATTCACTGAAGAGGGGATAGGGGTGAAATAAGAGATTCAACTGAAGAGGAATTCCGCAGATAGAAAAATGTAGCATAAATTATAACAGCTCAACAAAACTAGATATTGATGTAAATTCATCAAAAAAACAAGGAGCTAGAAGTTGTGAGATGATTAACTTCTCATTGAGTCTTCACTACCTATAGTGGGAGAATTGACTCATCCAAACATGTGAATATAGACACAGAAATCACATGACATACCTTGCACATCTTTACCTCTCGAAGAATAAGAGTTACAAAAACCAATATAGTGGGTACATAATAATAGGATAAATGCATATTCTTAGTTAGAGGAGCCTAAAAGAGAGAGTAAATGGATATCCATATCAAAGATCATCCCTGTAAAAGTGTCAACAATAGTTCCGGAATTAACCACCACTAATTCGAAGTATCCCACATGTCTTCCCTGAACATGCATGTCATGGGGATTCAATCACCACACCTTGATACTATCCTATTTTCGGTGGCACTGTCTTTCCCTCATGGTGTTTAGTAAGGTCACATAGATGCGTCTTAGTGTGTATTGTGTCCCTCTTTCTTATCGAATCTATATTTACTTCCAACCATGTATCTCCTCTGATCCACACATTTAAAAGTTCGAGTCTCATGGTTGGGGACCAATGCCTTGTCCACCTAGAGTGTTCAACTCTAGTGTTATTGAGGACCCATTCAATTCCTGTCTATAGGGTGCCACCGGGAATAGGATGAGGGCCCACGCCCTGCCTGGATGGAGGGTGTCACTCTAGTTTCATCATGGACCCATGAATTGCCTGGATGGAGGGTTCCACTTGGAATATCTTGGGGAACTGTTCCAAATTTTGATGGAGGGTTCAACTATAGTGTCATCAAGAACAAATGCATAGCCAGTTGGAGGGTGCAATATAGAATAGGATGAGGACCCATGCCCATCCTACCTAGAGAGTTCCAATCCAGTTTCATCGATGAACCTTTCCCAACATAACTAGAGGGTGTTACTAAGAATTAATTGTGGAACTACATTGACCATACCTTCTTGATTGTACCGCATAGAATGATAATCTGGGAACAACACTTCCTAACCCTGCTAGAGGGTAATCCCATAATGACTCTGGTGATTCATTATGAATATTTCCGTCATTAGGCATCATAGTAACAAGCGTCTATCTCGTAACATATTTATTGTATCTCAAAATCAACTACGAATGGAACCATTACACTATAAATGAAAAAAACTCAGGATTGGGTACTCGTAGGAAAAAATATGAGTAAAAATGAAAGAGATGCAATAGATTGATGATTTAGTGTAGAACAAAGTGCGTGTGGGTCCCACATTACATGTGGCCCCACCTCATTGCCTGAAGGTGTACCTAGAAACACATAGGTACTTGAATACATAGTATAAACCATATTCATTCTATTGTACTTCCAGAGTACAATGCACATCTGGCCAAATGGCTGAAAAGCACATGATTCTCATTGTTTGTCTAATGGAAAAAACATAATTTTACTAACTAGCCTCATTTGGAAGCCCAAGATAACAAAAAATATCACACCATCATGATACTTGATGAAAAATACATAGGTTCGAATATTCATTTTCCCAAATCAGACTCTGGGTGAAGAAGCTATATCTTATAGCATTGCGCATGAACTATCTCTGAGGATCTCATGCCTTTATATCTAAACACATCATACGAATCACACCATTATGATACTAATGAAAAACATGTGATCAACTACTCATTTGGCCAAAAATAACACCCAATGAATTCATCTCATTTCACCACAATCGCCAAAACCGGGCCTCATGGGTCTCTCGCCTCGATATCAGCATAAGTGTGTGAAATCTGTCTTGAGACATTTGCCCTAATTTCAGGCTCACAATACTACATTCGATGCATGAATAAGAAGTCATATAAAGAAGATATGATTGGTCAATGTTGTTATAATAATATTATATTGTTATTATTTGAGTATTTTAGGGTATCAATGAATGATAATGAAATATAATTCTATCAAGTTGTCCTCAAAAGGTCTTCCTCAAATAGAGGATCACATTTCCATAGGCATAACACAAAACAAGTGTTTGGTTTGAAACATATAGAGGTTTGAAGTCCACTATTCTCAACCTACCCTTCTCTAGAAAGACTGTCCTGCTTTGGCAAGCCTAGACTGTTTCATTGGACCATATCCCAATTTCATTAGCCATGCCTTCTGTCGCAATCCTCTGGCTCCCATTACTGCCACATCTTGTGCGCCACGCACGCCCAGTACTCCAATGTTGTCCTCCAGGCTCAACTGATGTCCCACAGTGCTTCTGCATCAATGACAACACAGATAACTAGGTGAATCAAACTAATTTTTAGACTAGATCTAGGATCTTCTAAAAAAAGATCTTCATTGACTCACTATCCTCCCTAATATCAGTCCTTGTTTTGACGTCACAAAAAGTAGCTACCGCTTCCGCTCGCCGCTGTGGATTCTCCATCACCTAAAACTAGAAATTTTTGTAAACCTAGATTCCTTTATTCATAACAATTATATATATATATGTAATCCATAAATATCATATGTATTTTTGACATGTTGAAATTTTGATCAACTGAGTAGGTGACGAACATGAAGACAAGGTGAAAACCACGCAATTAAAAGACTCCAAAATCATCTTGATCGATGACCATGTTAGTATGGACATCACTGATGATAATAATATTACAAGAACTTTTAATGAATAAAATTTGAAAATATATATTCGAAAAAGGAAATTCAGAATCCCAATTAATAATCCTCCTTAAAATACGGATTTTATTTTACTTTTTATGTTCTTGGATTTAATCAGATGAAAAGATTCATCACAATTCATTAATGATTTGGCATTGAATCACCCCCGGATGGAGAGGATAGAGCTCCTCTATCCATGATAGGATAATATCCAAACCATTTCACATTTCCCTAATATCCAATTCATAGTAAATCGTCAGTGGTAGTGGAATCCAAACCATTGGAAACCACACAAATTACGTGGCGCATTGGTAAAACATCGTGCAATCACTATAACTGTTGCCTCATATTCCCAATATGAATCCATATATAGATGTCAACTGAATTAATTTCTGAGATTAAATAATTTTAGTTAATTTTTTTACTTACGGTTATTTCATCCATGGGTTTTTCTATAAAATGATTCACTACACTAAAATGACTACATTAGAAGGGGTTATTGTTGACATTAGATGAGGTTATAACCCCTTCTAAAGACATTAACGACGGTTTTGAGATTCCGCCGCTAGTGTTTCCACCTAGTATCATTAGTGGTGTTTTTGAGGAATCGCTAGTATAATCATAGAGAAAATAATGGCAGATACATTAGTGGGGGTTTAGACCCCCTCTATTGTTGATTTAAATTCGTTGAAAGTTCTTGTATTATAGGAGGTTATAGTCGACTCCGCCCCTAATGGGGAGTATTAGAGGAAGTTTACAGCACCCCTAATGTCATTTACATTAGTGGTGGTTCTCAAAACCCCCCCTAATGTTTTTTTCTTTTATTATTTAATTCTGCACCCTGACCTCGTGTGCCCCGTCTTGTCCCTCTACCCTACCTAGGCCCCTGCGCACCCACCTCATCCCCACCTTGACACTGCCTCATCCAACACCCTGACCCTACACGCCCCTGTCTCGTCCCTCTACCCTACATAGGTCTCCACCTCATCCCTACCATGACACGGCCCCTTCCCACACCCTGACCCCCCAAGGCCCCCACGCCACCGCCTCGTCCCACAGCCTGACCACACCCCCCATCCTCAGTCTCCCCTCCGGCTGTCCGCACCCTCTCCTCCTCCCATTTCGCGGTTCTTATGACCCCCTTTAGTTCAGGTGCCCCCTGTTGCTCGTTCCCCAAACCCAACCACCTCTGGTTTATGTCACCCCTCTTGTTCCCTATTCCCCACACCCACTTCCTCATAAAATAAATTTGCTGGAAGTGGAATTCGAACCAGGGACCAGGAGGACTCTTCCTCCCAAAATCCCTTCGCAACACCACTATACCAATTCATGGTTTGAAATATATTAACATTTTTCTCTATTTATATATAAATATGATTATACATTTAAAAAAATATTATTCAGAAAATATATTTCAATACATTAAAATAACACCCTATCTATCAATTTATATACAAAATATATATGTTTATATATTTATAAATATATTTATATGATTTATTTATATACATAAATAAATATTTATATACTATATATATGTTTCTTCATATAATATATATAAATAATTATATTTTCATGTATAAATATATATTTATAAATACATTTATACTTCTCTTTATTTCTTTATGTAATTTTTTAATATTTATAAATATAATATAAATATAATATATTTAATTAATTATTTTTATATACTTCTATATGCACGTCTGTGTGTGTGTCATAATAATAATATTATTAATTATTTTTTTGTTACACCTATTTTTTAAACTATAAAAATTATATATGGGTTTTATAAATATTATAAATTTATTTTATGATTTATATCATAATTATATTATACTAAACAAATTTATATTATATATTTTCTAAATTATTAATATAATGAAATATATATATATATACATATATATATTATATGTGATTATTTAAATAATAAATATATATAAGTATTTAATTTATATATTTATACAATTTCTTATAAAATATATTTATATAATGTATTTCAATACATATATTTACTATTATTTTCATTAATATATATTTATTTGTATAAATATTACAATATTATATACAATTAGTATATAATTATTATTATATAAAATACAATTTATACAAATATTTATAAAATGCTATATGAAATAAAATTTTATATTATACATAACTAATATTTGTATTATATATAATAAATTTTATAAGAAAAATAATTTATAGACATTTATACTTAATATTATAGGAAATAAAATTTATAAAAATAAATAAATATTAATGTACATAATATTATACATATTTATATATAAATATAAATATAATTAAATACTATTAGATAAATATTTTATATAAATACATTTATATATTGTGTTTTAATTATATATATATACATTTATATATATGTGAATATATATATGTATATATATCTATATATATGTACATATAGATGTATTTATATGTATATATATATATGTACATATAGATGTATATATATGAATATATATATATATGTGTACATATATATTTATATATGTATAGTTATGTATATATATACATATATACGTAGATATATATATATTTGTATATATATATTTTGGAATTTTCATTTCAAAAAAATAATGGGGGATCACAACCCCATGTGATATGTTAAATTAGAGGGGGTTTCGAAACCCTTATTATTTAATGACATAAGAAGGGGTTTTAAACCCCCTCTAATTTAATACAATAGAGGGGGTTTTCAACCCCCTCTAATTTAATGACATTAGAGGGGTTTTTAAACCCCTACAAATTTAAGAAATTGGAGAGGGGTTTTGAACCCCATCTAATTTAAGACATTAGAAGGGTTTATCGACCCCCTCTAATTTAAGATACTTGGGGAGGTTTTGAACCCCCTCTAAAATCCAACTGGATATTAATAACACAATGTTAAAAAATTTAGAGGGCATTCAATTAGAGGGGAAATAACCCCCTCCAAATTCAATGATTAACAAGGGTGTAAATAATTCTCACTCTAATTTTTATAGAAAATTAAATTAAAGGGGGTTTAGAACCCCCTCTAAATTTGATGATTATAGGTGGTTGTGCAGAACACCCTCTAATGTTATAGAAACTAAATTTTTAGGGGGTTGTTCATAACCCCCTCTAATGTTCTTTTTTTGTAGTGATTTAATAGACGAATGGTATGTACCTCCTAGGGTAAACTCTCCGCTCCAAACTGAACTGTGTCCACATATTTCTAAATCGAGCTACCTTTTCAGTGATATGAAATATCCTTCTTGTGCATTGTAAAAAATACACTATATATTTATATTATAATTTATTCAAGGAACAATGGGACTTGGAACCGCATGTTGTCATAACATCTAGCTCTGGAAATATTTGATTAAATATTAAAAAGTTTTAAAAGGAATAAAACTAAGTCTCTAAATAATTACCTCTTTCAATATTTACTTGAATGAAAATAAAACTAAGGAATAAATCAGGATACTAAGCTCACACCGGGATCTCCCACTATCAGTAACTCTTCTGTACGTTGTTATGCTGTCATAACATGCAAACCAAGGAGATGGTCCTTCATCAAATGATATGACATTGTCGATGATGTGAACATGATCCTGGACATATCACCCCTGATTCGACATGCGGAAAATGTCATGAAAATTCTCCATCTATGGGGGTAAGAGAAGGAAATATACAATCTCCCTATTCCACTACAATATCTCTATTGTCTTGATGAATTTCAGGGATATCTTTCCTTACAAGTAGAAATCCAACATATAATCCCTCAACATATCCACATACATCATGACTGTTTTCTTAGTCTTCCCTTTCATCAGGGGGTGAAAGGACCTAATCATCCGCTACTGCGTCCCAAGAACGTCATGTATTCCTCTCCACAATTGTGATGTAAAACATTTGTAACTATTGGATACAAACATCAATGGTACCAGGTGAAGGCGGATGATCTCCCCCAAATACATGTACCACCAAACACCTCCCCGAACACTCCAACCGGATGGCAAGGAAGTGAGTTGACATAATTAGTTGATCTACTATTATGAAGATGATGTTATGACTATTATCTATTCATGGAATTTGTGGGATGATTTCCCTGGATATTTCAATGCATTTCCATTCTAGGATTTCATAAGGTTACAAAAAAACTCACCAAAACCCTGTGCTCATCCTTCCCTCACTGATCCATGAGGCATCATGGGTCAAACTCAACATCACTTCATCTCACATCAGACTACCAAAACTCCCACTAAATATTAAAATAAATATTCCACACATTGGGATGTAAAAATAATGGAGATGTGTCAAACACTCACATCACCTTCCCCCACATCGCCATTAGAATCACAAAATTCGCCTAGAACAAGATCTCAAAATTATCCCCTTCATATTATTTATCTGGTGTGTCGCCAGTTGATATCTGAGTCCATAATGATCTCATAGTCGGTGTCTCAGAACTTTAACACACACTCTCTATCTTATGAAGTGAAGTAGTCAAAACCATTGGATGATGAAAAATTGTACCCTCCTACTCCAATAGGGTCAGCTATAGAGAAACCAACTTCTCCCAAACATCCCACACTAGGAGATCATGATAAATAAAACTAAGGGAATCTGATACAATTTTGGATTTTCAGAAGTATAAATTTTCTTGAAGATATAGTCCTTTAGAAATTTCAACAAGAATCAATGACTTAGGTTCAAGAATCTCTAGAAGGAGATATACCTGAAACTTTAGCTGACTGAAAAAACCACAAGGAACTCTACCATAAGTGTCTATCTCTGTATTTTTAGGGATATGACTAATGCAGCCAACAAAAGGTAGTGAGTCATGTAATTTTGGAAATGTAGTCTCCATCACCTCGACCAGTACATGATAACTATCTTATCAAGGTTTATGTTGTCA